>CM074595.1:3755000-6255000 GCA_037305975.1 Chrysolophus pictus
GCTCGATGAGAAGCCAGCACCCCAGCACTTCCCAGCTCTCTGCACGCTCCTTTCATTTAGTTATTCCTACTTTGGATCCGGACACCGAAGTACCCTTCAGTCAACCACTCACAGTGTCACCAAACTCACTTTCTTCAGCTTTGACCTCTGTGTTACATATATACTGCTCAGGAGAACCCAACCACGCTTGTGGCCTGACTATAACAGTGGTATCTGGCCATAAATTTAAAGGGGACAAAAAAAAAAGTAGAAAACAAGTAGAAAAACCAAGACAGCTTCCCATAGTGAGGCAGGATGGGAGGAAGGATGACTTACATCTGTGGCATAAAGGATTTCCACAATCCTCTGCAGCACTGGGTCGTTCTCCCCTTCGTTCTCCTGGCAGATCAGCTCAATGTTCCGCAATTTGCCGAAGTAGAAGTCCCTCTCCTTCTCCAGGTCTTCAACAGTAAGCTTCAGCACGTTGATCTGCCACAGGAATCGATAATGAGTTACCCACCAGAGAGAAGGCAGAGGTGTCTATCCTAAAGGTGGGGGCCCCCAAGATGCTCAGAGGTGTGTTTGTAAGCAAAGCACTTCAGAAGTAACCAAGGCATCAAGGAAAGGCTGCAAGGGCAAGAGGAGGCCTATCTCTCAAGTTGGAGTATTTCTACAACCAACACCCAGCCCAACACATGCAATACCATATGGAAATTCTAAAGGCTTATTGCATGACATGGGTAAAAATCCAACTGCCTGCAGCTTCCTCTGCTAACACATTCCTCCAGGACAGCCCTCACACTGGTGGCAGCCTCAGCTCCATTGCATTCAGCATTTCAGGGACACAGCAGCTGCTCATAGCTCCACTGGAATGCCGTGATAGCTGCAACACAGCTGTGGAAATACTTGAAAGCAATGCTATGTGTGATATGGGACACAGCAGATTTAAATGTCTGGGGGCTTTGCTGCTATCAGGAGAGCAAGGCCACCACACTGAAGGCTTCTGATTAAGCCATTTTAAATGAACCTACTAGACAGAAGAAAGTGATCTGTCTCTCCCCAGCACAGCCATTTCATGCTATTAAACATCTATACCTATACACCCAACACAAAGCCCAGGTCAGTACCCCAGGCCATTCTGACAACACACCTGCTCAATCAATCCCGCGGATTCATCATCTCCTGCAGCCTTTTTGACCATCCCAGTGCTGCCTTTGGGAGTTGCTGGGGTTCTCTGTGCAACAATGGGCCTCTGTGGGGCTGCAAGATAAATGTGCCGTTACTTCTTCTCAGAACACCCCCTCCCCCTCTCCCAGAGGTGGGGTCCCCCTTCCAGGCAGGTCACAATTTGAAGACACGTTCATCTATGAAGTGTTCCTTCTTCACCCCCCCACGCCATGTTGCCTTCAGCACCTCCTGACACCATTTTCTCACTCAGAGATTGAAGCCCAGCATTTGAGATAAGACACCTTCATACAAACCAATTTTAAATCATGGAATGGTTTGAGTTGGAAGGGATCCTTAAAGGCCATCAGGCCCAACCCCCTGCAGTGCACAGGGACACCCGCAGCTCCATCAGTGCTCACAGCCCCCCCAGCCCAACCTGAGTGCCTGCAAGGATGGGCACCCAGCTCATCTCTGTGCCACTGCCTCACCACCTTTACTGTCAAAACCTTCTCCCTTATATCCTATCTAAACCTCCCCTCCTTTAGCTTGAAGCCATCTCCCCTCATCCTATCACACACACCCTGCTTAAGAGCCTGTTCCCTTCTTTCTTCCAACCCCTTTAGATACTGATACAGTGACCAGCCTCATTTTCTTCAGTTTTTCAAAGCTCAAGATCATTTTGAACTCATTTCTACCTGCACTGCCAGTACCGAGAGGTTTCTTGGGTTTGTTCACCACCGGAGCAACGAGGTTTGGTGCCATTGTCTCCTGGCCTTGTCGGGCAGCCACGGGGTCGTACTCCTTCCCATCATAGTTTGCATCAAAAAATTTTTTGAACCACTGAACAAATTCAAAGTTGTCCTGAAATTTTCCTTTCACTAGTTTGTCCACAGGAATTATCTGGAGAAAAAAAAATAACAATAAATAATAAAACGTGTTGTAAGGGGAAAGAACCTCTCTGCCTTATATAATATGGGTTTTAAAATTGGAACCAAATGTAATTCTTTGTTCATACTGGAGAAAAAGCAGTAAATTGTGAAGTCTTGCCTGTAAGCCACGAGTTGAGAGCCTGAGGTCTGGCAGTGGGCAGAAGGCATTCCCTTGATTCCCCATTTGATTCCCTGTGAGCACAGCCCTGTTCTGGGCACACTGCTCCAGGTACAGCCCCGGGGAAGAGGAGAGATGCAATGTTGGAGCTGTCGGCCAACACAGCACGAGATGCCCTCTTCATTGGGAGCAGCTTTAGCAAGGGAATGCTCTGCATTGCACCAAGCATGCCATCAATAACTGCTACCTCCATAAAGCACTCTTCCATAAGCACAGCACTCACTTGATCCAAACATGTTTTTTTCCAAAGATCCCATTCTCACTGGTGGAACAACACACACTGGTAAAGAGGAATGGGAAATCCTTAAGACCACCACACCAACAGGTTATTGGGATGCACTGTTAGGAACAGCTTCATGCCACATAAGCTCAAACGTGACTTCTCAGGTTTCAGCATTGGTCAACATTACGTAATTTGAATTGAGTTAATATGGAAGAAACTATTCCAGCATTAAAAACTGCAAATCCAACCTTTCCTCTAGTGAATATTGCATTCATTTAGGTGTGAACCAAAACTTGTGAGATTTGCAAGCCAACAACCAAACCCTGCCCCCCCAGATTGGAAAGTACACACCACCCATTTGGATCCCAGGAACAAGGAGAAGCAACTTCAACCCAACTTACTTTGTCAACACCCATTCGTTTGAAACCTGCTTGTAGAACCTTGAAGTTCTGAATGTACTCGTGTTCCAATTTTGCTTGAAACTTCACTTTCTTGAGAGCTACTGAACCTGGGAAGAGCATGTCCATGAACTGGCAGTAAGCAGCACCTGTGAGAGAGAAGAACACCATCCCATGATGAACAACAGATGATCAGCCAGAGCAGCACACTGCCCAGCCTCATTCCACCACTGCACAAACCCTAGAGCAGAAGAAAGGAGATGATAGGACCCCTTGGCCTGATTTGGAAGTGTGGCTGTAAACAAGCTGCACAACTGATGTCTGGCCCTATGTCTTGAGCTCTTGTACCCAAGAGCATAACACCTCTGTAATTCCAAGAGGAAAAATCCAACACAATGTGGCGTTCCATCCCTCGTGGGCATCAGTACTCTTACCAGCATTAATAGAGCGGAACTGGAAAAAGTATTCTCCTAAAAATTATGTTTAGTTGTTATTAAAATAGTGCCTTATTTACTTGCTGCAAAGTTCAAGGTGCTCTCAGAAGTAAGAGAGTAAAGTAAGTTGAATTATATTTCCCTTCAGCATCTAGAGGGGCTGTAAGAAAGGAGGAAAGAGATTCTTTAGCAGGGTCTGTGTGATAAGACAAGGGGAATGGTTTCAAGCTAAAGGAGGCGAGGTTTAGATGGGATATAAAGAAGGTTTTTACAGTGAGGCAGTGGCACAGAGAGGAGGTGGGTGCCCCATCCCTGCAGGCACTCAGGTTGGGCTGGGGGGCTGTGAGCACTGACGGAGCTGTGGGTGTCACTGCTCACTGCAGAGGTTGGAGGAGACCTGTATGGGTCTCTTCCAACCCAAACCATTCAACGGTACTTAAGTTTCACTTTAATCAAGAACTGAAATAAGACACTATTTCCTCCTGTTCATTTTAAATCCTTCAAGTCCTTCGATTCAGCTCTCACTGTAATAGCAAAGGGGATGTGGTTCAAGCACAGAGCCACCCCAGTGATGAGCTTTTGCACAACACACACCCCATAAAGACAGTTTAAAACTGCATTATTGCTCTGCAGCAATGATGCACACTTGTGTGTCATCAGCAACACAGGCACAGCATTCTGAGCACTACATCTCACCCCACATCAAAGAATCCAGAGGACACGGAGAGCAGTGGGAGCCTTAACCTAAAACAAATAGCTGCATGGCAAACGTCTGAGGGGCACGAGGCCAAGAAGCAGTGCACCGTGCTGCCCTGAGCTCCCTGCAAAGCTCCTGGGCCCCAAACTGAGGTGGAGCACACGGAGTTCAGCCCAGCAGCGCTCATCGCTTCTCCTCTTTGTGGCTGCAGATCTTCAGTTTCCTCCATCCCCAGAGTTTTTCCTGCATCACCTTATTAGACAGAAGCCACCAGAAATACCTGCCTGACGTGTATTCTGAGTTCCCTCCTTCTCTCCATCTTTGGGAACGCTCCTTCCTCAGCCACACGCTGCACTGCCAGCTCCAAACGTAAACTTCTGCCTCCTTTTGTTCAGCCCCCGACGCCTTACTCCAACCTCACCGCCTTATTCCAACCTCACCGTGCGAGATGCTCTCCTACCTCTCACCCAGGCCCTTTCATCTCCCTGCTGCAGTTATTCAAATCACCACCTCTCACCCAGGCTGCCTTCTTAGCCTTGGGTTTGCTTTTCTTTCCGCGTTACCCCACAGCCCATTATTGCTCTGTTCCTTTCACCCAGCCTCCTCCCACACACTCCTCCCTGCACGATGACATGTGACTTCATTTCTGGAGCACCAGCACTTCCCCTTTTGCTGCACACAACCACCAGATATTCAGCTCTGGCAGATCAGCTCACAGTGACTCCGGGTCAGCCTGAGGTGCTCCTTCACTACAGGGGGGGGTGGGAATTCCCAAGGGTGAATCCAGACCCACCAGTGTGTTCCCTCACACCCCTGTGCCCTGTCTGAACCCGCAGGCACCTCCCCATGGCTTTCCCCCATAAGGAATCACATCCGTTTATGCTCCTTACTGCACTTCCAGGACTTCTCCTGCCCGTGCAGGCTAAATACCTGGCTTCCCCACTGGCAAACAGCCTCTCTTAGGAGCCTTTTCTCCACATTGACCCTAATTTCTTCTTATCCCACTTATGCTGTAGCAGATCAGAAGATCATAACTTCCCATTACGTTCCCATTGCGTTTTCACTGTTAAAAACCATTTCAATACAACTGCAAACCATAACCCCATTATAACACCAAATGCAGGCCCAGCACTGCCCACGGCTCCGCTCGCACTACAGGCACAGCTACACGGCTGCTTCCACGCACCTCTTTGCCATCTCTCAGCCCCAGACCAAACCCGGACGCCCCTCCCCGCACCCCTCACCTGAGCACAGCTGCTCGATCTTGGTCAGCGTCAGCTGCAGGGATTCGTTGATCCACGCCAGCATGTCGTGCCGGCTCAGGTTGTCGCTCGTCACCGACGTGGAGTACACATTCACAGCCATTTTCTGCCAGACACAGCAGCGGGTGGGACCGCCGCTCACGCCGCAGCCCCATCGCGGCTCGGAGCCCCGCACACAGCTTTACCCCCCCGCACCTCCCGGCCCCCCACCCGCTCGGATCTTCCTTCCCCGCGGGGCGAACCCGCGCCACAAAGCGACGCCGCCCCGCAGCACCCGCGGCGGACACGGCCGCCCACACGCCTCCGCAGCACAGCGCAGGGCCCGCGCCCCTCCCTCCTCCCGCCGCCTCCTCCGCCGCGCGGTCCCCGCGGAGGGGCGCGCCCGGAGCCAGGCCGAGCCCCGCACACCGCACCCGAGCTCCCCGCGCCCGCCGGCCCCGCGCGCCCGCACCCGGCTACCC
The DNA here is from genome assembly GCA_037305975.1 of Chrysolophus pictus. Taxonomy (NCBI): domain Eukaryota; kingdom Metazoa; phylum Chordata; class Aves; order Galliformes; family Phasianidae; genus Chrysolophus; species Chrysolophus pictus. The sequence continues at coordinate 3,760,729 of CM074595.1, forward strand.
CGACCCCGCGTCCCACCGGCCACCCGGCCCCTCCCGGCCCGTTACCTGCCCCACTCTCGCCCCGTCTCCTCCGCGTTCAAACCGGCCCCGCCCGCTGCCCGGGACCACGTCACGCGCACGCGGCGCGCTCACGTCACCCGCGTAACGTCACGGCGGCCGCAGCGCAGGAAGAGCGGCGTGCGGGTGAAGCGGGGCGGGGCCACGGCGCGGCTCCGCCCGCTCCTCTGAATGCTCGCTTGTGATTGGTGGCCGCGCTGGCCCCGCCCACTCCGCGGCCCATTCATTAGCGCTCGCCGGGAGGCCGCGTGCCGGCAGGGCTCGGCGATGAATGAACGCGGTGCGCGCAGTGCGCGCCGCCCGCTGGTACAGAAACACTGCTTTTAGTCTTCTAATTCCGCAGTGCTGCGTGGCACACGCGAGATTATCCATCCCTTTCCTTTCCCCATACGAAAATCGGTGAACTGCGCGGACAAGGCACCGTGTTTTGAGTTCTCAGTACAAAAAAAAAAAACAAACCAAAACACCACATGAAACACATTCAGCAAAACAATATGTTTTTTTTTCTTTTCCTCTTATTTTAAAAGATTGTATAAAAACCCACAAAACTTTGGACATCAAAAATCCTTTAACTAAAAAAATAGCACCAGGGAGTTAGAAACCTTTACAAAGCATTAAAAAAGGCATTTCTGAGGTCTACCTCCTCGCAACGTGTTTATGAGCACACCATAAAAGGCAGCGTTCCAAGGAAGACTTGTCTACTGCGATTCTCATCAAGTCAGCTTAATGCCAGGACCGTTCTCGTTCCCCTTTTATCTTTGTTTGCTTTCCCCAGGTCCTTTTTTCTCTATTTTCCTTTTGATCAGACGGAAGGGATGTGAGATTCGCCACATGAAACGGAGGATGCGACTGAGGGGAGCCCACGTGGCTTCAAGAAACAAAACTCATTGAATGGGATGGCAGAAGGATGGGCACCCCGGTGGCACCCGTGGACCTTGGCTGCTGCTGGGTGACAGCAGGGGGTGGTAACACTGCCCGCCCTGCCCACACCATGCACTTATTCTCAGAGCATTTTCCCCTTCAGTCACTGCAGCCCGATTTCCCAGCCCCAATGTAACCATTCAACCCACTCAGCAGGATTTTGAAACGTCAGGAAAAAAAGGGAAATACTTGGAAAAGGACGTAGTGAATATCTGTAAACTACAGCCGAACGCATAAAACAGTATCTCCCTAACTAGAAAAGTAATTCTATCAGCTCACAGTTCAGTTTCAGCTACATTCAGGTCTAGGAGTCTCCACATTCTTATGTAATGCCTTAAAGCAGCAACAGACATTAAACAACAAAATTTAAAGTTTTACAAAAGGTCTTAAAAAAAAAAATAAAAAAAAGATTTGGTTTGCGTGTTCTGCATGTTCAGTGTACATAACCTGACCCGGGGCCCTCACACCTGCTGCTGCAGCTTGAGGATTTTTGGCAGTCGTTTCAAGAGAGGTTTATGCTTGTTTAGGAGGTGAGCAGCTCTGTAGTCCACATTTGCAGCACGCCAGCAGCTGCCTCCACCACTCACTGCTTTCCAGCTCTGGGCTCAAGTGGAACGTTTAATGCTCTGGAAGAGACTTCTCGCCTCATCAGTGATGCACACAGCTTTGTGCTGGGTGATTAAAGCTCGTTTTGTCCATCATTTCCCAGGCAGTGCTGTCTGTAGTCCCATCAGGAAGGCACCCGGCCAGGTTCTTTGGTTGAAGGCGCTTCCCGAGCCCTGTGGCAGCGGGGGCACAGTGCTGGGAATGGTGGGCACAGGGCTGAGCCCTCCTCGGGCAGCAGAGCTGCGTTGTGACGGACAGACGAGGGATGCAGCATGGGCTACTCGCAGGCAAAGTAATCCTTGAGAGGGGAGAAGAGGTGCTGGATGACAGGGATGCTCCAGGACCTCCCGAGCAGCTTCTGGCGAGCCCCACGGCTGATGTTGGAGACGTCGGTGCAGTGCAGGGGGAAGCCAAAGATCCTGGAGGGGAGAGGAATGGATGACGCTCAGCAGCTGCCCCGTGCCCATATGGCTCCCATCCAGCCTCCCGACCTCACAGCCACCCCTCAGTCCCTACGTGCCACCAGACCTCAGTGCCATCACACCCCACAGCCATCAGACCCTGGCGGCACCACAGACAAGTATCACAACCAAGGGAAGGCAGTGAGTCATTTTTCCAGGCTCCCACGCTAAGGTCAAAAATAGAGTAATGTTGGCTGCTGCTTATTGCCCACCCATCTCAGAGCACCTGGCACAGCTTGTTCAATGTCAGCCCATGTCACTACTGCCAATTTTTCCTGGTAACACTTTCGGAGGAGCTTTGAGCCCATGGCCCCATGCTCCTGTCCCTGCTCCATGAGTCCTATTCCCAGCACTGCCCCAGGATCCTCTGGGTAACACCGGTGCTCCCACTGGTTGGATGGGAATTCAACTGCCACATCTCCAAGGGCACGGCCTGACAAAGGCTCAGTAATTGCTGTTTAACTTTCAAATCCCTGCATGCCTCTGGCTCAGCTTTAATTAGTTTTAATTCCAATAAATATTGGCAATTTAAACAAGTGGAAAAAAAACGAGCCTGTGTTTGCTGGCTGAGGCCTTAGTAAGCAAAAACTCCACCTTGTGCACGTGGAGTGCAGGACTGCTAGCAATTGCAGTCTGCTCTACCCCCCACTCATCGTGTTGCACTTTGCAGTAAATTTGGGGTTGCTGTAAGGTGTGAACAGAGCCTCGAGCTGGGCTCAGCCCTGCACACATCCAAGCACTGCACGCAGCAGTGGCACTTCCCTCCAGTGGCTGCAGCTCTGGGGACAGCAACACCACAGTGTCAAGCAGCACAGAACCCTGCAATACCACAAATAAAATGAAACCATGGCTGAAGATTACCTGTTCATCCCTGGGAGGTTGCCCCAGAAGTAGCGTGCTCTGTGTGCAGCCGATATCTTGATAGCATCGATCATAACAGGGTTACACTGCAGCCCGAGAGAGGGAAAGCAAGTTAGCAGAAGGGTCAGGGCTTTTTTTTGCTGGGAGCAGCCTTCCATGGATATGTGTGGGTACCCCATTCCTGCGCCCTTCCCAAAGCCACGGCGATCCCTACCTCCAGGAACCGAGAAATGTCCCTCTTGTCGTTGACCCTCATGGCCACCACGTTCTCAAACATCCAGAAGAAGGGCCGTTCCTCTCCAGCCTTGGGACGGGCGTAGTTGAGCAGATGGTAGAACTCGAAGAAGAGCCGCCCGGTGCCCTCCGTGCGGGGGGACCCAGCAGGGGTGTTAGGAGGGGACCGCCCGCGGCCCCGCAGGTTTGGCTGAGGCGTGGGGACGGGCTCTGGTGGGCCTGGGGGAGACAGCGCTTGGCACGCATCCCCGGACGGAGCCACCGCAGAACTGCGTCGCCGACCCCAGGCAGCCTGGGGACTCCCGGCCCCGTGGGGCCAAACAGCCTCACCGTACGGAGCCTTCCTGGGTGGGCTGGCGAGCGAGAGGTCGTTACAGGGGCTGCCGCCGATCACCAGGTCAAAGGGACCCCACTCCTCGATCTGCAGCGGGCAGACAGAGCTGGTTATCGGGGCACAGCACCCACCCAACCCTCCCTGAACAAAGAGCAGTGCAGCTCACGTTTCTCTTGGTGATGTTCCTGACGTCGTGCACATAAGTGATGTTGCCCTCGTGCCGCACGGTGCCCACTGCCAGGGGGTCCTCACAGATTTCGGAGGCGATGTACTTCTCCACTTGGATGCCCAGGTCCTTCAGTACCAGGTACCCTGTCGGAGATGGGAGGCTGAGGGCTTTGTGCTGGGACCAGTGCCCACAGTGCAACCAGTGCACCCAGCACAGCCCGTGGACAACATCCCCACCCCCTGCTCTCCTCCCTGCCTCCATCGATGGGGATGCACCTGCCCCATCCCCTTCTTCCCAAGCTTTCTGATAGGCTTGAGGCTACGGCACAGCCCTCAGAGCTTTCTTCCAGCACCTCACCTGTTGCTATGCCATCAAACAGAGAGAGCACTCTGATGGGCCTCCTCTTGGCTGGTGGCACTGCTGGGTAGATTTTGGGTGCATCCTGTAATGGAGAACAGCAATGAGACCGTTTCCCTTGCAGCAGAGCCCTGCGGAGCTCAGGGCAGTGCTGCAATGCTCCCCAAGTCAAGTTCCCTTTGCAGGGAGCATCCATGGGGGGATGAGCCCAGCACACCTGGATAGATGAGACTGAGGCAGAGCCAGGGGAATTTGGGACAATTAACCCCTCTCCCCTAGCCCTGTGCACCAGGCTCACTGCCCTCAGCCCTTACATATTCCTGCCCCTTGTCACTGGTGAAGAAGTCCTGCAGACGTGAGCTCCAGTCCTGCCGGCGCTGCAGAACCCCATAGCTCCTCTGGGGTTGGCACATGTAACAGTTCCAAGGCTCCTGCTCTTTCGCCTTGGCTGACGAGCCTCGTCCCACCAGAACCTCCAGGCATTCCACACAGAAGCACCTGCCCAGACACAGCACCCCTGGGTGTCAGCCCAGCCTCTCCCACAGCCCTGTCCCATTTTGAAGGATGCTCTCCCCAATCAACAGCATCCCAGGATTTAGGGCTGCTGACACAGACTGATGACATAAGCCTGGGTAAATCTCCTACCACCCTCCCCAGGACCTGTCCAAGTGCAGCCAGCTCTGTTTTGCCCCAGTGTAGTGCACTGCTCCTCCCTGGCCCCCAACCCAGCACCAAGCTGTGCAGGGACCACTGAGGCGGGGGGGGGGGGAGGGCCCACCTGCAGCAGCTGGCATTGCTGCAGAGCAGCAGTTCCTTGCCCTCGCAGCACACGGTGCAGTAGGACTGGTAGCCATCTTCGTCATACATGTAGAAGAGCTCCAGGAATCTATCCTGGCAGAGAGCAGATGGGAGGAGAGCATCAGGATCTGTACTCAGCTTCCCCCTACCCCCAGCTCAGAGATGTGCATCCTCAGCACCTTGTGGGCACCACCCAAAGCATGCAGGGAACTCAGAGGCGACCATGCCAAGGGATGACCCTGCGGTGGGCATGGCAGGCTCAGGTCTGGCAGTTTCCCTGATCACCCCCATCCCACTCCCAACCCGATGGCTGCAGCCCTGCTGGCCGCTCTTACCCTGCAGGTGTGGCACAGGCCCCCCTCAAACAGCGGGTGGAAGGTGGCTGGGTTCCTCCTCCCACATGACAAGCAGCTGTCTGAGGGCAGAGAGAGCTCCACTCACCCCATGGCTCCTTACAGCCCATGGCCAAGGGACCAAGCAGGGCTGGGGACCAGCTGTGGGCAGGTCCCAGTCCTGCAGCCCTGTCCCCAGTTTAGCACAGTGCATTTAAAAAAGGACCCCAGTGGATTCTGTCTGGTGCCGCCTTCCAGCACTTCCATCATTCCCAGCCCTTGTACCAGGATGGAACAGGCAAATGCTTACCTTCCAGACTCCCGCTGTTGTTTGTAACTTCAGAAACCATTTGTTCTTTAAAAACAAATAAACAAAAAAAGATTTAGCATTCCATAAAGTAACTTCCACGCTGAGCAGCTAATGGAGCCCAGCTTGCAGTTCTTGTAGCCTTTAAGGCACAAGTGAGCCCAGCCAAAGCACAGAGAGTTTTTTTTATTTAGGAACCCACACACTGCCCACACCACATCCCAGTACCTCGGGTCTGGTCCTCCTCCATGCGCTGCTCCTTGCTGCTGTTGCAGGGGTTGCTCTTCAGCCTCTTGGTGGGAGGACAGTGCTCGAGGCACAGCACCTCCTCCGTGCCATTCCTCAGAGCCCCGTTCTCTGCAAGGGACAGGCAGCTCCAGTGGGGACACGTGGGGACAACACCCCCTGAGCTTTGTCACAATCCCACCCCAGAGCCCTTCCTCGAGGCTCCAGTTCACCCCAGGGTGCAATGCTCATATGGGATGCCACAACCCTGCAAATCAGCAGAGATCATCTCTGCTCACTGGCATCCATTGCATGGCAGAACTGCCATTTTTGCTCCTTCTTCCTCCTCTCAGCAGGTGAACCGAGGGAGGAGCTGACTAGGACCTTGATTATGTTTGCTCCTTTCCCCATAGGGTCTGTGCTCCCACTGCTGCCCCCAGATCCACAGCCCCCAGGTGGTCACAGATCACATTTCATTGCCAACAGCAACATTTTGGAGAGTGCTTCAGCGTGCTTTTTGGAGCCCTCAGCATCATGCCCAGCTCATTCCACCAGCCCACCTGAGCTTTTGGGTGGCTGCAGCCCTTTCACACCCAGTGGTTTGAAGCCGGTGAGCGCCCAATCGATCATGGGCTTCAGCTGCTCCTCCAGGGACTCCCCAGGGGCAGATGTGAACGTCTTCCCCGAGCGGCTCCGGGCAACCTGCAAGAGGAGGGCAGTGGAGCACAGCGACAAAGCACGGGGGGATGGTCCCCTCCCCTTCCCAGCAGCAGCAGCTGGCAGATTCCAGAACTGGGAGTGCCATGGCCACACCAGCCCCCAGCTGCCCCCCACCCTGTGCTCCCTGTAGAGCCCAGCTCTGCTCTGCAGTTATACCTCCAGGGCATGGTATATGGCTCGGCGGTAGGAGACCAGCTTATTGAATGTGGCAGTATTGAAATGCTGCCTGAAGGCCATCAGTCCTACCAGCTTGTCTGCGGAAACCTGGGACAGAGGGACAAAAACTCAGTGTTGAGCAAGGACACGACTCTCTCCTGTCCCCATATGGCGTGATACAGCTCTGGCAGAGAAGTTAGCAATAGCTTTGCATGGAGCAAGCCACGCTGCAGCAGGGAGGGAGGGCAGAGGAATCATTGCACACGTGGCTATGATAGGCTGTGTGCACCCTCTGCTGGCACTGAGCCTCTGCAGCATGGCACCCAGCATGGGGCTGTGGGAGGGCAGTGCTCAGCAGGGCAGGGAGTGAGTGAGGACAGCTGGGACAAACCAGGAAGGAAGATGGGAAGGACTGCCAGCACCAGAGTCAGAAGAGCACCCCAGAGCTGCAGCAGTGCTGCACTCCCTGCTATGGGGAGGCTGCAACTGGACACACACACCTATCCCCCTGCACAGGCAGCCCCAAAGATGGGCGCAGATCACAGGGACTGGCACAGGAGGAGCTCCAGCCCACCCCCAGCCAGAAGCAGCAGGCTCACCTCGGAGAACTTCCCGTCCCCAAACCACTGCACCCATCTCATGCCCGACACCGCCTGGCGCTTGGACGTGGCTCTGTAGGAAACGACGATCGCTGGCCACCAGGAGAAACCCTTGATCTTCCCCCAGACGAGCTCCCCGATTCCAAATTCCTTCCCATCCTGAAAGCAAAGGATAACATACAGATGAGCCAAGAGCTTGCACCCACCCACGCTTCATCCCAGCACCCGCACAAGGATGTCCTGGGCTGCTGCGGTGCAGAGGAACTGGGCACTATGCAGAGCTGCAACAGCACTCGTGTGGGGCTCTGCAAGGATGCTGCCAGTCCTCAGACTTCCTTGAATGCTCTGAGGCAGCGGGGCTGGGTCCCACATCCCAGACAGCCCTTGCTCACGGGGCAACAACCCATTCATCTGTCTGCAGCACAGTGAGAGGGCACCCACTCTCCTCTGCTGCCCTCAGGGCACAGCAGGAACCAAGGCAGATCAAAGAGAGCAAATGCGGAGCTGGGACAGTTAGTTGGTGTGGCTGAGACCCTCCAGCAGACAGACCAGCACTGCACTGGCTCCAGGATCTTCCCACAGGAGCTGTTGCCTCATGAGCAGAGCGCTCCTTCAAGTTTTGTTCAGCAATTAGGCACCTAATTATTCAGCGAAAAGCAACTGCCCAATTCCTGCAAGTCTCAGGCCCTGCCGTGATGCCATCAGACACCAAATCACTCTGTTTTCCCTCCCCCTTTCAGCATCTCCCAACAGAAAGGCATTCTGCGGGCAGGAAGCTGCCCATCCCAGCAGGCACAGCTCCCAGCAGGCACATGCTGCACTCAGGGCTGCTGGCAGTGCTGAGCTGCACACAGTACGCACACAGTGCGCATCCTGCACCGCCCTGCTGCCAGCACCCAGAGGGCACAGACCCACCACCCTCCCTGCACCCAGCACAGGAAGGGGGTGCTGGCAGAGCACAGCCTCCCCTCTACCTGGTACTCCAGCGCAATCCCTGCATCCCGGCTCTCTGGCTCCTCAGCCACCAGCTCAGTGGAACCGTTCTGGCCCTCCTGGGAGCTGCTCCCTGACAGCGTGCTGCTGCTCTGCGATGAGTCCCGTGAGTCCTCCTCTGTCAGGTCGATGGTGGTGAGCACAGGCACGGCCGTCCTCCTCCGGGAGCTCTGTGTGAGAGGGAGTGGTGTGAGAACCCACTGGGAACAGGGAGCAGCCCCCACCGCCTTGCCCCTACAGCACAGCACGACCCCCAGCCTCTGTGATTGGGATCAGAAGGTCCAAGGCTGGGTGCAGCTAAGGCAGCACTGCTTCGTGCGTAAGACACACAGCAAAAAGCGCATCTCTTACTTTCCTTCCTTCACTTCACCCCAGCCAGTCAAAGCACCCAACTCAAAGGCACACACACATCACAGAGGGAACCTGAGGCACCGGGGCATGCAGCACTCAGGCCATCCCCAGCTATGCACACAGCTCCAGGTCCCTCAGCTCTCACCCGCAGCGGAGCTGGCAGTTCCCTGAGAGCCTCCACGCTGCTTGTTTCCTTGATCTGCATCTCGTGGTGGGTCTGCCCTGCCTGGAAGATGAGGCGGACGGGGGGCTTCTGCCGGAGGCTGCTCTCCCAGCCAGCACTGCCTCGGGGCCGCACCTGTAGAAAGGAGCACAGAGGTGAGCAGCACACAGGGACACAGACAGCCTCGGAGATGAGGACACAGGGTAGACCCCGGGCAGAACTTGCACACCCCACTTGCACGTGAGTGTGCTCAACCCCACAGCCTGGAGGCACTGAGGGCAGCTTTTCCCCTGCGGTTTGCAGCAGCCCAAACCAGGCATGCTTCTGGCATCCGGCACAGCGCTTTCGAAATGAAATGAGATTTTTACAGCAGGGTTCTGTGAGTGAGCAGCCCCTGCACGTGGCATAGTGGGAACGCAGAATTGTCACCCCGGCTGAATTTATGGCTCTTTCTTTTCAAAGCCTCACAGTCATGGGCAGATCTCCAATCTGCACTCACCTCCTGTGGCTCCATTAGCGTGAGTGGCCAGGACAGCTCCTCCTTGGACAGGTCTTTGCTCACCCTCTTGTTCTTCAGGGGCGCCAGCCCCAGGCTCCCAGCATCTGTGCAAGGGAGCAGAGCAGGCTCAGCTCTATGAGCTGATCTCATGAGAGCAGTGTGTTGAGATGGGAAGAGATTGAAGCCTCATCTTTCAGGCAACGCAGTGAGAGCAACACTTTTGACAGTCCCATCAAGTTTGCTATTCATTCCCTTTCCAAAGCAGAAACTCTCCCACGATCTGGCCAACCAAGAGCCAGAATCGGCACCACAACTCGAGCACTGTAAAGCTGGGGCACATCCCAACCCCAGCAGCACACAGCTTGGACCCTCCAGCCCCACTCACCTGGGGTGCTGGGCTTCCCACTGGCCTCCAGCAGCAGGGCAGCTGTGTCCTTAGTGGGATCGGTGCAGTCCCCGTCGAAGAGGATCAGCTCTGCCCTGCAGTCCGCCTCATCCCTGCCATGGCTCTTCTCCTTTTTCATGGCTGCCTGTGGAAGCAATAGGGGATGGTAAACTTAGCCAGCCAGAGAGCCCTTGGAAAGGCAGAGTGGGCTGTGTGAGCTACTCAATCCAGGCACAGCCTATTCCCTTAGCAGCTCTCCTACAGCACCAGAGACAGGCAGAAGGCTCTGGCTGGGGATGCATCTGCAGTAACGCTGGGTGCTGATGGGCACCTGGACAAAACCTCCCTAGATGCGGCCCTGCAGATTCACCAGCTCCAGCAACCCAACACATTCATCCCTAGAGAAGCACCAGGGCTATTCCCAGAGCTACTCCCAGCCCCATGCGTCCATGGAACACTCCCAGGCTCCGTGCTGTGCCCAGCCGTGGCTCAGACCCTTCCCATGCCCTCCATGCATGAGGCACATGGGGACAATCCTGCCCACAGCCCCCAGCCCCACACAATGAACAACCCTGCACAACCCCCAGCTGCAGCAGTGGGTGAGCACTGCAGACCAGGCACAGCCAGCAGCACCGCGGGGCCAAAGTCCTGTGCCTGCCGTGCTCAGCCCCCCGAGAGGCATGCGGGCCGGTGCAAACATCTGCATCCGCAGCCATTTGCACGTCAGCCAGCCCCGCTGCTCCTCACGCAGGGTCAGGCAGCTCCCAGCTCCCCGCAGCGGCTGTAGCCACACTAGCCACACTTTCACAAGACCCCGCAAAGCCAAAACCGCCAGCAGCTCCGAGGCCAAAGGCAGATTGACCCCAAAAGAGCAAAGCTACGCTGAGCCCGAGCTGGGCGTTGCCAAACATTCCCGCCACGGAGACCTCTCCCATTCCCCAGCAGCACCCCCTGCCCCGCAGCAGCCATTTCACAGCAGCAGCGCTGGAAGCGGAGGGCTCCAGGAGCAGTGGGACACGCCTCGCCTGCGCCCGCCGCCTCTGCCTCCCCGCGGGTGCCCTTCCTGGATCGTGTTTTCGGAAGCGCCAGCTCCCAGAAGCTCCCAGACTCTCCCAGAGGCACCCAGGACGGTGCAAACGAAGCTGCCTCATTGCCGGGCTATGGGTCTGTGCTGCGACTTGCCCCTTCACCAGCACCGTCATTTCAGGAGCATGCAGATCGGCTCTGAGGAGTCGGGGAGCAAACAGCTTTGCCCCTCCAAGGCCCTGGGGGGGGGGATGCATTGCAGCCCCCACCCCCAGCCCCGGGCTCCAGCCCGGCCGCCCATTCCTCAGAGCTCCCGCTCTCAGCATCGCCTCCGACTGCTTCACTAACAATTGAGATTTCTGCTTTGAGATCATCTGTCAGCACCTCTGGCAAACAAAGACCAGTCGGGGTTTGATGTTTTGGATGCAGAGGGTTGCATTAAAACCCGCTAAAACCCAAATGAGAGGGGAATCAGGTGCCCGGCCCCCACCTCTCCGGGCAGGGACCGCAGGCACACATCCTCCCCCCCGCCAGAGACACAGCTCTGTAACAAAGGGACGAGGAGGGAAACTGCACTGGCGGGAGCCTGAACCACATAAAGCCCTACAGCTGTGCACAGAAATCCCACTGCTGTAGCACATCTGCTCCCAGAACCAGAGAAGAACTCCCAGGAGCTGCCCAGACTCACCGTGTGCCCCCAGCTGCCCTGGACGCTTGCAGACACAGCCCCAGAACAGCAGCTGCTGGGGATCTTCTCCCCAGCCCCAAATCATTGGCAGCAGTGATGCTGCCAGTAAAACCAGAGCATCCTAACTCTAACCAGAGCATCTCACAAACATGTCTCGTTCAGAATCCCATAAACTGAGCGCAGACACGCTGCTTTCTTTAGTACAGGTGATGGACAGGGACAGTGCCAGGAAATGTGACAGAGAAGGGCAGCAAGGGATGGGGACACGTGGCACTGAGGTGTGGGGAGGACAGCCCCAGGGGCCTGCTTGCTCCGTGCACTCCTCCAGCTGCACAGCCTGGGATCACTCAAGGACATCTCATCACCATCCTCTGATACGCAAGCGGGAAAGGGAACATTATACCAAAACATAGGCTGCAAAGCTAGCTAAACTCTTGGCTTTGCCAGCCATCCCCATTCCTTCTCTTCCCCATGCCAGCTTCTGTGCCAGGACACAGAGCCGTGCACCTCCAGCACGGTCACCCCGGTCCATTCAGCTCCGCCTGCTGCAAGCTTGGAGAGCTCTTTGTCCTCACCTCCCCTCGCAGAAGCACACCAACATGTGCAGATAGGGCCTTGCGAAAATAATAAGAAACAGAGCACTCCCCTCGCATGCTTCTCTCTGGCAGGGGGGAGGAGAAAAGCAGCACCGCAGCGCTCTCCCTGCTGAACGCAAGCAGACAGACACTACAGTGATACAGCCCATAGGACCTATGGAGAACCAACGACTCCAGGACTCCAGCTCTGATGTTCGAGGCTCCCCAAGAAGCTGGCGTTCCGGCAGCCCATGACACTGCCTCGGTGACCGGGACGTTCCCTGCAGCCATACCCCATGGAGACAATAAACCCGCTGCCTCCAGATCCCGCCCTAGTTTTGCAATACCAGCTTCTTTACGGTTTGCCAAGCTGCTTGAAGCCCGTGCCATGGCATTAACTGCTTAGGGAGCCCGCGGCTGGGAATGCCCGCTCGTGTCCGGCTGAGCTCCGGGCAGAGCACACCTGAAGGGCCCCAGCTCGGCGCCGGGGCAGCTCCGGGTCGGGCCGCTTTCAATTTTCCCTCTTAAGAAAACAGAAGAAGGGCCCTTATCAGGTCGGTTTCCCCAGTAGGTGGAGAGATTGCAGGGGAGACGGGCGGACTTTGCCTCCAGACAGGGGCATGCATATCAAAAGGCTGGAGGGAAGCACTGCGCGATGGCTGGGATGGCAGCCATCACCCAAGCCCTGTTTGAATAACAAAAAGAACTAAAAGCCCCCAATGGTCGGGGCCGGCTCCCTCCAACCCCGGCTCTGCAGCCGGCTCCGGGCGATCACGCAACACAAATGGCCTTTAACGCTCCCCGAAACCGAACATTTCCCTCTAATCCTGCGAAGAAAAGAGTCGCCGGGTTGGCAGTTTAGTAAGAAAGGGAGCGCATTGGGGCAGATATGCTCATTAACGTGCCGGCCTCTCCCCTCCCCTGCCCGCTTCCTGTGCCTGGCCCCTTCCCCGCCGCCGCTCTCCCTCCCCGCACGCCGGGCTGCGGCACTTCCCTCCATTTTCCCCCCCGTTTCCTTTTCTGCCCTCCCTGCCCCGCTCCCCGCCGAACCGCCGCAGCCCTTTTGTGCCCCCTCCCTGCCCCCCTCCCCCCGCCCCGTGCTCCATTGCCCCTTTGCATTCCGTAAAAGCTCGCTTGAAAGAAAAGAAACAAAACAAAACAAAAAACCACAAACCGGCCCCTCCTCTCCCAGCGAAGACCAGGCCTGGGAAGTCTCCTGGGCAGCCACCATCACGGCCAGCCGCTGCTCCAGCCGCTCGAGGCTCGTTACCATGCTCATCGCGGTGCCCGGTGCCGGCGGGCAGGGCACGCGGTGGCCCCCGGGTCCCTTCGGTACGGAGCGGCTACTGCATCCCCGCTGCCCTGCACAAAGGGAACGGAGTGATGACAATGACACCTCGCTGTCCCCGTCTCCCACCCGCCCTTCCCAGCGCGAGGACAACCCGACGCTTCTTTACGGTTCGGGGAAAGGCAGGAATGGAAATCCTCCTGCGGGGCAGCGATTTCAAACACCGCGGTTCTCCTCTTCAGGCTACAGCTTCCCAGTGTCCCCTGACCCCTCGCCCCGAGGGTGTCACCGCAGCCCCCGGCACTGTGTTGCCGCGCCGCAGGGACGCCCCCCGCAGCCTCTCTCCCCGGGATCTCCCCGGGCCCGGCGGCAGGAGGACGAGGAGGAGGTGGAGGTGTTTCCCACGCACCCCCCGGCGGCTGCCCCGCAGCTGAGCGCACCCCGGCTCCGGCCGCCCGCTGCCCTCCGTGCGCAGCTCGAGGGATGACTTCACGCTTCAGGCACCACCGGGAGCCGCTCTCCTGCGGAATGAGAGAAAGAAGATGGACTGACACATCGCCGGCCCACGGAGAGGAAAACAAAGGTGTTTATGCCGAGCACGGCCAATGCCACCGCGGGCTCCCGGAAGCCCTCCCGTCCGCCCCAGTGCCCGCGGGGTTGATGACTGCAGCATCCCCGGACCCTCCCAGCCCCGAAGGCATCACTTGTCGCTTCGCCGTCGGGAACGCGGGGCCCCGTGGCTTTGCCGTGGTCTGCCGTGCCTCGGCCGTCCCGGCATCGCGGGAGAAGCCCAGCGCCCGCCCCCTCCGTGACAGCCCCGGCCGGGCCCCGCGGAGCGCAGCGCCGGTAACTCGCGAAGTTGCGGCAGGAGCCGGCGGGGCCGGGCGGGACCGGCGGGGCGGGGAGAGGAGGGAGCCCGGGGCGCGCCCGTCGCCGAGTCCCGTAGCTCTCCCGGGGCCGAGAGCCGGCAACAAGTGGCGGCGAGGCCGCTGCCCGCAGCCCCTCCCCACCGCCCGCTGCCCCGTGCCGCGAGCCCCGGTAACCGGGCACGGAGAGACGGGGGCCCGGGACGCTCTCGCAAAGACCCGGCGCCGCGCTCCGGTACCGCGTCCCCGCCCGCCCCATTGTCCCCCGCCGCCGCGAACAACAAAGCCGCCCACGAGGATGCGTCGCGGCTCCAGCCCCGTGGGCTCCGGAACCCCCGGCTCTGCCCCCGGTGTCCGGTGCCCGGCCCCGCGCTCACCTGCGCCGCGACGGGACGCGCCGTCCAGCGGGGCCGCGCCGCCACTCGCCGCCTCCCGCGCCCCGGCCGGCCCCCCGACAGCCCCGCGCTCCGGTTACATGGCGCTTTAACCCTGCCCGTGCTGGGCAGCCCCTCCTCCTTCGCCGCCGCCGCCGCCCCACGCCGCACGGCGGGGGAGGGGAGGGGAGGGCGAGGTTCGCACCCCCCGGCCCGGCCGCCGCCCCCGAGCCGCGCAGCCCCCCCCAAGGAGCCCGGCATTCTCGGGGTTCCGCGCCCCTGCACCCCCTGCCCGAGTTTCCTCCACGTGCCCTGCATTCCACCAGTGCCCCGCGCCATCGGCGCCCCGAGCGCTCACTCCCCACCGCTCCACATCTCACCACATCGCTCGGAGCGCCGCTCCCACCGCCTCACCATGCCTCGCATCCACTTTCCGGGGTTCTATACATTCCCCCCCCCTATCCCCCGGTGTCTCCATCCCTCAGTGGTGCTCCGTCCCCAGTGCTGGCACCCTCAGGGCTCAGCATCCCCCCAGGGTTCAACATCCTCCCGGGGCTCAGCCCTACACAGTGCAGTCCCCAGTCCTGCCGGGTGCTGAGCCTCCCCCTGCCCACAGCCCTCCACCACGGCGTGGATGGACAAAGCCACACAAGTTTTGCAATAGTTTATAATTTTTTCCTCCTTTTTCTTTCCCATGCAGAGGCGAGCACTTGGAAAGGCTGCTGTGGGGACGAGGAAAACAGTCCGCACGTCCCCTGCCCCAGACAAAGCATCCTGAGTCCACGTGGGGTATAATCTTCTCTGCTCCCTTGTTATTGCTGCTGGGTACAGCAGAAAACTGGATATCAGGAAGGAGAGGGAATATTGTTAGCCTGCTGCGATGGAAATAAGCTCTCAAGGCCAGGAGGAAAAATGAGGCAGCCAAAGTGTCAGCAACCTGCACGCAGTGCCTACACAGGCCCATACAGCAGGTTCCCCACACCACCACCCCACTGTGCACAACGTGAGCATGAAAAATGTGGCTGCATGTGTAGAGAAAAGCCCTGCAAGTGAACAAGAGAAGCAGACGAGAAATCTGGTCTGGGGAAGCCTTTGGGAATGCTGGAGATTACCATTCAAATAAACACATGCCAAATAAACCTCAAGCTGATTTGCAGCTCTGCTGAATAGATTAAATCCATGCAATCCTGTTTGGTTTTTCCAAATTTTGAGAAGCAAAAATTGAAATGCTTCTGTGTGCTTCCAGTCCACCGTGAGGAGTGGAATTAGCCCTTACTTCAAGGACCTTTGGGTTCCTCTCCCTTTCTACCAAAACCTTCCTGCCGCCGCTGGCCCCGCTGACCTGCCATCAATCTCCTGCCTGTGGAAACGCCTCTTTCCCTCTCTTCCCTCGGTTATCATTTAATTCAGGAGAGCACTTCTGTGCATACGGTTTGAAAAAGGCACGGCACTGAACAAAGCCGCTCTGAGCAGATCATGAGCTAAACCCTGACCCCATCACCGCTGCACACAGCCGCAGAGAGATGCTGCGAGTTTATTTCTTACCCATCAAGAAAGTAAGTGTGTCATTTTATGGGTTAAAAAAAAAAAAAAAAAAAAAAAAAAAAGGTCCCTATAAAGGAACCTAAAGGAGACGAAATCATAAAGGAGATTTTGTATCGAGGTTTCTGCTGGGCACTTTGGGTATGCTGGGTCACAGCAGTGCCACAGAAATCACAGCACTGCTCCCCATCAGCCTGAGGTTCCCCAGTGAGGACCAGCAGCTGTGGGATTGGAGCTCACCACTGTCACCAGTGCATCTGCCAAAGGCTGGGAATTGTGCCCAGGTTGGTCACAGCAGCTATCTGATCCTGGCTGCCTGCCTTATTCTTTCCTGACAAACCTCTTCCTAAACTTCTCTTTTACTGTCCTGGCCAGGCAAACCAATGTTGCTTCCTCCTAAAGCTCTGCCCTGTCTCCTCTGGGCACCTGCTGTCTTTTACTTTGCACCAAAGTGTTTGGGTTGGAAACTGCTCTGTGCTTTGCAAACAGCTTGCCTGGACATCCCAGACAAATAAAGCAATTGAGCAACTGTGATTTATTCCTTACAGCCTTCAGCAGCACATCCTTGTTGTTTCTGGTGGCTGCAGTCCCAGGCCCTGGTGGAGGCAAGGTGTTTGTTCAGCCTTCCATCGAGCAGAGCAAAGCACCAGCACCACTAAAACCCTGCAAACCATTGCAAACCCTCCTACTGATCCCACAGAGCGCATCTCCCGAGGTGTGTCCTCCTCCCCCATGCGGCTCTGTGCCCCATGCCCACATCCTCAAACAGCCCTGTGCCATCTCTGCAGGGTTTGGGCTTCGCTGGAGGCTCTGCCTCAGCTGTCGGAAAGCCTCAGCCTACTGCCACATGTGGGAAGGAGCCTGCAGCCTGTGCAGAGCTGGGCTGCCTGCTCACATCTGTGGGGAGCTGCTGTTGACATGGAGGTAGGAAGTGTTCTCCCTCCTACACTGCGTTTCGAGCCCTTCCTGTGGGCTGGCCAGGACCACATGCTGTAACTCCCTAATAAAAATAAGGTTAAAACCAATTGGCACCCGTGTAACCAGAACATCTCAAAAGACTGCAGCAACCAGCGTGTGAACTTCAAACGAGAAGGCACACAAAGAAAAATCTTCCGTGCCTCTCTGGCCACAAAATCCTCTTTTTTTTCTAGAAAACAGGATGCATTTGCTGCAGCCGAACCTGAAGAGCAGAGGCCCCAAACGTCGGGCTGTGAATGCAGGCAGCAGCAGGCAGAGCCCTGCGGAGGAAATGTTTTCCCTGTGGTCACAAGGCAACAAGAGCATAGCAGAACCCAGAGCCCGTGCTGCCACACCGCCGCTGCCTTTGCAATTATGTGCTCCTGCAGCAGCACTTCGCTGGGAGCAACCAGCACAGAGTGCAATGAGAGAAAGGAAAGGGCATGAAGCTGCAGAAGAAACTGAAATCCTGATCTCAAAGGTGCCATTTGCCTCTGCAGGAACAGCGCTCCCCCTCCAGCTGGGCAATATCCATCACAAGAGCAGGCAGGGGAGAATGTCAGCATTCCTCAGCCTCTTGAGGGATGCTCTCCCAAATCCGCACAGCTGGAAGGGACGTTGTGTATCACCAGAACAAACAGAGCTGGTCCTGGAGGGGTGGAAGGTGCTGGGGTGATTTCTGGGATCGTTGGCAGTCTCTCACCCTTCTGGGCCTTCCCCATGGCAGCAGCAGCTGGTAGCCTTCCTGCCCCCAGGAACGCGCCCCAGGGCTGGCCATGGGGATTGCATGGAGGGATCTGAGATCCCCGAGCAGGATGTGTCAGCTGGGATTTGATCTTTTGGGAACACACAGGAAGGAGCCTTCCTGAGGTGGTGCTCTCCATACAAAGGGGAGGGGCAGGGAGGAAGCCCGGGGCGGCCAGGTGAAATGAAGCTGAAAAAGTATCTTAAGAAAGGCACATGGTTATCTTTGAGCAACCGTGATTTATTCCCTACAGCCTTCAGCAGCACAACCTTGTTGTTTCTGGTGGCTGCAGGTCCCAGGCCCTGGTGGAGGCAAGGTGTTTGTTCAGCCTTCCATCGAGCAGAGCAAAGCACCAGCACCATTAAAACCCTGCAAACCATTGCAAACCCTCCTATTGATCCCACAGAGTGCATCTCCCGAGGTGTGTCCTCCTCCCCCATGCGGCTCTGTGCCCCATGCCCACATCCTCAAACACCCTGCTTCCTCACCTGTCCTCCTCCCATTGCTTTTTGCTGCTGCTCCTGCTGCAGTGCCTGTGGTTAACATCACCTGTGCACAGCACCCAGATGCCACATGCAGCTCTGAGCCCATCAGCAACACCCTGCATGAGAATGCCCCATTGCAGCACCCCGGGCTGATGGCCTGCAGCCTCCTCTTCTTGGAGGAAGGCTTTCCCAACAACCACTGCCCAACCCCACAGCCAGGTCCCAGCACAGAGGGTTGGTGGTGCTCAGCACACGCTGCCATAAAGCCATGTCCCACGCAGCAGGATGGATGCATTTCCCATTGATTGTTCAAACAGGATGTTAGGAGCACATCTCTCCATTTAAACTCTTCTTCGTGGATCTCGTCACTCAACTTTCCCCAAGAATTTGGTTTGCTGCCTGGGAAATTCTTTACCTCCATGGGTTTCTGCCATACCATGTGCATGCTCACACAAGCACGCACCAGCACTGAGACTATTGTTAATGAGTTCCTAAAGCATCACCCTAGAAAGATGTGGGGAATTAAGGATGAGTCACAGACTGCTACGGCGCGGCTGATCCTGGCTTGCAAACCAAACAGAAGATTGTCTCTTTCCACTTTTTCTTTAGTTTTTTTTTTTTTTTTTTTGACTGTAAATGAACGTGGCCACTTCACCACAGAGCCCGATACATCATATCAATAACTGGGTGAAAAACCCACGCTTGTTTTGGGCTGTGCTGAACACTGCGGGTCAAATCCTGCAGCCGCTCAGTCCCACGTGTAACTTCCCACCCCCACAACGCTGTTAGGTCACAGCAGCATCCCACCATGCTGGGCACGGAGTGGGGATCTCCGGGCTGAGCTGGGAGGCGGAGGGGGAAGGAATGGGCACAGGGCTGTGATTTCCAGCCACGGAGTGAATCTCTTTTAACTCTTCATCACCTGTGGTGCTTCGCTGCCTGACTCCTTGCTTACAAACCCATGGAAATATCCCATGCTGGCATTTACAATTGTGAACTGCGTGATTTTTGCCTTTTATGAAGGCTTTCCTACGGGTGAACAGCTTTGGGTCAGAAGGGCTCAGGGACAGACACGTGGACACGGCGCTGCTCCCGCAGCTCCTGCCCTCGAAAAAAAGGAAAAAAAGAAAAAAAAAAAAGGCTGAGGGGGAACACAGCGAGTTTGGGGATTTTCTCCTGGAAATTGGGTAAGGTAACAGGGGAGGAGAAGCGAGGGGCGATTTTATCCTTCGTCCGCTGCTGGCTGCAATCCCCGGGGGGTGTACCAATAAATAAACAAATAAATAGATAAATAAATAAATAGCTCCGACCCATTCGCGACAGCCTTTTAACGATTAATTTTTAATTTAATTTAATTTAATTTTAATTTTTATTTTTTTTTTTCCCCCGAAGTCCCGTGAAAGCAAAGCGTTCCCCCGCGGCCTACCCGGCCCGGCCCGCTGTGGAAAGTGCGACCGCCAATGCTCAGACTGACTCGGGCGGGGCGGGCGGGGCCGAGCCGCCATGGGGCTGCTGAGAGCCGGGCGCGATGCGGGGCCTGAGGCGGGGAGCGGGGACGTGCAGCACCTCAACCAGCTGAGCGCCGAGGTGCGGGGCCGGGGGGGGGGAAAAAGGGGCAGGCGGTGCTCGGAGAGGGCAAACGAGCGGCTCTGAGGCGCGGGGCCCCGAGCGCGGCCTGCCCCGGGTTGTGGTGCGGGGGCTCTGCGGGGCTGCGGGCCGCGCCGGTGGCAGCAGCGCTGGGAGGCGGCGGGTTCTGCCCACGAGCGGCCCCGGGGGTGACAGCGAGGCCTTGAAGCCGTGCTTCTGCCTCTCGAGTCGCTCTGGTTACCCCGTGGATTTTTTTGGGGGCATCACAGTGGATGTTTGCATCCTCTCCTGTCAGCTGTTGTTGTTGGATCGCACGGGACGGAACAGCCGCGAAACACAAAAGCACTGCGTGGTGCTGGATGCACAAACGCCTCGGGTGGCTTTGAAAAGAGTCCGTGTGCAAACGCTGCCCGTAGGCATCTTGTTATGGCGAGGGCTGGGGGAACACCTCAGAATTTATGGCTGCAACTTGTACCAGAGGAGGCTTAGGTTAGACATAAGGAAGAACTTTTTCTCTCAGGGCGTTCAGGCACTGGAATGGCTGCACAGGGAGCTGGTGGAATCCCTGGCAGCGTTCAAGAGGCATCTGGATGAGGAGCTACAAGATACGGTTTAGTGCTTGTGGTAGCAATGGCAATGGGAGGATGGTTGGACTAGATGATCTTGCAGGTCCTTTCCAACCTTGTGATTCTATGATTGGGAGCTCAAACTCCATCACCAGCACAAGGTAGAGCTCTGTCAGGGCAGGACATCACGCCCAAACTGCGTGGTGAGGGGGGAAACGAGGTGCTGAGGAACAAAGCATGCTGATGCTCCTCTCCTAACACCATCCTGTTTCTTCACAGCAATTCGCAGCACTGACTGAAGTGCTCTTTGGTTTTCTGACAGAGCCCAAGGAGGTAAGGTTGCACAGAACACGAATGCAGTTCCCAGGTGAGAAGCACGCAGAGATAAGACTGTTTTGCTCTTTCTCTTGAGCAGGTAGAAAGGTTTCTGACGCAGCTCTCAGACTTTGCAACCATGAATAAAATCAGCTTGGGCCCCCTGAAAAACATTGTCAAAAGTATTCTTCTGGTACCCAATGGTAAGTGGTACATATGCTGCCCTGAGGCCAAACTGCTGCGTCCATTCCTGCATGCTGCTAAAGGCCCCATGTCTTCAGTTGACTTGCACAGTGATTCTAATAGTAGCTCATAAATAGCTTAGCATTTAAGAATCAGAAATTCAGAAATTGCTCTCCTGTTGCAGTATCCCTGCTGAGTGACTCAGGCTTTGTCTTCTTTACACCCTGCCTGCATACATGTTTTGCAGGCCTGGCTACACTCACTCACCTGCTTATTAAGTGCAAGCACAACACTTTGTGATGGCAACAGAGCTTGGTTCAACTCATACCTGTAATCCATTTGTGCTAGACCAGCACAGTCTTATACTGGCACCACGTCTTTGCACTTCCATCCAAGTAACCCAGCACTGTGACTCCTACAAGAACAAAGCACCATTTGAGGGCTGCATTCACGCCCCTTTGGAACGGACTGGGAACCAGCAGGCATAGTTCCGGGCCATGTACATGTGATGTGTGTCCTTGTAGTCTTGTTTTAGAAAAATACATAAGCCTTCAGTGACTTCTCATTCATAAACACTGGAGGAGAGGGGTGGGAGAATTCCCTTTGCATGCCCTGTTCAGACTCCACTGTATGAGATTGCTCTGATGTTTTGGCTGCTGTTGGACGTAACGCTGCATCAGACATCCTCCCTGCACGCACATTCATGCCATGTTGATCCTTGTTATCAATGGTTGCTTATAAATACCCTTCAGTCCCCCATTTCCCACAGTGTTCGTCACAGCAGTGAGGCCACGCACAGCGGTTTCCTGCATTTGGGTTAAACTTTCATTCTACTATTTCAAGCCATTTCTTCTGTCCCAGAGAAGCACTGAATAGTTTCCTTCCCTACAACTGTCTTGGAGGTATTTAGTGCAGAATCGGCATTTTCTCCCTTCCTGTTTGTGCACTGGGTGCACTCAGCCTCACAGTTCCTGTTTGCGTGCACTGCTTCCAGTCCTGTTACACCTTCTCAGTAGCTTTTGGATGCCACGGGCTGCACCAGAGCAGAACACAGCAGATAACTTTGCCTCTGTGCTACACAGAGAGCCACGTGGGGCTGGCAGTCTCTTTGAATGTTCACAATTCCTGCTCCTGGCTTCAGAGAACAGAATCCTTGTAAACTTCCATGTGCTGCCTGCGCTCCGGAACAAAGGAGGCAGACACAGCAGGGGAAAGTGTTATATGCACACGTTCACACCCATAATCCAAAACACAGCAGGTAGGTCAAATTAGTAGCCTGCCAGCCTTAACAGTTCCCCTTTAACAAGCAGAGCTTCTATAGGAGAGAAAGCAGCAACTTCAAAACACAACTGCTGCTGCTGTTACCATGGTTACTTGCAATGAAATCTCTCCCTCTCTCTCTCAGGCACTTCCATAGGACTGACTTTTAAAGCACTGGGCATCTGCAAAGATATCAGCACACACAACTGTATTTCCTATTGGCAAGCTGTGGTTTGTTTTAAAACACTGTCCAAGAACAGTCTTTCTATGGCCAGGTCTCCATCCCTGCGTTTGTTTGCCTCAGTAAGGACTGGTTCCACTCAGTAGAAGCTGATTTTTTTTTTTCCCTTGCACTGTTTATTCAGGTGCCCTGAAGAAAAATCTGTCTTCCGAACAAGTCAGAGCAGATT
Organism: Chrysolophus pictus; assembly: GCA_037305975.1. NCBI lineage: Eukaryota > Metazoa > Chordata > Aves > Galliformes > Phasianidae > Chrysolophus > Chrysolophus pictus. Next base: position 3,783,124 of record CM074595.1, read on the forward strand.
TTGTTGCTCTAGGTAGGTCATGTGACTTCACTAAATAAAAGCTAATTAATATTTATCGCCTATAGTAACCTCATATGGTTTCTCCCACAGGCCTCAGTGAAGAGAAAGCCAGTTATTTCGCAGAGCAGGTATGAATACCTCCTTGCTTGTTTCTAAACTAACAAAAAGTCAGTCTGTGAGTGGGAACTCACAGAACCCCATGCAGATGCATCAGCTGCTTTCTTCAAAACCAGCTCTGAATTTTGAACTGAAAATTCTCAACTGATAAGGAACACTTGTGTAATGGTGCTGTGCTTTGCTGTGGCCTCTAGCCTGTGGGCTTAGTGACTCCTGCAGCTCTGTGTGGCTTCCATCTGATTGTTTTTCTGCTTTGCATGCTTTGGGCCCCAGGGTCACGCACTTACACGAACACATGACTTTTTGTGCAGATATTGTTACACAGAACCAATGTTCAAACAAAACCAGTGAGTTCCAGAAGTGACAGGGCAGATGGAATTCCTTGCAGGACTCATCCTTGAAAGCCCTCCTGACTGCATTAGTTTGTCCCATCATACACACATGCTTGGGCTGCTATTTTCAGATTTATGTTGAAATTACAGGTACCGCACATAGAGCCTCTCTGAACTGATGGTGTGTTTTGCTCTTGCAGTGGAAGCTGAATGCCCCCACCCTGACACGCCTGGCTGTTGATCAGACACTGATGATTAACCAGCTGATAGACATGGAGTGGAAGTTTGGTGGTAATGGAGCTAGTACTGAATGGGTTGGGAAACCCAACAGCACCTTTTGGCTGTAGAATGTTTTGTTTCACAGCTTAGCTAACTTTATCTCCCTTCTGCTCTTTCTGAATCAGTTACTGCCGGGAGCAGTGAACTTGAAAAAGTAGGAAGTATCTTCTTACAGGTAAATGTCCTGCACGGGAGAATTACAGTGCAGTTAGGGAACAAGCCATGGCCAGGCCTGTGGGGGGAACTGGCTGTGAGAGGAAGCAGAGGAAAGCTGGATCTCGTAGGAGCTGGCTTTGCAGTGGCACAGCTGCTTCAGTGTTCTGAGTGAGCTGCCAGCAGATAGCAGGCATACTGCTATTTGTTACTTTTCAGAAGAGCTGCATCACAAAAGTGCAGCCCACTCTGAAAAGCTGTTCAAAAAGCTCAATCTTAGCACAGGTTGAGCTGTCTCAGGGAGGGAGGGGGAAGGCCATCCTTTATAAGGACTTCCCAGAGATCTTCCCTTATCTATTCCTGCAGTGACACTGCTTGAAAAGCCTGTCAGAGACGTGTGTTCTGTGCAGCAGTTTGCACTAGAACTCAGAGCAGATTCCTGTCTATTCATGGTGCTTGAAATACAGGCTTCTGCATTGATATATCTCTGCTTTTTCTTCCCCCTAGCTGAAGCTGGTGATTAAAAAAGGGAGCCAAATGGAAAATGTATATGTAGGTGAGTTAACTGTTCTGGAAAAGAAGCAAGCATTGGAGAACATGAGATCTGAGCTGTAGCTCAGAGCTTTTGGGTGTTTGGGGAGGTGGGGGAGCTTTGGGGGCAGACCCAGCAGGGGTCACTGTGAGAGCATTGCTGGGAGATGCTCCTGCTCTTGCCTGTCCTTGATGCAGTCACTCTGGGAAGTATTTGGGAACACTGACTGCTAGGCAGCCCTCACGTCTTTACAAAAGTAAATGCAGATATGCCATGGAGCACTGGGAAGCAGTCAGAGCAGCATGGCAAAGGAAGAAAGTAAATTCACTAGCTTAGATGAATGCAAGTTGCTCTGTGATAGCACCAGAATGGCTTTTCCAGCGTTCATTGTAACCTGACATCTAAGATTTTATACCTCTATATATATATATATTTTTTTTTCTACAGAGTTAACATTGCCCCAGTTCTACAGTTTCCTGCATGAAATGGAAAGGGCCAAAACCACACTGGAAAGTTTCAGCTGAAACTACAAGGACCTGACCTGTCACCTACGCAGGGTGTTTAATTTCTCCTTGTGGACCTACAGATCTTCTCTGTTCCAGCTGGTGAGAGAAGATGAGGCTGTGCAACAAACAGCTGTGTCAGAAGTCCTTCAAAAGCCAAAACTTGGGCAAGTGTTTTGAAGACACTACAAGTCCACCTGACTCTTTTTTAATACTATTATGAGAAATTGTCAGATGTGGATACTTGTACTATAATAGCAAACAAATAAACCCATTCCCATCCTTCTGTTTGTATCAGAATTTGATTTTTTGAGAAAGAGCAAAGAATCACTTTCAAATTAAGAAGAATGGAGCAGAAACAGATGGGATGCAAGGAGAGTATCTAGCCTGCTGAACCACTTCACACCCACTTGAGCCTCTCATTCTTTTTGTGTCAAGAAATGGACTGATTGCATCCTTCCCAATCACGTGGAAAATATCATAGAATAACCATAGAAAGGTTTGAGTTGGAAGAAACCCTTAAAGGCTATTTGGTCTCCTTGCAGTGAGCAGGGACACCCAGAGCTCCATCAGCGCTCAGAGCTCCCAAGTCTGACCTGAGTGCCTGCAGGGATGGGGCACTGTAGCAATTGGGCAGATCAACATGATGGGAGGATCAGCTCAATAGAAAAGTGCTGTAAGGGAAGAGAAAAAGACTGCTTACCCATATCAGAAGATTTCAGGTTCATGGGGAAAGCTCCACAAGGGAGGAATCTCCAGAAAGACATCCTTCCCCAATGGCAGTCAGCCTTAAATGAGGTCTAAGAGAGGTGCAGCCAAGCTCCACCCCTTCCTGTCTCACAGCTGAATTGCCTTCACCTGTGCTCCCAGGGCTGAGAAGGATCTTTCCCCATGTGCTCAATTAATGTCTCAGGCCATGACTCAACAGTTACTATACAGGCACACACCTCATCTCTGTGCCACTGCCCTCACTGTAAAACCTTCCTTATATCCCATCTCACCTCCCCTCTTTCACATTGGTCTTTTCGGCTTGCAGAAAATCTGGCACTTTTCCATGTTGCATTTCATGCAATCCTGCATGAGCGACTGGAGCCTATGGTGAGGATAGGCTGAATCACGTGCTTGGAACACAGCACAGGGAATGCTGCTGGCAAGCCTGGGGACAGTATCTGCATATTTATTTTCTGACATATCAGGCCATTCACAAGCATTTTAAGCTTTGTCACATGATGAAGGTAATAAAAAACAACAAATTCTTTAACATAACGCCCTGCAAAATATTCCATCTCCCTTTTGGGTGGCAGGAAAAGCCCCAGAGTGCTTTCTGCAGACAAAAGGAATTTTTTTGCTTTACATTTTCTGATCGGCCATAACTCCCTTTTCCCCTCACCCCCCCGGTGCCGCTGCCGCACCGCTCAGCCCATCCCATTGTGGCAAAGAGCCGCTGGAAGACGCTCAGACCGGGTCAGGATCCCTATCTCCTATTTCAGATTAAGCTCTGTGGGGCTGACGCACACTGCAGCACGCTGACCCCAAGCGTGGGGGTCACCTCTGCACTGCTCCACGGTCCCCAGTGCAGAGAGTGGGGAGGGTCACAGTGACCCACAGCCCCAGGAGCCGTTCATCCCCTACGTTTGGCTGCGTGCGATGGAGCCGGGCCCAGGGGAGGGACTGGGTCATATCCTGGCATAGGCTGGGAGATCACGTCTCCCACGTGTGGCCTCATCCTGCGTGGGGCTGGGAAGGTGAGTGCAGGGGTGCAGCCTGGTTCTGCCTGGGTTTCCTGGTAGCTCTGGGTCTCCTGCAGTACCGGTGCTGCCAATTGTGGCCGCCTGCGAGACCTAATCTCTGTGGGACAGCAGGAGTGGGGGAAACGGGGCCCCTCGCAGTGTGGGGTGAAGCTAACCACACTGCTGCTGTCCTCTGCCTCCCCTGGGGCTCTTTCGGCCCATTTCCTCCCACCCAGAGACTGTCAAGGACCACATCACCCCATGGGTATGAGGCCATCCCAAGGCCCCATGCATCCCACAAGTGTCCCCTGAGGGCGAGTGACAGTTAGGATGTGGGGGCTGCTCCCCCAGGGCCCATCACCCCCAGCACAGCTTCAGTGCTGCTGTGATCAGCAATCCCTGGAGATGGCCAACTCTGCTCCGGGCAGAGCTCCTCACATCTGCCTGCCTGGCAAGGTGACCTCTCCCACCATGCTCATCCCTTCTGCACTCCAGGACTCCCATTCCAGGAGCTGGAACCAGACCAGGAGCAACCAGAACACACAAATACCTATGGAGGAATGCCAAGAGCTTTTCCTAGAAAGTGTTTGCTGCAGGAGAGAAGGCTGTGGGGCCCCGCAGACCTCCCTGGGAGGAGCTGTGGAATGGTGGTGCACCAACCCCAGCCCTGGTCCAGCACCTGGGGTTTGCAGGCATGGGACCTGCCTTGCAATGCAGGCACTGTGCTGTGCGTGGCTCCATTTCTGCTCCCTGCCTGTGCACCTCAAATCACCTCCATCATCCCAGTGCTCTGCTGTTCCCATCTGCAGCACCACTGCATTCCTGCTACAGGCAGCTCCCACTGCAGCAGCCATCAGGAGATCTGGGCAGGAAAGGGCTGTCTGGGGACTGCTCCACGTGGACACATTCCGTGTCCCAGCTCCTGCGGACGGGGCTCAGGCAGGGAGGGGGATGGCAGAGCTGGGGAGGGGGATGGCACAGCAGCCATGTGCCCCCAGCACTGCAGCACCAGCATGGTGAGCACAGGGACTGGAGGCAGGCAGGGAACACAGCCTCAGTTCCACATCAATCTGCAGCAATCGCAAGAACAAGTTCAGGTGCCCCAAACCCACAGATCAGCAAATTCCTCGCAGCAGAGGCCACAGCCCAGCTATGCACAGCGGGGCCTCCGTGACCTCTACGGCCCGAAACAAACACTGCATTATGGTGCTGACCCCACAGCCTGCCCGGGGCAGTCAGCGCCGGCCCCGTCTCTGCAGGGAGGCTGTGGTGGCCGGAGTGGGGCCATGGGGACAGCCTGCATGGGAACAGCCACACTGCAGCCCTGCTCCAGGCGTGGGGATGCTTGAACCTGGAGCGCTGCCGCCCATTCTTGCAGGAGGAGGAAAGGCTGGTGGCGTGTGAGGCAGCAGAAATATTCCTAGCATGTCTTCTGTCCCCGAGCCGTGCCATCTCTCGAGGCATTTCTTTGTCCGGGCGCGCTGGGAACAATTGGGGCTGCTCAGCCAGACCGCAGGCTGTCGATCAGCAGAGCGAATGAATGCTCAGCCATAAGGAACCCATCTTCTCCTGCAGCACGGGGAGGTGGCCACCAGAATGGGGCCCATGGCACAAAAAAGGCACAAAGAGCAAACAATGCACGGGCACAGGGTGGTGGTGGAGCCCCCAACCCTTCCAAAGGGAGGGGATCCCAGTGCCTCACATCGCCCCACACCCTTGGAACATTCCAGTCCAGGTCCGGTGGCAATGGCTTCATCACAGACACAGCTCTGTTAGCAGCTCCCCCCCACCCCCTCACCACGATGGGCCCAGTCTGTATCCCATCGCCGTGCCCCAACACTCCCAGTCCCACACCGGAGGGCAGTGCCCCTCTCCTCCCCGCACAGCGACCATTTCCCTGCGCTCCCCGCAGCGCGCAGCTCCATTTTATAGGTCTGCTCTGTCCCAGGGGCATCGCTGCTGCAGCGCAGCCGCTAATGAGGTTATCCCCGACCACGCCACCGAGTTCGCCATGGAAAGAGAGGGAAAGCGGCGTTAACCCCTGCGCTGCCGACGCAACGAGCAGCGCTGCGGAGCATCTTTGTTCCAACACGCGCCCTCGCTGGTCCCAGTGGTGACGGTGCTGCTGCAAAGCAGGCGAGGAGCCCTCGTGCCGTCCTCGTCTCCGTGCATTGCCACATCTGCAGAAGCAGCGCTGAACCTCAGAGCACTGCCGGCCCTTGAGCACAGTGCCCTGGCGCTGGGATTGAGGGAGCAGCCCCAGCCCCAGCCCTGCTCACGCTTTGTCTCGCAGCAGAGAGGGATGGCGGATGGCAGAGGGACAGCAGCCGGGATAGGGGGCGGTGAGCTTCGCTCCCGCCGAGCAGCACGACTCTGCTCGAATGTCCTCACGAATTAACCCCGCGGTGATGCTCCCACACCACCCCGTGGGGCTCGAGATGGGTTCCCCCAGGACGGACCCCCAGGCAAAGCTCCCCGTCCGCTGCCGACCCGGGGCACTGCGGGCACCGCGCGCTGCTCCCCCCTCCACGCCCCGCTGCGTGCAGTGCGCGATGCGGACAGCAGGGGGCGCCAAAGCACCGCGCTGTGCCCGCAGCCCCATCCCGTTGCAGCCCCATCCCGTTGCAGCCCCATCCCGTTGCAGCCCCATCCCGTTGCAGCCCCATCCCGTTGCAGCCCCATCCCGTTGCAGCCCCATCCCGTTGCAGCCCCATCCCGTTGCAGCCCCATCCCGTTGCAGCCCCATCCCGTTGCAGCCCCATCCCGTTGCAGCCCCATCCCGTTGCAGCCCCATCCCGTTGCAGCCCCATCCCGTTGCAGCCCCATCCCGTTGCAGCCCCATCCCGTTGCAGCCCCATCCCGTTGCAGCCCCATCCCGTTGCAGCCCCATCCCGTTGCAGCCCCATCCCGTTGCAGCCCCATCCCGTTGCAGCCCCATCCCGTTGCAGCCCCATCCCGTTGCAGCCCCATCCCGTTGCAGCCCCATCCCGTTGCAGCCCCATCCCGTTGCAGCCCCATCCCCATCTCAGCCCCCCGCTGCCCTTAGCTATCACAAACCACCCTAGCACCTACTGCTCCCCAGCCCTCGCCTTTCATCCTCCAAGCACAGCTCCCTACATCTGCTCTGTGGGCATCCATCCCTTCCCCATCTCTCCCTCCAGCCCCACTCCTCTTCCTCTCTCCCTCCAAGCATCCCTCCCCCTCTTCACCCCCTGCCCCATGGCTCCCAGCAGCATTACCCCCTCCCAACCCCATACCTCTCTGGCATTACCATCTCCCTCATTTCCCACGAGCCCTTTTCCACATGGGCTTCCCTGGCAGAAGCCCTGGATCCACCCTAAGGCAGAGCCGTGAGCATCACCCATGGTTACCACGTCCACCACCAGACAGTCCTATGCCACTGCCCTGAGAGTGCTGGGGCAAATGGAAACACGGGCACACAGCACTGAGCCCCATGCAGGCAGCATCAGTCAGCCCCTGGCTGTGGGGGCAGGAGCCCTGTCACGTCAGCCACCCCCTCCTCATTGCCCAGAATTATTCAAAACACAATAAAACCTAAGACCAACTGTCCCCATTCCCTCCCTTTGCCTGGGGATGGTGATGGAGGAGCCCCATCCCACTCCACAACATGCCACGTCGGGGCAGTTCACCCGTCAGAGCTGATTAAAAATAATAATGATAGGAAACACTGGGCTCATTGGGGGCTACCTCCAGGCATCTGGTTACTGAACCAGGCAGGCTGGTATTTTTAGCCTCCACTACAGAGGAGCTGGCTCTATACAGAGAGAGGAGTCACCATTCACCACCTATGTAGGGCACACGGTAACCACAGGCAGCCCAGGGGCTGCCCTTCCCCAGACCCCTCCTGTAGGATTTCTAACCTGCCCCGAAGCCCCTTGCCCAGGTGCCCCCAGCCTCTCCCACTCCAGGGCTCCCCTATTAACATCTCTCCCTCTCATTAGCTGCTTGGCCTTTATCCATCGCTCCCCTCCCAGCGGGATTCCCATCAGCTGGGGGCACACACACACACACACACACACAAAAAAAAAAAAAGGAAAAAAGAAAAAGGGAGGGTCTGCTGCCCTGTGATAGACAGCACTGCCTAAACATGGCGCAGCACAAAGGGCTCGCAGAGCTTTTATTGCTGCTGATCCCCGCACCGCTCGCTGCCTGGAGCACAGCCTGCCCTTGTCGATGGCATTTTGCAAACCCCGCTCCCGAGGGCCTTGGGGTGGGCTGCCCGCTCCCGGCTGTGACGAACAGGCTGGAGGGCAGCGGGTCCTTTGCTGTCAGTGAGGCGGTGCCATCTGTTCTGCAGGCGCTGCCCGGTGTCACGCTGTGCTGCAGCAGCGCTGCCAAAGGGCCCGCACCCACATGGGACCTGTGCTGGGCTCTGATCCCCGGCTCCATTTAAGTCCCAGTGAGAGCAGGAGGATCCGACCCAACCCCCCAGGCCTGTGGATGAATCACTGAAGGGTCTGGGGGCTGCGGTGGAGGTGGGGGCAGCTGCCCAGCCCCATGGAGCCCCAGTGAAGAGGTAGCAATGCAGGGCTGCAGCCACGCTGGGGGGCCTCGGACCGAGCTGCGTTGTGCTCTGCTCTATTGTGAGTAAAGAGATTTGTCAGCAGGGAGCTGATGAGTCTCACAGGGCTGCCCTGCACACCCCCTGTCCGGTGGGAGGCCCAAAGCACGTGGCCGGGTGCTGTTGGGCTCAGTGCCACCCACCCCGCTGAGCACCCCGTGGTTCCCGGCCTCTGCCTGGAGCAATGCAGTGCTGTCGGGCTCTGCTCTGTAGATCCAGAGGTGCTGACCCCGAGAGCGTGCCTGGAAGGTGCCGGGTGTAACCCAGCAGTGCTTGGCACACGGTGCGGGCACGCGCTCAGAGGGAGGAATATTCTTTCACTGGGAGAACAAGAAGAGCCCTCTGATGGCTGCCTCGTCCCTTGTAAACACCAACTTTGAGAGCATCAAATTACAGCCGCCGTAGAGGCTCAAAACAAGATGGTAATCAGGAGAGCAGGGAGGCACAGGGCACGGCGCAGTGGGGAGCAGGGGCTGGAGGCAGAGGGGCCGTGACACCGCAATAGCCCAGTGCTCACGGTGGGTCCAAAGCCACAACCAAACCCCATCCCATCCCGACCCATCCCATCCCAACCTATCCCATTTCAACTCATCCCAAACCATCACAGGGCACCCGCGATGGGGAAAGCGCTGCAGTGTGGCTGCAGCCCCAGGAGGACACGGCACGGCACGGCACGGCACGGCACGGCACGGCACGGCACGGCACGGCTGCTGCGGCTCTCAGCTGCACGGCACAGATGGCCCCACGGCGAGGACAGGGCAAAGCGAGCCAAGGCGAGGGCTTGGCGTGCTGCTGCCGCCCCCCCCCCCGCTGCTAGCACAGCTCATGGGATGGAGCCGTGCCCGCAGCCGGGGGCTTCTCCCTAAGCAGCCTCACAAAGCTCCGAGCTCCGGCACCAGGGGAAGCCTCGCAGGGGGCCGAGCAATAGCAGCGCCCGCAGCGCAGCCCGGCCGGGCGCGGCTCCCTGGGCCGTGCAGCTGCTGCAGCGCTCGGCTCCCGTTCCCAGCGCTGCTCCTCGGGACGCGACTCCGCGTTGCGGCGCTCCGTGCCCCGCGGCCGCACCCCCCCCCCCCTCCACCTCCCGCTACTGCGGGGCGTCGGCACCGGGGGCTGAAAGGAGCCGGCAGAGCCCGTCGTTTTCCGCCCAGCCGCCGCTCCTCACTCCCGGCGCTGGGGCTGCGGGCACCGTCCCGCCCGGGCGCGGCTCCAGCTCCTGCCCGGCGCCCCCGCCCCCGCGCAGCCCTTTCTTTCCCTCCCAGCACCGAGGATTTGCTCCCCCCCCCTCCTCCCTCCCCCCACGTCTCCCCCCTTTTTCCCCGCTCCGGCTCTCTCCGCCCTGCCCTCCCCTCCCTGCCACTTTCATTTCCCTCATCCCCCGCCTCCGGTCCGGGCTGGGAGCTGAGAGCTCGGCGGGGCGGAGGGGAGGAGAGAGCACCGCACCGCACCGCCCCGCACACCGCCCCGCACCCGCGGGCCGGCTCCGCGCTGCCCCCGCTGCGGCAGCTGCCGGGGTGGGAGGCGAGGGGGGGGTGGGGGGGGAGCCGGGCGGGGCTCAGCTGCGCTCCGCGCTCGGGATCAGCTGCGCCGCGCCCCAGCCGTGCCCCCCCCGCTCCCCGAGGAGGGGCCCTCGGCGACGCTGCGGGATCGGGGCTGCCCGCACGGCCCCGCCGCCCCGCGCACAGACAGCGCTGTCGGATCGAATGCGTCTTAAAACCCCGCCGCGCGGTTTTTCGCCGTGCGGGAGACGGAGAGGTTCGAGGATCCGCCAGAATCTCTGGACGGGGGACGGGGAACCGCAAGGCAGGAAGGAGAGAGATGCTCGCAATTATCATCCGGCCAAACCCTTCCAGCATATTGCAGCCATAGCAACAGAGATGGGCTGTCCCAGCCGGAGTCTGCAGTGCAATAAAGGGAGAGAGAGGGACGCAGGGAAAGAAAGAGCCGTGCGTTGCGCTGGGCAATTTCCGAAGGGGTTGGCACAAACAAACAGCAACTGGAAGCAACTGGAGCCAATCCCCCCGCTCCCTTTGTAATGCTTTCTGACACAGATTCCCTCTCCGCGGCTGACTTTGCAAGTTTCCCCATCCTCTCCCCTCCGCGCACGGCTTCTCTTCATGCGACTGAATTATACACGAGAGGGGGGACGTGCTGGAAATTCTGGACGAAAAAGAAAAAAAAAAAAAAAAAAAAGGAAAACGGTGCAGATCTGTGCTGCCGGGCACCTTCAGGGCTCCTCCTGTGTGCAGCGGGATCTGATCCTGGGTCAGCAGAGAGAGAGCCTCTGGATTGTGGAACTGCTGAGAATGGGGTGGGCAGGGAGCAGTGGGGGGCAGCCCGACTGTGCCTGCAGCATTCCCATGGTGGGCACAGGGCCACATCCCCTCCACCACGGCTGCTGCTGCCCCAGCACGCGGCACCCACGAGGATGGAAGGAAACGCTTTCGCTTCCCCTCAGAAATGTCTTATTTAGGGCCTAGGAAAAAAAAAAAAATATGCAAATCTTGCAGGGATGGGCCTAGGAGGCTCTAAGCATCCTCTCCCCTTCCCCCATTTCTGTAGCTGAATCAGAGCAGCCAAGCGCCGAGCAGCAGCGGGACAGAACAGCAGCTCTGGATGGGAACGGGGGCTGCGGGATGGGGTGCGGGCGCACAGAGGGGACGCGGGCGTGCAGGGGAGGGAGGGCTCCCGCTCCCGCTCCCGCAGCCGGGTGGGAGGAGCGAGCTGTCACTTTTTGGTGCTGGGCAAGCCCAGCATCTCTGTCGCAGGATCACTGCCTGTGCTGCGATGAGTCAGGTTCGGCGCTGCCACGCGTTCCTCCCACCCACCCGAGTCCCGCTGCGTGCCGAGGATGAGCGCGTGGGAGCTCGGGGTGCTGAGGGTCCGTGCTGTGCCGAGCGGGAGGCAGCGCTCCCCGGGACACGGGCACGTCCCCGCGCTGCGTCCCACCTCCTCCTGCAGACAATGAGCCCCTGCCCTGCTTCCCGAGTGGCGGCAGAACAAATAAAGCGTGCACCATATGGTGCCAAGCCCCGCTGGAAATGGGGCCAAACCCAGGACGTAGGGGGGTGGCAGCCTCCATCCCCGTGCTGTGAGCTCCAGGTGAGGGCACATTTTGGGTGAGCCTCGCTGAAGCTGCTCCTGCCACCTCCCCCAGCAAGGCACAGCTCAGTTCTGCATTCCAGCCATGGCCTGCATGTCCCCTCCCCACCGGCATCGCAGCACCAGAGCTGCCCACAGGAGTCCTTTCCCCACAGGGGATGGAGTGGAAAGGTGGGTAACTGCTGGTCCAGCAGTGGGTCTGCCAGGAGGTGACACCCTGCTCCCCGCCATGGCACAGCATGTGACCCTGGGCACCCAGCAGTCTCCCGGATTCTGACAGACCTTCAGTGGGCTTAGCAAACAGTGGCACGCCCTGGGACCCCCCCTTGGCAGAGCTGGGCAATGCCTGTGCTTCCACCCACACGCACCCCATTCCCTCCGCAATGGCCGCAGAGGGAAGCTCTTGGCTGTCCTCCAGGCCAACCTGAATCAAAACTTGGATCTCCTGAAGGTTTTGCAGCCGTGGGGTTTGACTCTCTCCCTTGCTAATGTGAGCGGATCATTTGCACCTGAGTCATGCTGATGAGAATCGAGTAAGTTGTGCAAGCAAAGGAGTTTATTGAATCATACACAAAACTGCTGGGGCGATAGCAATCAGGCAGGGCCAGGAGCAGCATGTGGCCCTTCCCATCGCCCTCCCATCTGAGGGGGCTGTGCAGGGGCTCACAGATCTGCCCCAGCTCCCAGCAAGGCATTAGTCCTGGGGAGCGCTCCGCAGTGATTGCACCCGTGGGCATGAAGCAGACATGAGTTCTGTTGTGTTCTGTTGTGATTTGTTGGCACTCTGTGATTACGTATTGCCAATGTCGCAGGCATTGGGACGAGCAGGGCTGCCCCATCCTGCACAGCCTGGCTTCCAGGGAGCCCCACAGAAGGTCCCTGCTGTGATGCTGTGATGCTGCCCTGGGTGAGGACACCCATGCTCATCCCAGCCCCAGCTCTCCCCCCCGCTGACTTACTGTCCCTCCACTTGTTGATAAACTGAAAAAAAAGAAAAAAAAAAAACATACAATGGCTGCATTGAAGTTGTGTGGCTGGGCAAAGAGCGCAGCAGCACCGAGTCAGATGGGGAACCTTGGTGTTATTTCAGATGTGGGAATAGGCTGTGACAAGGGCAACCCACGAGGCATAGGGCCGGGCCTGGCAGGCACAGCGGTGCTGCAGGCAGTGGGTTTGCACCCAGCGCTGTACCCAGAGCCCACGCCTGCAGGAGGTGTGTGCAGGATCGGGCCCGGAGCAATCTGTTCACATAGAAGTGGGCGGTAAATGAATGGGAACAGGAGAACATCCCCCTGCCAGCCCCAAAGCGGGGAGCAGAGCTCTGAGCCGCCGAGAAGGCTCAAGCCCTCTGTGCCATTTCATCGCTGCTGCTCTGCGTCGGATTTCCCAGGAGCACTGCAGCCTCGGCCTCATTAATTATGCAAATGAAAAGGTGTTGCCAAGGCGCCGTCCCTAGGTAGGGTCCCCGTGGCCAAGGCCGGCTCTGGAGCTGCCGACCGCTGCCCCTCGCTTGGGCCAGCGAGGTCCGGGAGCACATCAGGCAGGATGGATGTTTGCAATAATTATCCAGTCATCCCCTTCAAGTGTACTGCAGCCATAGCAACAGACAGATGTTCTGTCCCAGCCAGAGTCCGCAGCGAGCTGGGGAGAGAAGCACAAAAATTAACCCGTTGAGGCCCAGTGTGACACAGAATCTGCGTTATCCTGGGACCGGGGTGACCTTTGGCACCCCTGGGAAAATACCAAGAAATCAGGCAAAAAAAACCCCTAACCATTCACCCCTATAAAAAAGGAAATAGTCGCCTCAGTGCCCACTCAGCTGCTGTCTTGCTGGAGCTGGGAGGAAGGAGCAGCATCCCATCCCTCAGGGCTCTCCCAGCACCCAGCCCTGCAGGATGTGCTGCTGCAGCGATGCTCACACTGCAGTGAGCCCCCCAGACAGGCAGGGCCATAATAAGGACCATTTTCTGTCAGTTAACAGCTTTGTCTGAGCGTTTTGGTGTGAGGAGGTGGGATAGAGGTGGGCTGGAACATGGCTGGCAGATAGTGCCCTGCTGTCCCACAGTGCCCTGACCTCGGAGCACTGCAGGCAAAGCCCCTCCAGATGTCTGCAGCTGCAGCTGCTGCTGCCAGAGCGCACCCACAGCGTGGATTTCAGAGGAGGACAATGGGAATGGGGGAGGACAGCTTATGCAGATGCACCTATAGAGGAACAAATGACACCTAGAGGGAGGGAGAGTCGCTCCTCTGGGCCGAGAGTACAAGAACCCACATCCCTGCACTGCTCTGAGCTCACTGTTTCACTTCCCAAACCGCACAACTGTTTCCAATGCACATCATTTCCCTGCCACACTGACAATGAGAACTCCCTGCACCTGTCCCCTCCAGCTCTGCTCACACCACGTCCATGCAGCCTTTCCCGGGCATCTCCTCCTGGCTGAGGTTTTTCTTCTTTCTCCTAAAGGACGAAGAGGAGAGCAGCAAACGTGCTGACCCTAAGGTGCAGTGCTGTATGCAGGCAGGTGCCAACTGATGTCCTCACACAGTGCTGGGATGTAACGCAGCACCGAACTGCAGCCCCTGCCTGCTCTGCCCCAGCACCTGGTGGGTCTCTCAGTCCAACCAGAAACTGCTGCACTCCTTCTTCTGCTTTTTTTTCCCCTTCCCTTTTTTTCTCCTATCATTTTTTTTCCCCGTGCTCACCAACTGAGCACTCACACAGTCTGATTCCCAGGGCTCTGAAGCTGGAGTAAGAAGGTGGGAGCAGCGCCTCTTATTCCCACAAATCCCAACTCAGTCTGTAGCTCCCACTCCTCAGCTTGCCTCAGTCCCAGGCAGGAGACACCAAATAATGTTTTGGTGCTGTGACACAGACAGAAATTCAATGGGCTCCAGAAGGAATGTGGGCTCTTTGCGGACTATCCTTAGCTGTTTCAACTTATTATCTGACCTGGATCTAAATTAGGTTTTGATTAAAGTCAGGAATAGTTTCTACTTGGAAAAACCTCAGAGTTGGCACTACTGGAGAATGAGAGCCGCTGTGTGAGGAATGGACCAGCAGTGATGCCCAGTGGGATGTCCCAGGGGTCATCCCAGGGAGCTGCTGCCATGCTTTGTTAGCACCTTCCAAAGCCAAGCATGGATTTACACCACTGGTTCCTTCCTAGTTGTCCAATGCAGTGCTGCAGTTCGGTTCTCTTCCCTGTGTCCATTTCCTGATGGTCCACAAACCCCTCCCTCTCCGCACCCACCTCTGCTTTGCGGCTCCCATGAAAGGAAGCTGCCCAGTTGCCCAGGATACTGCTCAGTTGTGACATTTGTTTCAAAATACAATTAATCCCCCTGTGATTATTTGTTCCAAAACATCACGGTGCCCACCTGGCCGGCGCAGTGCAGCGCTGCATGGATCGGGGCTGGGTAAGGAGAGCAGCTGTGGGGTGGGAGCAGAGGGGAACTCAGGAAGCGATGGGATATCGCTGGGTTGGATCCATCCATGCACAGTGCTGTGCTGCCCCAGCCCTGATAAACATCAGCACTTCAAAGGAAGGCCGGAGTGCCACAGCGAGGAATGAAGTAGCCACAAAGGAAGCATCTTTCTGGCTCGGTTGGTTTCAGGCTTATCCTCTGCAGCACACATGTTTATCTCTCCTTTTCTTTTCCTGAAGACATTCCATGTGTCTCTCCTCCAAATGGGGACCCTCGCTCTTCAACCACGAGGAGACCTCAGAGATCACACTGCTCACCTCCCCATGCTGCAGAACCCCACTGCAGCCCTTGAGCTCATCTCCCATTTCAGCCAAACCTCCCTCATGTTCCCAGCGGAGCATTTTCTGGGTGTTACAACTGCTAATTCCCGATTCCTTCATTTTTATGTCTCTCCTGGTGAGAGAATGATCATAAACCAACACGACAGCCCACAGCCTGGGGTACCCTGCGTGGCAAAGCTTTACAAAGGGAAGCGATGCCCAGTTCATGTTAATTGGCAGTGAGTGAGGACAACTTTCAGAGCGTGAGCAGCCCTGGACTGGGCGTTATCACGTGTTTGTCTGCAAAGGAGCCCTCAGCAGATCCTCTGCGCTCAACAACGGTGTCTGTCATCCAGAACTGAGAGCCTGAATGCCAGTGCCACCAAACGCACATTTTTTTTTTTCCTTTCCCCTTCTATTTTTAAGGACAAGAGTGGCCTCAATTTCATGCGTTATGATCTGGCATGTCATGAGATTACCCATGCAGTGCAAGTTAAAGCCTTGTTGGATCCGTGCTGGACCCAAAGCAGCGAGCTGAGCACTGGGCCCATCTGTGAGGGGTCCTCCCAGAACTCCATGCAGGGTTTAGCAGTTCTCGGGTCCTCCCACGGTCTGAGCCTCCTTCCTGCTCCTGCAATGGCACAGCCCTACCCACACACCGCCCCATCCTGCACTGCTGGAGCCAGCACTGTGCAGCACCTCCCATGGCCGGGAGGCTGTCAATTCATCACTGGGGAAAATAGAATGGGAAAAGGTCCCTGCCCCGAGCCGTGCCCACAGGACGCCCTATGTGCTGAGCCCGACCTCGCCTTTGCAAGAAAGTTGGCGACCGATCCCAACCATGCAGAGCATTTTTCTCTTTTCTGCCACTTCCACCCTTCCCCAACTGCTCCTTGCAGCTGTCCCCTCAGAAAGCCGTGCTTCCACGGCTGACCGAGGCTTTAAAGGATGTCCATCTTATTTTTAGTGGTCAGCAAAAATACTGCAGCGTGTGAGCAAGTTCCTCGAGGCACCCTGTGCTACGTGCCTTTGGATAGAAAATCCCAAACTGGGACTTCCTGCACTCCCCCTGTCCCACTCCATCGCCATCACAGCGGGCTCTGCACAACCTGGATGGCGGCACCGGGAAACGACTCAGAGCCGACCGGAGACCTAACGGGGTAGAAAGGCTCAACGCGATTCACAACGGCGCATTTCAATCATTAATTTCAGTGCTTCCGTGTGACGGACAGCACCTTGCTGTCACCGCACCGCCTCCAGCGTGGCAAACCCAACCGTCACCTCGGGGATGTGTCGGACGGGTGAGGGGAGTGGGGTGAGGGCAGCAGGCAGCCAAGTGCCCCCGCCTGCACCTCTGTGCCCTTCTCCAGGCTCGCATCTTGCTCCCACCTCCTCTGCTCAGCCGTACTTCTGCTGGCACGGGGCAGGAGCGTGCCACTGCCGCATACTGGCACGGCACACAGGCGTGGCACGGACGGGCAGAGACGGAGCGCGCACCTGGCACCACGAGAAACACGGCCCACGCGTGGCACCGAGTGAGAAATCACCGGGACCGTTTGTCCCCGGCGCTGGCGGAGCGCTGCCACCACCAGAGACCCCCGGGGGGAAAGAAGCGAGCAGGGACGGAGCCGGCGTGCGGGGCCGGGGAACACCGCGGGGCAGCGCCGGGACCATCCCGCTGCGGCGACCGGCCGGGCCGGTGCGTGCGGGGCAGCGCAGATGAGTGCGGGGCCGCCCCGGAGCGGAGCGCGGCCCCGGGAGCCCCGCGACACCCCCGCGCGGGGCCGGGCTCCGGTCTTTGTCTCCGGCCCCGGGGCTGACAGCGGCGCGCCCGTCCCGGGGGCGGCGGTGCCTCGCTCCGAGCGCCGCGCTCAGCCCGGCCCGGGACCGGCGGCGCGGGGCGGTCCCCGGCTCGTTCCCCGCGGGCAGCGCCAGGCCGCTCCGGCGGGCGGCGGACCCGCGGCCGCCGCTGCCCCGCGGCTCCTCCCCGGCTCTGCGGCTCGGCAGGTGCCCGCCTCCGCCGGCCCGCCCGGCCCCGCCGCGCCCGGCCCGCGGCCCCGCCGCACACGTGCGCCCGCGCCCCGCCGCGCCGCAGCCGGCCCCGGCCCTTTGTCTGGGGCCGACACCTGGCCCCGCGCCCCCGGGCCGGCCCCCGAGCGCCCCCGCCGCCGGCCCCGCCGCGCCGCCTCCGCCGGCCTCGGCCGCCCCCCGGCCCGGCCCCCGGGCGCCCCCTGGGTCCGGCGTCCCGCCGCGGCCGGGCCGGGCCGGGGGGCAGCGCGGGGCAGCGCCGGGGGTGGGCGAGCGCGAAGGCGGGAGGGCCGGGAGCGCAGCGCGTGCCCGCGGCTCCGGGCCGACTGCGGGGAGCACGAGGCCGGGCGGGCGGGGAAGGGAGGGGAGGGGAAGGGAGGGGAAGGGAGCGCGGCTCCGGGCCGGGCGGAGGGCAGTGGGGCACCGCGGCTCCGGGCCGGCCCGTGGGAGGGAGGGGGCCCGGCGGCGGCGGCGGCGGCGGCTGCGGCGGCGCGGCCGCTCTAACAGGTGGGATCCCGCTGAGAGGAGGAGGCGGCCGGAGGGGGCGGAGGAGGCAGGGACGGGCGGGCGGGCGGGCGGAGGGAGGGAGGGGGACGAGCCGGAGCCGCCTGTGATCCTGTGACAGGAGCGGCTGCTGCTGCTGTTGGCGCCGCCGGTGCCTCCCTCCGCCCGGCTCCCGGGTCGCCGTCCGAGCCCCGGAGCTCCCCCGCCGCGGCCCCTCCCGGGCATCGCCCCCGCAGTCCGTCCCGGGCCGCGCAGCGCCGGGGCTCGACGCGCCTCCCCGGCTCCGCCGCACAGCGCGCAGCGCACAGCGCCCGCCGCACACCGCACGCCGCGCCGGGACAGGGCGCGGGGCCGCCGCCGCCGCCGCCGCCACCGGGCGATGCCGAAACCGCCGCTGCTGCTGCGGGGGAGCCGCCCCGGGGACAGCGAGCTGGGGCGGCAGTTCCGGGACTGGTGCCTGCGCACCTATGGGGACTCGGCCAAAACCAAGACGGTGACCCGGAGCAAGTACCAGCGCATCGCCGAGGTGCTGCAGGGGGGATCCGGCTCCGGCAGCGGCTCCGGCGGGGGGGAGAAAGGCAAGTTCCAGTTCTGGGTCCGGTCCAAGGGCTTCCGCCTGGGAAACGGCACCAGGGAGGCGACGAAGATGGGTCAAGTGGTGGTTTATGTGCCGGTGAAAACGGGAACGGTTAGTGCGCTCCGTGCCCGGGGGTCTGTGTCTGTCTGTCTGCCTGTCCGTGTCTGTCTGTCCTCCCCGGGGGTGCGGGTGGGGAAGGGAGGGGGTGGGAGACACACCGGGCGGGCACCCCCGGGGCCCCCGCCCGCGCCGCGCCGGCCCCGTCCCGTCAGCACCGGGCGGCCCAGCCCCGCCGCGCCGCCGGGAGCGCGCATGCCCCATGCGGGGCGCGACGCGGGGCCCGGCCGCTCCCGCAGCCCCCGGGGCTCCGGGCGGCGGCCCCGGGGCACCCGCCGCGCTCCCTCGCCCCGACCCCGCCGGGATGCGGATGGCGAGCGGCGCCCGCCCGGAGCCTCGCACCCCCGCCCCCGTCCCATCCGGCGCAGCCTCCATCCCCGAGCGGGCGGCGGCAGCGGCGGGAGGGGACGGGAGGGGATCGGAAGGAGGAAAGGAGGGGGGAGGGCGGCGGTGCCCCGCGCCCGCCGCCGCCGTGCACCTGCCCCCGCGGGGGGGCGGGGGGGACCGCGCCGCCGCCGCCCGCTGCGGGCTCCTGCCGCCCCCCCGCCCCCCACCCCCCCCCCTCGCCCCCCACCCCCCCCCCTCGCCCCGTCCGATCACGTTCGCCCTGCATTTCCCATCCGCCCCACGGCCGGAGACAGGTTTGCAGTCAAGGGCAGAGCGGCGGCGGGGAGGGGGCGCCGGCAACCTCCCCCCCCCCCCCCCACTCCTCGTCCGCCTCTGCCGCGCCCTGCCCGCCCCGCCGCCGCGGAGCGAAGCGATCCCGGCCCGCTGCGGCTCGCCGGGCCCCGCCGTCCCGCGGCGTTGCCCGCCCCGCGCGGCCGCTGCGGCCGTTGCCCCGGGGGGTGCGGGAGCGGCAGAGCCCGGATTAGGGCTGCCTCCCCCCTCCCCGCGCCCGCCCGTCCCGGGAAACTCCCCCGCCGGAGCCTCATTGTTCGGCGCCCCGCCGGGCTCGGGGCGCACCGGGCCGCCCTCTGCCCCCCGCCCCGCCGCGCCCGGGGCTGCCCCGCCGCCGCCCCATTGTTCCCGTCCCGAGCGCTCCCCTCGGCTCCCCGGCGCGGAGAGAAACGCGCAACTTTCGCGGCCCCCCGGCCCCGCGCGTACGGGAGCGCCCCGGCCCCGCCACCCCCGCTGGGACCGGCCCGCAGATACGGCCGGGCTGCTCCGGGCCGCCGGGCACAGAAGGGCTCCGATTTTTTTTTTTTTTTTTTTTCCTGTCCCTCCCCTCCTCTCCCCGCTGCTGCTGCTGCTGCTGCTGCCGCTGCTCTAAAGGGTGCAGTGTTTTCTGTGCACACACAGACTCCAGCATTGATGTGGCTGGAGGATGCTTCCATTGAGGGCAGCCCATCTGTGGCAAATGCTTCTAAACGCACTATTTACCTCCCATCTGGTCTGCCTTATTATTGGGGGGAGGGGGAAGGGTCATTATTTCTCCTTTTCCCTTCGTGGTGCTCAGAGGCTCCTTTCTTTCTCCCCTTGCAGCCCCCCTCCCCCATTCCATGCCCCCAAAAAATTCTTGCCGATTTTTTTTTTTTTTTTTTTGAACCGTTCTCTCAGCCCTCCTCCGCCGAGCACCGCCGAGAGCCGAACCCCATCTGCACATCCCGTTCTTCCCCAGGGTTCCCCCCACCTCTCCGTCCGCTCCATCCCACACCATCCAAATGCTGCAGAGTCATGGCACCCCAGAGGCCGCGCCGGACTCCCCCAGCCCCACCACCGGCCAGACATCCCCTCCCCTTTGTCCGTGGCGGAGTCCTTAGGGTCAGGAGCTCCACCAGCCCGCTGCCAGCCTGCTTATTCCCAAAGGGCTCCCGCACAGATGAAGTTTCAGCGAGGAGCGCGTCCAGGCCCCCCGCATCTCCCCCGCCACAGTCCCTGCAGGCTACAGATAGGAGCTACACCCAGGCTCCGTACAGCCAGCCAACAAAAAGCAGGCATGCCCGGGGGGGACGGCTGGATTTATTTCCGAAGGGTGATATCCGTCTTTCCCGCAGCCTGTGTGCTGTACCTGCCCCGAGCTGGGACCGGCAGCGCCGTGCGGAGCCGCTCACGGGCTGCAGGGAGGAGCTGTCAGCGCTCCCCCGAAATCCTCCAGCACTGGGGATGGGGTTGGTTGCTGCCTCTCTCCTCTCTCCTCTCCTCTCCTCTCCTCTCCTCTCCTCTCCTCTCCTCTCCTCTCCTCTCCTCTCCTCTCCTCTCCTCTCCTCTCCTCTCCTCTCCTCTCCTCTCCTCTCCTCTCCTCTCCTCTCCTCTCCTCTCTTCTCCTCTCCTCTCCTCTCGTCTCCCCCACACCCCCAGTGCTGCTCTCTGCAGGGAATCCCGTGCCGGTTTCGGACGGATGCGCTTGCTGGGTTTTGGTTTTGCCTGGAGTGGCTCTCCAATGGAGAGATAACTTAACGGGGATTTTCTTCGGCTGCTGATAATTCGGTGCTCTCCTGGTCTTCAGTGCTTTGGGCTGGTGTTGTGGGTGGATTTCATTTCTTTCATGCATGCAGTCAAATAATTTGAGCTTTTTGCTCGACAGCAAAGCGCGTTCTCTGCTTTAATGCCGTTCTGCTGCTTTCCCCAAATACTCCTGGGCTGGTGTGCTGCGTGCTTTCTCCTGGCCGTGCAGCAACCTGATACCACCCGTCCTGTGCCTGTTCTCCTGCGTACTGCGGGTCCGTCCCACGGTGGAAGGGCTGAGCAGAAATACACTGGCTGGGGGCAGTGTGGGTGGGGGCACCTTTGGGCTGCTCCAGGAGCTCCGAGGTGCCACAGCCAGAGCAGGAGGAGCTGGAGGAGAGGTGCTGAGGAGCACAATGTGCAGCAGTGGGGATAAGGGCAGGCCCCCAGCAGGGCTGGGGCCACTCCTTAAGGGGGGGGGGGAAGCAAAAAAAAAAAAGCAAAAATAAAAATAATAAGCCCCGCAGCAACCAGGTAGAGCGGCGCCTTTTGGTTTATGCATCTTGAGCTGGCTTGTGTATTTTCAGTGCATCTGTAGCGAAAACATAATTACCGCGTGGTTATTATTTTCTCTCCCGAGGAACTTTCCCTTGCCCTCCTCCAGGCCTCTCATCAGAACAGGCCTAATCAGATTTGGGTGGCTTGAGAGCTGTGACTGTGCGCTGAGAAGGGGGCATCTGCCTTAGGTGGTGGCCGGAGCAGATGGTGGTCTTCTCAAAGAATGCACTGGGAATAGGAGCAGCAGTGCGGACGGATGTCTGGCACAGAGGCTGTTCGGATTTCTTTTTCCCAGATGAACGTCCCAAAGATGCTGGGCGTTTAACACACACAATTAAAAAAGCCCCGCACGCCTGAGGTGCGGCGGTGTGGGACGTGGCTGTCTGACAGCTCAGCTCGGGCTGGGCGCTGCCTGCAGGTCCGGGCACTGAGGCTGTGCTGGGGAGGGCAGCTTTGTGTGGTGTGTGCTGCTGCGGCGTGAACAATGGCTGTCCCAAAGTGCCCAAGGCTGCCGTTGCCTCGCTGCGTGGCGAGGGCTGAGGTGCAGTGCACCCCGTTATCTGCCTGCCCCATGCTCGGTGGGGGCTCCCCTCATCCCAGCTTTGCTGAGAACTGGGAGAATTTGCTCCTGACAATGTGCTAAAATGCAGTTCCTTATAATCTCTTGTCCCTCC
This sequence comes from Chrysolophus pictus, assembly GCA_037305975.1. NCBI lineage: Eukaryota > Metazoa > Chordata > Aves > Galliformes > Phasianidae > Chrysolophus > Chrysolophus pictus. The sequence continues at coordinate 3,805,040 of CM074595.1, forward strand.
TGTCCAAAGCATTTAGCATCATTCAGGCAGTGCGACAAGGGGCAGGCAGCCCTTCAGCAGCACTGGAGCTCGGTGTGCAGCAGGGCAGGGCCAGCCCCAGACCCCAGCTCGGCTGCAGGAGGGGTCGTGCCCTCTCTCCATCAATGCTGCCCTTCCCGTGCCGTGTGCTGGCACGGCAGCCCATGGTGCAGGCTGGGCGTGAGCAGGGCTGTGGGGAGAGGCGCGAGGAAGCCTCCCACCAGGCTGACCCATGGGGTACTGTGCATAGCTCGGAGATTGGGTAGGCTCTGCAGCACTGCCTACAATTTGATGTTGCTTTCTTGCTCGCTGTCTGTCCCCTGCAGAGCTGGCACAAGGTTCTGGAGTTCTTTTAGGCATTAATAAAAGGCTGATGACATTTGTGAGGGTGGGTTGCTATTGTTGTACCAGCGCGGTTCACCTGTGCTGGCTCCCCCAGAACCAGATGTTGGAAATCATTTCACAATTGCACCCTGTGAAATCCATCCATGGAGAGGTACTGTAGCAGAGAGGAGCGCTGTAGAGAACAGAATGAGACCAAAAAGCAAAATGGATGCAGGCCTTTCACTGGCAGCAGGAAGAGCATCACATGGGACACCGACTCACCCACCACACAGCACATCCCCAAGTACATTTTAGTTCCCAGAGACAGGGATGCCGTGCTGCTGGAGCGTGTGAAAGCCGTGATGCTGAAAGCTGCAGTGCTCGGCCTCGGGACAGCACAGCACAGTGGCAGAAAGCTCGAGCTGAGAAGCTGGGCATGCTATAAAGATGCTGCTCCAGCAGTTAATAGAGACTACGTTTTTCCTGGTGCAAGTACATTCAGTGCTCATATTCAGTGCCCCCCAAAGCTTCGCAGCTATGATTTCCAAGAACATGAGCCAACAGAAGGTTTTGACTATTGTGAATAACCACTTAGACCTTCTGTGGACTTCACATGATAAAAAAAAAAAAAAATTAAGGCTGTTCAGAAGAGCCTCAGACAAGGCAAATGGGCCTAAGGGCATTATCTGCGAAATAGTCTCTTACTTCTCTGGCACAGCCTTACTTAGAGCACGCAGAGCCTTCACCTGCTGTGACAGAGCCCCCCCCGTGCAGGGCAGCACTGGCTTTCCAGGGAGCTGTGCCGATGGCAGGCTGACATTCAGATGTACCCTTAGGAGAGCAGCACAGTGCTGCTGGCTGTGTGGTCCTGTAACCGAACCCAGAGAGTCTCCTGCTGTAGTATTGCTTCCATCTTCAGCCCCATGTTTGCACGGTGCTGGCAGCAGATTTTACCTCCAGTCTGCTGGTGCTGAGGGTGATGCTGCTGATAGTCCTGCATTCTCTGCTGGATGGCCCCAGCCTCTCCCACGGGCCTGAATGAACAATTCCTAAAAGAATAATAATCTCTCTCCATCCTCTGTGCTGTGCGATCTCCGTGATTCCAGACGCACTGTGGCATTGCTGAGCTGAGAGGAGCTGAGCTCCGGGAGGATCCCTGATATTTTTTTCAGTGAACCACTCATATCACTGAAAAAGGGAAAAATAGAAACAGATGAAGCAGAGCTCTGTAAGACCTTGTTAAAAATGGTGCTTAAATGGAAGGGCAGGGAAGGCAGGCCCAGTGAGAAGCTGCTGGGGTTTTTCAGGTTATATCCCATCCCTGCAAATGGCAGAGGCGTGCAGGCACTTGGGGCCTTGCATTAATGAGGAGCTCAGCACTGATGGCAGCAGCAAGATATAGCATGTGTGCAGTGTATAAAGCGTGGGCAAAACAAATGGTGAGGAGGGCGCAGAGAGCCATGGGGAGCATCACGGGTGCATCCATTCCCCCAGCCCTTGTCTGCATTGCTGGGACAGAGCAATACGTATTCATTTATCTTCATAGAATCATAGAATCTTCCTCCAGAGCAAATTAGCAACGACCTTCCCCTAATCTTATATTAGCTGTGCCCACCTCTGAACAACTGGACCAAGATGGGCCAAAGTCACTGCCGAGTTTCAGTGTCTCGTCTAATTAGCTGATTGTGGCTGGGAGGTACCTGTTGGCCAGAACTGCTGTCTTTGTTGGAATGCTGCTGACTTCCACTTTTATGGCTGGTGCCAAAGAGGAGCAATTTATTTGAGAAGAAAAAGCTGCAGAATGTATGTGCGTGTATATGGGAGCAGGCAGTAATAGGCGAGGGTTGGAGTAGTCGTTTCTCTCCTGCGTGTCTCAGATTAAGGCAGCAGCCATTAGAAGTTAGGACGGGCTGGTTATGTTGTACCAAAGTGGTACAGGGCCTGTACCAGAGATGCTGTGTAAATGTTTTTCCCTCTGCCCTTGTTCTGTTTCAGCTTGGCAGCCCAGGACACAATTCTTTTCCAATCTCAAACCCTCTCCTTGCTGTGAGAGAGGTTACAATGGGAAATACGGGGCAGGTTGGGTGTTCTGTTTGCTAAATGTGGTGACTCTGGGCTAAAGAGTAAATTCCAACTAACAGCCACCACCCCAAAAAAGGGAAAGAAGAAAAAAAAAAAAAAAAAAAAAAGTAGGGACTCCTTTGGCTTGCATTTGAATGATGAGTGATCTAAAAGCAAACTCTGGGTCATCCGCTCATCTGGGGCACGCGAGCTCTTCTGGGTTTTGGTGCTGCTGCAAGTGCTGGTGTCCATTTGCAGCAGGGCATCTGGGGGGGTCTGGCAGCACCCAGCCAGGGCATCTGGTCCCTGGGTCGGCTATGCTGTGCCCATTCCCGGTTGGGGTGCTGGCAGCTCAGTGCAGCAGCAGCAGGAGGAGGTCTGCCTGCACCAGCTCACCTGCGCCAAGAGCTGTGATCCAGCAGAAAGCCCTTGAGCTGGTGACAAAGGTCTGGATGTGGGCTGGAAAGTACAGTCCTGTCTCTTAGCAACTGGCTCCTACCTCTGAGCTCTGGAGCTGTGTGTGGGACAGAGAGCATCAGTCACGCTCCTGTGGCAGCAGCAGCAGCACCAAGCAGGGGATGGGGGACCCGGCCTGCTCCCATCACAGCCGAGATGCTTAGAGAAGCGCAGGCATTTCTAACACAAGCAGTCAGCTGTGAGTCCTAATCAAAGCTTCGGTTTAATTGCTTTCCTCGTGCCCTGTCTCTACAAGATGAGCGGCTCGCCCATTGGCTGCCTGCAGAGGCTGCTCTGTGCTGTCCTGCCTTTTGGTTGCAGGGTGGGGACCGGGCTGGCAGGAAGAGGAGGACACAGCCCGTATATTTCTAGAAAAATGAGGTGTCACAGGGTCCTTCCCCATTGCACCGCGCTTGGGAATCCCCTGTCCCTCTCAGGGACGTTCGCATTGCTATTTTCTGTGTCAGTGCTTGGTTCTGCTATTTCACCCTCGTGTTTCCCCCTCCTAACCAAAAGCATCTCCTCACCGGTGAGCATTTCTCAGAGGCTTCCTTGCAAAACGCTGTTTCATAAACATTTTCGCAAATCCTTTGCTTTGTCCTCCTAATTAACCATCCAATTGGCCCCCAGTGGAGCCTTCACCTCTCCTGTGAAGATCCCGCTTGCACAGATTATAACCTGTCAGCTGCCAATTTATTCCTCACGCGGAGGGCAGGTTGTATTAATTGTCTGCCTCCCCTGCCCCATTTGGTTTGCCCTCCCTTTCTTCTACTCCCCAGCAGCATCCCTGCTACAAGACAGAGGCTCGCAGGCAGCCGAGGGAGCCCAGCTGTGTGGCTGTGTGGATTTACCCATGTGCCCGACCCGCAGTGCTGTGGCTGCTGGACCAGATGTGATGGGATGCTGCTGGACTGCATCCGACCCAAGAGAGGGGCCCTCTGGTTAGCTTTGCCATCACAGAGCAGCCAGCACTGAACAGCATGCTCAACTTTGACTTCCCAATGTGTAACATTGGCCGAGAGCTCAAAAAAATCCATCGGGTTGACCCAGGTTACTTGGGAATTCCTGGAGGAGCTGGGGTCTGCCGTGTGTGGCTGTGGTGGAAAGAAGCCACATTCAGAGGGGGTTTTCCCAAGTGCAGACATTGGGCAGAGTTCAGTCACCTTTCCCTTCCCGCCCCTGTGCAGGATGGCCACCCTTTCTGGTCCCAGAGTAAATAAGTATGGTGGCAACATCAGGAGCCCACTGTCACTGGGGGCGGGTGCTGCGTGTTTTGTTTTGTTCAGCGTCACTAAAGGGGGTGATGGAGTCCAGTGTAATCGCCGTGGCTTGGCACTGCTTTTGGGGTGAAGGCAGAAGAAAGGCAGTGACACAGCATGCTTAGGTCCTTGGTGCCCTTATCTGGCAAGGAGGCTCAGATCTTGGAGGGGGGCTGAGCCCCCCCAGGCTGCCAAGCTGTCAGCATGTTCTTAGGGTGGCCCGTGTCCTCTGCATCACTGGGGAACAATGAGCTGACACCAGGACACCATCATCTGGGGCTTGGCCCCAGCCTGGCCTGACCTTGATTTGCTGTAGCATCATTTGTAACTCACTTTACATAATTTTGCTTGCCCTGACGAGCACTGCTGCGCTCTGCCTCCTCCCACGGAGTTCCATTTTGATATAGCCATGTCCTAATGCAGGTATGAGGATGTTGTGTGGCTGCCCTGGTGCTGCTGGGTCTGTTCCCAGGTGGAACAAGGGGCGACCTTATGGTAAAGGGTGACCTTGCCTGTTCCTCTCCATCTGAAAGGTTTTACTTTAGTCGTGATGTTTGTTAGATTCCTGCCTCAGTGCTGGCAAGGTTGTTTGCAGCGATGAGCTGCTGTAGGGAAGAGCTGCCTTTAAGCATGTTCTTAGTGTTGCAGTGATGTATTTCAATATTATCTCAATATTCAATATGTAATTTTCAGTATATAGCTGTAGATTTGTTTCAGAATGCTACTTAATGTGCTCTTCCAATGCTGTTTTATATGTTCTTCTAACTACAAACGCAGTTTCTTCCCATCCCCCAGCACACCTCCCCAACCCACCTAAAACAGATCCAAATGACATTAAGCAATTGTTACAGATCGATGTATATATATTAAAAAAAAAAAAAAAAGTCCCAAACTCACACAAACTCTGCTTAATTCAAAACAGTCAAAACCACTGCAGCGTGACAGCAGCCACTGGACCGCAGTGTCGGTGCCACCTGTGCGGCAGTGCTGGGTGTTGTGTCACGGGGCTGCCCTGATCCTCACCCAGCCCAATGGAAGCAGAGCCAAGCCCTGCTCTGGGCACCCTGTGCTTTGTTCCTTCGAGGCTGATGGCTCTCCCACCCCATCACCCCTCTGCAGGCTGCATCAGGCCATGCTGAGCCATGCCAGGCTGCACCAGGCTTTGGGACTGCTGGCCCAGCAGCGTGCCATCCCCCACCTGGTACAGTGTTGTTTCAGGTTTTCAGATTCGAGGCTGCAGCTCCGCTGCCCTGCATCCAGCAAAGCGTCCTCTGCTCCCTTGCACCCATTGCACCCCACTGGCAGCACCTCGGCACCCACAGACCCTGCACCCCATCTGAGCTCTCCCCGCTGCCATTTCCAGGCTCTCCCCTCCCAGGCAGCTGCGTTTTCATGCAGAGCCCTGGGAGCCGGCAGAGAAATAAGCTGAGGTCAGAGCAGAGGGCTCACAGAGACGGCTCAGCTGCGGCTGCTGGAGGAGCAGCTTGCTCTGCGAGGCCACTGTCCCCAGTGAAAGGCACACACCTCAGCTTTGTTTGCCATCTAAAAATAATGCGCTCGGCTCCCCCTGACAAGGAAGTATTTACCTTGGGAAGAAAAAGTATTGTGTGCCATGCTGCTTAGAGGAACAATGCAGGGCAGCAGCGCTAGGCTGGCAGTGGGCGCTGGGCATGCTGCTCTGCAGGGCTTGGCCAGGGCAGCACGGACCCCAGGGAGCGCTCCTCCATCTGCCCTGGGATTCTCCCACAGGAATTGCCCCTGCTGGGCTGTGTGGGGATCTGCTGGGCTGGTTGTGCTGCAGGGAGGGGACTGCTACCCATCTGCTTGGTACAACGTGCCGTGCAAATACGTAACGTAGAGAAACATCACCAGCAGTTTAGCTACTGCTTTTCCTCTGTTTTCCCATCTGATATGCGCAGGAAAAAATTGTCAGAAAAATCTTTCCAGGAGAAAAAGGAGCAAAATCTTCAAGAGGAAGATTTGCCATACTCCTCCAATGGGTTCTGTTTATTATTAGCAGTGCAGCTGATGCTTTCCCCGGCCGAGCATTTCCCCAGGGCCTGTGCCTGAGGCACGCACCTTGCGAGGGGCAGGAGGTAGAGGGAAGCTCTAGGAAAGGAGCCCTTCCTCCTTGCAGCATTAGCTGAAGGAGCCTGCTGTGGTTTAACATATCCCCCGCAAAAGCTGCTTTCATCCTACACCTAAATACCATGAGGAGTGAACTTCCTAAAGCCCTGGAGAAACCTAAATATAGAAGCCAATCAAGGGCTGACTTCTCAGAGATGAGAACTACCAAGAACTGTTTCTTGATCAAAAGTTGTAAGAGTCCATATTGGGGTGAAGTGTCCGGCTCGGTGCTGAGGGCTGTGCAGCAGTGGGTTCACAGCACCTGTGTGCATGGATGGCACGAGCTGCATCCTCCGGGACACTGAAAGGGATTGTTCTGATGTGCAGCAGAACCTCACTCCTTGCTGTGTATTACCGCTTTTGTCCTCTGCTAGTACCCACTGCTTTTTCCTCCCAGCTGATCATTTTCGGGAGGAGAATGAAAAGATTTCCCTAGAACAAAACACAACTGACAGGAAATTAGAAAGGCACAACACCAAGCTTGCAAATCTCCAAGCAGGTATTTGGCAGCACAGCAGAAAGAACTGTCACGGGCAGCCAGGGGCTGCCGATGGCAGATGGGAGCCTGGTCCCAACCTGCAGCGTGGTGCTGCCCCTTGTCCTGGCTGTGTGCATGTGACCCGTGGAGGTGGCTCGGTGCAGCCACGCCATGCGGGTGTCCCTGGGGATCAGCGTGACGGCGTCCTCAGATTGCCACGGGAAATGAGAGCTTAACGTGCTGAGAGAGGCCGTGCCGTGCAGCTGCGTCCGAGAGGAGCGTTTTCACACGAGCAGGAAGGGGCAGAGGCTCTGCTGCACGGCCAGCACGCGGAGCTCAGCCACGACCAGGCCGGGCCGTGCCAGGAAGTGGCTTTCTGCTCGCAGGAAGCTCCGTTCGGCTGCTATCAGCCCCGTGCGCGAGGCCAGGGGAGCCGTTATCTGCCGCTGAGCGCAGCAGATGGGGAAGCAGCTCCCTCCTGCCCCGCTCCGTCTCCTGCAGCCCCACGGCCCTGGCGTGACCCCGCCGGGGAGCGGAGAAGCGGGGCTCAGCATCCGCGCCCCGCGTGGGGGCGGGGGCTGCCGTGAGCGAAGGCCGTCCGACAGCGATGACGGCGCGGGGAGCCGCAGCCCTGCCTCGCTCGGGCCGAATCCGTCCCAGAAGCGAGCTGTGGGGAAGGGCTGTGGGGTCGGCCGGCCCGGCGGGGCGCGCGATGCGGGCCGGCTCCGGTTTCGCGCAGGGCGGACGGGGCTCAGCGCGGATCAGGTGGCGGACCCGCCGGCCCTCGACCCGCCGCACGCGGCGTTCGCCCTTCGGCCCCGCTCCCTCCGGCGGAGGAACGGCCGCGGGGACCCGGCGGACCGTAGGACGAACGGGGGCCGCCGAGCTCCCCGCGGCCGCCCCCGCCAGCCGCCGCCTTCCCGCCGCGAGGCGGAGCCGCCCGGCCCGGCCCGGGGGAGCGGATTACCGCCGGCAGCGCGCGGCCCCGCCGGTTGCCATGGCGACGCCGCTACCTGCCGCCGCCGGGGCCTCAGCCCGGGCCGGGAGGGGGGGAGCGGGGCCTTTCCTCGTCGCCGCCGCGGCAGATGGCACCGCAGGGCCCGGCCCGGGCGCTCCGGGAAGGGAGGGAGGGAGAGAGAGGAGGGACGGCCGCGGCCGAGCGGTTGGGTCGCGGGGGACGGGGCGAGAGGGCAGGGCGGCGAGCGGAGAACAAAGGTGCGGGGAGCAGAGCCGAGCGGGCTCGAAGCGCGCGGGGAGCGGAGCTCTGCGATGAGCCCGCAGGGCGGGGATGCGGGGGCTGAGGGAGGCCGCCGGATGGGGGCGAAGCGGACGCGAAGGGCGAAACGGGGCTGAGCGAGGAAACGTGGCACCGGAGGGAAACAAAGGGCTGCGGGGAGCGAAGGGCCGGTGGGAAGCGTGGGAGAAAGGGGCGAGGAGGTTATGGAGGCGGGAGGAGGGAAGGGACGGAGCGAGGGCTGCAGGAGACAGGGGCAGGAAGGCGGGAGAAGGGCTGGAGGGCAGCTCAGGGCGATGCGAGGAGCCCGGAGGTGCGAAGGGCTGCTCTGCCGGGCTCCTGCTGGCACTGCTGCGTCTCCAGGCCAGGTTCTGCTCCTGAATCTTTGATGCGCTTTGGGGGCAGCTTCCAGTATAGCCCCAACACCAGAAGGGGGCAAAAGCATCCCTTGTTCTCGTCCGCCTTCATCCCAACTGATTTTTATTGCTTTTTAAACCTAATGGCTGTTAAGCCGTTCTGAAATATTACGGGCTGTGACTCATGCCTTGAATTCTCGTGAGCGGTGCTGGTGTGGAAGGAAGAGGGAGAGGGCACAGGCCCTTGGAGAGGTAACACACAGCACGTGTGTCCTCTTAAATCCTCGGTCAACATTTGGTTATATTGCCACTGATGAACCTTGGTAATCCTAGAATCACCAACTTGATATCCAGTGGATTTGATGCTTGCACCTCACCTGCTTCCCAGAGCTAAATAAGCACCACAGAGAGCACGATGAGGGGATGTGGAGCCCTTAGCTGCAGGCACTGTAAAACCCAGGAGGAAACAGGCAACCACCAGCCCTGCAAGGCGTGAGGGTGTCTGTTGGGCAGGTGGGCCTGGAAACAGTGGTTTGCGTGTGGAGTTGGTTGCAACCTCAGTTTTGAGGGCTCTGCTTGTTTTGTCTGCCTGTCCTTTTTTTCCCCCGGTGCAGCTTCCTTTGTCCCGTTTCTCTAATTATCCTCATTTCAACCCTGCTCTGAGGATTATTGGTCAGTAGGAAGGCTCCTAACGCCCGCTCCTCCTTGGCAAGGGAGTACCCATGCCCTGGATTAAAGTGAAACTCCCCGAACAGTGACTGAAGAAATCAGATCTATTCCTCAGAAACCCTCCCTCAGGCAAAGTTCCCCGACCCCCACCACGTCAGCCCTGCGCCGTGCCCCTTGTGTTCGTTCTCAATATTCTCTTTGTTGCAGCCACCTTTATATAAGGCTCGGTTGGGGCACCCAGGGGAAGGCAGTGGTTGGGTTGTGGAGGAGAACCCCCTGTGCCCATTTCTTGAACCCCTGTGGTCATGCGTACAGTCAATAGGTGTGCAATCCATAGGTATACAGAGGTTAGACTTAGTAAGATCAGTGCAACTGGAAGGTAATCAAAATAAATAGAAACGCTCACCAGTGTTGTAGATTCACACTAAACTCCACGCGGAGCAATCTCCAGAAAGAGATCCTTCCTCAGTGGCAGTCAGCACTTAAATAGGATCTAGGAGAGGTGCAGCCAGGCTCCATCCCTTCCGGTAGCACTGGTGAATTGCCTTCACCTGTGTTCCTTTGGCTGACTCACTGCTTGCCTCAGGTGGTCAATCAGAGGTTCGGGCCATGATCAACAGTTCCCATACATCATGCCATGCGTGAGTGCTCTGCTCTGCAGTTGGGGTGAGGAGCTGACCAACAGGCTGCTTCCCAGTTTGTGGGAGTCCTCAGCAAGGGCCATTGCTCTGAAGGATTGTTTTTTTTTAAGATTCCTATGAGTGGAGGCTTAGGAACAGCATTTATTCAATTTCTAGGCTGTGTGGGTATGTAAAACCCAACCACCAAAAGCAACAAAGAAATAAAGGCTGGGAGGTGGGATATTCCCTCTGCATGCAGACCTCTGCCTGCATTCACAGATGTGAATGCACACGAAATAGATAGCTTGTAGGTCATTTAGATCATAGAATCATAGAGTGGGCTGGATTGGCAGGGACCCCAAAGCCCCTCCACCTCATCCTCTGCTGTGGGCTGACTACCCCTCCCCTTTCCCCCTTCCCCCACCAGATCAAGCTGCCCATGGCCCATCCATGGCCTTGGGCAGCTCCAGGGATGGGCACCCACACTTCTCTGAGCAGGCTGTGCCAGTGCTTCCTGCCCTCCAAGTAAAGAATTTCCTCTTCACGTGTGACCTAAATCTCCCCTCTTTTTGTTTAAAGCCATCCCCCCTTGTCCTATCACTATCTGCCCATGCAAGGTCAGTTTCCCTCCTGTTTATAAGCTCCGTTCAAGTACTGGAAGGCTGCAGTGAGGACTCCTCAGAGCCTTCTCCAGTTTGAACACTCCCAGCTTCCTCAGTCTGTCTTCACAGGAGAGGGGCTCAGCCCTGTGAGTGCAGATTGCTGTTCACCAGCCTGCTGTGTACAAACTGGGCTGCATCTGTGCGCTTATTTTCAGGAAGCAAGCCTCAAAGGGGTGTGTTGTATATATGCATATTTGTACGAATGTGTGTATAATGTATATATTTATATATATCCTATGCTGGCACTTTTCATGGCGCAGCCTAAGCAGCTTCCAGAACCCTCCCCTGGTGCTTTGCTTTGTGCCGCCAGCGCCCGGGCAGCCCCACGCCCCACGTTGCTGCCTATGTGAGCTCGTTCTGCTCCTTGCAGCCAGCTTGGAGCAGCGCTGCTCCGCGCTTCCCACTCCCACCAGTCTGTCGCCACGCTGAGCTGCATGCAGCCTCCTGCTCCCCGGCACATCCTGACACAAAGAGCTGTGCTGCTGCTGCCAGCGCTCAGCTGCTCCGCGTGGGCGAGGGAGGGAGGGTGCTGCGGGAAGGTCAGCGCGGGGAAGGAGGGCGATGCTGCCTCGTTCCCTTAGGGGCCGCATCCTGGCATCGCGGTGCAATCCTGTCCCGCTTATTGGTGGTGTCCAAGGGGACTGCCTTCAACACGGGTGCCCTACGCATAGCATGCACATTCCAGGGGTTCCCGAGGTGGTTTAACACACTGCAGGCCCAAAGAGCTTCCCCTGCCTATTCCCAGCCTAGCAAAATTACGAAAATTACATTTCTCTGTTGGTTGTGACTCCATTCTGGACCCTTCTCTTGTTTTTATTCCTGGCCCAATTTCCCTGGCAGCGTGAGCAGCAGAGCAGCAGCAGCAGCAGCCACTGCCCTGACCACAGCATCCTCCTCCCGGAGCTCTCACCCCCCCTCTCCCCTGCGCCCGCGGCAGCTCGGGGCCGGCATGCTGCAGCTCTGCCCCCGCCATCGCGTTAGCCCCGGGCCCATCTCGTCACCCCTGTCACCCACCGCTGACACTAACTCGACTTGCCTGCACTGTTGTAGGGGGCAGATGGACTGTCGGAGCCCGAGGGCATCTCTCTGAAACGCGTGGCTGTGGTGGAAGATTTCTTTGACATCATTTACTCCATGCATGTGGAGAGTTCGACGGAGCCGGGCAAAGCACCCAAACATGCTGGGCAGAAGAAAACCTACCGAGCGGTGAGACTCCCTCTGTGGGGGGACGGGCACAGGGGGCCACTGCTGCTCACAGGGGAGGCTGGAGGCAGCGGGGCCGCTCGCCTGCACGAGGAGGCGTGAGAAAGGGGCTGCTTAAAGGCACAGCAGCTGCGCCAGGGAGACGGGAAACGGGGCCGCAGCAGCAGCACGGCTGCTGGAGGAGGAAAGACCAAATGAATTATACAAAGGCAACATGTACATGTCTGGGGGAAAAGGGAAAAAAAAAAAAAAAAAAAGAAATGCTCAGTGTTGCTGATGTGAGGGGATATTTACCCAGACCCTCCCCCCCGCTGCTCTGTGCCATCTGCCTCCCCTGTGCCATCCGCTGTCCCCAGGGCCTTGGGGCAGCAGCAGCCAGGGAAGGGCCCTGGGGCTCGGCTGGAGCTCAGCCCTGTGCTGCACCACAGCATTGCCCTCGGCTCCCTGCTCTGCAAAATGGAGGCAGCTCCCGAGTTGGGTCTGCTCAGGTGCTCCCCGGTGCTGAAAACCAGATCTATCCATCCTGAAACCACTCTAGTTAGGTCAGGCATAATTCAGCTTGAAGTGTGCTTCTCCAGGGAGCTTGCCGTTTCTCCTGACTCTGCACAGCCCTTCGATGCAAATATTTGGGCTCTTCTGGTAAAAGAAGATCTTGAATTCACGGTCCAAATCCAAGCTGCTCTCGCAAATCCTGCAGCCTAGGACTTGGGTCGCTTGGAGACATGTGGCTGGCACAGCTCGTGCCTGCTCTGTGCCTCCTTTTAGGGAGCTGCCTTGCTCTGTGCTCACCCTGGGGCTGTGCAGGGCCCAGTGCAGGGCTGGGGGCTGTCGTGTCCCATTGGTCCTGCACGTGACATTGGCTATGCAGCCCCCACCCTGCGGGTCCCCTCTGCTGTCACTGCACAGTGCTTTGTGCCCTGCAGACCACGCCGACCCTTCCCTGATCCCTTTGCTTCATCTCTCAGAAGCACAAAGCCATGCCCCGGGAGCAGGCTGCATCCTGCTCAGCACGCTTCCCTCTCGCCCTCCCTCCCAGCTGAGCTCCTCCCGCAGCACAGCATGGCACCCAGGGGCCGTGCACTGCGTGGCCACATCCTGCCGGCCCCTCCTGCCTCCCTGCTGCCCTCCATTTGTGATTAGAGAGGCACTGGAGAGTTTGCCCTTGTCCCTGACCTCCGGAGGGAGGCAATCAGAAAGGGAGTTTGGATGGGAGATAACTCATCAGGGAAGCTGTCTGCTCTGCAGAGCATCAAATCAGCTGAGAAATAACAACTGTATCACTAAAATTAGCTGAACGTTTGCAGCGGGAGCTGGGGCTGTGCTGGAGCAGAGCAGGCAGGGACGCAGGCACAGCCCTGCTTGAGGCGGAGGGGCAGCCAGCGCGCCGCATTTGCCGGCAGCAATATTCAGGCCCTTCAATGTCAGCATTTCTGCGGGTGCTCTGAGTGCCGGAGCACTGATAAATACCTCACAGAGGCAGAGGCAGAGCCGGGCATCCCTGCAGTCACAGCAGAGCTGGATAGGGCTGTATCTAGGCAGGAGAATCCCATGAGGACCAAGCACTGCATCCTCCATTTGGCTGCTGGGACGAGGTCCCTGCCTGAACTTTCCACCCGCACGGCATTTACGTGTGTGCCAAAGGCTGGGCTCTGCTGCCGCTCAGCGGAGGTGGACGCCTCTCTCTGCTGGGCCTCAGGGCTGTGCTGCTTCAGCCAAGCCCCCCGCCCTGCCCCACTGCGCTGCTTCCACAAGGTTTTTTTCCCTTCATTTTTCAAGAAAGCTTAAACGTCACCCCTTCCCGTGAGGTAGAAAAATGCTTGGAATGTATGCATTTTGGATTTTGTTATGAAATAACGTGGGAGGATGGTGCCTATGGGCCAGAGGAAGAGGCCGGGACGTCCCTGCTCTGCCCTGCTGTGCTGTTTCCCATTGGAAGCCCTGCTTCTGCCAGGCTCGCCACCCGAGGAGGGGCCCAAACAATTGGATTTCTGTCTGCTTTATGACCCCACTTGTAAGTGCTGTGACCCCTGTTGGGGTCATGGCCCCGGTTTGGGAACCGCTGTGCTGGGACAGGGCCTTCAGACCAAATAGGATGGGTGATTAACCGTAGGAGCCAGCCCCAAAGTAAGAGGTGGACTCCCCACCCTCTTAATGTCTTTCAATTAAGACCAGATGTCATGCTGGAAGATGTTTTATAGGCAAAGCACTGGCTGCTGAGCTGCAGGATAGGTTCCCTGACTTGTGCTGTACAGGTCTGGCACCATGATTTTGTGGTGTCTCATGGCCTTACAGAAATCTTTACATTAAAATCACATTCTCCCTTCTGAAAATAATCTAGGCTCGGTCTTTATAGATGCTGTGAAATTGCTGCTAATGGGGACTGCTTGGAACAGGAGGGCTCCTGACCTCCAGGTGCCTTCTGTGGGTGCTGAGGTCTGGGTACAGTGTTCAGGTATCCAATTTTAAAAATGCATCCTCAGCTGTTATATACAGATTTCCCACAAAGGTTCAGGACTTTATTCATTACTATTTGTAAAAATGTTTTTGATTCCCTAGGTAAAATATGTCACAAAAGTGCAAAGTGTTATTAACAGTAATTGATTGTCATTGTGGGAAAAAGTGACCTGCCCTCCCAAAAGATTAATGCATTCTTCAGGTTAGCAGTGCAATGGTAATTAGCAGTGCAAACAGAGCTGGAGAGACCTAACTTTCTCATTCAGTCCTTACACAACCATACCTTCTCTCTGCTCAGAGCCCAAGCAAGGAGTTTCTGGGCAGGAAGGGCTGCATAAAAAGTCCACAGATGGGTTTCAGGAGCAGCATGCTGCTGAGTTACGGTGCTCAGGAGCTTTGTACAGCTGTGTTCTGGGATTCAGGCTAAGGGGACTCTGCTCGTGCACTCGTCCCAGCCATCAGGCTTTCCCTCCCAGCACGCACAACCCTTTCCTTGTTTTCCCAGATTGCAGAGACCTATGCTTTTCTCCCAAGAGAAGCTGTGACCAGGTTCCTGATGAGCTGCACAGAGTGCCAGAAGAGGATGCATTTCAACTCCAACGGACTGGAGCCCAAAGGTAAAGGCAAGCAAATAGTGCGAGCGGAGCCAGCAGTCACCCTACAGCAGACACCACTGAGAGCTGTCAGTGACTGCTTCGTTCATGAGATTTGTCTCTGCCAAATGGATTTCCTAACCTGTGTATTTTCAGTGTGCTTTTACAGCAAAGCCTGGGGAATTGCTTAAAGTTCAGTTGTCCATCACTGTTTGGGTGCTGTTTTTGACAGAGGCAGTGGGATGGGGCTGCCCAGCCCAGCTCTGCTTCTGAGCAGTTCCACCACTGGTTCCCCTTCACCAGTGCAACCCCACAAAGCCTGGGTCAAAAGCACTGCAGCTCTATCTGCAATCAGCTCAAAACTGTAAGTGGGTGGAAGCTTAGATCTCTGGAAAAACCTGACCTAAAGTTTTTTTCTTTAAACTATTAATTTGGTAATGAAAGACAGTGAATATGTTTGAGTAATTGAAGTTTCCGATAAAGAAAAAATTTGCAGTAATTAATAGATACGCACGTCGTGATCACATTTTGGATAACAGAAAATGTTTTGGTAATCAAAATTATATTATGCCTGTGTATACAACCAATTAGCATGGTGACTGTGGTAGTTAGCTCATTACGGTTCTTTTATAAAGGGAGCCAATCTGCAGCTCTGAGGCCTAGGAGCTATGAGCAGAGCATAGGATGGGACCAAGTTTTCTTCCAGAGTAGATGGTTCAAGTTGATGTTTGGATGGGTTTTCTTCTGAATTACAAACTTGTTTACCTCATCAAGTGCACAGCTATATTTTTCAGAAACTGCCCCAGATAACCCTCTGATGTTTATTAGCCCAAGCTCCATCTGCACAGCACCTGCCCACCCTGCCTGCCAAGGACCCACTTTCAAATTAGGTCGAGGGAAATTTTGGCCTTTGGTCTCTCTGGGGGTGAACCCAGCTGTTACACCAAGCAGAGCATTTGGCTTGACCCCGAGCAGGGAGCAAAGAATTGTCACGAAGTTTTCCAGTTCTCTTGGAAATAAACCCAAAAGGAAGAGAACAGGCTTAAAAGCCCTTCTCCTTACCCACCAGAAATGGAAGGACAGAAATGCCCTTCTGCTCAGAATAGTACCTAAATAGTGACTAAGTACCTGTGAAACCACATAGAGTAGATTAGATAAGATTACTTTTACTGGGGAAGAGTATCTGATTTCACTACTACCTATTCCACAATTCATCTGGAGCAAATCACCTGCAGAATGGTGGGGTCATAGGAAAATTGCCTGGGTGTATGTGCATGCATACACACAGACTGACAGATGTACGTAACGTTAACTTGGTGAGAAAAAAAAATGAAGTCATTCCTATCTACTTCTACTTGTCCATTAAGCAAATCTCAACACACTTCCTATGTGTTCAGAAAAATCCCTAATTAAACATACCTGACATTGAACCCTGCAGGGCACTCACATAATTCATAGAAGAAAATTATCTTGCGCCTGGGAAGCTCTGAACATTGGACTTCAATGTGGCACTTTTGCACTGTTATTAAATTAGGAGTAATTCCAGTGGAATTATACAGACTTGGAATTAAGATCCAAACCATTTCACTTTAGCTTTGCCTGTTTTATCTGTATTTCCAACACTTGGGGTCTGTGTTATAGTGTCTTCTAAAGAGGAGCTAAAGGATTCCAGTTGCCCCTTTTGTGACATAAGGTATGAGGATTACACCCATGGAGTCCCCCAGGCTCTTTAAAATGAAGGTTTTCTTTCTTTTCAGTTAGCTTAAAAAAAAACCAAAATGTTTTGGTTTCTCAGGCACAAGCACTTACCTGCTGCAGCTGTCCAAATTCACAGGACATTCATTGCTGCTGATGGGATGCCTCCAGGTTTACACCAGGATGGTTTCAGGCAGGGCTGAGCACTGAGGTCCTCCTTCCAGCTTCTGTCTGAGGGTGCTCAGCTGTTTCCCTGGAGCTTTGCTCACTGTACAAGCACTGAGCAAAGGAGATTTTGTTCCTGGGAGCTCTTTCCTTGCACTGGGATTTTAGCATCTCTTTGTCACAAGCTGACATCCTTGCACAGTAGAAAAATGGCTTATTTTGCTTGCTTAATGTATACAGAGGAATGCTTGTAATTAATTTGTAGGTCAAAGCATGATGGAGGGCAGTGATACACAGGCATGGAAAAGAGGCGAGGAATTAGTTTACAAGATTCCTAAGTTTACAACATTCCTAAAAGCTGTGCAGCTCCACGTGTGTGCAAGCCAGCGACCCGAGTCAAGCTATCCAGGATGCTGCAGGTGCCCAGGACCTGGAGAGCAAACGCTGCATTTCCATGGATCTTAACTAGGCTCCTGCAAAAACTATGTAATGTTTAAGTCAGCTATGGACAATATGCTTTTGGGTCAGGTCATTTCTTAATCAGACACAATAGATCTGATATTTCCAGAGGTGTGAAGCGCCTTCGGGTCCGCTGAGTTTCATTGGGCTTTTGCAATATTCAGCATTTCTGAACAGCAGCCCCATTACGGCTGGCTGATGGATTTTCTAAGGTGCTGTAAAACATTTTGTGAAGGCCGTTTGTAAAAGGGGCTGTGTCAAAGGTGCCTGTGAAACTGGTGACCCCAGAAAATGCAAGGCAGGCACTGAGGTTCTGAGACAGGAAAGGAAACCTCCCACTGCCAGTTCACCTTCAGCTCCTGGAAATCCTCCTCTGCTGCTGTTGGAGCTCGTGTTCTGGTGGGCAGCCACGCAGCCTTTTGGGGTTTGTTGGGAAGCTGGGCTTGTCCTCTGGTGCTGGCATACATCTGTACAAAGGCACAGAGATTTCCCTTTTTGCCAGCATCTTTTCCTGTGGGAAAAGGCAATTTTCCTCTTTCAAATGCACAATCATGTAAATGTTGTGACAGAAGAAATAATTACAGAGGTCTCCAAGTCCTGCAAGCAGAGCTTCACAGTGTTGACCACAGAGCTGAGAAACATCTGTGAACTCAGAAATCTCATGGAGGGTTTGCTTTACTGGGAGTTGTCTAGGCTGGGTGGAAAGGGGATCTGCAGGAGCAGGCTGAATCCAGAGTGATCTCTGGAGCTCAGTGTGATACAGGCAGACGAATCAACAGGAACAATTTAAATTAAAGGTTTTTAAAATTAAGCTTGTATTTTAATGAGAGTGTTAAAAATAATCTGCATCATCAGATAGAGACACTTAATAAGTTGCCTTAATGATAACCCCTACCTGAGGGAACCCCAGCAAAACTGGTGAGACTTTGCAGTGCTGAAGCAAACTGGAAATATATTCTTGATCACCCTCTGCATCGATCCCATTTGCATGGAAGTGTTTCTGAGACCTTCAGCAAGGCTCACTTTCTTTCTCTGTTAGGTTTTAGTTTGGTAGACTGAAAAATTATATATTGTGTGTGGGCTTTTCACAGGTGTGACAGCAGTGCTTTTCTTTTCTGCAAAACAACATCTGTTCTGTAATTATCCTCTGGGTCGTGTTCGTGTGGGAACCTCAGCTCAGTGGGCATTGGCTCCAGTTAGGGGTTTTAAGAGCTTCTAAATACATACGTTTGATAATGATGGCAACACATCGCAGGTTTGTGCTCCCACATCTCTGTATCTGAACAAAGTTTTTTCTCTGTTCTTCAGAGAGCGAACCACCTTCCTCTCTGGTTTCTGGGATCATCGACTACAACATGCCTCTCACCTCTACTTATCTGAAGCAAATGAAGCTGCGGGTGATGAATTCACAGGAGCAGGTGAGTTATCCTCCTGCCATGAGGCAGTACAAGGCACGAGGCGGGTTTCTGCCCCTGGGGCTGGGGGGTGGCTGGTGCTTTTGGGAGGATGTTTGGAAGATGCTTTTGGAAATGTTGTGTTTGTCCAGGTGGGGCAGGCTTTGACCACGTACAACCAGTACTGGTCCATGGAAGCGGGGTGGTGTTGCTGTTATGGATTATAGCAGTCTGCTTGTTCTTTAGGCATGTGGTTCTACTATGATGTCTTAAAAATACATCTGGTGAATAGGAATTTCTCTCTTTACCTCCTTGTGTTTTCCTGGGAGCTTTAGCAGGTGGGGAGGTTCTGGCCAGCAGCTTGGTGTGGCTCAGCACCATCTGCCCTCATGTCGTGCTGGGAGGGGGCTTGGTTGGCTGCTGGGGGTGTCAGGCCACTGCTTTTGGATTTGGAGAAGAAGGGGCAGAATGCCACAGGATTAAACCCAGGCTACGCAATTTTCTGGAGTTCTGCAGCTGCAGAATTAGCAATGGGAACCTCTGTGCACCATGGAAACAGTCTATAAAAAGCAAAGCATGTTCCGCTCGCTCCCCACAAATCGGCGCTGGGAGCCAGTGCTGGATCTGTTTTCCAGCACACCAAAACCTCAGTCTGATCTTGTACGCTGCTGCCAGTTCGCAGGAATGAAAGAGTTTGCATTGTGCAGGAGAGGGGAAGACTGCTGATAGCTTGAGCTGTGAAGTTGTGCCAATGGATGCTTTTTATCTGGGGGCAACCCGAGGGGACATTGGTTCGAGAATCTGGTGCCAGAATGTGAAATTGCAGATGTGGATCTGCTGTCAGGAGCGAAGGGGTGGGTACAGAGCTCCTCTGGCATTTCAGCAGTGAAACCTTCCTGAAACCTGACATCTGGCAGGAAGCACTGCTGCACCTTGGAGCATTTTCCTTTGCGTGTGTTGGACACTGAGCAAGTTGGAGGTTCTGCCTGCAGCAAGCAGAGCTGCTCAGAACGAGCTGGAGGCAGAACTCTGGACAGCTCCAGCCCAGGGCTGCTGGATGGGGCTGTGGGACCCGTTTGGTCAGGCAGAATCAAGGGCTGCCCTTCCTTCTGGTTGCTGGGTCTCGGTGCAAATCAAAGCAGAGCGGTGCTGTGATTGCAGACACTGCTGCTGTGCATGCCATTAAGCACCAGGCTTTTGCTCACCAAGGACTGCAGGTCACGCTTTTCAGAATTTGAGGCAGTTCCTTCAAGTTAAGTTTGATGTTACGTGAAAGACAGCCTGAGGGGTTTGTGTGTTTACCACTTATACCTTTTCCACTGATAGGACTATTCCTCTTGGTCCCTGTATAATCAATGAATGTACAGATGTTACAGTTATGAGATATACCAGAGAGCTTGGCTACGCAGTTATTATACCAAATCAGAATAGATAGAATGCTTACCTGTATGCTGGTCTCACTGTGAAACTCCAGAGGAGAGGATTTCCAGAAGAAATCCTTCCTCAGTGCCAGTCAGCTCTTAAATGGGGTCTAGGAGAGGTGCAGCCAGGCTCCACCCCTTCCAGCAGCACAGGTGAATTGCCTTCCTGTGCTCCCAGGGCTGACTCATCGCTCGCCTCAGGTGATCAATCAGAAGTTCAGGCCGTGATTCAGCAGTTCCTGTACACCCCCAAAGCTCCATTCAGGAGATGCATGTCATGAAGCTTCCCCAAACTCCCTGTGCCAGTTCGTGCAGGTAGAAAACAGGACTCTTAGTTTCCTCTTATTTCCATAACGCAGAGTATCATGGAAGCTAGCAGACAGATCTACAGAGTTAGGAGTTGTGAAGTTACATCTATAGGTGCAGATGTGACTTGCTTGGAGAGCTTTGGATTGGTTATTCAGAGATGTGAGAAGTGCCCTGAATTTTGCTGTAGGAGTGTGCACTGGGTCTCCCATTAGATGAACAGATACAGTGTACTGCTCATGAGAACACTCCTGAAGATTGCGATCAAAGCACATGTCCTGCAGGAACAAAAAGAGGACCAGCTGAGGCAACACACAGATGTTGGCCTAGACCATAAATCACTGTACTTCATTTTATTTCCTTGCCTATTCTGCTGCTCTCTGTGGTATTTTGCAATGCAGCTTTTTGAGCTGCAGCAGATGAGGGAAAAAAAAACTATTTGGAAGATGTAAAATTCACATTTCAATGTGTCCCTGAAATTCCAGTGAGATTCCTGAGAGGAAAATGGCAAAAGATCACAGCCCTACTGCTCAGACCCATGTAGCATTGAAACTCTTTATCATACTTGACTATAGCAGCAGTCTGAGGAGGATAAAACCCAGGTGCCATTGGTGCCGAGGGGCACAGCCCATGGCCACCCCTGGGAAGGAGCACCATGCTCACAAATACACACTGCATGGCTTTCATGTATCCAGCTTCACACTAAGACACTCGTCCCTCTATCTCATCTTGCTGCCCTGCCACCTCACTGCCCAGCTCCAAGCCAGCATTTGATGGTAATAATAGAAATAAGTGAAGCAAGTGACTTGTGTTCTACTTGGCTTTTGCCAAAAGCAATTATTTGTATGCAGCAGCACCAGGAGGAGCTTGCTTCACAGGGGCTAACAATGAATGAATTTATGCCAAAGTGGCCTTTTAACTTCATTATTCAGGAGGAAAAAAAAAAGTGCATGTAACTGTAATTTATGACTGCTGTTAAGCGTATCAGTATCAGGGCAGCAGTGTCTCCACCAGGAATCGCTGCCAGAAGAACCTGAGAGCATTTTTGTCTGCATCAAGGGACAAAAAGAATCACAAAATAAGGAGCTCTTCCCAGGGTTGTTCCTGCAATGAAGGGTTCCTGCAGAATTGACAGAACCAGAAAGCAAATCACCATCCTGTATGGAAGTGTTCAGAGAACAGGAGTCAGATTATTTTCTCACATCAGTGGAGATCAATATATTTCAAGTCAGCACATCTATTCTGGCATGAGTGCCCCACGCTGTTTAAATTGGGTTCACTGGAACATGCAGGAGCTCCTGGGCTATGAGTCTTCCTTCTTTCCAATTTTATAGCAGTTCTCATGTGTGAGGGGGCCCAGGAGGGCCTGTTCCCTTTCCACACAGTGCAGAATTAGCCATATTTCAGGGATCTGCAGAGGTATTAAAACATCCCCCGAACTTCTGACCTTCTCAATCTCGCAGCAAAAAAGGAATGAAGGTATTTAATATTCATCTGTAATGATCCTTCCACCTCGTTTTCAAACGATAAATATTAGCATGTTTAACTGATTGCTTATTTGAGTTTTATTGCAGTCATTTCCCAGACCATCTTTTTCTATCATGTTCAGACTCATCCCTGGGTTTATTTTTCACACCACACTGTTCAGGTGATTTCTGCCAGGGCCCCGTGCTCAGCACTGGATGGAACACGGCAGGCTGAGATGCACAGAGCTCCAAACCTGCTCTGTTCTGGAGGTGCGGCTGCTACCTTGGCAGGCACAGCAACCAGGTTTAAGTGATACGGAAAATTTCCAAAGGTTGCTTCAGTGGCTGCTGACAGAAGGTCACCCAGTCAGTGAATGGCAGGATGTGAAATAACAGAAGCTTTTCTCTTGTTGCCATGGCTTTGCCATGCTGACTAGTGAGTGCCTGGAAGGGAGGGAGGGAAGGAAGGAGGGGGTCTTGTCCTGCACCCTGATGCACGGCTCCCAGCTCACAGCATGCACTGCAGGGGTGGAGGGGGCTGCAACATGAGGGCACGGTTTGAAGAAATAACCAGAACAAAAGGGCAGTCCTGAAGGTATCTAGAAGATATTGTTTCGCCAAATGCAAATTACCCAGTTGAGTACAGACATAACTGTTGGAAATACAGATTTAATTGATGCAGTAAAGGCTTACTCGTAGCTCTGCATCAGCAAAGCCCTCTAGTGGAGATGCGGCTTCTGCTGGCAGAGAAGGCTTTGGCTGATGCATTTCAATCCTGCCCTAAAGGACAGGCTTTCCAGCCATGGCAGCAGTGGGTCCGGCCCCACAACTCCATTCTGCACATTTGCAGCTTCCCTCCACCCTCTTAAGCTGACAAAGACAGTTTAGGGAAACTTTTATCCTTGGCCTTAATGGCTCATGAGATGCAGGAGGTCAGATGATCAAACCATTTAGCCTGGTTTCAAACTTCTCTGAATGGCTTGCTTTCAGTGAAGGTCAGCTCAGTTTTGTGATTGGAATTAACCATGAGGTTCCCAGCTAGTTAAAGCAGGAGACGTTTCATTTCCAGCTGTGTAGATCCCTCAGTGTCTGTAGCTGCATTGGTGGTAAGCTTTGTATGTGCTCAGTGCAATGTTCAGTGCAACCAGAATGATTTGAGGTCCAGGTGTGGGCTGGCTGGGATAAATACTGCTTGCATCTTCCACATGAGATACAGTGCTGTGGCCCAGACTCTGCACTGCTAAGGGAAATCACATTATTTCCTATGGGAAGGAGGCACTGAATGAGGTGGCACCGCCAGAACCAAATGATACCAGTCACCACGTGTCCTTTAAGGCTGCTGGCTGCACCAGGCACCACATGGTGCTGCTCGGGTCCCTTATCCTGCTGGTGGCTGCAAACTGGTGGAGAGCTGCTTGGGGGAATGCACTGTGGCTCCTGATGGGTCCGTTCCTCCTGTAGCCTTGGGCAGGTCGTGGCTGTGGGCTCTCTGCATCACCTCCCCTTCACTCGTTGACGTGCTGCGTGCTGACTTTGATCGAGGCACACAAGTGGTTGTTTCCTAATTGCCCTCTCCCTTTAAGAAGGGGCTAATACCTTAGAGAGACTTCTGAGGTCTCGCACACTAATAATGCTCTTCAAGAGCTTGGATGGCAACTACTTTGAGAGCGTGAACTGTTATTAATGATTTCCGTTACTGCAGAAAATGAAGCTGTGTGGTTCAGCATCGTAACCTTGAGTTGCGTTCTTGCTTTTGTTTCTGCTCCTGTTCTACCTGCTCAGGCAGGCGTGTGCCTCACTGGGGTGCCATGCTGCAGGGCTGAGAATGGGCACGAGCATCTCCCAGCAAATGCTGGCACTCACAAAGATGGATGCTGGAAACACGGTGTGGTTTGTGAATGACAAAAGATGGGCTTCGTGTTGGTTATGGTGTAGCATTGGTTAAAATGGCTCAGTTCTGGCGTGGTGGCTAGGAGAAAAGCTGTGAGTGTGCATCAAACCCATGGCACAGTGCAGAGGCGTTGAGGGGTGGTGTTCCAGCAGAAGCTGGGGGGGGTGAGATATGGATCCTGTGCAGGGATGGGATATGGATCCCTGGTACTGGCATCCAGCTCTCCTCTGAGCTGCTGAGGAAGGCACGTTACACCCGCAGAAGCAGCTCTTTCCTTCTGCTTTCCTGGGACTGGTGCACCCTGAGGTGTGCTGTATTTCCCTTCCATCTCTTGACCTTCACCCTTGAAGAAGGAAAAAAAACCCAAAAACAACACTTCTATCCATGCATATGCCAAATGCCAACAGCTGTTGCTTCTGCAGAAGGAGTGACCAAGAGAAAGGGGAGCACAGCCCTGAGCCCACGCAGATCTGCTGTGTAACAAAGCTTCCCAAGCCTCTTCTCCCCATTTCTTCCTGACTCTGCTCTGAATGCCAGGGAACTAAAACACAGTGCAGGCAGAAGTCACACCTCCCCTCGTGCCGTGGGGCTGTGACCCTGCCCCTTGCTGTCCTGCTTTCCTTACAGGCATCACTTGGCAAAGCTTTGCATTTTTAATGCTCCTCACCCAGTAGGGTTTGATGGTCATGGAGCAGCAGATGCAGGAGATGCCATTTGTTGTTTAACCCACTTCCAGAGGCACAAGAACATCAAGTAACGTGCACAAGGTCATCCCGGAGTCAGTGGCTCCTTCAGCCTGAGAGCCAGATCCCACGTCACGCAGTCCTCTGCAGATCTCTGTGCTCACACTCACCAACAGTGTTCCTACAAGCAGTGTATCCCTGGGTGTTAGAGCAGCTCCATGCTGCCTGTGTGGCCATGCCCTGGGAAGCACTGGAGGACGAGGCTGGGTGCTGCCAGCAGCCCCTCATGGCGTGGTTTTGGCTGTGCAGGAGGCAGCCCTGTGGGCAGGGCTTGGTTCTGCGTGGGCAGGCAGGCAGGCAGGGAGCCGCAGGGATGTGTGTGCCCACAGGGAAGGGTTTGCAGGGTTCAGAGGTAATGAACGCGCCGAGGGAAGGAAGCGACTTATAAATAATATATTTGATGTGTTTTATATATAATATAATAGCAGTAGTACCAGTTTATTATGGTTCTTTTTTTTTTTTTTTTAAACCACAGTCCTGTAAGGCACTTACCCTATTCCTGACAACTTGATAAATGACCATTACCACCGATCCTATACCTAATTGCCAGTTATTTCCCCCTCCACGGTTAGAACCCGAAGGATCCCCACCAGAAGGGCGCTCCAGTTGCCATTTTTCAGAGCTCTCCCTCCCAGAGGAGCCCCATTTCCGTGCCCAGCCTCGCTGTGCTGGCCTGGCGGCCGCAGGCACTGCCACAAACAATGGCATTTCTGTCGGGCTCGTGACCCTGCTTGTGCGGCGGTGACCCCACCGGGGTCGGGTCCCGCAGCCGGCACTGGAAGGGTTCCTGCCTGCAGCCCTGCCTGCTCCTCCACCCTCGCTTCCCGAATGGATGCGTCTGTTCCACGCTAAGTTTGCCGATGCAAAATTTAGGTTAATCCATTTCCAAAGTGGATTAACCTAGCCCACACAAAGGCACTTAGTATAAAATAAGTGTCCACATGGTGAGGCAACACAGCGGCCGCGTCAGGCTCGCGCCCTCGCTGCTGTGTGCCCGGTGCAGGGGGCTGGCTCTGCCGCGTGGTCTTGCTCGAAGCGAAGGGAGCGTGAGGAATAAACAAAGCCCAGCAATGGGAAGGGGTTAAAACCCTTCCGAGGTCCACCGCAAGTCTCCTGTTCACCTTAAATGGTCAGGATTTTATTTTAGCTTCAGGGAGGAGCGGCAGCCATCGAGCTGGAAGCGAGCGCAGCCGCTGCCCTCCCACCACAGGGACCCCGGGGCTCCACTGCTGCCCTTCAGCTCAAGCTGGGGAAGGGTCAGCCATGCAGTGCCCACGGTGCCCATTCGGCCCCCTCCAACCCCACAGGGCTCAGACAGCTCTCCCTGACCTCCTCCCAGCAGTGCCATGGTTAACGCACATCACAATTGGACATGGGCACCAACAAGCCATAAACAGGGATGTGCAGTTCCCATCCTTGGCAGCGGTGAAGGCCCTACTGCTGGGCTGATTTCATCAAAATTCCCCTCATAGCCATCAAGGACTGGAGGCACAGAGCGGGCTGGGGATGGGGGCATGCTGAGGTGCGATGTCCAGGAGGAGGTCAGCAAGCGCTGCCAGTACGGAGTGCCCCACCAGGCAGCCCCAGGAGCGGCTGCAGAACGACGGCTGAGCCCTGCGCGGAGCTGAGTCGCTCCGGAGCGGGTGCTCTCCCTCTGCTCTCCCACCGGAGCGAGGAGGGGATGCATGTGAAACAAAAGGATGCGGCCGACGTGTGGCCTGGGCACCGTGCGCCCACCGCGCCCGCAGCCGGGCGGAGGTGAGGAGCCGGCCCCGAGCCCGGGGTCCCGCTCGCAGGGTCTCGCCGCTCGCCAGCCCGCGGCTCCGGGACCGAGCTGGGCCGGGGGAGCGGGGCACGGCCGAGGCGAGCCGAGCCGGGCGCGGCGCACCCCCGGGGCCGTGCCCTGCCGAGGGAGCCCGGGCGGGGTGCAGTCGCGGCGGTGCCGAGCCGTACCGAGCCGCGCCGCCCATTCTCGCCGCCCTCCAGCAGGCGCCCGGCCCTGGACATTGTCTCTTCCTCCCGGAGGAAGGGCCCTCCCCGGCCCTCCACAATGTGCTCTTCCAGGCGCGGCTCCCCGCGCCCCCCGCCGCGCCCGGCCCGGTGCGCCCGCCCCCCGCGGCCCCGCTCCCCTTCCCCCGCCGCCGCCTCCGCCCCCTCCGCCCGCGGCCGGGCCCCGCTCGCCCCCCTCCGCCTCCCCGGCCCCCCCCGGGAGCCGGGAGTGACGCGCTCCGCAGCGCCGGCCCCTCTCCCCGGGCAGCAGCTGGTTGTCAGCCTCTCCGGAGCGCCGCCAGCCCGGGCCCCCTCCCTCCGTCCCTTCCGTCCCTTCCGTCCCTCCGTCCCTTCGCCGCTCCCCGCCCCGCGCTCCGAGCCGCGCCGCCGGGCTGGCGCAGGCCGGCAGGGCCCGGGCCCCGCTCCAGGTAGGCTCCGGCCGCGGCTCCGGCGGGGGCGGCGGTGCGGGGGATGCGCGGGGGCGGCGGGGCGGCGCGGGGCGGTGCGGGGCGGGGGCCGTTCCCCAACTCCGGGGCCGGCGGCGGGGGGAGGGAGCGGCCGCTTCCCCGGGAAGTTGCGGCTCGGCGGGGCTGCGGGAAGGGTTAAGGTTAGCGCGTCCTTCCCCGCGCCCGGCGCGGCTCCCCCTTCCCCGGAAGAGCACAAAAGCCCACAAGAAAGTGGGAGGAGGCGGCGGCGGGAGCGCTCCGGCCCCATTAATTCCCGGGCACCGGCCCCGCGCCGACGCCGCCATCGCCGCGTCGCTCCCCCGGCCCCGGCACCGGCCCCGGGCGGGGATTGCGCTGGAAATAGCTTCCTCCCTCGAGGTAAAGCCCTACTTACGTGTCAATCCCCGCCGCACGCCGAAGCCCGGCTGCCAGCGGCGGGGCCGTGCGCGGGGCCGGCGGAGGATTTGCGCCGGGAGCGGCCGGGAGCCGCGGGCGGAGGGCAGCGGGGCCGGGCCGGGCAGGGAGGACGCGGGGAGCCGCTCCGTGCGGCCCCGGGTCCCGCGCTGAAGTGGGGGCCACGTCCCGCTGCTGGCGGCCGCTGTCCGCCCGTGCCCGCCGGCCCCGGTTGCTGGCCGGCACCGCGGCGGAAGCGTCGACCGGCGTGCAGAGCGAACGCGTGTTCGGCGTGGGGAGAGCTCGGTGCGGCGGGCGTGCGGGGCAGGGAGCGGGCAGGGGCAGGGCGAGGTGAGGGCAGGGGCAGGGCAGGGGCAGAGCCCCGCGGACGCTCTGCTCTCTTCTCCCTCCCGCGTCCGGCCCCGCGTTCAGCACCTCCCCGCTGAACAGCAGGAGCCAGGAGAGCCCGCGACCCCCGCCCTGCCCGTGCGTTCGGTGCGCCGCTGTGGGTGATGCTCCCGGAGGAAGGGATCTCAGATGTGTGTGTATGTGTGTGTGTGCAGAGGTGATGGTCCTCCCTTCCTCTTCCATTTGTTGTTCACGTTGCAGATTAACTCTTCCAGCCAGTGTTTTGGGAAGTAGCAAAGTGCTCGTTCAAATCAGCAGAAATGTCAGTCAGTGAGGATGCACGTACTTGACAAAGAGCGCCCGGGATGTTTGGTTGGTGCATACATTGGTGGTCACAGATCGCTGCCCCTCAGCCGTGTTCCCTCACACCGAGCGATTCCCAGAGCAGCAAGCACCATGCTCATCATGGCTGTGGTACCAATCCTTGACCAGGAGCGTTTATCTTCCATTAGTAAGCCTTTCTCTGTGCTGAACTGGTTAAGTTAGGGTCAAATCTGGTTCAGTACCTTCTTGGCATGCTCAGAGGGCTGGGTTTAAACAGTGGCTGAGATGGAGACGAGGCCACCTTCCTACTGGCCCCTCTCTAATGGCTCTGTGTCAGTGACTCCTTCCCAGTAGCTCCTTCTCAATGGGTCCTTCCTGGTGGTTGTTTTCCAGTGGCTCCTTCCAGCATGAACTGCTGTACCTGGGATCCCAGGACTGTGCATCACCTTTGTTGCTCCCAAAGCATCGCTGCTGCTGAGGGATGCACACTGCTCAGCTCCTGTTCCGCTGCACCAGGAAAGTCCGGCTATGGTGTGACAGGGCGTGTTTTCAAATAAAAGACTTCAGAAAGAGAAGAGAAAATAAACTGTGCTGACAACTGGAGCCTGGAATACTTAGCGTAAGGCACAGAGTGTCAGTGATGGGAGAGATGTTTGCAAGGCAGTCCCTGAGAAAGTGAGCCAAGCTGTAAAGTAAGCAGGTTACCGATAGCCCTGCATGCATTGCTGAGGTGTGGTCACGGGAGCAGCTCCCCTGCCCCATGCTTGACCAGCAGTGCTGCAGGAGCTGCCCTGCTGCAGGTGAACCCCACAGCCCACGGTCCCACTGCTGGAGCCTCTGCGTGCGGGATGGGCAAAGAGCTCTGTGGCTGGGAGAAGTGCTTCCCAGTTTGGAGGGGAGCCGAGGGCAGAGGTGTGTGCAGACGGCTCTTGAAGATGCGCGGTGCTCGGTGGGACAAAACACCAAGCGTTCACTCTGCACATGTGAGCGCCTGCCTTTGCCAGTACAAAAACATTGGCTGTGAGCGTCTGTAAAGCAGCTGTGAATATTGGACTGTAGATAAGAAGAGGAGCGAGGACGTTGTTTTTCCAAACCCGGCGGTGCCTGCAGCCCTGGCGTTTGGGTGTGGTTTGTGAGCGCACCCGCAGGATCTGACTTCCCTTTAGCAGAGGAGCTGCACGCACGCTGCCTGACCCTTGATCGCTCGGTGCCTTCGTCGCTGGAAACAAAGCGATGGGACCTGGCTGCAGGCTGGGGAGATCCCTGTGCGGAGCTGGGGACGGCAGGAAGGAAGCAGGCAGCGGCTGCAGGGCCCTGGGCTGGAGGCACAGGGTGGGCACTGCCACCTCCCTCTGTGCCACGCGTGGCGTGGGGCTGCGGCCGGTCCTGAGAAAGGCGTTGGTAATGGATTGTGCTCTGTTTTCTAATGAAAGTTTCATTTGAAGTTTGTTTACAGGAAAGAAGAAATTAGCAGAGAGAATTCTCCTGAGAACCCAGAGAGGAAAAAGAATGAGCTGCCTGACTTGCAAGCCAAAAGAGGGTGGAAGGGTAGATTAGATTTACCGTATTGCTCTGAGTCGTGGCCGTTGTTCAGAAATTCTTCCTTGTTCTCCTGGTGGCTGAGGGTCAGTGTTCAGCCCCGTTGGTGGCATGTGGGGACAACTGGGGGCTGCCCAGCTGACCAAGTGGTCAGTCCCACTGCTGCATTGGTAGCTTTGGGGCCGGGGCTGTGCGTGCCCTGGGTCCTGCTGGTAGAGGAAGCAGTGCCAGACTATGCTCTGCAACGTGTCCCCCCCTGGGTGTCCCAGGGAGGCAGCATGCTGGTGGCCAGGGTGGGCACAGGGCAGCGGGGCTGCTGGGCTCAGTGGAGTGCCAGGACGCACAGCAGTGCTTCTCTTGGTTGTCAGGGAAGGGGCACAGAGGGACAAGGAGCTCCCACGGCTCGGTGCCAAACAGAGAGGCTGCTCTGGTGGCCGAGTCCCCCACTGCATCCCCTGCGGTGCTAGCTGTGTGTTTCTGTCCCCTGCAGCGTGCTTGCACAGGGTGGGCTCTGCCGCCGGACCCACACACTGTTGGAGAGGTTTGTCCTGTTGGCGCTTTGCATGAGGGTGGCCTTGGCTGGACAGCAAAAGGTGGCACTGGGGACACAGGGATGGCGTGGCATGGCCCCACGCTGGCAGCCTGTTTCCTGCTGGGGGCTGGAGCGTGGACTTGGGAACATGCAACATCCGTGTTTGACCTGAGTCACATTTACGGTTTCTGGCTTGAGCATTTCTAATAATAGGCCAACGTTGTTGCACCTCAAGAGAATGGTACACTTTTGTAAAGCCCTTTCCGCAGCATGTGCGTGCGAGGCATCTTTCATGCCTCTGATTTTCCAGCCTGCATGAGTGTCTCTGGGTCGGGGTCTGGGTGCTGAGGCTATGCCTTCTGCAGGAGTTGTGCCTGAGCCGAACCCTTTGGAAAGCTGCCTGGGGCTCCCACCTGCCAGGTGAAGGCTGTGGGCAGCCGGGACCTTGGCATTTGCGTTTGTCTCTTAAGCTCTGACAGTAATCTTGGGTAAGCCTCGTGAAGGAGGCCAGATATTAGGGTGGCTGGCTCCCTGTGACTGTGTGCAATGGAGACTATATATATATATAGTGTGGTGGGGAGACCTGGAGACCTGTGCTGTCCTCTCCTGTACCCGCACAATGGGATTTGTGGGGAGGCAGTGCTGCCCTTGGCTGGAGTAGCAGCTGGGTGTGCTGGCAGCGCTGTGTCCCCAGTGCCCCCCACTGCTCCCAGTTCCCCAGTGCCCCCTGCCCTGCTGAGCTCAGCCATGGGTGCCTGAGCCATAAATTCCAGGAAGATCCTGGGAGGTGGGGAGAGCCTGTCCTGGGCATGCAGATGTGTCTGTGGGGACAGGGAGAGGAGGAAAAGCCCCAACCTGTCCTGAAAGACGTTTGTTTGTTCACTCTAAAAGCTGTCAGAGGCAGCCAGACAGGGCAGCTTTTACGAGGCACAGCCGTACGTTGGAGGGGCTTTTGCCAATTGCTCCGCACATGGAAAGGAGCGGGCAGTGTTTGTAATCTCAGGACGAGGGGAAAGAAAGAAAAGGAGCTGAGCATTTACAAGCCTGAGAAATGCTTCAATCAAAGGAAAGCACATCTGAAGGCCCTTCTCTAGGGTATTTTTTGGTGTCCCCCACCTCCCTGCAGTTCTGGATGTGGCCTCTATCCGTTATTTTGGGGGAGCGGCCAGGGAGAGGAAGGCAGATAAAGGGACCGCCGACAGCACCGTGTTAATTTGGGGCAGCATCTGCTTCCTGCAGAGCGGGTGCTGGGAGGGTGAGGGGAGCACCGGGCCCCTCCTCTCATTCAGGATCCCGGCCTCGCCGGTGGTGGTTTTGAAATCCTGCGGCTGACCTTTCCGGCTCTGGAAGCGATCCAAGGGCTGTGTCTCAAAGTGCTCTAAAGGTTAGTGGGAAGGGAGAGAGAGGCAGAGAGAAAATGTCCTTCCAGCTGCAGGAGTGGGAGAGAGGAATGCAATCTATTCTGTGGGGCCCTGGGGCTGCCTGGTCTCCACTGCCCTGCTCAGTGCCCCTCTGGCATAGGATGAGTGCGGCCGCAACACTGGCAGCCCCTATGGCAACACGGCGTGGTCAGCCCCAAGCCCCAGAGCTGACCTCAACCCCTTCCGTGGGGCCTTCCTGCAGCACCGGGCAGTTGGAGTCTGTGGGATCTGATCTCATCATCCCCATTTGCTCCCCACCAGCGCAGCTCCGTCGGTGTTCCCTTGATGCAGGAGGTGGTTCGGTCTTAGAAGGGTCTGAACTGTTTGTAGGGCCATTTGCGTGGAGCTGCGCCCTGTCTCCACTCCCACGTGCCACTCGCTTGCCAGAAACATGTTAGTGTGGATGGAGATTAAAGGGTAAACTCCAGGGCTCAGCCATCCGCTCCTACAGGATGCGAGCTCTTTCTAATTGTCCTCAATTAGAGACAGTGCCATTGCTCAGGCACGTCTTCAGGCAGGAAGCGGCGCTGGGGCGTTCTCCTGGGAACCACCTAACCCGGGCTGCTCGCGGGCTCCTGGGCTGCAGGAGCTGCATGTCCTGGGGAAGGCTGCGGTGGGGAGATGCCAGAGCAAGGGGATGGAGGGAAGAAGAGAGCTCTGTGCCTTAACCATTTCCTGCTTGCCCTCAGGATGAGACGTCGGTGAGCAGCGAGGACTTTGATATGAATGACTCCACATGGATCTCAGCTGACCAGCACCTGAACTCCAGCCTGAGCCCCAGCCAGGACGAGAGCATGCGCAGCCCGCAGAACCTTCACGGCCAGGAGGATGGTGAGTGCCTGCAGCCACGGGAAGAGCGCGGCGCCTTGTGCTCGGGGTGTTTTTGTGGCTCATTAAACATTAACCAGTCCCTTCTGATCAGGTGTCCCACCTGTAGGATGGATTTCATATCAGCACGGGCTTTGAAGCCTTCCTGGTCAGCCTGGAGGCTGCTGGTGGCCAGGCCCTGCCCAGCTCTGGGCTGAGGGGTCCTCATGGGGGACACGGGCACAGCCCCCCAGGTCTTGAGAAGGCATTGGATTGGGGTCCCCAGGAGCAGCCCAGAGAGCCCCATGGCTCCTTGCCACAGGAAGGAGAGCAGCCTCTTGCAAGAGGATCCGTGCTCAAAAAGCTGCACCTGAGGCAGCACGTGAGAAAAATGCACTGGGATCATGGAATGGACATGAGGTGTCTCGTTGCTTCGGGCAGGTGGCTGGAACCCATATGTGGGCTGGGAGGGAGGGGGCCTTTGGTAAGGTGACGTGCTGTGTTTCTTCTGTGAAGCTAGTTTAAAAAATTGCTCGAGTAAATAAGTGGCAGAAGTACAGGTTCAGGTCGGAGTTCATCTTTGTGATGCTTGCAACGGTTCAGTGCTTGGGCTGCTCCTTGGCTTGTGTTCACCCATAGCCCAGATGCTGCTGAGAGAACGGGCTGGGAGTGAGGAGCAGTGCTGAGAAGGGGCCAGGAGACCCCTAGGAAGGAGGGGCTTCTGCAACCCAACATCTCCCAGGGGTGGCTTTGTGCAGCCATGGGGCAGGGATGCTCCATTCATTAGCCTGGAGCCAACTGTGGCATTGCCAGGTCTCTGTATCCCCAAACTTCGCTGTTCTCCTGCCAGGACATTTCAGGCTTGCGGCTTATCCCTCGCTGATGAATTCCCAAGTCTTGTTTACAATCTAGAATGACATGGATTGGATCCTTTTACTCAACACTATTATTCTACAAGACAGTAATTTAATAAGGGACTCACATATTTAAGCAAATCAAGATGTTCTCACTCAAGCTAAGTCCTCTCTCCCTCTCTCTGCCCTCTTAGGAAATGCGTCCAATTTTTTGTGCCCTGTGATTTCTGTTTGGAGGCAGGTGTCCTCTTTGGGGCCCTTCTTGGCTCTTTCGGTTTCTTTTATAAGGTTCAGCAGTGAGTAACAAAGTACAGACAGCTCCTTCCTTTTGGTGGGGAGTGCACATGAAGTTGCAACTGACAGAGCAAAACAGGAGGAATCAAAGAGAGAGCGAACTGAGTTGGGTGTTAGTAACAGGACTCCCCCAGGAGAAGCCCAGCACTGGGATTTTCATCAGACTGCTCTGCTTCAGGGGCTGTGGGACAAGGAGCCCAGCCCCGTCACTGCTGTGTACCCAGCACTGGAGCTGTGAGCTCAGGGCACTGCAGGGATGAGAGGTGTCTGGTGGTCTCTGCATTTAACCCACCCTGCTGTGGAGCTTTAACAAACATGTTTTGCCTTCTTTGTGCCAACTCACAGAGGCTATCCCAGGGAAGACTCCTAAAAAGACAAATGGCAGGAACTAAAACTTGTGGGCTGCACCACAGAGGGCACAAGCAGGGCAGCACGAAGGATCCACTCAGTGTTTTGGTCTCCATCCTCTGCAAATCCTTCTCTGAGCTGCTCCCATCTGCTGTTGTTTAATGGGAAGGATGCCTGGAGCGTATTTTCTGCGACGGGCTTCCTAAGAGGCAGACTTGTAATGAAGAGGTGCCTGTTTGGACAGCAGTATCATCTGACACACGTGGTTAAAAGAAGTCCTGTTTGAAGTGCTGAAGCACAACTGCATGTCTTCCAGGGGGCTGAAGGGGTGAGTGTTCTCATATGACACATGAGCACAAGAGCATGGAACAGAAAGGTGGGAGAGCAGGAAGCCGTTGTCCCGTGCTTTGAAGCACAGGTATCTGCTGTATCTTCAGTGAACTGAAAAGCAGCTCAGATGGAAGCCAGCACCTCATTTTGTCTCTGTGCCCAGAAACCTTGGCCCCATGTAACCATGCTGCAAACAGCGTCAGCCTCTGGAACGTGAAACAGCACAGGGAGCAAATGAGAACTGTTGGCTGCAGGAGGCGAGGGACAGAGATGGGGCTCATGTTGGGTTGGTGTCACTGCAGGCTGCAGGGGAGTGGGGACACATTGCAAGATAAATAGGTGCATTGCGGGATGCAGAGATGCTTTGCAGGACACAAGGACACGCAGATGCACGGAGGGACACTGGGACACAGCAGGATGCAAGGATGCACAGCAAGATGCAGGGATGCAGGGACACATGGAAGGATGCAGGGACAAAGAATCCATCCCCAAGCAGCAACGCTGACACAGGCGCACACTTGCTTCTTCCATTTTCCTTTGTTACTCATCCTGCGGGCCCCAGCACGGAAAATGTGAAGCTCCCTGCAACATCCCTTCCCTATAGGATGTTACTCACAGTGCTTGTGCCCCGCAGGAAGCCAGTGGATACCCAGAGCAGCAGCAAGATCAACACAAACTTTGTGCTGCTGAAGCTGAGCCATTGTACAGGAGGACATCCTGGGGGGGTGCGTCCATGGGACCCAGCACACATTCAGAGCAAAACACTCCAAAATGCATGGCATCAAACTGGCCCCATCCCCAATGTGCCATTAGGCACTGCCAGCCCCAAGCTGGCTTCACATGGAGCAGCAGCAGCTGGGCTCAGGGCTGCCTTCCCATGGCTCAGGGTCGGGTCACTCCCAGCAAGATTCCTGTGCCTCTCCTCCATGCTGTGTCCCCGCTGATCCCGGTCTGCCTGGAGCTGCAGCCGCTAATCCAGACCTTGGAGAAAGGACTTTCTTAACCTACTTAATGGCGAAGGCACGCTCGGCAGGCTGTCCCTTGTCCAGGACATCTCCTGAGAGCCAGGAGGAGCCGCAGGGATGTGCACATGGCATGCTTTCAGGTCATCTCAGGAACCGTGGGGGTCCCAGCACCAAACCAGCACGTCGCACGGCTTCTGTTGGCTCTCTTGGCTGAGAGAAGGGCTCCCAATCACTTCCCACCACCCCAACACCTTGGTGCTGCAGGCAGGACAAGGCCAAGCCAAATGCCTGCAGCTGTGCCAGGGAAGATGCCCATGGCCGTGCCCCTTGCTGTGCGGCCGCGTGCCGGGGGCCGCCACTCGCTCTGATGGCAGGAGATGGCACCAGGGGGTACCGCCGGGCCGGGGGGGCTGGGCGCACAGCACTGCCTTGTCCCTGCAGAGCATTGTGCCCGGCTGTGCCAGGTGTCGACTTGCCGGGGACTGCGGCCGGAGGCTGGGACCCGGGAGGGTGGGAGGAGGATGGAGGCTTCGTCTGGGATGTAAGGAGGTTTGAGTTAACGAAGGAAGACAGGAAATACAGCGCCTTCGGTGGAGGCGGGCCAGGCCCGCTGCTCCTCATCCCCCATCAGTGTTCCTTTTTTCCTTTTTTTGTGTGTCATGGAGGAAATGGGCCGGGCGGGACCTGCAGGGAGCGGGCGTCCCTCTGCACCCCGACCCTGGGGCCCTGCGTGCTGCCCGCTTGTGCCTCCCCCAGGAGCCATCCCCACCTGGTCTCTCTAATTTGTATTAAGTGTTCCTTCCTCGCAGGCTCTCCTCCTCCCCTCCTTCCCCCTTCTCGTCTCTTTTGTGAGTGAATAATTTATGGCACTTTTCATCTTCCTGGCTGTTGTTACACTCAGATGTCTGCGGGATGCTTTGAACACTTCTGACACTCGCTTGCAGGCTGGATGCGGAGCTGCAGCCCACAACAGAGCGCTGGGCACTCCACGGGCATGGCCATGTGGGCACTGTGGGCACAGCTGGGACACAGTGTGGGCTCGCTCGGCTTGGGCCTGGTGCTCTGGTCTGACTGTGGGCAGTGAGCCCTGGCCAAGCCCCTGTTCCCATGTCCATCCCTGTCTCCATACCCGTCCCCATCCTGGCTCAGGGCTCGGCGGCCCCTGCCCGGCCGTGGCAGCGCGGGGCTGCGGCGAGGTTTCCGTGGGCTGCTGGCTCTTACATAAGCTCATTGTTTTCCGAGTCAAAAGAGGTTTTGTCCTGGCTCTGGAGATGTGACAGGAGGAGGAACAATTTGCCCCATTCATCTTTAATTCTGCCTTTGGACAGCAGCGTGGTGGCCCTCGCTGACATAGATGTTAAACCCAACCACTTCCCTGCCATAAAATCTCCCGGGGAGCAGGTGTTGGAAATCTCCCCTTCCCCTCCTGATCTCTGCAAATCCAGTGTCACAGAAATCAAGGATAATCCAGCAGCCTCTTCAAAATGAAAACGCTGAGCCCTGATTAATTCATTTAATAAGTGACTGATCCCTCCTCCCCCATCACCGCTACCCAAGAAGCCATTTTGCTTCTCGCTTCCCTGGGATTGGCGCAGCCGGGGAGGGATGGAGGCCACAATAGACTCCAGGCTGTGTCCCCATCCCCTGCTCTCGTGGTGCTGCCACACACCCCACTCCTGGGCTGCCCTCGGCCTTCAGCCCAGCTCTGCTGAGTCCAGGAGGGGAACGAAATATTTTGCTTCCCAACCGAAAGATCAAAACATCTCCAAGTGACATTGTTTTTACAGATCCATCTGCTTCAATTAGGGCGTGGGGGTGAAGCAGGGGGGCTTCCAATTATCCTCATTAGAGGGGCTCCTCGCTCAGCCAAACTCCAGCCGTGAGCAGGGAGCTCACGAGGCTCGTGCTGGTTGATAATGAATATATTCATGGCTGCGCAGCCTGGCTTTGCTCTACCGCTGCTCGCGGTGCCCTGCTATTTATTTGTGTTATTTGCTGGGGGTTTGCAGAAGACCTCCCAGATGTCAGGAGTTCTGCATGATGTGACTCGGGGTGCCATGGCTGCGGTGTTGCGGCCGTACGTCCCTGTTGCAGGGTGTGGGGACAGGTTGGAGCCAGGCTGTGGCAGCTGAGAAGGAACCCAAGCGCGGTCCCGATCCCATGGAGCTGCCCCCGTGCTGCCTGCTGCCTCTCGAGGGCATCCCCATTCTTAAGCTGGCTGAAACCATTCCTGCTCTGATCCAGGGTCCTCAGCAATCTGGATTTGCGGCCGTTCCTCTGCCCACAAGGCAGATTAATCCACCACTCTATATGCAGATCTTCTGGGAAAGCGTAACCCGTACAAGTGTAGAAAGAAGAAAACGATCAGGAGCAGAGGGTTTACTTACATTCAGCCTTGTTTTAAACTACAGTGTTCTTGCAATTGGTACATAGGAGCTGGAGGAGCTGCGGCAGAGCTGGGGGCCGTGGGAAGGCTGCAGGAGTGGGCAGGGTGCCCAGGGCAGTAAGGGGTGCTTGGGGCAGTGTGGGATTGCTTGGTGCAGTATGGGATAACTGGACAATGCAGGGTTGCCCGGGCAATTTGAGGATGCCAAGGGCAGAGCAGGGATGCTCAGGTCAGGCTGGGGATGCTCAGAGCTCTGCAAACTCCTGTCCCCAGTGCCACTCTCAGTGCTTCGGCACAGTGGGATTCTTGTGGCGGGGGCCCTGCTGTGTGCCAGGCACAGTGCTGGGGCTGTCTGCCCCCTGAGGACCGCCAGGAGGCTGCTCTGATAGCTGCAGGGCGGCACTGATTGGCCATGAGCTGTTGCTGTGGCCGTGCCTGGGCTGGTGGCGGGGCATGGCACGCAGCTCATGCCTCCATGCAGAGGAATAATGCTCCCTAATCCTCCCAGAGGCATCTCTGGATGAGGCCAGAGACTCCCTCTGAGAACAGAGCAGGGGGAGGGACAAGGCTCAGCCCCCACTGAGTGTAGTACCACTCCACCTGCCCCAAATCAGCATGGAGCCTGCACCCAGAGCCCAGCCCCAGCCTTGCTGGCGGGTTTGGCTGCAAGCCCACATGCCAGCGCAGGGCATGCATGGGACAGAGGCTGGGGAGCTGAACGGGGTGGGCTGGGCTGCTGGCTGCAGGGCAAGGCCCTCAGACATCCTTCATGCCTCCAGCCCCTGCAGGCAGCTGTGCATGGGGCAGAAACCAGCATGGGGACGGGGGCATGTAGAGTGCCCAGGTGCAGAGCCAGCGCCGGCCTCAGCTGGCAGCCGGGGCTCCTGCCTGCACCCAGAGCAGTAAGTGGGTCAGTGCAGGGGGGAGGACGGAAGGGAGCTCTGCAGGCTCTGTGGGGGTGTTCCAGTTCTGGGGCTCGTGGGGAATGGAGCCGCCTCAGAACAGGGAGCGCCCATTCCTTTGCTGGGGTGGTTCAGGACAGGCACGGCCCCCGCGGGCTGCTCGGATGCCTGAGCGTCCTCAATCTGTTTATTTTAAGGGATACAAAGTCCTGCATTGCTGCAGCCTCCGCAGGGGTCACAGGAAAGTTCGCCGTAGCTCTCATTAAAGTTCTCTGCAGATGCCGGCGGAGGAAGGAGGAGGAGGAGGGTGGCAGCAGCTGGGCACCGTCCCGCACCCCGCGCCTGTGCACCTTTGGACCTGGCGCCCGTGTGCCTGGAGCTGGTGGCATGGTTTTGGTGCCGCCCCACAGCCCAACCCCAGCTCTGGGGGCCAGGGAGCAGGGGCTGGGGATCACAGACCAGGGGCTGGGGACCAGGGACCAGGGACCGCCATCTGCTTGTCAGTGGCTGCAGCTTCTTTGTTCGCAGCACACACTTGCACAGGAAGCAGCTCCCCACGTGCTTCGCCCTTTCCCTCTCGCGGAGGCACCTAATGAAATAAAGGATTTACTGCAGTGAGGGGGAGGGCAGGGGGCTGAGCGGGGGCTGAAGATGTAGTGCTGAGGCTGGGCTTCTCGGTGTGCGTGGGGTGGTTGGTGGTATGGGAATGGGGATGGGAATGGAGATGGGGATGGGGATGGGGATGGGGATGGGGATGAGGAGGGGGATGGAGATAGGGATGGGGATGGGCTCTGCTGCAGTCAGGCAGAGCAGCACAAACAGGAGCCTGGGGACAGTCAGGGACCTGGGTGTGTGAATGGAAAGGAGAAAGAGAAAGCACTGCTGTGTGCTGGGAAAGGGAATGGTGTGCTGCACTGCCAGGGTGTGGTGATGTGTCTGCTTGGGCAGTGGGGCAGTGCAGGGAGGCTGTGGCTGCAAGGAGAGTTTTGCATTCAGAGCAGCAGTAGTGGGAAAAGGGCATTTGGGAGGGCAGGGAGAGAGTGGAGGAGGAGGGACAAAAGCGCCCTGAAGGGACCCAGTGTCCTTCTGCACTGTGATGGGCAGTATGGTTGGCACTGCTGCCATATGGATAGCTCAGGGACACGTGGAAGTAGGCAGGAAAGGAGATCATCCACATAGGGCGGACAAGGTCAGCGGGGCTGCAGTGAGTTGGAACAGGTCAGATGTCTGTGCAAGTCCCTGTCCCCTTCCCAGAGCAGCTGAGGGCTCTGCAGGCCCTCACTAGAGCCCCTAGGCAGCTCCCCGGCCCCACTGCTCCACTCCAGCCCTCCTTGAGCCCCTGGAGCTGCACTTCGTCATCTCAGTTCTGGCCAGACTCTATCTGTGCCAGGTGCTGCCCTCATTAAAGCCATTGGAGACAAGGGATTCAGGCAGGGAGAGGAAATGCCCCTTTCTCCTCCCTGCAATGTAAACAGAAACCTAAAAGGACCAAATTCCAAAGTTCTTATTCAAGCCAAGGTGCCGCAGGCCCCAGGCAGAGGCGTGGGCAGTGGGATCGTCATCTGCAGAGGAGATGGAGGGACAGAGGGATGGATGGACGGACGGACACACTGTGGATGGGTGCGGGACACGGCGGTGTCCGGCAGCTCAGAGCATGGCAGTGCAGCTCTAGAAACATGGCCCAGCAGTCACGACAGCAGTGCCTGGCCCTCGGGCTGCTGCCTGTGAGGGCCCCAAGCTGGACCCTGCAGTCTTTGCACCCGGGCCCTGGGCTTCTCTCCACGAGGTCGGTGAAGGGTGACCTTGGAGGTGACCACACATCCCTCTTTGCAGATGACTCCTCGTCAGAGAGCTGCAGCGGGAATGGCTCCTCCACCCTGAACCCCTCCACCTCCAGCAGCACGCAGGGCGACAGCGCCTTCCCCGAAATGAATGGGAATGGCACCGCAGCCCCCATGGACTTCACTGCCTCCACCGACGACCAGCCCATCAACCTCTGCGACAAGCTCACACCTGCCCACGTCACCCCTTCCTACCAGTCAGACAGCTGCAGCACCGACGGGCTGCGCAGCAGGGTGAAGTACGCGGTGAAGACCACAGCAGAGGTAGGGGGCTGAGGGCACGGCACGTGGGGAGGGAAGGCACTGGGGTGTGCGTGATGCTGGGGCTGGCATGGCCACGAGTCCCTCTGCCTGGGCTGTGGTGGGAGGATGGGACATCAGGAATGGGGATGGTGGCAGCGAGCCAAAGGGAAAGGTTTGAGCTGCAGCTGGGGGAAGGTCAAGGCTGTCTGCTAAAACCCCTGTCCCCCTGCAGTCCCCACCATACAGCTCCGGCAGCTACGACTCCATCAAGACCGAGGTCAGTGGCTGCCCCGAGGACCTGACAGTTGGCAGAGCCCCCACGGCTGACGAGGATGATGATGACCATGACGACCACGAGGACAACGATAAGATAAATGACTCTGAGGGGATGGACCCGGAGCGGCTAAAGGCCTTCAATGTAAGGACGGCGCCACGGGGCAGTGAGTTTGCCCTCCTTGTGGGTTCGGTGTTCCCACCTCTTGTCTCCTCTGCAGATGTTTGTGCGTCTTTTCGTGGACGAGAACCTGGATCGGATGGTTCCCATCTCCAAGCAGCCCAAAGAGAAGATCCAGGCCATCATCGAGTCCTGCAGCCGGCAGTTCCCCGAGTTCCAGGAGCGAGCTCGCAAACGCATCCGCACGTACCTCAAGTCCTGCCGCCGCATGAAGAAGAACGGCATGGAGATGGTGAGTGGCTGTGCCGTGCTGTGAGCATGGCTGTGCCGTGCCCTGCTGTGCTATGCCATGCCACAGCACCGGGGCCTGAGCTCGGCTCTCCCTTGTGTCCCTGCAGACCAGGCCCACGCCGCCGCACCTCACCTCGGCCATGGCTGAGAACATCCTGGCTGCTGCCTGCGAGAGCGAGACGCGGAAAGCAGCCAAGAGGATGCGGCTGGAGATCTACCAGACCTCGCAGGTACCGTGCCTGGGACTGTAGTGTGTGGGACGGCGCTATGAGCAGTGGGGGGGTGGTCTCTTGGTGCTGGAGACCATCAGACTCTCTGCAGCCAACCTCTGTGCTTCTTGTGTAGGACGAACCGATCGCCCTGGACAAGCAGCACTCCAGAGACTCCACAGCCATCACCCACTCCTCCTATTCACTGCCAGCTTCGTCCTACTCTCAAGACCCCGTCTACATCAATGGAAGCCTCAACTACAGCTACCGTGGCTATGGGTCCCTGGGAGGCAGCCTGCAGCCACCTGCGCCGCTCCAGACCGGGAACCACAGTAATGGTGAGCAGCCCTGGTAGTACCCAGCCCTGGCAATAG
Organism: Chrysolophus pictus; assembly: GCA_037305975.1. Lineage (NCBI taxonomy): Eukaryota > Metazoa > Chordata > Aves > Galliformes > Phasianidae > Chrysolophus > Chrysolophus pictus. Next base: position 3,846,324 of record CM074595.1, read on the forward strand.
GGTGAGGCAGGGGCTGGCCCCAAGGGAGCCCCACTCCTGTAGAGCTTCTCTGGAACGCCCCTGTGCCACCAACGGAGGTCTCTGCCCCACCATCCAGCTTGCATCATTAGCAAGCAGTTAATTGTTGAACTGAACTTGAAAGGACAGTCTAGGTGGAAATGGTGGAGGAAAGGAGTGTCACTTAGAAAAAAAGGGAATCTGTACCAGCCATTCATTAATGATTAACAGAGTGGTGCCTATCGCCACCCGATCTCATTGCTGGTATGAGCCGTCCCTTCCCCAGCCTTCATCGCCTGCTCCTGGGGACAGGGATGGCAACAGTGCAGTCTACGGGCACAGCTCTGGCTGCAGCTCAGAAGCATGGCTGCGTGGCAAACAGGATGGATGCTGCAGGAGGGAGCTGTAGGAGGCACATGAGGCCACAAGCAAGTGAGCAGCATGGAGCGGTGTGGGCTGAAGCGGAGCACACAGGGAGGCAGTGCGGTGCTGGCTGCTGCTGGAGGGGAACAGAATGGGGCAGAGCAGCCCCTTGGCTCTGCTCACTGTGAGCTCCAGTGGCCACTCCTTCCCGGCCCGCTGCCTTTGCCCACCCCAGCTTCCTGCTCCTGCCCTCCCTGACGGAGCGCGGATTTGAAGGGATGTGATTTCCGGAGTCCTGAGAGATGCCTGTCTGGGATTAACTCTTATCATCCCTTCCTAATGCTTCTTAACCCTGAATAAAGATCCCACCCTGGCCTCCAGCTGCTGAGACCTAATCCTTGTGGCTGCAGCTCCTGGTCCCCCCCAGCCCAGCCCTGGCCCCACCGCCCTTCCCTTACCAGGCGTGGGCACCGAGTGCAGTTCCCATGACACGAGACAGCCAACAGCTGCAGGGAGAGCCCTGGTGTGAGCAAACAGGCCTTGCTTGCAGCAGACATCAGCCTATTTGCTTTTTTCTAATGGATCTTTAAACCTCTGCTTCCCAATTTTCTTCCCTTCTCCCAAGCACTCACCCAGCCCCGTGTAGGTCTGGGCACAGTGGCAGCACTCACCCATGGGGCAGACCCAAAGTTTTGCAGGACTGCCTCTCACTGACAGGCTCTCCTTTCCCTCGCAGGTCCGACTGACCTCAGCATGAAGGGGGGGGCCTCCAGCACGGCCCAGTCCAACAGCACCAGCAGGGGGATGCAGGCTGCCCAGCTCAGCCCCACAGAGATCAGCGCCGTGCGGCAGCTCATCGCCGGCTACCGGGAGTCCGCGGCATTTCTGCTCCGCTCTGCAGATGAACTGGAAAACCTCATTTTACAGCAGAACTGACTCCTCGTGGCTGCGGCGCTCCTCTGTCAGGAAGACAATTTACACCTGCTAGCAATTGGCTCCCAGCGGTGTCCCGCTCAGGACCGCCACCGTCCTCCCGTGAAGCGGCGGCTCCGCGTAGTTGTAGAAGGTGGAACCCAACAGAGCTGTTTTCTTTTACACTCCGAGCACCTGGGACTTCAGGCACGAGGCCACGTTCCTGACCCGTACCAGAAGCCAAACATGCGGCTTGGAAGGATGCGGGACCTCGAGGGCAGAAGGGAGCCTGGGGAGGTTTGGGGCTGCAGATGTATTTAGGATGACCTTGATGGACCCAAATGTTAGAATCCCGTCCCCAGATAATTTCCAAGTCTTAGGTGAGCCGAATCACATATTTATTGAGAAATGGACCCTCTTCTCCCCTTAGTAATTTATTTTTCTGAAAATGGATTCTTTTGAGTTTGTACAGATTGCCAGTTTTGTGTTTGTCTGATCAGAAGGAATTTGTTCCTGTGAGATAACACATTCCATATCACAACACTACTAATTCCCAGGCAGCTCTGCCTGTTTCTCTGGGCAGCCCCCATCCCGCAGGGCGTGCGTTTGCCACCACCCGGCCCCATCCGCAGCAGCAGTGGGGCTCCACGTCCTGCAGAGACTCGGACGCCCAGCAGACCTCATGCTAGAAGGACGTCTCGCACTTGCTAAGTCATTGCAGATAAGAAGGAAGGAAACACCCGAGAAACACTGTCTTGCGTTCACCATCCGCATTCTACCTCACACTCTATTGTGGGCTTTTTCCAGGACCCCCCCCGGCTCTGTGACTGTCAGCGCAGTGGATGTGGATGGTGCCCAGGAGCGCGGAGCAGCAGCGCAGTGCCCAGTGCTGCCCCACGGCTCAGTGAAGCAGCCCTGGGGCAGCAGCACAGCACCGTTATCTCACGTGTGCAGTGCATTTCGGCAGCAGCCCCCACCCTGTCCCCCCCCCTTCCCTGCCCGCAGTCCTGGAACAAGCCCACAATTCCCAAAGTGTGGAATTGATGCAGTCCGGTCACCGCTCCGCCCCCTCCCCAACGATGCACTTCGTTTGCTCAGTGCAATACCTACAACCAGTGCTGCTAAACCAGGGCCGCGCTCGGTGCCGCGGTGCCACTCCTCCCCAGTGCTGGCGTGGCCCTCCTCGAGGGCAGGAATTGTCACACCAGACCGATTCGATAGTACAGAACCACATCTCGTGTGCATTAAGCAGAGATAGGCGCTCTCTTTGGAGCCGGCTGTTTCATTCTGCCCTTTTTTGGCCACTTTGAGCTTGAGGACGAAGGCTGCTGCACGTGCCCATGCTGCAGGAGCCCCCAGCACCACAGGTTGTGGCAAAGGCTGGTTCCCCACCAGCAGAACCGGGCAGCACAGTGCAGCCTTCTGAACCAACCGAACGCCCAAACACTGGAAGAAAAACAACCCCCAGCCCTTAGTTTCAGTGCAGGAAAAGCCACCAACGTGAGGACAGGCTTGCCTGGCCCAGCACAGAAGGGACGAACCCTTGCACTGACTGCTCTGTTCCCCAAACCCGACACTTTCGGTAACATTTGGAGGAAGGGGACTCGGTCCCTCAGTGCAGATGGAGCCCACACAGCTGTGTGCATCGGGTGGCTCCGGGGCAGAGTGGGGCCCATCCCCATCCCCGGCTCACGCTCCCCCCGCGCACCGCGAGCCCGCTCCGTTGGCATCCTCCCATCCTTGGAATTTATGTAAATATTTATTTTTGTGTGAATACCACGAAGTAACAAAACCTTTTACGAAATATGTAACCCACAGCCATTTGTGAAAGTCTTATTGTTAAAGAAGGAGAGGCAGAGACAATCGCTGTCCCAGAATTCTCTCTTTCCCATGTGCTCACGCGTTGCTGTCCCTGCTCTGCCGCAGAGCACGCAGCCGCAGCGTCCCACCGTGCTGCAGGAGGGTGCCCAGGGGCTCACCGACACACCCACATCCATTCCTTTGGGTTTTATTTACGCAGAGTTGTAGCTGTCTTGAGCAGACTGCCCTTGACTTTGTCTTAGCGTGGATTGAAGTTTCGTAGCTCTTTTCTAAGCTGCTGCAGAACGCAGCGGAGGCCCCACGGTTGCATAGGAAGGACACTGAGCAGCCCACCCCGCCCTAAGGATGCTCGTAACTCAGGGCTGCACGGTACAGACGCACAGCCCCGCTGACAGCCGCATCTGAGACAAGTGATGAAACAAACGGGATTGACTACAGATTTCTGTCAGGGATTTATGGTGTTTTTTTTTTTTATTTCCTTTTTTCCCATGAGCCACATTTTAGTCCCTTTAGTCCCTTTGGCACAAGCTCTGTGCAGGTCCCACTGCCCCGTGCTGGCGCTGGGCCGCATGCTCTGTTTATTTAACACAAAACTCATCGCTGATCGAGTAAAGAGATCTCTGTCGTCTCTCCCTTTTGGGTCACTCCCAGCTGCCCGGAGGGGCCGTTCCCATGCAGGGTCTCTCCATGGGAGCACTCCGGGTTGGTGGCACTCAGACCTCCCGACCCGCGGTCGGATCAGTACCAGTCCACGTCAAATGCTGCTTTGAACTCAGAGGGTTAATATACTTTTGATTTGTAATTTTTTGTAAGACTTTTTACAAGGTAGCATAGTACTTCACCGGAATACCAACTACAATCCGTCCATGGTCTGATTTTTATATAATTTAGTGGTGCTTTAGGAACTTTCGTTCGGTTGTTTCGGAGCTGTCCAGCTCAGTTTTTTCGCCTGTATCTACCTAAGACCAATGTGAACCTTTGTATTTTTGCTCCTAATTTTGGACTCAGTGAAAGTGTACTGTTTACATGTACAGAACTCCCGGCCCCTGTGTGTTCCGCGCGACCGCTGTTGGGGAGGAACCGCCCCGCGCCCGCTCGTCTGCTTGACCAAGCCACAGTCACACCTCACCCACACCTCCCTGCCCTGGGGACGGCCCCAAACACCCCCACCAGCTGCTGGAGGTTTTTCCAGTGGCCGACGCAAAGATTGGCTGTGATTTGAAATGGGAATTGATGTGAAGCTGAGCAGAGCTCCAAGCGGGCAGAAGGGCAGCGCTGATGCTTCGCCATTCCCTCCCGGCACGGGGGTGAAGCTGCCCCCCAAAACGCGAGGAGAGCCATCACATCCAGAACGGGGGGACACCTGTGGGCAGAGCTGGAGCTCAGCGCCCAGGATGTGGGATGGGGTGGGATGGCAGCGCCTTCAGAGGGGCAGTGAGAACGCATTCGGCACTTAATCCAGCTCTTAAGGTGACACTTTATTGCTTAATCAATGGGTTCGTTTCAAAATGATATTTTTGCAGATAGGCACCTATGCAACTTAATGTGGCTCTTAAGCAGATGAGCACTTCCTCCTCAACCAGCTCGATAAGAGTTATTTGTGTTATATACTGTGGATTTTTCCAGTAAATGTGGCTTAATATTTTAATTCTTAGAACGTGTGTCTATTATATATGTGATGCAACTTAATTCTGTTCTGTTTGTGGAATGATTAGCACAGGCCCACTCCCTGTTCCCCTCACTTAACGAAGACCAATGAGCTGTTAATCGAGCTGTTATCTCCATGGTATTACTGCTAAATGCACTGATTTCATACGTATGTGGAATCCTTTTTTTTTTTTTTCTTTGGAATCTGTATATCATATATAAGACTGAATTTGCTCAATAAACACTGTATAACAGAAGGGCTCTCTGCTCCGCTCTCACCCCAGGGGGCTCAGCCCCAAACAGCCTCAAATTGGGGTCTTTGGAAAAGAGAGAAAAGGTCCAAACCCACTGCAGAGAGCTGTGATGGAGGTTGTGCTGCCCATTGGGAACAGAGCAGCACTGGCACACATGGGGAACAGCACAGACCTGAACTTCTCTGCTGGCAAAATTCATTTCATGATATCTGGTTGGTTTTTTGGTTTTGTTTTTTTTTGTGAAACTATGGAGTTTTCATCAAAGTTTGGGGAAAGCTCTCCCTCTCCTCCTGGAAAACACTGATTTTTCATTATCAGCTTTATTCGCTGAGTACAATAAACCTTTGCACCCACAAAACGCCCATCTCCAAGCACTACAGGGTAGAACCTCCAGGCCTGCACTGACCCTGGCTGCAGCAGGAGGACCTCATGCAGCGATTGCAGTTAACACACACACAGACTGAGGTTTCATGGCACACACACGAGGCCTGGCCCAGTGTTCCCATAACACAGCCCAGACTTCAATTATTTAACAGCATCAGAGCTCACCTAAGCAACGACCCTGCTTGGTTATTACAAAGACCCGGAGTGGTGTTTGCAGACCCCTACCAGGCAGGAGAGCATCAGTTCAGCATTAATGGTGTGGCAGCACCCAGAGTGGAGCACAGCACTGCTGTGCTGAGCAGCAGGCACTGCAGCCATGTGGTTCCCTCCTTGCAACCCCAACCCCAACACATGAGCTCACCACCACACGGCACATCCGTGCACTGAGGCCAGAACTGAGACACAGAACATCACCATTTGCATTATTCCTTTCCGAAGTGTTTTCTGCCTAGAAAAAAAAAAAAAAAGAATATAGCTATAAGTTTATCGAATTAAAATGCAACACGGTGTAACTGATGTCGTTAAGCTTTTGCAAATGTTTCAGACCCAGGCACGGAGCAGCTGTGCTCAGGGATGGCCCAGTAGGGCTCAGCAGTGCCTGCACCACTCCGAGCTTTGCAGCATCACTTCCCTGGGGTGGGTGCAGCACCTTTGGTTATCTGCAAGCACATAACAAAAACGATGTGATGAAGCTGAGACAACAAAGCAGCCCCTTTTTCAATCATCCGAGCCAAGCTCAGAACGCTCCCACTTCAAAAAAGAGGAAAGAAAAAGCAATATTGCCACAGAGAAACACAGAGGGGCGATTTCAGGAAAAGAGCATTGCAACCACAGACGCAGCTTTTAGAGAGTGTTTATTGTTCCAACACAAGGGACGTACACCAGGCGGCTCGGCGCACACCGCAGGGCCCCGAGCAGCAGAGCCCACCGCGCTGCTCTCTTTGGTTCGCGCTCCTCCGCTCCGAGCCCAGGCGGTCGCCCTCTCCCTGCAGGTGTGTGAAGGATGACCACTGCAGAGGCCAAAACTGGGGCAGCCCTCAGGGTTGCATCTCCATTAGAAAAAAAAAAAAAAAAAAGAAAAAAAAAGAAAAAAAAAGAAAAAAAAAGTGCGCAGTCAAGGGAGGTAGGAGAGAGCTAGAAAAGGTACAAGCAGAAAAAAAGTAATAAAAAAATCCTATTCCTTCTACTGTCTTCTTAAGGAACGTCTGAGTTCTGCTCCCACTGAAGCAATTCACGTTCGGGAGTTGCTCCGGAGGAAGAGGAGCTGTTCTGCTGTCAGCCAACAGAGGTGTGAGGACATCCACCTTCGTGCACCACCGGGAGACACGGCAACAGCAGCAGCTGCAAAAGGTCCAGGAGTGAGCACAGAGCCCTGGGCACGGCAGGCAGAGCCTCACCTTGGGCAAGACAGAACACAGTGGCTCTGACTACAGATGCAGATTAACAACTAACACCACTTTAATGCAATACTGCTGGAGAGCCCGAAAAATCCAAGGAAAAAAGAACCCTTTATGTACTATGTACATTACATCCATTTACAGAGTTGGCCAGTACTGTGTACAACATATAAATACATGATGAAACAGATGCATAGAGGATACTTACAGGAGCCAAATAATTCACTTTATACATCCAAGAATGAAAATATATATAAAAAAAATAATGAAAAAACACTGCTTTAAATGTTAAGATGATCGTCACACAGATGCACAGCTAGACACTTGCAAGTGGTCAGATGCTGTCACGGTAAGGTCCTCACTGCAGGGCTGCAATGCACACATGGCTGCTGGCCATGCACTGAGCTTCTCAGAGCCTTCCTGCACGGATGTGTGCTACGAGGAGGCTGCAGCAGCCTCAGCCCTCAGCTGGTGCCAGAGTTCAGCCGGGCAACCCAAAGCCACGCATATCCTGCAAGGCAGGAGCCATTCCCTTGGCACGTGCTGCCTATTTTTCTTCTCGCGGCTCCAACTGCAGGGTGCTTCACTGCTCACCACGTCCAACCACAGCACCGGAGATCATGCAGAGGCAACTGCGTCCTGCCTGCACTGCTGTGCTCAGCACACAACCAACCACGGAGATGGCAGAAGGGGAGAGTGGAAGACTGTAGGGGCTAACCTAGAGCAGCCCTGAAATAGAACACACCCTGTTCCAGTTCCTTTGGATGTAGAGGTCTCCTCTCCGAAGGGTCCACGGATGCCACAACAAAGTGCCTCCCAGCCAGGTGACAGCTTCAGCACACATCCCAGGGCACAGCCAGCACGTCCATGATAGCACAAAGCAGAAGGATTGGCTCCAGTGGGGCGCAGCCCACAGAAATCGGAGTGTCGTCGTGAGCAAGGAAGGGTTTTGCACTGTAGATTTCAGTGGGAAGGCGAGTCAACTTTCCTCACCGAAACAAAGTATAATAGCATTTCTACTATAAACAGAATAGTATTCTGTGTACAGGTTTAGGATCAGTCGTTATCAAAATACGCACACTGAATATACAACCTGTCCCATGGCCATAATTTATTATCTCACCACAAGGCACAATACACAAAGCTTAGAGGGTCCTATACAGTCATCGTGACAAAACGCCCCGCAGCCTTTACACATTATCATGGCTTTAAGGCTGCACGAACACTTGAACGATATTTCTTCAACGCTGCTGCTATCAGCAAACATCTGCACAGAGAGGGACGTGTTATGGTTTGCAGCAAAGTTCGCTTTGTGGGTTAGCTGCATCATGCTTCCAGCAAGGCTTCTGGGAAAAGCTGGAGCGCTGGATGAATAATTAAAGCTGGTGGAATTTAGCTGCAGCTTAGAAAGCTTCCCATAAAACGCTTGTTTGATATTGAACTGAGAGGGTATGGAAGAAGGCTCCAAAGGGTGATTGTGTCTTTTTCCCGCTTCCCTTGAAAGCTTCAGGAACGGCAAGTCCATCATCAGAGGAACACTCTGTGAATGCTCCCTCAGCTCTGCAGGGTTTGGTGCTGCATCCTTCTGGCTCTCCCCACTGTTCTTGGTTGGGCTGCCACATGCCAACACGTTCTCATTTTTTATTCCTCCCAGGGTGTTCACATGCTGCTTTGAAGTCCACTCTTCCCTTGCAGCCGGCATTCCTTCTGCAGACGCACAGCTTTTGGTCAGAGGAATCTGTTTGCTTGGGGCCAAGGCTCCCATGGCTGAAACCTGATCTGAAGCCCTTGAGTGATGTAGCCTAACGCTGGTGTTGCAAGGAAAACCAGAACCAAAAAGCTTTTTGCCTTGAACTCCAACATAATTTTGATTGACAGATGTATTCCCCATCTGATTTGGGCCAAGAGAATCTACGTTTGGAGATAAAAACGGAGGCTCTGGAGTCAGGTTCGGCTTCTCAGGACTTTGATTTGTGATGACATTTGTTAATGAGTTATGCTGTGGCACCCGATGGACCTTAGACAATTCTTTTCGCTCTTCAAAGCTACAGGAAGAAAACGTTCTTTCCCGAGGGCTCGTGTCTTCAGGTTTCTGAGAGGCATTTGCCACATTTGCCAGTTGATCTTGGCAGCTTAAGGTTAAGCCAATTTTGGAATGTTTTTCTGGAACGGGCTGATTCTCCATACCCTCCACTGTAGGCAATGCTGCTCCTGACCCACATGTCTTCTCCTGGGGATCTACAGAAGATCTCACTGGGTGGAAGTCATCACTCCTGGTTAGGGCACTCATCTTTATCTGCACATCTGGGCAAGATTCTTTACCAAAATAGCAATTGCTACCCCTCTCCATTGGCATGGGGAGGCTTTCTGACTGCTTGTCTAGAGGCGGCTGTGCACCTTCCACCTTGATGTTGGCGTGAGATACTGGGAGAACCTCTTCCAGCAGACGGTTCCCCTTAAGCAACTGCTTCACCAAAGGGCTGCTGGCATCAGAGGATATGGACTGAGCAGAACCTGATGGCCTCTCGGGCTTTGGGGGCAATGGTGCATGCAGTCCCCACCTCTGAGGTGGAGGTGCAGTGCTCACCGTGGCCACTGAAGAGAAGTCCACAACGCAGGGCAGATCACCTGCTTCCAGAGATGATTTTGAACTAATTTTATCACATTCCTCAGTGCTGCTCTGACAGAAGGAGCCCTTCCTAGCTACCTCCCTACAGCTGAGGTTTCTGTAACACATCTCCATCTCCATATTCTCATCAACCACGTCAGCTTCAAAATCCGAAGCAGTATCTGTTGATTCACTGTGTGTACTCTGTACTTCATCATCTCCATTTGCCTTGAACTCTCGAGTCTCTCTCAATGGCTGGCACTCATCTTCTGATTCTGCTCCGGGGCGCCTCTCCCTCAGTTTTTCAGAGGTATCTATCCTATTCTGAGAAACAAAGCCATCACATAAAGAGGAGGATTTCAACAGAGATTCTGCATTCTGTTCCTCGTTGCTCAGTTTGCCATTACTCTCTCTCCCTGCCTGCAGGTGTGTGAAGTTACACAGTGCAGGCACTCCTTCCTGTGCTCCAGCAGTCACTATTTTAGAGTCACCACTATAATTTTTCATGCATTGTTCCACGAATGTTGTTTCGGAGCCATTAAATCTAAATCTCGATATCACTTTCGGCTCATGGCATTCTTTACCACCTGATGGCAACTCTGGCAGAAGAGCAGGATGACTGGTGGAATTTTCCTTTATATCAGAAGGATAATCCAACTGTACAGTGGGAACATCTCTGAGTTCTGACACAATCCTGCCTCCTGCAGGACCAATCTCAGCTCCCTGCGCCTGAGGACATGACAGATCAACTGCGGGAGGAACCACGTGTGTCACCTCTGTGCTCTGCCCCTCCTGTGATGCAGCACATGATGAGGATTCAGTCCTTGCATCGCAGAAGAGCTGCTCAGGGCTCTCCTCTGGCCTCTCCAAATCCGTGCTGTCCAACGCTGACGCAGACAGAACATCACAGCACTGCCCTCCAGGTGAGCCATCGCCGGACTGAGCTTCCCCTGAGCCAGCGCCGGTGGCGCATTCCAGAACACCACTTCCCTCAGCCTTCGAAGAAAAGGAGTCTTGTTTTGAGGAGGCAAAAGAATTTGTGCTGGCTGCCTGTGCGGCCGCCTCAGAGCTGGCCTTCTCTCCATTCAGACGGAGAGACGAGAGTAGTTGTGTTCGCTGTAGATCTGACGAGCGCTTTCGACGAGTTCTCTTTGATCTCCTGCGTCTGCGATGGCTGCTGCGTTCTCCTCCACCTCCCTCAGTGTTTCTCCCTCCGCCGGGGCCACCCCCACCACCAATGGCGGCTGCAGCAGCTTCTCGCTGGGCTCGGGCCTGCAGAGCACGGGCCTTAATGTCTGCGAGAGTTCTGGCCCCACTCCTGCCCCGGGCGGAGGGCTCCGTGTTGGGGATGATCCTGGGGCATATCTGGTAAGCTGGCTGACCTTTAACCACCCAGGGTGGTTTAATACGTGAAAGTTGAATCTGAAAGAAAAAGAGAAACACTCAGTTGTAACGCTCAACTATTTTCAGACAGCAAAATGCATTTTCTTAACATCTTCCTATCGCAATATTTCGTTAAGGAGTTAAAATTCCAACTTAAACACAAATTTTGGCAGAGCAGTGGCATGGTTCCCGTAACCCCTGCTTATGTGCTCTGTCATGCGGGATGTAAAGCTCACTCGCTATTAACGCTGCTTTGCCAGAGCTGGCAGACAAACATGAAATAGGTGCTTTGCCTTCAGACCTTCATAAATCAAAATGGTCTCCTTTACATCAGGGTGACTGCTCTGAAGCTAGCAAGATGGATGCCTCCAGTTGAAACAGCATAAGTCTGAAGGAACACTTTTCTGCCCCCAAAAGAAAGGAACGGGGAAATGACACAGGATAAAGAATATGATTTGAAGGTCTCTTTCGCAACGAGTCAGCTGGTTTCAGGATAAATGATTTCTGCATCCACAGAAATTAAAATTAACACAGTAAGTCAAGGTTATGCCGAGCTCTTGCACAAAGACCTTGGAATGATTTTCCATTCTTTGCCCTTCTAAACAAGATAGTAAACTGGGGCACTCAGAGGTACTCAGCCAGCTCTGCCAATGAAACCCTTCCACTTCTGCTAACGTGACAACACTTGACATTTTAATAATGTTTTGATGCTACTAAGCGTGAGAGGCCTGAGATACCAAGCAGCTATAATTCTCTTTCCTACCCGGATGGGTGGGACTTTTGGCTCCTCTTTAGTAGGTTGTGGCTTTTCTGAGTGAACACTTTCAATTGTGTTACGAAAGGACTGACGATCTTCAAGCCGGGGCTTCTTTTCGGGGAAGGAGGCAGAGGCAGCCTCCTCAAAGCATTTCCTCTTCTGGTCCTTTGGTTCCCGAGCAGAGCTCTCCTGGGACAAACAGGGAATTCTGTTTGCAGTTGCCAATGACAGATCTTCCGATTTACTGTGCAATTTGGAAGTCTCTGGAGAGAGATGCAATTCTGAATTCTCTGGCTTCAGTACTGCAGCAGAAGCACTCGTCAGGTCATCTTTCTTCAGGTCCACCTCAGACTTTGTGTCTTTATGAAGAGAGGAATCCGGTCCCACAGAAGCAGTCTCTTTGGAAGCCTCTTTTTGCTCAGAGTCACGCAGTTTGTACAGGCTCCTCCTGGCTCTGCATCGCAGGTCGGCCCGGGAGCGCTTCTTGAAGTGCCCATCCCTCTGCCGTGTGGAAGGACCGCGTGGCAGCCTTGTTTCTCCTTTAACAGACAGAGCTGTCCTGTTCTCGGCATCTTCTTGCACCAAATTCTGCTCCTGGGATTCTTCTTGGGTCAAGCCCAACCTATAAGGCAAACACAGAAACTATTTAAAATCTAAAGCTCATCCCCATTTAAGCATTTCATCTATTATTCATAGTGGTACCGTCACCACTATACATAGTAACATACAGATTACAAAGCAGAGACTCATCAAAACCTCATTAAGTCAGCCTGCAATGAGATAATCTCTGTATCTGCGATCCCACATTATTATCACAGGGAGTAAGGGAAATAGGAAAAACATAAAGATACGCGATGGAAAACAAATAATATTAACTTGTCTTGAGGACAAAACAGATGGGCTATAAAATTCTGCTCTGACCAAACCAATTCCCCCTAAGGAACCATCTTCTCATGTATCCACAAGCAGAACCACACACTGTCATCTGCATAAGCATCCATAAAAAGGACAGAGGAGGCAAAATTCCTTACTTTTGTCCATAGTAGTCCTCAAAGAACTTCTCCTTCCACTGCTCCACTCTCTTCTCCTTCTCCATCTCCTGCCGAATTCGAACTTGCATTTCATGTGTGAATTCACCTAAAGGGATTGAAGATACTGAAATTCAGTTCCAAGCAAAACTGATTTTGCAAAAACAATCTCTTTTAACAGTATAGTACAGAAGTTATATATAACGATGGATGTTTCTCTTATTGCTCTGCCTTCCACTCTACTATGGATCCACATGCCATCTCCAACTATTTAAACGCAATAGTCACAAAGCCTGAAGTAAATCTGGAAATTAAACATTGTATTTTACCAGTTGTAGGTCACTATTCAAGGAAAGATAAGTCTGGCACTACATTACACCTCCACTATTTTGTGCTGAATATCCCATGGCATCTAGAGAAAATGAAATCTATGATTTTAAAGGAAAATAAACATAAGCTGAGGGCAAGACAGCCCCACATACTGCCAAGTTGGACTACATTCCCATTCAGTAACTGGGAAAGAAGAAAACCCATAAAATGAGTACTTTTTCTGCAACCATCTGAGAAAGCAAAGCAACTCACCGTCAGCCAGGCGTTCCCTCCAGCTCTGAGCAGCATGGGTGAAAAATTCATTATTCAGAGCACTGCCACTGAGACGCATCAGCCCATCAGCCCCAACCTTAGGGGACAAAAAACAGGACAGAGAAAACAGTGCTTCAGCTGTTCTACCAGAAAGAGCCAACAGGGTGAACAAGAAAACAACCACGTGCTGCACCTTCGTACCTGTCTATCAACTTCTGGAAGGAGGTAAAGAAGCTGCTGCTGGAAGTGCGATGGGAGTGCATTAAAGGTTCTGGAGTTTATCAGAGCCCGCAGGTTTGTATTGACAAGAATGGAACCAGGTGTTTCAAAGTCAATATCCTCACCCCTGTTTCGTTTCATTTGCCCTGTAGTTTAAGGGCAGGCAAATAAGATAAACATTATTGTATAAAAATGTATCAGCATTATGTGCAAAGAAGACACCACAACAGACCACGCTGTAAACTACTTCAGCAAAAGGAGTAAAGACTGTAGTATTCAAGTATGAAGAATGGCTTGCTCAACCATGCCAATTAATACTAAGTATGCAACTGGAATTTTGACACGAGGTCACACTGCTGTCACATACAGACACAGTTCTCAATACTGTTTTTCCACAGCAGGAAACTCTTAAACAACTTCGTCACTAAGTTTGGAGAGGAAGATCCAGACCAAGAGCCTTAATATCATCATATGCCTTCTAAAAGAATGGTTTTCTTTACTCAGAAGTATAGAGATGTCAACACTGCTGGCTTTTACGGCCAATTTTCTCCTGACTGTAATAGAAGCACTTACCAGCTGTGGGCTTTCGGATACCTCTGAGCAGCTGTGGAGGATCCCTGTTTATTTCTGTTCGGCTGCGCAAGGTGGCACTGCACAGAGCCAAAGAACTGCTGCTGCTGCTGGATGTGCTGCTGCTCTCCCCATCAGCATGCCTTCCTGTGAAGCCTAAAAGCAATAGAACTTCACAGAAATACGCAAAGAACAGAAGACCAACTTGCAGAGTAGCTTTAGCCCATAAGAATTATCTGCTAATAACAACAGTTCAATTCTTACAGGCTATTGGCTGATTGAGATAAATGTACCCCCAACAGCACAAATCAGTCACATGTATTCTCAGCAAATGTTAAAGAAGCCCTCAGGCAAACTTTCCGTTAGGGACCACTGATTAAAAGCTATCCACATATTTGTAAGAATCATCAAGACAAAAGCAATGCTCACCAGATGCAGACTCCATGTGTGCCCCATTTACTTTCAGTGGCGTTAAGACAACACGTGGCAACATTACACCTGTCTTTCTCTTTTGTTTGGTTGTCTGTGGTCCAAAAAGAAAACAAAAGCAAAACAAAGGTGTAATGACATGATGGTAAGGCAAAATAATCTTCCAAGCAACGTATTTCCCAGTTAAAGAACCACTTAGCTTCTAGGTAAATATTCAAGTGTCAGTCATTAACCACATTTACAAATAGCAGAGAACTCAAAACTTCAACCCTGTACAATTCCTAGGAACTCCTCAGCCAAGGAGACAGCCCCACCGCACTCCCTGAGGCACCTGTGCACACCTGGTCCATGTCACACAGCATGGAAAGCTGTCCTTTCTCCTACCTGTGAAGCTGTTCTGTTGCTCTCCCTGGCAGTAGAGGGTCCCTTGCTCTGAGATTCGGTGGAACAGGAGGCGTTAGAGGAGGTTTCATCAAGAGACACTGAAACAGATGTGTCCTCGGTCAGAAACAGAAGTAGATACTTGCAGCTTAAGATGAATGTTATTAGACACTTACCATCATTATCACCACTCACAGTGCTTGTTTCATTGGACTCGCAGCTTTCTGCATCTGCTGTATCCTCCAGTTCATCCCCTTCTGGCACAGACAGGTTCCGAGACCACTGCAGGGCATCCTTCTAAATAGACAAACAAAACTCAGGTGGCTGCAGTCCTTCTCCAAGACCCCACTGTTTAAACCAACAGGAGCTGTTGGTTTCACAGATACAGGTTTTATTTTAATTTCTTCCCTGATTTAATCCCTTTGATGTAGAAAGATACTTAGGCTCCTACTGGAGCCTATGTAAACCATTAGCACACTTTTAAGACGTTTCCATCAGATATATCTAAAGTACATATTAGTAACTTTATATCATTCTTGTGAATCAAGCACACAGTTTCTAAGGAAGAGAAATATCTCAATATCTCATTCTTACTAGTTAAAGAACAGGCATCACTCAAGAAGCCAGCTACTAAGACAGCAAGCCTGGGAGATGCATTTACTAACTGTGTAACCAAAACCATTTCAATTCCTTCTGTTTTTTTCCAAAGTGTGACAACTTAACAAAATTTTCTGATGGCAGTAAAAGAGTTGCAAATGGAATAGCCAAGATGTTAGTTGTCTATAAAGCTGATATTTATCAGGGTATCCAACAGTACAAAAGAATGCCAATGAAAAGCCTGAGGCATTTTCAACACTGAAGATTACTGGGACAAAAGCCTAAAATAAAACATTTCAGAGAGAACTCTGAGTGAAAATACATTTTGTTATCAAGATTTTACTTGTAGCTATAAGCTCTCAGACCAACACAATTTACTGGTTGGCCATGTTCCTTTGTGGTTCTTGGATGAGTGAAACAGGACTATTTTGGTAATCACTCAACACCTGGGTTGAAAACAGAAAACTGGAATAAGAATTTATCGTGCTTGTGCAATTCATGAAATAATAGGCAGGGTTGAAAGGAATGTACCACATGTGGATGAACATGGCAGAAAGGTAAAAAAGCTACGATGAAATAATGAATTCCAGACACACTTTCACATGATGATCTCACACGCAGCACACTCAGCTCATATGATGCTCAGTGACAGTTTAACACTCAGCTACGCATAACAAGCAGAACTCGCAGCTCAGCCTTCAACCCAGAGCACAAACTCAATATTTACCTTCAGTGTGAACAGGCTGATACGTCCAGGCAGTTTGTAGAAGAGCCCATCACCCCCCCTAGAATTGGAATGGAGCATGGCGTTGAGGCAGGCCAGGGGAGAGGTGCCACTGAAAAACAGGAGGGCACAAAAGGGACTGCATCATTTCCAGAAACGGCCTTATCAAGAAAACAGCCCAAAATGAAAGATCTGTTTAAATCAGCATCAGTTGCTGACGGAGAGGAACAACGATGAGACTCATTAACTTTATGGGACAGGCACTTCAGTCAGACTAGTATTACTGTTTCCCACTCTGACCTGTACATTTGCCTCAACACATCACAGTAAAGCAATCTGCAGAAAACAGGAAATGTTAGGCTAATTTTGAAGTTACTCTTGGTCATTTTTAGTTGCTTCTTTCATTACACATTTCCTCCGTTATTCTGCTTGTAATTTTCAGACTTGGATTGATTCTACTAAAAACCAGATTTAGTCAGCAGCAGCAAAACAAGAACAGAGACAGCAAAAATGGTACGCATACGTATTTCTGGAATGTCTTTCCTGATATAACTCTGCACTGGCAGAGTTAGATGTAAAAGGTCTGATGAACCCATTTGGCAAGCCCTATGCAGTGCCCCAGTTTTGCCATTTGTGACCAAAGCAGCCATCCTACGCTCACAGCAATGGAACTTCCGTGCCATGTAACCTCATGTTTTCCAGTAAGTCACACAAGGGCATGCAGAAAGCTACCTGGAAGAGACATTAAAGCAGTCCTGATTTTACTGTTATTAAAAGTGAAACTGAAAACTGGATGGAGACAAAAAGAAATCAAAGAAAAACATTCTCATACTGAAAACTGAGCTCAGAACCATTTCTATTTCTACTCTCAGTGCATTTGGGTTTTGGGCGTTTATTCACAAGCCTCAGCAGCAGACAAAATCACCCTCAATCATTTTTAGATACCATGAAAAAAAATTCCCAGCCTTCTGGCCTGTCAGACAGTTCTTTCCCTTCAGTACTTAACAGAACGTTTCAAGTAAGCCAGCCAGCCACAGAGCACATTTTCTTGAAATGGCAAAAAAACACCAAAAACAAAACAACAGAAAAACCACAGACACAGTTTTTTTTCCCAGAAGGAGGGAAAAACAAACAGTTAGAACTTTTCCAGGAGGAAGATTTTGGCTCTGCTGCTGGGTGCTGACATCCCAGCTTAGCACAGGGTCCATAGGGCTGCTAAGACCCAGGCCCTTCTAACTGGTTGAGGTCACCCCCAGACCAGGACAGCACTGCCTCAATATTGATTCAAAAGGAAAACCCCCTCCCGAGTTGCTAAGCCGTTTCCTTCAGGAAATGCATTTTCAGGAAGGCCTTCTATTCAAGTAGCAGGAAAACCTGCTGCATATTTAGCTAGACAGGATTGCTGCCTGTGTCCTGTGAACAATTATGCTGGGAAGAAAACAGGCTTTTCTTACAGCAGAGAGTTAACAACAGGAAGGAAAAGCAGACATCCCAAAGGAAATCCACTGACTGCCAGATGAGTGAGGCAGCTCGCAAGGCTCTGCACAATGCAAGGTTTGGTTTGCAGCTCCCTAATGTGAGAGGTCACTTGGCAGAACTGGGAGAACCCCAAAGCAACTGCTGCTTGAGGACATATCTGATGCAACCTGGAGCAGCACAGAGATCTTCAGCTACCTGCGTAAGGTGGAGGACTGATCCAGAAAGGCACAGAGTATCAATTAAAATTAAGCTTTCACTGTCTGAATTCTTCTAAGATATGCAATATCACCTGTACCAAAGCACTGGAGATGTGTGTGGTGAAGAGCCCAGCCATGGGGTGAGTGTTCAGCAGCCCCAGTGAAGCAGCAACTGAAGACGACATACCTGTACAATGTCAAGAGCCACAACAGTGTAAGCAGTGCTTTCACAGTGCTCAGAAGTACCAGAAGTGCCAGCAGAGTGCTATAAAATACAGCGAGACCCTCTGAGTCTCTTAAAATGTCTGCTCTAGAAATGAAGAATCAGAAGAGACAGAACTGAAACTATTACCAAACTAGAGCCTAATAGCAGAAAGCACCAGGAGCTACTTATGAGAGAAATATGCAGGTGGCAAGTAAATTAGTGAGGAGTCTGATCTGCAATGGGCATTTGTTTCACAGCAGATGGCTGAAGGGAACTCTGTAGGTCACAAAAAAAAAACAAAAAAGAGGAAAAAAAAGTATTATAAATTACTGTATTGTCAACTGAAATTACCATGGTGAAAAGGGAAAAAAGGAAGCAGGAAAGCAGGCTGGGGATGAGGCAGAGTCACACGGAACAGCTCAAGCCTTCTATGCAGCCTGCACCACACACATGCTGGGTTTTACATGTGATCATCAATACTAACCTCATTTCCTTCAGTCCTTCAGTCTCTATGACCTGCAGAATCTGCTTTGGGGTCATGGGAGCATCTGAGTAGTTTTCCAGCACCTGAAGAGACAGAAATACCAAGTGTCATCACAGGCTCACATCTACCTTCACAGAACTGCTCAACACGCCAGGGTTCAGAGCCTAAAATACACCTCTCAGAGCTTTATTTATCTACAGAAGGCAGGTGCTAAAAATTTCAGGTACTTCATAGTAAGCATGACAAAAGCCTTGACTCCACAACATGAAAGCCAGGGGGAGCTTCATCAGACTCCAACATGCAATACCAATCTGCTACCAACCAGCCTTCAAAACTGTATAGCATAGTAGTTAGGGACCTTTAATGATGTAAAATGTTCTCCCAACCATATGCCTTCCCACCTCCCAGCAAGGAATCCAGCATTTTTCTGGCAATAAAAATATTACTGGGCAACTGTGTAATTCTTTCCTTGGCTTACTGTGCTCAGTTCATCTTATCAAGGGGAGTGCTGTGGGTAAGTGTTGAGAAGGACAGAGTTCAGGAAAAGACAACAATGATAAAGGACATAGAAAAAATTATGGGTAGGTGCTAAAATAAAGCAAGCTGCATGCCTTCGAAGGAAAATGTAAAAGTCAGACACTAAAAAGGCAATAAAATAGATAACAGCTCGTCCTTCCATATATCATATGAAGAACAGAACTGCAACTTACACGTGAAGAATTGGACAGGCTGATAGATATATATATTTTTAAAGCCTGTGGAAATTACTGCTCCACAGTACTGGAAGAACCTTGAGGATTCAAAGAGGACTGACATCTCTGCTGATATGGTCTGCCTGCATCTCCATCCCATCCCTCAGCCAGAGAGAAACCCAGCCCCATGCTCTTCAGCTCTGCACTTCAACTGTGTTTTCTGATAAAGGAATTACTTAAACCATAGCCACCCTATATGAAATCTTCAGGTGTTTGAAGATGACAAGAACAGGTGTCAGTAAGCAAGTGGGGAAGAACCACATACCCTGAGATAACATGCAACGAAAACACAGAGTTTAAAGAAAAGATCAAAGAAAGCAATAAGCCAAATTCTAAGCGTAAACAATTTTAATTCCTTGTCAGCGCAGCTCCAGCATGCCTCCCTCCACTGATCACAGAGCTCTGTAGGTCACCATCTCTGCACCCTCCTCACACCCCAATGCTCTGCATCACCCCAGTGGGACAGGCACTGACAAGGGAACATTCCTGGAAAACAAGGGAATCCTTCACAGCTGACAAAGTCTCTCTCAAGTGTCAGACACAGCACAGCCTAAAACTGAACACAAATGAGCATTTACATAAAAATAAAAGAATCTGCACTCTTGGGAACAATTTCCACTCAATAACTAAATACCACTGATGGGGAACTCACACACCTCCAGCCAGCAGCACCACCCCTACCTGCCTCATTGGTGCGGATTCCAACAGGATCTCCACCAACACCAGCTATTCCCTGCACCAAGGAGACGCCTTCCTCCACCATTTGTAACACACAGCTGAGGTTCCTACATGCCCAGTGATGGAGGCTGAACCATGAGTGGTGTGGGCACCCGGTTCTGACAGCGCCCATCAAACAATGCCACGACTCCAGGTGCCCAACTCATCTCTAAGGGTTTGTTTTATGGGGTATGCATAACGTTTGCTCTGGAGGAGCAGCAACACTAAAAAGCACTTTTACCTGTGATTCTCAGAAACATCGAGAGGAATATGAAATCCAGCAGCGCACGTCAGAAAGGAAAATTAAAAGCATTTTGACAGGGAGCATTTGTAAGCCTAGCGTTAAATAAAGATCTATTTTTAGTGGATTTACAATCAGTCCTGCAAGCTGGGAGTGCAGCTATGCAACTGCAGGTCTCTCTAAGTGGATAATCTAGCAGGAGATGGTTCTATTTCTGGTCCCTTCAATAGCACTGTGATGCTGCTGAGGCCCTGACATCACCATTCCAGTGCCTGAGGTGCTGGCCCAGAGGGCAGGTGAGAGAAACCACGCCTGGGAGGAGATCTTCACTGCTTCACAGGGGTGAAGATGTGCATCAGGAAACAGCTGCTCAGCCACCCACTGAGCGTGGTGCTCGGGGCAGCCCCACACACTGAGGTTTTTAGCCATTGGAGCTCAGGACTTCAGGATGAGGAGGATTTGGTGCCACACAGCCCTGTGCTGCCTGCAGCCCAGACTCAATGCCTGCACACGGCCCCACAGAACCAGGACCCCATAGAGACACAGCGCAGCTCCACAGCACCCAACTTCTGCCTTTCTCTGGTTTTTCAAGCCAAAGTCACGAGGGCCAGAAATACGATCGTCTTCCACACCCAAGAGGACGTGAGCTGCTGGACAAGAGATGTCCACACAGCGGGGCTTCCCCTGGGCTCAGCCACCCAAACGAACCTCACACAGGAGGAGCACCGTGGGCACCTCAGCTCAGACCCAAGAGCAGCAGGGCCGGGTGCTCCTTTCCTGCCCACTCCTTGGCTCCGAGCCTTGCACTCACCACCTCCGAGCAGCACGAAGCCAACCAGGACGGCCTGCAGCCCTATAAACCTGCAGCCCTATAAACCTCACACACCGTCAGCTCGCAGCCCGGCGCTCAGCCAGCAGGACACAAAGCTTCCTTTCCTTTTCCTTTCCTTTCCATTCCGTCTCCGGGCAGCTCACCATTCCGCGCGCGCTCCCGAGCACAACGCGGGGCCGGGCGCGCGGCCGCATCCCGTCACGGCCGGGGCGATGAGGCCCGGCCCGGAGCTCCGCCATGGCCGCACGGCGCGGGGAGAAGGGCCGGGCCCTGCGCCGAGAACCCCCCCATACCCATACATACACATATATACACACACACACACACACACGCACGGCCCGGGACGGGCCCCTCCGCCCCCCCGCGGCCTGCCGAAGCCCCGCGCGCCGTTCGGGCCCTCACCAGGCGGGCGGCCTCGGCCCACGTGCGCTCCTTCTTCCTGCGCTGCTTCATCTCCCTCATCCTCCTCCCGCGCTGGCGGCGGCGGGCGGGCGCGGACCGTTAGAGGCGCGCGCGGGCGGCGGCGGGCGCGGGGCGGGCGGCGGCGGCGGGGGCGGGGCGGGCGCGCGCGGGCGGCGGAGCGCGCGGGGCGGGGCGGAGCGGGGCGCGCGGCGGGGGCGGCTCCGGGCGCTACGGGAGGAGACGGCGGCGGCGGCGGCTCGGGCCCGACATAACAACGGGGTCAAAGGGCTCGGAGCGGGGCGAAAGGGGCGGGGCTCGGCGACGGCGGCCGCGGTGGGACACGGCGAGCCGCGAGCGGAGGGGCCGGGCGCCGTTTGAAGGAAAACAAAGCGCGGGGGCCGCCGGGAGCTGTAGGCGGCTGCGCCGAGGCGGTGCGGCCCCGCCCCCCCGGAGGACTACAGCTCCCAGAGGGCGCCGCGCGCCGCGAGGCATTGTGGGGCGGCGCTCCGCCGGGGCCGCCCGCAGCGCGGGGCGGTAGGACGGCTTGGGTGGAACGCGAGTTGGAGCGGCCCGGAGGCGGCTGACAAAAGAAGGATGAAAAGTGGCGCGTTGCGATGCGATAAATCTGATTGAGTTTATTACGCGCTGTGTTGTGGGGTCATTTTACATTTCTAGGCGAAAATAATAATAAAAAAAAAGAGAGATGATACAAATAAATACGGGCAGTTATCGCCGGGAGGGGATGGGCGCGGGGGGGCGGGGGGGGCAGCGGGACCCCCGGTGTCAAAGCCAAGGGATGGGGAAGGCGGGCAGCGCCGTGTTATGGCAGCACTCGCGTGGGTCCCACCTCAGCCTGGCGCTGGGCTTCGTGCAGGTCCCGTTCGCCAATCTGTGCTTTAACGCAGCACGAACGGAACGGTTTAAAGCCCGGACGTCACACGGGAAAGGACTGCAGGTGTCTCCCAACCTCAGTGCATCTACAGCGAACAGAAGCCTGCTCTGATCTGTGTAATGTAGCTACAACGCTGTCACAAAGGTATGTGCTTGAGAAGATTGGAGCAGCATGCCACTATTGTTAAAAAGGCATTTGATCTGTGGTAAGGATTTTAAGAAAGTGCTTGAGCTCTTACTCCTCAGCGCTGCTCGCTGCCAGAACCAGAGGGCCACTTCTGCTGCACGTCGTTGTTTTGGAAGTAAAGATCCCATTATACAGATCAGAGCGAGGATAAGGATGTAAAACGGCCCTATGAGAAAAGCTGTGGCTGTGCACAATGTCCCAGGGCCTCTTGCAGGAGTCTGCTGGATTTCCTGTCTTCGGCAGTTAACCTGCAGGAAGCCCAGATGGTTCAGATAACACCCAGAGGCACGCAAGCTTGGCAGGAATGTTCATTAAAAACTTCAACCCAGCGCTCGGTATGCTTTGTAGAGCTTAAGACAATGCATTTCCCTTAATATCAGTGCCACCGAGTTTCTGCTCATGGGTAAGTCCATCGAAATGAGAATCTAAAAGCTTCTGTAACAGTCTGAGATTGCCCGCAGCACACTAACCAAACCTCTAACCACAGCTCTGATTTCAATACAATGACTAAATATGCAATTTTATTCTTTTTTCCATCCTACTCAACTTCTTTCACCTTGCTAATGAATTTCTACAGAATTAAAAGCAGAGCCTTTCTGACATATCAACCAGCTAGCTTGTCAACATTGAAACGAGAACAGTTTGGGTTTGCACTGTAATTTCCACCATCCTGGTCCTGCCACAAGGGGAGTTTCCAGCATTTGAATTTAACACAGAATTAATTCCCTATGGAACTGTGGTGACTGAGGAAGGGTGTGAGTGTGCAAACACAGATGTGGCTGTGTGTGCACACTCACGTTAAACATACGTGTACATATAGGTATGTACATATACATGTGTATGTATTAAGTTGCTCTTTCAGGTTGTAAAACCCCCTTATTTCAGTTCTCTGAGCATTTACAGCATACAATCATCTTTTAAAATGTCAAAGTACAGAAGATTATGTGCTAGAGAGAAAGACGGAGGAGAGGGAAGAGAAGGTGACATTATATTATGCAACAAGAGCTAATTAAAAGGCTCTCTGTACATAAACACTGCTTTATAAAAAGGAAGATTATGCCAGGTTTCCATGTTCTAGTTGAAAGAAATTTGTCAGATGACTGCTCTCTCAGTTACAGGCAAACTCATCTTTCCTCCACCAAAACTAAAATATATATATATGTGCGTGTATATATATATTAATCTTGTGATCCAGAAAAGCACTCCACGAATCAAAGCAGCTGACTTAGAGTTTAACCATGCCCACCCGGGCAGCTGGCTCACCGAGGCACCATGCCCGCAAGATGCAGAGGTGAGCTGTGCTGAGTGTTCAGTTCCTTCTGCTCATGGGGGTCAGATATAATGGAGTTCTCCAGCCTGGGTGAAGTCACTCAGCAGATACGTAACGAGCACACAAGGTAGAGTCCATATATCAGAGCATTTCTAAAACCAGGCAAGTCCTCAGACACTCACACATGTCAGTCTGGAGGAAGTCATCAGTGAAGGAGAGGAAATAGGTAAAAACATTCATAGGATGACAGCCAACAGCAACCAGAAAAATGTAACATCCCAAGTCTCAATATACAACAAACTAAAACTTATGAATGAGCTGTGCAACACTAGACAGGGACACCTTACTGTTTTCAACATAGCAGCTCCATCTCCCTCAACCCTGCCACACGAGCCTGCAGTTTTACAGTAGCCTGCTTAAGTCAAAGGGCAGCTTGCAGAGAGACCATCAAAAGCAGGAGTTCTTCCTCCCTTGTTTTCAAACTACAACCCCTGGATTTAGTACCAGATTCCATTATCCAGACTTGGCTATATGTGCTTTCACTCCCACTGGGCCCTGCCTGGTCCGGGAGGTGCAGGGGAAAAGCTTCTAACATGGAATGGGTGAGGCACAAAGAGTACTGTATGTTGAAGCTCCTTAGACACCAAGGGAAGGGACCATACTTACAAGAACAGTGCACTCACAGACGGCTTCTTGTCATGGTGCTCTACCCTCGACCCAGCTTACAGGGGAGAGCAGAGTCAGCCCTATGAGTCTGCTCAGAAGATAGCTCCATGCCAGTGCTACATTTCCTGTGATCAGTGGGAGATCTGAGAAAATTGCCATGCACCACACCACTGTTCAAAGACTCAGTGTGGATACTGGTTTCAAATGCCAGGGAAAAAGATGGAAGCAACAAAGAGGAAGCAAGCTGTGGAGCTGGCACTGGAATGCAGATGTATTCTTTGTGGTGGTTCTTGATGGTAGGGGTGCAATCTGTAGGAGGTCAGTTTAGTGGAGCTAAATTTATGCTTGTAAACAAGTAAAGGACTTCAATTTCTATTGCTTCCTGTCTAGAAAGCAAGAAAATTCTTTGAAGTCCCTTTTTTGTCCTACAGTTTGAAAGGGAGGCACAGCTATCTGGTGGTGAGTACATGCTGACAGCTGCCAATCTGCCCGTTCAGATCAACTTCTTAACCCCAAATGATGATGCCAGTCTTTCAAGCAGGAAGAGGAAAAACTGCACCTAGTCAAGTTTGGGTGGATCCTCTGCTTTTTAACCTCATTTGATTCTCACTATGAAGCTCTGGAGCGGTGGTTCTGTTGAGATGACTTTCAACTCTTCTTACTGCCCAACAAAAAAGCCAAGTGCAGCAAAAGGGCTAGTGCAGGAGGAGAGACGGTGAGGCTGTGAGGTGATCCCCATGCTTCCCATTGCTTCTAATACACTGTAACGTACCTCATGCATTTCTGATTTCCTAACTAAAATCTGTTTCCTACAGAGGCCAAATGCTGAATTGCAAACACGTATCTTCCTGTGGCTCAGTGTACCTGGACTGGCACAAGTCAGTTAAACAGCAAAGAGGCCACCTCCAGGGGAAAGGGGTTGGAGTCTGGCTGGGAGGTCTCTCTGCAGGTTTTTACTTGTCTCTGCTCTCAGAAGGCAAAAGCTGTTCACGCCCTGGAGAGGAATTGCTGGTTTTACTTTGGAACCAGCCCTCGGGACTGTGGGTAGAGCTGAGAACTATGGGTGCCTGCTGAAGAGGATCCCCCTGATTTCCTTCCAGTTTTAG
Source organism: Chrysolophus pictus (assembly GCA_037305975.1). Classification (NCBI taxonomy): domain Eukaryota; kingdom Metazoa; phylum Chordata; class Aves; order Galliformes; family Phasianidae; genus Chrysolophus; species Chrysolophus pictus. Next base: position 3,871,806 of record CM074595.1, read on the forward strand.
GCCTGAAGAAGTAAAAATGAAAAAATAAACAAAAAGCCCCAACAATGTCACCTGTTACTTGTCAAAATTAATCTTCCAAAGCTATTTTTTTTTTCTTTTAAACTGGATTTATTTTCTAATCAGTCCCAGCTTTCTCTACTGCCCTATGTTCCTTTCTTTCTATCTCTGCTTTACAGCCAAGTTAGCCATAGCTTTACTGATAAGAACTGTAGACAGAGAGCAACTGTATTTGTAACTCTCCTATCTGCTAGTCTTCTAACTAAAAATTCGACTCACCTGGATTTTGGTTTTTTATTTGAAGTGCTCTCAAAGGTTGAAGCATCCACCTGGATCTCATCTTCATCCTGCAAAGCTGCTTCTAGAGCAGCCTGAACTTTGGGAGCAATGGCTGGACCTTCATAGTCTCTTGTTGTTCGGCTGGGCATGTCAAGTTCCAGTAGTACAATATTCTCTGCCTGAGGAAGTACAAGTGGAATTAAAGCCTATGCACTTTCATACAAATAATTTCTTTTCCCTCAGAAATTTATTCTGCAGCGTTTTATAAATGCATGCAAGACACTCTGTACGTCCTATAGAAGAGCTAACAATCCTCTGAAATGTACATTTCTCTGATTAGGAAGGTGAATGTGTGAAGGCTGTAACCACATCTGGACTTACCCTGTACCGAGCCTCTGGACGAATCATCATGGACGTCCTGGCATGCTGGCTCAGCGGCCTTTTGTATCCTACAGCAGACACTGGTCTTTTCATCATTTGTTGGTTACTAGAAAAACACACATATTCAGTCTATTATACACCAAAAATGAAGACTTCTTGGAGTTTATGACATAAAATATTTGGAAATGTATTTCAAGCAAGCAGAGACTAACTAGACTGCATTTCCCAGAACAGCTCTTCCTACAGACAGAGATGAGAAGGTAAGATTGTTATTCCTTGGCATCTGCATCTGTTCCCTGCACGAAACAAGGGATTTCTGCATAGTTCTAAATTTAAACATTCTAAATTTACTTTACAGAACTTCCTCTGTAAAGAGGTAGGATTTATCCACAGCTTTCACATAATAATTTTTGAGAGCTTTCTTAACCAAATCAGAAAACAAATATGATAAGAGCTTACCGATATTAAATGGTGCATGCAGTGCTGCATATATTTTACATTTAAATGTTGGGGCTCACTTAGAAGAAATTTTGCAAACTGTATGTTCCTATTTTATTCAACCCACTTAGATGAATGAAAACTTTGTTTTATAATACAGCAAGAATATACATAAGAACTTTGAAGGGCCGTTTTAAAACCATTATTTTCTCTGTTGGAGCACCTTGTTTTTGGCAACTAGAGGGCTTTATATGACCAACGATTTGATCTTAATCAGAAGTACACTCACTCCAGACGGGTTATGGGATGCAGTTTCCACTGGTCTTCCTCTTCATCGAAGAATGACCTGTTCATGATCTTATTCTTTTCTTCCAAAGGAATAAAATTTTCAATAATCAAGTGCCTGCATACAACCACAGAAATGGGAAATACACAAGAAACACAGTTAGCTGATGACTCTCCACTACTCCTCTCCCTGGGAATTAATACAGCCCTGGAAAAGGGAGGAATGTTTTAGCTTTCTCATGTTTAAATTTTGCTCTGCAAGTATGAATTCAGTCCCTCCTTTCACTCCCCACCCATAGAAACAATCTCTGTTACAGATACCAGCAGGCAACGAAGTGAAGGGACTTACTTCAGCTTTAGTTCCCTCGTAAGCTCATTCTGGGTCTGCTCCAGTTCCTGGCGCTCCTTGATGTGCTCTTCTTGGAGATCATGGATCTCTGCCTTCACTGCCTGCAGCTTGGAAAATAACTGGAACAGACCATGGGAGCCAAAGTCATAAATTGCCAATGTTCCTCTCAGTCTCACACACAAGCTGATTTTATTTCTAACCCAGGAGATGTGGAGTCGTGTTCTTTTTACCTTTTTAAGTTTCTTGGTCTTTATATCCACCTCCTGCTGAAGAGAACTATAGGTCTCCTTCAGCTCCAGTGTTTCCTCATCCCGACTTTCCATCTGCTGCTGGATTTCTCGCTCCCGACGTTTCTGAAGAATGTCATGTACAATATCAGAGACCACAATTACATTGCTCCCTCCAGGCTGACATGCACGAATCCAAAACTCAGGAGGTTTTTACTTCCCTGGGCTCCAGGGCTTTTGCTTTAGCTTCTAGTTCTTCCTATCTCTTGCCTTAGAAATACCAGAAGCATTAGCTCTTCTTTGTCTTTATTTTGCTGAATGGTCTATTGGAATCAGATAGTGTGAATAAGTGCTCAAGCTTTAATTAAAGTAATGAAACTCTGTGTTTATTTTTTTAAATCAATTCATACTAGTCAAAGAATCACCAACAAAGAATGCATAACAGAAATAATAAGAAAATAAAGACATAATAAGCACCCATTCTCTTGAGTTAACAGCTGAACTGTCACAGTCTGAGGCCTTCCAATTATTTCTTCACTTACAGACATAGATAGGATATAAAAGTTTCATGTGAAAAACTGGAAGAGAATATTACAAACCTTCTCTACAAATTTCACACAACAAATAGGATGCAAGCCCTTGCCCCTCTTTTTGAAATCAACAGTTGCCATTAAAGCAATGCCAGGGTTAACCCTGTGCAAACTTTCTTACCTTTTCTCCTCATACAACAATTTATAAAAGTTCTGCAGGTAGGTTTGGAGTGGTTTTTTTTTGTACAAAGTAACTAACACTGCTTCTTGTACCTGTTCTGCAATCTCCTGTCGTTTCTGTTCCAGGATTTTCTGCTGCTCGTTTGTGTGATCCACAATATTTTTCCCTCCCACCAGAAGTTTACTTTCCATTGCCTGAAAGAAAAAGACAAGGTTGTAAGTTTCTCTCCTGGGTACCAGCTAACAAGTCTTTCCTACAGAACCCAACTTTCTCTCTCTCTGCTTATCCAACTTCTTCACGAGGGCACCTCCCTTACTTAACATTCTCTTTTAAGTCAGCTGCTGTGAGAATGGCTATTTCTAAACATCCCTACAGAATGCAGGGGTTAATGAAGCCATAACTTACTTAGAAATACAAACTGCTGCAGTGTGGCCTATCTGAAGAACTAAAATGCATATTCTCATGTAAAAAAAACTTGTTAATGATCTGTTGCACAATGAAGCATTGTTTGTTTCACAGCTTGTGATAAGATGCATCATCACGTTTTATTGTGCAGATTGCTGAAGATTTCACAAGATCAGCACATAAGAACAATGCAACTCATGAATATTGAAGAATGTAATTAATGGTGGAAACTAAACAAAATCCTCTGATCAAACACAAATCACTATTCTGGAAACATTTTGAAATATTTTTCCAAATAAAGCAACCTGCTATTCTCCCCATAGCTTAAATAAATTGCTTGTAAGAAGTTTGAAAGCATGGCAAAGAATTCTACCTTGATTTTAGCACTCAGCATTTCTGTTGCTTCCTTCTCTCGCCTCAAGTCCTCCATTTTCTTCTCCTTCTCTTTCAGCAGTCTCATCTTTTCTTCGGCTACCAAGCTGTGGTCCTCAACAATAGCTTTCTTTTCAATCTCCAGCTTTTCTTGTTGCTCTCTCCAATAGTCATCTTTGTCATCTCCTTCATCCTCACCCTCCTCAGTATCCTCCTCTTCTTCCCCACCCTCTCTCCTCCTTTCCCTCCTCTTTCTTTTGCCAATAGACCGCTTTTCCAGCTGTGCCTTGAGTCGAGCAATTTCTTCCTGGAATTCACGTAGCAGAGCATCCTTAGGATCCTCATTCACTCTTGGCTTGTTCTTGATGTTTTTGGCACGGTTGGCATATCTCAGCGTCGTAAGAGTCTCCTCTACATTGTAAGAGGCAGGGCCTATATTGGCCACCATCACGGTCTTGGCATTGCCACCTAATGAGTCTTGCAGTAACCTAGTTAGCTTTGAGTCCCGGTATGGAATGTGTGTGCTTTTGCCATCTACTAGGGCAGATATAACGTTGCCCAAAGCTGAAAGAGAGAGATTGATTTTTGTAGCTTCCTTTAACCTTTCCCCCTGTGCTCCAGTCTTAGCTTGGCGCTCGCTGCCTGCAAGGTCTACCAGGTTGAGTTTTCCAACACGGATGTGATTCTCTCCATCAAGTCCCAGCTCACTGCATTCAATAGTGATCACAAAAATGGCGTGAGATCGAGAGCTGTGTTCATTCATGTTGGTGGCACCAACGGAGCGATTCTGGTTTCCCACGTTCATGACATGCTCTATCTCTTTGACACTTTTTGTAACGAAGGAAGACAAATCCTTAACATACACACCTGTGTCTGGCCTCTCTTTTAACTCCAGCCGTTTGGATTGATCCTTTGATAACAAGTCTCTGATTTCTTCTTGGTATATTTCCAGATAAGAAGCTCTAACTAGGTACTGCTGATTTTGAGATCTAGAGATGTGGGTGAAGATGTGATCAAAAGAATTGGGGATGACCCCTCTTTTTTCAGGATCACCACGCACCCCCTCCATCGTGTAGGTTTTCCCTGTTCCAGTCTGCCCATAAGCAAAGATTGTCCCATTGAAACCTTGCAGAACAGAGTCCACAAGAGGTCTGAAGGTCTCATCATAGAGTTCAACCTGTTTGGAATTCCAGTCGTACACAGCATCAAAGGTGAAAGTTTTAGGCAGTTCATGAGATGTTCCCCGTGGATTCTTCACTGAGACCTGCCCTAATTTGACATCCACATTAACAACCTTTTCATACGAAGCTGACTTCTCTTTGCTGTTCATCGGCCGGCATCGAACCACCACCCGAACAGACTCAGAGCTCTTTAACTTAGACATGACAGCAGGTCTGTGGCTGACGTGATCTGATCGACAGATGATCCAGTGCTAGAAGCCTAAAACAAAAACAAAGGAGGAATAAACAAAGGCAGTTTTCTACAGATGACAATTTTGCCAGTAGTCAAAGATTCAACTCATCTATTCAAGCAGAATTTTGGTATCATTTAGCTTTTTGATGAAAATCTTCTACTTTGAAAATCCAGTACAGAGTTGCTCTGTCCATACTGCCTGGAATACAACTTGAAAGGGAATCAGGTGCTTTAAGTGCTTCACCCACCTATCAAAATATCAATGTGGTATTTTCTGAGTGACTTCTTTTTATATCTTCAGTGTACTGAAGAAAACTTCTCATTTTTATGAGACCTTTATGTTACAATTAACTCACATCTGAAGTGATGCGGTGCATCATCAGGACCATCCTGCCACTACAGGCTTAAAACCTACACCCATTTTTTTCTGAAGCAACAGTAGTGCATTGGAATGCCACCCAAAAGCTTTTTCATGAATTAAAACTTGTGAAGTCGTTTTCTAGAAGCCTACTTACAGCACAATAGATGTTCCAAACAGCAGCTGCGAGGATTCAAAATAACATCATTAAATAGTTTGCCCATTTTTCATCTCCTGAACGTTGTGTTTCCACACCAGGGAAAGCTGGTGTTACCTTTACATTCTTTCAAGAATTGAGAGACAGAGATTTCTACACCAAAGTTTTCACAAAGCCATGCAATCAAGCTGACTACAAAGCAAATCATTAAGGCAGCCAGATGCAGTACAATCATTGTGCTTGCAAATACTGTCAAGCAAACCAGCTAGGTGAGTACATCACCACAGCGAGCTGCACTCCAACACCAACCAACAATGAAGAGAACAACTTCCACTGCTCCATTTGGGCACGGTGAAGCAGCTCTCTGCAGCCCTGGCTGCACGGCTCATCTGCTTCCTGAGTGCCCAGGTACGGCTCAGGGTGCAGCGACTGCATTTGGAGGCAGACTCCCAATGACCACAGCATGCAACAAACTAAGCAGAGCAGTCAGAACCATACCAGACCTTCAAGACCCCCAACACACAGTGCCAACTGCCCACGTTCCTTAGGGCCACATCTCCAAGGACAGTGACCCCAAAACTCCCTGAGCAGCTGCACCAGCACATCACCGCTTTTCAGAGTAGGAATCCCTCCTAACAAACACCCAGCCTTTTGGGGTCGGACCAGCCGATCTGCAGAGGTCCCTTACAAGCGCTGTGATTCCGTGCGGTTTCTCACAAGGAAGGGCTGCGTGTGAGGGAAGCGGCAAACCGGCCGGTAGCAGCGCTCGGTACCGGGCCCGGCAGCACGGCGGGCATCCCAGTCCGTGGCCTCGCTGCTCGGACCCGCAGCTCCCCTCAGGAAGACCCTCCTCAGCTCACTGCAGGCACCCCCAAATCCAGCACCGCTCTCTCACGGCTCAAATCTCCCCGATGTCGGAGCTGACACATCCCGGCCCGGCCGCTTTTGTCCTTTGGTCTTTCCCTGCTCTGTTCTAAGCACGGGAGCCCAGTCCGGACCGCTTCGCTCCCGCTGTCAGCGCCAGCCCTCCGCCCGCTGCTCGCCGTTCGCGCTCAGTCCCGGCCCTACTGGGACTCCTCGACCCGCCGGCCCGGCCCGCACTCACCTGCGCCGTCACCATGGAGCCCCGCGGCCGCCTCCTCCCGCGGCACCGGAAGTGGAGGGGTGGGAGCGGCCACCGCCCCCCGCGCACTTCCTTAGCAACGCGCTCCCGCCCAGCGGCGCCGCCACAAAGGGTTGGCGGGAGCGCGCCGCCCGCCGCCACAGCTCTGAGGCGTGCGGGGATGGGAGGGGAGGGGTTGGGGAGAAAGAAATATCAGTGCCAGCGAGTGAATACAAAACCGATTTTATTATTATTATTAAAAAAATAACACATTTGTTAAAAAAAAACACCATTCCCGCGGCTCTCCAGACGGAGGGAAGGAGCACCTCAGTGCCCCCGCTGCACTCGGGCCTTTCTCCGCTCGCCCCGGGCTCCTCTGTGAGCCCAGCAGTGCAGAGGCACAAGCAGGAGAGCCAGCTGACACGGAGCTGAAGCCGAGCCCCGGGTGCTGCAGAGCACCAGCCAAAGGATGGGGTGAAGAAAAGACGCTGGCCAAATTGGGATTTGCCACACACAAACTGCACCAAACGGATTTCCTCGCATCACCCAAACGTTCTTCTTGTTGCTGCCTGTTCCCAGTTAGCCGTGCTGGGAGCAAACCCTACAGGCAGGAATTCTGCTGTCAGAGGGACTATTTTCACAAAGTACAAAAAATAAAGAAAAAAATAATAATAATAAAACCCCCAAACCACTATCAAAGAGCTAAGGATGAATTACACCAATCCACATGACAGCTACTTCAGATGTTTTGACCTAAAAACACACTTCTATCACAGACCTCCACCATCGACCAACAGCTACGAAGCCCTACATCTCCAAACTCTGCCTGGCTAAGAGATTACTGTGTCCAATAAAAGGACAACTGCCACATGTAAACACACCACCACCACACTTCTCCAGCACCACTGAGATCACCGTGCCCCACAAGTGCTCCTTCTCACAGCACTGCTTAAGTGGGGATTAAATCTCTTTACAGAGGATGGAAAAAGAGGCACCGAGGTGATGTGGGTCCAGTAAGGCAATGGCACTCAATAAAACCCAGACCTTACAATTTCCAATCCTAAGCTTCATCTTGCACTCCTATTCAGGGACCACAATATTCCTGAATATATTTTGCACTTGAAAAGAAACTTAGGATCAGTTTTGGACAATAAGAAGCTTAATGATATTTCCAGATAAAATTAATAATGAGGAAGAAAAAAAAAAAGAAGACATTTGAGCAGCTTCTTCATAATTGTTAGCAAACCCCCCCAAAAGAGGATGGAGAGCTACATAACTATATATAGTTTACAGTTTCCAATAAACTACACAATTTCAAATTTCTTTTCTGTCTGGTATCACAGAAGTGAAGTCAGACAGAAGAGTGACTGCGCAAAGTATCCAAGGGTTGGAAACATCTCTGCCACAACCAGGCAGCATGCTCTGCACAGAGTGGTCAACACCAGCATGGTCCCACAGCGAAGCACCAGGCTCAGAGCCCTGAGAACCATCAAGCCTGCTCCTCTTTTGGTCAGAATTCGTCTCGTAACCTTGGAGGGTGGTCCATGCCAAAAAATGAAGAGGGTTTTCCATGCACATCGCGCTCTCTTTTTACAAATGCAGTAAATGAAGAGACACAGTTCCCAATGAAGTGATCAGATTGGCCAAGAATATACAAGTCGATCTGAGCCACCTCTGGCTGCAAGCTTACAACTTTGATCTGTGGAAAAAAAAAAAAGGAAAGTAAATGAATCTAAACATCTATTATTAACGTCCAAATGTCTTCACATCATACTAGAAATGGGAATATATAAAACAGAGTGGATTCTGCCCTAAGTTGCCCTATAATTCATCTATGAGTAGATAAAGGTCAAATCATTTTTGAAAGATCACCTAGACATAAATGTGGCTCATCACATCTTGCATTTCTCCCTTATAATCTACAGAATTAAAACGGAATCCATAAAGTTTGAAGACAGGCTGAGGTCCTTAGAGAGGCTAGTTACTGGTGTTCATTTTAGCACAAGGTTCCAAATGCTTGAGGGACACTTTGCCCCTCAGCTTCTGAAAGAAAAACCAGCGTGCCAACCTCTGCCCAATCTTTCCACTCACTCAGTAGGCAGTTTGAATCGTATTTCAACAACAGGTTACTTTGACACCTTAGATTATCTGCTGAAATTAAACCTGATTTCCCTGGAGATCTATTACACAACTGTGTCTGCTGTCTGTGGGAGTAACACACCAGAATCTGAGGACAGTTTTTACTGAAGCACTTTTGCTGAACCAAGTTTCTGGAAGACTTACCTTTCCTTGAAAGAACTGCTGTAATTCCTTTGTGTAGGGCTCAGAATCAGTAGCAATATAAACAGATTTGGCTTCTGTCTTTTTCACCCAGACCTTGAGAGCACGCTTAATCTCTTTGAGGTCTGGCAGGCACATGTCCATGGTAAGGGGCACAGCAGTGCTGCGGTCATAGCCCACACACTGAGGTGAAGCCATGAAATGAGACCCAGCCGTCCCATCCTTTAACATGTTACAAGCATTCTTCTGTTGGAAGAAGAGAAAATATGTTAGAATGAAAACAGCACAATAAAACACTACCAAGTCCCTCACCACTGCCAGCAGGAATTACAATCTGTCTGAAGGAGGAATCCCAGCAGCATTTCCAGCACTTAAACACTGTCTGCTGAATGTAAATACAATCAGGCTTCAGAAGGGCAGTTCCTATTCCAAGTTTTTTTCTGCTGAATGTTAGTTACCCTCATCTACAGCAATTCCATGGGTTACAGCAACAAGCCTTACAGAGGAACCATACCCAATCTGAGCCGATCCTCAGGTGAATTCCTACATAGGGCCTAACCAGCAGAGAATGAATGTAGGCTTCTCCTTTCTTCACCATTTCATCAGACCACACCATGTACTTGTGGAGGGGTCGGTGCTCCTCTAACACTGGAAACTGGGCTGGAGCTCCAGGTAAAGCAAGTACAGGGTGCTCAGATGGTGGAAACCTAAGGGGAAACACACAGAAGTACAGGAATATAGCAATTCTGCATGCATAATTAGGCACAAAGAGCACTGTCAGTGAGTTTGTGAAGGTCGGAATGGAAACTGTGAACACCCTGAGATATACAGCATCTCTTATACCAAATTTACATAAATCCTAATCATTTTGCTACAGGAACAGAACACTGACATAAAACTCCATTACCAGCTTTTACCTCATACCTGGTAACAAATGAAATAGTGCTATTTGACAGATGAAAGGACAGCAGTCTGATACACAAAGCAATGAGTTATAACCTAGCTTATGTCTTCATCCCAGGCTATAGCACTTATGTCACCCAAACATACTGACACGGCTAAAGTCACTTGTGACTCCGTAAACACGAAGCAAGCAGCAAAACAGTTCACGATCAGCATGGCTCAGAGATCTATCAGTCCAAAGGAGTTCATATTTAATGCCCACAGGAAGAGCCTACTCAATGAACAATTAACGAAAAAAAAATGTTTTTATTATATTGCTATGTAATCATTTCAATCTCCTCCTCAAATTATGATGGCTCTACAAAGTGACTAGAGGAACTGTTTTCCTGAGTGATTCTAAAAGCCCACACTTCTCCAGCTTCATGCTACCTTTGGAGCCAATGGTCCCTGTATGCAGAACTGAAGGAGATTCCCTTGAAGAGCTCAGATTTATCAAAATCCACTTTGAACTGATCCCAGAATGGACCAAATGGGTTTCCATCCTGCAAAGGAGAGAGAAGCGTTTGCTCAGTATACACACGGGGCTGAAAGACAGATCTAACAAGATCCTGAGCTGCAAAGTCAAGTTATTTCTCTGTTACTGGAAGAAAGCAGGCTGATATAGCAGCCCGTGTGCCCATATCAGCTCCACAGGAAGAAGGTGAAACATTAAATAAAGTTAACGGAGAAGTAAGGCAAAGGAAATTGAAAAGAAAAAGAGCACCACCGTTCACAAACTTGCTTTTAAAGAGACAACTTTACAACTTACACTTGAACAACTACGCCACATATGGGAACAAGCAAGGACCAGAAAAAAAGCCTTTTTTTGTTCTAAATTTGTTCGCCTTGCAGTCACAAAAACTCTGAAGGGATATAACTCACACAGCCTTCATGAACCCCATGCATTTGCTGACAAAGAAAAGCAGGAAGGTGCAACTGGGCACACAGTGAAAGGAATGCACACAGAGCGATTTGGGATTGACAGCTCTCAGGTTTGCAAATGAATGGCAAGCAGCAGGAAGCAACTGCTCCTTTTAAAGGCCTGCAAGATCCAGACAGGCTATGGGGGTGCAGGAGAAGCTCACCTTCATGGGACAGGTGCTTTTGTCAGCACTCCTCTGTGCCGCAGCTTCAAAGCAGTACGCCACTCTCCTGCCGGGAGGCCAGTGCTGTGGTGCCAGCTGCTCCATGAACTGCTCCAAGCTGAGCACGCGGTGGTACTGCATGAGGGGCTCCAGCTTGAAGTACTCCTCGTAGGGAACGTGCAGCTGCGAGGCAGGGACAGCTTCACTCGGGGACCCGGCATCCCCCCCAACCCCGCGGCTCTCCCCGGCTCTGCCCGCCCCCCACTCCCCGTCCCCGGCTCACGTTGGTGTAGGGCGGGCGGTGGTGCCGGTATTCGATCCAGGGCGGCACGGCCAGGGTGCGGTTGAGGGCTCGGGCGAAGGCCAGGGCGCCCAGGAAGTGCTCGGCCTGGTTCCCGAAGCGGCCTGCGGGAAGAGGGGAGAGCGGGCCTCAGCCTCCGCCGGGACCCCGGCACCGGGCCCAGCGTTGGTGGGAGGGCCTCACCCATGCAGGGGCAGTACAGCAGGTAGCCGGCTGCATCCCAGCCGCCCGCCGCCACCGTTACCGTCGCAAGGAGGAGAGCGGCACCGGCCAGCGGAACCATGGTGGCGGTGGCGGTGGCGGCGGTGGCGGCGGGATGGCGCCCCGTCCCGGCATGCCCCGCGCGCCCCGTCCCGTCCGCTCTAACCGGAAGCGGCCGCCATCGGACCGGAAGTGGGGTTCGTGACGTCACTCCCACAATGCCCCGCACAATGGGGCCGCCGCGGCCTGGGCCGGAGCCGCGCCTGGCGGGGCCCGGGGGAACGGGGTGAGTGCGGGCAGCGGAACCGGCCTGGGGGTGGCGTCAGGGCGGCCCCCTCCCCTTCGCGGCCGGGTTTCTCCTCAGAGCGAGGGGTGAGAGAGGGGCGTGAGGGGGCAGCTGGCGGACGTAGGCCCGGCCCTCCTCCCGCCCTCCCCTCAGCGCTGCGCCATGGAAACGGGGAGGGGGCGGCACGAGGGGCCTTCAGTAGGGCGGGGGATGCTCGGTGGGACCGGAGGCTCCGCTGTTTCCCTCTGCCGGCTGTAGACGTTCGGTCCTTCGGAGCTATATGAGTGGAAGTAGCGATTTGGGGGATAAGTCGCCCCGGAGCCATTTTGCGTGCGGGGTTCCCCGCGGTTCGGAATTGGTTCGGCCTTTATGTTCCCTCTATGCGCTGTCAGTGGGGAGATCGGCGGGGATTCGGGGGGTGAAACGGCCCGCGGAGGGGGTTCAGGAGGAAAAAGCACACCGTGTGGCCAAGGGGGCTCTGAGTGGAGCTTCAGATATTATAGAGTCATAGAAGCGTTTGATTTGAAAGGGAGCCTTGTATACATGCAAGGGGAACGTCCAAGGTGCACCCGGGGTCAGGCAGAGAGGTGAGGCTGAGGTTGGAGCTGGAGTTCTACTTACAAATTATGGAGCAACTATACTGCGAGGAAGTAAGGGTTGGCATAGGAGATCCCAGTGCCGTGTGTGTTGGATGTGTGGCTGTACCACAGGGGCAGAGCAGCCCTGTGTGTGTGAGGAGGGAGAAAAGTGATTTTCACACCTGGCTGTAGTGTTGGCAGAGCCGGTACTGAAGGACTGCAACCAGGTCAACAATACTGACATAAGATCAATGTTGGAAAATGACAGAGGATACAGAAGAGTCATACCAACAGCGTGAGGTCTGGCAGTAGCACTTTGCAGTTGGAGTTGGAGCAGAACTTCATTAGGATCCTATAATGGGGCTAGGGTTGGCTTTGTTTCGGGATGAGGAGCAATGCTGCAGTGTTGTGGTCCCTGTATTGGAGTGACTGTGAGGAAGGATGGAGCCCATGCCCCTGTGCCTGGCAGGTGCCAGCTCTGCCAGGAGCTGTTCTGAGCTCCAGCTCCAGGCTGACACTGAGCTTCCATCAGAATTACAGCTCTCTGCTTTCTGCTGTCTTGCTGGTGACTTCCACCTGAGCAAGTAGAAGCCTGAACAACTTAAAATAGCAAAGGAAACCTGAATGGGGCACTGATGCGGCTCAGGGAGGAAAGACTGAAAAATAAATTACTTTTCATCAGGGTGAATTCCTTCAGAGGCTCCATGCTGCAGTTGCAGAATAGCTGGGCCAGCTCCATTCAGAACCAGGTGGTGAGGGCTAAGAGACCTAGAGCTCCTTGGCCAACTCCACCAGTCCCAGAATAGTTGTGAATACAGAAGTGCAGCCTCTGCCTTCAGGAGAGAAAGGACTCCTGGCACAGCAAGGCTCACCAGACACAAGGGTGGACAAACTCAAATTATACACCAGCAATGCTCTCTAGAAAAGAGAAACTGTAGCTACACAATATGGTACTCCTCAGGCAGGGCCATTGTTCTGGCCTCCCTGCTTCTGCCAATCTGCTGCAGTGGGACTGACACAGCTCAGCTGGTGGTCAGTGAACGAATCCAGACTCCTCTTAGTTTTTCCTATTATTTTGTACAGGTCCCAGTTCTGTACCATTGGAAGGCTGTCCAGGGGCAGAAGCTGTGCAGCAGTGCTATATGACTGAGCCACTCTTTGAGGTGTAACTACTGGAAAAAACTGTCGAAGTAGGCAAAGGATTTTATGCCAGGAAGTTTCTTAAATTTACACAAAGCTGACACGTAGTAATGATATATGCCATGTGAGCTGACAGCTAGTGGGAGTCCAGTCCTCAGGTGGATGTCTTTTTTTGAGCTTGATGTTCACTGTGAAAACTTCTCAACCTCTGCGCACCTGAAGTGTAGGAGAGATTCATCTGGTGATGGCAGTTTTTTCTGTACTACTCCTATCAGAGTTTTCAGGAGCTAAATAGGCTAGAAGTATTTTTTATGGGCTAGAGTAAAACTTTCTTATGATAAAGAGTTTCTTCAGTGCTGGTACCGACCCTGTGGTCTGAAAGATACTCAGAACAAGTGGAGGTGAAGTGTTTCTGTGCTGTGGTGACTCTTTCTCTGGTGGCTACAGCATTAGAATCAACGTGAGCACATTGGAAACATACTTTGAATACAAAATATGGATTGTGCAGAGTTTTCTAGCCAAGCATGAGCTACATCGTTAATCTTCGGAAGATCTGTGTCACTATGCTTCTGCTATTACTATTAGATGAACCAAGCTGCTATAGAGTTCACTGTTAATGTGCAAGCCCCTCATTTTTTTCTGTTTTTCTTTCTTATTCTGCAGCTCTGAGAGTGTCCTATGACATGCCTTTAGAATTAGAAACAGACTCAAATAGGTAGAGTCCTTTTGTCTTGCTAAAACCTCACTATTCTAAGGACAGGTTAATTAAATTTTACAGTAGTCAATTTCAGAGATTCTCGTATCTTAACTTGTGTATTGCAGAGAGCAATAGATAGTTCATGTACCGTACTATTAAAGACAGCACTTTTCAAATTTTGTCTTCTTTCAGGTAGTTCTGAAACCAGCACAGATGGCTGAGCTTGTTCAGAGGGAAAGAAGTAAATACCTGGAGAAAACGACAGAGACTCTTGGAATGTGTGCGCAGCTCTGACACGGGAAATAGAAAGCATTTATCTTTTCCAGCACCCACCCCATACAGAGGTGAAATATTTGCAGTCTCAGACACCTATGAAGGAAGACCACTCTGAAACACAGGATTTGTGCATCTTGAAGGGTAGGAGCAGCTGTCGCATCACACTGGCTTATATCAAAATGGCACCTCAGCAATTCTTGTCCTTTTTTTATTGTGCTCTGCCTGTGTAGGTTCAGCTTGCACACAGCTGAATTCCATTCTTAACAGACATTTCCAAACCTCACGCTTAGTGACACATTGTCTTAAAGTCATCCCGTTTCCCGGTGTTTTCCACCCCGTGGGAGACGCTCATGGTGTTGTGATTGATTGTGTAGCTACCGTTATTGTTATTTCAGCTATTTATAACGTTCGCTGGTGCACTTTCTTGGTGGGGGTTGGTTAGTTCCCTCACAGTTGCACATCCTGCCCACAACTGGCACTCATGCTGATGTACAGGCAGGAAGTTCCTCCCTCTGAAGCAATCATGGAGTAAGAAAAAGCTTGAGGGTTTGATGCTATTTTAAGAAGAGTTTCTTAGGCAGCTAAATTCAGTGAAAGAGATCTTTTCTGAGGTTTTTATTCCAGCTAACTGATTACTGGTAACTGCTGGTAGAACCTCACAGAAATGCAGCGCTCTACCGCCAAGACAAACACAACTGAAGAACAACAGAGAGGGTAATTCAGAGAGGGAAAATTTACCCTCTGATAAAAAACAGAAAGCACAATGACTAATAGCATCCTCAGGAGAAGTCGCATTTCTGTCTTCCTGAAAAAGGTGTGATGTTGCTGGTAGTAGCAAGTTTTCTTCCACAGCCTGGTTAACCTATGAGTGGTTGTGCGGATTTGTTTGCTAGGAGATGGTCTTAGAAGTGTAACAGGCTGGTAGGATGAAAAGAAATAGATACATACCTTGGTTCCTGGGGGAAGTTCTAGAAAGGAATTCCGTGTGAGCAAAGGTCAAGAGGAAGGGAGAACAGACTACGAAGAACATAGAAAAAGAAGATGAGAAATTCCACAAAAAGAGCCTGGGAAAAGTGGGGTACGTGGAGGCACAGGGAGACACCCACTTATTTCAGGACAAAATGCATGCAGCAGGTAACACTGGCTGTTAATAGCTGCAGAAACATTATTCAGAGAAGCTTAAGCTTTATTCAGGCAAGTGAGATAGGGCTTAAGGGAGAAAAGAACCACATGAATTCTGGAGATATGAGTTTTCCAAGTCTGTGAACATGCAGCATGAGTGTCTTCACGTGTCTACGGTGCTTGTTGAATGCTCATCCTTGTTTGTGTGCTCAGGTGGAAGATGCAGGACCTTAACACCAATTCTTCTGTGATTCCAGATGATGACGTTTTGCTGTTAAAGCAGTTTGGTCACTGAGAGTTCCAACAGAAACTGCACCCAGACAGCATCACAGTGAGACATCTGCAGGCTCGAGTTCTGCTTGACATGGCCACGTTGTACTAGGCCTGCCATGACGGCATTTTTTCCCAGTGTTCCCAACTGGATTCAAGATGCAAAGCAGGAGGAGGATGAGACAGGCTGGAAATTAGTTCCTAGGCCAAGAGGTGAAGAGACTGAAAGTCAGGGAAAATGCCAATGTGAAATATCAGAGACCTCCTTCACTAATGTGGACAAGCTGAGAACTCACACACTTTCTCATACTGAGCAGAGACCATACAACTGCCCTCAGCTGCACTGTGGCAAAGCCTTTGCATCTAAGTACAAGCTGTATAGGTAGGTAATTGCTGAGTGCCTCTGCAGAGCAGTGCTCCTCTACCAGAAGAGACAGGAAAACCCCTCCATCGTGTTTTTTTGATTGAATTTCTGAGAAGGTGGAGGAGGGGGAATGCCCTTGTTACCTTGCAAAGCAGCTGAGTCCCAGACATTACCATACTTGGCATCTCTTTAAGCACCTTGCAGAGAACTTCAGATAATAGTTCACCTTGAGCTCAATATGTTTTTCGTTTTACTAAGGAGGAAACTGAAGCAGAAATTGAAGTTCACAGATTAAAAAAACAAAATGAAAAAATAGCATTCACATTTGTTAAGCCCTACCTTTGTAACTTTAATCACGGAAATATTGCTATGGCACTACTGCTCTAGCATGAAGTAGAGCTCCCATTTTTGCACTGAAATATTGGATAGAATAATTAAAGTTCCACTAGGAACTTGAAGACTAGATGAACCACAGTGTCAGACAGTATAAGATACCAAGATAAAATCAGTCCATATTAGCTCTCAGCAGACAGTGACAAGGTCTGATGCTTCCTGATGAAGTGAAACCATCTCATCAGCAAACACGTATTTCTTGTCATGAATTTTCATTGTCATTTCCCCCTTTGATAGCCTCAACTTAAAGAACAGGAACCAAGTAGGCAACTGAAGTGTTCATCTGCAGAGTTGATGCCTACTAGGGAGGACAGGTACTGCTGGGACAGCCTCATTAACTAACCAGTGCATGAAATGCTGTGCTTCTGTGCCTGCTGCCCAGGCTGCCAGTTCTGCATCTGTTAGTAGAGTTAAAATGCCACCTGGGATTTTTATGGCATAAAGCATAGAACACATGGAACATTTTGAAAAAGTAGCACGCGTTCTCTTAGGGGTTGGACACTAGTCTAAACTTTCCTGCTTTTCTCCCAAAAGGCATATGGCCACTCACTCTGCTCAGAAGCCTCATCAGTGTATGTACTGTGAGAAGATGTTTCACCGGAAAGATCACCTTCGCAACCATCTGCAGACCCACGATCCCAACAAGGAGGCCCTCCACTGTCCTGAGTGCGGCAAGAACTACAACACAAAGCTCGGCTTCAGGCGACATCTGGCCATGCACGCTGCCGCCAGCGGTGACCTCAGCTGCAAGGTGTGCCTCCAGACATTTGAAAGTACCCAAGTCCTGCTGGAGCACCTCAAAGCTCATTCCAGACGAGCTTCTGGTGGAGCTAAGGAAAAGAAGCATCCATGTGACCACTGCGACAGACGCTTCTACACTCGGAAAGATGTGCGGAGACACTTGGTAGTGCACACGGGGCGGAAGGACTTCCTGTGCCAGTACTGTGCTCAGAGGTTTGGGCGGAAGGATCATCTGACCAGGCACATGAAGAAAAGCCACTCCCAGGAACTGCTGAAGATTAAGACAGAGCCAGTTGACATGCTGGGTCTTCTAAGCTGCAGCTCATCTGTAGCGGTAAAAGAAGAGCTGAGTCCCGTCCTGTGTATGGCATCCAGAGACATGATAGGTGGTAAGAGCTTCCCTGGCATGTTGCCTGTGGGCATGTACAGTACGCATCTCCAAACCATGCCAAGCTCAGGGATGCCCCATTCTTTGGTTCCCAATTCTCTTCCAATGGGAATGAGTTATCCTCTGGAGTCGTCTTCTCCTATCTCTTCCCCACCACAACCTCCTCCAAAGTATCAGCTTGGATCTACCTCATATTTGCCTGAGAAACTACCCAAAGTAGAGGTGGACAGCTTTTTGTCAGACTTCCCTGGCAGCCTGTCTCTCTCATCTGGTGAGCCTCAGTCCTCTTCGCCTCAGCCACCCCCTCTGGATGAGGCTTTGCTTTCCAAGAGCCCTGCTAACCTTTCAGAGGCTCTCTGTGCTGCTAACATGGACTTCTCTCATCTTCTTGGCTTCCTCCCCCTAAACCTTCCTCCTTGCAATCCACCTGTATCTTCAGGAGGATTAGTCATGGGCTACTCACAGGGGGAGACACAGCCACTGCTTTCTACTTTGCAACATCAACCTCAAGAATCTCCTGGAACTGGGGCCTCACTGAACTTTGGGCCCCTTCACTCGCTGCCCCCTGTCTTCACCTCAAGCTTGAGCACAACCACGCTGCCACGTTTCCACCAGGCATTCCAATAAGCTGAACATAGCACTGGAGAACAGATCTTTCAGTCACCCTTTTGTGGAGAGCCTTAAAAACGCACAACTCTTACTTCCCTTTGGGGTCTGAAAGCTTTGCAAAGCTGATTCAGACAGGAGGTTTCTGATCTCTGGCAGGAGCACTTGTAAGACTTGAACAGCAGAAATTCCCACGCCAGTCTCAGTCCTGTACAGCGAAAAGTTTTCATCTAATAGACTGGATATATTTTATCTAATTTTTAATCTGTGAATCAGGAGCCACACTTAGCACTGACCTTCCCCGAGATCCTGGAGCTATGTTCCTCTTTGGGAGGGGACTGTCCCTGAGAAGGAGTTGAGACTCTTTCATCTCGGGCTAAACATTTGAAGAGTCCAGCTTCCATTTCAAGTTATCACACTGCTATTCTGGCAAAGCAGCTAATACCTTCACACGGAGAAGGAGAAGTCAAGATACCCACTCTGTATGAAGCCAACGGGGAAGAAGCTGTCCTTCCCCACTACCTCTCATCCTCTCACCCAATACAGCTTACTCCATCGAATTCAGATGACTCCACATCAGTGTTAAACAAAAGACCGTTTACATACAGAGTTCAGACACGTCACCTCATTCTTCTTTGCGGAGCCTTTAGGTTAAACTCAATACAGTGAACATTGTTTACACAACGCAGTTCTGTTTCCACCGTTACAAAAATAGGAGGCACCAGAATACACTGGCCTTATATCTGGTGTAGCTAGAACACTGTTTACACGACGAAGTCAGGTTGCACTGATTTCTCTTCACTTATCACATTTTTCCCCCATGGGGAAACGCATTGCTTTTTGGACCACTTCAGCCTCTGCCACTGTAGGCAGCAGCTTCCTGCGTATTTTCTCTGACTATCCACGTGTCAAGGGGATGGAGCAGCTTGCAGAACTAAGCTTATGTTTGTGGTGTATGTATAGAGCCCTTTTAAATATCTCCTACAGGCAAACAGATCATACGTCTGTTTTGGAAACCAAAGCATGAGAAAAGGCTGGGCTAGGAGGTGGGGGCCCACAGCTCCAAGTCTCGTCCTACCAGGCAGGGAGGAGAACAAGCTTCAAGCCCCTAGGTTTGCTTTGTTTTTATGAACCACAACCATTCAGCGAGGTCAGTACCTTTTGGCTTACCCGTGAAGCAGTCTCAAGAGATGCATGTTTATTTTTTTTTAACCTGTCCTAGGGTGAAGACATCCAGGAATTGGGAGGAAAATTTGGTCCCAGCTTCATTTACACTTGTCACTGTATTTGAAGAATTTTTCCCAACACTAAGTTCTAACAAATGCTGAGGGTTTAGGCCTGCAGTCACTCTTTCATTTTGAATTTGGTCCCACTGGCCTTTTTGTTCTCTACTTAAGCCTTTCCTCCAGAAATCCAGTCCTGCTCCCCCTGCTTGCAGTCCTACCTCCCAAATCCTTCCCTACCTACTGAGCCAGAGGGCTGTGCAGCCAAGCAGCAGCCAGCTGCTGGGTGTCATTTAGCATTTGTACAGTCCCTCCTCTCACATTCCTGAGCACTCTCGCTAAACCTTAGTACCCATTTCTGGTTATAGACACACAGATCTTCATACCTCAGCATGCAGGAACTGCCGTAGGCCAATATCAGCCAGGAAATCTGTCAGTATGATTCCCTATAAATCTAGGAAATGCAAAATCTACCTCTACTCTGTTAACTCTTTCAGTGAAGCCACATACTGTCCTTGCTCACCTCCCCAGAGCACCCATTTCAGTCAATGCACGTTACCTTCTGCTGAGCCACCGATCCCACAGTGTGCCTGTGCTTATGGGCTTGTCCCCTTCCATTGTACTGAAGAATTTTATTTTTAATTTAGTTTAGTAATTCTTCCCAGAATGACTTTGTAGTGATCCATGGATTTTCCAAAACATAGATCAGTTGTTTTAGGTTAGCCAACAGTGCTGCAAATAATACTTCTGTATCAAAATGTAAAATAAGATTTATTCACTTCTGCAATATCCTGTGGCAATGATCCCCTGGGTTAAATGCAGTACTTCCCTTTCTCCACTGTAAATTGTTGCCTTTCCAAGTTCAACGAGTGCCTTCTTGTTCTCTATCACAGAAAAGGTAAATAGGGCATCGCAGCAGTCTTCTATTTACCATCACTGAATACCTCAGTCCCATCTGCTCTTGCTTTTCTCCTTGCAAATTAAAGAGTTTCACAGTGTTACCAATGATATGCAAGCCTTAACCCTGTCTTCAGTTTTAAGAGAATAAATGGTCAGAATGGATCACTTACAGCAAGGAGCGTCAGATTTATGCAGTGCCATTGCACACCTTCTTTCCTTTCTGGCCTTCTTGCTTTCTGCCTGCATTGTACTCCGAACAGACGTCATCACTGGACTTCCTTTAGCAGCGGTAGCAGAGCTTAGAGCCAGGCATCTTCCTCCTACTAGTAGTCTGTCAAAGAATAAATGGAATTCGTTTCACTATTAGTTGCATGTGTGGTTTGCTTTCCACAGCTCCTCCAGCGAGCGGACTTGCAATAACATTTTGAGTTGAATCAAACCTGACAGCAGCAAAGGGAGCACTCTTGCAGACAGCATGCTCAAGCTGATAGCAAGTGTTTGCACTGGAAGCTGGATTCAGTTTCTGCTCCACAACAGAGCCTAGCACTTGCAAGGAATTTGTCAGCCGGTCTGAAATAACAGGCTGCTTCCATTTGGAATGCTAAGCACACAAACATTATTTCCTGAAGCGAATCAGTGGGCAACTTTTAGCTGATTTCTAAGAAAACAACTTTGAGCTTCTAAGATACGCCACTTTGGAATCTGAATTCACTGGGAAGTGTCCACTGAGCTACCAGAAAAATCAGCAGACGTCAACTCAGACAAACTGGTGCTGTTTGTAGATAGAATGCAACATTGAATGCTGCAGCACAGCCTGCAAAATTGTTCTGTGTATGCACAGGATATTCGTGTGTGAGGGAACAGCATTCATTCTGCTACTGGGGCTGGATATCACTGCAAGTCAGCCAGGACAGACAGATGGAGCCATCCTGGGAGGGACAAAATACTTTGATGGAAGAGTTTTTGAAGCAGTAATTTCAAAGAGGCTAAATGAATACAGGGGACAGCAAGCTCGGCTGGGTTTTACACTGAGGTGTGACAGCAAAGCTCTTCATTGCAGGCACATCTGTGCCAGAAAGGTGTCATCAGATTGAGCCCAAGGGAAGCAACTACAGCAAAATAATTGGGCAGGAGGGTTTAGAAATGGTTAGAAGCATGGCTAACTTGAAGGTTCAAGACTGTGCAGATAGCCAATATATAGAGCACAAGTCCAGGAAAGGACAGGACACAACCTAAACAGCCATTGTAGATCAGAATCTCCCTAAACTATCAAAAAGATGAGGATGTAACATCCCACTAAAACAGGGATGGCCTTTGCTCGTGCCAGGTGAGCCCCATCCACAGCAACACAGGATTAACTCACCTGGCCAATCCTTCCCAGGCTCACATTTCTGGAGCTGTGTGAGAATCCAAAGAGCTTTTCCCCATGGCATTACAGCTTGCTCAAAACCCGTTTGTATGAAGGAACAACACGTTAACTTGCATTTGTTTCCAGTGAGTTTCTCTTGACAGAATACCCACGTATGGCTTTGACAGATCCCGCTCAGCTGGCTCACCTTAGTGCCTGCTCTTCAGCCCTGGTGTTGAAAATGTCACTTCAATGGAAATCCCTCTTTCCCCTCCGGCAGATTGATGATCTCAGTACTTTTGTTGGGAGTTCAGCTCTTTGTTCCTTAATTCCTTCCTTGCTGGCAGGTGAATAGCAGCTGCTTGGGAGATTTCCTGCAGTTCACTGGAAAAAAAATAAAAAAATCCCCATTTCCTTTCTCTGACATTGCTTCACCTTTGCTGTCTGGAAAGAATAATCCCACAGAGGCATTTTCTACTTCTTGTAGTTCAAATTTTTAAGAAGAAATCTTCAAAGACACTCCCCCCATCACTGCTACCTTCTTGCTTCTCTCTAATCAGTTACTCAGGCTCACTCGATTCTCCCTTGGGTGCCTATTTCTCAGTTAATTACTTGAGCCCAGTAAGATGCTCTGCCACTGCAAAAGGCGAAGTGCACGAACCAAGGCAGAACAGCTCAAACAGAACCACTCCATTAAAACTTTTCAAGCTTCCATCATCTTTAGCCAGAACGTGCTGCTTTCTGTCACGCTCTGCTCATCTCTGTACTGCTCCCTCACCTGCCATGTGTTCACTTCACACCAGTGGATAAGCAGGCTGCTTTAGGAGCCCTTCCACATACCTCAGGCATTCTGTACCTGCAGGTAGGAAGTCTTCTCCAAGGGCATTTCCGGGCAGATTCTGCCATCCCCATGCTGAGCACTCACCAAATGCTTCAGAAGCAGCTTAAGCAGAATTCTTCTTGGGTCTGATTTTCTGATGTCCAAAACAGGTCACATTCTGCAAATCTACACCCAAGGTTTAGCTTCGCTTTCCTATTGAAAGCACGATTTGCTTCTTACGTGCACAGGTAGTTTGCATGTTCTGCACTGTGTGCTCATGGCTGAAGCCAGGTCTTCCCCAGTCCTTCCCACTGGTGCCCAAATTCAGCACACACACCCAGCGACACAGAGGTACCTTCTGTGTACTGGGAGGTCACTGTGACAAGGCACTGCAAAAGAAAGTTATGTGGAATTTGGACTATTGGATACATCAGCTCTTCATTTTCAGTTAGGGAAACGATCCTCAATAAGAAAACATCTTGTTAACACGCACCCCACTTTAACTGTTACCTTCCCCTTCATTCTCACCATCTGCTTCACATATTGTATCATTCTCTATGCAAGTAGACAACCAGGTCTGATGGTGAATGTACTGAGACAACAAAGAGAAAGCTGTGCAAAGCCTATGGGCTCAGCACAAGCCCAGGTCAACAGGCCCACAGCCCATTCCTGTGTGTCCCCAGCACCCCCTGCTCCAGGCTGGTGCACAACGCAGTACTGGTGGAAGCCAGTCCTGAGCTCACAACCTCCTCCTTGCCCTATTGAGTGCCTAAGCCTTGGCTTTTTTTCATGCTAGGGGTCCCTAATATCTAGCAACTATTTTTAGAAAGTTTGTTTTGTAATATTTGTACTGGTATTTTACTTGAATGAGAATATTGAACAAAAAAAAAAGTAGAGATCTCTGCCCTTGAGCTGGTCGCAGAGGAAACCTGTGGAAGCTGTGAAGATCCCCACTGGGAAGCGGTCATGCTTCAAAACTGCTGCAGAGCCACAAGGAGAATCCCAACACTGCTGAGGATTGCCACAGATGGGATTGCCCACAGCCGAAGTTCTGCTCATCAGAGGCTCGTCAGATCGAGGGCAGAGCATGATCCGGAGCTCAACAATGTCTCACTCGGAGGGAAGAGCCTGGGATTCCTGCTTCTGGCAGCCAAAGGCAGGGACACAACATCAGCCACCGTGCTGCAGTTCCTTTTCTCCGGTGCTGCAGAGCTCTCCCTCTCCACCGCTGTCCAAGCCAGAAGCTTCCCATGGGTACAGCCTGATGTTTTTCTATAAAGAAACTTTCTAGCACTTTTGTACACAGCAAATAACCTCTTTTAATGGAGTATTTTGAGGGGCTATAAACAAGGTTTTTTAATTGTAAAAAAATAAAATGAAGTGCCATTAGGAAATGTACAGGTCACAATTAAAATCAACGCTTTCATTGTTTTGCAAAATGAAGTTCAAATTGAAAGCTTTTTTTTTTTTTTTAATAAGGAAGTTGTTTATTAAAAGCATTTGAATCATGCACCCTGGGTATTGTTGTGGAGGGGAATGGGGCTTGGGTTGGCCTGGTGTTAAGGCAAGTCAGAGATCCAGTTTCCTACACAAATGCACAAACTTTGACATTTCTTTCAATCACAGAATGAGACCCAAGAAAGGACACAGCACCCTGCCTGGGCACCCAATGCCATTCTCTTGCACTAAGGAGAAAAACATTTGTTAGACAGCATTGGTCCCTTGGTTCCACAAATGCCAGCCCACACAGAAGCATTGCAAAGCACCCAGACATGCTCAGCTCCTCAGGATGGTACTGAACCAGAACCAAACTTACAGCTCAAGCCAGGAGCAGCTGTTAGCAGGAACTGGAGCAGCACTTTGCCAAAGGGGAGCAGGCTGCTGCCCTCTCAGGGATCTCATTTCAGGATAAGGTGTAAAAGCCAAGAGTCATTTTCAATGCTCAGACACTTTTCTGGGTCTGATCTCGTTCTCATCCCTATCACAGATGGGTGAGATATGCCCACCCCCCTCAGCACTCTCCTCCCTCGCTAGTTCTGAACACAGTGCAGATAGCTAGCACTTCTGCATTCTGCTCAGAACCAAAAGTAGCAGGCTCAGCACAGACTGTCCTGGTGGTGGAGCTGAAGCCTTCCTTTGCCCTTTAAGAGAACTGACTACGCCAATGACTTTCTGAGTTTTGATTTTAAAAATGCAAATATTTCCCACGCTGATCTTGGCAGCTGATCAGCATCAGACATTCAGCAGCCACCGATGCTGGCAACCCCATAACCCACAACGATCTCACTGCTCCTTCCCTCGCTGCCACCTTTGAAGCAAACTTGTTGCTCTTTTCCCACAGCAAAAACAGACAAGCAAAGGTAAAGACATCAAACTGAAAGCCAACGGTGAAACCCACCATCCAGCAGCACCCACGCAGCTACACAACACGAGCAGAAGGAACAGCAGCTCCCTGCCTGCTGCCCTACAGCCCCCCGGTGCTCTGCAGGCACAGTGCTCTCACCATCAGCTGCACGAGTTGCACAGACGCGAGTGAATGGAGCTGCAAACCATCTGACAACACAGCACGTGGCAGCAGTGCTGGAAAGAAACAAATCAGAATACCTTGACTGGTGGCAGCTTCATGGCAACGTGTAGGACATGCGGTGCTGGGAAAAATCTTGCTGCTTTAACAGGTTCTGCTGGAGAAAAATATGATGGAAGAAACCAGTACCCCAAGCTCTGCTTCTGAGGAAGGCATGCAAAGACCACAGGAGTGTCTGAACAGGCAAAGTGTAATGGAAAAAAAAAAATAATAATCAAAGAGGTGGCTTAGGAGAACCCAGAACAGGACAACGGCAGATTTATTTACAGTAGGACACAAAGAATACATACATTAATTAAAAATTACAAAGAATTACAGAGAAAACACTTTGGGGAAAGGAGAGAAATCAATGCTGGCTGAGCCTCCCCACTGGAGTGGGGATAGCAAAATAAACCCAAAATCTCCTCTAAGATCTTGAATCAGAAGTGAAGCAGGGCTCACAGGACAGCTGGCTTGTGTGTTCCCTGCTCTCTTTTCCCATCCTTGATTCCTGGCTGGGCAGACTTTGGCGTGGTGGGGGGGCTGAGGAGGAGTCAGAGAGGCTGGAAGCTCCCTGTGGGGACCAAGGCCATTGCTGAGAGCCACAGGTCCTTGCATGGACCTGATGGAAACCCTTGGGGCAGTATGAGTTAAGGAAAGCAAACCCAAAGCCCTCAAGTGTATGCAGTAGTGCTGGTTAACAAAGAGGGCTTGGGACAGCTCTGGGTTGAAATAGCATCCACCTGGGGCAGCTGGTCACTCAGAGACATAATTTCTTGCTACAGGAAGGAGCAAAAGGGAAATTTTCATAGCTCTCATGGAGAAAAGCAAAAAACACCACCTGTCCCTGTAGCCCTGACTGAATCCAGTTACTCTGGGGATGGAGGGAGCCTTCACTGCAACGTGGAAGCTCTTCACCAGTAAACATCGTGTAGATTATCAAAACAAAACATTTAACCTCATTTAAAACAAGCTTCCCATGGGTTTAATCAGGCATCAATCCACAGAAAAAGAGGAGCCCACTGCAGAAAAGCTTGCACTGGCTGTCCCAAAGGGCTTAAATCATTTTGTGGAAAAGAACAAAATACAGCTGAGGGAGTGCACGCTTCTGTACCCTGGAGGTAGAGAATCTAAGAGAAAAGAGCAGCAAGAGCAGCTGGAATGCAGGGCAGGTAGTGAGACAGCTGCTTCTGGCAATGGGAGAGCTCCTGGGGGCCGCTCCCTTTCCCAGCCCTTCTGCACAGCCGGCACACCCTGCAGCAGCTGAGGCTCAACACTGCATCAGATTGCTTGGCACTAACACAGCAGCAGCACAGACCTCTCTCAGTGGACTCTGCACGACCCCACGGGGCTCCCAGGAAAGAAGCCTGCCCGTTTCCTCACGTGGCTGGAGCAGAGCTGCTGATGTATCATCAAGCCCTCACACATCTTGCTGCGTGTGTGTCCTCACACAGCCCAGTTCCACAGCAGCACGCTCTGCCACACCTTCTGAAAGAGGGGAACATCCTCTCCCAGCCCTTCCAGCAGATGCATCCCAAGTGGCCCATGCTGTCCAAGGCCAGAAGCTGGGAGAAGTGACAGTTGAAGTTCTCCAGCTCTTGGGGTGAAATTGCACTTCCTGGGCTCTGAATGGCACATCCATCCAACTGTAAACAAGCTGAAGCCAGGATTAGACAGTGAGAGCATGCTGGGTGAGCTGGGTCAGCCTTTTGGGATCCTTTCATTTTGCCACAATCAAGCTCCCTCTTCTGTGCAGACATGAAGGCAGAAAGGAAACCCAGCCTGATACTTGTTGAAGTCTCCCCGAATCCTAGAGCACCCTAAGGGCTGGAAGAAAACGTCGTCACAAGTGTTTCCACTGCTGTCTTAAATCCATTCATCATCAACAACAAAAAAAAAGAATTAGCAAAAAAAGGGGTTTACTTATACAGAGGGATATTTCTTTGCTAAAAAACTCCCTCAAATCTCAAACAGGATAATAAAGTTAAAATGTAAGGTATCTACAGACCCCTTTCCCCCCAGAAGTAGCCCAGAATCCATGTACACTGTGCCAGAAGTTACATTCCAAAATGAGGAGTTATTTATTTCTCTTGTCACTCTCCCACTGGATTTTGTTTCCTCGAAAGCACTGGGAGAAAATGTCCTCCTCACTGCTAGGAGGACACGTATTCAGAAGTGTCTGTTTTCTGCTGGGTCTGTACATCTTCAGTCTATTTTCACTGCGGCGTAGATCTTCCGGACAAACATGTAGGCTGCATAGAAGCCAATGGTGCCAGTGAGGAGCCAGAAGGACAGGACCATAAGGGCGGTGTAGCCAAAATATAGTAAGGAGGGAATGAACTCAACAATATCCAGCTAAAACAGAAGAGGAGGGAAAAAAAAATAAAACAACAAGTGAAATCAAGTTCAGAAGTAACGTAAGTCAGCTTCCAAACCAGCCAACACCCTCCACGAGGGGGCATTCAAAAAGGAAACCTGCTCCATGCATTTCTGTTCAGCTGAAAAGACATCTGCTTGGAGGGAGGGAACTGTGAGCAACTCATTGCTTCACATAGGTAACCCAGGCATTTAAACCTCCTATCTGCTATGGAGATTGCTAGTGCAGCTGGCAGCTCAGCTGCCTCGTGCTTGCATAGGGGCAGACTGGGTGGTCCCACCATTTCCTTGTCCAGATCCAACAATCTCCTCTAGAAAAGTGCCACTTAAAGAGGGATAATAATACCTTGTTCACAAAGTAGAAGACAGCATAGATCAGCACATAGAAAGCAGATCCTCCAGACACCAAGAAGGTCCTCCACCACCAGCGGTAATCCTGATAGGGTAAAAAAACCTCAGCATTATCCCACAGGATTCCTTTTTTCCTGTGTCCTTTTTCCCTGGGTCAGGAAAGATGTGAACTTATGGGGACAGGGAGGACATCACTCATTTTCCTTGAAAGGAAAGCACAGGTTGGGCACGGGGAACTACTTTGCCACAGAGCTATTTCCAAACAAAAGATGAAAAGCTGTCAGTGAAACAGAGCCACGTCAGTATTGCAGCACTGGCTAACAAAGAACACGGCTCAGCCTCCAGCCCTGTATTTCTTTTTGGATGGGATGGAATGAAACTTTCTTTGGGAAGAGATGTCAGCTTAAAATGCCCTGTTCCTAGCAGAATTTCCTGTATGAAACCACTGCTCCCAGTCTCACAGATATCAAGTAGCTTCAACTCTCCTTAAAGCAGTAAGAGCCATCAGAACCACACAGCTGGACCATGCAAGATTTCTGCTAAGCAGCAATAACACAATCTGTGCTTTTCCAGAAGCAGTCATGCACTCTGAGCTACTGTAAGTACAACAGAGGAAATGGAGGAAATCTCACCTCAGCACAAAGCTGGAAGTACACCATGACAATGCTGATTTGGGAGCATGATACCACCAGGATTATAAACACCAGGAAGAGAAAACCAAAAAGGTAATAGAACTGGTTCTCCCAGATTGCCTGAAACAAAGACACAGCATAAAATTGTTTTCATGCTACTGTAATCCATCAGTGAGTGCAAGACTACATTCCTCCAGTTAGTGCAGGAAAAATGAGGGGCCCTCAGCTTCGAACAGAAAACATCACAGATCTAGGGTGTTTCACTGCATTATACTTCAGAGAAGTCTGGCTGTAAAAGGTGCCCAAAGACAGCTGTGGCATCTTCTTCCTCCCCTTCATCTTCCTAGCAACGGCACAGCAAGTTCCTCCATGTCCACAGAAAGGTGAGAGATAAGTGACAGCTGGAACAGCTCAGCTGTCCCAAAGCCAGGATTTCTCCTTGACATAATGTTGCATTAAGCTTCATCTTCAGCACCATCCTTCACATCTCTCAAGAAGGTTCTACAGACAACTGCACATGTTTTCAGCACAAAGAGAGTCTGAAGAGACCCAGAGCCCAACTCTCTCTAAGGAAAATACTGAAAGTCCCTGGAGGGAACCTGTCAGCCCTCAACAAGTACAGGAAAATGAGATCACTCCAGGTGGGTGCCCCCTCCCTCCCAGAAGCCCCATCCCTTTGGCACAAGAGGAGTCCTATTCAGGAACAAAGTGGGTTAAATGCTTACACTGAAAATGAAGAACAGTTCGATGAACATTGCTCCAAAAGGCAGAATACCAGCCATGAGAATCCTACAGAGAGAGAAAGGAGAGAGAAAAACCGTAAGCAGCACAATACAACTGCCCGCCTATCAGAAGCTCCCTGCAAGCATCCAGAGCACTCCTACCAAAAGCTCTAAGCTCCAGCGAGCGTTAGAATAAATTTCACATAGTAAATGACACAACTTTTCCCATTGTTGAGCACATTAAACCTGTCGAGATTAAATTTCTGATGCTGCATTACTAAAGAAATCGCAGCTGTGATCGGTCCACATGCAGACATCAGCAGAAGAGTGACGTTCAGGAGGCTAAGAGAACTATGGGGAAGGGGCTTAACTCACCACATGGCACTCACCCAACAAATTTGTTCATATACCACCTCTGCTCTGGGATCTGCCTGGGAATCTGATTGGTCCGTACAGGATTGTCATAGGGCTGTTTGCGAAATCCAAAGTAGTACCCCAGGTAGACCAAGGGCAATGAGATCCCAAACCACATGCAGAGCAAGGCCACCATGGTAGGGAAAGGTACCTGGAAGCACACCAAAAGTAACAAAAACAAGATCACCTACTCTGGAGTCACTGGCCAAGCCAGCTTCAGCCAGCCACTGCACTAGCACCCGCAGTTAGAAAGACACTGTGAAAGCAGGAATTTCCTGACAGCACAGTCACCCACCTCCCACTCCAACAGGCTCCAGAGATGAAGAAGTTAGAAGTTACCTACCGCTCCAGAGGAGTGTTTTCCCCAGATGAAACAGTTCAGGACAAAGCAGATACCGAAGACGACACCCGGATACAAGGTAGCTGTCTGCAAGAGCAAGCATAAGTCAGGAGAACACACGTGGCTTATCAACCAGCTGTTTCTTTCTCATGATCCCACTGTTGGGATGAAGCATCCTGTTTGTCGCAGCACTAATACATGGCAGGAGGGTGTGGGTAGGATCTCACACAACCTGCTTAGTAAAAGCTCTGGCTTTTACCCTGTACTTTTTATAAAGCTACCAGGACTTCTTCCACACCAAATCTTTGCAGAATAACCAGGCTGCATCCCGCTACCCAAAAATACACAGGGAGCTTATCCACAGACCTTGCCATCATCAAACCTGGACAAGTAGCACAGAACACCAAGAGACTCACACAAAAGGCTCCCTTCTTCCATCGATGTCCTTTCAGAGTCCGGTACAAGCGGCCAGCAAAGAATCCACCAAAAACCCTGGACAGAAACAAACCAGGACAAAGAAAAGGAGTTTTCATTGCTGCAAACAGGGAGGGAAAGAAAAGGGGAGCGGAGGGGCGGGCAGGACAGTTCTGTTACAAGAAG
This sequence comes from Chrysolophus pictus, assembly GCA_037305975.1. Classification (NCBI taxonomy): domain Eukaryota; kingdom Metazoa; phylum Chordata; class Aves; order Galliformes; family Phasianidae; genus Chrysolophus; species Chrysolophus pictus. The sequence continues at coordinate 3,902,239 of CM074595.1, forward strand.
CAGTGGTCACCTACCCCATGAACATGAAGAGAAAGCAGGCAGTAGTCATCAGCGCACCCCGGCTAGAAGGCGACAGCATCCCCAGCATAGCAACAACTGTGGAAGAAAAAAGGACAAAAGTTGAGCGGCTCTGATGCACACATGCTATCCTGCATCTGGAAGACAGCAGCCATCCCACATACAGAGTGCAGCTGCCTGGGATCTGTGCCTCTGACACAGACCTCATTTCCTTCAGAGCTTAACATATCCACAGCTCCAGCACCGGCAGAGAGCCACAGCTTTGATCTCAAGCTGCAGACCATGTGTTAACCTCATCTTAGCCAGATATTTGAGCAGGTGCAACTCAGAAAGCAAAGTACATGTGCAAAAGTCTCTCAGCCCACTATCACTCAGCGCTTGTTCAACAGAAATTGTGATCTCCTACCTTGATTACAGACAATACAAAAATTAAAAAAAAAAAAAAAGCCTTCAGCTGGGAAATGCACATCTAGAATACCTGAGTGTCTAGCAACTCAGAAATGCTGAGCAAAATCATACAGCCTAGATCAACCCTGCAAAAAGGAAGCAGCCTTGCGATTTCCCCCAAGCTAACGTGAGCAGATTGAAGCTGCAGTCTGGAGCACTGTTCTTCTTGTTACAGCCACCCCAAGCAACGTGTGCCACTTACAGATGACAATCAGGATCATGCAGAAGAGCTGAATTCCAGAACCCAGGAGAGAGCTGAGGATCATGGGATACTGTGGAGGCCTGAAAACATCTCCATGCACAAGTTTCCAACCAGATTCCTCCATAGTATCTTCCTGTAGCAACAATAAGAAAAGAAAGTATTCAGTTACAGCCCACCAGTGGAAATGAAGGCCCTATCACAGCCACCCTAAGAGGTTAACTTCCTTGCAGCCAGTTCTATAGAATTGTATCACTCTAGTTAAGAAACTTCTTTTCTCTTGGGCTTAGAATGCCAAACTGCCAGTGCCAGGGCACACATTTATCAAACTGACAGCAGTCAGTACCTAGCTCTAAAAACATCTGAACTGGTATCCATTATTGGATACAGAGTAGAAGCGGTGCCACAGAATTACAGAATGGTTTGGGAGGACCCTTAAAAATCACTGCCCCAACACCATCGTAGGTAGGGACATCTTTCACTAGACTGGGTTGTTCAGTGCTCTCTGTCCAGTCTGACTTTGAACACTTCCAACAATGGTGACAGCACCACATCACAGAACTGCACTTCTCAGCTTCAGAATTGGAAGAAAAATGGAGCAAGAAAAGAGATGAGATGGAAAGAAATAACTACATCTACATCTTCAAACCAGGTTCCTGCTGATTTGTGTCCCCCTCCCTCTTTGATCCCAGCCCCAAGAACAAAAGTCATACAATGTCATCTTCCTTGTTGTAGTTGGCTATGTCCTTCCGGAGAGTGCGAATGATGATCATGCTGAGAATACCTGAAAACAAGTACAGTTTAGCTCAGGGGCTCCTGTGTGGTCCTGCTGCTCTCATGCTGTGCAGCCACACTGATCCCACCAACACAGACAGATCTGACTAGGAGAAGCAGCCTTGAGTCATGACTCTTCTCTCCCAGCCTACGGCAAAACCAGAAACAAAACCCCAGGGAGAAAAAAGGCCAGTGCACAAACAGGGCACTGTGGCTTTCCTGTTGTTGTTTTTCTTTAAACCACACTTATTCTACTACCTCAGCTACCCTCGTCAGAGAGCAGACCTTGATAACAGTCTGATCCCACAGAACTCTGCCCAAATCAGGAGGATTTAAGTGTACTAATGTCTATTTCCTGCCCCTTCTGATCAGGCTTAGACACAAAAACAATCCTCCCCAAGCTACCTGCTGCTGAGGCTTAAAGAAAACTCCCTGCACATAAATGGTAACGCCTTCTTCACCCCACACATCTCACTCACCTGAAAGGAAAAAGACGACCACAACTGAGTTAATGATAGAAAACCAATGAATCTGCACATCACTCATGGTCAGGTAGGTGTCCCAGCGGGATGCCCATTTAATGTCACTTTCCTGAAAGAACAGCAATGCGTGACCAGAGACCCTTCAGACATCCTAGAAGCTATCACCATCCCATGTCTTCTCACCAGCACATTCCCAATGTCTTCCACAACACCTGTGTGGCACACTCAGAGCACTAACTGCTAACAAGTCAGTGCTGGGTAGGGGTGGCCAGCTGCCAGCCAGCTTCCCTCTTCTCCCTCACCTCCCAGTGGACAGAGTAGGTGAACAGCAACTGGTTCTCCTTGGTGGGGTCTATCTCCTGAGGGGCAGAGCCCGTTGCTTCAGGCAGGGTGCACAAGCCTTTCTCATCAGCCTTCAAATCTGCAAAAGAAAATATGGCATGCACTAGGTCATCCCTCCCATCCAAAGCATCATCTGATCATCCTGGCCCCACATTCAAGGCACCGTGCTTCTATTACTCCAAATACTGCAGGGGAAGCATTAAATCCTTTCCCAGCTGCTATGCAATATGCAAAACAATTATTCCAGTCAGCAGAGAAATAGCATTAATAAACTTTAAGGAAAACTATGTGCAGTCTTCACCTTAACCAGAAGGGCAAAAGCCAGAGGTTCTGAAGCCTAGGATCTAGATCACAGATAAATCCTCTGTCACACTACACACTAAGAAACAAGACCTCTCCAGCAAAGCCAGAGGAAAGCTGCATGGGATGGTACACACTATGGGCAGCTCTGCTTTGGAAAACTGTTTTCATGTTGAGCTTAATGAAATAAGAATGCTACTCCCTCAACTATTATTTTTTAACCTTCAGTCCCTCTGGAACAGCTCCTAATATTCTGTGGATCTCTGGACTGTCACGCCTGCTGGCATCCTGAGACAATAGCAGCCATAAAATTCATTTGGCCATAAAAGAGATTCTTCTCCCTTGCCTCCCTTCCCTAAAAGTCTCCCACCTTCTAGTTTAATGCTTTGGGGAATCACTTCAAAGCGCACGACTCTGTAGGTGGGCTCCTGGTTTTCTTCCACGTCCTCTCTGTGGTAGTAAAGGATGAAGGAGAGGTGGTTGTGCAGGTAGAACTAAAACAGATTGACAGTAAATAAAACATTAGCAACCCAAAGAAGGAATGAGTGAATTTTAGAAGCACACGGAGAAAGCTAGGGAAGAAAACTAAAGATTCCAACTGTTCCCGGACACACTGTGCTACAGCACAAGATCAAGCTAACACTTCCCAAGGTTAAAAGAACAAGAGAGAAAGGGTATTGAAAAGGTGACAACTCAATGACTCCAAGCAACAGTGACAATGTTTCAGCCTATTTCTGGCCTAGACAATACTGTTACGTTCAGATATATCTCAGCCATGTATTCAGTGAGAACTTCAGTGGCAAAAGAACCACAGAATTGATGCTGGAAGGGCCTCAGTAACCACGGCCTTGAGTTTTCTGCTTCCTTTCTCTATCAGATAAACATTAATTAGTCTGTGGGTGCTCACAGCTGTCCTAAGTTTGCACTTTCAATAGGATCTTACATCACCTACTACAGGAACAAAGTACAGATCGTTAAGCAGGCACAGCAGGTTTGTTCACCAATGAGAGCTTACTCTCAAGTAACAGAGCTGTGTTTGCACCTGATCACTGACTGCTGAACAGATGAATCTTAAGTCAAACAGCTAATCTTCAGAGCAGACAATCAAAGAAAATACCTGCAGGAGTACACACGCTAAATCTCCATTTGCAGGCTTATGAAGCTTCTCCCAGATGCTCACAAATAGGAAGCAGCTCTGTTTTGTGAAGTTTGCCAGTGCTTTTATTACATTTTTTTTTTTCCCCAACATCCCATACCCTTTTCTACCCCTCCTAAACTATGTTTCTTTCACAGGTAACTAAGTACACTGCACTGAAGGAATCAGACTTGTGTTTATTCTAGTCTGGAATGTGACTACAAGTTTGTTTTGTTTGTTTGGGTTTTTAAGCACAAGATGCTCCAAGGCTCTTAAAGATCAGCCAGCCTTTGTTCTCCTGAGAAAAACCACATGCAGTGTGTCAGTGCTGGGAGTCTTGGCTATCACTGCAGTATTCCAGCACCTGCCCCCACTGCCTCCCATCAGGAGACCTCTCTCATATTTCCTCTCTCTATAAAAGCTTCTGTTGCATTCCTAACCCTGATGTTCTCCAGGGGATTTCTAACACCTTCTGACAGACACCCACAGCTCCTCCAGGCACCCTCACACAGCATCCAGATACTCTACCTTGTTCCCATCCAAAAACCCAAGCCTGTATCCATGCTCGAACTGCACATCCTTCTCCTTCTTCTTTTCCTCTTCCTCGCGATTGGAATAAAACTCCAGCCTCGTTGCCACAGGTAGGTTATCAGCAATGCTGAAAACACAGATTTCAGATCAAACTTGTCCACAGCACAGAATCCCCACTGACACAAACCCATGCTCGAGATGACTCACAGGTGGACATAGTAATCTTCCCTGATCCGCTCAGCCATCAGTTTGCTCTGATCCACTGTCAGGGTGACTGGCTTGTTGGGTAAGTTGCACAGAACTTCACATTTCTTCTCTACGTTCATGAAAACCTGGAAAGGTGTATTTACAATTCGATCCCCCCGGAGAACCTCACCTGGAAAACAGGGAAATAAGGGCAAGGTTGAAGACTGCCAGGCTTCTTACCACTGGTACTGCCCTGGATTTGCAGTGCACCGTACAGCTAGAGTGATGAGAGCAAGTCTCCCTTGTTAGCACAAATACAAGTAAAAGGCTATAGGATGGTTTATTTATTTTGTTGGAAAACCTACAAAGCTGCTTTTACAGCTTTCCTTGAGGTCAGTTGTCTCCCTTCTAAAATACACAGACATTCTGGTTTGCAAACTGCCAGCACATAAAGAAATAGAGCACGCTCTCCACAGCTTATTAGAGAGGATACTGCCAACTGCTTCTCCTCCTCTAAACCCACAGTCAGCTCCCAAGTGACAGCCTGCTTATTGCTGGGGAGCATCCTCATCAGCAGATACATACCAAGATTCTCAGCTTTGTATGTTATCTCGATGGGCTGGCAGAAGGGCAATGAGTAGTACTCATATGGTAACTGGGTTCGTGAGCTGGTGAGCTTCACAGCCTGGAGGAAGAAAGGAAGAATTATCCCTGTGACAGAACCCTTTTGGCATCAGCCAGAAGCTGAAGGTCACTTCAAGAAGCATCCCGTACAGCTCACTCTTGGAAGCTGTAAGAACATACAGAAGGTCCTTGCAGAGCTCCAGCTTTCTTTCCTTTTGCACAGTTCCAAGCTGTACATTCTCTGCAACTTAGTAGCACTTAATTCACAGAGAAACCCTTGAAGAAAGGAGCACGGTGGATTGTTTTCACAAATTCATGACTCAGTGAAGTCCCACAAAACAGCAAAGAGCTTCAAAGAAATTCAAGGGTCAAATTTTGTGTGGGACTGCAGTTGTTTCCTTAAAAAAATAGGAAATAAAAATCACGTCACGCTGAACCTAGAGGTCTGGCCTCTGGAAGTATGGAGAGTTGAGCAACTTTTGTCTTTGGAAGCCACCAGATTGGGAAGACAAAGGACAGTGACAAAACCCAAACACTTCTGGAGAGTTCTCACAAATCACACCGCACAGGGGAAGTGCAGAGACACACTGCAAATAGCCAGGGCCACAGTTGCTCATAAAAACAGGAGTGTTTTGTAACGCAGCCAAGCTCATTTATTGGAAGAGCACTGGCAAACACGCTGACTTGCATTATCACTTGAGGAAGCATTTGGCTCATGCAATCCCTTTGAGAACAGCCATTCCAATACCTCCTCCTTCCAGGAAGCTTACTGTAGCCACAGGCAAATCTCATTTGCTTAAAAATAGCCCAGACTGCAGCCATAGAGCAAGTTCTGTTGTGGGAGCATCAAACCTCAGCATCCCCAGGGTGCTGGATTTTGCTGAGACAGAGGCCACAGCTTAGAAAAATAAATGAAAAGGGCTATAAATTGCTGAAGCCTGGAAACGAGGCCTGGCTTCCTCCTGTATGGCAAAAGCAGTTCCAGCACTCAGCACCAGCAATGTTGCACAGGCACAGCTCTTCAGCAAGCCGGGGCTGTAAGATCCACCACGCTCAAGAACAAATGTCTGTACTTGGAAAGGACTTATCATGGTTTGCACTTGACTCAATACAAAACATTCAAAAGAGGAGAATACTGAAGAGGTTTGACTCAAACTACTTCTCTGACCTACCATCTTCCACACACAGATGGAGAGTCAGTAGAGTGCTGGAGAATAACCAGATTAAATTCACTTCAGAACTGCAGTGAGAAAGAGGGCTCTCTTTGTCAAACAGAGCAACACCTTGAGGAGTTTGGTGCAACTGCTGAAGGAACTGGGTAGAAGAAATTAGAAGCAAGAAAAAGAATTGTGTTGGGAACTGCAGTGACCACTTGAGGACTGCTTATCCCCAACACCATACATGAAGGTAGCGAAAGTCTGACCTGCCAGTCCCATTCAGCAGCTACAATATAAAGTAGGAAAATGAAAACACACACAGAACCCCCAAAACAAACATACTAGCAGCTTCAAGTTCATCCCACCTTTATTTCTACAGGATCGTTCCAGTGGAAATTGATAGGAGCCACACCAGGCACGTAGAAAGTATCCGTACCATGAAGCCACAACAGCAGGAGCAGCAAATACCTTAGCCTTTCCTGCAAAAAAAAAGAAATATTAAAATACAAAACAAACACCAGAACATCATTGGAGGAGGACAACACCACTGAAAGCACTCATCCCAGACACTACAAAGTCCTTATAGTCAAGCAGTGAAACACCAGTTAATTCAGAAAAGCTGTTAGCTTTGTACCATGGCTCTCATTGAGCACCTTCCACTCTCTGCTTCCTCACATGCAATTAGGAGAGTGTTGGCTTTGCTCAGCTGCAAGACAGCCATGTTTATCTGTACTATGATTTGCCTAGCAGGTTACCAGAGTTATCATTAACCCTCATCTGGATTTCCATCAGCTCTGTGGGTCAGGAGCTGCCCTGCACCATTACCTGCTGCACTCACATCGCAGCTCACAGCACCCAAAGGGGCTGCTCACATCCACTCTCTTTCCACCTACAAACACTGTGATACATTTTAATTTTTAAACATAAAATGTACATAAAATGTAAATGCTAGAGACTTGCCTGAAACGTGTTAAAACTAAGTTGCCAGCTACTATCTACCCCCATCACCACACCCTTACAAGGAAGATTTCCAGACCTATCCCAAGTTCAGCTTAATGTAGTTACAGCAGGCAGAGATCATCGTCTGGAAAGCAATGGGGAAATGCTTCTTAGAATTCCTTGGACTTGAACAGTACCCTGAAGTGGGGTAGGTTTCATGTACTTCACTAAGTTTTGCCTTCTCTGATCGTGTAAAGGAACGCTGTGACTCTGAGCCATTAGGAAGAGATGTCCCAGGCAGGTGAGCACCAGAGGGAGTGCTGTGCCCCACAGCAGCCAGCTGCCTGTAGCACTTCTTGCTCCATTTGTCACCAAAATGCCTGACATCCGCTGCACAATATTACTTAGCAAAACCAAAACCACATTGGTGCAATCCTTGTCGTGACAGGCTTGATAAAAATAAGGATAGAGCCTTTGGAAGGCACTCAGGAGACACACAAGCACATAGAAGATGCATTGGTGATGACACCTGTGGCAAAAGTCAGGCTCTTGGATACAGATGGTGATGACTCAAGACAGTACCAGGCAACAGAGAAGGTGAGAGAGGGACTATAGAAAGCATTGCCAGGAAAAATTATTTGGGGCAAGAAGTGGGAACACTACTATGCAGCGGGTAGGATGGAGTTTCAAGAGACATTGGAAGGAAGTACGTGTGATGCTTGAAGCCTTCCTCATTAGGATCCTTGTTGCCATACTCATAGATCAGCCTCCTCCTCTCCAGCTGAAGAGAGAAGCTTATCAATGTAAACACAGATAAGCACCAAAACATCTGCACAACTCCTGGGCCTGGCCAGGCAATCTCTCATCCGGAAGATGCCTGCAGGACAGAACACCACCTGTGCAAGATCAAAATGAGCAGGATAGAGCTCTGCTTATCACATCCCCTGCTGACGCACAAGCTTCCAGAAAAAAGGAGATCCTGTCTTCATGGCCTCTACCACAAAGTTCTGAGCAGTTCAACTCTACAGTTCTGAGCATTTCAAAACACACACATGAGAAATCACTCTGGGGATAGCCTAGCATCTAATGTGCCAGGTAAGCCCACAGCAAAACAGCAAGTGGTACAACGCAGAAGCACAACTCCAGCCCAGGCCAGCATCAGGGAGCAGCTATGGTGCTGCAGGCAGAACCCCAGCACTGAGCAAGGCACAGAGCCTCAGCAGGGACACAGACATGGAACTCAGCACCTGAAGCCTGTGGGACTCCTAATGAAAGAATCTGAAAACATGACAATCCATTCCTGTAATTAACCTTAGAGTGAACCACTTAACTGTAAAAGTAAATTAACTGGAATCTTTCTTACAGTCATTCTAACACTGCATTTTTTGTCCTATGCACAGTGTAACACTACAACGTGATGGAAAGTAAAGCAACGGTAGTGGGGTGGCAAAGTCTGTGGCTGCAGCAAATGAAGACAAGCCCAAATACAGCAGTTGTGGATACAGAAACGAAGGAAACAAGCTGCTTACCTTCAGAAGACCTCAGGTATGCAGGGATCTCCAGTGAGATGCCTCACCTCCACTGTCAGCCCTTAAATGAGGGCTGCAAGGGGTGGATCCTGGCTCCAGCCCTTCTGGTCACTCGGATGCATTGCTTACACCTGAGCTCCCCTGGGTTGGCCCTGCCTTCCCACCAGGTGCTCCATCACTGCTTCAGGCCATGACTTAGCATCTCCACTACACACAGCCACAAACAGAAGCTCGCACAAAAACCCTCTCCAAGAAGGTATTCCTGGATAACTATCACTAGGCTTAATGCATGTAAGCAATTCCAGGACACTGTTTCTTTGATTTATCTCATCTAGAAAGACTTGAACAACACTGCCTTTTCTTCTGCAAATTCTCAAAAGATTTTTGTGAAGGACCCTTCAAGCAACAGCAATTCCCAACACCACAATACAGCTCATTCTGTATAGGTTCCCAGTTCAACTATGGACTTGTGAACATTGTGCTGTATTTTCTTAAAGAGAAGAAAACGTAGGAAATGAGAACAGCAGATAGCATATGAATGAGATGATGGAAATATGAAAAAAGGGCAGAAGATACAGAACAGCAGAAGTCAAGAGCTTTCAACCTTCGCTTTTGAGGAAAGCCAGGGAGAGCAGCCTGTGCCTGGCCATTTGTCCAACCATTTGTCCAGCCAGACACACAAAGCCCTGACCCCAATTACCATATTATTCCAAAGTTTCAGTGACCACAACCTTTAAACACGGTGTCAGAAAGGGAAGACAGAACACAGTGCTCTAACATGCTGCAAGAAACAAAACCCCACACACAACAAAGCACACCTGGGCTCTCCCCACATGCACTCACTCACCAGGCAGCCACAGGATGAGCCCAGCATCTGCTCACCACCCTCCCTTGCCCATTGTGTCCTTGACAACTGCTTGCACAGCCTCACCCTTATCACACTCCTGCCCAGCCAGTGCTCGTACCCAGAGGAGTCGCTGAAAGCCTTTAGAAAAGAGACAAGCACTGCATTCACATCGATCTCAGAGAGCCCCTTTGAGACCAGGAGAGCTGTCAGCAGCCTTCACTGCCTTTCACAGGAGGCTACAAGGAAATGCTCCATCCCTGGAGGCATCCAAGGCCGGGTCAGACGGGGCCCTGGGCAGCATGATCTAGTGTTGGCAACCAGCCCAGGGCAGGGGGTTGGAACTGGATGATCATTAAGGTCCCCTCCAACCTAAGCCATTCTATGAAACACCCAGGAGAACCATCTCCAACACTCCTCATTGCCTGGGAGGCAGCCAGCAGAGCACGGCAGTGTTAAAGCCAAATGAATGAGAGCCTCCAATCCCCACACAGCGTCCACCTGAGAATGGACTCAGTACAGCACACAGCCTCTGTGCACAGCCCTGCTCCTGCACTGCTTCACCAGGACACCGTCCTTCCGCGCTGGTGGGGAGGAAGGCTGCTGTCATGCAAAACCAGTGAGTGCCTCACCCCAGTGTGTTTCCTCCTGCTCCTGGGGGCCCTGATGCTCACCCACATCGCTGGATTCCCACCAGGAACAGCTCCGGCGACTTAGGGAGTAATTCAATCGTTAAAATATAACTGCAAAATTAGGAAGGAGGGGAAGGGAAGGGAAGGAGGGGAAGGAAGGACCCAGCCAGCATCAGCCACTGTCGAGCACTCAGGATGGCGCAGACGACCGACCCGGAGCAGGCAGCTGCCGGGACGGCACCGGACCGCAGGGTCGGAGCACCGGACCCGGCTCGGCCCGTGGCGAAGCGCCCGCCGCCCTCTGCCCTCCGCAGCCGACATCGCCCCGCAGGGCCGCGGTGCCACCCCGGGAGGCGGCGAGGCCGCAGCCGGACTCGGAGCACCGTCCCCGGCCCGGAGAGCCCGCGAGGCCGAGGAGCCGTCAGACTACGAGCGGTGTCGGTGCCGCTCCCGCCCGACCCAGGCCCGCCGGACGGAACGCGCGCGGCCGCCCCGCACTCACCACCATCGCCGCCGCCGCCGCCGCCATCTTGGATCCACGTGTCGGCGCCGACGTCACCGGAAGCGGCGCGCGGTTGGCTGCGAGGCCCGTCGCCATGGCGACGGCGGCCTCGGCGCCCGGCGGCGGACTGCGCTCGGCCCGGCCCGGCTCTTCCTCCGACGGCAGCGCGGAACCCGGCACAGCGATGCCGACGGTGGGGCGGGGTCCGCCAATAAGGCGTTAGGGCTCGGAAACCTCGGGGTGGCGCTGGGGATGAGGGCGAGCCGCGCCGCCATCTTTACTGAGGGCAGCGGCCTTCGCGCTGAGGACGGGCGCGACGCCGCGGGCGCCATCTTGTGTGCGGGCATTGACTCCTCCGTCTCTCCCCGGCAGGCCCGGCTCGGCCCTGTGCAGCTGGCATGGCGGCGTGCTCGTGTTTCAGCCCGGTTGTACAGAACGGAGGTGATGCCACGGACGGGGCTGCAGCTGTGGGGTGGCGTAAATATTTTATTGACTACAAACAGAAGCGTCTTAAAGCCAGCAAACAGCGGTGTTTGTTTATGCGTGGGGGAAACAATGATCTCTGTCTCTCTGTTGTGAGAAGCAGGGGGCATCTGTACAAAAATAATTCTCCCTCTCTTCTTCTTCTTCCCCAGGTGTCACATCGTTAAATACTAAGAAAACCAGAAGGATAAAATGAGTGTGCAAGGACAAAATGAGTGTGCAAGGAACGTTCGTTGCTCATCGTGCAAAGCCCTGCAGTGCTGCTGCTGGTCCCAGAGAGGCTCAGCGATCCTCATGGCTGCCTTCCATCCCACCGCGTTCTGTGGCTCTGCGATTGTATGGTGTCACTGAGGTGCAGTCAGCCCCGCTGTGCGTGCATTCCTTGCGCTCAGCAGATGAAGCACCACGTGTGGGACACCCAAAGGGAGCTGTGGTTCTGTGACACCTCCTCAGGGCCCCGGGGCAGGGATGAGATGAAGTGCTGCAGTGCTGTACCCAGAGGCTCGAATAAACTGCTCCACTTGTGCCTCTTGTGCCCAGCCAGGCCACATCTGGAAGTTGTCATTTTCTGTACCAGGCCGGCAGATGAGGGAGGCACACATTAAACGCCACAAGCGGGGCAGGAAGGAGCAGGGTGCGTGTGGTGCTGATGGGATGGTGCGCACAGTGCTCTCCGCTGCCTTCACCACACTTTCTGCTCTATGCCTGCTGCTGGTACTGGCCCTCTGTCGCAGTAAAGAAATCCTCCAAAATGCTCTGCATGTACTCAAAGGTGGGACGGTCCTCTGGTTTGGTTTTCCAGCATCTCATCATGACGTCGTAGAGCTCCTCAGGACAGCTTTCTGTGCGGGGCATGCGGTAGCCGTGCTCCAGAGCTCTGATCACCTCCGCGCTCGACATCCCTAGAGAAGTGGGGCAGAACATTTCAGGGGCTGTCACTGATTTCTTTAAAAAGTAACAAACACACAAAACCCAACCTCCATCCTTTGGGCAACATCACTGTGGAGAGAAAGGACAGGTTGGAGGAGGAGGGGAAGGGGAGATCCCGCTCTTCTTGGGGGAAACGTGCCAACAACTGTGATGCCACATCCCTTGTCGCCTGGAGTTTTGTACCCCACTTGAGCAGATCAGATGGGAATTGTAATTGTTTTGTATGAATTCCATCTGCTGAGGCTTTAATGAGCCATTCTTCCCATTGTCACTGATAAAAACAAGGTAGGGTAGATGGCAGAGTTGGTCCATCCCCCACAACTCTTTAAAGCCACTCCTTAGCCTTCATGGATGGGTTGTGACAATAGTTACTTTCCAGGTACAGTCGTTTTCCAATGAAAAAAGGCACCAGAGAAGCAATTAGCATATAATAGAGAACACTTCCTACTGACAATGTTATACAGATTTTTTGAGCTTTCCCAAAAACACCTGGCCCAGCTATCAGCCCTGAATTGATGTTCTCCTTCCAAACAAGCTTTTCTGCAGGAAGCAGAAAAACAAAGGTAAGTGCTATAAACACAAATAATTGTGACCTTGAGATCTCTGAGCTGTGTTTCCAGTGTAAGATTCAAATTTCTTGCCGTTGCCTCTGTTTTTGGTGATCTAACTTCATGGAGAAGAAAATCCCATAGATGGGGCCCAAAACATGGAGCACATCTTTTGGAGCTGGCTTAGAGCAGGAATTTCACCTCTGTACCTGGGTATGGGATGCGCCCGTAGGTAACGATCTCAGTCAGAAGGATTCCAAAGGACCAGACATCAGATTTTATAGTAAAAGATCCATAGTTGATTGCTTCCGGTGCAGTCCATTTAATGGGAAATTTGGCACCTGGACCAAGAGATCCAATGAGAAACATGAGCTAAAACCCAAACACTGAAAATTTGGTAGTGAAATATGGGGAACAAGAAACAAACAGAACAGGAAGATGTGAAGCAATGCAAATGAGAGGGGCTTCCACTCATCTGTTCAATTGCAGTACATCTCTGGGTCCCTGCTGCCAAGGCTGCACATTGATGAGGGGCTCTAAGGGAATCCCACAGCCCTTCACCATCTCAGGAAGGAGCCAGACTCCCACAGCAGCTCTCGTACCTTCCCGAGCTACGTACTCATTGTCTTCAATGATCCTGGCCAGCCCAAAGTCTGCAATCTTGCACACCAGCATTGCTGACACGAGAATGTTGGCAGCTCTCAAGTCTCTGTGAATGTAGTTCCTCTTCTCAATAAAAGCCATTCCTTCTGCAATCTGCAAAAAGCAGAAAGACAGAAACGCAGGTCTGTTTGAAATAACACGAAACCCATAGAAGTGACTGTTGCTAGGAATGGAAGAAGCTGAACTGATTTGTGAGCGCACAGAAAGAAGGGCAGGAGGGGGCTGAGCTGTGGCAGGGCGTGGGACACCTATGGTGGAAATGTGATGGAGGGCTGCGTGGGAAGCACTGCAGCGTAGGATTGTGAAAGAGGTTGGGGTGACCCAGCACTGCTCATTTATGGTTGTGTGAGAACAGCAGCAAGAACTGGCGTCCAGAGAGCTGGCATGCTCAGGAGCAAATGTCTGGGGATGCCCACAGGCCAAAGTGTGGCAGCTGCATCCATAGCCATGTAAATGTGCCGAGCAGTAAATCATTCTCCATTATGAGCAGACAAGAGAACAGCCTCCGAATGCACAAACAGCTGCTGGAGAGAAGTGGGGATCTCCTCTTTGCTAAAAGGGCACCAAATGGAGAGGGTTTCCCTGGGGAGAATAAAAAGCCCTGAGATGGGTCTCTGGAGAGGGCTGTGAAGTCAGCCTGGAGGCAGGATAGTGCTGCTGACCCCAAAGATGGCCCCAGCTCCATCTTCTGAGCTCTCTTTGCTCAGTGACTGCACAGCTGTCGGCCCCTGAGCAGCACAGAGATGCACTGCTGTGTGCACAACCCAAACCCAACTTTGTGCTGAATTAGCCTGAGCTGGGATGCTAGCAGCACCTAGAAGGGGAAAGCGCCAGAGCAGCCGGAGGGGAAGCACTCCCCTCCCCATTACACCACAGTAAGATGCACAAAATACAGAAGTAAGCAGGCACTGCAAGAGTGGAAGGGTTATTTGCAGGGCCCCATGCGGCTTTGCTGGTTGTGACTAAGCAGCATCTCCAGCCAGGAGCCCAGCTACTGCCTGCTCACTGCCCGGTGCTGCACAGAGCACGATAGGCTTATAGGGATGTGCTTAGAGCCAACGATCTGCTCTGCACCTCCAAAGCCTGGGCTCCAATCCGAGCTTTGCTGTTGCTCAGGTTCCTCCATTCATCGAGGCACCAAACTTGGCTCCAAGGTTGGCTGTTGGCCAGCAGCTGCAGGCGCTGCAAAAGCAGCAGTACCAGGATGGTGTCTGCACAAATGGTTGCAGACACAAAGCTAGGTGGGTAAGAGCACACCCAGCTGTATTCCAAATCCTGAAAACATCCCTGAACCTCTTTTCACTGAGTCCCTCTTCTCTCCAGCTGCCTTCCCACAGCCCATGGCAACTCTCTGGCTGGAAGATGAATTTAAGCATAGCTTCTACCATAAACCTCCCCAAATCGTTGCTGCTCCATGGGGAGCTGCATGCTTACAGCTGAGGCTGTGCTACTCAGGGCCAGCACATCCTGAAGAAAGGTCTGCAAAAATCAGTAATAGAGAGCCAGCTCCAGCTCTTCACCCTACAAAGCAGAGCTGCAATGGGCCCCCAGGACTGCAAACCCATGGGGCAGGAACTCAGGGCCAGCACTGGCAGTGCCTGGGCTTGCTGCAGTTAGTGGGTTAATGGGGAGGAAGCAACTGCTTCTCCTTTTGTGCACATTTGCTCCCACAGTCTGCAGCACAACAAACCTCACTGCCCCATTCCTGCATCCCCTGTTCTGTGAGTCCTCGCCATGCACGGAGGTTCTGCAGCATTTCCCTTCCCTGGAAGCACGCTCTCAGTGCTCAGCCCTGGGCACCAAGCCTTGCACTCTGCTTTACAGCTCCTTGGCAGGGAGGAAGGGTAGGTCCCCAAAAGCCAGCCATGAGCTGTCAAGGGATTTAAGCCACTTAAGCTCAGTTTTTCTTTGCTAGCACTGAGAGATGGAGTGGGAAGCTGAGGAAGATCTGTGCCCTGCTCACCTGCGCGGAAAAGTCGATCAGCTTTGGCAGTGGCTGCTTGTTGCCTTCCTCACTCTTCAGGAAGTCCAGCAGGCTCCCTGAGGGCAGAGCATGGCGCTCAGCCTGGCTGCAGCCCAACAACTCCCATGCTCACCCACCGGTGGCACAGGTCCCCTCCTGTCCCAATCTCTCCCTCTATCAGGGCTGTCCCCGCAACCCCCCAGCCCCTACCTCCTGCACCCCCATGTCCCACACCATGCAGGCCAGCAGCACCTTTCTCCATAAACTCGGTGATGATGTATATGGGCTCCTCCCTGGTGACCACAGCGTGCAGTCTCACCAGCTTGTCGTGCTGCAGGCTCTTCATGAGGTTTGCCTCCTCCAGGAAGGCACTCACAGACATGCTGCCGGGTTTCATTGTCTTCACTGCCACCTTGGTGTGCTTGTTGTAGGTTGCTGTCGGGATACCAGCCCCACTCATCATTGTCCCACCATCCTTCTACCACTTCTCCCATCTCTCACCTTTCTCCCTTTGCCACCCTCACTCTCACCCATCCACACTTCTCCAAACTGCCCGGCTCCCAGCTTCTTCTCCAGCTTCAGCGACTCCCGAGGAATTTCCCAGGCATCTTTCTCCCAGGGCTTCTGGGGTCTGGGCACACTGCAAGGGTAGGTGAGCCTCCGGCACAGCCCATCACTCTGCCCTGCCAGAGAGCAGCAAGCGCAGTCAGCCAGGCTCCATGGTGTGTGGTTGTGGGGCAACAGCTGGTGCCAAACACCGTTATTGCAGCATAGCACAGCTGAGCATTACCATGCAGCATGGCACAGCCAGGGCACCACCATGGAGACAGGCATTTCCCAGGCCCTGTGAGCATTTGGTGCCACCAACACCCCTGCCAGGCATTGTGGGGGGACGCTGAGTGGCCACAGTCTCAGTGGAAGCAATGTGCCAGGGCTCACCCTTATAGTGCTCCACCAGCTCCTGCAATGTGTTGAAACTGCTGCGTGAGGAGATGTAGAAACCACCACTGTCCAGTGTCCGGATCCTGTAGTGCTTGATGCTGCCTGCCTGCAGGCCGTCCCCATCCCGCACCGACAAGGAGTAGCAACCTGCTCAGGGATGGACAAGCTGTGCCATGGGGCAGCATCCCCTCGGCTCCTGGCTGAGCCACCAGCATAGCATCATCCCTGCCTGGCCCCAGCACAGCCCCAGGCAGCAGTGTCTGTCTCTTCATGGGGCTCAGGGCAGCATCATGGGCTCATGCAGGGATGCTTGCAGAAGGAGGGTGGAGCCTAGCTCCTGCCTGGCAGCAAAGCAGAGCCCCCAGTGTGTATTGAGCCTCTCTCCTGGTCAGGTGTGCAGAAGGGAGGCCCTTCTGGAGCTGCCTCACCCCCTGGTACCTTTGGTCGTCTCACTGTCCCGAATCATGAAGGATCCCAATGTATTCCCTGGGCTGAGCAGCTGCCGCTCCGCATCCTTCCGGCTGATACCTTTGAAGAACCACCTGCAGCAGGAAATGAGCAAGCAACGACCACTGCTGGGAGCCAGGAAGCCAAGGCTGGCACAGGCTGGGGCTATTAGCCCTGGCACAGTGGGGACATGGGGTATGACTGGAGATGACTGCAATGGGAGTACGTGGGACGCTCACTCTTCTGCCTCCAGTGAGTTCGCTCGGGCGACGAAGTTGCTGGGGATGAAGCCCTTGCGCCCTGTCACCAGCGACCGTGCCTGCCACCACTCTCCCAGCCTGAGGACACAGACAGCCGCAGGTCAGCACAGGGCACTGCCAGCACCCACGAGCCATAGGGACAGCCCTGGGCAGGGGACACGTACTGCTCCAGGACCTGCAGTCGCTCCCCTTTCTGGAAGCTCAGGTCCCCAGAGTGCATCGCCTCATAGTCATACAGTGCCAGCACCACGTTGTCCCCTGAACCTGCAGTGAGAGTGGCTCCTGGGTGCCTGTCCCCAAGTTGGGACCACGCACCACACACCCACGTGTCCCTGCTGCCAGGAAGCACAGAAC
Source organism: Chrysolophus pictus (assembly GCA_037305975.1). Classification (NCBI taxonomy): domain Eukaryota; kingdom Metazoa; phylum Chordata; class Aves; order Galliformes; family Phasianidae; genus Chrysolophus; species Chrysolophus pictus. The sequence continues at coordinate 3,919,470 of CM074595.1, forward strand.
TCCCACACCACCAGGTTTGGTTCCAATGAGGACCCCACTGTGCTCCCCTCCCATCGCTGTGTGTACGCACCATCCGCCGGCGGGGGCACAGACACTCCGTGTTTGTCGTGCTGCAAATGGGACAACAAATAGGAGAGTGTAATGATGGCATACATGGGACCTGTGGGGGTCTTAGACACTCATCCAAATCGCCTAGCACTGGCAGAGTGTCTCCTTCCTCAACACCTTCATTTCTCTCTGACTGTCCACATTCCTTTATTCTCAGCAGTGTGGGCTGGGACATTGCCCACATTGCACTCCCATCTCAGTGCCCACCCCAGCCCTGTGCCCACTGCCACCCAGGTGGCTCCATGTCCCCTGTGCCCCTGTCCCCTGCAGCTCCCACTTACTTGCTTGCTGCCAGACGTGGGGTCCTTCTCATTGTGGCCTAACTGCATCTTCTCTTGAACGCTATCTTCCTTTGACTTCACGCAACCCATCCTGTGTGTGTGTGAGGATGAGGGGGGGGAGAGGGGAAGAAGTTGCAACAGCACCAAAAGCCCCACACCCACAGTTCCCACTCCAGTACAGCTGGGTGTCACAACCCTGCTCACACCAACAGGTTGGGTTCCACAAAAGCAAAAGCCAGACTCTCCCCCAAAGAAATGTCAGTAGGAAAATGTGCTGCCAGCAGCAGCGGTGCAGGGAAAGCCCCCAAAAGGCACTTCCCTCTGTCCGACAGAGACCTCAGCCCAGGGGAAAGGAGAAGGGTGCAGCAAAGGAGGAAGCAAAGGTCTGTGGCACTGTGGGGGACATGCATAGCATCACTTCAGTCCCACGGCTCTCGAGAGACTGTCACTGCCACCTCCCAGCCATGTCACCCTCACTTCTGGTCCTTTACAGTGAACCAGAGCCTTCGCCCACCATGCTCTCCAGCAGAGCAGATGTGGCTGAGCACCTCACAGTCACCAACTCTCCACGTCTTGGGGCACTGTCCCATGCAGTGACCTGGTAGTAATGGGTATCCCCTGGTGCACCTCATGTTCTGCAGCTCCTGTGGCTGAGCCCAAATGTGGGGACAGGAAGGGACACCACGGCATGACCTCCTCCCTCCCAGCACCCCAGCATCAACTTCATTGGCACTGCCCCCCTGCCATCCCCAGACTTTGGTCCCCATCCTGGGGCCACCACCCCTAGCCGGGACAGGACAGGGGCAGAATACAGCAAAGGGTACCACTGCAGCAGGTCTGCTGTCTCAGGCAGGGATGGTGAAGGGCAGCCCTTTAGCGGGGGCTCTGAGTCCCACCTGACCCCGCTGCCCTGGGGGCTCTTCTCTCACCTTGGCTGCTGTCACGGGTCCCGGTCCCCGTCCCAAAGCCAAATCCACTGCTGCTGCCACTGCATTGAGCTCGGTGGATGTTGCTCCCTGTCCCGGTGTGGCCCCGCCTCACCCGGTATGGCTCCGCCCCTCTCCGGTACGACACTCCCTGTCCCATCCCTCAGTGACATCCCGGTCCTCAGCTCTGAGCAGCCCTGGTAGCCGCACAGCCATTCCCTCACCCGCTGTGGGACGACAGCAGCAATGATGGGATACAATATGGGACCAGAGCATTGTCACTTCCCACCCAGTTCTGTGCCCCCAGGAGGAGGAAAGAGAAAACCTGAGTGCCTCACTTGCACAAGAATTTGCATACATCATTTTTAGGGAAATAACTTGCTGCGGGCAGCCCTCACACTGCCTGCCCACGTGCTGCCCCCTGCTCGGGGCTGTGGGGCTCCTGGGGGCTTTGCTTAGTCCAGGAACAGCCATCCCCACCACTCCCCATCCTGTAGGAAGGCAAACATTTTCCTGCAGTGCAACAAGACCCCCCAACACAAGGAGGCTGTGGCCACCACCCTCCCATCCCAGCACAGCTGCACTGACCCCACTTTGCTGTGAGAGCACCATCCTGTGCCAGCCCAGCTTGTCATAGCACTGAGGTGGGTGGGTGTCCCATCTATGAGCTGCCCCAGTGCCCCAGCTCACCCCCTGCCCAACACGTTCCCTTTGCACAGAGGAAGAACCTGCTCCAATCCCCATCTTGTTCATTTAATTGCAATCTGCAAAATTACAGCACTTGGCACTGCTGGTGGGGGCTCCCCTGGACCGACACCGCCCTGAAATGCCATCAGCCCAGCCAAGAGCAGAGCCCTGTCCCTTCCATGGTGACCTGTGCCTCCTTCACAGGTAGTTATCCTCCTCCTCCTCCTCCTCCTCATCCCGTGCCAGTGCCTCAATGTCATTTGTGATGTTGGTGATCATGCGGTTGAAGGACTCGGACTCAGAGCGCAGGGACCAGCTGTCGTAGCTGCGCACAGCTGAGGCCGACGTGTTGCTCATGCTGCGCTTGATGCGGCCGAAGCTGTCGGTGAGGATGCCGCCCTCCCGGATGCCGATGCTCTCCAAGAAGGTCTCAAAGTACCCAACGTCTTGATCGGGGATGAAGGGTCTCATCCCTGGGACAAGTGCCATGATGTTTCATGGTGTGAGCGTGTCAACCCCATCTGGGGGCAGCAGGGTCCCACCAACCCCTTGTGCACACCCAAAACTCCATCCCCAAGGATGCACGGGTGGTGTAGCACAGTGACAGATCCATCGCTCAGAGCTGCCCCAATCCCTGGGACACTCACCCAGCAGGAGGAACTTCCTCCGGTCCCCGTAGAGGCGTAGGAGCTCTGTGCAGTACTCCTGCACTGGAGTGCCCAGCCGGTACTCGCGGAGCATCAGGGCAAACTGCTGAATCTCCTGGGGCGACAGCTTGTTGCGCAGCTGTGGGAAAACAGGGATGGGTCGGGGCTGGGGGTGGAGGTGCTGGAGAGGAGTGGGATCCCCTACCTGCTCCCAGCCCTCACCGTCACCATGTAGTCCTGCAGCTGCTCCAGCCCCACGCTGCTCTGGTCACTGCCGCTGCAGGCAGTGGCCAGGCTGTGGTGGGACTGGTGGAAGGAGGGCGAGGATGTCCCACTATAATATGCCTCAAACGTCTCGTGGGAACCATTGCTGCTGGAGGATAGGGCAGGGGGGGTCAGTGGGTGTTGGCACTGCTCATGCACGGCACCCATCAGGCAGGGCAGCGGGGAGGTGCACATGCCCTGGAGCTGAGAACTCACAAGGAGCTGCAGCAGCTGTAGTCAGCATCGTAGCCATACGTCCCATCTGTGCGGCAGCTCTCACCTGGGGACGGAAAGCTGAGCTCAGAGAGCCAGGGTGTGAGCCCCCACGCTGTGCTCACGCCCTTCAGCCCCACGTCACCCCACTTAAGGATCCCACACCCACTGCCATCCGCTCACTTCTGCTGGAGAGCCAGGGCCGCGTGGGTGTGGAGGTGTAATGGTACCCGGCACGGTCCACACATTCGATGCTCTGATCGCCATAAATGATCTGGAAGACCTGGCAGATGAGCGCGCAGGACTCCTCGGCTGCATCCTGCAGAGGATCAGAGGGGATGGGGAGGTGGGCGCATGCCGGGAAGGGAACCGAGTGCCGGGAACCCGCGGGTGCTCACCCTGTTGGGCACAGCGAGGATGACGAGGTTGGAATATGCGTCGGGGCACGGCTCCTGGGGGTCCAGCGGGTTGCCACCGGGGTGCCGTCGCTCCCAGCTGCCGAAGCCGGTGCCGCGTTCCCAGCTTCCACCCGCCGTGCCGATCCGCCGCCGCTCCCAGCTGCCGCCGCACGGCTGCCTCCTCTCCCAGCTCCCCGACGGCCGCCCGCGCTGCCGGCGTTCCCAGCTGCCGCCCCTCCGCCGCTCCAGGCTGCCGCCCTGCCGGCCCTCCTGCCCGCCCCGAGCCGCACGCCAGTCCAGGCTGCAGATGGTGTGCCGCCGCTCCATCGCACCTCCAAGTCGCCCCGGCTCCGGCCAAGAGCTCCCCGAGCGCTTCTCAGCCGGGGGCACCTCCAGCACCGGGGCCGCTTCGGGGTATGCGCCAGCGGGGACTGGATCCACTCCCAGGCCTGGAGGCAGCGAGGAGGGTTGGGGCATCAGTCTGGGGATGCCAACTTTCAGACCTGCCCCATCCCACTGGTTGGGCGTGTGGAGGGCTTAGGGATGCACCCCATGCCCAGTCTGGGGCTCAGCCCCCTCCCCTGGAGCCTGGCTGTGGCTTGCTGCTGAGCCTAGGTTTGCTGAGCACCAGAACCCGTTCCCTCATCTGGGCTGGATGCAGTGGGGGCGGGGGGCAGTTTCTGCGTCCTCTCCTGCTGCCATTAAGTGCAGCTGGGGCTGGGGGAACAGCTGGGAGCTGTCTGCAGGAGCAACAGGAGCGGTGGGCAGCTGCTGCACGTAGTGATGCCCTGTCAGAAGATGGAGCCAGTTCCTTCCCATCACGTGAGAGTGCCAGGTGCTTGGGGCTAGCTGTATTGCAGCGGGGTGCCTGCACCTGTTTTGAGGATGAGGAGGTGCAGGGCATCGTCACGCAGGTAGGAGGCTGCAGCAATCTCATGCGTGGGGATGCGCAGGATCAGCTCCTCATTGTCACGCCAGGTGAGCAGCAGGCAGCGGGCAGACAGGCTCAGGATGCTGTCCTGCTCTGGGGTCGTTTGCAGAGGCAGCTCCTTCAGCTGCTGCAGGTAAAGAACATTCTGGGGTGTGGGGACTTGATGCTACTGTGGGGTAGCACTGTGGGGTGACAGATGCAGTGTTGGGCACTCCCTTACCCTGGCAGTGTCCAGCAGCTGCAGCACCTCATCCCGGCTGGAGGGGTTCAGCGAGGCCGTTACCCAGGTCAGGTGGCCCAAAAACTGGGGGGACAGAGCAAAGGGGTACTTTTGGGATGGAAAATCAGCCCCCCTGGGATGCAAGGGGAACACAACGCGGGGCCATGGGGAGCACACCTGCACCCCTCTGCTCTCCCTGTCTCTGGACGGAAGGAGACCAGAAACACTCCCAGTCCCTGCAGGTAACCCCCTACTTTACCTTCACCTCCTTCTCCACATAGTCATGCAGCAGGATCTGGGGGTCGATCAGGTAATCGGGGGGGTACAGCGGCACCGAGTGCAGCGGCCGCCGGTAGACGCTGCTGCGGAGAGCTGCCCTCCGTGCAGCCTTGGGGAACACCAGGCGCCGGATGGGCGACACAAAGCCCTGCGGGGTGTGGGCACACATCAGCGCAGCTCCTCCCTGCTGGATCCCCCTGAAACCTGGGGGGCTCAACCCCAGCACCGAGGGGACCCCCCTCATCTCCCAGCCTTCATCCCGGCACCCCACCACCCAAAGAGCCATGGCCCCAGAACGCACAAACCTTCTTCCCTTTCTTGGCCTCGCAGTCCATGGCGCTGCTGCCGTCCTTTCTGTCCAACGCCTTTGTTGTTTTCCTGTCGGAAACTCCACCAGAATGGCTCGGATGTGAGTTCCTGCCCCTCCGCGGGGCTGGGATTGGGACTGACGGTGGAACTGGAGTTTGTCTGGGCTGGGCCTGAGACCAGAACTGATATGGGATTGGGACTGAGCTGGGACTGGCACTGGAACTGGGACTGAGACTGGGACTGGGATTGAGACCAGAACTGGTATGAGACTGGGATGGAACTGAGACTGGGACTGGTGCAAGACAGTGACTGTGAGTAGTATGGGGCTGGGACTAGAAGTGGCCCTGGGTTGGGACTGGGTCAGGACCAGGTCCAGAACAAGAGGTGCCTGTGCACTGTGCAGCAGATCAGCCCCTTCCCCTCACTACCACGGGGATCCCAAGGACCCTTGTCTGCCCCCATCCTGGCATGGAGGAGGACCCCATCTCGAGGCCACACAACAGTGCCCAAAGCTCTCTGACCCTAGGGCAGCCCATGGACCCCTGCTTTGGGACAGGGGGTCAGATGATGAATAGGGCTCCCCGGCATGAAGGAGGTTGGACTGGGATCGCTGGCGACGGGGCTGTGTCCAGCAGTTTCCTCCCCAGCACATCACATCCTGCCCACACACCCCTTCCCTGCCAGAGGCAGCGGGGCTGAGGGCTCCAGGCAGGTGGCTCATCCACAGCTGTTCCCAAATATCCGCAGCATCCTGGGAGCTCCACTTCAAGGCCCTGAGCCTGGCAGCATGGTGGGGACTGGGGAGAGCTGGAGGAGCCAGCAAGGAAAAGGCTCTGGCAGGCAGTGCTTATTGAAATGAATTTAATATCTCATGTTGCAGCAAAATTAAAAATATACAAAAAGTTTGTGGTATACAAAAAAGTCTCGGTCAGACCCCGGTCTCTCGCTCATCCCCTGCCCGTGCCAAGGGTCCCGGAGAAGAAGGTGGCACACAGAGTATTTACAGTACATGACAGCCGGGCTCCCAGGTCCAAAGCACCAGGGGGGGGACGTGGCTGAGACCCTCAGTCCCTGCTGGGGAGAAACAGCCCCAGCCCAGAGCAGCAGGGCCTGGTCCTGGTCTGAGCTGCATCCCCCATTCCCTGAACTTGGGGTGGTCCTGCTGTCCCCGCCAGGACTGAGGCCTCTCAGAGCTTCCCCTTCCCCAGCTCAGCCCCAGCTCGAGCCCTCTTGGTGCGATCCCAGCAAGTGCTGCTGTCCTGACACTGCTGCCATCATCACTGCTTCCAGCCGGGCTTGATTCCCCTGGCAATGCCCATTCAGCCCGGCTGGAGTAGGGCTGGGGAGCCACTGGGCTCGGGGGCCATGAGGACAAAGCAGTGGAGCGGCCACATGCCATCCCACATGGCCCCACACCGCAGCCTCTGCCCTGATCCCAACATGGGAGCAGCCCGGGTCTGAGGGTACCGTGGCATGAGTGCATAGAAAAGAGTCCCTATGACCTGTGCCCCTGGGTAGGGCACGGGCTGCACCTCAGCCCAGGCGGCGTGGCTCCACATGGTGGTCACAGGCAGAGGGCTGCAGCATCCAGCACCAGCAAGGCACTGGTGTGGCAACAGCATGGCACCAGCACAGAAATTACTTGGTGGCTGGGAGGCTCCAAGCTGCTGGCACCTGGCTGCCCCATGCCCAGCTGGCTCCCTTCTTCCATTACACTTCCCTGAGGATAAGGGCTTCTTCTGCCAGGACCCGGCTGGGGCTGTCCTGGGGCTTGGTGGGACAGAGTAGGATTTTTTGCCCATTCCTAGTGGTAGAGGAGGAGTGAGGGTCGCGGGGGGGCCCAGCCCGCTGCCCAGACCCAGCTCTGCTCTGTGCCCTCCTCCAGAAAGGTTCCGAGGCGTTCAGATAGCACCAGTTAGCACCAGTGACCCCACGTGGCCCACCCCAGCCTGCACTCATCCCTCGAGCTAAGGAGAAATGGGAAACAAAAACAATGCAGCCCGATGGGCACCTCCCAGCACCATGGGACACCACAGGAACTCCGGGGCTGGAGGAAGGCACCGGGGCTGTGGGGGGCTCTGGGTGGGATGTGTGTCCAGGGGACAGCAGATCTGCCCTGTGAACCCAGCTGCAAACACACACACACACACACACACAGACATGGGGCACAAACACAAGGTGGGGGTACATTCAGCACAGCCCTTAGGGCAGGGGGCACTGCGGGCTGGGACCAAGCCACGCACACATTCAAATGCAGAGCCCAGGGCAGCCCTGCTCCTCTGGGGAGGAAGTAGGGGGCTGGGGGCATCGTCCTGGCTCAGGTTCCCACTGCTGAGCTGGGGGGGCTGATGCTGATGGGGGGTGGATGGAGACGCTCCCGGCTGGAGAATGGAGGGGAGAATGAATGAGGGTGAATGTGACTTTGGGAAGCCCCCGGGCACATCACCACTGCCTTGCACAGTCCTCCCAGTGCCAGCCAGGCCCTGCCCCACCAGCATCAGTGGAGGTAGAAAATGTCACACAGAATGTCACCCATCTGGTGAAAACCTACACAATGCAATGAAGTGGTTCCCAGGAGGGCAGGAGGGAGTGGAGAGATGCTGTGCCTCCCACCCTCCGGGCCAGGATCTCTGCCCCATGCATGGAGCAGTGACCCCAGGCGTGGGGGAACGGCCAGAGCATGTGTGGGGGAATTGAGGCTGAGATGAAGTAGAATAAGGGGGGGCTGCCCCGGCCCTATGCCACACACTACTTGGGGCTAACAGGAGCCGCAGACTCCAGTACAGCCCCACTCCAGACCCCTCAGCCCCGCGGCTCTCCCCCAGCGCCCGCATTCTCCACATTCCCCCGTGCTATGTCCCGCTGTGCCCAAACCCCCTCACCAAACGGGCTGCTTCCATGCACCCCGCAGCCCCCACCCTGTGCCACCGACCTGGCGGCTCAGGCACAGGTGAGGTATTTTGGCAAGGACGAGCCCCCGGCGCACGGCCGGCCCGTGGGGGGATAGCACCAAGGGACCTCACCGGCCCCTGCCCGCGGGGCGCTCGGCACGGCCACCCCTAAGTGCCGGCAAACCGAAAAGAAAGGCAAAACGCTGCGAAGAGACGGAACAGCCCGGCTGGGGACACCCCTGCCCTACACGGTGGTCTCATACTCCAGGAGCTCCTGGGACACTCCTGGTGTGCGGTACTGCAGGCGCGGGGTGCTGGGTGAAGCGTACTCCAGCGCCAGGATGGTCTTTCGCAGGCGCCGGTCGATGAAATGGGCATCCCAGGCTGGGTACTTCTTCCTGGGGAGGTCTATGCGGATGACGGGTCCCTCTGTCCGTGGGGCGCGGGCGGCCGGCGGCGTTGGGGCACAGGGTCGCACCTGGAAGACGGGCACGCAGCTGTCCCGCTCCCCCGGCGCCCCTTCCCGCTCCCCCCCTGTAGTCCGCGGCAGTGAGCGTGGGGGGCTGGTGACCACGTCCGCAGGGGAACTCGGCGCAGGGGGCGGCCGCTGTCGGAAAATGCAGCCCCCAGAGCTGGGGCCGAACATGGGACCGTTGGGGTGCAAGAGGCAGTAGTAGATGAACATGAAGAAGATGCCGAGGGCGAAGCTGGAGCTGACCACACAGACGAGGATTAAGGCGTTGAAGTCGGACATGGTCTTGCGGTTGTAGTAGAGGAACCAGAGGATGGTGAGGGCGGCGTTCTCCGACAGCGTGATGATGTAGTAGATGCACATACGGTAGCGACTCCGTCCCTCCTTGACGTTGAACCAACAGAAGATGTAGATGATGCCCACCACCATGTTGTAGATGATCTCCTCCCACTTGGACATGCAGAAGTCTGTCTCGCCCTGGATGATCCAGAAGGTCATGATGCACCAGTGGGTGACGATGAAGATGCCGAAATAGAGCTGGAACACGGAGGCAAAGAGGGCAAAAGCGATGGCGCGGGCAGCGATGGTGAAGAGGTGCCACAAGATCTGCACCACAGCCCCCTTGTAGGACATGGGCATCTTGTCCTCCCGCGAGTCCCGCAGCACCTTCTGGTAGGAGGCAATCATCCATGCCAGGGAGACGAGTGAGGCCGAGGCTGAGAACCCTATGGACACAGAGGAGCTGTGAGAATGGTGGGGGGACAAGGAGGGGATGCGGCCATGACCAGGCTGCAGCCCCCCGACCTCTCCCTACCACCCGGAAGCTCCCTACCCTGCAGTGCCTCGATGTCATTCTGCTGCACCATGATGCTGAGCTGCAGCACCAGCTGCGGCGCGCTCTTCAGGAAGGTCTCCAGCAGCCGCAGCATGCTGATATCCGCGTTCTCAAACATCATCCTCCAGTAGAAGTGGCGGCGGCGGTGCTCAACCTGCCAGCGGCTCTGCAGCCCCAGGTACAGCGTGCGAAGGTACCTGCGTGAGGGGGGAGCATTGAGGACGGCCCCCACCACGCTCACATCCCACATCTATGCCCCGTGGTGCTGCCATCCTGCTGCGGCGTGGCACATCCCTCCTAACTGAGGCTGTGGAGATCCTCATGCAGCAGCTGTGGGGCAGCAGGGATGCTGCACACGGTGCTGGTGCCAAGCCACTCCCACCCAGCTATGTGCCCCCCTCTCCCTGGCACAGGGTCTCATTTCTTCCCCCAGCCATGACCCCACTCTTCATCCTCTGCACATTTCAGGTGTCCTGCTTGCAACCCATCACCGTGCCAGGTTGCTTCTCAAAGGGGATATTTTGGTCCTGGCTGGCTTGCAGCCCACGCTGCCTGCCCTGGGCAGAGGAAGGAGGGAGCAGGAGGACCAGCTGGTCGTGCGGGGTGCCCACAGGGAGCTACCGTGCCGGTGCTGCCTTGGCTCTTGGCAGGGCTGAGGGCCTGGGCACAACCATATGGTCCATGCCTGGGGTCAGTGGAGCCATGCGTGGCTCCGACGCACGCACCACTGAGTCACTGGGAGCCCTCCCCACGGCACTGGGCCAACGAGGCTCAGGGAAATGCCGTGTCCTATGGAGGGAACACATGTACTGTGGAGGGAAAACAGGGATGGATGTGTCCAGGCTGCTCCACGCTGACTGCTCACAGGTTTGGTCGGAGAGAAGGGAGACAGATGAGTACGAAAACAGAAAGATTAAGCAAAAGGAAGTCAGACCATAAAGCTCCCTCCCAACCTAGTAAAAATGTCACACAAACTGATGGCCTTTATATCAGATCCATAAAATGCTGTCAGTCGACTCCATTAGCCCGTGAGCTCTGGGAGAAGCCCTGATCCCAGCACTTTCAGCTCATCCATCAGCAGGAGGATGCAGAAGCCGGCCCAGTTCCCTCAGTGGCCGCGTCCCAGCGCATCCCCCACCAGTGGCCACAGCAGGTCTGGTGCAGGGGTGGGGGCTGCATGGCCTGGAGGTGGGGGGAGGCATCAGCTGGTGCCACTCAGGCCCCAAAGCCACCCTGCTGCCACCACCATCTGCTCCCACAGCATACAGGAGGGAAGGAAGGGACACCAACCCCACAGGGCTCCTGGTGATACTTGGCAGGGCACGAGGTGTCAGTGCAGCACTGCCTGCAGCATCCTCCAAAGCTGCCTCCGTCACCTTCCTGCTAGGCTCCATCACCCTTCTGCCCAGCTCCAGCATCCCCTCTCCTGGCTCACATGAAACCAGGGCAGCCCAAGGGCCCTGCTGCAGCCGGGGCTCAGCAGGGCTGATTTCAGCCTTCCCATCTGGCTTCTCCCTCTCCACGTCCCTGCTCCGTATGGCTCCTTCTGCAGCCTCTCCTCTCTGGAGAAGAGCCCAGTGCCGGGTGGTGGCGGCCGCATCCTGCAGGGCTGTGCCATGAGCCAGTGCTGGAGGGGTTGGGGTGGCAAAAAGGAGCAGAAGGGACAGAGGGAAACTGGGGGGACACAGGCTGAGCTCTGTCAACCCACCCCTGAGAACCTCCCAGAGACCTTTGAGCACTGGCAGCCAAACAAGACATCCCTGTTTGCAAATTATACCATTTCCATCCAGCACCACAGTGGAAATGGGGTGCGGCTGGGGAACCACACACACCCCCATCTGCGGCTCCTCACCGCTCAACAAGTGGCCCTTGGACCCCCCTGCTTTCCATGGGGCCCGGTTATCCTCCCACCTTCCTGTCAGCTCATTAAACTGAGATTTCATCTCCCATCAACTTGCCAGAATGAAATGCTGATTCCTATTTGTTATGCATTTGATCACGCCGTTTGTGTTTCAGCCCAGGAAAAGATCCCCGCGCGCTGACGGAGCACCGCCAGGTTTTTATGAACTGAGCGCAGCAGCAGCTGCATGAGAAATACAGAATCAATTACTTTAAAAAAAAAAATCATTTAATTTTCAAAAAAACTGATGATGATGCAGAAACCAACCGAGAGAGCTCTTAGGGCTAATTACTGCCTCCTTTGTATTAAAAAGCCCAATCTGATGAAAATCTCCACAGAGGGTTGGGGTGGCAGTGGGGGCAGGAGCACCGTTTCCTCACCCCCAGCCCCACAGCATGGCCCCGTAGTCATCAGTCATCCCACAGCCCCATCACAGCCCTCAAACCTATGGTCCCACTGCCATTCCAGCTTGCAAAGGTTGGGAGAAAAGCGGAGTCTTAATCCTAACCTTAGTGCCAATCTTAAGCCTAACCCTGGCTCTTCCAATGCCAGAGGTCATCATCCTCGGGTGAGAAGCCACAGGACTTCCACCAGTCTGAGAGTGAGCAATAGGAAGTGTGATTTTCTTGACAGGTAATTTGAGATATCGTCCCTCATTGCTTTATTAAAACAAGGAGAAAATTGCTTTCCTGTTGCAGCCATGCCAATCCATGACACAACCCACAAAGCTGAGCCATTGGGGAGAGCCCCGTGTGCAGACCGATGCCCGGCCAGCAAGCAGACCATGGTCCCTGGGTGCCCCCTTCCCTGCAGCCCCACCTCACCCCAATTTCAGGACTGTGGGGAGAATCTGGGGCCATGCAGGGAGTGATTGGGGTGGGTAAGAGCTGCCAAGGCAATTACAGTGGCCCTTGCCACAGGGCTGGATAAATGCAGGATGGGAGGCATGAGCAGGGAGGGACCAACATCATGGCCAAGGAAAAGCCTTCCTTTCACACGCCGTGTTTATTTGGCTATAATTCAACACTTCTTAAACTGTCACATCCACCTGCACCAGATCCAGTCTCGCTAATGGGTTTAGCGAACTGCATTTAACTGGTCACCCGAGCAAATCCCAAATCCTCGGATTAGAAAGAGCCTCAGCTGCTGCTTGAAACCAATGTGTCCTGGAGGGTCAGTGCTGAGAGTTACCACTTTAATTGGCTTAGGAGCCTGCAGCAGACAGGAGACTGCGGCTGACACAACTGGGAGCAAAACCTGACCCGGCTCCAACCAAACCCCAGTAATTGCTCACCGAGCCCCAGGGATTTCATTCTCCTTCCCAGCTCTCCCAGTACACCCAGAAGGGGATCGCTCCCATCCTGCTGCCACCACACTGAGAGCTGGACTGAGGGGATGGGGGCAGGTGGGGAGGGAAGGACAGGAGCTGCTCACACAGAGCACATTGCTCTGTGAAACAAAGTTAGAGATCCCCACAGCATCCCAAGAAAAGCAGCAGAGAAGCGCATGCAGACAACAAGAAGGAGGAAAGCAGCCTCTGTGCCACAGTAGCTCAGGAAGGAAAGCAGCACCAAAACAAGACCAAGAGCATCGCTTGCTCAGGGCATTGTTTCAGAAATATGCCATTGTCTCCACTCCCCTCCCAGCATCTCAAGGCATCAGCTCCATTGCAGAGCAGTGGATGGAGTTCAGCAGAGCTGGGAGGGAGCGGCACTGGCTCCATCACACAGGGAAAGAAGGTGCTCAGATGGAAATGAGTGTGCCAAGAAACCACCAGCTTTGGAAAAGGGTGCAGAGGAGCATGCTTGAGGGGCTCGATTCTGCTCTGGGCCAACTGCTGCTCATTCTGCCTGCAGGCCCAGCAGGGCAGGGAGCAGAAATGCAGCCCCATGGGGAAACCTGGGGACAACCACACCCCCCTTGCCCACAACAGCTCCAAGCAGGAGAAGGAGAAACCGGGGAGGAGGCTCCGAGCCTGAGGTGCTTGGTGCTCAGCAGGAACACTGCATATCTCCAGGATGCGGTTCCCATGGTCAGCCCATGGTCAGGCAGATGCCCTCACCAGGCCCAGCACCACCCAGGACAGCAGGCCTGTGCCACCCAGCAGGGCTGCAGCCCCTCACACTCTGCCCACACCCACAGCTCTTGCTCATAGCCAGGCTCTGCCAAGAGCCTTCCACCCCCTACTCCTTTTGTGGCTGCAGAAGGATTGGTCCCCACGCCCAACCCAGCTGCACATCGCCATGCCCATCTCCATCCCCCACCTTTGTCCCGGCCATCCCCACCTGTGTCCTCTGTCCTCCCTGCACCTGGGGATCCCCGCTCATATCCGTACTGTGCTCTGCCCCTCCATCCAGCCCCATCCTATCCCCGTAACCCCTTCCTTTAACCTCCGGACCTGCCCCAGCCGCAGAAGCTGGATGCAGCCCTACAGCCCCATTAGGTTCATCCCCAGCCCGTCCCTCTGACCCCCTCCTTTTACCTCCAGACCTGCCCCAGCTGCAGCAGGTGGATGCAGCCCTGCAGCAACCAGACGCAGAGGCGGCAGCAGCCGCGGCGGCCGCGGGCGCTGTCCTTGGTGCTGCCGGCGCTGTCCTTGGTGCCGACGGCGAAGTCGTACACGAACCACCTGAAGCTGAGCAGCTGCACCACGAGCGATGGCAGCAGCACGAAGAGCAGCGTCAGCCCGAACCACCACCGCTGCCCCCGCAAGTAGTAGTGGGCCGCCAGCCACAGGTCCGAAGCGCCGTCCGCGAAGCAGACGAGGAGGGCGCACAGCACCCAGCAGCCGTCCCGCAGCCGGTACCGCCGGGCCGGGGGAGTCGCGCTGCCCGCCCGCCGCCCTCCGCCGCCCTCCGGGCTCTCCAGCCTCACGGCCGGGCCGCCGCCGCCGCCGTCCGACTTCGCGGCCATGTTGTCGGGGGAGAGGAGGAGAAAGGAGGGAGCGGGAGAGACTTCCGGAGGGAGGACGGAGCCGCCGAGCCCGCCCCGGCAGCGCCCGCCCCCCCCCGCCGGCCTCGCCCCGCGCCCGCCGGCCGGGCCCAGCCGCGCCGCACCGGCACCGGCCCCGCCGCTCCCCCACCCCGGCAGCTCCCCCCGCCGGCCCCGCCCCGGCCCCGTCGCTCCCCCTCTCCCGGAAAGGGCAGCGCCCCGCGGGCGCCTCCCCCTGCCCCGACCCCCGGCAGTCCCGGATCGGACCGGCACAGCCCCGCCGCCGGCTGAATGCCCGGTCCCGCTGCCCGGAGTGCCTCCGCCCGCATCGACAGCGGCTGGAGCATCCCCAGCCCTCAGCCCTCAGCACGGCAAAGCCTGCCCGTGGGTCCGGCCCCGAATGGGTCCGGGTGGTGAGAGCCTGGACCTGGGTGTACAAAGGTGCTGTGGGTCCGGGTCAGGGACGTGGGGACACAGAGACATAGGGACGCAGAGACACAGACGTGTGGGGACATAGAGACACAGGATCATGGGGACTCAAGGACATAGGGACATAGGCCACCAAGCTGCCTCCCAAGGCAGCCTGAGGGAGGGAAGAGGGCAGCTGCTGGTGCTGCTCCCCCCGGTACCTGGAGCCCACTGGGATGAACCCAAGCCCAGCCATGGGGAAAGCCTCTGAGGAGCCACACAACCCGGCCAAGCACCAAGGTCTGTGCATGTGCACGGACCTGGCTCTCCCCCTCCACTTCTCCTCCGTTTGCTGCCCATCAGTGTTCAGATGCAGTATGTCCTGAGCATCCCCTGTCATGGGGTGCAGGGAGCACGTTGCCAGCATCCTCAGCAGCGCCTAGAGAAAAACAGGGGAGGGAAAGGGGCTTTTTGCTGCTTTGCAGGGTGTCTCCAGGGAGAGTGATGGCATGGAGGCAGCTGTCTCTTTACAGCAGCCTCAGCCCCTCTCTGCTGGCTGCATTTCAGCCTGCCAGGCTCACCTCAGCACTGCTGGAGGAGCCAAGCACATGGATGGAGCCCGGCTCACGGCACACACACTGCAGCAAAGAGTGAGGGGGAGTCTGTTTTATCCCGGGAAACGCAGCCAACTTTTCAACTCCGTCTCGCATAGTGACAAGGGGGATCAGCTTAGAGCTGGGGAGAGCCTGGGTTGCTAGTACATAAAACCCAGGGAATATGCTGTGGGAAGAAGGCATTGGGCAGCCCAGGGGGAGTAGAGGCAGGCCCTCTGTGGGGTGCATGTATTAGTACAGGTAACGCGACTTAAATGCCACCTAACCTTGAGATGCCCCTGACTGATCCCCTTCACAAATATCCGGCTGGGGGGAGGGGATGCTGCCCGCATCCCAGGAGGACAGGAAAAGAGCCTTGGCTGTTCAGAGGCAGGGGAAGAGCTACTGGTGCAGAGGGGTCTGAGTCTATCCCTAGGAGTCTAGGCAATGGTGCAGGACTGGTGCCATAACCCTCAGGTGATGGTGGGCACAGACCCAGGACAAGGGGAAAACAGGGGGAGGAGGGATCCCTTCCTCCACAAACCCTGAAACGCCACCTCCAAAGCAGAGTTGAATGTCCAATGCCTGCATGCGAGGTGACTGTGGTTTGATGTCTGATTTATCTTAACAACAGACCCTGGCAATCACAGGAAAAGATGAGGGGAAAAAAAAAATCCATAAACATCCTTGAAGCCTTCCTGTGCAGCTGTCAGCAGACAGGCAGGGGGGGCTTCAGCCGCATAAATAAAAGTGCTTCAAGAAAGAAAGAAAAAGAAACATGCTGAAACCCAAACCTTCAATGCGTAACAAAATACAGACAGATGCAAACCATCCCATAGCAGCGGGTGGATGGCCACATGCTCTGGCTGCACAGGTTCCCAGGAGGGCACATAAACATACAATCAATCTGAATGAACTTCCGGGCTGAGTCCAGCTTCCAGGCAAGCAGCTTGCCCACGGCGCCAGGTTCAGGAGAAGAAAGGCCATGATGATTCGCGTCTGGCTCAGAACCTGCTGTGGGAGAGACCTGCAGAGCGTGGCACTGGAAGCCATTCATTGCCTTGGGAATGTTTTCCAGGTGCCCAAGGCTTTGTGATGCCTCCTGCCACAGCTCAGCTGCAGCTCTCATGCTGAGCTGCAACCCTCTGCGTGGCCACGGTAAACCTGGCCTTTATTTTGGTGTGGGCTGGTGAGCAGCACTGCCTGCCTCAAGGGTGGTCATCGGGCTTCTCTCTGTTGCTGCTGAGACACAGGGAGCCCATCTTCAGCCCATCTCCATCCTCATACCCAGCCCCATTCTCGTTCCCAATCCTGATCCCCAAGGCTGTATCCATGTATGTAGGCAGGACAGACGGCCACGGCTTCTACTGCCCATGAAGGTCAGGGGAGTTTGTGTGTCCCTGGGAAGCAAACCCAGCTCCAGCTCCAGCTCCAGCTGTGATCCAAGCACGCATTATGGAAATCAGGCATGCTGTCTCCTGATCCCATCAAAGCAGTAAGGATCAAATGCTGCCAGGCAGAGAGCTGGAACCAAGGGCTCTGCGGTGCATGCTGCAGTATGGGGCTGTAGGGCAGGTCTGTGTCCCACATCCCATCTGCAGCCAACCTCGGCACCCACATCACGAAGAGACCCCTCAAAAGACAATGTGGATGGGGAGCAGATGGCTCCCAGCCCCACCTCAAAACCCCCACTGAAAAGGAGCATTTCTCAGCTTTGGCATCCAGCCCCGGTCCTGCTGCTGCTTCTGCTTGGTGTCAGGAAAAAATCCAAACCGAGCCTGAATCACTCTCAGCCCGGCCAGGATGCTGTGCACAAGTGCTCATTTCCACCACTTTGCTGGGAGCCTTCTTATTTTAGCACACGCTGCTGCAGACCGAGATCTCTCCCGTTAACTGTCACAAACGACCTTACGAGATTAGGGCCGGTAATCTTCCGATCTATTTAATCTTCCTCCGGGGATTATTCGCACACCGACAGCTCCGCTCCTCGCAGCCGCAGAACCGCAGAACACCCCGAGATGGAACGGATGACCGAACCCAACCCTCGGCTCCGCACGGGAGCCTCGAAATCAGACCCCGCGTCTGAGAGCTCCGGCAGCTCGGGGCTCCCCGGGACAGAACCTCACCCCGACACCCAGCCGAACCGCCCCGCCGCAGCCCCGCGCCGCTCGGTCCATCAGCGCAGAGCGGAACCTCCGCGCTCCTCCAGGCGCAGCCGGGCCACGCGGCCGCCCCGCAGCGCCCCTCGCGGAACCGCCCGGCCGTTTCCCGCAGTGGCCGCACGGGGGCGCTCTGCCGTCCTCCGCGGAACTCCCGAGCGCGGCCGCTGCAGCCGCCCGGCGGGGAGCGGAGAACGGACGGAGCGGCGCCGGCCGCCATGGCGCGGGAGCCGGCCTTCGTGCTGCGCTACCTGGCCGAGGTGGAGGAGCTGGCCGAGGACGTGCTGGCGGCGCGGCAGCAGGTGAGGCCCGGCCCGGCCCGGCCCCGCCCGGCCCCTCCCATCCCTTCCCTTCCCCTCCCCTCCCGTCTCTTTGCAGATCGTCGATCTGGACGTGAAACGGAACCGGAACCGCGAGGCTCTGCGGGCGCTGCGCAAAGACCCGGAGCCCGAGGGTGAGAGCGGGAGCCCCGCGGGGGTCGGGGCGGCGTGCGGGGGGCGGCGCTGAGCCCGTCTGCTCCTCGTCCGCAGGAAAAGCCATGGTCTGCTTCGGGAGCACGTTCATCGAGCTGCCCAAGGCCAAGACCGAGGAGATGCTGCAGAAGGGTACGGCGGGCTCTGCCCGGTGCTGGCCGTGATGAGCTCTGAGCTAAAACAGCCCCTAGATCTGCGCTGTGTGCGCTGCTGCCGTCCCGCCCCGCTCGCAGCACGGCCCCCTCCCGCCCTGGGTCCTCTGTCGTTCCTCTGTCCAACCCCGGTCCCCCTTATTCCTGCCCTGCTATTTTCAGATCAGGAACATCTGGATGAGGAGATAAACAACCTCCGGAAAGAGCTGCGTGTGAAGGTCAACCGTCTCTATGAAGCTCAAGGTAAATGCTGCAGGTCTTGAGCCCCGCAGCAAAGGTCTGGCAGCTGGGGAGAGACTCCAGAAAGTCGGGATCTGGGGCTGCTCTCCATCTCACTTTGTAATTCCCTCCCTATGGCAACAACACATAGTCTTACTGCAAAGCTGCCACCCAGCAGCGTGCTGAGTGCACGCAGCGATGACCAGGTTGGATATTAGGAACAGTTCATTCTCCAGAGGAGCTGTGATGCAGTGGCACAGCTGCCCAGCGTTTGGTGGGATCGCTGTCCCTGGAGGTGTCCAAGAACTGCACAGATGCAGCACTGACAGATGTGGTCAGTGGGCACAGTGCAGTAGGTTGGGGTTGGATTTGATGATCTCTGATTTTTTTTTTTTCCAACCTTCATGATGCTGTGAGAACAAACTGCCCTGCCCAGAACTCCTGTGCAGTTACACATGGAATGCTTCATGTGTTTTATAGCAGAATCCCAATCTCCTGCACGTTCTCACAGGTAAACCTGAGCTGAAGGGATTTAACCTGAACCCCATGACACCGGAGGAAATGAAACTGATCAATCGCATCCTGGAAGGCTGAGGGAGCTGTGCCACCACCACAGCTGTGTGCAAACACTGCTCAGGGTGGTGCAGTTGGATATCACTCACAGTGACTGCATCAGCCATAGCCTCCAGGATTTCCAGCACTTCTGTGCTGCTGGAGCCTCTCATAAAGAACCCGGGGAGCACACGGAAAGATGCAGCTCCTCAACTACAATTCTTCTGGCTGTAAACTCTCCCTGCTCCTTGCTGAAGATGGTGGCAGAGCAGTGCAGAGGCAACTACTGGAACAGTGGCTTATTCACAGCCTCTGACAAACACCCGCTTGCAAGGGGGATTATTAAAATCAGCACTGTGGGACATTCCTAACTGTGTGTGTGTGTTTGTTGTTGGGTTTTTATGTGAGAGCTTCTGTAGTTTGGCAGAGCTAGTTCACTGTAGTGTCAGGGACAGGAGTAGGAGGAATTGTAAATCTACAGTATGCCCAGAGCATAGAAGAGCTGTGTGTGCCTGTGGTATTAAAACAAAAATGAAACTATACATCTGAAACATGTCAGGAATCTCCTGAAAGATGTGTAGGGAGGAACAGAAGAAGGCAGCATCCTGTTAGTCTTAATGGGAAAACAGAGCCTGATGTCAAGGTGGGAGCCAAGAGAACACAGAAAATGAAGCTTTCAAAACAGGATGAAAGAATAAAACATACACATATCAGCAGAAACCTACAGCTTGAAGAGCCTGGACTTGGCCTGCAGTAAAGGGCTAATTGTTTTAAGTTGTAATAGTTTCTTCAAAGGTTGTAAAACTTACTGTCTTATGCACTACCCTCTTCATCCTGAAGTTGCTACCCCAATACAAGTTGGTTAAGGCCACGGCAAGATCTGTGAAAGTTAATCACAACTGTCAATGCACTGCAGTGAGTCTCATTTTTACAAAAAAGTGTCTGCTCTTTCCCTTCTGGACTTATGTAAGGATTGTTTTAATAGAATTTAAAGACTTTAAACACTGCAGTTGTCCACATGTCACTGGCTCTCCTGGTAGCTCATCTGCTCTCCACTTCAGAAGTAAGTTAAAGATGCAAAGACTGAAAGTAATGTTAACTTAGTATCTGAGGCACCTTACATCTGTTCTGGAAGTGAATGGCAGTACGTTGCCAAATGCCTGTGTTATAACTGCACTCTTACATAACCTGCATAGTACAGCCAGGAAATGTGTCTAACATGTGATGGCAAGGTTATTTTTACAGTATCATGGCAACAGGTTTTATGATCTGACATGTTTCCATAGTAGTAGCAGCAGAAGGATTAGGTGTCTGCCTTCCCCAAAAGCTTTGGGGAAAGCTTTTTTGCTGGTCAGAATGTGTTCAGCTGCTTTATTTTCTCATACTCTATGCAGAATGCAGGTGGTCAGCTGAGAAGCCAGTGTCACCTGTGAGTGCCTTGTCAGACACTGTAAAATATTTCATTCAAGCCTGTCACAGCTTCCCAGCTGGGGAAGCCTTTAGAAACAAGAAGGCCAAGTATTTTGGGCTGAGGCAGAGAGAAATGTGAACTGCTGCTACACAATAGGAGGAAGAGAGACCGTGAACTTTATCTACAGTAATCTCCCAACCCAAGCTTGAGATCAGCCTTACACTGTCTGCTGTGCAGGAAGATTCCCAAAAAGCTCTTTCAGTTGTTTCTTCCTGTCATTGAAGCAGCCTGCAATGAAAACATTAAGAGGGGAGGTCCACAGGCCCTTACCTTACACCTTTCATGAGCACAAAGGGCAACTGCCCACTTTCAGTTGAAGCTGTATTCATGTTTTATTTATGAACTACAGTCAGTGTACTGACCTAAGTACTACAAAATAAACTCAAGACATGTGTTAGCCTCTCAGAAGTATGACTTCAGAATCCAAGCACTACTTCATAGTATTAAGAGGAAAAAAAAGCACAACCAGCTTTAGGGGAGTGCTTAGTAAACATCTACTGCAACGGCTGTACATAAGATTTTCTGCCAAGCTGACATATGAAGAACTGCAACAATTTAAAAGCTTGAAAAGCAGGTCTATGAACAATGTTGTTCCCTCCACGTTTGTGTGTTGGATTTCAATAGTGCTGCTGTAATCTAATTGCTCGCATCCATATTTGGAAAGCATATTTTCCTTTTGGACTCCTGTAAGAGTCGATGTTCCCTGTTCTCTTGTTCTTGAGTGAAAGGGGTGTGCTCTCCTCATGTTGAGGAAAGGATGTGAGCAGGGCACCATGCCTGCACTGGGTGAGTACATACCTAAGTGTGTGTTTGCCATGAAGTTCCCATTCACCAAAGCACCCAGGTTTCCTCCTCTGCTGACAGGCCCATCATTCCATATCAGGTCAAAGCCACCAACACGCTTCTCCTTCCCAGTCAGCCTACAACACCAAATACAAGTATTGAAGTACCAGAGTAATGATGATTATCTTACCTGTGCACAGGAATAAACTCCTGGTCAGAGATAAAGCTGAACAGCTGAAAGCAGTGGGCATCTTTCTACTATAAATATCCAAAGTTAACATAGTTGTAAAGTCAACCACAGAATAATGCAAGACTGGCTTCTTGGAACAGATCACTCTAGAAGCAATAGGTGTGGGAGGCACAATGCAGAAGGAGCTCTGAAGCAGTTCTTGTGTAAGTCCCAGCTCTAACACTGTCTCCATTTCCTTCACTGCACTGTGTTGTTTTGTTTTCTCCACTCTGAAACAGGAGTATGCCTGCTTGCTTTGCCCAGTTTCTGGAAATTCATTATTTAACAGCTATAAAGCTTAGCACCTTCCAATCAGTTGCCAAGAAAAGACAATGTGTGAACACCTTCACACAGCAATAAAAACCTTTAGAGGGTCATAAGCATCTTTGCCCACCTGCCCTCCATGTCCACAACATGAAGTGTGTCTTCAAGCAGGTGACACTTGAGTTCATAGTCTTCTTGGCTGCTGGCAGCAAGGGAAGGTGATGCATTTACCTCCAGAAGCCAGCTGAGGAGATAGAGCTGTAAGTTAGGGAGAAACAGGCAATCCTACCAATGGCTCATCTAACAGAAATGTCTGTCCACAAAAACACTACACTGCCAGCAGGCAGGAGTAACTATGAAGCAATAGGAAATCTAACCCCAAATCTCTTTCCCGCACACTGAGCCAAAGAACATTCTGAGCTTATTGCAAAGTTTCTATTCCTGTTCTCGATGGTAATAAAGAAAAAATCCCTCCAGCATCCAGAAAGACATGCAAGTTAAAACCAAACTCTAGAGAAAGCAGTAAACATTGAGGATAAATCACAAAAAAAAGCACTAACCCATTTTCGGTGTAGGAATGCAAAAGTATCCTGGGAACAGTTTGATAGCACAACAGTATTCAAATGGCTCTCCTACGAGAGCCGCATAAATGAGGCAAGCAGCAGGAGTGGTATCCAAGCACTGCAATATCAATGACTTTCAGTCCAATCCACCACTTAGATTTGTTTCCTAACCAACTGAAGTCACTCCAGCTCCTTATGTGCAGGCTACCTACACAATACGTTGGTCTGAGGCTCTGCACTGAGTAGATGGTACAAATTAGAGCTATCCAGGACCAGAGCTGAGCTGCATTTATTTGCTCATTTGAAGTAAAGCTGTCCCCAGTGGCACCACGTGAAATGAGACCAATGCTGACAGGACATGTGGCTGTCACAGGTATACCAGCTACAAAGAGCACCATCAACATAAATCATATCTCAGGGATATTTCCTTACCTATGGTACTACTTGCATTTTACGTAATTAAGGCTGAAAGAAGAATCCAGCTTGTCATTTCTGAAGCACTACTTGCTGTTTCTATTTTTCTCAACTCATGTAATGACAAGTTAGTTGCGTTTTCGGGTTCCTGCTGTTGCAATACTTGGGTTACACATTGTAGCAGATAAAAACTGGAGAATTTCAGCCGAACTTTGAGTCATATTTTTCACTTAAACTGTGAGAAGAGCTATACTTAAAAATAATCTAAGTAGAGTCAGATTATGTTTAAAGTTTTGGGGGTTTTGTTGTTTTTGTTTCTTTTAAGCATCCTCAATCCCTACACAGCCTCTTCCTCCACGATTAACAGAAAGTGCATCTTTCCATTGGGATCTCCCCTTTTAGCCATCATAACATAGACACAGGGGATGTGTTTTAGTGCTAGCAGCCTCGTGGTGGTGGCTGGACATCTATCATCACCGATAGGACACTGCTGCAATATACATAAGTGAGAGAAGAGATGCAAGCAATCCTCCTGTCTCTCATAATTGCTGTGATACAGCGATGTTTTTGAGGGAACTTATTACAGAAATAACCAAAACAGGTTTTTACAACACAGTGCAGGAGATTTAACAACTTTACGTGGTGCTGCACCCAAAGTTCTGAACAAGAACAGCTGCATTCCTTACAGATTTCAGCTTCCTAAGTGCAAAACATCCCTGTTTCACTCGCAGTTCCTGGACTGGCTCACTTGCAGCCAGCTTGTAGGCAACTACCTTCAGGATGCAGAAGTGCCCCCATGCATCCCCACCACCCCAGGGAAAGCAGCTGGCCTGACACTAAAATCCCTTTTACATTCATTAATGCCCTTACGGTTTCAGGTCCTGATCAATCAAGATGTCATAGCCGTAGAGCTCAAAGCAGCGTTTGTCACTGATAATCACTTTCTGAACACTCTGGAGGCTCTTGATGAAAATGTTGTCCATATCCGCAAAGAGAACTTCCACCAATCCTGTTCCATGTTTGGCAGTCAAGTACTGTCTGAGCTGCTGAATCATCCACTTGCAGCCCTGAGACATCCAAACACAATTATACTAAGCTGCTCCCAACAGATGACCACACATTTAATCTGTGTGATTTTTTTCAGTTACTCTACAGTCTCTACAACCAAGCAAGAATTCTTAGTAAAAACCCAGAGACCAGAAGGCAAGGGCTACCAACTCCACAATGCAATTAGCAATTCAAGTTTGATTATTTTATCCACTAAGGAAAGAGAGGAGGAATTATAAAAAAGTCTCCAGGTCCCCATCAGAAATTCCCAAAGAGCAAATCACCATCTTCTGTCAGGATACTGCAGAGACCCTCCTTTCCATATAGATAGAATTTATAAAAAGGGAACAGCCTATAAAATGGGAAGTTCAACACAATCCCCTACTACTCTCAAATGTTGACTCTGATCTCCTATCTGCCACAAATCTGACATCTCATTTAAAGTCTTCTCCCTCTTTCAGCTGCCACCTCTTCCAACAGGAAGCTCAATAGTGACAGCTGTGCGTAGCAATCGTAACCTTGTTGTAACACTGGAGGCCTTAGAAGTGAAGGACTAAGCTATAAGATAGCTACAGCTCTGATAAATGGTTAAGCAGAAAGCTCTTAGAGTTTAAGTCAAAAACATCAACCTTATAGATGAGCAGACAGCTGCAACGCAACAGTTAAAGCAGAATGCTCACCCAAGCTCTCTCTTATCAATGAAATCACATTTATGGGTGTCTGGAGACAACAGCACATTTAAGTGGCTGCAGCACATGTCCACAGCATGGCAGCTGGCATGATGAGGTCAGCTTGCTCCTGTCTGGCAGACGAGCCCCGCTGGCAGGCACTGGGGGAGCATTCTGCAGGCAGTGCTACTCACTCACCTTCTCAGGATCGTAATCAGGCGCAGTCTTTTGCACTGCCACATTGGTGAGATGAACATCTGGCACGAAACAGAGATAAGGATCAAAGCCAAAGAGACACTGAGCAAGTAAATTCTGAATTCTTACTCTAAACCAACCAACTTTGACTCAGTCCCAATTAATTATCTCCTCTGTAATCAGGGGCTTCAGCCACCTGAACTTATATATATAACACTGCACGATGCTATCTTAGTAAAAATGTAAGGGAGACAAAAAAAAACCAACAAAATAACCAAGAGAGGTATCTAGAAAATGAAGAAGTGACTGCCCTGAACTAGCAGCATACCCCATGGTTGGCATGAAGCTCTTCACGTAAGCGTGCCTCAGACCCCAGTGCACCCCCACCACAGAACAGCTGCTGCACCTCCCCTCTGGGATGGCTTTTGATCATTCAGAGCAAGCATGAACTCTGCTGAACTTTTACTGAGAGAAGTGATGGATTTTCCTGTCTCCTAAGCCATCAAATTAATGTGGGATACCTTTTGGGAAGATGTGTTAATCAAATAAAAGCTATCAAACTCAATACAGTAAGAAGCTCGACACATAGGAAATCAAATAGTTCTGTCCCATGAATCACTCTGTCCTTACATTCACTGAAGCTAAGGAAGAAGAAAGGCTGCCAGAATTCAACCACTAACAATAACACTAGGACTGACATTTCAGCATGGGCCCTAGCTGATTTGTCAAACTGACATTTCCAGTGATCTGGTGACACCAGACTGGCAATGAAAAAAAGACAAGAGAGAGAATGACAGCGGCAGCAACAGGACAGGATAATCCTGTACATGTTTGCTGGAATCACAAGTAACAAGATTCACCTGAGACATCTCATACTAAGCAGCAAAATTATACATTCCTATTCTTACCCCTCACCCCCTTATTGTTCTCATAGGTCACACAGACAGGTAGGATACAGTGATCATCTATGCTGTTCAGAGTGAATCGCATACTAGAAAAGCGAGCAAATCCATCTCTGTATAACCAGGCCTTCAGTGGGCTGTACTGGGAGAAAAGGAAAAGAACAACTGAGAACTAAGATGAAAAAACTGAGTTCTGATATAAACAGCAGTTTGCACTTACAGATGTCACTAGAATATAAACTCTTAAGTCAAACTTTCGACCTACAAAGAACAGAAAAATATCATATGATCCACCTGCTGATACAGCTGCCTAGTCTTAGATGCACTTAACATCAGTTTCTATCTAAACATACACACAAAAGGACTGAAATCCACATTTTTGGTGACTTTATCGTGGGCCTTTTGAACATTTATTTAAGATTAAAAACACCAGTGGGACCACTACTCCAAGTCAGTGGCAGTTCACAAGTCTTGGAAAAACAATGCAAGATGTAAGCATGCATCCCTTTAATTAGCTGAACAAATATTTGGCCATTCAACCTAATGAAACTCTTAACTTCAGAAAGGGAGCCACGTGTGGTTCAGCACACAGAACTACATATGGAGTCCTGTATACCCAGTGAGAACACCATAGGTTAGGATAGCTTTTTCCCTACAACAGAAAAGCAATGGCTTAAATGGGCATCTCACCTCCAATTAAGTATGGATTTTCAATATATCGCTGAACTACATAAGTCTCCACTTGTGTTTCATCCTTCTGCTCATTCGTGCGGCCACCATCCTGTGGGAAAACAAACATACAGTTTCCCCTTTCAAGCTTGTATATGGGAAAGATGGTGAAAAAACACTCAGTTTTTTTGGGAGCCCTGTCTCCATTTCAGAAGCACAGATAAAGGGTAACAGCAAAGGGATCAGTGCAATAGGAAGATGTTGCTAAAGAAAAAGTGCTCACCTGTCTCTGAAGATCTAGGCTCACAACAGGAACTCCACAAAGAAGGGATCTCCAACCAGAGATCCTTCCCCAGTGGCAGTCAGCCCTTAAATGAGGTCTAAGAAAGGTGCAGCCAGGCTCCACTCCTTCCTGTCTCACAGCTGAACTGCCTTCACCTGTGCTCCCAGGGCTGACCAGGTCCTTTCCCCAGGTGCTCAATCATTGGTTCAGGCCATGACTCAACAGTTACCATACATACAGCATCCAACTATTGGGGGGAGATGTGCAGGAAGGGACTTACAGTGAACAGAGCAATAGTGAAGGAATATCACACAATATCAGCACAGGAAACCAGAACTCTTTGATGGAAAGAGAGGAACGAAAGAACAAGAAGAACAAAGTGTCTGTTGGGCATTCCCCAAACAGAACACACAGTCATGCTCACCATCTTCCAGTCGAAGATATCCTTTAGTTTTCGGAACAGGAAAATTCCTCTCCCTTGTGACCTGCCAACCTACAGCATGGAGAAGCCAAGTTATTTAGCATTAGGATTTCCTGCCATTCCCCACAATTTCAGCACAGAAGCCCCGCATAGCCTGATTCATCATCTGTTTGTATGCAAGCACATTTATTTAATGTTATGGAGACAGGCAGAAAGTGAAGGCATCTGATGAGAGCTCTAATGCTGAACACTCAGATTTGCAAGTGTTAGGAGAATTCCTGGTGGAAAGGGCAGAGCAGGCAGACAGCCTACAGGAAAGTTCCACAGAGACAAATAAACAAACTCTGTCACGTGCTTGCAGAAATATATCTAACACAACATATGTTGTTGGAAATTTTTTTTTAAGTCACACTTAAATTTGTGTATGCTAAAGAAGAACTTAATTGAACGGGGAAGTCATGAACAATGTCAAAGAATGATGGCAAGCAAGAGCAGAACAATCCTGAGGACAGCCTAATTCACACCGTGTGTGAATAAGTGGCCTGGATAAAACAACTGAGAAGGAAGGCTCCCCAGAGGGCCTTCTGCAGTCTCAGGATCTTCCATTCTGCATGTTTAGACCTACAGTACCCAAATGTGGGAGCAGGCAGCCTGAGACATCACAACACAGGGCTGCTCAAGAGCACAGACCAACAGAACGAGTAACAGAGTTTATTTTTACTTGTTTGCGAGTTTTGAAGTCAGCCCCAAACTATTTCAGATTTATGCTGTATTGCTGTATTTCCTTTAGAAATACTTCCTTGGTTCCTAGGGCACTGGTCAAATTGGAAATTGCTCCATTCACTATTATTCCATGTAGATACAGGTTTTGTGGGACAAACGTGATTCAGAGCACAAGGCTGCACTTCATGGTAGAGCATGGAAAAGCTAACATTAACAAAATCCACCCCAGCTTGCACTCCAGGCTGCTCATGGAATCTTCTGTAATCTCTCAATATTCTCAGGATGAAAGTCCACTCAGTAAATTGGCTGGATTTACAAGGGCTGATATTTAACACAATGGGATTTCCTTGAAACCAAACAGATGTTTTCATAGCTCCATCTTTGGGGGCTGCCCTAGAACACTGCTTAACAACAAGCCCAATTAGACAGCTGCCCTGCACACACATGCGCTCTTGTACACCTGCAGCTGAACTGAAAGATTTAAGAGCATGAACTTGGCCATAACCACACAGTGAGAATCCCTAGGAGCACAATCTGTTCCTCCACAGAAAAATCCGGTACTCCGCACCGTCAGTACTGAATTAACTTTGGCTCTACAAATAAACTGAGCTGATTTTCAATTATTGAAATGAACTGTAACACAAGAAGGAATGTCTGGGTAGTACACGTTGGCCAGGAAACCAGCCAGAAGCATTGTTGCTCCTAGCTACCCTGCTACATGCAGTTCTTCCTGTGGGTTTCCTGCATGTTTTCCTCTCCTTCCACAGAATGAAGGCATCCATTCATCTTTGTCTCACTTGAGGAAAGTGATCGTGCACTTACCGGTTTCATGATCCAAGTGGTGCCAGGCTTCTTGCGAAATTCTTCCACAAACAAATGGTACTCTGAAGGCAATTCAAAGGTCTTTGGAAAAAAGTCACATCTTGCTGCCTCAAGCTTTCCTGCTTCTCTTTCTAACTGCTTCCGAAACCTCTTCAGGTTCTTTACTAAGTAGTTCTTCCGACTCAGCTGGGTAGAAAGAGAAATATAAGGTTAGGCTCAAAAGATGCTCATGCAGACTGGCTTGCCTGCATTGCATTGAGATGCTCCTGGTGATGTCTGGGGACTACCTGTACTACTACTTCTGCAAGGGAAAAAGTAAATAAACATGCACACAACTGAGAATTGCATTTGTTCTGTGCAAATAAGGCTTGATTTCAATTTTCTATTTAATCTTTGCACGAACACAGGGAAGCCAGAACACAGCAGGTCATACGACCCATGCGTTACCGTTTCTAACGTACCCTTTCAGTACAGACAGCATACTCATTTCCAGCACAGCTCCACTCAGAACTGCCCACACCAAAAGCTGTGATCATGTTCACAGGCAGGCTTAACTCAATCCGCTCCTGAGATTGCTGCTCCTGTGGCACAACCAGCAGAGCTGGAAGTGTATTGGCTCTTGAACCGCTGCAGGTTGCAGATGAGTGTTATAAACCACTGCCAGTCTCCATTTCTGCTAACACTAGAGAGCACGAGAGCTTGGAGAAGGCACACGTGCTTCTCAGCAGCCCTTACTGGACTGGAAGCGACATGCAGGAGAGGATGGTAGCAGGCCTCGTAGATGTAAGATTTTTAGGTGCTGCAACTTAATTTGCTCATAAATACAGAAGAGGCTCCCCAGAATACTGCCGTTTTGGAGGCCATGTTGCAATGCACCATCCTTAGACGTACTTTTGCCAGGTTAATGGTATACACATGCATCTGATCCTAATGAACTGGATCTGCAGCAGTTCCCACTTCGCTACGTCAGGAAATGCACCTTTACCTACCAAGGGGAAGGTCTGGTCTTTAACCAGACCCCCTAACATGCCACAGTTGGTTTTGTTATTTTAGACTTGTTGGTATTTACCAGACTGGGAACACAGCAAAGTGTCAGGTTCTCAAGCAAAGCCCTTCCCAAAACAGGGGATGTTGACACATACTGATGGTTTATCAGAGCTGTAAGAAA
Source organism: Chrysolophus pictus (assembly GCA_037305975.1). Classification (NCBI taxonomy): domain Eukaryota; kingdom Metazoa; phylum Chordata; class Aves; order Galliformes; family Phasianidae; genus Chrysolophus; species Chrysolophus pictus. The sequence continues at coordinate 3,948,940 of CM074595.1, forward strand.
GAGGCCAGTTTTTCACAGTGGAAAACATTACCAGGTATTTCCACTCATAACTGCTTCTCATGGAAAATTACTGACGGCTTAAAAATACCTCCCCATACCCTCCTAGTTTCACTCCACCTTCGAGGACTCCTTACCTCATAGTGATTGCGAAAGTGGCAGATACGAACGTGCTCCTCCAAGTACACGTGGTCAAAATTCTCCCGAAGCCAACTGACATCGCACCAGAGGAAATCCCACTCCTCCTCACTGGGGAGAAAGGGCCCATGCAGGAAGCACAGCGTGTGTTCATATCATCATCATCATCATCACCACCATCATCACCACCACCACCTCCACCACCTGCAGTGCTGTGCAGCCTCCACAGCTCTCCATCCCCAAGCAGGGCTGTGGGATGCACACCCCGTTTTAAATGTGAGGTTACAGCACTTCCCACCTCCATGCCTGGCGCAGCCTACAGGCTCTATGGGCACAGTGGGGTGGCACAGCTCTGGGACAGGCACAAAGCCCAGGGGCTCAGCATCCCCTGGGGACCCCTTGCTGCCTGTGCCGCCCCCCCCAAGCATGGATGCCAGCAGCGGCCCTGCGGCCTAGCAATGCGCCGTGCTTACTTCCTCGCCTGTTGCCAGCCGGGCCGGCAGCGCAGCACATCCAGGACGGGCCCGGAGAGGCCGCACTTGAAGCGGACACGGCCGAGTGGAAGCGGGGCGGCAACACCGCGGGTAGAACCGGCAGCGCGGCCTAGCCCGACCGGGCGCTGCTTTGTCCTCTGCGGAACGCGGGGAGGGGCGGCGGCCTGCGGGGAGAAAAGAGAAGAAAAGCGGTGAGGAGAGCAGGGCAGGACCGGCACAGCGGTAGGGAAGCCGGGCAGCGCTCACCGCCAGCTCCGCCATGCTGCGGGCCCAGTAGGCCGCGCCGTCTCCATGGCAACGGCGGCGCAGCGCCCCGGGCCTGCTTCCACTCGGGCCTAAGGAGCTCCTGTAGGCCTCGACCCCACCTGCAGGCCTCGGCCCCACCCTGCAGGCCTCAACCCCCCTGCAGGCCTACGCCCCCCCCCGCAGGCCTCGGCCCCACCCCGCAGGCCTCGCCCCGTAGTCCTCAGCCCCCACTGTAGGCCTCGACCTCCCCCCGCAGGCCTCGCCCCGTAGGCCTCGGCCCCCACTGTAGGCCTCGGCCCCACCCCGCAGGCCTCGCCCCCTCGGTAGGCCTCACCCGCCCCCCCCCGCAGGCCCCGCCCCGGCCGCAGGGTGCTGGGGTTGTGCTGGAGCTGTGCCTGGAATGTTGTGAGCTCGTCCCCTGCCCCTGTGACACCCAGCTGTCTGTGGGGTGGGTGCAGCTTGGGGCTGTGGGTGGACTGGGTGTCCTGAATAAGAGGCTAAGCCAGGCCCAGAGCCAGGACTGAGCTTTCTGCAGCCACGTCAGCAGCACTCAGGGACAGGTGATGGTACTGCCCTGTGCCATCAGTGCAGTGACAGCTACTCCACGTCCACCCGGGGGAAGCTTCGTCCCCCCAGGTAGATGTGGAGTAGCTGTCACTGCCAGCCTGCTGATCTATAGGGGTCTCATCCCCCACCACTGACACGGCGAGGGCCGGGCATGCTGCTGGGCCAAACAGACCGCCCTTGATCAAACAGGACAAAGGTTTTGTTCTTCTCTTCACACTGCAGCCTTGTCCGTCTGCGCTGGCAGCAGCGGCTGTCAGCAGGCAGCACAGCGCTCCCACACCACCGCTCAGAGGTGGAGTTTCTCCTCCTTTGTCTCCTCCCGGTAAGAAGGAGCAGTCGGTGCGAGGGAGGCGGGTGCTGGGGAAGGGCTTTAGCAGAAGACGCAGGGGAAGCGGACGAGGTCTCTTCTGTCTCTTCTTCTTCTGAGGGATTGGGCTCTGTGCTGCAATCGAGCCCCTTGTCACGAGCAGCTGTCCCACAGGAGCGAGCTCTTCATGACAGGAACCTTCCCAGGCAGCATCCGGAGCGTGGACAGCAGCTTCACCTGGGGACAGAGAGGACAGTAGAATCGGGGACAAGGACACCTGCTCCCCACCTATCCCAGGGCACGTGCTGCAGACCATGGGAAATGGCATGAGCAAGGTAAAGGGAGCGCTGGGGTGCAGCTCTGCAGAGCTGGGTGCTGCAGGACAGGCTTGCAGCGCTGGAGGTGGGAGATGCTGGTCAGGCTCTGTTTGTGATGCTGAGCAGTGTTACGTGTGCCAGGGAGCCACCACGCTGATGCTGAAACTGACACAAGGCACAGCTGGTGGAAAAGCTTGTTTACCTGCAGGGTGAGCAAAATAAGAAGCAGGCAGGGACGCTGTGTGAGGCTGCAGCAAGGGCTTGTCCTGACAGCCACCTCCAGCCACTTCAGTTGTGGCATGCATGCTTTGACTGCTGGTCAGGACTGGTGGGCACTCTCCAAAGTGTAGAGGACAGGAGGTCACAACAAACCCCTCCGAGGGAGGTAAGAAACTTTTCTAACACCTTTAAAAGAAAGGCACAAGCTTCCAATCACTTGTCAAGGAGTTCTGTTAGACCCAGAGGCTGATGGTGCCACCCCGTGCTTGCTGGCGCAGGGCTCTGCACAGTGCTCAGAACATCGTGCAATAGAGGGGACAGGCTCTATTTTTTGGTTGTTTGAGCTTTTCCCGGGTCACAGGTGAGCAGAGACATCTTCTTTCTGCTTTAATAATCCCCTTCAATCTATAGCCACTCGTTATCTGGGAAAGTTTTCAGTGTTTTAGATGGAGCTGCAATGCCCCATTTTATTCAGCCAGGAGCGTATCAGAAAGTTACTGGGGAGAGGAATGTGCCATTATTCATGGCTCATTGTCCTGCCCTTGGGAGCTGGCCTTGCTAAATGGCTCTTTTACCATCTCATTTTCAGTGCACTTGCTGAAAGTTACAGACACCCCATCAATATAAAATTGATCTAAAATGTTAGGAATTGTTAAAAAAAAAAAAAAAAAAAAAAAAAAAGAAACCCTCCTAAAGCTGTTAGAACAATTAAAATGTTTCCAAGCCTGGGCAGTGAAATAAGTGAATAAGTGCAAGCATTACCAAACATGCAGCAGAGGGAAGCTGGAAGTGAACCAAGCCACGCACAAGTGTGTACAGGCTTTTAATCCTAATTTTCCATGATGGGAAAGAGGGAAAATATAAAATAACTGAAGGTAGGCATGGATGCATTGTATCTCACTTCTGTAATCTGGAATAATGTTAATAGAGGCATTGTCAAGTAATTGCCTTTTCATCAAAAGAAATTAAATTTCTCAAGGCAAATAAACTTAAGATACAGTGTCCAGAGCAATCTGTCCCAGGCCTATTGGAAATGGATTCCTTGTAGAGCAGAGCAGAGCTGGGGCTGTGGGAGATCATGTCTGATTGCTCCCTACTCTGCCAGTACTGATCAGGGCTATCCTAGATCTTGTCCTTCCCTGGGTACTGCTGCTGCTCCAGGCCTTGAGACTGTGAGGTGACAGCAGAGAGGCGATTTTAGGCACTCATTTTAATGGCAGAACTTTTGCCTTTTTGACTGAGGCCAGGCTCACCCTGGCTCAAGTTCCTCTGCAGGCTCTGCTTCTGAATCACAGATATCGCTGAGCAGCTGTGCTCATCCCATACCCCACTGTGCTGTCAGCCCCATGTGCAGGAGCCTGTGTCCATGCAGTTCTATCAGGGCAGGATTAGGTGCATTGGACACAGCCCAGCCAGCAGCATGGGTGGGATGGAGTCCAGGGGAGGGAAAGCATATGGTGAACACTGCTAAGGCAGACAGGGGAACCCCAGTGCACTGAGTACCATGGCAATGCTTACAGACTGAAATCTTTCTCTGTGTCCTGCAGATCCTCCCTGGCCTTTACTTGGGAAACTTCATTGGTAAGCAGAGCCCCACACTGCTGAGAAGCCCCCGCAGAGTTTCTCTGATCTCACGGTCTCGTGCTGCAAGGAAGCTCCCCACCTGCATGCCTTTGGTGCCTCTGCCTGTGCTGCTTCGGGTGGGCTCTGCTTGGCTTCCCAGGGCTTGTCCCAGCTGCTTTGGGAAGGCTCAGGGGCTTCTTCTTCCTGCTGATGGATAAAAGCTGCTTTTCATCCTGTTCTCTCTATTGTAGCTTCCCTGAGATCTCAGGAACCCAGGGGCTGAGCAGGGCCACGACCTTGTTAGGGAAGGCCCCAGCAGATGTACCTCTGCTGCGACATGAAGCAGAGCAGGGACATCACTGTTTGAGACCAAAAGGCCTCCCAAAAGCCTCAGCTTCCCCACATTTTAGCAGCCAGGCAGGATGGGGCCGCACACATTTGGGTGTTGCTCCTACAGGCCAAGTCACGTTCTGACACCAGTTCACTGTTATAATGGATTGTCACTGTCAGTCACTCATGACTAAGGACTGGCATCTGCCATGAAAAAACAGCATTTATCAGAGCTGCTGCCTTCCCAACAGCTCTTTTGATGGCTTTATCCCGGCTGGAAGTGCTGAGAGCATTCAAAAACACTGTCATGAATTGCCAAGGAAATGTCTTGGAAGTGGTGGGGCAGCCTGGCTGGCAGCAGCCTGCCACAAGAACACTCCTCAGCATCCAAAGGGAGTGTTTCTGGGGCGAGGGCTGGAGGATCTGCTTCTGGCAGATACTGTTTGGGAGCCTTGCAGGGAGCACATGGGGAGGACCCAGCTGCAGGCCCATCACAGAGGTTACTGCAAGCAACCATCAGTGTCTGGGCCTGGCCAGATGCCACCAATGCATTTCTCCACCAAGAAATTCAGGGTGATGACAAAGATTTAGGGCCTGCTAAATTAAGCTCTGACAGCTCACAGAGGCATTTTCTCCGACTGAAAGCATTTTCCAGCCATAATAAGCCTTTATAGACGTGTCACTAATTGCTGTCATGCTGACTGCTGGACTTGGGTGGGGAGGTGACAGCTGATGTATGAGTCCATGGACAGAGGGTCCCCACCTCCTCCTCCTGCATGCACAGCATGGGCTCTTAATATGAAGCACATCTCTTGAGGCTCCCCACTATTAAATATTCACATCATGCCATTAGCACATCGTATTTCAGATTCTTGGGCCAAGGTTTTACACCACTCTGAAGTTTAGAAACCCAAAAACCATGAGCGGAGAAAATATTAGTACCCATCTCCAGCAGCCTGTGCAGCATCAGCTGGTCGTGTCACGAAAGGAAAACAGCTACAAAGCTGCTTAGCCAGCAAGATGAGCAGGCTCTGCTCCCAGCAGAACTTTTGTGCTAGATCAGTGACCAGAATCACAACCAGAGGATGCTGGAGCATTAGTAAAAAGTAGGTCATTTCCCCAGAAAGCTGAGGATACCTGATCTCTGTGCATGCAATTGCAGAAGGATGCATGCAAAGTGTTCCAAATTGCAGTTGTTTTCTGCAGATCCCTTTGGCCATGCCAAACAGCATTGATGTGAAAGGCTGCAGCCCTGCTCTTGCAGTCTGTAAGATAAAGCAGATCAGCCAGGCAGCAGCAAGTCCCCTTACTACACGTGCAAGCGTGCAGCGTCAACATAGGGCATGTTCTTTCCTCCCTAAGCTAGTGAACAAGTAGAGGCAAGTGCAAAGCTGCTTGCTTGTGTAAGAGAGTGTTTTCCCATGCAGAAGTGAATTTTCACCCAAGCAGCAAGGTCAAGTGCCTTTGGAGGGAGTAGGTCTCTGTTTTGGTATCCCTGGGTTTGCATTCCCAGTTTCCAAGAAGTGTTTGCGTAGTTGCCTGTCTGCTGTGTTACCAAGTGCGTAGATGCACGCAGGGGGTGTAGTGCAGCTGTTCCTCCAGAGCACAGCTCTGCGTGCTGGTTTGTCTGCAGGAGCACAGCGGACGTGCTTGTGGGAAGAGGAGGGTGAGAAATAAATACGTGCTAATATCAAGTTTTATCCTTTAGATGCCAAAGACTTGGAGCAGCTAAGCCGGAACAAGATCACCCACATCGTGTCAATCCATGAATCTCCCCAGCCCCTGTTGCAGGTAGGATCCTCTGCCCAATGCCAGCATGCAGATTTCTGCAGCTCTCTTCATGTCACAGCATCTCCCCCATTCCAACTCTGAGCATCCCATGGCACATCCACCTCTCCCATCTCCCCAGCAGCAGTCTCAGAGGAATGAGGCAGCCCCTCTGCTCTCTGGGAAGCTTGCTGGTTCATGAATATAACCTGGCCTTGAATGTTGATGAGAAGATTTCCAGCTCTCCAACCTTATCTCATTTTCCACCCTCTCCCTCAAGCTCTCATCCCCCATTGCTCTCCCTGCTGCATTACTGAGGGGGAGCATGGCCCTGTCTCAGAGCAAAGCTGTTCTGTGGGAACAAGGCCCAAGAGGAGCTCAGGGGCAAGGCATCAGTGGCTGAGCTTCTTGTGTTCCTTTTATGTCTTGCAGGACATCACCTACCTCCGCATTCCCCTGCCAGACACACCTGAGGCCAGCATGTGAGTTCTCAGTGAGCCCAGCACAATGGGATGCAGAGAAGGAATGAGCATCCCACCTGAGAACCCAGGCAGAGCTGCCTGGAGAGCAGGGGAAGGCACAGAGCTGGCCAAGAGCGGTGGCATGTTCAGAGTGCGAGCAGCCAAAGAGGGCTATGGACCTCTCCTTGGGAAATGAGCACTGAGCTGCCTGGGTCTCAGCAGCTAGTGCTATTGCCTGTAAAGTAACAGGCATTTTATTTTAGTGCTTTGTCCTCAAACTCTCAGGGCTGCACCACCTGCAGCCTAAAAATCTGGTTCCACACCTCTAGTCCTTATTCTGCTTGTTCTCTTTTTCCTGCTAGCAAGAAGCATTTCAAGGAGTGCATCAGTTTTATCCACCAGTGTCGCCTGCAAGGAGGGAACTGCCTCGTCCACTGGTAAAACTTCTTTTACATCCACATGTAACACCGTGTTCTCCCAGCAAAGCACAGCCAAGCCCACATAAGTGGTCCTGCTGGCAGAACCCCTGCTTTAGCTGCGCATGTCTGCAAGAGTCCCAGTGTCCATGAACCCACTCAGGATCCACTCTCAGGCTCAGCTGCAACCCCCAGCTGAGCAGGATTTGAGGAGCCCCTTGGGGAATGGAGAACCACTAGAGAGGGGCAGATTTTCACTGCAGTTGAGCAAGTGGGAAGGGAGCAGTTTGGGGCAGGCTTCCAGGCAGCGGCTGCTGCTTTCACTTCCCCTGGGGAGCAGGTTGTATTTATAGACACTGATCAAGAGGACCTTGGAAGGGCTTTGGCTTCCCAGAGAGCAAGTTTGCTGAGAAGAGGAACCAAAATAGCTGAAGCACAGGGGTGGAAGAAGGGGCAGGCATGGAGTCAGGGCAGCAGCCAGGGGTGCACACTGCAGATGGTGGCCCACATGCTCTTTCCTTTGCCAGCCTGGCTGGGATCTCCCGCAGCACCACCATCGTCGTCGCCTACGTCATGGCTGTCACAGAGATGAGCTCTCAGGAGGTGCTGGAGGCCATCAGAAGCGTGCGACCTGTTGCCAACCCCAACCCTGGCTTCAAGCAGCAGCTGGAGGAGTTCAGCGGCAGTGCAGCCCACAAGGTGGGATGCAGGACAGAGTAGGGACAGTGCATCAGATCCCTTCCCTATGCCCCTTACTTGCAAGCTTGGATTCACACTCTGATACAGGTGTGCTACTCTGCTTCTCCTTCTTTCCCCAGATGCGCAGGCACCTGAAGCAGAGGTATGGGACGTCCCCTTTCAATGACGAGGAAGAAATCAAGGCCCTGCTACCAGTGGGGAGAGGAAGAGCATCCCAAGCAGAGGGAGCTCGGCAAGGACTGGTACCAAGAGCCAGGGACATCAAGAGCACTGCTCCCTTCCTGCTACGGGTGAAGAGGACGTTCTCCTGCATCCCAGCTTGTCTGAAGTGATCCCAGCCTGGATCACCTCATGGCCTGGTAAAGACTAAGGAGCTGCAGCAGCAGAGAAGTGCCGCATCGCAGAGCCACAACGAGCCCAGCTCCTTCTCCTCTCTGGGTTCAAGCGTGCCATCTTCTGTCCTGGCTTTCAGCTATTGGGGGAGGGATTCATTCACACTGCTGTACTCTGCAGGGTTAGTCCATTAGTGCCTGGTGCGTTGGGACATCTGGCAGAAACACAGATCACAGTTCCCAGTTCACCGTGGCAGTGACAGACAGGGCTTCCCAGCACCCAGGTGATGCTGGCAGCAGCTTTAGCACTTCAACACCAGCTGCATGGGCCTCAGGGGCACACGAGGTGCAGGAGATCTCGCTGACTCCTCGGAGCAGTTTTCCCACCAGCAGCAGCAAGCTTCCAGAACCAAGGTGGCTGCAGTGCAGGGGCATACAGGAACAGCTAATCATGCTGTACTGGTGCTCCAGGCCAGCCAAGCACAAGCCTCAAGCAAACACTGCAGCTTTCAGTGTTCATTGCACCGCATTCCCACCGATCCCAGGGCACAATCTTTAAATGGTGGGAAATAAATGTTTAACCTCGCCAGACCTCACTAAAGCAGAGCCTTAAGCCATTTTGCTTAAATACTTTCTATGTCCTTGTAGTATTAAATTTCTGTGTAATGCAGATTGACCTGCCTGGGACACAGAGGGGGAGCTGGGGCAGAAAGTTCCTAGCATAGGATGATTCTCTTCTCCCAGCCAGGAGGTGAGAAGCCTGTGCTGCTGTTGGGGGCTTGAGGGCTACAACCCTACAAATGCAGCTTGGAGTTATGTGAGCAGCACCCAGCCATACCCTGGCAGCATCACCCACAGAAGACACCCGTGTCTCCAGTTTGCAGAGCAGAGGTCGCTCACAAAAGCCCTGCTCAGGACAGGGGCCAGGAGCCCTACTGCTGCTGCAGGGGACAGGGCTGTGTGGCTAGGCAGGAGCAAACAAGTACTCACATGGACATTGTTCTGCTGCACCTTCTTTGCACCACAGAGCTGCAGCCTGCTGGGAGCTGCAGGAAGGCTGACCCACACCAGGAGCTGCAAACCCTGCTCTTCCCCCAGCCCTGTGCTATTAACACCTCACACCGTGGCAGCTACAGGTGGGGATGATGCTGGGCTGCCAGGTGGGCCATCAGCTGGGCTGCCAGGTGCTGGCTGCTGGGTGTCTCCAGGGCCCCTTTATGCTTGCAGGTGCTGCATGGGGTGCCTGGAGCCACATAAAGTGCCTGGCAAAGGGGCTTTGCTACACTTTTGGGCACCCTCAATATCCCATTCACTTTCGTTACAGTAACTTAGCACCACCCCACACCACTTCTGCAGATCCCTGCCCTACTGCTTCCCCACTCCCTCACCTCACAGTGAGGAGATGTGGGGTGGCTCCAGCCCAGCGCTGCCTGGCAACTCCGCACCCAGACATTCTGCATTAACAGTCAGGATTTCCTGGTCCATGCAATAAACCCACATCAAGGCCACATGCAGAGCAGCAGCACCTCCAGGTCCAGGTCTGCAGCACTGCAAAACATTTATTTTGGCAGATCCGGTTTGCACAACTGGAAAAATACAGGCAAGGGCAGCGTTAGATGTGAGTTAATGTTTGACTCCTTTTTGAAAGGCATTTCAGCATTGAAAGTGGAAGGGTTAAGCAGCTTCACCTTCCCTGTGCAGGGAGCAGCACAGTAGGGGAATAGGCTGCTGAGCATCTTCCCTGCTGGCACACTAATTGCATCCCTGGGTCCTGCACGTCAGCATCTCTGTGAGGAGTGGAGAATTCCCCAGCTGATAAGGGCTGTTATGGCCATGCTGGGTCTGCATGATGAGCTTAGATTAGTTTGAGAGCTTGGAACCAATTTGTGCAAGCCACCAAGATGGCAGCAGCCCTTTGGAACCATCTCAGTGCACAAAGGAGTAATGTGAATCCTCCTTTGCAAAACCCCTGCTCCCTTTTCGTGGAATAAAGCACCTGGATCACACCAGTAAGGGGTGAGGAGGGGGCCAGGTGCTGCCCATGCCCCACCACCTTGCAGGGGCTGCAACAGGTCTGGTACTCAGCCCACATCTGAGCCGCTACTGGAAATCCCATGTTTGTGGTGGGGAGGCCACAGCAACTTCCTGTGCTCTGCATCCCCTCCCAGTGTCCCTCTAACAGTGGCCTGGCCCAAGCATGATGGCTGTATACTGCCAGGGCCAGCAGGCTCCTGCCCCCTGTCCCCAAACTGCCCTGTGCAGCACTGGCACCTGGCTGTGCCCTGTGCCATGTGGCTGTGCCCCATCCCCACACCCTGTGGGAAACCCCAGGGAGGGGAAGGCCAGAGCCTGGCACTGTGTCACCGCTTATTCATTTTGAGGATTTCCAGCTCAGAACAGCCCTGATGCTGGAAACATCATCCCTGGCCTAGAGGTAACTTTCTCTTACTCAGAACTGGAAATGAAACCCACGGGGTGGTGACAGAGCTGCAGTGTCAGCCCCCCAGGCACAGTGCACAGTGCAGTGGAGGAAAGAATTGGTAGAGCCATCATCACTGCTCACAGCAGCTCGCACCAGCCTGGCTCCGTGGTACTGTGTAGCTTGGAAAAGACTTCCATGATCCATCCCCAAGTCTATCCCCAGCCCACCCCACCATGCCTATTGCCCACAGCCCTCAGTGCCACATCTCCATGGCCCTGGGACACCTTCGGGGATGGTGACCCCACCACTCTCTGAGCAGCTGTGCCACTGCATTATCACTCTTTCTGAGAATAAATGTTTCCTAATATCCAGCCTGACCCTGGTGCAGCGTGAGGCCATCACCTCTCATCCTATCGCTGGACAAGAGACCGAGTCCATTCTTGGACAGTGTGGGGGCATGCAGGAAAAAAGGGACGTGCCCAGCTCCCAAAACCGGGAGAAAAGGGAAAAACAGCTCCTTAAGGACAGGAAAGCGTCACGAGTCCAAGAACAGCCTCAGGGTACTGCGGGAAGCGAGGTGTCCCGACGTGTCCCGGTGCCCCGGGTGCGCTGCGCCCTCCCCTCGGGCCGGGATCCCGGGGCGGCAGCGAACCGAAAGCGGCGTCAGGAAAGGGAAAGTGAAAGGCCGGGTCCCGCCGCTCTTTCGCTTTCAGGACCGCCGCACGTTCCCGAGGGCGGCGGGGCCGGGCCGGGCCGGAGCCGGGATGGCGGAGCCGGGGTCTCCCATGCGGCTGAAGGAGTGGCTGATCGCGCAGATCGACAGCGGCCGCTACCCGGGGCTGCGCTGGGAGAACCGCGAGCGGACGCTCTTCCGCATCCCCTGGAAGCACGCGGCCAAGCAGGACTACCGGCAACAGCAGGACGCCGCTCTGTTTAGGGTACGGTCTCTCCCAGAGCCCCCCCGGAGCCCCTCCACCGGCCTCGTGCGTTCACTCCCCCTACATCCCCGCTGCACCGCCCCGTGCTTCCCTCGGATCCCCGCCTCGCCGCTTTCTTGCACCCCCCCCTAATCCCCGCAGGCCGTCCCTATGTCCACCCGGTCCCCACCGCCCACCCCCGCGTCCCCCCATCCCCGCAGCACAGATCCCGTGCGCCTCCGCTCCGCGCTGTGCTCACCCCGTGCGCCCCCCGACACCGTGCGCACCCCCGGACCCCGATGCTCAGCCCTGTTTCACCCCCCCAGTCCCCTAGCCTCCCCCCATCCTCTCCTGACCGGCTCTGTGCCCCCTCGAACCCCCATCCCCTCCTGCCCCCAGCTCCGGGCTCCTACCCACCCCCCGGGCTCCTCCCATCCCCGTGCCCAGCGCAGCCCCCGCTCTTCCCGCAGGCTTGGGCCGTCTACAAGGGCAAATACCACGAGGGCACGGACAAGGCGGACCCATCCACCTGGAAAACACGGCTGCGCTGTGCTCTCAACAAAAGCACCGACTTCCAGGAGGTGCCCGAGCGGAGCCAGCTGGACATCTCCGAGCCTTACAAGGTGTACCAGATCGTGTGCGACGGCACCCGGGATGCAGGTATCCCCTGCCAGGCTGCTGTGCCATTCCCCTGTGCCCCACATCCTATGGGCATCACTGCTCCATCCCCTTCCTCCCCGCTCCTCGTCCTCTGCAGAGCTCTGGGCTGTGCTCAGGCAAAGTGCTGTGCTGGGGTTAGGACTGGGCTGGCTTTCCTTGTGCTGTTTTTGGGGCTCAGTGTTTTGTTCCCTGTTCCCTGCAGAGAAGGATGAGAAGGATGGCAGAATGCAGCCCACAACCAGCAAAGACTCACAGGTGAGCCATCCTCCACCTGGGGGCCTGCGGGGAGGTGGGACCCCAAATTCCCTCTTCCTATGTCTGCTCCCCCACCCGCATCCAGCATCCATTCTGGTTCCCCATACCTGGGGTCCAGGAATAGCAGAAGCTGGTTCAGGATCCTTCATTGCCCTCACTGTGGCTACTCTTGTCCCCAGGGCCACGTGGCCGAGGAAAGCCACCGAGGCACAGCAGGAACGTGCCACATGCCCACATTACCCCTGCTAACTGCCCATCCAGCAGAGCGAGGTGAGAGAAGGGCCCTAGTGATGTGGGGGGCACAGGGTGGGACTGAGTACGGGTACAATCACTGCTCTGCAGGAGCCACTCTGCTCTCCTGGTGCCCACACCACCTCCACCCCAACCCAGGGTACCACGTGCGGGGAATCTTCTACGGCTGGAGCCCGACCCGCAGCCACCTGCTCCCCAGGGCCCCATCCTTCCTCCCTGCTGAGGATGTCAACCACTCAGGTAGGAGCTGTGCCAGCCAAGCTGCAGCCCACCGAGACCCCCAGCCCCACACTGACCCCTGCTTCCTCCAGACTGCTGGCTGCACATCCGCCTGTACTACTGCGACGTGTTGGTGAAGGAGCTCACCACCCGCACGGCCGAGGGCTGCCGCATCGCCTCGCGAGCTGAGGGTCCCTATGGCCCCTCCTGCATGGAGCAGATCGAATTCCCCCCACCACGTGCACTGGGAGGTGGCGGGTGGACAGTCGCTGTGACTGAGGTTCTGGAGAGGCTGCTGCCACACCTGGAGCGTGGGGTGCTGCTGTGGGTGGCCCCCGAGGGGGTCTTCATGAAGCGGCAGTGCCAGGGCAGGGTGTACTGGAATGGGCCGCTGGCCCCACACCGGGACTGGCCCAACAAGCTGGAGCGGGAGAAGACCTACAAGCTGCTGGACACGCAGCAGTTCCTGGAGGGTAAGTGCCTGCCTTGCCACGCAGCCCTGGGGACCGTCAGCCCCATCCCCATCATGGGTCCCATCCTTTGGGGGATCGCTATAGGGACGGTCCCATCCCTGTGCGGTGTTGCAGAGCTACGCAGGTACCTGAGCCACGGACAGCCAGCCCCACAGTACCAAATCCACCTGTGCTTTGGTGAGGAGTACCCCACCAGCACCGGCCGCCACCTGCAGAAGCTCATCATGGCCCACGTGAGTACACACAGGGCTGCTGATGGCTGTGCCCATCAGTGGGGCGATGGGGATCCGCAGTGACAGGCATGGACCCCATGGTCTCCCGCAGGTGGAGCCGGTGTTTGCACGAGAGCTCTTCCACTACGCCCAGCGCCTGGGTCCTGCACTGCTGCGGGGCTGCCCCCAGCCCTGCACACCCGCAGCCCCCGGGCGCATAGCTCACGTTCTGCAGCAGCTCTGCCAGCCCTGAGCCGGGCAGTTGGGGGGACACGAAGCCTGGGACGCGCGGCCGCCCAGCGGCGAATCCGTAAAGCCACAGGGCATTCAGCAGGGACGGATGCAGATGAATGCTGGCTGGAGCGGGGCACTGCACGGAGCGCTGTATTTATTCCCCAAGAGCCCAGCGGAGGCTGCTGGGTGCAGTTGTGCCCAGCAGGGGACAGCCAGCTCTGTCCTGGTGCCTCGCACTGTGGGGACTTGCTGTTTGTGAGTTGTAGAAATAAAGGTTGTGTTTCGGTACCGCTGACTGCAGCGCTGGGGCTGTGCTGCGGTGCAGCCTGCGGGGGAGCTGAGTGAGGCAGAGCCAAGTGCTGCAGGGACATCAGGAGCTGAGCACTCTGTCTGGAGCCATGCAGCTCCCGCTGCACCGAGCCCCATCCTGCCCTCTGCTTCCCAGCCCCTTGGCAGGGCTGTGGACAGCAGCGAGGTGCCCAGGAGCTGCCCTCGCAATCGAGCACCACGTCCCAAAAGCACTTGCTGCCCATTCTTCAGTTTCCCCCAGCGATGGGTGAGGGGGCTCACGGGGGGTGTGGGATTGTGCTGCATCCCAGAGCTGATGTGCCCAGGCAGCTGGGCTCAGTGTGTGCACCCAGCGTTGTGTGGAGATCTGGCTTAGAGTGGGGACATGGCACAGAGCAGGGACACGGCACGGTGCGGGGATCCAGCACCACCCCAAGGACGGGGTTGTCCGGGAAGCCCCAGCCCCACACTGCAACCTCCCACCCCACAGCATTGCCCCACTCCACACCACATCACCAGCACACGGAGCTTGGTGCTGCGAGCGGGCGGGACGAGCCCTGTGCCCCGGGAACCTCCCGTACCCGTTAAAACCCCGCAGCGGTGCCAACCCGAGCCCGCTGGCTCCCAGCCCCGGGGCCGGCCCCGGCTGCGCGTCCGGCCGCAGGGACCAGCGCTGGACGATGGGGCCCCGCTCCGCCCTGGGCGGCCCCACGGCACCGTAGAGGAGGGGCCCGCCGCCCCCACACCGTTGGGGCGTTTTAACGGGCTCGGCCGGAGCCGGGCAAGCAGAGTGAGGACGGCAGGATGCAGCCGGAGCTCCCAGTCGGCTCCGCAGCTCTGCGCGGCCGCACGGCCCCGGACAGCCCCTATCCCGGCCCCTCGCCGCCTGCAGAGGCCACCAAACCGCCCTACAGCTACATCGCCCTCATCACCATGGCCATCCAGAGCACTCCTGAGAAACGCATCACCCTGAGCGGCATCTACCGCTACATCATGGGCCGCTTCACCTTCTATCGCGACAACAAGCAGGGCTGGCAGAACTCCATCCGTCACAACCTGTCGCTCAATGAGTGCTTCGTCAAAGTGCCTCGCGACGATAAGAAGCCGGGCAAGGGCAACTACTGGACTCTGGATCCCGACTGCTACAACATGTTTGAGAATGGCAGCTTCCTCCGGCGCCGCCGCCGCTTCACCAGGAAAAGGGCCCTGCGGGATGGTGAGGGGGATGAGGGACGCAGGAAGACCCCCAAAACCCGCTCACGGGCACCGCTGCCGGAGGAGGGGAAAGCAGAGAGCGGCTTTGCATCGCCGACAGCAGAGCAGAGGGCAGAGGGCGTTGGGGTGCCGGGCTGTGCCGGGCAGATCTGCGCTCACCCGCAGCCCAAAGCGCCATTCTTCACCAAGGAGCCTCTCGGGGTCCCCCAGGAGAGCCGCCTGCCCGCCCCCCCCCAGCCCAAGCAGACTGCCTTCGGGGGACCCCCGGCCGCGCTGCCGCTGCCCCGGCCAGGTCAGTACCCACTGCCCGCAGAGCCCGGCCACCCCGCACAGCACTCCCCAGACCACACTGCGTCCCCCCCGGGCGATCTGGAGGGCAAAGGGTCGGCGGCCCCCGCCATGGGGCTGGCCCAATCATTTGGGCAGGTGTCTCCCGTCTTCCCCAGCACCCTGTTGGGCACGGGCAAGCCCCCCCCATCTTGCTTCCTCGACGGCGATGGCTACAAACAGCCCCCCCTGCCCATGTTCGGCTCCTTTGGCCGCGCGGGGCCCGAGGCGCTGGGGGGCAGCTACCAGTGCCGGGTGCAGGCGCTGAGCTTCTGTGTGAACGAGCGGCCGTGCGGTGCAGCGCTGGAGCATCTCCTGGCTGCGGCCCCCACCGCTGCTACCGCCGCCCCCCCAGCCCCCCGCCAGCCGCCCTTTGGGGTGGGCGAGCAGAAGGAGACGTGGGGCACGGGGGGGACGATCCCGCTGCAGGGGGGTGGTGGTTACCCCCTGGGGTTGCCCCACTGCCTCTACCGGACGCCCGGAATGTTCTTCTTCGAGTGATGGACTGACACCTCCCCCCCTCCTCCGGCACCATGCGGGGCTCCGGCTGTGGAATAAAGCACATTCGCCCACGCTGCCTCTGTGTCTCTGCGACCCGCTCGGGGTGGGGAGCAGGCAGGGTGCATCGGGGCCACTCCGTTCCCAGCTGAATTGCTGCTGGGACACGTGTCTCTGTGGCCACCCACTGCGGCTCTCCTCCATGAGGACCCCCTTCTGGTGTCCATGGGCTGGATGGTCTGGCATCCCCAGAGATGATGGGGATGGAACCCCTTCATGATGCAGCTTTGTCCTGGAGTGACAGAAGGGAACCCTCTCTATAAGGGGCTGGAAAACATGCTGCACACTGGAGCAAATTCTACGCTCACTCTGCCCACACCCCCCACACCCTGCACTGATCACACGTGCCTGGTTTGCCCCATGTGCTGTGCATGGTATGAGTGGTGCTGGCCTCAGTACCCATGGAGAGAGCCACTGGAGGAGAACTCCATGGGATGGGGTGTATGGGGAGGTGGGAGTCTCCTTGCATGGGGCTGTCTCCCTGCCAGGTCCTCACAGCACCCCAAGAGCTGGGCTGTGCCAGGGCTGCCTGCAGGCATGGCTACAGTCGTGATGGGAACGGCAAGATTCCTCTGACCTGAATCATCCCGGGCGGCTGCCGGTAAGGAGCATCGCCTGAGTCACCACTGCTGGGCTGGGCACAGGCTGGGCTGTGCTGGGGCAGGGTGGGACGGGGTTGGATGATGTCCCAAGCCAGGATATGGCTGCCAGTCCCTTTCCATGCACTGGGGCAGCATCTCCACAGGGCCCACTTTGTAGCCTAGAACAGGGCTGGCAAAGTGGGGACCTGTACCCATGCCTCCATCCTGTGTCCGTGGGAAGGGGCCCCCAAAGAGGCAGTGCCCCAAAGCTGTGGGATGCAGGTGCACGGGGCTTGCACCTGTGGGGTACAGATGGTGTTCATGATTTGCATGGGGGGGGGATGCTGATGGAAGGGCTCTCCAGGATGTTTTGGGGATGGGTGTATAGCAAAGCTCCCTGGCCCCCCAAGGCAGCGAGATGCAGCACAGCCGGGCCCCAGGGTCTCAGCGAGGGCCAGCCCTGGCGTCACTCAGGGACCAGAGCACCACCACTGCGTCACCCGTTATCAGCCCCAGCAGCCGCTGCCAGGCCATGGCTGTGTCCCAACCCAGGCAGGGCAGGAGGGGCCTCTGTTCATCATCAGCACAACAGCAATGGTCTCTGGGTTGCGGGCTTTGCTTTTCTCCCTTCTTTTTTTTTTCCTTCCCTCCCCTGTGGAAAACAATATTTGAGTGCCTAGATCATGCTGGCGTCTCCGGAGCCGTCTACAGCGAGCAGGGCTGACCTCAGCCCCCTCCTTCACACGGTCCCCGGGGGCGCGGGAGGAAGCGAGCGCCGCGGAGCCGTGCCCAGGGGCCGTCTGGTTCCCACACCACGCAGCCAGGACGCCCGCCTGCTGGGCTCCCGCCTGTGCCTGGGAACGCATGGCCGCAGCACCAGCCCTGCGAGCACTACGGGAACCCACTGCAGCCCCACGGCACAGACCCTGGCATGGAGATCCCATCCCCGATGGCTGTGTCACGGGAAGGTGCCCGGTTGGCATGCGGTGGGATGGGTGCCCCCGTGCAGGAAGGAAGCAGCAGGGCTGCGTGGGAGCGTCGGGAGGGTGATCCAGACCCAGCCCTGAAGGCTGTACCCTCAGCATCGCTGCTCCCTACTGGGATGGGATGGGGCAGAGCCCCACTGCCTCCTCTGCCCGGATACGCTGTGTATGAACGCCCTCCCTCCATTGCCCCCCATGCTTGCAGCTCCCCACCATTAGCTCAGCTCTGGCCATGGCCTGCTTCTCTCCCTGCCCTTCCTCCCCCCGGCTCACTGCCGGCTCACTGGGTGGCCTGGCCCCGGCCCACTCATGTCTGGGACCGCGCTGCAGCGGGTGCTGGCATGGGAGCACAGACCCCCAGCTCTGGACAGTGCTGCACTGCCATGTGCTGCTGCACAGCATCGCCCTGCTCGCCTTCCTTCCCCTCTGGGGAAGAGCCTACAGGGGCTACCAGTGTGGTCACAGCACCAAGAGACCCTCGTGTGAGGGGAGACTCACAGATGCTGACTGCAGTGAGAGCACACCAGGTTAGGACTATCTCCATCGCCGTGCCCCTGGCAGTGATGGAGATGCAATGGTGACCCACATGCCTAGAAAGGGAGAGGAGGGGGCTGCAGAGTGATGGTCTTCATCACTTCACACCAGGACTGACCACCCCACATCATCCTGCTCTGGGGCAGCCATGGCCCAGCCATGCTCATCTCTGGGTGCTGCCATGGTAGGCAGGCTCTGTGCCACTCCCGTGCTGCTGTGGCTGAAAACCCCACAGCACCCGTGGGCACTGGGGCTGCCCCGCAGCTCACCCTGCAGCCCCCGTGGCCCAGGGCAATGCACGGCTCCTGGGGCCCAGACAGGAAGGAGACGTCACCGCCGCGGAGCGTAACTCAAACCAGATGGGGCCGCGCTGTTCTCCAGGACCGCAGGGTGGTCACCGGCAGGAACTGGTCAAAGGCTGCCGGCAGGAAGCGGGCTGGGAGGGACGCCCTGGGCCCAGCAGCAACCCTGCCTGCTCTGCCTTAACCGCTTCGGGGCCGACCATGGCCGGAGGGCACAGAACCCCACAGCTGTGGGGGCAGGGAGGCAGTGGGACCCCAGGAGCCTTTGCTTGGGCACAACCTCTTGAGCAGCGCTGAAGCCGCGAGGACACCTTTATCTGTCTGCCCATCCATCTGCCCATCCATTCATCCCCTTCCCACCTACACCCCCCAGCCACGATCTGCACAAACACTCCTGGGAAGCACTGCCTGGGGCCACCCTCGGCACACTCGCTGTCCTTCTGTCCCTTCTGCACAGGACAGGATGCCGTTCCCATCCCCTTACCTACCAGCAATGCTCGGTTCTCAGCTGCTGGCCGCACACCCGTGAGGCTCCATCGCCCCTGAGGCCAGCACTGGCCATGAGGCTGCTCTCAGACCTGTACATTTATTTACAAGAAGCCGAACGCACCGGTGTGGGCTCTCCCGTGTCACAGCCCTCACCCCACGGCAAAACCCAAAGCTGCAGGGATGGGGAGCGTGGTGCCAGTCCTGCGTCACGAGGTTGGGGCTCATGGGGACGAAGGAGGGGACGAGGGTTGGGTGGGAAGAGGAGCAGCGCCCGCGGCCCCGGCACGGCCATGCTGGCTGCGGGGGGACGCTGGCGGGCGGCAGTTCCTGTGTGTTGGTGGTCAGAGCTGAAGCAATCCTCCGGCGCGGGGGGAGCGCGGCCAGCTGCTCTGCATTAGGATGCCTTTATCTGGCGGGGACGTGTGAAGGAGCGGCCGTGCTGCTCCCCCGCTGGCAGAGCGGAGGGCAGGGGTGAGCAGCAACACAAAGGCTCCTTCTTCGCTCGCCGGCTCCCAGCTGGGGATGGATGCTCCTGGAAGCGAGCTCGGATGCTTCCTCCCTTCCTGTGCAGCCCTCCCGGCGAGCAGCAGCGCGGGGCCAAGTCCGGCTTCCTCCGGCGGGAGGAGCGGCCGCAGCACCGGTCCTGTGCCAAGCGCCGGGGTGTGGATCCCCGCCTGCTTCAGCATCCCCGCATCGTGGCACTGGCATCGCTGCGGGAGAGGAGCCCAGCACTGCAAAAAGGGTCCAACGAAGCGGTCGCGGGGCATTGCTGCGGCATTTACAAGCAGAGCTGAGTGCCAAGCGTGGGTGCGAGGTGATGGGGAGCGCGTGGGCTGCCCGTGCAGCGGGGCTCATCCTGAGCCGTCCCAAAGGCGACTGAGAGAAATGCGAGCAGGGAGCGCTGAGCGTGGTGTGGGTGGGACATTGATGGGTGCGGGGAATGGCGGCTGCACGGCCGTGGGAATGAAGGGGGGAGCGTTGTGGGGATGCGGATGGCTCAGGCCCTGAGAGCCCATAAAGGTGGGAGCAGGTGGGGAGCACACAGAGTCCGTGCTCTGAGCAGCCCCACAGCACCCGGTACCAGCGCAGCGGCCACGAGGGATGCGGCAGAGCTGGAGCTGGAGCAGGGCCGGGGGTGGAGCAGGGTTGGTGCCAGCCCTCTGCCCCACAGTGGGATGGATGCAGGTGGGGCCGCCCCCGTACAGATCCTGCTGCGTCCAGGAGCCGGACTCGGGCACGGCCCCAATCCCATAGTCTGGCCCGAGCTCACGGTGCTCAGCCCACACCCGTAATCAGACACCCAGCGCCGTCAGCGAGCCCGAGCTGGTGATCTTCTTGAAGCGGTTGGCAGCACACACCCCAATGAAGTTTTTCTGCAAAGGAGAAGAAGAGAGGCATGAGTCCCACTGCAGACCTCTTGGTTGCACCCAGGGCTAGTCCAGGAACCAACCCAGAAACATTCGCTGCTCTCTGTCCTGAGCCCCTAAAATAAGCTCTTGGGATGAACCAGGGGGGAAACTGCCCGGGGACCTTCAAGCCTTCCCAGGCAGCACAGCAGGGTGATCTCAACCCCATTCCCTCCCATCCCTGCACACCTTCCAGCGCCGTCGCATGACGTATTTCTTGAGCAGCACCTGGGACTTGAGGCGGCGGTTGCAGCGTTTGGCTTTCTCTGCCAGGTTGGTGAGCCAGGGGTGCTGCAGGCACTGCCCTGCACTCATCCGAGCGCTGTGGGGTGAGAGAGGAGCTGTCAGCCCACGGCCACAGCCCACAGGCAGTCCCTTCCCGTGCCCCATCTGTGAGCCCTGGCATAGGCTGTGCTCCAGCCACCAGCGCTGAGGACCAATGGGAAAAGGGGGCCACAAACGGTCCTGCACGTCTCACTTGGTAGTCCTGACAGGGACACTGGGGACAGCTGGTGGTTTTGGGGATGCTGATGGCCCCAACACAAAGAATGGCACATGGGTAGAGATGAGAGCACACAGGTGGGGGATTGCCGTGGCTGCCGCCAGCTCCGCACCTCTTCTCTTTGATGATGAGGTTGGAGACAAAGTCCTTGGCCTCATCAGAAACGCTCTCGAAGGTCTCTTCGTCGAAGTACCAGTTGGCTGCCAGGACGTTGTTGAGTGTTTCGGTGTCGTTGTCACCCAAAAAGGGGGAGAGGCCGCTGAGGCTGAGGGATTGGAGGGTCGGTGAGCAGGGGGTCATGTGCTGAGGCACCCAAACTCCCCTGCATGCCAGCACGGGGACCACTGTGTGCCCAGGGAAGCAGGGGGGACTCAGCCCAACGTACAGCATGTAGGTGATGACTCCCATGCTCCACATATCCGTGGAGTAGGAGACTTGCTCGTAGTTGACCACCTCAGGGGAGAGGAACTCAGGAGTGCCAAAGTTCACCTTCAGCTTCTCCTCGGGGTTATACCTGCGGATGGGGCAGTGATTCAGCAGGGGGTGACAGGCTGTCCCCAAAGCAATGTCCCCCCCAGGAAAGGATGAGCCTGCTCCCACCAGGCTCTGCCCTTCCCATCCCCCAAACCCAGTCCCACCCTGAAGGGTGGGAACAGGCATGGAAGGAGCCGAGGGAAGAAGGGGAGCACAGCACCTTCGAGCCAGCCCAAAATCAATGATCTTCACCATGTGTCCGGTGGCAGCGACGCAGAGGATGTTCTCGGGCTGTGGGAACAAGGACAGGGGGGTCAGCAGGGAGTGATGGGGACATATCACCCACACCCAGGTCACAGCAGTGCTTCATGTCGGTGCTGCCCAGAGCCCTCTGAGCCCCGTCCTCTCCAAAAGCCTCGAGTGAACTCACCTTGAGGTCGAGGTGCAGGACGCGCATGTGGTGCATGAAGCGGATGCCCTCGCAGATCTGCCGCACGAACACCATGCAGTCCACCTCTGTCAGGTGGTAATCGTCATCGATGATCCGCTCAAAGAGCTCTCCGCCTTCCACGCTGTGTGGGCACAGGTAGGTGCCTGGGTTACCTGGGGCTCCGTGTCCTCCTGCAGAACCTCCGGCTCCCAGCATCACGGGCACAGCCAAGGTGGGACATGTGCATGCTGGGCTCATCCCCAGCCCCAACACAGCCATGCACAGTGCTGCCCCGAAATAGAGGTTGTCCCCAACCCCGGAGCAAGGAGGAAGGTGTGACAAGCAATGCTGGGGATATTCCTTGGTGCTGACCAACTCTGCTTGGTGTGAGGTTGGCACCTATGCTCCATCCCCACGCATGGACACAGCCTTCCTGCCACACTGCCCCTCACCCAGGCATCAGGCACCGTGCAGCACAGCCCCAGAACTCACAACTCCATGAAGAGGATGATCTCCCGGGGCGTCTCGATGGCATCATAGAGCTGGATGAGGTTGCGGTGGTTCAGCTGGTTCATCACATCGATCTCCAACAGCACCATTTCCTGTGGCAGGACCCCCACCATGGCACTGCTGTCAAACCCAGCTGATCCCCAGCTCCACATGCCCAAAGCCCAGCTCCCATCACAGACCTTGTCCTTGGCTCCCTGCTTCCGGATGACTTTGGCAGCCAACTTAAGCCCTGTCTGCTTTTCTGTGCACGTGTGTACTTCACCGAATTTTCCCCTGAGGAGAGAGAGGTGTTGATGGCATCACGGCTGCATCCCGCTCCCTGCACCCATCCTGCACATCACGCTGCAGTCAGGGGCAGTCCTGGGGGCTCAGAGCCACCCCTGGGAGCCGGAGGAATCCGGGTGTCCTCAGTCCTCCCATCCCACTCCCCCTTACCCGCCTAGGATTTCCTTGGAGCTGAGGTTGTACTGGGAGCTGACGCTGCCCGTCCGCAGCGTGATGATGCGGTGCGCAAAGGGAGCGGGAGGAGGAGGGACATCATCTGCCGAGAGAGGAGGGGAGTGAGAGCAGCACTGCGTGACAGGGAACCCACTGCTGGGACCCCCCGGCTGTGAGCGTCTCGAGTGCTGCAAAAAGCACGGTCTGCCAGAGCCTGCCAGCAGCTGCCCCGGCACCTACAGCATTCCCTCCTGCGTATCACCCTGCTGCATGTCACCCTGCTGCGTGCCACCCTGCCATGTGTCCGCTCACCATCCGCCGGGCCACCATCCCACGTGTCACGCTCGCCCTCTCCAGGCCACGCGGCTGTGCGTCACCCTCAGCGGACCACTCTCCTGCATGTCACACTCGCCCCCTCCATGCGGTGCCGTCTCTGCCTCTGTGCCACACTGCCCTTCTGTGCCACCACATCCCATTCACCCACCCGGGACAGACCCCACAACTACAGGAGCCCTACGAGCAGCCCCCAGCCAGGGGTCAGCGCAGCCCCCAGCCCTGCTGTGCCCCAAGGACGCGGTGCAGGACATCAGGACACGCTGTCCCCTACCACCAGCCAGGCGGTGGCTGTCACTCCGGCCACGGGGACGGCTCCTGTCCCTCTGGGCAGCCCCGGGCAGCACGATGTGTGCCAGGCTGAGGCCGGGAGAAGCCTGGGGAGGGGACGCGCCGCATTTAGCCCTGTTTACAGTGAAACTGGAGCTTGAAGACTGCCGGGTGGGCCAGGAGCCAGCAGCATGAGCTGGCACCCCAGGAGGGCGGCAGCAGAGATGTGAATACACCCCAGGGCTGCTGCACCACGGAGGGTGCTGGGGTGTCACCACCACAGGGCTGAGGGCATGGCACAGATCTGCCGTGGCGCAGCCTTACCCAGAATCTCAAAAGGGTCTTCCTTCCCAAAATCGGGGGTGAGGTAGGGGCTGGGTGGTGGCTCTGCCACCGTCGCAGCTGGCTGCCCCGTGGCCTCAGGGCCCGGCTGCTCTGCGTGCCCAGGGGGCTCTGACCCAAGCTGGGGCTGCTCCTCAGCACCAGGCAATGTCCTCTCCTGTGGGACGGCGGTGCTGCCCGCAGGGACGGGCTGCTCTGAGGGCAGCAGATCCCCCTGGGCTGGGCTGGGCTCCGCCAGACCCTCTCCTGCTGGTGCCATAGGGGTTTCCTCTGGGATTGTCTCCATCGCAGCCACCTCCAGCCCGAGCTGCTCCTCTCTGCAAGCAGGAGCAGGAGGTGAGCATCACCCTGAGCCCAGCCCCCAACCCTGCCCCAGGACGGGACCCATCCTAGGAGGACCCCATCCCAAAGGGTGAGCACTGGGTACCTCTGGCAGGTTGCTGGGCAGCTCAGGCTCTGCATCAAAGCTGGGCGTGTGGGCTCGGGCCCCTTCAGTTGCTGCTTCTTGTTTGTTTGCTTTGTGTTGGCCTCTTTCTCCCCTTCACCCTGAGCCCCTGCAGCAGCCGGGGCCTTCTCTGTGGGCTCCTGCCCTCCATCCTCAGCCTTTGCTGCAGCTGGGGGCTTCTGTGCAGCATCTGTAGCCTTCTCTTTTGCAGGTGCTGTGACTTTCTCCTTTGCAGTCTCTTTGCCCCCATCCTGAGCCTTTGTCACCACTGCATTTTTTTCCACCTTTGTGGGTTTCTTCCCTCCATCTTTTGCAGCAGCAGGAGCCTTCTCCTTTGCAGGCTGTTTTGTAGCCGGGCTTTTCTTCACCTTTGCAGCATTTTTCCCTCCATCCTCGGCCTTCGCAGCAGCCGGCTGCTCCTTCACAGGCTCTCCCTCACCATGGGCTGGTGTTGCAGCTGAGGCTGTCCCTGCAGGCTCTGCCTTCCCTCCTTCAGCCTCTGTTGCAGCTGAAGCTTTCTTTGCGGGCTTTGCTTCTCCTCCAGCCTCAGCTTCTGGAGCACCTGGGGCATTCTCCTTTGGAGATTCTTCCTGAGCCCCTGCTACAGCTGAGCCCTTTCCCTGTGCAGGCTCTGCTGTCTCTCCTTGGGACTCTCCTGTTGGGGTTTTCTCCTTTGCAGGCTCTTCTTTCCCTCTGTCGGTCTCTGCAGCCGAAGCTCCCTTCTTGGCAACTTCTTTTTCCCCACCATCCCCATGCTGTGCAGCATTTGGGACTTTCTCCTGCTCAGGCTCTGCCTTCCCTCCTGCAGGCTCAGTCTTCTCCCTCGCCGCACCGTGAGCTTCAGCAGCAGCACCCGGAGCCATCTCCTTCCCAGGCTCTTCCTTCCCTGCAGCAGTTGGCACTTTCTCCTGTGTGGGCTCCGCTGTCCCTCCATGGGGCTCTCCTGCAGCACCCACAGCCGCCTCCTTGGGCTCTTCCTTCCCTCCATTCTGAGCCTGGACAGCATTGCTGGCAGCAGGGGGGGCAGGCTGTGCTGCACTGGTCTCTGTTCCAGGGGGAGCCGCACTCCCAGACCCCCCCGTGTCGGCAGTGCTGCCCGGCACCTCTTGCTGCTCCATGGGCATGGGCGGCCGCCCCGGGTCGGCGAGGCTCCTGCAGGGAGAAGACACGAGTTGGGGGCACTGGGGAGCAGCGGGATGCACGTGGCTGCCACACTGCCGTGGTGCTCCGCTATCTGCCCCGCGGTGACTGATCAGCAGCCTGACACTGGCACCTGTTGTGGTCACGGTGCCACGCGGACGGTCGGGGCAGCTGGGGGCCCGTGGGTGCACATGTCCTGGTGTGACTGCCAGGTTGGCACTACATGAGCCCCCAGCCCAGCAGTACAAGCCCCCAGACCAGCACTGTGTGTCTCCAGCCTGGCACTACAAACTCCCAGCTCAGCAGCATATTCATACCCCACTTCCCACAGCCCTGACTACGCTCAGCCACGAGCTCCATTCTCCCAGGACCCAAAGCACGGCTCCCTGCATGACCATCTCTGAGACGTGGGTGGCCCATCCCAGGAACAACCCCCCCAACAACCCTTCTGGCCACGGGGCTGCTTTTACAGGACTTCCCACAGCTTCTGCAGTGCCTCGTGCTCAGCCCTGTGCCTTTGTGGTTTGGATGAACCCATGGCCACCACGGAGCTGGTGACCCCGGTGACCGCACGGACTCCTCTGCCCACCCCATAGCCCCCATCTCCTTTACCTGGAGTCCCCGGGGCAGAGGGCAGTCAGAAGAGCAGCATCCGCAGTGTGGCAGCGCCTGGACGGAGCAGCCCCTTCTATACTGGGTGTAACGGAGCCGGATTAGTGCGGAGAGAGAGGGGTATCCTTTACACCAGCAGGAGCCGGCCCGCTTCGCCTTTCCCAGCACCTGTTGCTGCTGGAGCCCGTTCAAAGGACACGCCACTCTTCCATGTGCTCCCACCGGCCAGAACGCACACAAACAGCGAGCGGGAGCCGGCACACGGCCACCAGAGAGGGAGGGAGGGCTGGAGGTGGCCCCGTGCGGGGACTGCGCTGTGCCTCGCCGCTGGGGACAGCCCTTGGCCAGAGCGTGCTGGATGCTGCCCAAAGGAGCAAACGCTTCCAAGGCGCCCACAGGGGACACGGGGCCGTCACTGCATGGAGATGGCACTTGAGAGCCATCTATAATGGTGCCACGAAGCTGCCGGTGGCTTTGCCCATTGGTGCCAACCCCCGGGAACAATGGCTTTGGAGCGATGCCATGTGGTGCCACGGGCACGGCCAGCTCTGGGCATGCTGCTGGGGATCAAGAAAGAAAGGGATATCCACTGGGATCTGCAGCACCAGCCCATATCCCTGTCGTTGGGAAGCAGTCAGAAGGCACCAACTGAATTCAGAGCGCATGTCTGGGGGTCAGGGGCAGAAACAAAGACACCGGGGCTGCTGCTGGGTGCACCACAAGCCCACGGTGCGCAACGGGGCTTTGGGGCTGATCGAGTCCCCAGGGCTGTGCCAGCTCCCTGCCGAGCCTTGTTTACTTTAAATCTCTGAAACCTAAGGTGAGGAAAGCACTGCTCACAAGGGCACAGACATCCCCCGTCGCTCGGGTTTCTGCAGGGGGGCGGAGGCGGTCACTTGAGGCTTTCAGGAGGAACCCCCGGTAACTGGACCCGGCCCTCCCCTCTGGGTGAGGGCGCTCCAATTATAACAGCTCCTAAAGCCGAGAGCACTGATTTATCACGCGGTGGCAGCAGGAGCACCAGCGCCCTGAGGAGGAAGGGCTCAGCCTTTTGCCTGCATTGCTCCTTTGAGAGGGGACAGCAGAGCTCTTGGCTTGGTGACGCACCATAAAGTAGAGGGAACAGGGGAGGGAGCCGCCCCAAGGCACACGGGGCCAAGGAGCTGCTCCTGGCCCCGCTCCAGCTGCCCTGCTCTGTCCCCAGGAGCACCACTGCTGCTGCTCGGGCACTGCATGCAGTGTGGGTAGGGGATGGCCCAGTACTGCTCCTGGGGATCCCCTGCGGCAGAGCACCTCCGGGAGCTGCGGGGTTGCCCTGGCACAGTGCACACAAAGAGGTGGGAAGGGGCTTCAGGACCACGTGTGGCACCAGCACTGCTGTGCTCTCCCTCCTGCGGGCATCACAGGGGAAGAGAGCTCTGTTACACAGCGGTTTCTGCTCAAAGCACAAACCCTGCTGACAAAAGGAGCCCTAAAACCAACCTGGGTGGGAAAAGCTCCAGGATAAGCCTTTAAAAGGAGATCCAGGCTATGCTCTTTCTTAACCAACCTCAATGGAGAGTGCAGGGTGAAGCACAACTTTTTCAGGTGCATGATTGTCAACGGCCTCATGTCCCACTGCTGAATATAGGAGCAGAGCCCCACAATAGGGCCAGCACTACTCCTCTTCCTGCCTCCAGTGCCGGGGGGATGCAACGCTCACAGTACGAGCAAATGTTAATGCTGGGCACTGGCTGCCCGTGGGCCTTTCCTTACCCTTAGCACATATGAGATGCTCCCAGTGAGCTTGCGGGGCTGTGAGCTAGGGTCAGCTGTGGTCTGCGCAGGGCCAGGTGAGCAGGATGCCAGGTGAGGATATGGCCATTGCTGGAGGAAGCCCAAAAGCCTGGGGCAGGATCAGGCATGAATCTGTGATCACATTTACTTCTGCAAAAGAGAGGAGCAGTGAAAATACCCCAGCACCCTGCTGCCTGCCCCAAATGGAAGAGACTGGGAAAGAAGCATTTTCTCCTTCCCCTTCACTGCTCAACCCCAGGTCTGGGGCTCAAGGTGAGGCTTAATCAAAGAAGAAAGTACAGCATGGGGCTGGGAGCTGCTTCCTTGGGGAGCTCAGCTCATTCTGATAGCTCTGTGCAATACCAGAAGAACCTCAGGCATCTCCCACCACAACCACAACACGAGCAGCAACGATTGCTCTGAAGGATGCAGCCTCACCGCAGCCCTGGCAGTGCAGGTTCATGGCTGCAGGCAGCCAGGCTGCGCTCACACAGCTCAGCTCCCCTCCTCCAGAGATCAAAGGCAGCGTCTGGTATTCGGCAGGGCACCAACGGGGTCACACAGGAGCGGATACGGCGCTTCCGCCACCCCATAAACGCATGACGGGCGTGCTGGGGCAGTGTGGGCACATGGGGCTTCGGGCAGTGCTGGTATCCACGGCTCTCGGGGACTGCAGCAGGGACAGCTCTGTCATTGCCAGCCAATGGCCTGGCCTCCATGCATTGGTGCCGGGCACTTGGAGGCACCTCCCTGCAGCCATGGGCTCACAGTGGGTGCCACCTTTGCGTGGCATGCTTGGGAAGTGGCTGAGGGCAAAGGAAGAGAGCTGCATCCCAACTCCGCAGGCCAAGAGCAGCACCCAGAGCCCAGCGAGTATCCTGGATCATCCAATCTTAATCTCATTTAAGAAACTGCTGGAGCGTGGGAGGAAAATTTTAGGACAAGGTGAGGAGCAAAGCTCTTGAAGTGGGCACAAACGCTGTTGTCTTAAAGGAGGTGTGAAGGAAGAGCATGCTGTGGTTTGTTTTGGTGCTCCTAGAAGACCACGTTTTGCAGGGAATGAGAAGCAAGCTGAAGACTGCCATCTCACAAGGAAGATTTGGGGGCTGCAGGAAGGGCACAGCTGCTGCACACTGGGTTTTGGGGCACGGTGCTCCAATCTCTGTGGATCATAGAAGACAAACCAACCACCACTGGTGGTTCTCAGGCTATAGGTTTTTTTTGCCTCCTCATTCAAGTACTCAAGCCATAGTCTACACTGGCTGCAACTGGAACCCAGGCTGTCCCAGGGAGGCTGGCACAGCACCAAGCACACCGTTCCCTAGCGACGTGGTTGTCACAACTCCAGCAGCGTACTTTAACCTTTATGCTTTCCATGGGTGAGGAAGGTTCTTTGCACAGCCAAGCCCCATCCGTGCTCCAGGAAACCCAACACCTCAGCTAAATTGAGCAGTGGAGCCACAAGCAGACCCCACCTGAGTGCTGGCTGAACCATGGTAACACAAGCCAGCCTGCCTGTCCCCTCACAGACCAACCCAGACATGTGGTCAACAGCTTCACTGCCTCTGTGGCTTCCCTGGGCGAGCCACAATCCTATCACGTTGTGTCTGATGGAGGTGACAGGGACAGACAGGGAAAAATCCCAATGCCATCAAGAGATGCGCCAGAGAGCTTCCAGCAGCTGAGAGCAGGCAGACAGAATCGAGGCCAGGGGTCTGACAGCGTAACAAAGCCATTTTAGTCAGGATCCTTTTTGCCAGCTGATAAAATCCTCCTGTTCTCAGCTACCGTTCAACATAAAGCTCAGGAAAACATTGCCTTTAGTTCCAGTTCTAGTGTGAGTTCAGCAAATTACTCCACAGAAATAACAGGACTTAAAAAACAATGCTGGAGATTCCACCCCGCTCCAGTTCTCCATCATTATTCCTACTTTCAGTCCCACTCACCCTCCATGCACGCTCGAAGCTGGTGAACTTCGAGTTGTGTTTCTCCTCTTCCTCCCCAGAACACCCAGCATTTACTGCTTTCAAGCAGGAAGCGTTTTCCAGCAGGTGGATGCTTTCCTCCTAATTAAGAGAGCAGGTTAAGCTTTTGCACCCCATTCAGCAGCACTGCCTGCTGCCCCACGCAGCATGGCAGCTCCAGGCCCTCTTTCACCAAGTTTGCAGTATATGGGGAATATAAGAGGCCATATCTGCAGGAAGAGGTAATATCTTTTATTAGCCCCAGTGATATAGATGGAAAAAAATGGCAAGCTGTTGGGCATACGAACCCTTTCTCAAGTCCAAAGCAGAAGCCATGTAAGGCCATCACGGAAACACAGTTGCTCCATCATTCAGGGATTGATGTCTGCTGCAGCTCAGCAGCCTCGTTATCCTGCTTGCCTTCACATTCTTCCACAGCTCATCAGCATTCAGGTTTCCCTTGCCTTGCCACGAATATTTACAGCTCCAGCAGCCCACACACTGCCTGCTTCACAGGAACTGGCACTGGAGGCTGGAGAAATTTCTTGGTGGCACATTCAAAGTCCCAATTTCTCTGTCTGGCAGCTCAGATGGAACAGCTCCACTGCGACAGCGGTAAGCTTATGGCACACTGAGAGAAGTCTGCACACCTTTGGTCAGGGAGATCCATGCAGATCTGAGCATTTTCAGGAAAATGTGATGAAGAGTACACTTACATGTTCCTCTTGCATTCTGCAGACCACGTGGCAGTGTCATTCACCCACACAAAAATCTCAAGTCCTCAGTCACTTTCTAACTGCACAGTACTTAGGAGAACACACACCCACATCCAAACAAGAATCTCCAGGTACAGTGAACGTCCAGCTTTCAGTTTAGCTCTTGTAGGACTTCCTGCCCCTATCATTTCTTAAGAGAAAGGAAAAGCCTGCAGTCTGACATGCCTTGAAATTTCATCATGATGCTAAAGTTTACTGAGAATGATCCCTTAATCTGGATTTGATCATCTCTTTACAATGCTGCAGTTTTTGTCCTCTAGCACCTTAGACCATTTGGTCTATATTTAGTTTTGCTGGCTGTGCTAGACTGGCCAGGAGACAATGCATCTTTAGCCAACATAGCTGTGCTGGCACAAGCCAGAGAGGCAGCAAAACAGCAAGAGTCATTTGCCAGTTAACTGGTTCCCCAAATAGAATGACTTCAGTTATAAAACAGCAGAAGGTTTAATGCTCTACCACACACAGAGAACTACTTTAAAGCAAGACAAGACAAATATCAGCATTCATCTACACATCATGACAGACCTACAACACGCTGGCTTGAGGAAGCCTTGTATTATTCAACACGACTCAAACTTAATATATTGTAAAAGCCTAAGAGACAGCAAACTGAAATCAATACTTAGGTGTACAAAGACAAGGCAGCTCTTCCAGATGCACACATCCTTGCAGGTTCAGAGCATCCTTTAAGAAAAGCTCTCTTGGAATGAGACTGAGCCTGCTACCAAGAGACAGCAGTCAAATTATGATTTTTTATTTAGTTTAAGTACACAATGTTTGTATACAATATAAAAACCTGGTTTAGTCTTTGGAGACTAAGATGTCTACATGTAAAAAATGAGGCCACAGAGACTGTATGGCTCTCAGTACACTGTGCCTCTGCCATCAAATAGAGTTAAACCACTCAAACGATAACGGAGCCAAGTATAGGTGTTGAGACTGAGGGGAACCACATACAAACAACTGCTCCTTCTCTGCACATCAAGGGTGCAGAGCAGGATGTGCTTTCCTCCTACTATCACATGGATGCTTGTTAGCATCGGAATCTGTCCGAGAAGTTTGGAGATTTCGGCATAGTCAGTGGCTGCTCACTGGGCTTCACTTCTACGCTGCGGTATCTGCGTATCGGGTTTGCCTTGTGAACCTGGAAAAAGCAACATCAACATGAAGAAAATGGTTGCATTTATGATAAAACTGGAACATGCAGGCCAGATGTCAGTGGGATGCAGGCAGACATCTGATCTGCCTTGGTCACTGGAGTGAGCCACGAGGAACACAAGACACCGAGGCTGTGGGTTTCACTAGGATTATTCCACTCCACATGTGTACAGCTCCAAAATCAGTATCTCAGCCACCTTTTCAGTTTTTACTTTTAAATGAGCAGTTGGGACATTAGTAAGGAGTCAGTTTGTGACAGGGAGACTTGAAAATACAGTCTTAAAGCAGTTCAACATTGACATTAGCTCACTTAGTACACTCACACATTCCTTTGGGTTCCTGTTTAGAATGAGTTCACTTACCAGTTCTTGTCTTAGCTTAGCAATTTCTTCCTTTTCACGTTCCTCTTCTTGCTGTCTGACTTGTTCTTGAAGCTTCTCTCTTCTGGCTTCTAGGTTTGCCAATCGTTTTTCAAACTCCTGTCGCTCTTTAGCTCTTTTTTCTGTTGCCAGCTCAAAGCTTTCAGGAACTACAGAACCAGAAAGGCTCTCTAAGTTTAGAAATAGAGGGAATAACATTGGTGCAAAGGCAGTCAGGTAAAGCAGAGCAGTACTAATATCAAGAAGAAGCCTCCCTGTGGAATGCTTCATCTTGTGAGGGTAGTTAGTAGACACTTCTGGGGTTCCAGGGAAAAGCTTACAGTTAAACACGAGCAGCACTAACGCAGACATTACCCATGCCACAGGTGTTCTCATAGGAGAGAGCAAGCACACAATTGTTAGTACAAACAAGTTTTTGAGTCCTGTACCCTATGAAGTTTCTAGCTCCACATAAACTAAATTGTAGATGCATTCATCTCATTACAAATGGGAAGAAAAGACTGACAGCTGCTGCAGAAATGCCATCTGTCTCTACAGGGAGCTCCTTGCATACTATTTACCCTTATCCCAAGCTAGCACACACATCAATCATCTGCCAATTGTAGCATAGCTGTTAAATACAGCTGCCATGTTAGTGTGGGCCAGGGGGGCAGCGGAGAGGAAACTTCCCCACACTCCCTAGGGAGGCAAGCTGTTGGGAATTAGTTAAGTGCACAGTACTACTGACTGCACTGATAAAGAAAGAGGCATCAGCCAGCCTAAGCATCATTTAATTGCATCAGTTCTGAGTTACCAACCAAGCCTACGTAGCAAGTACTCTACCTGATAACATCTTATTTTCCTTTTTAGGCACAAAAGGCTCCTGGTACACCACTACATTGGGACGAGCTTTAAAACATGCTGCCTCCTTCTGCTTTTTCAAGTCTTCTTTAAGCTGCATGAGAAGAGAACCCATCAAGTGCCAGGAATAACAAAAACACCATCTTTCCCCCCACACAGAATTCAGCACTCCAGACACTGGAAAAATCAGGCTGACTTCAAATTGGATCACTTGCACAGAAAA
Organism: Chrysolophus pictus; assembly: GCA_037305975.1. Taxonomy (NCBI): domain Eukaryota; kingdom Metazoa; phylum Chordata; class Aves; order Galliformes; family Phasianidae; genus Chrysolophus; species Chrysolophus pictus. The sequence continues at coordinate 3,981,733 of CM074595.1, forward strand.
CATTATTAAAGCCAAGAAGCTGTGTCACTTGTTGCCTGCCAGTTACTTTTGGAAAAAAAAAAACTTGAACAGTTTCAGATCACAGACCAGGATAATCTTCAAGTTTCCACTGCAAACTTGACATGAGAAAAGCAATATATTACTCATACATCAATAAATCCTTCAGCACAGAGATGGTCAAAGGGATTCAGCAGCACATAGCTGCTGCTTAGCAGATACCCCACAGCTGTTCATGCAGTCATGGTAAGTCCCATCACCCACTGTAACGGGTGAAAGAAACCCAAATCACCAGTCCCTTATTCATAATAAAATCTCATGCCAAGTACAGAACAATCCATTAATGACCCTGATCTCAAGTGCTGAAGTTGAGCTCAACCCCAACTACTTTAAGTCTGTTCATATCTGTTACCTTTGTTATCCTACCTGCTGTTTCCAGCTCTGTTGCTTGGCAGCTCCCCGTTCATCAATCTGTAGATTGAATGGCTCAGGCTGAGTTGGGGTTTTGACCTTCTTTTCTGGCAGCTTCACGTGGTCAAAATAAGGTAGAGGTAGCGCCTTGAACTTTGGCACCTGAAAGAAATAGCTTGAAATATTCCTTGCCCTTTCTGCAAATGCATAAAGCTTTGGATGCTTAACAGACAACAGCAAGAAGCAAGTCCTGCAACAACCTTTTTTACTTATGAGGTGGAATACAAAGTAATTTTTAGCTCTTACCTCTTCCTTCTGCAATTCTTCTATTTTTTTCTCTTTTTGTATTAGCCGCTCTCTGTCACGGGAATCAAAAGAAAAGGGGCAAACTTCCACATGCCTCTGTTCTGGCATTTTAGGTTTGAAAGGCACTCCGTAGTGTGGCATAGGGTGAGCTTTGATCACAGGGGCAACCTCCTTTTCCTAAAGAGATAGTAGGTAATAGGATCTGACACACAGCACACTGCAGAAAGGTTACAATTCAGGCCCCGAAGTCTAGAATCCCTGTAGTAAGGGTCAGAATAACACCAAGAGAACACTTTAGATACTACAAGAAAATAATAAACCAAGTAGCACCAATTTACAGGCATGGTTGGACAACATTTGATGCCTCATTTGGCTCTTAATCTCACTCCAGGCATATATAATTTGAACTATCTCCTTCAGCAATTGGAGTGAGACAGTGACTAAGTTCAAGTGCAATATCTGTCCTTCTCAAATAGAGAAAGCCAATATCCTTTATTCTCTGGAACTGTAAGCAGTTTACTTTCCTCATTTGTAGAGGCAACGCATCTAACAGCCTAGGCAGTGTCCTCATGTTTTAAAAATTATTCTGTTCTTCTGTAAGAGAATTCATTTTCTGTAAAATGAGTAGCAGTAATTAAATCTTTAGCAAAGAAAGGTGCCCAGTGGGGGATGTCTAGCAGGAGGGAAAGGGCTAGCCAAACCAGAGCATCACTAACAAGCAAACATATGACAGGATGACCAGAGCAGTCACCACAGTGGAAGAGGAAGGCTTTACAACAGTGCATCCACAGTTACCTTTTCTTCATCTCTGCTAGTCACTCGGGTTCTGCTTTTCAAGGCAAAAACTGGAGACTTGGGCACAGTAACAGGAAGCACTTTCTTCTCTGGAACACCCTGTTCAAGACAGACAGTAAGGAGTCAAACCAACAAAAAAATGCCACAGATAAGCAGTCTTACATATTGCACTCTGCATTCATTGCTGTTCTTAATCACAGATAGCATTTACTGAAGACAAATACACAATGAAACATAGCTAAGGACACTTCAGAGCTAGTTATCACCTCAGTCCTAATTCTTGGGTATTACTAAACTTACCACAACATCCTCCAGGATTTTAGTTGGACATGGCCTGGAATGAAATTTGAAGTGCTCTTCTTCCTGCTGTTTCTTATTCTCACGGTCCTGAATTCTTTTCTCTATTTCCAAATCAAAGCCAATTGGCTGTGTGAGTTCCTTCACAGGGGGTTTCTTGGGCAGGATGGGCCCACCATCCAAAATTTTGTGATCGAGCTCCCGTGCTTTGAATTTGTACCTACACAAGAATGACAGACAGTCACCTACACATTGCATGAAGCAATATGCAGCTTCTAGCAAATGGCTTTTCATGGCATAAGTCAGAAGTATTCAGGTACGTAAACAGTTGTGCCAAGCATATACATTGTTTTGTGTGCAGCTTTAGTTAGTAACTCCTTTGCTTTTTGAAAAAGCAAGACTTTAAGGACCACCTTATGGATTGCATTCTTACAAATCCAAAATTTAGCTTACAGGAGAGTTTTAAGCTGTATGCAGATTATACTATTGTTGCTATACCAGATTTGCTTTACTAATCATAAGCTGCACTCAACAATCATCTCTTCTTGAAGACTCTCTTCTTCAAAATAAGTTGGCAGCTTTTACATCCTTACATTTAACTACCACAGGATTATGTACGACACCCAGAAGCAGCTGAAATGTTTTTATGCTACTCATTTCTTTTACACATATATACACAAAAAAGGGTCTTAAAACATAGCATTTTGTTCCAGTGACAAGCAGTTCTCTCAGAGGATCAGAACCAAGCCTTTACTTACTGCTGAATTTTCTCAATTTCCTCTGCTTCTAATTCTGCTGCACTCTTGCAGGCAACAGGTCTGAAGCGGTGCTTTGTTTGAAGCACTGGTGTTTTAGGGTTGGTAAGTCGAGCTTTCACTGGCTTTGCTGGAGCTGGGCCTAAAATTCAAGTAACAGAGCTGAGCAGTTAATGGCAAGGCCTGCAACAGATAGACTGCTTGCCCAGCAGAGTAAGCAGAGAGTCTCTGTGCAGTTTCCTGGCTGCTCATGTATAGGTTTGCTTACCTTCATCAGATTTCCTGCTCCTCAAATGGTAACGAGAGGGTGTGCGTTTCTGGAATGCTTCAACTTGCTGAGCAAGGGACACATACTCTGATGAGGTATCTTCCAGTTTTCTTTTGCTTCCCGTGGACAGATTGAAAGGTTTGGGGACAGTGGGTCCCTTCGGCATTCGCATCTGGAGGAAAAAAAAAAAAAAGAATGCAGTCATTATGGCCTTTTAACAGAAAGATATTGTGAAGCAGAGAGTGAAGGAAGCTTCAATTTCTTCCCCTTATTAAAAAGGAGACAACGCTTAATATTACACATAAATCTCTGACTATGCATGCTAGCCATATCAAGAAAAGGTACAAGGTAGAAGACTGAAGCATAACATGTAGCAGCTAATAGATCCAATATTGAAGGGTCCAGCTTTTCAAAAGCATCCTTTAGCATCTTATGCAGTGCAGGCATACAGTAAGCTAACAGTTACATATGCACAACTCTCACCTCTCAAGAATTTACCAGCTGAGAGATACCAGCAGCATGTGTTGCAAAAGCAGAACAAAGGACAGAGAAAAGTGGTGTGCAGAATTACTCAGCTGAGTGCTGGCAATACTCAGGTTCTTACTGGAGAAGGAGGATGCTTCCTCAGTACTGCTGCAAAATCCACTTCCTTGTACTCCTTCTCAGGCTGGCTTTCCACATGTTGTTTAATTCTATTCTCTGTGCAGAAATGGAAGTCAACCGGCTTCGTTACTTGACCAACAGCTCTCTTCACAGGTTGTCCTAGGGAAGAACAGCATGTAAGGACTGGAAACCTTTTGGGGTGGGATCAGAGGAAGACTTTTTTGGGAAGGGGAAGAAAAGAAAACATTTAATTTCCTAATATCCGGTGGAGTTTTTAAAGAACTTATTTAGAATCTTTCAAAACATGACAAAATAAAACTTTGTTTCCAGAAGGTTTAAGGAGAAATGTACATTAAAAGCCACCTAAACCATAACATGTAGTACAAAGTCTGGAATGTTTGCTTTCCAAAAAAAATACTTGTACATCTTCATGCAGCACTCTCCTAATGAGCCCAGTACAGGCTCAGCTTGCAGTTTAGCTGGAGCTCACCTGTTCCAGCAATAGCTGCCTTCAGGGACTCCTCATTCTTCTTTCGCAGCTCCATGACCTCCCGCTGCAGCTGCTGCATCTTTTCCAACTCCTGCTCCTCTGTACTCTTCAGCTTGCCAGCAGTATTGGTCCTCCTGCAGAAGCACATCAAAGACTGAGATATTCCCTTCACTGGTTATTGGCATATTAGTGGAAAGGAACATGCTCATCTCTGAGATCACTGCAGAAGCACAATTCTTTCTAGAAGTAGATTATTTAGAAAATACCTGTTGGGATTTTGTTTCCTCTGCCATCCCACATACCCATTTGTGGCATGCACATTTAATCAGAACACTTTTTTCCCCTCAAAATTAAAGGGAAAGTTTTCCTTTGCACAGGAAAAGTCAGTGAACTATTGTTCATGATTGCCTTGATCTCCTATTTACCAAGTGCAACGCCATTACATGCTAAATTGAAGTTAAAAACACTACAGCAAGGACTGCCACCCAAATCAACTGTCATCAGCAAAAACAAGCTTCAGCCACAGCAAATGACATACTTTAACATTGTTGGCGTGGAGGGCACAGTCAGTTTGTTTTTCCCTCTTGCTGGGGACAGGTCAGGATGATGCAAAAGCTCTTTCTTTGGGGATGCATCTGTCAGCTTCTCCTTGCTGCCAGAACTGAAGTAACAAGTTGTTAGGGTAAATCACCAACTACCATGCTCTAAACAAAAGATCACCTGCAGCTCTCACCATCCCACATAACATCCCAACACCCAGTGAGTTAAGATACGCCAGATGGGCCTTACCTCACCATGGGCCCAGGTACAGACCGTTTAGTTTTCCCTGGCACACTACGGCTGTAGAAGGGAAGATTATTTAAGTTTTGGAACTTAATCTTTTCCTTCTGAGGAGGTAAATGTACTGTAGTTCATCTAGGTATGACTATTTGCAAAACTAGCTTTGAAAAAAAAAAAAGTTTCCTGGCCCTAAGCTTATTGATAAGTAATATCTCAGCAGCTAAGCAAACCTGACGAATATTTTAGCTGTGACTCCTCCAACACTTATGACTAATTGGTGACTTCCAGTCAGACAAGTAAGCCAAATTTCAGTTAGCTGACAGGCACTGAGTATGTAATAAAAAGCTTCAGAATCCCAAGCTTATTTCATTCACACCTTCACCATCAAACAGAGCACTGAATTCACATCTTACAGACATTTCTCCTCATCTGAGACCACTGTCCAGGAGTCAGGCTTTGGTCTCCTGTCCCTAACCTTCAGAACAGCTCTGAGAACCTAAGAACCCTTCCAGCCAAGTGGAAATCCTTTTGAAGGGAAATATTTTCAATCCCTTTCTCAGCCCCACACAGAAGGACTTTGATGACATACATTCTCATTTTTTTCAGGGGTGGAGCTTCTTCCTTGTTAGCCAATGCAATATCATTTTTCTCCACTTTCACTCGAGCTGGCTGTTTGCGTTGCTGTGTTTTTCTTTGCTTTGTAGCTGGTCTTCTGCCCGCTCTGGAGTGGAACAGAAAGTAGAGGTTAGTTTTCCCACGAGGTCCAAAAAGACACGTGATCAGTACAACACTACGTCAGTGCCTTACCAACTCCACCATGCTGTGTGCTTAATATAACAAGCCAAATGCAGCATAAATGACTTAAGTTTACAATCCATAAACATAATAGTCTTTGGTGTATACAAGTGTACAGAACACCTTGATTCATATCAACAAGTTCTGCCCAACTCATAAACAAAGAAACTTTATAAGTCACCTCAGTTTCAGATATCCTCACATTTCAGAAGCTCCCAGTGCCATAGAGTCTCATTTAACAAGTATGTGAGACACTGCATTACATTTCCACCCTAGAGATTACCCTTCCAGCTTAGCAAGCAGATCAGCTATCCCAAAACACAGCCTTTGAGCTAGAGAGCATTAGTCCCTCAGGACAACCCTGAAACAGTTAGAACTGCAAACACTGAGAGTAAGAACCTGCTTAATCACACTGCTATCAATCTTCACACAAACTAAATACTAGTATTTCACCTTTGAGGGGCCTCAGCAGGAGCCCTCCAGCTTGTCAGGGATCCAGCAGTACTCTGAGGAACCACATCAGTCTCTGATACTTCTGCTCCATCCTCTTCACAGTTTTCACCTGCAAACAGCAACAAAGATCAGCTTATATACACACACACACACACACACACACACAGTAGAATGCAAAAATGAAGCCACATGAAACTTTGCTACACAGCAATATAACAAGATGGACCCAAAATAGCCAAACGGAGGCTTTTTCATTTCCCTAGTGAAAAACAGGTAAAATTTATCCCCTCCTCCCCATCCTGTGCCAGCTTACTCTTTGTTAGTCCTTGTGACGTGAGAGAAGAAAGAATGAGAGCAGACTTTGAAAAAGCAGGACTGTTCTGCAAGACCTTTCCCAGATTTTCTGCAGGAGGGATATTCTCCAGGTTGGCTTGCTGGTCTGTGAAGAAAGGGAAGACTTTCACTGTATACACTATATTTGAAGTTCATAACAATACCTCTGAATACCATTATGATGTTAACAAGTTACAGATCATGATCAAATTTTGAATTAAAAAAAAATCCAAGCTCGATGAATGATGCAGTCAGTAATGACTTATCCACTGGCACAGAAGCCAAACAAGCATCATAGCAAGCCCTCGTCCAAAGAGAAAACAGACCAAGGAGTTGGAAACAACTTACCAAACCAGGAGTCTGCATTGTGTACATCATCATCGCTTAAAGTTGCAAAGTTGATGCAGGGGTTTGGGACATCGAAGGAGTAGCGAGATTCTGAGCGAGACATCTTCACACTGCCCTTGGGAGGCCTCCACCTGCACTGGTACAACCCTTCAGACAACAAGAATTGGTCACCTGTTACATCAGATCCCAGCACAGGTGCCCACTCCTGCATTATTATTAGAGACAGATGCTGAAGATATCTTTGGTATGTTTTTCCATCTTGTAATTCACAGGCTTAGCACAGGAGGGCTCACAAGCAGCACAGGTTCAAAAACATCAAGAAGGCTAAACTGCGAAAGTTTTATTTGTACCTGTCAAGGCTAGAAATGTATTTCCACAAAGAAGTAAAGCACAAAGCTTTTTCAGACAGTGACCAGTCTGTTCTTTCCTCCCTCACCACACACAGCAAAGAGGACTTCTTACAGTTAGCAGATATGGATTCATAGAGCAAAAGTCTGACAAAGTGGTGGATTCCAGAGCACAGCAGAACTCCGCCTTTCTCCCTCTGAAACACTACAAACAAGAGCTAGTAACACAAAGCAGCTCCATTGTGGAGAATACTGATTTCCAAAACAGAGGAGAGTTCTGCAAAGCATTGTCATGGAGCAATAAGCAGGAAGAAGTCAGAACTGGGTTGCTGGCAAGTCCTGTGGAAGTCCGCTGAGAGGCTGGCCAGGCTGTAAACAAACCAAGTAGTAGGAGAGCGTCAAGATCAGTCCCTGCAGTTAATTAGGAGAGCAATGACAGCAGAAGGAGTCCTTATGTCAACAAGTGTTATTAAATACAAGGGAACAGGAATAAAGACAGCAACTAAGTAATAAATCCGCAAATTGGAACTACAAAACCTTTTTGCAAAGGCCTTTTTTTTTTTAATGATTTTATAATGCCTCACTTAGCCACAAGGCAAAGCCCTGGAGGATATGTTATAAAACACTCCCAAAGGAAATCCCCTAAACATGGCTTTTTGGAGCCCAACCAACTCCAAAACGAAATATTCACATCCCACAGATTCTAAGGCCTCAGCCATTGGTCCAGGCTGAGCCCACATAGCTCCCCCTAGGCAACAAGCTGCAGAAACAGGAGTTTAAGAGTAAATTAAAGCAGCACTCGGGAGGTATCACTGCTGCCTCTAACCCACAGCCCCACACATTCCAAAGGAGCTGCACTGAGAAGCCTGCAGTGCCCCAGCACAGCTATTGTAAGGGGAAGAATGCCATCACAGAAGCATCACCTCCATGACTGAAGATGTCAAGGTAAGATCCAAAGAAGGCAAACAGAAGAATCTCAGCCAAAACCAACTGTAACCGAGCTCAAGACATGGCTGGAATCGAATGCTTTCCTACCACCCTTAATCAAGATAGGGTTTCTGTCAACACTACCCACTTTTTTAAAAATCAAATGCGTCATCTGCATTCTCCCCTCACCCTCCGGTCAGTCCACCAAGCTGGAGCTGCAGGGATCGTGTTTCACAGCTACTTGTTTCCACTGCTCACTGCTGCTGGGCTGCAACACCTCCCACAAACCAAATTGTTTCCAATTTTTTGCTGCATAAAGTCTGTATTCTTCCATGGCTCAAGCAATGCAGGAGTGCCTCATCACTGAGCACTTCCCCTCCCCACCCCAGTCTGAACTGAATCATCAGCCATGAAAACAAGTGTGCACCAATACCATGGTTTTGTACTCCAACTCTTTTGCATGGTAGAGTTATTCTGAACGAACCCCTGAGAGTCTGTGCTTCAGTCAGGTGAACTCACAGCATCCTCCTCCTAATTCCCTACACACCCCCCAAGTCTGAGGCTAAGGAATTGCCACTACAGGTCCACAGAGCTCTGCAAGGACCCACAGCCCCATTCTGTAGGGTGGCTCACAGCACAGTTTGTGCCTGGTTCACACCACCCTAACTCAAGAACAGCAGTACAGAGCAAAGATCCAGTCCCCTTGCTTTCAAGAACAGCCCAAATTCATTCAGTGAAAGTAACTGCAAGACTAAAATTGTAATTCTCTTTCTGGTTGCACTGTCCTGACTGACGTAAATTAGCTACACATAGATATGATCCCATACAGGTTCTGTACAGAGCAGCAAAGCCATATCTGCGAAGGTGAACAGACCATGGGCTTCTCTACACATCAGGTTTCTTTTGAGTAACTACACTTCGGCACGTTCCAGAAGAGTGCCTCAGCATGGTTGGGATTAGTTGGCTTTGATAAAGGATTAAGCTAAATTGGAACAAGCATTCCTATCCCAGAATAAGACTGATCCAACAGCAAGTGCAACGGGTATTTTAGAATAACTTCACACCTCACTCTAATCCAAATTAGCTTTAAAACGCTGACGTGATTCCATCACAGATGTGCTCAGTGTCTTTATCTCATTGCAGTTGTGAATTTCTTGCCAGAAACGTTTTGGCTGGATGAGGCCAGAGAGGAGCAACTCGGGTGACACCTGCACAGCACTGATCTGGCTGCAATACAGCACCAAGCATGTGCTAAGGGGATGCTTCAGCTACGCAATCGTGATCTAACCACAAGAGGCCCACATTTGGAGGGGTTCAGTGTTGGGAGAAGGAGGTTGCAGGGAAAACCTGTTCTTTCCTGCTCCTCTGGTCCATTTGGAACACCAGCATACGACAGTTCACCGTTGGAGCTTCATAAGCTGCAGATGTCACTTCCTCTAAGATCCTACTAGGTTTGTAGATCAGTAAGTATGTAGATATTGTAAAGTATTGGATGATCAATATGTATACAGAGAAGTTAGGCTAGTAAGATTATCATGTTGGAAAAGATAAGCAGAGATAAATGGAAATGCTCACCAGAGTTGTAGACTTGCAAGAAACTCCACGAGGAGCAATCTCCAGAAAGAGATCCTTCCTCAGTGGCAGTCAGCCCTTAAATGGGGTCTAGGAGAGGTGCAGCCAGGCTCCACCTCTTCCAATCACACAGGTGAATTGCCTTCACCTGTGCTCCCACGGCTGACTCAGTGCTCACCTCAGGGGGTCAGTCAGAGGTTGGGGCCATGATCCAACAGTTCCCCTACAGTTTGGAAAGACAAAAAGAACCCAAATGTACCAGATGTGTGAAAACAACATCCTGAATTCCACTGGGAACCAAACAAATCCAATCTATTCAAACAGGAGTAAGCAGACCCCCCCTCTCCCCAGGGCTGAGGACACCACACAGACATTTGCTGCAGTGATTCCAGTGCCTTTTGCTGTCAAACTCAATGTTGACTGCCATTTAATCACAGAACACTGCACTAACAGGGCAACTCCTTTAATTCAACCTGGTAGCTTCTTCATTCTCCTACAGCACAAAGCTCCCCACAATAACCAAAGTTCCCAGGTGCTTTTCACTGGCTAACATATAAACTGAGCCATTATAAAGGCGTGGAAACTGTTTCTCCAGCGATACAATCCTGCCACCAAAGGCTTGGGGGAGGCTATCCCCCCACACAGCTGCCACGTGAACTTCCTCAGCAGGATGACAGCAGCCAGCAACAACACCCTCGCTTTCTCCTGAGTAGGGGAGAGAATTCTTAAACTCTGGATTTGCAGCTTCTCTTTCTTCTTTAGTTTCATCGTTCAAAGCTGAGGGGGAAGGGGGTGAAGGGGGGGAAAAACGTGCTTCCCTGCAGCACAAAACTGACGCCGAATTCATTGCCCTACCACAGAGCAGAGCAGTGTTATTGTCTGTTATTATCCCACCGTGTAATGCTTGGATTGAGGCAGGAGCCGGGCTGGAGGCAGGGGAGCAAGGATCCAGCAGCCTCTGCCCCAAAGCTGCCCTGGGCTGTTCTCTTTCCAGCAGCCCAAAATAGAGCCCGGCCACCTCACACTCCGTAAATGAGAGCCCAGGAGCTCTGAGAGGCACGGAGATGGCACGTTCTAAGAACAGCAACAGCAAGGAAACAAGCGTTATTTTTAGGCAGGTAACCTCTGCTTATTATTAGATAAACTGACGTCCAAATAAAAAAAAGCATAGCCGACGTGATAGCTCTCCATTACCGAGCACAGCCCCTTTCCTGCTCCTTACTTCTCTGAGGACTGAGATCCCGTTACAAAGCACTAAATCCCTTTTTTTTTTTTCCCCACCTTCGGCACAGGTCTCCCCGCCCGCAGCCGTTCCCAGAGCCGCGGCCTACTCCCAGAACGCTCCCAAAGGGGCCCACAGAAGAGCAGCGACCCGAACCTGGTAGCTTCTTCATTCTCCTTCAGCACAAAGCTCCCCACGATAACCCAAAGTTCCCAGGTGCTTTTCACTGGCTAACATATAAACTGAGCCAGTATAAAGGCATGGAAACTGTTTCTCCAGCGATACAATCCTGCCACCAAAGGCTTGGGGGAGGCTATCCCCCCACACAGCTGCCACGTGAACTTCCTCAGCAGGATGACAGCAGCCAGCAACAACACCCTCGCTTTCTCCTGAGTAGGGGAGAGAATTCTTAAACTCTGGATTTGCAGCTTCTCTTTCTTCTTTAGTTTCATCGTTCAAAGCTGAGGGGGAAGGGGGTGAAGGGGGGGAAAAACGTGCTTCCCTGCAGCACAAAACTGACGCCGAATTCATTGCCCTACCACAGAGCAGAGCAGTGTTATTGTCTGTTATTATCCCACCGTGTAATGCTTGGATTGAGGCAGGAGCCGGGCTGGAGGCAGGGGAGCAAGGATCCAGCAGCCTCTGCCCCAAAGCTGCCCTGGGCTGTTCTCTTTCCAGCAGCCCAAAATAGAGCCCGGCCACCTCACACTCCGTAAATGAGAGCCCAGGAGCTCTGAGAGGCACGGAGATGGCACGTTCTAAGAACAGCAACAGCAAGGAAACAAGCGTTATTTTTAGGCAGGTAACCTCTGCTTATTATTAGATAAACTGACGTCCAAATAAAAAAAAGCATAGCCGACGTGATAGCTCTCCATTACCGAGCACAGCCCCTTTCCTGCTCCTTACTTCTCTGAGGACTGAGATCCCGTTACAAAGCACTAAATCCCTTTTTTTTTTTTCCCCCCACCTTAGGCACAGGTCTCCCCGCCCGCAGCCGTTCCCAGAGCCGCGGCCTACTCCCAGAACGCTCCCAAAGGGGCCCAGAGAAGAGCAGCGACCCGGGACGCCGTCACCGAGATACACTCAGGAAGCGGGGAAGACGCGAGGAGAGGCTGCGGACGCGGACAGCCCCGCGAGGCCGCTTTACCCCCGGTTCCCCTCCGCTCCCACTCACCTCAGCGCCGCAGCCGCCGAGCGCGGGGCCTCTGCCCGCCGCCGTTAGCGGATTTCAAACGGGGCTCGTGTTGTCCGAATGGACCAATCAGCGCTCAGAGCACGCCCTCGCTGCGTGCTGATTGGGCGGGCAGCGCAGACGCTAAAGGACCCGGATGAGCAAGCCCCTCCCTCCCTGCATCCCTCCCTCCCCCCGGCAGAGGCTGATGGGAAATGTAGGATCCAAACGCACCGGGCCCCAGCCCCAACAATAAGAACAAACAGCAACTCCCATCATGCACAAGGAGGGAGGGGTCTGGCCAATCAGGGGAGGCGGAGCTCTGAGGCAGCCTATCAGCTGCTGGGAGGCGGGTCTCCCAGACAGGGCAGAGAGCCGTCCGGCTTGTCCGCATCCGGCGCCCACATTCGCCCTCTGCCGGGTCTGGGCACGGTCAGCACCCGCGGCAGCACGGCGGTGCTTTCCTTCAGGCGGTTAGAATTAAAGCAACAAGACTCCAGAGCCCCCAGGCCCGCCTGACACCAGCAGCAGCCGCCTTCCTCTTTGGCTCGCTCCACCAAGACGCTGCGGGCAGGAGATAACATCCCTAGCTATTTCTGTAGCGGTTTAAAGATCGTTTGGTCGTTGAGTCAGCAGTGACTGGCTGGGCGAGATGACAGCGGGGGTTTCTGCCAACAGAACCACGGTCACATGGGCACTGCAGAACAGAGCCATGAGCACTCAGCTCCTGTGCCATCGCTGTGTTACAGGTCACTGATATGCCTGGCTCATAGCTCCCTGATGTCTGCAGGGGTTCTGCAGGGGTAGAAACGGTACACAATGCAACAGCAGGGCAGGCTCCTTCCTGCCCTCCTTGCTATGCTGTATCCCTCAACAGCTGACAGGTCACCCGATTGCAGGATCCAGGAAGGATCCCACACCCAATTCCCCACATCCCGAAGAAGTCATGGCCCCGCACCAACCCCTCACACCCCTCCACGGCCATGGGTTCAGGTGGCCATCTCAGCCCTGTGCCACATCGGCTTCAGGCCTTGCCCAGGGTTCACCTCACCTCCGCGGGCACAGCACCGAGCCGCAGTGCGGGGCGCAGGAGAAGCGATGCGCGAAAGACGAGAACTGCGAGCAGAGGAGAGGCGGCTGCCACCAGGGGGCGCTCGAGTCCAACCGTACTCGGCGCCGTTGCGCTTGCGCACTGGCACGGTTGCCCAACGCACTCTCGCATCGCCGTTTTCGCGCATGCGCATCGCTCCTCACTCAACCTCGCGGCGTTGCACGCATGCGCGCTGCCCCCTCCCGTCCTCCCACCCCCCCGGCTCGGCCCAGGAGCGCGGTGGCCGTTCGGTGGTGATGCGGCAGGAGACCGGGGACTGCTGAGCGGGCCGAGACCCGGCGGGGCTCCCGGCCACCTCCTGCGTCGTTGCCGGTTGGGCCCGCGGAGCGGGGTCTGTAAGGGCCCGGACCCTCCACCGAACGCTGAGGTGAGGGGCGGAGCGGGACGGGCCGTGAGCGACGCGCGGTTCCGCCAATGAGAGAGGCCGCTCGCTGGCCCCGCCCTCGCAGTGCTCTCGCAGCGGATGATTGGCTGGCGGCGAGGGGCGGGCCGCGTGGGCGCGTGCCCTGTGGCGGCCCTCGTGTGCGGGCCCCGTGCGGGCGGCCCCGCCCCTCCGCGCGTCTGTACGGTGGCCGCGAGGGGCCGAGGGGGCGCTGGAGGCCGGGCCGCCCCTCCCGCAGCCCTCCTGGGGCCGTCGCTGTCCCTCGCGGGTACCGGAGCCGCTTCCCTGAGAAAGCCGGGCTGTGGGCGGGCTGTGCGCCGAGGCCTCCCTTAGGACGGGTGGGAGCCCTTTGTCCGTGGGGCTGCGGTACCCCAGGGTCTCCGTCCCGACGAACCCCGCAGCTCTCAGCCCGCCCCGCCTGGGCTGCGGCACCTTTTGTTCCCGTCCGTCGGGGCCGAGCTGCGGCCCTGCAGCACTGCCGTCCCTGGGGATGTCACGGCTCACAGCCCACAAACCAGCACTGCGGTGCTTTGTGCATTGCCCTGCGGCCCTTGCCCTTACCCGTGACCCAGTCCTGCACCGCTCTGACTCACTGACAGGCTTTGGCACGAAAAGAAGGTTACAGAGAAACGCCATTTGCACAGCACATCGTCGCTGCGAGCAGAGGAGCGGCCCCTCCTTTCTTCGTAGATCGTACGCTTCGTTATCTGCCTTTTGGAGAAGGAAACTTAAATCTCGGTTCTGCTGGAAGCCCTCTGCAACCGTGGGACCTCCCAGGCTGCTGGGGCTGGCAGGGCTGGGGGCACCGTGGGGACACCGTGGGAGCACGGAGCCTTGGCACTGAGCAGCAGGGAGGGGTGGAGTGGGGTGGGAGCACCGTGGGAGTGCCAGGGAGTTGCCTTCTCTCAGCGTCAAATTACTTTAATCCAACTCTCTCTGCCAGAAGCCGGAATGAGCTGAGATTTCCCAGCCCAGAGCTTTCCTCGGGGGGCGGGAACAGAACAGTGACTGTGCTTTCTGCAGCCCTGCCTGCCCACTGCTATGGGTCCTGGGGAGAAGCAGCTACTCCAAGCTCTCCTTGCAGACCCCAGGGGGGGCTGATGGGGATACGGACTGGCAAGGAATGCACTGCATGAAGGATGCTGGGGTGCATGCAGGGACAGAGGTGCCTCGTGGGGAGGAGGGGCAGCAGGGGCTGTGCAGAGGAAACAGAGCATTCAACTGAGTGTAGAGACCTCAGGCAGTTTAAATAACGCTACAAACGCCCTTTATTTTCACATCAGCGGTGGTTTCACCTGTGTGTAGTTGCTGGAAGTCTTTAGAAGACTTTTCCTGGGGTTGTTTCTGTTCCTATCTTATTCCTAGGTATGCCTCTCATGCCGTGGTACCTCAATGCTGAGCCCTGTGCATCTTTTCTCCCACTGCAGCCACGGGGACAAACCTCTAAAGGAGACCCCCGCACCTCTTACCTGCTGCTTTTAAAAGACACTTGGAGCCTTTCTCCCTCCCATTTCCCCTCGCTGGGGGCCGTTCTGAGGAGCACGGGGCCGATGCGAGCCCCCGGGGATGGGAACGGGAAGCGGTGCGCTGCAGCCCCGGCTGGGACACCGGCGGTCCCGTTGGGCAATGCCGGCGGGGGGCGCGGCCGGGCCCTTTAACGGGAGGGGCCGGGTGGGGGCGGTGCTGCCTCCGCCTCCGCGGCGTCTCCGGGACTGACGGAGCGGAGCGGGGCCGGGCCGCCCGCAGCACCCGCAGCTCTCAGCCTCCGCCCGGTGAGCCCCGGCTCTGCCTGCGCCCGGTGAGCCCCGGGGCTGCGGGAGGGCTGGGATTGACCCCGGGAAGGGGGGGGAGGGGGTCACTGTTCTGTGTGCGGCGTCGGTTCCCAGCGAAGCTGGATGATGAGCTCAGTGTAACGTTAAGCTATTGATGTGCACGGCGCAGCAAGCTGTCGTGTTAACCGTTTCCTTGCCTCTCTTTTCTTCTCTGTCTGTGCAAAGGTCGGATGTGCGCGCTGGTCGCGAGGGAGTGTGGAGCCAGGAGCTGCTGAGTGTGCTCATCTGCTCGTGCACTGGACCATGGACTCATTGAGGGCGTCTCAGGTGTGAAAATGTCCAGCAGTAACCGGGAGTTAGTGATTGACTTTGTTTCCTACAAGCTCTCGCAGAAGGGGCACTGCTGGAGCGAGCTGGAGGAAGAGGATGAGAACAGGACTGACACTGCAGCAGAGGCAGAGATGGACAGCGTCCTCAATGGGAGCCCGTCCTGGCACCCGCCTGCCGGCCACGTAGTGAATGGAGCCACCGTGCACAGGAGCAGCCTGGAAGTTCATGAAATTGTTCGAGCATCTGACGTGAGGCAGGCGCTGAGAGATGCAGGGGATGAGTTTGAGCTGAGGTACCGGAGGGCTTTCAGCGACCTCACCTCCCAGCTCCACATCACCCCTGGCACGGCGTACCAGAGCTTTGAGCAGGTAGTGAATGAACTCTTCCATGATGGTGTGAACTGGGGGCGCATCGTGGCTTTCTTCTCCTTCGGAGGGGCTTTGTGCGTGGAGAGCGTGGACAAGGAGATGCGGGTACTGGTGGGACGCATTGTGTCTTGGATGACCACGTACTTGACCGACCATCTAGATCCCTGGATCCAGGAGAATGGCGGCTGGGTAAGAACTGCTCTCCCATAGGGATGACTCCCTGCATCCTAGCTCAAGGCCAGCAGCGGTGCTGGCCACATCAAGCTGCCTGCAGTGATTGTGCTTGTGCTCGGTCTAGACCTTGCAGGGAGGGCAATAGATTGGTACATGGCCCTTCCCTCTACGTTCTTAATGCTCTGCTGCAAGAGGGTCAGTCCACTGTGTTGAAACAAAGAGTTAACGTTCTGATTTGTCCTCCTGCATCCCTTTTTCTCCTCCTTCTCCCTGGCTGTTACATAAGAGACCCATTTTCCAAGAGCCTGTGGAAATGTAATGTCATCCAAGCTTGTTCTTCAAATGGGAGCCCTTGCTCTTGGGCATGTTCCTCGTGTCATTTAACAGCAGGGAGTGGAGCTTCCTCCTCTATGTGCTCAGCAGTGTTCCAGCCTGGCCCTGTGATCTGGTGGGGTAACAGCTACTTCTTCATTCTGGAGATGGGACGATGTCTGCCCCTACCATCGCAGTGGAGTGAATCCTGCAGCAGCTCTCTGTGGGTGGGCTGCTGGGAGCAGCCCCTCACAGCATGGTGCAGAGAAGCTCTGTGCCAGGGAGCTGCTGTGTCTTCAGCTGCTCCTTGCTTGGCTTGGAGCTGTATTCCCAGCCGCCCTGAGCAGCACACTGAGTGCTTTCAGTGGTTAGGTATTAACATGAATAAGCATTTCTTCAGGAAGCATTCTTGAAATGCTTGGTCTGTCTGTGCAGGACGGCA
This sequence comes from Chrysolophus pictus, assembly GCA_037305975.1. Classification (NCBI taxonomy): domain Eukaryota; kingdom Metazoa; phylum Chordata; class Aves; order Galliformes; family Phasianidae; genus Chrysolophus; species Chrysolophus pictus. Next base: position 3,998,494 of record CM074595.1, read on the forward strand.
TGGGATTGCCAGCAGGAGGTATATAGCCTGCAGATGTTTGAGTTTTCTCTTTGCTTCTACTTCTGCATCTTAGTGATTCCCTGCTGATGTAACCTTTACTGGTGCCCACTGGAAAGAGTTCATGTTATCAATCGTTAGCATCTAAACAGTGGGGTACTGCCTCCTTTGCATGCGTGCTGTGGCCTTTGAGCCTTATTCATCCCAAGCTCCCAGCAGCCCAACACAGGGCCGCAGGGCAGGATCCTACAGGCCAGCTCTACACCCTCCTGGCAGCTGGGACACACAGGACTCCTCGGGGCCCCTCAGCAGCACCAGGACCGTGGGGAGTAGGTGCACCCAGGGAGGGAGCGGTGCACCCAGCACGCAGGAATTCCTGGAATGTGGCCGCCCTGGGGCACTGCCTGGGTGGGGCTGCTCTGAAGCTTGGTTTCGATTAATAACCTGGGATCTGCTGGCTATTTTGGCTGGCTTTGTCTAGCCCATTAGCTCTCTCATCGCGCAGATAACGCTGGCCAAATGCTGAGTTCCTTCCCCCCCCCCTCCCTCTGCCTTTGGCTTTTAAAGCCACAGATTAGTCTTGGAATTGAGTGATCAAATTGAGGTTTCCAAGCTAGTGTGGCTGTTGCTGTTAGTGACGGATTGGGTTGTATCCTGGAGACCTAGGCGATAATGCAATCTGATTTTTTGTAAATGAACTCTCTGGGGGATTTAGATTAAATCACTGGTGGAAAATCACTGGTCTCTGCTTGTAGGGAATGAAATACCTCCTCCCTCTCTTCCCCACCCCCAGTCAGCTATCACAGTTAAGACTCTTCAATTTTTTTGTGTGTCTGTCTCTAAATTCATTGTTTGTAGCAAATATTTGTTCAAATTGATTGCAGAAGGGCCAGGACTGCCCTATCTGACCCACCCACCCACTCTGCCTTTGAAGATCTCTGTTAGCCTGTTCCTTTCCCAGGAGAGCAGCCTTGCTCTCTCCTCCCAACCTTGACTGGGGTTCCCGACCTTGCTGCTGTGTGTGAAACAGAGCTGGGTGCTGCATGGGGGTCGTAGCAAGGGGATCCAACCCAGCAGCCTCCAACAAGCAGGCTTATAAGCTTCCCCCAAGTACTGAAAAGCCACATTGAGATCTCCATGGAGCCTTCTCCAGGCTGAGCACCCCCAGCTCCCTCAGCCTTTCTTCATCAGGTGCTGTGTAGGCTCCTGAGTGCCTGCGATATGGTGCATCCATGGGGATGCTCCGTAGGCCCTAACGTGACTCCTGGCAAACTGCCTGGGGCAGAGCAGCCCCTCTCGTGCTGCCCTGTTTGCTGCAGGTCTGCTCCCAGCCTTCCCAAGAGGTGCAGTGGGTGAGTCCCAGGGCGTGGAATCGGCCAAACAAAGGAGAGCAGAGGATGGTGGTGGGAGTGAGGGTTTGCCTTCAGAGAGGACTGCTCAGGCTGCTGAGTGCTGGATTATAACAGCTTTCCAGAGAAAGCATTTTTTGAAGGGGAAGTAATGATAAATCTTGCTGTGTAATATCAACGTGGGTATATTTTGTCATGTTTACTGGCCCTGCCTTGGCTTCTCCATCACTCCACAATCTGCTACTAGGAAAACAAAAACACAAGCAGAACTTTAGGGGATTTTAATAGCCAGCCCAGGGCTGAAGAGAGCTGCTGCCTCTGTGACTCATCAAAACCAACCAGCATGTGTTCTGGAAGTAGATGCTTTGACCAGGACTGAATCCCCCTGGCTGTGAACTTTAAACAGTGAGGCCAGTGGTGATCTGTGGCATCAATGGGGTGTGGAGAAATCTGGCGAGAGGTCAGACATGAGAGGAGGAAACGCAAGGTGAATGAAAAAGTGCCTGACATGCAGAGGTGCACTGGCCATGCCTGATGTGTTAAGAGGGAGGGAGCTGAGCAGTGACGATGTTGGGTGACTGTGTTTCCTTTGAAGTTAAATGTACAGACTATGGCCTACATCTAGTGCTGTGGAGGACTTGGGGGTAGCCCTGTGTGCACAGAGGCAAGAACAGGATATGTGGTGGAGGCCAGGGCTGAAAGTGTGCAGGGTCTCTGTTATGTCTGTAACTTCTGAATCCTGCCAGTCCAGGTTGGTCTGGAGTGGACTATTCCCTGTGAGTCCCATGCTGTCAGTGCATTGTGGCCATCAGGGCTCCATGTGCTGAGGTAGACACGTTGTACTGCTCTGCAATGGACTGGAAGCTGTGGTTCTCTTTGGGGAAAACCCTTAGAAGATGTCAGTGTAGCGAACTCATTTTGTATTTTCTCAATTTTTTTTCTTGAATGGTAGGAAATGACTCAGAATGCGTCATATGACAGATTGCAGCTGGGATTTCATCCTGTGCTCTTGCTCCAACCTTCTCAATGATTTCATGTTGATAGCTAGACTCCCATTCAGCTCTTCAGAAATGCTCGTTGGCCTGCACACAAACTGCACACATTTTCCCCCTGTACCCAGTGATGCTGGCTGCCCCATTCTGCTGCTGCTGTACCCTGAGATATGCAGGGGAGCAGCATGAGGTGTGCATGGCACGTATAGAGTGGCCCAGCTGCACACTGTGCTCTGTGGGGAATACAGCCACCTCTGGGAGAGCACTGCTTTCCAAAGCTCTGCTGTTTTGACACTGCCTGAATGAATGACTGTTAGTACACAAGGTTTTGGGATGCGCTGTTGATCTTGTTTGAGCTCTCAGCTCAGCTTTATGTGTTGGCAGAGCTGCCTGTGGGATGTGACCAGGCAGTAAGCAAGGATACTCTCTGCTTTGCCTTCAGTTCTATGCTCTGGACCCCTTGCAGCTGAGATGATGATCCCACTGTCACCTGCTTGGGGTGAAGAAGCGCTGTCCCCAGCCAAGTCCCTGCTATCCCTCGCCAGTACCAGGTGCTGCTGAGGCAGGATGGCAGTGCACCCCAGGTGGCTATAGCTGGAGCTCTGGGCTCTGCAGCACTGGCAGCTCCTCCAGCTGGCTGGGAACCGGGAGTCTTTTCTGCAGTGCTCTCCAGGAAATGCCATTGGAATGACTTCCACTGCCGCTTCCTGCCCGGCCACAGCAGCATTCCTGCCGCTAGACCGTGAAAGATGCAAAAACGTGTTTCCAGAGCTCTGCTTTTCACCCCTTTTGCTCTCCTTCTCTGGGGCCCCGGCCTGTTTTCCTTCTGCCCCTGGGCGTGTGGTGCAGTTTGATTACGTTCCTTAGATCTGTGATTACAACAGGCGCCTGCAAGGCAGAACTGCCATCTCTGGGGCTGGCGCTGGCTGTGACTCGGGGCAGCCGCTTAACCCCGAGCGCTGCAGCACAAGGGGATAGCATTTCCTCCCCTCCCAGGGGAGCCTGTGGGAACTCACACTCGTAAAGCTCTCTGAGATGCTTTAATCCAAGGAGCCGTGGCTTTTAAAAAGCACCTGTGAAATTATTAACAAACTGTTTCTTACTGCTCTGTGTTCACAGCTGCTCTGGATAATGCTGGTCATCTTGATCATCCCGCCCTTGTGTAGAAGGGAGCTGGGTCCTTCCCTCAGCACAACCCATTGTAGCTGCTGTGGGGCACCACGACCCAGCCAGGAGGGCTGGGAAGGAGCAGCGTGCTCTGCAGCATTCTGAATGTGTCCGGAGTGCTCAGCTGGTAGCAGCTTGGTGTTTGTGTGTGTGTTGTCCACCTCCTGCAGCACCAATACTCATACAGCCCACACCAGGCATTAGCTTGGTGCCGTGCTCCAAGGCCTCTGCTCAAGCTTCTCTCCTTTCATTTCTACCTACCTGCTGCAGGCTACAAGCATAGCCCCCTCCTGACAGCACAAGGAGTATTCATCCAGCAGCTATTTCCCCACTAAGTGCGAAGCCAGAGCATTCCCAGAGGGAAGGGGAGGGATGGGTATCAGTTGTACAAGTGCAGCTGAGCCGCTGAACTGAGAGCCAAGGGGATTGATGGTGGTTTCTGACATGGCAATGTGAAAAGGGGTGGGAGAGGCTGCCCATCCCCTCTGGTGATCCCAGAAGGGGAGTCTTGGAGGTGCTGCCTTTCTTCCTGGATGATTCAGGGTGAAAGTACACTCAATGCAGGGCGGCTGCTGGCTCGGAGTGGCAGGAAAGCAGCCACGTTCCTGCCCTTCTGAGAGGGATGTTGCCCTCAACCACTATTGTTCCGACTGACTACAGATGAAGGATGATAAGAGGCATGAAAGGGAAGCAGTGTTCCTCTGTGCCAGGGCACTCCTTGGCTGGCTGCTCTGCCCTTGGACAGGGAAAGCCAGTCCCTCCTCCCTGACTCCACCTGGGAGGGCGTGCAGAGAAGTGATTGCTGCTGCAAAATCTCTAAAGTCGTGTTTCAGGATGTCCTGGGGACACCGAGGGTTTAATTAGAGGAAACACTCCTGTGGCCCACGAGAGCTTCCCCTGCATGGGCTTGGCTGGTGGCTGTGCGTGGGGGCTCGGCTGGGGCTTGGGGGTTGTTGGCAGCCTCCAGGTGGGACATAGCATGCACTGCAGCACAGTGAGGTCGTGGGGGCCGGCGGGGGCCAAGCCGTTAGCAGATGGCCCCAGCTGGGGTTACCGGGGAGCAGGTGTGGGTTTCGGGAGGCAGTGTTTGAAGAGAGATGTCAGTTGTGAACCCGAGAGGGGGGGGGGGGGGGGGCTGAGCCACAGCTTGCACGCCAGGGAGCTGTGACCTACTTGTGCTGTCAAAACGTTCCTTTTAGGGTTGTTTTTGGTTTTTTTAAAATTTTTTTTCCTTTATTTTTAGGTATTTTACTTATTTTATCTTCATGTTTAATTTAGTTCGAGAAAATTAAAAATAAAATAAAAAAATCCAAGGGCTGAACAGTGCTGGGAAGGACTGCCTCCAGGAGGGAACGCCTGCCGCAGCTCCGTGCAGCCAGCATCCCTCCTCCGCCCCTGCCTTCCCTCGGACACGTGCGCACGTGTACCAGCCCAGTGCTGTCTCTCAGGATCTCTTTAATGGGAAACCCAGTGCACTCAGCACGGCTGTGTGCCTCCGGGGTAGCGAGGGAGGGAGGAGCGGCCGCGATTCAGAGCATTAACCAGAGCGGTTCCTGCGGGACTGCGTGAGCGCTGCGCTGTCCTGCTCTGCCCCCTCTGCCAATGGAAGCTGGGGGAGCTCGGTGTGGGATCTGCTACCGGCAGGGCAGCAGTGGTTGCTCTGGCTCTGTCTTGATAGCCGTTAACACGTCGTGTACGAGGAAGGGCAGTGAGATGTGTTCAAGCAAGGGGAACGTTCAGGGGTCTGTGATTCCCCTGGGGAGAGCTGCTTGAATTTATTGCATTATCCTCCTTCCTGCTCAAGCTTGCGTTTCAGCTGCGTCTGCAGACATAGCTCTTGATTTAAGTAGATCCAATTAGCAGCTGGCTGCTGGCACTGGCTCAGGGCCGTCACCCTTGGGGTCAGGAGCCCAGGGCATACGGGCCAGGCTCACCTGTGGGCACAGGGCTGCCTGAGCTGGGCTGGGAGTAGGGCTGTCCTGCTGGCTTCATGCTGCTGGAGCTGCTGCCAGCCTGGGGCTCTCTCAGCTACCATCAAACACTCCAAAATGCAGCTGCCTGGCAGCATGCAGGGCTCAGAGCAGGAGCTTGCACCAGAAAGGAGACAAGAGCTGCTGAGCGCTCCTGCAGGGCCACCCAGTGACACAATGCGTGCTGCCCATACCTGGTTCTGTCCTGCAGCTGGACTGCGTGCCCAAGCTGAGGTGACTGCTGGGGCTGATGGTTGCTGCTCCAAGGAGAACAGAGCTTTCCTCCCTGCTGCAGGATGAAGGGCTCTTTGGAAAGCCAAGAGAAGAGGCTATCATGTAGCTGGCTGTGTTTGTGAGCAGCTAATGCCGTGCTCCAGCGGAGCAGGGCAGCTGTTGGTTCCATCTGCACGTTGCTGTGCTTTTATTATGACTTAGGCTGCAGAAGGTCAGGGACCTCATGAGGTCCCTGTTGTGCAAGAGGAATGGTGGGTGGCAGGACGTGGCACTGCTGTGCAAGAAGCTCATGGCCTGGGCTGGGACGTGCAGGCAGGGTGTGTGTGTGTGGCCCCAGGCAGTTCTGGGTGACATAAGGCTTATGCGCTGAGAAAATGAGGGGTTGCTACCTGTGAATGGACAACCGCAGTGGTGCTGTAAGTGCTTCCATCCTGGAACACTACGGCTCAGGAGCGTATTGCACTTGTCAGAGAGCTAATGTCTTTTATTAGAGCAACTGACCTCATTTAGAAGCTTCCAGTGCACCAGCCAGTGATTATTTCATGCAACAGCACATATGGAGGAGCCCAGAGCAGAACATAAAGTCCTGCTGCACTGTTCTCATACATTTGCTGTATCAGCTCTGTCCTCTGCTTCTTCCCCTCAAGTCGGTGAGGATTTTGCTATACGTGACTCCACAGCCAGAATTATTTGAGATTTCATGTGGACTAACAGGAAGCGAAAACAGAATGAGCACATCTTCCTCCTCTTCCTGCCCCTCCACCCTTTCCCCTTTTTCATTCAAGTGCCATGTAAAGAATGCTGCAGCCTTGTGAGGCGCTCGGGATGCAGAGGGAAGCTGGGTGTGCTGCTGGGATGCTGGGGACAGGTGACTCCAGGTAGGACAGCCGGGGAGCAGGCACTGTGAGGAGCGCACCCAGCACCACTCAGCAGAGCCCCTGGCTGGGGGTAGGGCTGTTGGTGAGGTTAGTTGCTGGGGAGAGCTGCGAAGATCCCACAACAGCCCAGGGTGAGGGGAGGGTGGCTCTGCACCTGGGCACACGTGAGCACAAAGCATTGTTGGCACGGGCTGCCATTTGGGAGAAGCAGTGATAAGATGAAGACAGAGCTTTGTTCCCTGGGCGCTGCAGGACCACGGAGGTGCTCCCCCTGTGTGCCAGGCTCGATCCAAGGAATCGCCATGAAATTAAAGCAGGAGCATCCCCTGCCCCCGAAGCGTGCCCCTCGCACAAAAGGCGGGCAGGCTGCTGTGCCTGCCGGGGCTCAGACACCATCTGTCTGCTGGGGAGAAGCATCAGAGAGAGACCGTCTTTCCTTGGACTATTCCGCTTAATGCTCTTCGGAAAACAATCCCATTCCCAGCAGGTGCTAATCTCTTGAGTGGATCCGGCTCAGCCCACGTGTTCTTGGCTGTGCCTTTGTGCCGTGGGCTGGTGGCTCCCCGTGCCCTGAGCCTGCTGCTGGCCTGGGCTCCTGCACCCCTGGGAGCCCTCAGCCCGGTGAGTTCTGGGAGAAGCACTGATGAAAGATGGATGCAAGTAGATTAGTCACTCGCACCGTCTCCTGCTTTAATACACATTAATGTTTCAGCAGATTTCTGAAACGGGAGAGCACAATTCCCTCCCCTGCATCTCTTGCTGCGTGCAGCAGTCTCTGGGGCAGAGAAAGGGGTTACAGCTGTCTTCCGAGCCCCTTTCATGTATTTGGAAAACGCTAAAATTGTGCTGAATGGTGTGGGGTTATTGCAGGTTCCCTGGAGCTGGTGATGAAACCAGTTTGACAGGAGGCTGCCGCGGCAAGGATTAGGGCTGGAATGTGCTGCTGAGGGTTTGTTTCTGCTTAGGGGAGAGCTGGCTCCAACCCCGGCGTGCGCTGAAGCCCTGCAGGTTCGTCGGGGCAGGGCTCGGTGTGGGGCTGAGCTCGTCGCCCTGCGGAGCTGCGGGTCCATCCGCACGCACAGCCCCGCAGCTCCGCACCCCGAGCGGGCGGGCGGCATTCCGGGCCATTGTGATGGAAATCGGCAGCTGCTTCCCTGGAGGTCGGCATTTGCATAACACAGCCTCGTCCCTGGGGCGTGCAGCTGCGGTGTGTCCGTCCCCGCGGCCCTTCCCCAACCCGTTCCCATCCCCAGCCCGAAGCTGAGGGCCCGGAGAAGCTCAGAGCGGCGCCTGGATGGCGGATCTTGGCACGATGCGCACTGATCGAGGGCTCAGGCTGCGCTCCTGTGCTCCAGGTCTGCGCAAATGGGGTGATGCCGCTGCCCTCCTTTGCGACTGGGCTGGAGATGGGGCAGGTCGGAGGCATCCCTGCTTGCTGTGAGCCTGGGGTTGAACCTTCTTGGATAGCTGGGCATTGGGGACCTCCAGGTGGCTCTGGCACATTCAGGGACCCACTGCACCCGCTGCACAGGGACCCGCTGAGCTGTGTTTACAGGATCCCACTGGCAGCCTTTGGGAATACTCATGTTTTCCGTTTTTCTGAACGACCTCAGCAGCCTTCCCTCCCCCCTCCCTCCTCGTGCTTCACCTACAGGTTTGCACATGCCAGTCCCATGCGGTGAGCTGGCAGCCCACAGGGGCTCTGGGAACAGGTTGCTGCCGACGCGAGGCTTTGTTCTGCTCTGCACTGAGCTGCTGCCTTTCTTTCTGCACGCCTGTCTCCTTTCTGAGCACAAAACTGTTCCCAGCATCTCATTAACGAATGTCTGTTTGCCCAGATGACTCCGCTCCTGGCCGTAACCTCTTAGCAGCGACACAGCTGTACTTACAGCTAAGGTACAACAGAAACAGAGCGCCTTGTTTTCAAGTGAAACATTGCCTCGTGATGAGGATGTGTGGATCGGGAGTCAGATGCTGTGGGTCACGCTGCTGGCTCATACACAACCCCAGGCAGAGCACTTAACCTCGCTTTCAATCTGTCTGGGAGCGGTGTGGGCTCATCCCACAGGAGGTTTCAGAGAGCCAGCTCATTTTTCATAAAGCACAATAAGGTTCTGGGCTGGGAAAGCCTTTTGTGTGCGCCGAGCTGGTTGCGTGGGGCTGTCTCAATAGGTGCATGCTTGTGGGATGGAGCGCAGGTGGGGGCTGTGACATGCAGCTGGTGCTGGCAGCCAGGCTCTGGTCTGCTCCACGCACACAAAGCACAGCCCTGGTGGCAGCGGGACCCCGTCAGCCCCACATCAGTGTTCAGGGCATGGGGAAGCCCTCTGCCTGCTGCCAGTGTCCCCGTGTCAAAGCTGCACCACGTGGCCCTGGCTCACTATAAGAGGATCCTGGGCCTGGCTCATTGCTGCTGCTTCTCAGCACCTCGGTGCCTGCCACAAAAGGAAGCCTGGGGTACCCAAGGTGCAGCTGCCCCTTCCCCTCCTTGCAGGGGAGCAGATGGGGATTAATTGCTGGCATCTGCTGCCTTCACCTCCCTTCACAGCTCAGTGTTACTGAATCCTCTTTCCCAAAGTGTTGCAGCTTATCTTGAAAGAGGAACCTGGTCTGTTTCACTCACCATGAATGGGATCCAGTGACTGTCGTCCCCGCTGTTCATCCTGTGCTGCTGAATGAAGGCAGCTGGCCTGGCGTGTGGAGCAGCAAGACTCTGAAACTCGGGCTCTTCCCCATTTTCAAGCCTGTTCTGAATGCTCTCTCTGCTCAACCTCGAATCTCCTTAACGTGCTGTCAGACCCAAGGCAGAGAGCACTTTGACTTGAACCCATTCATTTGCTGCAGCCTGCCGGTCTGTGTTTGAAGGGCTGCTGCACCCTTCTTGGGGGCAGCATTTTGAGGTGGGTGGGTGGCAGTTTGAGTCACTTCGTGAGGTCCTGTGAGCCCTCGTGGGCTGCTGGCCCAGGAGAGGATCTGCACCGGGGTGCACGCAGCAGGAAGCTGCAGCAAGAAAAAGGGCTGTCCTTCCCCAGAGCTTCAAAACTGGGGGTTGCCTCAGCGAGGTAAAGAAACCTCGTGCTGTTTCCTCACTGCCTGGGCCAGAGCATCCCTCTGTGGTGTGTGTCAGTGGGGCGGGGACATTGGGGCAGTGGAACAGCCTGTGCTGGGGCCGGAGATTGTGACACCAACGTGCTGTTGCTACCATTGCCCTCCTTCTGAGCAACTCAGGAATTCCAAATATTTCCTTTCAGATAAAGGTGACCGGGGGAGGCCAGAATTATCTGGACGTGTCTGGACAAGCTTCAAAGTCCAAACACGAGGCCGGAATGGTCAGAATTGGTACTCGGAGTGCTGGACTTCAGGTGCAGAGTGGAGGAGGTGTGGGAACCCAGCAAGATGCTTTTCCCTAACCTTCAACCCCCCCCCAGGGTTGGAGAGGCTGGGAGAGATGAGGCTTCTACCTGTTTTTGCCACTGCCCTTGCTCCAGGATCGCTGTTCCCAGGGCACACATCTGGGGTCACAGCTGTGCTCTGTGGTAGGACGGATCCCCAGCCCCTTGCCCCCATGCTGCAGTGATCCCAAGGGAAGGAAAGAGGGTCCTGCCCCCCCCAGCCCCGCCACACTCAGCTCCTATCCCGCTCTTCTCCTGTAGCTCCTGATAGTTCACCACATGCATTTATCTCTTCTTCAGCAAACACTTCCTTTTCTTAGAAACGGGCTCTCCAAAACCTATGCTTCTTGGAATTGCCTTTCCCCAAGCTGCGTACCAATGAAAAGGGAGCACGAGGGATGGGACACTGTCCTGTCCCCCTCTGCCCTGGGGGCCATCTCCCTGTGACTCTTTTTTCCCACCCTTGTGAGAGGCTCTGGCTCAGAGGTGCTACCATCTGTGTGGCCCCTGGCACCTCTGTGGCCTCACTGGGTACATTGGGGACATCTCTTTCCGTGCCCCTGGAGAACCCTGAGGGACAGAAGTACACCTGAGCAATAAGACTTTTTTCCAGGGAAGATATCTTGATGTGCACAGCATCGTTCTTCTGACCCGAGTGCAGCTGCAGCATCGAGTGCTTTGTGTGCAGCTGGGACGTGACCCAGGGGATGGAGCTGGGGGCCACAGCACAGGGGTGCAGTGGGGCTGCTCTGTACAATGCTGTGTCTGCTGTCCTGCTCCCCTGTGCCCACTGGTTCCCATCAGTTCTTCTGCTTGCCACGTTCTGTCACCACTCCTCTGCTTGTCACCACCTATCAGCAGGATTTCCTATGCTGTAATTAAAAATATTCCCTCCATTGGTTTAGGCTCTCCTCCCATCCATCGCTGTCTGTTTCCACAGCCTTCCTCCTGACACTGCTGAGCAGAGCTGGGAGCAGCTGCTCTTGGCAGCACCTACACGAACCAGTGGCTGTGGGCTGCTGAGTGGGAGAGCTGTGTGGCCAAGCAGGGGAAGCAAGACAAGCTGCACGCCTTGTAGTGCAGCACCTTGATGTGCAACAGCTTGCTGTGCAATGCAAACGTGTGGCAAGGTGAAAGACCAGGCAGGAATGCTGTCCCAGCCTTGGAACACTGTGGTGAGGCGTGACATCAGCACAGTGCCAGCCAGGCTTATCTCTGCTTTTCCAGAGCAGCTGCTTACTGGAACTGCATTCACTTATCAGGGAGCAGAGACCTTGCTGGGAAGATGGCTCAGGGTACAGCACTGCCAGCCCCTGGCTGAGGCTGAGCTGCAGGAGGTCCCAAGGCCAGAGGTGCACAACCCGTAGCCCTGGGGCTCCTGCTCAGCTCTGATAAACCAGGGCAGTGAAGCTCCCTGCAGCCTGCCTTGTTGCTGACCACAGGGCCCTGCACTTATCCTTGGTCTTGCAGGGTGATATCCAGGTTCTTGGAATTCTGCTTCCCCTTGGTTTTGCAGGATCAGTGGTGAGGGGCAGCAGCAGCTTGCTGCACAGTGCCATCTGCTCAGTTCTGGCCGTGGCTGGGGATGCAGGGCTGGAGAGGCCGGCTTGGCTGGGCCAGGCTGGAGCAGCTGCATTCCTGGGCTGGTGCTTGGCCACACTCCCACAGCCTGGGGGAAGGCAGGGCTTCTTGTCCAGCTTTGCAGCAGCAACTTGTAGAACTCAAATGCATAATGCAGAGAGTGCTGCGAGGTGACCCAGAAAGAACAGGGGAGCAGAGGGATCGTAAGGCCCTGGACACAGTGATGTTTGCATTGGGATCATGGGCTGCGGCCGTGCTGCTGCTTTTCAGACTTCAGTGGCAGAGTGCAGCCTGACACTGGCTCAGTTTTTCTCCTGCAATGATCACGCTTTGATGCTAATTTTAGAGCCTTGTGGTATTCTCCTTGCAAATCTTTCCTGGCATCAACTTCTCTCATGGCCAGTGCTGTGCTTCCCCCCCTGCCCTGCGTGCATAATTCAGAGCAAGGAAGCACACGGCGTCTGTCATCCGCTCTATCCCCACCAGTGCTTTCCTGCCTGTGGGAGCCTGGCAGCCTTTCTGCTCCTTCCACCATTAGGGCGGTGAGGCCCTGGCACTGCTGCCCAGAAAGCTGTGGGTGCCCCATCATTGGAGGATGGGGCTCTGGGCAGCCTGAGCTGGGGAGGGGCAACCAATCCGTGGCAGGAATTGGGAACTGGATGAGCTGTAAGGTTCCTTCCAACCAACCGCGATTCTATTTTTCGGGATGTCTCGGCCTTTTCCAGCTTTGTGTAGGAGAGCCCAAAATTATCACAGCCTGCACTGTGGTGGTGAGGTGAGGGAGCCCTGTGAGGTCTGGGATTGAGAGCAGGCTGTTCTCCAGGGCCCCCAGCCGCCCTGCTGCTGGCACTGCAGCCCCACTCCTCCCTGCTCACCTCTCTCTTCTGCCCACAGGAGCGCTTTGTGGACCTGTATGGGAATAATGCTGCTGCCGAGCTGAGGAAGGGCCAGGAGACCTTCAACAAATGGCTCCTGACCGGGGCGACCGTGGCCGGAGTGCTTCTGCTGGGATCCCTGCTGAGCCGCAAGTGACGCCGTGGTTGTGTCCCCTGGCACCAGGATGGCTGCGCCTTCACCGCCACATCCACCACCCAGCTCCCGAGCACCATCACCATCACGGGGCACTCACCCCGCTCCATGGAGCTTCCTCCCTTGCGCCGCCAGCTCCTTTTATTGTAGCCCCTCTCATTTACCGTTCCGTTGTGTTTTAAAGGCGCTGAGAGCGATGCAGCACTTGAGCCAACAGCTCCCAGTGCTGGGCAGATCCCACCAGTAGTGGCTAGAAGGTGTCCCAGCCCTGAAGGATCCTTTAGATCACTTTGAAAAGAATAAACAGACTTATTTTTGCATGTGTGAGTGCGTGCGTGTGTGTAGATGTGTCACTAATATAAAGTTCCCCAGCCAGAGCGAGGATCTGGGCTCCAGCCTCCAGCAGGGCTCCTACTACCAGCCCTGCCCTGCTGCAGCAGCCTGGCCACCACGGGGACAGGGCTGAGCTTTGCCATCCCTGCCACGTCTCTCAATTGTCCCCTGCTTGCCTGGCACTGCAGTGAGGCAGAGGGCACTGGGAGAAGGCTGATGGTGAGTAGCCCCAGACTTGCCTGGCGGCCCCAGAGCCTCTGTCCCCTGCACCTACACCAGGCACAGGGCTGTACCTCTTCCTCTTATCCCCTCTTCCTCATCCCCCTCCCTCTGATCAGAGTTGCTGTGTGGCACTGCATGCCCTCCTTTGTGCCCCATGTCTGTCCCTCCCCACACACCCCACGCCAGGACCCCGCTTTGCTGTTGGATTGGGGCCAGGATGGAGGCAGGGGAATTAAGGAGCACTTCCCCTTCCCGCAGACACACAGCCAGGGTAGGGGGGGTGGCACAAGGGGCTCTCCTGTGGGAGCACAGCATCCCAGTAAGCGCAGGAGCAGGGAACTGGGTGTAAAACAGCCAGGGGATCAGGACCCCATGGGCAGCTGATAGCACAGGATGAGGCTCTTGTACATCCCTGGGACCACAGCAGGGGAACGGCTGGGGTAGGTGAGAGCCTATGGGACCAATGTAATGTAAAGCCAAGCCCAGGGGTGGGAGCAGGGCTGAGCCAGTGGCAGGAGCTGAGGGCTGGGGGCCACATTTTCCCAGTTTCTGCTGGTCCCCATAGCGCAGGCAGTGGGGCCCCTGTCCTGTGGTGTGGCTGTGACGGATGTGTGAAGCGATAGAGGTGACCACACTGCTTCCTCAGGAGCAACTCCTCATCCCTGGGAGACCAGCAGGGCCCCCCGGCTGTCCCGACGGCTGGGCTGTGTACATAGCGCCCGCGCTCTGCTGTACATATCCGAGTAGTTTTTATTCATTTGTGAATACTCTAATGCTATTTTTGTTATCTGTATGTCTGTATTTATGTGTGGTGCCATGCTCTGCAGAGGGCTGGGGCCGGGCTCCTCTGCTGATGGAGCACTCGAGAGAGTGGGGTGTGAGTGGGGAGTTCTCCTACCCCCGCTCCCCAGCCCTGCGGGGCGAGCGCTGAACGCTTTGGTTTGCAGGTGGAGGTGAGCCCACAAATAAACTCTGTGATTGGAACCAGTGCTGTGTTTTTTGGGAGTGTGACGCTGCGGGGCTCTACATAGGGCTGCCCTGTGGAGGGGGAAGGGGGGTGACAGAGCAGGAGTTGAGGCAGAGGGTTCTGTCCCCATTGGGGTGGGGGTTACAGCTGTGCCCAGGGGTGCTGAGCAGGACCGGGGAACGGTGCTGCCTGCTCCCCATCCAGCACAAATCCATGCCCATCCCTTCCTTTTCTCCTCACTGGGATAGGGCTCCTGTGCCCGTCCTCGTGCTGTGCCCCCAGTACGAGGACAAACGGGGACAGGGTGCCTCCAGCTATGCTCCCTGCCAGGTGCTGGGCTGGGGGTTGCTTTTGGGGCCGTAAGAAGGGGAACGCAGGGCTCAGAGAGGCAGAGTGCTGCGGGGCCCGGCCGTGGAGACCCCACCTCGTCCTGTATTTCCTCCCTTGGCTCTGCAGAGCCCCCGGCCACGGCGCTGCGGATGGATGCTGTAAGCCCGGGGCTGAGCTGCTCCCGGAGCCACGGGCACGGGCTCCCTCGCGTGGGCGAACCGGGAGCTGCGCGACCGCACCGCGACACAAGAGGGCTGCGGGACCCCCCGAGCACCGCCCCAACCCTATGGGACCGGGGGGCAAAAAGACCCGTCCCCAAAAGTGAGCGCAGCCGTCCCCACGGAGCACCACGCGGTAATACGGTGGTGATGGCTCCGTAGTGGGACAAGGCACACACAGCCAGGCTGAGCTGCAGTGTGAGCTTTAATCCCAGCCGATGGGATATAGGACCCGCTGCTCAGCCGAGGCTGTGAGGGCACGAGATGCCAGTAAGATGGGGATGCAATACAGCATACAGTGCCAGCATCTTCCCACGCAGATGCAGGTCTCAAGGCTTGTAGTGCAGGTCTGTGGTGATGAGCATGAAGCCCTGCATGGAGAAACAGGTAAGAGAAGGGCATGGTGGCACAGGGACAGGGGTGAGGGGGCAAGGGTTGGCACTCACCTTGTGCAGTGACAGGCGTGGGTGCAGCAGAGTGATGCCATGCGGGGTGGGCAGCGGGATGCCGGGACGGAGCCGCTCTGCAGGGATAGCAGAGCTGTGAGTGCAGTGGCACAGGGACAGTGGGGGTTCAGGAGGAGGGGGACACAACACTCACTGTTGGCCCAGGGCACCCCAAACAGCCACAGCCCAAACTTCAGCGTGTTCTCCAGCTTCTCCACCTGTAGGACACCCGTGAGCCCAGCCAGAACATTGCCCTCAGCCCCTGGCCCCATGCGGGGTGTTGTCCTCACCCCCCTCCTCATCCAATTGTGGCTCCATCATCACCACTCACCTGCAGTGGGCCCACGTATGACATCACTTGCACCACGCTGAGGCTGAGAGGAGAGAGAAGAGTCAGCATCAAGCACAGGGATAGGGCTGTCCCCTCCATGGGGCTGGGGACTGGGACAGAGTTCGAGCAGCAGGACAGTGGGCACAGGTAAGAATCAGAAGCAGGATGGAGTCTGAGCAGAAGACATGGACCCAGGGATGGAAATAGCCAAGAGGTAGAGTGTGGGGACAGACCAGGAGCCTGGACACAGCACAGGGCTGGAGACTCACCTCTTCAGCCCCACTGTGCCCCCCAGCCTGTTCCCAGCAATGGTTGGCTTCCCCGTCACATTGGCATCCTGCAACAAGAGGAGAGATCAGCGATACCAGAGCAGGGCCAGCATCAATCCTGCATGGCCCCAGCATCACCTCGTGTCACCCAGCACAGCCCCAGCACACACAGCCCCCCAGCTCAGCCATCAGGACCAGCCCCCAGCCCCAGTGCTGTGGCAACCTGGCACTCACAATGTTCAGCAGAAAAGCAGGGACTCGGGTGGCGTTGGGCAGCACCACAAAGGCCTCAGCAGAGCCGAAGAGAGCCCCATGCAGGGCGTTGGGATGGCAGGAGAGCAGGGGCTGCCGGCGGGCCCAGAGGTGCAGCTCCACAGGGCGGCTGGGGAAGTGCTGCTGCAGCTGGCAGAGTGAGAGCAGGGCTGGCACCAAGCTGCCATGGCACTGCCAGCACCCAGCAGCTCCAGCAGTGCCACAGCCAGGGAGTGACAACACGCCCCATCCTGCCCACATTCCAGCTGCATCCCATCCTATGTCTCATCTTCCTGCATCACAACACAGCTGTGTCCTGTCCCAGCTGCATCTCATCCTGAATCCCATCTCTCCCACATCCCATCCTATGCCTCAGCCTATTTGCACTCCATCCCAAGTGTCCCATCCCTCCCCACGCCCTCATGGCCCCCACCCCACGCCCACCTGTGGGGCGAAGTTCCCCATGCTCTCTGTGTTCAGCTTCAGGGGGAAGCGCCGTGGGAGCTGGAAGGCAACAGAGGTTGGGGTGCTGTGGGGGCACAGGGGCACCACAGCCGGGACCCCATGGGGCAGCAGCTCTGCCCCTATCCATACCATCTCAGCAGTGATGTTCCTGCGCAGAGCTCCAGCTGTGAAGTACACAAAGGCTGCAGTGTTGGCGACAAACTCAGTGACAGCCACCAGCAGCATGGGCTCCTCCAGCTCAGGCAGCTTCACAGGCTGTGCTGAGAAAGGGCTCTGCCACCGCCCATGTACCCCAAAGAACTCTCCCTGCGTGGACAGACACATGGATGATATATGGATTGATGAACGTGAGGCCCAGCCCAGTTCCCTGTGTGATGGCTCTACCTTGAGGTCAACGTCCCCATGCTGCTTTGTGATCGCTGGCTGTCCCAGCAAGGAGAGATCAATGGCAGCAAAGGGGTCAAGCTGAGCAGACACTGCAGGATGGTGGGGACAGACAGAGAATGAGCCAGACCCTCGTGCCCCACCAGCCCCCAGTCCCATTGCCCCATCTCCTCACCCACCTCGCACATTCTTCAGGCTGTCCTGCAGCCTGCCAATGCCCTTCTGGATCTCAACACAGAGCTGGAAGCAGAGCAGAGTGTCAGAGAGGCTCAGGCTGGGGGTCCCTGAGCTCCTCTCTAGGCACAGGGGCAGCACTGGAGTCACCAGCCAAGCTCACCTTCTTGTTGAGCTGCTGCCTCAGGGTTCTCTGGAGCAGCGGCACCAGGAGGTTGTACAGCCAGCTGTGGGGCACAGAGCAGCGCTCAGCTCACCTCCCCAACCCACCCCTGAGCCACAGCAGGAGCAATGGGGTGATGGTCACCTCTGTCCCTGGTGGAACTCCAGGCGCAGGTCGGTGCCGTGGGCGTCACAGCCGGCAGCCCACATGGAGGGCTGGCCCTGCTCATCAGCACCCAGCCCCAGCAGCACAGCCACCGCCAGGTCCCCGATATGCAGCCGCAGTGAGCCGCTGTCCCGCCTGGGGATGGCACAGCTGAGCACGAGGACAGAGGTGGCCCTGTCCCTGTCCTCACACCCTGGCCCAGCAAGGACTCACCATGCACCCAGCTGTGCTCTCCAGGTGGCACTGAGCTGGATCTGGGCACGATGCACTGTCAGCTGCACGCCCACATCCTCAGCAAAGTCCACGGTGGAGTCGTTCATCTGCAGCTCGTGGATGTGGATCCTGCACACAAGGGGTGGCTGGGGCTCACAGCAATGCCCCGGGGATGGGGAAAAGGGTAGGGACAGGGATGGACGTGGAGATGGGAATTGAGATGGGAACGGGGAGGGACATGGAGATGTGGACAGGGATGGGTATAGAGACAAGCACACATGGGCAGCTCTTACTGAGGCACGGTGTAGTTGAGTCTCCCCAGGAATGGGGTCTGGTAGGAGCCTTGTAGGTTCAGATCGTGCTCCTTCTGCAGCAGCAAGCGAAGCAGATCCAGCCCAAAGCGCCGGCCTGGGGCAGAGCAAGGGGCTCAGGGCTGGCACAGAGGCACCCAGAGTCCCTTCAACACCCATCCTCAGGATCTGGATGTGGTTCCTAGGGTTCCCCCCCACCAGCACACCCCAAGCAGGTGCAGACACCTACCATACTCTAGAGCACTCCGGGTCACCCGGCCCTTGATACCAGGGCTGGAGGCAGAGGCGGGCACGCAGACAGCCATCAGGAGCAGGAGGCACAGCCACATCCCCAGGGTTGCACCGCTCAGCAGGTGGACACGAGTTGGGAGACTCCCACTGGCACCAGGACATCTGCAGGGCCTTGGAGCTGGGGCAGAACACATGGCTGAGGGCACCCGGCCGATGCGGAGCCCAAAGCATCCTCACCAGCTCAGGCCTTATATCGGGGCACATCAACTGACATCAGCTCCCGTGCGCACATCGGGGCCACCGCGGTGCTCCAGCCACCAAAAGCCCGGCCTTGCCCAACGTGTGAGTCAGAGGGGAAGCCAGTTCCCCTGCTGTTCCCCGTTTGTGCCTCTCCGGGGAGTGTGGGAAGGAGAGGGTCCCACACGTCGTCACTTCTGGCCATGGACTGCATGGGGATGGAGACACGACCACAACCCTGCCCTCGTGTCCCAGAGGGAGGAGACAGCACATAGGGATGTGTGGGGACCCAGCAGGGCCTCTGTGCCCTGCCTAAGGATAGCTGAGGAACAGGAGGATGGGACAGCATGGGGCAAGGGATGCAGAGGGGCTGTGCCAGGAGATGGGTTCAGCCTTTATGCAGCCATTCCCACCTTGGTAGGGCTCTGGGTCATACAGGGTCAGGGAGCACCAGGACACAGCTGGCAGCCCCAGGCACAGGGTGACGGGAAGGCAGGGACAGTCAGAGCGAGAGCAGAACTCTGTGGTCCTGCTGAAAGCCCCAGCGGGTGGTAAGGAGCTGAGCTTGGAACCCACTGCACGCAGGGAACAGCCCACTCCTATCCGAGGAAACCCCCATCGGGGATGGGGCAGGGAGCTGCATGGGGGGAATGCTGCTGGCCTGGAGACAGTGGGTGGCCAGGAGTGTGGACACGCACCCGCAGCCCGGCTGCAGTGCATCCTTCTTGGGTCTGAGGTCCCACCCTGGCATTGTATGGGACACAGACCCCTGGCCAAACAACGCTGAACAAAACACAACCCCATACAGTGCACCTTAAAAACTCCTGCCCTCTTCCCCTGGGCTCCCATAGCTGCATCCCCAGGGCCAACCCAGCCACCATCACCATCCCAGCACCCCAGCTCAGTGCCATCCTGCCCCTCCGACCCCAGATGCCCCACGCCCAGCCTCACCGTGGCCAACAGGTGCAGCAGGTCCCATGGTGGGTCCACTTTCCTTGTGAGTGGCAGCGGGCAGCAAGGACCTGTGACGCCAGTGTCCATCCTGGGGTGGACGGGCTGGTTGAACCGGAACATCACCCATGTCCCTGTGTCCTTAATCCCTTCCGGGATGAGTCAGGCACCCACCGCAGCACCCAGGACCTGTTGGGTGCCCGCAGGGGCCAGGCCCTCCCTGGGGCTTTCCCGCAGATGCTGGCGTGGATGCATCCGGCACAGCGGCACGTGGCAGCGCTCAGCCCAGCCCTGCTGGCCTCATCCCTGCCCTCTGTCTCTTCTCAGCGGTGCCCGCCCTGTGTCCCTGTCACATCATGTCCCCGTGCCTCAAACCAGGAGGATGCCACGTGGCGATGGCACCGAGCAGGGTTGGAGCGGAGGTTTGGGGCAGTGGGACGAGGTGACACGCAGAGCTCTGTTCCCCATGGCGATACACATGGAGACCACGGCCAGATCTCCCCATCAGGCAGTGCTGAAACCCTCCGGGCAGCCCCCGCGGGTTCGGCCGTGCAGTGCGAGCGGACACCGGGAGAGGGACCCAGAGCTGCGGGAGCAGAGTGCTGGAAAGGGATCGGGGAGGTGCTGGGAGAGGGGTGGGACAACGGGTGAGTGCAATCCCAGAGACCCGCATCCCACATCCCCCGCTGCTGGCGCCAGGTGGGCTCGGTTGGGCCACATCCCAGTTCCCTGCATCCCTCGCTCTGTTGGGAGGGACTGGTTGTGCTGGAAAAGTGCACGCACAGCTGTGAACGTGGCACTGTGCAACAGCACTATTGGCCATGCACAGGGATGGGACTGCAGGAGCGATGTAGGTCCCACTGTCCCACTATTCCCACCCCATCCCAGCCAGAGTGGGACACACAGCCATCCCCTCCTCAGGGCCACATCACTGTACCGTGGATACGAACACCTGGAGTCAGCCTGGGGGATGCAGCTGGAGCCCCCAGAGCCCAGATTGCCCCCCAGCCCTGCAGGCTGTTCCAGGATACACCGTACCCAATGTGAGTACCCAAGCCTTTTCAGTGCCACCATAGTTGCACAACCGTGTCCGATGCAATTTCCTTCACCAGGAATGTTGCTCATCTCCTGACCGCAATCCCAGGGTGAGCAGCAGCTGCACGGGCAGCACCACAGCATCCCAGGCACAACAGCTGCTGCTGCAGCTCCAGGCAGCACGTGGGGAATTGTCCCACGCAGTGTCCCCTGCCCGGCTGCTGCAGTGACTCACAGGTGACAGCATGTGAGTCACGGGAGAACCACGGGCAACCCTGTGAGGAAGTGGGACGAGGGCAGGCCCAGGAGTTGCCCGACAATGGCCCAGCTGCAGCTCAGCCCTGCCCCGAAGTGTGGGACCCAGGTGGGCTCGGAGCCCTTAGCCCGGCACCCACCTGCAGGGGGCAGCTCCAGGCCTCGCTGCTGTTTCCCACGGCTGGAACCGAAGCGGGAGCCTCTTTCCCTCCAGCCCAATCTCAGCCTCAAACCACGCCAGAACCCAAGGCAGATTAAGCAGCGGGACATGATGGTCTCAGGGCAAAGCCACCGGCTCCACAAGCACGGTGCTGTGACAGGGATGCGACACCTGCAGCCCCAGCAGTGCATCACAGAAAGCCCCAGCCAGCATCCCAAACCCCCCACCCCAGGGAAGCTGTGGCCACCCCAGGGAGAAACAAGGATCCAGTCCAGAGCCCCCGGCCCCACAGAGTGTGCAGGAAAACCCACAGCCAGCTCAGGATCTTGGAATCCAGGTGTACCCATGCGCTCCCTGCTCCATCCCAGGATTCCCACTCCCCCAGCACCACCACCACAGCCCAGCCCCAGTGCTGCCACACCGCGTGTACACAGCCCACAGCAGAGCAGATGGACTCCAACTGCTTTGATGCTCCGTGCCCAGACCCCTCACTCCCCCCCAACCCAGCAACCCCACGCAGTGCGGCCACGAGAAAGAAGTTTGCCTGGTAATCAGGGCTTGTTTAATAACAAAACTCCAGCTATTGTAGAACAATATTCTCCAGCATCATTGTAATATACAATACAGGGAATGCTCTCAGCAATCTGAGAAGGTTACGAGCCGCGGCCACCGGTTCCGCAGAGGCGTCCATTCCGTGCACTTCGGCACAGCCCACAGCTGCGGGTCCCGTCCGTGCGCGGGGGGCCCCCGTTCGGGTCCGTGGAGGTCTCTCTCAGCGGCACAGTATGCGGTCGGCAGCGGCCATGCACGGAGCCTGCGGGAGGGGAAGAAGCGGGCGGTCAGTGTGAACGGGGCTGGCACAACAGGACGGGGCACAACCGGAGGAGGACCGGGAGAAGCGCACGGAGGATGGGAACGGGACGCGGGGTCGGGAAGGGTTCGGAGGGGCCGCACTCACCTCGGGAGGCTCAGCAGCAGCGGGGGGCCGAGGAGGGCCGGGTTGCAGCGCCAGCTGCAGGTCCCAGATGTAGTCGATCACGTGCTGCAGGAGCTCCACTTTAGAGACCCTCCGGTGCCGCGGCAAGGTGGGCACCAGCGCCCGAAGCCGCGAGTAGCAGCCCTTCATGTCATACAGCAGCGCGGCGGCCGCCTGCTCAGCAGCGACAGCTCCTGGGCCCGGCCCACAACGGGCGGCTTCCCCGGGCCGTACGGCTTTCAGTGCCCCACCGGGACCGGCGGGCAGCGGCGAAGGGGCGGCAGCGGCGACCTTCATATCGAGCGGCGGCGGTGGGACCCTGCGGGCGGCCGTAGGAGCTCCGCGCCGCGCAGCGCCAATTATAGAGCGCCGCCGACGGGGGGCGGGGCCTCGTGGCGTGCGACGACCAATAGCAGCGTAGAGGGGGCGGGGACAATCGCGCCAGCCCCATTCATGCGCCCCGAAGGGCAGCGCCTTAAAGGGACCGCAGCCTGGAGAGTAGTGTTGGGGTGGGAGGGCTCAGAAATGCGGGGGAGTTCTAGGGGGTGCAGGTGCTCTCGAAGTGCGGGATACAAGCAGGCACCGCCCGACCCGCCCCCCCGTAGTCCCTTAATGTCGGCAGTGACACCGTGGGCTCCTGGTGCTGTGTCTCTCCGCACCTCCGAGATCCCCGCATCCCCGGTTCCACTCAGCCCGGCGCACCCCCCGCACTCCAGGACACGCAGCCCCGAGCTTCCCTCAGCCTCTCTCCCTCTTCTCCCTCTCCCAGCCCTGCCGACCCCACGCGCTCACAGCAGCCCCCGGGGCCCCGTGTAGCCCCCCCCCCTCCCGCCTCCCCAGACCGTTAGACGCCAGGGCCGTGACGTCACCCATTCATAAAACTCCGCGCGCTGTCAGCGCGGCGCCGCGCGGGCGGTGCCCATGGCGACGGGGGCGGAGTGGGGCGGGGGGGGGGGGGGGCACCTGCAGCCCGACCCGGGAACGGGACACGGCCACCCCCACGGAGACACGGGAACACGGCCATCCCCGTGGGGACACGGAGACACCCAGCTCGGGGCGCCGGTGAGCGGCACCTGGGGCCGGTTGGGCGGCGGAAACCTTCGTGCGGTCTGAAGACGAAACAGAAACCCAGTCCCTGCCCTAAAGGGCTTCCGATCTAAGCGTTAATTAGCGTTAATGATCGCTACTTTAGCTCACACCTGCAGGGAGGTGCGGTCACGGCTTTGCGGGGGCCGGGCAGCACCGAGCGGGGCGGCTGCGTGGGGACCCCCCCGGCACAGCTGCGGGCCCTCCGGGCACCGTGCGGGCAGCGCGGACACGTGGGTACGTAGGTGTGTGCACACACGTGCACGAGAGGTTCACACGCACAAAACCTTGTAGATGCACACACACACACGCACAGCACACACGCAGGTACATAGATGCAGAAACATACATGGACAGATGCACGTGCATACAGCAGGCATGCTGCGCCAGGGGTCGATGCACAGGCGTTGCTGTGGCTGCAAGAGGCTGTGCCATCCTGCCCCCATGGCAGGGGTTTGTTGGAGGTCAGACCCCCCCGCGTCCATCCCTGGCTCTGTGCAGAGCCGCAGCAGCCTCCTCTGGAACGCAGTGAGTTGAAGGCCTCCCCTCATCCTCCTCCTCTGCAAAGAGGGGGCAGTCCTGGAGAGCTCTGCACACAGAGGGCCTTTAACCCCATCACCTCCGGCTCTGCCCTGCCAGCCTGGCTGGGGGAGCCGCATCCCCCAGTTCCTCCATCCCTCTGCCCCCGCCCCCCCCACCCCTCTGCCTTTGTTGAGCACCTCCAGCCCTCTGTCACCATCCCTCTGTCCCAGTGCGGTTCCCAGGGTGGGCACAGCTCCGGGGTCACCCCCTCCATTCAGGGCCCCGCGGAGGGCCTGGTGCTGCCCGTTTCCCACCACGGCTCTCAAAGCCACTAATTAGCCCCCATCTGGCGGTGCTGGCCTGGCCGCGGCGGGGAGGCCGAGGACATTGTGCACAGGAATGCCTTTCAGCAGAGCCGGGCGCCCGCCAGCTGCACCGCCAACAATACGGCACGGCTGGGATGAGCCAGCCCTGAGCATCGGCCACCCCGGGTGGTGTGGGGACAGCGATGGGTGTCCCATGGTCGCCCCGTCCCGTGGGGTGGCTCTGAGGGACCCCCCTTGGCACGTCGGGGTGCTGGGGATGACAGACCTGCGCCGCTGCCTTGGCTGCAGTTGGGAGCGGGTGCGCCGGTGTCCGCGGGCAAGACGGATGGCTTCATTTCCATCTCAATTCTGGGAAAGGGGCACACGGTTCGGTAACAGCGGCCTCGGCCATATGGCGCTGGCGGGGCGCAGCCTGGCCGGGATTGTGGCTGCTTTGCACCGAGTAGGGGTTGCCCAGCAGCAGAGCACATCAAAGCCTCCGGCCGTTTCCCCCACCGCGGCACCGGAGGGACCACACAGGGCACAGCTGCACTGCCTGTGCTATGGGGACATTGGGGACACTGTCACGGCCCCATGGCAGCACCCAGCCTTGTGCAAGGCTCTGCAGCTTGGCTGCATTTTGGGGGCTGGGGCTTAAGCTGGATTTTGCAGCCCCTAGCCCAAGCAGCAGCAGCAGCGGGATAGGCTCAGGAAGGACAATGTGTCCCGGTAGCACAGATTGGGATGCAGACACACGGCTGAGCAGCACGGACCTGCATGGATGCACAGATCTGCAGACACCAGGATTCAGGCTGGCTGTCCTCCAAGTGAATGAAGGCCCCCAGCTGTGAATACACACCCCAAAACCCAGACTGGGGCTGTGCATTGCCTCCAGCTTAGCCATGCCTACACCTACACGTCTCCTCAGCACCCCGCTCTACTCTGAATAGGGCTCCTGGCAGAGCAGAGCACTGTGGAGCCCCAACCTTGCCGTGTGGCCACCAGCACCCGTTACACAGCTGGAGAAGGGCTGAGGCCTGAGAAAAGCCCCCCTGCGTTCCCCTCCCGCCTTCTCCCTTCCCGTTCCCGGCTCCATCCGCTGCAGCCCAGACCAGCTGGAGCCAGGCGGCCCTTCCTGGGATTTATTCCAGCTTCCTGCCCCTCCTCGCCAGCAGGCCGGGGATGGGGCTGCTCTCTCCTGCTTCCTCTCCCTACTCACAGCCGACGGTCAGGCGCCGGCACTCCGTGGGACCCCGGCTCTCATCAGCAGCACCCCCACAGTCCCCACCAGGCATCTCCATCCCCTGGTGCTGCAGCTGGGCTGGGGGATGCTTGGACAAAGCAGATGCAGTGGGGTGCTGCATCCAGCAGGCATCCCCACATCCCTGCTAGGTAAAACACACGGACATGAGCGGCAACCCTAAGCACCAACACTTCTTAACTCCGTGCTTGGCATCTGAACCCCCTTTGTACCCACAGCCCATCCCACTGGGGCACAGGGCTCAGCTGCAACCCCTGGCAAAAGGAGTGTGTGCCCACGGGCATCTGCATAGCTTCCCAACCCCAAGCTCCACAGCTGCAGCAGGCTGGCTCCGTCCCGTCCCCCAGCTCCACAGATGGAGGTTTCACACTGGAGCCGGGGCGTTTGCATTTCCGTGTCCTCCCCCTAAGCCGGAGGGACCATGCGGTGAGGGGAAGGTGGCCCAGACAGAGTGGAGCCGTGCAGCCGCTGCAGGACCCAGGTGCAGCACGGGCGGGTGAGCCCGGGGCCGCCCAGGCGCCAGCTTTGCTCCCAGCTCTGCTCCCAGCTCCTTGCAGGGCCTGAACACTTCCTTCCTCCAGGCCCTGCCCCGCTTATCGGCCGGGCAGGGCTGGGGTGACCCCGCTCTCCCCTCTCAGTGCCTTCCGCTCCCCATGGCGCAGCTGTGGGCCCTTGAAGAGCTCCCAGCAATCTGTTGTGCTCCCATTGCCCTCAGCTCTGTGGGCAGGAGGAGGGAGGCAGCAGGCAATGCAAGGGCACAGCGTAGGGTACAGCATGCACCCCAATGCAGTCCTGCCTGCTTCAGAACCCCAAAAACTACACGGGGATGAGTGCAAAAGCACTGTGGCACTAGGATGGTCAGAGCCTGGGAGGATGCAGGGTCCCATAGGATGTGGTGCCAGACCCACAGACCCAGGCAGGGCACAGCACCCCACGGCACAGCCCGTGTCATTTTCCATGGGACGCTGGAGGCTGCTGAAATCACATCTGGAGTCTAGACTCAGCGACTCCATGGGCCGGGCCTGTCGGCCGCACCGTGCCCAGGCCCTGCTGCACACTGTTTGCTTAGCTGGAGGTATTTAATTGGAATTAAAGTGGCCCCTCTTGTTTTTGCGGACAGGGCTGTTGGAAAAGGAGCTGTAAGTCATAGAAAACATCTGTAGGAGGCTGCGAAGGGTCATTAGATGGCAGAACGCAAGGCGCCACTTTTAGTGCTCACAGCCGACGTGGGGAATAATAGCTCAATATGGCTTTTGTGGAGGGGCTGCCAAGCCAGTGAGCACTTTCTATTTATTCTGGCAGAGGGGACAGCTAGAGAGATGCAGGATCCTCCACATGCAGGCCCTGAGATAGCCATGGATGACACTGCGTGCTGCGAGCTGCCCACAGCCTCTCAGCCTCTTCCTACCCCAGGGACTCAAACTTCCCTACTGGGCACAGCAGCTATGGCCCTCAACCTGGGTCTGCGGCAAGAGGCCAGGGAAGGGCAGAGCACTGCAGGAGGGGAAGGTCTCTTGGAAACAGTCAGACCAGACCAGGGGCCCAGATCCCATAGGAAGAATAAGGCTGCTGGAGGGGTCAGGACTCCCATCCGTGGCTTGTGCACCAGGTTCCAGCAGCCAAAAATCACTGCCCCATTACCTCTCCTTCCTTTGAGATGGTTTAATATGAGAGAAAGCAAATGCACAATACAAAATTTAAAAACCGGCCTGTGGTTTGTCCCCTGCCTGCTTTGCACTCACGTAGGAGACAAAGCAAAGGAGAGTGTGGCTGCACGGCCCCGGGGGGCAGCAGGAGGGGTGGATATGTGGTGTACATCAATACCCCACCTGGGTGGCTGCTCCAACACACACAACACGATGCTCTGGCACAACTGTTTCGTCTGTCACTTGCGAAGGGTCTGGAAGGGCCTCAGCCCAGCGGCGCCAAGGTTGGTCCATGGGCAAGGTCACTTCTCTTTCTTGTCAGCTTCTATCGTCTCCTCTTTGGAGGCCCTTGGCACCTCCTTGGGGGTAGAGCTCTCCTCATAGCTGGGGACAGAGAGATGAGAACAGAATGGTTATCAGGGTCAGCCCTTCTCTGGGGATGGGCATGTGTCAGTACCCAGCCCAGAGCCTGGTGCACCCAGAAGCCCAGCACTTTGTGTTTGGGTTTGTCTCAGTATGGTGACTGAGGTTGGGGTGGGCTCCTGCCACTGACCACAGGGAGATGAGTGCTGCCCCACTGCAACCACCCTCAGCCATAGGGGGGAGAGATGTGGGACACAGAGGGGCCAGGCCAGCTCTACAACTGGGCCCTAATGGAAGAAACCTGGGAGCACACCAGGGCAAAGATTTCAGACTCTTTCCCTTTTCATGATTTCTACCTCGCAAAGGAGGGGCAGCCAGCCCACAGCAGTAAGGTGACAGCTGCTGCATGGGGAAAGGGCAGAGCTGGAACAAGCCCCTACCTGGCCAGAGCGACAAAGAAAGGGCACCGCGTGCAATTGCTACATGGCACTGGGGCTTTGCTGCCGGCGTCGGCGGGGACAGGGCTGTTTCTGCTGCATGGAATCAGCAAGGCTGGCTGGCGAGCCGGACACGGTGGGGAAGTGGGTAAGTCTTGGTGTGTGCGGCAAGATTTCAGCAGAGGACTCATAGCTGCAGGAGACAGGAAGCAGGAAAGGAAAGGGGGAAGGACAGGACAGAAAGGAGAGGGGGGGAAAGAGAAAGAAAAAGCAGAAGAGTTTCTGAGTGAGACAGCTGCAAACCTAGCACCCTGTGCAGGCAGCACAGGATCCCCTCCATCTGCTGGTACCTCCAAGCTGGCTCAGGGCCATGCTGTGAGGGCTGAGACTCAGGGAAGAGGCAGCTCCCGCTGGCATGCATGAAACCGGACAGCTGGAACCTGTGGGGGTACAAGCCTGGGTGCTGTGCTGGCAACGAGAGCAGTACAGGGGCTGTCTGGGCAGCAGACCCCGTGCTTTGTGTGGGGCTGGAGGACAGAGAAGTCTTCCCACACCTGACATCTAAAGACTGCAGAGCAGATGGGAGTGGGAGGCTCAGAAAGCTGAAAGCTGTGCCAGCCAGCTCTACTCCACTAGGACCCCTTCCCCAGGGCTGCAGCACAGAGCCACCTACTCTGCCTACCCCGCAGCACAGCCTGCACAGAGCCTTACTGCCCTATCCCAGACACTTCATGCATGGCCCGGGGATTGACTCAGAGGAGTTGGTGCAGCACAAAGGTGCAGGAAGCCACACCTGGGGGGGCGGGGGGAATCCTGCAGCAGGGGCCTCTGGCCTACAGGTAGGAGCCTTGCCACATCCTGCTTTCTCTGACAGCAACTGGAGTGACTTCAGGGGGGAGCAGGCAGTTTTGCTGCTGGTGCAGCCCATGCTCAGTGCTCTACGTGTCCTTATTCCTCCATAGGCAGCTGCCAGGTTCCCCGAGCGTCATGCTGACCCAGGGGCCAGCCCTGCAGCTCGTCTCTCCCATGTGTTTCCTGGTACAGAGAGGAGGTGCTGCTGTGAGCAGCTGAGTCACCACACACGGGGAGAGCGGCTGCAGGATCCCAGGTGCACAGGAAGGACGATCCCAGGACACTCAGTGCCTGCAGCAGCGTCAGAAGTAAACATCAAAGCAGGGGCAGGTGCTGCAGGGCTGTGGAGCCAGCCCAGCTGACAGCCCGGTGGGAACACGCATACCTGTGTCTCCCAGGGGAGGGGAAAGAGGCCGGGGGCAGCCCTGTTCCCCACTGTGCAGCTGCTACAGCCCAGGTCCCACTCAGGCACTGTTTTCCCTCTGAGCAGGATGGGGGCTTGCACTGATCCCCCCAAGCACAGGAACCCCAGCACCCCTGGTGGGATGCTCCCTTCCCTTCTCTGCTTCAGGTGTTCTCAGGCAAGCAGCTGTGCTGGGGCCACCGCAGAGCCTCAGGCACACAACAGCCGAGCACAGTGGATAAACAGCTCTCTGGCAGCCTGGGGTGGGATGTGCTCTGCCTGGAGCAAGGGGACAGCATTCAGGAGACCAAAGCCTGCCTGTCTGCAGTCAGTGGGAAATGGCTGGGTAAAACTATTCAAGAGAAGGACTGCAGCAAAGCAAAGACCCCTTTTTCTAGATCCCTTTCTCCATTTCTGCAGGCCCAGGGCTGCAAAGTGTCTCCTTTATCCAAGCAGAGAGGCTGGGATGTGCTTGAACCAGCCCTGGCTGCTCTCGCAGCTGGATCCAATTCCATTCTCCCCCACCCACAGGCCCTGGGACACAATGACCAAGTATCTCTGCACCAGGTGTGCGGTCCCACCCTCCCCTGCCTGCCAGCACATGGGAAGAGCTTGTCACCAGAGCGTAAAGCAATACCAGATGCTGCCTGCCTGTTGGTACGGCACCAAGGCTCCCACACGGCTACGAGGAGGTGGCTGGAGCCAGGGCCAGCGTGTAGAAACACAGACCCACTCCCTCCGCCTACACACATGCACTCACACACACCCAGAGCATGCCCAGGTGAACCCGTCCCTCCAGCTGTGCCCAGGCCTGGGAACATCTGCACGCTTCATGTGCTCCAACGCCACAGGCAAAACAGCTCTGTCCCCAGCTGAGGCTCACCTGAACATTTCGGTTACTTCTCCTTTTGCCAAGGCCACAAGAAGCGGGAATCCAATGCACGCAGGGACCAGGTACAGAAGAGCAGGCTGCCAGGAAGGAAAACAATTGTGAAACCAAACCACAAATTAACCCAATCCTCAGTAGGAGGGCAGGGAATGCTGGCCTTCTCCCTCTGCACCTGTGGCATCTGTCACAGATTGGTTAAAGCTCCAGAAAGCTGCTTCAAGAGCAGCTAATTTTTTCTTCTAATATGGCCCCCACGCAGACTAGCAAAAGCACCCGCAGCATGCATGCTCCTAGAACCCTACTTGCTCTGCAGTTCAAGGCAGCTCAGCTGCAAAAAGCCCCCAAAGCACTAACCCAGATGAGAGACGCTGCCTGCTCCAGCAGGGCTCAGTTCCAGAGCTCTAAGCAGGGGAAAAGCAAAGCCAAGAGAAAGAATGCATCCACTTTTTCCTGGCATGCTGTGGGACACTTGTGGCCAGGCTGGCGTGTCAGTCTGCATGCATCTGTGTGAAGCAGCAAAGCAGAGCTTACCTGGGCATGCTTGAAGATGTGCATGATGAATATGGTCAGGCCCAGCCCAAAGATGTAGGCCACAAAGCTGGTGTAGAAATACGTGTGCGTGTTCTTCTTTAAGCTGTAGGAAAGGGAACAGAGCAAAACTTATCATGGGTTGGGGCTCTGGGGTGCCAGTGACTGAAAATGAGCCAGCCCAGCTATGCTGGTCATCTCCTGCCATGCTTTGTCCCTGCTCATGGGCCACCGAAGACACTGCCACCAGCACAGCCCCCACTCCCATGAATGCAGTGCAGGCCTAGATGGGTTAATGGCAGTGCACAGTGGTGGGAAAGGGAAGGAGATGCATGACTCTGCTGCTGGATAGCTGCAGAGCATAGGGGTCAGGGCTGGGACACAGGAGAGGTCCCACAGCTGCTTTTCCCTGGCAGCCTGCTCCAGCACATGGTGTTTTATCATGGGCAGGCTGCAGGAGCTGGGATTCCCAACAGGTGCAAGCAGGATGTGGGTGGGAACACCTGGAAACGCTGGCACAGACTGGGAGGGTCTATGCAACAACAACAGGAATGAGGCCACACCATGGCAGTGGCACGAAGCTGCCCGTTCCCAGCTGCTCCTGAGCTGGAGACTTTCGGTGTGGGGTAACTGCTGAAAGCTACACCCTGGTGGCAGGTGCAGCTCCCTGCGTAGGAAGGAGCTGTGTTCCCCAGCATCTGCCCAGAGGCAGTGAGCGCTGCCAGGCCTTGACTGGCACCCGTGTGAGCAGCGTGTCCCAGCTGCCAGCATCTCAGCTCTTTCCCACGCTGTCTCTGCTTCTCCCCTCTCTGCACAGCTCTTGCGCTTTGGTGCATGAGCCAGTGAGGCCCAACAATGCTGCTGGCCTGGCCCCCTCCCAAGGTTTGCCCTTCTGCCCTACACAGAGCAACGCTCACCCAAGTATTCAGGACTTACCCACGCCCCAGCCCTGTTCATCTCTGTTTTTCCAAGAGCTTCCTCCTGCACCTCCCTCTTCCAGCTGCTCTTCCACATC
Source organism: Chrysolophus pictus (assembly GCA_037305975.1). NCBI lineage: Eukaryota > Metazoa > Chordata > Aves > Galliformes > Phasianidae > Chrysolophus > Chrysolophus pictus. The sequence goes on from CM074595.1 coordinate 4,029,478, forward strand.
CTCACCCCAAGCCCCAGATGAGAGCATAACTGTGCTCCCAGCTTGTCCTTTTCCTCTACAACAAATAGCTCACGAGACTGCAAGATTCAACCTGTCAGGTCCCTTCCCGACCACCCACTCACCTGATGTCAAAGCGCAGCAGCAAGGCGATGAAGATCCCTGCAGGGAAAAGGGGAGAGGATGGAGCCAGACGAAAGGCTAAGCAACCCCACTGCCCCCATGCGGCCATCCCTGGGCTCACAGTGCCCTCTCGTGGCACGAGGCACAGGGACAGCACTGCACAGTGCCTGGCCGTGGTGGGACACCCACGGGGCTCTGACACACATGCAGCACCCAGCCCAAGTGGAAGGCTGTGGGGCTCTGGCAGGACAGAAGGCAAAGCAAGGTGAGGCGGGGAAGCTGCCTGCTCAGCTCCCCATGGCCAATTCAGACGCAATTCAGGTCCTGTTCTCCCTCTTGTGTCCTTACCTGGAATGACAATGTCTCCCAGCCCCAGCATGGCAAAGTTGTCAGCCTCCAGGCCCTTCTCCAGCAGGTCCTGAGGGAAAACCACTAGGAGCAGATAAAGGCAGTGAAGGAGAGAATGGGCTGAGCAGACTCAGCATTGCTGAGCCTGGCAAAAAGTGACAAAGGAACAAAGGCAGGACCTCCAACCCTGCCCCAGGCCTCTGCAGCTCCCCCCCTGCTCCAACCCTGGGCACTGGAGTGGGAAACTGAAGGATTCAGGACCTGCCCCACCTGCAGGTTTCATCCACAACTCCCAGGACCAAAGCCACTGCCCACCCTGCAACCCCTCAATTCACCCCTCCAGTGTTGTTGGGCTTGGGGTAACTGCCACCCTGGTGGTGCTGGTGAACCCAGCCAGCTGAAGGCTCTGCAGTCCCTCCCCAACACCTGGCTCATGCAAGGGGCTGCTGGCATCTGTCTTTTAGCAGCCCCTTCCTGCCTACATCTTCCAAACCAAGTGCCTGGGGCAGAGCATGAAGCTGCTGTTCCTGCACACAGGAAACAGCTACTCACATTTTATTGGGGCCTCAAACGATTTGGCAACTGTCACCATCACGTTGGTACCAAAAACCTAAGGGAAAGCAGAGGAGTCCAAGGTGACCATGGCTGCATGTGGGACATGATCAGTGGCATGAAGCTACAGGCATTTTTTCTACCAGCAGCACTGAGAGGATACAGACAGGGTATCCCAGCTCCTGGGGAGAGGGCACACAGAGGGAACCCACTGGGCCTGCAGCACTGACCAGTCTGCATTCAGCCCCAGTGAGCCACTGTGATACAACATGTGAAAGGGTGCAGGGTGTTACCTGTGGGCAGGAACCCTCGGCTGAGGGTCCTGACCAACAGCAGGCTGCTGCCTGCTTCAACAGGGACCAGAGCACTCGCCAGATGAGCAACATTTTGCCCTGAGGTCATTTTTCAGTATTGCACTGTCAGCTTTAAATGTTGGCATCTTTTGGAGAACGAACTGTAAGCACACAGGTCAACCACCCTTACTTCTATTCCTTTCCAGCTCCCAGCCTCCAGTCTTGGCTACACCAGCAGTAAGCAAATAAAGCACACGCTGGCTAATGGTAGAGCTAGTGATTAATGAGAAGCCTTAGAGCAAGCACTCCTTTAAGGTGCAGTATGCTCTGCACTTTGCCAGGAAGTGACAGGACTCTACACTGAGACCAGGAAAAAGAATTATATGTAAGTTCTCCTCAGGATTATGCAGGGACACTATATCATTGGTTGACTGAGCAATTCCTTTTCCTTCTTGAAACCCTCCTTGGATCTCACTGCAATTAAATCCACGCCAAGATCCAAGTGCCTGTTCCCTGCAGAAGGGCACTGCAAAGGGTTCTCTACTTTAGAGAGACTGATCAGCTGGGGATGCTGACCTTGATGGGCAGCAGCAGGAAGTGAAGAACGTGGAGCATGGTGCTTTCCAAAACACCCTGAGGATGCTCTTACTCCAAGCAGGGCACAAGGCATTGGTAAGGCTAACTGCTCCCAGTCCACAGCACTGGAGGAAGCAGCATGCAGACCAAGAAGCTGCACAGCTGACACCTCTGACACATGCAGCACTGGCCAAGTACAAAATAAGACACAGTAGCCAGGCTTAAACAGCGAGGGATTACTCAGGCAGCTGTAGCACTGCTGGACAGACCTCAAGGTATGCAAGTTTTAAGACTTCTGGAAACAGAGTAGTTTAGAAAGTGGAAGCAGACAGGAAAAACTGAGGAATACAGACATTACACAGGACTTGTGAAAAAGGGATTCAGAACCACTGCAGAAAGATAAGGAAAACCTCAGAATAAAGACATTGGAGTGCTGTACTGGCTGAGGGAAAATGCCTGGAAGCATTCCAGTATTTAGTTCTCTGTGCAAGAGAACAGAAGGATGCTAACGAAGCTGCCAGATGACAGAGCTGAGGAACTAATACAAGCAGGATCAGCATTATCCCAGAGCAGTCTCATCTTCCAGCCAGGCACAGGGCAGACCTTAGTTATAAATGCAGGTCCCCAGGATGGGATGTACTGAACACATGAGCAGCCTACAACAGCCAAGCTCCCAGATGAGATCCCTGCCCACCCTGGAATCTCCAAGCCAAATATTTTTTAAGATACATTGCTGATCCACATTCTGCCATCATCCCCACCACACCCTTGTGGGCTGAGGAGATGGAAATCCTGAGTAAAAGTACGTGTCCAGCCAGCATGCTGCCTCTGAAGAGGCACAAGGCCACGCACATGCCTTCTGCCAATGGCTGCAACTCGCATCTGCCCCAGGGATCGCTCCCGTTTACCCAGAAGACGTCGTAGATGAAGAGGCCCCCAAGCAAGATGCAGCCAGTGCTGACGTTGTTCAAGTGCAGCAGCTCCACTCCATTGAGGGAAAACGCCAGCCCGAAAAGATTGTTGGCAATCCAGTGCTGAAAACAACAGGAAGAGGAGATCTGGGTTCCATGGCATGTGCAGAGCCGTGGTCTTGCATCCCAAACCCCAGTTTTAGCCCAGTTCCCCCCAAGGACACTTGATGTTCACTCACCTTCCTCAGCAGGTACCAGACCCCAACAACACTGCTCAGGGCCAGGCATACGAGATCCTTGGTGTCAAACTCGTAATTCACTATTTCTGCAATAAAACAGAGAAGTCACACTTGAGGCAGTCCTGGCAGCCCTCCTTCCTGTGCAGAGTAGAGAAAGCAAAGTTCACAGCAGGGCACCAACACAGACCACAATCCCAAAAGAGGGGACTCTGCACATGGCCACACCCACAGTCATCACATCCAACCTGCACGTGAGCATGCAGCCCACACTGGCAAGACCAAACCTTCTTGTCAGACTCTGCCACATGGACAGCATCTGTGATGCTTCTGTCAGTAAGGAAATTGGATTCAGACACTCTCCTATGGCAAATCTGCTCATTCCTTCTGCACCCAGTTAACTCCTGCTGCAGTCAGTCGAAGTACTCCTTTACCAGTAAAGCTACTGGACAGACACCTACCAAATCACAGCCTACCAGTGCAGAGACTTGAGTCAGATCAGTGGAAGCAGCACTGCAGTCAGTACTAATTACCCAATGAGCTTAAAATTTAGTGCGTTTAACATCAGCTCCCCTCTGTAACACTGTTTCAGGGGCTTCCCTGCCAGCCAGAGGTAATCAACAGGGAGAGTGCCAGCCAGTGTAAGATGACGCACGTGTCCGTGCAGAGCTGGTAGGGCTTACAATAGGTCACGCAAGGCACAGCAAGGAGCAAGAGGCAAGTCTCTGAGGTTGTTTTAAAGGGCTGCATGTTGAAACAAACAAGCAAGAAATAGAAACAGACTGGCAAGCTAGCGTACCTTCCTTGCTCTCCCCGGAGCCCTGGGTGAAGAGGAGCTGGTACTGTTTGTTGGGGAAATTTGCAGGGAAGAATCTGTTCATCATGGGGCTGAAACGAGAGTTGGAGAAAAGGACAGTTCTAGAGAAATCCCACACGGGGCCCTGCCTTCACCTCTGCATGACAGCATTGCAGCATGAAGTGTCAGCCTCCCAGCAGAACAAGGAAGTCCCGAGTTTTGCCACATCAGGGCCTAGCGTAATCCCCAGCTTGTCACCAAGCATGGGAGCTCATCCTCCCCAGAGGTCTGATTTGCCTGCATGTGGCTGTCCCTAGAAACACTCTAAGGAAACAGACACAAAGCATCACGTGCAGGAAGCGAGAACCCATCCTTGGTGTGCACACACTGGGGACAAACAGTCCCCACGCACTGTACAGGTCTGCTCACCCAGAACTGACTATGCCACTAGAAGACAGCTCTGCTACTGAGCTGAGAGCAAAAATGAAGCCTGAGCAGAACAGCAGAACTGCTCTAGGGAAAGCATCTGGCCCCCATTGTCCCACAGCTCAGGAAACAGATTTTAGTTTATCTGTTACTCAGACAGCACGAGGTTTCAGCACTTTGCACCAAACACTATTGCAAGACACCAAGAATGGTGCCACAAGATCCGGCTGTCAGTTTCAACTGTTTCAGAAAAGAGAACAGGGGTGTTGAGGAGCTCTGCCCTCCACAGAGCAGTGAGGACAGTGCCAGGCCAGAGCAGCTCCTTGGGGTGTGATGTTGGTGGGACCCATACCTCCAGGAGCTCAAGGCAGGTGGGACTCCTGAGCCTTTGGAATGACCTGGCTCCCCTAGAAAGGGCTCACAGCACACTCAGGACCTGTCTCCCAAAAAGCTGTCCAGATCCACCAAGAGAAAACAGGCAGCAAGCCAGGACTTGTCTCTACCACAAAGCACCATTGCTCCAGAACATCCAAATCAGCCCAACACCCTGCAGCCTTGTGACTGCACCCTACCTGATGGTGTGGGACAAGGCGAGGATCCCCAGCACAAAGAAATACATAGAAAGCAGAAGATTGATGTACTCTTGAGAGAATATCTGCAAGACAAAACCACAGAGAGGTTACAACTGCATTCTGCCAGTGTGAAGCATAAGAAAGTGCTTAATGTGGTAACTGGCAGCTGCTCCGTTCGTGCCCCAGGGAAACAGGAAGAAGAGTTGAAATAACCCAAATTCTTGCATTGCTAATATAAAATAAGTTGGAAAGAGCAAAACAAGCACAACAGGCCTGTGAGTTGTTACACACCTATAAGCCAAGTTAAAAAAAATAACTCCTGTGCTGCAGAAAGGAGGGCAGAGCCTCCCCACTGCATCCCCATGGGGCAGCTGGAGCAGAGAGCGAGGCAGCATGCCACTCCCAGGGCAGCACTGCCTTCCCTGCCCCACTTTAGCAGGGTATTATTAGATCTCCTGCCCTCCAACACACACAATGCCTTTCCTCAGGATCACATCCCTAATTCAGAACGTGCTAAAGCCTACGTGCTCTCACAGGAGGAAGAATGCTGGAGCACCAGAGCTTAGAGCAGGATGCAAATATGAAACGGAAAAACCACACGCATTGGTTTCCACGGTGTCAAGCTACACGTTCAGTGTGTCCTTTTCCTGGTGCCCAAAGAGGATCCTTGCAAAGGCCAAAAGGACCTGTGGATCTGAGGGCTGCTTTATTATCCCACCGTCAGCAGAGGGTTGGCTGATACCCTGCTTTACTGCCACTGGCCTAAAGGAGGAGCTGATCTGAGCAGGGAACCACATGGCCTAAAGCATCTGCTGCTGGGACTGCTTCTCTGTGACTCAAGAACTCATTAACTCAGCTTGTTGGATCTGCACATCTAAGAGGCTTCATCTGGACACACATGGGCTTGCTCATCTTCACCAGCAATTAGCCAGGGTCACAGCTGAGACATCTTCAGAAGCACAGCAAGGAGCACAACAGACAGCAGCATTTGCAATTCAGAAGTTCTTGGCCCCCTCCAATTTTGGTTTGTGTACCTCCAGATCACCCAAGGAGGCAAAAAGAGCCCAGGGGTGAACTCAACTCTCAGCTGCTCTGAATTACCCAAAGGCTACGCAGCCTGGGGAGAACTCCTGAGAACAGGCACAGCATGGAGGAGGCAGGCAGCGTGTTCATGGCACATCAACACTGTTTGCTCACTTACTTTAAAGAAGAGGTAGAGGCCCAGAAGGGTGCAACTGGCAACAATGGGAAAGCGAGCAGCATCTCGGCTGGTAATGGTCTCCGGCATCTCTGAGGAGTTCTGGGGAAGGAAGGAGAGGACAGAAGCGGATTAATTGGTGGCCCGCGCTCTGGCTTTGTACCTGAGCAGACAGTCAGGGGCTCTCAGGGCTCCATGGCAGCACTGCCTCTGGCTCCCAGTCGTCTGCAGGGTTGCGACTGGGTCACAGGCAGAGCCCAAGATGGAAAAAAGCAGATCTGTCTGCATTTGTCCTTCCAAGGACTGTCACAATTCACTGCATTTTTCCTCCTGAGAAGGGACAAACCCTGCCTCCCACGCTGAAATTTTTCCTTTTTTGCTTAGAACAACGCTGTGTACCTCGCTGCTCGTGCCTGGCCGTTCCCACAGCCTCCCCATCTGTGCTCACCATATGTCGCTCACCCTCTGAATGCCGTTTCTCTCCAATCACCTTCTCATTGCTCACCTCACTTCTGGGCCACTCCTTGTGCTCAGAAGGCCCAGATTCCTCAAACCGCTTCAGTTCCCCAAACAGCTCCGCACCAACACCACCAAACCCCCTCTGAGCCACTTCCCAAAACAGACCCCCAGCACCGGGCAGGACGATTGCCTCCCCAGCTCTTTTCCCAGCACAGGAGGCACAGTGGCTGTGCTCTCGGTGCTCAGGGCTGGAACCTCGGGCAGCAAACTCCCCCGTCTGCTGCTTCCCAAAACACACACTGGCAGGAGCCGCCGAGCAAAGCGACTGCAAAACAACAGCAGTGCAGCCGAGGCACGGCTGCCGCCCAAGGAAACACCGCTTCCCGCGGCGTGCAGGAGGACAAACCCGCACAGAACCACAGCCGCTGCGTGCTGCAGACCTCCCGCAGGCAGCTCCACCGCCCGGACCGTAAGAACAGCCGTAAGAACAGCTGACACCGTTACACCGAGGCACGGCGGCAGAAGCGGGGGTTCAAAACAACAGCTGGGAGCAGCCAGCGCGCACCCACAGCTGCCGGGCTCTGAGCACAGGGCTGGGACGCGAACCCCGGGCCCACCGGAGCCGGGCAGCGCGGCGGGGGCTTCCAAGCGAGGCGGGGCGGGGACAGCCGAGCGCCAAGGAGCTCCGAGGCCCCGTCAAACCGGAGCGGGGCGGGAGGCCGCGCGGGGGCAGCGCTGCCGGGAGGCCCGGGGGTACCTTGCTCTTGGCGCAGCTGACGGAGCGCAGAGCCCCGAAGAAGATGGGCAGCAGCGCCATGAGGACGAGGCTGCCGTAAGCCAAGGCGACGCCCTCGGGAGTGGCGGGAGGCCGGGCGCTGGCGGCGGGCACGGCCTGAGGCCCGGCGCTGCCGTTCTGCGCCTCCGCCATGGCGCCTGCTCCCGCCGCGCGCCAGGGACACGTCCCCCTACCGACCGGAAGTGCGTCACACGGCGCCGCGTCAGCGCCCGGCAACAGGGGGCGCGTTGCTAGGAGACCGAGCGCTGCCCCCCCCCCCACACACACACCGCCCGGGCCTCGGCCTGAGCCCGACCTCCGCCTTCCACCGTCCGGCCCGGCTCCGAGCCTGGATCCCCCCCTTGTGGCTCGGAAGGCAAATGCTGTCCTGGGCTCCATCAGAAGACGGGTGGCCAGCAGGGACGGGGAGGTGGTTGTTCCCCTCTGCTCTGCTCTTGTGAGGCCCCGTCTGGAGTGCTGCGTCCACGTGTGGAGCCCACAGTGCAAAAAAGACAGGAGAGGTCCAGAGGAGCCACCAAGATGATCAGGGGACTGCAGCACAGGCTGAAGGACAGGCTTATGGAGCTGGGCTTGTTCAGCCTGGAGAAAAGAAGGCTGTAGGGTGACCTCATTGCAGCCTTCAGTACCTAAAGGGAGCCTGCAAACAGGAGGGGAATCAACTCTTTGAAAGGGTTCATAACTGCAGGACGAGGGGAAATGGTTTTAAGTTGAGGGAGGGGAGATTTAGGTTGGACGTCAGGGGGAAATTCTTCACAGAGAGAGTGGTGAGGTGCTGGAACAGCTGCCCAGAAAGGCTGTGGATGCTCCATCCCTGGAGGTGTTCAAGGCCAGGTTGGATGGGGCCCTGGGCAGCCTGGTCTAGCATTAAATAAGGAGGCTGGTGGCCCTGCGTGTGGCAGAGGGGTTGGGGATTCATCATCCTTGAGGTCCCTTCCAACCCTGGCCATTCTGTGATTCTGTGAAAGCCAACCCCCCCCCTTCTCCTCAGTGCAGTGGAAGGACATCATGCTGTGTCCCCCAGCGGCTGTCCCCAGGGCAGCATGGCGGGGGCTGCAGTGCAGGCAGAGGGTTTGCCTCCTGGTTGGGGAGGCTGTGAAACAGCACTGCGGGCCAAAGGGATGGAGAGGAAGGGGAGGTGGTTTTGTGCTACGGGGTCTGGGGGATCCCAGTGCCTTCCTGCAGGAGGAATGGATCGCCCTGAGGTTGGCGAGATGGAAGATTTCGATCCGATCCCTTCCAACTCGGGATCCCTTGTGGATCCCTTCCAACTCGGGATACCCAATGGCTGCCGATCCCCTGGCACGAGGTTGGTCCCGCTGACGGATTGCAGTGCTGGGACACTGCGCTGTGTCAGCTCGGACATGTTTACCCCACTGCGAGGATCTGTGCTGACATTCTGCCTGAGAGGGGAACACGGCGGCGGCTGCCTAAGTATGGACAGCATTTTTTGAAGGGAGACAGAGGATGGGATGCAGGACAGAGCTGAGCCCTTACCATGTGTGAGCCAGGTCTGGGAGTCCCGAGCTTCTCCTCCAGCCCCGGGCTGGTTGTGTGCTCTGCCCTGCTGCACTGTCCCCTGCACACCCTCAGCCCACCTGTAGCTGTGCTCAGCAAAAATCTTTCTTACAGAAATGCCTCGTCAGTGAAAGCAAACTTCCTGTGCTGCTGGACAAGGGCCAGAGCTCGGATGGAAAACTGGCCAAAATGTATGTTTTCCTTATGAATATTCCCTCCCTCTGAGCTGCTGGCAGCCTGGCCATGTCACCAAGCCACCTCCTCCTCCTCAGTGCCATCACGTCCTCCTCTCTGTGGCTGGGATGTCCCACAGTCCCTGGTGCTGCCCACACCTGTCACCACAGCCCTGGCTTGGCAGCTGCTTGATCTGAGGCACAGGCCTGGTAAAAATGGGTTTTTCTGCATCCTTTCCATCTAGCAGCAAAGCCCAGAAAGCATAGAGTCGTGATTCAGCAGAGGTCAGCAGGAGCTGCCCCTGCCTTTCAGCAGGAGGAGATCCTCTGCTGCCAGCAGGGAAATCTCTTCTGTCCTGTTGTGGAAAAGAAGGATTCACCCAGCGTAAACCAGCACTGCACATTGTTATGGGGTGAAATCAGCCTCCTGAACCTGTGGTGTATCCCAGTCTTTGTGATGCCAACGTGGTCCCACCACGTCCCCTCCTCAGGGTCTGGTTTGGGGTTCACAGGTGGCAGTGAGGGCCCCAGCATCTCCGCTGGCTCTGGGGACTGGCCCAGAGCTGAACCATGGGTGGGGAGCAGAGCACAGCAGGGACAAAAGGCATGTGTTACATTCTTTTTTCTTTTTCTTTTTTTTCCCCAATATTTTTCCCTTCCTTAAAAAAAAAAAAAATCTATTTCAGGACCTGGGGTGATTCATAGTTTCGTATTCCAGGCAGCGGGTGGATGAAAAGCCCTCACGGGAGTGTCGATGTGCCTTTCTCTGGGGCTGGCCTCCTGCCTGGACACTGTCCTTATGGTGTCACCAGTCCTCCCACAAAGAAAAGGGACAGGCAGTGAGGTTGGCAGCATGCAGCATCTCACCCTGTGGCATGGCACAGCAAGGACAGCCAGAGCCCAGTGACCATAGCCCAGTCTAAAATGATGTCTCTGGGTGCCCACTCACCCCCAGATCACTGCCCACATGCACTGGTGTTTCTCTGGGTCCTGTTTCTCACAGACTTGTGCCCTGTGAACAGGCTGCCAAACCTTCTGCATGTTCCTTTTTGCAGGAAAACCTCTGCTTGTGCTCTCAGGGCAGGCTGCAAGCGTGGGGAGAGCCCAGAACGAAGGCCACAGGGTTGCAATCCACTTCTGTCGTTCTAGCACGTGCTGTTAGACCAGCACCCAAAATAGCAGCAGAAATGCTAACACTCTTGCGTATTCTGCTGCTAAGTCTTTTATCAAAAAAACCTTCAAAAGACCTTTACAGCCCTTCTCCAAAGCAGCCCAGTGGGTGTGAGGTTCCACTGAGGATCCCCAGCTCCCCACTGGGTGCCCTTACTCTGGCACTGGGCCAGGGTCTCAGAGCTCCAGTGGGGTTCATCCAAGGGACTGCTCCCCAGCCAGTGGCTGTGGGTCTTTCCTGCAGCTCTGGCTGGGAAAGTGGAGGGACTTCCCAGTGGGGCCTGAGGGCAGGACCTGCTGTGTGGTGCAGGGAAGTGGCCGCCCTCCTCCCCTGTGCTTTTCTTGGCTGCTCCCCGTGAGAAGATGCGCTGCAGAGCAGTGAACCAGCCTTAACTTGGCCCACTCCAAGTGGGGACAGTGGCTGTGCAGGGATGGATGGTGCTGGGATATGGCAATCCCAAGAGCACTTCTTAGTGCTGCCAAGCCCTGGCTATACCTGGCCCAGGTGAGTCCCCAGCTGGGGGCCACAGGCAGCTCCTGTCCCCCAACAGCACCTCCTCCTTCTGTCCTTCCCTTTCCCAGCGCCTTGCTGCAGCCCCCCCGGCCTCTCCTCCCACCCTCCACCACGGCCGCATTTTTCTGGGTTTGAGCTCATTCTTTCCACTCCCCTCGCTGCTGGCTGCCAACTTTCCATCCCGCTGTCTCTCCCCCGCACCTCCCCCGCCTCCCGCCGCAGGGAAGCATTGGCCACAGCTGCAGGACAGACTCACAGCATCACATCCAGCAGCATCAGGAACTGGGGCACGGAGCAGCACCCGGAGCCAAAGCAGCAACAAGGAAAGAGCAGCAACTCTGCAAACACCGACAGGTTCGGGAGTGCCGAGTGATGCAGAAGAGCCCAGCTTTCAACAGAGATGGGAAAACATCCCCTTGGGCCCTTCTTGGCTGCACGATGCTGGCTGCTGGTGGCTCCCCATGCTCGGGATGCGGAGTAAATGGAAACTCCCGACCTTGCAGGGCAGGAGGGCACTGTGGAGCCTCCCTGGCACGGGGCCCAGGCCTGCCGAGCAGGCTCCCCCGCCACATCCCAGCCACTCGCCGGCAGTGCAGCCTAAAAACAACAGACAGAGCCCACGCAGCCCCAGTGTCACCTTCCTGTGTGCTTGGGGTCACTTGCTGCTCGCTGCAGCCCGGCACGTCCTTTCCTGTTGCCGCTGCCCCTTCCCAGGGCACCCGGGGACTGGCTCCTGAGGCTGTGTCTCCCAAGGGAGTCCCAAATGCTGCATGGAGGCTTTAAATCTGCACCATAGCAACTGGAGTTGGTGCCGAGCCCTTCTCTGAGGACTTTCTGGGAAGAAAGAGGTGCAGAGGGCTTCTGCCATTGCAGGTGATGATGTTGTGACTGCTGAGTAAGGAAGTGATGCTTCAGCCAAAGGTGGCTAAAGAAACATGGCCAGAGGCTAAGACTGCTCCTGCTCTGGGGTGTTCAGGCTGATGAAGCTGAAGCTCATGCAGTCTGGCTGCAGCAGAACCTCTGCACCAGCCAAGGAACCTGGCTCCCCATGGCAGGGACCTGGCAGAGACCAACATGTCCCAGACGTGGTTTATTCTGCAGATTGAGGGATTTCCCCATTGTACTGGTACAGAGACAGCAGAAAAACCTCAGGCAACACAGGTTCTAGGGAGACATGGCATAAAGCTCTGGCATGGAGGGGCTGGAGGTGCCAGATGATGTTGCCAGAGCTCCCCCAGCCCCTCTCCCTGCCAGGCTCCTGTCCTTGAGGTGGGCACTCGCTGCTCCCTGCTGCTCTGTGAAGGATGGGAGCCACGAGCAGCACCAGCCTCACTGCTGACAGCCCTGCAGGGCTGCAGCCTCACCTCCAGCCCCTCAGGAGCTGGGCAGCCACCCTGATACCCACCCCACACATGCAGCTGAGGGGACCCAGCCCCATTCATCCCCCCTTCCAGAGGAGAAGCAGCTAGACCTGGAGTACCCTGGGTGTCCCTCAGCAGCTCCATGTCCTCAGCATCACACCAGTCCCATTTGTGCTTAGCTGGCACCACGCTGCTGCTGGCCATGCTGATGGCAGAGGGCATTCCCCAGCCTCCAAGTCCAGTAGGATGGGCTCGTGGCGGCTCTCAGAGCACGGACAGGTCATGGCACGACTTGGAGCGGGCTTTGAGGGCTACCTTGCTGCTGTTCCTGGCCACCAGCCTGTCAAGGAAGCGCCGGGCCCTCTTGGTGAGGCTCTCCTTGCGCCGGTGGCTGGATGCAGGCTCTTTGCCCTCACGGCGCAGGCGCAGCTGCCGCACCACCCCCTCAAAGAGCTCATCCACATTGTGCTGCAGGGCTGCCGACGTCTCGATGAACTTGCAGTCAAAAACCACGGCACAGGCACGGCCCTCTGCAAGGAGGGGGGGATAAAGGAAGGGGGTATGGCCCCGCTGGCACCTTCTGTACCGAGGGATGTAGCAGGAGCCAAAGTGTGGGACATGGGGACAGACATGGACGTGCTCACCTTCGATGGAGACCTCGCGGCAGCGCACCAGGTCGGATTTGTTCCCCACTAGGATAATGGGGATGTCCTCAGCCTGCCGCGCGCGGCGCAGATGGATACGCAGCTCCGAGGCGCTCTCAAAGCTGCTGCGGTCCGTGATGGAGTAGACGATGACGTAGGCATTGCCCACCTGCAGGCACTGGCTGCGGCGCCAGCTCTCCTCACCCTGCCAGCACATGGGAAATGTCACATCAGTGCATTGCAAGGGCTGGTGGCATCCCCAGGTGCTCCTGGGTTTGACCCGGCACAGTGCTGGGGATTTGCCAGCGTGCCCCAGCAGCACCCGCACTGTGGGCAGCACATGCACGGCTCCATCAGTAAAACACAGCTCATGGGGTACATTTCATTTCCCTCCTCTATTAGCAACAAATTAGGGCTCAGCTCGGGGACAGAGCCACTCCCAAAGCTGCTTTCAGCCACACAATGCCAGCATGGTGGGCACAGCATTGTGAGCCACACAATGCTTCCATCTGGGTAAAGTGGGATTAAGCAACTGTGGAAATAAAGGGCTGTTCTCAGGGCAATGCAGTGCTGCAGCACCTCTGGACAGCACGGGCATTTGCACAAAATGCAGCCCCAGCCCATAGTGTTGCTTTGCCTGGGTGCCAGCTCCGTCCTTGTTTCCAGGGACCCATCGTGACACTCATGGAACCCCAGCATAGCCATGGGGAAAGGCAGCACAAGGAAAGGGAGGCAGCGATGCTGCACTGGGATTTCTGGCAGAAAGAAGCCTTCACTGCATGGGACAGAGGGAGTGCCCCATGCCAAGCTCTTGGGGCCACAGCTCTGCTGAGAGCACGTGCCCTGGCTGCCAGCACTGCCTCACGTGGATTTGCTCCTTTTAGACCCACTCCCAAACCATTAGCTCACATTATGCTCTCTCCTGCAGCCCCTTTGTCCCCCTTTGCAAGGGACATCTACATGGGGTGAGGGACACCCACACAGTTCCTGCCATGCAAGGCTACTCCTGCATTGACAGGGCCTTGCTGTGGGAGCCCCATCAGAGAGGCTGAGGACATGCACCTCTCAGCCTTCAGCACAGCAAGCAAAGAATGTTGGAGAGGCTGCCCCAGGCCAGAGGTCTGACCTCGGCATTCATCATTCCTCAGCACCCCCAGCCCTTGCAGCTCATGCAGCACCCAGCCCAGGTTCACAGCCCCAGGTACCCTCCGTTCTGGCTCCCAGGTGTCCAACACCAGCAGCGTGGTCTCCTCGCCATCCACCAACAGTGTGCGTTCGTAGGCAGCTTCTGCAAGACACCAGGAGAGCTCGGTTGGTGCAGCCGAGACCCACCGGTGGTCCCCTCACCCCAACATGCTCCTTTCTGCATCGCTTATGACTTTGTCCAAGCACGAGGTGCGTGCTGCACCTGAACACACCCCACTACCTCCTCCCGGCCCCACAGGGGTGACACTGCTGCAGAAAGCCCCTGCCCCTCACCAGCACCCACCTCCGTGCTGCTCCAGCAGGTCCCGCTCCTGGATGCCAGCGAAGGCATTGGCCAGGCTGGTCTTGCCCACGCCGGGGTCCCCCAGCAGCACCACGCGGTGCTCCCAGCAGCTGGAGGAGGCCGAGGACTCGGAGGACCAACTGCCCCGCGGTGCTGCGGCTCTGGCACCCGGTTCGGACGAGGACTGCCCGAGCTGGGGGTGGCCGAGCTCAGCCCGCGGCGCGGCACCCGGTACCCGCGGCAGAGGGGTGCTGGCCCTCCTCCGCAGCGGGCTCTTGTTCCCGGGCTGCGTGTTCAGGGTCATCTGGGGCTCGGCTGGCGGCGGGGCTCGGAGAGGCGGCCCCGATGGGACGCGGTTCCCTGCAGCTCCCCGGTCGTGCAGCCCCGAGGCCAGCAGCACGGCCCCACCGGTCCCTTTCCGAGCGGCTGAAACTTCCCCCGGGCCGGGCTGATGTCCGCCGCCCAGCCCCGGAGCTGCGAGGCTTTAAACCCTGGGAGGTGGAGCCCCCCGCCGCTGCCCGTCCCTCCCGCACCGCTGCCCGATCCCCCCCGCCCGCCCGCAGCGGCCCCCGCCGCCCGGCTCCGCGCACCCCCGGGGCTCCGTCCGGTCCCCGAGGCTCCCGCGGGGCTCCCGGTGTCCCCAGTACCGGGGCTCGGCGAGATTTCACCCCCACCCCTCCGGCCTCTCCCGCCCCCGGGAGCCCGCTTCCGTCCCGTCCCGGGGTGCCGTCACTGAAGCAGCGCTGGGGCGGCTCGGGGGGCTTCAGCCGCGCTCCAGTCCGTGTGGGTCGGACCCCCGCGCCCCCCGCCCGGCCCCGCCCGGCTCCACGGCGCGCCGGGACACAGCGCGGCTCCGCCGCTTCGCCAAGTAAGGAGCGAGCCGTGCCGAGCCGTCCGAGCCGAGCCGTGCCGGTGCTGCCCGGAGGGGCGGCGGGGCTGGAATCTGCGGGGCTGCGATGCCCCTGTTTGGCAGCGCCGGCTCCAGAGCCGGTAACGGACAGCGCGGGGCAGAGGAGAGTTTTGAATAGGGCTGTTTTTATTTGAACCTGCGTGCGTGCTCTGTCCCACAAAGATTCCGGTCTGGGACGGCAGCCCGGTCCGCAGTGGGATGCGCTCATCTCGGGGCGTCGGGGCCGGCACTGGGACACCCCTGGGCACCGCAACGGAGAGTCCCGGTTTGCCTTTGGCTGCAGCCCCTCTGGTGCAGCCGCGGGTGTGAGGTCAGGTGGCACAGAGGGCCGATATCAAGGGGCTTACATCGTGCTTCTTACAACACAGCACGGCTGTATCACGAAAGACCCTCCTGCCGCTTATAACTGAGTCCTCACAGAGGCTGAGCGGGGCCGGGAGGAAGGAGTGCTGCTGGGGAAGGGAGGGCTGCGTTGGTCGGCATCTCATCTGAGCGCTGCGGGCACCAGGGGAGCGAATTCTCCTCCGTGGGGATGTGGAGGACCACCTCGGTGTCTGGTGTGCACCTGAGCAGAGAGAGGAGGTACGAGGAACAAAGGAAAGAGCAGGAAAGGCAGCTGTGCTGAGGGAGCAGTGGACAAAAGCCCTATAAAAGCAGAGGTGGGGTTCTGGGGCACAGCCCTCACTCAGCATGAAGCAGAGCGCAGCACAGCTGCCCAGCAAACCTTATCCAGGCTGAGGGACTCTGAGGGAGAAGAACAAAATCAGCTGCCCCTCTGTCAATCCCAAAAGACAAACAAAAGCAGAGAAAGCACATCAGAGCAGCCGGTTACATCTGCTTTCTCACACAGAAAGGACAAACACAGCAAGCTGGGCTCGCTCAGAGGTGTGCTCATCTGTCTGTGCATCAGGCCAGGACAAACTGTGCCAAGAGTGCCTCCAGTGCAGGACTCCAAGCTGCTAGCAAAACCCACCTGGATTTCCTTGAAGGATGGGGGTTTTAAAGAGGGAAGACTGAAATGCAGACACAAGTGGGTACATGGGGGCTTACAGCTCCTCGGGGCTTCACGGGAGCTGCCAGCAGCACGCAGGGAACCCAAGGAGAGCCAGCATTGCTGGGTGCCTTTGCACTTCCAGGCTAAGCGCAGCTTACGCCCGATTTTACTCTTTCAAGAAGCAAAGCCTGGAACCAAAGGGTTAATTGGAAACACGGACGGCTGGTGGAGTCGTGTGAAAAGTTGCAGGGAGGTCAGTGGGAATCAGCAGAGATGGCGGAGAGGCTCTGGCACGGAGTGCTGCCTGTCAGGGCGGGTAAGCACCGAATGCCTGACTTGTGATATTACACAAACTTTCCACTTGGGCCTTCCTGCTATTTTTAACTTTTCTCCCAGCCACCCTCAGTAACCCCAGCCCCACCAGCTGCCGAGCCTAACAAAATTCCTTTTTTTTTTTTTTTAATCATTCTTTTATCGGAAAAAAAAAAAATGGACGTTGTCCATTAGCAATAGCACATCCATCATGCAGCCACTCGCCTCTCCCACAGCCTCCTGACACGTTCCAGGCTTTCCTCCTGCTTCACATCACGCCTCTGCAGCCATACCTGGCTTACTGTTAGAACCCAACACGGGAGGTCCAGCCCCACTGGAGAGGAAAGCCTCCCTTAACAGGTATCTCTGTGCTGTGAGCAGTGTGTATAGCTGCTGCAAATAAACACAGGCGTGCACGAAGTATTGCACACAGCTACAGGTTTCAGGCTATGTCACAGTCGAGACTTAAACACATTTGACCAATTTTTGGTCAAGTTTATAACCCTGATCAGCTGACAGCATAGAAAGCTGAGGCATTCAGCTGCTCTGAATCATCTGTGCTCTGGGCAGGACCCACTGTGGGACAAGGTGCAGCATCAGGCCTTCAGCTTCTGTTTGCTGGGATGGGCTCCTACCATGGCTGTGGTGGAAAATAACTTGTCACAGCAGGCTGCTGGTTTACCTCAGCCTACAGACTTGGCCAGCCTGTCCATCAGCCCTGGAGAGGATAGCCCCATGGTCCCGTGAGCCGTCTGGCAGAGCCTTCTCCCCATCAACAAACAGCAAGGATTCTCCTTGCCCTTCATAACTTTAATATCCAGCATAAACACTGTGCACACTGGTAGGAGGGAGTGGAGATTAACCACAGCCTCCGTTCTGCAAGTAATCAGCTACCAATGAACGAGGGCAGGGAAAGAGCGCTGGGAAAGACAACAAAGTCTTGCTTTTTTGCTGCCAATGAATGCCTCAGACCTTTTTTTTTTTTTTTTTTTTTTAACATATTAGGGAAATGGCTGCCCATCTTTGTTCCCACAGACTGCTCGTGCCATTTCACACAACCAGCAAAGTGGCTTGAGATGGGTAAGTCCTGCCTTCCGCAGGAGCTTGGCCACCTCCCTTTAGTTTTGCTTCCCAAACACAGACAGAAAAGAAAAATAAAGTAAGAATGGATGTAGTTCACGAGGGCCTTGAAAAGCTTTGCTGCTTCTCCTGCCTGTTCCTGCAGTCAATAATTATCACCACTTACAGGATGGACAAAAGGAAGCCTAGAAGTGAGATGAGAAGCGACCAAAGCTGACAGCACACTGCTGTTATTTTGGCTGCTTCCTAGCTGCTGTTAGGCAAGCCATGAGAGCTGGCAGCAATCTGTCCCAGCAGGACAACAGTAAGCTGTGAGTTTATATCCCAGACTGCACGTAGGTTTGACAGTGGTATCTGTGGCAGTTGCACTAAGGCTCAACACCAGACTCTTCCTACCCAAGGCCACAGAGAAAGGCATGTGCCTGCCCATCGACCAGCCTTACTTCTCTGGGAATTCACTGGCTTACTTTGGTCTGTGGAGAAAAACGTCAGCAAAGATCATCTCTCTTGGGTCTCTTGCACTCTGGCGGAGTGTCTGGACGCTTCTTTTCAGCTCGCTGATCTCCTCTTCCAGGTCTTTAATAATCTGAATGAATTACATTTTTAAGAGTTCTTTATTTCACAATAGAAGCGGTAATTAAAGTTCTAGAGATTTTACAAACAGCAGAGCTAGAAAACATCCCTCATGCAAGTGAGTTCCTTAAGAGGACATCCTGAGGGTGAGCAGTCCAGCAGGCATTGCAGGAAGTCTAACAGCCCCCTGGCTCCAGTGGAAGCAGAAAGCAACAGACTCCACCAGGGCACACAAAACCCTCATAAAGGGCAAGGGGCTGAGGGTGGCTGGCTCTGCCTTACTGTGCTGGCTCTTCCCCAATCCACTCACCTCTTTTTGTCTTCTTATTTCATGTCGAAGAATGTGATTGTTGATGACCATCTGCTTCAGCCCATCCTGGTGCAGCAATACCTCCTGTGTGGGTGAAGAGAAGAAACTCACAGTAACTACAGCATGAGAGCCAAAGCTGGCTGCATTTAGATGCATTATTCTTCAAGGAAATAATTCCTGCTTGAATAAGGTTTTGGTTCCAGGCCCACAAAGAGATCCCATTGGGATGACCATAGAACAAGACTGTGCAACTCAAGAAATCTGGTTCAGCTTCCCAGGGAAAGCTTATTAATATTGCTTGGGTTACTTGTATCATCCATGCTTAGAAATTCACCTGTAAAAGCAGACAGCAGTCCTGCATCAGAGCAAGCTGAAAAAGGACTCAGTAATTGACATTTTCTCAGTGCTCTCAAGCAGCTAACCCAGAAATAGTGCTAAGCATACATGCAAGCAGAAACTGTACAAAAGGAGCTCTTTCTGTTCTGAGGTGAGTTTCCTCAGCAGTGTCCCCACCAAGCAGCTAGGCAGCTGCTTAAGTCATGTAATAAAGCAGGGTGAACGTTGGATCACATGGCAAACTCTCAGGAACAAGCCTGAGAATATTTCATCACATTAGAGTGCTTGTCATGGACACTTCCAGCTGACAGACAGCTCCAGTTTGGAGCAGAGCAGCAATGCTTTGCTGTTCTTTGTGTGCCAGCTAATGTGCTGTTGCTAATGGGCAACATCTAGAAACCCCTGACTTGTCTCACAGCACCCACAAACTGATCCCCTCTGCCAAGACATCACATGAATTCCACAAACCTCCGCGACTTTCTGTAATATCTCTTCTTGTTCTAGCTGTGATTTTTCTTCCAGTTCCTCCAGAATGGCCTTTCCCATTTTTTCTGTCTCATCTATCTCATCCTGAGAGTGGCAGGAGGCAGTGCACAGAAACAACAAGAGCATTAATTAAGGCAAGCATTGCATTCCTTCTACCCCTGCCCTCTCCTGCCTCCCTAGTGATGCTGCAGGGGAGGAGAGGTCTCAGCACCTGCTGTTGCTTCTTCAGGTTTTGGATGTTGGACAGCAGGAGGACTATCTGCATAGCTTGGTTTAGATCTGTGAAGGTCCGAAGGATGCTGAGCTCATCCTGGAGAACCTGTACTTTTGATGTGACTTCATCCAGTTGCTGCTGTAGCTCTAATTGGAAGTCAAAGCAGAGAATGTCATTTCAGGAGTTCCAGAGGCTGTCCTGCATACACCTGAGCCAGATGACACACCGTGTGGGAAGTAATCTGGATTAGAGAGATTGCATACTATGTGAGCAAAGGGAATGAATGGCCACTCCAAATCAGACCACCTTGACCAGATCCTGCCCCAGTGGAATGGTGCAAACAGCTGCCAAGGAGGTGACTCTCCCCACCTCTTTACACACAGGCTGACGGGTGCCACAGAGCTCTGCCCCTCCTGACAGGAACCCCCACACAACAACTGGAAGATTCATTTTCAGGAAGTGAACCGTTTGACATTCATAACATCAGTGCAGTGTCTTAGGCCCTAACAAGATGGAAAGCAAATGTAACATGCTTACATAAACCATATTTCATAGTAATGAGAGCAACTCACTTCCCAGATTCTTTTCCATTGTTTTTTCCATTTCCTGAAGCTCTGCCCTTGCCATATCCAGCTGGTTCTGACTGATGGTCTGTGTCATTGCCTCGATCATCTGCACAGAGAAATCTGGACACTGATCATTCCCCAGAACTATGCAATGTCCCCATGCAGCATCCCTATTGTTCCTCTCATGCTATTGCTTGTTCTAGCAGCACAGATGAATCTGCCACTGTGGTTAGTGCCAGCTTGTGCACAGGACCTGCACTGGGGATTGTCCTGGGGCTTCCAGGAACCACCTTTCCCCACAGAAGGATGTATTTGCGCTGTTAGAGGGCTGACTACTCTTGTTGGGACAGTAACCCATCAGGAAGCTCTTGTGGCTTTAAAACACAGGCACAAAACAGGAGCATCTCACAGAATCTTTGGGCATCTGAGAGCTCCCCCTCGCTCTGGGGATGCTCCAGTCAGTGGAACTAACCATGCAGAGCCTGGCCATTCTTCAGTACTAACAGAAGCAGTGGCACATTTCATGTTCTGCTGAACTAGGGCTGTTGGCCAACTCTAAAACCTCACCTGATACACTTCATACTGATGTAGCAAGTCTCTGGCTTGCTTGGCAGTGCTATCGTCAGTGTGCTGGATGTCCTCCATCAGCCTGCAGTTGGTCTTTGCCAGGTGGTCACTGCACTGCTTCAGCTCCTCTATGGCTTTTGTCTTCAGCTTGGTCAGGTGCTACAGGAGTTTGTGGATTAATGGAGGCAGATTCCATCAGTGCCAAGTTTGCTCACTATCACCTGTCACCCCTAGGATACTCCTATCTCATGTAAGGCCCTGACCAGCTGGGCACCATGCAGCAAGCCTCAGCCTCATTGCCAAGGCACTGACTTCTCCCACCCAGCCCAGTCCTGCTTCCACATTGCTTACTACCTGTTGTGTGATGATCAGTAACCACCTTTTACCTACTAAAAGACTGCGGCTGTGCCCTCCACCTCAACATCTCTTTGCTAGACTAAGAAATTCTGGCACCATCAGTCTTTTCTAACAGGTCACATTTCCTAAACCTCAGTCCTTCCACTGCTATGGCCTGGGCTCTCTGGGTTTATCTTCAGTTTTCCTTAACAAACATGAAGGTTAGATTACAGCAGCATCAAGAAGAGCAGTGTAATTACCTCCAGTGTATTAATAAATAAATACGTGCCATTTTGCCACAGTGAGTCAGACTGCTAGAATTTCCTCCATAAAAGCAACCTGGGTAACTGTATGGATTGGCTCCCCACATTCCAGCCCCGGATATTTGTTACATGTACCATGGTCATTTTCATCTCTTCCAACATTCCAGCTAACTCAGCCTCCTTGAGCACGGATTTCCTCTCATTAAATGCTCTGTACTTCTCTTGGGATGATGCCTTCAACACCAATGGGGTTGTTTTCCTCGACACAGACACAGCTGCTGAAACAACCAAAAAGCCCCGTATGTGTTTACACATCTCACACCCATCTCACACCCATCTCACACCCATCTCACACCCATCTCACACCCATCTCACACCCATCTCACACCCATCTCACACCCATCTCACGCCCATCTCACGCCCATCTCACGCCCACCCCCTCCTGTCACGTGTGCTTGAGGGAAATAAGATCGACTGAAAGGCTGATTTCAAACCTTCTGCAGCCCCAGCAGAAGCAGCTCACACTCTCAGCTCAGCAGCAAAGCCCACAGAGCCCATCCTGCCCTTTTCCAGTCCCCCCTCTTCATCCTCAGCCACTTTTCGTGCCTTTTGACGAATGCCTCACTCCCACAGAGTGAATGCAAACTTGGCCCCGGGGGGTGGCAGTGACAGAAAGGCAGCGGATAGAGGGAAATCTCTCCCAACCTGGTTTGTTCTTCTGCCCTTTCTTCTTGCCTCCGTCGGCGATTGGTGGCAAAGCCAACCCGTGGGCTGGAAGTTTCCTCTCTGCTGTTGCCTTCTGCCACGTGCTGCCAACCTAAACTCAACACACCACCACACACAACGGATTAGGAGTCAGAAAGTCCTCCTCGGCCCGGCCTGCCCTTCTGTCTGCCCTCACCCGAGGTCCCCTCAGCTCCCTTCGCCACCACCAGCACCCATCCGACAGCGACCGGTTGCAGCCGCGGCGCTCCAAACCCCGCAGACCGCTCGGGAACACAGCACTTACTCTTCCCTTCAGCTCCACCACAGCGCTCGGGCCCTTCGCATCCATCCCCGCAGCCCCACGTGTCCCACACCCGTCCAGTTGCGGATCGCGGACCCGGCGCTGCGCCGCCTCCGGCCGGCCGAGCCGCGCTCGTTCCTCTGTCGCCACGGCAACCGGCGGCGGGCAGCCAATGGGAGCGCGCCCCGCGGCATCAGCCAATGGGAGCCGCCCCCGCCGGGCAGCCCGCGGTCTCCGGGGCAACAGCGCGGCTGCGCTCCGCCATTGGCGCTGAGCGGGGCGGGCGGCTGCGGGGGAACGGCGCGGAGCCGCGACGGGACGGGAGTGCGGGATGCGGGGCTGCGGCCGTGAGGGAGAAATAAATTACAGAGCAGAGTCCCGGGGACGCGAATGTGGTCCGTACGCATAGCGTTACGGATTGTGCTCGCGGTTTGGTGACCCCCGAAACGCCGCGTTGCGGTGCTGTGCGTCCAGCCCCGCGGGGACGGACCGGTCCAAGTGATGGAGGAATGCGAGCACGGCGGCGGAACGACGCCTGGGGTCGTGGGTTAGAGAGCTCGGGGCGGGAGGGAGCGCTGCAGTGCTCGGAGCAGCACCCAGGGGGACCGATGTCCGCGCCGTGGCGAGGTGCTGCACCGCATGCAGGGTTTCCATCGGCAGAAAATAAAGGCAGTTCATGGCACAGGCACGGGGGGGGTCACCGTCCCTGGGGTGTTCAAGAACGGTGGAGGTGTGGCACTGAGGTGTGGCGGGCTGGGGTTGGTCTTGGGGACCTTAGAGGGCATTTTCAACCTGAATGATGCCTTGTGTTTATGGGGCACGGGGGAGGGGGCGCGGGAGGGGGTTGGGGTACCCAGGAGGGAAGCGGGATCCCGGTGCTGGAAGCTGTGGGGTGAACCATGGGCACAGGATGCTCGTGCTGGGAGGTCGCTGGGAGTGCCTCCCCCCCCCCAGAGTGCGGGTAACGGGGCGCGCCTCGGTGCCGTTCTCTCCAGCAACCCTTCTCCGGTGGTCGCCCATTGGCAGCGGGGGAAATTCCCCCCTGCCCCGCGCCCAATGGGCCGGGGGGGGCGGCGCCTCCCATTGACAGAACCGGCGCGGCCGTGTTTACCGGGGGCGGGGCGGGGCGGCGGCGGCTGCCGCTGCTATAAGAGCCGTACTGGGGACGAAGGGGGCGTGCGGCTACAAGGCTGCCCGCACCGCCCCGGACCCGCAACCCGCCCGGACCGAGCGCATCCCCGAACCGAGCGCATCTCCGGGGCGGTGCGGAGCGGACCCGACCCGATCCGATCCGACCCGACCCGACCCAGAGCATCCCCGGACCCAGAGCATCCCTAGAGCATCCCCGGACTCAGAGCATCCCCAGAGCGCTGCAGCGCATCCCCGAGCCGCCGCATCCCGGGGTTCCACCGGAGCCGCCCCGCAGCCACCGCCCCGGCGGAGCCGTGCCCCCCCGGGTCCCTCCGCGGCCCCCCGCGCCCCGCCCCGCCGCCGCCGCCCGTTCCGCACAATGGGGGCGGCGCGGCGCGGCGCGTAGCGGCCGGCGGGGAGGGAGAGGCGGCGGTAAGGGGGGCACCGGGGGGGCCGACATGGTGCAGCGAGCCATGCGGGGAAGGGGCTCGGAGGGGCGGCGGGAGCCCTGCGCTCCTCTGCCCGCCCACGACGCGGAACCCGCCTGGTGCAAAACGCCCAGCGGTCACATCAAGCGGCCCATGAACGCCTTCATGGTGTGGTCGCAGCACGAGCGCCGCAAGATCATGGACCAGTGGCCCGACATGCACAACGCCGAGATCTCCAAGCGCCTGGGTCGGCGCTGGCAGCTCCTGCACGACTCCGAGAAGATCCCCTTTGTGAAGGAGGCCGAGCGCCTGCGCCTCAAGCACATGGCCGATTACCCCGACTACAAATACCGCCCTCGGAAAAAGGGCAAAGTGGGCACCGCCACCGCCCGCCCGCGTCTCCCGGTGAAGATCAAACCCTCGGTGCTGGGCCGCGTCCCCGCCGCCCGCAGGCAGCCCTCCAAGCCGCCCCCCGAGCCGGGCATCGCGCAGCGCCCGTCGGAGCCGCCCGTCGAGGACCGCCCCGGCACGGCCACGTGGAACGCGGTGCCCACCGGCGAACGCAGCCCCGCGGCCGCCACCAGCCCCGAGCCGCGCCCGGAGAGCGCGTCCCCATCTCCAGCACCCGCCGGTTCGCCTCCGTCCTCCTTGGGTTCCTCGGACGAGGAGCTGGAGGAGGAGCTGCTGGGCGTGCTGCCCGCGCGGGCACCGGGTGGCACAGCGTGCGGGGCTCTGGACTGGTCCGTCCTGGACAAGGACCTCGATCTGTTCCCGCGGGGCGCGTCCTCGCACTTCGAATTCCCGGACTATTGCACGCCCGAGGTGACGGAGATGATCGCGGGGGACTGGCTCATGTCCAGCATCTCGGACTTGGTCTTTACCTACTGAGTGCCGCGCTCTGCAGGTAACTCCTCTTCTTTTCCCACAATCAGGTCGTCTCAAAAAAAAAAAAAAAAAAAAAAAAAAAACCGAAACCAGCTGTTTACATGCAGGAATCAGGTATTTAGCCTTGAAGCCGCTGGAAGGCAGAGCTCCCTGCTCCCCCCATCCCCCCCGGCACACACCCACTCCTCCTCCATCCATCCATCCATGGCAGTGCAGGGCTCAGCCCTCCTCGCTGCACGGCACGCTGCCGTTCTTCACCCATGAAAGGTGACTGCCCGGCAGGGTCCCATTGTCAGCACCCCCTGCCCGACCCCTTCCCCCTGCAGCTCTGTCCCTACCTCGCGCTGCCCCATTTTCTCCTCCTTAGCTCTCCCACTCGCCCATCCCTGGGAGAACAGCCAATTTCCTTTATTATCATCATCATTATTATTATTTTGCTTTTTTGGATTGCATAGAAAGCACGTCTTCGATTCTCTCCTGTTCCTCATAGCAGCCCTTTGGGAGCACTACCTTTGGCCACGCCGTGCCCGAGGCTCTCCTTGGTGACACAACCCATCTCAATCCCTCCCTACCTGCTGCCCTGTGCTGTTGGGTCCCCGCCTTTGGGGTTGGGGTTCCCTCAGGACCCGGCTCTCTCCTTGCGTTTTGGCTGCGCCGCGTTCTCCCCGCCATTCGGTTTGGGGCAGAGCGAAGTTGCACGCACGTGATCCGCACGTGGCGCGGGGAGGCTGCGTTATTCCTCTCTCCAGACATTTGTGCACAGCCACCCGCACCGTGAGCCCGTGCTGTAGGGCAGCCTGCCCGGCATTAACGCCCCGGCATGGGGTGCCCATGCCTGTATGGGACCCACTCTGGGCTCATCCCCTATGGCTGGCGGAGCTCGTGCTGCAGGAAATCTGCCTTAAGCTCTCGCACGGGGCCACCACCACCACCAGCAGCTGATGCTGGTGGAGATGTGGGGTGCGGGTGGTGCTCCGGTGCAGCGATCCTCTGTGGTGCACCCGGTGTTGGCTCCGAGAGCCTGGGCTTCACCTCAGAGCAGCGCTGCAGAGCTCCCCAGCAGGGCAGCTCCTGCTGCAGCGCTCCTCCGGCCGCGTTTGTCTTTGCTTTCCCCAATGGTTCCTTCCTGCAGCAATCCGCCTCCTCTCGCTGTCTGTGAGCACATGGCCGTGGTGCCGGCAGGGCGGGGGACGCGGGGCTCCATCCCACGTCTGTGTGGCACAGAAGCGGCCTCTGAGGTCCTCGATTCCAAAGTGGGAATCTGGGCACGAAGGATCCCCCTCACCCTACCCGTCCCCGCTTTGGGGGGATGCCGTTTCCTCCGGTTGCACGCAGCCCCATTGCAATGGGGCTGGATGGAGCCACGAGCAGGGCATGCTCAGCCCCTTTGTCCCCCTCTATGGGGAGCAATGTGGGGCTGCTGGCATCGCTGGAGGTGCCGCAGGGAGCGCCGTGTCCCCGCTGAAGGGCACCGGGTGCCCTCCTGCCCCAGTGCCCGCGGGGCTGCGGAGCCGTGAGCTCAGCGTTATCGATGTGTAGGTGTGTAGAGGTAGCTGTGGTGTGCGTGTGTCTGGTGTTGCGTTCCCGACGGTGTTTAGTAGCCCCGGTGCGGGTGTCCCCATGTAGAGAGCATCCCCCCACCCCACAGACCCTCTCCTTCCACTCCAACCCAGCAGAAAAGCCAAATGCCGAGGGGCTCCACGCACAAACCGGGTTTGGGGTTCATTGAAGGGCTTCCCCGGCGCACAGCTCCCACCCGACACCTCGCTGCCTTCTGGGGGCATCGGAGCCCCCTACCGCCGCCACGTCCCACGCGGGGAGCCAAACCCCAAATACCGGCAGGGCCCGAGGCCACGGTGCGGGGCTGCATCCCTGGCGTTTCCTCAGGACAGGTTCTGGCTCAGCCCCCCCCCGAGCCCGGCCTCAAGCACAACACCGTGCGCGTGGTCCCCGTCCCCCCACCCATCGTGGCCCTCCTGGTGGATGTTCTGTGCTATGTGGTTGTAGTGCATAGAAGCCCCCCTGTCCGTCCCGCCGAGCCCCCATCCCCTCCCCCAGTGTGCGAGCGAGTGTGCGTGCGCCATCCTCATCACTAGAGACAAAGCGAATCATAATTAATAATAAGTGGAAATAATAATAATAATAATAATAAAAAAATAAACCAAACCTCTCTCAGGAAGAAGCCGCCCTGGCGGCATCCCAGCGGGCCGGAGCTGCCGTGAGCACTCGGGGTTCCTTTGGTTGTGTTGGGGAGGGGTCCTGCAGCTGTTGTCTTGGGCTGGTGGAGGGGATGTCCCACCCGTGGCCACCCCGATGGCACGGCCAGGGCCGGTGGTGTGGAAGCTCGGCTAGTGGTTATCCCAGTGTTGTGACTATGGAATAAAGTGTGTTGGTCTGCTCCACGTGGCTCCGGCTCCTCCTGCGCCGCTTACGCCTCCCCAACCTGCACAAACATGGGGACCCCCCAGGGATGTGGGGCTCTGGGGGTCAGAACCCAGCTCTGGTTCAGACGCAGTGGGTCCCATACAACTCCATGGAGTTCCACTGCCGACCCGTGGGTCCCAGCACTCAGTGGTGTTCCAATACCAACCCACGCAGGCTGTACTTGTGTGTGCACAACCATGCTGTGCATCCATGAGCACTGTGTGCTCTGTATGTGTGCTCCACGCATGCATGTGCTCACACAGCCCCATAGGCTCCATAGTGTGGCAGCAGGCATTGATCAGGCCCCACTGGATGGGGCCTCGGGGGGAGGGCACACAGTGCTTGCATCACTCCCCCCTCCAGCTGTTGCCACGGCAACAAGGGAGCCTGCAGCATCTTTGGGTACCACAGCATCCCTGGGTACCACCTGCCCTCCCATCCCTGCTGGGGGAGGGGCTGGCCCTGCTGAGACACAGGGCAGGACAACACCCACTGTGAAACATGGAGGTGCCTCTGCCTGCAATCCCAGCAGCACTGAGCAGCCTAGCTGTGACCCAGGCATGTGACAGCTCTCGGCTGTGAGTCTGGGCTCCTCCACTATGACCCCACAACACAGCAGTGTGCTGGGATGCTCCTGGTCCAGCCTGGCCTTGCTGAGCACCCGGTGCTGCCCGCACAGCCACGTGTCCCCACCGCCAGCCCCGCTCTGAGTCACACACAGCAGCGGCTCACAGGCGGTGGCAGCTCTCAGCCGTGCAGCAAGGAGTCACACTGCTCCCTTCACACTGCCCCAAACCCCCCTTGGGAAGCAGGGAGTGTGCTCTGATCATTGAGTCCCGGCTGTGGGATCCCACACAGAGACGGGGACAGCGACGTGAGCACTGCTGGTGACAACGCTGGGACAGGGAAGGATGTGCTGAACCCCCCCAGGTAAGCAGGGAGCAGGCAGGGGTGATGCTGTGTATTGGATGCAGGATGGATGTCCCTCCCAAACCCAGGCAGCACCGTCTGCATGCAAGAAAGACCCTGCGGCTTCACTGGGGCTGTGGCACCAGGATGTCCCCAGCGATGTGGAACTGCTGCTCCCCCCCGTGAGGCCTCTCCGGCGCCGGGCTTTGTTCAGCATCACAGCCCAGCACCGAAAGGGTCCCACACGTCATCTCCCCCCTCTCACACACCACGCTGCAGGGACGCAGTGACGAAGGGCTGAGCAGGCAGTTCCCATGGCAATGTCCCTACGGCGGCGGGGAGGGACACGGCGCTCTGACTGCGGTGGCTGCGTCCCTGCACCCAGCAGCCCCCCAGCCATGGGGACACGAGGAGGAGGAGGCCACGTCCCTCCCCGCCGCTGCCCCTTCATCCCCATTGCCGCCTATTGGGCGCTGTGGGTAGGCTGATGCCGATGTGGGTCCCGATCCTGCTGGGTCTGTCCCAGGTCAGGCAGGGCACGGAGTGCCCCCTCCTCTATTGCATCCCACGGGGATAAGGGCTTCGCTGTCCCAGGCAGAAGTGGGAATCCCTCTCAGTGCACCCCAGAATGGGCAGGGGGGCACATCTGGCACCCCACCCCCTGCCCTGTGCCCAGAGAAGGGCTCAGCTCTCTGGATGCTGTGGCTATGGGGAGGGCTCAGTTGATGCATTACTCCCCCCCATGACCCCCCCAGGCCAGATGCCCACCCTGCAGCCCTCCTGCAGCTGCAGCCGCGGCCCCAGCGTGGCACAGGGGAAGTGGTACGGGGTGCGCTCCTACCTCCACCTCTTCTATGAGGATTGCACCGGGGCTGGCCCTGATGGGGGCACAGATGAGTCTTCACCTTCCCATCCCCAAGGTGTATGGCCCTCCATTATCTGGAAGGTAAGAGATGCCCCCCTCCCTTCACCCCCCCCCCCCAAAAATTTTTTTCTTCCCTCTCATCTTGCGTGAAATACATCAACGCATGGCATCCCAACACCTGCCATGCACTCCTCTAGGCTGACCTGCTCCCCATTCCTGTTCCCAGGTGACCCTCTCCACAGGCACTCTGTTTCTGCTGGTGGGAATGGCCGCCCTGACCACAGGCTGGCTGGTGCCCCCCAGGCTGGAGGGCATCGAGGAAGAGGATCTGGTGGTGCTGGACGTGCAGGCCATGCACTATAACCACGTGCTGAGTGTGTGCCGGCTGCTGGGCACGGCGCTGTGCATCACAGCTGCAGTTCTGGGTGCTGTGGGGCTGCTCTGCTGTGTGCTGGGCAGAGGTCGGGGTGGCCCCCAAGAAGACGAACAGCAGCTGTCGCCCATCCTGCAGAGCAGCCCCCAGGGCCCCGTGGTGCCCTTCGGTGCCTCCCAGCTCCATGGTGTCCAGCCCCGGCAGGAGGTGTGAGTGCACTGGGTGCACTGCTAGGTAAAATGCTGGGAAATCCCCTGCTTGAGGCTGTGTGGGTGGGGGTGGGCAGGGTGGGAGGAGGGGAGGCTGTTTGGGCCGGGGTGCTGCAACCCAGTTCATAGATGTGGTGGGGATGGGATGGGATGCAATGGGATGGGATGGAGCAGGCAGCTGCCCAGCAAAGCCCTGATCCTGGCCTGACACAGTCTGATCTCAGCTCAGATCCAGCCTGGACTCAACTAGATCCCACCTTGGATCCCTTCCTAGCACCCAGATGGCCGACTCCGGATCCCAGCTGTGCCACGGGGACTCACTGCCATCAGTGCCATCCCCCACTTGCAAGGGTCCTGTGCACCATCGGCCACCATCAGGTCCTGGCCCAGACATCCCAGCAGAGGACTGCAGCTCCTCCACCTGCTCCCCAGCCATGGGGACAGACAGGCACAGCCACCAGCTGCAAATGCCCGATGCTGCCAGGTGCTTGCAGTGGGAGCTCTGCCCCCAGCACAGCACCCTGCCCTGCAGCCCCACGTGTTCATCCACACTGCAGCCCCTGGGATGGAGCAGATGTTCTGCACCCGCCTTGGTTTCCTTCATTTTGCTCTTTCTGGGGTGAATAAAAGATGCGTGGCTGTGGGCTGTTCTTGCTGCTGAGGCTCAGCTCCGGGGCAATGAGTGTTGTGTATGGGGGATGTGTGCTGCAGCAGCAGTGCATCAGAGCTGGGCAGGGCTGTTACAACACAGAGCTTGCACTGCCAGGCACAGACACCCACCTGCCCCTCGCTGCCCCAAGGGTTGCTGCACAACACCCAAGATCATTTTCTTTTCCTCGGTGAAGACAACTGAGTACAAATACCCTGCCAGGCTGGGAACAGCCCTATGCCAACACAAGGGACTGAGCCCACCAAGAGGTCCGTGCAGCTCCCAAACGCAGCTCTCCAGCCCACAGAACCTCCAAGCATCCCTTGCTTCCTTGAGGAAGGGGCCGCAGGGCCTCTGCTTTCACATTCCTTCTGAAGGGCGGAGGGCACTATTAAGAAAATTGCTCCTCCAGAGGAAGTCAGAGCAAGCTAAAAATAACCCTGGCTGAGCTGGTAAACACGGCCACCAGCCTCATGCAGAGCACAGGGACACCACAGAGGGGCACAGTGCCCAGCAGCGTGGGATCTCCTCCCGGCCGGGCAGCCAGCCCCAGGCACACAATGGGCTGCTGGGTCAGGCTATTTCCATCCCTGTGCTGCCAGCCGTGCTGCTGGCGTGGGGAAGGCTGGGAGAGCCAAGGGCAAAAGCACATGCTGGCATTCCAGAGCCGTGGGCAGAGGGAGGGCAAAAGCACAAAGGCACCCAGCTGGCTCCTGTTCCTCTTCCCACGCTGCCCTGGCTGCTGCGGGATGGGACGTGGCACCAGAGTGCATGGCAGCACCAGCCCCTGGTGGCACAGGAGGAGAAAAACGTTTAGTAAGTGTTTATTTTACAGCAATAGGGTTTGTACAAATCTGCATTTACACAGGTATGTACAAGTCTGTACAGAGTCACTGGAGCACCCAAAGAGACCACCTCCTCGCTCGCCCTTCCCCTGGGCAACGCAGGAACTAAAGTGCACGGTGGGCAGAGAGCAGGGGGCTGCAGGAGGGCACCGTGCCCCACACACCCCTCACCTGAGGGCAGAGGGCATCCAGGCACTGCATTGCCCAGGTGTGGCACGGGACCTCCAGCAGCACCTCCAGCTCGTGGCACAGCCACCACAAACTCTGGTACCACAAATTTCTAAAGTGCAAAGTCACAGCCTGCTTCCCTCACTGTTACTGCCTTGGCAGAGGCTGCTGCTGCCCCATACTGCCAGTCCACACACGTGCAGGAAAGCACTCTGCCTTCTGCCATGGAAACAGCCACACAGGCTGCCACCAGCCCTCAGGAGAGGCAGAGAGAGCCCTGGTGCTGGCACCAGTAAGTGGCACGACCAGGAGATGCCAACACAGGTGAGGGACCAGGTCCTGCTTCCCTACCTGCATCACAGAGCGAGGGCCCACGGGGCAATCCAAAACTTGCATGGATGTGGTGATGAATTTGCACACAGGTGGTCAGGGACAGGAGGGTGCTGAGCCTTGCAGGGCATGAGCTTCCTTCTACAACCAGAAATCTACAACTCTTCAACCAACATCTACTTTTCAGGTGTGCAGCCCCTGGGCACAGCACGGATGGCTTTGGGCACAAAACAGCAGGGGCAGGCAGCTGGGTGGGAACCAGTCGGGGCAGGTAAGGGCACTTGTGGGAGGTTTAGCAATTCAGGGGGGAGGTAGAGGCATAGAGTGTCTATTGGCTTTGTGTCAGTGGGATACAGAGCTCTTGAGCAGAATTTGCTGCGGAGCTTTCTTGGCAGGCAGGGAGCAGCAAGGCTGGGCCAGGTGGGGTACGCAGCATTGGGGTGGCCTTTCTGAGAAATCCCTCATCTGTGTCATTCTGAGGGGCGTCACTGAATCTGATCAGCTCGTGGGGGAGAATTATGACAGATGTTTGCAGCAGATTTTTGTCCTGTGCAAACTGTTTCCAACTGTAAAAAAAAAAGCCATTCTCCACTTAGGAGTCTGCTCCCCGAGCTGTGAAAATCAGCAGCGTTAACAGCTCTGCTAATGCTTGTGGTGATGGGATCTGGCACAGGCAGGATGAACAACGCCTGAATCACCTCACTGACCTGATACACGACTGTGCTGCTGTTGCCAGCAGAGGACCCTGCTGGACCTGTCCCCTGCAAGCTGACCAGTCCAAAAACAAGAAAGTGGAATCACAAATTGTTATGCACTGGAGATGACCTCGTGGCAAGGTGCTGACAGGGGCTTGGTACAGTTTGGTTCTACTGAGAGGCTGCCTGTAAGGAAGAAGAAAGGTCAGAGCACTGGTGAATGCAAATGGAGAAGGCAGGCTGCCCTGGCAGCCAGAGTGATACAGAGCCAGAGGGCTCCTCTATTCCACAGGAGCATGTACAAGCCCCTCACCACTAAGCAGGCCAAACCCTGCCCTGAAACTCTCCCCTAGGTGAGCACTTGCCTTCACTCCCACTGATTATCCCCAATAGAGGATGTGGAATTGCCTCGGCACAGCCCATGCACAGCTCACCACTTGTGGTCACTTGCACAAGGCTGAAGAGTCAGACTCAGTGGCAGTGTCCATCTGCTTGCCCCTGCACGGGGAGGAGAAAACAAGGTGAGTGTTGGTGTGGGGAACAATCCTGCTGGACTGGTTCCCATCAGTCTCTGTCACAAAGGCCAAGAGCATCACGGGACACAGCAAGAAAAGAAAACTCTTCAGACAGGTTGTTTCCAGATACGTCCTTCCAAACATCATTCCGTGTCGACGTGGGATGTGACAACAAGGAAAGCACTTCCTTTGGCTTCAGGGGAAAATCTGCAGTTCAAACTTGGGTGCCCACTCCAGTGCACTCTTCACCACAGCCAGGGCAGCTGCTCCCAGTGCCACCGTCAGCCCCATCACTGCCAGCTTGACAAAACGGTTGGTCCTTGGCTTTGTCAAAATGGATTTTGTCCGCTCCTCCCCTCGGAGCCTCTCCCTGAAGCGCTGTCTCAACACAGTGTCTGGTCTCTGCTGCACTGATGCCAACTCAAAGTCCTTAAAAGTGGAAGCCGCGGTCCTGCAAGAGAAGAAATGGGTCAAGAAGTGCCCTAGAGCCTCCCATCTGGGCAGGGAGGTCTTCACCAGGCAATGAGACTCGGCCAGGGCAAGGTGCAGAACCCAGGCGCAGCTCCCACACTGGGGGCACGAGGCCTCCCTGCACTCACCGCTCAGCCTGCTGCTGTGCCGCCTCCCTGGCGAGCTCAGATGGAGGAAACTGAACAAAAAGGTCCCCTGCTCTGCTGATCAGAGTCTCATAAGGAAGGTCCTGTGGGATCTGGGACAGGAGGTGGTGCACTGAGGCCATGTCGCACTCGCAGTCCAGAACTTCCTGCTCCCGGTAAAGCACAATCTGCAGAGGAGAGAGAGCACTGAGCACAGCCAGGGAAACAGCGACAGCTCCTTGTCACTCTTTGACACTTCAGGGCCAGAAGAGAAAAACATTTCACTTCTGTCTGAAAGACCTGCCCTTCCTCAGGGGATACACTGCATTGAGTGCCTAGATGGGAAGAGAAACGCAGAGGACAGCAGAGCACCAGCACTGCCAGACCCTCACTGCAGCCCCTCAGCACCTTGCAATGGCTCAGTGCATCCCCTGCCACCATTCCAGCCAATACGTACCACAGCAGCAAAATAAATGGGCATCAGTGGATGGCAAGCCAGGAAGAAGTCGTATAATCGCACGACGTGCCTGAAGTCAGACAAAACGTGCCCAAACCACGTGATGAGCCAGCTGAGAGCAAAGATGGTTCCCACTTCCGCACTGCACAGAGAAGAAGCACGGTTAGGTCAGCTGCTGCTGGCAGCTTGGAGACACTGCCGAAGCACAGCCAGCTTTTCACAAGCTTTTCAACTCAGAAACTTAGCATTGCTCTAGAATTTGCAAGCTGGATACCTGAAGACATGCTGGCTGTGAAATGCTAACAGCCAGTTGCCCAGAAAAGGACTCTGCACAGACCCTTTTGACTTACCTCCTCACTTCTGCTTTATTCTATTCACACTATACTTCTGCAACCCTACTGCACAACTTGGCAATTATCCCCAGAGCTAGCAACAAACCACAGAGATGCAACAGCAACTGCAAACTGTGGCAGCTTTGTATGACACGGAATGCAAAGTAATGCAACCCCCAGCTTCTTCAACACAGACCGCTGGGGTGAAGACACCATCATTTAAAAGCCCCCAAGACAGGCAGCATGTTTGGGTCTGCTTGTAAGCAGGGTGCCACGTGGCTTTGAACTGTTGCCATGAGCTGTGGGCCAGTTGTTGATTCACAAGAAGCCACCGTGGTGCTGGGGACAGGCTGGTGCAGATGGCCCCAGGTACAATAATGTGAGAGAGGTAGGGCAGAGCCAGGGAACGTCTGCGTACCTCTGCATGAAGTCATGCACCTCAGGGTTCACCTGGTCTATGATGGGCATCAGGTAATTCAAAATGTGCTTGGTATTATCCATTGTCGGGTCCATAAAATCCCTGAGAAAAGATTTAAAAAGAATTCTGTCAAGAAATAACATCAGTGAGTTCTCCTCCAGTGAGGCACACAGGAAGTAAATAAATGTACTGGCAATAAACAGCTTTGCTGGTAGACTGGCTCCCAGTCCCAGGGAATTCTATTTGATTGTAACAGCTCCCTGCCTACCAATTTGGGTCACAAAGAGCTTGTGTGCATACAAAACCTGGACCCAGACAATCATGGTGGTGTCAATGGACACTTCTTTCTTTGCCGTACACATGAGCCCTAAAGTTTTTTCAGCTTGTCACATGGGAGAAGACAAAATCCCTCCAAAGCACTCACCGACTTGAAGACTTGCTCTCATTTCAATGCCCAAAGAGGAAAGGCACTTAACCTGGGGCTTAGGATACTGGCTGTACAGACCACAGTTTCAGTACAGAACTTCCCAGGGCTCTATAAAGGCTAAGTGGGAAGCACTATGCTGAGCCCTAGGAGCCAGAGGCCCTGACAGGACACATGGCCAACAGAGCCATGAGTAATGCATGTGTGCTGCTTTTTCATCTTCAAGAGATAACACAAACTAACTGACAGCCCTGCTAGCCCTTCCCCAGAGCACAACTGCCTGCAAATCCATGTGCCATCTCCAGCAGCACCTCCTGGGTGCAGACATACAGAGCAGCCAGCCCTAATGGGGCTCTGCTTCAGGACAGGCCACCCCTCTGCCCCCACAGTCACAGGGCACAGCAGCTCCTCTCCCTTGGTTGAGTCTCTGAGTACCTGAGATGATGCGTCGAGAGCTTCTCCACCAGAGCTGTGGCCAGCCTGTCCCCAACCACCAGGAGGAAAGTGACCACGATGTCGTGGTAGCCCTGGTAGTAGTGCAGCTGTGGGTTGCGCTTCAGGACGTGGAGGATAATATCAATGAGCTCCTCCTGCAGCCCCTCTCTCTGGTCATCCGGCATCCCTGTGGGGATAAGGCACTGCTGTGATGGGCTGCATCACCCGCTGCTCCCTGCCTGCGTGTTTATCAACCAGCCTTATCACAAAGGATGTGGGACAACAGGGAGCGGGCTGAGAAAGCTGTGAAAGACCCAGGTTCCTAATGCTGCTCCTGCTGGCCCTGGAGAAGCCAACCAGCTGTGAGCCTGCTTAACCTTCGGAGTTGCAGCATCCCTACCTGCCAGGAAGTCACCATGGATGACAGGGGTGGGCTTAAGGGTGTTTGTACAGTGCTGTGAGGAGCAAATTGCACTGCACATCCAGCACTGCTAAGGACATTTTAATCATTTTTAATTTCCCAAGGGCTCCAGAAAAAATTAAACAGGACTGAGTTTTCACAGAAACTGTGCCAGCTGCATCAGATTGCGAGGCCTCAATCACCACAACTTTATATTGGTCCTCTGCTCACAACATGTGTTTAGGGACAGGATGTCACGGGAAAAACACTGTTCCTGCCATGCACAGCTGCAGCTGTTTTTTTGGCAGTCCCTGTCAACAGAGAAAATGCCCTACAGCCAAGCAGAACGTCCCAGAGGAGATCCTGCAATGACAAAGTTCTCCTTTTCCCCTATTTCACTGATGCTTCTAAAAATAGGCAGGAGGAGGTTGCCATTCAAGGGCAAAAACAAACAAACGAAGCAGCAGCAGAGCCTTCAGGAATCAGGCAGTATCCGCACTCGAAAGAGAATCAGAGTGAATCAACTGTTTATGCAAAATAAAAGCAGCACAAGGGGGATGCAGATCCTGGCCAGGAACAACGGCTGCTCTGCAGAGTTAGATAGCTGCTGGATTACTTGCTTTATAAATAGCACAACAAGGCAGCAGCCACCCTTCAGAACTAAACAACTGCAGAAACCTCCTGCTTCTAAAGGCTACTTCTCTTCAGTTTGGTGTGTGAACCACTGAGAGAAATCTGACGTGGGGACTGCTGTAAAGCAATCTGCTCTACCAACTAACAGATCTGCCTTCCACGCTCCTTGGGCACAATCCCCTGTCTGAAATACACTGAAGCAAATGGTCAATTTCTCAAGCATTCCATCAGTCCTAACCTCACCCTGTTCACAACAGGTGAGGGCTGTGCAGGACCGGACATCTCTGGGCTGACACCATTCAACAACAGAGAACTGAGCACAGAGGGGCTCAGCATGGACAGGGAAGTATAAGTTGGGAGAAAAGCATCAGGCCCCAGCTGCAGCCCAGGCAGGGGAATGGAGGAAGCCACCAGCTGTGGAACAGCTCCACTGTGCAAAGAAGCTGCTGTAAGCTGACACAAGGAGGCTTTCTAGAGGTCAGCCTCCCTGCAGTGCTGGTCAGGCACTCGCTGTGAGCCCCTCTCACCTGGTGGGAAGCGCCGCAGGGAGCGCCGTACATCCAGTAACACCTGCTGGTAATCCTTATTGTCCTCCCGCAGCTCCTTTCCTGCTGAAAGAAAAGAGGAAGTAGGTAATTGTGGAGTAGTGCAAAGGTACCAGGAAGAGCACTGGGAGATGGAACAGGCCAGGAGGATGAGGCCACACAACACCCCCATCCCATTATTTGTACGTCACACGCCAGACCTGTCCTCTCACTTTCACTGCTGCACAAACAGCAATCCAGTGCAAGGAAACGAGGCTATTATTTAAACAACGTATGTTAAAATGCTTAAACTGACACCACTCCCAGAGTTCCTGGAAATATCTTAGCTCCGCAATCTTGCTGTGAAATTCACTGCACGCTCAGCAACAGCAAGGCACAACATGCTGTGGAGGCAGTGAAGAATGGCTGAAAGAAATAATTCAGAGGGAAAAAAGCAAACACCCATTGGTAGCTAAGAGAGCTCTAACAGAAGTGAAAAGAATTTGCTGGCACACTACCTATGCTGTCACATGAAATGCAATGCTGTCTTCCAGCAGCTCTGATCACCTACCATAATCCAGCTCTTGACTGACATGGGGATACTTCTGAATGACCACAAATTCAGGAGCAACAACAGAACCTGTCCCTAGGGGCGGTGACTGTGACAGCTGCAGGACTTCCAGCTCCTAAACCACTGAGGTTTAAAGGCATGCAGGTGTCACATCACGCAGGTCATTTCCCCTCCTTCCCTTCTGAGCAAACATCACGCAGGCTTCACACAAACTGCCTCACCTGCAGCTGGCAGACAGCTCAGCACATCCCATCCCAGCACTCCTCAGTACAGCCATCTCACCAAAGAGCGACCAAAAACAGCCTGACACTTCATGCTACCAACTGACGTATGTGTGCCACCCAACCACACAGTGCCACAAGAACCACATCTAAAGCAAACTTGTTTCTAGCACTGTCACTGAAGATAACGACACCTCCAGAAAACAACAGAAACGTTGTTTTAGGAAGTCCTCTGTTTCCTGATCTGCCATTTACGCACAATACAGAGCGCACAGCCTACGGTGTTCATTGTGCAGCACGAGTCCCTTTCTGTGTGAGATCAATAGGAAGCACTCCAGCATGCACAGAGAAAACTTAAAGCAGAAAGAATCTCATCAGAACCCTGTCTGGGCTGCCCTGTACCTGGCAGGGGGGGCAGGTCATCTGTGTTCACACTCAGCAGCTTTGGCCACACTTTGCAGCGGATCTCATCGGTCAGCAGCCCTCCTTCACTGATGGCCATTCGCCTGAGCGCTGCCACATCAATGGGGTCGCTGTTCAGGGCCTGGTAAATTTCTGCCACTTTTCTTTTCTTCTTAGAGTCAAAGTCTGCAAGAAAAGCACAAAGCAAGATAACAGGACATGGCAACACAGGCCCTGCTGGGACAGACCATGGACAACTCGCACTGTGACCAGCACAGGCTCAGCACTGGTTGTCCCACTGACACAGAAGTGCCACAGAGCTGTTTGTCACCTTCATCAGATCACAGCTCCACACAGGACCGTGATGGCAGCACGGAGCCATTTTGTAACTGTTTCCACTCCAGGAAGGGCTGACTCAGCCCCAGCTCAGGTGTTGTGCACCCTGTAACACCTGGGCCTCATGTTCCTGCTGATTCCTGGTGGGGCAGCAGCTCCTGGCTACCATCAGCCCAGGGAGAGGTCTGAACTACTGACAGCAGCTGTCCCAAGGAGGGTTTAAACCAGTTACATGCATCGCAATGTGCTGACTTACCTCCCAACAAACACAAACTTGCTAGCTGTTAGCTTTGTGCAGGTGAGCTGCTATTAAAGGAACTGCTTTGTAGAGCACAGGGATTCTGGGGCAGGGAGGGGAGAGAATAACGCACGCAGAGGGTGGGTTTCACATGGGTTAAATACACAGATGGCACACAGGAGGATTTAGTGTGGGGCTGAGGAAGGGCACTGCTTCACCCTGTCCATGGTGCAGGTCAGCACAGCCTCAGGTGGGCAGCAGGGAGGCAGTTCAGGGCTACTCCACGCAACACGCAGCTCCCATCTCGCTGCTCACAGAGGCTCTGAAGGGCCATGCAGGGTGAGGCTGCCAACACCACCCTTCCTCAGAGGGCTTTTCCAAGGGACGGAGCTCCCACTGCTCATGGAACCCAGCCGGGATCCACCGGATGAGGAACTGCAGAGGACGTGGGCCGGGAGGAGCCGGGTGGGGCAGACTCTCCCTGACGCCCACCTCCTGCTGTCCTGTTGGGTTCCGGTGCTCGTGGGACGCACAGGAGCCACACAGCGAGGCGGTGAGCGCTGAGCATCTTTTTTGGAACACTTTTTGGATGAAAACCCACCACAGCAGCCTGCGGGAGAGCTTCAGCTCCCTCTGAACGCAGCACCAACCTTAAAACATCCAGCAAGCCCCCGGTGACCGCAGCTTCCCTTCCCTTCCTTTCCCCTCCCCTTCCCCTCCCACCCATCGCACACACGGCACCGACGAGTCCCCAACGGCCGCACCCCGCGGTGCCCCATCCCGGAGCCAAACGCCCCCCGATGTCCCCCCGCCACAACGCCCGGCCACAACGCCCCGCCCCGCCGCATGGGGGCGCGCTGCCAGCGACCCCACCCAGCGCCCGCGAGGTGGCGCTCGAGCACCCCCAGCCCACTCCCCTGAGTGAGGAGGCGCTGCCCCCCCCGCCGTAGGCCCGGCCGGGCCGTACCGTGGCCGCCGACGCCGTTGCGCGGCGGGCTCCGCCGGGCCATGTTTGTTCCCGGGCGCTGCGGCGCATGCCGGGCCGACGGCCGGGCCGGGTTGGGGCTGGGCGCTCCCGCACCGCCCGGTCCGGTCCCGTCCCTTCCGCGCCCCCACCCGCTCCCCCGCCCCTCCGCCGGCGGCGCGCGGGTGTGACGTCACGACGCTGCAGTGCGCAGGCGCGGCCGCGTGGCGGTGGCACGTGGGCGGGGCGAACGCGCGCACGCGCAGACGAAGCCGGGAAGCACGTGTGCCGCTCCGGGCCCGGCCCCAATCCTGCGAGCCTTCGGGTTATGGCAAAACGATGTAAAAACGTGACGCGGCTCCGCGGTACAGCGCCCTCCCGGCCACCCGCCGGGGCAGATCGCACGCAATGAGCCGTACGGCAGCAGGAGGCGATGCTCACCCGGCTTCAAACGCAGCTCCGTAGCCTCCTGCCCCCCAACAACCTCACTCGGAGTAAGGAAAGATCTGGGCTCGGGGTCCCGCGCCGCTCACAGCACTGTGCGAACTGCCACGCGTTGTGTTCGCTCGTAGTCGGTGCTTAAAGACGCAGCACAGCCAGCAGGACGAGGCCACGTTGCTCCCAGGCCCCGCTCCTCCCGCCCGAAGGAAAGGAAGTGTTGAGAACTCCCCAAAGAAACGAGCGATGGACAGAAGCAGCAGCTGCTGCGATGGTTTAGGGTGGGAGGTGTGCGTGTGTGTCCGTGTGTGTGACACCACCCCTGAGCCCCCTACACAGGGAACTTAAATCTAACCTCGATAAATAAAACCAAATGTTTATTTACACCAAAGAATTCCAACACTGGATCTTTCACATATGAAGGACAAAGTATATATACACAGCAAGGGGTAGCAGGGCTGTAACAGGGGTGCTTTTTTTTTTTCTTCTTTGTTGTCAATGATAATATTTGTCCACAATTACTGATCTACCATTTCAGTTTAAGTTAAGTCTGCTCGCTCCTTCCTCTCAGTGCATATTTACAAGACTGTGAGGTAACTGGTATTCTCACCACATGGCACGTGAGGGAGGGGATGGTGGGTGAAGATGTGGTATCTGACTTGGCGCAGTCTGATTTTTCCAGCTTTAAGTTGCCACCAGCTTGAAACCTATATCAACAATTTAAAAACAATATACCCAATAACAAACTAATTCCAGAGATCCAAGCCAAGCAATGGCAGGAAGCCCCCCCTTCCACGAGAAAGGTGCTGATCAGAGGTCGGCTCTAAAGCAGCACCTTTAACAGGAGGTGGAGAGGACTTCAGTTGGATCGGTCACTTTA
Source organism: Chrysolophus pictus (assembly GCA_037305975.1). Lineage (NCBI taxonomy): Eukaryota > Metazoa > Chordata > Aves > Galliformes > Phasianidae > Chrysolophus > Chrysolophus pictus. The sequence continues at coordinate 4,070,275 of CM074595.1, forward strand.
TGTTTTAAGACTAAAATTACATGCAAGGGGGTGAGTTGGCATTCTGCTTGGCTCCTAAGGAGACATGATTTGATCAAAATAGGGTTTTAGACATTATCTGCACTTCTTTTAAGTTTATACCACCTCTCCGTACTGGAATTGTCTCCTCAGTGTACTGAATCATATGCAGGCTACGGGGTTAAAGTGAGTGAGTGGTACTTAAAGAATCCCCCTCCCCTGCCTCATGAAGACTTGGTTTGGTAGTCTCTGGAGAACAGCACGATCCCCCAAGGTGTATGCTTGTGGAGGAGTAATGGTGGGAACATGAAGAGATTTCCAGCAGGATGCAATAGTTTGGAAATGCTGTTGACTCATCTTTGCTCTTAAATGAAGAGTACTTTTTTTGGGGGGGGGGAGGGGGGGAGGGGAAACTGTCCGAGAAATTTTCCATCTGTAGGTATTTTCAGGGAATCCCCTGAGTTACGAAAAGTTCAAGTAAAAAAAGAAAAATCAGCCTATAATAATTTTGTATATAATGACTGAACTACTATAAATCCACAAGCAACAGTTCAGACACGGTGCCTCCAAAGCGTTCATCCCCTCCCTTCCCCTGCCAGGCACGAGCTGCGTCCTGAGGAGAGGCGGAGGGGGAAACCTCTTCCCCACCTGACTCAGCTCAGGCAGCAGGAGACAGAACCCATCACTACTGCTGAGCGCCTGCAGCAGCTGGAACGGGCATCCCCAGGGTGGTGGTGGCAGAAATGACAGGTGAGCCTGCTAGAGGTCCAAGGGGTGAAGGTGTTGGCACTGAAGAAATCCCTGAAACAGAGACAGGTAAGCAAGAGTTAGAGTGAAATGGGTGCACTGATATCCAGGACAGCTCTGCTTCTTCTTAAAGGACAAGTCATCCTCGCAGGTCACTTTGTTACATTTTCAGAGCTACCGAAATAAGCTGAGAGTAAAGATCTTTAACTGTTCTCAGCAGCCTCTGAGAAAAAGCTCAATTTATACACATTTAAGTGTCACCAAGGGGCAGATGTGGTAGCATCACTGTCCTTCCAACTGTTGCCAGAAATTCCACCTCCAAAGCATTTTATAAAATGCAAGACCAGAAAAACAGGTCAACCTGCAGCAAGGCCTGTTCTCCCTCTTTCCCACCCATGTCTTTTTAGCCCTGTCTTCATCATCAGTTCTAGGAGGTGCCCTAACATCCCACCTCAGAACTCACCCTCCCACTCACAGAAACTCATTAAAACATTGTGCACCAAGAAGAGTCAATGGCAGAACTGACCTGACATCATACTCGCACTGCTGACAGGAGTGCTGCCACCCGGCATGTTGGACGAGCCCATCCGAGCCTGGTCTTTCACAATGGGATCTAGGAAGAGCACACTGTCCTTAAGCACCGTGTTGCCAGACAGCAGCTGAGGCACACTGCTTGCCTGGCCTCAGTGAACAGCCAGTGCTGGCGAGCTGTCTGCATCAGAGATGATATCAACCATCATCTACTGGAGCACAGAAGTTTGCACCAACTCCGCTGGAGAGCATCCAACAGGGTACAAAGGTAACGTAACTAAAAGATCCAGAAGTTAAGGACAAGTTGCCTAAATTACGTGGTCTGGAGATCAGCAGAACTGCTTGGTACTAGAAGCTGAAATCATGGCAGTTATCTCCTTTCTATGTCAGATATTTCATAAAACTAAACCCAGAAAATGAATGCAGTGAGCAGAAACATCGTAGGGGATAACAAATCATGTCTCCAACCATATCCCACAGCTGTGAACTCTAACGAGGTCCAAGTGATAACTGTTGCCTTTCTTAAGATGCATCCAATTCGCTCACCATTTTCAGCTGCAGGTAAAAAGCACTACGGTCAGAACTGTGACATCCCCTTCCTGCCTCCCAAACCTACTGCAGCAGGTGAAGTAATTTCAAGTTTGCCTTTCCTCATGATGCCTTCAGTACAACCTTTATCTGCATCTAGACACAAATTAATTTTGCTGTTTCCCAATTCTCTCTTTCATGGCTTTCAGCTTTGCTAATGCTCATATTTGCAAAACATTTCAGCTGAACATTTGCCACAAGCATAATACTGTTGTTTGTTACAGAAGTCAGCTCAGCACCAAGAAAAATGAAGTACCTGAGCAAATATTCATATTTGTGTTGTTATACAGCTGTTCTCACAAATCTTAATATGTAGGTTTGTGGGAAAACTGCAAGCATTTAAGCATTAATTTTTCACGTTTACTAGTGCAAGTTTCATTTTTGCCTGAAAAAACAAGACTTCAACACACCACTGACTAAGGCACATATTTAGCAACAAGATGACTTCAAAGGGCCTGTTTCTCAACAAAGCAGAGTTACCTGGTTTCATCAAACACAGGAATCCTTATATCCAGACACCTGCTGAAATTAGCACAGGTTAAACAGCAAAGATTCTTTAATGCAGTGCTGCTGATTCACTGCCCTGACAGAGGCACACAACGCTGCTTCCTCAGATGCTGCAGATGGCAATGGCCTACTTATCCACCTCAGAGACGAGCAGCCTCAGCTCCAGCACAACTATTTGCAAAGAACTGGCTTCTCATGTTGCAATTCTTAGCTCTGTACAACCTACTCGGATGGAGATTTCCCAGAGGAAAGAATGCAGAGGAAGAACTGTGTGAACAGCAGACGGTTGTAAGACCTGCTACTTACAGAAGTAGGGGTGTTCCATGGCTTCTCTTGCTGTGAGTCGTGACTGGTGATCATATCGCAACAGCTTGTCTAAGAAATCCAGAGCTTCAGGACTCACCAGATGTTGGTTCTCGCTATGAACAAAGCGCTCCCATCGTTTACGGGAGTGTCTGCAGAAAACGAGGCACCCAAGTGAGATGAGGCAGAGCACACAGGTGCCAGACTTCCTATTTTTTTTTTTTTTTTTAAGATAGGACTGTAATAGATGCCCATCTCAAAGACACATCACTGCTTGCTGCAGCAGCAAGGGGGCTGAACTGAACTGGAGCACAGCAGAGCAGTACACCGTGCCACCACGTGGCGGCACAGCTGCCATGCTTCATGACAGCATGAGGTTAGTATGAACGGATAGGCCTGAAGCCTCAGGTTCTGCTCTTCTGTTACACTCTGAACATTGTTTCCTTGTAGTTTTGGCACATGTCACACATGACATAACTACGAGGAAAATAATATGTGAGTGCCATCAGCAGAAATTCATTTCCTATATGACAGTCTTGAGAACCATTTTTCTACAATACCAGAAGGAGCATTGGCCCTTCATGCTTTATGCTCTGGCAGTTCAATTATTAACCTAAATGACATTTAAAACTCTTTCCTCAAATGTGTCTGCAGATAAAGGTGCATGGGAAGCACTGGCAAAGGGGGTCAAAAGCACAACGTAACAGTTTTCTTTAAAACAAAAGTCTTTGTTTACTTCAAGCTCCAACTCCACCAAGAGCTCATGATCTTCTGAACTACCTCACAGCTTGGCTCACCTGCCCAAGATGTCATTGAAACGTGGATCCAGTTCAATGTTGTATTTGTCAATGTAGTCGTACAGATCTTCTGTTCCCAGCACCTTGGCTATCCTCACCAGCTAGGAACAAACAGAAAAATCAGTCAGTGCCATGAGGGAATAATAACATCAGAGCCAGCACAAAGATACTGCAGCATATTCCCTTGGGAGCTTGAACATAGTCTGAGACAGCAGGCATGGGGGCAGTTGGAGCTGTGAGATGACCCATGTATAATTGTGGGCACCAAAAGTGTGTCGCCACTCAGTAAGGGCTTTGTAACCCAAAGCAGCCTGGAGGAAGCTGTGTGCCCTAACATAACTAACAGTTAAAAGATGGATAGGACAGGGGCTTTCCTGTAACCTCAGGAATAGTGGTTCTATATCCCAGAACACACCAGCCTTAATAAAAGCAAGATTATAACTTTTACCAGATACATACCAAGGAGCTCAAAAATACAAAGTATTACAAAACTATTTCTATTTGCTGTTTTAGATGACCTTGCATGATTAAAAAAAAAAAAGGAAAGGAACATGACTTCAAACTGAGCATAGAAGCCATTAAAGAAATGTTTAAATTCTTCTTTGGATTCCTTGATAGAAGTGTAACCAGAAAATCTTCACTGTGAGAAGAGAAGAGAGGTACATGACCAGCTCTCACCTGATCATAGTTGTCATGGCCATGGAAAAATGGCTCCTTTCGGAATATCATACTAGCCAACATGCAACCCAAGCTCCACATATCCAGACTGTAATCATACATCTGTACAAAACCAGAAGGACAATTCAATTTCTAATGAATTCAGCAGAAAAGACTCCCAAAACTAACAGGTTCCCCCTCCCTCCAGAAATGCAAACATGGCCATATTACACCAGGAACAAACATATTAATGCATCTTCATTATCAGACCACTGTTCAACTCAGTGTGAACAGTTCACACAGCATTAGCTACTCTCACAAAGACTTTGCTTCATTTCTGTTCCCTACTGCACAACTAGGCTTGATTAAAAAAAATTCAACATTTGTATTCCAACATCCATGATGAAAGATCAGCTCTTCAAGTCCTCAGGTAACTCACTCAGTAGCTTTACATCCATTGCTTTCTGCAGGTATTTTAGAACAGACCACCTTCAGTATCAGGTTGCTAAATACCTGAATTTCTGGTTCACTATCTGGGAACGTCAAGGTTTTCTGCATACACATCAGTGGTAAATCCTGGTAATTCTTACCTGATAATCTACAAGGAGTTCAGGTCCTTTGAAATATCTGGAAGCCACTCTGACATTGTACTCCTGGCCAGGGTGATAGAACTCAGCCAAACCCCAATCTATTAGTCTAAGCTAGAAATGGTAGAAAACAACGAAAAACATCAAGGGATGTGCCAAGCTCTCCACCTACTGAATCATGCTACGAGTCTACCTGAAAGCTTCATTTACAAGCTCTCTCTGTTCAGTTAATTTGAAATTGATCAGAGTATCTGTTTAGATATTCTCCACACACCAAAGACCATCAACCACTCTAAGTCAAATCTCTCCTTACCAACCAGCCAAAACACGTAATCCATAAAAATCTTAAGTGGCTCACAAGATTTCAAGATTCTTCATGTGATGGAAGCACAGTTCCCCTATGCCCCTCCCCCCCAAAGATATCTGCTAGTACCTCTACATGGGAATACCAAAAATAAATCCCTGTTTTGCCAAGAGAAAAGTAGGACCCTTCCCTGCCCTGCAGTACCTTTCTGTGCTCATGATCAATCATGACGTTGTGAGGTTTGACATCTCTGTGCATGATTCCCATGCTATGGCAGTAATCTAGAGCCTGTAAGTGACAAAGAAGCAGATGCTGGAGTTGCAAGAACCTTTCAAGTTCAGAAGTATTTCTGCATATACCAAGGTTAACTAGGTAGCATGACTTCACTGTTCAGTGATACATTCAGAACTAGACTCAGACCACAGCAAAGACCTCTACAGTCCCTCTCACAGGGAAGTCCCAGCAAAAGAAGTGCCTGATTTCACCTCCTGCATTTACTCAAAAAAAAAAAAAAAAAAAAAAAAAGGATTTCTGGATTTCTCAGTGTTGTATCCAGATGAGGGCTTTACTATCCTCAATAAAATTTCTTGTGGAAACGTGGCTAAACAATTGTTAATGTACTGATTTGATGTCTATTTTTAAAACCAATTCTTTCATAGGCCTTCCCTTCCCCCGTTAGTGACAAGATAACCATTTCAAAAGGATCAGCTGAATACAAAGCTAAGAAACAAACCAACAAAACAGGAAAACCCCAACTTACCTTCAAAATCTCATACATGTAGAATCGAATATCATAATCTGTTAATGTCTGGTATAATTGCTGTGGGAAACAAATACATCCCATCAGTGGTCAACACCAAAGAAAAATATCACAACTGTGCCAATCCAGTTCTGTCCTCAGCTAATGTGATTCTCCAAACCCATTTGAATGAACAGTGAACATTTCCCAAGTTGCTCTGGCTCCACAGATACTCAGCCTGTTCCTCTCCCATAAAATCACATACACAGCTTACTTCAGCTGTGATCAGGAGGTACACTCTGCTCTGGTTCCTGTCACTAACTCCCTCAGCACTAGCCCACCAACTGCACAATTCATTATCATAAAGTGGGTGCTCCCACTTTGAGTAAAGCTGTCGCAGGCATTGATGGTCTACAAGGTAACGGATGAATTTGCTTTTAGCAAACAGAATATCACAGGAATCTGGATCTTTACCTTCTAACTTCTGTGGTAAAATGGTACTAAGGAACTAAATACAAACTTCTATCCAAGTGCATTCATCTTCAAAGACCACTGGTATGTTGGAAGGAAATGATTAAATAACCTGCCTTCCCTCTATATATTAGTTTTTTCCCCAGAACATTACAAGTGGTTTCTGAATGGAAAACACAGAAGGTCAGAACTCATACTATACCTTAAAGTCTGTGTTGTTTACATGTTCAAAAACCAAAGCAGGGGTCCGAGACTGAAACAGAGAGAAAAGTGTTCAGCCTTGTTGAGATAAACTGTTTCCATTCAAGATAATGCATTCAATCATTTCAACTCCTAAAATTCCTTCAAAAAAAAAAAAAAAACCGCTCTGCCTCAGGCACAGTTGCAATTTCCCTCAGAACAGAGTCTGCAGCCCACTGCAGTTCTGTCTGTAGAACAAATGAACACGTCTCAGTTCACTGCTGCTTCCTTACAGAGTGAGGGGCAGAAGTGACCTGTGGGGGAAAAGGCCTCTAAAAGAAGTTAATCAGATTAAGAACTGATCTCATTAAGGGATTCAAAAGCAGGATTTAAGGGCAGAGGAAAACAAAAATGTCAGATCAGAGCTGAAGTGAAACACAAACCTTACCCACAAACCCAAAGTACCCTTTACATCCTGTCCATACTCACCACAGGATCTTTTACTATATCTGCAAGAGTGATTATATTGGGACCGCCTCGCAAGTTTTCTAAGATCTTGATTTCACGCTTGATTTTCTTCTTTTTAACAGGCTGAAGAACAAAACACCAAAGCATAAGACAAAGTGGCCCATAAAGTGAGGCAAACAGACACAACAGATGACAAAGGTACCTGACTGCAAGTTAGCAAAATACATCAGCACCTTTACAAGTTAAGTTCCAACAGCTACACTTTGTCGTTACCTATGAATCATTCCAGTAAGAACTCACATCTCTGAACACATTCCAACAGTCAAAATTAACTGACATTTGCTAAATGTACAGTTATAAGAAACTCATCAGCTATCCAAAGGCCACACTAAACAAAGATATTTCACCAGTCAAGGTTGTGGAACAAAAAGTTTCCAGGAGACCTTAACTCAGCCTGGAAGAATATTACATCTGCAATGGAACATGCAAAGCAGAAATTATAAATTTAAGGTTAGCAGGCTCTGAATTTTATCACTGCCTTTAAAGGACAACAGTCCTGCGAGCTTATAGGCTTCATTCCATGTAAAAACATGCTGAAGTTCTGGTAGTTAAAGGAGGTGAGAATTCTTTAGTCAGCTGCTGAAAGCTTTTCTAACTCCAAGTAAGAACACATTCAGAAACATGTTGCACATCAGGACTTCTTTAAGAGAAAGGTTAATTCCTTACAGGTAGAGATTTAACTTAATAACCAAGCATATGGCTTCTTATTAAGAGGTTGCAGTGATAGCCTATTTCACTGAAGGGGACTCTGAAGCCAGACTTCAAGGATTTCAGTTTTAGAACACAAGACACTTTAGACCAACTGCAGCATTTTCTGGCCTCCCAGTCACTTCAGGACCAATCTCATGTTTTCCCCAAACCCCTGCTCACCTTGAGAATTTTAACAACTACTTTTTCATTATTTGTAATGTTGATGGCTTCAAATACTTCACTGTATTTGCCTCGGCCTAATTTTCGAACTAGCTGGTAGTCATCTTGATTTCTGTGGAGATAAATAGGTAAAGAATTCCAAATAGCTCAGACATTTTCATCAGAATTTACAAGGTGCTCCTTAACTCTAAATCACTGCCTCCCCCTTCCAGACAAGGTGGATAAACAAGCATCTTCAGTCTACTGAAGGCCATGATTACGAACTGAGAGAAGCGGGGAGCTTCTCTTTGTCCAAGCCCAATTCAACCTAGAAGTTGTTTCTTCTGCAGTAGTAATGTGAGCCCATCTGGACTTCAGCAAACTCAAGCTATCCTTTCCAGAGTCTATGTAGGTTTGGGAGCTACATTTTTCCTAATATAACACTAGGAAAACATCAGTAAAGCTATCAAGACAAAAAACTTCAGTGCTAGCCCATTTAATAGCAGACCAGGCACAAGACACCACTTCTATTCAGCACAGCATGCATTTCAAAAACCAGGAACTGCATCAAAGCTGAGGACAGGGCTGTCTGGACCCTGCCCACAAAAGCAGGAGCACAGAGCCATGAAGCTGCATCACTGCCATCTGATTCTTGGACATTTCATTAGATATATAGATGTCTTTTGTAGTCACTTGCAGAGAGAAGGTCACAAGGAGACGTACTATTCCAGTTTGCTGAGTCTCTTCACTCCTCCAAATCAGAACCATTTTTCCAGGCCCACTCCCAGAGCCATTTAGCCTGTTTCAGATAAAAGACTTTCTTCTGAAAGAAAAAGTTTCCTGACCGCACGTCAAAAGCTATTCAAACCAAAATCTTAATGGAGACACTAAAAACATCCTTGTGTTGCCAGGGATCTAAACATTTGACAAGAGACGATGTCAAATACACAACAGGCTATTTTGCCATTTCTGCAATTCCAAAAAAAAAGCTGTGATCCTAACTTGCCATGTACACCAGATATCTGCCAAAGAGCATGAAAGCCTAACGCAGCACAGGTGCCAAAGCTTCCCTTGCACCACTCTGCCAGACCCTACATGGATCCTGCCCAGCCCAAACTTACCCCCACTCAACCACATGCGACTCGTAGTCCCAGTACTCCCGGGGTCTGTGTGTGTTCACATCCGTGTAAACCCTGGCCCTGCTCGGCACGGGTCCCGACATATCAGACAGGTTGGCAGGTGGAAGCGATGAGATGTCTGAAACCAGAGGCTACCCAATCTCCAAAGTAGGACAGAGGAGAAAGGCCTCAGACAGGCCTCTGGTTCTTCCAACTAAAGAGAGAGAGAAAATAAACCGAAGGTTAAAATCTCAAGATACTATAAAAATATTTAAGTTAATAATTAAAAGCTGTTGAGAAGAAGTTGGAGTCCAGCCACAGAGCTGGGATCATTTGTCAGGACCTGAAAACCATTTGTCTGCTTTCCCTCACACAAGACAGGATCATTTGGACCCAACAGCAGAACAAACACCCTGTACACATCTTGCAACTTTCAGTACCAAGTATCCAACTTATGGCTGAAAAGATAACTTTCTACAAGGGAAAAAATGCAGCATGCTCTGTATCAGCAGACGGGCTCCTCCCTTCAGCTCTGCAGCAAAGGCAACAGCCACCTACTGCAACTTTTCTCCACCCCAGGCGAGTTCATGCCAGTGCAGAACCAGAACCCTTTACTCACTGTGTGCTGCACATCCTGCCCCTCTTGCAGCACACTGACAAGCTGTGCTGCCAACAGCAGACAGATTTACAAGGCGGTCACCTGTGCAACCTAAGTTAAGCACACCCCCAAGTTTCAATTTCTAGAAACACAATCTTCATTTAAAGCAGAATTTCAGGCCTGTTAAGTTTCACCATTGTTATGACTAGTTGAAGTAACTGAGCAGGAAGCTGCTATTCAAACACATGCTCTAATTTCTGAATATTTAAGACAACAGTAGCTTACTCTAAGAACTACACTAATCGTGCAGTGCAGCTCTGGTTTCCAGCCTGCCATAAGACCTAGTATTCACTACTGATTTCTCACTCAGTGACCATACAGAGAAGTTCACTCAAACCCCTGCAGAGGAATCATAGTTGACAAGTGTGCTTCTTAGCACAAATGAGCTCCTTGGTGCAGAGGCAAAACCTGTTTATGGAGCACACTGCTTTTTCAGGCCTGGTCAAAGGATGCAGCTAACATCAGTGGGACCTCAATCAGCAGGACAGTGATCACATCACCTCCCAGCCCAAATTCAGAGTGTGCTTCCAATGCTGTCAGTGCAAACACACTGCAAGGGCTACAACACCCTGAAGTGAGGGATGGAAAGCAGCACCTACAGGTGATCCTACCAATATTACCCAATAGAATTAGAATGCACAAATATTATGGTGGCATAAAAACTTCAAGTCAGTAATGACGGCTCCTGTATAAAAACCAAATTGTTGAGACTCTGGACAAGCCTCATGGTGTTTATAAATCCAGGCTATCTATTAACAGCACACTGGTAAAGGCAATAAAGCATGCCAAAAAACTCATACAGAATGTTTTTTTTTCTTTTCAATAGGCCAGAAGCAGGCAGAGGAAAGCTCTCCATTTTGCCAAGCATTAAGTGCTATGATTTTATACCGGATGTATTGTCCTGCCTAAATAAAAGCAGTGCCTTGCACCCCTCCAATCTTTCTCCACGAGTGAAAGCTGACATACTTTTAAAACATTTAAATACAAGAATGTCTTTGTCAGCTTTCAAAATAACTTTGGAGGAAGGAAGCTGTATCAGAGTCTGAAGGAGCATTGTTTGGCATGCAGCACAAGGCAGAGACTGCATGGCTGTGGTCACAGAACGGCCCTCCGTGGGCAATGCTATAACCCAAATGAACGGGAATTATTTGCTATGCAATCCTATCCCTTCATGCAACTACTACACTGCAGGAAGAAGTAATAGCACCATTAATCAGAAATTAATAAGACCTAGAAAACTGTTCAGAGCTGTTAAGTTTAGGCTACCAGGATGTATCACGCCAGCAGAAAATTCTAGAAGTCAAATCCTGCTCTGCTGACAGTGTCCTGTCCATGGCTTTGATGTCTGCAGCAGGGAGCCCAGAGGCACAAACCCTCCTCCTGCACTGTTTCCTACAGCTCCACCAGCAGCCGCCTGCTTTGGATGCAAGAATGTCTGCGACAGCTCTTCCTGGCACGAGCTAACCAAGCCTTCTCTCATAGCACAATCCATGGTAACGTGGGTTATTTTTTGACCTGGTGACACACAAATGCTGTGGCAGGCAGCTGCAGGTAGGCAGGGAAGCATTCATCCAGCCTCCAGGCTGAGAAGGGACACAGCACTGTTCTGAAGTCTGCAATGGAGGTGTGATTGACTTCTGACAGCAAGGGACAGGGCAACATCCAGGTAACAGCAAGAAGTATAACTGAAAAAAAAACCAACCACCTATTCCTGGGCAAAATATTCCTCTACCAAAATACACATTTCAATAGATCAGACAGCAGTCATCTCAGACCTCAAACCATTTATGTGGCATGACTCAGCTGCTCAGAAAGTCAGTGTGTATTCCAAGACTGCATTAGCAGAACATGCAAGTTCACTACAATGCTCTCAGCACTGTGCAGTTAATTTAATTTCAAAGTTTCATCATCGTGTTTTTGTTTCTCCTATCTCCTCGTGCTTCCAGCAGGTTTTCCACTTGCTTTTCTGTCTGCCCAACGCTGCTTGTGTGGGACCTACACAAAGAATCAGAGAGTATCTGGAGTTGGAAGGGTCCCACAAGGATCAAGGCCAACTCCAGTCTCCACACAGACAACCCAGTGTCTGAGATGACTGAGCAATTCTAATTTTTAAGCACAATCCATATCAACACAACATGATTGTTCCACACTACCCAGCAAGATCACTTCTTCAGCAGGCAAAAAAAAAATTAAGAAATCAATCTCGTTATCCAAAGATAGATCAATTTTCACAGTAGATATTTCCTTGTCACGTAACTGCAGCCTAGCACAAGCTCTGTTGTAACAGACTGCTCAGAGGTTTTTACAGGAAATCAACTATAGCTTCTAAGAATGGCACACACAGTGCCTAATTATGAAGGTAGGTATTACCATCTACTGCTTTTTTAAGTGGAAAGGAGAGAATACAGATAATTTGGTTTTAAAGCAAACAAAATTACTTACACAAACTTACCTCACCTGAAAGCTTCTCACTCCCCCTACTCAAACTGCTAAGGAACATGCATATATTTTGCATTCACTACACCTGCAGAGGGATAATCTTGCAATGAATCCAAATTCTTTGACAGAGGGGACAAAGAGGGATAAATAGCTGTCATGCAGTTTTAAGGTAGGAAATACACAGTACAAGTAGCAATTACACCTAACTGAGATGAGTGTCCTGAGCTTATTAGAAAGGTTAAACTCTATTACTGCAGTCAGAATCCAAACAGAAGATGCCATTTATTAATTCCTGCATACATGACTTCCAGCATCCTAGAATAATTTACTTATTATTTGGACCACCAAAAGTAACCTATGTTGTAGGTAAGGTTGCTGTGACTAGTATCACCAACAAGAATGACAACCACCCTCACAATGAGAAGAAATAACTTCTGTATCTAATCAGAATTTCTCATCATCTGGAGGCACTCCAGAGCTGTGCTGCAAAGTTCTGTAACCACGTCCCACCTCCACCATTACTCGTCCTCCCCAGTTCAGGCAAATTCCCTTCAGAAGCAGCAAAGAACCTGCAACAAAAGCAGACCAGACCAAATCCTCCATCTACAGAACTGAACCCACCGTGTCGTGGCAGTAAAACAGCAGTTCCTATGCTAGAGTGCAATGAGTTCAAAGTACTGTAGTACCTGCTGCACCTAGGCAGAAGCTCTGCTGTCATCAGTCCTCTGCTGGCAGACAGGAACCTGGTGCTCAAGTGCCACCAGCTGGCTGACTGTGAGCTGGAGCTAACCTTACAGCCTCCGTGTGACACTGAAACATTTGGGGCAATAGGGCAAGCAAAGCAAAAGCATTCAAGGACTCACGAAAACAAAACACACCTCTGAAAAAAAAACCTGTTATTTCTCTGGTTTAACTGAAGCGCGTAGCTAAGAAGCAGAAGCACGAGTCTGTAGGCAATGCAGCAGGTCAGTGAGGAACACAAAGCCCTCAGTTACCCGCCTGGCACTTGCTGTCCAGCTCTCTGCCTTGGCACTGCAAGGACACAGAGCAGCTATTCTGCCCCAGCTGTGTTTCTCCAGCAATACCTCTCAAGCAGACACTGCATGGTGGCAAACCCAAACAGGCCCAGCAGCTGGTTTCTGCACACAGGCCTGCCCTTAACTATGGTCTGTCAGTAGTAGCAAGCCAGCTATCAGCTCACCCTGCACCACAGGGCTCTGCTTATCCTGCATGCAGAACGGTGAGAACAGGGTCAAACTCCACACTGCTGATAAGTAGTCCATAGGAGTGCCTGAGAGTCAAAGTCAAGGGATCAGAACAGTTGTGCTGCCACCATACAGGAACGTAGGTCTACTAATTAAAAGAGGCCTCTTCTTCACAGTTTGACTTTCTCTAACAGCAGCTTGCTGTGCTACCTTTTGTGCCTGAAGTTCAGCAAAACAGTCAACAGATTTTCAATGTTTACTTTGAATTTGATTTTTAAAACTTTTTAATTCTTTAATTTATAGAAAACTCCTTTTTAAGAAGGGAATCTAGCATCTCAGCAGTGTTACTGTAATCCCTATGGCAACCCCTGTCCCCACCAGTGCACAACTACTACAGGGATTTCCTTTGCCTACTATCTTCCCAACTGCACCACTCTGAGCAAGTGGCACCAAAACACAGGCAAGGAATTAAGCAAATCAGCAGAAACACACCTACTTAGCCTCTAGTAAAATGCTTTTTTTCCCCCCTTTTTAAAGTCAGAAATAACTAAGGTACTGGATTTTTCCCCCCTCCTTTTAAAGGCAATGTTTTTAACATGGAGTGCCTCTCAAGTACGCAGTTACCAGAACCTGAAACCTAGAAATCTGCAGCAGTGTGACGCAGTGCACACAGCAAGCTGGAAGCCAAGAGCTTCCCAGAAGACTGTTGTCCTGGGGAACTCCAAGTACTACCCAAGTGATGACCTTTGTGGAGAAGGCTTGGAGTATAAATAAGGCACCCACAAACATAAGCATCACTTGACACTGGCCTGTCTGCAGGCTACTGCTCACAGCACAGCTAGCTCTTGTTGTCCCAGCAAGCAGGACACTGCTGGCTGCTTTGGTGTCACCCAGGCAGATCAGAGAGAACTTGGTCCCTTCTGTTCAATATCACAGTCAGTGCAGGTGACTCACTTGAACTTAGGTGGAGTCAGCAAAGAACATCCTATCAAAGGGGTAAAAAGTCCTAAGCTGCCCCACGCCAAAGCGCCAAGAGGATATTTCTATCACTTGGCCAATTCCAGACAAACTGTGCCAGACCACCTCCTCCTGCCCCCAGGCAGAAAGCCGGATGCTCAGAATGGTCACACAGGTCTGCAGACTTCCCTCTCACTTCTACTTTCCCCATGTAAGCTCATTATAAGCTGCAACTATGACTAAGTAAAGCTGTCAACAGACTGAAACAGACAACAGCCAGTTCATTATGGGGAAAAAAGCCCTCAACCAGTCGAGTTCTGTTATACTGCTCCTTTATTCCTGGTTACCAGAGAGACATTACCTTTCAGAGAAAATGGCTCAAACCCAACTTCTGAAATCCTAAGTATAGAAATGTGCTTTGTTAGTGGGAGGAAGCATTCCAGTTATTAGATAAAATTGGTTATAACCTCCTTCACATAGCCTATCTACCCCTTGCCTGTGAAGTCTCCCAAGAAGGAGCACTCACTTCTTCAGTGTTTGGAGAACATGTAGTACTGGGTAGAGGCTACTGAAATTAAAAGAGCAAGATATGCTTAAATACTATAATACAACCTACTGACAGCCAACATTATTCAAATCCCAGTTTAGGAAGAAACAATAATAACCAACTTGATAAAAAACATATATTCTATCTCACAACAGAAATCTGATGTCTGTATTTTCACAATAATGGAACCGCTGCAATACAGGACTGGAACAGATGACCTCCACAAGTCCCCTGCAGCCTATATTTCTCTGCAATTTTATAGCTGAAATAGAAATGAGCCTGGATTAACAGAACTGACATTTCACATCCTTTCCTGAAACCCATTTACCTACTAAAGGGACAGTATCAACCGAAAAGCAGATTTTTAACATCTAATTGAGTTGAAAGAAAGCTTCAGTTTGAAACCAAAAACTTTTCTCTTGATATTTTCTTGGAACAGCAGCCTGCTCTAACAACATGTTTCCAACAGAATTATTTTCCAGATTTCTTTTAAATAGCTGCTTGCGTCCGGCCCTGGAGAAATAATAAATCTAATGCATAAGGACCTCAAACGTTATTTTTAAGAAGAAACAGGAATATTGTGATTTAATTCAAGGTAGGACGTAGCCTGTCATCTCTTTTCCCTGATGGCTGGTCAAGAAACATCTTGGAGCAATTCTGTATTAGCAGTGTTCTAACATTGAGACTGGCTCTTTCTTTACCCATGTTACTAATTCCTCCTCTGAATTCCTTGCAGCTTCTGCCAGTGAAGAAGTAATCCCTCGTAATGTGGGCCTCAATTGAATAGAAGTCACAGGACCAATCACTGGAACGGTTTTACTGCAACTCCACAGTCCTGGGCACACCTCAGCTCTCCTGCTTTACAAACAGTGCAAGCAGCATCCCACGTCTGATAGGCACAGGGTGCTCCAGCAGCTCTGTCACAGTTAGCCTTCATTGTTGTTCAGAGCCATAGCAACAGAATGTTAGAAAAGCTCACACAGAGAATCATAGATCATCTACAGGTTTCCAGACTCTCAGCCTAGTTGGACAAGCATCCTTTGCAAAACTCCTGTGTTGGGAACTGCACATATACCTGGGCCAAACGAGCTGGGATTTCCTCCAGCAGCAGGAGGCTGCCAGTGACTGGAACGTTCCTCACTGCATCTCCTAAGGGATTCCATACAGAACAGCCAGTCAACTTCGCAAGTTCTTCTCTTCCCACCCATCCCATCAAATCATAGCTTCTCCTTCATATCTGAAGATCTGAGCTAGTTCACAGCACAAAGAGCAAAGGGAAAGCTTTTCCCAACACAAACCCACTACTTGGAATGAGCTGCAGCAGTCAGCAATGTTGGTGAGATTCCCGGGCCCTCAAAGCAGAGCGCGAAGGGCAGCAGCTCCGCCTGCTATGGCTCCCAACCCCCTCAAACAGGGCAGGTATTGTTATTGCCACCACTTCACATTCATGACACAATCAAATAAAAATGGCTACATGCCTAACTCAGAACAGACAGCAAAAAAAACCAGCTCCAAGTGTAGCCACAAACAGCCAAACCCGTGCACTCTGCAAACTAGAAAGTGGTGACAATCCTCTGCTGCCAGCATCTCTTGGCATTTGGGTGGGCTGAAGAAGAGGAGTTCTCCCTCACTATCAGGGATAGCTGAGGCTGTGTGCTACCTGGGGCATGTGACAGGCTGTAACACAGAATATAGGGTTTATTTTGTTTTTATTTTGAGCATTTCAAAGCAATTGCTTGCAAGGACTTCAACATAGAGCGAAGCGATTCTCTCTCTTCTAAACACATTCCTATAAATGAAGCTCTTGCTGGAGCTTTGGACAATATTTTCCTATAAGTCAATGACCAAAATTACCACTTCTGAGGTCTTGGCAAAACCAGGGACTTTTCCTGAAAGCTCAGAAAGGGGAATGTTTCAGCATCACCACAGGCTCTTCCCAGCTAACATCAGGTCAACTGGCAGCACCCTCCAGAAAGTTCTTCCTTTGTAATTACCACTAAGTGACACAGTTGTTTTCCACATTAATTAGTATGCAGAGTACTGACAGTGCCATGGCTCAGCTGATTTGACTCCCGCAGTTCACATGTGGCATGATTTAGCTAGAACTCAACAACTAAATGGAACCTGCTGTCGTAAAAGTGATTTGTTTTTCAGACTGATCAGGTGATTCCTAGAGGCAGGGAAAGTTACCAAAGCCAGAGGGTAAACCTGTCTGTATGGCACATAACCATTTCTTCAGGAAACCTCTGTGATCAGCTGCTTCCATCAAGCAGGCAGCGTACCATGGGCCATCTCTGCAGCTCAGCTGGCATCCAAAGGGCTGGGGAAGGGACACTCAAGGCAGCTCCATCTGAAATACTTCCAGCCATTGTTCTGCAGAAATGTGATGCTGTTAGCATGAGACATACCTAGCTACAACCACTCCGAAAATCAGAGGGAAACAAAATCACTTCTGAAACTCCAGAAATCATTCTCTATCATATACTGGCTACTCTAACACAGCACAACACAAGCTCAGTTTATGCAGCTACAGCCAGACACAGCAGCTCTCCTAGATATGGCAGGTGATGTCAACACACCAACTGAGAAACATGCCATTGTAATTTTTGTATTTTGCACCAGTGCTTTGGAAATTAACCAACACCTCATCGACACAGCATTCATCACTCCGTGTAACCCAGCAGGGATATCAGTGCTGAATCTACCTTTGCCACACTAAGCCAAACCACAGTGCTGGCAGCCCATGTGAGGACAAGCCTGACCATCTCCCAGCATTGCTCTGCACCCCTTGGAAAGGCCCAGTAAGGCCACTGGGCAGCATTAAGTCATGACTTGGGAAGAGGATAAGTTGTTGTGCCTTGTTAGAGGCACCCAAACATTCTGGAATGCCAGAACTTGTAGCTTTTAATTTGTAACTCAAGTTGAAGTCAAGCAAAACCACCTCCTCTTCCTTCTGGAATATCATCAGAGCTGTGGAATCTGCAGAAGGTAAGGCTGAAATTTAACAGCACGTCGGTAACAGCTAGAGAAATCTGCAACAAAACTTGTAAGAAAAGGAGCAGTGCAGAAGCTCTCGCTTTTCTATGCTAGAAATTAATTTGTTGTGTGCATCCATGCTGATCCATTTTCAGAACACTAAAAATAAAGACAGAGTGATGGCTCCTGCACACAGGGATGTGTGTGCTGCAGAACCGCCTCCTCCAAGGCGAGGAGCCCATGGGAGAAGTTCCGTACATCACCCTGGGCATGCAGGAGGACTTCTGGAGGTACTTCACCATGCTCTGAGACCTCCCCCACCCAGTCATTAGATTAAGTAGCTGGGTGGCCTGCTTCAGAAAGCAAATGGTAATATTTCTTAAAAATCTGGAAATTGATCACAGTAAGGTCACAGTCTACACACACACAGAAATAAGATCTGTGGAAAATTCAAGTTATTGAAATTAGAACCTTTCAAATATGAGCCTGGGCTAGAGCTGTCCTGGGTTCACAAAGAGCTCCAAGGCCTCCCCTCTGCTCCTCCCCACCCCTCTGTTCAGTCTCCCAAACAGCAACAAGAAGTGCACAGCGAAATAAATCTGTTGGAATTAAGCTGCCCAGAACAGCCTGGCCAAAGGTACGACTCATGTTAAGATCACTTCACTGCTCCTCTACTGCTGAGGCCTGACCAACAGGAGATATCCTTGAACTGTTGATCCTACAAGAACATCAACAATCCCATTTCTGATTATCCTTTCCTACTGAAAGACAGGTTGGGCATCTCAGTGGCAAATTCAGATGGAGTGTGAGAAATGGGCTTTAAACACACTGCTTTAATCACCAGAACTAATAGCAGCTCACACAGCTGCAGTCTCCTTTTCAAAGTGGCCTTTCTAGATCTGAAGGAGAACATCTTTTCTCCAATCAGGTTTCATAAAGCCCAGAGAAATCAGCTCTTGGAAGCCCCTGGAAGGAGAAATCCAGGCTCAGATGATTATCCAAGTAATCTTCCAATCAAAAGCAGGTGACAGCTTCAGTGAAATTAAGTCCCTTCTGATCTTAAAACCTGGGGTGTTTATTCTCTTAAGACCCTCAGAGGACAAGAAAATCCAAGATGGCACCAACCTCACCGCAGTTCACAAACCAGATACCTCAGTGCAAGCAATTGAGAACTGACAAGCCATTGAGGTGACAGCTCTGGTAACCCAGAAATAAAACCCTGCCCCTTCAGAAATGTGACATGAAATTTATCACACCAGCACAATGTCACCCATTTGCTTCTCCTGTCTTCCTTGCTGTTATTCCTTTGAGGACATGAGGAAATGTAGAAAGAGAAAATTTGTTCTATAAGGAGAAAATGCAGGAAAAAAAAGGAGTGGAAATGGTAAGGAGACTGACATTTCATACAGCTGGAAGAAGTTACCTCCCCATTCCTTTCATCATTTTAGAAACACAGTTTCTTTCTCTATAACTCTATTACCATCTTTTGCTGTCTGACCTCCCAATATTCCCACCAGAACTGTTTTAGGCATTGAAAAATGCTTGGAATCTCTTATACTACAGTGATTTTGTCACTCCTTTGCAAAACTGTACTTTTTCCAGATTTTCCCTCAATAATTCCCACTCACATTGCTTGCATTATTGCTCTCACTTTGCATCACCTTTTCTCAAGCAAATGAATACCATTAACTGACACTTCAAAAGACTTAATTCTACTAAGTTTCATGAAATATTCCCTGATCCAGTTTCCTCCAAATTTGCTAGAACCTACTGCCAAGTTTTACCATCCTTCTTCCACAGAACCATTATTTCCAACAGAACCCACTTCTCCTCAAACCATGAATCCATACACCCCGCCACAACCAGAACCTGCTCTGCATCAGCCACACGTAAGTATGTGCCTTCCTCTCCAGCATCACACATCACACTCTTCCACCCCACTCTTAATCCCAGCACAGTACATATATGTACAGTACATAGCACCTGCCTATCCAGTAATATCTCCTACATCCTTCCTGCTGCTGGTAACAGCAAAGGAAAGAACAGTGTTGCCTCTCTCACTCCAGGGTGCAGACCCCAACCCTATTTCAACTTCTCACAGGTGGCACCCAGCAAAGCAGGCTCACCCATCCCATCTGCAGGGCATTGAACTCTGCTGCTGCCCACACATCCCATCTGCAGGGCACTGAACTCTGCTGCTGCCCACACCCAGAGCAGAAGGCAGTGAGGTTTCACCAACACCAAATAAATGACAGAAATAACACCACCAGGTAACAGAGGAAGGGCAAAACCACATAAATCTCTTCTAGGCCACGATGTATGGATCACTGCCTACCACTGGAGATCCAGGGTCTCTAGAGCAGTATCCATATGATAAACCCTCCTCTGCCAAGAGGCACCTGATCTGGAGACTTCCAGCTAGCTATTCCACCTTTTTCTTGCTCTAAGTATAGACACAGTTTGTATGTCCACAAAGGATATCTCACTGCTGATGTGCTTTACCCAGCCACAGCACTGTGCTATAAGAACCAGCCCATTACCCTAATTCTAGAGATAATTAAGGAGCCAGTCAAGCACTCTTTGCTCCACACTTTCCTCGGTTCCTGTGTACTGCCCTCTGAAATGCAGCCTTCCCCCTCCGAGCAGCTTTGCCCTTTTCTCCAACATGCCAACATGAACATACAGGATGAGTGATTTCACCGTTCCTACATACTCTACAGCCAAATCCATGCCACTAGACTCACCTCCAACACCTAAGCTGACTGGCAACACGGCACGAACACCAGCTCTCTTCAAGACCAAACATTCTGAGCAACTACTACAGTTTTAATGAGAGCCTTCTGAGCAAGAACTGCAACACTACCTGAAGGAAGCATAACTGCTGTCTCCATGTACCCAGAGAAGCCCTCAAAGCCTCTACAAAGACACGACACCAGCCATCTTCAGCAGATGCCAACTTCCAAAGACCATACAACCAACTTCCCAGTGCCAGCACAGCCTCACCTGGTACAAAGATACCAGCACAGTGCAAAAGCCTGCCCTGCAACACAGACTCAAGTCCCATAAACACAGCCTGCAAAAGGGACGCGATACCCTTTATGAGCCTCAGCATATATCAACCACTGCTGCCAGCAGAAAACATATCTGTGACTGAATGTTTATAATCCAAACTTTATTGGTTGTACCCAAAGCCCTTAGTAAGAAAGAATAACCTAACAAATAGCACACATGAGGTTTCATAATCTTATCTGCCCTTTCGTTTACAAAGCATATTTTACCAACAACCACGCAGCCCGTTGCCCCAAGGCGCACCGAACTAAATTACAGCAAGGGCGAGACTGACCACTGCTGCTCCGGGAGGAGGGGAGGCCCTGTGAACCGCCTGCTTTGCGGCCAGGACGGCCCAGAGCCGAGCTGCTGTGCCGGGGGCAGCAGATTGGAGGCACCTTCTCGGCCCCTCGCGTCCCCCCGCTCGCTTAAGCCGGGCAAAAGAAGGAAAGACGGAGCATTTTAGGTAACGACCACCTAAACCGCCGAGAAGACGGGAGGGGGAGGGGGGGATGGGAGGGCCGGTCTCCCACAGAGCCCTGCCCACTCCGCGCGGGAGGCAGCGGGGGGGGGAAGGGGGAAGCAAGGACCACGGGCCGGCCACAACCGGGCGGCCCGAAACCGCCCCGGGCCCCGCTTTCCCCGGAGGCACGGAACCTCCCCGGGCAGCAGGGGCCGGCCCTGCCTCGCCCCCCCCGCCCGGCCGTACCCGCTCCCCCCCCCGTCCTCGCTCCCCTCAGCGGCGCCCGGGCGAGCCCCCCCCCGCGGCCCAGCTCTCCTCAGGGGCGATCCCAGCCCCTCGGCCCACACTGCGCCCGGAGCGGGGCGGGGAGCGCGAGGAGCCACGGCGGCTCCTATCCCCCGCCGTCCCATCCTCTCTGCCCGCCGCAGAGCCCCGGAAGAGGCGCCGGAGCTGCCGGGGCCCGCCGGTACCTGCCGCGGCCGCCCGCTCGCCGCCCGCCCGCCGGCCGCACACAGACAATATGGCGGAGGCACAAGGCTCGGCCGCCAGCCGCAGGGACCAGAGCGAGGCGCGCCGGAAGCGGAAACCCCACCACCCGCTGGCGCGCGACGTGCCGCGGGAAGGAGGGGAGGCGGGGAGGCTTTGCGCATGCGCGAGGGCGGGCGGTGCGCCGCAAAGGATTCTGGGGGCTGTAGTTCGCAACGGGGGTCTGGAGATGGGGAAGAGTGAGGCTCGCGGCCGTGCGGCTGGAAGGCGCGGGGAGACCCGGGGAATCTTCGCTCCGAGCTCGGAACGTCCCGCGAGGCGCGGCGGGGCCTGGCTGCCATCCATGAGCGGCCTCGGTGGGAGGCGGCCCGGAGGAGGGCCGTCCTTCCGCGGGTTTGTGCTCGGGGCCCGCCGCCAGGTGGCAACTGCGGCCCAGCGCGGCCTAGCGCGGCCCGGCCGCCGGGAGCCGAGCGGTTCCGTGCGCCGCCCGCAGCCCTTCCCTTCCCGCGCCCTCCGAGCCCGCCGTGCGACCGTGGCCCCCTCTGCTGTGTGGGAGCCCTGAGCCCCTCCAGGGCCCGCACACCACGGCTCGTCGGCTTTGATTCCCCGTCGCTCAGCCCCGAGCAGCGCCGCTCCACCGGGGTTTGGCCAAAAGCCGGCACCCAGCACCTCTGCTGCAGGCTGAGACTGGGAGGAGGAAAAAATGCGTTGAGACCCATCTCGATCACATCTGCTGCCCGCTCCGCAACGCTCCGCCCCTCCAAGCACCCCAACTAGGGCAGGAATGCACCGCCAACAGAGCAGGAGTGCACCCCGGCTCACATCACCCCGTTTGGAGGCACATGGCTTCGTGCTGATCGCATCCCTGCCACGGGGGGCCACATTCTGGCCAAGTGCTGCAGCCCCTTGGGAGCTGGGAGCCATCCCATAGGGGAGAGGGGCTCTCGCTGAGCCGTGCCCAAAGCCTCTTGTCCTTGGGAAGCTGTGTGCCCCTGCCTGCAGCCCACGTGCCTGCACCCCTGCGGCCTCGTGCTGCACTCTGCTCTCCCTGCGTGGGAGTCTCACTCACGGGAGGAGCTGCTGGCGGCTGCTTGCCCAAATCCCACAGCCCCCCACCCCAGGTCACTCCCATTAGGTAAAGGAGCAGCTCGTCTTGGCGGGGGTATCTCCCTCTTGTGCTTTCCTTGTATTGTACGGGCCTGGGTCATCGAGGAAATCTTACAGGTCCTTCTGCTGCCGAGTGGTCACTGGGGAAGCCCGGCCCCCTTCCCCCCATTGTCAGCAGCCGGGCTGTATCCTTGCTCTGAGCCCCGGCCCCTAAAAATAGCTCTTTGTCAGGCGATTGTTCCGACACCTTCACGGCGGCATTGACGTGGACTGGAGCAGGACAGAGATGGGGTAGGTGGAGGGGAAGAGCTGGAGGTCCCTCCTGGGACCGCTCTGAGTATTTGCCACTGATAACAGCTCCTGTTGGGGGAAATGGGCTCCAAGCACGCGGCTCTGTGCCAAAGGCCTCCCTGCATGCTGCTGCCCACCCGTCACCTCTCCTCCACCTGTCCCTGCTCCGTGCTCATCCTGGGTGCCCAGGTGACCCTGCTGCATGTGGGATAGGAACCCTCCCAGGTCTCTATCTTGGACCCTGCAGCAAGGTGAGGGGCCTGACACCCCCAGACCGTTACCCCAGGGAATCCCACGTGTCCATTGCAACGTGATCGCTGCAGGCAGGAGTCTGCCCTGTTGAGGATTGAGGCGGGACAGAAGCCAGCCTAGATCCCACTATGTTTTGGCCAACCTAACCCAGCCCTACAGAGCTGTCACTGTTGGGTAGGACTGAGTGTGCTTCATGGTACTGCCAGGAGCTCCTGGTCCTGCACCCTAGAGTTGGGGTGCCACACTGTTTGGAGGGATCCCTTGCACCAGAGGGGGACCCCACTCTGCGTGTCCTCCTTTGCCCCCTGCTACCTCACTCCCTGTCAGCTGGAGGTGGCCATGCCCCTGGAGACCTCTCCTGCCCAACCACCCCAGCTGCAGAAGCAGTGTTTTATTTCCCATGAGCTCGAGCAGGTCTGGATTAAAATAAACTGCTGGCCCAGATCCCTTTTCTGGTGTCACGGGAGATGCTGTGCTAGCTGTGAGCGCTGCCTACGGCCCTGCTGAGCCCCGACCCTAAGGCCCTGTGTGGCAGTGGGGGGCTCGCCCAGCTCTGGGACCCCTCCACTTACCCACTGCCACCATCCCCATGCCGAGCTGAGCCCTCTGGGACTGTAGGGCAGGGCGCAGGGCCAGCCCCACTCTGATTACCCCCAGCGCTTTTTCCTTTTTCTCCCTTAATTTACTGAGTGCTAAATCCAAATATTACAACTTCCCCTCCACACCGCTGGTTACGCAGGCGGCCCCCGGCCGGGCATTGTCTTATTGTTTGCAGAGGGAAGCTCCAGCGGGAGATTAACCTGGCGTTCACCCCGCACACAGCTTCACACCCTGTCCCTGCTGGGGGGGCCTGCACCCTAGGGAGCGCACAGTGCATGGAGGGTCATTGGAATAGTGGCTCTGCAGGGGCTGCTGCACGAGGGCAAGGGGCTTGGCTGCAGGAGCCCCGGGGTGCTAGAGCAACACCTTTGCCTCCTTCCTTCCCCAGGGAGCTGGCAGAGTGCTGGGGTCTGCAGGGAGGCAGAGACTGCCCAGCACCCAGTCCAGGGCGCTGTGGTGTGTGCACCTCATACCATTCCATTCCACCCCATTTTTATATTGTGCCCATCTGTCCCTGCTCCTTCCCTGCTGTTCTGTACCCACTGACACGTTGGGGCAGCTTCCCACAGCTTCCCATTTCTCTCCATGTCCCATGGGTGCTGAGTCTCGGACTGAGGTTGGTACATCACACATGGGCAGTGGCTGCAATAACTGCAACAGGGACATTTACCATGGGCGGATGCCATTTAAGGTACAGGAGCTTCACCTGGGCAGAGCCCAGGCTGCACCCATAGGTGCTGCCAAACTGCAGAGTTCAGTGCTGCCAAACTGCAGGGGGCTGGGTGCTGGGTGGTGGGCCTGATGCCAGCTCTGTTTGGATGGCTGCACACATATGGGCATTAGAAGTGGCTCAAGCCTGATGCTCTATGCAGGCACTGCTCGCTCACTGTGGGCTCTGCAGTGGCCCTGGTGTGAGCTGAGCCCCAAGCTCACAGCCCCGTGGGCTGCAGCAGCTCCATCCCGTCTGAGCCCCGCTGAGCTGCGGGTGCAGCCCCACTGCATTCCTACCCTGCTGGCCCAGCAAGGTTAAACTGCGGAGAGGCTGAAATATTTGGGAGGGGAATGGAGAAGGGAAAAAAATATATCTATAAAAAGAATGTTTAAAAACACAAGTTAGAGAAAAAAATACCAGGCGCGGAGTGCAGCTGCGGTTCTGGTTCCAGTTCCCAGGTGATGTCAGGCCTGGAGCGTCTCCAGCCCCGGCCCCTCGGAGACGGTCTTTGTGGGTTCAGCACTGAGTGTTTTTCCTTCCTGAGACTCGGGGACACCTTCCTGTCTCAGAGAAAGCAGCCAAAAGCCATTCCAAGGGTGTCCGCGCACAGGAAGGGGAGAGGATGGGAGGGGAGCGCGGGAGGCAGCGCGGCACGGCGCGGCACGGGGCCGGCAGCGTCCGTGGGTGACCGGCTCTGGTGGTCCCATGGTGCACACCCTGCATGGAGCAGAGGGACACCTGGCTCCCAGCAGCCCAGCTCCAGTGCCTCTGAGTCAACATTTCCCTCTGGCAGCGTTGGGAGGGTTTGGAATGCACTGAGACCTACAGGCTTGGCACTGGGACCCATGGGTTTGGCACTGGGACGTGCTAGGGTGCACAGAACCCGCATTGGGATATGCTGAGACCCATGACCCCAGAAGTGGGACATGCTGAGATCTACAGCTAAGCACTGGGACATGGTGGGATGTCCGTCTTCTGTACTGGGATATACTTGGACCCATAGCCCCAGCATTAGGACACACTGAAGTGCACAGTTCCTGCATTGAGAGATACTGTGACACACTGGGACCCATGTTCCTGGCACTGGGACATGTTGGGACTCATGGTCTCAGCATTAGGATGTACTGAGATGCACAGCTCCTGCACTGGGACACACTGGGGAACTATGATCCCAGCAGTGGAATGTGAGGGGACACACTAGGACTTGTGGCCCTGGCACTGGGACATGCTATGTTGCCCAGCTCCTGCACTGCGACCCACTGGGACTCCATCCTCAGTGTGGGGATGTGGAAGATGCTGCAGGACTGTGTCCCAGCACCAGGACCACCGGCACTGCTGGGGCTGGGGGTGCATGGGGGCTTCTCAGTGGCTGCAGGAGGACAATCCCCTTTCATCTGCGGGTCAAGCTGTTTGCAGAGCGAAGCCCCCACCCCCAGCCTCTGCCCCCCGATAAACCCAAGGGCAGGGATTCTGTGTCTGGGGATGTTTGGAGAATCTCACGGCTGTTTATTGGGGTCTGGGACACATTAGACACGCTGAGAACAAACCTCTCCCACCCACCCCGGTCCCTGCCTGGGACTCGCTCTCACAGCTGCGCTGTGCTGTCAGCTCCATAAATCAAACCCGAGGGAAAGGGGGGCTGGGGGCCAGCTTGGCCTGGCCACATGGGAGGCCAAGGGGTCCTGCCATCACCTCATCCCCAGGGTGGGCGAGAGGATGGCACCAGGGCCCCATGCTCCCCTTCTGCAATGGGATCTCTCCCTGGAGAACCCCGCAGCCCTGGGGGGAGCACACCAACAGCCCCAGGCTGCCTCATCCACAGCTGTTTCAGCTCCATGGGATGCAGGAGCCCCTGGGAGCTGTGCGCCCCCGAGCCCGGCACCTTTCCCAGGCTCAGCTCCCTGCAGTGAGCAGGGGGGCTGGGCTGGGAACCCCCACGTCCCCGCCTGACCTTGCGTCTTCAGCCCTAGAGAGCACAGCCATGCACAGAGACAGTGGCAGCCTTGGTGGCAGCAGTGGGAGTCACAGTGGTCACAGCATCCCAGGCAGTGAAGAAGGTGCGGAAACAGAGACGAACCCCAGTGCACTGCATGCGCACCCAAAGTGCCAGCAATGTGTCCCATATGTCCCCATACATTCCACGTGTCCCATGCATCCCATTGCACAGCTTGAAACTCTCCATAGCCCAGATCCTCATGGGAGCAGAGCTGCCTGCAGGGCTTAGGGACACGGGGACACGTGTGCATGGGGTTTCACGCTCATAGGGAGAGTAGGCAGTGTCGTGGTTGGGACCTGAGCATGGCACAGAGGCGCAGGGACATTGGGACACAGCCATGTTGAAGACCCCATGCCATGCCGTGGGAGCAGCAGGCAGGCACCAGCCCGTCAGAAAAATAAGGTTTATTTTCCAAGTGGCTGCACGTGCACCAACAGCACCTGCGAGGCTGTGCCGCCATCCCCCCCCGAGCTCATCGACGCCGGCCATGTGCGGGCTGCTCATCCCAGCCCACCCCATTGGACCATCCCAGGGGTGCGGGACCCCTTCTCCCAGCCCTAGTAGCGTCCTCTCGCCGCAGTGCTGGTGCCGGTGCTGGCGTCGGTGCGGTGCCAGCCCATGACCCTGCTGTGCCCCATCGCCTGCGGCTGGCGGGCAGCTCCCTCCCTCCCGCTGCGGTCTCTGGGGCTGGCTGTGACAGGCTCTGCCGCCGTTCTCCTGCGGGTGCTGGTGGCACCGGCTCATCTCCGTGCCACCCGCAGCGGGGTCACCCCCCTCACCTTCAGGCAGTTGCCCCCGAGGTCCCTGCGGCCGCCCTGCGGAGAGAGGAGGGGAGAGCTGCGGGGTGCCTGGGTGTCCCGGTGGGAATGGCCTTGGGGACACAGGGATGCGTGGCACCAGAAGGGTGAGCGTGGAGGAACTGCACCCGAATGTCCTTTAGGGTGCCAAAGTGGCAGAGATGGTTTAGTGACGCCTAGGAGGGATACATGGATGTGGTCATGCACGGCGGTGCTGGGTTGATGGCCTGGGTCCTCATGTCCCTGTGTCCACATTACAGAGACACAGCCCCAGCATAGCCCTGCTTGGGGACAAGGAGCTTGGACATCAACACTGCTCAGTGCAACCAGCCCAGCCCAAACCAGTATAACCCATCGCATCCTATCAGAGCCCAGCTTGGCTCAGCATAGCCTAGTACAGCCCATTTCCAGCCAAGCCTAGTTCCTGCCCAGCCCATTTCCAGCCCATTTCCAGCCCAACCCAGCCCAGTACGTTCAATTTCCAGCCCATTTCCAGCCCAGGACAGCCCATTTCCAGCTCAGTCCCAGAGCCAGAAGGTGCAGAGGGGCCCCAACCCAGCTCTTATCCTCGCCCCCAAAGTCCCAGTGCCACCAGGTCTCCTGGTCATTGCAGAAGGTCTCAGCTGGGGATAGCTCTGTAAAGGACTGGGGCAGGAGGACACCCAGGAGGGGCTGGGAGGGGGTGCAGAGTTTGGCCAGTAAGCAGTGTGGGGGGGGACGGAAGTGGGAAGGGCAATTAAAAATGGAGCAGCAGAAACCCAAAGAGCACTGAGGGCTGAAGAATGCTCTGCAGTCACTGCTCGGATGGGGACAGTGATGGGGACACTGTGGCAGCCCCAGGGCTTGGCAACAGTAGGTGGCCACTGTTCCTAAACCCTGGGACAGCATGGCTGGTGGGATAGACTCAGCATGGAGATTGTGCCCCTCACCCACTCTGGGGTCACTCTGCAGCCTCCAGCTCTGTGTCACCACCAGTCCCCATCTGGCACCATGCTGCATGGGGCCATCCTCCTGCTGCTGCAACTGAGGGAGGCTCATGGGGCGTGAGAACAGGGTCATGGGGATGGGATGGGGACGGAGATGGGATGGGGACAAGGGATGGGATGGGGATGGGGTCAGCCTGCTTGCTCCGCGCTCCTTCTTGACACAGCCACATGCCCCAGCCCTGGGGTGACCATAACCCCCCGAGAACTCCCAGCCTGGATGGACGTGGGGGAGCAGCCCGGCCCTCTGACGCCAGCAGGACTGTGGGCGTGCAGCTCTGAGCAGCATTTGGCCGGGAGCTGCCAAAGCCTCCAGCGGGGGCCAGAGCTGGAGCCCGTGCGGAGCTCACGGGGACGTGCCGATCCTCCCAAACTCCCGATCCCAGGGCTGTGCTGACCCTCCCCCCCACTCACCCCTTTCCGCTGGTTGCTGAGGCAGAAGGTGCAGATGCTGCGAGGCTGTTTGCTGTCCAGATCGCCCTTGGCCCCGTAGATGGCACTGAAGCAGGGCTGCCCGTCCTCGCAACCCTCGCCCAGCAGCAGCACGTTGGCCAGGTGCGAGATGTAGCTGGAGGCCAGGCGCAGCGTTTCGATCTTGGACAGCTTCCGATCCACGGGTTCGGTGGGGATGAGGGTCCGCAGGGCCGTGAAGGCGGTGTTGACGCTCTGGGTCCGGTCCCGCTCACGCGCGTTGGCCGCCTGCCGCTGCTTCACCATCACCATGGGCCCCGTCTTCCTGGGCACCTTGCGCCGCGCCTCCGCGCCCTCGCAGCAGCCGTACGACTGATCCGACGTGTCGCTCTCGCTGCGGTTCTCCTCGTCCTCCGACAGCATGCCGATGTCGGGATAGAGCACGCGGGCAGCCATGGGACGCAGCATGGTAAAAGCCATGGCCGGAGCCCCCCGCCCCGCCGCGGGCAGCCCTCGGGCTGCGGGCAGCCTTTCCCCGCTAACACGCTGCTCCTGCTGCTCCGCTCCTGCGTCCGAGCGGGGCTGGGACGGACGGCTGCGGGGGGAATCGTGATTTATACGGCCGGGGAGGGGCTGGTGTTGGAGCCCACCCCCAGCCGGCCCCCGGCTCGGGGCCAGGCAGGCGGCCAGCGTCCAGCCCCAGCCCGGCCGTGTAAATCACGATTCCCCCTGCAGCTGGCTGCTGGCCTGGCTGCGCTCCGGTGCGTGGCCCCAAGCAAAGGTTGCTTTGTGGTTGCACGGTGACACGACCCGGTTGTGCCGCCTGTTGTACCAAACCATGGCATGGACTGATGACCAGGCCACAGGGAGTGCCACAGCCCCCGGAGAGGTGCCACATGCAGTGTCTTCAGTGTGTCCTCAGCCCTGTGTGGCCTCAGCCACCAGTAGGTTGCAGTGAGTGGCACAAAGGGCGCAGGAAATGGGATGAGGCAGGGAGAGGGGTGGCCCTTGGAGTGCTGGCACCACATTTCTTCCATGGAGAGGACAGCAGTGCTTGGCCAGGGGATGCACTGCCTTGCTGGGGCAAGGGTGGCCAGGCTGAGCCCTGCAGCCCCCTGTGCACAGAGTTGGCACCCTTTGTGCTGCTACAGGGCAGGATGAGGATGGAAACCTTGGCCCTGACACCACAACAAGGTGCTGCCAGGATGCCAGGAGCGCTTCCTCTGCTGGAGGAAGGTGTGTGCCAGCAGTGGAAAATCCAAGTCCTTTCCTGCAGAGCTGAACCCTGGAGCTGCAGAACTGCAGTGTCCCGAGGGCTGCTCTCCCTGAGCAGCAGTGATTGCCTCCCCTTCCCTGCACTCAGGGAGAATGCAGGAGGGTGCTCAGAGCAATGGGGGCAAAAAGGGGATGTGCTGGGGGCTTGGAATGGTGTCCATGGGCACAATGGACACACTTCACATCCCAGGGCAGGGTGGCTGGCTGGGTCCTGGAGCACAGAGCCATGTGATGGCATGTCACCATGTCCCTCCCAGGGTTGTCCTCGTGTAACAGGACCGTGTGTCCCCTCAGGAGCAAAAGGCCCCCCTGCCCCTTGCTGCGGGGCCCTGACCCTGTTTGCCTTCACCATTTGTCCTCCTGTGCAGAGCCCGTAAATCACACTGCAGGGGGGTGAGGGCCGAGTCAGGGAACTGTGGGGCTGGGGGTGTGCAGCCTGCGAGGCTGAGGGCTGCTTTGGGCTTCTACATAGACACAAGTACATTTCCCTTGCTAGCTCCATGTTCACAGCCCCTCACTGAGCTGGGGACCATGAGGCCTCCCACCCAGTTCTTTGGGGCACAGACCAGAGTTCATCTTCTGCAAATGGTCCCTTGAGCAGAGCTGGAGACAGACAGACCCCGGGCACGAGGTGCAGGGAGCAGGCAGGTGCCTGCAGCCAATGGAGCAGAGGACAGTCCCCCAGGGGGACGCAGCCTCCTGCAAAGGGGGATGCTGAGCTGGCTGCTGGAGGGGGGGGCAGGAGGAAGGCAGCCCCTGTGCACCCTGCTGGGTGCGAGTCGGGGCCCCCCGCCCCAGCACTGACAGGCAGCAAGACGGATGGCAACGGCTGTGTACTCAGGTGCGGCCGCCACACATGGCCACCAGCTGACGGGGACGAGTGGGGGGAGCCCTGGGCTCCCAGCCCTGCTGGGCTGCACAGGGGAGCATGGCATGCCTGGGGCACCGCCATGCATGGGGTGTTGGTGTGCATGCGTGTGCATGTGTGTGCATGTGTGTGCACTTGTGCAGTGGGGGGAGGCTGCAGGGAGCAGCGGATGCTGCTGAGGCACAGGGACGTGAGGCAGCTGCCTGGCTTTCCTGTGCTGCCCAGCCGGTGTGCAGGACAGGACGTGTATGGCATGCTGTGTGCCGTAGCTGAGCACAACCCAAAGAGGGGCTAGAATAGGGAGCTGGGATCCCCCAGGGCTGGGTTTTCCCCCTGTGTGCTGGGAAATGCCCCCTGCCCTCCCACACTGAAGAGCGTTTATCTGAGAGGTGATACTTAAGTGTAAGAAAATAAACAGAGAGCAGATGGCACAGGGGGCCGGATCTGCTCCCTGCCACTCTGTGCTTCTCCAGTCCTGCTGGGAAAACACTGCTTCTAGCGAGGCAAATGGATTCCAGACCCCATGGCTGTGCAGACCATGTGGCTGCCAGGACAAAGAGCTGACCCTGCCTGAGGCTGGGCAAAGCAGTGCCAGCCTGATCTTACAATCTTGTACCATCCCCATGCCATGTCATGCCAGCCTATCCCATCTCATTCCATCCCATCCCACTTCCTCTGCAAGCCAAGGGAATGCTGACTCTACTTACAAATATGGGGAGACCTGCACTATCAATAGCTGCCTCTGGTCTGTACCTGAGTGACTGGGATGGGGACAACGGGATGGGGA
The DNA here is from genome assembly GCA_037305975.1 of Chrysolophus pictus. Lineage (NCBI taxonomy): Eukaryota > Metazoa > Chordata > Aves > Galliformes > Phasianidae > Chrysolophus > Chrysolophus pictus. Next base: position 4,102,036 of record CM074595.1, read on the forward strand.
TGCTGGGATGGGACTGATGGCAGCGGTCCTGGCAGGTTCCCTGTGCCGGTGGCTGTGCCAGGGGCATTGCAGGGTGCTCGGGCCTCTCACAGGGGCTGTACCTGTGGGCTGATCTGGAAGGCATTACACGGCTGTCGTGCGGGGAAGTCTGTCCCAGTTCCGGAGCTGGGACCCTCCCAGCCAGCCCAGACGGAGCGGGAGGGAGCCCACAAAGCGCCTTTGTTCCTGGCCTGGAACGAATGGATTGGAGGCAGCCGAGATCGGCTGTCAGCCGGCGACACCGGAGACCCTGCAGGTCAGGCAGAGGGAAGGGGGACAGGTGGAGGGATGGACGGATGGACGGATGGACGGATGGACGGGTGGACAGACACAGGGATGGCTGGCTTTGGCAAGGCTCACCCCCATGCCAGTCAGGAGCTGGGGGTGCTCCCCCGGGAACACGGGGCATGCAGAGCCCTGCAGAGATCCCCATGCTTGTGACGTAGCCTGGGGCTGGGCAAAATCCCCTCCCTGCCCTGGGGTCCCATTTCTGTGTGCGAGGTGATCTGTATTGCCGAAGGAGCTGCCACCTCATCCCTCCCCCCGCACTCTATGGAGAGGAAACTTTTTAGCACGCCACAATTCTTCGCAGAAATTTACGGCCCATGAGGGAGCCGTGCAGCAGGGCTGCTCTCTCTGCGCACGCTTGCAGGGTTTCCTCCCGGCGGAGGCAGCTTTGATGCGACGCATGCAGCCCGGCCGTGCACACCCCCAGCCTCTGCCCTGGCAGCCCCCACCCCAGCCGGCCCTTCCTGCGGAAACGCAGTGGAAGCAAAGCGTGCCCCGAGCAGCAGGCAGCACCGTGCGTGCTGCTGTGCAAAGGGATGGCTGCAAACCCCCGCAGAGCTGCCTGTGCCCTCCTCCCAGCTCCCAGCCCTGGCCCATTCCTGCCCTTGAAGGACAGGATCCAGCTGGCATGGAGTGTGGCCAGCAGGCAGAGTGTCTGGACGCAGTTCCTTTCCCAGTCCTGCTGCTGACTCACAGTGTGATGGGGTGAGTCAGTGGCCTTTCCCCTCCCCGGTTCCTGGCTCAGAGGGATGCCGGATAGCTGTGGGATGCTCAGTGTGGTTTTTCCAGTTTGCACATGGGGTGAAGACGTGGCATTTGCAGAGCTGACAGCATCCCAGCATGGTGCAACTGCACTCAGAAGCAGAGTAGAGTCAACTCTAAGGCAGCATGGACTGACCCCGTATTTGTCCCCATCAGAGCACCCAACTCCCAGCACAGTGCCTGTCCGTTGACACAGCATTGGGTACCAGCACAGCGTCCATCCCCACCCCATATGTCCCTGTGCCCCATCTCACTCCCAGCACCAGTATACAGAGCAGGGGGTTTGGTCACCTTTATTCCCAGAGCAGCAGAGGATGTCTCCTGGAGACAACCCCATAGAGGAGGGGCTGTGGGATGCATCTGAGGATGGAGCAGGCAGCTCTGGGGCAGGCACAGCCCGGGGTGAGCCTGAAGTGGCGGTGGGAAGGCTGGGGGTGGTGAGCGTCCTGGTACAAGTTTGTCCTGGTTTGTGTTTGTCCCAGTTCAGCCGTGCCCTGGTTCGGTGGTGCCTGGCTTTGGCTTTGTCCTGTCCCAGTTCCACGTGCCCCAGCTCGACCCACTCCCTCCCGGTTCAGAGATGTTCCAGCCCAGTTGTGCCCAGTTGGGTGCCGCTCTGGTTCGGTGCCGCGCCGGTTTGGGGATTTCCCAGTTCGGAGATATCCTGGTTCGCAACGTCCTGGTTCGAGATGTCCCGGTTCGGAGATGTCTCGGTTCGGGATGTCCCGGTCCGATCCCTCCCCGCCCCGTTCCCGCAGCACACGGTCGCCACCTCCCGGCCGCGAGTGACACCCACCGGCACCGGGACCCCCCGCGACCCCATCCCAACCGCAGCGCCGGGGGCGGGCACGGTGCTCGGCTGAGCCCCGGGGGGGAGGAAGGGGTTCGCCTCAGCGCAGGTCAGGCGTAGAGGAGCCCAGGTAGGTGCGGAGGTCGCTGAGCGTGGACGGGATGATCTTGGCGGGGATGGTGTCCCGGTGCAGCTCGCGGTGCGCCGCGTAGCGGTGACACCCACCGAAGGAGTAGAAGTAATCCCCGCCCTGGCTGCCCTTGATCCATAGCACGTCGATGGGGGGGACCTGCTCGGGGTCCTCCTGGGAGGAGAGAAGGCGAAGGAGAGAAGGATGGAGAGAGCCGCGGTGCTGCGCGCTTCTTCTGCTGTGCCCCGGCAACCCCGAACCGGGGCGGCCCGAACCCGTGCTGTCCCGATCCCCGAACCCTCCCGGCACCCCGGGTCCCTTCGGCAGCCCCGACCCTCCGGGCCTCATAGAACCCGGCACCCCCGACCCCATGCACTTCCGGCACCTATGACCCCCCCCGACCCCGCACAGCCCCAACACCCCGGGCTCCCCGGAAACCCGAACTCCTCGGCACATTCGACCCCGCGCCCTCCCGGCACACCCGACTCCTCCGGCACCCCGGAGCCCTCGATACACCCGACCCCGCCGTCTCCACACCCCCCTTGTCCCCGCACCCACCTGCAGGGTCCGCACCAAACTCCGCACTTTCTCCGGCTCCAGCACGGAGGGGAGGGGCCGGATCAGGACGCTCATGGGCACGTTGTGTACGGCGGCGATGTGCTGCGTGTGGATACTCCCGGTGTCACCGTTCCCCTCTTCCTCAGCCATGGCCACCGCCGCCACCTCCGGCCGCCGCTCCGCCGCTCCGCGCCCCGCACCGCCTCCCCCCGCCCCGCGCAGCGCCGCTCCCCGCAGCACCGCCCGCCCTCCGCCCGCCGCCATCGCCGCGCTTTGCAGCGTCACGGTGAGGCCGCGGAAAGAGTTGGTTGGCCACGCGGCCCGAGGGCGGGGGTGGCGTCGAGGATGGGTGCTGAGCAGCCCCCGGTCCGTGCGCTGAGAATCGGAGAGTGGGGTCACCGCCTGGAGCTGCGTGGAACCGACACGGATGGAACGGGATGGGGGGGAGCGGCAAGGGGGGAGGAGAAGGAGTCTTGGGGGGGGGGGGGAGCGTTCAGCCGTGGGTCTGTCTTCGTGGAGCTGTGGGATATCCCGCATTAGAAGGAACAGAGGTCACCGGGTCCGGCTCCAGGCTGGGATGGATGTTCTGGGACATTTCTGGGTCATTTCTTGGAATCAATGTCCCCAGTGGTGGAGAGGTTCTGGGGAAAAGTTTGGGTCCCCCACGACCCTTGTTCCGAGCCCTCCACAGCCCTGTCCCGACCCCTGTACACCCCCTGCCCCAGCTGCACGGTTCTCTATCCCCAGTGCTGACTCAGGGTCACATCCCAGGTCGGCAGTGTCCCACGTTCTGCCCTTCACTGGTGACGGTGAGGATGAGGAAGGACAGCACAGCAGAACCCCATTGGTGGATTCGGGACGCAACACCCAGTGATCCCAGCTGGGCAGTCCCCAGGATCCCCACCCCACTACCGGGACTCTGTGCTTTGCTTTGCTTTCAGGTCAGTGCTCTGCTGCTGCTGCTCCCCCTGGTGTTTTTTGCAAGCGGAGTGCAGCACTGCGAGCGGGATGCGGTGCCGTTAATGGGGTGCAGTGCCGTTAACGGGGTGCAGTGCCGTTCTTGGGGTGCAGTGCTGTTCTTGGGGCGCAGTGCCGTTATTGGGGCGCAACACCATTTGCAGAGCTTGCACTGCAGTTGCCACCACTCCCCTTTTGAGGATGTGCACAGAGCACCTGCTGCCCACCCACCTCCGTGTGCACAAACAGCCCAAGACACACCTGGTAGTGGCAGAAGTCCCTTTTATATCCCTGAATTGCATTACAAGTAATACTGCGGGCGGTCGGTTCTCCTCTTACCGCGGCCTGTCCAATACAAAACCTGGCAGAAAAAGAAAAGCGATCATGCACGGAAAAAATTATTGCTGTGGTATCCGCTATGTACAGTATAACACACGGGGCAGCCCCGCACGCTGCGCTGCCCGAGGGGACGCACGAAAAATGCTGCAGCTCGGGCTGCCCACGGGGCTCAAAGTGACCCTGGGAGCCACGGGCACGGCAGGAGGAAGACTGCGGTGGGAGGAAGACGGAGCAGGAAGACTGCAAAGGAGAGCCGGGCTGAGCCCCTGGGTGCCGAGGCCCGAGGTAGGAGCGGCTCGCTGCGGGGCAGGGGTTGCATAGAATCACTGCTTCGTCCCCGTGCAGGGAGCAGAGCGGGAGCTGGCGGTGTGTGGTTCTGTCTCTTGGGGCTGTGTCCCCATCCGTGTCCCCGTGGCTGTGTCCCGGGCACGGCGATCCGCCTCCGGTCTTGGCAAATAAATAGTGAAAAGCAGAAGGAATAAATAATATAAATAAGAGCATCAATTAAATAGACTCACCCGGGCTCTGTGGCACCACCGACCCCTCCTGGGGTGTGCTGGGGGTGAGGGCAGAGGGGCCTGGGGTTGGCCAAGGGGGAGAGGGGATGGGAGCAGCCCAACAGGGGCTGAGGGTTTGGATGCGGGTTCTGCCCCAGGGGCTGTGCCCATGTGGGAGGGGGCAGCGGGGTGGATGGGGTCCGTCAGTCCTGCCTGGCTCTTCGCCCCATGGTCCTGTCCTTGCTATGGACCAGGTGAGTGTCTTTTCTCCCCGGTAGTTCCTGGGAGGAGAAGCAGCAGCTCTAAATAAATAATAGGAATAAATTAAATAAATAAGGGTGAGCATTGCGAGCTGGGGAAGGTCTGGCCCGGGTGCAGGCGATGCTCCCGGGGCAGTCCCTGCAGAGAGACCTGCCTGGCTGCAGGGACTGCGTCCAGCCCTTCCCGGGGGCCAGGGGCTCCTTTTTATTTAGGGGGGTGGGAGATGTGGGAAACATCCTCCAGCCCCGTAGCGGCAGCTGGCACCAGGATGGGGAGGGGTGGAGGTGGTGGGGGGGTGCGGTGGGGGCGGGGGGGGGAGGGCACGGGGACTAGTTCCCTATTGCACAGCTGTGTTCGGAGCCCTTGAAGCAGGCGGACTCGTAGTGCTTGTTGAGGTACGACTTGAGGGCGAAGGTCTTCTCGCACTGCTTGCACTTGTAGTGCTTGAAGGCGGAGTGGGTCTGCATGTGGGCGCGCAGGTTGGAGCGGTCGGCGAAGGCCTTGCCACAGTGAGAGCAGCCAAAGGGCTTCTCCCCGGTGTGCGAACGCATGTGGCCCTGCAGCAGCCAGGGCCGGCTGAAGGCTTTGCCGCAGACGTCGCACTTGTGCTTGAGGTTGTGGGTGAGGACGTGCATGGCCAGGGCGGGCATGGAGACGTACGCCTTGCCGCAGGTCGGGCATTTCCTGGCCATCTTGCTGTCCAGGCTGCGGTGGGTCTGCTTGTGCCGGCTGAGGTTGGAGGAGGTGGCGTAGGTCTTGCCGCACTCGGGGCAGGAGTGGCGGTGGCTGCCGCGGCGTTGGCTCTCCCCGCGCCGACGCGACCGCCCGTCGGTGATGAAGAAGGCGTCCATGGAGTAGCTGTCCGTCACCGCTGCCTCCCCGTTGAAGTAGCGGGCGGAGAAGGTGGACTGGGGGCTCTCGGGGTCGCTGTACTCCTCCTGGCCGGGTGCGTAGGCCGGGTCTGGCGGTGCCGGCGGCAGCCCCTGCTTCTTGTCGGGGTTGTAGCCGGCGGGCGCCAGGCAGTGCTGCAAGTACCCTGCGGGGACGACACACGGATCATCCTCCTCTGGCTGGGCTCTGCCCAGCAGTGAGCTGAAAATACCCAGCGGTCACTGGCCCTGCACATCACTGATGCCTCATGTGCGTAAGGGATGAGCCTGCCCTGGGTGCTGGCCCGATGGGAGGCAGAGGTTGTGGACTCTGCTCCTATCCCCATCTCCCTATTTCTATTCCTATTTCTAGGAACGGGGTGAGAGGGCAGAGATGAGCACAAAAGGGCTCGGAGAGGTCACCCCATCTCCCTCAGGAACGTGGCACATGGGGACTGGTGACACTGGGGGCACTGGGCTCACACTGAGGACAGAGACCCATGGGCCCCAGGAGCAGAGGGGGCTTAGGGCCATGCTGGCAGTGCCCCCCCATGTGACACTGATGGAGATCTGCTCATGGCTTTGGGTAATTGACTCTTGACCTGTGCCAGAGCAATGCCATGAGTGTCTCCATCCCTTTGCTGTCAGCATGTGATGGTCACTGCACTGCATTTTCCCAGTGCCTCCCAGCTGGGTCAGCAGCTTGGGGCACACACAGTGGGACACGTGGCTACCCAAGCTGCCCTACACTGGTCCTGGCAGTCACCTGCTTTGTGCACAATGGCCCCTGCCAGCTGCTCCAGAGGATGCATCCCTGCTGCTGATGGTGACGGTGGGGGCTGCTGGGGGGCTCAGCACACTGCCAGGCTCACTGGCACTGATGCATGACTGTGGGGCAGTATGCACAGCCCACCCCACAAAATACCCGTAAATGCAACCCCCCTCCCACCTTTGGGACCCCCTCATCTGGGCTGCCCAGTACATGCTGCAGCTGCGGGGCCCCATGCTTTGTCCCATTGAGGCTGTGGGGTCCCTACACTGCTGTGGGGAGGGGTCTGGGAGGCTGGGGCACAGTGCAACCCCCCCCGCTGCCCGCGCTGTGCTGACAGTGCGGTCGCACGGGCTGTGCAGAAAGCGCTCTGCTCAGCAATTTCTCACGCTGCCTCCAAGCATGCAGCAAGGTTATTTCCAGGAGAGCAGCGTCGGCAGCTTCTGCCCAGCTGCAGTGCATCCCTCCCCCACCAGCTGCTGCTCCCCATAGGATGGGGAGGAGAAGGGGACCCCCGGCTTGTGTGGACATTGCCCCGTGCCCCTGTGCTGAGCAGCAGAAATGAGGACACGCAGAGCAGCGTTGGCTGCATGGGGCTGGATCGGGCCCATCGCTGCACCCAGCGCAGCCTGCGGCTCCAGGAGCAGCCGAGCCGTGACCTGGGAAAAACGTCCCCATCGCCGTCCCCTTCCATGGCACACCCCCGGCTCGCCCCGTCGGGGGTCTCCACTGAGCGCAGGTGACCCGCACAGAGCCCGGCCCGGTGTCACCCCGAAGCTCGTGGCTCTGGGGGCCCCGCCACCCTCATGCCCACCCTTCGTATCTCTCCCAGTGCCAGGGAGGGGGCTGCCCCCATTCCCCCCATTGTGCCCGGGGAGGTGACAGAGCGCGCGGAGCTGTCGGAGGGGAGCGGGGCTGCGAACAATGAAAGCCGCAGGCACGGCGAGCAGCCCGGCCCCCCCACCCTCCCGCCTCGCTCCCGGCTGCTTCGTGCCCCCCAAAACTTGCGCTGGAAGGAGCCCTCCTCGCTGCCCCCAACCGCGGGGAGAGCGGGGTCCGCCGTGACTCCATCACCTGCACTGCCGCTGTCACCGCGTCCCCAAGGACCAACTTCGACAGGGGTTGGTGGCGCTGGGGAGGAGGGGGGGGGACCCACAAAGGCGAACAAGGACGGGACCCGCGGGACGCAGCGTTGAGACCCCCCCCGCCGCCCTCTTCCTGCCCTCCCCGAGCCCCCCGGCCCCGCTCCCTCGGTACCCCCGTTTCCCCCCGCCGCCCCGTCGGGCGCACACAATGGGGTGTGGGGGGGGCGTTCCCCGGAGCCCCCCGCCCCGCACTCACCATCTCCGGCAGCGGGGCCGGGCAGCGCGTAGGGGGGCTCCAGGGGGGCGTAGGGGGGCGCGGGAGCCCCGGCGAGAGGGAACGCGTCCGCCTTCAGCTTCTTCACCAGGAAGGAGCGGGGCATGGCGGGGCCGGGCCGGAGCCTTCAGCACTGGACAGCTCCGGCACCGGCACCGCCACCGGCCCCGGTACCGGCACTGGCCCGGCCCGGGGCGGCCCCCGGCCCCGCGCTGCGCTCCGGGCCGGTGGTGCGGGCTGCGAGGAGCGGGGAGCGGAGTGCGAGGGGCGGGCGCCGGGGAGGAGGAGGAGAGGAGGCTGAGGAGGAGGAGGAGGAGAGGAGGAGGGGGAGGAGGTGGAGGAGGGGGAGGAAGGCAGGCGGCGGGGGGGAGGGGGCCGCTCCGCCCGGCCGCGCCCCGAGCCCCCCCTCCCCGAGCCCCCCGAGCCCCCCGGAGCGTCGTGGCAATGTTGGGTCCTCGCTCCCTGCTTTCCTCTGTCCCACCCCCCCCAGCCGCGGACAATGGGGACACGCGGGGACATGGGGTGGGGGGGGTGGGGTGGGGGTGTGCTGCCTCCTGCTGCCTTTGTCTCCCTGCCGCCAGCCCCCGGGGCTGTGAATGACGGGGCGGGGGTCCAGGCGCTGTCACCGTTCCCATTCTCTGTCCCGGTTCCATCCCCTATCTCCATCCCTGTTCCTTGTTCCTAACCCCATTCCGTGTCCCTCTCCGTTGTCTTTATCCCTGTCTCCTGTCCCTTTCCGATGACCCCTTTATTTTTCCCTTGTTCCTTCCCTTGTTCTCCGTCCCCATTCCTGCTCCCCTTTCCCAGCCCTTCACTGTCCGACTGTTCCACCCCTATCCCTTCCTGCTGTCCCTTTCCCCTGTCACCATCCCTCTTCTCTTGTCCCTTTCCCCACCTTCTGTCCTTCTCCCATGTCCCTATCCCTATCCCTGTCCCTGGGGAAGTGCTGTGACCTTCGCAGCCCACAACAATAGCCGGGCTCGTGGCGGTGCATTGTTCCCTCCTGGAGCCCCCACTCCCCCTCCTCCCTTCCCTGCACCAAGCACGCGGCTCAGCTGCTCAGACTGGTCCCCCCAGACCCCGCCAGAACAGGATGAGGCCCTTCTTGCAGGCAGGCCGTGGTCCCAAGCTGGCAGGTGACAGCGAGGACCTGGCTGGAGCACTTCTGCTGCCCATCACTGCTCTCACTGCATGGCCAGTGCCCTGTAAAATGAGCTGGGAGCCACAGTGGGAGCTCTGGAGCAAGCCCCTGTGCCAGCTGGGGGTGACAAAGGGCTCGTGGGGCACAGCGAGCTGGGGGACCCAGCACAAAGGACCCGCTCCCTGTGAATCCTTGCCCTGCCACCAGCTTGGACCCTCAGCCTGCCTCGCCTTGCTCTACAGTCCTTTTGAAGCCAGTGCTCCCCCTGTTATGCTCTGAGCATCCCCCTCCTCTGTGAGCAGCTAGGGAAAGGCCATGCTGTCCCCAAGCCCTGTGATGCACTGAGAGCATTGCAGCACTCAGCCCCGAGCAGCCCACCAGTGGTGGTCAGCGTGGGATTCTAATGGTGCCCTTTGGCTGGGCACACAGTATCACACACAGGGGACAAGAGCAGCATCCCATGGTGGCACCCCGATCCTACTACTGCCCGTGGCATGCTGGTGGCCATGTGCTCCTTCATCTGTGCTGGGAGCTGGGGGCATCTCTGCTCTGCATCAGCGTGGGGCCAGCGAGCATACACTCACTGCTTTGTGTGGCATCCCATAACCAAGGGAATGTTCCACAGCACCCCATATCCTAGGATATCCCCTAACCTGGGTTATCCCAAGTTCTATAGCATCCCATAGCCCATTTTACACCACAGCCTTGAGTACCCTATGTTCTGTAGTATCCCATAACCCAGGGCACCCTATAGGCTGGGGTACCCACAGCATCCTATAGCCTAGGACACCCCGTAACCCCAGGTACCCCATGTCCTATAGCATCCCATAGCCCATCTCGTGCCATAGCCCAGTGCACCTCTCATCCTAGGGGCACCCCACAACCCACCCCACTCCTGTTCCCAGGCTGGGGCTCCCACCCCGCTCCCCCCATAGCACTGGGGCTCACTCCCCCCAGCATCACCTACTGGGGCCATGGCACCAGCCCCATCTGGCCCTGCGGTACAACCCTGACATCAGTCCAAGTCCAAGGTCACCTCTCCCCGAGGTGCAGCCTTGGGGTCGGCCCCAGCATCTCCTCCATCCCTCGGCCGCCGGCTCCCAGCCCTGCGCTCCTTTATTTATTTATCTGTGTGTGTGCGATCACTTTTCTTGAAGGCACGTTTGCAGAACGGGCGATTACTTACGCCCTAGTTGGGCCGAGCTTGCCTGCCTGCCCGCTGCCCTGTGATTTTTTCTCTCTCCAGGCTGTGGTGTAATAAGGGAGGTAATTAAGTGTAAAAGACAGGGGGAGGGAGGGCTGGGAGAGGGGGAATAGGAACTGGCTCCTTTCAGAGGCAGGGGACTGAGATAATGTATGTTAATAACCTGCAATCAGTCCTGCGGAGCTGTGCTAATATTGCTGACTGCAGCGCGGCTGGGCCCCCCCCAAACCTGCCCCCACCACGGCGGGGAGGGGGAGAGCCAGAAGAAAGGCCCGGGCGTTCTCCCGGAGCGAGGCTGGGTGATGGCTGCATCCCCATCCCTGCCTTCCCGAGCAGCTGTATGGAAATAATTCCTGCTCGCTCGCAGGGCTCGGAGGCGATTGTTCCCCTGTGCCGTGCTGGGGAGGGAGGGGTTGGCGGGGCTGTGCGGGGCGAGGGTCTTTGGGGACCTGCGTGTCTGGGATGGGCAGGAGCATCCTCATGTGGGGCGCGGGGGGGTGAACGGCTGCGTCCCTTTGGCTCGCATCTCATTGCAAGGAATGCGGGATGTCCCCTGCTCTTGGAATAGGATAAGCTCCCCACGGGGTCCCCGCATCCACCGCTGCTCCTCAGCCCTCAGCTCTGCCCCTCTCCCCACGCTCCCCCTGCAAACGGGGGATGCGCGGTGCTCAGCTCAGGCCGTGGGACCCGTGCGGGGCGGTGGGCGATTAGCAATTCCAGCCGCGTCCTTCCCGCAGGCGGCCGGGACGCAGCCGGGGCCGGGGGCTGCTCGGCTCCGCTTCGTTAAGGCACAGCAGAGCGGGTCTGTCGCTGCTGCTCCCGAGGGGAGCAGATTGCCAGACAAAGAACCGGGGACAAAGGCCCGGCTGCCTCGTGCCCCGGGGAAGAGGCTCAGGCGCGTGCGACGACCGAGTGCTGCTCGGCCTGGGGGCTGACGCTGCTCCCCGGACCCCCCCGGACCCCCTGCTGGCACAGCCGAGGTGCAGTCGGGTACCAGGTGGCACAGTTCTGCCACCCCGTGCCGTGCGACAGCCTCGTGCTGCTGTTCGTGGCACGGCTGTGGGCACGGGGCTGTGCTGCAGCTCTGTGCCCCCCCTGGGTACAGCCAGACTGAGTGGGGGCTGCTGTGGGGCACGGGGTGGTGGGGAGAGAGCAGAAAGCATTGCCAGAGCCCCAGAAGGGCTCCCTGGGAAGGTTTCCATCCCACTGGGCCTGTGTCTCCTGCTATTGGTTTTCCAGGAGGGACCTTTGTCTCCACACTCTGAAGATGGCTGCAGCCCCCCTTGTTCCAGGGCAGCAGTTGCTCTCCGCTACGGCATGGGCACGAGAATGAGAACAGGAATGAGAACACGAACACTGCTCCCAGGGGCGCTGAGCCCCCGGTGCAGCAGGGCGAGGTGGAAAGCAGCAGGTCTGGGCACAGGCCAAAGGGCTGAGCAAACTCCTTCTATTTGTTTGAACGCAAGAGGAACGCTGTGCTCATACTGGGCACTGCAGGCTGCAGTAGTCGGCGGATTGGAAGAAACCATAAATGTTGACGAGGGGGAACATGAGCAGGGCACCCAGCAGGGATCCCAGCTGCTCCAATGCCCCGTACCACACCAGTGCACTGTGGCTGCGACTCCGCAGGATGACCCCAGCCATCACCTTCACGTAGGAGAGCGTTCCGGTGAAGAGCACCCAGGAGAGGATCTGGTGGCACAGGAGAGAGAGGTCAGTGGGGACCTTGAGACACCTCCTGAGGTTTGAGGGACCCAAAGACTTACAATGACGGCGCTGCCCCACTGGGAGTGCTGTAGGAGGGGGCACGGGCTCATCACTGCTATGGCCATGTTGTAGGCACCAAAGCCTGTGCCCGCCAGGCTGAGGATGCCCAGCAGGGCCAGGGACCTGCAAGGGACAGTTAGGTGACACCGGTCAGCAATGCCACCCTGGCACAGAGAGGGGCACAGCCCCACGGCGTGTGCTGCCCAGTGAGCAGGCTCAGTGTTGGCCCCACTGTCCTTCCTGGGTGTCTCTGATGCCAGGGCATGAGCACCCTGAGGACACCCACCACCCCAAAATGGGGCTGTTTTGGCTCTCCCATACCTACCTGCTGGGCAGGAACATGGCCACGATGCAGGCGAGAGGGTTGGCCATGGAGCTGAGCGTGGCCGAGAGGTGATATGCGGTGTTGCCATATGGCAGGCAAGAGTAGGACTGCACAGATGGCAGGACCCCGTTTGTCAGAGAGCTCACCCAAGTGATAAGGAGGTAGATGAAAGCAAGCTTGGCCACAGAATAGGAGACCTTCTCTGGGTGGGTCTCCATGGGCCGCTTGGTGCTCTTTGGGCATGAGTAGCCTTCGCCTCGTCCCGTGCCAGCATCATCCTCAAGGATCTGGTCAAAGGAGTTCAGTATGATGGTGCTGGGACACAACTGCTGCTGTGAGAGCTCCCATACCTTGGGCTGCCTGGTCAGGAAGAAGAAAGCCACCAAACAGACTACCATCATCGCAGTCATGAGGAGGAAGAAAATGAGGGTAGAGAAGCGGGCTGGGAGGTAGCGGGTCTCCATCTGGAAGATAGTGCCCTCCATGGTCTCGTTGCCAGAGGTGATGTTGACCACCTGGCTGACATTGGCACAGCTGGAGACACCAGAGCCCTGGCCCAGGGCGATGAGAGCAGGGATCAGCCCGCTGAGTCCTTCACCTATGAAGTAGGTGGTGAGGTATTGGGCCTGCAGCTGCATCATGAAGGGCAGGAAGGTGACGGAGGAAGTGCAGTCAACCAGAGCCAAGAAGAAGGTGAGGATCAGGAATGCAGTGCTACGGGAGGTCCCCGCAATGGGGGATGTGTAGTTCCAAAGGAAGGCCAGCAGCAAGCAGGCCACGATGCCCACAGACACAATCACATAGATAACGACCACCTCCTTCAACGAGCCGGGCCAGAAGCGATGCATGAGGGTGACAAAGAGCGGCCCAACGTTGGCCATCTGGATGATGATGGTGATGTAGGAAGGCAGGTCCCACTGCTCTGGCAGCACCGTCACCAGCAGCGGCAGCTCGACCCACAGCCCATTGATGGCCATCCAGGAGCCCATGCCAAAGGCACAGGCGAGAAGGTGGGTGAGCAGCGCCATGGCTCAGGGCTGGCTGCCACTGTGCTGTGGGGAGAAGCTTCATTCAGTGGTGGAGCTCTGTCTCCCAGGCCCCCACAGATGCTGCCTATGTCCCCTCTCCCACAGACAGCTCCAGCTGCTTCTCCTGCAGCGCCCACTGAGCACAGGACTGGCAGAGTGGCATAGCCAAGCCAGCAGCAAGAGGCCTTGTGCCACCACGGGGATCCCCCAGTGCCCCACAAGGTCCCCTGCTCTGCCCGAGGTACCCATCGTGCCTCATCAGGGCACAGAGACTGGAACCGGGTAGTGTGCTGGAGCTGAGCCAGAACACAGCTTAGCATGGCACAGCCTGGCATGGCCTCACACAGCCTGGCATAGTACTTCCTAGAGCAGCATGGCGTAACATGGACTATTATGGCCTGGCACAGCACAGCATGGCACAGCCTAGCACAGCATAGCATGGCCTGGCATGACCTAATGCAGCCTAGCATAGTATGGCCTAGCATGGACTATTATGGCCTGGCAGGACATGGAAAGGCCTGGCACAGCATGGCATGGCCTCATATGGCCTGGCATGGCATAGCCTGGCATGGCATGGCACGGCCTGGCACTGCATGGTACGGGCTGGCACAGCACAGCACCGCCTGAGGCTCTGTTGGCTCTCACCTGGGGGCTGTGAATCCTATGCAGCCGCTCTCCTGGGACCCGAGGCCTCGCCCTTCCCTCCGCATCCGCAGGCAGCGCCCAGCAGCTCTTCTCCTCCCGCCGGCCCCCCGCTGACTGCAGCAGGCTCCGGCGGCGGTGGGGCAGAAAGGCCCCGCGGCCCCACCTGCAAACAGGCTCCGGCTCATACCTGCGGGCTGACTCAGCCCGCACAGCCCCTGCCCACCCCGAGCACCTGCTGCCCGCCCGGCCCCGTCCCAGCACAAGGGGACCCGCGCGGCCCCGCGTCCCCGAGCCCCGCAGTGGGGATGATGTTGGGAGGGGGGTTGCGGGCTGGGTGACCCCCAGCGCGGTGCTGAGTCCCGATGGAGGAAACCCGGGCTCGTGGGGCCGGAGCCGCCCGCCGGATGACCTCATCCTGGCAAGGAGGTGTGGGGACTTTTCGTTACGGAGCAAAAGGGAAAAAGGAGGAAACGGGAGACCGGTCGGACCGGTGCCGGGGTGACGTTCGGGGCATCTCCCCGTTCGGAACTCACTGCGCTTTGGGGGACGGGCAGCCAGCGGCACGCGGCGCAGCGAGTCCGGGCTGCCGGGCGGTGACGTCAGCCGACCACGTGACCGCCTCCGGATGCAGATGGGTGGCAGCGTGCGGAGCGCCGGGTGCTGCTCCCGGCGGACTGAGCCTCTCCTCCTCCTCCTCCTCCCCCCCCCCGGGGCGTGGGGAACCGGGCGGAGTCACGTGACTTAGTGCGGTCCCGCTGTCCTGCTCGGCGGTGGGTCTGACGCTGTGTTGTAGGGCCAAGAGTCCTGGGCTGGAGGTCTCAGCGGGTCCTGGGGATTGGAGGAAGGAGGGGGGGGGGGGTACGTGAGCGGCAGGTCGGCTGTTGGAGGGGGTGGGATGAGACAAAGTCGTAATGACGAATAAAAAGTAACGTGCTGAGGGTTTTAGGGAGGTGGGCGAGCGTCTTTTTCCCAAGGGAACTCCCAAATCCCTGTGCTTTGGGGGGCAGAGGGAGCAGCTGTGATTGCAGCCATCTCATCGTGATCCCATTCCACCAGGAACAGCTGGAGGGGCTCAGGAACACCCCTCCCTCCTCCCAACCACCCCCCCCTCCCAGCACACCCAGCTCCCCACTTTTGGCAGCAGCACAGCTTCTTGGTCCCATTCACTCCCCCCTCTCCCCCCCCACAGCTCCAGGTGCTGGCTGAGACTTTGACACTCCAAACTCAGCCCTAGTGCACAAAGTGCCCCCACCCGCTCTATCCCTGCCCCCAAAGGACAGCCTAGCCCCTCCTGTCCCCACATACCACCAGGGTCAGTCCCAGCGTGCTGCTGCCTGGCTGTAATGCCAGGTGCTCCCTGCAGTGCTGTCGCTGAACCTGCACAGCCTGCCTTGGCTGGGTGCCGGCAGTTATTCCTGGCTGTGACACGGACTTTGCCCTTGTCCTCAAAAGAACTGTGTCCCACCTATACCAGGATGCACCTTGCGGGTGCAAATGTCACCGTGCGGTGCTGTCTGGGATGGATGGCTGCAGGGCTGCGGGTTGAACTGCCTGCCCTGGGAACACAGAATGTGGCCTGCAGGTGTGCGTCGTGCACAAACACTCCTGCAGCCCTGCTCAGCCAGCACAGGGTGCACGGTGGCTGTGGGACATGACCAGGTGCCCAAACGTGCCTCGAGCTGGCAGATGTGATGCTTGCACCCCTCAGGAGGACACAGAGGACACAGCAACCTTGGCCCCATGGCAGCACAGCCTGGCAAAGGCTCGTCCCAGCACCCAGCTCCCCCCTCGGTGGCTCTTCCCCCAGCACCCACTGGGTGTCGCTGGGAGAGCGGGCTGCACCGCTCTGCCTCGTGCAATGCCCTGCCTGTCCCTGCCTGCCCCTTATTGCCCTGCCTGTGCCCCGCACCTCTGTGCCCTGCAGCCACCCCATGCACCTAGAGCAGTGGTGCCCCCGCTGTCCCCAGATGGGCTACAGGGTGGTTGTTCAGGCTTTGGGGCGTGTTGGGGTTCTGCATCTGTGTGCCCTGTGTTGCTAGGAGGCACCAGGCACCGGGGGCTGATACAGCTGAGCCCCCTGCTCCCCATGGGGATGGGGGCAGCAAGGGGACAGCGGCTGTGCCTTGTTCATCCTGCAGCACAAAGGAACCCGAACCCAGGACTAATTGGCTGTGGCACGGGGGCCGGGGGGCACAAAGGGTTGATGGGCACGGGACCGAGTGCTGCTGCACGCTTCTCACCCCAACCCAGCTGACACGTGCTGCCTGCTGTGCCGGGGGGGGCCGCCCCCCACCCCATGCTGCATCGCACGGCAGCTGAGCCCCGGCCCCTCTGCACCCCGGCAGATGCAAGCAAAGGCCCCAAGGCAGATGGTAACATTTGGTCACCGAGCGGTCCTCGGCCATGGGACTGTGCTGGGATCAGGCAGGCGAACGGCCCACCAGGAACTCCCCCCGTGTCTCCAAATGCAAGGCCATGTCCAGCATGGGTGAGAATGCAGCAGGGCCTCTTGGGTGGGAGAAGCAGGTGATGAGAGTGGGGCTCCATCCCTGATTCCGCAGGCCCTTCTCACACTGGGGATCCCTGGTAAGGAGTACAACCCACCAGTGGGACCCCAGTTTTCCCACTGGAGGAGGCCCTGTCGTGCAGGCGGTACCTCCTTACTGGGAAGCCCAGCCAGAAAGCATGGACCAACAGCGGGTCGCTGCCCATGGCCCCTTCCTCCCCTTCCATTCTCCTCCTCCTCACAGCTCCCCGTCTCCATTTGCATCCCATTTCCATGTGAATGGAGCAGGTCAAGTTGAAAGTTGAAAGCTGGCGAGGGGCGCCTGGGGAAGGGGCCTCTGCCAGAGGTGAGAGCCCAACAAAAGGGGCCGCATCCCCAGGGCACTGCGCTCGCATGGCTGCGGCCACGGCCCTGGCCCCAGCACAGCCGCCCTTCCACCATCTGCGGGTCCGAGTGCAGCCGCCACTGCTCAGACAAAGCCCTCACACCCGGCACGTCCCCATCTGTTGGATCCCCTGCACCCGAGCACAGTGTATCTCTGGCCCTGAGCATGGCTGCTGTCTGCAAGGATGTGCACAGAAGGATGTGCACTCTGTGCACGACGGGATGGGCACGGCAGCATCCAGTCGATGGGCATGAGGTGAGGCTGTGCACATGAGAGCATTCCTCATTCATCCTTATGGTCTCTAGGGAGCTCTCTGCACCTCAGAACATCCATTCAGCATCAGGGAAACTGAGGCAGGGAGCGGGCGGTGGCTCACCTCGGTCAGGACATAGGCATTTCCCAGCTCCAAAGCTATTTGAAGCATTGTCTGGGTGAGTGGTGGTGATAGAAGCCTGGAATTAGCACCCACCAAAATGAGCATGGAGGCAGGAAGAAGGTCTGGTGGAAGCTGCCAGCACTGGGGAGGGCTAAGGTGAGCCAACACCTCTGGGCTGGACCTTGTGCCATGAAGCTGCAGCCCTGTGGTGTGATGCCAGGAATCCACAGCTCTCCCCACCCAACACTTACAGGGAGGATTTGGCCTCTGAGATCTTTTTTTCTTTTGCACTTTCCTAACTGCATTTCACTCCTGGGGGGTCCTGGAAGCTGCACGTGCAGGGAGCCAGCCCCAAGCACCCGTGGGAGGCGAGCACAGAGCCGGCCCCAGCACCCATCCACCCCAGGGCTGCGGGATGGGTGCTGAACCGGGTGCTCAGGGCGTGCTCCTGCATTGGGCTGCCCTCCCCAAAACCATCCCGGGGTGCTCCTGGGGAGGGCGAGGCTGCAACGCCCTGCTGAGTGCAAGCAGCCAGCGTGCCTGGGCAGCACCAGCTGCCTGCCTGCAGCCTGTACCAATCCCCTGCCATGGGGGTACACAGCCTGGCCACCCTCAGCGGGCAGATGCCCACGGCTCTGCATCACCAGGCAGTGTTTTGCCAGATGAAGCCATCATGTAGGTCCACCTTCTGCTGGAAGCATCACCCAAGCGCAGGGCGGCTCCGAGCTGGGGCTGTTTGTTTTCCCAGCTTCATCCAGCCCTGCTCCCCCTCCAGCTCCTTGTCTCGCTTCCAAGAACAGTTTGAAAAACGCGCTGCTATCCCTGAGTTCTGACTGTGCGTGCTGTGTTTGCTCCTACCCTAGGAGTTGGGCTGTGTGCAGGTAGCAGCCTCACTCACTGACCTTGCTCTGCTCTGTCACCTCATTCTATGCCATTGGTTGGGCTGCTTTGTTTTAAGCACAGAAGCGTTTTGGACTTTGGCACTGTAGGATGCCAGGGGCTGGCGGTGACCTGGGGCTGGTGGGTGTACAAAGGACCTGTCCCCTTGGGAAGGCTTTGAGAAGGCTCTGCTCCCTGTCCTGGTGAAGGCAGGGGATGTCCAGGAGCATTCTGACACCAGCAGTGCTTGGTGCTCCAGTTGTGCCACCACAGCAGTGTTTTTCCATCCCCACTGACCAAACTGTGGGTACCTCCATGCTGCCCGACCGGCGCTGCCGGCTGAGCTCCCACACCGGGACGTCACCGGCCACGGCCTCGTTTTGTGATGAAGCCACAATTAAAGTGCAGCCTGGCATGGAGGAAAGCCCTGTGCCTGTGCACACATGCTGGCAAGGAGAGATGTTTTTGATCCCATCTGAGTGCTAGGCTGCCTCGGAGGGCGTCTTCAACCAGCGGTGACTCAGACGGAACCGTGAGCCGCCCTGCAGTGCACAGACCTGCTCCAGCACCCTGAAACCAGCTACACTGTAGGGAGCAGGGAGGCAGAGGACACGGGGCCACCAGGACACTGAGACGAGCACAGGGAGCAGCGACGCAGCAGCTAAGCCAGGCCAGGGAGCACAGGACAGAGGTGGGTTAGTGGCGGAGGTGGGTGCTGGGTCACTGTGGCTGAGCATGGCAAGCTGGATGCCAGCCACAGCGCCTGGACTGCCGTGCTCCACTCGGATCAGCTGATAATGTCGTTTTGCTTTCGGGGCTGTGGCAGGACAGCTCAGTGCGGGTTGGGGCAGCCATGCCAGGCTGGCAGCTCTCCATCCATAGGAATGTGGAACAGCAGGTTTTGTCCGGCCAGGCTGACCTTGCTGACAGGGACAGAAGCCCACCCTGAGCACTGCCAGCTGCTGGGGGGCTCTGCACCTCCATCCCTGTGCCCAGCAGATGCTCTCTATGGAAGCCTCCCTGTGCATGGCACAGGGTGCAGGGTGGCTGCTGGCAGAGTGCTGTGCTCCAGCAGTGCACAACGCTGGTAGATGCCCCCCACGCCATCAGAAAGCACCCAGAGCTGGGTGAGTCAGGCCCTCGTGTCCCTTCTCCATCAGGGCTGGGTGATGCAGGGCCTTGGGGAGGCTGACGGTGATTTCCCACATTGGAGCCCGCAGCACTGCTTGCCCCCGAGCACCTTCCCTCCATGCTTCATTGCCCCTGAGCGCACAGCACGGCTGCAGCGGTGGGGCCCTGCCTTCCCCGTCATTGCCTGGCGGGGACATCGGTGCCCTGCACTGCCCTGTTCCCAGCTCACCGTCTGCAGCCGTTGCCGTATTGTGGGCTGTACCCAGGAAGTTGAGCAAGGAGGTGAGCGGGCCGCAGGTGGCGGCAGCTCACTGGGAGAGAGGAAGCGGGGCTGTGCCGTGCCCACCGGTGGGCTCCCTTGTGCCCTAAGCTGGGCAGCGTGGGGCTGGGGGAGCTGCGCTGGGCAGCTGCGGTGACCCCGGTGCTGGAGCACCGCCTGGTCGGGTGAGTGGCACAGCCCCAAATTGGGGGAGACGGGGACCTTGGGGGCTTCCCAAAGCGGCTCAGGAGAGGTTGGTGGGTGCCAGCTCCTGGCTGCTGATGGCACTGGGGTGGGGAACACGGGGCCGCGTTGAGCCCCTCCGTGTGCGGGCTGCTGCTGCTGCACGACCGTTGGGGCGGGCGGGTGCTTGCTGTGCTTGGCAGAGCCCCAAGGGCGCGGGGTTCCTGGCTGCTGGAGAACTCGGGCTGAGGAAGCACGGCTGGGAACCCCCGGGTGCTTTCCGGTGGCCCACAGTGGGAGAGGGGTGTGCAGGAGCAATAGTACCTCCGCCCCTGGGACCTGCACACATTGCCCTACCCCAAATGGCAGGGGACCACAGGGACGGGCAGGCGGGCCGCTTGCATGTTGGCATTCTCCTTTTTTCTCTGTGAAGGAGGCGGGTGGGGGTGCACCGCAGGGGGGAAACTGCTCCTGGGGCTGAGCAGGGGGGGGCTGCAGGAAGCAGGGCCCGACGTCCCAGCGCGGAGGGCCGGTGGGTGATTGGGGCAGACGGAGCACCCCATGCACCCCGGGCAGCGGGTATCACTGTGGGGCAGCAGCCCTTCCTGGGGCTCCCCTCGCCCCAGTGTCGGGGTGCCCTCCCCGCGGCCCCATTGGCCGTGGTGCCGTTTGAAGCAGGCTTGCACCGCGGATTGGCCGCGCTTCGTTTCGGGGACGCAGCCGGAGGCGTGGTCCCTGCCTTGAAATAGGAAGCCCGGAGCAGCCGGCGCAGACAGCGCGGCACCGCACGCCCCGCGCAGCGTTCGGCCCTTTGTCCGCCTGCCTGCGGGGACGGGGTGCGGGCAGGGGGTTGTCACCGCCGCCCCCCGCAGCCGCCCCTCATTGCGGTTCCCTCCCCCCGCAGCCTGCGGCGCGTGGCCCCGCTGCCGCCCGCACGATGTCGGTCGAGGCGCTGCACGCCGGCGATGCCATGAAAGGGATGGCGGTGAGGACCCCCTTTACCTCGGCCATGCCCATCCGCATCCTCAACAAGGGACCCGAGTATTTCCGACGGCAAGTTGAGCCGGCCGCCCGAAAACCCAGCGCCGTGGAGAGGTTGGAGGCCGATAAGGCCAAGTACGTGAAGAGCCAGCAGGTCGCCAGCACCCGGCAGGAGCCGGTGAAGCCGCCGCTGCTCAAGCAGCCGCTTTTCGTGCCGGGCGTGCGCCGCGCCATGCTCACCCCCAGCCGCAAGACGACGCCGGGACCGCGCTCAGCAGGCAGGGCCAAGACCTCTCTCAACCTGGAGATCCTCAACCACCTCATCAACGGCTGCGACAGCCCCAAAGCCGAGAGCCCGCGGGGCGGGGAGCGGCACGGCGCGGCGGAGGCGATGAACACCAGTAGGGTCGGCAAGGCACCGGGGAGCCCCGCTGCTCCCAGACCCCCTGGGACCGTGGCGGTGCGCAGGGTGGACGTGCGGCCCTGCGGGGCTCTGCCTCCCGCTGTGCCGGGAATACGGGTGCCGTCGTCGCCCTCCCCTTGCAGAGCGCCCGCAACGCCGGTTCTGAGCTCACCCAGCCGCCCCGAAAGCGCCCGCCGGCAAACCCTGCTGCACCGCTCCAAGTCGGACCTGAGCGACCGCTTCTCGCGGGCCACCGCCGACCTGGAGCGCTTCTTCAACTACTGCGGCCTCGACCCCGAGGAGGTGCGGGACATGGGGGCCGAGCATTTTGCCCGTGCCAGCTCCGACATCGTGTCCGTCAAGTTTCACAGCGTCAGCACGGCCAGCTCGGAGGGCGGACGCTCGCCCCGCAGCGCGGCCACGCCGGAGGGCCGCCCGGCTGAGCGCATGCCCTACGGCATCTCGGTGGTGGAGCGCAACGCCCGTGTCATCAAGTGGCTGTATGGGCTGCGCCAGGCCCGCGAGCCCCAGCAGGTCTCCAACGTGTAGCCAGGCTGCTCGGCTGCGTGCAGTGCTGATGCTGGGAAGGGAGGAAGCATCGTCCCGTGCTCCGCAGGAGGGCAGCGGGGCCATCCTGGATCACTGAACTGAGCCCGCTGTGCCTCGCTCCCCATCTCCCTGTGCTGCAGCTGCAGAGCATGGATGCTGTGCGTCCTCCTGGGGAGCGCCTCGCTTCCTGATGGACTCAGCTCTGCAGGACCCCCACCAGCACCTCGGTATCCCTGAGCCTGTGGAGTGCAGGGAACACGGTTGCACCTGACCTTGTGCTGCTGGCTGGGCTGTGGGTGCATGGTACCTCCTTTGGGGTCCCGGCTTGAGGGTCTGCATTAGCTCTGGGGCCTCCTCTTAGTGGCCACAGGTTGAGGCGCCGTGCCCCTGCAGCTTCAGCAGAAGGGGACAGAATCCTGGTGATCCCCGTCAGAGCGTTGAGCATCCTGGAAGGTTTGGGTGCTCTGCAGGGAGGAAAACCCGAGATCTCCTTGGAGAAGCTCAAGTCTGTGTATGTGTGTGTGCGTGTGTTTGTATCCTCCTTTTTGTATGCCAGTGAGAAAACCCTGGGCACAATGTGCCCTCTTATTTATGAAGAAGGTTCTATCGGTATCTTCCTACTGTTTTTCCTGATGTGTCAACTGTAAAAAAGTGACAGTAATGCAGTCAGTTTTATTAAATTTCAGTGCTTTGGATGCCGTGTGTGTTGCTGTCTTCAGATGTGGTGGGGAATGAACTCGGGCAGGCCCCGAGAGCCTCTTCACTGCCAAACTCAACAACACGATGGGCATTGCATCCCAATGGGTGTTGCAGAGTACGGGTGCTGTGCCATGCTGTGCCATGCCATATGGTGCCATGCTGTGCCAGCGCAGGGCCCAGCAGATGCAGCAGGAGGAAGGTTTGCTCCTGGCAGGTCCTGGCAGAGCCCAGCTGCGGGATTCCCCTCTGTACCTCCCCAGCACTGTGCCAAGCGTGCTGCTGGGCTCTGCTCTGCGCCTGCTCCAGCAAAGAACCCCACAGCTTGGCTGCATCCCCAGGGCTGAGAGATGGGGAGCTGATAGCAGAGACCTCCCAGGCGCTGGGGAGGTGTGAGGATGAAAGATGATGCAGGGAGAGCTTTGAAGATGAAAGCGCCGTGTGCTGCGCTATCCCCAGGTGGGTGTGGGCTCCTGCAGCCCCTCTGCTCCTTACAGGGGGAAAAGTAAAGCACCCCATGATGCTGTTGCAAACTGTGCCCACCTGGACTGCTGGGAAGGTGGCACCCGGGCCACCAACACCTGCACCCAGCACCCCTCCCCCCTGGGGCACAGACCTGCTGCTGCTCGCACCCCAGCCCTGTTGTGCAGGACCCATTGGGCTCCCAGAAAGGAGCCAGGCAGGTCTGGGAGCCCCCACCCAAGGTTGGTGCAGGATGTGGTGGGGAGGATGCAGGACAGCACCTGATGATGAGTCAGGGAGGAAGCACACGCCCAAGAGATCCTGCAGTGATGGCACACAGGGAGCTGGTGACTCCCCAGGGAGCCAGAGATGGGGCTCAGCCCCCAGCACTTGGTTCTGGGGTCCTGCATAGCGCTGCACGGCTGGGATGTGTGGTGGCTGCACACAGTATGCACAGCCAGCCAAGTCCCGTGTGCTCACATGGTGCACGTTTGCTCATGGGCACGTGTGCATATGTGTGTGTGTACACGTGTGTGTGCAAGGACAGGAAGAACCACGCTCCCGAAGCATCCCTGCACCAAGCCCCCAGCCCAGACGTATTGAGGCACCTTGCCCCTCCCCAGGGGATGCCCCCATGTCTCTGTATCCCAGTTGGAGATAGGAGGGCAGCCCTGTCCCTGCAATCCCGATCACTTTCCTTGGCAGCTGCCTCCCTGCCAGCTCCGGTTTCAGCATGGAGCCACAGCTGAGCCCGCAGTTATTTATAGAGAGGAGGAATGACCAGGGGAAGGTTTCCACTGCCTTTGTCCTGCTTACTCCCATATCTCTCGTTCCACGTTTCTACATGGCTCATCACAGTGCTGATCCTTAAAAGGTCATTTTCTTCCCCAGTCACTCATGAAAAAGCCTGGGGGTCACATCCCAACACTTCACCCCCAGCCCTCTTCAACTGCTGCACGGGGAAAGCAAGAAGATGGCAGCCCTGGGATGTGGGGTGCAGGGACTGAGCAGGGTTGGGGGAGACACAGAGGTTCACAGCAGCACCAGGATGGCCATAACCACAGTGCCTTGCAGGTGATCCCACCTTTAATGCATTTCCCATTTTTCAATTATTAAGCACGGTCTGATGAGCACCTTGGAGGAAGTGCCAGCTGCATCGCATGTTTTAATCAGTGTTAATCAGTAAATGCTTTACGAATGGGGGAGGGGAGGAAGCAGGTCTGTGGGGTGTCTGAGGGATGGGTGCTGCAGGGGCAGTTGGAGGTGGGGGGGGGGTGGCTCGTGGCCTGTGGCAGAGCTGCTACCACTGTTGGTCCCTAGAGTCTGCTGGGGATCCACCAGGGCACAACCCTCCTGTCCGCCATGGATGGGGATGCTGTGCAACGTCACCAGGCTGTGGAGGACCTCTAGTGGCAATAGGGTCGAGGGGGACAGGAGTGGCCCATGATAAGATGGGAAGTACTGTGGAGCCGGGTGTCAGCGAGCCCTCATCTATGCTCTGAGCTCAGTCAGTGCTCAGCGGGTCAGGATGGGGCTGCACCCCTCTGAATGATGCAGACGTAGCAGGGAGACTGCTGGCAGGTCCTTTATATGGAGATCATACATACGGCATCCGTGGGGCTGAGGTAGTGCTGCTGCTGTCCCTGGTAGTGACCCCACAGCCACAGCTCCCATCCCCACCACTGCCAGAGCACTTGGCAAAGGTGGGAGCTGTGCATGTGGGTCTCAGCACCATGCAGGTACCCTGGGGTGACTCTCCCACCGCTGTCCTGTAAGCGGAGATCCCCTGGTGCTCGCTCTGCTTCTGTCCCAGCTGCTGCAGTATGGGGTCAGCGTGGGTCTGGGGGCATCGTGCTGCTCTCAAGGCAGGGCTGGGTGCTGCCTGGTGCAGATCTTGGCCAATAAATATCTCTCAGTACAAAAATAAAAGGGTTCCCATGCCAAGATCCAAGACACGGGTGGACATGGGGGCTTTTCTCAGCAGGAGGAAACTCTACTGAGCTTTGCCCCACATTCTCCAGGCTGTCACCAAATGTGCCTGCCTCCAAGTTTGGATTCACCATGCCAATAAAACAAATGGGCTGTCAGCCCCACCAGCACCTGCATCCCAACCTCCAAGCTTCCTCCATCATCCTTAGCTCCCTGTGCCCCACCTCAAACCACAGCCCCATCACCACCCCTGTGTGCTGGCACCCAACCCCAGAGCTATTGGCACTGCACAGGAGCCACGTGCCCCACGCCTCTGGTGGCACCTCCGTCCCTTTGTGCTGTCTTTGTCCCATCAGGATGTGCACAGCCAGTGATCCCCTTGCATGGGTAGAGTGCATGGAGGAGGGGACAGCCACGTTCCCCTTAATGACCATGCAGGGAGGAGAGATGCCATGCACTCACGCACCGGTTCTGCTCATCCTGCAGGAAAAGTAAAGCAATGGGGAATTTGGGGAAGTGCCCTAAAATATATAGAAAAGGCAAAATATGGTGTTTCTGCCCCTGTGTGGCTCATGCAGGAGGTCTGGTGGTCCCAGATGCACACTCTGGCACAGCACGGAGCCCCTCAGACATGGGGGAAATAGAGAGAAACCAGGAGGGAATGGGATCCACGCGCTGCAGCTTGCAGAGGTGGGGCTGGCTCAGAGTCAGCTCCGAGATCTGAGAGAAACAAGAGTGAGAAAAAAACAATGGGGGGAAGCTCTCCAGGGGCTCCATCCTCCCGCTGCACCGCTGCGGCTGGCTAAAAGCCCGCGGGCCGTATCAGCATGCGGGTGCCCTTCAATGAGTAGCTGGGCCCCTGGAAGTAGTGCCAGCGGATGCCGTTCAGCTTGCGGATGTTGTGCCGTGCCGGGTAGTAGATGCCATTCAGGTTGGAGAGCCCGCAGGCGTCGAACCACCACCCTATGGGAGGGAGCAGGAGGGTGGCACCGGAGTGGGCACGGAACGAGGACCCCGGCCCAAATCTTGTTGCTCACCTCCTGACAGCATCTGGGCACACTTGCAGAGGCAGTTGTCGTTGTCAGCATCGCGGGTGCTGAAGTTGGTGCCTTGCATGGCCAAGCCGCTCTGCTGCCCGGCTGTGCCACTGTAGTCCTGCAGTGAGAGCCTGCGGCCACACGTGCCATCACTTCCCTTCTCACTGAGTGGGACTGCGGAGCCCGATGCCCCCATCCTCCCACCCACAGCCCGGCTGACATCCCTGTGAATGTGCACTGTCCCCACTGCATCTCCATGAGGATATTCCTGGGGACAAACCCGCTTGCACGAGCACAGCGTGGCAGCCCCGCACCTCGCCGGGATGGGAAATCCTTCAGCCTTATTGCAATTTCATGCATCTATTTGGGGAAGAGCCCGGGGAGAGGGGGAGCAGGCAGTGTAGCAACAGCCCCATGGAGGAAATCTGCCAAGATCCCAGTGAAGGCCCCGTGGGAGCTCTGCAGCTCCCGAGGCAGGCAGCGGTGCCAACCAACCTGGGGGCTCAGAGGCAGCAGTGCCTGAGGACAGCTCAACTCTGCTCACCCACCTGTAGAGCAGCCGCTCGCTGTCCAGCTGAAACCTCCCATAGTGGGCATAGACCTGGCTGCCCTCCCAGTCCCGCAGCTCCACACGCAGCACGTAGGGTTCCCGGCTCGTCAGGAGGTGCACGGCTTCATTGCCCAGCCAGTGCTCCCCCGCCACATCCCCAAAGCCCTGGGGGAGCCGAAGGAGGGTGGGCATGGGTGGTGGGTGTGGGAACCCCCCATCCCCATCCCCATGCAGACCTGCTTGTATTCCCTCCAGCCCCTCTGGAAGCTGACGCTGCCGTTGGTGCGGAGCTGGATGACCGTCCAGCCACCGCCGTCTGTCTCCATGTCGCAGAACGCCTGCAGTAGGGAACCAAGCAGCTCTGAGTGTGGTGACACATCCCACTGCCAGTGGAGTTGGTTCACAGATGGCTGGGCCGTGTGGGGCCACCGTGGCAGCCCTCTGTGGGCTGCTCTCACCTTCCTGGGCTGGCTCATGTTGGTGATGTGCAGGGTGTACACCCCGCTGGCACGGCTGCCGGCCCGGAGCACCTCGGTGCAGTCCTGGAAACGCTGCTCCTCACCAGGCAGCAGGGCTGGGCAGAGGGGAGAGCAGCTGGCGGATGCTCCAGTGACCCTGCAGGTCCTGCAGCCCTGCTCTTCCCATCTCCCCAGTCCTGGGGATCTGCTGCAGGGCAAACCTCTCAGGGCACAGGGGTGAGTCGTTCTTGGGATGCGATGTTTTTAGGTTCTCCCCGCTCACCTCTACCCTCTGCCACGAGGCGCACCAGGCTCTGCACCGACTCCAGGAGCTGCAGCTGCTGTCGCTGCAGCAGGCTGGCATTGGCACTGGCTGCCAGCAGAGACTTCTCCAGCTCCTCGATGGTGCCACTCTGCCGGCTCACCAGGTGCTGCAGCCTCTCCTTCTCTGAGCGGATCCCTGCCAGCTCCGCCTGGTGCTTCGCCTCCATATCCAGCACCCGCACCTCCAGGATGCTGCAAGGGGATGTGTGCTGGAGATGGGCAGCCCCAGCCTGGCTGCGGTTCCCCAGCACTGCTGTGAGCTGCCCCTGTCCCCTCTAAGTGGCACCTGTGGGATGCGAGTGACTTGTGGGCACGCTTCCCCACCCAAAGGGCTGTGAGATGAGACCTTGTCACCCCCTGCTGAGCCCTGGAGGGGCTCCAGCTCTCCTGCAGAGCAGCCCCAGCCCCTACTTGTTCCTGCTCTGCAGCCGGTGGATCTCGTTTGTCTGCATCAGCAGCTGCTTTTCCAGCTTGGTGGTGGACAGGGAGTTCTCCAGCAGCTGCATCTCGATGCGCGACGTCTGGTTCAGCACCTGCACGGGGACATCGGGAGGGTGGGCACACACAGCAGAACCCCTCCTTGTTCCCAGCGTCCTCAGGAACATGACTGCATGAAATCAGCACCCCTTCAGGGAACCACCCCGTGATGTGCAGCGGAGGAACTTCCCCACACTGCAGTTCTGGTGGCAGTGGGGACATGGGGACACGCGTGCCATCACTGCCCACCTGTGCCTCCACGTCGGTGAGCTTGCGGCTCTGCTCAGCGCTGCGGTTCAGCAGGGAGCTGCCGATCTCCAGCATGGTGGCCGTGTGGTTCCGCACCGCCGTCTGCCGCAGCCGCGCCATCTCCGGCTTCATGCTGCTCTGGATGGAGCTCTCCAACTGCAGACGGCAGCGAGGATGGGACGGGATGGCTCAGCCGAGGAGCTCACCCCGTGCTCAGCCTCAGTGCTGCCTACTGAGCAGCCTGATGTGGGAGCGTTGTAGCGCAGCACGATCCATCCTGGGTGCTTTGGAGCTTATAGGGAGGACGGGACGTGCTGCCTGTGGCTGCAGTGCTGTGGGGAAGCCCAGGGCACCGCTGCCAACATTCCTCATCCTACACCCTCACACAGCTCTGCTCCCACGTGTTTGGGCTGGGAGAACGGCTCCTGCTGCATGCTGGCACTGCAGCTCACGCTGCTCAAAAGCAGCAAGATGACACAATGGGAACAGCCCGGGACAGCATCCCTGGGTGTATGGAGGGGGCACTGCTGTGGGTGGCACTGGAGTGGTTGCAAAGTTGGGGTGTGGCATAGTGGCAAAGCAGAGCTGAATGGGGTGGGTGGGATTTATAGCCATGGGGATGCCCACAGTCCCCAAACGGGGATTTTCTCTTGCTGGGACCTGGCACAGGTCTGTGCGTTCATGGATCTATTGTTGAACTGGGACTACTGACCAACCAGGGAGGCAATGGCATTGGCACCAGCACCAGCACGGCTCAGCAGCTGGCTGAGTTCCCATGGCTGCCAGCATCATCCCCCCCCCATTGATCCATCCTGATGAAGGCGGCTTTCCCAGTGCTGGCTGCTGCCCTGCTGCAGGGAAGTGCTCAGGGCTGGGAAGCAGCTGGCTATGTGCACGGCTCCGAAGCGTCTTCCGCTTTCCCAGCCCGCAGGGGACAAGCACTTCCCAGTGGGTTTCTATTTCTGGCAGCTGCCATGAGGTTCCCATTCATCCCCTCTCTGGGGTGACAGCATCAGTGCGGACTGTGGCCCTGGGGCCACTGTGCAGGGACTGCAGGGAGCGGAAGGGATGTGCTGCTGCCCACGCTGGGAACACTGCCCCATGGATCCCACTGCCCCATGGATCCTTTTGCCCCATGGATCCACTCTCCAAGTGGATCTTGTGCTCTCTGAGCTGCTGCAAACCAAACCCCATTTCCCAGTGCCATGTCTAGAAAGCACTTCCCCAGCTGAGCGATTGCTGGAGAGTTTCCCTTTAACCACGTCGTTAATCTTGCTGCTTCTCAGGACTCTGGAGGCCGTTTCTCCCTCCTGATTTTGCCTTTTTTTTCTTCAAAATAAACATATCTCTGAGTTAAGGGCAGCACATACCCATGGAAAAGGTCGGGCTGGCACAGGCAAGGCTGAGCACAGCCCCAGCTGCTCCCTGTGAGTGATGCTGGGGCCTCTTCTGGGGGTCCCTGCTCTACCCGGGGGGAGCATCAAAGCCTCCAGGCCCCAGCCACAGCTCTGCTGAAGGCATCGACCTGGGAAGCAGCTGGGGCTGGAGGGAGCTGCAGAATCCCTGGATAGTGTGGACCCATGTGGGGACTGCATGGCTGCAGAAAGGAATGAAGGGACCTTCCCCAAGAAGGTCACTTCCCAGATCTGCAGCCATGGAGCCATTCCTACAGGGAAGGAACTGGGGGAGCAGGGCAGGAATGGGGCCACAAAGCCAGGAAGGCAGCAGGTTCCCCGCTGCTGGTCCTATCCCTCTTTCAGTGTGACACTGGGGGGACGCTGCTCCAGCAGTGCTCTGACCACAAGTGAGCCCAGCTCCGGCCCCGCGTTGTGTCCTGGGCCAACAGTGAGAGCTGCCAACATTTGCAGCCTCCACAAGAATTTCTGCTCAGCAGCAAAACCCCACGGCGAGAGGCCTCCAGCCAGCAGCACAGAACGGCCACCCCAATGTCCCTGCACTGGGAACCCATTGCAAACAGTTGGGAGGTCCCATTGCACCAGGCACTGGGATCACAATCCTTCCTGTGTGCAGGTTTTGTGCCCCACACCTTGTCACTCCCCAGGGGGAGGGCCGGAATGGTGGCACTGAGAGGTGCTCGGTGCCCATATCTCTGCAGCACCACCATGCAGCCTCCTTTGGGCAAAGCCATGTGAGTGTCCTCATGTCCTTGTTGTGTCTCTGCTTGTCCCTTCTGGTGACAGCATGCCTGGCAGTGTGGGGAGGGTGACTGGCCCCCAGAGGTCTGTGTGCTGAAGTTCAGGGGTCCCAAAGGGACCGTGCCATATTCCTGGCCCTGGGCACAGCCCTAATCCTCTGCTCCATGGGCAGACGAGGATTCAGGGTTGTTTACAACCCGTCTTCAAGTCCGGTGCCTCCTTTGAGCCCAGTTTGTTTGTTCAGGCCTGGATCCCAACCAAAACAAACCTCCTTGCGCAGTTTCAGTTAAATTAGGAAAGCAAAGAAACTGGACACACACAAAAAAATAAAGACCCAACTGCGAGCTGCCTGCAGCAGAGGGGCCGTGCTGTGGAGTGGGACAAGCACCAGTTGTGCCCCTGCTCACGGGGTGCAGCACCACTGCATGCAGCTGCCCAGATGGGCACACACAACATAGCTGGGTTTTGCTCAGCGTATCCCTGGGGCTCAGCATCCTCCCAGGACTCAGCTTGCTCCCAGCTTTTGAGGAATTTGTGGTCTGAGTCAGCTGAGGAGAGGACAAGGGGCAGCCCTGTGCATCCCTCATGTACCCACTGCTGTCCCCATGCTGTGCTCGCAGTGCCACTCAGTTCGACTGGGTGACAGCCGGGAACAAGCCGTGGGGACTGAGGTCCCACTGTGGGGACGTGGCCCTGGGGGAGTTCTTCTCTGATGCTCACACAGATGTGAGGTCAGGAGGTGTCGGGTGAGACCTCGGAAAGGAAAAGCCGCTTCCTGCCTCACCCTGAGAGGCCGGGAACGGGGGAGTGCAGCAAGGGGTCCCAGGGATGGGGAGAGGAAGGGGTCCATGGCACAGGGTGCCCTCCTTCCTGCTTTGCCCCTGCTGTGGGCCTGGGGCTCCCAGTGCCCCCGTGGGGCTGGAAGGCCACGAGGTGTGTTTCCCATGCAGAGTCTCATCCAGTGCCAGGAACATTTGCGAAGCCCATAAGCGGGAACACAACGAACCCTGCCCTTCGGTCCCTCACCCCGCTGCGTGCCAAAAGCCTTCCCGGCAGCTTCTCGACAGCGCCGCATCCTGACCGTGCGCAGGGAGCGCTGAGCTCTGTAAGGTGCCCAGAACCACCGGCACGGCACGGAGACAGGGACAAGGACGGAACCGCGGTGGGTACGCAGAGGGACACAGCACAGTGAGCAGCAGCACCCACAGCGCCCACCCACCCCCTCTGGGCAGACCGCGCTGGGTGAAAGCAGCACCGGCTCAGGCTCTGGAGATGAGATTTGGGCAGCCTGGCGCACCAAACCCCTGCACAGAGCGCTTCCAGGGGGCACCTCCTCCCCGTTGCCTACCTTCAGCAACCACTGCGTGCTGTTCTCCAGGATCCTCTCCAGGTGCTGCAGGCGCTGGGCAGCCCCGCGGGCAGCGTGTCCATTGCCGGACGGTGAATCCCGCTGCAGCGCGTTGACGGGACCGGGGGCGGCGAGCGGGCACGGCGACGGCTCGGCCTCGGGCAGCACGAAGGTGTAGCTGCAGTGCCCGTGCTGCACGCGGTGCCAACGCCGCCGGTTGCCCACGTCCAGCGCCCGACGCTGGGACGCGGCTGTGCACAGCGCTGCCAATGCCACGAGGCTGAGCGCACGCATGGCGCGGGCACGGGGCGCACGCAGCCCCCCCCGGACCCTCCGGCACAACGCACTACCCCCGGGCGCAGCGCTGCGGGGCCAGCATCGCTTCCCGATGCTTTCTGAGCCGCCTCCGGCCGCCCCGCAGCCTTTTATCGCCAGGCTGAGTCCCGCGGCAGCCCTTGAGAGGGAAGAAAAAACACACACCAAAAAAAAAAAAAAAAAAAAAAAAAAAAAAAAAAAAAAAAAAAAAAAAAAAAATCTGTTTAAAAACAATACTTTTATCTTTTTTTTTTTTTTTCTTTTTCCCTCTCCTCTGAACCCACCGCGGGGAGATCAAGTTTCACACGTCATCTTTGCCTATCTCACATACACAGCCCGGATGCCCTCCATCCCTGTGCACCCCCAGCCCCACTGTAGCCCCGAGCCCCCCGCCCTGCTCCCAGCAGCCCCAGCTCCCACCCCCCCGCCCGCAGCTATTAATAACGACGGGGGAAGCGGAGCGCTGCGTTTGGCTGCTCGGCTGTGGGATGGGCCCGTGGGGACCGCGGGGACGCAGCGGAGCAGAGCGGGACCTGGATGAGCCCCACATAGGATTTGGGGAAGGGCTGCTGTGGGGTCGCTGGGGATGATTGGGGTTCACTCATTGTTTTCCCGAGCTCAGCCCCGTGTTAAGGAACTGTTGTGGAATGCGTGGAATGGTGACACTCTGAGCGTCCCATGGGCAGCGTGGAGTCCTGCTGGCTGGCACAGAGCCCTCGGAGCCAGGCTGTGTGCAGGACTGCTTGCAGGATGTCCTGGGATGCCTGCAGGATGTCCATGACAAGGCTGGATGTGGGGACAGAGGGTAGCATGGGCACAGGGCTGGCTATGGGGATGAGAATGACATAAGACAGGGTGCCATAGGGACAGGAATGGCCATGGGGACAAAGTGGCTGTAGGGACAGGGCTGGCCATGGGCACAGAGTGGTCATGGGAGAGTGGTGTTCCTCGGGCACGGGGATGCCCAAGAATCTCCTTGGTTTTTCTGCCAGGTTTCTTGGATCCTAACCCTAACACAGATCCTATGTGCACCCCGCTGGCTGCTGTCCCCACATCCCTGCAGTAGCACCTGGGGAAGGGACAGAATTCCATCGATGCAGCTTGCTTCTCATTGCTCACTGCTCACTGCTTACTCCTGCTGCTGCCTTAAAAAGAAATGATGAAAACCACTGCTGTGTGCTGCAGGGATAGAAGCTGAGAGTGACCACAGCACCCCCCGACTCACAATCTCTATAGCAGTGCCTCACAGAAACTGTTTCCACAGTGCAGGAAAACGGAAAGGCGATGGATGCCAGAGGCTTTAATAGTTTATTTGTCCATAAGCAAACAGAGGAGCGATGCTCCCGGCCGGCTCGATGCTGACACCCAGTGCCCTCCTCCTAGAAGGGCCCCACAGCCCCCATTTGTGCCAGGAGGAGGAATGGGGTGGCCAAACTCCAGACAGTCACAGAGATTCCCATGGTGAGAGCAGCAGTTGGAGCAAAGCGCATTGCAAAGGTGCTGCAGCACTTCTCCATGTTTTTCCCATGTCCCTTGGATGAGGACAGGGATGGTGTTGCCCTGCTCGTGTCTGGAGGGAGCTGTGGGGCTGCTCCCTGGGTGCAGGGGGCTGCTGTGATATGGAGTGCGTGGGCAAAGCTCCCCCACCCCCCACATCGCTGTGCTCACATAGGGCAGCTGTGAACCCACGCATGTGCCATTGATGCTGAGCCTTGCAGGACCCCGACACACACGATCCTGTAGGGATGGGACATCTCTGTGCCACGGGGATGGGATGAGCATCCATGGCCTGCAGCACGGTCAGACCCACAACAGCCCCATCCCACCCAGCTGCAGAGAGTGGTAGAGGGAAGAACAGCAAAATAAGGGAGCCACCCCCTGCCCGAGCCCCGGGGCATTGCTTTGGACACTGCAAATTAGATTTTCTGAAAAGGAAATGTTTTACAGGCCATAAATTGTCTCAAAAGAAAGGGGGAGGTTGGGGTAGGGGGGTGGTGGGGGAGAAAATTGTGCAATTTTCTGCAGCTGGAAAGCAGGGGCAGCACGGGGGGGTCGCTGCGCTAGGTGCCCGCGTCCTGCTCTGTCCTCTGCTTCTTCTGCCGCTTTTTGCCTTTGTTTCTGAGTTTGGTTTTCTCTGGAAGAGAAAAAAAAAAGGAGAAATAGAGGGGTTTCTCACTGGGGATAGGCAGCGGGGGCACTCCTGTAGGTGGGTGAGTGCTGCCACCTGGATCCTTCCTGAGGCCCATCTGTGGGATGGGAGGAATGCAGGGCTGTTTATGGAGCAGTGCTGGGAGCAGCAAGGACCCATTGCTGGACCCAAATCCTCAATGTCCCCAAAGCCTCTAGGTTTGCATGATGGGGTCAAAGCAGTGAGCCTTGTCTCTGCACAAGGAGTGAGGAGGTGGGAACAGGTTGGTGGGACATGGATGGGACACAGGGGGGACATGGGTACATCCATGCCTCCCCAAATGTCCCTCCAGCTCCTGAGTCTGCAGGTCAGTGGGGACAATGCTGAGACCCCAAAGCGAAGCGGGATGCAGTATGAGACCTGCAGGATCCAATGGAACAGGGAACATTTGGGAGCTGCCCAAAATCCAGGTGGATTCACCGGGCCATGTGGGCACCCAGAGCGCGAGCAGCACAGCGGTGCATTCCAGCACTGGTGATGCTGCTTCTTTCCAAGGGCTCCATCTCTTTTCCTACTCAGCTCTGTTTTTCTGCTCTGATCTCCCAGACAATTGCCACCCACAAAGGAAAGGGCACGGCACGGATGCCAAGAGTCTGGAACGGAGCGCGGCGGGGACACAAGGCAGATTTACAGTGGTGTGGATGGTTTTGTGCCCGGGCCAAGCTCCGATGCTGCTCGCTTCCAGGGGCCGGCTCAGAAGTGGTAGCACAAATCTCTCATCGCACAGCGCGGTGCTGGGATGAGGCAGCTCCTTCCTCCAGCTCTCGGCGCGTCGAGCGAACCCGCTGTCCCATAACATCTGGATCCCATAAGGCAGCACTCAGCTGGTTGGGACAGGAGCCTGGGAGCGAGGGTGGGCCATGGGGACGGGGAGCAGAGGGGCTTCTCCTGCTGCTGGGGCTGCATGCAGATGCACTGGGGGCTTCCTTCTATTTCAGGGAGAGACCCACAGCTGATCCCCACCAGCACCTGGCTGTGCCTCAGAGTCCATCCCTGCAGCCTCAGGGCTTGCAGCTCAGGTCACCCCATGAGATGTGGTGTATCCAAATCTACGGTCCCCACAAAGGGATGGTGGTGGGGGCACCGAGCTGTGCACACACACCTCCAGCACGTGCACGGCACAGTGCTCCAGAGCAGAACATCCCACTGCCACCAGCCTCGAGGGGCCATAGATGGTGCAGCCGCATTTCCCTACATCATCACCACTTGGCACCCCAAAGCTGCTTTAGCAGGACAGGATATCAGCTCCTCCACGCTGTCAACACGAAGCGTTATTTATGACTGATGGTGCCCTGGTGAAGATGCACTCCTGACTCTGCAGCCCCAGCACA
Source organism: Chrysolophus pictus (assembly GCA_037305975.1). Taxonomy (NCBI): domain Eukaryota; kingdom Metazoa; phylum Chordata; class Aves; order Galliformes; family Phasianidae; genus Chrysolophus; species Chrysolophus pictus. Next base: position 4,136,933 of record CM074595.1, read on the forward strand.
CCTGGTTGCAGCCATTCCCATCTTCCTCCAGCCCTTCCCTTCTGCTGCCACCGCCTCGCACGATGCACAGCAAACCTGCAGCTCCAATATCTGCAATGCCAGGGCCGGTGGCTCAGATCTCCTTCCAAGGCTCACAGATTCAGTATCTCATGCAATCTGCCTTTCTGCCAGTTATTAAGCAGAGATTTATTAGAGCAGCTTTCAGTCCAGCTGGTTGCATCCAAAAGTGACATCAGCCGCCTCCCGGTTCCCATTGCCATCCCAGTGCCACTGGGCTGGGTGCTGGGAGAGGTGGTGAGGAGCCCCGTGACAGGGCTGGATAAAATCAGGGAGACCACCGGGCAGGGCAGGACGATGCCTTATCCCAAGGACACATCTCAGAGCAGGATGAGGACTTGACTGTCACAGCTCCCCCAGGTGATGCCCTCCAGCTGTCTCTGCATTCCTGGTATTTTGCAGATGGTTGCAGTTTTTTGCAGACTTTTGCAGGTAATTCCCCCCTCCCCAGCAGCTCAACCCTCCCCGTTTGCAATTGCAAAGCAGAAAGCCTCAGCGCTGCCTCTCCCTCGCAGGCAGGGCAGGATGGGGCCGGTGCCAGGGGCTGCTCAGCACATGTGCTTGGGAAGGCGGCTTTCTCCAGAACTGCACGGTAATAACAGCCACCACCGACCTCCAAATGCTTGGGAGATGAGATCCCGGCTCGCCGCTCACCGCCGGAGCCCACAGCGCTCCTTGCTTTTAGGGACCAAAGGGCTGCGTGGGGCCGGGGGGCTGCGGGGGGCATCCGGGGCTGCGCTCACCTCCCGGGCAGTGCTTCCTCAGGCGGCACCTGCGGCTCTCCAGCAGCGCGGGGCACGCAGCCCCCTCCTCCCGTGGGGAGCCCGGCACCTCGCGCACCCGCGTCTCCAGACCCCATTTGCAGCCGCAGTCCCGGCCCTCGTGAGTGCAGACGCTCCACTCGCTCCAGGGCCCCGGCTCGCATATTTCTGTAGGATGGGGGCGCGGGGAGGGGACGGTGACCATGCCGCGTTGGCACGGTGCGCGGGGTGCGCGGAGTGCGGGGGCCGCTTACCTTGGCACTCGCGGGTGCCGGGCTGAGCCGCGGTGCTGGGGGGGCACTGTCGGAAGCATTGGCCTTTGTGCAGGTAGAACTTCTCCTTGCATTTCATGCAGAAGTCTTTGCTGAAGCAGCTCTCGCAGCTGGGCGACCTGCACTCTGCCGGGGAGGGGGCTGTGAGCGGGAGGGCGAGCGCGGGGCCGAAAACCCCGGGGACCCATCGCAAACCCATTGGGTAAGGGAGAGGGGGAAATCCCTGCATCCCAGCCGCCTCATCTCCAGCCAGTGCCCAGGGCTGCACGTCCTGGGGATGCTTCGGGAAGCAGGGGGACCCCGGGGTGCCCGCAGGCACGGCAGCCCTGCTGGCTACATCACGTACTTGTGCATCTGTTGACCTCCAGACCCCGCACGCCGAAGTAGCCGGGGGGGCAGGTGTGGACGCACACCCCGTACTGGCGGATGCCGTCCCTCCAGATGAGCAGGAAGAGCCGGTGGTGGCAGGTGATGCAGCCGTTCTCCTCCGAGCACAGGACGCAGCCCGTGCAGTTCTCCAAGAGCCCGGTGCTCACTGCGGGGACAAGGATAGGGGCTGTGTGTGTGTGTGGGGGTGGAGAACAGCAATGGCACCTTCAGCACACCGCAATGGGAGAGAAACCGGGAGCGGCCGGCAGGTAGAAATGCATTCTAAGGCGCTTTAATTAGCTGCTGCCTGATACGTGTCAAGGGAACAAAAGCATTTTGGAAACATCTGAGTGGAGCTGCAGTAAGGATCTGTCTGCTGGCTCCAGAGCTGCCACCTCTTTCCTCTGCCCCACTGCTGTGATTTACACAGGGACAGCAGCCCCGGGGGGCTCTGCTCCCAGGGACGAGGACACGGACACATGGATGGGGCACACCCCATAACAGCAGGGCATCTCCATACCGGGCCCTCCCCGGCTTCTCCGTGCACACAGCAAGATGCCTCTGCTGCACCCGGTGCTGTTGGGAACATTCTCTTCTGGCTTGGAGCTCACCCTTCGTGTCTCTGAGCAGAAGCTCACGCTGAGCAGTGGCAGCAGTGCCAGAACACAGCAGTGAGTGCACAGCACCCAGGTCCATCCGCTCACAGTAGGTCTGACAGCGTGGAGAGGGGATTTTCCATATAGCAAAGCTCAGAGGAGGAGGCAATCCTGGGCACATGGAGTGGGGCCAGATCTCCAAATGGGCAAAAAGGAACATTTGGGTAATGGCACAGGTGGCAGTGCCATCGTAATCACGGTCCCAGAGCCCTCCTGGGAAGCAAGAGAGGGAGCACAGGGCTGGGGGACCAGTGAGGAGATGCAGGCAGAGGGTTCCCTGCAGCCCTACAGACCCACAGCCCTACAGACCTGCAGCCCCACAGACCCACAGCCCCACAACCCAGGGCTAAAGGATGCACTGCAGTGGTGCCGCACAGCTGTCCCTGAGCTGTCCCCTCCTGCTCTTCGTGCCAGGGCACAGAGACTCAGGCAGCAGCACTTTGCGGCCAGGAGGCTGCGTGTGCTGGGAGCCCGCTAACGAAGCACCTTGGATCCATTAAGTTGTTATGGTCTCTGTTACATATTTACCAAACGCTGACAACATTTGTGTTCCTGGCTGCAGCCAGAGCTGCTTCCCAGGAGACACGGGGATTTACGAGTGCCTTTCCCTTCCCCAGTTCTTTGGGACGATTTTCTTTGCCATCCTCCCTCCATCTCCTGGCTGGGCATGGAAGGTGGGGAGCCGATACCAGACAGAACAGGATGTGATGAGTCAATATTATGATGCCCACCTTTAAAAACAGCTCTGTCTGCACATCGGGATGGGATTCCATCGCACTGGGAATGGGGAAATCAGGGACAGCTCTTGGGTACCCTTCCCCAGGTGTGCTGGTGGTAGATGCAGATGGGGTTGCACGGGGGGAAGAACCCCACCTGGTTGCACGGAGCTGTGCTAAGACCCATGGATGCTCCCTCGTACCCCCCATAGTGCCGGCTCACACTGCCAGCTTTTGGGGCTGTCCCCACACAGGGCACATTGGCAGCAGCCTTGCTACCCCCATGGACACATCTTACAACCATGTACAACACAGGGAAAACTGTCCATTCTGCAGTTCAAGGCCTCCGGAAAGCCCTGCTCTCACAATATCCTGTCTCCATCCTGATACAAAGTGAGCATCTCATGTCACAGCCCCGCGGTGGCACTGCCCAGCGGAGGGGACACATCTCAGGACACCCTGCTCTGCGCCCTGGATCTGTCTGCTCAGGGGAAGGATGGGGCAGGGGATGGTTGTGTATCCGAGCATCCTTTCAGGATGTTTTGCTCCTCTTGCACCTCCTGCATCGAGCTGAGAACAGAAATACTGGCAAACCCGACCCCCTGCACGCACCGCACCCACCCTACCTTGCTTTTTCCATCGGTTCTGCGACAGCATTTCCACGGAACTGATGAATAACAGCAACATGAATATTATCCACTGCATCTGGGCAGGAGGAGTGGAGGGCAGGGAGGAACTCAGACCATCCGAGCGGAGCTCACAGCATCGCCCCGGGCACGGCACAGCGCTATGGGGGCATGGGGCGGTCAGCGCAGGGCAGCGCCAGTGGGCTCTGCCTTTAGGACCAACGGCAGCCCCTCGCTTTTCCCCTCCGGAGAAATGGGGAGAAGGGAAAATAACCCCCGGTGACACCGGCAGGAGTGAGGACGGACGCGCTGCGGAGCCCTGGCCCGGATCGGAGCGTCCCGCTGTCCCGCCGTCCCGCCGCCGTCCGTCTGTCCCGCTGCCATCCCGGCCCGGCGGGGGCACGACGAAGCCCCCGGCTCTGCGGGGCGGGGACAGCCGGGTGGCTCCGCCCCGGGACGGCCCCGATTCAGTCCCGGTGGGGGGCGAGGGGCGCGGGGTCCTGCGGCTGGATCGGGTGTGCCGTGCCGAGCAGTGCTGTGCTGAGCCATACTGTGCCAAGCCGAGCCATGCCGTGCCTTGCTAAGCCATGCCGAGCCTGCCAAGCCATGCCGAGCCGTGCCATGCCGAGCCAAGCGGCGCTGTGCCTTGCCAAGCCAAGTCAAGCCGAGCTGAGCTGGACCGATCTGAGCTGAGTGGAGCCACGCTGAGCTGAGCTGAGCTGAACTGAACTGTGCTGAGATTTTCTGAGCCAAGCCAAGCTGAAGAGAGTCGTGTTGAGCTGAGCTGGGAGCAGATGAGTGGAACAGTGTCTTGCTAAGCTGAGTTGTGCTGAGCTGAGCCAAGCTCGTCTAAGCTGAGCAGAACTGAGCCAAACCAAGCCGACCTAGCTGGGCCAAGCTGAGCCAAGCTGAGCTGCAGCTCCCAGCACCTGGCTCCCAAGCAGCTGCCTGCACCCCTCACCCTGTGCACAATCCAGAGGTCTCAGCACACTCAGAGGGAGCCCTGGGCCCACATTGGGCATCAGCAAGGGCAAAGCTTGTGTGCGGGATGCTCTGATCTATGTGTGGGATGCTTGGGAGCAGTTTCCCACCACAGGTACAAGCCCTTCAGGTCAGAACCCTGAGAGCAGGCTGCCCCTTACCCAAAGCAAGGGCCTGGGATGTGCTGGGCCTGCTTTACCTTGGGAGGGCACAGGTCAGGCTCGGAGACCACTGAGCACCTGCAGACTCACTGCAGCAGAAAGCACTGTGGTGGATGCATCCATCAGTGTCACCCCAACTCTGGGCAGACCTGAGGACAATTAGGGATGGGGAGAGGGATGGAGGGAGGTGGCAGCTGCCCCACTGCTGAGCTGCACCTGCATGTCAGGGTTGCTGTCCTCACTGCCTCCATTCCCCACTTGGATTTCTCCCTTCAGCTCCCCCAGCCCGCCCCAGGTCTCTCTACGTCCCCCATCCCACACATGAGCGTTTCATTCCCAAGGAGTTACGGTTCAGAAAACAAAGGAACTGCTTCAGACCCCTTTGGCCTTGCCCATAGGAAACCAGGAGTAATCATGGTTGGGATTGCTTTCATTTTTCTCTCCTGCCGTTGTGAAATAAATTTAAAAATTACCCATAAAACACAGGTTTTCAGCATCTGGCGCAGCACTGCTTTCCATAAACAAGGTGCCTGCAGGAATGTGCCCTTGTTGTGGATCCGTGGGGGCTGGCAGGGTCCTGTGTGTGCATGGCAGTGTGTGGCAGAGCAGTGTGGGATCAGGAGGGTCTGTGTTTGTGAAAATGCATTTGACATATTAAAGTCTCCCACCAGCAGCAGGCCCCTACCTCACTCTCCCCAGCCCTTTATCCCTTATAAATGGAGCTGCTGCTGCCCCAGGAGCTGTGGATGCTGCTGGCTGCAACTTTGTCACCCTGCTCCAATTATTGCTGCCCTGATCCCAGCATCACCACTCCCAGCATCACTGCCCTGCTCCTGGCACCACGCTGCATCTGAGGCCACCCCCCATGCCAACACGTGCTCATTGGGTGGCTCTTGTTAGCACTGTGTCCCTGAGGCCAGCACACAGCAGGTCCCCCAGCTCATCCCTCAAGCTGTACATTGCCCACGGAGGCTTTGCCAATGACAGTGATGACACCATTCCTGGGCTGTGCCATTTGCTGCTAACGAGCCCGATGGGTGATGAGTGCTTGCGCAGGAGCAGATCAATCCCGTTCATTTCCCTTAACGTGGTCATTTATGACTACTTCTCCTAAAATTGCAGTGGGAAGGGATGATTTGCTGTCCGCTCATTAATCAGGCGCCTGTTACCTCTTTGTTCTCGGCGGCGTTTCGGGGCGAGGTGCCCGGCTGGGGCCACGGCCAGGGGCTGTGCTGACTCACGGACAGCACCGGAGCGCACAGAGCAGAGCCCGCGGGCGCCCTGGCAGCTCCCCGCTCCCTCCCGCAGCTCCACACCGTGCCAGCATTGGGGGAATGTAATGTTCCTCCTCTGTCTTCCAAAGCACCGGGGAGAAAACATCCAGAGAGATAATTCAGAAAGTTTGTTTGACACTTGAGTGTGCTTTCATCTCTGGGAAATGTTGGGGGCCTTCCAAAGCTGCACCGCCCAGGGGCACCACGCTGCGATGGGTGATTTGGGAATGGGTCCAGAGGGGACCTGCTGGGATGGAGCGATGCGATGGGATGGAGGAGCCCAATGAGATGGAGGGAGCCCAATGGGATGGAGGGGGCCCAATGGGATGGAGGGGGCCCAGTGCTCCCTGTGGTTGAGGCACTGATTCCTCCCAGGTCTGAGCCCTGCGTGCCGTGCTGGCCGGGAGGGGCGGCTTTCCGAAAGCATCGTGCATCCAAAGCGATGAATATGGGTTTGATCAGGAGAGGATTTCGACGGATGGTAGTGGATAAGGAAGAAAAATATTTGGCATTCTTCTCCCATCATAACAAGCCCAGATGCTTGGACGGTGGCAGCCCACTTCCCACAGGAATGGAAATTCACAGCCGCTCCCCACGCCAGCTCTGCAGAGGCCCTTTCCCCGGCATTTACGAAGTGACGGCCCCACCTCATACCATGGGGGGCATCCTGCATCCTCCATCCACATCCCCTGCATTGCTGGTGTAATCCCATAGCACAGCCTCATCCCACGGCACAGCCATGTCCTGTACTCTACTGCGTTCATCCCATGGCATAGCTATGTCCTGCATGCTGCTGGCCTTGTTCCATGGCATGGCCACATCCTGCACTCTGCCAGCCTCATCCTGGCCTCCTCCTGGCTTCTCCTATGTGTCCCATAGCCCCGTGCTGCGGAGGAACTCTGTGTCCTGTGGGCAATGCACTGGAAGCATTGAGCTGCAGGTTAATCATCCTTGCACCAGCTGAGAGCATGGAGCATCCTACAGCATCCTTACGGCAAGCTGTTCTCCGCCTCCTCCTGCCATGCCCTGGTCTGTGCCAGCTCCCTTTTGTGCCTCCTAGGGGTTCCTCTGACGATACAGAGCTGCTGGGCATGGAGCACGGGGGCAGCTGTACAGGGGAGGGTTGGCTTCACCCCATCTCCAGCCCTGCCAGCATTGCAGCTCCTCCAGTCCTGTCCTGGCTGCTGCGGCAGCTGTGCAGTGGCGGAGCCAAAACAGAAGCACACGCAGAGATGGAATTGGTCTGGAGAAGTGATGAAGGAAGAGGGGCAGTGGGAGAAGGGAAACAGAGGAGGAAAGCGAAGGAGAGTGAAGAAATGAGAGGGGAAGTTTGGTGCTGGAACCAAATTCCTCACCCGCGCCAGCAGAGCAGATTTCCAAGTGTTTATTTTATCTCCTTTAGCTTAGCCCCTTAGAGGCAGAATATATTGAATGCCTTGACTTTATATAATGGAAATAATTGAAACAATGCTTCTGGTTCCCTGCCACAGTTTGTCGTGACGTGAGCCAAGGGTGACAGCCTCTAGGTGGTGGGGACAGCCGCCCTCGGCACTTGTTGGCTGGTGATAGCTGACACATGTCAGCATTGCTCCCGGTTTCCATACAGCTGTCAGAATGGGAACAATGTGATGGCAGCTGGCATGAGCCGGGCCGGGGCTGGGCATCACCTGCAGCACTGGGGTTCTGCGGGGAGAGGGGAATTTGGGCAGCACTGTGGGTGTGGGGATGGGGATGCAGGAGGGATGCGCTGGTTGTGAGTGCAGTGTCAGCCATAGAAAGATAGAAGGAGAGGGATGTGGAGGTTGAGAGCTGTTGGAGGTTGTTTCTTTGGGAGTGGGAGAGCAGAGAGCTCCTTGGAGACCAGCATCCCTGCAATAGGTCCATGCCAAGGGGCCTTCCCATGAGTGCTACCCAACTCCTGTGCTCTCTGCTCGGAAGCCAGGAAGTTGCAGAGCTGGTTGGACCAAACAGGAGTAAATGCAATGTTGAGACATGCCCCGCGTCCAACTCTACCACATTTCACTCTACGTTGACTGCACATTTGTAGGAAAGCGTGGGACAGAGCTTAAAAGAAAAGTGAAAGCTGGGGGAGCGCTTCGGGGAACTGCAGCACTGTACAGGAATTGGACAGAGAGCTCTTCCTGCCTTCAGAGCATTCCCCTGGCTGTGCTGCACTGCTGTTTGGGAAAGATTCCCTTGAGATAAAGCAGAGAAATGGGCTGCAGGGTGATGGATGGATTTGCAGAGCTGGGGGCAGCTTCCATAGAGGGGTCTGGCTGTGGGGAAACCTGGGGACACAGTGCAGGGCTGTGCCAGGCTGGGGATACCAAAGCAACACTGCAGGCAGTTTTGCTGCTGCAGTTCCCCCAGAGTGAGGCATCCACAACCTCTCTGCTGCTGAGCCACACCATGGAGCATTCCCTTATCTGCTGGGCACGGCTATAGGCAGCCCCTGGCTCTCCCTGCAGTGCAAATTGTATACGTGTTAATGAAAGGGAGCAAGGCAGCAGTATGTTAGCAGCTGGCCCTCTTCTGTTCACTGAAGAATCATTTATGCCAAATTCCAATGGAATTTCTCTTAATATTTCTGCTATTTAAGGAAAGTATTGGGAAAGACAGATGGAAGCATCGGTCAGATGCATGATCCTGGCTCCATGTGATTCAGCGCTCAGAAGTCCTCTCCTTTTTCAAGTAATTGTAATGTGACTACGTCGCTCCCTCTCACCCATCATTCCCAAGAGGGTCAACCCTCTGACTGCAGCCGATGACTCTCACCAGGAGGAATTCAGCAGAAGACAAAGGCTCTGGGCAGGAGCTCCTGGGTGGTGGCATTCCCTTGGCAGCCTCAGTGCCCAGAGGGATGCGGCTGCAGCTGCGGCACTCGTGGTCCCCCGGTGCCACCGCTCGCCCTCACCATCCCGGTCGTGTGCTGGTGGCCAAGGGCTTGGCACAGTGCTGGGGATGGTAGCTCTGCTCCTTGGGTGGCCAAGGGAAAAACAAACCCCAGCGGGGCTGAGAGAAAAGTGCCAGTGGTGGCATTGCCCGGGTGCCACCCTGCCCATGCACAGCGCCAGTGGATGCCACACAGCTCTGTTAGCTGCAAACCCTCTCGCTTGCAGCCTGCCTGGGGATAGGATCCAATTTGTACCGTGACCAAATCGCATGGCTCCCTGCTTCCTTTCCTCCTCCCCACCCTGGCTGGTGCTGAAAGGATTTGCTCATGGTTTTGGACAGCAAGTTAGAAGGAAATAGCGTGTCTTGAGAGCCCTCTGGGCGTCAGCCCTTTGCTTGGATGTGGGTGAGCACATGGCTGAGTGCCTTCAGGCACAGACACGCAGCACTGTGATGGGTTGGTGCCACTGGAGCCTCCCCCCCTGCTCTGGGTCAGGCTCAATGTCACGCAGCTGAGCAAAGAAACAGCCATGCACCTGCTCCTTGGCCACCTTGAAGTGCTGTCTGTCCTTGTCCTCTCTCCTTGCTCCACGGGCCAAGTGCCACCAAGCCACCCTGCATGGTCCCAAGCAGTGGGAGTCCCCATCTCCATCTGTGGGAACGAGGGCTGTGGGTTCCCAGAGGGATGTGGGAGCTCCTCTTTCCCCCATCCCTGGGCACAGTCACATCCCGGGGTCACTCCTGGCCCTGTTCCCCATTGCCCCAGGGGTTGGGGACATGAGCATGTCACCCCCGAGGTGCGCGGCAGTGCGGCGCGGCCGTGAGTCACAGTGACCCATAAAGAGTTTTCTCAGAATTAATACCAGCAGGGGCACAAGCTTTAATATTTCAGAAGTGAAAATAGAGTGATAATTATATTTTGTCGATGTTCAGGAAAATTGCTACCACCTGGCAGGCGGCAGCCGGCCCTGCTCAGGGCTGACGTCAGGGACGCCACCAAGCAGCAGGAATTTGGGGCAGAAAGAGAAAAAAAAAGAACCACCACCGCCATCAACAACAACAGCAACAACAAAAAAAAGGAAAGTGCAGAAATTGTGAAGGGAAAACTTTTGTTCTATGGGAACCCGGAGCTGTGGAAGCAGCCCCATAACATTGCATAGAGACAATGGATTCAGCCAAGCTTCCCCAGGTGCTGCAGAGCATCTTGGTGTCTTGGGGGGGGAAAAATAATCCACCACTTGTCACCGTCCCAGAGAAGGGGTCAGTCTTGCTGAAACATCCTTAGCCTTGCTCTGGCACTGGGGCATCCCATTCCCCCTGCAAATGTGGGGGACAAGAAAGGCAGTGGGTGAGCAGCGTCTGTTTGCCATTAGGAAAGAGGTTTTAATAAGGCACAGAATGCCAGCGATGTGGTCCTCACCGGTCGTCTCCTTCATCGCAGGGAGAGCCATGGAGAAAAACACTTCTCACTCTTCCCCCCCCCCCCCCCCCCCTTTATATCCTGTTTATGCCGCTAACAAATTCAATTTTCAGGAGCTGGAATCACAACAAAGCCAGTGTTAACGCAGCTGAGCTGCTCCAAGCACTGCTCTTTGTGGGCAGCTTCTCTCCTCGAGCGCACAGAGGACACACTGCTCCTTCATCATCCTCCAAAATGCTGAAATGTGGGAGGAAACGGCCAGGGAGTGTGAGTGCTGAAATGGATGGTGGTGGCATGGGAACGTGGCTGTCCCTGTATTTGCTGCATGTGTCACAGGAGGGATGCGGTGGCACGGCCCCGTCGCCCGCAGCCATGGTGGGAGCAGAGCTGCTCTGCAAGCTCCAGCTTATGGAAAGAATTCTCCACGTGGGAATGTGAGCAAAAAAGATTAAAGGAAGGAAAAATGGATGCCAGAAAAAGTGCATTTCCAAATATCTCCCCTCCGCTCCCTGCCACGCACTCATTCTGGGCGCTCCTGGTGTGCCGTCTGTCCCACCCACAGCATTTCAGGGATTTACTGCTCCCTACCCATGGCTACAGACCAACCCCGGCTCCATGGGCACAGTGGGACAGAGGGACAGTGCCACCCGGTGCCCTCACCTCTGTCTGGCTCCCAGCAGGGTCTGCTCAACACCATAGCATTGCAGTGGAAGAGCGATGTATGGCATGGCCTCCTTGGTGCAAAACGCTCCTCTCCTAGGGAAAGGGGACAATTTGACGTTACTGATGCTTTCTTCTCTTCTACAGTGCTGCTTTGCTCATCTGAGCCTCCTTGGAAGCCACATCCAGACAGGGGCAGGGTGCTGCAGGCAGCATGGAGCTCAATCCCAACATCACTAGGGTCTGGATGGCACTTGGTGCTCAGCCAAGGCATTGGGAAGGAATTGCAGAGCTCTTGGTGTGTCCTTTCTTTTCCTAGAACAGATCAAGAGCTGAATTCTATTATGCCCTGCAGTCCTCTCTTTTCCTTTTGCCAAATTTTCCAGCAGTGCTGGAAGAGTGGAGCAGAATGCAGCTGAATGGGACACAGCACCCCATGGGCTTGAAGGGGTCTGCAGGGCGAGGAATCATCAGGTCAGGGCTGCTTCCCTGCATATTCACATCCTCACATTCCTCAGCCTCACATTTCCACATCACTGCTTTCCAGCATCTTCACATCCCTACATCCCTGTATCCTTCCTCTTCCTCATCCCTTCCCTTCCCTTCCCTTCCCTTCCCTTCCCTTCCCTTCCCTTCCCTTCCCTTCCCTTCCCTTCCCTTCCCTTCCCTTCCCTTCCCTTCCCTTCCCTTCCCTTCCCTTCCCTTCCCTTCCCTTCCCTTCCCTTCCCTTCCCTTCCCTTCCCTTCCCTTCCCTCCTCTCCCCTCCCTTCCCCTCCCCACCCCTCACCTTCCCCTTCCCCTTCCCCTTCCCCTTCCCTTCCTTCTGCCTCTGGCACTGGGTTGCTGCTGCCATGGCTCTAGGTGCAGTTGTCCCCAGAGAAATGGTGGCAGAAGGATGGTGCCACCCCTGTCCCTGTCCTGGCGCATCCCGGGGGCGAGGGCGGCAGCCGGCTGGAGCGGAGCAGCAGCAGCGTCAGTGGACGGCCAGTCCCCAATTCACACCAGCCCGAAACAATGACGATGACAGTGGCAGAATATAAAGAGATGAAAAATGTGTCTGCGATTTTAACGAGCGGGAAACACCCAGCGTGGGGGACACAGGGGCAGGAGGACAGCGTGCAGAAACCACTGGGTGGGGACGTGGGTCCCATTTGTCCCCTGAGCCTAAATGCAGGGCTGCCCCATTAGCAGGTACCCAGCTCTGGTCACACCCGGTCACCTTTCAGTGCCCTTCTCCTTCCTTCTCTGCTATTCCATTCTACTTTGATTATTATTTTTTAACTTTTTTTTTTTTTTTTCACCGTCCTTTAAACCCCGTAAATATTTAATACAAAGGAAACTAAAAAAAAAACCAAAAACCCAGCGGAACAGTTCTCAAAATAATTTCACAATCCGCACATATCCCCTCGGCAAATTCAATTTGTAGGAAATAAAGAACAAAATGCAGCCATAAAAGGCTTCTCAACAAATCCTAATGCTTTACATGTGTAAGCGCAAACGCCGTGCCTGCGTGCAGGAGGTGGGTGGAGGTGGACAGAGGGCACCGTGGGGTTGTGTGCGAGAAATGGGGGCTCTTTGCAACCCCTAGAGTGGATGCAGGGGAGCCCATCCCATAAGGGATGCTCCATGCCCTTCTGCCTTGCAGGGATGCTCAGCAGTTGTCGTAGTCCACAGCTCTGGGGTTTGGGCTGTGGGCTGGGGTCCCTGCAGGTCCCCACTGTGTCCCTGCTGTGTCCTTTCCTAGCTCACAGCCCTGCTTCCCTTCTGCTATTTTCCCCCTTCCTTTAATATACCTGGCACCTTGGGGAGAACATTTCCTTTTAGCCTTCCCGTTTTAATAACTTTGATTCTACGTCTTAATTAGCGACCTGGAAAAGACATCCATTGTTATGCGCCATATGGAGCCGCTACCTCGGGCTGCAGGGGGAGGAGGATTGGTTCCAGCATGGAGTCCCTGTGACCCCGGTGGGAGCCGTGGGGTGGGAGCAGAGCTGGGGGCACAGTACGGTCAGCCCATGCTCTGTCTCTTGCTGGGAGTCAAGGGCAGAGTGGCTCCATCCCTTTGCTAATGGGGATATTTGGGGTTTTGCACCCAAATTGCCCCATCCCTGCAGTGCACAGCCCCACCGTTCCCACACCAGGCCATCTCCACCCGGGGGCCACGTGCCGCCAGCTCTCTGCAGCATGGGTTGGCCGCACGCTGCTGGCGGGCAGGGTGCTGCCGTCTGCGGCCGCTTTGATGCGGGGTTCCCTCTGTGCTCAGACAGAGCCGGCCCTGCCTGCGGGCCGTGGCTGCATGAAGCAAGGCTGATTGATGGCCTTGTTTTGTTCCTGCAAAGCCTGGCCCAGGCCGTGCACATCCACGGTCCCCCAGGAGCTGAGGAGGGATGGCGTCGGCTGCCTGGGCTGTGGGGTGTGGGCTGGGGGTGTCGGGGGGTGCTGCCCCCCAGCTGCTGGAGCAATCTGTGCCTCAGTTTCCCCATCCCCACTGACCCTGTGGGTGAAACCATCCCTCTCCTCTCAGGTATGCGGAGCATCCCCAGAGCTAAGGCAGACACCGGGAGCACGGGAGCCCCATTTGGGATAATGCTCATTAGGAGTCCAGCAAGATGACCTCCAAAAAATGGAGCTGAGCTCCAGCTGATGAGTCACAGCCATGCCTGCATGATGCGCTACTTGCAAGCGAGGTTTGCACCATGGAGCTAACAGGCTTTTCTGGGAAGCACTGGGGCTTTGCGCTTCCTAATTATGTTCAAAGGCTGCTGGCAGCAAGGCTCAGACGGGGATTATGCTTGCTAGAAGCACAGCACTAGGCCTTGTTCAGAGGCCTGAAAGTGCTAATTGACTTTAGGTCTCACGTCGCTGTTGAGAGCCCGCTCCGTGCAGCCCAGTCCCTCCTCCTGCTCCTGCTCTGAACCCGCTGCATGTGGTTTGAATTTCTTCTGCAGAGAAAAACCTCCTTTCTCCTTGCCCTGGTGTCATCTTACCCTGGAATTTGGGGGAAATAGAGAGGAGCTTAAATGTTCACAGAGGGACTGCCTCTCCTCTCCAGGAAACAAAGAAAGAGAGGGGTGAAAGTCATCCCACAGGCACCCTCCGCTGATGCACTGTCCCATCCCATGTTCCTTGGCACAGGGATGTTGGCACCTTCAAGCGGCTCTGCCCATGCCAGCAGGCTCTGGGTGGCACACAAAGGAGAATGCTGGCTGTGCAGCACCACTGGCTCAGCCACAAGGATCCCCTCCTTCAGGATGACAGCAGCCTGCGATGCTGTGCCTGCTGCGGGGAATTGCCCATGGCTCCTTTCTGCCTTTTCCCACTGGATCCTATGCAAAAGGTGGTGTACGTGACACGGCACAGCGCGGCACAGAACAGTGAGCCAGCCACCCTGGCTGCCATTCCCAGCACGGAGGGCTCATGGGCTGTGGACGATTGGGAAATCAGTTTCCTCTTCTCCCCATTACGACATTGCAGTGGGCGCATCCATCGGGAGCTGTGAGGCAGCAGGAAAGTATGAAGGTCAGGGAGACTGAGGTTTGTGTGACGGAGGTGAGCCCTGCCCGAGGCACCCCTCCACCTGCTCGTGCACCACTGCCGCATGCACCCCGCTCCTTGCTCACAGAGAGGAGAAAAGGGCTGCACAAAGCTCCTCCTCATTCTCAGTGCCACAGGCAGGAGGGCTGCTGCCGCAGATCCTGGGAGACATGTTTTATAAATGTTCCCAACATGCTAACTTACCCCATTCCTATCTTCTATTTTAAAAGCTGCAGAGTTTTCTGAAAGTTGATCATCTCCATTGCTCCAACACCAGCACCGTTGTGACGCGCTTGCCTTGCAGCACTAATGAGCCGACCCTGCAATTCTCATCACCTCATTAAGGATTTGGCTGCCAGTCCCAGCTGTGCTGCCCGCTGCCTCCCACTTTGTTTGCAGGCTGCAGGACTGGTGTTAGGGGAGCCACTTGCATTTGGCCAGTGGTTTTCAGCACCAAAGAGCCACGGTGCGAGCCATTTGCTAGGGCAGGAACGAGTGGACCAAGAAGTGGCAGCAGTGCAACATGTTCTCTGCAAATGCAGCTTCAATTTAGCAGTGAGACATGGGCATGGGAACAGCTGTGGTGGAGACCTGGCCTCAGGGCAGGGACATGTGGAAGGGTGTATACTGCTGGAGGGGCTGCTTGGTCCATCGGGTCTTGGTCCCATGACCACAGCTCCCCAGGACATCCCTAGGCAACCACCATGAGTGGGGGATGCAGGAGGTGGCTCCAGCAGTACGTATCCCCTCCTGCTCCTCCCATGATTGTGGCCTAACACCAAGTCCATGGGGAAGACCCACCAGCCCCTGCTTGGAGCTGGAAGCCCTTTTGATATGAGGAAGGGAATAAATGAAGTTGAAATGCAGATGTCAAGGTCTCATGCAGACCCTGCCAGTAGAAGGAGATCCCACAAGAGTGGGAGAGGGTCACAGCCCTCAGCCCGATTAAATCTGTCCAACAAAATGGAGCCAGAAAGTCACTGCATGGGTAGGGTTGGATTCACCCTGCTCTCCCAGTGCAGCCCAAATAGCAGTGTCCCTCACAGGCACCAAGGCAAAACCATGGGAAGACAAGCAGATGAATGGATTTGAGTGTATGGAGATGAATAGAAGAGTGGATAACAGGTTGGTGAACAGGAATGGAACAAGTTGGATGGAAAGTTTGGTACAAATTGTGCATGTGTGACTGCTTTCCTCTTGTCTCCCCCTGCCCTGGAGCCGGCACTCTGCAGAGCTCAGACACCTGCAGCAGAACTGCAGCCAGCCCAGTGAGCAGCTCTGCACAAGCGGAGGCAGGATTTAGGGTCAGGTTCCTCAAGGAAAGACCCACAGATGCAAGCTCTGCCAAGGAAAGGGCACTCAGCTGACACAACTCTTGGTGCTCTCCTCGCCCACTGAGAGAAGAGCTGTGCCTGGGGAGGGACACGTGGAGCTGCACCTTGCTGCTGCTGCCTGTGAGCCATGGGACAGCACGGCACAACTTCCCACTGCTATGAATCAAGGGCCTGGCAATGCAAAACCTCCAGCTCCGGTATTTCCTGCTTCTCTCATCAAACCCCAATCGGATGAAGCAGATATTGCTCAAACTGCCCCTGGGAGGGGTTCAGTCTGCCCGTGCGTTGGATAGCCCCGAGCCCCCAGCAGCTGCCCACTCAGGGTACCCACACGCAGAGCATGGGGCAGAGTCTGGGTCGGCACCTTTGAGCCCAGCTTCTCAGAGCTTGGGGCAGGGCTCCTGCAGCCTCTCCTGGCTGTTAGGGGCGTCGAGGCCCCACAGAATTCATTGTCTTTCGACATTCCCTCTTTTTTCTTACACATGAGCAAAGCAGCCATCAGCTGGAGCTGAGTCCCGGATGCCTATGATGAAAGCCTGGCTCAGTGGAAACCAGTGGTCACTTTCCTGCAGATTCTCACCTGACCTGCATGGCTCTGTCAGATTCCATGCCAAGAAAGTCTTCCACGGAGCAGGACCATTCGCAAGAGGTGCAACATTTCCACAGCCACCAGGGAGATGATTCACAGGAATGGGCAGCGCTGAGCAGCAGGATTGGCTGCGGTCAGTTGTTCAGCTTCAGTGACTTCTCGAGGGGGAAATGGAAAGAGTGGACAGCGCAGGCTAATTAATAGACGCATCATGAAGTCAATATGAATCAGAGCATTCCCAAGGAGCTGGAGATCAGATTGGGAAAGCAGCAGATGATGCCTTTCCTTGGCACAGGGCTCCTTCACCCAGATGCTGCTCCAGCCCCCTGAGCCGAGGACTTGCTGATAACAGGGCTGGGAAACTCAGCGGCAATTTTAACTCAGGTGATGTAGACAGGGAAAGGAGACGAAGCACAGGAATAACCCTGTCAGTGGCTCACTGCAGCGTCGGTTCCTTCAGGTAACAAGAGAAGTGCTCAGTTCAGGGGTGCACGTGAACACAGCTGCAGGTTCTCCAGATTTTTATTAACTGGGGCAGCCGGTGTTCCGCTCGCAACGCTTTTGGTGAGACAGAGCCCAGGCTTAGCGAGCAGGAGCCGGGCAGCAGCGCAGGAACCGGCACACGGACACCAGCGAGCCCTGCCACGTCCAGGGGCACCTCCGAGAGGGAGCAGCGATGCAGCCCTGCACGAAGCTCGCCCCGTGCACGCAGAAGCAGCACGTTTCTCAGCGAAACGCCTGCCCTCCCAGCCCCAGCGGCGGCCATTTCACTCCACCTCCTCCCCCCCCCAGGCCTCCACCCGGCGCTGCGCAGCAGACGGGAGCCCCCTAGTGAGGGCCGGCCCGGCTCAGCCCAGCTCGGGGACGCGGCTCCGGCCCGGCTGTACGAAGGGGAGGGGAGGGCCGGGCCCGGCCGCGCCTGCTCCGTGCGGAGCGGAACGGAGCGGCCATGGCGGGGTTGGAGCTGCTGTACCGCTCGGCTCAAGCCGCTATTTCCTGCCCGCAGGACGCACTGGTTTGCGGGATCCATTGGGAGCTGATCCAGCACGGCTACCGCTGCCTCGGTGCCGGAGAGCAGGTACACGGGCCGGGCAGCACCGCCGCTAGGCCCCGCTAGGCCGCGCCCATCCTCGGCCTTTCCTAGCGCCGCTCGCCGCCTTCGCGCGGCCCGACCCGGCAGCCGCTGCCCGAGGGAGGAACGTGTGGGCACTGCGGGTTGTGCCGGTACCGGCGGGACCTGGAGGTGCTGCGGTGTGTCGCTGGGGGGTTCCCGGGCTGTGGTGCGTTGGGGAGGCTGTTGCTGCGGGGATATCGGTGCTGAGGTGGGGATCGGGAGCCTGGAACGGTGCTGGGAGAGTGTCTGCTGGGGCTGTGTTGGCTGCAGGGCAATGTTTGGGGAGAAAAGCCCCCACAGCCGGACAGCACCGCGTGCTCGGGAGCTTTGGGGTGACAGGCAGTGGGGAGCAGCATCTCCTGGTTTGGGTCTTTGTTGGCTTTTACTCAGCAAGGGATGGCTGTGTCCCCTCCTGTTCTAGCTGCTAGCAGGCCTCACTGTCCTGTCTGTCTTGTTGTAGCCAGGTCCTGATGAAAGGAAGTCAGAGCTGCTGCCCGCTGGCTGGGAAGCCAACAGGGAGGTGTATACCCTGCGCTACAAGTCCACAGATGATGCCCAGGAACTGCTGCTGAAAGCCATTGTGGTAGAAGACAGCATGATCCTCAATGTCATGGTGAGCACCCGAACTGATTGCTGCAGAAGTTGGAGTCCTTTCAGATGCTAGTGTCCAAAACGTGTGAAAAACAGTAGAGCCAATTTCTGAAATGTTTTGCTGCTATTTGTTCTGCCTTACAGCATCATTTGTCCCTTAGGGATGTGACCCAGCCTGAAACTAGTCAAACACAGCCACACCTGGCCATGGGTACAGTTTTCCTTGCACTCTGGCCCAGTGTCCCTTTTTGTGTTCCTTTTCCAGCTGAGGATGTGTTTTCACATCACTTCCCAACAAGCACATGGCTAGGACGTTTTTGCCTAGAATGTCACTTCTTCCTGACAGTGGCTGTCATGGGATTTTGGTCTTTCACCTTCACAGTCTGGGCTGGGGGAAGCGAGCAGGGAGAGCTTTGTTGCATGGTTGTTTTTTTTTTTTTTTTTTTTTTGCTGCTGGGGATTTGGGCACTGCACAGGGACATGGACAGGAAGCATGCAAGCTTGTTCTTCATGTCCTGACTTCCCTACCTGTGGCTCTGCTTGCTCCCTCCCTCAGTCCTAGCTCTGCCCGGCTGCTAACACCGTGCTTCTCCTGTCTTTACTAGGATCGTGCTTCTCAGAAGGTGGCAGACGTGACCTTGGCAGTGGCTGACTACATCAACCCAGAGCACCTGAATGATTTCCACAAGTAATCTCAGTTTTTTGACATTTTCTGCAGAAGAAAAAGTCTCACCAGCATGGGGAGGGGGTCATATGGGATCAGAGATCAGGTTAGGAGGAGCCTGGAGGACTCATCTCTCCAGTGCAAATCCACAGTGCCAGCTGTGTACATGTTTTGTGCCAGAGATGCCAAAAGAATGTCCATCCTCTCACCACCCCTGTCCAGCACCTTAGTGCCTGAGTGCCATAATCTGCCTGTCCCACCACCTTGCCTCTCATCCCTGCAGGGTCTACAAAAATATGGAGGAGTTGAAGACGAGGATTGCTTCAGGTATTATCAGTCCCCTCGGGGTCCCCACAGAAAAGGCCAGGAAGGAGTCCCAGGCAGAGAAGAAAGATCCTGTCTCGCCCCAGGATTATAACCCCCTTGGAATCCCACCCCGGCACCCTGCAGGCACGAGAGCACCATCATGGTGAGTGACCAGCAGGTGTCCACTGAAGGTCCTGGCACAAACTTTACCTCTGGTCCCCATCTTGCACAGATGGAATGGGGATTGAAGGGGATCAAAGTCCTCCCCACCTGTTCTCAGACTCACTGGCTGCCAGCTTTTTTTTTTTATTTAAGCTGTTTGCTGAGGGATGGAATGATGAGTTCAGGAGCTACTTTTTGCCCTACTTTGGAAAGATGTGGGGTGGAAGGAGGGAAGCCCTACTCTGTACTGGTTGAGGGACCATCAGGGCTTGGGGGCTGGTGGAGCAGGGACAGCAGGGGGAAGGACAGTGCTGTTATATGTGGCAGACAGGTTCTTCCCTCTGTTCCCCTACAAGCCTTTCTCTGGAAGTCAGAGACACTGTGGTGGCTCTGCTGTGGTTTCTGCCTTGCATGTCACCTCTTGTTTCTGCTGTCTGCTTGAGCTTAGGTTGCAAGATACTCCTTCCAGGAGTGCAAGGACAGTCATTGTGTTGCTGGCTGGAAAATGCATGAAGTCAGCCCTTCACTGAAAGTCTTGTTCACTGTGTGCTCTGTTTCAGGCCTTCTCCTTTGAACCCTTTCGCTGTTGGTGGGCAGGACCTGGATCCTTTGGGGTGAGTATGGCTAAAGTAGGTGGTGCTTTGCATGTCCTGGGAGTGTCCCCAGCTCTGTCCTTCACTGAGAGACCTTCCCTGAAACAGCTGCTGTCAGTGTGGCTCAGGCATTGAGCAAAGTGTGTCTGAGTGCGGGTGGCAGTGGAACAGTTCCTCATTACAAATTGCAAAGGGGCAATTGACAGTTGCTAAACCTCAATATGGTTCTAATATCGTAATAAGATCCCGTTGCTTGCTTAGATGATAGGTTGCAATCTGCGTCTGTTTAATAATCAGCCTGTATTCATTTAACATACAGTAATTCCTTCAGTAAATCAAAGCTGAATACATCGTTAAGTGAATGTAAGTCTCTAATTTAAAATGGTACCAGCTGCTGCATTTACAGCCCAGCAGTCTGGAGAAGGAGAGGCTTAAAGTTGAGTCCACAGATGCCCGAGTCCTGATTGTGAGCTTCCTGGCTTTTTGGGGTGCTCGAGCAGGGATGCTGGAGAAAGCCTGAGTGAAAGCCGGGCTGTTTGGGGGACTGATCCTCCCAGATGCAACTCTGGGTCTTTGGTTTGGTTGGGCAAGAAGGACCTGTCATCTGCCATTCCAGATAAAAGCACATCTTCAGACAAAAAACAGTCCTTGGAGTTGTTGCAGAGCGCCTTGCAGCTCAGGGGAGTCCTTTTTAGAACAGCTCTCCTGTGGGGATCGCATTTTTTCCCTCTTGCAAGACTTGATTCTCTGCGGGTTTGGCCAGCTAGAAACGTCCTGCCCTGCTGGAAGGAGAAGCCTGGGTGACTGGAAGGAAACCCGATAGCATGAGGAAAAGGGGTTCAGTTGTGGGGGAGACCCTGTTTCTCCCACTGCTTCCAGCTTCTCATTGGCAGTTTCTCTGTAAAGGACAAAAAAATGATTGTAAGTGAAAGCAGATTTATGTGCTGACACCTGCCAGCACTGGGGCTGGAGACCCAGACTTCCAGGCATGTGCTCATGGGGCCTGGCTGTCCTGGGGCATTGTGGGCAGCCAGCCTGGCGTAATGGAACTCATTAGCACAGTCGTTAATGACTTGTATGATGGCAGTGGTGTCCAGAGACTCCAGCTGAGTTTGCATAAAGCCAACTATGAGGAATGGCACTCGCAGCATGGGGCAGCTCTGAGGAGCCACCATAGTCAACAAATGACTTCCAGGCAGCGCTTTGGAAAGGTTCGGAGGGTCTGCAGGCTCTTGCAGCACTGTGCTCCCCTAGGGGAGCAGGGATGGGACTATGAGTGGCAGTGAGGACCAGCAGGTCCAGTGCATGGTCAGTAGCCCACTGGGGACTTATCAGCCATGGTTTGTGTTCTGCCTGGCTCCTTTCAGGAACTTGAGGGAAGAAGGAAGCTGCTGCTGTTGTTTCCTTCTGCATGTCCCCAGCTAGAATAAGAGGTTGCAGATATAGCGGTGCCTTGGATCTGGATGTTTGCTCATGCCCTGCATTAGGTGTGTGTGCTGTGGCCATGACTCCCATCTCAGTGTAACGTTAAGCTACAGTTTACACCCTGTGCTGAGCGTGTGTTGTGCTGCAGCATGGGGAAGAGTGCAGGAGGAGTACGTTGCTCTTCTGTGCCAATCTCATCTCATTTGCTGCCTTTCCTCTCCCCAGAGGTCGGAGTGGCGGAATGATCGTTGATCCTCTCCGGTCTGGATTCCCACAGCCCGGCATTGACCCATCAGCAGGTCTCCCCGGCCGCCTTCCCCCAGGAGCAGTTCCACCAGGAGCCAGATTCGACCCTTTTGGCCCCTTAGGGGCTGGTAGGGCTGGGTAGGTTTTTGGCCATGCCTGGGTAGCTGCTGCAGCTACATACCACAGCATGCTCTCAGTCTGCTCCTTCCAGGGTTGTGCTCTTGTTCCTGGTTTGACTTTGTTCTAAATTCCTTTCTAGGCCAGATCCTGACCACCTCCCACCTCCAGGCTACGATGACATGTTCATGTGAGGAGTCACTGAGTGGTTTCTCAGCTAGCTGCAGCCGGAGCAGTTTCCTGGAGCGAGGAGCACTTTCCCCTCTTGATTCCCTTCTTTGGTGGACTTTGATCTTTTCAACAGCGATTTTCCTCTCCCTGCTCAGGGCTACGCTCCTGTGTTTCAGACTGGCTATAAAGGTTTCCATATGCACAGAACAAAAGAGGAAGCAGTAGGTCCATTTCTTTCTCTGCTCCTTCAAGGGTAACTGGCTGTGGGTACGCAGCAGACATGGGCCTGCCCTGTGCCAGGGCAGTGTCGGGAGCAGTGTGGTGTGCTGAGAGCAGCCCTGGGCTTTGAGATTTCCTCCTCTCCTTGTCCAGGGTGACGTAGCTTTTGCTGCTGGGATTACGCATGCAGTCAGTGGTAAGGAGGGAGCTGGCTTCTTGCCACTCCCACTGTGGGGAGCTGCAATAGCCTCGCTGAAAGCTTCAGCTGGTGAAGGCTTCCCATGTAGTGGTGGTTTCTCTCTTGCTCTTTATCTAAAGAGTGCTGATCAGCATGGAGGGCTAAAGGCCATCTCACAGGGTCTTTGTGGGCAGACCCCCAGTAGTGGCTCAGGTGGGCTTCTGCATGGGCATGCACACTGGATGTGAGGGGCTCCAACAGCAAAGCCTTTGACATGCATGAAAAGAGACATACAGTGAATTCCTGGCATTATCTGGCCTCCTGTAGCCATGCTGTCCTTCATTTCTGGGTATGTGTGCCAAACCCACAGGTAGTGTGGAGAGCTGCCTGTTGGGCACCATGTTGGGTTGGGGGGTTTGGGTGCCTACCTGAACTCTGGGTCCAGCACAGTCTGTCTGTGCCTGATGGAGCTGAAGGATTTGGGGCTTTGCTTTGCAGCAAGTTTATAGGAACATGTTTCACTACTGTCAGTCCCATGGCATGAGACCTGTGTGGCTCTGCCCAGCTGGACTCTGTGCTGCCATCACCGGACAGCTTGTGGAAGAAGGACAAGACCTGCATGGCTCATAGGATTCTCAGCTCTTTCTGGAACCCCCTCCCTTTCCTGCAGCTCCCCCTGTGTCAGATAGTTTTGGGGCTGGAGCCCACCAGGAGTTCAGTACTGTATTTTCTTCTCATGGTTTGATTTCTTGGAAGGACGTTCATGAGTTTGAAATAAAAATCTGACAACAGTGTTGTGTTGACAGTTGCTGGGGGTGACCCCCCTGTCCCAGTTGGCCGCCTCATCTCCCCCCACAAGAAAAGGAGCCCCAAAGCTGCACCTGGGAGCTCTGTTCTGTCTGTGCTTGCCCTATCTGGGGTGGTGGGTTCGAGCTGGGAGCCCGCTTTGTTCTTTCCCTTCTTTCCTAGCAGCAGTGCTTTTCTGAGATGATGAGACTGTATTAAGAAAATTAAGTGGAGAATGGCCCAGCCCTTGTTTGGCTGTGCTTCTGATGGTAATTGACTCTCCAGGGCACTGAACATCGTTGTTACACTGCATGCAGCTGCATAGGCATAAATAAAAAAGGGGAAGTGCTCCCCTCTCTCCCTTTTCCCCTAAGGCTTTTCCTTTTAAACCCCTTTTGCCTACAAACGTGGCTGATAACAGCTGAGTTGCAGTGTATGGAACCCTGCACTGTGTGCATGTGGGAGGGGGAGGACTGGCCATAGAAATTTGGCACTGGGTGAACTGGAGCAGGGTGAGGCTCTTGCTGTATTCCCACTGTTCTCCCAGCTCCTGGGCAGCCCCAACCTTGCTGTGTGAGGTTGGGATGCACAGTGCTGCAGGGAGAGGAAGTGGTTCTGCCTTATCAGAGAGGCTCTCTGCGGGAGACAGCTGCTTTCTGCTGCCTGCATTAATCATGTGCTGCAACCTTTCAGGAGGGAGAAACACAGCCTGCTTTGATGGGGCTAATTAAAACGATCCAGTGCCAGGAGAGGCTGTGTCGGGTCTTGATAAACAATCTTTTGTCTGCAGCTCTTAACCCCAGTGGGTTTGCAACGCCTTGCAGCTTGGGGGAGCAGGTGGGAGAGGAGGGGATTGAAAAGAGGAAGAGTACCCTGCATGGAGCTGGGGTGGTTGTGGGCTCGTGGCTGAGCCTTGGGGCTGCTGTGGTCTCTGCTGTCTGTGCTCCAGAGAGCAGAGGTGTGGGAAGATGTGGATCCTGCACTAAGCATGGCCATCAACACCAGCACTAACATGAGTGACTGAAGCTGTTAGCGAGGGAACACAGCGGTTGGTGCATCTTGAGCTAATTTTATGGGGAGTTGTAAAGAGTGGTTGGGGCTGGAGTGTGTGATCCTGGCACAAGCACAGCCCTCACTCCTCCCGCAGTGCCAAGGAGGTGCTTCCACATCACAGTTGAAGAGAGGCACTGTGGATTATTGGCAATGGCTTGATGTCCCTGGAGGGTCCTTCAGGCCATCTGCCAACCCGCCCAGCCAACAGCACCTGCCTCTCATGCTCCTGATGGCAGAGCCCTCGTTCTGCTAATTACCCTGTGGACGATGCTCTGAGCCAGGATCCTGCACGGCCCGTGGATGGTGCAAGGGAAGAACTGGTGGATATGAGAAAACAAAGCAGCCTCTGTTGTAGAGGAGTGAGGGAGGTGTATGGGGCTGTTCCCTCCTGCACAGAGACACTCCAGGACCCTGAAGATGGGTGCTTAAGAGCTCTGCACTGAGCCAGCTTCTCCATTGGAAGCTGGAGATGTGCAGAAATGCTGTGCAGCAGCAAGGTGCTCTCCAATGGGATGGGTTGCACTGTGCCTCCAGGGTCATGGGGACTTTTCTAGTGGTATTCCAAAGCTGCCCCAACCCACCCATTAGCAGCTGCACAGCCCAGGGCGTGACACTGTGGGGTTGAGGCCTCATCCTGCCCACACTGCCCTGCTCCAGCCCACCTTGCTAGGGCAGATTTGTCTCACCACCTTGTAATATTTTGGGTTGCTTCCTAAATAAATCATCGCTTTGGCTCAGTGTTTCCAGCCTGCTGCACTGCTCTCCTCTGGTCCCGCTGCTGCTCCTGTGCAAAATCATTCTCCAGTCCTACAGGTCTCAGTGGGGAGCCTCTTTAATGGCATTCCTTCCTCAACACACTTCACCTTAAATATTTATATTTCAATCCAGAGGATTTTCCCCCCACTCCTCCAGGCCCTCCTTAAGGGACAGCACAGCAATGTGCTGGCACAGCAATAACAGCCTCCTTCCATTAACACCCCTCCAACAGCCCCACACTCCAACACAAAGGAGAATTTCTTGCGCCCATATAACGCAGGTGTTCAGCAGATGCAGCCTGCCAGCAGCCTGTGTGAGGCCATTTGAGGATTCCAGGACCCAATACTAAACACAGGGCAAGGCAGGTGACGCAGGGATGGGCAGAGGGACGTGTGGCCCTTCCAGCACTGATAGGAACGGACACCTTTGTGCAGGATGGGGATGGGGCACAGGTGGCAGGCTGTCCCCAGCCATGGGAGGGGTGGGAACACCAAAGGATGCTATGGGAGCCCTGGAATGAGATCTGGCCCCAGCAACTGTACCACATGTAAGCAACTTCCCCATGTGTTGGGCTGTCTGGAGAGATTTGTTTCTGCACATTTGAAGCAAGTAATTTATGGGACGGATTAAAAACTGGTGGCAGTTTGTGACAAATACCAGTTTTTGTGGGGCTGCGTTTTCCTATGGGACAATTCCTCGCCTTTCTCAGCATCCTGCTCAGACCGATTTTTTCTCTCCACAGAACGTTGTGCTTTAATGATGCTTCATGTTTAATTCCCGAGATGCAATGTTACCTTCGAGCTGCAGACAATGGCTCTTGTGAGCAGCACAAAGGCACCCCAGTGGGGCAGAGCTGCTTCTCTAAAACAGGAAAAGAAGGACCACGCTGGCATGGCGAGTTCTCCTCTCTCCTCCAGACAGAGCACCCTGGTTTCTGAGGCCGTTGTGGGGCTGCTGGTGGGATGCTAGGCACGAGGGGGTGTCCCAGCCTTCATCCTGCTCTCGTGGGATGTGAAGGCTGCAAGTCAGGAGGAGGTGGCCCCGTGGATGTCGGTCACATTGAGGTCCCCTTCTCTTCTGCTACGCCACAGAGTTTTACAAGAAACTATTGCTACGAAAGGTTGCTGATGGCAGAAAATCAGATGCTACATCCCAAAGAGGAGCTCGGCCTCACGTCCAGCCCGGTGCAGGGCACAGAAACCCCACGGGCGTCTCACAGTGCCGTCACCCCGCTGCTGGTGGAAGGCGGACCCGGTGCTGCGGGATGGGGCGCCGTCCCGGGAGAGGTGAGAAGGTGTCCGATGGCGAAGCCTCCCCGATGGCATCGGTGTTGCGGTGCGGCGAGGGGAATGCCGGTGTGCGGGGCTACGATCCGGACCCCTCGGGGTGCTGCTGGGGCGGGGGGCTCAGCTGGCTCTCTAGCAGCGCCTGGGCCCCATCGGCCGACACCCGCCGCAGCCGCAGCCGCACGGAGCCGTAGTTGCTCCCGGCACGGCGGGCGGCGCGGGCCCGGCGGCGGGCGGCGGCGGCGGCCAGCAGGAGGGCGGCGAGCAGCAGCCCCCCCAGGGCCAGCAGGGCCAGCCCGGCCACCGTGCAGCGGTCGAGACGGGCGCGGAGCCGCGCCGCCCTCTCTTCCAACCGCTCCATCTGCCGCGCCGGTACGGTCGGGTCGGGACGCGCCGCCCGCGGCACAGCCCCCGCCAGCACCACCAGCGCTGCCCCGCTCAGCGCGCAGCCCAGCGCCAGCGCCAGCCCCGGGCCCGGAGCCGGGCCGAGCCCCCCCGGGCCGCCGCCGTCCGTCGCCGCTTCGCCCGGGCTCCGCAGCTCCGCCGCCCGCGGGGACGCCATGGAGCCGCCGCCCTGCGAGGAGAGAGGTGAGCGGCGGAGCGGGCTGCATCCCCCGCACCGCCTGCCCCAGCCGGGATGCACCCCCTCCTTTTACCCCCAAACCCGGCCTCCGGAGGGAGCTGCTCCCGCCCGAACCCCCGAACCCCAAGGACCCGCGTCTCCAAACCGGGCTGCTCCCTCCCTGCCTCCATCAGGCCGAACCTCCCCAGCCTCCAGGACCCACCTCCCGAACCGGGCTTCATCCCGCGCTCCCCCGCCGGGTTGTACCCCCCTCCGTCCCTCCCTCCCTCCCTACCCAGGGAATCCGTGACACCCCCCGGGCTGCCTTCCCCGATTCGAGCTGTCCACCCCGCTCCACGTCCGGACCTGCCGTCCCCTCCGCTCCCCCGGTTCCCTTCCCGTACCGAGCCGCCTCTCCCCCCGCTCCCCGCACCGAGCTGCGCTCCCTCTTCCTCGGTCCCAGCCGCCTCCCCGGTCCCGCCCCGCCGCTGCCCGCACCGAGCTGCCCCCCCCGGCCGCCTACCCCCGCCGGGTCCCCGGTGCCGGTGCAGCCGCGGCGGAGGGAGGGGAGGGCGGTGGGACCCCGCGGTGCTCCCGGCGCTGCACGCACACACGTGCACACGTAGCGGCGGCTGCCCCGGGGGTACACACGTGCACACACGTGTGCATACACACACTCACTCACACACACGCGCGCACGGTTGCACACCGGCACCGCCCGTGAAACGCATCACCTGCAGCGGAGGGATCCCGGGGCGGGGAGTTTGCAGATGGAGGGGGCTAAGCAGCACTGCAAAAAGCACGGAATGTGCCCAGGGGATGTCCGTACAGGGTGCCGGCCATGCACCCCCAGCCAGCCCCACTGGGGCCATAGGACAGCACCAGGCTGCAGTCTGCAGCACAGAGATCCCCAGCACCACGTTATTTATTTCCCTTTTCCCACTGCCACCGTCTGCACACGCTTTGCTTCTCTTTGACCTAAAACTGGACGCAGGCCCGAGCCCCAGCAGTGACCTGCTGGCAGGAGCATGGTTTGAGCCATGTCGTTAATGAGACGTGTTCTATTCCTGCCTTTGGAGCGGTGCCTGGAGATGGTGGTGTGGATGTAAATCCCGACTGATAGCGGGTGGGCTGCTGAAAGCTGCCGGGAGGATCTGTCCGTCACATTGCCATTCCCTTCAGCACGTTCCCATGCCTCGAGCACTTCACAAGCTCACATATGATAGCGTGAGATGATGCTCAGATGCTGCTGCCAGCACCAGGTGGGCTCACACGCACATTCCCTACACCCTGAGCCCCCCACGCCCCGCTCCCCCGTGAAACAAATCCCGCAGCCACTCTTGGCTCCATGCAACCCACAGCACTGGGACAACGTCCTTCACAGTGACATCAAACGGCAGCTTTCTACCACCATGACATCAACAGGGGCTTTCTGTGAAGTCTCTGTGAAATTCAATCAAAACCACAAAGGTTCTAAGAGGGTGGATGGGGGGGCAGAGACAAAAGGGTGCACGTGGATTTCTGTGCGGCTGAAGGCTGTGCACATCCAGGTGCTGGTGAGGGCTGCTTGGCTCTGGCCCTGCTGCTCAGCGGGGCAGTGACAGGTGACAACTTCATCCTTCCCTCCACACCTTCTGCATTAAACAAAAGGTGATGTTAAAATTAACCACAGGATCGTTTTTTTAGCCGTTTCCTTCCATGTTTTATTTTTATTTTTTATTTTCCTCCACTTGCCCTAGGAAGGCTTTCTGCCTGGATTAATTCATTTAATTTGTCTGATGCTGACCTGCTCCTCCCAAAGTGGGTCCGGGGGTCACCCGCCTCTTTTGCTGCCTTGTGGCTGCACACCACTCTATTATGTTTTGTTTGCAGTGAGGGATGTGTGTGCTGTGTGGCTGTGACCGCCCTCCCAGCTCCTCTCCTGCGCTGTGTCAAAAGGCAGAATCTTCCCAGCACAGCATCCCTGGGGATGCATCCAGAACTGGGCTGAGAAAAGAACGGAATTAAAAATAAATGTAAGTGCATCCTGACACGTTAACCACATTTAGAGAGGTTTCAGTGCCAACCCACTCGGCGCTCAGATACAAGTAGGTCACAGGACGCAGATTGTCCCGAATCAGCAGGAAAGGATGGATGTGGAGCAGGTGGGCAGGAGGGAGAGGGGATGGGAGGAGAGCTCTGCGCTCTGCTGCCTCTGCCACTCGTATTTCCTTGGGAGGAACAGAAATGATGATGGTTTGCTCCTGAGCTCTGCATTTTGGGGCACCCGGCTCCCATAGTGATGAGGCACCGGAATGTGCGTGGTCTGTGTGCAGACCTGCTGTGATCCCACGGTGAAATGGGGCAGCAGCCATGGGGCCAACGAGCCTGCAGCCATCAGGACATCACAGATGGATGAGGGAGAGGGGACGCTTGAGGGGGTCCTGCACCTTGCTGCTTTGGATGTGCTGCTCCGCTGCATTCACAGCATGGCTGCTGGGGGATCGGGATGTGCAGCCCCAAACCTACAACTCCAAATGTTGCACTGTGCTGATGGGGTTGGGATGTGCTGACCCAAACCTGCAGCCCCAAATGTTGCACTGGGCTGATGGGGTTGGGATGTGCTGACCCAAACCTGCAGCCCCAAATGCTGCACTGTGCTGATGGGGTTGGGATGTGCTGACCCAAATCCTACCCTGGGCTGGCAGCTGCCCCAAATCTACAGCCCCAAGTCCTGCCATGGGCTGGGAGCTGCCTCAAAGCCCATCCCCAAATCCTGCCCCGGGCTGTGGGGCTGCAGCATCCCTGGGGAAAGGAGAGGAGGGATGGAGACGGCGCTGCCAGCGAGCAGAGAGACGGCCAAGGTCAGAGACAGCCGTGCCAAAACGCAGAACGAAATCTGCGGGAGAGCCGGAAATAAATAGAAAGAAGAAAGAGGGGAGGAGGGAGAGGGGCAGGGGTGGGACGGGGCTGCGGGGGCAGAAGGATGGAGGGGGGATGAGGGGATCGAGGGCAGCACCGGGCGGGCGGGAGGGCGGGAGAGCGGGCGGGGCCGCCGCCACCACAGCGCCGCCACCACAGCGCCGCCACAGCGCCGCGCCCTCAGCCCCGCTCAGCCCCTGCGCTCGGGGCCAGCCGTGGTACCGCAGCGCCACGGTGATGTCCTGCAGCCACTCACTGCCACCTCAAGATCCCCCTCAGGGCCGTGTAACCCTGATGGCAGGGCTGGTTGACGCCGTCCCCTCAGGGCGCCGTGATGCCCTCGTGCCCTCAAGGCTGACAAAGTCCCCCATTCCCTCATAACCCCACGAAGCTCCCATTCCCTCAGGGTCCCACAGTGCTCTCCGTCCCCTCGTGGCCCCATGCAGCCCCCATCCCCTCAGGGCTAACAAACCCCTCCATCCCCTCAGCAGCCCCACAGTGCTTTCCATCCCCTCACGGCCCCACGAAGCCCCATCCCCTCAGGAGCCTCGCAAAGTCCCCCATCCCCTCACGGCCCCATGAAGCCCCCATCCCCCTCAGGGCTGACAAAGCCCCCCCCCACCTCATGGGGTTGCTCTCTCACCTCTCACGGTCCCATAAAGCCCCCACTCCCTCGTGCCCCCACCTCCCATGCACTCACACAATCCCACCCCATGCCCCCCCCCCCACTTTGCAATCCCCACCCCTTGTTCCCCATCCCCATGACGTCTCTCCTTGTGCCCGCAGGTGCTGTCAGCTCCAACCCACCACCCCGGCTCTCTCTGAAGCCCCAGCAGCCATTCTCCTCAGGACACCCTCAGGCAGCCCAAGGGAGGAAGGCAGAACTCAGCAGGAGTCCCAGCAGACCCGCGCACCATGTTCTACATGCATTTGCTCGTGAACAGGCGTGGGCCGCTGGCCAAGATCTGGCTCGCTGCCCACTGGGAGAAGAAGCTCACCAAGGCTCACATCTTCGAGTGCAATTTAGAGGCTACCATTAAAAAGATCGTTTCGCCAAAGGTGTGTTATTTAAAGCGGGAGAGCATCTCCTGGTGAGCCCTGAGGTGTGAGTGCTGCAGGGAATGGGGCTATTGCTGCTGTAAGCACGTAGTAAGAAGCATTTGTGGCTGCTTCAAAACCAGCGTGAGGCAAATCCCTACTCTGATTTTATTCAGTTCTGACTCAGACATAAGTCTCAATCCCATTAAATGATAATAATAGAAATATCTTGCTTGTTATTTTGCTCTTGGAGGTCTGTGGAATGTACTGGTCTACGGAATAAGAACAGTGTTACTGTAGCATTCAAACTGGGCCCATGAAGGTGAGCAGAGGGCTGGAGCATCTCTGCTATGAGGAGATGAGGGAGATGGGGGTTTTCAGCCTGGAGAAGAGAAGGCTCTGAGGAGACCTCATTGCGGCCTTCCAGTACTTGGAGGGAGCTTACAGATGGAAGGGGGATCAACTGATGGTGATAGGAGAAGGGGGAATGGTTTTAAATTAAGAGAGGGGAGATTAGGTTAGATATTAGGAAGAATTTTTTTACTCGGAGGGCGGTGAGATGCTGGCACAGCTGCCCAGAGGAGCTATGGGAGCCTCTTACCTGGTGGCACTCAAGGCCAGACCCTGAAGGCCCTGAGTGTCAGTGTTGTGCCACTGGGCTCTCCTCAGAGATTTTGAGCTGCAGGTACACAACAGAGCCTGGGAACTGACAGTATCTGAGGAAATTGTCTCAAACAAAAAAAAAAAAAAGAAAAGTCAGCCAATACACCAAAATCAAGGGAGAAAGAAAGCTACTGTAAAATTGTACACAGACATTTGAGGACCTTTTTTTGCTGATGTTATAGTAAGTAACTTTTGACATATAAAAACTATCCTTGCAGTTTCAGTGGATTCCTTCCAGGCCCACCGTTATAAGCAGATAAGTATATAAATAAACTTAATTGGAGACTCTTATGAGAGATTCTGCATTAATCCTTTGTGTATCACAGAGAAGTTGTGACTCAAACAAGCACAGATGTAGGCAGTATCCATGACTCAGTCCTTGGCCTCTCAGTTGCGACTGCAATTGCATCCAAGGGAACAGTCAGAACATTTTGCACTGTCATGAATTGATGGTGAAGGAGATCTGAGGCTTTCTGCTGGTGCAAGCAGGATTTTTCCCCATGAAAATACCTGTTTGATAGTGTAAATTTCATCATTTGTCTTCCATGGGTTATGATTAATTGAGCATAATGGGTTTGGGACTTAGGCTTCAGCACGGCAATGCTTTGGAGCAGAAGCAATTAGAAACTCCTAGCTCTGAATATTGCTTTGTCTCTGATCCTCTGTAACAGGACAAAGGTCTCTGCAGGTGTGTTTTACCAGAACTCTGTTAACTACTGTGCAGTATTTCCATTTTAAACGGTTTTTTCGTTTGTTTGTTTGTTTGTTTGTTTGAAACTTTTAACTCCTGAACAACTTTTTTAAATCACCCAAGTTTACAGTAGCTCTGCGCACCTCTGGGCACTTACTGCTGGGAGTGGTGCGGATCTACCACAGGAAAACAAAATACCTCCTGGCAGACTGCAGTGAAGCTCTGACGAAAATGAAGACAGCCTTTCGCCCAGGTACATGCAGAATTCTGCATCTTCCCACCTGCATTGCTTTCTGCTTTTATTAACTGTGGTTGTTTCAGTTACGTACACATCACTGATCTCAAAGGACACTGAATGTTTTGGTGCATACTGCTGATGGTTTGTCTGGCTTAATTTAATGCAGTTTCAACTCTTTGATTCCTTTAAAAGAAGCAATGTCTTAAATAGTCCTACAAGAAGCAGCTTGAATTCAGCTTCCATTGCTAGATAATTAATTGTCACTGCTGATGACTCCAACAACATGTCTAAGAACATGGTAGTGCCAGATCTCACTGTGTTTTGAGCTCTAGCCACAAAGCTAGCAAGGAAGGAAACTGAGATGATGGAATCCTTTCCAAAGTGGCTGTGTTTGTCATGTTAAGGTGACAAATGGGGAGGCACTGTTGTCTAAAAAAAGACTTAAAATACCAACATCCATTGCCAGCCTTAATGTGCTTTGTGACCTAGATTGGTTGCAGAATATTGAATACCCGCTCTGCGTGATTTTCAACGATGTGATTATGATCAGTTAATATTTTAAACGTGGAAATCACTAGAAGAATCACTTTGCAATAAGTATGTAGTACTGTTTTTAGTGGGTGTTGTAGCAGCTTGGGGAGGACTGCACAGCACAAGAACAGAAGGCAGTGGTCACAGCTGCAGCAAGGGAAACTCCAACTAGCTGCAGGAGGGGAACAGTTCACACTGGCAGTAGTAAAATGCTGAAACAGGTTGTCCAGGGATACTGTGGAATCTCCATCATCAGAAATAGTCAAGATTGATCTAGCTTAAGAATTAATTCTGTTTTGAGCCAAAGCTTGGATTAGGTGACCTTCAGAAATCCCTTCTAACCTGAGTTGTTCCAGCATTTCCTGGCTGCTAGGTATTTGAGGCCAGTTTTTATGATTATTTGATGCTGAAGAATAGTGTTATATAGACCCTGGATAGAAAAACAAAGCATAATCACCCACTTGAAGTCATAGTGACTTTACGTAGCTGTGCATAAGCACAGTGTATTTACAGTTTTTCAAGAGCTGTACTGGTGTCCAACAGCAGCGTCCTCTTCTCTGTCTGTCTGTAAAATATGGCTCCTAATGTATATGCAAATTAAACATTTTCATTCCACTTTGGAATCTCGTTGACAAATTGCCCAAGCTTTTTGTTCTCTATAATGGCAACAGACCTTTCTGACAGGTTTATAGACTTACTATACGTGGGAGAACATTACTTTTATGTTATTGGTGTTTATGTTGTTTCATTTTCTGTTCCTTTTAGGACTTGTTGACCTTCCAGAAGAGAGCTGTGAGGCTGCTTATCAGTCCATTACATTACCTGAAGAATTTCATGATTTTGAAACAACGCTACCTGATTTAAAGTAAATTCTCCCCTCCTTTTTATTCATTGTTTCACTCTTTTCAGATGTAAAAGACATCCTTACAGTAATCTGATCAAGACTTGCATGGAATTATTTTGATTTGACAACTGATCTCAATTCTTTACAAGGCTGCAGTCACAACACTGCGTGCTTTTGTACAGCTCCTCCAAGTCCATTTAATCAGCAAACTTTAACAATAAAATATCAAGCCCATACTTCCAGATTTTCTCATTTACAATTGTCTGAGTGAACCCTGCAAAGAGATTCCTGTCCTTGAGAGGAGATGTAAAAGTTAGCCTGAATATGCTGTAATACCATGGAGCCTGTGGTTTGTAGCCTCACAATGTCATACTGTTCTGCTGTGTAAATGCTTTTCATTTCTGCTTCCTTGCTCTTTGGGCCCTGGGTGTTTTATCAGCTCTAGGAAGCTTTGCTTCCAATGAAAAGCCAATGTGTTTCTTTGGCTTTTTGGAATGAATCAGCACTAATGTAGAAAAAGTGATAAAAGCAGAAGGCTAAGATGCATTTCCATGCCCCAAAAGAGCCAGGATAGTGGATTTCAACAGAGATTTTCTCTGCACCTCACCATAAATGCAGCTTGAGGGCATCTGTAAGTCTTTAGTATTTTCTAAGTGCAGCAGGGATGTGATACTAGTTATTCCATTTATTCAAGTACTCCAACGTGCCGTATCTTTATGCCTTTTCTGCCTAACCAAAGAATCACTATGGTTTGATGTAAAGATGACAGTGGGACATTAATTCAGTGCCTTCTATGTGACAAGTGCCTGGTCGTTAGTAGGGCCTGAGTGTGACCAAACTCACACAAGCCCAAATTCTGTGGCAGAAGAATAGAGAACTAGGAAATACAGAGAGGAGCATGGGTGCTTCCCTTGTCCTCTAGATATGCCTACTGTTTCTTGAACAGATTGCTTTCTGAGTGCACATCTGGATTGTTTGGTCACAAAGTTCCAGGCATGGGGATTACTCTGAAGTTCATTTAGCTAAATGCTTTCCCCTGGTTCACAGACCTCTCCCTATGTAGCATTTTGTTACAACCATTCCAGATTCAGTCTTCGCTGTATGACGTACACTGGAGACTGCACAGGAGGCCTGGCTAGCAAAGAAAGCAGCTGCCTACTTGCTTAGAGGTAGCCCTCATAACCAACAGACAGCATCTGTTTTCCACATGCTCATTTTGAGCTTCTAGAGGAAATTCAAAGCAGTGGTTTTGATGAATCAAATCTTAAATACTTGAATGCTAATGGCTCTGGGAGACAGTTGTTCTCTCTCCACAGAAATGAGGATCAGGTGGGGTGCTTTTATTGCCATAGGAAACAGGAGTTATCTTCTGGGGTTTTTCAGCAGAATGTCAGCCTTGCAGACTGGTTAGCAACACGTTTTCACAGTCAAGTGAAATGGTGAATGAGTTTCAATTCATCCTGTATTTTGTATAATGTTTCTTTCATCAGTGCCATTGATGTTGCTGAGCATTTTACCTTGAATCAGAGCAGAGCTGAAGACATCACACTTAAAGAGGATTATGAAAGCAGTGTACTTCTCTGTGATAGGAACTTTGGTGAGAGAAGTTGAGAAATTAGAAATATTCCATAAGGAAAAGTATGTTTTATGCAAAACGTTGTACAGTGAGTAATTTCTCTATGTGAAAAGACTATCCCTAAAAGAGTATTTGTTTATGTTTGTGCTGACTGGCCTATCATGTGGTCTCATGCTTAAATTTCCCTGTAAGTACTCTACCTAAGTAATAGATGTGATATTGGAAACAGAGAATCAAACCCAACATTTGGTGTTAGATGAAATTGACTTTTGTCCATTCCATTTGAGGCATGGGATGTCCTACAATCTTTTGAATGCTATTTGAAAAACTCAGGAGATGGAGAAATTTCCCATAGATGTGTACAGATGGAGCATGACACTTTCTGTATTTGTCCAGATGAGGAATCAGATGCACTGAGAAAACAGAGCTGCTTCGATGTGAGCATCCTGATGAGCAGCTGCAGCCTCGTGGCTGATCACAGCTCTGCAAGCGTGAGTGGAGACAAGGCTGCTGTGCATGAGGGCTCGTACTGCTTGGAGCAGGACTGCTTCGGGGATGAGGAGGCTGGTGCAGACATGATTGGTAGAGAAACAGAATCGCTTTCTTTCAAAATGTTTTTATTATTGCAGGAGAACAAATAAAACAGCGTGAAAGTCGTCGTTTGCAAACAGCAATTCTTCTGTTTTTGTGCTGCATTTTTTGCAACTTGTCACTGTTGATCTTAGTGATCATTTAGATGTCACTAAGTAAAAATTAAAGATTTTAATTTTTTTTTTTAGAGTTAAATGCATTTGATTTATATTTATTACTGAGTAATTTGATTTATATTTATTATAAGTGACATTAGGCTACAGCAGGCTACTGCATGACAGCTAAAGCTTAGAATGATTCAACTGTGTGTTTTCTATTTAAGAAATCTTATTGAGGGATGAACAAAATGGCCTAACTAATGGCATTCTTGATCTGGAGGAAGAACTTCCTTTGTCACAAGACCTGCAAGAGAACAGCACAGCAGGTGAGTTGGCAGCACCTCCTCCTCATGCCTCATGTGAACAATGTTCCTGTATCAATGCCTCAGTTACTCCCATTCAGCTTTGCGTGCATGGATTAATATCCCAAGCCTTTTTCCTTTGTTAGTTTCCTTTCCTTTTTTCCTCATATGTGTCATTCACCATTTTAGGTATAATTTAATTGGACCTAGGAATTCCAGATACATAACTTGACAGTGCTTAGAAACACTTCTGTATGATATCCTGAGACCCACACTGTAGCTTAGGCAGTAATATCACTTTTGCAGGGGAAAGAAAACAGAGTGAAGTAACTTTGAATGTTATCTGCCAATATGTCTGACTTCGTATTTCGGCCACAAATGACTTTTAGTAATTCATACAGGTGTTCTTAGTCTTGTTTCGATTTGGTATCGGTCTGTTGAAATTCAGTTTGTTTCACTACCTGCCCTAATAGGGTCTTGTGTCAGCAGAATGTAAGCAGCAACAATGCAGGTGTACTGGTTCAGGTCACTGTGAGATTACAGGCTAAATCAGAGTTTGCAAATTCTAAGCTTTCCTTTGTCTGCTGTCTTGAATGTTGTGAGATGGAGAATTTATTCCATCCTGACAACATTTTGATCTGGATTATTTGCTGGGTTTCCTTATAGCCGAGTCCAACCATGCAGACACTGCAGTGAAGACAGAAAGTCATCTCATGAATGAAACAATGCTTTTGCCTAAAGAAGAAGGAGGATTTGTGCTTGAGCCAGTTGATGATACAGGTCAGAACTCCACCAGTTTCCTGCTGGCTGTTTGCATTGCTGTGTTTGGTTTCTCCTTGTTAGTGTAAATATTTACAAAACATTGTTTTCACTTTTGTTTGCTCCTGCTGTCAGAGTTCTGTTCTGTGATCATTCTCATACAAAACCAGTATCAGGTTGATGGGTATTATCTGATCTGCTCAGTTCTCTGCTTACAGCTCCTTCCCCATACCAAACCAAGTGCTGCTGCTCTGCAGTTCTGCTGGCAGTTCAACCTGTTCAGCAGTGTTACCAAAAGTTCAGCTGAGCTTTTATTGCCAGTGACACCTCCATGATCTCTTGTGTGTAAAACAACAACCTTATATTTTGAGGCTTTGAATTCTCTTGTCTTTATTAAGATTAAAAAAGAAAAATGTCTCTTTTCCTCTGTGTGTAAATCTGGATCTCTGCTATTCTGATGGTGGCTATTAGCAAATGAACGAGTTCATATTGATGATATTTAGAATACTGGCATTTTCCAGCCTGCCAAGACAAGATTCAGGAAGCTATGGTTGTACAACCAATCAGCGGCTCTGTTTTGTGTTTACAATCTACATCTCAGTATAATTGCCAAAGTATTAAACTGACCAATACAGATATTAATTATAAGATAATGAAACCTGTAGGGTACACTGGGAGTTCTTGGAACAATTAATTCCTGGTGGATTAAAGATAGCCTACTCAGTCCTGTTCACGTATCATGTGTTCTCATTAAGTCACTGTGTTCCTGATTCCTCAGTGCAGTATTCATGTCTCCTGTAATTAAACACCTGTGGGTTTCCTGTACAAGAATACAGAGAGGAAACTTTCCAGACACTTTTGGGGAAACAGGGCATCCCCTTCAACTCTGTGAAGTCAGGAGGTCTCCAGCTGTCCATTTACTCACACTGGTTCTCTTCACACTTAAGTTTTCCGTGGATGGGACCTTATTTGTGTGTGTCTGCTCTGCAATGGCTGTTGAAAAACATGCCTCGATCAGAAACAGGAGGGTTGAACAACTCCTTGTCAGCTTTGAATACTGTAATTCCAAACAATGAACATGTGGCTGAAGGGGACAATTAGCTGAGGGTCTTCAGCTGTCCCCATCTCTGCTAGTCAGCACTCCAGGTAGGTGTGTCTGTGACAGAGGCCAAGGATCACAGATTGTTAACAATGGGAGGAACCTCTTGTGACCATGTGTGTACTGAGGTCAGTGCTTTTTTATTTTTTGAACGCTTGATCTCTTTAGATTTCAACCAGAGGAAAAACAATAAAAGGAAGAGGAAGCTGCTTGTGGATGCAGAGAAGGAGCTCAGCTGCTATGCTATATACCACCAGCTTAACAACAGCACGGGCACCCTTGTTGCATTAGACCTTGCACCTCCAACTAAACAAACAATGATATGGAAAGAATCAGGAGGAGTGGAAACACTCCTGTCCCAGCCTG
This sequence comes from Chrysolophus pictus, assembly GCA_037305975.1. Classification (NCBI taxonomy): domain Eukaryota; kingdom Metazoa; phylum Chordata; class Aves; order Galliformes; family Phasianidae; genus Chrysolophus; species Chrysolophus pictus. The sequence continues at coordinate 4,175,161 of CM074595.1, forward strand.
CACAGCATTTGTTTCATGCTGAGCTACAAACGGTAAAGATTTCTTCCTTGTTGGTTTGTGTGCCTCTGTGTAGGTGATGGGACTGTTGCACATCCAGGATGGAACTGTCAGGGGTTTGGTTTTATGTGAACCCCAAGGCAACTGCAGGTGCATAGCATTGCTGGAAGTATTGTGTCACAGCTCTGTTCCATTGGATACCTAATGATTATTTGCATACTCATCACTAATTGCTTCAGCAGAAAGACCATCTGTACAGCTCCTGGCTTCAATCTCCAGTGCTCCAGCAAGTTAAAAATGATAAGGAGAGCTTGCCTTTCAGGTGCTCCAGAGGTTCTGATTGCTGTATCCCGTGGGTGAGCAGGGCAGGTCAGAACACCCCTTCCATGCTCATAGACCTTAATGCTCTTTTTGTGCAAGGGAGAGATATTTGCTTTGTGGAAATATATCTGTCAAATCCTTCCATGCCCCTGTGTATTATCTTTTGAAGAAGTTGTACATCTAGGAATGATGATAAAATGAAAAAAGATCGACTTGTATGCAAGGAGATGGAGAAAGGTGCAGTGCTGACTTGCACAGCAGCCTCATGTTAGTTGCACTGCGTTCTCTCTGTTGGATCTGCTGGCAAACAGCTCAGCAGGTTCCATGGAGCTTCACCTCTTGGAGTCCAGATGCACAATTACAGCTTGTTCCTTAGCTGTTCCTAAGACATTTCTTCATAGAATTTGCTGCCAAAGGGCCATTCCTTTTTTAAAGATGCAGGTTTGAAATGACCTAATGCAAATCTCTAAATTCTGGGGTGAGGTAATTAACATGCAACTCATCTTCATACCTTTGCTTTGATGCTTGCGAATAATCTAACACTGTATTCTGACAGTAAACAAATAAAAATAATTGCTTTCAGTTCTTTGCAAAATGCTTCAAGAGAGGTAGATTTGAAATGAGAAGAAATGTAACACAGATGGAGATAGAAAAATCAAGGAAGGAGCAAGATGTCACAGGTAATGTTTTAATCCTATTGTGGCAGAATTAACTGTTAACAAATGCTCTCTATTTTATATGATGTTTCAGACATGCACAGCGTGCAGCATTCTACAAATCAGAGGTCAAAACATTTCAACCATCAACAAAACTGGCTGTATTAATAATAAAAATACTTGTTTTGTTTTTTTTTTTAAGGGCAGATGAACTTCATCTTAAGCCTTGTGTTTATTTGTCAATACAGAGATGCTGACAACAGACAAATCGGGTTACCTGCAGGAGTTGGACTGCTCAGAGGCTGAGAGAAAAACTGACAATGATTTGTTTGCACTGACAGCATGGAATAGCAGCAATGGAACTGTTAACGGCTTTGGTGAAACCCTGGTGAGTGGTTTCCTTACGTTTTGCAGACCCAAATGTACTTCCTGGCTTCATTTTGTGTTGGGGTTCCTTTTCAAACAGGTTATGAAATTGTTAACATAGGTTTGAAAAGCCTTTTCACTTCAGGACAGTTTATTTAGAAGCGTTTTGGCAGACTCTCACAATGAGTGAGCTGTCTATTAAAATGTCTATTAATTGGTGTAGATTACAGTATAATCACTAAGTATGACTGAAACCTTGATACAAACCATAGCCTGTTTGTAAAGAAAAGATGTTTTTTTTCATTTCTAAAGATGGTTATGCTTATCTTTTGTGTCAAAAGTGTTTTCTTCTCAAAACACTCAAGCAATAACAAATTATGTAGTTCTGCCATCTTTAATGTGAAAGGGGGGCCTTAGAAGTGTATGGAAGTCCCTGAAGTTGACAAAGAATGACAAAACTGGACTTGATGGCAGGAGAAAATTCAAGGCTTGTGCCTAAGCAAGGGTAGATCCTATGTGAGAAAAGGTGTGGTAGAAACAGCAGCTATTAAATTATTTTGGAAAATATTTATAACAATCAATTATTTGAACAGAATTGTTATCATTCTGCACAATAATGCATAAATTGCAGTACCAATTGATCCACCTTCCTGTTCTGACAGCAGGATGAAGCTGCTTTCTCTGAGAGCTCCATGCTGGTGAATAATTCAATGGGCCAAGAAGCTCCAGTGCAGCAAGCTGAGATAACACACGTGTGTATACTTAAAGCTGACAGTTCTCACACTGCAGAACAGAACTGCATTATTTCACAGAAATGTTTTAAAAAAATAGTTACAATTCCATGAATTTACTGTGGGTTTTGGTGTGCTACCAATTTTTGACACATTTGCCCTCTAACTTTCTGTTTTATTTCCCATCAAGGAGCTAGAAACGGAAAATAAAGACAATGAAGAAATTAAGTGGAGCAAAAGAACTCTTCAGTTGTTAAAAACCTTGCAGGTAACAGTGCTGGATTTTGAAATTAGAAGCCCAAACCAGGTATTGATTTCCATTGGACCGTTTCAGAAAACCTCCTGCTTCCACTGTGTAGCATCACTGTGTGTCATATGCAGAGTATAACTGCATTTTGTTGGCTGTTGGTGGAGGAAACCAGGATTCTGAGTGCCTGACATCATGTCCACTCTCCCACAGCTGCTGGAATTGCTAGAATGTTCTGCACTTCTGTTTGCAGTGCTTGCTGTAGCACTAATACTTTGTTCTCTTCAGCATCCCTGCAAAGCTCACTTCCAACCACCTGCAGGTTTGCAGGATCTCTGCTGTGCATTGCAGGGTGCCTTCATTTGGCTGCTCATCTGCTTGAGCTCTTCCTGAGATGAAGGCTATGGAAAAGAGTGGTGGTTGTGCTACAGATGGTAACCCCTTCTCTAAAAGGTTTTAATGCCCCAGAGCTTTCAAGATGCTTCAAAATGAACAAGGCAGGAATTGCATCAGGAAGGCTTATCCTGTTTTCCTTGCAGAAATAACTTCAGGGCTGGTGAAGCTGTGTGATACCACATGCTCCATCAGCAGGAGCATGGCAAGCATCCTGGGAGGCAGCACAGGCTGTCCCAACACCGAATGTCCAAACCCTCACTGGGTCACCTCATTGCTGAGTTCTGCCAAAGCAAAGCTCACCAAACCCTGCTCCCAAGCCTGGCTTTTCCCCACAGCTTGAGTTTGGCTCTGCAGCCTTCTTGGTTGCTTAATTATGTGAACATCTTTAAAAGGTTTTGTGCAACACCCATAAATAACTATGTATGTATATGTGCAGCCATTAAAAAACAAGCAATAATAATGATGAGTTAGCTGGAACTGGAATTGCCTGTGGTGTGGCTGGTGTTCTGTATCCCAAGAACAGGGCACGCAATGATTTTTATTGGTTTGCATCATGAAAACCATTACAGATAGGCTTCCTCGTATGCTTCAGTGCTGTTTCACTGAGTTCAGTGGAGCTGTGGGCATGTGTAGATGTTAGTAACACATGTAGGTGCCAGCAATACTACAGCCATCAAATGTTAAGAGCCACTATGTGAGTGTAAATGCCTGCTAAGATCCTGTTCAAGGCCTTCAAGCAGGAAATAATGGCTCTGAGCAGCACTGTTCAATTCGGAACTCACTGAGCTCTGGTTTTCCATGACCCAACTGCTTTTCTTTTTCTCTCCTGCAGCACCTGAACAAATCTGGAGTGAATTCCTTCAGCTTACAGGAGCTCTGTCAGAAGAATAACCGGAAAGAAGTCGCAGTGAAGTTTTACATCTTCCTTGTTCTGCAGAAGCAGATGGTTGTTGAGTTGGTTCAGCGCGCTCCGTTTGCAGACATCACAGCCACTGCCGGCCGAATGTTCAGTGCCCACTGAAATCACACAGCAGCCAGATAAGCTCATCAAAACGCCATTCTATTCTCTTTTTCCTGCAAAAAAATGGAACCACGGTGAACTGAGCAGAGTTCTTTCATTCCTGTGCCCTCTCAGAACCACACGGTAACGAATTGGTGCCGCTGTGTGGCTGCGGTGTTGGTTAGCAAGATGTTCACTGGTGTGTTCAGTTTCAATGTAGATATGTTTATAAAACAAGCTGTTACTCACTCTGTTGATAATAGGTAGTTAAAATACATGCTCCCCCTCAGACATTTACAGCATGATGAAAGTTCTTCAAAGCCTTTCTTAGAGTCCAGTGTTGAAAATTAGGTTATTTTCAGCTTGTGTGTGTTAATTAGGTACCATGGTCAGAGAAGGGAAGTCCTTTAAGCTATCTTTGTATTTATTCAAAATTATTTATTTCAGAGAATGTTTGATATTTGTCGTGTTAAGCTCTAACAAGCAGCTGTCTGCAGCATTGCTGTTATTTGTTGAGATGCAGACTTCTGCTCTCCTTGAGGTCAGGAGAAAATCGTCCTTCCAAGAACCCCTGCAGTGTTCCATTTTGTGGGGCATTTATACAAAGACTAACAGCTTTCCTTATGCATAGGCCAATGTAAAAATGGCTGTTTGACTGGAATGTTAGTGATCCTTTGTACATTTATCTAATTTATTTAACACCTGTACTGGCATTCTGTAACCTTGCTAATTTCCATGTGCTGAAAGCAGATGCAACAGCGCAGCACGGAGTGGCTGTGTGCATTTGGTGCTCCAAAACCCAGTGCTCTGGGTGTGCTGACACCTCTTTATATGGAATCAATAAAAGTCCAACCAAGATGTCTCCTGTGCTCCCTGGTATTTGTTCTGAAGGATCAAAAGTGGTGCTACCTCACTTTAGCCTGGGCTCATCTTGGTGTTTGCTGTGATCTTCACATGTATGAGGGTGGATGATGCTGTCATCCTGACTCTCCAGGCCTTCATGTTGGTTACACCCCTGTGTGCCCAGCCTTGTTAATGTGGTGCTCAACACCACGAGGAGTCAGGAGGGAAACAGCACAAGGACAGGCCTGGGAGACAAGGAGAAGCCATTCCTTCCCCTGAAGGCACCTGAAATGAATATGTGTTGCAGCAGAGCTGCTTCCTGCACCATGTCTGCCATTGCCATACCAGTGAGAGGAGCTCTGGTGGCAGCCAATGTGAGAACTCATTAATTTGCTCTTTCAGAGAGAGAGGCTTCGCATTGGGTTCATCGGGAACTGCAGAAACAAAAGGAGGTTGGAGGAGAGCAGAAGACAAGCAGGAATAAACCAGAGGCAGGTTGGCAGGATACGCATAGATTGAAAGCAGTCTGTATGGCAGAATAAATGAGGTGCAAACCTTGCTGTAAATAGCAGAGGAAGAAAGACAAGCATATTTACAAAACAGGTTTGTCAGAATTCCAAAATAACTGGCTGGGGAGTCACACATGGAAGCTGCAGAGGAAGCTCAGCATGTTGGCACTGCTTTTACATGAGCATGGGCTGAAACGTGGGCTTGGTTTTCCTTCTCGGTCAGGTGTGCTCCGAGGTTGGGCTGTGATTTGGATCCAGGAACACGTCCTGCTTTGACCTTGCCAGCACACGAACTGTTTCCTTCCTTAAATCCATATGCACATGCAGACGTGTAGGATCCAACGCACGCAGCTGTCAGGTCGGTACGTGCACCGCGACCTCGCTGCGCTGCCCTGGGCTCAACGGAACGGAGCTGCAGCACCGGGCTTTCCCTACCGGTGGGCTGCAGCGATCGATGCGAGCACTGCTGGGATGGGCAGAGCTCAGCCTCCCATCCCAGGTGCCGCTCCTTCCATCGTTAGGTTCAGCCGGCTGTGGATGGAAATGTGCGGGCAGCACCGTGAGTAACCACGGAACGGAATTCACTGTTTCCCATTGCACCGAGAGCACCTGCCCGTACCCCAGCCCGGCTCGCCTCGCTGCCGCAGCCCCGCTCTGCTGATCCTCCGCTCCAGCTGCCGTGAATCGAAGCTTTTTTGCTTTACGGACGTGTGCCGTTAGCGGGGCTGATGGGGGCACGGCGGGTGCGGAGGGGTCTGGAAGCCCGACTTTTTATTTTTCCTGCTTTTTTGAGGGGGAGTAACCATAGAAACCAGGGAAACCCCGCGGGGGGGCACCCGGGCTGCCGTCGCTTTAAGAGCGCAGAGGAGCGAGAGGCAAATTACGCAGCTGCGACGCTCATCCCTCCCTCCCTCCCTCCTGCCTCCATCCCTCCCTGCCGGCTCCATCCCTCCCTCCCTCCCTCCGCCGCCGCACCCATGGAGGCCGGCGCAGGTGATGGAGGCCACGGGATGGTGGGAGGGGGGGTCCCGGCCCCGCTCCGTGCCTCCCCCGCTTATCTCCCGCTCTCTCCTTTCCCCTCCAGGTCGCTGAGCCCGGCGTTGCCGCCCCCGAGAGCCGCGGGCCCCGCGCAGGTGAGCAGGGAGGGGGCATCGGGGGTCCGATCTGGGGGGTTTGAGGACGGGGGGAGTCTGCGTGTGCCGGGGGGGTTGAAAGGCAGAGGGTGCTCGGGGAGGGCAGTGCACCAGGCCTGCAGCACAGCCCATGGCACACACCGGACACACGTCATGCGTGCTCCAGCCCTGCACTGCATGCAGCAGCCCCGCATTGCACACGCCTGCACTGTGCCCACAGAGCAGCAACGCAGGCACTGATGCCCTATTGCGTGCACTGGGTCCCTGCAGTTGGGAATTGCATGAATTGTGGTCACTGGCCCTGCAGTGCACCCCCACTCCATGTAGCAGACCCACCCTCGATGCACTGTACCCATATGACGTGCGTCATACCCATATGGCATGCACCAGAACCCCACCGCATGCACCAAACCCACCCTCCATGCACCAGAACCCCATGGGCACATCAGCCCCATCCTCCGTGCTCCAACCCCACACCACATGCACTGGACACGCCCTGCATGCATGCACCAGACCCTCCTCGCATGCCCCAGACCCACACCTGCTCCATGCAGAGCCCAGTTGTGCTTTCCAACACTACGGAGCACTGCAGGAGCTGGAGCTGCTGTGCAATTGAGATTTGATTACTTAATGGCTTAAAGCTCCATCTCCAAAGGGATAGAAAGCACACAGGCAGATTGATGAGCTGTGCGCTCCTTTCCTCTTCTCCCTGCAAGGTCAGTGCTGCCTGCTTGTCACATCCAAACCCACTGCTGTGCATTGGGTGTGCCTGTAAAACAGCAATGCTCCCACCTTGCTCTGGGTAACACATGGGCTGTGTTGTGACCTTGTGCAGGAAAGCAAAGATAAAATCTGCAGAGCTTTGGGGGTCTCTGCTTGGGTTCAGGAAAGGCGATGCTTGCAGATGTGTGCCCACAGCGAGGAGCGTTGCAGCAGGATGGGAGAGGAGATGTGGCACAGTGCTAAATGGGACGGTGCAGCAGCACAGGGACCCTATGTAGGGTGGGTAGGGGTGAGGGCAGCCCTACCACTGCCACACTGCAGCTGCGTGTGTGCTGGGAGGGGTGGCTGTTGTGCTGGAGGACGAATCCATCGTCTGCATCTCTGCCTTCCTGCCCTGAAGGAGAGCTTTCCTCTCCCTCCCGTGTGTCTGCATGGGGTGGTGGGAGCACTGGGCACCCCCTGCTGTGACCATCAGGTCTGGGTCGCAGTGCTGCTCTTGCTGTGACTGCCGCAGGGTTTGTCACGATGCTCTCCTCGGGGGAGGGATGAGCTGCAGAGCGTGGCATCCAATGGTCTCTATTTTCCTGCAAACTCCGGGTGTCAGCTCAGTGTTTTGTTACAAAACAAGGGAGAATGAAAGGAAAAAACCCTGTGTGAGAGAACAGCTCGTGGCAGGATTGATTTTTCTGGTGGTGCTGAGTAAACGCTCTGCGTGTTGTCTCTCTGCTCTGATGTGACCTCAAGCAGTATCCGTCTGTCTGTCTGTCTGCAGACCGAGGATGTGCGTCCATCCATCTCTGCATTGGCCCCGCATCCATCCAGCTACATCCCAGTCCTTTTTTCCATCCCTGTGTGATTCTGGCACTACTGCTGTGTTCTGGGCCGCGGCGTTCCATCCCAAATCGAGTCTGTGGCTGTTTACTGTTGTTTTGCACTTCCTTTATTTTTAGCATGAAGGGAAAGCAAAGTCGGCACAGAAAAGACAGTGAGGGCTCCTCCAGAGGCGGGTTTGTTCCTTGTGGAAGTGGAGCTGTGATCTGCTGCCCCTTTTTGTTCTCTGCATTCATTGAGGATGTCTGTGGGGGGCTGTCGTGGCCCTGGGGTCACACTGGGACAGTGCTGGGGCTGCTTGGAGCCACCGTGGCACAGCATTCCCATGCAGAATGTGGCAAGGGAAACGAGGAGGTGTGGGATTTAGGTGGCTTTGAATGGGGTCTGGTGAGGTGTGCCAGCTCTGGAGTGTCCCATTGCTGTGCTGTGGGGTTGGTGCTGCTCATGGGATGGATCAAACTGTGATCCAGCCCCTTATGGGGTCACATCTGCTGCTGTTTGGGGCTCTGTGTGACATGTGCCAGAGGCACCGCATGGAGGTACACCTGGTGGCTGTCCCAGATAGCCAGGAGAAGCTGTGGGAATGGGATGGACCCACCCGACAGGTGGGCTGGGGGCATCTCAGAACATCCCGTGGGGTTTGGCACTGGGCAGCCATGGGAACCCCAACAAAAGAAGCAGCGGATGGGGAAATCTGAGTGGATGGGGAAGGCACCACAGGGGCAGGAGGCTGCTGCAGCAGCCAGGTTAGTGAGGTGCCTGTCTGCTTCTGTGTGCTCCATGCGAGGGCAGGATGAGCTGGTGGGGCAGGGCATGGCCGGTCCTGCGGGAATGGGGGAAATGAGGGTATCTCAGGAATATGCAGAAGCAAAACCCCCAGAGGAAAGAGCTGAGGGTCTTCAGAGGTGATGGTCAGCAGGGTCCTGCTGCACACAGAAAGCCTAAAGAGCAGTGACAGTCCAGCCCTAATGGTGTCCATCCCTGGCACAGCCTGGAGGAGCAGCACTGTTCCATCTTGATGTGTTTCCCTGCGAAGCACTGACCCTGGAACCAAGGCTGAGCACTCACCTTGATGGGGAGAAGCCCTCCCCTGCAGCACGGGGCTGAGCTGTGGGTGCTCTGCCCGCCCTCCTTGCTTCACTCCGTTCCATTGTGTGGTCTCTGGGGGGGGCTGTGCCTGGCACTGCTGCCCGTGCACCGTCAGCATGGAGCGCAGCGCTGCCTGCTGCTGAGCACAGCAGATACAGAGTGCTACCGAAGCAATGATGGCTGAAAGCACTGGGGTGAGGATGGAGGGAGCGTTGGTGGGGTCGCGGGGTGCTGTGTCCTAGGAGCAGGGTCATGCTGGGAGCTCTGTGGGGGATTTTGCTGTTGGTTGGTGTGAGAAGACAGCACTGGAGCTCGCAATGGGCAGCCCCATCCCACCATTCCCCAAAGCTGTGTTTGGCACAGGTACAGCTCTGGTTCCTCTGGACACTAGCACTCCCCAAACCCCCCAGCATCGCTCCTGGTGCCCTTCCTCCCATCCCTCATCTTGCTGAAAAGATGAAAGTAAAGCAGAGGAAATCAGCACCCAACTGGGGTCATGGTAGTGGGTGCAGGAACCCCCCTGGGTGCTCCAGATCTGATTCCCCTCCTTCTGCCCTGGCTCCTGATGTTCATTTTTAAGGTTCTTGGTGTTTTGTTGCCGTACCCAGCTTGGGTTGCCTCCCACCCAGTATTTTTATGGGATTTCTTCCTGCCCATCCTTGCAGCTTTGCTTTGACCCCTTCCAGAAGCCACATTTATTGGGTATTTTCTCCTATTACAGTGACCTGTTCCTGATTCCTCCTCTGCTCTCCCCATTCCTGCCATTGTCTTCCTGGCTGGAGAGCGCATGGCGTGCTCGGGGACCCTCTCATTTATCTTTGAACACTTTCCATTTCCTCTGTGTGTGTTTTTCCTAATGCCTAATGGACGAGCAGCCGCTGCTGTGGGCTGCCTGCCATGCTGTGCAGCTCCCACCCAGGCTGCAGCTCAGCATTTCAGCTCAGGCCAGGATGTGGGTCCCACCAGCAGAGTGACACCTCCATCCCTTTGCCATTTCCCTCCCAAATCCCTGTTGGGCTCTGCAGCAGAGCTGCCAGCAGGCACTAAGAATACAGAAAGCAGAGAGCTGTGCTGCGTTTCGCTCTGTTGCGTTTCAGATGTGATCACATCACCTCCCCTTTCCTTCATGGTGAGGTTCTGTAGCTGCTCATCCGGGTTCACAAGACGGCGCTAATTGCAAGTGCAAATAAGCAATTACCTCCGCCCTCAGAGGCAAAGTGTGCAGTGTGCGTGGGAAGGATGTGCAGGTCTGTCTGTCTGTCTGCCAGACCTGCCCTTCTTGGCAGCCCGTGGGCACGGTGTGGCTTCTGGGGAGATGGAAGCAGCCTATGGATTTCCTGAGAACAAAGAGAGCATTGCTTTATTGCCAGCAGTGAGAACCAAGGCGGTGTGGTGCAGGAAGGCACCCAGAAGCCTGAGCAGGGAGAACGTGCACTGGGTTGGTGTGCACCCGAGGGCTCCGTCCTGAGCTGAGCTTTGCAGTTTGTCCACGGGGAATGGGAAAGGCAGGAGTGGGAACGGGAGCTGGCAATGGGAAGAGCAGGATGCAGCCTGTGGGGCAGGCACGGATTGGCATGCAGCACTCGGGGCGGTGAGAGGGCGAGGAGTTCACCTCCGTGGCTGCAAATCCCGCAAAGCTCGGCCCGAAGGCAGCACGGTGGCAGTGCACGGGGCCGGGCTGTGCTGCAGCATTCGCTGCTGGGGGCCGGGCTCTGCTGGATGCTGATTCATGCTGCTGCATTTGCAAAGCCCCGCGGCCGCGGGCAGCTTATTTGGGAGCTCTGATTCTGCAGCATAGAGTACTGCTGTCCCTTCTAAGAGCTTCCCCCCATCCCTGTGACCCCCAGAGCCCAGGGACTGGATCCCTCGGTGTTGGGCATAGGGCTGCTCTGGCTCACTCTGGCTCGTTGGTGCCCTATGCTGGGATACAGGCAGGTGTGAACCCAGGGGAAAGGAGAGCACTCTGAGCATTGGACAGAAGTTACCCTTGGGGGAGACAATCTGAGATTTCCAACACAAAAGGCTCCATCAGGCGTGGGCTGGCAGCATTCCCTCCTCCCCTCTCACCCCACTTCTCTCCCTGCCTTGGCCCGCAGCCCAGGCAGCACTCAGCGGTCCCAACCCATCGATTATCAGAGGGCCCATTGCTGGAGCTGCTCTGGGATGGAGCTGCTGAGATCTGGGACAAATGCAGTTGGAATGTACCAGGATGGGGGGGGGCATGCAGTGCCCAGCCATTCCCAGCACGCTGTGAGTGCCATAGGGCAGCAGGGCTGCTCAGTGCCATGGATGCGCAGAGCTGATGCTCTCTGTAGTGATCCTCCTCTGCAGCAGTTCCCATCCCCACGTGGGCCCAGAGCTGCTGCCTGCCTGGGATCTGCCCTATTTATTTTCAGGCAGACAGGATCTTTGCTCCTCATGGGATTAGCAGCTGCTGCTGCTGCTGCAGCATCACGCAGGGATCTGTGCTTCCTCACCTGATGTCACTGATGAATGGGCAATTCGGGTTTAATTAATGAAGAGCAGCAGGTGGCCCATAGCAGGGGGCAGCAGCGTGGAGCGGGATGCAGCAAGGGGCAGGAATGGGTGTTTCTGCCTTAGGAATGTATGTGCAGGTGTTGGTTGTGCTTTGCCTTATGAAGGGAGGAAACCTCAACCCTGGACACAGCGCTGTGATGCTGCTGGGCCATGGGATCACAGTGCGGTCCCACAAAAGTGACCCAAGGACTGCATCGATACCTCACACAGCTGATGGTGGGCTCTGTCCCGGCTGGATTTCTCCATTTGATCTCCTCTCTATGTTGCTTTTCCCCTGCAGTTCCCCTGTGCCCAGGACCCGCGGCACCACGGCCATGTCTCTGCCGGGGAGCAGACGCTCATCCACCGGATCACGAAGGTGAATACGCACAGGGAGCAGCAGCGGTGCCCACCCAGGGCCACAGCAGGGCAGGGAGCAGCCCAGGGATGCAGCTTTGAGGATTCGGGGCGTTGCATGTCGCTGGATGCTGCCCACAGCTCCCCGACCCCGCATGGAGCACCCCCAGCACAGCACCCGTCCGTCTCTGTATGTGTCTGCCGCACTCGGCACCAATCTTGCAGTCCTGGGATCCACTCCATGCTCCCAGGATCTGTTCCTTTGCCCCAGGATCCACTCTTGGTCCCGTCCACCGAAGGTGGTGTTGGTGGATGCCTCCCCCCACTTCCCCCACACACACAGCCCTGGGATTGGGCAGCAATGATGGGAGAGGCATTGGCTCTTGGAAAGGCTCTCCTTGAGCTGTAGCAATAGCAAACAACAGAGAAAAAGTGAGGGAAGAAGCATTTATTCCCCTCGGAGTGTTTCCATACCCTGGGCTGTGCTTTTTTAGTTCCTGGCCACAGCCATCATCAGCAGAGAAGGGGCAGATATGCCCATGTGTGGGTGCTGTCCACCCCATCCCGCTTCCAGGACACTCTCCTAGGGGCTCCCAGTCCCTGGGCATGGGGATGCCATGAGGGTGCCCATGGGATGGAGCGGGTGGGTTTGGGGTTTGGGTTCCCCTACCCCCACCTTCACACCCGTCGCCGTCTCCGTGCCATTTTGATCCCTGCTGTTTGTTCTGTCCTTTTGTCTTGTGTGTTCTCGGTGCGGTGGTTGGCAGTCGCGGGCTTTATGGACGGAGTGGTTTTGCCTCCTTCTTTAAGTCGTCAGCGCCCTCAGCCACTCGGCCTGAGACACAGCCTCTTCTCCCTGCCTCCAGGCGCCCCTCGCCCCCCGGGAGGGACACCTACGGCACCTCCTCGCTGAGCAGCAGCAGCAATTCTGGCTCCTACAAGGGCAGCGACAGCAGCCCCACCCCAAGGTAACCCCTTGCCCGCAGCCCCACGGGCGCTGTCCCCATCTGGGGGTACCCCGGGCAGGGGGAGCATTGCTGCCCACGGTGCCCATGTGCCATGGGACAGGAGCACAGGGGCTGCAGGATGAGGCTGTGCTGCTGTGCTCGGAGCTGCCGGAGGGGCTGCTGAGCCCCCACCATCCCCACAGCTCCTCTACTGCTGTCATTACGTCTTCTCCCCATTGTCACCCTCCTGCCAGCTCTGTGCCCATCCCTCCTGTCCTGCCCTGGCTGTGGCTTGTGCGCTGCATGCGTTCCTCCCTCTGCTCACTGCTCCCCAGGAATGCTGCCTTTGGGGCCTTTGGGGCAGAAGGTGCAGCAGGACTGTATTTGGGGCTCCCCACACATTGCTCTGGGCAGTGAGGCTCATCCCTTGGTTGGGACTGACCCCACTAACTGTGTTCCAGCTGCTGGAGGTGGCATTGCATCTGGGAGGAAATGATGGGGTCAGCCAGCAAATAGAGCAGGAATGGCGTGGCCACAGGCATTGCCAGACCACCATCCTACCTGGCTGCTCCCAACCTGGCTGCTCCCAACACATTGCTTCTCTCTGCTCAGAACTACAGGGCTGCCTGCATGATACCCAGCAGCTTTGGGCTGCACCATGGCAGTGCATGGGGGCTTTGCTCTGCTGCAGTGCACAGAGAGTTCAGACCACCCCACTGTGGTGTGCAGGGTCTGAGTGCAGCCTGCTGCAAGACAAGAGCATCTGGAGCTGTGCACAGCTCTGTGCCTGCTCCCTAGCTGAGCATGCAGCCATGGAACAGCAGCCTCTCTCCTCTCCTCTCTCTCCACCCCATGCTTGCTGAGCTGCCCTGGGCTGATGCCCAAAGACATCCATCAACCTCAGCTGTGCTGACGGCAACACAGGGAGGGTCCAGAGCTGCTGCTGCAGTCTGGGATGTGTGGGCAGCTCAGACCTGCTTCACCATAGCCTACCCCACTACACACCTCTGGTGGGTCTGACCCAAATTTGGGGTCTCCATGCTCATGGTACATTCCCTAAGAGATTGCTCTGGACAATGTGCACGTGACATCTCCGTGGGGAGCACAGCCCCATGCCAGCAGTTGGGTGACAGCCGTGTCCCCGCAGGCGCTCGGCCAAATACAACCTGTGCAGTGACAACCATGGCATCAAACCACCCACACCAGAGCAGTACCTGACCCCACTGCAGCAGAAGGAGGTTTGCATCCGGCACCTGAAGGCCCGTCTGAAGGACACGCAGGAGCGGCTGCAGGACAGGTAGGTGTGGGGTTGCAGGGCTCCTCGCAAGCACATGGCTCTCTCTTTCTAATTTTCCTCAAATGTGAATTCACTGCCACAGCACGGAGCAGCTGGTGGGGCTGCAGAGGCTGGCATGCTCACCGGAGCTGACTGTGCTCTTCCTTTTGTGGCTGGTTTTTCTCTCCCACGGTTTTTCTGAATGTCAGCGTCACGCAGTGGCTGAGCTCCATCTGCTCCTCTGGGGGCTTAGGCACGTCCTCATTGCCCTGCCAGCTGCCAGCCAGCCACCATGGGCAGCCGGTGTCCCTACACAGCCCTTAGAATCACAGCTTGGAAAAGAGCTCCGAGATCCCCAAGCCCAACCCCACCGTGCCCACTGACTGTGTCCCTCAGTGCCACATCTCCACAGATCTGGAGCACCAGCTGGTGAGCCCACCACCCCCTGGGCAGCCTCTGCCACTGCATCACCACTCTTTCGGAGAGGAAATTTCTCTTAACACCCAACCTGACCATACCCTGCATTGTGAGGCCACCACCTCCCCCCCAGTTAATCTCTGTTTCCTGGGAGCAGAGGCTGACCCCAGCTTGCTCCAACCTCTTTTCAGGAACTGTAGGGAGCAATGAGTTCTCCCTGAGTCTCCTCTTCTTCCTCGTGATCGTAGAGTCATCAAAGCTGAAAAAGAACTCTAAGATCATCAGATCCAACAGCCAGCCCATACCCACCATGTTCACATAGTGTCATTGAGATTGGAAAAGACCTCCAAGGTCATTGGGTCCAACCATCAACCCATCCCCACCATGCCCACCAAAACGTGACCCAATGTGCCACATCTGCCCTTGGGAGCTGGCTGGGCACCACTGCTGGGGTTCCTGGGCACCTGGACGCAGCCCTGGCTCCCAAACGTGTGGTTTTCTGAGTGGTTTTACCCTAAATCACTGCTCTGAACCACCGTGAGGACTGTAGAGCATCCTGCTCCTAGTGTAGCGGCGCCCGTGGTGATGCCATGTGCCTCCCCCCATCTCATTGCAGGGATGCTGAGATCGAGGACCTGAAGACGCAGCTGTCGCGAATGCAGGAGGACTGGATCGAGGAGGAGTGCCACCGCGTGGAGGCCCAGCTGGCGCTGAAGGAGGCCCGCAAGGAGATCAAGCAGCTGAAGCAGGTGATCGACACGGTGAAGAACAACCTGCTGGAGAAGGACAAGGGGCTGCAGAAGTACTTCGTCGACATCAACATCCAGAACAAGAAGCTGGAGACGCTGCTGCACAGCATGGAGGTGGCACAGAACGGCGCGGGGCTGAAGGAGGAGGGGGCTGCTGAGTCGGCGGGGGGGTCCCCGGCGAGATCCCTCACCCGCAGCTCCACCTACACCAAGCTGAGCGACCAGGCGGGCGGCGAGCGCACCGTGGGCGGATCGCAGACCATCTCGGTGGACGAAGGGGCCGACAGCGGCTTTGCTGGGGGGGACGAAGCTCCCGGCCGCCCGGACTTGTTAGAAGGGGGGGAGCCCTGCGGGCGGCTGCCCCCCAGCTCCACCTACGAGAAGCTGCTGGGGCTGCGGGGCGGCGTGGAGGCGGGCGTGCAGGCCAGCTGCATGCAGGAGCGCGCCATCCAGACGGACTTTGCGCACTGCCAGCCCGACCTGGACACCCTCCTGGAGAAGGTGATGAAATCCCAAGCGTGCAGCTTGGGCAGCCCCACCTCAGTTTGGGTGTCCGAGATGGAAGACGTGGCGCCGGGCTGCGAGATGCCGAACCCCGCCGGAGTTATGGACCTGGAGCCTGAGGACGGGGAGGTGCCACACAACCCCACTGTGCAGCAGCCCCCCAGCGCCGGCCCCTCGGTGGCCATCGCCTGCGCGCCCGAGGAGGATGCGACAGCAGAGCCGGGCTGCGACGGGGCTCCATCCAAGAGCTATTGGAGCCGCCACTTCATCGTGGATCTGCTGGCCGTGGTGGTGCCGGCTGTGCCCACGGTGGCGTGGCTGTGCCGCTCGCAGCGGCGCCAGGGCCAACCCATCTACAACATCAGCTCGCTGCTGCGCGGCTGCTGCACCGTGGCCCTTCACTCCATCCGCAGGATGGGCTGCCGCGCCGTCAGCAGCCCCAACCCCGGGGGCGGAGCGCAGCCCTGACCCCATCCCCGCCCCGCACCCCGTGCTGCCCCCCAGCCCACCCCATGGAGCCGACGGCTGATTGTAGAGCCCCGCGCTGGGGGACGTGGCGCTCCGTCCGCTCTGCTCCTCGTGCAGCCCCCGGGGGTGGGGGCGAAAAGGGGACGGGGTGCGCGTGCTGCCCTGAGCCTTTGTCCCCAGGGATGCCGAGGGCTGGACGTGGTGATACGAGGGGTGGCCAGGCCCTGTTCCTGCACACAGCTCTGCGATGCTGGGGATGTCACCCCGCGGTGTCACCGCGTGGCACTTTGCTTTCTTTTCGGTTGTCCTCGCACGGACCCGGGGACGTCGCTGCAGTGGGAGATGGCGAGGAGGCACCCAGCACCGCGGTGGGGGCTGCGATGGGGTGCAGCCCGGCCCCTCCCCAGGCACTCTCCTTGCTCTGGGTGCAGCACTGCACAACGGAACGTGGAGGAGGACAGAGGGAGCCCCCCTGGACATCGAGGGTGGAAATGGGATGGAATTGGATATACCTCACACCCGAGCAAGGCTGAGCCGCCCGCAGCGCCGTCCATTCCGTTCATTTATTTGCTTTGCACTATATTCACTTTCATTTCCTTTTGGTAAAGCTGGGGCCCTGGGACCAGGTCTGGCTGCTGTGGAGTGGGACCAGACACCCTCTTGGTTTGGGTGCATCCTTGTCCACTCCTCCCAGCCCAAACCCTAGTTTCCTGGGGGGCTGGGGGGGAGACTACTGCAAAATGCCTTTTTTTTTTTTGGGGGGGGGGGGGGGAGGGTTGTTTTATTTATTTTATTGGAAAAGCAAAGACAGCAAAGATTGGTCAGCAGGGGCAGCCCCCGGGTGTACTGAGGGGTCCTGGCCCCGTCGCGAATGTCTGCAGCTTCCTTGTGACTTGAAGCAACAGTGTGTCCCCCCACCACAGGACGCTGTGCCCTCCCAGCCCCCCATGTCCATGGGGTGGGGGCTGGCACTGCATGCAGTGTTTGGGGAGCAGCGGTCGGAGCAAGCAGCCCTGGGCTATAACCTCTCGTGCAATGTATTTGTGGATCCGTGTACGCGTCTGTCCGACTATCCAAAGCTTAGCCAAGAAATAAATGTAACGTTATATTTGAAAGACAAATCTATATAATATATTTTTTAAATACAGAAGTGGAAAAAAAAAAAAAAAAAAAAAGAAAGAAAGAAAAAAAAAAACATCAAAGCTGTAAACCTCCCCCCTCTCTTCTCTCGTTTCCGCTGTCCTGTACTGCGGTGGATGTAATAAACGTCGCTGGGTCTGTGTCTGCTTCGCTGGAGACGGCCTTTGGCGTCTGCCCTGGGGTGGATATGGAGGGCACGGGGGAGGACATGGGGACAAGGAGAGGCACTGGGGGCAGGAGCACATTCCCCAACCCTGGTCCGCGTGCTGAGAGCTGGGGGACATGGGATGGTGTCACACCAGTAGCTCTCGTGGGCTCCTTTTGGGGGGCTGAAGGGGTACCTCCAGCATTTCCTTTGAGCTCCCTCCCTTCTTCCAGGCTTGGCCACGGGGGTGCCCACACCGGCGTCTGCCCCCAGGTGCTGGAACAGCGGGGATGGCATCAGAGGTCGGGGATGGAGTGGTCCATGGATGACTTCATCTGTCCCGGTGACAGCCTGCACATGGGGAAGGTGTCAGGGGGAGCCTCAGGGTCCCCTGGGATCACTGTGGGCCTGGGGGGGAGGGGGTTGATAGGAGACGGGCAATAGGGGGAGCACAGATCTCACCGTTTCACCATGTGCTCATAGATGACATCAGGGATGATGGTCAGAGTGATGACATTCCCTGCACCAGCCAGCACCTCCATCAGCTGTTTATCCTGTGGAGGGAGGGGCAAACATTATGAAATGCTGTGACACATCCCCACCTCACCTCCAGGGCGATGTGGGAACCCCCACAGCTCCCAGGGCAGCAGCACCCCCATGGCTTCAAGTCCACAATCTGCACCCAAAAGCCCTGTACCAACTGCAGGGCCGCCCTCACTCAGGGCAGTTGTGCCATGGGGACAGGAGTGGGTACACAGCTGCGTCCATACCTTCATGCCGATGACGTTCTGACCATTGACCTCGCAGATGTGGTGGTGTGTCAGGAGCCCATTGCGGGCAGCAGAGCTGTCCTTGGCCAGCGACACGATTTTCCCCTTTTTCACCACGACACCCACATGCCCGGTGCTGTCCTTGTGCACGGTGACGGTGCGCTGGAACGGTCTGTGGGGACAGTGGGGTCAGCGCCAGCCCCACACACAGCAGCACCGCACACCCATCCAGCAGACACCGCTCACCTGTCCCTCACCACCATGACAATCTTCTCCGGGGATGCCTTCTTCAGCGCCCGCTGCGCCTTGTCGCTGCTCCAGCCTGCACAATTCTTGCCATCAATCTGCAGGATCTGGTCACCAAAGCGCAGCCCCACCAGCGCCGCCGGAGAGTTGGCCTTCACCAGCTGCACGAAGATGCCCTGAGGACACAGCGAAGGAAGTGATGGCGCAGGGCTGGCACCGGGACCAGGTGGCAGTGCTGAGCTTTGTGCCACACGCTGCCATGCAGTGGTGCACCGTATCCTGCTGCGCCATGCAGCGATGCTCCGTGCCGTGTCACACTGTGCCATGCAATGGTGCACTGTGCCCTGCCAGGTGGTGCCATGCAGCGGAGCACCGCAGCCCCCTGCCAGCCCAACCCTTACCTGGTCAACATTTTTCAGCTGCAGCCCCGTCTTGCCCCGCTCGTCCTTGCAGAGGTGGATCTCCCGCACACCTGGTTTGATCTCCGCCCGCCGCAGCCCCGCACTGTTCCCACTCAGTGGGGCAACCAGCTGTCCCGGCAGAGACCCGATGGGAGTCAGCGCCTGCAATGGGGCCGGGGATAAGCAGAGACATGGGGCCACACATCAGCCCTCGAGGGACACTGCGTCCCTTCCGCAGGCAGGATGCTGCTATGGGAGGGGACCCCCAGCCCCGAACCTACAGTGCTGCTATCTGGGAAGAGGTTTTTCTGGATCTCTTCGCTGGAAAGTGCCAGCCCCATGTAATCCTCCAGCTCAGCCAGGTTGGGGTACAGCGCGGGTGGTGCTGAGGGCACTATGGACACGGAGAGAGACCCATGGGATGAGCCAAGAAACCCCAACAACTCATCCCCTACCCGCTCACTGAGCTGATGGGGTCCTCAGCTGAGCCCCCACGATGTGGGCACCCCCATATCCCAAACCCAAACAGCCCCTTGGCACCACACCCCACATTACCGGTGCTGGAGGTGACCTTTGGCTTCTCCGGGAGCTTTGGCTTCTCAGTGAGCACCGTGGTGGCAGGGGTGCCAATCCCAGCAGCTGCCTGTGCCTGGAGGAGATGGGTTTGCTCAAGGCACAGCCCCTGTCCTGAGCTCACCATGAGCACCCAATGGGTCTGATCACCCCCATAGAGCTGATGAGCAGATACTGACCTGCAGGACCTGGTGGCCCTTCATGTCCTCCAGTGAGGGGTAGAGCGTTGCCATCGCTGCTGCTGAGCCTGGGGATGGGATGGGGATGGGATGAGGACAGGGTCAGGGCTTTTTAGGGCTTGGTGCAGAGCCACAAACACCCCTCAGGGACCCACAGGGCTGGGCTCACTCCTATCTCTGTGTCCCAGCCATCACCTGTAGCCTGGGGCATGACTCAGGACTCTGTCACATCCCAGCAGCTGGGGCACGTGCTGGGCATGAGCACAAGCACGAGCATCCCAGCAACCACCCTGCTCCAGGTGTGACGTGCTGGCTAACCCAGGCACCCACAGAGGCTCTTTTAGTTTCCCCAAACTCAGCCGGGAGATGTCCCCATGGGCAACACCCCCATGGACAAAACCCCTCCATCACTGCTTCTTGCTGTCCTTAGCCCCCCACCAGCTCCCTTCACTCCATGACCTGCACAGCTCTGTGCCCAAAAAAACATCACCCAAACATCAGCACCCACCTCTAACCTCTGCTCCAAACACCACTGGAGCCAGGCAGGATCCTGCAGCACCCTGAGGTAGGGGGTGGGGGGGGGGGAATGATCCCACAGACCCAGTCTCACCCCCCAGCCCAAGTCTCTCCAGACTCACCTGCAGATTTCCGGCTCCTATGCGCTGCCCTTCACCTGTCCCCGTGCCTTTATAGCAGCGCCCATCCCCGGGGAGGGGCCCAGTGGCCTCAGCTGACAGCCACCTCCCTGTGCCAGGTGGGGCATGGGGGAGGAAGGGGAAGGTGAAGGCAAAGCAGCTGGGCTGGCCCCGGGGAGGAGCACACAGCAGCAGGTATGGGGACATGGATGGGGTCACTGATAGAGAAAGGGACATGGATAGGGACACACATGGAGATGGGGACTGCTTTCCATGGCTGCGAGCATCCTGGAAGCCCCAGGGATGGGGCCGTGCATCTCCAGGGTGGCCTCCACCCTTCCCATCCACACAATCCCCAGCTGCCACCATCACACTGCTCAGTGGCACCGTAGCCCCAACCAGAAGCCACCACAGCCCTGTGCCCAGCACAGAGTGGGTGCCCTCAGCCCTGCGTGGGTGTCTGTCCCCTGTGACACCTCTGTGTGGGGCTGACGTTGCCACATCCCGCATCCATTCGTGATGGCCCCGTGGGAAAACTGAGTCAGGGCTGTGGGTGGAGGGTGTCAACCCAGCACTGAGCCACGCATCCCAACCTGTGTGATGCCATCGGACCCCGTGTCCCCACGCACGCAGGTCCTGTGGGTGCCCGTGGCACAGGGCCAGCCTTGATACAGGGCATGGCTCAGCCTTGCGTGCCAGCAGGAAGCAATCTATTTTACCAGCATTATTTTTAGCCTGCGGTGCCCAGCTGCCCCGGAATGCAATGGGAGCAGCAGACATGTGATAAGCACAGCTGAGAGTGAGCAGGTCTGCCCTAGAAGGATGGCACCTGTGCCAGCAGGGTTGTGCTAGCCTCCTGGAAAAGGAGCTGGGAGGGCCCAGGTGCAGCGAACGCAGAGAGTGCTGGGACTTTGCTACCCACTACAAACACAGAGCCTACAGCCATGCACACACACACACTGCACACACACACACTGCACACAGATGCAGCCATGAGCACAAATGCAGACCCTGCTCAGGCACACGTGTGTGCACACAAATACACAAGCACTCAGTGATGATTCGCAGTACAATGCCACCATTCAAAGCTGCTGCTGCAGAGCCCTGCAGACAGACAGACAGGAAGGCAGGAAAGGGACACTGGGTTGTCTGCCCCCAGGGCAGGAGGTGCAGCCCCAGCTCCCCCCAGTCTTTTTGGTTTCCAGTCTTTATCTCTGGCCACAAAGCCGTGGCACAGCCTGGCACTGGTTAATAATTAAAGCGAAAGGCTTTGCAGGAAGAGAAACCCAAGCTCACAGGGAAATTGTGCCTAGGAGCAGTTGCTGCAAAGGGCAGGGCAGCTCCCTGCCTTCTTCCTCATGCTGCCAAACTGAGGGTCCTGGAGCAATGACCTGAGCCTGCAGACCCACAGCCCTACTCCCCAGCCCAGGGATCACCTCACTGCAGCTCCTTCCAGCCCGAAGCACCAGAGCAGCACAAATACAACATTCCCAAACCAGGTGCTGCAGGTCCCAACCTCAGGAGCACATTGTGGGGAGCTCAGCCCACAGCACTGCTCGCTCCCAAAGGCACCAGCCCCATCCAGCCTCATAACATTTCTCTCCAAACACAAACTTTGAACCCACTGCAGCGTGGGGATTTGCTGCAGACACATTATTGATTGCAGCCAATGAAGCAAAGGCTGTTTGCAAAGAAGCCAGGTGTTGGCACGAGGATCTGAGCAGCACGGCTGGGGACCTTGAGCCTTTAATGCTACTGTACAACCCACACCCTACAGCTGGGTGCTGAACCGGGCTCCCCAACACAGCCAGCAAGAGCAGCACCCACACCACCAGCCACACACATCCCCTCAGCACCCGGCCTGCAAACGTCAGCAGGAAAGACCAAAAGTCACAGTTGTGAGCTCTGACATCCAGGTGAGAAACCACAGCACAGCCACGGCCAGCCCTGGGGAGGAAAGGCTGCAAAGAAGCAAAGGCATTGCTGAACAGAGGCACCAGCACCAGATCGCTAAGGCACCAAAAATAAATAAATGTAGGACAGTTTTAGGGTCCCATGAGACCCGATGAGTGCATACAGCCTGCTGGATGTGCACATCCCAACCTCCAAAAGGGGATAAAGCAAATTGAGACACAGTCCCCATGGAGCAGGAGGGACCCAGCAGGCTGAGCCACGGGGAGACTGAGGGCAGCGCTTAATGGGTTTGTGGTAAGGCAATTAGAGCAGGTCTGGCAGGTCGCTGCCCCACATCCCTACGTGCCCGACGTCGAGCCGCACGGTGCTGCCAGCCCTCCCCACCCAGGGAAGAACCTCCAACACACAGGGCTGAGAAAAGCCAGCAAAAAGCGTTTTTATTGCAATCATAAAACTTGATACCTTTATGCAGTGGAGAAGGAAGTGAACGGCGGCGATTTCTCTTACCACGTCACTAGGCAGGGCTGGGGGCGGCTGGGACAGCGGCAGGGGAAGCGATGCATGGCGTGAGAGCAGCCAAGCGGCGATGACCAGCATCAGGGGCAGGAGAACGGGCAGCTGTGCTCAGCCCGGGGGCAGCCAGGGTCTGAAGTTTCCTTCCCAGGGAGGGCAGAAGGGATGGGGGTGTTTTCTTGCAAGCTCACCCCCCCCCAGCTCCACCACCTCCCTTGTAGCACCTCCCATTTGTCTGCTGTTTTCTTTTTTGTTTTAAAGCAAAGAAAGCTCAATATAAGAGACAGAATTTCCAGGGGGTGGGTGAGGCTCTGACGGCCCAACCACCCCCACAAAACCAAAAGTGAGACAACAAAGGGAGGAGGTGGGGGAGGACAGGGGCTGAGCATCCCCTGTCCCAGAGCGGCCCCGTGATGCTGCGCTTCCCCCAGAGCGCAGGGAGAGGAACGCTGCTTCCCCAGCACCCCAATTCCAGGTAACTACACACATCCTAACACTACTTTGTTCTCCACATCCATTCAGCCTCACTCTGCTATGGCTTTTGCAGCAGCAGCAATTTCTGGTTTTAAAACATCATAGAGATCTGCACCAAAACAAGTAACTAACTAACAGGTTTCCTTTTGTTCAAACGACTCCTATCTAAGGTCAGCCCGTCTGCGTGCTACTGACAGAATGTAGTCTACACCTGGAACAAAAATAAGATTAAGAACTTGACCCAAAAAGAGTTGAGGTTTACGGCGTATAGTTTAAAAAGACATAAAAACACGATACAAGGAGGAAGAGTCAGACGCAAAGCTTAGTGACCAAAGGCATTCAATCAAGGTGTAAGGTTATACAATGAGTGTAGTGGACTATCAGGAAAAGCTCCGTACAAAGTCATGTGCACTCTTCTTGAAGCTGAGATTCTGGATTCCTCCATGTGCCAAACCTGTTTGGGGAGAGGAGAGGCACCGTGACACAGCCACCCACTGCAGCCCACAGGGACCGGTGCAGGAAGGAATGTGGTCACAAAGGGACGGTCCCACTGCCAACTGCATGGTCTGCTCAAAGCAGAAGTCAAATTCTGCTGATGTGGGGAGCGGGACACCATCCTGCCCACTGCAGAACCCATACAGTATGAGCAGTGTGAAGGATTGAGGCGCATGCAGCCAGCATTGAGCTGTCCCAGTGGCCTGAGCAGGCTGCAAGCTCTGCTTCTATCCCACAGCGATTCCCAAATCCGCAAGCCTCCAAAACCAGCCCACAGCCAGAAACCTGCTCTCCATGCCCCTAACACCTCCATCCCATCTCCCTGAGGCAGACTATGGGAACTTGAGCCTCCCCCACGCTCCAGCAGCCCCCCTGCAGCTCCCCCCAGCCCCCCCTGCAGCTCCCCCTCCTTACCCGAGGACAGGGTGTTGGGGTGGGTCATTCCAATTTCATGAGCTCCACGTCGAAGATTAGAGTGGCGTTTGGTGGGATGATCCCTGGGTGGCCAGTGGAGCCATAGGCGTAATCTGGGGAGATGGTCATCTTCGCCCTCTGACCAACACTCATCTGGGAGGAGGAATGAAGATAAGGATGTCAGATGCACACAAACACCAGGTGAGTGAGCGGGAGAAACACGGAGCTGTCCCCACTCCTTTCCCAATGCTGGGCACAAGCAGAGGGGACCGACGAGAGATAGGAAGGACATCAGCAGGGAAGGGCAGGCAGCAGAGGCTGGAAAAGGAGCAGGGATGCAGCAGAGCTGGCGATATCCTTCACACAACCAATTCCTAGGTCTGCCAGGCTGCCCCCTGCAGACAGCAGCATCCCCGTGCTGCAGCGTGGGCACCGGCTCCCAGCAGCACAGAGCCCACTGCAATCACGCACGCTCCCCATCCCCCTCCCCTCGTGCCCACAGCCATCTCCAGCAGGAGCAGGGGGCCCAAGCTCCCCACGGCGCTCGCTCAGAGGTGACTCAGTAGAGAAATGTCAGTGCTGAGTCACCGGCGTGCCGTAGGTGTTCCTCAGCCCGGCCCTGCTCCGTTCCTGCCATCTGGCAGGTGGCAATGCAGAAGGTGATATTCACACCCACGCCTCCCATGATGGAGGGGGTGGAAATCTGAAGGGTTGCACACAGTGATTTCTGCCCACACCGCAGGTCCCCACGAGCGAGAGGGACGCCGGGCACCTGAGCAACTCCTTCCTCCCAGCCGCGGATCACCTCCTGCTTGCCCATCACGAACTTGAAGGGTTTGTTCCTGTCGCGGGAGGAATCAAACTTCTTCCCATCCTCCAGCATACCTGTGGGCAGAAAGGGGAGGGAGGAGTGAGGTTCGTGTCACGGGAACAGGTTGTTACCCGGCAGGTGTGACGGTCACCGTGGGAAGCTCACATGGCCCTGAGTCAGTGGGATTTCCCAGCTGCACTGGGGAAACACCTGTACAGTAGGGGGCTTCCCCACAGCACCTCCTGCTGCAGAGAGCAGGGCAGGAGCAGCCCTGGAGTGAGCAGCATTGATCCTCCCAGCTGCAGGAATCACCGCATCCCTGCTCTGTGCTGTTTTCAGCCCTCCTGCAGGCTAGGACAGAGGACAGCCAGCAGACAGGGGACACCTCGCCTGTCCCAGAGCACCAGCATTCTGCACAGCAGCATGTGAGCCAGGGCTGGTTTCTGTCCTTGAGCACACAAAACGTAGCCTGGGCCACTACTCCAGCCTGCCCATGCCCAGCCACGAGCCAAACAGTGCCCAAAAGCAACAGTGCCAAGTAGGGATCACACCTGCCCAGGGCAGCCCCTGTCCCATAGCACACACCACGTAGCGCAGGCTCAGCAGCACCGATAACCACAGGGCTAAATATAACCCTCCAGCACGAGCGAGGAGGAATTTCCTCCCTTCTCCTTGGTCCCTCCCTTGCTCCCTGCGTGACCTTCTTGGGGAATCTCACTGCTGGAGCTGCCTTATAGGAGCAACGACGTCGCTGGGAGCACAGCCCTGCTGGGAGCCGTGCTGTACCTGGGGATTTGCCCACCCAGTGCACAGAGCCTGACGACGGGCACAGGCAGCAGAGTGGCCATGGTTAATGAACAGCACCGGAGGGTTTGTAATTTCAGAGCAACTGCTGCCAACGGTTCTCTCTTCTCCACTTCCCCCAAAAGCCCAAGAACTTGTTTTTCTGGTTGGAAAACTCTCTGGTCTTGAAAAACAAACTCGTTGC
The DNA here is from genome assembly GCA_037305975.1 of Chrysolophus pictus. NCBI lineage: Eukaryota > Metazoa > Chordata > Aves > Galliformes > Phasianidae > Chrysolophus > Chrysolophus pictus. Next base: position 4,200,936 of record CM074595.1, read on the forward strand.
CCTGTCCAGCAGTGTATGGGCAGTGGTGGTTTCCCCTAAGCAGGGCACAGTGTCAATGCCCAGGGGCGAGGGAAAATGCAGAGCGTGGGACAGGCTGTCCAGACTCGTGCTGCGGTGAGCAAGGTGCACGGACAGCAGCAGGCGTGGTGAGATGATGAATGGAGGGTGTGGGAAACACACAGCATCTCCACGAGAGCAACAAGTACCGAGGGCACTGAGCAGTGCCCACAAAGTCACCATCACCCCATGGGCTCAGCATCACCCCATGGAACGCTCAGATCACACCACAAAGCACAGCAGTGCTGCCAGCAGTAACACAGGGCAGCCAGGCTTGCTAACAGAACAGGGCCACTGTCCCATTTCTTTTGGGGAGCAGAATGAAGCGTTTAATCTCACAGAAAGCAAAAATCTCCCCTGCAGGGCCCCCAACACCGAGCATCAGCACCAGCTCAGCAGTCACCCTGTAGCCCTGGACTTTGGAACAGCAAATCTGGGGTTTTCTTGTTTCCTCCTTCCAGGATAAACCTCTTGGTGCTGAGCCTGCTCCCAACCCTGCCTGGCACTGGGACAGCAGCAGCAGCAGGGATCTGGGCAGGGGAAGGACAGGGGGTGCAGGCAGCACCGCAAGCTGCCCCCAAGCTGGGCTGCAACAAGCAGAGATCTGCCTCACCAAGGGCAGAGGCTGCGGCCACGGTTTCTGCAATTTCACTTTGATGAAAACAAACTGTGGTGTGCTGCTGCTGCCACACTGCATGGGGAAACCAGAGGCCACCCTCTCCCCAAATCTATTCCACACTCTGGCACACAGAGCTTGCCCCATGCCCAGCACACAGCCACGGGATGCTGTGCCACTTGGCCATGCCAACAGTGAGACAAAGAGCTCTGAGGCTTTCGAGATGGCATCTTCATCTCTGCAACTTTCTCTGCCAGAGAGGCTCCTAGGAGACCTCTCCAGCCCTGGACAAGTAAGAGCAACCATTTCCTCCTCCCTATCATCCCCAAGTGAGGAGATAACAAATCTATTAGTAAGGCAAAGCATCCTCTGACTAGAGGCAGAGCCCCAGACTCTGCAAACAGCTGAAGGCCAGGAGCAGCCGCCAGCCCAGGGCGCATCCCAGCTTGTCTGAGCTCCGTGCAGGGCATCGTGGAGCTGGGAGACCCTGCAGCACTGCCACCCCACTGCCAGCATCTCCTGGCACTCAGAAATACAGACACCAGGGTGGCTTGGAAAAACCAAAGTGAGGGGAATGCAGGGCCTTGCCAGGACAGGATGCTGCCATTCCACCACAGCACAGCACAGGAGATGAGGAGCTCCAGAGAGCATCCCCGGCTCCATTTGGGGCTGGCAGCAGGGCTATGCCAGATCTCTGCCACACTTGGCAGGCAGTGGCTGGGAGACGCCGGCTGCAATGCATGACTTGGCTGCGATCCCCTTGCTGGGCAGGGACAGCAGAAAGCAGACACACAGAAGCAGCCCTGCAGCCAATCTCCCTCCATCCTCCTTCAGATGTCAGCCCTCGAGATGCAGGGTCAGAGCGGGCAGACCCCCTCCACTGCAGCTGGAGAAAGGGATGGGATTGGAAACCCTTCCCATTGAGGATTCTGCTGAGCCAAGTGTCCCACAGGACACAACTGCATGCACAGCACGGTGCTGGGTTCTAGGGGAGCTGGCACTGAGCTCTCACTCAACTGCTCAGCAGTTGCACAGCCGGTAGGAGAGGAAACATCTTGCGACCGCAGGCTGCTGTCATACGAGTGTGGCAGCATCTTAGAGAGCAATGTTAGGTGCTGCACAGACAGCAGGAAGAGCCTGTGCTGTGCTGAGCCATGGCTGAGGCTGCGCTCAGCTGCACAGCGACGTGCAGGCGCTGGGGGAAGAGTCCTGCCTGTCACTGCACTTGTTCTGCCAAAGGAAGTCAGAGTTCTCCAGCATCTCTCCTTGCACTGTGTCACATCAGACCTGCTCCAGTCCTGGTGCTCCCCAGCATGGCCACTGCTCACCTAAGAAGTAGTGCTGCATGGCCAGCTGGCTCTCTACAGCCCACTCACCTACTGCTCTCACCACTAGGAAGGATGCGGTCTCAGTTCCAGCTGTGCTGCAGGGTGAACAAGAACAAATCCCTGCTCCAAACTGGCTACACAGCCCCAGGAGCCTGACGCACACAGCATCAGGGCTGCTACCCACAATCAATGCACTTCTGCACTCCAAAGCCATCCTCCCATTGCTCTAAGCAGTCCTGAATACGTAAGAGGAGTTTACCCTTGATTTAGTTTCCTTAAGAGCCTTTTCCATCAGACCTCACATCAAAGCCTTTTCCCAACGCCCCGCTGCGCCAGCTCTCCAGCAGTGCTCCTCCATCCCCCTGAGGGCTCAGCTCCCGCTGGGAGCACCGACACACCCAAAGCACTGCTGAGGATTCTCTCCCTGTTTGACCTGGGAGGAAAGGAAAATGAAAAGATAGACCCAAATCCCCCCTCCGTGTCTCTGTTGCCACTGGGAAAATCCCAGCATGAGCAACTGAGGTCTCCCAAGCAGCGGCCTGGAAGATGCTATGCTCTCCACCCTCTTCCCCAAGCACTGTCCTCTTGTGCTCCCACATCAGGACTGCCTGCCCATCCATCCGTCCATCTGTCCATCCCTCACAGTGCTGGGGTGACACGGCTGCTCTCGCTGGTGCTGGGCAGTGCTGCAGTGGGGCAGAGGAGCTGCACAGGGGTAGGACATGTGGGCTGTGGGGCAAGGGGACAGCAGTTCAGCACCTGCTCTATGCCTGTTCTAACTAAACAAGCAGCCATGGAGCACCGAGGGAGGAAAGGATCCTTTGGGCAAGTGGTGCAAAATGGATTTTGATCAAGTGACTGCAAATCTATAGCTCACCCATTAGAGCTCACTGTGCTCAGCGCTTCCAAACTGGGGCTGGGTTTCTCCAGCACTGGGTTTCTGCACAGAGCAAACTGCAGCCACAGGGCAGGATGGCACATGGAGCTCACGATGGAGCCCCTGAGCCCAGCACTGAATGCACTGTGCTTTTACTGCTGTCACTGCACTGCATTCAATGAACAAGCCTCAGGGCTGGGGGAAATTAATGGTTTCTTGTAATTTTTTGCTGGAGCAAAACTCCCCTCTCTGCTCACAGCAAAAAGCAGGGGATCAGGACCTGTGGGCATGAGGTGTGAACCGGGGGCTTTGACATCGGCTGCTTGCCAACACAGCAGATCAGGGAGCTGTCTGCTGGGGGGGGAGGGGGCTAAAGGCCAAAAGGAGACAATAACAACAACAAACAATACCAAAATAAATCAGAGAACCACTCCCAAGGCCAGCTTGTCACTCACTGCTGTCAGGAAGGGACCGGCAAGAGGCAGGTCCTTCACCCTCCCACCCCAAAAGCAAAGCTGGGGGGCAGGAAATCAGCCCCAGCGACCCCCCCCCCCCCCCCCAGCAGCTGCAATGAGGCAAGGAGCGGTCGTGCCCTTTTGCTGGGGTGGGAGCAGGGCTGGAGCCGTGAGCTGCAGGGCTGGCAGCAGCAGGGCTGGCCCACCGAGAGCCACTTGACTGCCTGCCAGCGTCCCTTTGTTCTTCCCCCGGCAGAGGAAACGGGGCTGCCGGCAGAGGAGGTGGCCAGGAGAGAGTGAGCCGCTTCCTCTCCTCCAGAGCAGGGAATTAAAAAGGATGGGGAAGGGAAGAGGGGGTGGGGGGAGGAGAAGCAGATGGGCTGGAGGGAGAGCTCAGACAGCACGGCGGGAGCGAGGCTTTGGGGGCTCCTGAGCAGACTGGCAGCTCACCCCGTGCTGCTGGGAGAGCAGGAGCCGGCTGGTGCTGGGGACAGACGGGTCAGCCGCTGTGTCTGTGTGTGTTTGTGCGTGTGCGTATGTGTGTGCGAACCCCTCGCCGAGCCCTGGAGCATTTTTCACGCTCACATCGCGGAGCTCTGAGCACACGACGTGCGTAACGTCACCCACCTGGCTGCGTGCGAACCCCGGGCGGCTCGGAGCACGTCGGAAGAGGGCTGCTGGGTGGGGAACCCCGCGGCACCGCACCGTCAGCCTCAGCAGCAGCCACCGAGCGGGGGCACGGGGACGGGCCGCTTCCCTGCCGCCCCCTCCCCGGTGGGGCCGTACGAAGGTCCCAGCGGGGCTATCTCGGACGCGGGGGGGCTCAGCCACCACCCCGGGCCAACCCTGCGGACCCGCACCCAACACGCGGAGGCACCGAGCCCAGCCCGACCCCCGGCCCCGCACCGACCCCCGCTCGCGCCTCGGGGGCAGCCGAGGCCCGGTCCCCCGCCCCCCGCCCGCGCTCCCGCAGGCCGCACAGCGGCGTTGGGGCAGATCCCGCCCCGCCTCCCGGTACCGGCCCGGCCCCGCCCCGCACGGCCCCGCACTCACCCGTGTAATGCACCACGCACGTCTGGCCGCGCTTGGGGAACGTCCGCCCTGCGGGAAGAAGACACGCGCCGTCAGCGGAGCGGCGCCGGAGGGGGAGAGAGAGAGAGAGAGAAAAAAAGGGAAGGGGGGGAATAAAGACACAAGGAGCGCGGGGCGCGGCTCACCATCCCCGGGGGCGATGGTCTCCACGTGCACGCCCATGTCGCCGGTGCCGCCGCCGGTGCCGGTCCGTGCGCGCCCGCAGCGCCCGCAGCCCGAGGGAGGGAGGGAGGGATGGAGGAGGGGCCACGTGTGCGCAGCCTCCGCCGCCATCGAGCCGCCCGCCGCGCCCCGCCCCGCGCCGCGCCCCGCCCACCGCCGCCATCTTGCCCGCTCCCCCCTCCTCCCCGCGCGCGCACACACACACTTCCCGCCCCGCCGCCATCTTGGCACCGCTCCGTTGCCGTGGAAACCGCGGGGCCGTGAGGCGCCACGCGCGCTGCCCGCCCGCCCTCAGGGGCTGAAGGCCGCCGTGCGGCACCTCGGAGCTCCTTTCTAAACACCGTCACGCTGTGGGCCCACGGTTGACGCCTCGTGAGCGCCCACGAGGGAGCAGAGGAACCCCAAGGCAAATAAAACCTCGGGTTTTCAGCGTTAAAACGGGACGCTGAAAAGCAAATCCGAATTGCTCCCGCTCCCTGCCTGTATCCTTTATACTGGAGCACCAGGCTGTGGGGTTTTGTTTTCCTGCTTTGAGCTGTATCGTTATCTCTTGCGTTAATCTGCTGTGCTCTGTGCGGTCTGTGGGGTTCCTCAGGCGCCCCGTCAGTTGGGGAAGTGCTCGAGGCCTGAGATTGAGGTGGGAGGAGATGAAGGTGAGGACACGGGGCTTGCAGGCATCGTGGAATCATAGGGCAGCCTGAGCCCATAAGGATCATTGTGTCCAACTCCTGGCATTGCTGGGTTCCAGCCCATCAGACCCACCCATGGGTTCCATGGGGTGCTCCTCCTTCAGAAAACAAAATGGGGAAGAAAAAAGGAAGTGGAAAGGAAGCCTCTGTGCTTCTGAGAGATCCTTCAGGATCCAGACATCTGCGGGTGCCCCAGTGCGTCTCCAACGCGATCTGTCCCATCCATCGCGGTGTTGCAGTGCGAGGCGCAAGGTTTGCATTAATTCGGCGCACAGCCGGGGAGCGATTTGCTCAGATCCTGCCAGTGTGCACCAGGCTGGAGAGCTGCAAGGTCAACCAGCGGTCATGCACGGCTCCAGCCCTAAAAATAACCAGCTCCAGCAAGGCCGAGCGCAGTGGTGCTGCCGGCAGCAATGGTCAGTCCTTCCTCTCCCCCCCTCGCTGTTGCCAGGAAAGACGTAGGGGTGCTGAGATCCCTGCTGGGGGAGATGGAGTTGTGGGATGGGGTTAGGGATCAGGTGAGCTGTTCCCAATATTTTGCCCAAACCTTCCATCCTGGCACAAGCAGGGAGAAATGAGAGTCCACAGCTGCCTCCCACCCTGTGCTGCAAGAGCTTTACACCCCAGGCTTGAACATCACTCACGTTCCAAGAAATTCTAACCCTTTCCTCAGGAAAGGGCACTAAGCGCAGAGAGACATGCTATCCAGGTAGCATTTTCCCTAAAAATGTGGTTTTCTCTGAAAAGTAACCCTAGTGTTCTTTGTGCATGCTTGCCCACGTGTTAGAGCATTGCTGTAAATCCAGAGGGACACTGCTCTGCTGCACTGCAGAAGGGAGCATGGCTCCTTTGCCCAGAGCTGCTGGAACCTGCGGGAAGGCAGCAGTGCGGCACACAGCTCCCAGCATAGGACGTGGAAACAGGAAACAACAGGAAACAACAGCTTTCCCTGACACCAGCACATCCTGACAGCACAGCAAATCCACGTCCGTCCTGGAGAACTCACCTGCCTCACCCCCTGACTTGTTGTGGGCACACTGCTGGCACACAGCTACCTGTTGGCCACCGGGACACCTGGGTCCTTCTCCACAGAGCTTCTTTCCAGCAGCTCAGCCCTCAACCTGTACTGATGTGTGTGGTTGTACCTCCCCAGCTGCAAGACCCTATACTTGCTCTTGTTGAACCTCATCAGGTTCCTCTCTGCCCAGCTCTCAGCCTACCTAGCTCTCGCTAAATGGCAGCACAGCCTTCTGCTGAGTCAAACTCTCTTCCCTGCATCATCCTTCCATCCTCTGTTAAGCCCCACTCTCATGGTTCACATTCTTCAGTCTTAAAATTTACAAGCTGCACCAGGCTTCAGGTAGCTGTGACGGTGGCAGCCCAAGCAGAGAGAAACTGCAATACCAGCATCCAAGGCATCTCTATGGAGCAGCAGGGAAAGCACAAGGAACATTTCAGCGCACAGTAAAAGGACCGATGGCAAAACCTCTATTTTACTTGGCTGTGGTTGGCTTTAGCAAACACTGTACCAAGCCTCAAGCATCTGGCAAGCACCCAGCAGCGACCTCCAGGCAGGGGCCCAGATCCTTCCTGCACACACACAGAGCAGTGCTGATGTGCCCTGCTTGTTCCTGCCCTGCCCACGGCCAGAGCCAGGTCCCTGCACCGCAGTGCTCTGTCCCCGTCCTGCAGCATTAACCCTGCACGACTGCTGTGGAGCACTTTGGAGTATTGTTTGCACAGCAGTTCCATTTCTAAAATTACAAAAGCATTTCTCTCAGTTTGGTGGCAGCCTTTGTTTCCTCGATGCTCGCAGCAGGTAGAGCAGCACTCTGCCCATTCTGCTGGAAAGTCGGCAACAGCAGCACAAGGCAGAGCCGTGCTGTGACAGAGTGTTCTGAGCCTGAGTCACACACTGCACACCCCCACAGTCCCGCTGAGTGCTGTGTGGGTGCAGGGCTGAGTGTGCACGTGGAGAACGCGTTCCTGTGAGAATGCAGCAGCACCCTGGGATGTTGACCCTACCCTGCTGCAGACAGCTGTCCTCTGCAGCATTGCACCTTTGCACCCACCTGGAAGCACAGTTGTGCCTGGTGGCACATGGGATGTTCCTTGCCCCAAGCACTGATCAGGATGAGATTTGACAAGGGAAGGTGCAATGAGGTTGGAAGCCAGGATGCATGCTGTAGTGCAGGACGACAGCTTGTGGGCTTTCTGCAGCTACATGGAGAAAAGCAGTGCTCTGCAAACATCAGGACCAGGTCCAGTGCTTCATCCCTGACCCCGGGCTGCTGTCACATTGAGATCTTCAGGATATGGAGCAGGAAGTGTTTGCCCACTCCAAACAACCCCAACAACCGCTAGCATGCAGAGCCAAATGTGGGCATGGAGGGCAGCTGGAGCCACCAGGGAGCAGGATGAGGTGGGGGTTCTGCTGTGTGTAGCTGCCCCTTGTACCCAAGGGTTGCAGGAAGAACAGAAGCTCTGGCTTCTTACCCAGGGCTGTGGAACCCCTGTTTCCTGCTTTGCCCTCTCCTTAATGGGCGCAAAGCGTGGTGCTGCCCACTCCCAGGACACTGTCACAGAGCAGGAGGTGTGGGATGCATTTTCCTTTCTCTATTAAGCAAGACCTGTAATTATAAACCTATACATTGTGAGATCTCCCATGGCAGTGCAGACCCTACGCAGTGTGTTTTAGCCCGGTAAAAATTTGCCATTCTGAGCCCCCCTTCACAGCCCTTTCCCAGCCCACGGAGCCCAGCAGTCTCCACGGCACAGCCACAAATTGCTCCTCCATTAGGAGCAGCGGGAGCCCGGCCGCTGCGTGGGAGCAGTTCCCAAGGCAGCAATGCTCCCACCACGCAGCTCCCAGCAAGCCAAGGCAGAAAGCAGCTGGAGGAGGCACACGGCGATGGGCTGGCACCGAGGGGGCACACGTGGTCTCATTGCTCTGCTCCACAATAACGGGCCCTTAGGTTGGTCTCCATCATTGTATATCAGAGCAGTGCACCCTCCCGGGGTACCAGGGAGCATTCAACCTGTGCTGCCCCACACCCACACCTGCATCCCAGCGCTGTTCAAAGTGCGTCATCTCCTGCTCAGCCTCCCCTCGGCCACTGGGGGTTAGTGAAAAAATCCTGAATTTCACAGGCTGAGTCAGAACGCGGTTCATGAGCCGCAGCACAACTGAGTCAGCAGCATCTCTTTTCACTGTGATTTTACTGACATCTCTGATCACAAATATTGCTCACGCTGGACCACAGCCAGTGCAATGGAAGCCAAATCCCTGTCTCCTCCCGGCGTATCTAAGCACGCATCTCTATAAAAAAGCAAAATACATCTCTGTGCACCCAAGAGGAAAGGGCAAGCTCAGAAGGAAACATGAAACTTTGGGTTTCAATTTTTTTCTGGGTCATTTTGTACCCACTCAGCATGCCGTGCTGCATTTGGGCAGACACGAGGCACCTTTTGAAACTGCACTCAGCACTCAGCCCTCTGGTTCTTTGGCACTAATTTACTCTCCAGGTGCAAATAGCTGCATTTTCTGTGTATGCACTAGAAAGCCAACAGATGACCAACAGCCACTTCCCAAAGCAGCTGTGTCTATTGCTCCATAGCTGTTTCAGAGCACAATTCTCTCCAGTATAGGAAAAGCTTTATTTGTGCTCTGCTCACCTCCTCCTCAAGCCCTTTTCTTTTTTTTTTTTGCATTGCTCAGTGCCTTGTACAAGCCAACAAGCCAGCATTCCCCGTGAGGTCTAGACAGGATGTCCCGATGGCTGCTGCAGCACGGGGAGCGCGCATCCTGCTCTGTGTGAGCTCAGCCTGGTGCCAGGGGGGACGGCTTTCAGCCAACGGCGCTCATCTCCCTGGCTGCTAAACAGGCTGGCAATGAGCTTTCTAAGAACACTGCACAAAATCTAACCAAAGCAGCACGCTGAGGAGCAAGAGGATGATGCCTCTTCTGTCTCTACGCTGATCTTTTGCTAACAGTTGCTTAGAAATAGGTAGGAAGAGAATGCAGCAGTGCTGTGTCTATCCCCATTATTCTGTTTCATGAATGATCTTAGCAAAAGGCTCAGAGAAACCAAAGCTCTGCAGCCTAAGAAACAACACCTCATTGGAAATTATCACAAAGGAAAGTTCCTTTCCTGAGAACCCCATTCCCCGCTGCAGAAACATGAGGCCTTATCTCTGAAAGTAGCCCAAGGCCCAGGAATGCACGCTTCTAGCAGCTCCAGTGCAAGCCATCAGCTTCCTGCCAGGCACTGTGACCGACAGAGGAAGGCTGCCCCACTGAAATAAAATCCAAAGCCTGCAGATGGGAATTCTTTGGCAGAGAAGTCGATGGCAGCAGTTGGATGTGTTCCATTGACAAGTGCTCCGTGCCCCCCCCCACACACACACACCTCGGCAGATCTCAGCCCCCAGCACAGCTGCTCCTCTGGGGGGTATGGAGCTGCTGTGGCAACATGGGACAGGAGAAGGGCTGTTGCCTCTGTAAGCCAGCCAGAAGTTAATGTCATGAAGAATAATGAAATGTACCTGAATAAATAAGAACCTATGGAATCTATTGAGGTTGGAAAAGGCCTCTCAGATCCCCACGTCCAACCCCAGCCCATCATTTCATGCCCACTGTTCCTCAGTGCCACATCTCCATGGTTCTGCAGCTCACCTGGATGGTGCCATGTAGTTGAGGTACGAGCACCAGTGTGAATGCCCAGGCTGGTAGGAAAAGTAACCTCGTTGTGCCATGAAATCTGCCCTTTGAAATTGCCAATCTCCAGCTGTAAGCATTCTGGCTCACCACCAGAAAGGAGACCGTTTGCAAGCTGTATGGGATAGCATCATCACTCTTTCTAAACTCAGCAGTGAGACACAGGCCTGCTGCTGCCCCAGGCTCCAAACAGGTATCCCAGTCTCTCCTGTGGTGGCAGGCTTTGAAGAAAACCCTGTACATCATCTTTAATGTGACTGCAGCACCAATCCTCCAGGCCAGTTCTCCACGGTAACTACATTCAAGAAACATCAGCTCAAGGTCCTTGTTCTTGATAACAAAGGATGGAAAGCAGTGCTGCTTTCAAAGGATAGCACTCCCAACAGAACATCCGAAATCACCCCAGGAGCACCTTTTAATCACAGCTCCAAATAAACGCAGCAGGGATCTGCAGACCCACCCAACGATATGTCATTGCATGAAGGTTGTGTCCTCTTCCTGGAAAGATTTAGTGGCATCCAGCACTGGGGAGCCAAGATTGAATTAAATAATTGATTAGAAACAAAGGCAACAAGTATATATACATATATATGTGTATATATACACATATACAGACACCCTTTTCTAGCCCTGGGTGGGCCCACTGGGACTTCTTGCTTCCTATCTCCTGCCACTGCTTCCATTTCCCATAGCAGCTAAGCTGCCTGAGCTCTGTGCTGACACAAGGCAGCAGCCAAGCAGCAATCTGGGCTGTGAATGGTTCACCCAGACGAGCAGCAGGAAGCACAGCAATACCTAGAAACTGCAGTAGCTGCCCCTGGAAATGGGTATGCCCACACCTAGGTATGGGTATGCCCACATCGGGGCACTGAAGCACTGCCTGAGCAGAGGCACTGGAAAAGCAGAAGCTCCAAGTCTGGCAGGAAACGTGGAGCAGGAAGCATCTAACAGCAAACACAGCGTTACAGAGAGCAGGCTCAGTTCCCAGGAAGTTGTGCAAAGCTTTGGAGAGGAAACACAATCAGAAGGCACTTCTGTGGAACTTGGCAATGCAGACATGTGAAAAGGAAGAGGAGGAAACAACAAACTACGTAGGATGGGGAAGAATAAAAAAGAAGTCCTAAGATACCAGTCGGAGGAAGGGAAAGTTGCTAAAACGCAGCATTCTGTGAAAAACTCAATTTCAGAGAAAGACATCAGAGCACAGTTATAAAGCTGAGCTGCATCTTACATGGGAATTGAAAAGCAGCACTTTTTCACGTGAAATACAGAGTTCTGCCTCAACATGGAGGTGTGGAAGTCTGCAAAGACGCAGAAAGAAGTCCTTTGTGGGGGGAGGAATGAGGAAAAAAGATCCCAAAGCGAAACAGTTCTCGGAGCAGCGCGGAGTCCTGGGGCAGCGCCACGCCGGGGGGGAGCGGAACGCAGCTCCGGCACCGACCTCGGCAGCACTGCCACCATCCGGCCCCGGGGGAAAAGGCTCCACTGGGCCAGGAGCCCTCTGGGGAGGCGCACGTTGGATACTCGGAACAGTTTCTTCTCCAAAAAGCGGTCAGGTATCGCGATGTGCTGCTCGGGGAAGCGGTAGAAACGCCCTGAATTCCCTCGCGCTGGGTCCCGCAGGTGACTCAGTGATTACGATGGAGCGCATCCAGCAGTGCTGCAGGTTGGGAAAACCCACGTTCACTGCCAGTAAATGGCTTACAGAACCACCCCGAGGCTTTTAATCTCATTTAGCTGAAGGCATCTCCACGCTGGGAAGGCTGCTAGCTGGAGAACCCAAAGCTGTAAGACTAGCTGGCAGCACACACATCATCCAAAACAAGAACAGATGGTAGCCATCGTTAGAAAGGGTCAGATGCTGTTTTCCTGTTTTCCGGGCCTTTAATGGTTGTTTTCACAATAATTTACAAATATGCTGTTACGCACATTATATGTCCACTTAGTAATGAAAAATCTATGTTAATTCAACTTGCTGTAGAAAAGCCCTTGCTGAGCTCTGCTGCCTGCAGTTCTGCATTAGTACACCCAGCCAAGCGAGTTCCTCGTGCTGAACCTGCCCAACCTGCCAGCCCTCCCAGCTGCACGCACCCAAAGCTCACTGCTCACAGCAAGGCAAGGACCTGAAGCTGCAGAGCACGAGATGTGCTCCCAGCACAGCATCCACACAGCTGACAGAGGCAGGGGACGAACAGGACTGCACCACAGCTGCAACCCAACCTTTTCCAAAGGACAATGCAGATGTCATTGCTAGCTGATATCTAAATGCCTACTGTCTTCTAAAGTTTTGCTCCAAAGCACAGGGCTGGGATAGAAAGCATGTTGGAGATCAGTGAGAAGTGCCGTGGCACAACACTAGATGGCAACTTGCACACACAATGCTGTACCAGCACTTCCAGACCCTTGCTCATGAGCAGTGAATTCACCCACAGCATTCTGTCCAAAGGAAAGAAATGGAAACCTGAGTCCAAAACAGTGGACAGACCAAAGCTGGAGCATTCCAGGTGTTCAGCTATGTGGTCCTCAGCAAAGGAAATAAATCAAAGGATACTACAGCCTCGAGTTTTTCACCTGAACTGTTTCAAACACTCAATCACTCATCTTAAAATAAAATCTGCTTTCCAGTAAGATACTGTTTGCCTTGTAGTTTCAGTCATTTGAAGCTGATTCAGCTTTGTGCCTTCCCTAGAACAAAAAAATCAGCAGGAAGTTGAGTTTCCTCAAAGAAATGCAATACAGCAAATTAAAACCTGCAGTCAGTCAGTCTGGACTGCAGGAGAAAGTGCTTGCAGAGCAGGTGGGAACTGTAACAAACACCTTAAGTGTTCTGCTGAAGGAAGGAACATCAGGACTTTCCTTCCAGAACAGCCCAGTAGTGCTAACCTTTGCACCTGCACACACACAAATCAGCTTTCCCCACGCTGAGCAACAACTGTATCACAAAGATTTCCCTCACAGTGCTTTCACAGTAACATTAACCATTATCCTGACAGCAACATCGCCCATTCTTGTATCTTTATATTTAACGTGCAAAAAAAATAGAGTTGCAGCAGTCCCCAGAGAGGAAAGAGTAACAGACTGCAAAGAGCATCTGATTGGCACAGAGGGGAACTGCTCCCTGGAACTCCCTTCCCCCTTACCTTCTTCCCCTCTAAAGAGCACAGAAACACAATTCCACAAAGGTAACTGAACTCTCCTGGGAGAATCTGTGGCTCAATAGGCTGCATCTCCTTTGAAAACAAGTTCGTTTCCTTTATTTATTTTCAAGTCCACTGATCATCACAAAAAAAAAAAAAAACCCAAACAAAAAAAACCCATAGGAAATGCAACTAAAGAGAAAAGAGTCCAACCAAGACCTAAGAACCCAGAGCTACAAGTAGATGTGAGCCTGTGTTTGCACAATGCAGGTGCACGCAAGGCTGAGACGATGCATGCGCACTGCGAGCAGGCGTGTAGCGAGACACGGGTTCCTTTATGTTAACCTCTGAACAATGACAGCATTGAGCAGGTTGGCTTCTTTCAGGGTCTGGTTCTCATCAGTCAGCTCTTTATTTGGGAAGGTGGTCATGAGGACGAAACTGGTTGCTGCCATTGCTGGCCGGGCATCTACTATGAAGAGCCGGATGTCACGGATCCTGTCCGAAGGGATCAAACACACAAAGGTTGTTCTGTTATTGAACAGCTTGTAGAAGTGAACAACAAAAGCTTAAATTCACCCTTTCCAGAGTGTGCAACCCTGCACTCACTGCACTTGTTTTCCAGGTAACATCAGCTGCAGCCAGACAATCCTATGATTTAATATGCTTTTCCACAGACAAAATAAGTCTAGCAAAATAAGCTACTTTCTACGTTAAAAATTTCATCTAACCCTTCTTTTACATTGCTCAACTTCCGTTGCGTAAGCAACTATTTGAACCGGAAGGGTTCTGAGCCCTTCAAGATGAACAGATTAATGATTTGCTCATCACACAGTGTAACCCAGATGATCTCAACTTCCAAGGGCAGTCACTACAGTGACACCAGATCTATCTCCTGCACCTGATCCCAAAGGACTGTTTTTGTAACTTTTTGGAACACGCTCGATCTCTTACAGAAACCGGAGGAACAAGGATGGACAAACAGGCACTCTGATGTTGAAGAGAGAAGTGAGAAAAACAGAACTCTAATGAAGCAGCAGGGTATGTAGGCCAGCTTTGTTCATCCGAGGGAACCAAACTGTTTAACTGCCCTCAGTGCTACATTCAGTAGACAGGGAATAGCTCAGCTGAAAAGTCTGAATTGAGAGAATAACTGCACCAATTCCTAAATACTTGATAGTTTCAAAGGGTTTTTTAATAGATGTTAAAGAACCAAGGTGCAGTATCACCAGCTACTATCCACCGCTATTTGGAAAGAAATCCTGTCCTCCCAACAGGAAACATCTGCCTTAAAACTCCACAGTTTTAATACAATTCATCTATACAGAAGGATCCCCAGGGCTCCCTTTAGTAGGCTAGCCAGGATTTCACCATCTGAGCACAATTTGCAGTGTCATTCAGGCCTTCCCAGTTAATAACCCATATTTCCTGTTGCCCTTGTACCTGTGATTGTGATTAAATTTCTGGACCAGTCGCCCACCATCAGCGAGCCGGATCTGGATGTTGGTGACAGGCTCCGACTCATCAATAGCAATGGCAGAACTGGCTTTGGCTTCATTCTCTGCCTGCTGGGCTGGGGAGCTGGTGCTCAACACCTGAGGGGCAGTGCTGAGAAAAGAAGACACAAAAAGCTGTTAAAAACCAAACTACTCCCCTGACAGCAGTGTGCCAGGAGCCAGACTGTGAGCTTTCACCTGCTGGGCCCAGCTAACAAGGTTTCTAATCAAGAGATGCCAATGCAAGTTGGAAATGGGAATTTAGGAATCAGCTAGCGAGGTGGCAAGGCAGTGGGCACTCATCTGTAGCTTCACCCATACCATCACCTCTAAGAGCACCACTTCTTCGTTCTTCATATCCCCACAGGAACAGCAGTAATACAATCAGGAGACACTGCTTCTATGTGACACATCACAGTGGGTCCAAACTGGAGATTTGCCTCTTGCCAGTAAGAGAATGAGCCCACACTACACATCACCGAGCCTCATTTCCTCTCCTATAGCAACACCTCACGTATCACAGGCACCAAGTAGCTTCTCTTCAGAAAGATGAATCAGTAAGCTCACCCCACAAAACCTCTTAATTGACTCTTAGTCACACACACAGCAAAGCAGCACTTCTGTTTACTCACCTGCCCAGTTTCTGTCCTTCTCCAGTAAAAGCTTTGAAGACACTTTTAGGTTTCACATACTCCTCATCACGGTGATCCTCCATATCCAGGTTCACTTGCCCGCCTCGTGCTAACCTGCGCAGCTCTGCTGGGACTTCCCTGCAAAGAGAGTGCCTGAAGGAATCTGCCTGAAGAAGCAAGTAGGAAGAGTGCAAAGAAAGTGGCAGCCACAGGATCTGGTGCAGCCAAAAACCTTTAAGATTTCATGCAACTCTTGTTTAATTAACAAGGTAGGTGTGCACCTCCCCACTGACAGGCACAAGCTCAAGGTTATTTTTTCCTGCCCTTCACCTGGAATGAAATGATACATTGGAAATCCTCAGCCCAAATACAAAACTCTGTCTGTTCACTTTGAAACATCAAGATCCTATAAAAACCAAGGCAACTGCCCATTAGTCTAAAGTAAATCTTCAAGTGTGCCTTCCCAAGGTTTTCATATTGAGAATTTAGCCCTCAAGTAAAATGTGTCATAGATTCACGATCCTGGATACCATAAAAACCTGTGTTTCAGAAAATAGCTTTTCTTTCACTCCCTTCTTGCTACATACCCTCGGCGGATATCATCAAGGAACTGGGCATTGGATGGATCCTGGTAGCTTCTCAATTCTCCGCTGTCCAGACTGAATCCACTCTTCCAGAGCTTCAGTACAACATGCACCTGCAGCAGACCCCAGACAATGATCAGTCTCACTGAAACACCTCAGTAATGGCAACCAGATGCAAAATGAAAAGCTGCTGACTGGCACAGGAGTTTCAAGCAGCAGAAAATATACCAACAATGTGCCACTGGGTTGATACAATCAGTGGTGAGAAAAAAAAAGCACTGGCTATGTAATGATCATTCATCATCAGATGATGACAACACAGACCCCTTTCTGATAAATGCTGTTGAAAAGCCAAGTGTTAGACAAGGAACCTAAACTAAGTTCCCATCAAAGCCTAGATGGATATTTGCTCACAAAGCAGAAGGGATCCTTGCACTGATGCTGTTAGTTCTGCATCTCTTCAACAGTTAAAGCCTTATCACCCAGTGCTCTTTGCACTCTGTTTTTTACAATCAGTATATTCATACTACAGAGGCTGAGAAAAGATCCCTGTGCTTCTAAAGAACACTCAGGTAATTAACAAACATTGGAAAAACTACATAAGACCCAAGCATGTACATTTCTTTTTTCTTCCAACCAGAAATCCCACAGGAAGCAGAACTTATCATATTTCCATCCTCCTGAATTTATATCAAGCTTTGTAATTCTCTGACTCATAAGCTTTTACTTGTAGCAGAGCAATCCCCCAGGTGACCACTACAAAACAACAGAAAGACACTCACATCCTGAACAGAGTTCTGTCTCCTCTCTCCTGCCACATAGGCAGACTCTTCCTCTGGAGTGGCTCCAAGGCGATATCCTCCCCCTGCAAAAGGCTGCAGAAGAGGCAGGCAAAGAGGTTACAGGATGACACATAGCCAGGACAGCATGATTCCTTTTCCCCCAACATCATTCTGAGGGAAAGCAGAGGACTTTAAAATATCAGCAACATTTGCTGTCCCTCAGGCTCAGTGGACAGCTTGGACTAGTTAATAAATATGGCACACAGCAGCTTTTCTAACACTGTGACATGTAAATAAGAGCTGCAATAACAGAGGAGTCCAGACTCAGATGTTCCTTTAAGATAGTTTTAGTACTCCACAGGACCAAACAGCTGTCACAGTGGGAGCCACATACAGGTAACTCCAACAGAGAAAGAGAGAAAAGAAGGAAGAACTCATCACTCCTCACTTTAGGCTTGCTACTCTCGCCACTGCTTTTGGCTGTCCGATCAACTGCCACTGCACCGTGCTCCTTTGCTCCTTTGAACAGATCCTCCACCAGCTCATTGGGACTCTTCTTCCTTGGAGGACCAACAATCTGCTGTCCACTTCTCTCTGAGCCACCAGCATAAAACCTAGAAAGAAAACACACCACTTCTGTGTAGGACCAGAATGCAGTTCCTACAGGAGACACGTGTGACAGGATCCAGCACATTTATACCAGGATTTAGCAACAAGCTGTTACTTACTAAGGAAATAACTGGCATTTTGAGGGAAGGCAAACATCAATTCTGCACTGAAAGATCACCACACACAACAGGACTAAGTGGGAAGCAATGAATGCACTGTCAATGAAGTGCAAATAAGCACTTGTGGAAGACTGGGTTTATTAGCTTCCAGCTGGCTTGCAACGCATCCAGAGCAAGCTCACAGCTGACTGCAGAGGACCAGGTGGCCTACCTACACTGAGCACCCTTAAGTTGCATCAGTTCCACTCAATTTACCTTGCTTGTAAACCTGAGGAGCATTTAACTGCTTACAGTTGACCTAAGATCTTTCAGAACAGGAACTGCATATCTACTTAAATCTACTTTAAAAAAATAGATGTATATCTGTAGACCAGCAGCAAGCTACCACAGAACAGCAGGGATAAAACACACAGGTTTCAAGTCTAACTGAAAACTCACCGCTGTCCCTCTTCTTCTTCATCATCATCCTCCTGTGCATGAACAAGGTCTCTAAACGACGTTACTCGATGGTCACTGCAAAAGTTGATCACAGTACATCAGCCTCACGATACACTTCAACCACATGAGCAGAAGTTCCTAAGCACAGCACGTTAGGTTGACTCTGTTCTACTTTTAGGCTCTGACTCATTGCTCTACAAAATCACAGGTCAGCAGTGGTGTAACTGAGCAGTGAATAATGTTCTTGAACCTCTGTGCTGATCACATCAACACAAAACAACTGACTGCAGGCCCAGCACAAGAATTAACTCTTCAGCCATCTTCCCTGCTCGCATACTGAATTTTGTTGCCTTTCAAGAAGTAGCCATTCCCAAATACCAGTTTCTCTTCCAGACCCCAGTAAAGTCAAGCCTCCAAGACCACTCTTGTTTACCTGTGACTCAAACTGAAATCCAGTTCTTCCGCAATATGAAATTTATTTCAAAGTCTGAAATGAGAGCGCTTTGCCTCTGCAGTACAGTCAGTAACTCCTCTTTAAAACTAGATAACATTTACTGCACAGGGACTTGGTATGGCCCAATTAACTTTCCTTGTAAAATGCTTATCAGACAAGGTACAACAGAAAATCAGAAAACGCTTTTCCTTTGTAGGCACAGCCTGCTTAAACAAAAGTGACCGTGTGATTGCCTTCTAACCTCAGAACACAAATCCAGTTTTTCCTGAGCAACGAAGCAAGTCATTCAACTGATCTTTGGATCAGTTGTGCAATAAGGCCCATGCCTGTGATATGGAAGTGTTGTTGTTTTCACAGCTTCTAGAGAGCCGTATGAGATGAAGCAGTTCTAAAAGCATGACTATTTATTCTGAATACTAGCAAACGCCGATGCTTTAAATAGAGCACAGGGTTGTTGTTTTTTAATGTAATTTGTTTTCATAGTGAGCCTTACAACCCCTGCTGAACAAGCCAGGCTGAACTGAAGCTCTCTCCTCACCTGGCTGCAGTGCCTCTGGATACAGAGCTGGGTGCCGGCTGGGGGAGGGTCAGGATGTCCTCATCACCCCCATCCTCATAGAAACTGGCAAGGGCGATCTGAAATGGGAAAGCCAGGAGTGTTTCAGGATGAGAGGAAACATTCCAGAGCAGCAGATCAAACACAGACTAATAACATAACTGAAGGTTCTGTCACGCTGGAATTCTTCAGACACACCGACTGCAGCCATTTTATGGGCTCTTCCCCTTTGGATGTCCTAGCAAAGCCAGGACGCTGCCAGCTGTGCTGTCCGCGTTTGCTATGTGAGGACACCACGACTGCACGCATTCCTCCCCGACCCCAGGCCCTCATTTCTGAGGGGTCACACCGCAGGAACAGCCCCCAAAGCACCGGGGCTCAACAAAACCCTCGCCCTCTATTAATAAATCGACTTAACGAGATAAGCGGATCCAAATCGAGCTCCGGACCCGTGAAAACGGCAGAACCGGCCCTGACGAGCCGCTGAGGGCCGAGGGGGCGGCGGGCCAAGGCAGGAGGCCGAGCTGAGCCGAGCTGAGCCCCGCACCGCCCGGCCCCACCGCGGCCGCGCCCACAGCCGGGTCGGAACGGCGCTACCTGGAGGTCCCAACCGGCGGACTCGAGGAAAAACCGCGCTCGCTCCTCCTCAGCGCCCGTCACGGCAACGAACTCCCTCAGCGCCTCCTCCCGGTCCGCCATCTTGCCGCGGTGCAGCGCGCAAATCGCTCCGGGTCCCACAGCCCCGCCCCGCCCCGCCCCGCCGCGGTGCAGCGCGCAAATCGCTCCGGGTGGGAAACGCGGCCCCGCCCGCTCCGCCCCGCCCAACAGCGCCCCCACGCGGCTCGGAGGGATGCGGCCATGCGCTGCGCCGCGCCCCCCGGGGGGCCGTCCCTGCCCCGGCGTAGGAAAGAACCGCGAGGATGAGCTCGGCAAAACGTTGTATTGATTTTGGCATGAGCTTGTGTGGAGTCGATGATTTTGTCTTCAAAATTCGTGCAACGAAGCAGCGGGAAGCACGAGGGCGCTCCGGGCGGAGCTGCGAGGCGATCGCGGAGCAGCTGCTGTGGCAGGCGGTCATCAGGGCAGGAAGCGCTTGAAGAAGAAGAAGAGGACGAAGGCGAGGACCGCCTTCTCCAGCAGGAGGCCGAGCCATAAGCCGGGGCTGGACAGGGGAATGGCACCTGTGTGGGTACGGACACAGTGTGGGATTGGGGCACGCAGCCCGCAGAGCACCGAGCTCCGCCCAGCTCGCCCTGCAGCTTCGTGCACCGCTGTGTTCAGTGGAGCTGCCTCTGGGTCCCCACTGGGCTGGGACAGCGACCTGCAGGATGTCCGTGCTGGAGGTGGGACTTTCTACAGTGGGAACCGCGTGTGAGAAATGTCACTGTGGACCTGAAAGCCCCAGGGTCAGCGTGGTGACACTGCACGCACTGAGGGGGACATCCAGCAGCATCCCCCAGTACAAAGACCTTAACCCACGTTCTGGTGGGACTGTGAGCTTGTCCCGGGGGGTGACCTCCCATCCACCCTCCCCACATGCACCTTGCAGCTCTCACGCACTGCTGTCTCCAATGAAACTGTTGTCAATTTTCTCTGAGGCTGGGACAGCAACCCGCAGGATGCCCGTTCTGGAGATGGGCTCCTGGTCCTCGTGCACCACCCGGCAGGTGAAGCTGGAGCCGTTCTTCTCCTCCCCCGCCTGCACCGTCACCGTGCTGTTCTGCTCAAACAAGCCCTGGGAGGTCTCTGTTGGCTGCGTGGTGCTCCCCGCGTTCATCTCCGTCCCGTTCTCCAGCCAGGCGATGTTCACAGCTCCCGGGTAGAAGCCCTGCACACGGCAGGTGAAGTTCACCGTCTTGTTCCCCTCCACGGCGCCCGGCGGCGCAGCGACCACAGACACGCTGGGGGGAACTGGAAGAGAAGCAGCGCCTGGAGCCGGCGTCCCTGAGCCCACGGCTCAGCCCTGCCCCAGCCCCGGGGCTGTGAGCCTCACCTCGCAGGGCCTGGCCCAGTGTGTACGTCCTCGTCAGTGGGGCTGACAACGTGCTGTGCTGCACCTGGCAGGTGAGTGCTGAGCGGACGTCGTTCTTGTGCAGTGTCACCTGTACGGTGCTGGACATGTTGTAGGAGGAATGTGATGGCTCTGAGGTGATGCGGGGCAGCTCAGCCGGAACTGGAACACTGTTCTTGAGCCACTGCACCTGGATGTCACGGGGGAAGAACCCTCTGGCACTGCAGGTGAAGGACACCGACTGCCCCGGCACCGCTCGGCGACTCGGCCCTGACACGGCCAGCTTGGAGGGTCTGGCTGTGGGAGAAGCATTGGCCCATCAGGGAGCGTCCTGCCCATCCCAGCCCCAGAGGAGAGCCCACCAGGACAGGCTGGGAATCCACTCACCGTGCACCAACACCTCCGTGCCCCCACCTCTCTTAAACACCTCATCACCAAAGGTGCCTTTGCGAAACTTCACGCAGTAATAGGTGCCGGCGTCCTCAAGACGAACATCCGTGATGTGGATGGTGAAGTCTGTGTTGGACACATTCACTGCTCTCATCACACGTGGGGAGGAGCCCTTCAGTTCATAAATGGTTTGATTGCCGCTGCCCCAGCCCTTCACCCAGGTCACAGGGCCAACAGGACCCGATTTAGACACTGTGCAGTTCAGGGTCAGCATCTCCCCTTTGATCACCACCACCGTGCCCTGGGACTGCTGCAGCTTGAAGTCCGGATACTTCTGGGCACCCACACCTGGGGACAGTGACAGGAAAGTCTGGGGCTGGCAAGAGGCTCTAGAGCCAGGGTGCAGCACAGGGCTTTCATAGACCCCAGAGCAGGAGGCAGAGAGATTTCCTCATCCCTCATCACCCATGGCAGCTGGCACTTTGACGCTGCATTGTGGGACAAAGACAACAGGTATTTGGACATGGTCACATAAAGAAAAGTGCTTGGCTGGGGATAAAAGCAAGCTGGAAGATGGGAGAGAATAAGCCCAAATATCTTTGGGCTCGAAGAAGGGTTGCCCTGCCAGCAGCAATGGGGAGTGCATCCTGGGAAAGGCTGTAGCTGTGCAGGACCACACACTCACCTGGGGCATTCTGGAGCAGGAGAAGCACCAGGCAGGTGAGAGGCATTGCCTCCAATGCCAGAGTCGTGATGAGTGCTTCTACTACCTGCAGCTGTGGCTCAATGTGTCTCAGAGTGATGGGGCCCCAGGCTTTCTTCCTGCTGAAACGGGAAGGAAGGGGCTTTGGTTTTTCCAGTGACCAAGCTCCTCTCTGCAGCCCTGCGCAATCCCAGTGAGTGCCAGTGGTGTTTGCGACATCTTGTTTTGATGAATGTTCCTTGTCATCAATCTGGTCCCACTCCACCCTTGAATGAGTGACACTGCCACAGCCACCAACATGGGGCAACCAGAGAGACTGGCTCCAAACTGACGTGCATCTCAAGCACGGGAGGCTGCTGTGCCACTTGTGCAGTGCTTCTGCATATCCCCCTACTGCTGAGGCTGTCTTGCTGGGACCAAAGTCAGAGCTGCTCTCCTGCCCTGCGCCCACCACAGCCCCTCCAGCCCTAAGCTCTGTGCAGGGGTTGGGGTGAGCTCAGAGTGCACCAGCCTGGGATTCACTTTGTGGTTTAAGCCCCGCAGAGCTCCCTGCTGGCTCAGTGTCCTACCGGCTGCCCTGAGCAGGCACCAAAAGTGTTAACAGCATGCGCCCGCTCGCCTCCATTTCCTGTGCAGCTTCTCATTTTCCTTCTGGAGTCAGAGCCCAAACTTTTGGCAGCACCGATGGCTGAGCTCCGTGCTGTGCTGCTGGTTCGGCTCCTGATCGGGCAGCAAAGCCTCTTCCTGGTATGGCCGTGGGGTGAGTACAGGGCAGTACAGCAGCAGAAGCTGTGGTCAGGGCTCTCAATACCTGTTGCTGGTAGCTGGCACCAGCCACTGAGTGCTGCTGGTTGGGAGGGGTTGACGCGGCCGCAACTGGGAGTCTGCATGCCTGCAAAAATAAACTTTGGTTGGAGGCTTTTCTCTCCTGGCGTTCTGGGCTGATGTGGGGTTGTATGGGATGAGGGACTGCAGGGTTCCAGACAATCACCTCCCATCCCGGAACTCCTTGGCCATTTCCCCCAGTGTTGGGACGTGGCACTTGGCCTCATGTCTGTGCCCAGAGTGAGGGATGTGCGGGGTCTGGTGCACTGCGCTTCACTGCCCCGAGGAAGCCACATTCAAAGGCTTTGGGCAGGAGGGAATGGGGGCAGGAACTGGGATCCTGTTGAAGACATTTAGCAGCCATGCTGGAGGGAGCGGAGGGCTTTTTCCTGCCTGGTTTCCCCCATCTGCCCCCCCCATCCCCTCCTGGCAGCTCTAGTGCCAGGTATAAGGAGCACGACAGGAGTCAAAATCTCTCCCCATGCTCATTTTGAAGCTGGCTTCCACCACTCCCATCGAGTGCCATTTTCTCTCCCACACCCAGCTCTATTTCTCTACTGAGGCGCTGAACAAGCTGTGGGTGCTCTGCCTGTGCTGGGCAGGAGGAACAAAGCAAGCTGTCCCCTCCTTGCTGAGCTCAGACCCTGCTGTGCTGTTGCTGTCCCCACATGCAGGTGCCCAGGCAGGATGGAAGCTGCAGCAGCCTGAGAACAAGGTGTGGGTGGCCGTGGGGCAGAAGCTGACCCTGACCTGCACAGTGACTGAATTGGGTCCCCTCGGCCCTGTGAAGTGGCTGAAGGGCTGGGGCAACAGCAATCAGACTGTGTATGATCAGAAAGGCTCCTCACAGCGTGTGACGAGGGCAGTGAACGAGTCCAACACAGACTTCACCATCTACATTGAGGACATCCATCCCGAGGATGCCGGCACTTATTACTGTGTGAAGTTTTACAAAAAGAGCTTGCGTGATGAGTTGTTTGATCACGGTCGGGGCACGGAGGTGTCAGTGTATGGTGAGTGGGCTTCCATCCTGGCATGACCCCATCGTGGCTGTCCTGGCTCAGCCCCAGCCCTGCCCGCAGCCAGGCCCACCCCGCACTGTGCCCACCACCTTCTCCCTACTTTACTTTGTGTCCCCACAGAGACCTCTCCGTTCCCCAGCATGGTGGTTGTAGCTGCTGTGCTCTGCTTCATCCTCCTCATCTTCGTCCTCGCCTTCTGCTTGTACCGCAGGAAGCAGAGGGAAGGGGAGCAGAGCCAGCACGTGGCTGAGGTGACCACAGGCAGCTGCTTGCCCTTCCCTCTCCCATGCTGTGCAAGGAACCCTGAGACCCCCAGGTTGGTACCCCTGCCTTTTCCCTCTGCACTGTGAGGGGAGCAGGCTGCCTCACTTAGCTGCAATTTAGGGAAAATACCATTTTGTTTTGCTGGGCCTGAGTGGTGTTTGCTGTGGGCGTGGTGGGGAGCTCAGCTGCCTTGTCCTTGCTCTAACAACTGTCCTTTCCTCCAGCAGTGAAGTTGAGGATGCAGAGAACCCAAAACTGCCCCACCAGGTATGAGCAGGGTGTGGGTATGAGGCAGAGTGATGCCCTGATGCAGGTGTGCTGTTTGGCACTGGCACCTTTGCCCAAAAGCCCCAGTGATGCAGCTGGTGGTGGGTGGTGGGTGAGCATCCAGCTGTCCGTGCACTCTGTGTGGAAGCTGCCATGCAGGGGTGATTTTAGCAAGGTTTTCTACATTCTTACAGCAAAGCAGTGAGGTGGACAAGGACATTCACTATGCTGACCTGCAGCCCCTGCCTGCAGCACGGTGGCCCAGCAGGAGCCCTGGTGCTGAACGCTCTGAATATGCCAGCATCAGGGGAGCTGCTAAGTGAGCTGGCCCTGCCACAGCACTGAGGCAGGAAGCAGACACTTTCTGAGGGCACCAGAAAGAAGAAGTGGAGCTGCTTGGAGCCGGCCAAGCTTGGCACGAGGATCTCAAATCTCTCCTTCCTGTCTTGGTGGCCATGCCAGGCAGAGGCAGGCTCAGCTCAGGCTCGGCGGAGCCTCTCCAGGAGTCAGCATCCCCACGGACTGCAGGGTCAGGGCAGTGAGCTGAGCACCTCTGCCTTGTGCAAGCTGTGCGTTGCCATTGGCTCCAGGAGGACTTCATGAATGTCTCCACCAGCACAGGCCACCAGAGCTTTCCCAGCTCAACAGACCCACGATTTGTATCATCCCATCACCACACCAAGCTCATCCTCATTAAAGTCAGCAAACAGCCGTGCCACCTGGTCCTGCTGTTCAAAGCCAGAATGATGCTGCAGTTGCAGCAGAGCCCTGGAGATGTGTGGCCACCACAACCTCGTGCCCGTTCACACCGTGCTGCTGCCAGCTTCGTGCTGAGCCCCCAGCAGCAACCACCAAGCAGGGCTGGGATTAAATAAAGCAGAACCCCAGCTCTGCCCTGACCTCCTGGATGGGTGGTGAGAGGCAGGCTGGGCTCCCTGGTCCTGCAGCCCTGGTGCCTGCCACACTCATCTCCAGCCCATTCCTTCCTTCTCTCAGTCCTTTGTAACCCACATCTTGTGGCCACGTGCTGGGAGGAGGACAGAGCGAGGTGGAGGCAGGGAGCTGTGGCATAGGCTCTTTTCCTGCAGAGAAATCATTGCAGCTGCCTCTGACCTTGAAAGCTGTATGCACTTATCAGCTTTCAACTATTTTATCTGCTTTTCTGTGAAATAAAAAAAGAGAACTGAAAGAGGGCAGTGTAAGATATCTGCATGTGTGCACGCAGGGGAACTGTATGGGGACACAGAGATCGTATCAAGGGGCAAATTGTTGCAAGGGGAGGGAAGGCACTTGTGAAATTCATTTGCATGGCTGAAGCAGCATCCCCTGCACCAGGGGACAGGTCGTGGGGATGGTTTCGGGGTTATTCTCCCTGCAGCTCAGAGGCACGCAGCACCCAGCGCCCTGTGCACAGTGCTGGGTGTTTGTAAGGAGCCCAGTGCCTGTCCTCCTCTACCCAGTGGCAGAGGGCACACAGGGGCTGTGGCACAGAGAACTGGGATGGAGCTTTGGAGCTGGAAGCAATGAAGCTGAGCAGAGCTGATGGTGAAGCAGGGGCTGCCACAACAGGGGCAAAGGGTGCCCAGCCCTGTGCTTGGGAAAGCAGGGAGAGTCCTTGCAGACAAGGGGAAATGAGATTTGAGGGCATTCAGCGCTTTTGAAGCTCTGGGCTGGGCCAGGAGGGGGGAAATCCAGTTTGATGCAAGCATATGCAAAGCAGCAAGGGGCAAAGCACGGTGGAGCGCTGTGCACCTAGGAAAGGCCCAGGTCTGCGGCTTACGGCCCAGGAGAGGGATTTGGTGGTTATTAAAGGAAAATCCTTTAAGCCATCGGCCCGGGGTGTGCCGGCAGTGAAAGCACAAACAAGCACCCGAGCGTGGACACAAGGTAGGAGCGCACCGAGCAGCGCCTCGGGGTGCAGTGGGGGTCCATGCACTGAGAACGGGGGTGGTGGTGGGATCCAAGCTGTGCCCCCAAGGATGACCGCTCCACCGCTGGCCCCAGGAGCTGGGAAACGGTTGTGAGGCTGCAGGGGCTGTGCCAGGAGCTGGCGTGGGAGGAGTGGCTGTGGGGAAAGCAGCGGGGAGCACGAGGCTCCAGCAGAACGTGTGTGGTGACAGTGAGAGATTAGTCCAGGGGGAGAGAGCAATGGACGAGGCCGGTCCAGCAGTGAGGGGAGGGGAAGGAATGGTTAAAAAGCAGTGAGGAAGAGTGTGGTCTCGGCTAGCAAACAAGGATGGCTGGACAGGGGCATGGCTGGGTCACTCTGCTTTGGCTCCATGGTGTCCACACCGGGTGCCAGGGCAAGGAGAGGCTCTGCTCATCCCTGGGGGGCAGGGGGCTGGCAGTGCTTGCAAGGAAGCAGGACAAAGCTGAGCCTGTGCTGGGGCCAGGGCTGAGCAGGGGGGAAGGGAAGAGGACAGGGATAAATGTGTGAAAAGCAGAGTCCAGCGCTGGCTGTGCCTCCTGCAGTGCCTTGGGGCTGCCTCTGTCCGAGATGCTCCTGCTCTGACCCCATCCCTGTCCTTGCCACCAAGAGACTGCTGTGGCCCACAAAGCCCGCAGGAAAATGGCATGGAATAAAGAGCATCCAAAGCCACAGGGAACCCCACAGGGACCCCACGATGCCATTGGGTCCTGATGATGCCCCACGATGCTGTGGGGACCAGGTGATGCCATGGGGATGCTGTAATGCCATGGGGACCCTGCAGTGCCGTTTGGGCCCCCGATGCCTTGGGGACCAGGTGATGCCATGGGGATGCCATGCCAGGACACCAATGGGGAGCAGCCCTAGGAGCTCATGTGATGCCCCCAGGCTCCATGCTGTGCCTGGCTCTGTGCTCCCATCTCAGGGGACAGAGCAGCTTAAAACCCAACAGCCCTCAATTTATCAGGGCAGCATTTTAATTGGAAAGCAAGGAACAAAGCAGAAGTAAGACAGTGACACCTTTTGTGCTGTTCTTGATTTATTTTGTGTCTTCTTTATTGAACCTTATTCCTTGGTTTCATGCTTATTGTGGATTTTTATTAAAGGGGATAAACAGGGCTGGGATTTGGGGTTGTCATAGGAACCGCTTCAGCGCTGCAGCCTCATTGCTAGCTTTGTCCTTCCCCCCAATTTCCTGATGAGGAGAGGCCTCGGCTCTCTCCAGGTTTTCTTCCAGCCCTGTAAGCTCAGCATGGACACAGTGCATTGTGAAGCACCATCATTCCACAGGAATGGGGCTGTACTGGGGCATGGTGGGACCTTCTGTATGATTATGGGGACAGGGGGCCCTGCTAGGTACTTGGGGTCCTCAGGTCTGTGCCATGCCTGGAGAAATCCATAGGACCCCCAAGCTGAGCTCTGAGCTGAGGAGCAAAGCAGCTCCCTGGAGGATGCTGCTCACCCACGTGGATTCTCTGGTGCCTGAGAGGAGCTGTACTGAGAACCACCCTGCCCTGCCTGGTCCCATTTCTGTGACATCGCTGGAGTTGTGGGGCAGATTGGAGATGGCTCTTCTGACCATTCCCCATCCTCCCTGCTACAGGCGTTAGGGGACAAAGAGTGAAAATGAAAGCTGTCAAACACATTTAGAAGGAAATCCTTTACACCCAGTGCTCATTTAGCCTTGGCGGTGCTCCGCTGGGGGGATGTCATTGAGGCCACGGTGCTGGCAAGGATTACAGGAGGATTTCCAGGGCTGTGGGACGAACAGGAACATTCAGTGCTGAAGAAAGACTCACTTTGTGCTCTTGGTGTTTGATGGGACATTGCCTGGGGACGGCGGCCACCAGAGCCAGCACTGCTGCCCTGCCTGGGATCAGCACTCATGGGGGCAATGGAGCAGGCAGGGGGGTCCTGGTGACACCAGGGGCACCCCATGCTCCTCCTGTGGGGTCAGCTGCAGGTGGCACAGCTCCCTGCGTGCATCCTGCCCCAAAGAGCTGAGCACAAAAGGGCTCAGCTCCAGAGGACAAATTGCTGCAAAGGGGTTTTACGTAGGAAATGAACTGCTGGAGGCGGGGGGGTGCTGTGGTTTTGGACAGGATGCTACAGGAACCCCATCTCCAACAGCACGGAGCGACCTTAAAGCTCTGCTGCATTTGGCTGCAACCCCAGCGCTGGCAGCGCCCCGAGCCCAGCACAAGTGCCCCTCTTAGGAGAAGTGTAAAGGAAAGGAAAAAATATTTAGAGAGGCAGCAGAGCACGGCAAGCAGGAGCAGCCTGGCCGTGGTGGATGTGCCCGTGGTGCTGCCAGCACAGAGGGGCTGTGCGGTGCCAGCAGTGAGTGCAGCGGGGTGCCCTGGGGTGCACCCCATAGAGCAGGATGGGGCCCCGCATGGAGGCTCGGACTGTGGGGTGGGGGGCACGGCGGGGAAGCAGCGTGGTCTGTAAATAATTGCATCTGACAGATCCATTTCTTCCACAAGGTTCAGCCTTAATTTTATAATGGTAGCGGTCACTATGGCAACGTGTAAAAATAACGTATCCCCGAGCGAGGCAAATTCCCCATAAACATCTCCTGCTTCCAGGAGCGAGGGGAGCCCCAGCCATGGGGATGTGTGCAGGAGAGCCAATGCTTTGGGCACGGCAGCACCCCAAACTCCACACCCCATTGGCTGCCAGCACCCCGCTGCTGGGACGGGCTGGGTGTTTGGGTTGGGATCTGCTCGGTGTTTAATTAGCAGTGTTAAGCGCTTACACCCCACGATGATGATTTTATTTGTTAATCCTTCGGGCGATGCGGAGCGCATAGCAGCTAATTGGGTGGATATCATTAATGCTGGCGGTCAGAGCCGCTGCTAAAGGGCTGCAGTGCAATGATTGCTGGAGCGTTTCATCTGTGCCATACACCACTGAGTTTTGCTCCCCATGATTGAACTTCATGCCCTGCACATCGCAGGGCAAGAGCTCTGCCCCAGGCTCCGGCAGTGCCCTCGGTGTCCCATGGCACTGCACTGCTCCCCTAGAGGGGTGGGCTTGGTGGCACCAGGCACAGCTGGGACCCTGCATCTACAGCCCTGTGCCATGCACATGCACTCACATACGTGCAAACACATGCACAGATGCAACGCACACACAGTGCACACACAGAATGGGCTCCCCACAGACGTGCATCCTGTCTGCAGACATCTGCTGATGCTCATTCTCGGCTCGCGGGTCTCAGGACACCACACACAGCTCCTAAATCATAGAATCGTGGACTGGCCAAGGTTGAAAAGGACCCCAAAGATCATCTCGTTTCAACCCCACTGCCATGGGCAGGGTCGCCAGCCACTAGACCAGGCTGCCCAGAGCCACATCCAGCCTGGCCTTGACAATCTCCAATCCCTCTCCATAACTCTGCTGCCCTGTTCTGTGCTGACCACACCACCCCAGGGCCGGGCCAGACCCACCAATGGAGCAATGCAGCCACCAGGAGCACAGCGCATGTTGCAGAGCCTTATTCTTTCTGTGGCTCCCCTAACCCCCAGGACACATCCCTGCCATGCCCAGGCTTTGGGTCCTGCAGCACATCCAGCATGAGCTCTGACGAGCAGGAAGCGATGGGCTGAGATAGCACACTGTGATCAATCCTCCTCCGTCTGCATTTTTGTTTCCATCCACTTTATCGGGCAGCAATGAGGTACAGCCACCACAGCCCGGGGAGCACACTGAGCATTATCTGCTGCTGCAGCCACGGATGCACTTTTGTGATAATAGTTTGCCGTCAACAAAGAACTCTGAGAGAATAGGGAAACAAAAATAAAAGCAGAAGAAAATCAAGGTGCTATCACTCCTCCCTTGGCCAGATCCTCACCCTGTCTGCTGTGGCGCTGCCTAAGAGGGAGCCCAGGGTTTCTCCAGCACTGTTCCATGGGGCTGCCTACTCACAGGCTGCCTGGTTTGCCCCCATTAGCCCTGCAGCACCCAGGAGCACGCTGACCCTGCACTGCTGTTCCCAGGGAAGGATGGGGCTGAGCATGCAGAGGTGCAGCCAGCCTCACCACCCACAATATCCCTGAGCTCTGCAGCCAAGGGGTGCAGGATTAGCCTTTCTGCTGCTTTGTGACCAGGTTTCCATGTGTCCCCTGGCACCACAGGATCCCAAATGTCCCCGAGAATCATGGGACCACAGCACCCACAAAAGGAGAGCAAAGCCTCCTCCAGAGCCAGATGCAGAATCCTGCTCACCAGCTTACACCGACCGAGTGCTTACAGCAGTGTGTCCCCACCAGCTCCCATCCCAGCAGTCGACTTTTCTCACTGTGTCAGCAGTTCAGCCCAAACCCTGCATTCCTCAGCTCCCAGGGCAGGTTGCCAGGCCAGGGCAGGATGTAGAACACCTTTCCTGCTGTGACACAGCCTGGTAGGAATTCCCCCTTGGAAATGCGTAGGGCTGTGTTAAGGAAGCCCAGTGGATTTACCCCAGTGCCAGCACCTCACAGGGTGCTGCTGCAGGGCTGGAGCATCCCACATGCACTGTAGCCATGGATGCGGTGCAATGCTGCTCTGCATGGGACATGGACAAATAAACCCCATAACTGTACCCAGTGCATCACTTCCAGCACCAACATCCCTCCCTCTCCCACCACACACGAAGCAATCAGAGCTAAACTGTTCCATAAATACCTCTTTATGGACTTCAAAAGCACCACCTGGCCCTGGCAGAGCACTCCAGTAGTGCCAGAATGGAGCAGGCTGTGATTAGGAATCTGCCTCCTGCCCTGTCCTGCTGTGACAGGGAGCAGAGAGCACACTCATCACTGTGAAGCCTCAGGGAAGGACCTGCAACATCCCAGCAGAACCCTATATCATCCCATAAAAGCATAAACAAAGCAAAACAGTTCCTATGAGCAGCCCCCTCCCTCCAAGCTCTGCTTTAAGCAAAGCCACACTTAGCTCTACAGAAGGAAACCAGCAGCCCCTATCCTACTTTCCTATGGCCATCACAGCTGCACTGGGGTCATAACGAAGCACCTGCAGCTCATTAACGTGGCATAAAGGGGTTCCCAGGTGCCACACTATTTCTTTTCCCAGCTTGTGCTGCAGGGAGAGTAAGCAGTGAGTGGGTACAATGCATCTGGTTTCATCAATGGGGATTTGTTGGGCTGCGTTGCTCTTCCATTGGTGTCTGCTCCCTTTGGGGTTTAACTTGGGTGGATCTGCATGCTGCTTTGTGCACGTGGGCTGAAGGTCACTGCTTTCCATTTCCATGCTGGCATATTGCTTGTTAGAAGTTAACATCAGATAAACTAATTTAAGCTCCTTCTGTACTGGATGTCTTGGGCTAAGTTGGCATGGTACCTAATGAAGCTGAAGCTCCATTTGTTGTGCTGGAAGCCCTAAATATCAGCGGCGTAATTGGAAATCCCTCCTTAAGGAGATATTTGTGTGCTTTTCTCTCAGCTGAGGGCCCTGCGAGGGCTGAACTCACAGCTCAGGGGTGGTGGGGGGTTCTGCAGGATGTGTCCCCCCCCCCCCCCAGTCTGGGGCTGTGGATCAGGATATGACCAGGTTGCTCTGAGCTTCTGTGGATCCCTGCAAACCTGAGTGCCATGTGTGTGCTGTTGGTGGTTGTTGGCTGCATGGGGACAGCTGTGAGGCTGCTGTTAGGCTTGGAGATGGAGATTTGCTTGAGATCATCCCTGGCTGATCATCCTGACCCACCTCGAGGATGCTGTTGCTTCAAAGCTATGAAAAGGGCTGAGAATGGTCCCAAACCCTTCCTTAGCCCCAGTAGCATCTCCTAGGAGCTGGGATCTGGCAGCGTGAACCTGGAGCTGGGGTTGTGCTCTGGAGCATGGAGGTGCCACGGGTGCAGCACCAGTGCTTCAGAGCTTCCTGCTCATGTGCACAGGGAACCACTTGTGATGGTGTCACAGCTACAAAGCACCGTGCTTCCATTTCTCTGCCTCCAGCACAAGGGCTGCTCCCTAGGCCGGCTTCTCCAAACCCCACATTCCAGCACAGGGCTGCAGGCAGCAGGGAGGCAGCTCATACTGCCCATATGCTCTCTAACATAGAGCAGGAGCAGCTCTTGCCGGGAAGCACCATCTGCTGTGCTGCAGTTCCTCCTCTCGCAGAGCTTTTTTAAGCTCCAACTTTCCTTCCCGAGCGCTCTGACTGCACACAGGGCTGTCTGTGCTCCGTGCTCATGGGTTTGTCTGAACCTTCAGTGCTGAGTAGGAGAACAGCCCAGACAGGCTGCAGGCAGCCGGGCCATCGGGAGCTGTGCTGCTGCTTCAAAAGAACTGGGATTGGAGGCACCACTAGAACCTTGCCTTGCTCTGCTCCCAGATATGGGATTCAAGGTGCTGCAGACCAGACCGTAGCTGATCCCATGTCCCTTTCCCCATGCAAAGAGCTGATTTATCACCACGCTGCCTGTGCAGGAGGCTGAAATCCAAACCCTGCTGCTGGCTCACGTGCTCGCCAGATGTGGGAAGGGGAA
The DNA here is from genome assembly GCA_037305975.1 of Chrysolophus pictus. Classification (NCBI taxonomy): domain Eukaryota; kingdom Metazoa; phylum Chordata; class Aves; order Galliformes; family Phasianidae; genus Chrysolophus; species Chrysolophus pictus. The sequence goes on from CM074595.1 coordinate 4,233,635, forward strand.
ATGAGGCAACGGCTGTGTTGGGCTCTTGGGAGCTCCCTGGGAACAGCAGTGGTTGGAGCTGCTCTGAGGGTCCTGGGATGCAGCACAGCCATCCCACGTGCTGTCCCACCTCTGGAGCGAGTGAGGTCGATTAAAGCTGGATGTAATGCAAGGGTGTAGCTGTACTGGCAGGGCTGAGGGGGAGGCTCGTGGCACCAGGAATGAGAATGCAGAGAACGCACCCGGGCTGAGCAGTGCATAGATTGATGGTGCCAAGACGCTTCAGCTATCTTTGCTGTTTGTTTATGTGAAGCTCTAAATAAAGCCGACAGCCCCAGCGGCTGCTGGAGAGTGAGTTGGAACTGATGCCTGTGGTGGTCCCAGCATGGCTACAGCTGCTGCCCTTGGGTTGAGACCTGTGCTGGGTGCTGCTCAGCTCCTGCCTGCGGGGCAATATGCCTTCCCTGGGTGAGCAGAGCATTGGGAGCTGCCAGCAGTGCCTGGATGTAGGGAGTGTGGCCGTGCGGGGTGCTGGGCACAAGGCTGGTCCCTGGCCTTGAAGTGCCACAGGGTGGTGGGAGGAACTGTGGTAGGAACAGATAGCAGAGGACGTGTCTCCCATGGGAGGGACTGTGTTGGAGTAGCAGGGATGTACATCCCGTGGATGCTCTCTCCCTCAGCTCCATTTCTCATGGCGGTCACCTCGTCCTCAGGCTCTCACCTCTCTGGGCTGTGAGCTCCCATCCTGTATGCTGGATGTGCTCCTGCTAAGCCTGCCAAGTGAGGGGACACACCAGGGATGTCTGTGTGTGTCCAGGAACTGGTGCAGGGATGGGATATAAGGACTCCTCCAACCTGCCCTGCTCCAGGCTCCTCTCTTTGCTCGGTCTGACCCTGATAAGCCAAGCTGCCCACTCCACGTGGAGTCTCCAAATCAGCCACTCATGCTTCTGCCACGGGCCTTCCTGGCTTGGCTGCTGGCACCGCGTGCTCCCTCGGATGGCGCTAAATGCCCAGCGCATCTGGGAGCACTGCACGTCCCCACCACCTCTGTGCTTTCCCCGGTAACAGCACCGGGCTGCGTGCCACGCTGTGAGATGCCCGAAGCCATCAGAACAGCTCCAGCCACCGCTCCCCACCCTTCACGGGCACTGCAGCAGCTGCCCCATCCTTACCCGCATCCCTCCTGGGGAGGGTGGGGAAACTTTCACCCGGCCCACCTTAAGAAGGCAGCAGCCGGTGTCCCGGGGGGGAGCTCCCACCCACGTCTGTGCCAAGAGCCAGGCGGTGCCGGGCTGCGGGGAGCCCCGCCGCTACCGGGGCCGCTCGCGGTGTCAGGGCAACGGAGGCGGCGCTGCGGAGGGGCGGTGCGGAGCGGTGCGGAGCGGAACGGCCCCGGGGCCGCTCGGGGCCCGGCCAGGTCCGTACGATCCGCACCGCGCTGCGGCGAAACGGGGGGTGAAAGTGGGGGGGCGGGAGAGGGGGGGGCACGGCAGTCCTTCCTCATTTGGGGGCTGAGAAGTGCCGTTTCCTTCTCCATCTGCAATTCTGCCTGGCTGCTCGGTTGGGTTTTGTTGTTGTTTTTTCCTCTCTGAAGCCGTTCTGTTCTCTGTTCTCCAGGAGGAGCCGGAGATGGAGCCCCGTCCCCCTGCCTGGCCGCTGCTCTGCCTGCTGCTGCTCTGCCCGCCCTCCTGCCCAGGTGAGCCCGGAGCTCTCTCTTTCTGCTGTGTTTTTTCCCTATTTCCTCTTCTCCCGTCCTTTCTACCGCTCCTCTCCCCGCTCTCAACCCCGCACCGGCCGCGATGCGGTGCCGCCGCGCTTTGCTGTGACCTTTCCAGGCGATGACCTCCAGCGCGGGGCCCGGCTCCATTGCTCCCAGCCGTTCATCCATCCCCCTCCGCAGCCACATGCGGGAATTAGGGACGTGAAGAGGCACGTTGCTTCCAACCCTTTGCCAGCACCCAGCCGGCTCCGGGAGAGGCGCATCGCCCCCGGCATTGCTGCGGATGGGAGGAGGGCAGCTCGGCAGGGAGCTCTCCTTAAAACTCAAACCTTGTTTTTATGGCTGCCCCCCTTCACCCCCCCATCTCGTCCTTGCTCCTCACTGCTCAACTGTTGAGCTCCAGCAAAGTGGGGCTGCACCTTGTGCTGCTCACTTAGGGCAACTCTGGATCCCCTCGGGTTCCCTGTGGCTCCTCCTGCCCTCCCCGTGGCTTGTGGCCCCATCGGTCCCACAGGAGAGTGCTGTGAGAAGGCACGTTCGGTGCTTACCCCGTTGTTTCCCTTCCCCTTATGGGAGCAGGAAGTTTCTTGGCCCACCAGGAACAAAGCCCTGCGTTGGGTGCTGCTTTCAAGGATGTTTCATTTCTAGAGTGTTTCAGTGTCACTGATCTTGAGCGATAGTGCGAAGGAGCTGGGCTCCTTCTGGCCTGCTGTTGTCTGTGGCTTTTTAGGGGACAGAGCAAACTTTGTAGAGCAAAAATGATGCACCTCCCCAGTGCAGTGAGCACTGTGCCTGTTTAGCTCTGTCCGGACCCCACATCTCCCCCTGCAGTGAGCTGCGCACCCTGGGCAGAGCTGTGCACCTCCAGGCCCACTGGAGACCTTTTCCCTTGCAGCTCTCCGTCGGTGCAGAGCTGAGTGTGAACTCCAACAGAAAGCAAATGCTTTTGACACAGCACTGCTTGCTTTCCTAATTGCCTGCCCGCAGCTGGGGAGTGTTGGCCCCGAGCTTTGTGCTCCGAGCTGCTCAAAGCCAAAGGAGGTTTTGGCTGCAAGTACTGCCCCAGTGAAACTGCTGTGATTTCCTGCCATGATAATGGCTGAAGCGGAGCTGTTGAGCTTCACCAAGTGTGACCCCAAAGGGACAACACCTTTTTTTTCCATTGGGACAAAAAGATCCATCCCAGCCCCCAAAGGGGCACAGAGTGCTGGGTTTCCAGTTGGTTGGAGAACTGCTTTGTATGGCTGATGGTGCAGGCGTGCAAACCTTGTTTCCCATGTGGGGTTCTAGCAGGGACCGTCCTGCCCCACAATCCAGCTGTGCTGTAGAGGAGCTGGCAGGAGCAGTGCTGCTGCAGGAAGCAAAGGGGGAAAGGGGAATCCTGCAGGATATCTCCCTGTAGGGCAAAGAGCCCTCTGCGAAATCTTGGCCGCTCACTTTTTGCATGAGCTTTGCTCACTGAAGGGCTTCCTGCAGCTTCCCCCAAGTCGGAAACCTGCTTGGTTGTGGGGCTTTGGCCACACAGCTGAATTTCTGTTACTGCTGTGGGAGCGCAGCCTGCAAATGATGGCTGTGTGTGATTTGAGGCATCCTCTGATGTCACCGGTGTCAAATATAGCCCCTACTATCGCCCTGCCTGGGTAATCATCTCGGGGTCTCTTATCCTCCAAAATGCTGCTTCCAGACTCTTTTTATAGCCAGCACCTGTTAGTTTCCCCACAGCCTCCCTGTGCAGGTGAAATTCCATTGGGATTATTTTGGGGTGCTGCGCAGTGCCTGCATACCGGTGGCCAGCTGCACGCCCTGCTCCATCCCAGAGCTCCTTCCTTGGTGCCTTCAGAAGGAAAGCTATTTTTACCGGCCCTAAGCATGCAGGCACCTTCTCCTGAATTAAACCCCAGCCTCTTGCAATCTGTTCGGTATCAGATACTTCAAAAGGTGGAAATAGAGCGAAAAAAAATGTGTCACCGAGATGGAAAACTCGTGGGGATCGTGCATGCTATGAGCTGGGTGAGAACGAGGAAGGAGAGAGGTCTGCATGGTGCAAGGGGAAGCTGGCTGCAGGGCAAGGGCAGGGGGAGGAAATTGAGTTGAAACTTTGCATTTCTCGGCTTGCAGGGGTTTTCATGCAACTTCCCCTTTGTGCTTTCCCATTGCAGGGGGGTGAGGGCTTGGCGGTGCTGGGATTGGGAGCAGGTTGTGTTCTGGGAGATGTTCCCAGAGGGGTGTCGGGGTGTCCCTGGTTTGGGATCACCGGGCTGTGCAGGATGGCTGTGTTGTTGTTATCCAGGAGGAGCAGTGGGGCCGGTTAAGCCAGCGTGGTGCCAATGCTGTGTTCTGTGGCTGAAGCTGGTGTATAACAGATTTCCTGTAAATCCTGAATGTAGCAATCTGAAGAGAGTGCTGGGCAAGCAGATCTGTGGGAAAAATCTCTAAATTAGCACATGAAAGAAGAAAAAAATAGCCAAAAGCTGCATTTCACTCCAAGCTGAGAGACTGTTTGGAGCCATGTGATGACGGAGCCCCAGAGCTGCCAGCACAGAGATGCCAGTGCTGGGGGCCAGCAGGAGCCCTGGCAGCCCCAACCAGGGATGTGCTTTTTGGCTGAGCAGTGCCCGCACCCCAGCCCTGCTCTGGTGCCCATGAGTGCTCTGAAGCCCCCAGACCCCAAAGCTGGAGTTCTTCCTCCCCTCCAGGCATGGCGCGTGCCTCGCCGGGAGCGCAACAGATGGAGAGAGGGAGGATGCAGAGGGAACGTGTGGATTGGTGCGGGTTGTGCTCAGTGGGGCTGCACTGGGCTCCTGCGGCGTGATGGGTGCTGTGGGTGCCCAAGGGAATGGGCTGCAGGTGCACACTGCACTGCTGCAAAGCCACTTTTCTGCAGGGTTGTAGCTGGGAGCAGGGAGAGAAAGCGCTCATCATGCGGTGCTGAGGGGGCCCAGCTCTTCCTGCAGCATGACCTTTCCTGTGTTGCAACACCTCATGCTAGTTTGTGGGCTTTGTTTGCTGGACTGGGTGCAGTGAGAGGTCAGCAAAGCAGCTGATCTGGGCGCATAAAGGGGCTGGGGGTCTGTCCTGGAGGCAGTGGGTCACCGTGCCCAGAGTAGCCCTGTCCCCATGTGGGTGCAGTGTGGGGCAAGTGATGCTTTATGACTTCCTCTCTGCGTTGCTCAACTGCTCTTGCAAAAAGCCTGCGGGCAATGGAGGAGCTCGGGAGGGGCTCACCAGCTGAGCCCGCTGTGCCGTGCACTGGTTGTGCCCAGGGCTCTGCTTTTGGGCTGCTCCCCAAACTTGGGTGTCACCCCAAAAGTCAGCTTCACTTGCAGAAGCCCACACGGTCACTGCTGTAATGGAAAACAGCAGCTCAGCCTGTTGCTCAGGTGGGACAGTTGGCGTTTCCACCTTTATCTTGTGGCACAGGTTTGGTTCAGTGCCACGCGTTGGCTTTGTGGCTCCAAAGGAAAGCACCAAGGCCCAAAGCTCGTGGCTGTGCTGGGGTACAGCTGCACCAATCTGCCTTGGGACCTCCTGGTGCAGGACAGACAGGTGCAGCTGTGGCCCTCTCTGCACAGTGACAGGCTGTGAGGCTGCAGCTGTACCATGGTGCATGCGTGGCCCTACATCGATGTGTGTGCACGCTCCCAGTGCTGGCAGCTGCAGCAGGAGCTCCCTGCTCGAACGCAATGGTCTTTGCACAGCCGTGGCACCGCTCCCACGCACTACTTGCCATCTCCAGAGTCGTAGCGTGGTCATGTCAGCTCTCAGCAGGAGAGATTTCTCCCAGGCTCTGGGAGGCTCAGGAAAGGTGCAATGCTCCCATCGGGGCACGAGGCGGAGGTACAGCGCTGCAGCTGCAGCCACCGTGCGTCCAGGGCACGGCTTTCCTCTGCCGGCGGCGAAGGGAACGGCATCGGCTGCAGCTGAGAGCTGTGCGCTGCTGGCACGGGTCGGGGCTGGAACCGGGGGGATTCAGTGCAGAAAAAGCGGTGTTACATCTGTGTCTGAGAGGAGAGCTTGGTTTTCAGTGTGGTGCAGCGTGTGCCTTTGTTTCCTCGTGGCATTCCTTGTTTTCCTCCCTGCAGTGGGATGTGCTGGGGGCAGCGGGCTTGGATATCTGTGTTTTGGCTGCACAGAGCGTGGCACACAGGGGTCATCTGTACTGAGGGCACTGGGCTCACAGCTCCATCCTGGTGCTGGGCTCAGGGCTCTCCTGAGAGGGAGGACTGAAGGGGGTCTGCTTTGTCCCCAGGTGTGGGTGCCCAGAAGTATCCGGACTTCAAGCTGCAGCAGTCCCAGGGCACGGTGGTGGTGATCAAAGGGGAGATGCTGACCCTGAACTGCACAGTGTCTGAATCGGGTCCTATTGGCTCTGTGACCTGGGTGAAGGGCTGGGGCAGCGGCAATCAAACCATTTATGATCAGAAAGGCTTCTCCCCACGTGTGATGAGAGCAGTCAATGAGTCCAACACAGACTTCACCATCCACATCAGGGATGTTCGTCTTGAGGACAACGGCACCTATTACTGTGTGAAGTTTAGCAAAGACACCTTTGGTGCTGAGGTGTTTAAGAGAGGTGGGGGCACGGAGGTGTTGGTGCACGGTGAGTGGATTCCCAGCCTGTCCTGGTGGGCTCTCCTCTGGGGCTGGGATGGGCAGGACGCTCCCTGATGGGCCAATGCTTCTCCCACAGCCAGACCCTCCAAGCTGGCCGTGTCAGGGCCGAGTCGCCGAGCGGTGCCGGGGCAGGCGGTGTCCTTCACCTGCAGTGCCAGAGGGTTCTTCCCCCGTGACATCCAGGTGCAGTGGCTCAAGAACAGCGTTCCAGTTCCGGCTGAGCTGCCCCGCATCACCTCAGAGTTGTCAAATTCCTCCTACAACGTGTCCAGCACCGTACAGGTGACACTGCACAAGAACGACGTCCGCTCAGCGCTCACCTGCCAGGTGCAGCACAACACGTCGTCAGCCCCACTGACGAGGACGTACACACTGGGCCAGGCCCTGCGAGGTGAGGCTCACAGCCCCGGGGCTGGGGCAGGGCTGAGCCGTGGGCTCAGGGACGCCGGCTCCAGGCGCTGCTTCTCTTCCAGTTCCCCCCAGCGTGTCTGTGGTCGCTGCGCCGCCGGGCGCCGTGGAGGGGAACAAGACGGTGAACTTCACCTGCCGTGTGCAGGGCTTCTACCCGGGAGCTGTGAACATCGCCTGGCTGGAGAACGGGACGGAGATGAACGCGGGGAGCACCACGCAGCCAACAGAGACCTCCCAGGGCTTGTTTGAGCAGAACAGCACGGTGACGGTGCAGGCGGGGGAGGAGAAGAACGGCTCCAGCTTCACCTGCCGGGTGGTGCACGAGGACCAGGAGCCCATCTCCAGAACAGGCATCCTGCGGGTTGCTGTCCCAGCCTCAGAGAAAATTGACAACAGTTTCATCGGAGACAGCAGTGCGTGAGAGCTGCAGGGTGCATGTGGGGAGGGTGGATGGGAGGTCACCCCCCGGGACAAGCTCACAGTCCCACCAGAACGTGGGTTAAGGTCTTTGTACTGGGGGATGCTGCTGGATGTCCCCCTCAGTGCGTGCAGTGTCACCACGCTGACCCTGGGGCTTTCAGGTCCACAGTGACATTTCTCACATGCAGTTCCCATTGTAGAAAGTCTCATCTATGTGGCTGTGGGAGTGGTGTGCACTGTGCTGGCACTGCTGGTGATTGCAATTCTCTACCTCATCCGGACAAAGCAGAGCAAGGGTAAGGATAAGGAAACCACATGCGTGGCATGGGGGTGAGCTGCTGAAATGAAGTCCAATTTCTGAGAAATGCAGCGTGTGGGCTGGCGTGCCTGGGGATGTGGGGGGTTCTCTGAACTGTTTCCTTCCTAAACTATTTCTCCCCCGTCAGGTAAGAGCTCTCCATCTGCCAGGTGAGTACATATCTGTGTTTTGCATCTGACCTCCCCCCATCTACTCCATCACATGAGAAGAGGTACGTGGTGCACCTGACCCCTCGTTTCTCCTTGCAGGTTACACGAGCCGGAGAAGAGCAGCGGAGCCACCACCACCCAGGTGTGTCACCAACCTCGGGACCAGGGTGGGGAGCAGCCCCCAAGTGTGGGAGAGGAGGGTGGAGGCTGTGCACGAAGTGTCTCAGTGTCTCCACACTGTGGCCGAAGGGAGGAGGAACTGCAGTACTTCCCAGCATCATTTCTGCCTTTGCTTTCTCTCCTCCTCCTCCTCCTCCCAGAAAGGTCTGGCTTTAGGACTGGAAGCAGCTGCACAAACGAGGCAGTTTGTGGGGTGGTTTTGCATTTGGTGACGTGGCTGTGTGCTGTGGGATGGACCCAGCACTGCTGCATGGGCAGTGCGATGCGCAGGCGGTGTCGGCGCATTTTGGCACGGGTGGGAAGGGACTCACTGTGCACTTTCCAAAACAAAACCCTTTGGTGTGTCACCCAGGAGTCTGATCCCAACAACCTGACCTATGCCGACCTGAATTTTGCCAAAGAGAAGAAGAAGAGCACCCGCCGCATCATCGAGCTGAGCCAGCAGTCGGAGTACGCCTGCATCCAGGGCAGCAATAGCAGCAGCAGCCAGCCGGCCGCCAGCAGCGACAACCTGACCTACGCCGACCTGGACATGGTGCACCTCAGCAAGGCACCCCGACGGCCCGCCCCACACCCCGAGGAGAGCAGCTCTGAGTATGCCAGCGTCCAGATCCAGAGGCAGTGAGCGGGGCTGGGGTTTACGGGGGTCCTGGTCCTCCCCCTCAGCTCACAGAGGAGCTTTCTCAGCAGCACCGATGGCCACGGTGTTCTGGGATGGGAGCGCAGCCTTCAGCACTGTGCCTGCTCCTGGGGGTTGACTTCTGTTTGCAGATTTGTGGGATGGCTTGAGGGCTCCTTGCCTTTGGGACTCCCAAAACCCTTGGCTGTGGGGACCCCTGGGTTGTGCACTGGGTTTGCTCACAGAACCCGAGGATGCGTCGCTGGAGAGCACTGCAGTGCATCAGGGTCCGGGATGGTGCCTCCAGGCCAGGGGCTCCCACTGCCTTTGGGGGCTCTGCTGTGTGGAAAACGAACTCTGGCTTTAAAGGAACGATGTCAGTGTCCACCTCTCTTTCCAAGTGTCTCTTCCATGGGCTCCTGCACTGACGCCAATAGGACTGGGGGGCTGCAGGAGGCGAGCTGCAGCCACATTGGCTTTGCCCCATCACCAAACATCCTCCTCCTCCACACAGCCTAGAGATCTGTGCCCTGGGTTTGCACAAAGCACGCAGCCTCCTCCAGCCAGGCAACCCTGTGTGCTTGGGGCCGCAGTGAACCCCCCCTCGCTGGGCACAGCCCCCTACCCCTCAGTAACGTTTAACATGTTCTAAATGTTTGCCATGTAAGTCTTAATTTCTAGAGCTCAACCCCAATGTTTCATGTGTTGTATGTGGGTGTACTGCTGTGTACGTTGCACTATAGGGTAAGATGTGCAAAAAGAAGAACAAGGCCTCCATAAAAACCCTGGAAACCCCATAGAGCTTCTGTCTGACACACACCCCCTGCTTGGATGTGGGCTGGGGGCACCAGCAGCTCCCTGCAGCCAAGTCTGGGGGGGGGACACACTTATCTTCTATGTGTCCCCTGCCCCAGGTCACCCCCCCCCGGGATCAGTGTGGGGTGGGGAAAGCCCTGACATTGCTTTGGGATCTGCGTGACTGCCTGTACTGACCGTGATTTTTTCTTTTTTTTTTTTCTTGTTGCTTGCAAGATATTTTTATAATAAAAGTGGAAAGTCCTGTGTGTCGGTGGTTTTTGGGGCTGTCACTGTGTCACCTGCCTGTGTGGTGGGGGGCTGGCAGCTCTTGTGTTTTTGAAGGGGGTTCATCCAGTGCAGCCCCAGTGCTGCAGCAAAGGGAAAAGGAGGAGGAGAACAGCCTGGAGGTGATGCTGAGGTTGGGGTGGTCAGTGCTGGATCCCTGAGCATGCATCCCCCGACAGCTTAGCACGCCTGCAGCCCTGGGCAGTGAGGCTATGGAGAAGTTCTGCATGGGTTGGGCTTCGCTGGCACAGAGCTGCTGCTATTGGTCATACTGTGCTCAAAGCATGCGTGGGAATATAATGGTTTGGTCACTGTGCTTGGGTTCACAACCACAGCGTGGCCTTAGGGCAGCAGCAATAGGATTTGTGGGCACTCCCAAGGCCCCAGTTTGGGATATGTGATCCCCTTGTGCTGAGGCTGGATCCACCCAGAGGAAGATGATGCTCAGCACCCACCATGGCTTTGTTGGCATCTGCCTTTTATTGGCTGTGAAGGGAGCAGGGGGCCCAGATGGGGTGAACCAGAGAGCGTTCTTGTATCAGGGAAGGCAGCGGGACCAGGTGGGCACTAGGATGAGGAGAATGCAATGGGTGGACTGGGGAAGGGATGGGGATGCTCAGCCCCCTGCTGCCCTGCCACCCCTCCCTATGGCCACTGTACAGCCCGCTGGCTGCATCTCAGCCCTGCTCAGGCTCATCCTTCCTGGGGCTTGGAAGCTGTTGCCTCATCCGTCATATGTCATGTTTTCTAGCCCCTGCTGTGCATCTGCAGCTGTGGCAGGGCTGGGGATGCATCCCCACTGGACGTGCTGCCAGCAGCTGGGGTGTGATACCATCCCCTGGGTGCACAGGGCCCCTAAAGGCTGTGCAGGTGAACCAGAGAGAGACAACAGGGGGCAGAACTGGAGCATTTGCAGGGCTGGGGTGGGGATGGCAGAGCCCATGGCCCTTTGAGGAGGATGAGGCGAGGATGAGCCACTTGGAGCAGGAGACAAAGGGATGGGGTGATGACACGGGTCAGGCTGGTGGCACAGGGTCCTGTCCCATGCCAGGCTCTATAGGTCTAAGACCTCCCCTGAGTAGGCATTGGGGTCCTCATCCGAGCGCGTGGTCACCTTGAACTGCCGCCGCAGGAAGCCCCCGTACCGCTTCTGATTGTCCCACTTGAGCTTGGGCCGGATGCGGCGCATGAAGCCCCCGTAGCGCTTGTGCAGCCCCGCCAGCTCCTGCCCCTCAGCCCCCGCACCCTCGGGCTCCTCACCCCCCCCCGGCCCCGGGTAGTTCTCAGGGGCCACCCGCTCCCCTGGATTGTGGCTGAAGCCCCCCGACTTCTTGCTGAGGCTGCCCTTGTTGTGGGCGTTGTCGCGCAGCAGGGACAGCAGCCTCCCCTTGGCCAGCTTCTTCATGAAGCCTCCGTAGCGTTTGGCTGGTGCCAGCGGCAGCTCCTCAGGGCTGGGATCCTGCTCTGGCTTTGCCTCATCATCCGCCTCTGCTGGGGATGCTTCTGTCCCTTCTGTCCCCTCGGCCAGGGCCACCAATGGGGCCAGGAGTGCCAGCGCCTTCCTGCAGCTCTCCCACTCGGCGCCAGGTGGAGAGGAGCCCTGGCACTGCCACAGGCACATCTGCAAGACAGTGGCCGTGACAGCACCGGCATCACCCAGCACTCGGGTATCACCACCCCATCCATCACCGTCCCAACCCCTGGATCCATGCTGCCAAGCTCACAAGGAGCCAAGCTTTGTGCCTTCACCACCACCCTATGACATCCCCAAGTTGTCCTTGCTGTTGTACCCCAGTACTGAATGCTGGGGGCTGGTTGGGGCCAACACTCACCAGGGGCTGGATGCTGCTCTCGGTGCCATGTGCCTGGTTGGCACAGAGGGAGCACTGGGTTGCACAGTCAGCAGAGGCTGTTGCAGCCAGGGAGAGGCAGAGTACCAGCGCCAGCACCCGCTGTGCCATCGTGCCTCGCTGCCTGGGGAGGGTGAGAGTACAGAGAGCATCACCTATCTGAACCCAAAGCTGGGAGTCAGCACCTGTCCATGCTCTGAGCCCATCTGTTTGCAGCAGGCACCTACTTCCTCTGCCTGCTCCTGGGGAGCTGTGCCTGCACCCACATGACTCACCTCCAGGATCTGCTCCCAGGGGAGCGACCCAAGGGATGTTGCAGGACACTGACCCTCTGTGGGTTCATGCACAAAGACCAAAGCCCCATCCCAGCCCTTCCACTGCCCAGCACGTATCATTTGCAGGCAGAGTCTCTCATTCCTTCCAGCATCACAGCTCTCTGCAATATTGTGATTGTACGTTTGTGTGGCACAGTGGGGATGAATCAGCCCTCCCCTTGGCCTTGGGGAAGAACAATGCCAAGACACGGAGCTGCTGGCAGAAAGGGATGTAAGGGATGCAGGGAAAGACAGGGGAATCGGGTCACCCACCTCCAGCACAGCCTCGCCCCGTGCTGCATCCCACCTGCTGCTTCTGCATGAGGAGGGGGAGAACGCCAATCCCAGGCTTAATCCTACCTGCCGGCTGTGACCACCATCCTCCGTGAGCCCTGCACGAGGCCAGGAGGGCTGCATGCACCGTGCAATGGGTTGGAGTGGGGCACCAGAACCCCCAGCAGCACCTGCAGAACCCAGGGGCCGCAGTGCCACCAGCCCCAGGAGCAAGAGCCAACCCAACAGCATCCCACTGCCTCCGCGCCTGCTTCAATCCAAGGTGGGAAGGCATGACCCAGAGGGATCAGTTACACGTTAATGACGCATATTAGAGACTATTGTATTCTTTGGCACTGTCTGCTAATGTACTCTAATTGGCGCTGATGAAGAAATGTTAATGCCACGGTATTAATTCATGCTAAATTAAATTTGAATTTGAATTATCTTCACCATCGTGTGTCGAGAAATCTGCATTCTTCAGCTGCGCTGAACAGCCCGAGTGCATCACACCAGGATGGGCACGGACATGGGTACAGCAGCACTGACAGCCCCTGCTCATCTCAGTGGCACCGAGCGAGGAGAGAGGACTCACCTGCTGCTAAGGTAAATGCTGGCTGTGCTATTGTGCTTGGAAGCTGCAGCCCTGCAGTGCCCCGAGCACCCGATGTGAACATACCTCAGCACAGATGCTCCCAAGGTGCTCTGCCGTCCTGCTGCTGCAGGAGGAGGAGAGAACGGGGCAGGGAAAGGGGAGGCAAGGCAGGGCTTTAGGTGAAAGTGAAAAGAGATGCTCAAAAAGGGGAGAGACAAAGGGAAGAGGAAGAAAAATGGGGTTGGAGTGGGACCTGGAGCACCCTGAGGTGAGCTCTGCCCGGAAGATCCATCCTGAGGAATGCGTCTGCACGATCACAGCAGTGCTGTAAGAGACTGGGGTAGCTCTTGGCTCCTACCCGTGTCCTGTGTGTGCTGCACGGCCGCTCCTTCTCTACCCCTTTTCTGTTCAGGTTTTCGGTGCCAAGATATAGGACAGCCCCAGGTGTGCCTGTGCACCACAGCTCTGGGCTACAGCCCCGGCTGCACCAGCACAGAGGGATGGGGAGCAGCCCTGGGTGTGCAGCAGGTGACAGAGCACAGCATGGCCACGGAAGGCTTTGCTCCCAGCCATCACCCCCTGTATCTCTGAGCATTTCTACACAGAGATGTCACCACGCAGTGCAGACACCCGAGCTGCGGGTGTTTCTCCCAGACAGCTTGGGATCCTACAGACACTTGTGGAGGAGCAGAGCCTGCTCCCAGCAGCTCTCTCCTCTCCTTACATTGACCTTTCAAATCACAACACAACCAGCGTTGTGCCATCACCCATCCCGTTCCCTCTGCCCTCTCCCTGAGCTCAGCTTTGCTCTGGGGCTGTGCTATCTCCATAAGAGCAAACAGCCATGGCATCAGCATCACCCCGAGCCCCAGCAAAGCGGTGCTGTGAAACCACTGGGGGATGAGTGGGGCACCTGCAGCGACCGTGTGAATCTTGAAATAAAGCAATAAAGCAACGAGTAAAGTGTGAGATGCTCCCAGCACGGCTGCTCAGGGATGTTTTGAAACAAACTGAGTCACACTCCCTCGAGCAGCTGTGATGCCCAGCATCAAGGTGCGTGCGGGTAAAGGGAAAGGAACCCCAAATCCATGCACCCCGTCCCTACCTGCTGCTCGCCCCGTCTCGCTGCGCTCTCAGGTCAGGCTGAGCTGGGCATGGGCCACGCTGGGTGCTCACCGTACTCACCGCCCGGCAGCCTGCCCGCCAGCTTTTATGGCCACCGAGTCTCCTCCTGCGGCGGGGCCCCGCTCCGCTCAGCGCTGCGGAGCCAATCGGGGCGAGGAAAGCTGTGAATAATCAGCCCCGCAGCATCCCAGCCACAGCCCTGGTGGGCTCTCTCGCTGCAGCCCCAGAGATTAGGTGTGAGCGCTCCAGGTTGCTCCTTGGTCACTGCTACCCCACTGGGGTCCTCGGCATGGGCAGTAGGCAGGGGTCTCTCTTGGCTGCTGGGTGCTGAACGCAAGCCATGCCCGAGGTGTGGGAGATGGGGAGCCCCCAGCCTCACGTTCCAGTCTTGGGAGAAGCCCCAGCCTCATGGTGAAGCTGGGCAGAGGACGGAGGCCACCCAAAGGGCAAGGGACAAACCCAAACTCCTCCTGAGGTCAAACCCAAAGAGATGAACCCAAAAGGGCTGGGGGAGAGTGGTGGTGGAAGGCAGGGAGCCCCTGCACCCTCTGCTTAGCCCCATACCCTGGGCGCACTATCTCTAAGCCCACTTTGGGGATGGGCAGTACTGGGGAACCCCCAACCCATGCACTACTGTGCCCCATCAGCACTGCATCCTGACAGCCCCAGTGCCCACACACTAGACCAAGGCACCCTGTCCCCATTCCATCCCCATCCCATTCCCATTCCCATCCCATCCCCACTGCCCCACTGGCTGCAGCGCAGCCCGCCCTCTCGCCTTGAAGATGGAGCTATTTTTATCGGTGCTCAAGAGGGATGTTTCCCAGCAACCTGCATCTCTCCCCGGCTCGAGCACCAGCTGCCGGACGCGGTGCCCGCTCTCAGCCTTCCCTGTGCACAGGGGAATGGACATGGCTGGGAGCTGGCTGCCTGCACGGTCACCACCACCTTTGGGGTGCCACACGTGGACGGCATGTGGCATCTCATGGGTTTTGCTGGATGTAGGTTTTGGCTCACCCAGGCACCGAGGGAGCAGGGTATGGAGGGGTGAAACAAGGGTCGAGCATCCCCCATCTCCCAGGGCTGATTGAAGGGATGTAGTCTGCAGAAGCTGTGCTGGAAGGTGGCAGTGCTGCAGGGATGGGAAGCTCAGTCCCCATGAGGGCACAGGCAGGGGATGTGTGGTGTTCTGGTGTGTTTTCACCCCCAGCTGAAGGTTTGCAGGCGCAGAACAAAGCCGAGAACAAAAGGCAGCCGCAAACCACAGTGGCATCCTCAGTGCTGTGTGGGCAGCCCCGGGAGGTTTCACCCTCACTACTGAGCACCATGGGGTTCCACAGAGGGTTCTCACACTGAAACCATTACGTGTAGCCAGCAGCAGTCCCTATCTCGCCCTGCACGTCCCCAAAACCCGACCTCCTGCTGGTGCACTTAATTCCCATCCTGCCTTAGCCGCTCAAGAGCCCCATCTCCAGGTGTGTGCCCGGGGATTGCAATGTGGAGCATTCCAAAATCAGCCATGCTGGCAGCAGGATCAGCACACATCTGGAGCATCCCCATCCCCAGGTAATGCCACATAGGGAGTGGGGCTTCTGGAGACTGAACTAACCCCATGGGCATGGGATGGAGCAGGTGCCTCCACCTCTCTTGCTGCGGGAAGAGATCGGGGTTCTCCCATCCCCAAAGCACCGCAGCCCCCATTACTTCCTATGTGCGCAGAGCTGGACGCATTCTGGTCCCTGCGGTCCAGGTGGGTGTGGGGTGACACAGCCCTTTTGGGAAAGGCACTGCCACCAAACCCACCCACCTGCGAGCGTAATTAATATTCATCCGTCTCTTCCTAATGGGAAACTGCCTGTGAGTCATGCTGACATTTCCCTGGGACAATGGTAATTAAGCACCTGGGTAAGAGAAATAAGCGGTAATAGAAAAGTTAAGTTTGCTTTAACTGCATCAGTTCTAAGAGGGTTCGGAGAGGAGGGGGGGACGAAAGCGCGTGGCACAGCGGGTGGGAGGCAGCGGCACGCAGCGTCAGCGGCACCGGGCTGTGCCCGGGGGCTGCTCCCGGCCCGGCCCCGCAGCGGTGCAAGGAGGGACACGGGGAGGGGATACGGAGCGGAGAAAGGGGCGACGAAAGCCGCAGGAACAGCGGCTGCGGACGGAGGGCGGCAGTGAGCGGCGGCAGCCTCGTGCTGAGCTGCCGTCGGCCGCACGCTGCGCCCCAGGCGGCAGGCTGGGACAGGAGGGACAGCTCCGTATCGCCTGCCGGAGGTGAAGGGCTTCCAAAGTGAACGGAGCTCGAAGCACACGCAGGAGCTGCCCACGCTGGGTGCGTGCAGCCCGCAGAGCCACCGCACGGTTCCCATCCGTGCATTTCGAGGGGATGACGGGGCGGGAGGTGCGGTGTGCAGCGGACAGGGCTCAGGGGGAACCTCACCGCTCCCCGAAAGGAGGCGGGAGCGGCTTCTGCCCCCAGTGGTTGGGGCAGGGGAGGGGCGGGTCGGGCGTTAGGAGAAATTTCGCCTCGGGAAGAGCGGTGCTGCGCAGGCACAGATTGCCCGGGGGGTGCGTGGGGTTGAGTCACCATCCCCGCAGGCGTTCCAGAACGCGGAGACGCGGCGGTACAGAGCGGAGCGGACAGACCGCGCACAGCCGCTCCATCCCCACCGTTACATAACGCCACGGACCCCGCCGGGGCGGAGCGCTCCCCACGGCCGCAGTGTTTACAGCCGCGCGGCGCGCACCAACCCGCGGGGGGGCACCCGGCCGGACCCGCGCCGCGCTCACCGCCCTCCGCGCCGAGGAGCCCCGCAGGCGGCACGCGCAGCCGCGCCCGCCCCTACGGCCCCGCCGGCCCCGCGCCTCCGCCGCCGTTCCCCCCCCGCGGGATGCACCCCGCCCCGCCCCGCGCCGCGCTCCCCCCCCGGCAGCGCGGTGGTACGGCCCGGCGCGCCGCGATTGGCCGAGCGCTTAAAGGGGCCGGCAGGGCGCGCTTTTCCGCCCTCCGATGCGGCGGCGCGTGCCCCCTCGCCCGCTCGGCGCTGCCCGGCGCGGCGCTCCGCGGGGCCAGGCGGGCGAGGGGGGGGGGGCGCGAGCGGGGCTCCCCCCGCGGCGCTGCCATGGAAACGGCGGACGGCGGCCGCCGAGGGACACAAAGAGCGGCGCGGCGGCGGCGGGCTGCGCGGCGCGGCCCCATGGCGGCGGCGGTGGTGGTGGCGGAGGAGGAGGAGGAGGCTGCGGCGGCGGGCCCGGGGCCGGGCGGTAGCGGCGCGGGGGCTCCTCGGTACCGCCTGCTGGCCGAGATCGGCCGCGGGGCGTACGGCGTGGTGTACGAGGCGGTGTCGAGCCGCAGCGGAGCTCGGTTGGCGGTGAAAAGGATCCGTTGCGACGCCCCCGAGAACGTGGAGCTGGCGCTGGCCGAGTTCTGGGCGCTGACCAGCCTGAGGCGGCAGCACCCCAACGTGGTGCGCTTCGAGGAGTGCGTGCTGCAGCGGCACGGCCTGGGGCAGCGCATGAGCCACGGCAACAAGCGCAGCCAGCTCTACCTGCGGCTGGTGGAGACCTCCCTCAAAGGTACCGCCCCGCACCCGCCCCGACCCCGGCTCCCTCCTGCCTCGGGTTTCACACCCCGGGTCCGTCCCTGTGCCCCCCTCTCTTCGGGGTTCCCTTCTGCCGCGGTTCCTATAGGCTGCTGGGCTCCCCCGATGTCCTCCCCTGGCCTTCCCGCTCTGGAGACCCCCCCTCCCCCATGGGTGCTCTCATTGTATCCCCTTTCTTTCGCTCCCCCTCATTGTCATCCCATTGCTTAAATCCCTCCTGCCCTCAAGCAGAGCTTCCCCTCTCCCCCTGCTTTTCCCCAGTCAGCCCCCATCTTGCTCAGCTCTTCTCCGTCTCTTTCACTTTACAACTTTTTCCCCCACTCAGCCCTGCATTGCCCGCACTGTGCTGTGTCCCCTGACCCCATTTTCTCCCTCAATCTGCTGCTCACAGGGACCCCTCTCCTCCTGCTTTCCCCCTCTGCAGCCCTCCAACCTTGTGTTCCCACTGTCACCTCCTGTCTCGGGCACGTCCCTCTGTGCCTCCATCACACCCCCATTTCTGCTGCTCTGCCCACTGCCACAGCCCTGTGCATGCCCTCGGTCCTTCCCCTGCGCAGCCCCACCTCCTCCAAGCACCCTGAGGCTGTGACCCCACTTCTGTGGTGCACTCTGTGTTCCCATGGCTCTGACACCTTTGGGACCGTTCTCTGTGCTCTACCATCCCTGTTTCTCCACCACTCTGCTGTATAGGGATGGCTGCCACCTTCCCCTGGGTCCCCTTGGCAGCATCACGCGGCTGCTGGGGTCACCTCCTGCCACCACCGATGACTGTGATGGTGACATCTCCAAAGCGCTCCCTCCCTCTGCTCCTTTGGCTGCTGTCAGGCCCAGCTCTGCCAACATGTAGTGAAGAAGTGGAAAAATACTGGAGCCCCATCTCCTGGGTGCGCCCAGTGCCTCTTCAGATTCCTGTGCCCCTTAGGGGCTTGGTGTCCTCGGTGTGGACACTATGGAAGGCTGCAGAGCTGCCCTCTGAGCAGATCCACAGCTCCCAAACCCTTGAGAACATGTCTGGACCTGTGTGTGTCCCCACATGGCCCTGATCCTGGCTTCTTTTCACTCCTCATGTTCACATCCAAGGCAGTGTCCCCAACAAGGGCACTACCCTATTCTTTGTGCACCCCTGCGGGGTGGGTGCCTGCCCACTGCATGGAGAGCTCCTTATGGTTGGGGTCTCTTGCCCCACTTAGCCAGCATGCCTCAGGGAAGGCTTTTGGGGGCTGTCAGTGCTCCCCACCCATCTGCAGGCATGTGGAGAGCCCTCTATTCCTTGGAGAATTACCTCCCCTGCTGCTGGGAGAGCTTTGCTTGCCT
The DNA here is from genome assembly GCA_037305975.1 of Chrysolophus pictus. Lineage (NCBI taxonomy): Eukaryota > Metazoa > Chordata > Aves > Galliformes > Phasianidae > Chrysolophus > Chrysolophus pictus. The sequence continues at coordinate 4,252,202 of CM074595.1, forward strand.
CAGTCCCACTTCAGCTTCTCCCTCTTCGTGCCTGCCTTCCAAACTGTGTTATCTCTCGGTCCCATGCAGGGGCAGAGGCTGTGCTCACCACCTTCCTCATCTTTGGGTTTGATACCATACTGATAAATATTGTTACAGCAGAGCCGGGAGAGCCCCTGAGCTGTGCATGTTCCCCTCTTGCCCACAGCACTCCTGGCTGAGGCAGCAGTGGGCACGTGGCCGTGCAGCCGTGCCATTCTGCACGACCGCAGCATGGCTATTTACAGGCTGCACAGATGCTGTGCCAAGGCGCCCGGCTCAGGGTGTGGGGGGGATTAATCTGAGGCTCTTTCTACTGTCGGGATACCAGGCTATGCCAGGTTGCAGCTACAGTGCTCAGCCATCATCTCCATCGTGTTAAATTGATTATGCCACGTCTCATTTGGGGCAGAATGCAAAAAGGCAGTGCAGTGTGCTGAGCCTCGAGGAGAGGTATGGACTTGAGCAATGTGCTCAGTGCCCTGATGTGTGCACACCTCCAGGTCTCGTGCATGGCTGTGTGCGCTGTTAGCTGCTCCTGACACACAGCAGTGATGGGCAGAGCTGCTTTGTTCAGTGAGCAGAGCTGGGGCTGTGCTCCATGGCACGTCGCCCATGGGTCCAGGTGCCTGGCTTCGTGCTGCTGGCTCCCTTCTCTCCAGTACAGCATCTTTGCACAGTGGGAGTTAGAGGTTCCATGCAGCACTGGGGAGTGGGAGGCTGGTTCTGCTGGCATTAGGTTGTTCCCATTGATGCTAAGCAAATTAGCAAGCTGCTAATGAGCTCCCAGGACAGGCTGCAGGGTGGTGGCTGCGAGGATGGAGGGATGCACACTTGGTGCCAGAGCTCTGGGCTCTTGTCTGTATCCCTTCAGCTCTTGGCAGCTTGTCTTGCTAAACTCTCATCTTTAAGAAGTGACTTGCCAGCTCTTTATGTTTAAAGCTGTTTGTTTTGAAGGCAGGAAGATGATTTAACAACTCAAACACTTTCACATTATAGAAAGAAAATGAGGAAATATTACTCTTGGCTTCAACCTCTCCCAGCAGCGCTCCACCCAAAGTGAAGTGCACGGTGTTCACAGCTACTGCTGGGTCAGCGGCGTCCTCCCTGTGCCTGCAGAGGTGTGGGGCCGCATCTTGAATCTGAGCCTTTGTTATGCTGAGCCCAAACCTCGGCATGTCGGAGCCAGCGGGTCTTTGCTGCTTTCCCCCTGGGATGGGGCTGCTGGGAAATGCTGTCTCCTCCCACCTGCGTGCTGTGCTGTGATGCTCCCAGCTCTGTGCACATGGCACTGCTGTGGTTCCTCGTGCTGCTGGCTGACAGGAGCTCCCGACCCCCTTGTGCTCAGCATTTTGCAGACCCCAGGTGGGAGCTGTTGCTCCCCCCACATCCCAGCCCTGCTGAGGGCAGGGAGGTGCAGCCAAATCTTTGTGTTGTGCAGGATTTCATTTCCATAGCAGTAGCCATGGATACAGACTGTTTGTGCAAATAACCAGTATTCCCACCCACACCAATCGCTGACCACTGTGGATGCCAGAGAGCCTGGGGCTCGGTGGTGCTGGTAGTGCTTGGCTCTACCTGCTGCTGGGAGTTTGCTTTCCCAGATGGTCTGCAGGCCTTTGCTAAGAGAGAAAAAAATAACTTGGTAAAGTAGGTGGAGTTCTTTAAGTGGTTTCCAAACACTCAGACTTGCCTGTGCTTTGCTGACTGTGGTAGAGGCAGTTGGATCCATCAGCATGGCTGAGATTGCACTTAAACATAGTTGGCTACTTGAGCTTCCAGTTTGTCCTCTTTGAAGACCTGTTGGTGTTTCACTAGAGCTGTAGGAAAGTGGCAGAGCTCTCTCAGCACAAACACAGTGCTTAAGCAGCATGCATCTGGCCTGAGAGCAGCTGCAGGACTCTGGCCCTGGCAGTGTTAAGTGTGTGGGTGACTCCACTGCTTCCCTGGGCAGCCTGTCCCAGTGCACCTCGTTCCTAAAACCTTTACTATCTGCATAAAGCAGCCTCGTGTCTTGCCCTTGTTCTGAGTTAGTGTGGACACTTCCAACGTGCCTGTCAGAACTCACTCTTTGTTTTTTTTTTTTGCTCTATTTTGGTAAGGTGAGAGGATCCTGGGCTACGCGGAGGAGCCTTGCTACCTCTGGTTCGTCATGGAGTTCTGTGAGGGGGGGGACCTCAACCAGTACGTGCTCTCACGGCGGCCCGACCCTGCGACCAACAGGAGCTTCATGCTGCAGCTCACCAGTGCCATCGCCTTCCTGCACAAGAACCACATCGTCCATCGGGACCTGAAGCCAGACAACATCCTGATCACAGAGAAGTCCGGCACCCCGGTTCTCAAGGTGGCTGACTTTGGGCTCAGCAAGGTCTGTGCTGGTCTGACAGCTCGAGGCAAGAAGGGTGGCCACGAGAACAAAAATGTGAATGTGAACAAGTACTGGCTGTCTTCAGCTTGTGGCTCTGATTTCTATATGGCCCCCGAGGTCTGGGAGGGGCACTACACTGCCAAGGCTGACATCTTCGCCCTCGGTATCATCATCTGGGCCATGATTGAGAGGCTCACCTTCATTGATGCTGAGACCAAGAGGGAGCTGCTGGGGACTTACATCAAGCAGGGGACTGAGATTGTGCCCGTTGGGGAAGCGCTGCTAGAAAACCCAAAGATGGAGCTGCACATCCCTCAGAAACGCAGGACTTCCATGTCTGAGGGGATCAAGCAGCTCCTGAAAGACATGTTGGCTGCTAACCCACAGGATCGACCTGATGCCTTTGAGCTTGAAACCAGAATGGACCAGGTTACATGTGCTGCTTAAATTCAGGGCAGGGCACTGCTGTGCTTTGCAGCTGGGTAAGTGATCGGTAGTTTTTATATTATTCTGTCTGCTGTCCAGCCTGTTAATGCACTTTGTAGTGACACAATGGAGTCCTTTATGTTCCCAGAGCTATTTCTATAGTGACTCATCAGAGCTCTGTTTCTGAGTGGTGGTTTTTTTCCCACCTATTCTGTTGCAGCAGTACAGTAGAGGTGAGGAGTAGATGAGCAGCTGCATGTCCTGGTGATGCCCAAGCACAGCTCTGCTCCTTGGGTCTGGGCTGGGGAAGCACACTGAAGACCCCGACATCAGCTTTGGGTGTGTTGGTCCCTTCCAGAGACAGGGAAGGAGCTGCCCCTTCTGTCACTTCCATGTGCTGTGATTTCAGCAAAGCTATGAGAGCTCTTACCTCTCAAACATGGTGCTCCTTCCCCACTGGTAGGGCAGGGCAGCTCAGGTCTTGGCTGGCCTGCTGGGGAGGCACTGAGCTGAGTGGCAGGTGGGTTCTGGCACAGACAAGACTGTTTTCCTTGTTTTCATTTGCAAAGCATGTGCATCCATCTCATTTCATTTCCTTGCTAAAGGCAGGACTTCGGTGCCAAGCACAGTTGCATAAACCCAGTGGGATGCTTTGGTGTTTAACATCCGAGCTGAGACCTGAGTCTGCTCAGGAAGGAAGCTTACAGAACATCTGTGTTCAGATGGAGCTTAGTTCATGCAGCATCCCCCCCCTTTTCCCCCAGGCTCAGGTCCTAAATAGTCCTGAACTTGGCTTCTTCTGCATCCTGGTCCTTAGTGGGGGTCTGGAAGGACACCCACGAATGTGGGATAGCTGGCTGTTACTCACCAGTGACACCAAAGGAATGAGCAGTGCTGCCTTTATGATAAAGCTGTCTGTAAACAAGAGCTGTTACTATGGGATTCTCCGGCCAAACACTTCAATGAAACTGAAAAATGACAGATTACATGGTGAGGCAGATATCTTTCCAGCCATGGTCTTTCACGGGCTGCTTCAGAGCTGGATGGTGCTACTCCCTGATTCTTACTACCAGAAACCAAACAGATCCTTCTGGATCAAAGTGAACCACAGATACAAGAGGGCAAAAAGAGCCAGAACTGCTGCTGCCATTGGCAAACACCCAGCTGTCAGCCTTGTGGTCAATGGCTGTGTGCCATCCACTGCCATTGCAGGGTGCAATGGGGAAGGAGAGGGCACTTTGGCAGGTGTTGCTCCAAATTCTCTTTGCTGCTCATCTGAATGTTCCCAAGCTCATGAGGGATGATGTGCCATCCGTGCTTTGTGGTGTGCCACATAGGTTCTGTGCTGCCTCCAGCTTCTCTTGGTGGTCCTCTGCCTGGGACTGCTGCACTCCAGCAGCCAGTATGGACTGTGCCTTTAGGGGATGGGCTGCTGGGGCTTATCCAACTCCTGGCACCCTTACTTTCTGTAGGAAGTGCTGGATGTGTTCCCCAAAGTGAACCCCAAGGAAACAGGAATACAGAAATGGGAAGCCCCTTTGGTAGGTGTGGTGTCATCCCTGCTGGTTTGTCCAGATTGTCCATAAACTGCCTCCTTTGCTCTCCTAGCACAAAATGCACTAAATCCCTCAAAATTTCCACTGCGAGTAATTGATGTGATGTGACAGAGTCTGCCAGGGGCTGGGGTTTGGTGCTGGTCCTGGTGTGAACGTGGGGTGGGGATTAGAGCCATGACCTGTAGGAATGCGAGTGCTTCAGGCATGAAAAAGTCCAGGGTGCAGAGCAGGACACCCCACCTTGCACCCTGGGGCGAGGGATGAGGCTATTAGCAGGGCAGGGATGTGCCTGCTCAGAGCTGTGGCTGTGCAGTGAGGGTCAGGCTTTGCTGCTGCCATCTGCGATCACTCGCCTGCTGACATGATGCTGCTGAGTTATGCAACCAGCCCGTGCCCTCCGGGGAAAATTCATCCTGCGCATATCTGCAGAATAGTACATGCAGGGATAACAAACATGGAGGGGACAGTCCTACCCTGGGGCTGTTTGCATAAAACCCAGCTGCCTTCTCAGCCCCCCTCCATCCGTCCGCCATGAGCTGCCACTGATTGTCTGGGGGTGACGCAGCTGCAGTGGAGATGCTGTGCTTACATAAGGCAGCGTGGCCCAGATAGGAGCCTGGCACTGGCCGTATGCTCCCTGCAAACCCACAGCCGTGCACTGTGCAGCAAGGAGCATTCCTCTGGTGTGCTTTTGTAGGGCAGTGGAATTGTCTGTGTGCTTTTCCTATAGGGCTTCTTAATGCATCGTGTATGCGGATGTTCAAACCAGCCTACCTCTGGCTACTGTGGGGCTTTCATTTAATGCAAAGCTTAAGTCGGAAGCTTGAGAAGCTTAAAATGGGATTTAGGGCAGGGCCTGAATTCTGCTCTCAGGTAATTTAAGTTGACCGGGAAACTGAAGTAACCTCTCCCTGCTTAGTTTGGGTATTGCATGCAGTGCAGGGCTGTGCAGCGAGGTCCCCTTCCCAACAGCCTCAGCCTCTGTGCAGACCTGGCCCACATGGTGACCTGGAAAACTGTAACCTTGATCCTGGAAATCAGATTTTCACCTCTTCTGATTGTGCTTTGCATCCCAGCAGCTCTGCCTTCAGTCCTGCTGCGGATGCTGCACAGACCTGCTGCTCACTGTGCCTCTTGTTCTGTTATCTTGCAAAACAGAGGGATTTGGTGTCAGCTCCCAGCCAGCTCTGTGCTTCTGGCCTTGCTTTCAGCTGAGCCTGGGGTGAGATGAGCTTATCACTGCCTGCACCCCAAGGCAGCAGCGTGTCCTGCAGAGGTGGGTGGCATTCCCTGGGGATAACATTCTCTTTTCTGAGTGTTGCTTCCCCATCTCTTGCAGTACGGGTTTATCCAAAGCCTGAGTTTGCTGTTCCCACAAATGTGCCTTTTGGGCAAAGGGTCAAATGCCTTTCTTACACATCAGTGGTTGGGTTGTGCTGAGTACCTGCTGATAGTCTCCTGATTGCCATGTGACAGCCCAGCCCTGACTGCAGCAAAAGCAGTATTTCACCCTTCCTTACTGATACAGGGAAGCTCCCTGTAAACTGGAAAGCAGCTGGATCTGGAGTTGTTTTGCTGTGCCTTGCTGCCTTTCATACCCAGGGACCTCCATTCACCCATCAGCAGTTGGAGCTCACACACAGGTGCAGTCCCCTCCTTTCTGGGTTGGTTTCTTGCAGCTCTGCCCTCATCTCCTCTTCCCCTGGGTCCCTTGTGGGTGTCAATGTCTGTGCCCATCATTCTCATAACTGCCTTCCCAGGCAGTGTTTGTGCAGGATGCATTGGGCACTCATTAGCCAAGCTCATAGATCCATAGGTGCATAGAATGTCCTGAATTGGAAAAGACCCCTGAAGATCATGCAACACCTGGCTCCACACAGCACACCCAAGAAGTTGTTGAGGTGTGTGGTGCAATGGGAGTCTGTGTGCTGCTCACTAATCTTGTCCACAGAAAGAAGGGGATTACAAAGGGAGCAAGGGGCAGCATCACCCACCACCACAATTTGACATGTAAGAAAATGTGTACTTTTAATTTCTGTAAGGTGCCAAACTGCAGTGGTTTTGTTTGGTGTGGAAGGCAGCTTGTTCTGTAAATCATACTCTGTAGTAAAATAGGTGTGATTTTGGGGAATAGAAGGCAGGAATGTGAATGCAGAGTGATTTGGGCTGGGCAGAGGTGCTACCCTCAGCTGCCCTGCTTTGCCCTATGTTCTGACACATTCTGGTGTCAGCTGAAAGTAACTGCTGGCATTTGCCTTGTTCTGTTTGCATCTGCAAAATCATAGAAACAGTGCAGCAGGGCTGATACTGAGCAAGCTCATCTGTGCAGTGGCACCTCTCTCTGATGAGCACATCTGCACAGACACCTGAGCACTGTCAGTAAACAGCTGACCTGTAGGAATCCACCTCTGAAGGGCAGAGATTTGTGCACATCAGAAATGGCTCTGGTTGTGAGCTGCAAGGGAGAAGGCTGCTGTTCTTGGGTAGGTTGTATCTGTTAGGGCATCAATAAAAGTGCCATGATGCTGCTGGAAGGGACCTCATCAGCATGTCGGGGAAATGTGTTTGGCACAGTTTGTCAGTCGTGGCATGGACAGAGCAAGCCATGGGGTGACGACAGCAAGGTCAGTTCCTCTTGGCTGTGGCAGCAGCTGCAGCACCTCTGGGCCACCCTGCAGGGCAGCAACATCCTTCAGGCAGTGTTACATCCATCTGGAGGGGAGCAGAGCCCTGGGCAGGGCTGGATGGCTGCACCTCTGGCAATGTGTGGAGGTACTTTGCTGTTGTGAGTCCCACATCCCTTCAGGGAAGGCTCTGGGATTGGATTGAAGGGAGCTGCCAAGGAGCCCTGCACATGTGTTTGTGGAAGGACATGGGGGTACAATGGGCTCTCAGCCCCCCTCCCTCGCACCCTGCATCCCCACACAGGGCTGGAAGATGTGAGCACAAGGAGCTGCCAGCTTATGTCCTCATGCCTTGGTGAGACCCTCTGCTACCCTGAGGACCACGTTTTCATCTCCATCTGCCGTAAGCTGCATGTTAGTGTCATCCTCATCAGTGCTGCGTGAGGGCTGTGGGCTGCTGGTTCGTGTTCTGCTGATGCTGAGTGAACATTCGAGCTGATTAAAACTGGAAGTGGCGTCAGCAGGGGTATTAAAAGCTCTTAAACAAGCCCAGAAACAACGTGCGTCAATGCAGCGAGCTTGGAAGCAGTCAGACCAGGATCTTCCTTGAACTGCTCCGGGGAGGCATGAATAGCAGTAGCACAGCCCTACTTGCTGATGGAGCTGCACCACAGGAGGAATCTTCCGGACAATTCTTCACTCTGTTGCTCCTGCCCTGGTGTCCCAGTGCCTCCCACAAGACACAGAACAGCTTCTTTCTGATCCCAGCTGAGTGCAGGCAGCCCTGGCCTCTTCCTTTAAAAGTGGATTCTGCAGGCGTGGATTTCTTTAATGAGATTTCCTGGGACTGAGGGATTTGAATCATTTGCTGGGTAGTGGCCATGACACAATTTGTCCATGGAGCTGGGGTGACATGGTTGTGCTCCCAGCACTGTGAAGGGGAAACCAAATTCCCCATTTTCTCCATGGTCTCCAGAACTGAAGTTTGGGGGGAAAATTCAACTGTTGTTAGTTAGGGGAAAACTATGTCACAAAGCAGCATGCTGCCTTAGGCTTGAAGGTTTGTGCATTGTTTAACCAGGAGAAAAAAAGCTTCTGTGCAGAGCTGAGCTCTGCCTTCCCTGAGTGTGGTGCAGGGTTGCCCCTCTTGCCCCCAAATCCAGGCTCTGAGCATCCTCAGGGGCTGCACTGGGTGTACCACTGCTCTCGGTTGCATCCAAGTGGATTTTAGCAGCCTCTTGCAGAGCACTCAAGAGCCTGAGCTGCTGCTGACGCACAGGATGAGAGGTTCAGTGTGACCCCAAAGTCATGGTGTGTTCTGTCTTTCTGCTGTGCTCAGTCACATACAGGTCCTTAAGGATGGTGCCATCAGGGGCAGTGCTGGGGCTTTACCTTGCAGCCCATTTCTTTAGTTAAAATTTGCTTAAAAAATCATAGGATACCGAGTTGGAAGGGAGCCACAAGGATCGTAGAATTGCTTGAGTTGGAATTGACCCTTAAAGGCCATCTGGTCCAACCCTATGGCAGAGCACAGGGACACCCACAGCTCCATCAGTGCTCGCAGCCCCCCAGCCTGACCAGAGTGCCTGCAGGGATAGGGCACCCACCTCCTCTCTAGGCAGCCTGTGCTACTGCTTCACTGCCCTTATTGTAAAGAACAACTTCCTAATAGCGAACCTAAATATCCCTGCTATGTGTGGAGAGTTCCCCAATTCAGTGATTGATTGTATCTTCTCCCATTGCACAGCATCTCCTAACTGAAGAACTAACATCCTACAGGCAGTATAATTAATTAATTAAAGTAGGGGAGCAAAGTCTCACTGCAGAAACTGGGACAAAACCATGCACATATCTGATCTCTGTTTCTCCTTTCTTGTTTTTCCTGCAGGTTTATTTACCAGGGACCCATCATCTCTATTACGTGCAACAAGGGGCGGCGAAGATAAGGGAACGTGACAATACAAAAGATCCTCGGTCTCAGGATCTCTGGCAATGTGAAATGTTTGGGTGTTTGTTTTGTTGGTGAGCAGTGTTTTGGGGGCACACAGGGGCTGCAGGGGCACAGGCTGGGCACTGTCGTGCTCCAGACTATTGAATGAGATCCAGAGCACAGAGCTGCCCTGCCCAGCCCTCCCCATGTCCCCCTGCTCTGCAGTTGGACTTGATAGGAGTTAACAGACAGCTGTGGTCTGCTGCCAAACAGGATTGCTGAGCTCAGCCAGGCACAGGTTGGGATTTAAAGCTATTGTTTCCACCTAAAAAATGGGTTTGCAGCTGGAATGCATTGCTTTAGAGGTGAATCTTACAGAGCGTGTGTTGCAAGCAGTAGAATGTCTTCAATGCCAGGCAGCTTCTGGGTAGGTGCATGCTGCCTGCACTAGAAACAGCTGTTAGGTATAGAGTAGCATAAGCTGGGAAGGCACTGGGGAGTCAGCACTGCCCTGTGAGGGACAGACCCTTCTCTCCCTAATCTGGGTATCACTAGTGATGTTTGTTAGGGGCACGGAGCTCATGGGGAGTGTGTAGGTACACTTTGTGTACAAGAGAAAAAGAAAACAATCCACTACTCTGAGCCATTTGATGCCAAACTTCAGTTGTGAGGAGCGGTGCTTGGGAGAGGAGGTTTGGCCTCAGTGGCTCATGGGCTGGATTCTGGCCTGCTGTAAAACACTTTTTCCTTCTAGGTAACTGTCTTAATAAAGTAAAAGGCTGGTTGTAGTTGCTTGGTTGTAGTCAATACAGCTCAGGTAAGGAGACTGGAACCTCAGGCTGATCAGTTAACACTCAGTCTCTTTGCCTGTATTGTAGCAACACTAACACTCTGGGCTGTGCTGCTTGTCTTCAGATGTTGCTCACTGTAAATGCAGTGTACAGCACCACCTCTTTTCCAACCTCTGGGGCCTGGACAAGCTAAAATGCTTCCTGCTGAGCTGACAGTGTCAGCATCAGTCTGGGGGGGTAGCATCACTGCCACTGTTCAGCCCCCACAGCACCAGGGCTCAGACAGAAGAGGGTCCCTTGGATCCCACTGTCCCCACAACTGTTGGCATTGCCCCTCCCCTGGGCAGAGTTGGATGGCCCCACTCATGCCTAGCATTGCCCCAAGGGCTGTGGTGAGCTGAGAACTGATCTCTCTTGTTCACAGTACAGTGTTAGTGCCCTACTCCAAACCTTTGTTCTTCCACCCAGTAGAGCTTTTGTTGCTTATTGACTGTTGCAACCCATCCATGGCATGAACTGGTGCATGCAGAAGGCTCTACCACCCCCACCCCATCCTGCTCATGGTTTACTCTTCTGGAAGGGCCCCTTGCTGGGAGAAGTGAGCTTTCCAGCAGGAGGTCTGCATGCAGGACATGGAGGTGGGAGGTGAGCACTGGGGAAGTACCCCCTTCTGGCCCATTGCAGATTTGGGCCATCTTCAAACCACACGTCTTCACCTCAGCTTTTGCATTTCAGATGTGTTTGTAAAGCAGCTTGATGTTAGCGAGCTAGACCGTAGTGCCTTACTTAGGAGTTAGCAAACACTTCCGAGGACAAGCCCTAGGCTGCCAGCCTTTGGCCAACGTGGATGTTTCCCTGTTAATTTGCCCTTTTCAAAGCATTTCTCCCTGATGATTTTGCTGCTGTTTGCGCTCGATTTCCTGGACTGTAGATGAAGCTGCCTTGTGTTTACAGCTCCTAGCACCTCTCCTCCAATTGCTTTAGCCCAGACCAAACTTGTTCTGTGGAATGAGGTGGCAGCATCGGGTGTCTTTCCCCACCTGGAACTGTTGAGCATCGTCTGCAGGCTGAACCCTGCAGAGGGAGTTTTTGGCATTGGGCTGCGTCGCTGGGAATGTTCAAGCTTAGGATAGCAACTCCAAGGCTGGGACCAGGGCAGCTCCACCTCCTGGCTGGAGCAAAGCATCCAGGTATGGAGGGGGTTGCTGTTATGGGGGGATCTGAGTGCCCTCCTGCTGCCCTTTGGGCTTTGTGGGGTCCGAGCTGAGCCCAGCGCTGGGGGTGATTGTATGAAACTGTTTACTTCTGACTGCTGTTTACAAGAGGGAGGTGGGTTGGGGGGTGGGGTGGGGAACAAGCCAAGCCTCAGGAGGATTGGGGAACACATTATCTGCACCAGCCTGCAGCAGGGCTGGCTGTCAGCACCATGTGGGTGTGCTGGACTCTGCAGGCAGCGTCAGTCTGCGGAGAGGAGAGCAGAGGGGTTAGGTGAGCTCCCCTGTGCTGCTGTGTTTGAGGCTTAATGGTGCTAGTGCCAGATAAGAGTTACCCTCGTGGTCTTCCTTTACTCCTCAGGACCCAGCTCCTTCACATATCAGAGGCTCCCAGAGCCTTCCTGGAGCAATAAGATTTTAAACAAGCATTTACCATCGTTGTGGAAATCCTCCGTTGCGTGCGTCGTATGTCTCCTCTGTATGCAGTACTGAGGCTGGGTTTAAGCCTGCTGATTGCCATGGGAGGAACACGAGCTGCATGCTCCATGCTGCAGTGTGACAATGCCACGTCCCACCTGTGGGGCACAGGGACACCCACTCCTCATTGAGGGCAGAAGGCTTAAACCCAGACTCCAAAGTAAAGTTAATAATACTAGGTAAATGAATCTGTATTACTTCCCTTTTTTTTTTTTCTTGCACATAAGCTGGTGATCTAGGACCTATGTGTGAACAACTTTATATAAATATTTTTTGTACTTGGTTTACTTGGGTTGGTATGAGACCTTCTATTTAAGTTTTGAACACTGTGGATACCCTAATGCGTATGAGTGGCAGAGGCTTTGTAAATTAAGAGACGTTTGTGTGAATAAAGCTGTTTGATGGGGTTGAAAAGCCACACCATTTGAAACTGAGTTCCGTGCATTTGTTCCCAGCTGTGCTGTTGGCAACATGTTTGTATGGGCAGGACTCCCCACACAGCTAGAGGGGGTTACATCCACCAGGGTTGGACTTGGAGAGCCAAAAAGCATGAGCAGCCCAGCCTGCCACCAACAAGGAAAATACCTCACAGAGCTGATACTTCAGTAGCTACAAAATGCTGCCTGTCCTTGCACAGATGCTCTAGATGCACAAGCCAAAACTAACCCTTCACAGCACCTGGAGCCCCCGTGCCACCATTGGCATCCACAATAGGAAGAGCTCAGTGAGGATGAGCTGTGACAAGAAGAAACTCTCCTTCATGCAGGGAAAGGCAGCCAGTGATGTTGTGAGTGCCAAGGACATGAGGCCACCTCTGAACAGGCAAAGGGTCACGGTGTCCTGGGACATAGGGGCATGCTATGCCCTTGCGTGACAGCTCCCCTTGTCCAGCCATCACCACTGTGCTGCATAATTGCTGCCAACAAACACCAAAGTAGATGCTTCCAGCCCCATGGGGCTGGCTGGTCCCAGCTCCCATGATGTTAACAGGCAAGTGCTGGGAGCAAGCTGCGTTCCTCCCAGGTGTCCCAGGCACCAGGTGGGGAACCCTGGGGCTGAAGGGCATAGTCTGTGGGTGACACACACCCACAGTGTGGGCAGTGAGGGCAGCTCTGGTGTTCAGAGCCCCAGTCCCATCCTGGAGCAACCTTCCTGCAGGGGGGGAAGAGGCTGGAGGAGCTGCAGGAGCTCTGGGCTGGCTGCAAGCAGTGGTAACACAGCACAGGTGGATCATTTGCTTACGTGAAAGCACACACACAGCAAAGCCCAGCTCTTCTGTACTAGGAACACAAGTCCTTGTAGGGGCACAGCTGTAGCAGCTGTTTTCCAGAGTGCAGCCCTCAAGAAGTCCTGCTTTCTTACATTTCCTAGAACAGTTTGTCAAAACCAGAAACCTATCTGTGTAACAAGGCAATCACCAGTGCAGCTGCCTCCTCGCACAGGAAGGTGTCAGCCCATTTCCCACTAGCAGAGCACATGCATGGATGGACCATTGGTCCCTTGGTGCTCCCCAGCCTCCTTGGAGCAGCAGAAAATACTTGCTGCTGGGATTTCCCCATTTTAAGCCACTCTGGTTAGGGGTTGATGGCAAAACGTGCTTTGCTTCTGGGAAGGTAGCAGCCCCCATGACAAGCTGTCCTCCAATGCCCTCAACAACACGGTGCTGTTAGCTTGATCCCTGCAAATGTGGTGATGGAGCTCGGGGTTGGAAGCCAGGTCAGCTGGCACACGTGCCACCACACTGCAGTGAAGGTGCAGGAACAGGTGACCATGCAGCCTACAGGCAAAAAGCTTTTAAACATCATTAGCAGAAAGAGCTTGGTGTCAGTCACAAGGAGAAACATTTCACTCTAGATTTGCTCTCTGGAGACCTATTTCATATGCAAAGAGGGCTGCTAAACTCCACAAAGACACTTCAGTTACTTGAGAGCTGAAAAAAAATATACCCCAACAATTCCTGGCCCTTCATCAGCCAGGCACGAGTACCTGCAAGAGCTGCACATGGCAAAGCCACAGGCAGGAGGAAGGCAGCAGAGCCAGGGCAGGATAGGCACCAAAGAGACAACCAATGGTCACTGTGGTCAGCACAGCCCCAAGGCCACCGGAAAGACCGAACATCAGCAGCCGTGAGATGCTGCCGTCACCACTGTGTGACTCCTCTCCCTGGAGCTGCTGTGACACACGTGGTGGAAACATTTTCAAGAGCCTGCACTCCACAGAGGCTCCAGCACTTGCAGAGCAGGAGCGTGAAGTCACTCAGTGCAAAGCACAAGTCCATATTTCTCTCAAGATCTCTCGAGCTTTCCAGGCAGTGAGCACTTCAGTCGTCCACGCTGGACCACTCCGGTCCCGTGGGTGGGAGGAGAGCGAAGCTCATGCTGCAGCATAGGACATCCATCTCGCCTCATCCCTGCGCTGATGAATAGCTGTTCTACCCAGTGTCAGGCTGCAGCAAGTAGAGGATGAACAGCCTAACGCTGCACAAGCCCACACACTGCATTTAGCTGGGGGATGACTCAGACGGGGCTCTTCATGCTGGAAGAGGTGACGATGACACGAGGGCACGCTGGTGAGCGTGGGCTCTGCTGCCCATGCCATATTGCTGCAGGAGGACAGCAGTGGGTCTTTGGCTCAGGGATGGGGCAGCTCTGGTGCTCTGCCATTACCTCCCCACTGTGGATGGTGTTGGGGTGTCACTCATTAAATAACCCCTGCCCCATTGCCCACAGCACTGTAACACTTCTCCAGCACAGCCACTCCATCCTTTCTCATGCAGAAATCTCTCTCAACAGCCCTAGGGATGCTGGGGTACCCAGGGCATCAAAGCAGGCAAGAAGCATCACCCAAACCACCCCAAAATGAAACCACAGCTTCAGAAAAGAAAGATAGCCAAGGCAGAAAAACAGATCTATTTTTGCCTGGCATCCACCCAAACACACACTGGTGGGGCTGCACAGGGGGGCTTTGCACACAATGCAGGTGGGTATCAGCTCCTCTAACAAAAGACCCTCATCCCCAGCTTGTTTCCTGGCAGAACTAATGGCCTGTGCTCCTCCGGGAATCGAGCACTTGCAAAGAGATGTGTTGGGAGGCAGCAGCAAGGGAATGAATTAAGACGTTATTTCCTCTGCCAGAGATGAGATCTTTAAACAAGCCTTTCAGCCAAGAACTTTAGTATTTTTTTTTTTCCTTAAGGTTTTGCATGGGAATCTTGTTCTCCAGAATTGCATCCGCCTCCAGCCCCGCTTAGAGCTGCCAAAGCCTGTGCTTCCCTGGGGACCAGCCTGCGAGCAGCAGAGATGGATGAGTTGACTTCACCTCCGCCCTCCTGCCGCCAAAGCCAGGGCTTTGCAGCCTTCCCCAGCCCTGTGGATGAGCCTTGGGTACGCAGCTGTGCTCTGAGCACCTCTACATGCTTCTGCATCCCTGTGCCCAGTGCAGGTTGACGTGCCAGCCTCGGGCAGGTGATCATAAGCAGGACAGAGGCTGCAGCTCTGTGCTGAAGGTGCTGTGCTCTGTGCCAGTCCTTGCTCCCTGTTCTGCATTCGAGCATGCGTGACCTCTTTAGGAGGTTTTCACGGAAAAAGGGGGCACGCATGCTTCTCTGCTTGCATAAGCCTGCCAGTAACAGCCAGCTTGTGGGATCTGGGACACGACAGCCTGCCTTCAGCTTGTGCTCAAGGACATCTGTTTCACAAGGCGCAGCACGGTCCAAGGATACCCAAACGGGCTTTTGATGAGCTTTCAGTCAGATAACTTGAGCTCCCACAACCCCACTTCATCTTCCTGAGATGCATCATCTGCAAACCCACCTCCACTGCAGCCTGCAGCTCAGAGGATCTCTCACACCCACCAAAGTGTCTGAGATCTTACATCAATGTCACCACCAGGGAGAGGAGGGTCTGTGGCCCCCGGACTCCCCTTAGTGCCAAGAGCTGCCCAGCCACCAATGGGTAAGCGAGGAAACCAGAGCTGACAGACAAAGGCTTCCTTACCTGATGGAGTCCCAGGCACTCAGCTCTGCCCATTGCAGATCTCCTGGTTGAGCACTGAGCCAGGACTGGACCATGAAGGATTTTTACCCCAAAGCAGCCTTCAACCCCACACACATCTCAGCAAGCAGCTCTCCCAGCTCAGCCTCCTCCCAGAGCATTATTAGTAGGTGCAATGAGTTAGAGATAATTGCTGCTTAATTGCAATTAACTCCTTCCTGGCCTGATCCAGCTGGAGTTCTTCATCTCAGAAAAGCCATTCTCCCACTGGAGCTCCCTTAGAAAACTTAGCTCCCTCTTCCTTCTCAAAGCGAGCCTTCTGAATCACGTCCTAATGAGCAAATTGAGTTGAATGGTGTGTGGTTTAGATTTTGGGGATATAATCTATCTGGAACGTGTAATTTATTTCAGGTGTATGAGGCACTAGTGAAACTGGGAGCAAGCAGTGAGTAAATCAATCACACCCTGAGATCCAGGGAGCTGAAGAAGCCCAGTGCAGACAGGCAGCTCCTGTGGGGTCAGCCAGATATGAGATATAGGTACGGTCGAGGGATACAGGGACACAGCCAGGAGGCCTGGAGGAGGTGGTGACGCTGGGAATCCTTCCAACAGTGCTGCCAGCAATGGATGCAGGAAAGTGGCAGAGCAGGAGCAGACCTCTGTTCCTAGGGCCACACTGCAGCTGCTGCTGCCCAAAGAGCTGCTCCAAACCTGTGTCTGCTGCCAGCAGCCCATGGCCCCACCTTCACCCAGGAGACCTGACCACCCCTGTGCAAAGCAGAGAGGAAGAACCACGCACTTGCCAGTGACAAAGTCCATCACCCTCCCTGCTCCTCTTTGCAGCAGATTACTATTTCATAATGCAATAGATGTGAAATATGAAGACAGAAATTGCCAGCGACTTTTAATTTGGATTCTGCCAATTTCTCTGTTTCAGCTATTGATTTTCCATAAAGATGAATTCCAGCTTCCAGGTCTCTCTGACAGGCACTATCTGGGTGTTTTGTTTGCTCCGAGGGTAGAAATACATGTTTTATTAAGTGTCAGAACTCGCTAATGAGAAGAGGGAGGAAAATCAATTGTCTGCTTATATCTTGATCTTAAAGACTAACAAGTTCTCTATTTTGATGCTGTGGTCAGGAGGACAGGGCAGAATGACAAATGGTAAACAGCAGCTGTCAGCTTCTCAGCAGTGGTAGCTCAGCTGATGAGAGGGGAGGGAGAGGAGTGTATGAAGTTTGATGGCTTCAAACACATTTTGTATTAATTCGGAGAAACTCAGGGAACTGTAAAAAATCCTATAGTTGAATCGATCTCTGATGTAAAAATACTGAAAATATTGGAGACTGCAAGCAGGTTTATGCTCATGTTCCTAAAATCAAGACAGAAACTTGGCCAGCTGTTTAGGATAGGGGTAACCAAAGGAATTTCATTTCTCCATTCTAATTTGAGATGAAGATTCTCACTTATGCTGGTGAGAATCACAAGCAAGCTCAGTGCAGCAGTTTCAGCAACAAATCCACTTTCAATCTCACATTATACTGTGCTCATGGAAGGCACTCAGATGGCATCCTACTCTTACCAAAATGAAGAGTAATGCTGGCTAAGCCAAGGACTCCACCTTTGCTGTTTTAAAAACCCAGAACACGAGGACAGCTCCAGTTCCCAGCACGCTTTGCCTAAGTGACAGGTTTGGGATCTGTGACACGATCATCTCAGCACATTTATTTCTTGCGGGGACTTGGCATGCTTATTACCAAATAGTGATCTCTGTTAACCTTTGAGCAAGGATATCAACTTTCTTTCACTTGTATTTGTTATCTTCCTCATCTGTTACAGAATCACACCTGACAATTGTATAGCTAATCTCTTGGCAGCTGTGAAATGAAACAGTAAGCTCAGGCTGCCAGGAGAAGATGCATTGATTTCTTAAAATGACAGATCACCTCCTTGCTCGATGCTCAAGCAGAAGCTCAGGGACAGTGTTATGGATCTTGGCTATCATTCAATTAAAAAAGCTTAGCAAAGATGCACCAGCTAAGCGTCCAAGACAGCATTAAGGCTAAGCCCCAACCCAAAGACTTAATCGCAGGGAGTATGAAAGCACCTTCAGACCCAGAATGTCTGTCTAGCTTGCTGATGGCAGCCCCGGTCGTGGTGCAGAGCTTATTGCTGTGAACCAGACGAGCCTGCCTCTCCTCTGCAATAAAACAGAACAGACTGGTCAGTCTGGTCCCTCAGCACAGCAGAACAGGAAAATCCCTTCCTACCCAAATGGAAGCTTGCTTCACTTAATGGAGCAGTCACTTCCCAGGGTACAGAGAGACAGCCCAGGGCTCCCCAGGATGGAGCCAGCTTTTCTGCTCAGTGCTGTGTGCCCTACACCCTGGTCTGAGGGTGCTGCGCAGACAAGGATGACCTGCAATAGCTGTTTCATCTCTGTCTGCAGGGATCCCTGGCTTAGGGCTGTGTCGCTGTGGTTGCTGCTGAGGTCAGGGCTCTGTGAACCAAGCCTTAAACCGGCCCGCAGTGAGGCGGCTCTGTCAGGCTCTTTGGACTTGGAGATAGGGATGGTAAAGCACTAAAGCCGCTGCCTAGCTTCATGCAGCAGAGGTGAAGCAAGCAGTGAGAATGCCTTACAGGGGGAATCAAAGCTTTGGAAACTGTCTTTTGGATATTGCAATAACCACAAACCCTGGACTCCTCAGAGCATCGGCTTAGTGCTCCCATAGCCCACAGCCAGGGCACAAAACGGAGGTAAAACAAAATAGGCTTGTTTTGGAGGAGGAGGGAGCTACCCTCGCACTCCTGCTCATCCCTTTGGAGCTCTCTAGGAATCCACACCGGCAGCCCAGGGCTCCTTGGCACAGCTCTTGGCCGTGTTGAGGACAGAGGATGCTTGTGAAGCAGGCAGAAGCCAGTCCCAGGACAGCCAGCACCCAGCTCACGAAGGCAGTGTGAGACAGCACTATCAGCATGCACACACACCTCACTGGTTAATCAGGGAGAGACACCCAGCCCCAACCACAGACCTGCCCCAGGCCTCAGCCCTCATACAGCACAATGCGCTGCCATGGTAACGGCTGAGGACTGCGGATGCAGCCAGCCAGGCCGCAAGGCGAGGGCCAGGCCAGGCTGGGAGCACAGGGGGTGCAGAAGTGGGACGGGGCTCCCTGGCTGGCCAGGGGGAAGAAGGGCTCCCCAAGGTTGGGCAAGGTGGGTCAGAGTGGTCCAGCTTCCTCTGGTCCCCATTTCCTACACCCAGCCCTCTCCGGAGCCATGCAGCACCAGGCTCTGCTATTCCCAACCTGGCAGTGCTGCTATTCCCAACTTAGCAGTGCTGCCGAAAAGCAGACGTTTCTGGCAAGAAAAAAGGGATGTAAAAACAGAAAGGAAAACAAACACAATCACATCTCCGTTCTGTGGGCAAACAAACCACTCCAGACAGCCAAATTGTTCTGAAAGCGCTGCTGTAACCTGTTGTGCGTGCTGTCCCTGATCCACGTCGTACCGGGCTGCCAAGAACCGTCACTGTTTTGGTTTTAGGGTATTTTTCTAGAGAGAAAAAGTGAAAAGGAAATACGGTTTTGTTTTTTTTTTTAAGTTGACAGCTTTCTTGGAAAAAAAGATTTAGTGTGAATGAGTGAGATAGTGTAAATTGCAGGGAGGCCAGACTTCTGGCAGGTTTACCAGCTCCCGAAACTCCAAGAAGGAAGTATTATTACTCCCATTATCTATTTAGGGAAAGCCGGGCCAAGAGAAACTTCTTTGTCAACTGGATAACACCACCTAGCTTCAAGGCATTAAAACATCACAGTTAGCTACTATGACCAGAAAGTTGCACTGAACGGGTGAAGAGGCCTGTCAGATTGCAAAAGGGAGAGAAATAGACGTCCCAGAGATTTAGAAGACTGGAGAGAAACTGTGTACAGGAGCACAGAGGTGTCTAATTAGAAAGAAAGAGCAAATAAGGGAGAGATTTTGGCAGAGCGTATCAGAGAATAATTCTGGCAGTGAATCTGTTAAACAGAGCGTGAGTAGTCTGGGGGGGGGGGGGGTAACAGGAGACCAGTTGTTTGAGATATATGAAAGTAGACAAAATATTAGAAATTGTACAGCTAGAAAGGAAAATTTCTGTTAAAATACAGTTTAACAGTTCTTTCTCATCTATAGATTTGTGAGATAAGCTTTAATTGAGAGAGAAAAGTCACAGCCCTGATTTCCTTCACAGCTGCTTTTTCTTTGGTTCTTCGTTTCATTACAGCTACTTTTTTTTTTTTTAACAGCAAGTTTTGGAATCATGAATGTGAATTTGAATGAATTTGAAACCAATTCCGAGAATACTGTACACAGCACAGAGGAACAAGGCAATGCCATCCGGAGGAGGTACGCTGAGAGATGCAGCCTTGTACGGCACTACCTGCAATCTGATCTGAGCCTCCACCTCCTTGAGTTACATCAGAAGAAAGTGGAGCTTCTGAAGAAGTGTTGCTATTACATTGAGGTTCTGCCCACGTTTTTGATCCTGAGAGACCAGAATCTCTTGGCGCTTCCTACCAGCATCTTCCAAGTAATTGACCCCTGGAAATTCCAGAGAGTGAAGAAAATGGGAAGATCCCAGACTGAAATCCATCTGCAGCTTTTAACCCACCTGTTAGAAGAGCTGCAACGAGGTCGGGAGGAGCTGGTCTGCTATATAGAGACCTGTGACATGGTAACTTTCCTCTCCAAGTGGGACTCAATTAAGCAGAGAATGTCAGACCTCTCCAAAATAATGAACAACTTCGTTTCCGTGCAAGTATCAAGAAGGCTCTACACCAAGCACCGTTTGGTGTCATGTGCAGATATTAGGGGTAGCAAAATACCAGACATTCGGCTTTTTCTCTGTGCAAAGATGCCAGTTACGTTTGATCGAAACGAATCATTTGCACACAAGAACTGGGCCCACCTCAAATGGTGCATCGAAAATCAAGAGTCACCCCACGAACAATTTGAACTGCATTTTAAGTTGGTGAAGCGTGGAACTCAGGCAGAATTTGGACACTGCGGGCTTGTGACACGTACCACCAACACCTGTGTAGTCCAGGGCCTGCTGCCTGACCGATCATACGAATTCATGATCAGAAGAGCAGAAGTATACACGCTTGTCTATGAAGTGTGGCATGACACCATCACACTGACGACAAAAGCTAACATAGCTGAAGACAAAAGCACCCAAGAACCAAAGGATGAGGTGGCTGACAAGAATGCTTTCCCATATTTTGCATTTGAAAAAAAGTGAACAAGAAGAATAAAGAAAAAATCCTAATATTTGAGCATTTTGTTGAGCTATGTTTTTTTTTCCCCCCCCCCGAATTTGTTCTGTTTTCAACAGCAAGTGCCTCCCACAAGTTCATCTATGCTAACAGTAACCAATCCCACGTTTCTCTGAACAAATAACATCCTTACACAGCATTCAGGACTCAGAGCCCACAGGTGGGAGCAGCTTCCCACAGTCCTGCAGGATGGCACGGATGCAAAGTGCAGTAGGTGGAAACATCTGTGCCTCCCAGTGCTTTCCGTTCACCAAAAGATGCCCACTGCTTGCTTTATGCACATGTTGAAGTCACATTATAATTAGGTGATTATAAGCTATGGGGTGACCAGAGTTCATGATATCATGCTCACCCCTTACAGTGCAAGGAAATTAAAATAATCAGTCAGAACAGGAAAGTGTAACATACCCAGAAGACCAACATTTAGAAGACAGTTTTTCCACCGCGTGCCATTCTCAGAGCTTCTTCTCTTTCTTACCATCCGGTTAATTCAAAACATAGCCATAATCAAACTGCCACATCAACAGAACTTTTAGTAATAAAATTTATTACTTAAATAAGTTCGAATCACTTTAACAATTATGGCTTAAATATATATTAAAAAAAAAAAAAAAAAAAAAAAGGAATGTCGAGGTTCATTTTTACAAACGTTAGAAGCAGGTAAAAATATTTGTATCCAAAGAGTCATTTGAGGTCTGTTGCAAGTCACAGACATACAAAAAAATAGAAACCTGCCGTATTTAAAGTTCCTTAACTTACGCTTTCTGACACTTAACATTTCATCTCTGTTAAAAAACAACAATTTATTGCAGTAAATTAACTGTCTGACACAGATCAGCCCAAGCCCTTGGGCTGACACAGCCCAGCAGGCTTTCAAAAGTAAATTAAAAACTCTTAAATGAAACCTGACCATTTTGAGCTTGTTTTCTGTATTAATTCCTATGATTCTCTCTACTCACGAACACAAGGACGAGAACATGATATTCAGCTGGCACTAACAGTCTATAAAAAGTTTGGTTAATTGCACTTTCTGCTAGCCCTGACTATTGCAACTACACAACCCACTCCAGAGATACCTGATCACAGCACGAGCACCAGCAGCCTGGGTTGGCTCTTAGTGCTGCGCCTTTTGCAGTTCTCCATCCTGCATCATCACTGAGATAAATGACCTCATTTCAGTCACCCACAGGATTATTTCTACACAAAATTATTCCTATACAAGCTCGTTTTGGAATTGCTCATTTTTGGAATTGCAAAAGCAGGCTGGTGTGGGACTGTTAAGATCCAGGGCGGAATGGCTTTGAGGAGGAACAAAGGACATCAGTTTTTACCACCTTTAGAACCAGCAGGAATACTTCCCAAAGGCTGTTGGACCATGGAGAACTGCAACCATCTGTTTGTACAAGAATACGGATGTACAGATCAAACCCATCAATCACAGAAGTGCAGGAGGGTAGCTTAAAACAAAGGAGGAACAAAACTGCTCCATAAGTTCTCAAGTCTAACGGAGTCAGAACGCAGTAACACAGCATTAAGGGCTTTGTCAGACACAATGCTTTCTTATTGCACATTCCTTCACTCTGGGAAGAGCCACACTGCATTTTCAGCTGCAATCACAGGACAAAACTCATCTCTGCCACAGTGCTGTGAAGTTCTTTTATGACAGAGATGACTTGTGTCCCAGCACAATACATACATGTGTATGTAGTGCAAAAATGCCGTGACTGCATCTTGGCCCCATCCTATGTGAACATGCAGAGTCAGCCACGTGGATTCAGGGACAGCTGAAGCAGGCACTTCATACATTCAGAACTGAAATGAAATGAAGGAATTCTCCTTCAAAACTATCGTGCTTCTAAAAGCAGCTCCACCATTCAGTAGAGAGCATCACTTCACCACAGTGCATCCCTCTCAGCCATGGCTTCCTGTGCAAAGCAACCTTCCTGAGCAAATCACAGCTTCCAGTACACAGCAGTTTGGCTGCTTTAAATAAAAACATACAGTATAGACATATATGTTGTGTGATGAGCTCACCGAGTTGTCACCGCTCTTAAAAACCTCAGGCCATAGGCTGTGAAACAAATTCACAGATTTAAACATTAATAAATTAGAAGCAGCTTTAAAAAAATTTGGGGGGGGAGGGGGAAGGGCGGGGGATCTTACAGGAGGAGATTTCAAATAAAACTCAGAACAGTTTAAAATATCTTTACAAACTCCAACATTTCCTCGTAGGAGCAGTCCTCAGTTTCCACTCGCTGTATATTGGTGAGGACAGCCTCCTTTGTACAAAGAGTAAAATCTATTTACAAAAACCAACTTAGCCTTGGGTCAGTGATATTTACAAGCTCGGAGAACAGCGCTTTGGCTCGACAGCATGGAACGTGGTTCCCTTTTTGCTTTCTTCCTTCTCTTGAGAACAAAAACAAACCAACAAAGGATTATTTTCCTGCTTTGAGAAATAAAAAGCCTTAAAAAAATTCCCTGGCCTTGATTTTAAAATGAGTGGTACTGCTCAGAAGATTTGGTCCCATAGGGCAAATCGCAGCTTGCCGTGTGGATCTGCCACATGCAGTCATTCCACCTCGATAAATGGAATATGTATTTGGTCCCCAGAGCACAGCTGCACTAACAGACAGGATGGTGGCTGCACCGAGCATCTTCTAGTTAAAAAAAATAATCATCAATAAAGTCACATCTGCCCGTCCACCCACATCCAATGCTTTTTGGTTTGCTAGAGGTGAAAGTTCCTATACAAGGTTGCGGTGATATAAAAAACAAGTCACCAAAGCACGTATTGAGACTGAGCTGTCAACATGCAGGGAGAGATCCCAACTTTTCCCGGTGCATTTGACTCTTGTGGTGGTTCATGTTCAAATAATGGAAAGATTGCGTCCTTCCCAAGGCACACGTAGCACAGTCTGGGTGAAGAGGGACGAGCTCATCCAGGCATAACTCAACTTCATCGGTGGAAGGCTGAAGTCTTCTTGACACAAATCCCTTGGCCTGTTGTATAGCAGTTATGACTTACGTAGTGCTGGAGCAGTCTCCTCCACAAAGGGTTGCACTCTAGGAGGTACCGGTTCCCTGTTGGCACAGGGAAGGGAGGCAGTGGTCAAAAGAGGCTCATAAAGTATCATCATAAACACCTCTGCTTAACACTGCTAGCAGTGCTGGGTAACTGGGGATATTCCTGTCTGCCAGAGCTCTGTGAAACCACAGCTCCCTTTTTAGTTCTGCCACATTTGCAAGCAGTTTCCTTACGCATCACAGCCTACGTCTGCCCAATTACTGGGAAACTAAGAGGTAAATTCTGTTAGAAGAGAGGACTAGAATGCAAGTGATGGAAATAACGTGGTCCAAAACAGAGAGAAACTAACTATAGATGCTGCACATGAGCCACACACAATCTCTGCTTTGCTCAAGTTGCCCATATAGCCCAGTCTCAAAATCACAGAGAAAGGGCAGAAGAGTAAAGCAAGACAACCACTTTTTACTAATGTGGACCTCCATCCCTTTCTGCAAATTGTGCTGCTCCCCTGCAGGCTGTGCACACTCCCAGCTCACCCACCTATAATGCAGAGTCCTTCCTGAGCACGGGTGATGCCAACATTGACCTGGTTTGGGTCAGTGACAAAACCCAGGTACTTCTTCTGCCAGCTCTTGGTGGGCTTCCTGTCGATCTCGTGTCGAGGGCAGGAGCGTACAGTTGACAGGATCACATATCTCCATTCACTTCCTAGAAAGCACAAACGAACCACGTATTTTAAGTGGAAGCTTCTGGCCACTCCACACTACACAAGACCCATAACCTGCAAGCACCAATTGGTTTTCTCCAGCTCTGGAGGCCACCCAACTCCTGCTCGTTGATCTCTGCAGACCCAATAGCAGATCTTTAATAACCCCTTCAGATACCCTCTCCATTGAGCCTCCCACTCCCATCAGCCTCATCCCACTTGGGCGCTCTGATTTATCATCATCACAAAACACCCAGAAATTGGGTCCACGCATGGCTGCAATTACTCTGCTGTAGGATTTGTCACGGTGAGAAGTTGCTCCAGCCCTCAGGAGAGGGCAGCAGTGCCTTCCCTCCAGTCCCACCTTGGCTCTTCATGATGGTGCAGACAGTGATGCCGCGGATGCCTTCTTTCAGCAGGCGCTTGTTGATCTCGGACACCTGGGCGTTGTAAGGGCTGAGGATGGCGATGCTCTCCGGCCGGATGGTGCCATCTAGTGTCAGCTGTTTCGCAATCCTCACCTAGAGAGACCATGATTCTGCTCACCTGGGAACCTCCAGCAGACCTTCAGCACGTCCCCAAGGCAGCGATGGCGCCCAACTGTGCTGCTCACCTCTGGGTCTCATTTCCCTACCTCTGACTCTGGCCAGGAGCAGCACGGCACGCTGCAGACACGAGCAGAACCTGCACCCACCTCACCGATCCCCATCCGATCTCAAAACTCACCATCCACAACCCCTCCCAACACGGCATCCTCCCATTCATAACCCTATGGCCCTGCTCACCGCCTGCTCCACTTCTTCTGGGTTAGCTTTGGAGTTTTCATTTCCTTCCTCGGTGGAGATCACGAGGCTCTGCTCCTTCCCTTCCACATGCCCAAAGATGATGGGGCAGCAGCGGTTATTCTTGTGGTACAGGACACTGGGTATGCGAAGAAGCTGGGGACACGTCTTCAGGCGATGTTCATAGAACTCCTGGGATGGGAACTCACAGATGTTTTTGTGCTGGCAGAAAAAAAAAAATAAATAAAATGATACAATAACATTAGGAAAAAAACGTTCCTAACTGGCAGCATTTTTGGAGCAGGTTTCACCTGCAATTCCACTGTGCTTTACTGGACAAATGCATTATTCATTGCTCTGGCAAGGGAAATGGAGAATATCTCTTTTCCAATGGCTTCAGCCAAACCCTGCTGATAACATTTTCTGCTGCAGCTTGAGGAAAGCCTCACCATGCGGTACTGTGTGTCCAGCATCCACGCCTGCTTCTGGTAGCGCTCAAAAAGAGATGTCTCCATGCCAAGGCTCTTGCAGAAGTCATTGTTGACCACAGGCTTCAGCTGTTTGTGATCCCCAAGCAAAACGACCTGGAACAAATGGTGAATTCTTCAGCTATGAGGGCAGTGGCAATGGTGAAGGTCATCAGCTCTTTGAAAAACTATTTATATTCAGATATTTGTTACTATTTATTTATGTTACAGTTACAGCAACCTCAAACAAGGACCATGCTGTGTATTATATAAAAACCATGACCCAGATAATGCAGAGCCTTATTCCCATCTGACAGTAGAAAGACATCACACACAAAGTCTGTGGAGATCTGCCCTCTGCTACCTGCCATGTTGATAATTTGTACCTGGTTCAGGACATATTTTGGTGGCAGTGATGCTCACCTTGCAACAAAGCACCAAAACCACATCCACACAACTTGGTTTCCCTACAAAAAGCCAAATGCAAGATCAAATCCCTCTATCGTGGACTTCATCTTTGCTGGGTCAACTCCATAAAAGAACAATGAACCCAATCATAGACACCATCATGGCTGGGTTGATCCCATCAAAGATCTATGAAGCCCACCATTGACTTTTACCCTGTCATGGACCCCCATTACTGGTCGGTTGATCCATCATGGTTGGGTTGACCCCATAAAAGACTGATGAACCCCATCATGGACTCAACATCATCATGGACTCCATCCTGACTGGTTTGACCCATCATGATTGTGTTGTTGCTATAAAAGTCCATGAACCCCATTATGGAATTATTCCATCATGGTTGGTTTGACCCCATAATGGTTGAGGTGATCCCTGAAGTGATTCACTGAAGACAGGGATCTGAGCTGACCAAGCAGAGAGGCAAGCAGATGTTGCAATTCTCCACCGTAAATTTCACCCCTTTCAGGAGGTCTCAGTGAGTCTCCTTATGTGACATGAACAGATAACATAGCTCATATATCTGCTGAGAATACTCACATACCTTATGTACTTCTCTGTGCCTAAAGACTTGAATTAGAATTACACATCAGAGAAAGTGACTGCCTTATACAACATCACAGGTACCAACAAAAACAGCCTTAAAATCTGGTCAGGCTTGGAAGAGCATGGTAAGAAGGTGTGTGGAGACTCAAGAGCTCTGAGCAGCCATCCTAAAGACAACTCTCTGGAAAGGACTGACCTTCTCAGCATATTGATGGCTGACCAAAGGGATGAGGGTCTCGGGTTCTGTGGACATGGCGCACTCATCGATGAGTATCTGCCTGACATTGAGCTTCTCCAGGGATTTGGCAGATGCAGAGGAGCATGTACACAAGATGACATCGTGGCGCGCCAGTTCATACGCACGAGCCTCCATCAAAATACACTTGTGCCTGGTGATTGATGCAGAAGACACCAGGTTACACACAGTGGAAACATCTCCAGGTTCCTCATGCAGGAACCAGGCAGAGGCTGTACTTCCCTAAGTGATTATGGCTCTGTTAACCACCCCAGGACAAGCTGGTGTTCCCAGAAAAGGGTTTGAGGCACACACAGCAGGAAATGCATTTTGTTCTGAACTCGACAGGGCACAGAGTCATGATGGGAGATGGGAGATGCACACACACACTTAAGACTCTGGGACCAGAAGTACAATAGCACTGAGCAGATGAGATGCTGAGGCACTAACCGTAGCACTAACCCCCAGCTAATTGCTTACCATCAGTCTAAATGCAGAGCTAATTAGTCTTTTTTAATGCTTTTCACCTGGTCCCTTGGTTTGCATGAGCCAGGACAAACCTGCTGACTTTCAGATATCTCTCACCAGGGTCTCCATCTACTCACTTCTTTATTTCTTCTTCTGTTATCTCCTCTCCTGCCCTCACTCGACGGTCAAATTCACAGATCTGGTAATATCTGGGGTTGCCCGGCTGTCGGATCCGATGGTGCAGAATTATCTTGCTGAATAAAGAGACAACATATAAATATTTTCCTCATGGAGACCCGAGCTTCTACAGTGAAGCATGCCACACCTGCCTATGCGGAGAAATCACGTTGGCTGAAGAAGTCACAACCAGACATGTTTATAGACCTAACTCTCACTTAGCCCTTGGGAACACAAAATACAGCAACCACCCTTTGACAGTTGCAAGCAGGAATGAAAATCAGAGATTTTCAGAGCTGTTCAAAAAAGAAGTGAGAAAATCAAGGATATTTTCAACCGCCTGAGCTTCCTGACTAGATAATGGATTAGATATAAACCTTCAATTGGAAAGAAAGAAAAAAAAAGACAAAGTGGGTTAATTGTGCTGTTCTGCACTGGAAACCATGGCTGTTCTGGGTTGTTCAGCTGCATGGGTCCTACCTGAGCTCACGATTTGGCTTTGCATCCCGCAAGGCTTTGCGGGAGAGGTGCCGGCTGCTCCCTGGGTATGGGTACTCCAGCGTCTCTATGGCCTCCCCATAAACTCTCAGTGGTTTCAGGCCCTTCATCTTCATCAGTATCTCTGGAGGAAGAGAAAAAGGCTGCTCAGATGGCACTGGGTCAGCCTCTCCTGTCTCCCAGATTCCTGTTCATCTCCCTCCCACCAGCACTGCAGGGGCACAGAAGTGTGCTTACCAGCAACAACATCAACAGACTTGTTGGATGGGCCACAATACAAGATGCACTTTTTCCCTTGGGGCTCATCCTCAGTAGGGCATGGCAGTTGCTCCTCCACGGTGGCCTCCTCATTCAGCTTATGGAACCAATAGACAATGTGAGTTCCAACAACAGTTTTCCCTGTACCTAGAAAAGCAAGAATGCTGCTGAGAATGCTTTAACCACAATACTCTTGCTGTAGATCACCGTCCAAATGATCAGCCACAAATAAAATCCCAGAACCAAGAGGACTGCCCTGAACAGCCTGAGGTGATGCCAACCTGCATTACCTTCACCTGTCCCAGGGAAAGCAACAGACAAGTTCTCACCTGCCTTTAAGGACCAAGTACTCAAGGGCTGTCCCCTGCCTTACCTGGTGGGCCTTGGATGAGCGTGAAAGGTTTTCTTAAAGCATTTAGCACAGCCTCGTTCTGACTCTGGTTGAGCTTCCTTCGGCTGCCAGGGAGATCAAAGGATTTTTGCTGCAGGATTTTGGACTTGGTGACTGTTAGAGCAAAGAGACATGAAAACCAGTTTAAAGAAGGTTACTGAAGACAGCACGCATGCAATTCAACGGGAAGATGTGTCAGGTTCCAAACAACTGCACACCATTACAAGACCATCCAAATGTAATTCCCATCCCATGCCAAGAGGGTATACCAAGGATACTTCCCTGCGTGTCCTAGGGATGAAACCCGACCTGCACCTGCTCCAGCAAGAGCCTGCACCTCTGCCACCTGCACTCTGTTGGGTCAGCAGCTGCCCAACCCTTTACAGGGAAACCTCCTGGCCTGAGAGCAGAACCCCCATGGCAAAAACCTGGAGAAGCTCCAGGGCACCTGCCTGGCCAGCAAGGACCACAGTATGAGAATGGAGAATGTCTTCTCTACCTTTTGATGGAGGTTCATGGCCGAGGGCAATGCTTTTAGCAAGCTTGGAGGCATGCTGGAGCTTCCAAATTGCATTTTCTTTCCGTCTGTGAGGGAAAAATAAGAATTATTGAAGTGTAGCATAAAATAGTGAAAACAACAATTCAGCTTTGTACTACTGTCTTGTTTGCTCTCTTTTTGCTTTGGTGTTGTATCAAATCCTTCCAGAAAGAACTTAAAATGATTTGCATACACGTCTTATTGGGCAATTTGTGCTTGTCTGAACAGCTGAGTCTGCAAATATGTGGAGAGGAAGGAGCACAGCTTCTGTCCCAACTCCATTCTATTACGGTCCAACTCTATTTTCTTGGCCTAGCTTCCAATTTTTCCTAAAATTTAAGACATGAAGGGAAGCAAATTCTGCTCCCAAAAAGCTACAGCAGGCACTGATGCAATTAACAGGCAAAGAAAGGCAAATGAGACACTAGCTCTGCTTCAGTATGAGCAGACAGTGCTTCACAGCAACAAAGGAGAACAACTGGAACATCAGGGAGCAAGTCCTGCCCCAGTGCTTTACACTGCCTTTTACTACACACACTGCAGCAATTTAGGAACAGAAGGAACAGAAGGAACAGATGTGCAGTGAAACCTCAGCATGGCACCTTCCTTTGTATCCACAGCCTCATCCTCACTGCCAAATGGGAGAGCACAGGGCATCCGGAGAACAGACTGAGAAAAGCCAACACCTCATCCAAACATCAATGGCCCAAGAGCTCAGTTGGAGCTGGGCAATGACATTTTCAGGCAAAGCAAAGACTGTTTGGGTTTGGCAGAGGAGACCCATGGGAACAGCTACTCTGCCCTACTGGGCTAACCGGAGCACAAGTGCAAGCACACTTACATGTCTGGCAGCATCTTTGGAATGAGCTCCACGGTGAACCTGGCAGAGTCCTGTGAGATTTCTGCAGGGACATTTTCCATAGACATGTAGTTGATGTAAAAATTCAGTGTCTGCTGACTACTCCTGTCTGACTTCTCATCATCACCAAACTCCTCAGTGAGCCCGTGAGCCACCCACGTATACGTATCTGGATCCACCACAAGCTTGTTTTTGGATTTTTCCTTGTGACCCAGTGTCAGCTCCTGGAGGCTGTGGCTAAGGCACTCCTCATCGCTTTGAAGGCTCCTGAGCTTCAGCCCACCCAGGCGAATGCACAAGTAGCAGTGGTTGAAGTCCACCTCAATGGAGCATTCCTCCAGAAAGCTTTTCTTAAGGCAGAAAGTCCCTTGCAGCTGCCCTTTGCTTGTCCTTTGCTTTGCCCAGGATATTTTGACATCATGGAGGACAATAGAGTCATTTTCAGCCACCGCACACGACGCAGACTCCATGGCACTCATTGGCATCCACACCTTTTTGTATTCCACAGCATGCTTGTACTTGTCCTTGGATGGCAGCGTAGCGTATGCAGAGAAGCAGTCAATCGGCTTTTCCGTGTGCTGCAGGCAGACGTCAAAACCCGGCGTGACACACCACAGCTGCACAAAGGGCACCAGAAAGCCCCGGAAGACATCAGTAGTGAGCTGGAACTGCAGCGTGTCACCAGCGCTCAGCTCCACCATGATTTCCACATAGTGTGAGCAATCGCTCTTCTTCACCCAGCCCACACACCGCCTGTAGAACTGCTCGCTCTTCTGAAGGAGAGAGGGCAGGGCATCAAATTTCTCCTGTCTGATGGCCATGAGCACATCTTGCCACGTCTTGGCCTGGAAGAGGGTGACGCTGTGGTCGTGGAGATGGCAGGGCTGCAGGCTGTGCTCCTTCATTGTTTCCACTGAATACATCCTCCTCTTCCATGTCAGCCTAACACTGCTCTTGTCCTGCAGGAACATGGGCTGCTCTATCAGCTGAAGAGCCTTGTAGTTGATTACATGGGGATCAGGAAGGCTCTCTCTATTCAGTGGGAAGAGAGCTTTAAAGTACCTGTCCGTCCCTTCGATATCTACTACAAAGGCAATCTTCTGCATGACCTGGCCTTTCAGCTGGGTGGCCATCTGCATGCAACGGGCTCTCTTCTCGTACATTGTTGCCTTGGAATTCTTCTTGTTGAAGTCATGACAGAGGAAGTCAATGTCATCTGAAGAACAGGCGATGGGCTTCTTGCGGAGCACAGAATGGAGGTGCCGCTGGACTACAATGTCCATGTATCGGCGGATGGGAGAGGAAGCCCAGGTGTACGAGTCAACCTTCAGGGAGTAATGGCCCACTTTGGACTGGGCAGTGGAGTTGGAGCGACAGAAATAGGAGCGGCCAAGCAGCTTCCTGAACTCCAGGGCCACAGGAGCTAGTTTGGGGTGGATGTCATCAGTAACAACAAGGTCTAGCATCTTCTGGACGTCAGAGAGTTGTGCGGCGGACTGCAGGTGCTCCCAGATGGGACTCAGGAGACAGAACTCTATTTCTTTGGAGAGGGGTTGGCTAGAAGGCTCATCTTTCAGGCGGTGTGAGAGGTGGAGGGACAGAGGAATGATATGGCTGTATTTGTTTTTCATGAGTAAAATCTGTTGAGGGTTTGGCTCACCCTGACACCGGACAGGAGTGACATTTTTGGTGACCTCCTTGTTGGTGAGGAACTCAGCCACAAAGCTATTGAACATGATCATGAGCTCCTCTATCATCTGGTGGGACCTCCTGTTGCCCGGGGAGCTTCCCTCATCCAGCTGGTCATAGAAGCAATCCTCCTGCAACCGAGACTTCCTGTGGATCCTGGAGAAGTGATAGGCCACAGCGAGGCAGTCCTCCAGGGTATCAAAACGAAGTGCATCTGCACCTCCCTGGTAGTGGTCCTGAATGCAGAGCTCTGCCTCTTCGTAGGATAGCTGCCAGTCTGAGCGGATCACAGAGAGGGTGAAGATTCCATTAGTCACCTTGTCAGTCTTTTTTTCTACGGTGACAAAAAGGGAGATCACACGACGGTCCTTCTGTGGCAGAAGGCTGCAGATGTCATTGCTAAAGTGGGGTGGGAGCATGTGCACCGGATCCTGCTCAGGAGCATAGTAGCTCACACCTCGTCTCTTTGCTTCCAGGTCCACAGCACTGCCCTTGGGGATGATGCTAGCCACATCTGCAATGTGGATCCCAATCTCATAGTGATGTTCAAGGCCCCTGACACTGATAGCATCGTCCAGATCCCTCGCACCTTCAGGATCAACAGTGAAGGTCAGGTAACTCCGACAGTCCCTCAGGTTTTCCTTGCTGGGGTTTGGTTTGCTGGAGGTTTTATATTTGGCTAACTCCTTGGTAACAACAGGTGGGTATTTCCTCTCCAAGCCATACTCTGAGTTGAGAATCCTTAAGCCTTCTTCTGAAGTCAAAGCCACATTCAAAATCTCAGTTACTATCCCCAAAGGGTAGTAGAAACCCTCCCGCCAGGCGATGATCTGGACAGAGAAGATCTGGCATCTCCTCGTGTCCTGGTTGATCTTCTTCCAGCTGACCACTTTGTACTTCCCATTGACAAGCTTGCGGACGGGAATGACATTAGGTTTCTCTTTCAGCCCCGGGACAAATATTTTGGTGACAGTGGGATCGATGGGTATCATCACCCGGGGATCGAACTCGTCCACTGTGCAGATGAAGTTGCGCTCTCTCTCGGCACGCTTCAGGATGCCCACCACCTTCCCCTGGGGCCGCAGGCCACTGTTGTCAGCTGTGCTGTTCTGCAGGATTTCCACAAGCACTTCATCACCGGTGAAGGCTGTCCCGCAATGCACTCTGCCTTTGATCTGAATGGTAACGGCAGGAGAGTCGTCGAGGGGGAAGGCTGAAGCCTTGTCAAACCCTTCTTTGACCAGCTCACACCTCTTGTACATTTGGGGGTGCATGTGCAGATATTTCTGCATCACCTGAGATGAGAAGCTGACGTATTCCTGCCTGTCTTCCCACTGATTTGAAGCGTCAGACTTCACATTGAGCAGCCCTTCTTCGGACACTGTTACCAGCACGTTCTTGCTCTCATCTAAGAGCTCCTGGAGGATGGGATCGTCAGGATTCATGCTGTCGGTCTCAGAGCTCCAGGAATCCGTGTCGCTGTCCTCATCGTTGCCCTCTGGGCTCTTCCTGCACCAGCTCTCCTTGTCGCTCGCTGCCTGTTTGATCTGGGCCATGGTCAGGTTTGCTGGGGAGATGCTCCCCTTCTCAATGCACTCCTGGATGAAGCGCTTCCACACCTTGCTGCACTGACCGTGGGAGCACAAGGCCACCGCGTCCCCCACCACAATGACCTGTGACTGAGCCCTTGTCATGATGGTGTTAAGCACTCTGGCCTCGTTGAAGAACTCAAGGTTGTGGGAGGCTGAGACATGCAGGCTCTCGCTGGTGTGGACTGTGCTGATGATGATGACCCGGAACTCACGGCCTGCACCGAAGGAGACAAGGGAGAAATCACTCAGCATAGGAAAGCTCTCTGGGGCTGCAACATCCGTGAACTGGGATGGATGCCACCAAGTGAGGGGTTGGAACGAGATCATCTTTGAGGTCCCTTCCAGCTCAAGCCATTCTATGATGCTAAGTCACCACCACCCATGCACTGTGAAGGCAGGGGAAAGGCAAGGCACTGAAGCAGTGGCAAGGGCAGGGCAGTGACCCTTTCACAAGTGTCCCTCTACCCTCAAGGACATTGCTGCCAGCACAGCAAATAGCAGACAGCAGGAGGCACCCTGTGATTTCCGAGCTAAGAGATGGTAAAGAAAGGGTGTGGAAAACAGGAACACACCCCAGGGGTCAGTTATTCTGACCACGAGGAGTCCTGGCTGTACTAAAGAAAACAGTAATAATAAAAACGTGGATGAGACACAAAGAGTCACCCAGAGGACAAAACCAGCCCTATCCCTCTCTCATCATCAAGAAGAACAGACTACTCCTTCAGAAACTGTTCTGCAGTTTTGCTGTGATTGGCACCCACAGGGGCATGCAGGTTTCAGTTCCATTGGCGTCCCTGGGGCTACTTGGGGCTTCACGTGATTCATGCATGCTGACGGCTCTGGAATCACACTTACAGGGTTCCCACCCTCCTTCCCAGCAACATCCATAAGTTTGAAAGGAATTGATGGCTGGGTGCAGTTTTAATTCAGTGTGAAATCTTATTCACTAAGGCAAGAATGAAATCAAGGAGTTATCAACCAGACAGGGATGGAAATCAGCCAAAGGATTTCTAGGTTCTCCCTCCTCATCAGCACTATGTGGGTTGCAGCAGCGGGGAGCTGTGGGGAAGGGCAGCAGGGCTTTGCTGGCAGCCCCACATCAAGAGGCATTTTGCCATGAGTGCAGCTGGGGTATTTGCAGGGAAATGTACAGACGGGCACTCACCAGATGAGCATCAGCTAGCCTCGGTATCCAGCACAAGAGATGTGCACAAATGCTGTATGGCAGACACAGTGAGGAAAGGCAGAGCATCCTGCCATCCAGCCGTGGGTGAGCGCCCATAATGAACCCTTTGCTTCATCAGCAGTCCCTCAAGCATTTGAGCAAGGACAACATTGAGATGTTCTGCTAACCACCCAGTGTACCTTCTTCCTGCCCATTATGCAGTGACTGCAGCTGTGATAGACTCTCCTGTCTGCAAACTTGACTGAGAAAGTCCTCCCTAGCAAGCAGGAGACCTCAGAATGCAATCAGACTTTACTAGCTAATGCACAGGACACAAACCTGGCAAGTTTTCATAGTTTTCTACCACCACATCTGGTAGCTGCTTCTTCCTCAGTTCCTGTCTTATCGCAGAAACCTGGTAAGAAAGAAAGAGGCACAGTTGAACACATTTTCAGCATAGGAATGCCAACCCCTAAGGTATGAGGTCCCTCATCTGCCAGTAAGGTTACAGGACAGCAATCAGTCAGTGGTGCATACATTCCCCTCCAGCAAGGGAAAACATCCTCATACATACCTGAATCCCATGGGAGACCACACAGATCCTCTTCAGATCTTGAACACCCCACTCATGTGGCCACCTCTGATATATCTCCTCCACTTTCTCAATCACTTGTATTATCTCAGAAGCATTGTGCCAAGAAATCATGGACATATCCCTTTCGGCCACACCAGGAACATGGCAGAACACGAGCGGGTAGATTTCAGGGTGGGGTGGAATGTTCCCACTGGCATGGATAGCATTGCCTTTGCCAATGTAGAAGTGCTTGGAGACAAACTCAATGATGCCTGCAGTGGAACGATAGTTCTCATTGAAGATGATCCTGCTCTTCATGGCCACTTCATGCTTCTCTTTCTGGTAAAACTGAAAGAGTCTGTTTAACAGGGTGTGATCCGCAGACTGCCCATCCCCAACACAGAACAGCTTTGGGGTTATCTGCATGTGGTCCCCAGCGAGGACAATCCGCGTCTCAAAAGTGGCATAGGAGAGCGGAATCAAAGCTTCACATTCCAGCATCTGAGCAGCCTCATCAATCATAATGTGGGTGAAGTACCCCGGGGGAACCTTCAGGTTCTTGGATAGCATGGAGGTAGTAATAATGATTTGGTGTCGGTCAATCTCCTCCTGTGTGGGGTAGCGGAAGAAGCGCTGGTCTTTAGTGAGGCAGCAGTACATCTGGGTGGTGGGGTCAGTCAGGTTGATGGGGCGGTCAGTGGCTATAATCCTCAAGGGAACAGCCCAGGGATGCCCATTGATCACGTACTTGTGGAAGTACTCCCGGATGTAGATGTCAGCAGCACTGAAAGGAACAAAAGGGGAAACTATCAAGGGATTGTAGCTGGTGTTCTCGATGTTCTGACCACAAAGACCATCGTCTTCTTTGATCACTCACCACCAAGCAGCCAAAATCTCCCCTAGCTTTGGCTAACAACACACTCTTCTCAAGAGATATTCACAGATGTGCAAAGAAGCCACTAAGTCCAACCATATTGTCAGAGCATGGTTTAAAATATAAGTTGGTACTTGAGACTTGGGCATCACTCAGTGCTCACATGGAGAAATTATTTGAAATGCAACATGCCCAGTAAGATCTGTGATCCTGCTTCTCTAGGTCCAAATCCTACAGACATGGCCCAACACCAGTCCTCTGCCGACCTCCCGGCACCCCCAGCCCAGGCAGATGATGACAACAGAAGCTTCAGTGCAATCAGACTGAAACAGGCTAAGATTAGGAGTCACCTGTTCATTATACAATAAAAACCAAGGCAGTAACCGCCTGCACGATGGGCCGTAGGCACTCATCTCAGCATAACTGCTCTAATTTTAACAATCTTGGATTCTCTCAAGGCAGACTCAACAGCAATCAGATCTGCATTTCCCTTTCCCTATAATCTTCCTCGAAAAGTCAAAACACTGACATGTGCATAGAGCATTTGCAGGCTCCCTTCCATTTCTTCCAGTACACACTAACGGCTAGAAGGAAATATGGTCTCACCATCCCCATTATAACAAAGCAGGAATATGCTACCTCTTTCACAAACACTTCCATCCATGCCAGGCTTCCTCCTAGCAGGAGTGCCAAAGCAGTTTAAGACATATTAAATAAAAATGAATTATTTATTTAAACAAGTAATTGAAAAGCAAACAGGAAAAAGGCCAGCTCAGCTCCCTCTCATAGACTCCGGCTCCCTCTCATCACACTGGACGATCAATACCCAGGGCAGGAACCCGGCCGCAACTCCAACTGCCTCTTCCCTCACCCCCTGCTAACCTGTTGGTGTGAGTGCAGATCAGCACCCGCGTGTTGGGCTGCCTGATGACCTCCAGGGTGGCCATGGCCAACGTGAACGTCTTGCCCGTGCCGAATGGCCCGTAGATGAGAAGAGGTGGGACCTGCCGCCTGCTGGTTGCCTGGCCAGTGATGAAGGAGATGGCCAACTTCTGTTTGCTGTTCCCTGTCTGTGGCTGTTGGAGGCAGCAGGGGATAGAGCAGCTGG
The DNA here is from genome assembly GCA_037305975.1 of Chrysolophus pictus. Classification (NCBI taxonomy): domain Eukaryota; kingdom Metazoa; phylum Chordata; class Aves; order Galliformes; family Phasianidae; genus Chrysolophus; species Chrysolophus pictus. The sequence goes on from CM074595.1 coordinate 4,289,330, forward strand.
CAACATCAGGTAGGACCAGTTTCTCATCCAACAGGCGATCAACAGCCTGGTGCCACTGCCGGAACAGCAGCTGGTCGATTTGGAACTGGATCTCCACATTGTGGGAGGTTTTTGGCTTCAAGTTCAGCTCTGAGCAACATCTCTTTGGTATCTGTAGCCAGATTGTCTTCTCCGTGGTGGCTTTATTCTCCACGCTAACCTCATAAACGCGATTGTCTACAGGGGGGTCAAGTGCCAGGAAAGCTGTGGGCACGGACCTGTTCAGCAGATATCCCTCATCTGTGTCTGGTGAGAGGTTATAAGGGGTAGGCACTTCAGCAAACAGCTCGCCATCCTGGGCAATCTTCATCCCCATGGAGAGGCTTTGCATCATGGAGGTCAGCGAGATGAGGACCCGCAGGTTGAGTCTGGAAGAAAGAAACAACCAAATTAACAGCAGAGAACTGGCCAATCAGCTCATCCCCACTGCAGAGGGGAGATTGCCACGTGCCTCTAGCTAATCCACAGCCATGGGATGAGACAGCCTTTCCCTTCCTGTCGCACCCCAGCAAGCTACCTCGGCAGCTTTCCATCTGTCTGGGAAAGGTCTTGCAGACCCAACCCACAAGAGATGGCAACTTCACAACCAGCACGGCCCCAAGGGCAGGGATAGCAGGAACCCCTACGGATCCACATCTGGCACTTACTTGGCAATCAGAGCCTGCTCGGCTTCTTCCTCACGGAAGAGGAAGCTGTGCATCCTCTCGCGATAGTTGATGCGGGTGATGACAGCGCTCGCACCACCCTCCCGCTGGGAGTCCAAGGAGAGAGCAGCAGGCTTGTACTTGGCCAACAGATCCACGTCTTCGCTGGTCCTCACCACGCTGGGAACGATGATGCGATTGCCTCGATTCCACCGCACGAAGTTGACGGTGCGGCCGCTCCTCCTGCCAGTGGGGATGTGCTGGGCAGCCTCCCGCCGGCCCACCCTCACCTTCAGCTTCTTCATGAGGACGGGCCGGCTGCCGAAATCGAACACCACCCACTGCTCGAAGACGCCCAGTGTGCAGCACTCCAAGCAGACCTCCACCTGTGCCACGGGTGGGTTGGACGGCAGCATGGCCACGTGCTTGCCCAGGAGGTACTGCAGGCCCTTCGCCAGCCCGTTTCCTGACAGGTAGAAGTTGGCTCCGGGTTCTCGCTTCAGCAGTGCCACGTGTTGCAGGGGCTTCTGCCAGGGGGAGACAGGGGGCCGTGAGGTCCTCCAGCAGCCATCCCCCCCGAAAGCTGCTGCAGGAACCAACACCTAGCGTTCATGATATTCACCTCGTGCAACCCCACTGAACATTTCTTTCAGCTTTTAGGAACCTCGCGTTTCAGTTTTACGGCAGTTAAAATAGTCTGCCATAAACTGGAGATCTCTTCAGCTGGAAGAGGACAATTAGACCAATCCTCTTGCCACCGACACCCACAAGACCCCGAGCAGAAGCATGGCTGGATCTTCTTATTTGTGACATTACACAGAGATGCTGAGAGCGTTACCAACATGTTCTCATTCTGATCTTCTAAAAACCCATTGCACAGAGCTGAGCTTACCTGGGAGTGAACCTTGAACTTCCACTGGTACTTCAGCTGCCTGTCCTCTGAGTGCACATCCAGGGGCTCCTGGCACACGACCTTAATGCCTTCAACATCCTCAGATATCTGTGGGAGAAGCACGAGAAGAGAAGGATGAGGGAAAAAAAACCATGGATCGCACCATGGCAATATTTTCACTCCTTTTCTACCCATCCCCCAAGCAGGACCATCCATAAGTGCTCCTGCTCATCATTCCCAGCCTTGGGAAATGAAGGGCCTCAGGGTAGAGCAGCATCCAGAGCAGGCTGTTGGTGCTTGACTGCTGTTTGGATGGGGTGAAGATGTAGGGATGATGTAGCCTCTCTTTCTGCATCTCACTCAACTATGGTCGTTGCCATAGTTGCATGAACTCCCTTCCCAAGCTCAACTCTGGCAACGAGGCCATTGCAGACCACAGGCTCCCTTCCCACACCAGATGCTTCTCACACCATAGGAGACGTAAGGGGCTACTGCTCCCACCCTGTTGCCCACGACTTACAATCAGCACCTCGTTGGAGCACGTCTGGTATTCAGCAATGAGTCGGTCCTGGTAGGACACCAGCCCTTCCTTTATGGCTTGCTTCTTCTTCTTGGCAACAACCTTCATCCTCTGGATCCACTCCTGCAGCTCCTCGTTGGAGTGAGCCTTGGTGCAGCTGTCCCCCATCTCGCACACCTCCGCTCTGTTGGGAGAGAGCCATTCCAGCTGCCACCCACACCTGGAACCCACACCTGGATCCCGCACCTGGAACCCGCACCTGGAACCCACACCTGGAACCCAGTCCCTTACCTGCTGCACAACTTGAAGGTGCTGAGCCCAAGTGGTGGAGCACGGTGCACCCACTGCACGGAGGTGTCAGCCAACAGCATCTGCGCATGCTCCACGGAGGAACAGTGGTTCTCAAAGCTCTCCTGCGAGCTGAAGGTCACCAGGCACAGCCGGCAGTAGAAGTGCACCGGGGCGGGTGCTGAGGGTTTGCCATTCTCCACGCACGGCTCTGGTGCCGGCAGCAGGTCGGAACGTGCCAGGCCGTGCTCCTTCTCAGCCTCCCAGACGGCCATCTCCACATCGCTGTGCGCGTACTGGCAGCGCTTCTCACCGTGCCGGCACAGCTGCCCCTTGGAGACGAAGTGGCAGTAGCTGAAGGTGACCATGAACTCGGGGCAGGGCCGGATGGCGGTGTACTGCTTCTTGCGACGGCTGTCGGCCACCACGTGCACCAGCAGCGGGTCCCAGACGCGGTGCAATTCACACAGCCGCCCGTGGCCGCCCGCCGAGATGCGCTGAGGGCAGCCGAAGAAGCAAAGCCTGCAGATCTCCTGGAACTGCCCCCCGAACTCACTCCGGATCTCACTGCAGGCGCTCAGGGGCTCGGTGCTGGAGCCGTCCCCAGACTGTGCACTGGAGCTGCTCCCTATCTGTGCCAGCAGCACCGCCGCCTTCAGCCGACGCCGCTCCAGGTTGTGCTCCCGCTCGAAGTTCCACACAAGGGCCTCCTCTGGGCTCCAGGCGAAGGTGCACTGGTTGCCATGCTTGCTGCAGCCCAAGCCCAGCCTGTAATACCTGCAGACGGCGTAGCGCGCCGGGTTCGGGAAGCCCGGCCGCCGGAACACCTTCCTCCAAGCAACACTATGCCGGCTGCGGCAACGGGCCAGCAGGATCTCATACATGCACTTGTGCTCCACTGGGCGCAGGTGGTAGGTGATCTCATCCTCCCTCACGCTGCACTTGGAGCAGACCAGCAGCAGCTCCAGCTGACGCTGCAGGCTGCCCAGCGGCACCGCGGGGCCTTTGGCATTCGGCATGGTGGTGGTGCGGGGAAGTTTCTACGAGGTGGTGCTAGCTGGCTGCGTACCCACCGGCCATTAGTGCGAGCCCGCAAAGCCTGACAAAGAAACAAGCAACAAGTGACTTAGCAGGAAGCTAAGTTGGGCTCTTTGCTGTGCTGGGACACTGCAGTCACGCTTCCCGTCCGAGCAGCAAAACTCCGCCAGCGCCACGCTGACCCACAGCGCCCGAGCACTTGGAGTCTGCTCCCAAAGCACTGAGTGGCCGTGGATCTCTGAGAACCACACGATGCGAGGAGCAAGCTGCCAACCCTCCGGGTGCTGGGGAGGCTGAGCACAGCCCTCGGCACATCGCAGGCCGAGGACCTTCTGCACACACCGAGGAACTGCCGGCAGCACTGCACGGCGTGAGTAGGGACCGCGATAGCCACAGACCTCCTCCCGGAGCAGAGCCCGACAATCCCACTTCCTCTTCCCGCTCCCAGCGCCTCCCCCGGCTCTGCACACTCCCAATAGTTTTCCCTCTCTTTTTCCTGCTGTTCCCCTCCCCGGGTCATGCTGGGGCACCACCACGCCGAGCAGAGCAACCCCAGCCCGAGCCCCCAGCCCTCCTCCCCGTGGCTTGCGAGATTAATTAGGATTAATCCACAAGGCAACCGCCCTCCTTTCTCCCCGGCCGCAACAGCCGAGGGCAGGAGCCGGGCGCGCTCGGCCAGTAAACATCCGGCTGCAGACACTGCGGCTTCAGATGTGGGGACGGTGACTCAGTGCTCCGTGCCACAGGCGAGAGCATCCGCGAGCCGTTTCCTGGGCAACCAGGGGCAGGGAGCATCCCCAGAAAGGATGCTGCGGGGTTTTTGGGGTGCAGGAGCTGACCGGGACACGGTGCTCCAGACTGGGGCAGATTGGGGCAGGATGTGCCACCCAGCAGAGCCACCGGTCCCGTGCTCAGCATCCGCCTTGGGCTCCCAAGCCGCAGCCCCGAAGGCACAGCTCGCAACCAGACGGGAAGAACGGCAATTAACGGCCGTGGTCCTACGAGCAGCAAAACAGGGAGCTCAACTCTGTGCTGCTTCAGCATGAATACTTTTCACTGAGAATTCTTTGCCTACCTCTGGGGTGTTGAGGCAGCGGGCAGCAGGATGCAGGGCTGCACAAATGGTCCAAACCTACACAGCCTGCAGGGACCGTACTAGACTTGTTCATAGAGCATCACTCTCATGTCATGTCCTGCACGTACCCAGCCCTAAAACCCCACCGAGCTACTGGATGTGCCTCTAGCTCAAGTGCTAGGAGCATTCCTGAGGGGAACATGGAGCCAGGGCTGCCCCATTCCCATCCCCAGGGCTGTCCATGGCCCCGCAACAGTGCCAAACTCCCAGGCAAAATCAGAGAGCTTCAGCTCCTGCAGGTGGGAGCTTTTGAGGTCGGGGCAGCGCTGGAATCCATGCCAAGGGTGGGATGTCTTAGCATGAAAAAGCCGTGGGGAAATATTCTGACTTTAAAGGGTCAATTTTGCCATTGTTTATTGGCTTAAGAAAACATTTGGTTTTCAGCACGCTCGCTGTTTGGGTGTGTGAGTAGGAGGAAAGAGGAAAGGGAAGTGCATGCCCCTATTAAGGTCTCTGTGCACCACCAGCATTAAAGTCAAACTCCAGTTTTTTTCTCTTACAGAACAGAGAAAAAAAAAAAAAAAAAAAGGAGGAAAAAAAAAAGCCTGCAGGAGCTTTTGAAATCCAAACAGAGCGGCAGAGAGATGCAGAGCATGAGGGAGCTGAGGGAGGGTGTCCCATAGAGCAACCCTCCTCACAGTGATAAGGCTTTGATGTCAACAGGGCAAAATCCATGTGGCACAGGGACAGTGGCAGCTGGTCAAGAGGCACATACGTATCCCTGCAATCTGCAGGTTGGATTTGGTGTGTTTTCCAAACAGCCTCTCCTCATACAAGCCTCCAAAAGCATGGGCTGGCATTAAAGCCACTCATCCCACTGATAGGAGCAACGAGCTGCTCCCACCACTGGGCGTATTGCGTCCCTGCTGCACACCCAGCACCACCAGCATCCTCTTCAGCCCCAGCCGGCCATACCCTCACCAATACAGATACGTGCACCCGGTCTGAAACCAGACCGAGCCAAGCCAGCATCTCACTGACAGCATTTCCCCATCTCAGGAGGGCAGAGCTGCATCTCGCGGCCACACCGTCGTCCTCCGTGGGGGCCGTTCCCAATGGGACAACCGCATTTCCCCAGCAACGGTGGGCAGAAGAACGCACCGACGTGGCCGCGCACCCCTCTGCCCTCCCCGCCCTGCCACGCTGGAGAGCAGCCGGGGGAGGAGGGCGGCTTTTTGTCAGACCTTGCCTTCGTTAATTATTGACGGGAGATTAGGCAACGCGCCGCGCCGCCGGGAGCCAAGCGGCGTGGGGCAGAGTGCCGGGGCTGCACCTCCCCGTAGCAATGAAGGCACCCCGGGGATCCGCTCCCCCACCCCGATTTCGGTCCCTGCTGCGTGACAGCGTAGGGTTCGGGATGCCAGCACGGCTCTCCCACCCCCGTGCTTCAAAGTGCCGATGGGAAGAGCAAACCCCGCGTCGCGCACGGTCCCGGTGCGCGGTGGCAGCCGCAGCTCTTCGCTTTTGACTTCTCCGAGTTGGAAAAGTTCAGACCGTGTCCCCAAAGCTCAGAAGAGCAGCGGGGAGGGGATTGGGGCCGGGGGCTGCTCGTCTGAGGCGGCACCCAGCTCCCCGCCGGCCGGCAGCTCCACACTGCGTAGCCCAGGACTTTGCACCCCGACTGCGGTCCCCTTCACCTTCATCCCCCCCCCCCCCCTTCCGAACCCAGCGATCGATGCTGCGAGCCAAAAGCTCTGGGTGAGCTGTGCGCCGTACATCACCCCGGGGCTCCCGGTGCCACTCAGGACCCCACAGCATCGCACCCCACGGCCACCCCGGACCGGGCAGCACCCGCACTGCGCTCTGGGCCGTGCTGCGTTCCAGGGAGCCCCGTGCCCTGCAGCACCCGGTAAACCCGGTGCCCCCCGGGTCCCGACGCGCCGCAGCACCCCGCGCACCTCACCTCACCCCGCATCACACCCGGCGTCCCCGGACCCGCACCGCTCTCACCACAGTTACTCCAGGGAATAGCCCTTTGCCACCGCCGGTGGTTTCTTTTCTGGGGCCTCCCCGCATTCAAACCGGGGCCAGATTTCGCGGAAATTGCATCACGGCGGCCCCGCCCCGCCCCGTTCCTCCCGCCGGCACCGGGGGGAGCCGACACCGGCAGCGGCACCGGAGAGCGGGGAACCGAGGGGGAGGGGGATGCGCTGGGGCCGGGCGGCACCGGGGAGCGATGCACCGGAGGGGCAAATGCGCGGTACCGGACGGGAGCGGCACCGAAGAGGGTCACACCGGCACCGGGCGGGGACGCACCTGGGGGTGATGCGCGGGAGCGGTGGGTCCGACAGGCGCTGCCCGCCCCGGGCACCGAGCAGGACGGCGGCTTTTCTCCCATTCCCGGTTGGAGTTCCCCGTCCCGTTCTCGCTCCCGAGGGTCGGGGTACTCGGTCCCCCCTCACGGCCCCTCTCCCCATCCCCGCACTGTCGGGACCGCTCCCCGCTGCTCACCGTTCCGCTGTCCCCCGACTCCGGCCGAGATCGAAACGAAGGGCGAAGTGCCTCGGGGAGCCCGGCGCTGCAGCCCGACACGGGACACGAGTGGACCCGGCTGGGCTTTAAAAGGGCTTCCGGGAGGGGCAGGGTTTACTCCGTTTCCTTTCTGTTTATCATCAGTTTCGTTTTCCATTCCTTTCCCTGACTGAAGAGGTGCAGCCAGCTATGCAAAGTTTGAGCTCGAACCAGGAAAAAAAATATATATATATATATATTTTTAGTCCACCCCCAGAAGTGAGCACACAGGGAATAGGGAGCAGGCATGGCACCATGCAAGCGTCATTTCCAGGACTCAGCAGCAGCAGTTTGGGGGCTCTTCGGCTTCTAGCCATGGCCCTCCCCCATCTGTCCCAGTTTTATCCCTCCCCTGTTTGCTTTTTTTTTGCCCCTTCTCAACTCGCTTGCAGACCCCACCCCATTAGAGTCGGATGCACAGCCAGTCGGTCCTGCTGGCACTGCGGCCTGGCAACACCCAAAAAATGCACAAACCCACGGGAAGGTCAATGGAGTTCCCCAGGACGGCTCCCCACAGTGTGGCAGACCCCAGCGAACTGCAGGGCTGCAGCTGTGCATTGTGTCACCACCCAAAGGGACAGCACTGGGATGGGCAATGCATTCAGAGCTCTGCAGCCTCAGCTTTCCCATCTCGTAAAGTTATCTCCATGCCAACATCCAGCACGTTCTGGAAAGAGATTGGGCAGCACTAAGGCTCCAGATGTGAGCAGCTGGGAAAGGGCCCAGGGACAGGAGGAAGAGGCTCAGTGCTGGCAGCGGGGTTACGAGTCTTGCTGCAAAGATGAGCTGAAGAAAAGCTCATCTGCGGTCAAGCAGCAACAGGAAGAGCAGAGGAGCCGGCGAGCAGCTCACAGGAGTGTGAGCAGATGGGGAAGGAAGGGCAGAGAGCAGTTCCTGGTGTTTGTCAACAAGGGTGGGCAGACAGGGTATGATGCTCACTGCCTTCCATCCTCGCAGCGCAGAGCTGGACCCAACCCAACCCAAGCAGTGAGTCATGGCCCATCGGCCTTGTGGGCAGCTCTGGTCTGTGCACTGAAATCCCACTCCCTGCCAGCCCCATGGCGTGATGGCAATGGGGCTGCAGCCGTGGGGCCACGCTCTGTGCTGTGATTTGTCAGCAAAGGACAGGCAGCCCAGGACGTGACCCTGTTTTAACCCGGGCTGAGAGAACCTGGTGGCCTCTTCCTCATTGTGAGCACTGTTGGTTTAGGGCAGCGTGGGGTCACCCTGGGGTGGGAACCAATCCCTCTTCCCCATGAAAATCCAACTGAAAGGCTGAGGAAGGCATCATCTGAGCACAGAGCAGGCACAGACGCTGTGATGCTGAGCAGCAGCGCTGCCCGTGGGCATAAATCCCCCCCAGTCGGTGCTGAGCCGGGCGTGATCACTCAGCAGTAAAGCACCACAACCACAAAACCCAAACAAATCCCCCCTCCCCGCACAACGCAGGCAGCGATGGGCTCACGCAGAGCACTGAGGGCTCGCTCTTATTTTACAGGTGGGTTATTTCCCATAACGCTGCAGCTCTGTGTGTTGGAGCAGGGGAGGACATAGGCTTTCCACAAAGCAAACTGCAGGTCGTGCTCACAGCGTGGGGAAATAAGGAGCAGAAGGAGCCTGGCCGAACAGCAGCACGGCTGTTACCCAACGTGCAGGAGGAGCTGCGTGAGGAGGCGAAGCTGCATCACCGTCACGGCACCAGCGGTGGGGGTGTGCCGAAACCCGGCGTTCGCTCATTTCAGGCAGACAAACCCGGCCGTAAGTGCCCAGTTTCGGTTTCCATTCCTCCTGTCGGAGGAAGCAGGGAGGTGGGGTGGAGGGGAGTTCACCAGCAGTCCACGGCAGACTGGAGCCCTGCGCTCACTTTGTGCTCATCGCTTAGCACTCGTTGCCCATGGGGGTGCCTGTGGGGCTGGAGCATCTCTGCACCTGCAGCACCGCAGCAGCACCCGCAGACCACAGCAGCAGGGGGGGGGGTGCAACCCGAGCTCTGCGTGCTGCGCTGCGAGAGCTGGGAAGGGAAAATAGAAAGCAGCTGTGCCCAAGTGCTCCCCACCCGTACAGAACCACGGAGCTGCAGAAGGTGAGGGCAGGGAGGGCTGCACACAGCTCTCAGCCTGGAGCCAACGAGCAAAAGGCAAAAGCCTTTCCCCAGGGCACACACCCACGAGTGGTGGTTTACTACTGCTGCACACGGGGCTGCAGAACCAGGAGAGAAACAAAGTGCAGCACCACGGGATCTTTACCTTGGGTGTATTGCTTGCATCCTAATGGGTGCATCCTGGCTGCCTTCAGCCCGAGGCCAGAAAGCCGTGTGTTGTTACTTCTGTTTATATATTTCTGTATATCATCATATACAACTCACCCATTTTTCTACTGGTGGAGTTCCAAACCCATCCCCATCCTGGGTACCATTCCACATTCCAAGCGTTACCTGCACAGAGCAGCAGAGGGGGAACACCGTGGGGCTGCTGAGAGACAGGGCTCCCATGGAAGAGGCTCTGCTGCATGGGTTGCTTTTGCAGAATAGACAGACACCTCAACTGGGGACAGCATGGTGACATGTAGCAGCACTGCCCTCCTACACAGAAGCAGAGCATACTATAGGGCTGGAGCACTGCAGCTGCACCCCACGTCCACTGTGCAAATGCTGCTGCAAAGGGATGGAGAATGTTCCCAGCTCAAGTCTTCCTGCAGAAATGTTACTGCTTTATCCTCAGGAAGAGTCACCAGGCTTGGAGTAAAGAAGAGATGCTGCACAGCCTGTCCTGCTGCGTCCCAGCTCGGTGCTGCCGTTCACACTGCAGGGCAATCAGAGGCCAGGGTCTGTTCCACCTCTTTGCATTCCCTTGGTCTGATCTATCAATGGTGTCCCAAGTACAGAGATAGCAAGGAAGAAATCACAGTGCTATCTTAATGGCTGGCAGCTCTACGAAGGGAGAGCCTCAGCCTCCACGTGGGGCTGTGGCCCTGAGTCAGGGCACGTGAAAGCAAACACAGTTCAGGCCTGGAGGGAAGAACCACTCCTCCTCACAGCTCTGATGGGTGGATGGCAGCAAGCACATCATATATATGCATGTGGGTATTTATAAATGTGAGTACTTGTGTTTTCAGTTTAAACAACATGTTCCTACCTCAAGCTGTCAGGACCAGACACAGAAAGGCAATACGCCAGCAAAACTCTGTCAAAAAACCCCACGTTTATTAGCAGATAGAAGCAACCTGCCATTGCTGCTGCCAGACTGAGTTCATAGAAAACCCACACCTGAGGCACCCAGCTCCTCCCAGCACCCAAACACCGGGGCACGCTTGAGGCCAGTGCCCCATTCCTTCAGAGCATCCTCCTGCAGCAGGTGATGGATGCCAGCACCCAGTGGGATGATGCTGGGCATGAGGTTGCTGCTGCTCAGCTCTTCACTCTGCACCCAGCACCCCATTCTGCCTTAGTAATCCAGTAATGTGCTCACAGCCTTTAATTAAAAAAAAAAAATCCTGAAAATGGATTTTTTTTCTTTTTTTTCTTTTTTTTTTTTGAGAAAAATAGAAAAGAGACCCTAAAACCCCAGAAGTTGCAGCTCTTCCCGGCCCTCTGGGTTCCTCTGTTCTCTGGGGAATCACAACCTGGGATCCTCCTCTCTCTGACCTGGGCCACCCGCTCACAGTGCCTGCACCCAAGGGTCAGCCCCTGGGCTCTGTGCTGCAGGACAGGGACAGTGAGTGGCCCCACACTTATCCCACTGCTGTCTGTGGGCTCCCAGCAGCCAGCTCGGTGCTGGCTCAGCGCTCCATGCTCCTGCAGCTCACACTACACCCCCCACTCTGCTCCTCAGACGCAGCGTGGAGTAACTACCCCAAGAGAGCAGGGAGGAAAGCTTTATAAAAACCTAGCCTTAATTTTTTTTTGTTTTGTTTTTTTTGTTGGCTTTTTTTTTCCAGACCTCCTCCCATCAGGGCAGAGCACGCTGCTGCCGTCATCTCCTCCAGGCATCCTCCCTTCCCTCACTGCCTGCCCCGCACACCTCCTTGCTCCCAGCTCCAGCTGCCCTGAGCCTCCTTAACCCACGCCCCTCATTGCACCACGCAGACCCAAGGCCGTTCCCCCGAGCGCCGTGACGAATGTCCCCTCCAGGCAGGGCCCTCTGCTTCACTTCTGCTCTGCTTCATCAGCCACCGCCGTCACCTCGATGGCAGTGGTGTGCTCGGCCGTGGGACCCTCAGAGGGCACACTGAGCACCGCACCACCACCACCCACATGTGTCACGTTCTGGATGGCAGCACCGAGCCCCGGCAGCGCCAGCAGCTGGAAAGGGCTGAGCACCTTCACAACTGTGCTGCTGTCCTGAGCTGTCGCTGCCGCTGTGCTCAGCACCGTCACGTTGGGAGCATCCGGGTGGATTTCCACCGCACCGGGGAAGGCGTTGCCAGCAGAAGCCAGTACAGTGTAACCACCCAGCAGTGGGGAGGCTGGAGAGCTGGCGGCAGGCGGTTGGGATGGGGTTTTACCCAACACTGAGGGCGGGAGAGTCGAGACCACTTTGCCCAGAGGCAGGCTGGTGAGTTGGGACATCGGCACGGCTGGGGTGACGGCGATCTGCGCCGGCTGGGACAGCACCTGGGAGGTGATGGCGGCCGGTCCGGAGGTGGCCCGGGTGAGCCGAGGGCGTTTTAAAGGTGTGGGGACAGAGACGGGAGTCAGAGTCATCAGCACGTTGTTGAGGTGCTGTGATTTGTGCTTCAGCTCCTTGGCACGCTTGCGGTGCTCATCACACTGCTGCTCCAGAGCTGCAAGAAGAGTGAGGTCAGTGCGCATCAAGCATCCCCACAGGTCCAGCACAGGCCTCACAAATACCAGTTTAACACCAAACCTGCTGCTTTACACAAAAATACCCCAACGCTGTTGGATAACTGCAGGAGCATACCTGCCAGATCCCGTGTGTACTGCTCCCTGGAGCGATCCATCTGGCACTTGTGGCTGGCCAGGACTTTCTTGACCAGGTCCAGCATCCTGAAGTTCTGCACCACATTGTTGAGTAGGACAGCATCTTAAAGGAAGAGAAGAGACAGGTCTTTGAGGAACAAAAAATTCCAAATGGTTTGGTAAAAAGCTATCTGAAAGCAAAGGTGTTCAGCTGAGACAGCCAAAGCCTGTGTGAGGTAACACAAGGAACTGGGCAGGAGGAGAAGTTGTGAGAAAGTGCAGGAGGTCACTCCTGGATAAGCAGCACTCTCCTACTTAGCAGGGATTGATAAGAAGTCTCCTGGCACAGCAGCTGCTTGCTGCATTGTTATTCCAATGGCCTAAATTCCTTCCAGCTCCAGAGCCAAATGCTTGCCAAGCATCCTGAAGGCATCAGGGGAAACTCAGGGCCCAGAGAACCTGAAGGAATTGTGGCCACTTGCAGCCCCTGCTCAGAGCTGCCCTCCTGCACCAGCACCAATGAGAACAGGGCTGTCTGCACACATTTATGATAAGCTAGAAGTGCAGAAACAAGTTTCCTTTCTATTTCGTTTCTGATTGTAACAAGTCTGAGTCACAACAGCTCCCAGGGGACGCCTCAGCCCAGTGCCTGCTGTCAGCTGCTCACCTCCCAGCTGCAAGGGGGGGTCCTGTGCCCGCTGCTGCAAACCCCGCATGGTGTCCAGCAGCTCCTGGTGGAACTCCTGGATGACATCATCCAGGAGACCTGCGTCCCTCAGGCCTCGCCAGAATGCAAAGGTGTCATCTGGAGGAAGAGAAAGGAAGGTCTTCAGATCCTTCAGAGGTGGAAGTGGGGTTTTCATGGCTCTTAGGAAAAAAGGGGCTGCACATTAATCAGCTTCCAAGTGGTCGTGATGTGCTCTCTGCCTTCTGTCACATATAAGGGTGAGGTCTCCCAGGTTTGTGGATGCACAGTACCCAAAGGGCAGACAGAAGGACAAATCCTATCCTGCTGCAGCACACAGAGCAGCCAAGACATGGTGCCAGAGGAGCCCACTCCTCCAGCTCAGGACTCAACACACAGGTGCAAGGTTGTGACCACAGCACAGCTCTTCCGAGAACCCAGTGCCCTCAGCCCCACATCTGTTTCCCCAGCTCCAATTACACCAGAGGACCACAGAACTCGTGACTCTCCAATTAATTCCCCCCCTCCCCCCTCACTAGAGCCACACCATGCTTAGGCACTCCAGTGCTTAGAAGCCATTCCATCCCAAGCCCACACAGCAGTTAGACAGATGGATTGGCACCAGGAGGTCTGAGCAGGGCAGCTCCAGCAACAGGCCCTGGTCCTCATCCCTGACCCCTGTCCCCACCACCCCCACTTCTCCCACATCACCCTCAGCCTCTGCCCAGATGCAGCCCTACCTCCAATGCTGGTGGTCCAATCACTGGCATCCTCACATGTTTCTATGGTAATTGTAGCTGGGGATCCGTTCACTGCAACCAATAGCAGAAAAGAAAAAGAAAAAAAAAAAAGAAAACCAAGTCCTGATTTTTTTCTGTATTTTTCACAGGCTGTTTCCAAGGGATGCTCTCCTTGCTACGCTGCTGGAACTGCCCCTTTTTGCTGGGTGGGGCCACTTTCACAGGAGCCATGCGGCTGCGCTGTGCAGCCACAGCTGATTTTTCCACTCTGGAGTGCAATACCAAAGGGATTACTTCTGCAACCCTTACACAAGACCAAGAGCACTCTCCTCCCATCCCCCTCTGCATACACCCTTATTGCTCAAAGCAGTGCTCTAAGCTTGATTTCCTGGCGTCCCTTCTGGCCAGCTCGCCATCTGCCAGACCCACACACCATGGGGGTCCCAAAGCTTTGCAGGGGATGGGCTCCTTCCCCACAAAACCTCAGTGGCTTTGTGCTTATTGCAGCATCCCTCAGTAGTGAGCTAATAATTAGGGCCATAATTAACTCATGCTGGCAGCTCTCTGCCCCACAGATGCGTTCTGGCGTCCTCAGGGGTGTTTCTTAACTCTCAAAAGCAAAAGGAGTTAAGAAAAAGTACTCAGAAATAGCTTCCAATATAACAGTTGCCTGTAATTATAGGACAAATTAAATTCAGGGCTAAAGCTACAGAGATGCAACGTCATTTAAATCCAGTTTTATAAACTACATGCATGAGGGCAGATACAGAACCCATTGTATTCCCCAGTTCCCTTTAATCTTCCATCAGACAAAACCAATAAATAATTCAGCCAGGGAGCCTTCAGTGAGAGCCCATTCATTATTCAAGCTGAAGTCAGCTCCCCATGGGGAGAGCACAGGAGGGTTCTGAGCCTGCACTGCTGGGGACCACATCAGCCCTGGGGGCTGTGACCAGCGTGGGACACAACAGCTGAGACAGTGCCCCCATCACACATCCACTGCTGTTTGCTCGCTGATCAATTGCTTCAGCTCCACAGGATAGGGTGCCAGAAGGGCATTGGTCATGCAGTATTACAGAGCAACAGGGGGAGGGACTGCACTGAGAACATTGCTTAGTGCTGCTATGAGAAATCCTGCAACAATGCAAGGGGAAAAAGCAGAATAAAAGCAAGCTGCAAAGCAAAATATAGTAGAGAGGCAATAGTAAGGGACGATCAGGTATGTGGCACCAGTTCTGCTTTAATCCTCTTGCTGCAAAGGTGCCAAGAATTGCTGCACGTACCATCTGTGGAAGCAGGAGTGAGAGGGATGTACTCTGTGGAGGTCTGGCTGCTCAGGGACACTCTGGCACCGGTCAGGTCAATCTTGGTGCTCCGACACGTGTTGGAGCAGACCTTGGTGTGTTGGTAAAAATCCAGCTCCCCCGAGTCCATGATCTTCCTGCAAGAGAGGGAGCAAACACAGGAACATGCTCACATGCTCAGCCAGAGGAGCAGCTCTTGCCCATGCAGCACACGGAGCAGCCTGCAGAGCATCCCCCAAACACCTCAGCATCCCAGGGAGCTCCCTCCTCACCTCTCAGCACCCTGCAGAGAGCAGAAGCTGTACTCTGCTTCTGCCTTCCCCCAGCACAGTGCCTGCTAGCAGGACAAGGAGGCATGATGAATGCCTGCAGGGTTTGCTGGGCACACCACCATGAGCTGAAGAGGCAGAGACAAAGGTCTGAGCATCCCTTGCCAAGTTCTCCCCTCCTTACAAGCCAGCGTTCACTAAGAGTCACTTAAAGCAGCAACCACAGCCTGCTTGATGCTGGCCACTTATTGAAAAGACTCATTGAAATGTCCACTTCTTGACAGCAGGGAAACCTTCAGGGTAGAACTTGGTGGATAATCCATTCATTCCCTAAGCAATGTGACCTGCAGCCTTTGCTGTTAGCAAACACTGGGGGGGCTGATATGCTAACTCCAAAAACAACAGTGTGGAGTGGAGCAGAGGTCCTGTGGCCAAATTTCATGCAGTGATGGGAACTTGATGGTACCACTGAAACTGATAAGCCACCTTGTTTTCCTAAGCCACCAGAAGTTTTAGAGTAAACTTTACAAAACAAAGGTATGTTTGACTAAAGCTACTCAAGCTCCACTTGAAAGAAAGAAAACAGTGTAAAATGATTTAAAAGAGAAGGAATTTTGGGAAAGATGCCATCATAGACAAGTTGGGAGAACACCGCTGGCTCCTGGAATCAACCAGTGGGCTGAGCCTCTCTCCCCCCCAAGAGGAGGCAAATGGGGTGAGATTCACATACTTTGCCTCTGACCACTGCTGTGCCAGGAGCAAGATGAGGGATGCCCAAGGATGCTCTGAATAGGTTCAGCAAAACACAGCCGTGTAGGAACAGAAGGAAGAAGGGAGAGCATTGCCTACAGCAGGCTGATGGCTTTCAAGGAAATTTTCCTCAACAGCTAAAATGAGGAGGAAGGACTGAAAAAGGAAAAAAAAACCAACCAATTATCATGGAAGAATCTCAGCCGGCCTTCCTCTTTTTTTCACAGCTGCACATACAGACTCATGTGCGAAAGAAGAAGTTGGGAAGACCAAAGCCAAGTGAACTTCTGGCATCCTCCCACAGCCTGCAAGCTCCCCATCACGCATCTCTCACACACATTATTTCCCCAAGGACCCACCCTGCCCAGCACGAGGCTGTTATGCAGAACCTACGCAGAGCAAAAGCTGCTTAGGAGTACAAGACTCATGCATCAAAGCAGAAGGATCCTGGCAGATGCAATGTCACCCTGTGAAAGGATGAGGAAAGCATGGCAATCCCCAGGGAGCAAGGTGCTGCCTACAGACAGGAATGTGGGTGTTACTGAACCTCTATCAGGCTGGTGTTCAAGAACATAGAAGAATTTAATTGCGATAGTTGAGGTCAGAGAAGTTAAATGTTTCCATAAATAAGCTTTGAATAAGCCCTTGGGAAAATAAGAAAACCAACAAACTGATCTAAAAGCAGCAATAATGCAATGGGAGTGTTAGCTCGTGAGCAGACCACACTTTGTGGCTCAAACAGAACTGCACACAACACAGCCCAATCCCTGGGCACTAAAGTGCTCACTTAAAACCTCATGGGAATGCAGAAGGGTTCAAGTGCTAAAACTTATGGCGTTTTGCTGCTCCAAATTATTCCCTGTCCACAAGAATATGCAAAGCCTTCAGGTGGACAACATTTGGGGCCAGCATTAAGCAGCACACCAGTGCCCTCTGTGACAAAACAACCGTGTAGAAGGCTCCATCCCACCCCAGCAAGAGTTCTTCATCTGCTGCCATGCAGACTGACCGGAGCATGATCCCATTCATCCGGATCGCCCGCTTCCAGTCCTTCAGAGTGGACTTTCCTGCCAGGTGCACAAACTCCTTGGGGCTGATGAGGTGTCCGTCGAACTACAGGAGGAGAAGCATAGAAGCATAGCATCAGTGTGGTGAGCAATGAGAAACACTGCCCCCTGGAGATGACGACACCAGGCAAGCTTGGGCAGCTCAGGCCAGGGCTCAACACGTTTAAATGAAGTATCAGCATTGGAGATGGCTGGCAAGCATCCCACACCTTTGAGAAAACTGTGCTTGGAGCACCTCTAGCTCAGAGCTGAAGACATGCTGCTTTGCAAAGCCTGGCGTACAAGCAGCACAGAGCAGTTTGCTGTGTAGGGCAAGCAAGTTGGGCATCCAGCAAAGCACCCAGGGCTGATGCAGGCAATCCTGAACAGCAGTGCACAGCTCACTGCCTCAGCTTCTGCTGTGCTGCATGGGGCTGTATGGCCTCCACAGGCTCCCCAGCACAGCCCTGTGCACACAGCCCTGCGTAAGCGAGGAAGGAGAAGCCTGTCTGGCCTCTGACCTCCTGCCACCGAGCACAGACACTGCTATCAGTGAAACCTCTGACCTCTCTTGGAGCACACCTGCTTGCACAAAAAACCAGTTGCAGGGAGTTGGCGTTGCTGTACCAGGAGCCTGTTCTGCCCCTTTGTTTATTGCCCTACACACCCAGCCGGATCTGACCCCATGAGCTGAGCTAAAAGCAACCTTCAGAGTCAGGCAGACCTCAAAGCAGTGCCTTATGGGCAGTCTTAGGAAAGATTTCCCACCTCCAGGTCTCCTCTCCATGCACACGTGAACTGATGTTAAGGTGAGCATGCTTGTTCACAATTAGTGCATAAAGAACTGCTGCATAGGGTTCAGTGCAAAGAGAACGCTGATTTTAGGCAGTAGCAAAAGCAATTATCTGCACTGGGAGCTGTTCTCTTTGTAAAAGGCCATGTTTCCTCTGAAGGAAAAGGAATATTCTCTGCAAAGCCCTCATATGGCAACATGTCCACATGAAGATGAAGCCAGGCTCTCCTCCCACATCCATGCAGGTTTTAACCAGAAGCCCTCCAGGACACAGCAGACACTGCTCAGCATTTTCCCTACCTAAACTTCTCAACAAATCCTCAAACTCAAACAGATAGCAGAAGAGCCTAAACTCCTCAAACTCTGAAGTGAAGCAGTGAAATGGGGAAAGCATCTTTCCAGCCAGGTCTGCTCAGATGGAGCAAGATAAGTAGCAGGCACCACACCCAAAACTTTTTCCCTCTCCTACCATGATGTGGTTCTGACTCAAAAAAGCTCACTGAGTCAGCAAACCCCACGCATGGCATGCAGGATGATGCGGACACAGGGAACTCAGGTCCTTCCCAGCCAGGAGCAGAAGCAAGAACAGCATCACAGCCTCACACTCACCTGCACACACTTCACATTGATCCCGGGGCACACGAACTTCCTCCAGATGAGGTTGGCTTTGCTGTCCCCACAGGTGATGGGATACACAATCTCTGCCTCCAAGCTGTCCTCATCTTCAGCCATCTTCACTTCTCACAGGGAACAGAGCAAGGGATGGAGCAGAGA
Source organism: Chrysolophus pictus (assembly GCA_037305975.1). Taxonomy (NCBI): domain Eukaryota; kingdom Metazoa; phylum Chordata; class Aves; order Galliformes; family Phasianidae; genus Chrysolophus; species Chrysolophus pictus. The sequence continues at coordinate 4,307,676 of CM074595.1, forward strand.
GAAACATGAGCTGCAGCTTCCAACACAGTGCTGAAGGTCAGGATCAGCACAAGTAGGTAACACACAAGGGACATGGGTGGGAATAGGGTTTTGTGGTCACAATTCACTTTGCATGTTGCACCCAAATTGCTCAGGTGAAATAGCACAGAAGCATCCATGTAAATCCTCCCACAGCTGAATGCATGAAATTTGAGAAATCAGCAACTAGGGGCTGCAAATCCAATTCTTGATAACCATGTAAGGAATGGTGGTGTTATGATGACTATACATTCTCAAACCGTGGGTGAAGACAACTTTTTAAGGCGCACCCAGCCCCAGCTCCTTTGCTCTCCAAATTCACCTTTGCTTGAAACCAAAGCTGCTGGAAAGCCAACACCACATCCGTCCGTGGCAAAAAGCCAAGAACTGGCAAGATCACAGGGACACAACCCGTACCAGGAGAGGGCAGCAGCGCTCCAGCGAGCAGCAGCAGCACTTAGCCCTCCCCAAATGCTGGAGAGCATCCCTGATGCAGAGCAGCATCCCCCATGCTGGGTACCCCAAACAGCACTCCTGATGGCAGAGAGGGATGCGGGAGCACCCCCAGCCCCGCCAGGCAGCAGTAAGTTCCCCCCCCCGGCTCTTAGCAGCCCCCGAGGAGCTGAGCCCCATCAGCTGCAGCTCAGACCTACCTAGCACTTCTTCCTTCAGGTGTGTGGATGCTGTGAAGGCAGCAGCGGCCGCAGCAGCTGCGTTTTCTGTCTCCAGAGTGTCCTCATTTATGTCACTGCTGGCAAGAGAGAGAAATGCAAAACGAAGCTGTGTGGAACTGCTGTCTCTGGTGTGATGTTTAGAGAAGACTTTGCTTCAGAAGTCATTCCTACTATATTTTTCCACAAAATCTAACTCTTCTCCCTGCAGCCGTGGTGGGTACAGAGGAAGGGGATGCAGAGATGCTGCTGACACAGATGGGCTCTGGGTCAGACTCTCCCTTAGGAGCCTCTGCCAAATTCCCCTAAGGAATTCCCTGGAAACAACACACACACACACTCTCCACCAGCTACACACAGGCTGCTTCCTGCACAGGGGACCTCAGATTGGCACAAACTCAACAGATCTGGGAACAGAGAAAACAACACAAGCTACAGACTCCCCTGTTTCCCCTTCTTACAGCCCCACATACATATAACACTAATAGAGCACTAATGAACTGATGAAGGCAAAGAAGACCACTTTCATCTTCCCTACACCAGAGCCCTCAGACCTCTCCAGCAGTTTTGCTCATGGGTCCACACATCTGCATCTCTCCTGGGCACCCAGCTCTGCTGGGGATCAGGCTCAGCCCAAGATCTGCTCCTCTTTGCCCAAAGGCTTTAGGATATATATTGAAGTTGCTTTGGCTCTGCTTTCTCCCATCCCACTCTGGAGGGACTGCAGCAGGAGGAGCTGAAGCGTCCCCATCGGTTGCCATGACAATGCTGGGATGCAGCTGCTCATGTCCCTGGGAGGACACACAGAGCAAGTGGGAGAAGGGAGGGTGAGTGCTGGCAAAGCCCTGTGCCTGCCTCTGCCTCCTCTGGGAGCTCGGGAAAGAAAAGCCTCCACCAAAAGACTGCAGCAGAAATACAGGCAGCGCATCAGAGCATGGGAACAGACCTCTCCCAAGCACAGATGAAAGAAAAGCCTCCTGCTGATTGTTACCATTTCTGTTTTCCTCTGCTTTTTTTCAGTCAATATTAAAACGCAGGAGCTAATTAAGCTCTTAAACCTCTGCTTATATGTTTATTTATTTTTTTAAAACAGCAAAACCACAGCCAAAAGAGCAGCAGAAAGATGCACTCAGCCCAAAGAGCCGCTCCTGCTGCCCTGGGGCTTTGCAGCAGTGTAAAACAAAGAGCTCAGAGCCTCCTCCATAGACCAGCTACAACTGAGAAGCCTCCACCATGCCAGGGAGGGAGAGGAACCCAGCAGAGGCACAAGCCCTGGGTCCATGCCCTTCCCACAGCAATGCTCCAATATGGGAGCCCAGAAGCAGTGGTTTGAGATGCTTCAAAAAGCCCTCAGGGGTCTGTCTGCTCTGATGGAGAGGCAAGGAGAGATTTCCAAAGAAAAATATGAGGGGAAGAAAAGAATGAAAGGGAACCAAACCAGTCAAGGCAGTCCCTGCCATGGCTCATGTTCCAGACCTCACAGCCACATGAAAAGCAGCCCCTGCTCAGCATCCAAACGGCCACAGCTCCCATTCCACATCATCTGTGGCTCAGGGAATCATGCTGACCAGAACCAGCACCACAGATGGAGCTGAGCTTGCTCAGATTTAACTCTAGTTGCAGTACAGCCGCTGTTTTGTGCTCTAGAAGATGAAACACGATGCCCCTCCCCAGAGCACAGAAATAGCAGGACGTACTGGAGCAGGACAGAAATGTTTTGGAGAGCAACACGTAGCTGCTTGCTGCCTGCTTAGTGGGGGCATGAGAATGTCTGAGGTGGGTAAAGCTACCCAAAGCCAGCACCAGATGTGAGTTGGGGGCTTCTGCCTGCCAAGATGGACTTGGAGCACTAATTCATGCTGGGCACAGAGCAGAAAAGAGGAGAATAAAAGAGGAGAATAGGAGGAGAAAAGAAGCTAACAGCCCATGTGTCCCTGAGCTGTACTCAAACAGAGCTCACTCCAACAGGTGGAACAGGAATGGGGTGCAGAGTGCTGCAGATGTCACCCAGGTTCACTCTGCTTTTGTATCAGTGCTGCCCCATCCATTGATAAGCCCAACCCCAAAGCTCTGCTGCCCCGTGCCCAGCAGCTGTGCAAGAATATCCACTGCCTGGAGCTTAGTGGATCACTGTGAAAGAAACAGTGAAAAAACACTGATTTAGCCACCGATGTGTCCACATCCATCCCACCACGTCCCCTCTGTTCTTACCCATGCTGGGACAGATTGGTGGTGACCAGCACTGTCTTCACCTCCTCCACCCCACTGCCATCCACTGCCGTGTCCGGCGTCGTCACCACCACCACCTCCTCCATGTGCACACTGACGTCCGGCGTGGCCATGGGAGCAGTGCTCTGCAGGGACACAGCACACAGAGTGACTGCTCTGCTACCAGCAGTGCCAAGGAGGGGACACAGCAGGACAGGGATGAGTTAGACAGGTTTAGGGAGATGTTTCCAACAGGCCCTGCTGCGGGCACATCTCCGCAGAACCAGCAGCCCCTCCAGATGCTGTCACCCTCATTGTGCCCTGTGGACAGGGACCTCATGGTGAGAAACCCCAGCCAAATGCAGGCAGGAGAAGCAGTGTCCTTGCACACTGCCATTGCACAGCACTCCTGGTGCCCAGCTCTGAGCCACTCAATGCACTTGGAGAGGTTCAGCTCCCACCCGAAGGCACCGCTGTGCTCTCAGGGCTACGAGCTGCAACACAAGCAGCAACGTAAGCACAGCTGCTCCCCCCCCTCGTTAAGCCACTTCCCATTAACAGCTTGCTCTTACAGTGTTTTCACTGCACGGGAAAGAAACAAAATTAATTGTTGCAGCAATAATGCACGAGGCTGAGCAGCAGCACGAGAAGCTGAGGCTTTGCTCCATCCCCTCCTCGCAAGCACACAGCACAGCTCTGCAACTGCTGACCGCTGTAGGATTTTAACTGACCTCTCCCTGCCCCCCCTTCCCCCCCCCAAGCTCCTTTTTGGGGTGAAAACCCACATCAGCACGGGCACAGAGCTCCCAGCAAGCAAAGCACCATCCACACCACCAACTTCAGCGACCCAGCGCAGCGTTGGCAAAGACTGGGGGGGGGGGGGAGGTGGAAATTGGGGGAGAAAAGAATAGCATTGCACCACCGGGAGGATTTCGGGGGGGGGTTGGCAGAGGGGCGCTGCGTGGAGGGGGGGAGCAGCAAGTGGGGCAATGCACGTAGAGCGGCACAGGGGGGATACGGGGGGCTGCGCCTAAAGGGGGTGAAGGCGACGGGGGTGAAGGGGGGCGCGGGGCTGCGTAGAGGCGACCGCACGGGGGGGTCGGGGTGGGGGCACGGAGGGGGGCTGCGCGCTCCCGAAGGCGGCTCCAAGAGAAGGAGGTGGGGGGGGGGGCGCGTGGGCGCGCTCCCGTCGGAGGGAGGGGGAAGAGGAGGAGGAGGAGGAGGAGGAGGAGGAGGAGGGAGGGGGGTGAGGGGGGGCCGGCCGGGCGCTGCCGCCGCGTCTCCCGCCGCCGCCGTAACGTCCTGACGCTCCGCAGGGACCCGGCCGGACGCGGCGTGCGGCGCGAGGCCCCGCGGTAGGCCCGAGCCCGGCGCTTACCTCGGGCCGAAGCCCCGCGGCCCCGCTCGCTGCGGCTCCGGGAGCTGCGGCGGGGGCCGAGGCGGGCGGGGTGCGGGACGGCCGGGTTCGGGGCCGCGCGCTGGGTTGGGGGCTGCGGGGCTCCGCCGCGCGCGCGGCTCTCGGCCCCCCCCCCACCCAACCCCCCCCCGCTCCGGCTCGCGGCGCGCAGGCGCACTGCCTCGGCTCGGCTCTCGGGACTTATTTAGCGCGGCGCCGCGGCCCGAGCCGCCTGTGAAATAAGTGGCGGAGCGGCGCGGTGCGCGTGCGCGGCTGGAGGGCAGCCGGGGGCACGGCGCGCGCCGCCGCCTGCGGGGTGCATCGCGCATCGGGAGCGCGCTGCGGAGTGCGTCCGCTTTGCTGCTTTGTAGTTTTGCGGCTTTGCGTGTTTCTCTCTGCTCTTTTCCCGGCTTTGCGTGTCCCTTCCGGCCTGCTGCGTGTTTCTTCCCTCTCCGTGTTTTTCCTCGCCCCTTGTGTGTTCCCCCCCCCTGCACCGTGCGTGCTTCTCAAGCCTCGTGCACGTCCCCGGCCCCTGCATGACCCCTGGGAGCCGTGCGTCTACCCACATTCCTGCGTGCACGCGCTGTGCGTGCTGCCATTGCTCCCAAATGCACCCGGCCACGTGCATACCCCCCAGCACAGGGCACGGTGTGCACGGGGAGCGTATCAGCTGAGCCCAGTGCAGTGGGGTGCTGGGCATATCTGCCTTCCTCCCTCCTCGTTGGTGGATGTGCGTGCACTTCCATGCATTCGTTCCGTTTAGGAGTGCAGAGCAGTGTTTATGCATGGATTTTCCACCCAAAGCAGTGTGGGCAGCAGGGCAGGAAGGTGGTGCTGTCCTTCTGCTCTGTGCTGTTGAGACCTCACCTGGAGCACTGCGTCCGTGAAGGGAGTCTTTAGCACAGGAGAGACATGGATCTGTTGGAACACATCTAAAGGAGGGCCACAGAAGTGCTCCAAGGGATGGAACACCTCCACATGAGGACAGGTTGAGGGAGCTGAGGCTGTGCAGTGTGGAGAGCAGAGGGCTGCAGGGAGACCTGAGAGTGGCCTTACAGATCCAAAGGAGCTGGGGACAGACTCTTTAGCAGAGTCTGTGTGATAGGACAAGGGGAAGTGGCTTCAAACTGAAAGAGGGGAAACTTATACTGGATACAGGGAGAAAGTACTCCATGCAGGGCATGCAGTGCTTCAGGTGCCACCTGTGAGCTCCTGGTGCCAAGGCTGTGCCCAGCTACAGGCAGCTGCTTTCCAGTCCTCATTCCCCTGATGCTCACAGCCCTGCTGCGCTGCTCCACCACCGATCCCAAGGTCTGAAGAGATACGTTCTCTGAGGACTGTTCCACTGTTTTTATCAGCAGTGCATTGTCAAACTGGAGATAGAAATGTGTGCTTTGCACCTGGAGGAGACAGCGGTCTGTGGGAGCGCTTTGTGCAGCTCAGGACACCTCTCCTATGGGTGTCATCTCCCCAGTGGGTGTCAGAGTCTCACAGACTCATAGGTTAGCTTGGCACCATCCCAATCTGATACTGTGGGCAGGGCTGCCAACCATTAGATTTATTTTGCTCAGAGACCACCGGATCACCAGTAGTGACAACTCACCCACCAGACGTCACAAAACCCCTTTCCATGGGAGCCTCCCTCTGCCGTCATCCCCTATGGTGGCCAATGGCAGAGGTGCAATAAAGAGAGTGGGTCTGTAGTCTGTGATCTCCTGGGAAGTAAAATCTCTCTTTTGCTGCAAGCTCAGCTGGGGCTGAGGGCTCTGCCTTAAAGGCACTCGGTCTCTGTTTTACACAGGACAGATCACCATGTTGTTACAGGACCCCATGTCTGGAGCTGCAGCTAGAGAACCTCCGAGCACTGAGCTGCACTGCGTTCCCAGTTGGGCTCTTATCTTCCAAACTGCCAAGGTCACACTGCAAATATAGAATTGCTGTATGTGGGGATGGTGGCATCCTGTGCACGTGGGAAGAGCTGCAGTGTGGCAGCCCCAGCACTGCTCCTGCAGTGATATGGACAGGGCCCCAAAACATGGGGCAGTCCCTAAGGATGCTGCTTTGGGAATGTTCCTATGGGGCCGGAGGGGCTGGGGGTGGTGGGCAGTGCCTATTCTGGTGAAGGACCACTAAGGCAGCAATACAGATTCCTCAGGCAGCACCTGAGAGAATCACAAAGGGCACTGATCTGAATGCTGCAGCACTGGGGATGTTTTGGAAGCATCTCACTCTGGGGTTCTGTTGGGATGCTGCCCCAGGGTGGGGGCAGGGCGGGCTATGCTGCCTTTAGGAAACATTACACAGGAGGTGGAGGATGGGGAGGAGGGGGAGTGTTGAAAAGAAAAGAAGCTCACACGTTTTCCAGAACTGGATTTATTGTATTTGTAATCATCTCATAACGTTTTGCTCGTCCTCTGCTGCCCTCACCTCTAAGTGAAGGGCTCGGGGTGGTACCTGCATTTGAGCATTGTATTACTTTCTTTTCCTCTGAGAACGGTGATAAAGGATGGGTTCGATTTCTGCATCTTTTGTATGGGTGCAAAGTACTCATTTAACATACAGAGGCTTGGATTCTGTTTTGTAAAATCTTTAGGTTCGTTTTCTGTTTAACGCCTTTTATTGGTATTCCCACAATACACACAGGAGCCTTAGAACTCAAACAACCAACTCCGGAGAGAGATGGGCACACACGGGGATCAGACCCTTTTTCTTGCTTTTTCCTTTCTTTTCGTTATCACTTCTCTTGCACAACAACCACCTCCGGCTGAGAATGGAATGTGGGACCCCCAGCCCCTGCTTTGGGCTATGAGAAACCTCCAGCACCACGAGCAGCCATTCCCTGCCTCATTCCCAGTGGCACAACAGTGTGAGTGCAAACCCTGTTCCCATGAGTGCAGTTTTGCACACAGAGTGTTGCAGCAGGGCAGAACCCACGCCAAGGATGCTCACCCCCAGGTAACAGGGCAGCAATAGCAGCTGGCCCCAATGTAGGGTTCACATGGTCATGAATTGTCCACAGAAGGTTGACTCAAAGGTAACCCCACATCTGGGTTACAGCACGGCAGTTGTGTGGCTCAGGACTGATGAGACAAAAAAAGGCTCAGCCTAGCAGTGGTGTGATGGGCATCCAACTTGGGAGCACCCAGGCATGGCATGGCAGGGCAGCACCTGGCCATATGTGTGTGCCAGTCACCAATGCATGACTCAGCCTGCAGCAGTGCATCCTGCAGCCACATCCCCCAACCCTCGTGGCACCAACAGGGTGGGACCAGCATGCTCCCCAGGCTCACCCCTATCTGAGCCCCTTCCTTGCACAGCTTCAGCCCGCTGAGCCCATAGCACCTCAGTCTCACCCCCTGGCTCAGGGCACAGCCCTTGCACAAGCACTGATGCCAAATCACAGACAGGAGCATGAACATCTGTGTGCCATCCCTGGGTGGGTGCCGCAGCCCCGCTCCAGAGGGAAGGTGCTCATCTCTCTCCTTTAGGACTCCTGCTCATCAGTACAACATTTCAGAGAATAATCATCATCATAGTAATAATCATAGTACTAAAAACAGTATTTACAACAAGCTCCAGGTCAGAAGTACACACCAAGCAAACACTCAGCACCACAGAGAGCAGGACGGGGTTAACATCTCGCGGATACCTTCTCAGATCCCACCAGCGTGGGACACAGACATGTGACAGTTTCAACCCTTTCTTACACACAAACATTTTGCTTAAATTACTTTTAAAATTAGGTTTGTTTTCTTTTTTTAAACTTTTTTTTTTTTTTCTCTTTTTAATTTCTCGTCACTATATGGATGAGGTGATGCTGGCTCTACAACGATGCGTATCTAAGACAGCTGCTACTATAAACGGATCATTGGCTACTGCTAAGAAAGTCAACCCTCGGTTCCTCTCCAGTTCCCTCTCTGCCCCCAGTGCTCTGCAGTACCCCAGCACCAGGGGGGCCCTTCCTGCAGGAGCAGAGTCGCCCCAGAAATGTTCTATGGCCATGGAGGGGTTGCTCCTGGATCCTCGGGGACTTGTGGGGAGATCAGCAAAGAGCTGAGGGTCGGACCCCCAGCAGTGCTGCCCTTTGGCTTTTTGGTGGGTTTTCTATTCTTTTCTTTTTTTTTTGGTCATAACCATTTGTTTTGTGTGTGTGTAATTAAAGCGTACCTTAGACAGAAAACATCAGGTCCTAACTGAGCCAGCAATGCTTTTCGGGAGGGATGGAGAGGGAAGCACACAGCCTGTGGTGCAAATCGTGGAATCATAGAATGGCTTGGGTTGGAGGGGGCCTTAAAGATCATCCCCCTGCCGTGGGCTGGTTGCCTCCACCAGATCAGGCTGCTCAGGGCCCCATCCCACCTCCAGGAATGGGGTATCCCCCTCTGCTCCACACACAGCACAAGGGACCCCAGCAGCCCACCCCCTGCACACTGCCCTCCCCAAAGCACAGCACCAAAGCACTGCACAGGGGAACCCTCATCACCTCCTGCCCCAAATCCCACCACAGACTGGGCTGGCTGCTCAGCACTGCATCCCATGCACAGTTGGACCCAATTCCATGCAATGTTTTGGATGCAGTGTTTCCCCTCAGCTTTTCAAGGCAGAGGCAGAGCGGGTGCAAGGTCCCAAGGGCACAGCCCTGCAGTGCTGGGACTTCAGCTGCCTCCCAAAGCCATGGCAATAGCAGCACAGGAAACTCAATGCTGGCAGCCACCTGTCTTCGTCACACTGCTGTCACCTACCACTGTCACACTTGCAAATCCTCCACTCATCCCTACCTCCACCAAGAGACAACATAAAAATAGGCTTTGAAAAGCTAAAGATAGCCAAGAAACGAGCATGGGAACACCTCCTCACCCTTCCTGCAGAATTGCTCCTGCTCAGCTCCACCTCATCTGCTGCTGGTAAGTCCTTATCCCAAAGTGCTGCCCAGGAACTCCCTGTCCTCAGCATCCACTGAGCCACATCCATCCTTGGGAAGAGCGACGTCCTCCCTGCCAGCAGGCAGCCTCACCACCATGTCCTGTCCCTGCTTTCCGAGGTGATCATGGAGGGCTGGAAGCCTGCAGACTGAGGGCCTTCCTAGGGTTCTGCAGAGCTGAGGTGACAGAGCCCATGGGAGGCAGGAGGCTCAGCCTGCAGCCACCGGGGATGGGGACAGGGATAGGGATGGGGATGGAGATGGGGAAGGAGACATGGATGAGGACGGGGATGGGGCTGGGGACGGGGATGGGGCTGGGGACATTATATGACATGGCATCAAGCTCTGTGCTGAGACCCTCTACTATTTTCACAGCGACTACCAAAGATCCACCCATTAAAAGGACATTGGGTTGCTGCCTACCTTGGCTGCAGGGATGGCTGGGAGCCACGTGGCAGTGCCATGCAGCCAGCCTGGCACTCACCACTAACACTCTGCTCATTGTTCTGCGTACGTACAAAAATGATCGCTCCTTATTATCCTGATACTTAGCTCAGAGCAAACACCAAGAGTAGTAAAAGCCCCCAGATAAGAATTCTGTATCTCTGTGACACTGCTGGTTGAATTTATTAATATCTCAATTTTTACATGAATTTAAGAAATATTTTTTTAAAAAGAAAAAAGGACAAACCCTCCAAAGAAGCTGTTTGATTGACTGATCTCTATTTCATGTGAACTAGCTGCTATTCTGCTGAGAGGTCCCTATGACCTGTGACTCCCCACAAGCACCGAACGATTAAGGATGCAGACAGAGAAGCGTGTTGCTGGGGGAAGAACACCAGGGGATGGGGAGGGGGAATGGAGAACCAAACGCTGCATCTAGACAAACAAAATAAAACGTGTCGGTCGGTCGGTTTGTTAACAGGAATCAGGTGCTAGATGTGTAGAAAAGCCCTTTATCCAGAGATCTCCTCCCGCTGTTCCTTGTTCCTGCGGACTTCAGCTGCGTGCAGCTCCTGCAAAAACAGGAGAGAGACACGAGGTGGTCAGTCTTAAGGGCAAGCCAAGGGCTGTGGGTGAGCAACGAGAGAGCTACAGGCTAACAGTGTCCACTCCTGCCTGCTCTATTTTCCTCCTGTCCCACATGCATGATTGGTACCAGCCAAAGAAAAGCTATTGGGTTGGTTTCACACCAACACACCCCAAGGACGGGAGGATTCACCTGCAAGAAGTGAAGCATTGCAGGGCAGGAATGCAGCAATACCAACCTGCTGCAGTCCTGCAGATGAGGAAATGGCACAGAGCTGTGCCAGGGGAAGGTCAGGCTGGGTGTTAGGAGAAGGTTCTTCACCACAGGGTAGCTAGCCATGAAACAGCCTCCCCAAGGCAGTGGTCATAGAATCATAGAATCATTTGAGTTGGAAGGGACATTTAATGGCCATCTAGCCCAGTTCCCCTGCAATGGACAGGGACACCCACAGCTCAGTCAGATGCTCAGAGCCCCAGCCAGCCTGAACTTTAAGAATATCTCCAGGGATGGGGCATCCACCACCTTGCTCATGACACAGATTCAAGAAGCGCTTGGACAACACTTTCAGAAACACGGTTGGAATGTTAGGAGGTCCTGAATGAAACCATGAGCTGGACTCCACGATTTCTTTAGGTCTCCTCCAACTCGGGATATCCCATGACCTCCCCAGACCCCACAGCACCCACCCATGGGTGTCAGCACCCCACACACTCACCTTCTCGCGCAGCCGCTCCCGCAGGGCAGCCAGGTGCGCCTCGCGGATCTCCCGGCTCAGCTCCATCTTGTAGTTGAGCTTCTCCTCAGCCAGGCGGCTGAAATTGTTGTTCTCCTCCAGTGCCTTGTGCAGCACCTCCCGCTCGTGCTCCCGTTTCTCCGCCAGCTGCTTCAGCACTTGTGCCTCCTGGGTCTGGTGAGGCAATGGGACAGCATCCCTCAGCCTTGCTCTGGACCCCACAGAGCTCTGCTGACCACCTCCCTCCAGAAGGCATTCACAGTGATGTGGGAAATAGCACAAGCAGCTGTTATAACAGCAAAGCTTGAGGCTGATCTGGCTATGTGACCAGCTGTTACATCTGCATCAGCTGCTAAGAACTCCCCATGGCCTGGCCATGCACGTGGGATCAGACAGGGCTCCATATAGCTGTGCAGTTTTAGGAACAGAGGACAATTATAGCCACCACATCCAATTTCCTGCCTAAACCAGACTGCAGAACTGCATCCTCGCCATGACTCACCTGACTATATCTGAATAATACCTAAAACACCATCAGCAGTCATTTTCGATTTTAGATTGCTCCTGATCAGCCATTTTTAGGGTTCGGGGCAATGTCTACCACTGCTGCTTCAGGGCATCACGTTACCTTCCTCCTCTCCTCTGCAGCCTCCAGCCTCCTCTGCAGCTCCTCCAGGGACAGGTCCTTCTTCTTGGGGGGAGAGGAAAGGATGGGGCTCTCAGGAGACAAATCTGAAGGAGACTTCAGGATCACCTCAAAGCTCTGGCCCGATGCCCTCTTATCCAGCTGCTTCACCTCCATATCTAGGGGGAAAAAAAAAAAAAAACAGAGCTCTATGTACCTGTGACACTCAGTAGAGCCTTCACCTGAGGGCACCACTGAGCTCTTCACATAGGAACAGTGGTGTTAGTTCCATGTCTTGACCTGGATAATTTTGTTCTACTTCCAGAATTTCTTGATTAGTCATCAGCTTCATCCCCTCTAAGTCAACTCAATTCATTTAAATTGCAGCATAATTACAGAAAGTCCATACTGCTGTTAACAAAGTGCGTGTCACTCCAGTAGGAACTAGACAGCCTCTGGGATCAGTTCCTTCGGGGAAAATGTTACTCACATCTACACAGAATAAACTGGAGAAGGAGGCTTAGCAGAAGGACCCTGAGCTAAGATGGGGATTTCTGTCTCAGGATGAGAGTGCCCACACTGGGAGCAAAGTGTCTGCCACAGCATTTGTCAACAGCTCTGCAGCTTCTGTGGGAACAAGTTACGTACCTCCATACTGGTAGATGGTGTTGGGATGTGGCTGGGTGTGGAAACAGGAGCAGATGAGGGAGAGCAGAGATAGCTCCTTCATTTTCTCCTTGTAGGCTGAAAAAGAGGAAATAACAATGATGAGTCTGATGGCAATAGTAGCTCCTTTTCATAGAGAAATGAAGCAGGTAGGCACAGGGAAAACCATTTACAGCTACCAGCTTCTGTGGAAGATTTCCAGGCTGTTATGGGTTTTCCAAGTATCCCCAAGGAGTACCAGAGAAAACTAAATTATCAGCCAGGGTAGTGAATGTCATAGGAAGATACACATTAGGATTTTACCATCTGCAGAGGTGTAAGAAAATTTTCCCACTAAGGAGTAGACACGCTTCTGCCCTTGTAGTGATTTAGAAAGGGATGGCTGCCCAAACACTTCCTCCATCACAGTTCCAGAATCAGACGCCCACTGACACCTTGCAACATTTCTCAAACCTCAGAAACTTCCTGACATCAGGGTCAAGAGGAAAGTTGCAGTCAGTTGTGTGGAGAACTTCCAACTTCCCAATGCCCTCCTTCACCACAGGAGTAGGCAAGGGATGGCATTGGTGGGTTCATGTAGACAGAGGTTGATAATGGACTGCAATTACAGCAAACGCTGTTCCCATGGTGTTCTTCAAAGGATAGGGAAATGCATGATCCCTTCAAGCTCTGTCATTGTGACCCCTCACGTTTGCTCAGCATTCCCACAGCTGGAGGATGCACCACTGCACCCTCAGAGATCACAAGTGCACGTGCTGATGCCCTAACAGCAGCAGTGCACACAACTTCTCCTCTGCTTTCCCTTAGCTATTCTGGTGGGGAAAAAAAGTGGATCTATTTGCATACTTCACATCAGCACTTATTTGTCCTCCCAACTACAAAACGTCATCCTATTTAACACCCTCCTTTGGCTAACCAACAGTCCCTGCAGCTCAGATTTGTACTGAACTCTTCCCAGTTCATGCCACATGCTGATTTTAATGCCTTGTCTGGTTCTTCTATTAAATGCATGCCAGATAGGAATAGTTTACATCAGCAATCCAAGCAGGCTATCTTTGATTTTTTTCTTAATGGAAAAGACTTTGGAAAGCAGCACTGTGCTACAAGGGTGGCACGCATCAGTTAAGCTACTATATCTCATAATGTGTTGCCAAGAGCCCAGAGGAGGATCCCTGGACCCAATGAGAGACATTATCACTTAACAGAGGGCACTAAGGTCCTTGCTTTACCATTATGCCTCATCCTGTGTGAAACCAAGACATTAAGCAGATATGCCACATTGCTGACCCACCAGTTTAACTCCTAGCAGTTATTATAAACCACAATGCTTTATATATCATTACTTGAACTTCAGTAGCTCCCCAGTTTTGATTTTGTGGTTCTCTGTGTAGATGAGTGTCTGCTGCAGCCCTGCATTTCAGGAGGCCTATTGTAGTGATTTCACTTCTTAGCACCTGCCTTCATTCCACTGGGATCTTCCCTGTCCTGCTTCCCTTCTGTAGCACAAACTGACCGTCCCTCTCTGTCAATTAAAATGAAAAGGAGAGAAGAGGACAAAAGGACATCGCTCCACTGAGCTGTGGCAGTGCTTTAATGAGCCCTGGAAGTGGTCTGTGTCCTTCTCCCGGAGCTGGAGCCAACAGCTGCACCCCGGCGCCAGCCGTCAGATGCAATTAGCAGCATGTGGGCACATGGGCCGAAGGAGCAAGGCTGAGAGCTACCAGCCCCAGAGACCGACGTGCTGCGGGGCGAAGAGCCAAAGATTCCCACCATTAGGATAGCTCTCGCTGTCATACAAATCCATGGCAACCGCACAGCTCGGTCCGGGGAAAAACAACGGGAAAGGCGGCAGTGGGGCGCGAACCCCTCCGGCTCAGCCCCGGGTAGAACACGGCCCCGCGCGGAGCTGTCCCTTCAGCACCACCGCCCCCCATCCCCGAGATCCCCCGTGAGGAGCTGTCCCTTCAGCACCACCCCGGGCAGCGCCAAGGCCAGGGGATTCTACGTGAAAAAGGGGAAAGACAGAACCTTGCGATAATCATCGCAATGACCTCATCTTCAGTTAGTTTTTAGAAAAATAGGCGTTACATGTGCCCAGCACGCTGTCAGTAGGCTAAGACAAGAAAATAAATTCAGTGAGCCGAGGGAGATCCTGGTTCTATGCAGTTCGGCTTGACTTGGCACTGTAAATGAGATGGGAAGCTGAATTCAGCTGGGGATTTTGCTGATCTAAGGTTTGAACATCAGTCTGTTCACTGCTACTCACCTTTTTATCTTGAGGGTTGTCCAACCCTCTCAGAACAAAAGTTAGTCTAAGGTCTCCTAGGACAAGTTATTTTTCTATGTTGGCACTTAATTATTCATTGGTGCAGATTGAAACTTTGGAGGCTGGGCCATTAAATTTCTTTCACAATTGCTCACACATAAACATGATTTCAATTAATCAAAACCAAACAGAACATTTACAAACAGATACTGCAGCCAGGGGAGCAGTCACAGCTGTCACTCAGGGCATTTATAAAGGCTCACAATGTCAGGCCACCAAAGCAATCATTCCTCTGAAAATGGTCTCAAATTCAGTGTCAGCGTTTTTTTTCCAATATATTTTTGAATGATCCCTTGAGAGAGCTCCATTTTGCTCAGCTGGGGAAGATTTATAACACTGCAAATAAAAGTAGGGAACATAACCACTGAGTCACTGTTTAAGAAACTGTTTCAAAGGAGATTAAATCCAAGGTCTCCTGAAGCAAGACTTTCAATTTCAGTTGCATCAAAAAGAGAATGCTTAAAGCTCCCAGGGCAAAAGACCACAACTGGAAACCTTGCACTCATCAACTTACCTCAGGAGTGCCTGCACTCACATTTACCAATAGATGTAAAGTTCTGAGTACATATTTTTGTCAGGGGGAATAATTCCTGAAGCGAGACAAGACAGCTGGTTGGCCAGAATATAACATGCAATGAGCTGCTGCCAGGAATGATCATGTGCCTTCCAGTGCACAAATTTACATATTTCAATAACATTTAGACTGGAAAAGCTGGACTTCTTATTTAAGCATCCTGTTAGGTGGAGTAAACTTTATTTTTTGTTTCATGGGACCCCAGGTAGCCATTAAATGACAATACTATCTAAAAAGGAGCAACACTTCTGAATATTTATGCCCAGTAACAAGCACCGTCTGATTCTGCTCTATTTCAATTCCATTGCACACACCATTCAAGAATTAAGCTTAATTAAAATGTTTCATCCATCTTTTCCCTGCACTGTCCATATTGCATGAATAAGACTACTTCCTCCCCATTGGAAGGAGAACAAGACAGATTACCAAAGCCTCTACCAACCTGTCAAGAAATGAACATTCTCTCAGCTTCCTTCCTCTCCAGTGACCCATTTCCTGTGCTCCCTCTAGTGCTGCGCAGCATATAATGCATCCTCATGTTCCTGCTGCTTCCCGTGAGCACTACACACAGCATTTGTCCATGTAAAGTGTTTATTTTCAAGTTCAGCCCTACGGACACCATCCAGTTACTCCCTGAGTGGCTGTGGAGCAGGAAACAGAGAAGTGGCTGGGGATGGGCGCAGGGTGTGAGTAACATGAACCATCTCCCACTGGTGATGTGCTCGGACCATGGGGTTCCCCATCTCCAACCCAATATTGGTCAAAAATTCTGGTTCTTTTCTTCTTGACCAGATAAAAGGAAGCTGAAGGCTGTCTGATTAGCCCGCCTTTTGTTAGATGTTTAATGATGTCCAGCAAAATAGAACAAGGCTGGCAAGGCACGACATCAGTACAGTGTAAATCATAATGAACCACAGGCACATTAAGAATTATTTGTGACAATTCGTAGAATTAAAATGGATGAGCCTGAATGTGCTGTATTTGGTAGAAAGGTCAAAAGAAGGTTATTTGAAGAAAATTACTTGTTTTGCAAATATAACTTTGGAAAAGTAAAAAAATTGTGTCTGTGAAGAATATTATACCACAATAAGAAGAGAATAGTCCAATTGTAAATGTAGCTAAAATACAAACAGAAGGCAAAAAAGATGAGCAATCCAGGTCTTTCAGAACAAAGAATGCCATGTCACATGCACAACAAATGCAACCACAACCTTTAATAAGCTTTGAGAGTACAACAGGATGGAGATACTCTCACTGCCATCAAGCTGATGGCAAGACCTTTACCTCAGTCCAACTCACTTCCTTCTTCTTGCTCCACCATATCCCAAACCAGAGCAGAACGAGAGCTCACACAGCCAAAAGAGGAAGGGGAGCCAGTGAAAGCAGTGGAATCCTGAGGAACAAGGCTGATGCATCTCCACTTCTATAGAGACCCAGAAGGTGCTGTAGCTGCATGTGAAATCGCTCATGAGGACAGACATGAAGATGACTCTGCCTGCTGTCAGACATCTGCTGAGCCATCCCCAGAAGTGGTTTCCTATTACCTGGCTCATTCCCTCCCAGGTTTCATTTGCAACTCATGTACGTAACATCAACCCGCATTATGCACAGCCAATAGATGAGCAAATCACTCACTCTCTAATGGTGAACACGTGGAGTGTTTTGCAGGAGAATAATCAGGGATATCTCCCCTTCTTCTGGCTGAGCAAGGGAGAAAGGTCTGAGTAGTGCAACAGAGAGCCAGGAGCCAGCAGCCTGAGTGGGTTAGTGAATGGTCACCAGAAAGTAGAAAAGCATGGACTGGGTTGCTTGCTAAAGCAGATGAAGGATCCAAAATGGAAGCAGCTGTCCCAGAGCGTTTGTAGGTTTGGGACAAATGCAGATTTGGACAGTCATGGTTGGATAAGACAAAGAGAAGTTGCTTTCAGATAGCTTGGAATACGATGAGCTGTTCATGGGACAAAGTCAGGAGCTCCATGTCATGCTAAGCCACAGGCAGCCATTTGGTCTCTTTGGATTTTGGTTTCCTTTTCCTTAACTGAGGATTATTGTACTGGCACCTTGTACAGAGATATTATTTGTATAAACACATTCAGAGAACACAAGATTCTGCAGTATGGCACTAAACATGTAGAGGTACTTCAAAAGAATAAAAGGGATGTTAGAAAATATCCTGAGCTGCTCTTCACCAGTTGGGATGTGCCAAAGTGCTACAGTGCATTCACATGGACTTTGGTTGCTCTCTAACTCTTTTGTATTTCTAAATCACAGCTGAAGATATGAGCAACAGTTCAGGTCCCTTCTGCATAGGAGAATTTTGAAATATCTGAAGGATCAACACAGTACCAACATGGTGCCACCAGTGAAGATATTTTAGAAAGAAAATATGTTACCTAAAGATTTAGATCCTCTGCTTGGAGACACTTAAAAAAAAAAATAAATCAAAAAGAAATGCCTGCAAGAGGTTCTCTTGGCTTGCAAAACTGAAGTCCCAATAAAAGTACCATACATATCTAAGACAGGCCATATGCACTCTATCAACAATGGAGAGAGAAAATAAATAGTGATTTGTTGAGAACACTGCGATGGAGTGGTGTGGCAGAAAGAGAATGTCACCAGTAATAGAAATGAAGGTATGGAGCAATGCTGTTTGGTGTCCACCAACACCATTCAGAAAAGGGAGTAAGAGGGCAACCATGCCCATATCAGGCCATAGAGCTCTGACGTTTCAGTGCAGATGGGAAAACTCCAGGATCCATGAATGCCAAGCAGCAGCTCCTCTCGGCTCCTCCTTCTCAGACACCAGCATCCAAGAAAAGCCCACGGGGCTCCCACCTTACTGCATCATTTCATAATCTCTATGTAGGGAGCTGGTGCTCCCGGCTTCTGCTCAACCCAGACACCTACACACGATAGGAAACACTCCAACCTTGTAGAGCCCCACAGGATCCCAATAGAAGCTGCAGGAAGCACGAAGCTTTGTCCAGCTGCTGCAGGAGGGTGTGTGGGGCTCTGGCCCTGCAGCACTGCAGCTGAACCTGCACTGAGCATGTGCTGCTGCTCCCTCAGCTTCTGCACTAGCAGGCACAACCCTGGCCAGCAAAAAATGAAGATGGAAGCCAGTGCTGACTGCTGGGCCGGGGGGAAGCGAGTCCTGTTTCTTACCATTCCAGCAATTTGTTTGAACAAACCCAAGAAAATCTTCCCAAGGGAGAATCAGCCCCTGGGCGCCAGCTGCAGACAATTGCAGCTGCTCTCCCTGCAGCATGGATTAGCTTTGGCTGGGGATAATGAAGAGAGAAAACAAGATTTTTTTTCCCCTTATTTTAAGGAGCAGCTTGTGTTTTTTTTTCCCCCACTTTTCCAGGCTGTTCCTGCTATGGAGACAGCAGCTGGTGGGAAGCTGCTCACTGCAATGCTGGGCGAGGCTCAGCCTTGCTCTCCTCCTGCCACAGCCCTGCCTTTCAACCCCCTGACATCGCTTCTCTGCTTGCAGAGAGCTACAAAAAGCACGGTTTTGTGAAGCACACACTTCTGCACGATCCAAAGCAGTAAAATTGCATCTCCAGCAGGTGAAATGTGCCACAGGCATGGGGCTGGGAAAGCAAGAATGCACCAAATGGGGGATGCATCCAGCACCTTGCCCATGCTGAATTTGCTGCACCCTTGGTGTCATGGCCGAGCAGCCTGCTGTGTCCTCCTAAGTGGCTCCATGTCCTCTTCCCAGCTGCAAACACCCCCAGCCCTATCATAGGGCGGGAGCAGCTGGGGGGGCACCTCCCAGCACGCCCTGATACGGGGACACTTGCACAAATGCATAGAATGGCTGAAGATTTCCGACCATTCAGACACCTTTTGATGTGCTGCTTCCTCACCTACATCTGCACGCAAAGCCCACCGCACCTCACCCACCCCACAACACCTCCCATCTTTCCATCCCTTTTAAAAGGAGAAAAGAACAGAGAACGCCTAGAAGGACCCAGCAAAGGGCAGGGGAAGAGGCAGGGATGCTGCCTGCTGCCTTCTGCCTGCTTCTCTGCCACAGAGGGGGCACAAAGCATTCCCCACATTTCCTTTTTGTCTTCCCTTCCTATTCAGCCCCACACACCAGCTCTGCATGGTTCAGCTTCACCCACCCAAGCTCCTCTTTATGCACTGTAAATGTTTTCTCCAGAAACTTCTATGTATTTTTTTTTTTTAAGGGAAAAGAGAAAGACCCTCTGAACACACCCACTGTCCGCTGTATCAATGCAGGATTTTCTCCTCCTCCCCACCTCCAGCCATTTCAATTCCTGCTCTCCGTCTCAAAAGGATGAGGATCATTTTTAGGGGAGCAGAGCCCACCCAGAGCCCCAGTGCTGCTGCAGGAGGAGGGAGGGAAGGAGGGAGGGAGGGAGGGGGGCTGCCCTGCAGCACTGCTTCACCAGCGCCATCAGAGGACCGCTCCCCTGGAGCATCTCCTGATGAAAGAAACACAGGGTGGGGAGCTGGGAGGACGCTCAGCAGTGCACCCAGGTTTGGTTTAAGCATTTTTTCAAAGGGATTTTTAATTCTCCACGTTTTTCTTTCCAATATCCAGTTAAGCAATCTACAATCTTCACACAACCAAATTGTAGGGAAATGCCATTTCGCATTTCTCTGCATCCAGCTACACCCCATGCACGTTTATTAAAGGGAATAAAAAGAAAGCTGCATCACACTGCAGAAATAACCATGAATTGGCAAGCAGCACCGTCGGATGGTGCAACGTAGCAGCAGCCATAGCATAAATAGGCACATTGATCACGGGTGGATCGCTATTAAAATCCAAAGAGCACCCACTGCCTCGCACCAGGGGGTGTGTGCTGGGCGGTGGGGAACAATGCATCCAAAACAGCACAGGCGAAGGGAGGGATGGGGGGGGAACAAAAAAAGCCCAAAACATCTGAATATATACGTATATAAAGAGAAGAAGGGTAACGAGCAGCCCTACCTGAGACGGTGCTGGCCATGCTGCTGGGTACGGGGAGGCGAAGTCGGAACGGAGCGCCCGCAGAGCGGGGATGGAGCGGAGGGACGGGCGGGTCCGCGGCGGCGGCAATGAGCGGCTCCGGCTCCTCCGGGCGGCTTTGACGGCGGTCCCTCCCCGTCCGCCCGCTGCCAGAACTGCGGAGCCGGGAGGAGGGGGGTGCTGGGTAGGTGGGGGGGGGGCGGTGGTGGGTGGGTAGGTGGGGGGCAGACACACCCAGCTCCGGCAAAAGATGGCCTTCTCCCCTGCCTGCCTTTCTTGTCTGCTGTTCTCCTTCCTTTTTATCTGTTGAAAGCAAAACCGAGCAAAAAAAAAATTTTTTTTTTCTTTTAACGATCTTTGTTATCTTTATTATTGGCATCTTTTCTCATTTCCTTTTGTTTCATCTCATTCCATTCATTTTTTTTATTATTATTATTTTTTTAACGAAATGGATGAAGCGGCTCTGAGTTCTGCTAATGAGGAGGATGGAGCTCACAGCCGAAGCCCAAACCCTGCCGCATTCTCAGCCAAACAGTGCAGGCAGGGAGGGGGGCTTCCTGATGGGCTCAGTGTTTTTAGGCACAGTTTGTGCACCAGGGCACCAAAGAGGCTGCAGTCAGGGGTGAAAGTGCTGTAAAAGTAGATGCAGAAGAGCAGAACAGAGCCTTCTGAATCCAGTGGAACTTTTCTGTCTCTACATATGTATGTATTCATTATTATTACTTCTCAGGCATCAGGGACATCTTTTCTTCTTCTTCCTTTTCCATTTTCCACCATTTCCCCCTTTGTTTCTTCTCCTAGAGGCCAGCACACCTGTGCTTTTCAGCACATCCCCCAGCCACGCTCAGGACTACAGAACCACCACATTTTCCCTCAGCTGGGCTTTGCACAGAGCCCTGCAGCCCCCTGCACGGCCCCCGGCTGCAGCCCCCCCAGTGCACTGCAATGCAGGCACTCCCGAGCCCCCCCCCAGCAGCTGCAGGGATCCATGGGCTGCTCACGCTGCTGCAACAGGGATGGGAGCTACATGCAATGCCTGCTGAATGCACTGAAAGACTCAAAGCCCTTTCTTCCTGTCTTTTCCTCCAGTCTCCAAGTGCCCCATCCCCTCAACACTGTACATCAAATGAAAAGATTTATCACAGAGATAAAAATCTTAAGTCTAATTCAAGATAATATTGGCATTATCCACAATTTTCCACTCTGTGTTCAGAGCAGGATTTTTTTTTCAAATCCCAAGTGGACAATTAACTGCTACCTGCATCTATTCAAGGCTTGTTTCCCAGCTGTGAATCCCCTGCTTTTTCCTTTGGCTGAATTTCTATGACTTTATGGGTCATCCCGAGGCCTGCAGGCTGAAGTTTCCTATGGTTCATAAATACATCTCCCCATTAGCAGGTAAAGACAGCTATCCCAAGCTCACCAATACTGGAATTCTCCCACTCCATTCAGCATCAGCTCTGGCTTTGATTCACTCAGGAGGTCAGACGGGTCTGCCTACCCCTTGCAATGTTCTGAAGCTTCCAGACATCAATTGCATGAGTTTTCTTCCTTTTATTTAGAAAAAGGCACACGTCCTGTTGGAGCACGCTGTACAAGCAACAGTGAGCAAACTCCATGGAAGTGGCTATGCCACACAGTGTACACTTCAGCTCCAGTATTGATGACACTTTCCAGATGACCTGACGCATAAATCATTTCAATATAATTAATGCTGGATCCTTCTCTTACACTGGGTGATCTTTCATCCTTATTTTAAATGCAACTGTCTTTTTAAGTTCCATTTTTTCTATGGTACTGCAATACAGGGCAATAACACATTGCCTGGCAATAGCATGAGACCTTCCTGTACCGTTTGCAGTCTCAAGCAGGGAGAAGCTGCCTTAGTTGGCATGAAATAATAAATGTTCCACACAGGGTAGCCATCAACCTTGAAATTGTTAACTAATACAAGAAATCCATGACAGTATCAGCACTAAATCAAGAAAATCTTTCCCTGAAGGCAAGGAAACAACAGGGTTATTCTGATGTCTCTTCTTCATAATCATTGTGCACTTGAGAAATGAGGCCAAGTTGTACAAAGGGACTGGGTCGGGGAGAAGAGTTGTGCTACTTCAGTCACATAAAGGTGCAAAGCAAGCTGTGGATTCAGGTCACCCCTGGGTGCACAGCTACAACTGCAGCATGCATACAGAAGTTAGCAGTACAAAGGAGGGCTGAGCAAACACAGGTGACAAAGGGCAAATTTGGAGCATGTGAAGCCATGCAGCTTCCACCAAAGCATTAATCCCATCTGCTTCAGCTTCTTCATCTGTAAAATGGGTGTTTACTTATTTTTCTAATGACAGAATGACTGTGTGAAAAGTCTGAGTGTCAAAGAGGAAAGCTGTTGTTTTGTTGTTGTTGTTACCCAACAGGGAAAAGATATCAAGGCTCTGGATTACCTGGATTCAAAAGAACCAAATAATTATGTGGCCAAACAAAACTTTTAGATGGTTGCTATGGGAACCATCACACATGCTGAGAAGGACAATGAATGGCAACCTAATCATCTTCTCTATGAAAGGAGAAAAATATCCTTCCTACAAATAGCAGCAATTTCGGTCAGTTGATGCTGCTCTTCGACATCAACTCCCATTCCCCAAGATTCTCACTTGACTGGGAAGAGAAATCCTGCATAGGTGGCCTCTGAGCAAAACTAAAGGTGGTGCACTTTGTACTTCTGCACTGCACAAACCTTCTGCTTGCAGGAGGCCCTGCAGTTCACTTCAGTCACTCTCACACCCCCTTCCCTATGGAGTTTGAGAATCGTCTTTTTTAAGATTTTTCCTTTGTGTTTCTCCCCTTGAAGGCACCACTTCAAATGAAAAATGGTTCATCCAAAAATCAACATCCACTGACCTGAGCACGCAGTGAGAAAAACTCAGCTGGCTGCACGTCCTCCTGTCTTGATTCATCATCTAACGAGTTAAGGATGTAGGGACTGGGCTGCCAAGTAACTGTGCTGATCTGTTTTGTTCTTCAAAACCTTCCTATCCTCTCTTTCTCCCTCTTCAAAGTTTTGCCTTGAAAGAATGGAGGGAGGCAGGAACCAGAATGAAAGTCCAGGCATAAGATAAATTCTTGTGCTTATTGTGTTTGTGTCACAACATAAAACAGATGTTCTAGCTTCAGTGAACCTCCACAATTCTTCAGCAACTTTAACGAGAAACAAATCCCTACCTTGTGAGATTTTGCTCTGTGATTTTAGAATACTCAGGTGCAGCAATGACAGGCTCCCAATGCTGGCACTGCAGAGTTGGTCAAGTAAGGTAAATGGTGCAGAGAACCAATCCTCCAGAAGGATAAGGAGCCCTCAGCCAGTGCTGACTCACACGGCCCGGACAACAGTGTGGCTGCTGACTCACGCTCTTTTTTGGGTTTGGTAGCCTTCCAGATCTTCTCTAAAAGTAACACTGCTTCAATCAACACTACCTAAATAACCCTAAAAATAATCTGATTTGATATAGTGCTGCTGTTATTCTTCTTCAGCGCAGGAAAGTTATAAGAAATAATGACAGAAAATTCAATGTATTTGTGATCATTTTTAAACCTTTATTCTCCATTATAAACTTACTGCTCATCTCTCATGGTGTTTCAGTTTTAATAAGTCATTCCTTTTACAGCATAATCTTGCACGATGAATATCAAGTTAGAGCTCTCTGGCACATTCAGAAACAGAAGCAAAATAAATTGTTACATTTTGTGTGGAGCACCGCAAAGCACAGAAAGAATAACTCAAATCTCTCCAGCCCATTAGCTGCAGTTAAAGACAATTTACAAGCCAGGCAACTTCAGCTCAAGGAGTTTAAAGACTGGCAAGCAAAATAGCCACACAAGTAAACTCCCCTAACTGAACAAGAATATACCAGAAGTTTGAGATCAGGTTATACAACAGACTCGCATTTAAGGTCTGTTAAGTATTTGAATACTTCTACATACAAACATTACCCCTTGCAGTTTGCTAGGAGATATTTGACAAGATACAGAAAATTAAACCACATCCTGTTCTGCATCTTCACAGCAACTGTCTAACAGCGTGGGATGCTGCAACAATGCAGGGGCATGCATCTGAAATATTTTTTTCCTACTTTCCTCCGCATGTAAGCACATAAAATACAGTTCAATGAGATTTGGGGATACAGGTAAACCACACCTACCCATTTATTACAAGAGCTGCATGGTTTCCTGGAACCTTACACACAGAGATCCATGAGGACGGAGCAGCTCAGGGCTGGTTGTGGCACATGAGGTTTGAGGGGCTGCAGCCTCCAGGCAGCTCCTGGCCACGTGCACCAACGACAGGAAGCCGAACTGTGGCAGAGAACTGTGCTGAAGGGAAGCAAAAGGAGAACAAAGGAGCAGCACATTCACCCTTAGCAAAAGACACCAGTCGAAATTCACTACTGTTCTTACTGCAGAAGCCACAAGGCCCAACAAAATGAAAGAGACATTCCTTTATCTAGCAGGCAGGGTGACTCCACAGCAAACCCCGAGCTGTGTGGCTGCTCTGTGCAGTGTGCCAGATGTGCAGGGCAAAAAGCAGCCCCAGAGAGAAACCTCAGCCATCCCCATCACACTGAGCCCATAACAAGGCAAGGAGATGCTCCAGCCACTACCGACACACTGGAGGGGCACAGCCCAGGGGGGTCAGGCTGAGAAAAGCGACTTCTTGGCCCCTTTTAGCGATCAGCCTGCTGTCTCCCAGGGCCTGAACCGCACAGCAGCTGAGCAGGGCGGAGGAGCCCCTCTCAGGTTCAGGCCCTGCCGCCCTTGAGGACCAAACCACCATCAGGGCTCGCCCCCTCCCAACCCACGCCTCCCAGGGCCTCCACAACAGATCACAGAAGGCGGCACAAAACCTGCGGCCCCATTCGCTCGCCGCTGGTCCAGCCGAGACGCAACGCGGCCTACTGAGAGCCCCGCCGCGGCCTACGCAGGCCTCGTTTCCTAGGCAACGCCGGAAGTCTCGCGAGAGCGTGCGCCGGAAGTTACGCAACGCGAGTCGCGCGCGGGAGGCGCGTGACGCGGAGCGGGGATTCCGAACGGCGGAGCGGGAGGTGGGGGGGGGAGGAGGAGCGGCGGAGAGGGCGGCAGCGTTACTGCGAGCGGGACGGGAGGGGGTGCGGGTTGGGACGGCCTTAAAACGGCTTTGAACGGCGGTCTCCAGGTTCTCAGCGGCTGCTAACGGCGCGCTCCGTTGCAGGGATCGACCGGCAGCGATGCCGCGGATCACGCTGAGGGGCGTGACGGTGGATTTCCCTTTCCAGCCCTACGAGTGCCAGGAGACGTACATGGCCAAAGTGCTCGAGTGTCTGCAGACGGTGAGACCGCCCAGCGCCGCCCCGCCGTGCCCGCGTCCCTCGGTGCCGCATCCCCGCGGCTCCGGGCATGGCGAACCCCCGCCCCCTGTGCGGCTGTGCCGCTGCATCACCGCTCTTGGCGAAGGAAATGTCTCCTGATGCCCACGCTGAGCCTCCCCTGGTGCGACGTGAGCCCATCGCCTCTCGTCCTGTTGCTGTTACCTGCGAGCGGAGGGTTTTTAGCTGAAGTGTTGTGCGCGGTGGTTCCTCTTACTCTGGGCTTTAGGCTGAGCTCACTAAGTTGGTTAGACGGTCCTACAGGTCGTGCTTTTAGAATCATAGAATCACAAGGTTGGAAACGACCTGCAAGATCATCTGGTCCAACCGTCCTCCCATCACCACTGCTGCCACAAGCTACTAAACCGTATCTCGTAGCTCCTCATCCAGGCACCTCTTGAACACTGCAGGGATGGCGACTCCACCACCTCCCTGTGCAGCCATTGCAGTGCCTGACCACTCTGAGAGAAAAAGTTGTTCCTCATGTCTAACCTAAACCTCCTCTGGTACAACTTGTGGCCATGTCTTCGGGTCCTGTTTGTTGCCTGGGAGAAGAGGCCAAACCCCTCCTCATCACAACCTCCCTTCAGGAAGTTGTGGAGTGCAATGAGGTCTCCTCTGAGCCTCCTCCAGACTAAACAATCCCAGCTTATAAAACTTTTATACTGATACGTATTTTTCTGTTGTATAAGAAAGCACAGCCCTATGCAGTCGTTCTAACTGAGCCTCCAAATTACTCATTTTTCCTTTATTCCTTTTATTTCTCTTCAATAAAGAAAGTAAACGGCATTCTAGAGAGCCCTACAGGTACAGGAAAGACCCTATGCCTGCTCTGTTCCACTCTGGCCTGGAGGGAACATTTCAAAGATACCATCTCAGCCCGCAAAATTGCACAGCGTATGAATGGAGTCGAGCTGTTCCCTGACAGACCCATGTCTTCCTGGGGCAATGCTGCCACGGATGGTGACATCCCAAGTGAGTTCTTTGATTTTTATGCTCAGTGTGAGTGATGCGGGAATGTTAATGAACACTTGCTTTTATTTATGTATTTTTAATTTTTTTTTTAGAGTATTAAAAGTACATTTAGCTCGTGTTATGTGTGTGAGTAGTTGTGTGACAAAATCTTGCTGTCTCTACAAGGCAGATCGTTGCCATAGCACCAGCTGGGAAAGGAAACTAATAATATCCCATGTTCTTCTTGTTGTGCTAATAGTTTTTCTGCTCTTTTTTCCCCCCTTCTATTTGACAGCTTATTACACAGACATTCCTAAAATAATTTATGCATCCAGAACTCACTCTCAGCTTACACAGGTCATTAATGAATTAAAGAACACAGTCTACAGGTAAATATGATTTAGGATGCTGCTCCTATTTAAAGAAAAGTGGAGGAAAATACTGTTTTAGTTGCTGTCTGAATTTATGTCTGTATAAATGTATAAATGAAGGTATAAAAAGCTGATACTTACTGAAATGTAGTTCTCTTAATGTGCATGTATACAACCTGGAGTTCTTCATTGCTTTTTTTTTTTCCCTTCAGTTGTAGAATTTCCTGAATTCAGTCTGGTTTAGCTTCTTTATTTCACACATTTGCTTCTAAAATTCCTTGCATTAGTTCTTGTCATAAGCTTATTCATGTCATAATGACAGCTGCCTCTCGAGAACCTTGCAATAGGTGGCAGCCCCAGCTTATCTGGCTGATCTGTCATAACAAAACCCAGATTTTCTACTGCATGATGTAAGCTGCTACTTATTACCTCCCACTGTTCCTAGGAGAAATGTAGTACTATGAAGTGTATCTGTGGCTGTTGTAAACAGACTAACTTGTTGGTTATGATTCTGATCCATGTTTTATGCTCATCTGTTTCTCATGAACTTCTCACATTTGAGATATTAAGCCCCACATAGGTTTGTTCAACTGCGTTCTTCTTTCTTGCTGTATTTTTCACACCAGGTTTGTATATTCTGTTTGAACAGGCCAAAGATTTGTGTTTTGGGTTCCAGAGAGCAGCTTTGCATCAATCCTGAAGTGAAACGACAGGAGAGCAACCACATGCAGGTGAGAACAGAGCCTTGAAAACGTGTAACAAGAACATGCTAGGCTGTTTTTCATTTTGACATAAAATGTGTAATTCTTAAGCCTGGGGTTGCTTTATCACTGGAGGCTGCAGTGAAAGATACTCGTTTTTTTCGTGAGTTCTGTAGAACTTGCCGTATTTTAGTGCAAAATTTAGTTTGGCATTTTTGATAGCATTTTCCATTTGAAGGAGGATGTGATTGTGTAGAACATGAGAGGTGACTAATAGCTTGCAGTTTATTCAGGTCTGCACTTCAGTGTTTTTTAATGACAACAACCATTTAAAAATAATGCTTCAGTGATTGCTTTACCTGTTATTTTTATGAGTAATGTCAAAAACTGCTCTTCAGAAAAATGTAGCAAAATATAAGCAAATTTCCTCCAAACATGTGAGTGTTCTGTGCCACGCACACACACACAGTGCAACCTCTGGGGAATAGAAGGATGCCTGATTTTAAAACTGAAGAACCCTGGCCTGTGTTTATTCATTAGGTGGCATTATGGATAATGGGTAACTCTTGATCTCTTAGCTCACTTCACAGTGCTTGACAAGCTGTGCTAAAAAGTACTTTATTTTGCAGATCTATATGTGCCGAAAGAAAGTGATGGCTCGTGCCTGTCATTTTTATAACAACGTGGAAGGTAAGTTTGGCCGTGGAAATAAAGCCCCATTTGTTGGAGGGGGAGTTGTCTGCTAGGCAGGTAGAGAAGTTTGAAACAGTAGGCAGAGTCTGTGTGCATTTGTATGTGGTATGCATATATATGTGTGTGTGTTGTGCTCTGCATTCATGTTTTTCGAGAACAAAATGTTAAGAAGTGGATAAGTGTGATGACCAGGGTAACAAGAAGTCCTTCACTTAAGCCTACCTTCACTTAAGCCTCTGGTTGTTATGTTATAACTGTTCACAGAGAAGTCTACAGAGAAAGGACTGATGGATTCAATCATGGATATTGAAGACTTGGTTAAAAATGGAAGCAAGCACAGGTAGATGTTCTCTGATCTTACTCCTCCTTACCAGTATTTTAATTCTTGCTTGATAGAGGCTTCCAATGTCATCCGATGTGACAAACGTTGCAGTTTTGTTTCAGATTTAAGAGAATGATATGACTGATTTATTGAGATAAAATAGCCTAGCCCAGCATTTACTTCTTGCTTACGGGTTTAAAAGTGTAATGCAGCAAAGAATAGCTGAGCTGTGTGCATTGATAGGCATTATTTTCTACACTTTGTTACATGTGTTGCATGGATAGAACTATTTGTCTGAAAATCAAACACGTCAGTTCCAATTCATTAGGAAATTGACTAGAAACCACTGAGAGCATGAAACATAGTACATGAATGATGAATGCACTCTTAATATTTCTGCAACTATTACTTTATAACCTGTGCTATTTTTTTTTTAAACAGAGCTTGTCCTTATTATCTCTCCCGAAGCTTGAAGCAGCAGGCAGATATTATTTTTATGCCTTACAACTATTTACTGGACGCAAAGGTAGCATATCTTTGTTTTTAAATGCAATCTTCATGTTTTTATTTCAGTTGACTTTTAGTGGATGAGCTGTTGAGAACAGATGCGTAGCAAGGAAGTGTATTGTGTGCTGTGCTTCAAAAATAATCAAAACTCATTTCAAGTTCTGAATCAGGGGATGCCCTTTTGTGGTTTTCTCTGTTTAGTTTTACTTTCCCACAGTTAACAAATATTTTCTGTATTGTTTTCTTTGAGGTCTTGCTCAAATTAACTTTGCAGAATATGATGTCTGTTGTTTGATTATATTTATCTCCTGAAACCAAACCATCAGTAGCACACTTTGCAGTGGCTTTGCACGTGTTTTGAGAAACTTTTGTTTCTGCAGTGACCAACATGGCTTGTAGAATGAATGTGAACCTTTCCAGTAGAGATTGGACAGCTCTTGCACATAGCTGCTGGCTTTATTAAAAAGCTGCTGCAATAAATTGTCAGTGTTTCACAGATAAAAAAACCAAAACCTTTGAAAAGTTTGCTGAGGAAACAGATCTGCTAACATCTTCTTGCAACCTGTTTTATTTGTGAATTGTAGTAGAAGCTGGATTAAGTTCCATTACTGCAAGAGGCAAAAAGACCAAATGCTTAATAAATCTAACAAAAACTTCTGACCACCTTAAGCAAGGAAGCATTGTGAAGTTAGATGATATTTTGTTGCTGAGGATGTCTTCAGAGCATCAGCTCACAGCACAGATGTCACAAGAATAAATTTGCTAAAATAAAACAACCAAAAAGCAAACAACACAAAAATAATCCACAAGCTAAATCTCCCTGGTTTACACCTCACTCCTCCCAAATCCCTATTGGCAAAAATGATGAGTGAGATTAATTCTGATAAACTGGTAAATCCTAGTATGGTAGAAATGTTTTCTTCTTTAATACAATGCCGACTGTAATCTTTGTAAGTGTTCCCTCATTCTCTTTCTCATCTCTAGAGCCGACGAGCTCACAACATAGAGCTGAAGGGGACTGTGATAATACTTGATGAAGCTCACAATGTAGTAAGTTGTTTCTGTTCTGTTGTCATTTCTCAAACATCATCCAAAACAAAATACAGACCAGTATTGTATAACAAGTAATCTGTAAAGTCTGCACTCAACTGTGTCCTTTGTTAATGTCATTTATTATGGTCGTATGATCACTGATGTAATGTCTGTTAAAACCTAAAGAGATTTTGATGACTCTGATTTGCTGCCTGATGGATATGATACCATTTTTGATAATGCAAAAAAAAAAACAAAAACCAGGAGTAGTATTTAGCAAACATTTTCTGTGTTCCAGAAAAAAAGATGCCCAGGGTAAGTTGAAGGCTTAAGGTATTTGAAAATGTCCTCCAGCCTGTGCTTGGAGAACAGAAAGGAATTCAAGTCTGCTCATCTATACGTTATCATCTGTGAAACCACCTGACCAAATAACACATTGTACAGTCTAAATAATGCTTCCGTTCCTTGGTATTTTAGGAAAGATTGTGTGAAGAGTCATCTTCTTTTGATCTGACAGCCTACGATTTGGCTTCAGCAATTGATGTTATAAATGTAGTACTGGAAGAACAAGCCAAAGTAGTTCAACAGAATGAAGTAAATGCTGAATTCAATATGGAGAGCATCAGTTCAGGTGTGTTGGCAACCACAAACCACTGTTTTACTGGGAAATATAACTAGAAACTAAATATTTCCAGGTGATTGGTTATTAATAATATCAGACAAACACAAAGTCTTTGGCCAAACCAATGTGAGGTAAAATGCCATGTGTATAGGAACTGTTGACTCATGGCCTAAACCACTGATTGAGCACCTGGGGAAAGGACCTGATCAGTCATGGGAGCACAGGTGAAGGCAATTCAGCTGTGAGACAGGCAGGGGTGGAGCCTGGCTCCTCTCTTGGATCTCATTTAAGGGCTGACTGCCACTGGGGAAGGATCTCTGGTTGGAGATCCCTCCTTTTGTGGAGTTTTCCCTGTGAGCCTAGATCATCAGCGACAGGTGAGCAGTTTTTCTTTGTAGCACCTTTTATTTGCACTAGTCCCTTTGTCATTACACTTCCTGTATCACCATTCTATTAATCTTTCTTATTGTTATAGTCATGAAAAGGAACAGTGAGTGGAATACAGAAAATGTTTCTCTTATGTACATAGTGCTGACTTCCACTCTGATAATTTCTGAGAAGGCTTGAAGAAACTAGGAATGAAATGAAACAGGTGTGAAACATACGTCTTAAAATCTTTCTTTTCTTCAACAGGGCTGAACATGGAACTTGAAGATATAGCAAAGATAAAGAGTAAGGTTCTCTTTTTTTTTGTTTTGTTGTTAAAAATTGTTATTGTAACTATTTCAAAAAGCTAATTAGTCAGCAACTAGATAATCAGATACATATAGTGTTTTTGTTAACAACTGAGTCATTCATAGAAGTCTCTGTTTTTCAGAGAATTCTGTGGAATGTTTAGTTGCAGTTACTTCCCTGGAAGGTGAGACTTGGCAGATAAACGTATCCCTTGTCTCTTTGCCAGAAGTTCCTTCACTTTGTAATGTTATCAGTGTGCTGCCAATGTACTGGTTGCATCATTCTGCTGTAAGGAGGTGATGCTTTGTAGTGATTGTATCGAGGGCTTGAGATGTCTGTTTGCAAAGCATTTCCAAGAACTTTCTCCATCTATAGAGAAGAGTTCAATATTTAGTTAGCAACTGTATTTTGTGAGTACCACAGATTTAATCTAAGAGGACATAGGTTGAGGTCATAGAATTTGTTAAAGTTTAATACAAATATTTAGGGACTACGTCTAGGAAATTGGCTTTAATCACTTTAGCATGTTTACAGGATCAAGAAAACAGCTAAATTGCTGTCCTTGATGGCAGCCTTTGCCATAAATTGCATTTGAAAAAGGGATTCAGATGAGCCCCTGAAGTGAGTTTCTATGAACTATAACTATTTTTTCCTTTTGGTTCCCTCGAAGAAATTCTTCTTCAGCTAGAAAGTGCAATTGATGCAGTGGAGCTGCCACCAAATGACAGTGGAGTCACCAAAGATGGAAGGTGAATTTCTTCTCATTAACGTGTTTGCGTGTTAGAAGAATAAGAAGTTCTGAACCCAGGTTAAATTGAATTTAGTGTGAGCTTCTTGCTTGTGAATGTACTTCTGTGTGTTCACATAACAAACCTGCAGTGGAACAAAAAATATGTCACTGTGTGAAGGATTTATCAGTTAGGGTTAGTAGTAATGTTCTAGTTCCTGGGAATAGTGCTTATTCAGTGTTGCAGCTTTTCTTAAATCACCTTATGTAGCAATCATTATTTTTGATGGGAAATATTTACATTCCCATCATTTTTTCTTTCTTACTGAGTTGAGAATGTTTTGCAACTAGATGGTGAAATTGTTGCTGTAAAAGAGTAGTACCAGTTGTGTCCATGCCATTATTTAGTGTTTACCTACTTGTTTTTTTTATTTCTGAATTGCAGCTATATCTTTGAACTGTTTGCCAAGGCCCAAATAACGTTCCAAACCAAAGCCTCACTCCTGGAGTCACTAGAGCAGATCTTACAGTTTCTTTCAGGCCGTAAGTCTGTAAATTTGTCAGTTATTTCACTTGGACTTTTTCTCTAATGTAAATAATCAAAAGCTTGCAGTGTTTTGGGGGAGGTGGAGAAAGACATCTTTGGATTTAACACTTAAAATAAAAAAATCTGACCCTGAAGAACAGTATCATTTTGTTGCTAGATCCTATGTTGGGAAACGTCCATTCATGAACCAGAATTTATTTTAAGAGCCAGTGTTGTGTCAAAACTTGTGCATAACACAGCAGTAAATGCTCACGTGCACCTAGAGGACTTTTGCACATAACACTACTCTTCTACAAAACCAGAAGGAATGTGTGAGGAGAGCTTGCTGGCATTTTACTGATGGTGCTTTTTGTGTGTTGGACTCTTCTTGAGTCATGGATTTATGCGATATCAATGTTGGGAGTTGCTTAATGATCTTCTCTAGGTTTAACTAGGTTCTGTTCTAGTGTCCATCAGCATCGTGTTCTTAATTAGCTCTTCTGCAAGGAAGCAGGTCCAACTTTGACATGTACTAAGAAAATAATTTGTCATGTCTGCTTAAAAGCTCATTCTCATTAGCTGGCTCTTCAGTGAAAGCAATGAAAAGAGCAAGCTCTCCTTGTGGAGCGTGGAATATAGATGATGATTTCTGCAAATACATTCTTTGTGGGTAAATCTATCCTTCCCTTTTTCCCCCCAGCATCCTTCTTGGGCTTAATAAATGCATATCTTTGCCATTTCCATTGTCAAATTCTCATTGTCAGTGTATTTTGTGTGTTGTTCTGTTTGCTCCTCTATAATCACTGCTTTAAGCATGGGATGACTGTAAGGGGCTCTTACAGCTGTAGCAAACCTTGCTGTTGTCCCTGAGTAACAGGATACACAATTTCCTTCTTTCATAAGACTGATGTTAGTTGTCTGAACTCTTGAAAATATAACCATATAGCTTATGCATGCTAATCTTAATTATCTCCTTCCCAGTTTTTAATGCAGA
The DNA here is from genome assembly GCA_037305975.1 of Chrysolophus pictus. NCBI lineage: Eukaryota > Metazoa > Chordata > Aves > Galliformes > Phasianidae > Chrysolophus > Chrysolophus pictus. Next base: position 4,341,357 of record CM074595.1, read on the forward strand.
TGAGACTGAAGAAGTTGACGTAACTGTTACAGCTTCTTAATGCATCAGAAACATGAAACTTACCTTGGAATGCAAGTTTTATATTTCTCCTTTCATCTTGAATAATGATGAGAACTTGAAGTAACTCATTTTGTTTCAGATAACATTTCCAAGTTAGTTTGCAGGGTGTTGTGTTGTTCAGGTGTGCATACACAGCAATACACATTGTATTGTAAATGTAATTATGTTCTTCTTTGTAGGCACTGGGATATTCATCAATACGTCAGGATTGCATAAACTCTCAGATATTATCCAGGTAAATAATTAATGCAGCTGCTGCAGGTGCCTGAAATATAGAAGAGTTGGCTTAAAAAGCATTCAGTGTCACTGGAGGGAACCATTTTTTTCTTCTTTTAATTGCATATATACTTGTGCATTGATGGAAACATACAGGTTGAGAGGAGAAAGCTGTTGCCTAATGAGACAGCCTGCTTTGATTTTTACCCTGGTTGTTGTTTTGTAGGTTTGATGTCCTGTTGTGGTGAGCTAGATTGAATTTTGTCTGGGTTTAGCCTCCACCAGGTGGAGCTGGGTTATTGGGCATCAGTGTGTGGGAATGTGAGTTCTCAAAAAAAGACAGGCTAAGTTTTTTAAAAGCAAATAAAAGATTACTTTAACTGCTTTTTTTTTTTTTTCACTTAATGATTAAGTCAGGAGATCTGTAAAATAAAAATCCTTTTTGTGCCACAGGGACTGAACGTAATACTGGAAGTGTGAGCATCCATGCATTGCTGACAGTATTCTCACTGCTGTGCATTTACAAAACATTGATTATGAGAACCTGAGCCCTGTAGATTAAGAGGGTACAGTGAGCCTGAAGTTCAATTTCTGGCTTCTCTCTGAAGCTGACCCCAGTTCTGATGTACTTGGATGATACTCAAATATGGAGTAATAACACTTGAGAGCTTAATGCTCAAATGAATAGCATCTTAGCTGTACCATTGCACATCTGGAAATCTGCCATTTGGGATACATATACCCATTTGGAGCACAGCTGTATTCTCAGAATTTGGTGATTCTTTTTAAAGCCTGTATCTGAGTCACTAGAGATCACTAGGTTGAATTGGATCTTTTCCCAGCAGTGAACTAAGACAGTTATTTGTGTCTCTTCTGGATCATAAAGATCATTCTTTGTCAGTCTTTAATAGGTAGATTAATTTTAATGTATATTGCTGGTTGCTTTTCTGTCTTGGTTTTATGTGTCATGGTTTGGTGGTGTTCTGTTTTGGTTGTTGTTGCTATTGGTTGGTTTTTCTTTATGGAAAATTGCATCAATGGCTGAATTATAAGAAAACCCTTAAGTATGGAGACTGACAATGGGTGGCAGTGTTCAGTCTCTAGCTTACAGTCAATGTCTTCCATGTTAAAATACAGCAATTCCTTCTTACAGAGCTTTGCCTTCAACAGTTAATTTATTGACAGCTTTTTTTTTCCCCTTAATTACTAATCACTTTTTTAGAATACTTACTAAAATCCTGTTTGCCTACCCTGACTCCTTTTCAGAAACGTGTTTTTCTGGGAACTGTACTTCTGTTTTCTTCTTACTACTGGAGAACATCTTTCTTGTTAACTGGCTGATGTTCCTGTGAGCTTGAGAATTCATTTTAAATGTCTGAAGAAATTTTGTTTAGAAAAATTAGCAGGATTTATAAATACTTGAGTCCCACAGCTGGTTTCGTGGAAAGCTGTATGTTTGAAACTGCATCCCTTTTAGTCATAAGGCATCAAGTACAGGAAAGGGAAGGAAGCACAATTCTGTTCTACGTTTGTGTGGGGTTTTTAGAAGCTTTTCATGTAAAATATGGACGAACAAATGCAATTACAACTTGATTTTTCTTCTCCAGGCAGTGTGTTAGTAGGGTAAAATACCACAGATGGAATTTTCAGCCAAGGGAATTCCAAAAGTTCTTGCACACACAGCTGTGGCTCTCTGTGATCTCATGACCATGCCATATGCTTGTGTTCTTGAGCAACCAGGAGTCAGGTATGGTGTGAATAGTGATACTATCATTGATGTAATTTGAATATATTTAGATTCTGGCTTGTATTGTTCGGAGCAATGAGGACCAGTTAGCAAGAATTGCCTGTAAAAATGTTTGTTCAAAATTACCTTACTGAATAAAAGGAGCAAGGAGATATATTTAAGGTTATCTCTACAGTGATTTTTTTGGAAACACTTCTCAGAGCCAAGGTATGTTAATTTTGTTGGTAACTGTTGTTTGATCTTCCCATGTCATTCTGTTGTTTCTCCTAGACCGTGTTCAACATTGATCCTCCAGAAGACACAACAAGTTTTGTGCCACCTCAGTCGATATCCAGATATTATAAGGTATGAAATGCTTTCTGTTCTGCATATTTCCTAGATAGCATTTAATGTCTGTGCTTATGTATTCAAGACTGAGAGGGATGTGGATAGTATAGCAAATTGTGGTGTGATTACGACAGGATTATGCAAGTTCCTCCAGAAAAAGAAGAAGAGTAGTTAAATTAGGTCCCACAGAAAAAAGGGGACCTGTGCAGTAATTTATTGAGGAACTTCTTTTTTTAAATCTAAAATGTAATAAGGAAAGTGCAGAAAATGTGAATTATTGAAAATGTTGCAATTCTACAGGAAGTATTGTGTTCTCCTGGCAAACTCATCTTTTATATTACTCAGATCTTGTATTTTCATTTGTGAAGGAGTTCTTCATGAGGCTTAAGTGAAATTTCAGGGCCACCAATAAAACTCTGGTTCCATAAACTGACTGAAAACAGATGGTTAAACTATTATATGCTGCTTTGGTCCTTGTTAAATGCACTGGAAACAAAACGTGAAAGGCAGATAGGAAGTTATACAGCCTTGGTATCACCATAAAATGACATTAATTGTGCTCCTTATCATGAGCTAGCTGTTGGGAGTTGGGGTGAAGTGCAAATCCATTTCTGCAGCAGTCTCTAGGAGCATTGCTCTTATTTTCCTTCAGGTACACATTCATCTGGATAACAGTAATAAGAAGAAGAAGGAAAGGACAGATCTCTGGGATTCATCAGCTGCAAAAAAACAAGGTACAGAGCTCACACTTGTTTTAAGCCAGCTTTTGTATGAACCCAAGTCAACTCCTCTCTTATTAAAGAGAGATGGATGTCCTTTATCTAAGCCTTCTTAATAGAATGCTTTCCAAGGATCTTTGTAAATACCTTGCCTTGTGAGTGTCTACTTAATTATTCATTTAAATACTCTCAGGAATGTAAGTATTTGTTTTACGGAAGTCATTTTGTTAAGGTCTAAAGCAATGTTTTTCAAAGAATGCTTTCCCTCAATTTTAGTGTTTGTTTCACATAATGTCCCCATAAATGTTTCCACAAAATACGTATTCCCTTTGCTGTTCTGAGCAACAGAACGTGCTGTTTGTTACTCTGCATCTATTGTTTTCCTGGGATGTTGCTCAATCAGAGTATCAAGTTACAGGAATAATAAGTGGATTTTGCTAAGTGTGCAGGGAAAGGCTAGCAAAAGCACTAGATTTATTGCATAATTTGGAGGATTTATAAATAAAAATAATAGAAAGCAGTCACAGCATTCTTCTGTGATGTATCAAACATATGGATATCTGCTTCTAAAATAAAACTATTTGCAAGTACCTATGCAACCATTTAGCAATATTTTGAGACTTGTACTGTATGTAAACCTGGCAGAGGCCAGAGGTGACTGATCAGATCTCCAGTTTCTCTGTAGTTGTGTAGCATATTTTATGGAAATTCTGCAAACCTCTTAAGAATAGCTGTTTTCAAGGGGTTTTGCAGAAATAATTTACTTGAGCATAATCATCTACAAACTGTGATTAGTGAGGATAAGTGACGTAGCCTGAGATAGCTGATGAGATTCTTCCAACATAATCCATTCCGTGATTCTATGGTAATTGAATCTACTTAAAGGTATGACTGAGCAATGACTTCTTAAATTGTTTTGAATAGCCATAATAAATTGGGAAGGACCAAAGGAAAACATGTGTACGCCTGGGATTTTAGCTTCATATGCCAAGATTTTTTAGTTTTAGAGGTTCGGATGCTGCTATATGGTAGTCATATCCTATTTTTCCACTATACAGTATGCCTTCTTCTTGTTTTCTCTTTGTTTGGTACAGGAAAGACCTTAAGCTACTGGTGTTTCAGCCCTGGATATAGCATGCATGAGCTTGTTCGACAGGGAGTCAGGACAATTATCCTTACTAGTGGGACTCTCTCCCCTCTCTCATCGTTTACAATGGAAATGCAGATGTAAGTGTCTGGGTATGTGAACAGTGACATTACTGGAAATTTAATGATCTAATTGAGCGTTCTGGACTGGTAGCTAGTAGAGAATCATAGAGGGCTTATGAGTTCAGTCTCACTTTTGTGTTTCTTCAGCCCTTTTCCTGTTCTCTTGGAGAATCCTCATGTTATTGATAAACGCCAGCTTTGGGTTGGAATCATTCCCAAAGGACCTGATGGAGCTGTGCTCAATTCTACTTATGAGAGAAGGTAATGAACTTCGGTATGGAATTCTGCTTTGAAACCTTCAGTTCTCACATCTTGGGTTCTGAAGAAATCAGTGGTCTTTGCAGTTCTTTTCATGGATAAACACTGGATGGATAAAAATGGATAACAATACCCTTTTAACCACTACTGTAGGAAGTTTAGAAGTAGAGAGCTGGAAGGGAGTGAGTATCAGGGCACTGAGTGCAGTAACAGTCCTTAATTCCCCTGGCTGGCCTCACATGGGAAATCCCCCACAGATCGGAAGTGAAACCTTTTCATCTGAGAAGTGAGCTCAGGAGTTGCACTTGCTGTAGAAGTGTCTCTGGCTCTGTTATAACCACACCTGGCCATCAGCCTTATTGATCTGATTCTGACTTGCTGACTGACACCAGTCTGGACTCGTGGTTGAACCGTGAGTCTTTCCTACTTGCTTACTGTGATGTGGCAGGTCCCCTCCTTCAGATCATCCTCACATCCCACCTCCCTTCATGTTACAGAGCAGCCTCCCCATGCTGCCCATGGTCCCTCATCCTCAGTTCACTGGAAGCTCAATTGACTTGAAACATGCCTGGCCTTTGTAACAAATATTCTTATGCTTAAAGATTGTCATCACAATTGGCTGCCTTTCACCTCTGCATTGCCTTCTTAAGGAAAACCTATCCAAATCTTTGGTTGTCTTTCTTTTCTTTGGTCTTTCAATTTTTCTTGTCTGTCTTTCTGTTCTTTCTGCTTTTTCTGTAAAAGAGATAAAAGTAGTGCCAGCAAGGAATGCTAAAACACATAAGTTCATTGTATATTGACTTTATTCCCTAATAGGTTGTTCTCATTGAGATCTCAGCATATTATTTTAAGAGGTATTTTCATGCTTTGTTACACCCTACAAACGTTTCTGTGCTTACCAATTCTCTGAAGGTACTAAAGAGTGCCAAGGCCTTTGGCACTATTGGTTTAAATTCCACTCCTTCTGTGGTACTTTGAAATGAGGATATCCTTGTGTGTGTATATATGTGTTCTTCCATTTAATTTTCTTCCTCATTGTTTGTGTTGGCTCTTTCAGTTTCAGCATTATATCTGTACCTCTAGCTGAGAATCATAGAGTTTTGCCTGCTTCCTGGCCCAGTTTACTCTTGTTCAGCAATACAGAATGATCCAAGAATAGATTTCAAAGAGTTTTTACTTCATGGATGAGATACGTGCCAGATGTTCCGTGGAAAAGGAAAGGGGCTCAACAGTTCTGAACGATTTTGACAGAAGATAAAGAAGCCTGGAAGGCCCTCAGATGGTGTTCCTTGTTTGTGGAAGCTTAGTTTCAGTGTATTTTGTTGAAGATAACGTCTTTCAAGGAGGAAGGGTTGGGGATTTCCCTGCCTCTGGCCTAAAACTCCACTTTGAAGAAAGGGAATGCACAGTGTTAGTTATGCTTTGACAGCAGCTGATGATACTGATGTTCATAGCTCTCATAAATGTGGATTTTTTTTCTTTGAGTATTTGAGCTTCCTGGGAAAATTAAGTATGAGAAACTGCATGGAACTGAAAAGAAAGATCATAAGGGCATGAGAGAACAGGTGATATGTCTATCAGGGCTGGAAGAAACAGATAAATGCTGCTCATTTTGGAGCAGTACTTTTTCAATCAAATTAAGTGATTCACTGTGCTTATACCTGCAGTAAACAATAACCATAGCAACCAACTTCATCCCTTTTGCCCCTGCAGCCTCACCACACCTAATTTATCTGTAATTATTTTAAATTGTTGTAACGTTAGTCAGGCTTGACAGACTAATCTACTTTTCTACTACTAATCGGACTTTTCTTGCAGAACTTGTGTTTCTAATATGTTAGCATTAATCATAAACTCATCTGACTGCCAGCGATAAGATTTGATAGTAATAGTATCACTTTGTCACAGTATTGCTTGGTGTGGGTGTTTGGGAGCATACTAATGTGCTATTTCAGATCAATATCGGGGAAGTCGAGATGCATGAGAAATGTACAGAAGAAAATAGAGTGAATATCACCTGTTTTTTTTCTTCTTTGTAGATTTTCAGAGAACTACTTATCTTCTCTGGGGAAAACCATTGGTAAGTGAAGGGTATGGATTTCAAAAACAAGTTGCTGCATAGCATCTTTAGAAATCATCTGGAAGGTTTCTGAAATGTTAAAAGGAAACAAATGATAAGACAAAAAGGCAAAAGATTGCACTGTGTATCTAAGTACTGTCTGTTTTTTTCATATGCTCCTGTTAGCTCAAGCAGCTGGCTACTGTAGTGATGTATGAAAATCAGTTTGATTAATATTTCCATGTTAGGAGTTAGCTTTTATTGTCACCTCTTTATCTCTGGTTCACAGATGTCCTTCAATGTGGTGAGAAAGCAGTGCAGACTAGAAAATAGAAGCATAGATTATGCTGCCAAGCATCACTTTGCAGAGCAATTAAGGATCACAAGAAGCTGATAGGATTTCATGTGATGCATGTGAATGCAGTTTGTCAAGCTGATCTTAATTCAGCATTTATTTTGATCATGTTTTACAAATATAATAGAATTATGAAATTTAGTGTGAGAACAGAATAAAACAGAAGTGTCTGTGTAGACCGGCTGTGGTATGAAAGGAATCTTAAGTCTATGAAAGTTTGAAGGAAGAGAACAGAAAGAAGGAGAGAGTTCTGAGTTGTTCCACGTGGCCTCAATGGTGAAGTTAGAAAAATGCTTTCACAAAATAACAGTTGAATGATTTCTCAGTGTGATATATACCATGACAGGTAAAGATTCAAAATCAGGCTTGAGGTACTTCATCTGTTGTTCTGAATGTTTAAATTCCCTTGTTGTTTTCTCCATTCTTTGGAAAAGAAAAGCAAATCTGAAAATAGATCCTACTGTCACATGGGAAAATACAGCAGATGGTGTTGTCTCTTCCTTTCCTAGTCTTTGATGTACTCATAAGTTTTATTCAGTTAACATGATGCTTTAGAAAACCTGCAAAGCTATAAGTGGTTTTCAGAAGTGTAGCATTTATGGAATAAAATGTGCTATTAGCAACACCAAAGTCTGAGTTTCTTGCTTGACAACAAGATTATTGAAAGGATTTAAAGAAAAATCCTGAGGCACCAACCTTCATGTTGAGAAAGCAGGAGAGATTTTGGAGATAAGCCACGCTGTTAGCTTATTTTTTCCTGCACTGTCCATGCAATCCATGCCAGGAGAAAAATGCCCTGAACTATTCATTTGCTTATCTTGTTGCAGGTAATCTTGTGCGAGTTGTACCTCATGGACTGTTGGTATTTTTCCCATCATATCCTGTCATGGATAAGAGCCTGGAATATTGGAGAGTACGTTAATTGTTTTCCCTTTATAGGTGGTTTGGTTGCACACTTCAGACAGTTTGCAGTTACGCTATTTAACCGTGCTTATTAAAAATGTTTCTGCCCCCATCTCCATGTGTTTTGCATGGAGAGGAGCAGATGGTGGGGGAAGTCTGAGCATATCCTTTCTCATGGGAATTTCTGGTAGATGTTTGCTTTCACATGAACATTTCTGATATGTTATTATCTGCTCAACAGGAGCATGATTTTGCTAAAAGAATAGAAGAAGTGAAGCCAATGTTTGTGGAACCCAGGAATAAAGGAAGCTTTGCAGAGGTAGGGAATCTGCACTACGTACCTGTAGCACATCTGCAAGCTATTGTGATGTTTCAGTACCTCTCTGAGTTGTGCTTGGGTGTTAATTTCACGTTCCTAGGATAAAATTAAAATGTTTGGAGAGCTTCTTTGAATTATATTTTCTATTACTCTTCCACCTAATTGTGCATTGTTTAGTCTTCGTATGAAATCCAGTGAATGTTACAGTGCTGTCTGCTTGCCTCTGAATCATGTGCTGTTGATTATTATATGAAGTCCCATTGTAGCTTTCTAAATTATTTAAATTTTCAGTTTGCTTTCTTTTTTCTTAGTTATAGCCATTCTGTATGCTTCTAAGAGTTCAACATCCTTGAATTGCTTTCCTGGTTTCCATATCTTGTTCAAGGATTTGGAGAAATACACTACAGTCCATGGGTCTACTTTCTTTTCAGAAGTACCTGATATCAATCTTTTATACTTGCTGAGATTTATAGAGATAGCTTAAGCAAAATTTGTATTAACCTTGTTTTATCTTTTAGGTAATGGATGCATACTATGGTAAAATTGCCTGTCCTAAGTCCAATGGTGCTGCTTTTTTGGCAGTGTGTCGAGGGAAGGTAATGTGGCTGAGAATTTATTTTATCTGTGATCAGATTACGTATCATTTTGAATTTAACAAGGATGTTTGTGTTGTGTAACCATAGTCAAGTGTGTGTGGGGGGGGGGAAGTTGGATGCCCTGAAGCCTTTTTAAATTTATGTCAACTATATGTATGTTTAATTCCTGTTTTTATTAAAGACATGCATCTCAGAGTTCTCTAAAGGGGATGAACATCATGATACTTACATTTCCTGTTGGCTACGAACAGAAAGTTTGACTCATGAGATGAGAACAATTTTGGAGGAGAACTAAAAGCAACAATTGTGACCGTGCATGTTGGAACGACACTGATTAGAACCAGAAATATTGCTCAACTTTTAAGATGAACATTAAATTTCAAGTCCTCTGGATGCATGTGGTGGCCTTTCATTTAAGTGTTGATAAATTGATTTATGATACCAGTGGAAATATTTGTGATGTTGCAAATCACTCTGACTTTTTGCTACTGTCTACCAAGGGAAACTCATCTTCTTCCAAGCCTTCAGTGCGTTTTTTCAGAATAGTTGTTGGATCAATTAAGAAAAAATGTAACTCTTTATGGGCAGGATTCTAGTGAATATGTCCTTCAACAGCAGTGTATCACTCTGAGAGGAGTAGCATCTGTGGAGAGAGAGTGCTTTGCAGTAGCACATTGAAGAACAGCCCGTTTATTGTACTTGAAGGATTAATAGTATGAATGCAAAATTGGAAACATCTGAGAAAATAAACCAAGAGTTATGTTGCCCAATACATGCTCTGGCTGCTCTTACTGTGATAGTGCTGGTTTAAGCAGAGTAGAGTAGGTCATTTCACCCACTCATCCCTGCCATAACTTCTATTGCAGCTGTTTGTGCAGTATGGTAAATGAAATGGGAGAACTACAAGACAAACCAACTTTTTTTTTTCATGTGTTGGTATTCAGTCTGTTCAATTCCATGTTTTTTGTTTATTTCACAAACTAGTTTGGCAGCACAGCATGGGACATGAGTGTATACAGGGCTGTGAGTGTCAGCTGCTTGGACAGATGTAAAGATATAAGCTTCACAGCTGGTAACGTCTGATTTCTGAGCAAGTTCTTGGTAGCTTTTAATTACTGCTTTGAATTTTTTTGTTTATTTTTAATATCAAAAGTTTGCCGTGTTCTTATTTCCTGTTGTTAACAATTAAGGGTTTGGAATGTTGAATGAGATGTTCTGACTGACGTTTGAGACATCTGAATACAGCTGTTCTGCTTATCCAGGAATAAGACACACATTATACCTCTGCCAAAACTATTAATTAGTTTCTCAGGGCCTCCTAGAGGAAAATACCAAATTTAATGTCATAGTAATAAAAGCAAAAATCTTGCTGAAACTCTTTGTAACATGTTCACTCACTTGGCTAGGGACTTAATTTAATGTAGAAAAAATACCAACAACTGCTTAAGTTCTCTGAAATATCACTTCCAATCCTGTTGATCATGAAAATCCCTCTCTCTCTTCAGGCCAGTGAAGGCTTGGACTTTGCAGACATGAATGGACGAGGAGTCATCATTACTGGCCTTCCATTTCCTCCTCGCTGGGAGCCCAGAGTTGTTTTGAAGATGCAGTTCCTGAATGAAATGAAAAAAAGTAGTATGGGTGCACAGGTAATACTGGGCAGCTATAACTTTTGGCCTTCTTGTCTCTGGATTTTCGCTTTTCTTCCTAGCCTCATAAGATCATGAATGTCAGACAATCATAGGAGTTAGACACGAGTATATTCACATATTTTGATAATGTTAAGGGTTCCAAATTCTTTCTCCACTGACATGGTTGCAATCAAATACGGCTCAAAAAAGTGTAATTGAAACTTGGATCAAAGTCTTTGAATGTATTTCTTTTTGCAGAAAGAGGATGAGGAGAAGAATTGCATGTGCTGGTTGGTTTGTGTGTGGTGGTTTTTCTTTTTGGTATTGTCTCAAGCATGAGAATGAATGGCGTTATAAATTTAGTTTATTATCCTGCAGGTTAGCTCTTTGATTCACGTATTATTTAATACCTGTTTGAGTAGCAAGGAAGTGGGTGCATCATCCACTAAGTAGCTCCTCAAGTTGTGTATTGCCACTTGAGTTTCTGTGTCCCAGCTGTGATACTTGATTCAACCTGAATTTGGCTTTTCTAGGCTTTTAGAGTTTTTTCAGAAGGTCTTATTGATACATTTTTAAGTGATTTAGAAATAAGTAGTGACTACATACAAAGAGTGTGTTTTACTGGTGACTGATATTAATTCTTTCTCCCACATACTGCAGTATTTATCTGGACATCAGTGGTACAATCAGCAAGCTTCCCGAGCTGTTAACCAGGCTATTGGCAGGGTCATCAGGCATCGCCAGGACTATGGTGCCATCTTCCTTTGTGATGACAGGTGAAACCTTGGCTCTAGAATACAAACCTATATCAACATCTTTGTATCCCAACACGTTTATTCGTATTTTGTGTGCTTGCGTTTCTGTTTGGACAAGGCTACAATTAATAAGTAATTGAATGTGTAAGATAATTGCACTGCTTTACAAAAGTAATTTGTTACCACCTTTGTTTTACATCTTATCCATCTCTCATTTGAGAAGGTAGACACCAGAACTGCAGCTTTGGAGAAGATGAAACTGAGGAAAGACTGTAATGCTGAAGCAACAGGAATTTAGCTGATAGCTTTCAATACTGAGGCCTGACAGGGGGTGTTGGCCAACAGTACTACTGTTGCATAGTTAAAGATTTCATGGTTGAGTGATATTAATTGGGTGATGGCATAACACGTGGTAACAACAAACCCCTTTTCTCCTGTGTGCAGCCTGTTATATTTGCTGCACTGTTTCAAGCTTTTGTTGTCTTTCCTCCCTTGTTCTAGCATTTGTTTAATTCATTTAGGCCATCTGGCAACTAATTATTTCCTTTTCATTCCGTAGATTCACAACTGAGAATGTAAGAGGCAAGCTGCCTTCGTGGGTCCGCCCTTATGTGAACGTTTATGACAACTTTGGGCATGCAGTCAGAAGTGTCTCAGTTTTCTTCCGCGTTGCTCAAGAAATTGCAAGTATCTTTTAAAAGCAAACAGGCTAAAAAAATTTTTTTTAATAGAAATGCTGGGATGTGGGAGATGTGAAGGAGTCACTTCTAAACAACCTTTTTTTTGGGGCATCATTGGAAGTTTTGTGGAAAAGGAAGTAAATGAGTGAGCTATGACAGGATATGTTGTTGTTGCACAACTCATTAGGTTAGATCACAAAAAAAACTTCCTTTTCCAGTCACTCCTAAATAAACAGTGTCTCCACTGGATGGCACACAAATACAGAAACTGATGTTAGTATCAAAAAACTTTCTGGCCCTCTGAGAGAAGTTGTATACAACAAAAAATCAGTCAAACCCTTAAATGTAGATCTAAGCTGACTGGTGTAAAGAGTGAGACAAACCCAGAAGTTATTACACTTCATGACTGGGTCATCTTTACTAATATGATGTCTCTCTTTGCATTAAGAAGCTCTTTTTCTCAGTAGTAGTTTCTTGATATAAAGATTAATTCTTGACTTTGTAATGTGCTGAAGAAAGGTGTAGCAAGAAATGGGCCGAGAGCCAGAATGGAAATTCCTTGGGCTCCAAATGGAGACTAAGACTAAAATAAACATTATGGACTTGGATGATTTCCTGGAAGATACTTTGACTAAATACATGTTGCTCAGAATCATAAGTTTCAGACTTTTGGATGACAGGATGATCCTTTCTGATGATAGATAGGAGTTTTATCGTAAATAAAAACCTCAGTCCAGTGTGCTTTGCCAGAAGGAGTGATGTGCAGGAGTGCTGTTAGGAAGAAATAGTTCTTAAACAGTGGTGTGTGCCTTTTCTGTTCTAAGAGTCATTTAGTGCTAGGCCTGCTTGCTGTACTTCATCTGTATGTGTCAACTTCTAGTTATTTGATCCTGTCATCAAAAGCACAAAAATCCAGAACGCTTAAACAATCTTGCTGTTAAGAGTTTATGGGACACATGTGATGTGTTCAGGTCATTGACAGGATTTCTGGTTGCAAAGAAAGTGGAAAAGTAGCTTTTGCCTACTGTAACGTTTTGTAACTGCTTGCAGATGCCCATGCCTGTGGCACAATGCCTTTCTGGCTCTGCTGTTACCCTGAGTGAAAATGATGTGGAACCTTCTACTTCATCTGAGCAGATCCCCTCCCTGCAGAAAGCCAAGATCTTGGATGACCATGTTCCTAGTTTGAAGAGGAAAAGGATAGGTAGGTTGATGTCCTCACAGATAAACTTTCTGTTGCTGTTGTTTTAAGATAAAGCAGGAAAGATGGAGTAAGGGACTAGAAACTGGGATAGAAGGGAAAATGCATAGGCTCAAAGAACAATGTCAAAGTTTGATCAGAAAGGACATAGCTTGGTGCTAGGAAATTTGAGTACCAATTGCAACTACAGAACAAAGGTGTGGCGTGAGAATGTCTCCTGCAGGGAAGTTAGTGGAATATAATTGTTCAAAAATTAAAAACTGGAACTCTGTTCTGACTAGCACTGGCTTTCATTTGTCCTTCTTCCATCCTTTAGTTGGATGAAGTTGGTTAATCCTACATAGTGATCTGGGTAAGAAAACAGAAAGAAAGCGTTGGCCTTCAAAGAAAACAGTATTTTAAAATTTGTGGTTAGCTAATGCAAAATAATATTTTTATATCAGAGATTCTTTCAGAATTTTCCAGCCTTTTTTGCTTCATTTCTGAACTGCACAATGAAGTGTGTTTATAACTGATTCCAAAGAAGTTATGACTAAGTGTGAGACTGAGTCTGAGGATGAGACTTCACTTTCAGTCTAAGCCAGTCTGACTGCAGGCTGTCATTTATAAAGAGGTTGTCTTGGCCACTACCTTTTTCTCCCTCGATTTCCATCTGTGCAGTTATGTTGAATCCATCTGTTGTGCAGCTGCAGAGCAATTTGGATGAGCTTACTCAGCTGTTTACCTTACTCAGCTGTTTACTTTTCATCCACATGAATAGTGGATCCATCCTGAAGGATGGGTTGGAATACATGACTGAAATGAAGGTAGAGGGAAAAAGCTTAATTATGTAACTCTTTCAGTGTAAGCTTTTGATGGCACTTCTTAGCTGTCACAGCAAGCTACACTTGTAATCCTAACTTTGGCTACCAGCTTCTTACTACTTATGCATTTTTGATTTGTAGCTAAAGATGCTTAGATCCTCAAAACAATTACTTTTCTTAGTAAACAACTCTGTGTAAGTCGTTTTACAAGGAAGAGAAAATGTATTTTGAAGAGAGAGCCTTTTTGAAGTAGCAAACATACTAATTTAACACCACTGATAGATCCATATTCTTATTTAAAACCAATTGCACGTGGATTTTGAAGAATGAGAATATGTATTCTTGGTACATCGTGGTGGCTGTGTCTTATAGCTGCTAATACTGTGAGATTGTAGCATCTCTTATGTTCTCTTTAAAAATAACAATAAAAACTTCTTAATGAGTGAGTCATTGAAGAGCAGGAACTTGGGGTTTTTTTAGGGAAATCCATTGTAGTATTCAAACACAGACAACTGTGGCAGTGGAGATTGTTTTCCATTTATCCTAAGCCACTTCAAGGTTAAATTTGATATTCCTTTAGGAGAAGTTTGAGAGAAGTCCTGACTTAAATCTGTCCATCAAACTGTGATAATAAATGCCTGAGAGATTTTTTTGGGAATGTTTGAGCAAGGCAATCTTCTTCTTTAGTCATAGAAAGCAGCTCTGCAAGAGATGGAAGAGGAGGTAAAACGACACATCTTTGTGGATTGTTAAGTAAGATTTTGAGGCATTGCTAAGTCAAAGAAAATACAAGAGAAAGCACAAAAATGTTAATTTATTATCTGCATTATGCAGTAATGCCAGTAAATGGAGGTGGAGCATCCAGCCTCTGCACAGAATATGAACAAGAAATGATCTCAGCTAGAAGACAATGTATTGGGCTTTTGGATGCGTTGGAGCGCAATGAGAAGAACAACAAAGAGGTGGAGGAAGATGATGGTTTGCCAGGGGAGGAAAAGGTAATGATGATGCTGCAGCAAAATAAGTAAAAATTGTAGTTTCTAGAGCAAAATGAGTTTGGCATTGATTTTGTAGCACCAGTTCAACCCTCTTGAGGAAAAATTGTTCTAGAATCTGCAGGTTCTCACAGTTAAGTTTAACAAAGCCACATTCAATTAGACAACCAATGGGTACATACTTGGACTGTTCTTCATAACTGCTGACCATATAGGTTCTGGAAGCTAACTGCAGTCTGGAGAGCAAAGAGCTCTTTAAAAAAAAAAAAAATTGAGGTTTGACTGATGACTAGATTCCAGGAAACATCTAGAACAACTTACCTAAGCAGTTTGTAAGGGGAACATGCCTAAGGGAAGGTGTGAGTGTGTAAGGAATATCCAAGGAGTATTTAAAAAGCCCTAAAGGATATAAATGGAGATGGATTTGTGACAGATGAAACGTACAAGCTTGAACAAACAATGTTTTGCTTGTGTGTAGCTGATGAGAAATGAGCTCTGTCACCCGTGGGCACCTTAGTCATGACATGGTATGGACATCTGAACTCATTCTTTGGAAAGCCCAGCACATCTCCTGGGGCTTTGTCACCCTGAGAAGAGTGTCCTGTTACACATCTGCACTGCTTTTGGTCTAGCTCAGGATTTCCTTAAGTCAAGTAAGCTGATGGTCTTGATGATCTGACAGTGAGTCAGCTCGTGTCCATCTTCCTGTACAGTATTACTGTTTGTTTGTGGCTTCCAGAAGGCCATGTGGTCATCTATGCTGCACCAAAATTGCCAGTGTAGTGCTGAGATGTACCATGAGCTCTGGCTCCTTCAGAAGCACTGCACGAGTCTCGTGTTGAGCTCTCTTTATTATCCCCTGCACTTGGACTGATAGTATGGTCTGTGCTTTCATAGCTTTATTCACCATCCATCATGGGAGCTGTATTTTTTTTGTCACAGTTACACAGTACCAAAATCAAAATACAAGAAATAGTATCTCAGTCCAATAAAGAATGACTTGAGAGTTATTTTTCCTTGTGAGAAATACTTTGTGGAAGCCTTATGTCTTCTGCATCAATACTATTAAACATTTAGCTCTTATGCAGTCTGGGATTAGAATGCATAGGTATCTGGACCTTTTTCTGACTTACTGCATGTATCAAACTGCACGTTTGACTTGCAGCTTGTATTGTTCGTTCTGTTGCATGATACTTAAGTAGAATATATTTAAATGGGCACTTTTATTGGTCAGATATGTCTGGAATTCACTCTCCTTGCAGTGTTATGAGTGCACTGAAGGCTCTATTTCTGACTATCAGCAGCTGGCAAATCTACTGGCCTGGAGTTTGGTTTATTTTTTATTGCTTAGTGTGCGATTAATTTAGTTTGTCTCTGAAGCTTTATGATCTGAACAAACATTTAGAAGCCACAGTAGAGTACAGTTGTTTCACTGGTTCTTCTCAGAAATAAACCATGCTATTCTGTAAATGGACTGATAGTCACGTACTCACTAGGAAATTCTTTATTGGGCAAGAGCAAAGGAAAATAAATCACTTGAAGTACCTGCTTTCTCAACAGGTATGTAGAAATCAGTGGGCAATATGGGGTTATCCCTCTGCTTCATCTGTTACTCAGATGAATGCTTTGTAATGTGGTTGATACTGACTTATGTTAGTGTTGGAGACTGCTGTTAAGCAATTCCACACCTGTTGCTTATGCCCATGCACTTAGCTTTTGGAGCTTTGTGTATGCCAGTGTTCCCACTCACAGTTGTACAAGTGCAACTGTTTGTTACTGGAAATGGGGAACTCGAGAACCTGTTGAACCACAGGAGTTTCTAATAGTTTCTAATACTGTCTCATCTCATCTGACCTGATATTTCCTTTGAGACTGCTCGGGCTTCTCAGTATCCCAAGAAAAGTCATGACAGTTTCTTCAGTGAGAAGCACTTCCAGGCATGAAAGTGAGGGGGTGTGTGAGATATCAGTTCCACACCTATGTACCCTCCCAGGCCTACCCTGAAACAGGTAGCTGTAAGCTTAGCTTTGTTTCATCAGGAATCTAGTCTCTGATTTCCTCTGCTTGGTTCTACCTTTCTGAAATGTGCAGTAGATCATTACTTTCCAGAAGGAGGTAAGTGCCATAGTTTCCTTTGCAGTAATTTAGGTTGCTTTGTTTCATTTTGAGTGGTGTCACAAGCTGGATTAACAAGCTTTACTACTGGAAAATGGCTAAATTAAGTAGATTATAACTTTGAAAAGCGTTTTGGAGAGCTTTTTGTTTATTTTTAATTAATCTCTGTAGGCACAACGTCTGTCAACGCTTTCCCTTCAGTATGAGAAGAGGTTAACAGATGAGCAGAAAGGAGGAAGGAAGAAAATAAAGCTGGTCAGCAATCCAGTACGTGTTTTCTTGTGTCTCTGTCATCCTTTTGATATGTAGAATGCTGTCATTTGAATTGAAAATTTCCAGACAGACAGATGACTGATATGGACTGATGCTGATGCCAAAACAAATTTAGTTTCTTCTCTAAATTAGAAGTATTCATGAGTGCACATCTGAAATCTGTTTCTGACATGCTCTCAAATTTAGGCATCGCAAGTCCAGTCAAGCACAAAGGTTCAGGTGGAGTTAGGTGCAAAGCATTGTTCTTTGACTGTAACTACATCGCAAACATCACCTCTCATTATTCACCCTGTGTGGTGGGCGGTGTTCTTTTTTTATTGGTAGTAGAGCCTCAAATAATATAGCTGACCAGCTTGGTTTGGGTAAGTGATCACATTGTGACCCCAGCTGTTGTGCACTGATGTGCATCATGTTAGCAGTTGTGCATTTTTGTTGTGTTGTCTCCTAAGAGGATGGAGGAAAGCATGGTAAAAAGTCCTAATGCAGCTTGTTGCCTGAGAGCCATGATGAATTCACGGGGATCCCAAGTGATTGTGGATGCCAGTAGTTGTTGAAGATGCTGTCCAACTGGGTAATGTCTCTGCCAGAGTCTGACAGTCACTTGGCATCCAGAACTAATAGAGGAGTCACAGATCCTGATGTGCTGGTATCCAAGGTGTGAGGAAGGGAACAGGTTCATTGCAGAAAGTTGTGTTCACAGTTTGTTATGATGAATCAGCTGGGCCCTGAAAGTTGCAGCTAGTCTCATTTCTCTTAATAAGGTTATCCTAAGAATAGAATTGTGAAATGAAACTTGGCTACCTTCTCTAGCAAGCGCTTCTCTGAAGCAGTCAGTTTTGTCAGCAGAGGAGATGGATATCATTGCTTTTCTTTCACAAGAGAGCAGATACAGATATTAGGAATGTTTTAGGAATAGATATGATAATCATCTGGGGAAATTAATAGTATACTTATGCCTCAGAAGATTGCCCTATGACTTGAAAATGCGTGACAAGGGTCATAGTTACACATGTTGAAACTGAGTAAGAACACTGTGATCTGCACTTTCATAAAGGAGGGTTCGTTTTGAATCCTACTGCTTGTGATTATAGAGGATAAATGTTTCCCAAAACTAGAGAGGAGCCTAGATTTTCTGTGTTTTAGAGGAACTGAAATACATGAGCACCTTCCATTCTTTGAATGTGGATATTTGCTTTTCTTGTGTTGCTACATTTATTGCAAGAGTCACACATTATGTGAAAGCATTGCATTGTTCTATGTGCAGTCCAAGGCACACAGTCACTATTACTCTGTGTTAAAGATATCTTCTGCCTCCTGAGAGTCTCAAATGTGTAAAGAATGCTGCAGAATTGTAAACGTTAATTTCATCTGAATACATATGAGGATTGTTCCTATCCTCATCCTGTCTACTGAAAAACCTTCCTGTCTTCTCAGCTGGCCAGCAAGATAGCAGATCCAACTGAGCCAAAGAAGGCCCGAGCTACCTTATACATTGCAACAGTGAAGAAGACCCTAAGCCAGCAAAACTACAATCTCTTCTCTGAGGCTCTTCAGCACTACAGGACCACAGCTGACTTCAATACTATGTTATCTCAAATGAGTTCCCTTTTTACAGAGGATGAAAAAAAGCACATCTTGTTGCGAGGTATGATGAGTTCCCTGGTATGTTTACATGACACGACTTTGTATTTTAGATAGACTCTGATTCATAAGGACAGGAGAATCTGAAAACATCACTGATCATTTATTGCACATGTGAGCAAAGGGGCAGATTTTTCTGTCACTACTTCATCTGCCGAAAATAAAATTAAAAAAAGCACAGTTACACAACTGACAGCATTAGTAAGGCTATATGTAAGGCTAGGGATGGGAATATGAGCACTTGGGAATAAGAGCCACAACCTCTTTCCTAATTTGTCTTGCTTGCTCTCCAAATAAGAGAACATTAGATTGCCACATTAAGGTAATAGGCAACGTGTAGTTTTCTAAAGCTGCAGACACGTGAATTCTAAAGTTCATTTGACTTGCAGTGAAGTTTAGGTTTTGGTCTGTAGGCATTTTACAGTGAAGTGAGATGATGTGTAAATTGCTTCCTGTTTACAGTGGAAAAATTACAGTTATTACCTACAGCTTTGCTGGAAATTGCTCTATAACTTCACTCAGTGTTGCTCTTAAGTGTACTTACGTAAATACTAAAGAACAACATTTAGGCTTTCAGTTATTCAACTGCACTAACCCAGAAGTCCTACCATCATAAATTTCTGTGGCATTTTTTACGTGTGGTGGACTGATTTTTTTTTTTCTCGTTTTATTTATTTATTCTTTTCCCCTTTCTCTAATGAAAGAATTTTACCAGTTTGTTCGACCTCACCATAAAAAACAGTTTGATGAAGCATGTTGCAACCTGACTGGGGTGGGCTGCGGATACAAACCTGAGCACAGCCTCCTGCTGGAAGAGAGAGAGGGACTGGCAAAGAAAACAGGTGAGGAACTTTGGACCTTGTCTAATCATAGAGTGATGTGCATCCAGTGTGTAAAAATGCAAGGGTGAAAAGCAAATTTGATGAATCAAAATGAAGCTCCATCTCTGTGTTGCACGATCCTCCTGCCTGCCACGCCACAAGCAGGCACAGATGTCTGCACTTTGGCTACTGCATTGGTAGCCATTGGTACTGCCATCTTTTTTTCCAAAGGACATTTTACTGATGTTTGTATCTCAAACCTAACCAGTGGGTTTCAAAACCTTGTGTGCATTCCTCTGGCTGCTTTGCTACCCCAAAGTGCCACAAGAACTGTGAACACAGTGCAGTCTTTGAAATCCTGGAGCAGTAAGATGCTAAAGGAGCAGAATGTTGATTTATCCTCTCAAAACAAAGAAATACATCTACTTCAAGTGTTTTTAGCATAGGGTGACAAAGTTTGCAATACATCATTCTATTTCTATTCTTCCTTAAGTTCACTGCTAACAAACAGGTTTGCTTTAACAGAAGAAAAAGGGAGTCGGCAGAAAACAACATTCTCAGAGAACTCATGCATTCAGCTGAATCCTGGGCTCCACTTGAACCAGGGAGGATTTCACTTGACAACAGAACAGGCCAGTGCAGGTATGCTTCGTGTTAAGTAAAATCACTTTTTTGATTTTGTCTTTGTAAATTCTCCCACTGGGAACCAGTGTTTCCTATGTTCACCTAGCACAGTGGACCAGCACCAGCTCACTGTCTGTAGGTAGGAGTGAGGGTAACTGAGAATTTTCAGCAAGGACTGTACAACACAAACAAGTTAGTAATACATCAAGGTGGATATGAAAGGAACCAGCTAAAAACAGAAGTTTGCACTAGGTGTTGACCTATGCCTCTCAGAGAGGGAGGGGGTGAGTTGACAAGACTACTGCATGTCCTGTTTGCCCAGGGTTTGTGAACAGGAGGTGTTTGGGGAATGTAATTTTAGATGAGGTCAGTCTGAATTTAGGTATAAAGCAAAATGCAGTTCCTGTTTTGTTGTGAGGATTGCATTACAATCCTGGTGTGGGCAGTCTGCTTTCTGCAGAAACGGAGGCCAGTAAATATGTTCTCACATCTACACACAATCTCTACCTATATCCTTCGTGTCTCTTACTGTCCAATATTTACCCTTGCAGTCAAAGGCTCAGTTCTGTTGTGACTACTGATCTTCCTGAGAACAGCTGGGAATTTTCTGTATTTCTTACAAGGAAATTAGTTGGGCAGCTTAGATGCTTTTCTTAAGAGCGTAAAGAATATTCAGACTAATCCTTTCTTTTTAAAAATAAAAAAATAAAATAGAAAGCCAACGATTCCTGTAAGGCTTTGAAATCTTTTCATCTGTGAGGCCACGTTACTTCTTTTGTTGAGTTTCCTGGTTTTATTTTGGATTTTAAGAACTCTGGCATGAAATAATCTTTGGTAATTTATTTTTTTTTTCCTGAAATCTGCGAGATTGATCTGCACAGCAGTTTGTTTCTGCTAAAAGCAATTAAGAAAATAACAGGAATAAATGTATGTAGTGTTTCTGTGACTCACTCCCTGGGTAGGGTCTGCTCCTGTGAGAAGTTACCAAAGAGAAAAGTCACACCCATCTTTTTCTCCTTTCTGGGAGTTGAAGTCAGTCCATCTTTTAAAAGTTCATTATCTGCTGTGAGGGATAAAGATTTAAATACCAAAATATGTGGTTGGTTAATTTAAATCAGCTTATTATATGTTTTACCTGTGTTTATGTACCTCTAATATGCAAAACATGCAATTTTCCTCTAAAACCTGCCAGAAACAAAGAAAAGTCTGCTCAGAGTTCAGCAAGATGTTCTTAGCTACAGCTGTTTTCTTTGCTGCTGTCTCATTGCATCATCTATCTTGTTATTTTGGGTAGGTTTGTCTCTTTTGACTTTTTGCTTTCCTATTGGTGAAAAAGGACACCTCTTCTCCTTCTGATATTAGAAAAAGAAATATCATCTTTAAAATTGCAGTCAGGTTTACTTGCTTGTGCATCAGGCCAGTGAAGTTGGGTAAGCCATCTATTTATAATGCTTGTGCTCCTTTAAAGGATAGCACGAAACCTGATTTGCTGCTGACCTCTGTGCACAGTCACTTCTATGTTATCTATCTCTCATTCCCCAGTGACCATTTCACACGTTGCTCCATTTCAGAGGTTTTAAACTCCCAGAGATGCTAATGAGGTTCCCAAAAATTTATTTGCTCAGTTGGTGTTGCTGGAAGCACCAAAATCATGTCTGAGCAGGGCGTGTGACTGCAAGCACTGTGGTTTTAAGTAGTTCAGGAACCCCCCTCTGAATAAGAAACGAGCACAGAGCACTGCTCATCTGTATTCTTTGTCTCTCAGGGGTAAACACCAGTCAAGCTATGAGCAAAGACACGAAAAATGCGTCAGGCTCAAGGAGAGATCACCACCAGGTCCTCAGGATGACTTACCTCAATGATGTGAAAAAGGCTTTGAAGGAAAGCGCTTACAGCCGCTTCCACGAGGCGCTGCTGGCTTACAAGAGGACGGATGACTATGATGCTATGATACCAGTGGTAGCAGCCCTCACCACTGAGAGGCCGGAAGACTTTCATCTCCTACAAAGTAAGGGTGATTTTAAAGCCTTAATCGGTTGAAAATAATATGTAGGTGCTGTGATCCCGTGTGAAGAATAACCTTTCCCTGCTCAGTAGTTAGTTTACAAATTCTCCACTGCCTGGAGCGTTGGTAAACATCCCCCTCTTCCATCTTCTACTCTGGCAAACCAGATAAATGGAGCAGCAGGAGTGCTGTAGTAAATGAATGCTATTCAGAGAGCAAAAAAAAAAAATGTTTGAGGTTGAAAGGTTACCTCTGTTCAGTTGGAAACTCTCCATGGAAAAAAAAAATTAAGTAACATATCAGTAATTCCAGTCTAAACCTTCAGTCAAGCTGACTTCAGTCAAGTGAGTTCATTACTTTTTTTCCTTCCTCAATTATGTTGCAAGTAGTTGTTCTTAGACAAGACAGTGCTGACTACTGCACTCGCTGAATGTTGCTCTCCTGACTACTGCAGGTCTCATGGCTAGCTATAGCACTGGTAAGTTCTTAGTTCCAAGTAATCTGAGATTGTTTTTGGTGTTAAATACTCGTCTGTCTTCTAGCAAGGAAAACTTGGTTATTATTAAATACAACAAAAAGCCTGAAGATACTCTGAGGACTACGGATGATAGTCCATCTTCCAAAGAATTACTTCCCTCCAAAATAACCACTCTTTCATAGTCAGCCATTTACTTCCCTATGCGTTTCACTGCATTTTCTTTTGGCAGGGTTTACCATGTTTGTGCGCCCGCATCACAAAGAGCAGTTCAGGCAGGTGTGTAAGGATCTGACTGGAACAGTTGGTGGTGATGAACAGAAGCAGCAGATGCAGAATGAAAAGAGTGCGGTGACTCTGGAGAGGTGGTTCACTAAAAGAGAAAACTGCTCTAAACAAGGTGAGGAGGAATGTTTCTCTGGAGTTTAGGCTCCTGTTTAGTGTTATGATAAGCAGTGTCTGACAGCTTTGGCTGTGCTATGTGATGATATGTAAAGGAAGATCAAAGCGATTGGCCACGTCCAAGTCATGTAAAAAAAAACCAACAGAACAAGCATTGGCTAGAAGGCAGTGGGAGATGGGGAAGCATGAGGAAACAAGGGAAAAATCCGTTATAGGGCCATCTTTTAAACTGTGAAATGAGTTATGACTGACAGTGGAATTTTTTTGCACCTAGGAGGGGCAAGAATGAATCAGGATCCTCTAAGAATAGTTTACCATGGAATTATTTCAGCATAAAGAGCCTCTTTCAGTAATAACGTTGTGTGTTAAGTAACAGAAACTTCAGGTGTTAAAAGAAGTTATTCAAATTTTTTTCTTCTTGTACAATGGGAACTGATTGAACTTACTGTGAGTTGTTTTGCATTCTACTGTATCGTGTGCTCTTGTTTTCATGGGCAGATGGAGATGTTCCTAAGAGTGAGGTTCCAGAAAAAAATGAGGGAGAGAACTCCTCCTCGTGCCTCAGCCAGAAATGCAAACTTGAATTATCAAAGACTGAAGTATCTAAAGAAATGAGTAACGTGAGAGCACCCACAGCTCCTGGAGTTGTGCCTAGCTTACCACTAGAGTTGGATCCAGAGTTTGGTAGGTATAGGTGAGCTTTTCAGATGTGGTTCTGTTATTTACAGGAATAAACAAATATAGAACTGAGAATTATGCTGATGCTCTGTTAAATTATGGTTGTTTCCTGCCCTGTATTTGCACAGGTGCAATAATGTGTAGTATGGATTGCAGGGCAGAATTTGTGCTGCTACCTGCATCTGTTCCATCCAAGTACTTCATTATCTTTATCACAGTGATGTAATAGTTTCCTGGGAACTTACAGTTTTTTCTCAACAACTTCCTTGTAAAGCAAGGATGTAAATTCTCGTTCTAAATGGGAATTTGAAGCACCAAGAAATCTAGTTGAGGTCATATGAAAAGTAATACAACAAGGCCCTGTGTTGCATTAAGATAAAAGAATTTCATAAAACTCATGGTCACTGACTGGTTTCTTGATTGGAAGTGTGTATGCATGGGAACTTCACAGGTGGTCAGTGGAATTTAGTAATTTCCTTTCTCTCTCTTCCTCTCTCCCCCTCTGCACTCTAGGAAGATACCAATGTCCTAACTGCAAATCTGAGGATGATGTACCCTTAAAATGCCCATTGTGCATCTTCACTTGCTGCAAAACATGTTGGGAGCAGTTCTTAAAGGTTATCTTGTTTATTAGTTTCACTTTTTCCTGAAACTGATAGGGATTTCTCTGATTTCCAGGGCTGTTCACATGGTTCTCCTGAAAAGCAAATTCTTCTGTTGACAGAGAGAAAATCCAAACACCCACATTCAAGTTTATCACTTGAATGTTTCCTCTGTTATCTTTATTTTCCATGTTCTGCAGTGAGACAGAAGGCAGAACTCCTCTCAGCTTCCTTCAAAAGGTTTCACCCTAACAAGGGGAAATTATTTCAAACTAAAAGAGGAGATTTAGATTGGATTAAAGGAAAAACTTCTTTATGATAAGAGCAGTGAAGCGGTGGCACAGGCTGCCCAGAGATGAGGTGAGTGCCCCATCCCTGCAGGCACTCAGGTCAAACTGGGGGGTTCTGAGCACTGATGGAGCTGTGGGTGTCCCTGCTCACTGCAGAGGGTTGGATCAGATGGCCTTTAAGGGTCCCTTCCAACCCAAGTCATTCTATGGTAATAAAGAGTCAATCCAAGAATTAGTAGCATGTGTTTACAATCTGTACAGCTCAAGACTCGAGGTGTCTGTTGAATAGAATTGAGACCCCTGGGGAATTTGTTGGTTAAGCAAGCATTTATGACCCCATTCTTAGAAATAAGGGATATTGTTGCATTGTCTCAGCCCATAAAAATCTATCTTGTACACGCCTGGGAAAGAACGTGTTCCTTTTGCCAGTAAGACATAGCTTATAATTATGGTTATGTCAGTTTAAGAATTCACCCAACTGTGTAGAGCTGTGGTATATTAAGCAATTTGTACCACTGTATGTAATATTCATCTTGGGGAATTTAGTGATTGAGGTCTGTTTTTTTTTTTGTCAGTCCTCATATTGATGTGCATTTTAATAGCTTGTAGATAAATCTCAGAACTTGCTCAGCTTCAGCTTTCTTTAATTACCCTTTAGTGATTGCACATTTTTAGGCTGGAAATTAACATGAGTAAATCATAGGAGTATAATAGCAGGCATACTGAGTCAGAGTAAAGGTGCATCCAATCCAGCATCCTGTCTCTGACAACAGCCAAAAAATTATGGCTAGAGGAGAATATGTGGACGTGGCACATTCCTGTAAATATTCTCACAAACCTGAAACCATTTGCAGGACAGGAATTCCTGTGAACTTTTGTCATTTGTGTCCTATAGCAGGCACTTCCACAGCTTGGTGACGTGTTATGTGAAGAACTGTCTCCTTTCTTTGTTGTCATTTTGGCCAGTTTCTTGGTGGTTCATTTTAATGTCTTGCTTATTTAAAAGGGACAAATACAAAGTTCTCAAAACTCACTGTGGACATCCTGTCTTTCAAAAGAGCACCTTTGGAGCTTTGGTCTTTCTGCACACACCAATAGTTTGATCCATCTGTCTCCTCTGTAAACAACTTACATCAAAATCTGTATTTCTGAGGACCTCTTTTTTGCTCTGAACAACAAACTGTTACGTAGGGGATGTAAGAAGCATCTTCTCATTAGTTGTGTCTGTTCTGTAGTTCAAACATCCCTCAAGGTTCAGTGTGAGCGTTGTTCTATGCTCTTTGTATAGAGCATGAGGCTATATGGTCTTGTCACTTTCTCACTTGTGACACATCCTTCTAGTGACGAATGGTTCTCAGAGTACAGGAATGTTATTGAAGAGTCAGATGTTTAGCTGCTTTGGGTATTGCTTTAGGATTGCAGGAAGACTTCCAGGTGATCAGACAGAGAAGTGTTTACTGCTCTTCATATGGAAGTGAGGGAAAGATATCTTGCTGGAGAACACAGGTTTGCAAACAAGCTGCTTGCAAATATCCTACATCCCTCTATAACCAACCACAGAGGAACCACCAGCTGATGCTTCCACCCCATTGCAATCCCTGCTCTGGTTCATGGTGTGGGCAGCTCCCCCTCACTGATGGCAGTAGCTGTTGTCTGAGCTCTCATCAGATGGTGCCAGGGGTTTGTTGCCACTGATGAGGTTGGATTTGAAGACTCATGTAGGACAAGTTACTCACACTGTATTTCTTCAGTTCAAATTCAGCTCAGTGTATGCTGTCTTACTTGAGGAAGTGACTAACAGCCTTGTTGAAGCCTCAGTGACTTAAGGTTTGCGAATTGTGCCCTTTCCAATTTGTTGTGTTGCTGACACAGCTTCGTGCTGGAGAGAGTCTGAATAATATTGGAATGTTTCTGAAACTCTTGGGCAGTCCGAATTCCCTGCAGCTGTGTGAGTATTAGAGAGATTAGTGCTGGGTGAGGTGGGAGGCTGCCCATGTGTGAGGGAGGGCGTTGCATGGAGCACACTTAGGGATGCTGCCTTTGGTTTTAGTTTTCTGTGCAGAGGCCCATTGCTGCTTTGCGGTATTTAAATGCCTTGTTCACTCATGCTCTTCTTATAGGCATTCCAGAGAAACTGGGAGTTATTCTCCTTTGTGCTATTTAGGTGTACTACAGGAGAATTGAAGTTTCACAATTATAAGTTACACTTAAAATTTTGGGGATTATTTGACAAAGCAGTGTGTACAGGGAGGTAAAATGAGTTTCTTCTCCTCCTCCATTTTGAGTATTCTGTGTTTCTAGAATCAAAATACAGTGCCCTAACCTACTTTTACAGTCCATGCTTTGTGTTACAACAGTAAACCTCCACACAAGGGAAGGTTACAGGCAAGGGTTTTCTAAATGTAAGTCAAGAAGCATGCTGAAACCTGGGTTGAGAAACAAGTGCATCACGTACCATCTTCTGCTGGATACCTGGAAAGGTGTGTGGTTGGATGAAGAAATAAATGTACTCTGTACCTCTAGAGGAATCCTGGTCCTGACCACATGTGCCGCTGATTTCCTGGTGTGCCCATTTCCTCCTTGTCTGTACCAGAGGAAGTTCACGGAACTCCTTGGTGACTTTACAGCCCTTTACCAACAAGCACTTCTGTACTTCATAACAGCTCTTGCAAGTTCTTGAATCATGTTCTGTTTCCTCGTTCCTTACTCTTAGGTGTGCTGTAGCTGTAAATCTGAGCCAACTGCTCTAAAACTTGTTGCTACTTCACCAAACAACCTTTTTGTTTTCCTCTATGCATTGCTAGCAGTTAAAGCAGTGATTGCATGGTAACTCCACATCTAAAAATAGTAGGCATGGTATCTTAAGAGCAATAAAATGAAACCATTGATTATATTTCATATCAGACCATTGTAAACTTGGAAGAGAAGGTTTATATATAATCTGTATGTTGTCTTCACTTGTTTTTATAGATGAAGAAGTGCCCAGAATGCTGCTGTGATGTGAAGAAGAAGCGCTTGGTTCGAGCTTATTTCTGGTAATGGTCTCACTGCCAGAAAGGACAAGTGCTTCACGTCAGCAGAAATAGGCTCCTGTGCTCTGACCCTGAGCTGATAGGAAGCAGGAGGAAGGTTCTTCTAAACATCTCTGATCCTTGATGCTGGTGAACGTGCTGTGCACCAAAATGTGTCATTTTGTTCTGCGAATAATTGAGTCTGGAAGGTCAGGTGTGCACTGCTGGCAGGAAACAAAGCATTGTCTTCTGTTGGGATGAAGATGGTGAATTTATTTATTTTAGCCTGTGAATTTTATATTGACTTAGACCTAATTGTGTATCCTGGAAGAGGCTGTCATCGCTTGGCCCTTCAGGTAATATCCATCCCTGGAAAAACCCTGCAACAGTACTATATTGGAGTGGAGCTGGCTGTGTTACCAGGTCACACACAGCCCTACAGACCCCATCAGTGTTCTTAAAGGAGCAGTTCACGTTCTGCTGGTGTTTAGCAGTAGCTGTTGTCTCCAATAGCAGAAGATACTGAAAAGGAGGGCTTTTCTTCAAACAAAATCAAGTGGTTGGATGGTGAGCAGGGATGCTGCACGGTGCCTGCTGTGCACCACAGAGCCCAGTGTCATCCACAGTGCAGGGATTTTTGGAAATGTGCTTCTAAGGAGGCTTTATATTCTGCCTAGCACTGGCATTCCTGTTGTGTCAGTGTTATTTGATGGTTGTCTTCCAAGAAGAAAAAGGATCTAATTGATTTCAATCTTCAAAATAAATGAAGTGGAATAGATAAAAAAAAAAAAAGCTTCTCAATACTTCCACTCTCTGTAAGTAGTGGGAATAAGGGATTAACATAAATAAAATCAGTTTTAAGTCATCAGTCACATCTCTTAACTGAACCATAAATAAAACCATTTTTATGTATTGGTTGGGCTGTATTTTTTTTCTTCCACCAGATATAGAAACAAGAGCTGGAGTGCCAGTGGCCCTGGTAGGAGTATGTGAAGAGTTCTGTGCTGTGGGATTTTTTGACATTGGAGAATTTATGATCTTTTGCTCATTTCTGTCATTCTTTCCCTTTGCTGATTGGTTTTGAGGTTCCTGTGGTGACGTTGACACTTTGATTCGTGTTCAGAATTTTCTAGAATATATTTAATAATTTTGTTGTTTGATTCTTTGTTAACCCACAGGATTTCTATATTTGATTTGTATAAGTATTGTGAAGATGAAGAGAAGATTTGGAGGGATGGTGTCAAGAAGGCACTGATGTTAAACTCTTGTGCTTTAAAAGGATTTTGTTTTTAACAGGTATAAGAGGAGCTGTTGTATGGTGGGAGTAAAAACCCCAGATGCTCTCTGGCAAAGCATTGATGTGTTGCTCTGCAGCTTTGGGGCCATCTGGTTTCTCCTCAAGGTACAACCCAACCTGCACAGCTGGATCATCCCCATTCTGGATTCTCAGTGTAAGGAGCAGAAAGCTCTGGAGCTGAGTGAAACTGGGAGCAGTGAAGTGATTTGGTGATGGTTCAGTTCCTGTGTGCTCTACGAAGTCCCGTGGGAGAGCTGCAGCTTGCTGCTGGTGCCACTGGAGGGAAACCACAGCATGGGAAAGTGAGCAGTGATCACTGAAGTGCTTGATCAGAACGTGGTGCAGTTTTTACCTTTCTTTCCACAATCAGAATAGATTTTCAGCTGTTTCTTTTCCCCACCATTGGGGTTGGTTTCGTTTTGGAGACCACTTCTATCCAGAAATACTGCAGCATTACTGAGATGGGGCTGTGTTAAAACTTCAGTGCCTTCAAAGAGTTGTGTGTTCCTTCTCTTGCATTTGAGCAGCTGGATCATCTCGGTGAAGATTTACTGTTTACTGGACTTACATGACTACACCAACATGCTCTGAGCTGCACCTGTGCTCCCAGCAATGGAGCTGCTGTTTGTAGGTGGAATTGGGTTGGAGTCAGCCTGGGTTGTTGCTTTCTTGTGGTCCCTGCCTGTGGGTCCCCAGCACAGGGCTGGGCAGCAGCACCAGGAACTGCTTCAGGATGTGCCCCCAAGAAATGAGAGCAACTTTTGGTCATCTTGGAATGAGCTGGGTTTACGAGAAGAGGCAGAGAAAACACAGCTTAGGAAGCCCAGAAAGTGAAAACAAGACTGTTTTCTGAAATATTTGCATTGATACATCTGGTGAGAGGAACTGACTGTTCCTGGAAAGGAAAACTTATAATAGGCACTCCTGTTGGGTTTTGGGAAGCAAAGTGACATGGGAGTTAAAACATCAGAGAGGAGGTAATTCAATGTGTAACTCATTACCTCTGCCTTACGGTGCTGTGACTGGAGAGCTGCCTTCAGTTCTGTGTGTCATTGGAACATTCCTACCCACGTACTCTCTTCATCATAAATAAAACAACTCAGAAGAGACCAAACAAAGCAACCCTATCAGGAAAGAGGTGTAGTGACTACTCTTGGTGCTGATAAGCGACTACTGCTAGCAAGGGGTTTCTCTGCTTTACAGATTTCTCTCTGAATAATAACGAGACTTCATCTTGCAATGGTTATGGAAAGCAATGCTTTTGGGCACCCTGAAGCTCTTGAAAGTGTGAGATGATGGGAAAGTGGAACCGACCCCCTGGGGCTGTGGTGCTGTGTTGTTCCCTGAAGCATCTGTTCAGGTCAGGAGGTCAAGGCTGAATGGAACTGCTGTCTTCAGCAGCACTGAGCCCATCCTTGGAGGTTCACTGGTCAAGTAAAGGAACAGATGGAATAGGGGTAACTGGAGGGCTTGGTTTACTGGCTTTTGTCCCCATGATAGAAAGATATTGCCTGGAGGTGCCATTTCATTTCTCCTGACATGGTATTTCCCTCTCTATGAGCATTAATCTGAGCTGGTTTTGCTC
The DNA here is from genome assembly GCA_037305975.1 of Chrysolophus pictus. Classification (NCBI taxonomy): domain Eukaryota; kingdom Metazoa; phylum Chordata; class Aves; order Galliformes; family Phasianidae; genus Chrysolophus; species Chrysolophus pictus. The sequence continues at coordinate 4,372,009 of CM074595.1, forward strand.
TAAAGTAGAGCAGAGAGGCCTGGTAGCACTGCAGATTGGTGTGATGTGACCTGGCACTTCCTGCATCCATGGCACTGCTCATCCCCAGCAGGGCACAGGTGTGCCATCATCATATGGTTCAGTGTCACGTGGGCTCCTCCATCCAGAGAGGTTTGTGCAGCTGCTGGTAGCACAACAAAGGTGTTAACAGAGGGCACTCAGGTTGTTTTTTTTTTTCCAATCACAGAACGCTGAGGACCGGAGTAGAACAAACAGCCCTTCAGACTGCTTTGAGTAACCATTACTTTACAGATGCTGCAGTGTGACCCTTCGTCACATCAACAGCTCATGGGTTTGCAAAAGTTATGATCTGATTTCTGTTGCAGCTTCTTGGACAAGTTGAGATGTGTCAGCACAGAGGCGCTGCGTGTCCCAGCCCTGGCACTCAGCATGCACTGCTCAGTCACTGCTCTGTGTCCCACCTACAAAGATGTGGCTCTTGGGTGGGACTGGTGCTGCTGGAAGGAACCTCGGGATCCTACAGAACATCAGGATGTGCTGCTTTTCCTGGGTGGTGAAGTAGTGGTTTGGTTTGAGGACTTCTTGGGGAAATGTTCAGCCCTCGTAGGATCCTTAAGATCATTAGGAATGGATCCAATGAGATTCACCACCCGGAAAGGAGTGCAGATGCAGTGACCCAGAGGTGAGCTGGGGCAGTTTGGTGTCCCTCTGCCAAGCATGAATTCCGGTGTTGCAGAAGGTGGGTGCTCCGTGTGGGTAATTCTCTGTAATGATTTGCAAACTCATTTGGCTGAGCAAAACCTCCGCATCCTCTGACCCCCTGCACTGTGACTCACCTTTATGTTAACAGCAACTTCGCATTTGTTTTTTGGAGCGCAGTGTTTATGATACTGGTTTGGCTGCTGCTGAGTGTCTCAGTCTTTGGAGAGCCTCCGTGGGTATCCAAAGCTGCTTCCTCCTATGGGGCTGCTGGATTGAGGCTGCTATGGGGCACGAATCTGTGCTCCCTCTCCCCATGCGTGCACCTGATCTGGATGCAGCACACATCACTGTGCACAGTGTCTGTGTACAAACATATTTGGGAACTCTGAGCATTGAGAGGTGCTGCCCCCCCCATGCACAAAGCCACCAAAGGGTGTTAGCCCTGCAGAAGGCCCAGAGGGAGGTGGGTGCAGTGCTTTCCCAGATGGGTGCTCTCTGTGCTGCGATGGGATCGCATGGTGGTGTATTCACCTCCATCGATTGGAAAGCTGAATGCACAGATAATTTGCCCATCTTTTTGCCCCCCAGCTGCTCTCAGTCTCCTGCAGCTGTGCTGTTCCTCCCTGCCCTGCAGCACTGAACCCACGGGGATGTCTGTAAGGTAGGGCTGAGCTCAGGATGGGGCTCCTGCGTGCACCCCGAGGGAAGGGGATGCCTTGCTCCTTCTCCTCCCCTCTGTCCTTGCCTTTAAGGAAGGCCGTGAGCTGCCTAGGGCTCACCGTTGTTAGCACTTGGAGCACAGCATGGAGGTGTCCTTGGACTTCAGAGGGAGCCCGAGTAGGGCAGGGCAAAGTACACCCGTTCTGATGCATTTAAGCAACAACAGCGGTGCTGCTGAACGCGCTCCTGGGTCGCTCTGAGCAGCGCTGCCGCTGCTCATCCTCGGGTCCGGGACTGCCAGCACAGCATCTGCTGTCTGATGCTGCCGTGCTGCTGAGTGCTGCACCCACTGAGCAGCGGCATTCGGCGTCACAGCTGGAGCGGGGCCGTAGCTGCTGCGCTCGGAAAAGAAGAGGGTGAAGTTGTGAACCCGCTATGGGGATGCCCTACCCGAACACGGTGAGTATAGCTGTGTGACCGGCTGTGAGCCTGACTGCGACCGTTCAGCTGTCTCTGCGTTGGTGCAACCGTGGTCACGTCGGGACTGTGAGTCGCGGTACCGAATGCCCCTAGGGGGCTGCGGGACGGGGAGCGTTTGGGGGCTGTTCTCGGGAAGCTGTGAACACTTAAAGCAAGGCCATCCCCCGGGGAATTCCCTGCTATTCCCCCGCGAGCCCCGACTCAGCGCCCACGTATCCCTATATAACGCGCAGTCTCTACCTGCCGCTGTACTGAGGACAGGTAATCGCAGCGGAGCGGAGCGGGGCCGGGGGAAGTGCGGGGCTGCGGCGGGGCGGGGGGAGCCGTTGCGCAAGAGGGGTCTTTCCCTTTTTCCTTCTTAGGGCTATAAAGGGGCTGTGCGTGGCGGTCAGATCGGGACGAGGCCAACAGAGGACAGTCGGGAGACCCTGCCTTGCCCCGCCGCCCCCGGCTGTGTGCGGGGGAGCAGAGCTCACGGCAGCAGCCTCACCCCTCTCTGCATCTCTTTTAAAGCTGAGCGGGAGCTGCCGCCGCATCACGGAGTCGCTGCGAGGATCCGGAGCCCCCACTGATACCGCCGTGCCTCGTAGCCTCCGCGGCGATGCTGCTCTGCCCCGATCCGACCGTCCGGCGGCCGCCCAAGGTGGGTCCCCGCTGTCTGGGGGTCGGTAGCGGTTTGAGGAGGGGGTGGGGAGAGAAAGAAAGTAACGGGGTTCTCAGCCCCGGGGTGGAGGAATGTCGGGTTCCTACGGAGCGTGCTTTGCTTGTTTGGGAAAGTTCTCTCCTGCTGCTCTGCCGCTGCCTCACCCCGACAATGGGGAACCTCCGAAGCGGAGGAGAACGTGCTGTGCTGCCGGCAGTACGAGTGTAGGAGCTGTGCGGTTGTTGGGATGGATGCTGTGCCACCCCACGTAAGGTGGGTGCGGGCAGAGGGGGCTGCAGTGGAGCCTCATCGCACAGTTGGGGTTGAAGTGTCAGGTGGGAGAGCAATTGAGGGAGCTTCAAGGCTTCAAGCAGGAGAAGAGCTCCTTGTATCAGCGGTGACGAATGGGAGCAGCAACACAGCGCAGCAGCCGATCTCTCGTTGCTCTTCTCCCTGTAAGAGCTGACAGCGGTTTGTTTCCCTACAGCGGGCGTTTGCTCCTCTCCTCCTGCTGCTGGCAGAGCTGGGCTGCAGCTCCCCACCCACGTACCAGTGGAGAGATGCTGGGACCAAGGAGAAGATCACCTGCCAGCAGTGCCCGCCGGGGACGTTCGTGGCACAGCACTGCACTAGGGACAGCCCGACGGTGTGCTCGCCCTGCCCCGACCTGCACTACACGCACTACTGGAACTACCTGGAGAAATGCCTCTACTGCAACGTCATCTGCGGGGAGCGGCAGGTGGAGGTGCAGCAGTGCAACGCCACCCACAACAGAGCGTGTCAGTGCCAGGAGGGTTTCTATGCCGAGTTGGAGTTCTGTGTGCAGCACTCCGCGTGCCCACCAGGTGCCGGAGTCGTGAAGTTGGGTGCGTAGTTCTGGTATTGCCCAAAGCTGCTCACCCCAATGCAGGGGAAGGGGGGTGCGCCATCTGCTGATCCGTAGAATGGCTTTGGTTGGAAGGGACCTTGAAGGTCACAGAGTTTCGACAAGCTGTGTGCTGTTGGCTTGCTGTCCTTGCAGGTGGGTGGCCGAGGGGATGGAGGTGTGAATGCTGCTGGTGTAAGGGCAGGGCTGGGGACTGTGCGTAGCTCTGGGGCTTGGTTTTGTGGGATTTGTTGAGTAATTTGGATGGGCTCCATCTAAAACATGAAATAGATAAATGGGAGAGGTTCCAAAATGGTAACGTCAGTCTCATTGAGGTTCCTTCTAGGGGAGGTTTGTGAGTCTGAGTCTCCTTTGAGTCACAATAGTTTTTAGGGTGTTATTTCTCTTCCATCTTTTCCTGAATCACATCTGGTCCTTTCGTTGCCCTATTTGCTTGGCCCTGTGCTTTCTAAAAATACTATTAGCATACAACAGGTGCGTGCTTCCCTCTCATTCTCTGCTGAGTCACTGAGCTCTCTGTTAGGAAAGCACAGGTGATACAACACAGCAGCACGGGCAGCATCCACACCTCCTGCTTTGTGCTCAGAAGGTGCTTTGGGAATCCTTCAGCGTGCGTCATGGGAAGACTGCAGGCTCAGGGCGAGATGGGGAGTGTTTGTTGTCCTCAGGTGATGCTTAAGGTTGAATTCAGTGGCTCAGTTTTTCTGAGGGAGCGTTACAAAATGCAGCCATTCAGCATAAAGTGAGCTGAGCCTCTGAAGAACGTGGGGAACTCCGTTGACTTACACACTGATTTATCTGGAGAGTGAGGTGTCAGTCTGAGGAGCCACGTGGGGCGTTGGAGAAGTGATACTGCTGTGATTTCCATTGAGCTGCTTACCAGCAGCATCCTCTGCGTGGAGCTGGGAGAGCTCTGGGCTCTGCAGGAAGGGCAGTGCTGAGCTGAGCTTTGCATTCTCAGCCACTTTTACTTTCGTTTGGCTGAGGGCTTCCGCTCGTGCTGACATCCATGGGTTTCTTGGCAGCTGCCCCTTGGTGCTCACAGCCAATTCTGCTGCCCCACAAGGTGCCCCTTTTAGTGAACAGCATCCCCTCCTTATGTCTGGAGCCCCACGGCTGTTGGGGAAGGGCTTGGTGGTGGTATGGCTGTGTGCTGCTGCTGGATGCCTGCTGATGGGTTCTCCCACCAGCTCCTCACCCAGCATACAAGTAGGGTCGATGTCTAATATCCCATGTCTCCCTCCAGGTTCCCCCTTTGAGAACACGCAGTGCCACACCTGCCCGCGGGGCTCCTTCTCCTCTTCCAGCTCCAGCACTGAGCCGTGCCAGGCGCACCAGAACTGCACGCAGCTGGGGAAGGAGACCAACGTGCCAGGAAACCAATACCACGACACCCTGTGCACCTCCTGCAGGATGGGTGGGAGCAACAGCACGCGGGGACCAGGTGAGAGCTGAAACACAGGGTGAGAGCCAGCATCCTGGTGTAAGCATGAAAACAGGTCAGGCAGGCGGTAACAGCACAGAGCAGTCCACGTTGGGGCTGCAGGACACAAGAAGTGCTGCTTCTCCCTCCCTCCCTGCCTGAGGTCAGATTTTAAGCAAGCACAGCAACCAGGTGTGGGACAGATGTGCTTCCAGTGGGGCTTTTGCTGATAGAGATGCCGGAACATGAGGTGGCTGCTGCAGCCTTTGCCCAAAACCAGATGCTGGCCATGTGGCACAGGATCTGCTGTGTTTCCCAGAAAGCTTTTATTGCAGTCCACACCTTATTTTGCGTGTGTTGAGTGGAGTAAGAATGTAAAGGTCAGCACAGTCTCGGTGTGATGTGAATTTTGGCCTGGAAAAAATGGTGGCATGGAAAGGTATGAGCACAGAGTGCCACGTGTCAATGAGATAATGCAAAGCATAGTACTGGCCTTGAACTCTTGCATGCCTGATGCACAGTGATGTATTCCCTTCCCAACACCAAATTTTGGGAGCTCTTTAACGAGTCATCATGGGGTCTACCCAAAAATTCTGATCTAGGGTGTGTCTGTGGCTGGTCCTATTCCCAGATGTGAAATTCTGCATGGGAAAACAGGAACCTTTAGGAAAAGCAGAGTGTGTACATACTGAATGCTGTTCCATCTGAGTTTTCCTCCTAGCTTCATGGCATGGAGGAGCATGGGAAAGGTGTATTTGCTATTTTTGAGATGAAGGGAACTCTTCAAAGTTACCTCCTGCCTGCCACACGTGGTGTTTGTGGGGTCTTCTCCATGGATATCTCCAAACCCACCTGGATGTGGGGTTGGGCTCCGACTCAGGGGAGACCAGAGGGATCCAGAGGTGCCTCCAACCCCAACCATCCTGGGATTTAGGGATTCCAGGGTTCTGATGTTCAGAGTGCTGCTCTCCTCACATCCAGCAGTGACCTCCTGCTGCTTTTCTCCCCCAGCTCCAGAGGACGAGGACTGCGAGCAAGCTTTGATCGACTTTGTGGCATACCAAAACATCCCCCTGCGGAAGCTGAAGCGCCTGCAGCAAATCCTGGAGCGCACACCCAGAAAGCAGGCCCAGGAAACCAAGGCAGTGGCACAGGAGAAGCTGCGGGCTGTGCTCACACACCGCAAGCAGGAGAACTCAGCCATCATCACGGAGCTGCTGGCCGCGCTCCGGGCCACCAAACTGACCTCCATAGAGAAGAAGGTGCGGGAGCGCTTTCTCTCCTAGTGGGAATACAGAATAGACTCTTAGGGTTGCTTTTTTCTTCTTTCTTTTTTACCATGGTTTCATTAATTTATTAATGTTTCAAAAACGAACTGGAAAGGCAACGTGGATGAGTGCTGCGTTGTGCTGTGTGTTGGGTGCTCCTCCAGTGTGCCAGGAGCATCTGCAATCCATCAGCAAAGAAACACCTCCAGCAGCTCACTGCAGGCCTGAGCCTGGCTTAGTTCTGAGCTCTATGAGCTTGGGTTTGGGCTGTCATTGTGTAGCTGGGTTGATGAGGCCCTTGGGTCTCATCATGGGTATGGGTGGTGATGGGTCAACAGTTGGACTGGATGGTCTGGAGGTCTTTTCCAACCTTAGTGATGATGTGATTCTGGGGTTCATTTGCTCTTGGCACACTGAGAAAGGAGTGGACTGTCTGAGGCTGCGTGGAAGATGTCCTAAAAGTCTGAGGTCCTGCTGGCTTTCAACTTATTTTTGAGCTACCTGATTTTATACCATGTGAGTTTTCTAAAGAAAGAAACCCAAGAGGTTATTTTATTACATGATCCTGTCACCACTGTCCTTTCCTGATCTCACCGGGGAGAGGTGGAGCTGGGGGTCCCACTGCCTTCTGCAGGCACTGCTTATCCTTACGCCCACTTTGCACGTTCCTCACCTCATGGGAACGTGACATCAGCCTCTAACAAAAGGGAACTGTGCACACAAAAAGCTCTGCACACCAAATGGCACCGCATGCAGAGCAGCACTGCGCACAAAATGACCGTTCAAGCACGTCCCTTAGCTCAGCCCAGCTGTGTCACTGCTGGCTCTGTCCCCATGGGCACTGCCTTCAGCCACTGCTGTCCATCCATGCCTCACTTCCCACAGGGCTTTTTTCAGTCACTTGTGAAAGTCACCAGCGTGCCCCAGCTGAGCACTGTGCAGCCTGTGGCAGGGATGACACAAAGTTTGTTTCTTCTTTTTGAATGAGATCGACTTTTTTAGGGTTCTTTTTGTTGAATTGTTTCCAGGAAGAGCCTGGGGTTTGAAATAGCATGTTTGCCCCCAGGAAGTTGTTCAGAGCACGCTGAAACACACACTGATGGGCAGCTCCTGCTCTGCCCACGTGCACCAGCGTGGACCCATTGGGCTTGATGACCTTATAGGGTCTCTTCCAGCCTAAATGATGCTATGATTAGAGAGCTGGTAGCCACACTCTGGGATGCTGGTCTGGCTGGGTGCTTCCTCCAGACAGAGAGGGTTTTTTTTGTGTCCATGAACAAAGAACTTCCTGGGGTGTGAGCCCACTGCTGAATGGCTGCCTCCCCCTCAGGGTGTCGGGATGCCCTGTGTTGCTTTTTCTGCCCATAAGACAAAATGTGGGGTTCCAAGCGAGCCCAGGTCTGAGCAGGCAGTGGGTAAGGCTGATCACAAAGCCAGATGTGTTGGTGCTCAGCCAGATGAGTCCATGCTCAGCCCTGATGCTCTCAGCTCCACGTGGGCATGCAGAGAGCAGTGCAGGAGCAGGGTCAGTGATGCACGTGGGCTGTGCGGTACGTTCCGTCTCACCCAGAACAACTGAGCTGGAGCAGAGCCCAGGAACACTTCCTGCAGCTGGATGTTGGTGCTGATAGGGCTGTTTGGGTTTTTCCAGGTTGTACTGGGTTTTTTTCTTTTCTTTCTTTCTTTTTTTTTTTTTTAAGGCTGCTCTTAATCCATGCAGATCTTTGCTCCATCTAATAGAGCAGAACTTTGTTCCCACTCCTGAGGTCTGCAAGAGCTGAGGAGCCTTGCAGACATTGTGTGTGATGCAGAACAGATGCATGCCCTGCCCCATGGCATGGTGTTCTGCTGCTGGGGCCCCCAGTGCCAGGTCAGATCCTTCTCTGCTGCACCAGAGCTGTAGATCTTAGCTAGCTGGCCTGCGTGAGGATGCTGAGACAACAGGGGATAACTCAGCCTGTGTCAGATGCTACTTGGAGCTGACATTGCCCTGCTGCTGTGATGCAGGGCTGGTAAGGACCAGCTTTCAGTGCCAGCCTGGTAAGCAAGGCAGCTGCATCCCTTTGTGTGGTTTCCAGGCAGGTGACATTCTGTGCACCATTTTGTGGTTGCGATGGGAAGTGCCAGCCCTGCCTGCAGAGTCTGTGCTGTTCCAGTGGGGATTTCTGCATGGTGGAGCTTCTCCTTCGTGCAGGCTCTCAGATATCGTGGCAGGGGATCTTCCTGATCCACGCTGACCTTTAGAGCGGCATGCAAATGTGCCAGCAGGTGGATGCTGCTTGGGTTCTGGGAAATGGGGCTTTGCTGTGAGATCCCACAGCAGTCCCATGGTGCCGAAGTAACACTGCCTTCCTCCTCCTGCTGCAGCTCGCAGAGCTGTTCATACTCACTGCAATATCACTAATTGTGAGGGTGAAGCAACTTAGAGGATAAACCCCCCATAGGGTTTCACTGAAGTTTACACCAGTTGGCAGCGCAGGCTTCTTCCTGGTAATTTAAATGATACTTTTCCTTATAAGCTGCACCAGAGAGCAGAAGGCAGTGCCATTAAATGTGGATGCAGTTCTCCCCCAGGGATGACTCAGATGTTTTGTACACAGAAGCCAATTTCCCCTAACGCTGTGAGCGCCGCATAGAAACTCCAACCTCACACCGGTCTTCCCTATCACCCAATGTGGGTAAGTGCTTAAAACAGGAAGGAAAAAAAAAAAGAAAAAAAAAAAAAAAGAAATACCCTGGAGTTTATTTAAGCAGCTGATGCACAGCTGCGTGTTCCGCACGGGATGAGTCGGGCTCTCAGGTGCGGCACTGACTCACGGCTGGAGCTCCCAAATCCCAGCTCCAGCAACAGGAGGGGTTGGGACACGTCTGACTGTGATGCACCCAAAGCAGAGCAGTGCCCCGGAGGGGTTGGAATGAGGGGATGGGTAAATGACGAATGGGGGTTGAAGGAGTCGGTACGAGTTTGCATGGTGAGGTCACGCGTTGCCGGTTCGCATCTTGGTGTCAGCAGTGAGGGCAGGCGGTGCTGAAAGGCACCCAGGGGGGTTTTTGGAGGTGTGCAGTGAGAACGTGACTGGTGTGGGTTTGTAATGCAACCGGCCCGAGCCATGGGGTCACGAGCAGATCAGAGGTCAGACAAAGTCAGCCCTTGGCCTGCCAACATCCCTGCAGCATCAGCAGCGCTCTGATGGAGCAGACATGCTGTATCCTCCTGCGCTCAGCCCTGGGAGCAACACTGAGCCCTGGGGAGAGAATGCAAGATAAGGTGAACGCACATTAAGCTTGTTCAAATCCGCCCACCACCATTCCAAAGAGGCACTGATCTTATCTCCTTTAAAGCATGGGCTTTATTTGATTTGTAGGGTTTTTCTTCTGACTGCAATCCCCCGCTGTGTGCCCACGCTCTCCCTGCTGGGACTCGTCCCTTGCTGCTGCACGTGTTATCTCTGCAGAGATGGTTGGAGCTGTGCAGGTGCTGCACGGCCAGTGCCAGGGAAGAAGTGAGTTGGAGGAAGTTGGCCACGTGCAAGAGCAGGAGCAGCTTAGGGGTGCTGTGCAAAGCAGCCTGCGCTCAACTCAGGGGCACCTGGCACTGGGGTGAGCAAGATTGGGACCTGAACCTCCCACAGCCTTCAGGTGACATGTAGGACAAACAGAAGTCACCACATCACTGTTGGCAGAGGTGCGCTGATGTGGCTTATGCTGCTGGTGCTCACAGACACGTGTGTTCTCAGGGAGCTGTTGTTCTCCCACAGGATTTTATCCTTCGTTCCCCGATTTCTTTCCCTTCTCAGTTTATAATTTCTGTTTCCTTCAGGGTTTGAGGAGCTTCCTGAAAGCACAAAGGCTCAAAGAGTAAACGAGAGGTGATGCAGCAGCTGTGACCTGTTCCCAGCCTGGGCCGGTTGGACAAATGGGAAGTGAGAGGCCCTGCACACCAGGTAAGGATCATAGAACTGTTACGGTTGGAAAAGAGCTCTAAGATCCCCAAATCCAGCCCCAGCCCACCCCGCCATGCCCACGTTCCTCAGTGCCACATCTCCACAGCTCTGAAACACCTCCAGGGATGGTGACCCCACGAGAACAAAACATTTGGTCTGTCACTATCACTCCTTCAGCATCCCCATGGTGTTCCCAGCGTTGCTGAAGGGCCCCCACCATCTACGCCCACAGGGTGGGTGGGGGTTGCTTCCCCTGCACCTCTCCGTCCACCTGGGTGCCCAAAGGTCCCATCTCTCCCCACTGGAAAATGCGATGAGTTTTCCAGGTTCCACATTTTGAAGGGGATCTCTGCAGGAAGCACGTTTCAAAAAAGGAAATTATTGTTGCCAGCTGACGTGTATGGCAAGAGCAGGTGAACATCCTCCAGTCACCATTTCTCTACGTAGATCTGTTGACTTGTTTGCAAGTACTGAAGTGGGTGTTGGCAGGGCTGTTGTCCTTCATCGCTGAGCTTGCTCTTGCTCTGAGAAGCTTAAGAGGTCACTTGGAGGAATTTGTCCAGCAAACTGGGTCACGTCTGAAGCAAATTTCTTCACGTGTTCAGCCATCATTTGGTTCTCCTGAGTTTCCAGCCTGTCGTAACACCCAGGTCTCGTTCTGGGCACTGCCTCTGCTTAGCTTGAGAAAATATTGAATGCACTGGTAAACTTTGAAGCCTTTTAGCTTACAACAGTTTTCTGGGAAACAAGGTCAAGAAGCTCGGAATGGCTGCAGCTACAATTTCCTCGCACAGCATTCTCTCTGCTGAGAACAACAAGCACTTCATACATCGCCATCTCAAAACAGGGTCTTCCCAGAGCAATTATTTGCTAAGCCTTTAAAAACATTTTCATTTTCCATCTAACACAATGGAGGCTCGCACAGCCTGCTGCCCCCAGATGGCTGAGCAATGTTAGAAGTCAAGAGCCCTGGCAGTGCCAGACTGCAGCCTCATTGAGTGCTGTCCTCATTGCTGGGCAGGCTCCCAATGGCACTCTGTGCCAGCCCTGATCCTCAGCAGGCTGATGCTTTCCCAGCTGTGCTGGACATAGCACAGCTGTGCCATGACTTAGCTTCAACCCAGAGAATGTAGAGTGGAGAGATTTGGTCATTTTTCTATGGAATTAGGAGGAAATGATGACTTCCCAAGCACATGAGGTCAGCAGGGATGTGCGCTGGGGGGCTGCTGCTCTCAGCTATGAAGAGGTTGAAGGGCATCCTCAGCTCTGCAGTGCAAGGGATGGGACGAAGGGTTGGAGAGATCGCATCAGTCTCACGTGCAGATTTTGTGATGCTGGTTTCTATTTGTGTCTCTGCACTTCCTTCCTCGTCACTGGAACTTGGTAGGTGAGTTATCGGACTTTGCTCAGCCTTCCCAGAAGCAGCACAAGGAATATTTAGTTGGGAAACACAAAGATAAGGAGTGTGCATTCCTCACTTTGTGGCTGAGCCTCAAAGAAAAAAATCAGATCTGGCAAGATAAAAAAGCAAATTCTTTCCCCTAGTTTTGCGTGTTGGGTGCTGATAATGACATCATGCAGAAACAACCAAGCCAGTGATTCAGCACCTCTGGTCTACAGCCATTCCGTGCCCTTTGGTACAGCAGTTGTACTCACGAGGCACTTATTAGGTCTTGTACAGCGTGTGGCACACAATGCCTTGTGATTCTGCCTCTTCTCATGGCACAAAGAGGAGCTGTCAGAAATCCCACTATTCTGACAATGTGGGTACAGTCATTGCAGAGCATGAGGCTGCTTGGGGGCAGCTCCCTTCCCTTCCCTTCCCTTCCCTTCCCTTCCCTTCCCTTCCCTTCCCTTCCCTTCCCTTCCCTTCCCTTCCCTTCCCTTCCCTTCCCTTCCCTTCCCTTCCCTTCCCTTCCCTTCCCTTCCCTTCCCTTCCCTTCCCTTCCCTTCCCTTCCCTTCCCTTCCCTTCCCTTCCCTTCCCTTCCCTTCCCTTCCCTTCCCTTCCCTTCCCTTCCCTTCCCTTCCCTTCCCTTCCCTTCCCTTCCCTTCCCTTCCCTTCCCTTCCCCTTTGCTGCTCATCTGTACTCTTCAATACAGGTAGGGATTAAACACAGCCTCAGACAGAAGATGAGCCTTGTTTGGAGTCCCTAGCTACCAAAGCACACCTGGGTAGGTGGTGGGATCTGAATGTTATTGCTTATAGGTGCAGTGAGGAAGTGCTCTTACTTATCCTTGAGAACAAAGGGTTCCTCACCCCTCTATGGGACTTGCTCTTCTGTAGAGTGTGACTCAAAAATATGCTGCTTAAGGATGGCTGCAGAAAAGCTGGAGCCAGGTTCTTTGGTTTCTGAGACTATACAGCAGCTCCTGGTTGGGAACTGAACTCGAACACAAACTCTGCAGGTTTCTGTTTCAGGAAAACAAGATCCAATTAATTTTACAGTGAATTTAGTTTGTCCTTAAAGCAGCGCTTATGGTACATAGAAAACAAAGATTTCTAAAAGCTGCAGTGGAACAGATTTTAATTAGTGCCTGCAAGCAAAAGGAGGGCTGTGAGGATGAGCAGAGGGCTTGAGCACCTCTCTTATGGAGGCAGGCTGAGAGCTGGGGCTGTACTGCATGGAGCAGGGTCTGGAGAGACCCTTCTGTGGCCTTCCAGTACATAACAGGGGCTGTAGGGAAGCTGTGGAGTGATGCTACCAGTGAGTGTGGAAACAGGATCAGAGAGGAGAGCTTTAAGCTAAAAGTGGGGAGATACAGGGTTATGTGTTGGGGAAATTCTATTACTCCAAGGCTTCCCAAAGAAGCAGTGGGTGCCCTATCCCAGCAGGTGCTTAAGGTTGGGTTGGATGAGGCTTTGGGAATCGGGTCTGTGGGAGATGCTCATGGCAGGCTTTGGAAGAAGATGGTCCCTTCCAACCCAAACCACTCTGTGATGCTACAAAACACTGAGCCTGGCATCCACGTGGCTGAAGGATGCCTAGTCTGAAGGATGAAGCTTTTACCACGTGCTTTTGTGCTTGTTGGAGCTGGCAGCCACCTCTGTGCCCTGGCAGAGCTTTGCAACGCCCACCTTGCTTCCTGCTTGTGCCTGAAGATCATCAGATAGAAAGCAATTCTGTCTGTGAGGAACGATGGCTTAAGCTTTGGAATCCTCCATGGTGCAACGCTCCCTCATCACAGCTGCACCGGTAGCAGAGGACTGGATGGAAGAAGTGCAACCAATGTTTGTGGATGGCTTTGCAGACACACTGCCACCTACAGATGTGCACAGAAAGGAGGCATTACTCATGAGCAGGGTGTGAGTGCACTTCCCGCGTGTTCTTCTGGCTGTGGCTTTGTTTCATGGAAGGGATCTCTCACCCTGTGAGTTCTTAACCAAATTTATCCGCTGCCTCACGGTGACTACTGCTTCTTTGTACCCTATGGCAACATGTGGGAGACGAGGCTGCGAAGGCAGCAGTTTGCACTGCCCTCCTGATGTCCTTGGAAAAAGGATGTGGACAATGTGGTATTAGTCTAGAACCAGAAGCCTTCAGCTTTAAGGAAGCCTTCAGCACAGGAAAGTGCCTGTGAGTGGGAATGAGGAGGGTTCCCCCCCAACTACAGAAAGTGATCTTGTTTAAAAATAAATGTCAGGCACGATTCCTCAGCTGAGCTGTTGGTCATGGCAGGGCTTTGTCCTCCTTGTTCCTCTTGATTAGAATCTGACGTCAGAAATGAGGTCATGTTTCCCCCAGTGACACTGCATGCTGTGCTGCACAAGCTGTGCCCCAGCCCTCAGCTATTCTCCTACTGCTGGCAGCATCATGCTGCTCTCATCTGAAAGTACAACCAGCATTCCCTTATGAGGTAATGGGTACCGTAGCTGAAGATTCCTGTGATCAGATGTAAGCTGTGCAGATAAAGTTGTTTGAAAGCAACTGGCTGGGGCTGGATTCTTGGGAACTGGTTTTGGATATAAAAGAGCCAAAACCTGCCTAGAGAAACGAATGGAAAGCCCCCAGTGGTTATCACAGAAGCTGGACTTACCAGAAGAACGGTATAACAGTTCTTTGAGGGATTTCAAAAGCGTAAGAAACAAAACTGCATGAAAAGTCTGACGTCCAGCACACCAAATAATGGCTACGTTACACACTGGAGAGGTTTTGTGTGGGATTTCCAACATCAAGTGAGTTAATAACAAAATTCCGTTGTGAAAAAGCACCTGCCCTGGTTTCTCTGGACTCTTTGTCCTGACAAGCGCTCTCCACTGCCTCTTATCTCCCCACAGGCAGATTTGAGCCAAATGTTAATGGAAAACTGTGTCAGAAGGGATTATGAGAGGGCACCCAGCCCACGTTCTGCCTGGCACAATCAGTTCAACCCGCTTTCTTGTTTGTTGCTTGCCCAGATTGCTTTCAGGAAGCCTGTAGACAAAACACTTGGAGTCACTTCTTTCAGCCTCTAAAAATGGGCCCAAGACTGAAGGCAAACTGTTGTGCTGCTTTTGGGGAAAGAAGAGGAGCTGTGCTGCAGGCAGAGGCAAACCTGCAGTGTGGACACAGCTGTGTGGCTGCCCATCAGACACCATCCTCATCAATCAGATGTTTTCTGAAACCAGTGACTTGAAGGGATGATGGTGAAGACCAGTGCCAGCACCCCCCTTTGCCTTTCTTAGCAGTTCTCTTTGGAAGTCCCCTTTTCAAACTGGTTTTCTTGCTAGCAGACAAATTCCATGATACTGTTTCAGCAAATGAAATTACCTAAATCAATCCCAAACCTTCTAAGTACTCTGATCCAGCTTCTCAGTGAAGGACTGTTGTAAATGTTTGTTTTCCAAACCCACAGTGGTACCTCATAGTTATTCATGAGCACTTCTGGAAATCATGACTAACCAGACTGCCTCATGTTCAGTGGAAACATCACTGCTGGAGAGAAGCAAACTTCCAGACTCACAGAACAATGGCCTTTTGGTTTGAGATTCCTATGTGTGTGTGTGTAAGGGCAGATCCTTACCTCAGCTGAACAGATGGATGTGACAGCAGTACAGGAGGAGATGATAAGGAAGAGAAGACTAAAGGCAGGCAGGAGAGAGCTGTAGCTCAGTTGTTCCACACCTTCCAGCTGATCCAAGCAAACATTGCATTGTCACCACACAGGCAGCACTACAAGGAGCAGCAGAGAGTTCAAAAGCATTGAAAGTGCTTTTTTGGTTATTGTTCTTAAGCAATGTTGTCTCCTGTTGCTAACAGCTAATAAATGTTTGCCCAATAGGAAAATTCCAGAGGGGTGAGAGAAAATGAATCTCCTGTTAATGTTCAAACAAGGCAGGTGGAATACCTACCACTGCCTGTGGCCGTTTAGTTTCATCTCAGTGTAAAGCACAACAAAGGATAAAGTGATTACTAAGATGAATTTGTTTTGCAATAGAAAGCAACTCTTCAGAGAAATCAACTGCTGTGACTGGGCAGAGGCAAAGCAGGCCCTTCTTGAAGGTATCCAAGATCTGGAAAACTGCTCATAATTATCAGCCTAGAAGTGCCCTTCCTTTCCTTAAGGGTTTTCTGGGGACTCACTTGCAATGCAAAAGCATTTTAAATATTAGTCTGTGCTTCCTGTAAGGACTTAAATAAAGCACGAGCCTAAAATACGATGAACAACTGATGAAACCACTGATCAGGACACAAAACTGCTACCAGCATGGCACCTCTGTCTGTGCCAAGTGGATTTGTTTAGTGGTGCTTATGCATTACATACCATCCCTTTTGAGAATGCTTTTTCCATACCCACTCCATCCTTGTCCATAGGTCTGTCCTGAAGCATCATCAGCAGTATAAACCTGTTTATACAGACTGAGGCTGAAATAAAAATCAACTGAAGCAGTAAGTTGTCCTTGTGTACCTGTTTATGATCACGTAGAGCAAACGCAACCAAAAACCCCAGCTGGCTTAGCAGCACTCTGCTCTCTTTGTGCTTCACACAAAGTAGCTGTACACTGTACACCATCAGTGAGATACAAGTGTAGGTCATGCTTGCACAGCAAGATTTTTATCTTGCACCTATCAGCTGAATTTCTTCATTGCAGTCATGCTGCAGCACAGAGGACACACCAAAGCAATTCTAGAATTGCTTTGACTGTGTTTGCTTACTGGGCTGCACTCAGAAATCTTGTGACAGTACCAGGTAGGTGCACTTTGTCATGTTGGGAAAATCTGACTGCTAAGTTTGTTCTAAAACACACCTAGGGTGCCAAGCAACTCCATCTGCATGCCCCATCCAGTACCTGCTGTGTGCTAGAAGCTAACTCGGAATTATACAGAAACTTTCAATGCCAGCTTCAGAGAAATCCTCCCTGACTGCTGTGGACAGCAGAGCATGCTCCTATTTTTGCACCACAGCTGATGCATCTTTCCAGGCCAAAAAAAAAAAAAAACAAAATTAAAAAAAACAAAAAACAAGCACTCCCAAGCATGAGAACTTTGTATTTTGAAGTCAAAATGTTTGCTTTGGTACGTGCCACAAAACATTCTTGGTGTCTAGACACTTATGAGAACAGCTACTTCCTCAAGCTCAAAACTGTTTCTCCTCTCTCATCTCCAATTGTGAGAAAGAGATCTGAGAAAGGTATGAGGAAAGCTTGGAAAACCCCTAGCATCCAATTAAACTGATATTTCACTTTAGTTAACTGAAGAATTTTATCTCTTAGCAAGGAGCTTTTCTTCTCCTGTCACGGTTTTGCACCGTCAGTCTAATTGTTGGCATCAATCCTGCTAATTGAAGCAACAGCCTGGACCACAGTTACCTTGAAAATCCTTGTGTGTTCAGAGATGGTCAAGTGGGAGAGGTGTCCCTTACAATTAACAGCCACTGAATATCCAATTCTCTTGTACACCTGAACTTTCAGCCTTACAAAACATGCAGCACCTAGAAAAAGAACCACTACTTACAGCAGGCGAGTGATGTTCCAAGTAATCTTCTCTTTCTACACCCACAGAGTGCATATGAAACCTGAGATGGGTTATTGGGTCTAAAGAAACTTAATGACATCTCTTGCTTCTAGCTGTTTAGTTCTGCTGGGATACAGCACTGATATTTGCACCACTCCAACTCAAACTCAGGCAGTGTGCTATACCACCTGTTCTAACAGCAGGTAACTGCAAGGGATTTGAACCAGATTCTGGAATCACTTCCATCCTGTACCAATCACTGTTTTTCTTCCATGACAACTGCCTGGCCTTCTCCTGTCCTACTGTTATGTAGAAGTAAGATTCTGTTCTGGCTTCATGTACTTCATGATATACTTCAGGTTCCTTCACACCTTGACTCAAAGCAAGGAAATGAATGCTTTGTGGAAAAAAAAAAAATTGGCAGTAAGTTGCAGACAGAACATTTAACACAGAGGTTTTTGGCAGACGCCAGATAACATATCTTTAAACAAATATCACCATGTATCTTACTCAAACAGAGCCAGAACAATGTAACTTTCATCAGGTGCAAACAGCATCAAATGCCCACCAGTGCCAAGAGTATTCAGCCACACAAAGAATAATGCCCACAGCCAAACCACCATAAAATGCACCCAGATGTTTTCAAAGAGGTATTTGAAGAAATGTTAGTGATATGCCCACAGAATTACTAGCTGGGTAGGCAAGAAGAGAAGGGAGCACTATTTGACTTTGAGAGCTGCCTTTCTGTTCTTTCCTGCATTTCAAAAAACCTTAGAAGGCCAAGCACCAATGATTCTGAACTTATAAGACTCATCAGTCGTTTCAACAAGAGGGTTCAAAGGAGCAGGAAGCTTTATTGCATACTGATTTTCTCCCTGCCAGTGGTTCAGATTTCGGCCTAGATATTAAACACAGAGTGCCCCAATTCATTCCAGTTAAACAAGGCAATCTATTATTCTTACAATTAAGAAGAATGCACAGCAGGGACTGGCAGTCAAAGCAAGGCAGTGCTTCATGTCCTGTTAAGAATACCCTTTTCAAACAGTGTATCACTGTGCTACAGGTTGGCTTCCATATCTGCATTTACCACAGGTAAAAGTCATGGATCAACGTGCCAAAAAACTGAGTTATAATCAACACTGTCTCTCCCCATCATACAAACAAAAGCATAACAGGGCCAGTAACACCACCTTTGGTAGCCGTGGGGCTGGAGCAGCAAGGTATTTTCTCAGAGAGAAGGGAGAGCCATTTGCCATGCTCCCTCCCCTTTCATATTCACTTCTTCAGTTCCTTCAAGGGAGGAGAGTTCCACATTACTGGCCTCTAGCCCATCAGACTAATAAATCAAGAATCACAAAGTAATACAAAGTAGAAAATGAAGTTCTTTGCATCTGCAACAAATACAGACTGCCACTTAGTCTACGCTCTCAGGTCAATGGCTTAATACTTGATGTAAGAGATTCCCCCCAACCCCAGCTGGAATCCTTTGCTCAAGTTTTTTAGACAAAGAAAGAGAATGTCTGTCTCCAAACTTCGGAAAGAATCAGGTGTAATAGGAATCTGGTGGACCACCTTCTTTAAAGAGAACACTAAGCTGTGTGGGAAGAGAATGTCCATTCCTTGTCTGCCTTGGAATTTCTTACGTGATGTCCTTCTTTCTTGGGGGTCGGTGAATGTTCCTCACCACGCACTTCACCATCCATTCAATTCCCTCGTTCACACCTTTGCTGAGGAAATAAGACAGGTATGCAAGATTAAAACACGAAAATGTGGTGCATGTAGGTCCTAACTGACAACTTACAAGAGAAAAGCAAAGTGTCCTGCCCTGCACCTCAGTGCTGGTATTGCTATTGAAGCTTCTCATACATCCAAACAATGGGAATCAGATTTTTTTTCAATTTGGCATTTAAAGTCCATATTTTGTTTCTCGGTTGTTTCCACAAGTCTATGTGCAACTTGATGAGACATCAGCTCTGGAGAAACCTTGAATGTTAAAGCACTTGACAGTCAGCTGGTTTGAGGTTATTTGCTGCAAGTCCCAGGCTAGCTGTATCACATATTCCAATCTGGCTCCAACTTTCTGTAATCATCTGTGCTGGGGTTGCCAAGCAACAAACTGGTCTGCACAGCTTCCCAGACAGGACTTCTACCAGTATTTTTATTAGTGCAAACTCAAAATGAAATTTTGCAAGGAATTTCCACAGAGATCAAAAATAGAAGTGTTTGTATGAAAACCACAATGGTAAAGGTTGTGTTTCATAAGGTTATTATCTAATGCTTCTCTTCCAGTCAGTGCTCACCCACTGTTTTTGTTGTTGTGGTCATTCATCTACTTAACAGCATTTGGTTCTTAGTAATGTAGACAGCTGAGATTTTTTCCCATGGTTTAAGAAGCTTTATGTTTTCCAGTAGCTTGTTTTATATGACAGCTTTGTGGTTACATTAAAAAAGAGAAGAAATCTCAAAGCTCTGGATTCAGTACTTCAGCCAGGAGTATTTCTCTTGCCATCTCTCACAGTACTTTTGTCTTAATGCCAAATAAAACTTTTCACTCAAGAAATAAAAGTGTTGCCAAAGTAACATCTGACACAATGCACAAGAATGATGCCAAGATGTTGAGAACTAGGTGGTCTGGTCAAGGCCATGGCATGCAGCTGCACAGGCATGAAGAAATATCCTCGTCTCCCAAATTTTGGTCTGTTCTAGTCACTGTGTCTTAAACCACATGATTCCCTGGCACACAAGCTCTATCAGACAGCTATATATATTATCCATATAACAAAGCTCATCTGCACGCCCAAAAATATGAAAGCAAAATCATAATTACTCCACCAGCAATGGAACACCACTCATTGCCCTAGCAGTGTCATAAACAGCTGTATTTTCAGTTGACTTACTGCATAAAAGCCAGGAGCTGCAACAAACGAACCACTGCAAGGATTAATGTGTATGGGGAAGGAAAAACAAAGGAGAAGCATCACCAGCTCCATAAGCCCCCAGGTCTCATCACTTTGTGCCTGTGAGCAGACAGGGCTGGAATATTTTCATAACGTTTTATAGAAGGGATTTACAGATGGAGTTGCTGACCTGGTGCAAGTTCAAGGTTCACAAACGTGTCTGTCACTGCTGGGAAGGAAACACAGCTCCCTTACCATGGTTACTGCACTCTGTCATGCTGACCTCCTTGCACGGCACTACACAGCTGTTCTGCTAACCATACTCACCCAGTCAGAGCAGAGCAGGCTTGTGTTAGGCAGTCTCTCTTCCCAATTTTGTTAATGCAGTCACTAAATGCTGTTTTGATGTCAGGTATCGACAGACAAGTCTGCAAAGAAAATCAAACAAGAGCTTTCTTTCTATGCTGCAGGAGACAGCAGGCTACCAAAACAAATCCTACCACATCCACAGTTCTGCTCCAGCCAAGATGGCACAATGATGTTAGGTTAACACCTCCCCCTCCCCTTACGTACTAGCACAGCACACTCACTTTACTTTCATTAAAAAAGAAGTTTTTTCAACTTCTTTTCAGTAGTTGTGAAAGGAGCACAGCCTGTACAGCCTGCAGATAACCCCTGCCCCAACCATCACACACAGGTCCTGCCTTACAGAACACTATGGGAGCACAGCTATTCACCAACCCTTTAGAAATGGACTCTTACCAGGATCCCAGCTACGCCAGCTTCTGCAGCCAACCCAATGCCAGTGCCCTGCCTGATCTGCACTTGCAGAACATGCTGAGTGCCATCTTTCCTAAGCTCCCAGAGCATTCTTTGACATTAAAGGCACAGCCTCCCTGGACCCGTTTGTTGGCATTTCATACATGGAAGAAAACACTGATAGCACAGAATGCATTTCCAGGAGCCTGGTGTCACTTCACCATCAGCTCTTGCAATTGTGTAGATTTGCTAAGAGATTACTGGGAAGCAATTTTAAAAGAGACAAACACATAACAAAAATTAAGAAATCAGCACATTATGTTCCTGACAGAACGGATGGTGACATCAGAAATCCTTTATTCTTAGGGTTACAAGATGAGCAAACTCGCCCTACTGATGCTGAGGTCTGCACTCACTGAAGATTGAAATTAGGCACCAGCTTTTAAATCCTATCCTGATCTCAGTGCTCGGAAGCCTTGGACAATCCATTTAAGCACTTCTGCTGGCCACGAGCCCAGCTTTCTTCCTCTTTCTGTTAAGAGATTATAGCCCCTCAGCAAGGCTCAAACACATGTTTTAGGCACGTGTTTACTCAAATGCCACATCAGATCCTTGTGAGGCTGGAGGATTAAGCCACATGTAAGTATGTTTTGATAGTAGAGACAACACACAGTCAGGAATTCAGCCTTCTGTAAGCCTGGCTCTTAACTCAGCAGAAAGAAATGAATGATACCAGCAATCCATTTTGCAGAATGTTGGTTCTGGAGAAACTTGATAGAGAAAACTAATGTGGGGATGGTAGTGTGAGAAATAAGCAAATCTCAATGCTTATAACTAAGCAGCATTCTTAAGAAATGACCTGAGAGTTTAATGACACCCAATTCACACAGTGCCCTGGAATTCAGAATTGTGATTTTCCACTGTGAATTCCTCGAATCCATTTGTTGTGCAACTTTTGATGGCTGTATTTTCTTATGACCTAAGTTCAAACCTTCAGCTGCAACCAGTGAGATCCAAAAACGTTACTTTGTGCACCAAAGCCATTATAACTTACTGCAAGATTTTTGCCAAATGAAAAACTATGAAATTCATGAAGACAACATGTCACCAGTAGGATAAATAGTATAAAAAAATAAAATAAAAAAAAATATATATCACATACTAACTTCACAGGAGTAAGCCTGGACTTGGGACCTGGAATTCATACCAGTAGGGATGAAAGATGGGTGAGAGTTTATTTCCAAATGATCCGTTTGTTCAGGTTTCTAAAACATGCAGCTTATTTCTGTATGACATTCACTGCCAACCAGGAGCATCTGAGCTTCTCGTGCTTAGGAGAAAATGTCACTTGTGGCTTCCAACTTCCTCTCTTTTCCTCCTTCCTATCTCCATTACAAAACAATTGTTTATAGATGTGTTTTGTCTCCTAGCTGAAACCAGAGAGCAAACTAGGGAAACTGGATTTGTGATCACATCAACAGCGTAACATTACAATAATAAAATCCACAGATGACCTTTGTGGGGTGATGCTATCTACCACACCGGAGGAAAATCACAACTTGAGGACTCAGATATCCCCCTCCACTTCCCCTAAAGACTGTGTTCAAAATCATCATTTCGTGCAGGCTCTCTGAGGCACAGTCATGCCAGGACAAAGCTTCAAGTCTGGGCTTCCCAGCCACTCCAGGGTAACTGGCAGAATGGAACTAGAAAAGGAGCTAGTGATAATAAGGTAGCTAATAATAAGGCCCAAATAAAAATATTGAAAAAAAATAATGATTCTAACTAACCTGGTCTGCGTTCTGTGCTACATTATTTTTATGGAAGCTTATTTTAAATTAAAGCTAATTTAACAGAGAAGCTGTAGTATTTCTTCAGTTGGAATTCAGAATAGTCATCGTGTGGAAGGTTTGTTTTCCAACATCTGTATGGCAAAAAGAGAACACCAGGAGCCTTCACAAGCACACTGCTGCAGTCACCACCACTCCTCTCATTTCCCAAAGACAACAGAAGCTTTCCAATATTTTGCTAATTTCTAACTAAATTCCCAACATTTACCCTATGACCAGGAACGCAAGGCCTCCTCCCAAAGACATCACACAACACTCCATTTCTATAGACTCATTTTTTAGCTAGCTTTTTCCAGTATTTCTAATAGCTTTCCTAAGTGAGGCACTCTGTTCCCCATTTTACAGTTCAGAAACACAGAGAGTTTAAAGGTTTTTAAATGCTGCATTCACATCTGCAGACAGAAAATTCTTTCTTTGCTGTTTACTCAGCAGTAAACAGATAAAGCAAAATGGGCCAAAAGTGAGACTGACTTGAGAGTCAGCACCAAATATTACCTATCAGATACCAATGCCCCCAGCAAAGCTGCAGCTCCTTTAAAACAAACAGAACCACAACCAGCCCTCTCACAACACGCATTTGACTCAGCACTCAATCAGCATTTCAGAACAGCCTAGTATTGAAGCTCTGCTGAACACAAAGTGTATTCCTGGTAAAAGAAGATTCACAGAAATTGTTTCCAGGATAGAAAAACAGCTATTTCATGGCCTGTGATGTTATTCCATCTCCTGATCCTGCCAAATATCAGTCATGCTTGGCAGCGCTCTGTGGATGCAATTCACCCCAGGGTAGCAGTGGCTGCTAAGAAAGGAATTTCTTTCTACAAGCTATTTAGCATCAGAACCAAAAAGAATCTCACACTTTACGAGACTGCGTGCATTTCAAGCATTGAGTCAAAAATTCCTTCACTCGTTTTTCAGAACATAAATCCACGTCAGAGTTCGGAGACGTTACAACACAAGTATTCTTCTGACCTTTATAAATGTAAGCAACCTACATTATTTCTCACCTACAAATACCAGAATGATTAAGACACCATTTATCTTCCCTCATTACGATCTGTGTTAACAGCAGAGGAATGCTGGGGAGAATTCTTCACTTCAATTACGTGACTGGAGATCCACAGCAGAACAATCTGTGCCACTGATTACTTTGTAATGTTCAATTTTCTCCCAGAGTTCTTCACTCCTGCGAGATCAGTGGAAGAGAAATAAAGACCTCCTGTTTTCTAACCCTTGCTTAAGAGAGCCTAATTACTCAGAAATATGCTATAGATGCTTCAGTGTTTTCTTAACAGCATTGATGTCCCTTCACTCTGTGTTGACGTCCAAGATCAGGCTATGACTAGACCTCTACACTTCCACAATTTAGATATTACTTGAAAATAGATATACTTCCAGTCAGCGTAGCTTTGCTAATCTCATCACAGTTCTGTGACTGCATGAAGGCACTGAAACTGTGGGCTGCTCCAGACCTTCATAGTTTTTACCTTGAGAGCCTGTTTCAAATATCTCTTTGTAGCCACTTGTTCAGTTTGCATTGGCACAGCTTGGGTGCCAGAACTAAGCTCTGCAATAAGTCCATAACAAAAAATGCATATATGGCCATAAGGAAATTTCAAACAGCTTTTAAGTCACTGCATGTAGTTAAATCTCAATGACTAAAGATAAGAGTGCAGATTGCTCACTGTTACTGTACTGCTGCATGGAAGCACGAGAGGTAATATTCTAGTTTCCACCTAGAAAAGACACTCATCTTTCCCATACACCAGAGTTCACAGCAAAGTCAGGAACTGAAATCAGGAATTGTGGATCTTAAGTTTATGCTGCCCCTAAAGTGGAATTACACTTCTTTTCTTTCTGAGCCTAGATAACCTAATGATCACCCAAATGTCTCCTGTGTTGTACAAATGAATAACAACAAAATCCACCTTTATATCCAAAGTGATTTCTATGGAAGTCTCAAGGATTTGCCACAAGGACACTCCCTGAGATAGGTGTACAGCCCAGGGAAAGAACTGGGAAGCACTGCCACTCTTTGGAACAGATACTGATCACAGCTGCAAAGGTTCCTACTCCAAATTTTCCCAACAGTCTCTAGCTCCATCTAGAGACTGATCTCTCCAACTGCAGTACTGGAATTCCATGTACAACCCAGAAGAGAATAAATAAAGTTCACTAACCAGTTTTGCTGAATAAACAAGGAAAAAAAAACACAAATCAAGATACTAAGCCACAGCACAGGAAAGCCATCCCATAGCTATAGTCTGTTCTGTTTACAAAAAAAGCTTCAAATCAGAAGGGAAAAGTGCCTCTGTAGTAATCTTACCCACATCACTGGGAAAGGGCTGGGAGAAAAAAAGAAAAAACTAAATTCAAAGGAATTGTTTCCAGCAGCAAGAAAGCTCAATAGGTATCAGCTCAGGAATATCAAATAAATGTAACACAAATGCAGAGCCCAGCTTCCCAAGGTCTGTTTGCTCATTTAAGAAGCACATCTGCAAATAATCTTACCTCTACATCCTGCTTGTTAGCTAACACCAGAATGGGAACTCCTTCCAGAGCCTCGCTAGTAATCATCTTCTCTGTAAAGCACAGAAAACAGAACAGAGTTTTAGCCAGTTCTGGAAGGCAAAGTTGTCCAAATACAAAACCCTTCTTGCCCAATGAAGCAAGAGGATCCTCCTCGTTTGTATTTTCATTTGTTTCAACCTTTCAGACTTCCACCTCATAAACACAGTTACTTATTACACAACGATGCACACGTACTACAGATGTGTCACCAACAGGCTGCAGGATCAGACACAATGGCAATGACAAAACAGTGCCAAGAAACACGATGAAATCACAGGACTGGTAAAATACAGCACACTTACCAAAAGCTCTTTTAGATTCTGAGAGTCTCTCCTCATCAGTGGAGTCAATAACGTAGATCACACCATGAGATTCAGCATAATACTGAAAGGATAACACAGATGTTAATGTATGTAGCAGCTAGGGCCAACTGTTACTCTTGTAGATTTTTATTTTATTTGGTAAAATTTTGATACAGGTGAAAGAGATCGACCACGTAAAGCCAGCTGTTTGCATCATATGCCTGGAGAGATGAATGGCATCACATAAAATGCATTCCCTGCTTGCTGGCTTACTGAATGAAGCAGGTGAAGAAGCACATCTGCTCCACAGGCCCTAAAGAGTTTCTCTCTATCATCACAACCCTCATATCTAATGATAATTACTGTCCATTAACACTAATGCAAATATGAAGCACAATCTTTGCTAATTTCACAAAGATACATTCAAACCTTTGGAAAAGGGTTGAGCTGAAGACTAAGGTTACCAGTAAGCCTATATGATCATTAAAGGATCGTAGTTCTGTCACTGTGAAAGAGACCAAAAGAGAAAACTACATCTCCAACCTTGTCCCAGAGAGACTGCAGCTCCTCCTGGCCCCCAAGATCCCAAAACATCAGCCGAGTTTTGCCAACATCAATGGTACCAACTAGAAGGAAAGAAGAAAAAACAATCCAGTGAAAACTAAAAGGGTTCTCTAAAGCACAGACACTGAGAGTGCTGGGGTGGAGCAAATCATATACAGAGCTACTTCCAGCAACAGAACAATACACGAGGAAAAAGTGACTGCTATATCAGACAGAACCACATCAGTGCAAATAATATCAGAATCAGGGCAAAGAATTCCAGCAAAGTGTTATTTAACCACTGAGTGTAGCCCTGAAATGGAACATCTGCTTCTTTAGGTTTTCATGACTTCAAGGTTATCTTTTCTTATAAGCTAAGCCAGTCGATTTTATTCTCTCACAAAAACACACAGGGGGAGGACTGGGAGAAAAGACCTTCATTTGCAGGAACTATTTTGGTCTTGTCTGCTCTTAAATAGTCCAAACACTCAAGAATGAGTGCCTAACTCTGCAAGTAGGCCATAGTAATAACAACAACAATAATAATCCATATTTACTTACTGTTTAAGCCTACAGTGGTTGTGATTTTTGACAAACTCATCCCTTTGTAGTTCTTGTTAAATCGAGTTTTAGTCTGTTCAAGGAAGGTCTGAAAAGGAATGTGAAAAAGTATTTACTCCCAAATATTCTACTGCCTTGGGTAACCCTGTCCCAGACCTGCTTTTTCATGACTGCAGAATCCTGTTCCAACAGATACTGCCCTACCTAACCTTGAAACAAACCACTTTTCTTGCTCCCTATTTCAGTCCAGAAAGAAGGGCTCACAAGTGATTACAGGATTATCAAAGCTTATGCTAAATTTACATACGAGATAAAAGTTGATTCTTTGGGGGTAACATTGCTAAAATAACTCATGTTACAGATGAAGAAAGACTGACCTATTTGGTAGAAGTTTTATCTCTGGAGATGGGGATGTTTAGACTGCATGCAACCTCAATGCAATTGGTAATACACAGCACTTACTGTTTTACCAGCATTGTCCAAACCCAGGATCAAGATGCAGTACTCATCCCTCTGGAACATATACTTATAGAGTCCGGACAGCAGAGTATACATCCTGCTCCTGCAACACATGCCAGGAAATCATTAACAAGCAGATCATTTCCAAAATTCTTTCATTCCACAATCTAAATGTTTCCCAACATCAGATTAATAAGTTACGTTTCTCATTTATCAGTAACTCTTAAGCCAACCCTAGGACAAATCACAGGCACAAAAGCAAGCATGCAAACAGCTCAAGATCCAATGTTCAAACACACCTAAGCGAGGGGTGATCTTCCAAGTAGTTTCACCTCTGTTTCACCATACAAAGCACAGCACCCACTAAATTCACTTCTCATTTCAAAACCTGTTTTCTTCGGGACTTAACAGAGAGCTTGAAAGTAACTTGTAGCACATATAAGACTCACAGAAAAGAAGCCAGTGGCATACAGGTATACAGAAGGAGCGTTCTGAGCATACTGCAGGTTGGTGTCCCCTCACTTCATTAGTGACCCATGTGACAGTATTATGGGATGTTCAACAGCCAAACTGAGCTCACAGCCAAATGTATCCTGCAGGCGTGTAGGAACGCTCACCTACCCCAAACTCTCTGCTCTCCAGCTGCTACAGCACCCACCATACAAGCAGCTGGTCACAATATAAGGCCGTGCAGTTGAACAGCCAGCAGCACAGGGCTGAGAAGCACACACAGCAGCTGCCAGCAGCACGCACCGCTGCTCGTTGGCTTTGCACAGGGCAGAGAGGAGCTGCTGAAACACGAGGCACGGCGGTACCGAGAGCCCGCAGCACTGGAACTGCTTTTTGTTCAACACAGACTCAAAGAGGAACCTCAGGGCAAAGAGTTTTACAAGCGACAACCTTTGCGCGGGTGAACAACCGCTTTGAAGTCAAACAACGCTACCTAAAGGCCAGGGGGGGAAAAAAATAATAAAGAAAAGACAACAAAAAAGCGTTCCAGAGGTGAAGGGAGGGTTGGGCAGCGCGCAGAGCGGGGGGGCACGGCAGGCTGCAGGGCTCTGCCCCCGAACAGCCCGGCACCGCGCACACAGCGCAGCCCAGGAGCCCCGCTCCGGCCCATCAGCAGCCCCGGCCCCGCGGAGCCCCCCGACCCCCGCCGCTGCCCCACAGACCGCGGCCCTCACCGCCGTCCCCGCCCTTCAGAGCCCAACCGCGCTCGCAGAGCCGCCCCGAACCCCGCCGTACCCTGCGGGCCCGGCCGCGGAGCGCAGACCCGCACACCAGCAGCCCCTCACCCGCTCCCGGGAGCGCCTCCCGTCAACCAGCGCCGCCGCCGCCGCGCTCCCCCACGACACCGGCCGCCGGCGCCGTCCCTCGCGAGGCGCTCTGGGAAGCGTAGTTCTCGCGCCGCCTCGAGAGCGGGGAGAAGATGGTGATTATGAACTACAACTCCCAGAGTGCTCAGCGACACCGGAAGCGTGAGAGGACCCGGATGCGCAAGTACAGGACGGAGAGCCCAGTCGCTGAAGTGGCGTTGCGCGTCAGCTGGAGGAGCCGGAAGTGGCTGCCCAGAGGGGCGGAAGTGGGGGGAGTGTCATGGCGGCGGTACCGCGGGGGTGCGGGAGCTGAGCGGGGAGGTCTGCACTGCGGCCGTGAGGGAGCCCGGCGGCTCCGGAGGCCTCCGGCGGCGCGGTGGTGGGATAGGGCAGAGCAGTCCCGAGCTGTCCGGGGGCCTCGACGCACCGCCGGCCGTCTGTGCGCTGCGGGAATTCCACCGAACTGCTTTACGTATGATTCTGGGGCGCGTTCTGAGTTCCCGGAAAGGACGCAGTTAAACACACCTTTCTTTTGCTCGGAATGGATGAAGAGAGCCTGGAAGCAGCGATCCAGGCCTACAACGCCCAGCTGCAGCAGGTAGAGCTGGCGCTGGGGGCGGGCCAGGACCCCTCGCAGCAGTCGGACCTGATTCAGTTGCAAGAAGACTTAAAGCAGCTGATAGAACTGACCGAGTCCAGCCTGGTGGCTGTCAAAAAGAGCAAGCTGTTGGCTGCCTTAGATACAAATGCCTCCTCCTCATCCCCCCAAGTAGGTCCCCTGGAGCAGCGTGTGAACCCTGACAGTTCTGCCCAGGACGAGGAGTATGCTGCCTTCAAGGAAGCCATTGCTGAGCTTGGAACTGATGATGAGCTTTCAGCTGATAACAGCGAGAGATCTTCAAAGGGAAATGAAGAAAGCAAGGAGAAAAGTGAATTGAAGTGCAGTGAGGAGGAGGAAGAGTCTGACAGGGAGGAGGAGGAGGAATTGAGTGGGATGAAGGTTAAAGCCCCATACTACAGTTCTTGGGGGACGCTGGAGTACCATAATGCCATGATTGTGGGGACAGAATACTTGGAAGATGGCAGTGCGGGTGTCAGAGTGCTGTATCTCTATCCAACTCACAAGTCCTTGAAGCCGTGCCCGTTCTTCTTGGATGACAAATGCAGATTTAAAGAGAACTGTCGGTAAAGAAGAATATGGAGGGGGAGGGGGCTCATATCCTTGCTGTTACTAAGGGCCATGTTATTTAAAGGCAGGAACATCTGAGGGTTCCGTGATGGCTTTTGTAACCAATGGGATTTTGCCATGTTTTTAAAATCTGTTGTGTATGATAACTGGTGGTATCAAAGAGTTGGACAGCTTTCTTCAGGTAATGCAGAGATGAAGCAGAAATCCCTGAAGTAGCAGAGATTTTACCTGATGATTCAAATAGCTGCATTAGTCACAGATTAATGAGTTAAAACAAAAATACCAAAGACGGTCTGTTGATGGTGCCTTTGTTCCAGATGCATGCAGAAGTTGTAGGATCTCCATCTTTGGAGAGCTTCAGAACTAACCTAGATAAGGCCTTGAGCAACCTGATCAGGCTTTGAAGTTAGCTGTGCTTTGAGCAGGACACTGAGCTGGAGACCTGTGTGTCTGTGTGCAATCCTCAGTATCTCAAAAGATCTGTGATTTTTCAGAGATCTGCCTTGCAAAGAAAGCTTCATTCTTGGGGTGGGATGCATTCTTTTGTTAGACAACATAAATGATATGAATAAGATGAAAAATAAATGACTTCTGTAATTGAAATAATGCATGATAAACCTGTGCAACTACTGGTGCAGGTTCATCACTGCTGACAACTTGTTTGCATTTCCTGTCGGAAAGGAAAGGGTTTATATTCAATGCCTTTTCCAGTGACGTAGATCTAACTCCTTTTCTCCCTTCCCTGGTAGGTTTTCACATGGCCAGGTGGTCTCTGTGGAGGAGCTTCAGCCATTCCAGGAGCCCAATCTGAGCACCCTGGAGGTGGGCTCAGCCTGCCTGGCAAAACACAGCGATGGGATATGGTACACTGCAAAAATAACTGGTGAGTGGTGTTTGTGGGTGTTCTGCCAGAGCTGTGTAGAGATTGAGCACCTATGCTTAGGGAATTACAAAATAGGACTATTTTGGTTACAGATAGCAAAAACTTGAGGATGTAGCTGTGGCTTTGAACTGAAAATCTGGAGGTAGTTGAGAGCATGTTCTGAGTTGTGTCAGGCTTGGGAAGGGAATAGGAAACAAAAGGTGACGTAAGAGCAGTAATATAGAAGGGAAATGATGGCATAGTCATGAAATGCACTGAGAGGGAAGAGGCTGGTGTGGCAGGCTCTTGCATGTTTGAGTAGAATTGCAGTAATCTGGGAGTTGTTTGTAGAGGCTTCCCTCTGTTCTGAGAAGGGAAAGGTGAGTGTTTATTCTTAGGCAATTGCTGGGTCAGAGGGAATAAGTCAAACTTCTTATTAGTTCCATTTGTCGATAGCCCATCTTTCTTCAGTTTTATA
Source organism: Chrysolophus pictus (assembly GCA_037305975.1). NCBI lineage: Eukaryota > Metazoa > Chordata > Aves > Galliformes > Phasianidae > Chrysolophus > Chrysolophus pictus. The sequence continues at coordinate 4,402,735 of CM074595.1, forward strand.
AGTAAATCTTTTAAGCATTTAACTATTTTAACAGATGTTCCTTGGGCCTTTCTCCTCTCCCACATCATTCCCTGAAGCTAACTTTGAGAAAGCCCTCTGCAATGTTTGTATTGAGAGTTTACTTGAACTCTTGTTTCTTGCTTTTCCTTCTGTAGATATTGACAGTGGTTATTACACTGTGAAGTTTGATTCTCTGCTGCTAAAGGAAGCTGTTGTGGAAGGAGATAGTATAATTCCCCCACTACGAAGTGAAGATGGTGCCTCATCTGCTGAATCTGATGAAGACAGTGTTGATGATTCTGGTTATGCTAAAGGTGAGAAGGTGGTGAGGGTGTGAGACAAGTGCCTTGTGATCTGTGTCTGCCTTCTGTCTGGGACCTGAAATTACTCTCCTGGAGCTTTCATTGCAAGTGTCTCACCTCTCATGAGAGGGTGGGTAATCTCTTTTTGCGTTGCTGAAAGTTTGAGAATGTGAAGAATCTGTTATGTTACAATTGCAGAATGAAATCTTACTTTTGTGCAGAGTATTAGTGATGAAGCTGGGATGTTTCTGTGGGAGCAGGTAGAGGGCGCAATGTTTTACAATGGAGTTCCAGTTCTTAGTCTGTTTTTCAGGTGGGTGTGTGAGCTGAGCAAGTAAGTAAAACAGGAGACTTCTAATCTCTCTGGAACCTATATAGAGCTGTATAACACATGAGATCCCAGGCACAAGTATTTGGACCTCCCAGTGCCTTAATGAGTAACAGCTGTGCCTGGTTTTTTACTACAGAAAGCTGACACAAACAGAGCCCAGGTGAATTCTTTGAGCATATATAGGTAGCACTCTATCTGTGCTAGTGCCCCTGTTGTGTCACAGGGACAAAGCTGTGTCCTAGAGCTCTGTAAATTTAGCCTAATGGAGATTACTGAATGCTAATAACACATAATTAGCATACTAGCCTAGAGAATCCTCATGCTATTGATGTGCTCTGAAAGCACTGATTAAGCATATTATGTGCCACAGTGCCAAACTTTGCTGGGATGGCATATGTCAGTCTGACCATCCCAGAAGAAAGGAAAGAAAAGAAACATAGGAACCTGTAGGTGATTCTGCCTGGAACTATGAGATGCTGTGTGCATTAAATCAAGTGAGAGCTCTCAAGTAACCCTCTAAGTGGTTTTTGTAAAAGGTGACAGCACAGTAGGAACAAGTAAAGCTGGAGGAGCAGTTGAATTATTCTGTGATGGGAGAAGTACATTGTATTGCATCAAGAATGGTTTTCATGCTGGTTTTTGCAAATCAGCTTTGTGTCTGTGTGTCACTAGTTTGTCTTTTTTGTGCTACAGTGATAGATTCTGGGGTTCCAGAGAATGGAGAATGGGCTCCTGCATGCAGTTCCTCTTTCGGTGGCTGGGAAGCCCACACTCGTGGCATTGGCTCCAAACTGCTTGTTCAGATGGGATACGAGTTTGGAAAAGGTAAGAAAAGAAGGTTATCCTGGTGGTGTGGGAGCCTGTCTACATCGCAGTCTCAGTCTTGTGATGGATCCTAAGGCTAAGTAAGAAGACCAGGATTTTGGATGAGGCAAAAACTTTGCTGAAGGGCCTGTTAGATAAGGCTTGAGGTATGTGATGAATCACCCCTGGGTGGAAGTGTTAGTAGGCAAGAAGAGAACTATTTAATCGAAGTAAAGGCACATGTGTGCACCAGCCCCTGTATGGTAATAGCAAAAATTGGAGGCATTTAAAACGATGGTCAAGTTAACATTAAAGTTGTGAGAACTGAGGAATGAGCTGTTCAAAGGCTTTAGGTAGGTAGAAGGGAACTGATTTATGAAGCTTGTGATGTCTGTGTTAAAGCATCTCCTGGCTCTAGATGTGGACTTCAAAGCCTGCTAAACTAGCTTCTTACTACACAAATTGTATGGAGCCTTGGGGGCCTTAGGAGGCCAGTTTGCTACTTGATTTATCTCGGGTTCTCCCAGAGAAACCAAACCAGTTTTAAGAAGAACCTGCCTTGAGAAGCCAAGGATGTGAGACTGAACCTTGTCTCACAGAAACTGACCTGGCTATTGGCCTTGGGCTTTTTATTGCATATCTTCTGCTATAGAAGGCTCCTGCTGTTGAGTTACATAAATGAGCTGTGGATTGTGTTTGTTACCCTTGACTTGGATGGTAGTTATGAAGTTTTGCACGTCCAAAGCCTGCTTGCTTGTTCTAAGCTTGTCAGTGTGAGTGTGGGTTTGTGGTGGGAACCGATTTGGAGAGGGGATGTCCTTCCTTGTGGTAATGGCTTGGTGACTCTCATGGCTTTTCCCTCTCAGGGCTGGGGAAGAATTCTGAGGGCCGAGTGGAGCCGGTGCAGGCGGTGGTACTTCCTCGAGGGAAGTCCCTTGACCAGTGTGCTGAGGTGCTTCAGAGGAAGAAACAGGGGAGGCTGGACCCTGGCAATTCGAAGAAATCCCGAGCAAAGGGAAATAACACCGGGAGGTCCCCTGCAGGCAGCCGCAAGCCACCCCACAATGTGTTTGACTTTCTGAATGAGAAACTGCGAGGGAAGAGCACTGGGGAGAGGGCTGGAGGTATGGCACTGCCGGAGAGGAAAAGCAAAGAGATTTACCATGCTAGCAAGAGCACCAAGAAGGCCCTGAGCGTTCGCCTCTTCCAGACGATGGAGAAGATTGAACAAACACAGAAGGATATCAAAGGAATCCAGCAGGCCCTGGCACGCAATATTGGGCGGTATGAAAAACTTCTCTTTTGGGCTGTGGGATAAACTGAGGATTCGTGGTGCATTTGGGAAGGGGTGGGCTTGAAATGAGGTGTGAGAGGGAGGAAGGAAACTTCTGTGCGAGACCTGGGGAGAAGCAGAGAGAGAGAGCCTTTAACGTGTGCTTCAGCCCAGCTTGGACACTGGCAGGTGTGTCTGGGCTCTTTTGAGTGGGATTCAGGCTGTGTTAAAGAGAAGAGCTCTCTCGGAAAAGTCCCAGAGTCCTTTCCTTCCCATGCCCATCTCTGAAGTGCTGCTGTTGAGCAGCGCTGGAGAACGTTTTCTAGCCCAGACTGTGCTGAGCATCAGGTGCTTCCTGCCCTCAGCAGGTGCCTTGGGCTGATCCTATAGGAAAGGGAAGACCCTCCTGGGATGGTGACAGACCTCTGATCTTACCATGCAGGATGACACAATGCTATGATGCTTCTTGCTTTCAGGCACAGCATTGCTACCGCTCAGCTGGAGGAGAAGCTGGCTAATGCACACAAGCAGCTGGGGCAGCTGCAGGCCCAGGAAGCCAGTCTGCAGCGGGAGCAGAAGAAAGCAGACACACATAAGAAGATGACTGAATTCTAGTCTCTGAGGAAGGTGTTTGACTGAAGTGGTTATCCTTCTAGCCAATCCTTGTGCTCATGGCCTCAAAGCCCGGGTGAGCTATCCTGCTTCTCTGGGCCTCAGGCTACATTCCCAGTCCAAAAACTGGGCTGAAAAGCAGCAGTTCCTGAAACTGGATGCTTCTGAGCTCTGCTGGGAAGAGGATGAGCCCACGTCCATCCAGCCTTGAAGTTTGTATAAGGACTAGCTACAAGAAATACAATTCTCTGCTATCTTGCACACTTCTTTCCTCCCATCACTGCAGTAGCTGGAGTGTGTAGCTGCTCAGATGATAACATTGCTGGCTATGAACCAGATGAGGAGGGCCTTTGAAAGCCCCACATCCTGCCATCGGTTGTGGCTTGTGTTTGCAGCCAACTGATGAACACAAGTGGAGGCAGGGTCCCAGGCACATTCTGGCAGAGCAGAAAAGGCATATGCTAGTTGAAAACAACAAAGGCAGATTGCTTCAGCTGCTCTCTACCTTCTGTTCTTTGCTATGGGGTTTATCTGAGAACTCTTAAATAAAGAGCAGTTTCTCATAAACCTAGTGTAATGCATAGACAGAAAACTGGCAGCTTAGGGGTGGGTACTAGGGGCCTCAAGCATCGTATTTCTTCAATTTGACTGTAAGAGTATCCCTCAGACATGCTATAGCCTAACTGATTGACTTGGCATGGGAAGCTGCGTGGTTCCCTGAGTGCCAGAGCTGGGGGAGTAAGACAGCAGAGTAACAGATTCTCAAACCTCCTAGCCAGGAACAACACTACAGGGAACCTTGAGCTTCTGTTGTTACTTGAGTTTTTCAGTCTTAGATGGCTCTCTGAATGCAGATCCTTTATTAAGAAACTTCAGGACCCAGTCTCAGGTCAGACTGTGCCCTGAACAAGCACAAGGACCAGGAGGTGTGTGTGTGCTGAGCACACAGCCCTGCTTGGGAGCAGGCCAGGCGAGCTGCCCTTCCCTGCTGTGTGGTCAGTCCTCTCACAGGAGGGATATCCTCTCCCCAAGGTTGTATTCTCTGTTGGCTGCAGCTGGCCCTTGCCCCAGAGGAGAGATGGTGATTTCATCAGACCCTCCTTCTGGTGGGATTTGTGCATTGTAATTGTGTTTTTTTTTTTTTTAAAGTTAGTGATTTCATGCCAGTATCTTAAGAACACATTTTTTCTTAATTAAAAAAAAAAAACAATTTCCTTTTATTCTGAGTTATTTTTTTTGTCTAATGGAAAGCTTTGCTTCCTTAATGCCACCGTTTTATCTGTTTCTGAGAAAATTATGAAGCTGTCAGCTTGGGTAGAACTGCATCACCTTGTGGGGCCAGGCCCGTCTGATTCACTGCCAAGCTAACCAGAAAACCTAAGGCTGAAGGAGATACGATCAGAGTGGAGATGTGATTTAGCATTACTGCAGACACACCTCGGAAAACAAAAAGCAACAGCAAAAATAAACAAGATTAATATCTTCAGGAAACCTCTCAGAGTGCCTCTTTCCTCCTGGAAAGCAGTGGGATTCTGCTGTGATGGGCACTGTGAAAGGTGGTGGGCTGCCTGGAGCGCATCACATCCGTCTGTTTGTAACTAATTTGGCTGTAGTCTCTTCATTGTTCTGAATTCGTGTTCTCCACACTCTGGGTTTAACTCCACACTCTGGGTTTAACTCAGGGTTTTAACAATGGCTGCTCAGTGCCCTCCCCGATGTCTGCAATTCCCACACACAAGTGTTGAGAGGTGACAAGAGTTAGTGTGCCCAGCTTAGCATGGGTGCTTGTTGGAGTGGCCCATGACTGATGAGCTGGGCAGAGTAACTCCTTGGTTTGTTTTGTGCCCGATGCAGTTTGGTATTTTACATTTCACAATTGGATGCATTAGCCCTGTGTCTCTGTTGAGCCGTGTTTTTACCCCTTGTGATTTCCCACAGCTTCAGTTTTCAGACTTCCATTCACACAGCTGCTGCCTCCCACCCGGGATGCATCCCTGGTGAATATTTACTTTTTTTTTTTTCCCTCTGCCCTTTTAAGGCGCTGTTTGTTTGCAAGGTAATGACTAGATGTGGCAACCCCTTCTTTCCTTATGCTCACCTGCAGACACACAGCTGGCTCCAAAACCAGCTCTACAGGAGCAGAGAGCAGCAGAGGGTGCTCTTGTGAGCTGGGTGCCTGCAGAGCCTGCTCGCAGCCAAGGCGGGGAGAAGCCCAGCCTGCTGCTGGGTGAAACAACAAGCTCTGCAGGTCAGGAAGCTGTGGTCTTGTGCTGCATGGTATCTGCACAGAGCCGCCTGCCGAGAGCGAGCTGAAGAGTGGGAGAGCTTGGATCGAGATGCTCGGAATGTTTGGGAGCCCCTGATGAGGAGCAGACTTGTGGTTTAAAGGAGACAAAGTTCTCCGAGTTGACTGGCAAGGAAGCAAGCATGGCTGGATTCCTGTTCTTCACACTCACCAGCTTCTGAGGTTCTGCAAAGTAAGTGATGGTCCCTTTCTCACCTGGCAAACGTGTCTGCGACTAAACTGGGGCTGGAAAATATTTAATCCGTGTGGGAACTGCAGTGCTGTCAGAGATGCTGCTGCAGCCAGCCGGACTGGACAGGCAGGATTCCTATTTTCAGTGCTGCAGAGTTGAAGCATCGGCTGGGGGAAGCCTGCAGGGAGGCGTGCGGGGTTTGTGCGTGGTGCTGGTGGTACTGGGGATGGGAAAGGAGGCAAAGGTCTGAAGCACAGCAGCTTGGGCTTGAACTGTTGATTGCATCCAGAACAGCTCTGGGGAAAACGTTGAACTCCTGTGAGAGGGGCACTATGGAGGCTTGAGTGTGATCACTGAAACGGCCTGTCGTCAATCTGAAATGATGCAGAATTGTGCTGAATGTGGGGCAAAGAGGCAGCCAGGAGATCTGGGCAAAAACACCTCCTGCATCCCCTCATGCTGCGTTCTGGAGCATGCCTTGGTCTGCATTGTTAGTCATGGGTCTTAGAAGTGCTCATCCAAGCTTTGTAAGGTTTGGGTCTGGAGTTAGAGATATTTTTGGCCCTTTTTTAAGTTATTTCAATGGGAGCTCAGAACCCCTGTCAGAGCTGCAGGAGCGCAGAGCAGGGGCTGAGCACTCGTGCCTGCTCCTCTTTGGAAATATTCTTCAGCTTTATTAATGGCATGCCATTGTCTTGGGCAGGCTGAGTGCTGTTGATTAACCATTACGAGGCTTTTGCCTTTCACAACTGCGGACTGAAAGCCCCCTACTTCTGGTGGGGTTTTTTTTTTGGTACAACTCCCCAGGGCATCGCACTGTGTTGGCTGTGCCCCCATTGGCCATCATGGATGGGAAGCACCATGCTGGCTCTGGTTTCCCATGGCAGCTTTGCAGACTCTCCTCTTGATCTCATGTTGTGTTGGTGCAGCGTTATCTGCCTCAATGAATCATGCTGGGCGAAATCGTCAGCAGCAGAACTTAAATTGACAGGAAATCAAATTTCGTTGTCATGAGGCCCAGCTGAGGAGCTCGAGCTTTTTGTAACGTGGCTTTTGGAGCTGAAAAACCCTCATATCTTGGAGTAAGAAACCGGGTTCAGTGCTGGTGCTGAGGCATCGTGACATGGGGCGATTCCCCAGTGCGTGTCATGCCCATGGAGCTGCAGCCACCTGCAAACCAGTGGGGCTGATGGGAATGCTCTCTGCTGCAGCTCCTGCCCTGAGAGCAGCCCCAGGACCTGGTGATCCATGGCTTTATTAGCAGGAAATTGAGCTGCACCTTGCAGTTGGTTGGAATCTCTGTCTTGCATACCTGCTCGGTCTGAGTGTTGGGCAGTGTTGGGTCTCAAATTGGTCACTCTTGGGAATTGGTAGAACCAGCACCCTGTCCCTGAGGGGGCTGTTCCCAATGAGTGCAGAACCCAAACGTGCCAAAGAGCGTAAAAAAATGGACCATTATTTTTAGGTCAAAAACACAGGAACAACCACAGACCTCCTGCACAGTGGAGAGGGCGGGCAAAGTAGGTCAGGAGAAGAGCTCTGAGTTAAGTTCAGCTGAAGAACCTCACTCTCAAATCCGAACAGCTCGCGGATGGCCGTGGGATGAGCCGTCCCCACGTGTGCTTGTCTCAGCAAGAGAAGATTTCCCTTCAAGCCCCATTCACCTCCAGCCACCATTCCTGCGTATCGCTCTGCTAAGTCCCAGCACCTCTCCTTGCTCCTGCCCCGGGTGCAGCCACCCCTGCAGCCTCTGATTCTCTATAATGAGCCAAACGAGTTCATCCAGGACTGTCTGGAGCGCTGCAGGTAACACATCGTGCGTGCTCAGACAGCGAGCGGTGCTGCCTAATTAAAGCACCATGGAGGGAGAGGAGCTCCTTCCCAGCTCTGATGTGAGCCGGTTTGCCCAGCCTGGTTGGTGTCTCCGACCTCCCGTCTCCATTTCCACATGGAAATAATTGCTCTCTGGGGGTGAAGGCTTTGAGTCGGCGACATTTCCGAAGGTGTGGGAAGTTCTCACGTTGACACCCGAGGGCCTTTTTGGGGTGTGCAGAGCAAGGAGCGGCCGCTGTGACATCGGTGCTGGGGATGTGGTGGCAGTTTGGCAGCACAGCAGTGGCCGAGCAGGGAAAGGAACGATGCCATGGGATTTTACTGGTGTTGGGTGAATGGTGACTGCCACAAACTGCTCTGCTTTCCTCCGTTCTGAGAAGCAGAATCCTCTCTGCGCATCCCCTGAGTCACACCATGGCCCCCAGTGCGGTTGTGGTGTTGTCAGAAGGGCTGTTGCCAACATCCTACATGACCTCACCAAATGGCTCCCAGCTCTTCTGACCCTATACTGTGGTCACCGCCCAGCCCTGGTGTCCCCAGAGCGTGCTGACAATTTGGGGTGCCTCTGGGGCTTCTCCTTTGTAAGATCTCAAAAGCAACGTGGGAGATGAATTCTGTTCTGCTCCTTTATCAAAAGGAACCAACATCCGGAGCAGCAGAGCCTCCAGGAAGGCAGCAGCAAGGCAGAAAACAGTCCCTGGTGGCTGTCCCCGCAGAGGCTGTGGGCAGCATCTGGGCAGCCCCCTCCCAACAGCCGCACTGTGGGGTCCTGGCAGGGAACAGGGTGCTGGGCATCGGGTGCTGAGAGCCTCGTCCCCATGCACGGCCCCACTCGTGTTTTCTCTCCCCAGAGCTCAGCCCTGCAGCGGTGCCCCATGGCTGTGAACTACAGTGAGGGGCTGCTGGGACCCCCACCCCTGGTGGCCCTCGCTGTCCTGGCCCTGCTCGGAGGCCTGGTTTACCTGTGCACCCTGTGTGCTGCCTGCCGACGGTACGTGGCCGGTGATGCGGTGTGCTTTAGGGCTGCTCCCCACACCCAGATCCCTGCTGCAGCCTTGGTGTGCACTGAGGGGGGAGGCCTGCACTCAAAAAAGCTGGTCCCAGCCGGGGGAGAGGCTGCGGTTGTGATGCTGGGTGTGGATGTTGAGTGGATGAACATTGGGTGGGTGAACGTTGGCGCAATGCTGGGGGGATGCTTAAGGATGCTGGTGGGGTTTTGAGGGTTCCTGGGTGCTGGAGCTGTGTACCCAGCTGGGTGCAGGATGTGCACAAGCCCCCAGCAGCACTGCCTCCACTGCAGTCTGGTGGAGGGGCAGGGGATGGGTTTGGGATGAGGGCTGCACAGCGATTCCCATTGGAGCTGGGTTGAACTCCCAGGCAACCGCTCGCTTACCACCACTCAGTCCCACTTCTCCCACAGCCATGGCAGGAGAAAGAAGGTCCCTCCAGACGGCGTGAAGCTGGTGGATGAGGTAAGGGTATGGGCAGGGCTGGGGGGGGGGAGCTCTGGGTGCCCTGCCCTGACAGCGTGCATTTCCCCATTGCAGTCCCTGCTCAGACAGACACAGCTGCGCTCGCTCAGCAAGTCGGACACGAGGCTCCACGAGCTGTACCGCCTGAAGGCCAAGGACAACAGTGAGTGTGTGCAACCCCCAGCATCCCACCCCACACACCCTGTGCTGCAGTGCAGTGACTCCACGTCCCATCTCCTCCCTGCAGACCAGCGCCCGGCCAGCCTGGATTTCCCCCTCTCCTCACTGCCTCCTGACTCCCTGCACAGCTCCGTCCTCCTGCACCGCCAGCTGCCCCTGATCCCCAGCTCTGAGCCTGCAGCCCCTGACCAGACCTACTCCAACCTGCTCTTCGCCCCGCCGCATCGTGCACCCCCGGACACGCTCTACGAGTGCCTGGCAATGGGGGAGGATGATGTACCTTCTGCCACTGGGACCCCAGCGTCCCCCCCCCGGGTCAGGCAAGGGGCTGCTGACTATGCCTGCGTCCGGAAGGTGAAGAAGACTGTGCCAGAGGAGCAGGAGGGGGCCGTGGCAGGGCCCTCTGCAGCCCCACAGTGCTGGGAAGGTGCAAGCGATGCGCCCCGTCTGAAGGTATGGCACTGGGGGAGACCCATAACAGCACTCCCATAATGAATGTGCGTGGAGAAGGGCATGCAGTGGGATATTCTACTATTCCAACTGTGTTCTGGGGGATTGGGATGGAGCCCAGGTGCAGGTAGAAGATGCACAAAACACTATCCTGGGTGATGCAAAGAGTGGTACCCATGGGTATGTGAATGCCATCATCCTACCAGGGCTGTGGGGGCTTAGGGATGACCTGGGGGGGTTCCCAGGATCACCCATCTCCAGACCATTCCCTTCCCTCCGCAGCTGGAAGATATGTACTCAACGGTGTGCAAAGCCACCAAGAAGAGGAACCATGGCCCTGCAGCATCCCCCAGGGACGGGGGATCCGGGCGGCCACCCCCGCCCCATGAGGAGCCTCCCCCAGCTGCCTGCTGGCCCACGGCCCCCCCTGAGCCCTGCTATGAGGCCATCAATGACAGAGCCTGGGCGACACGTGGCCCTGAGCCGGACTATGAGGCTGTGGATATTCACTGGAAGAAGGCAGCAAAACGGGACCGGCCAGGGAAGCCCTCCCAGCAGGACAACCTCTATGAGAGTGTTGGTGATATGTGGGGAGGGGAATCTCGGGGAGGTTCTGGCTGGACCAGTGCCAATGGGCTGCAGGTGTACATCACCAACCTATAGCAATCCCAACGCGGGCAGGTGGATGGACGGATGGATGGACGGATGGACAGACAGATGGATGGATGGATGGAGGTTGGGCACTGCGGCTCTGCCCCGCAAGGTGGGGATGGGCACACAGCTGTGCCAAATGTGAGCTCTGTATATATTTTAAGTTACTTTTCTTTAATCATCCTTGTCCTGTCCCACCTGGTGCCAGCAGGTTGGCACCGAGGTGCCCCAGATGGGTGGGTATGGTGGGATGCCTGGTGCTACCTCTGATGTTCCATGGGAGCTCTAGTTGTGGGTTGGGGCCGTTGCCATGAGGCAGCTCCAGGCATGGACTGTGGGACTGGGTCACCCAGCGGAAGAGATGCTGGAGCAGAATGGGGCCTTTCCGGCACTTGGAGCCATGAGCACCTCCACTCCATCTCCCAGTGACCCCAAGGTTACTGTGGGATGGCTGCACGTCCCCATTGTCCCCTGACACTTTCCACCTCCATCACTTTTGGGCATGTGTGACACCTCCATGAGCAGCGTCCTACAAACCCGTCACTGTATCATTTGTCCTGCTGGTAAGAAAACACCCTTAAACTCCATCCAAAGCCCTCACCCATGATGGCACCATGGCAGGCTCACAGTCACATGCCGGACCTGCACTGATGCTCCAAAACACCTGCATGGGTGCAGCCACCAGGCGCTGCCCCAATGGGACCAGCAGGGTCGTGTCACACTGGTGCCAAAGCTGGGGCTCTGCCCACTCACGCTGCAGCACGGGAGAGAAAGAAGGAAGGAAACCGTGCGCCCACCTCCTCCAGATCTGCCCTCGATCGAAGCAGGCGAAGAGCTGAAAACCGAAAACACGGCGCTCAGCAGAATGCCGGGGACGTTACGCCCTGTGCACGGAGAGGAACGGGGTGCTGGCGCTGAGCTGAACCGGGTGCCAAACCGCAGCGTGCACTGAGCACAGCCGGGCCCATCCCCCTGCGAGATGGGGGCTCGATAGGAAAGGGCACGGGGCGGAGCACGGGGATGCTGCGCACGTGGGCTCACTGCTGAGCTGCTGCGTGTTCCTGCCCCGTTTTCCCAATCCCCATTTTCCACATCCCTATTTTCACCACCTTCTCCATCCTCTTTTCCCCTTCCCTTTTTCTGCATCTCTATTTTCTCCATGTCTCCTTTTCTCCTTCCCCCATCTTTTCCTTACCCATATTCCCCATCCCATACCTTTCCCCATCCCATACCTTCCTGTCCCCTTTTCTCCATCCACCCCTATTTTCTCCACCCCTATTTTCTCCACCCCATTCCCCATCCCACCACGTGCTGCATGTTGTATGGTGCAGTGCTGTATGCCATGCGATGCTGCATGCTATATGGTGCTGTGTGCTCTGCTGCACACCATACGGTGCTGCACCCCATACTCTTCTCCTGCCCCTGCAGCCCCCAGCATCACCTGAGGGGCTCTGTACCCCAGCACAGCTCATAGGGCCTGTATGTAACTCTATACAGCCCCTATAGTCCCACACTGCAGCCCACACCCCCCCCTTGTGCAATGCACCCAAGGTGCTGGCTCAGTTGCACAATGTGGGCTTGATCGCTCTGCTGTTAACCATTAACCCAAGGTGGGGGGGTGGTGGGGGGAGCCCCTGCCCTGCTGCCCCAACCCCTGGTGGCTGCACCCCATCACTGCTAATTAACTGCTCCAGGGCCGCCCTCTTCATTGCACACCGAGGGACATGGGGTCACCCAGGCCAGGGCTGCTGGGGGGTGCCTGAGGGGGGACGTCTGCACGGACTCTGTCCTGGCCTTCAGGTCCCAAATCAAACAGCACAGAGCCAGGGCAGCACCCAGCACTCGCAACCCCAAAAGCAGAATGTGGGTCGTGCCAGCCTGAGCACTCATGCCCCCCCATAATGCAGCCACTCCACGAACCACGTGCACCCCATGCAACTTGGCCCCCCCCGTGCAGCCCTGTGCTCCGGGCACCCCATGAACACAGGTATCACCCAGAGCCCTGTGCACACCTGCAGCCTTTGGGAGACCCCAGAACTCATCCTGGCTGGTAACAAAGGTTTGGTCCACATTTATTGGACACGCTCTGAATGTGGGTGGGGTGAGATGGTTGGGGTGGCCCCGTACCTTTGGAGAAGTGCTACGGCTTATGGGGAGTCCTCTAATTGGGGAGGGGGCGTGACTTTGGGGGCAGCCCTACAATTGACAGGGAACCCGATGGCTGATGGAGGGGCTCTGCAACTTCTGGGGTTCCCTGTGGGTTTTTTGGAAGTGGACTCCAATTTTGCAGAATTTGGGGGAGGGGGCAGCAAAACTTTTGGGGGAACGTTGTAGATTAAGGGGAACCCTCTGCTTCTGGGGGTCCAACTTTTGGGAGCACAACTTTTTGAGGGGAGCAACTTTTTTTTTTCGGGGGGGTAGGTACAACTGTTTCGGGGCTACGACTCTGGGCTGGGCCCTGTAGCTCTCAGCCCTTCGGCTTTAGGCGTCCCTGCAACTTCGCAGCGCACTCTCACGGGGCGGGGGCACCGCTTTGGGGGTCCCCACCGACTTGGGGCGCCCGGTGCCGCCCCCAACCCGGAGGGGCGTGAGGGGACGACGGCGCTTTTCGGCCCCCTCCCCCCGGTGCCGGTGCCGGGGCGGGGCGGCTCGAAGATGGCCGCGGCGGGGGCGGTGGTGGTGGCGGCGGCGGGGCCGGTGCACGGCGGGGCGGGGCGGGGCGCGCCAAGTGGCAGCGCCGCTCAGCCAATCAGGAGCCACCCTCGAGGCGGCCGCGTTCCATCCCGCCACGGCGGAACCAATAGGAAAAAGCGGCGGGGCAGGGAGGGGGCGTGGCCACCGCCGACACCGGGCCGCGCGCCGGAGCGCTCCCCCCCGCGCCGGGCCCGGCCCCGCGGCCGCCGCCGCCCCGCATGGAGCCCGCGCCGCCGCCCGCCGCCTGCGCACTGCTGCTGCCGCCGCCCGCCGCCCGCCGTCGCCGCGCCCGTCGCCGCCTCCCGCCCGAGAACGACGGGGCCCCGCAGGTACCGGGGGGCGGCGGCGGATGACAGCGAGAAAACTTTCCCCAGCGGTTAAATAGGGGTTGGGGGTGCGGCGGGGAAAGGGGAGGGGAACCCCCCCGGCTCCCCTCGGCGCTACCCCCCCCCCCCCCCCCCCCCCCGGTGCTGTCCCGTTCTGCGGTGCCGCCCCCGGGAGGGATCCGCTGCTGCCCGCTGGCGGCCGCCCGGCGGACACGCCCCCCCTGGAGCCTCTGGCGGGAGCGGCCGGGGGGGGGGGTCCGGTGACCCCGCGAATCGCCCTTTGGGTCCGACTGCAGCCCGGCTGGGTCCGACGTGGATCCCGGTTGCAGCCCGATGAGTTCCCAGTTGGCTCAACTGGAGATGCCGGCCCGTTCCCAAATGGATCCCGACTGGATCACAGCCCTTAGGGATGGCCCAGGTGGGAAGAATGGGAGGGATCCCAACCGGATCCCAGCTGGATCCTTTGGGGATCTCCCAAGTGAGGAGGAAGCCACTGCAGAGCACTGTGGGGATTCCTGTGGGATCCCGGTGCTCTGCTCCAAAGGGATCCGCTGCTTTGCTTTGGAGGATGCCAGCCCTGTCCAGAACAGCCCCGTTGGATCTCCTTGGGATCTGCCCACAGAGGGATCCATTGGGTGCTGACATCCCACAGCGAGTGCCTGGGGAGATCCTGCCGGATCCCAATTGCTTCCCAGATGGCAGATCTGCTTGGGATCCACTTGGGACACGCAGGATCCCAGCACGGTCTCTCGCAGCGCTGCCAACTCCTTCCCTACCTTAGAGACTGGGGAATCTCGTGGGGCTGGGATCCACCAGCAGTGGGATCAGCCCCCGACGGCCGCCCTCTCCCTGCAGGCATTGCCCGGGGCGCGGGGCTGGCTGCGACGCCTGGGGGAGCCGCTGGGACTGCAGCCCCCCGAGCAGGAGGCGGTGCTGAGGGTGTTGGACGTGGGGTTGGAGCGGTGCCTGGCGCTGCACGCAGCCTGCATCCCCCTGCCGGGGCACAGGTATGGCGGGACGGGGTGGGAATGGGGATGGGTACGGGAATGGGAAAGGAGGTGGGTTGGGGAGGACGGTTATAAGGTTGGGAACGGGGATGAGGATGAAGATGAGGATGGAGATGGGTCAGGGTGTGGATGGGCCGGCGCGCTCCTCTCACCCGCATGGATAAAGACGTGTGGGTCTCCCCACCCCTTCCTCTGTATGGACGCAGAGGCCATCGCTGCTCCCTGGGGGCTCCCAGCAGAGCCTGCGGCCGTGGCACAGCGCCCGGTGCCGTAACCGGAGCCGTCGGGGCGGGCGGCAGCTGCTTGGCACCGGCACCGGGTCCGCCCGGCACTGCGTGGAGGCGCGAATTCAAACAGCTCCGCACTTGGGGCGGTGGAAAAAAAAAATCCCCACTTTGATTTCTCGGTGCTTTTCTCAACCTCAGGGCCGGCAGAGCGAGGGCAGAGCCCCCCACACCCCCTTCCCCCGGGCTGTCCCGCTTTGTCCCGCTGGAGCTTTGGGACACACTTGCAAAATGGCTTCTGTTGCTCCTGACCTCTTGCTCACTTTTTTTTTTTTTTTTTTTTGCTCTTTCTCTCTAATTTTTTTTTAGTTTTTCTTAATTTTTTTTCCACTTCAGGAAGTTGTTTGGCCCCAGCTGAGCTAAGCCCGGTTTCTCAGCTGCACGTGGCATGACACAGGTGTCCGTGCCCGTGGGGTTCCCGGTGCCAGTCCGTGTCCCCTCCGCAGCTTGTGGGAACCCTGGTGGGAGGTGGGGGGCACAAAGAGGCAGTGGTGAGGGGTCCTGGCTGTGCTCATCACAGCCCCTATGCTCACGCTGGCAGGAAGCTCCCAGGCAAGGCAGGCATCGATGAGGTGATGGCAGCTGCGGTGCTCACCAGCCTTTCCAGCAGCCCACTGGGGCTCGGCCACCCCCCAGCACCTCCTGGCCCAGGTAAGAGCACACTGTGGGACACCGCGCCCCTGTCCCTGGATGTGTGGTACAGACCTGACCTTCCTTCTCTGCAGCAGAGCTTGGCAGTGAGATCTGGAAGGAGACACCAGCCGTGTCCTTCAGCTGCAGCAGCAGCAGCAACACCAGCGGGGAATGGAGCTGGGACCCCCCCAGCGACCGCTCCACCCCCTCCACCCCCTCACCCCCACTCTCCAGCCATGACCCCAGTGCCTTCTTGCCCACCTTGCCACCAGACGATGGCCCCGAGGAACCTGACAGCACCCACTTCATGTTTGGAGAGCCCATCCCGCGGAAGAGGAAGGTGGGATGGGGACAGGGATGGGGATGAGGGTGAGGTTGGGGATGACAGGGATGATGGGGTTGACGATGAAGTTGGGGCTGGAAATGATGGTGAGATTCATGGGGATGAGTCTGATGATGGGGTTGAGGCTGGAGGTGATGGTGGGGATGCCGTGGGATTGGGGCTGGAGATGGTGAGGCTGGGAATGGAGATGATTGTAAGGGTTGATAGTGCTTGGAGCTGAAGTGCTTGGGTGGGGATGGGGTTGGGAGCGGGATTGGGGGCGGGCTTGATGTTAGAGTTGGGGATGGGGCTGATGGCGGGTTTGAGGATGAAGAAGGTGGCGGGGATGACGGTTGGGTTGGGAACGGCATTGGGGATGGGAATGGTGATGGGGATGAGGACAGGGCTGGAGTTGCTGGCCTGACCCCACTCGCCCACAGAACTCCACCAAGGTGATGTTCAAGTGCTTGTGGAAGAGCTGCGGCAAAGTCCTCAGCAGCTCCTCAGGGATGCAGAAGCACATCCGAACCGCACACCTGGGGTAAGCACTGGGGCAGCACCCAGAGCCCCCAATCCTACAGACCCCCCCACCGTGGGGCTGCCCCCAGCCCAACCCCGCTTCCCCACAGCCGCCAAGCCGACCTGGAGCAGAGCGACGGCGAGGAGGACTTCTACTACACGGAGCTGGACGTGGACGTGGACTCGCTGACGGATGGGCTCTCCAGCCTGACGCCCGTCTCGCCCACCTCCTCTGTGCCGCCCGCCTTCCCCGGCCCCGAGCTGCCGCCCTTCCCCAGCCCTGAGCCGCCTCTGGGCTCCCCTCGCAGCCCCCCACCGCCCCCCGGCCTCTGCCACGTCCACACTGACCACGCGTACCAGGTGAGGCTGGGGTGCAGCTCGGTGCGCCAGGGTGCCGTGTGCGCCCGCGGGTGCTGACGTGGTGCCGTGTCCGCAGGGCTGCCCCTCAGGGCCCACGGCTGGGGAGAAGCGGCCCCCAGGTCCACCCGTGCCCGGTTTGAGGATGCCGGCGCTGCCCACCCCGACGCTGCCGAAGCCACCCGCCGTCCCCAGGTGAGTTGGTGTCACTGTGTCACTGTGTCACCGTCCCCTCCGCCCTTTCCATCCCCAACGCCGCAGTGACGTCGCGGTGCTCCGCAGGAAACCGCGGGGGGAGGCCAAGAAGTGCCGCAAGGTGTACGGCATGGAGAACAGGGAGCTGTGGTGCACGGCGTGCCGCTGGAAGAAGGCCTGTCAGCGCTTCCTCGACTGAGCCCCGCCGCCGCCGTGCCCCCCCAGCTCTCCTTCTTGCACATTTTGCACTTGAGGTGCCTTCGCGCCCCCCCCCAGCCCGCCACACACACACACACACACACACACACACACACACACATGCGCTCCCCCCGGGGCTGGACTCAGGGAACAGCCCCCACGCTGTTGGGGGGAGGACTGTAGGGCTTCGGGGGGCCACGCACAGCTGGGCCTGGCCCTGCCTTCCCCCCACCCCGAGCTTTATGCACACAGCCCCCCCCCACGCCAACACAGAGCTTCCCCCCCTTTTCTTTATCCTCGGAAAATAAGCTAACCCTCTCTGTGCCCCCCACCCATTGCCTGCAGCCCATATCCCTGCTGGGGGGGCCGTGTGCTGCTGGGATAAGCTGTGCCTTGGGGCTCGGGATTGGGGGGGTGGGGCGGAGAGGGGTGGGTTCTGCTCCCTGTCCTCGCCTTAACCGGGGGTTGATGGGCACATTGGGTGCCCCCCCTGCACCCCGTGGGGTTTTTTACTCTTTGTAGCGTGTTTTTCTCTCTATGTTTTGTACCTGGGGAGCAGCAGCTCCTGCCGGGGGCCGCGCTCCGGGAAGTGCCTGCAGAACGCGCCCATTTGCACTAAGCCAAACTGCACAAAGACCTTTTCTGTTTTGTTTTGGGTTTTGTTTTTTATTTTTTTTTCCTTTTTTTTTTTTTTTTTTCTCCCTCTCCTTTGTGTGTTTTTATTTTTTAAATGAAATATATGAAAATTCCTATTTTTTAAATACTTTCCTTCCCCCACCTCCTCCGGGCTGCAATGCCTGCAGCCCAGGGGACTTTTGGGGCTTTTTGGCCTTCGCCCCTCTCCTGTCCTCTCCCAGTTCCTGTGTCCCCTCCCCAGGCACAGTCCCACTCCCCTTTGCCTGGGGTTTGAGGGGTCCCCACGTTGGGTGCCCCCGGAATGGGGTCGGGGAGGTGCTGGGATGGGTCGGATCTATGAGAAAAATAAAAGATTTGGATTCTTTTTGTTTTTTAAAGGATGATGCTGACCTGCGTGATGTGGGGTTGTGGTGTCGGGGATTGAGCGGGGGGTCGGTCCTGGTGCAGCCCCCTGGGATGGCATCACCCCAACAGAGGGATCCTGCAGGATAAAGGCAGGGGAAGGGCTGATGGAGGGAGGCAGCTGCAGGCTGGGAGCGAGCACAGCTGGAGGAGAACATAGAAAAATCAGACGAAACGTTAGCAGCAATTTCCCCAATTTATTGAAAGGGATTGATTTCTGCACGTATGTCTACGCTAAGTCCCATCACAATGTATGTATACTCAAAGGGCACAGCTCTGGGTGCCAGGCAGACAGAGACCAAAGGAAGGTCCTATCAGCTGAACTACATCGACAGGGAATCAGTACAACACAGCCACGTCCTCTGCTGACCTCTGAGACCAAAATCTCCTCCCCCGAAATATTAAACACATCTTCAATACAAACACAGGTTTTATAATAATTATTATAAAGTCAGTTATAATATAGAATATTCCCAGCAAAAGGAAATAATTAATAATCATCATCTTCGAACGCCGCCCTCTTTCTGTTCAGCTTTATTTCTGCAGACAGGTTTAAAGCACATTGAAAAATAAATAGAGATGGGAGCACACACACAGCACTCGTACTACGCAGAACTAAAAACGAAGGCAGGAAACCCAAAACACAACGCAGGGCAACTGAAACTTACAGAGAACCACTCGGTATGGCTTTCGTAGGAGTCACAGAATGAGATAAAATAAGGTCATCTCGTTTGGAATATTGCAAGGATTCCAGTTTTTGCATTTGCATGGAGTTCCCTTCCTAACAGGGCAGTGAAGCTCTGGCACCATGGATCAGAGGGCTCTGTTTGGTACACAGAGCGCATCCCCCATAGGGGAGTGGTGCTGGATGATAATGCTAACACACTATGTTAGCTTTTCTGTGGAGCTTTCTTTTTTAATTCATTTTTTACCTCTTTTTTTTTTGCATCCTCAACTCTGAGAGTGCACCCAATTGGTGCTGCTAGGCTCAATGTCCAAAAAGGAAAGGAAGGAAAAATGGGAAACGTTTCCAAATACGAAGCAAAGCTGAGGTCACCCCGGGCTTTGGGGGAGGATGGGGGGCTCCCAGCTCTTGTGGTGTGGGATGGAATGTCACAGAAAAAAGGGGGCAGGGGTTGGGTGTACAGGTTCTGTTTTTAAATAGACTTTACATATAAAAGCAAAGCTACAGCCATCTGTAAGTACTGTTTGCATTTGTCTACACAGAAGTGGGGGCTGTGAGACCCCTCCTATGTACAGGGCCGACAATAAATACAGATCTGTGGGAGCTGAGAGCTGCCTGGCACGGGGCTGGGGCAGCTCTGGGGCCTTGAGGACAGTTGTGAAGGCTGATGGTAGAACACGGGGATTGCTTTTGTCTGTTCAAACACGGCAGTGGGGCTCAACGTGGAGCTACAATGCAAAATGAAGGTTTGTACAGCTCAATGAAAACGTTTCTGCACGACCCCCCCACTGCAGCTCTATGCACACAGGGATGAGCACTGATGGCAGCAGTTGGACGCATGCACCCAATTCCCAACGTGCACCAACACCAACAGAAATGCACACAGACGTCTGCATGGAACTGCAGAGAGCAGTGCTGGCAGCCAGCAGCTCCGACCCCGAGGGATTGGTTGGGGTGATGGTACAACAAACCCTATTTTCTTGCCGAGCAGAACCATGCTTCCATTGAAACCAACACCTGGAAGAACCTCCCTCCCCACCGAGATTGCCTTTCCCACCATTGGAGGATAATAAATAGCACCTTGGAGTCATTTGGCTTTCGGCACCAGGTTGTCCTTTGTGGCAGGTTTCAAAGAGCGTCATCACAGCGTAGAAAATTGCTCCGTAGCGAGGAAAGAGTGAGTTCTTCAGCTTTTTCGGGTTGTTTTTTTTTTTTGCCTTGTTTTTTTAAAAAAAGCACCAGAAGCAAAGAGGTGAAAGGTAACACAGACTTCTTCTCGCCAGTAAGACCCTCCAGTGCACTGCGTCGTCATTTCCTTGGGATTGGAAGAAGGCAGCGATGCTCGATATGGACACGGAGCATCCAACCACTTGGAGACACCCAAACCTTTCCGAGACACGCCAGGAGAGAAACCTGGTTCTCATAAAAACATTTTATTTGCAAATTTACATGAAACCAGTGCAGCTGAGATTGAAGGTTTCCTTAATAGCTTTCACACCTACCAACGATGGACTGAAGCCCACCCAGGTGAGATCCCAGCAGGATTTTGGGTCTCCTCACCTCGGTGTCCCGTGTTTCACAGTTCATCCTAAAGGTCTTGCTTCTCCTACCGTTTGCATATATTTGTGAGAAAGGCAGCTGAGCAAAGGGAGAAAAGTGAAAATATCTGTGGAAAACGCCGACAGGTAGACAATTCCCTGTGTCCTTATAGCAAAGAGTTCATGAAAATGCCAGCACCCATCGGTGGGCATGGAGACGCAAGGCTGGAAGACAGGACACGGGTACGACGCCACTGGGTCCTAGAAATGCCATGATCTTTTTTGATGGTGATCCTTTTGGAAGCTAAAAATCTACTTTTATGACAAGAATTGTAAGGCTGCAATCCCACTTGCCTTTTGATCTATTTGGCTCGGTAAAAAAAAACAATAAAAACCCTCTTTAAATAACTTGCAAAAGGCCTGCATCATTAGGGGAAGCCCTCGGAAACGTGCACCCATTCGTTCCCACCACCTTTAGCTTTGCAATTCCACAGCTGCAGGGATGTTAATACATAGAAAAGGTGTTAACCACCACCCAAAACCTACTTCGGACACAACATCTCCTGGAGCTCAATGCAGGGTGGGACGGGGGCACGTGCCCATAGGATCCCCATGCAGGATTGAGGAGGAACAGCAGGCAGCGAGGCCGTGTTGCTAACACACATCCAAGTGGAACAGAGTAGGACTCGTTTAGAAAACACAAATAGTTTTGCACACGTGGACGACAACAAGGCTATGTAGTTTTTCCAACATACTCCTTCCTCCCCTGCCCTCCCTCCCCCTACAAACAACAGAACGTGACAAAAGGATCCCTAAGAAATCCAGGTAAAATCCTTGTCGTTCTCCCCAGAGTTCTCCTGCGAGGAGTCGACGTCTTTGTCATCATCCAAAATCACGTCGTCGTGCGCCATGCCCACATCATCCTTCCATTTGATGTCATCGTCGTCTCCCATCTCCTCATCTCCCTCTACCTTGATGTCATCCGGGTCTTCCATGTAGGACCCCTCCCCAGGGTACAGCTCCTCGGGGGACCCCTCGGCCCCGCTGGGCTCCAGGTGCCCGGCCATGCTGCGCCCCGAGCAGTCGGCGCAGACGCCGTGCCGGCGGGAGCCGTGCTTGATGCCCACGCTGGCTGCAGACATGAACACCCGGTTGCACACCTTGCAGACGTACTTCTTGTCCTTGCTGTGCACCTGGGAAAGGGGATGAGCAGAAGGGTTAACGGTGACGGAGCTGGACTGAGGGCTGTGTGAGGGGTGCTCAGCTGCCTTCTGCTAACCAAGACCGCCACGGCTTTCATTGTGCAACTTAAACCCGTCACAGTTAATTCTACTCAGTAATGCTGTAATAAAATGGGAAATCATATAATCACAGAATGGTTGGGTTGGAAGGGACCTTAAAGCCCACCCAGCTTCAATTGCTACCATGGACAGGGGCAGCTCCCATAGACCAGGCTGCACAGGGCCATGGGCCCCTCCAAGGATGAGGCACCCATAGTTCTGTGCCAGATCTTCACTGCCCTTGGAGTGAAGAATTTCCACCTAGAGCTAGATCTCCCCTCTCTTAGTCTAAAATCATTCTCCCTTGTCCTATCACTATCATGCCCTCTAGTTCTCAAAATCCTTTTGAAAATGCCTATGATCAAACTAGGAATATTTGAGAGGAACTTCCAGCTTGCAGCCACTCGGGATGCTTCAAGCAGAGCAGGAAGGAAGCTCTGCACACACAGAGCCATCACCTCCAACCAGAGCTGGATACCAGAGCTGGATAGCCCCGGGCAGCACTTCCTGCCTGCTCCTGCAGCCGGGAAGCACCGCTTACACCCTGTGACCACACAGAGGCACCATCCGAGATGCAAAGACTTCAAGAAGAAAACCCTGTGTTTATTTCGACTGTCTGACTCAAAGAAAACAGACATTTCTATTGAATTTACATTTTATATGAAGGCTATAAAAAAAATCTTTTTGATCTGAGCTAAACACGAAACTAAAATAGCCCCTTTTGTCTTTAGTTCTCAATTGAGGAACTGAAAGAAAAGAAAGTTTTTTTGTGTGCTAAACCTGTTTCCTTTTTCTATGTTATTTTTATACAATATTTTCCCTTGATGCCTATCAGCACTCATCTCTGCAGATTTACCAGAGAGCTGACAATTAAGCCCAAAATACTGTACATAATGGAAATAAGATTACCAGACCAGCAAAGCACATGATCTCAGATGTTCAGTTTGCCACAAGCATTACCCCTTTGGTAGATGAAGATCTTGGTGCCATTTGGATATAATCATAATCACAGAATAAGAAAATGCCCCTTTTCACAGCTCCCTTTCAGAAGGAGCACTTTGGACAGCAGGACTGCCTGGAGTCTCACTGCAACACCCCTTGGGGAGATACTTCCCATCCAAACTCAGGCAGAATTAAACTTTGTTGTGTGCTCCCCAGAACAAACAAGCAAACAAACAAACAAACAAACAAACCTAAACAAAACAAATGTCTTTTTTTTTTCCTTCAGTGCACACCTTGGTGTCATAAATGACACCAGTCATTTATGGCTGACTGGAATAAAAACAAAGTGCTACTGTCAGCATTGCACTTTTTTGTTGTTGTTGTTCAGGAATTTTTCCTGGTACTAAAAATTTGTACCCAGCTGGTATTTTCTATCTAGCTTAACTCCCTACATGAAGATGGTCTGAGGGAGAGATTTGGATAGAAACTCCTCTTCTGTATGGATTCACATTCTGATTCTGTTTTCATCTCCCCACACGTATAATAATAAAGTGAACCTGACCTGCAAGCTCCAAGCACCAAGTCAGTGACCAAGAATGATTCCAGCAGAAGAAATGGAGACCTAACTCAATTTGCAGATCACCTCAATTCCACTCCTGAAGTATATAATCAGTACAGCCTGTGGGCTGGGTTGCTGGGAAGGAGCACTGCAGAGAAGGACCCAGGTGTTCTGGTGGCCAATTGGGTGGCCAATGGTTGACCACGAGCTAGCAGTGTGCCCTGGTGGTCAACAAGGCCAACGGCACCCTGCCATGTATTAAAAAGAGTGTGGTCAGGAGGGCGTTCTGTGCCACCTGCTCTGGGGAACCTGCTTTGGATGATGTCCAGAGGTCCCTTCCAACCCCTCCAGTTCTGTGACTGTAATCTTTACACTGAACACAGCCCCCAGCCCTTACCAGTGTGTGCCTCTTCATGTGCTCCCGACGCGTGAACTTCTTCCCACAGATCTCACAGGGGTAAGGCCGCTCTCCCGTGTGGGACCGCATGTGTCTCT
This sequence comes from Chrysolophus pictus, assembly GCA_037305975.1. Lineage (NCBI taxonomy): Eukaryota > Metazoa > Chordata > Aves > Galliformes > Phasianidae > Chrysolophus > Chrysolophus pictus. Next base: position 4,426,192 of record CM074595.1, read on the forward strand.
TCAGGATGCACTGGTGCATGGCAGAGAAGCTGCAGTATGGGCACTTGAATTTCTTCCTGATCACTGTGAACTCGTTGACTGTAAGAAAGCAAGCGAAACGAACAGATTACTTTCAGAATGTCCCCTCATGGTTGGTGTTCTGGTTCAGCGTTTCCTTGTTAGATCAGATCACTGTGAAATCACACTCTCACCCCTTCACCACCTGCAATTTTCTAAATCCATGTCCTTATACCATATTATTAATATCCATTGTAGCTGAGGGCTTTGCCTTCATCACAGCAGCTTTTGAATGAGGCAGAACGCAAACACTGAGCAGCCCAACACACACTGCCTAATGCTGGGTAAGGAGCAAACACAGCAGGTTGGCAACCTGTGGAAATTCTGATTTACTGTAGGGAATCATCCTAAATACCGGTATCTAAAACCCCAACGCTTGTTTGCAGAGCACCAGCCAGCAGAACCCAGCAGCAGCACCACACTGAGCTGATATTTGGGGGCTGTAAGCAAGTCCCATGTGTGTGCTCCAGTGCTACTTCAGTGGAAGTGCAATGACTACAGCTTATCCAGCAGAAACAAGAAGTCAGGACTATCCATGCACCATTATCCAGCTTCCAACCAGTGCTACCACAGAGCACAGATACAGAAATACAGAGGAATGCATCATACCAAACTACAGCATGGCCCTGGTGAGCCTCCTTACAAGCCAGCTCTACAAGTCTAAGACTTTGATGGTCTTTCTCCTCCCCCCCAAATCACATTATACCGAACTGGAAAATGATGAAATTTTATTTGAAGTCATTCTGACATTGTTGATTCTGTTCTTCTTGTCATCTCCTTAGGAATGCACAGACAGCAGGCTCGGGGGACGCATCCAGCACTGACAGCCCAGGGGTCCAATTTGCCAGCAGAATGCACACAGCAGCTGTGTTGGTATTTCCTCCTCCAAACACAATGAAAGTGCATATGCAAAATGCAGCAGGTGGAAACAGAGTGTTTGCTATTCCCCGAGGACATCCACCCACTGTAAATTTGGGATAGACCATCCGCACAGATATGCCTTTAAATCTCTAAAATTCTTACAATGCTATTGCTTCCTATTCATATGTTAATTTTCACCCATTTTTGTCCTAATTATCACCGTTTCTCAAAGCAATCTATCGTTTACATAACAAGGAAGGAAGAAAAAAAGAAAGCAAATTGTAGTTAATCATCATAAGTACACTGTATCATGTGTGCTAGTGGACTTTTATAAATGACAGTGTGTAGGAAAGCAGAGGGAATAAGGCACACACCTGCCCTATAGGCGTGTAACACATGGAGCACTCGGCAGTGTTTCTGGGTGCTCGCTGAGATGCTCTGTCCTACAGCAGATTTGACATACTGTGTGTAATTACCAGAGGCAAGGAGCCCACTTTCTCCTGCAGGAGAAGTCTTACAGAAGGTTCAGAGATGGCACAAAGCTATTTGTGACAGATATGTTTCCGGTCTGATCTTGTAACCATTCGCGTTACAACAGCCACAAAAAACATGTGTACTCCCCAGGATTGCTATAAACCCACTGCCTGGGAGTCCAGACAGGGGAGGTGGGCTGTAAGCTGATAGAGCAGAGGCAGCAGAGGATGCAATGCACAATTCTCACTCCACTCTGCAGCACGGCATGGCACAGCCCACTGGTACACCCGAGCAGCTTGCTTTACCCCACTTCAGAAAGAACCAACCCAGAGGTACCTGCAACCAGGGCCAGGATTACACAGCCAAGCACTTTGGAGAAGGAAATGCTGCAAAGACCTCCACATCCTCCACCAGCAGATTGTACCTCAATGACCAGATGCCCTCTGGGGTTTACCACGAATATCAATCATCATTTTATGGCTGAGCTACCACAAAAGCTTATGAGGCAGCTGCAAGGCTCAGGTGCCAGCCCACATCGGCAGCACGCTGCTCTCACAGCAGTCCTGGACACGCACAGCTTGGTTGTGCAACCATAGCAGTGCCACAGAATCACAGAATCATTGAAGTTGGAAAAGAGCTCTGAGATGCCCAAGTTCAACCAAACCCACCTCACCGTGCCCACTGACCACATTCCTCAGTGCCACATCTCCACAGCTCTGGAACACCTCCAGAGACAGAGATCCCACCACCCCCTGGGCAGCTGTGCCACTGCATCACTGCTCTTTGGCAGCCTTAGTTTTAATGAACTAATTGTCACCATAGAGACAAATATTTAGTTTTGGATCTTTTTTACACACCTGAAAAATAACAGCACTGTTGGAAAAATAACCATATCAGAAGAGTTTTCTATGCAAACCCAATGGGTGATACCCTATGGAAGACCTCCGAGCTGAAGGCAGGAAGGCAAAGTGAAATACCACTGAAACTGCAGCTGGAGCCAAAGAGCTGGCAGACTGCAAGGATATAGATCCATGCTGAATAAAGCTCTCAAACAATCTGTGTGTGTTTTCATATGCAGTTACAACCTACCAGTAGTTGATTCTGCCAATATTTTTAATTAAGAAACTCTCCATTGGACGATCAGATATTGTCCATCAGGAGCATACATGTCAGTATGACACACGTGTCACACCACATCCACAGGGACTGTGACGGGGTTTTCAACACCACCTTCTGTTCCTTGGACACAGCAGACTTGAGACTGATATTACAGTGGGATAACATTTGCATACAGACACACAGAGAACCAGCAGGAAATGCCTCTATCCCCACGTGAACAGAACTCTCACTGCAATCCTCTGCTGTTGCACAGTCCTGATGTGCTGCTCCCACGTTTCCAGGTGAAACCCATTTTGGTCACAACTTTCTCCTCTTGCTCAGCTTTTCCCTACCTCACCTTTCTGCTTAGTGAAGAGCAAAGTAAACCACGAGGCAACTAATGAGCTGATAGAAAGAACAAGAAAAGCCAACGCGCTATGAACTAGACACAGCACCAAAGAAGCTGATGAGAACAACTGCACTTAACTATGCTGCTTTGATTTAACAGCTGCTATTAAATGGCTTTGCAAGTAAATGTATGGGAAAAGACATTTAGTGTTTTTTTTTAATAAATGATTTCATGTCACAAAACATGAGTTACAGTAGGATTTCCACCTTTCACTAACAACCACTCCTGGTTTTCTATGTGCACCACTGCTGAGACCTTCTACACAAGTCCTTCTCAAGTTCCAAAGCATACATTCATCTTGGCTAACATAAACTATATTAAATAAATTAGCTGGAAAATTTGCACAACCGCAGAAAGCCCCAGCCATACCCAGGTATACTTTCTAAGAACTTCTAAAAACTCAAAAATGATATCAAGTATTAAAATATACCAACGCTGTGGCAATTTTCAAGCCCCAAATAGCATTTTGCCTTTCCTACAGATGACACAGAACCCCAGACCTGACAACACCTCACAATGCTGAGCAGCCCCACACTCCCACAGCTCCTCATTTCAAGCTGAAAAACCCTGAAATGCTCAAATTGTACCACGGGCAGAGCATGGCACCAGAACACTGAACTCTGCCATTAATTCCACTAACATGCTCACAGGCTTAGGGATGTTATTTTCTCAGGAAAACATCACCGTTTCTTTTATAAAGCACTTTGAGATCCACTGATGCATAAAGTTAAGTACACCGGATATCATACCACTAAGGCATCCAAAGTGCCATGATGTAGACTGACCAAGGATATATGCACACCAGAATCGCACCATGGTGCAGTTACATGGTGTCTGGCACCAGCACCCAACCTGGTCAGTTTCGAGGAGTTACTCTACAACCTCATGTAAGGAAACCATTTGTTTTCCTAGCTCAGAAGCAAGGCCCAGCACACACAGCGGCCGGGCAGCACACCTTGGCATGGCGAGCGAGGTTCTTCTGTGTGCCCAAGCCCTTGCCACAGAGGAGACACACAAAAGCGCGCTCGATCGAGTGCACAGACACAAGGTGCTGGGTTAAGTCTGTCTTGTCACGAAATGGCTTGGTGCAGCTAGGACATTGCATCTTCTTACAGTTGAAGTGGATGGTCTTCTCGTGGCGGTCCATGTTGGACTTGAGTGTGAAGCTGGCTGGGCACTGGGCGCACTGGAAGCGGCTGGGAGGCACGGTGCCCAGCAGGCCGGGCCGTGTACGGGCATCCAGAGGGAGCAGCAGGGAGAGGGCAGCCTCGTGCTGGTAGATGTGCCCGTGGATGTGCTCCTGCAGCTCCTCGGCACGCTCAAAGACCCTCCTGCAGAAGCCGCAGGTCAGTCCCTTGGGCAGGGCTGGGTCTGGGAATAGGCTGTCGTGGGTTACGTCCGTGTCTTCTGACCTCAAACACGCATCTGAAATAGAAACAGACACACATGTGTACAAATCACTGCTGTTGGGTTAAAATAAAGGTTGTTTCTTAAAGCATTTTTACTCTTTGCTTACCTGAGTCAGAGTTATCAAATGGCCAAAGTGCCAGAAACCCATCGTAAGCAGCCTGCGAACGGAAAGCACGCTCAGGTTATGGCATGCCCATAAAGCACCCATCCTCAGTGCTCAGCACCAGCTGGGTGGAACGAGTTGGTCTGTAAGGCTGTTCTGTCATTCCGTGATGTGATCGGGCCCCATGCTCACAGCTCACCACTTGTCCTGCCCACATCACCACCCGTACAAAGCTCCCTTTGTCACAGCGAGGTCACCAGGCAGTGCTCTGCAGGGCTGCTGGTTAGGGCAGCCACCAGTGTGCCTATTTCAAGCAGTAACTGAGTTCTTGGTGTCCCTCAGCACCTGTAGCCCGCACTCAGACCAGTAGCAAATCCAGGGCACACTGCCACCAAATACAAAAGAAGTGGAAAATTTTCCCTTTGCCCCACGCAGCTGCCTTTCTTTCCACGTAGCAAAGCCCATGCAAAACTCGCTTCCCCTTACGCAACGCTCCCTGGCATTGCTAATCCACGTTATAAATAAAAGCTGATTTTTTTCCTGTTTGCAGTGTGGCAGATGGTGGCCCAGCACGGGGCCACGCGGCAGGGCTGCAGGCTGAACCCCCAGCTCCTGTGCTCTGCTCTGCATGGGGAAAGCTGGGCTGCCACCACATGGGTAGTGCCAAACTACAGAAACTGAGAAATGCTTCAGAAAGGTATGAGTGCCCCATCACTGGAGGTGCCTGAGGATGGGCTGCACAGGGCCCTGGGCAGGCTGAGCTGGTGGGGGGCAACCAGCCCACGCAAGGGTTGAGAGGGCTGTAAGGTCCCTTCCAACCCAACCATAACGTGGTTCTACAATCTTTAAGAATCATTCCAACTCAATTATTCTGTTATCCTATGGCAATTTGCTTCTAACTCTATTTAGATCATTGCAAGAAGCTCATATTCAAACCACCAGAAATGGGCAGCAGAGAACTGGGAGCTCAGCTACCTTTGCGCCATTATTAATGGAAAAGTATGAATAGCTTTTAGAATGCACACTGAGGTTAGGAAGAAGGTGGGATATAAGGACAACTCTGACCCTAACAGACCTCTAGTTTTAAAATGACCTCTATTTATTTAGAACACCTAAGACACTGGTGATATATTGGCCTCTTGCCATAATCTAAGGGGCCAGGGTCACCATCCCTGGAGGTGTTCAAGCACATGGAGATGTGGCACTGAGGGACGAGGTCAGTGGACATGGTGGGATGCTTTGGGGTTGGACTTGGGGATCTTGGAGCTCTTTTCCAACCTTTACGATTCTGTGCTTCTATGCTACGGTCTTTCAAAGCACTCCTGACTGGAGATAACTGGATTCAACTGACATCTTTTCCTTTCTCCCCATGATCTTACCTGGATGGAGGAAGGCAGCTCTCCTTTCGCGGTGGCTTCTGGTGACATGTCACCAGAGGAGCAGCTGGCGGGGGGGCTCTGAGTGGCAAGGTGTGCTGCAGGCAGCGGGGGGGACGCAGCTTCCACTTTGCCATCACATTCGCCCCTGGAACGACTCCAGTTGGTGCCAGGCCCTGGAGAACACAGGAAACGAATCTCACCTGCGTGCACCAGCAGCAGCTCAGAGCAGGGACGGGCAGAGACCTCCTGGCACTGGGGGCTCTGCTGGCGGATGGACGCAGCTCTCATGGAGCACCACTGCCAGCACAGCATTGGGAGCTTCACAGAACGCACACACAAGTGTGGGTGTAACTGAGGTTTCTTGGAAATGGACGTCGGAGCTTTGGAGCTCAAAATTTGAGCTTATTTAACACAGCCTTGATCTCAAAGTGCTTTATAAAAGATGGAAAAATATAGATATATATGGCTTTGACACTATTCCTAGCAAGCAGGAAGTTCCAACAGTTGTACAAAGCGATTCAATCACACCCGACAGTTGTTCCTCTCCAAAATCCTGCTGTAGTTGAGCAGGAAACCCTTGCTGGTGTGATGGAAGCAGAGCACAGCCACCCACTGCCCCTAAGCAGCCAACAGTATACAACATCCCCAGAGCTACACCAATAAAGAGAAACCCATACAGAAAAGAGATCTGTATAACGAAAACCAGTGTGCATTACAACCAGCTGACCAGCAGCCAACACCTTGACTGTACCATGGTAATGATGCATTGGGCTGGTCTTTTCTTTATTATTATTTTTTCGGATGAGCAAGTAGGTAGAGTCAGAAGCAAACACTGCATAGAAGCAAATTCATATTTAAAGCATTATGCCCTAAAGGATTTTCATTTCTAATACAGAAGTGCACGAACAGAACTTCTGCGCACACAAGAGTTGCTCTCCTTAATGCAGCAGTGAACAGCAGAGCTGATGCTGTGCTGGAGCACAATGCCCTCATCTGGGTCACAACGTGGTATTCAAGCAAAACTGCACAAAGGTTTCTAAATCAGAACAATCCCAAACTTTTATTATTATTAAATAAATCAGCTCTCAAACAACACAACACAACGGCACCAGCGTGATTTTTTAAACAATCACTGATGTTTATTTGGGTTTAACTAGTGTAAATAAGACAAGAGGAGAAACCCACATGAATGACCCACCCTTTGTACGTGAGAAATGAATTTGTTTTGTCCCATTCTGACCAGTATGGTGAGAAACCATCTTCCCTTACAAATTTCCATTCGTTGAATTTTAATGCAAAGTATTTTCACTTTTAAATAGGGAATGAAGTGCTTCCCTTTTGCCAGCTCTGCACAGGGATGCACTGGGTTAGCAGTGTTATGTGAGCACGGCGTTCCCTGGCAGCTGGACAGCATGCTGCTGTGGGAAACAGAGAGGAAAGGTTATCACATCTCATCTACAATTACACTCATTCTCCCCAAAATCTTGTTTTCCCTCCGTTTTAAAATTCCACACCAAACTGAATACCTTTAACTCCCATTTGGGAAACTGACTGCTGTGCAAAATGTATTCCTTTAACACATTGTGCAAGTATAAATTATTGGCCCCAAAGAACTGCTAACTAAAAATAAAGCATTAGCTGGTTTGCCCAAAAGAAAAGAGCTCTGTGTGCCATGCAATCGCTCGGACAACAAGCTCCATAGGAATTGCTTCTATAAACAGTTTCAGTTGCAAGAGGGTAAACAGGAAAAGCCAAACTTAGAGCCACAAAGCAGCGTGCAATGTACTGCTCTGGAGGGTGGGAGCTGCTCCTAGGGGCAGCCCAACCCAACCACCCCCAATCTGAAACGCTTCCTTTTAGAAGAAAAAACAAAACTAAGAATAACGAGAAAACAAAGATGTAAATTAACCAACTTACTCCCTAAAGTGTATTAAAATTCTCATTCTTTGGATAATACTTGGCAAAAACATCTAAAAGCATCCAACCAAAGCCTTTGAGATTTTGTAGCTGTGGTGTAACTACACGTAACAATGCTACCAAAGTTCAGCACTGTCCCACCAAGGAGCTCCAGCACTGCTGAAGCTGGAAAGTGGCGAAGAATAACCAGCAGCCCCAAAAGCATGTAAAGAAAGGGAAAGCTGAACCTCTTACAGCATCTCATCAGAAGAACAGCCCCAAACCAAGCCATGCAGGTTCAGTAACCAGCAATATCCAAGAAGACATTGGTGCTCCCATAAATAACTCACGTATTTCTTCCTCCAAAACCTCTTCATTCAGGTTTCTGACTGCACAGTAGCAGTCAATCTCAAGCACGTGCCATGAACATCACAAACTCAGCCACCCACTCAACCATTCATCCATCCAACCACCCATCCAGCCAAACAACCACCCAGCCATTCACGCAGCCATCCATCCAGTCACCCTATCAGTCACCCAACCTTCCATCCATCCACCCACCCAACCAAGCACACAGCTTTTCATCCAGCCACTCAACCATGCAGCCAACCACCCATTCAAGCCACCCCGACAACGAGATACAGGAACTTTCCCTCCTGCTTTTAAGTGAGTTTGAGTTGGTTGACTTCAGAAACGCTGTACCTCAGCCTGTCTGTAGCACAGCAGTACAGTAATGCTCCTTTTGATGCAGACAAAATCGCTCCTCACATCCTGTGCCTCATTTTCCATTTACTGAACGTTAAGTAATTTCACACCTCATATACTGGAACAATATACAGTGAATTAGGAAAAAAAAAAGAACACGAGTAAAATGAAAACCTTGGGATATCCTCTATTAATTTTTACAGCAGCGTGAACTACGTGGAAGTAAAATTCAAACTTGAAATGTACGGAGTAACTTTTGGGATTTATGTCCCCTTAGGAGCAGCCCATCAGCACGTTCAGCGCGCATCGTGTGCTCCTCTGGTCTGCACCACAACTGAGGCTGTTCCTCCAGAAATGAAAAACCAGTGTTGAAGCTGCCGTGTGAGTCAGCTCCTCAGTGCGTCAGCGCGTAGGAAAACACAGAGACAACGCAGTGAGAGCAGTTAAGATCAGAAATAGGTTTTTTTAAACTCAGGAGAGATTAATCACTTAAAAGTTCTGGAGATTGGTGTGCTTGCTTTTCCAGTCAGACAGATGAAGATGGCCGCATACAGTGCTAGTTTGGGTATTTAAAAAAGAACCTCATTCGTTGTGCTCCTGCTCCCCTCCCTTTTTTTCGGGAGGGTATATAACCCATATGACTCAATATCCTCAAACTGTGTCTGACAAAAAGCACCAGAAACACCCCCAAAGCAAGCACCAACCCAGTCTGTGTTTTAGGATTGCTATACTCTTATCATTTGCTTTACTGTCATATTGTATTCAAGAAGGACCACTTAAAAAACAAGACAGTGGCATCAGAACAACTTCAAGTGATTAAAAGAAGTAGATGTCTATGATCTGAATAATGTAAGAAATGAAAAAAAAAAGCCCTGAACCAGCTGCAGCCGTATCGACTGCTGCCATAGAGCTGCAGGCACAGCCAGCAGTTCATCCCTTTGTCTTAAGCAATTTCACTTACAGAAAGATGAGATAATTAATGCTGAGGTGAATGGAATCCAAGTACCAATAAAGGGACCGGAAACCACGGAGTGGAGGGGACCCTCCTGAGTCCATTGGGATTCCTCCCACTTCTAAATCCATCCAGCTTTGTTGCAGACCCAGCTGGTTTCCTGCCAACGCCATGCCTGCACCAGAACCCCACTCCTCAGCTGGTGAGGGAATCTTTAACTTCTCATCCAAAGTTATGAGTGGTTTCGTGACTGGTTGGTACTCATTTATCTTTCAGCCAAGCAGTCCTTCAGCTTCTAAGGAAAACCTAAAACGCTCCAACCAAAAGCAAGATGACAGATGGAGAGCAGTCTCATTATCACTCCACTTCATCATGACAGAAGACGAAGCCACCGATTCCAGCTGCCATCAATCACAGCCCCCAGCACCGTGCATCGATCACAGCAGCCCTACAGCAGCCACACTCTGCACAACCCCACCACCAGCCCACAGGACGCCCAGCAGCAGCCTACCTTCAACCTTCTATGTCTGGCTTAATTGGAGACAGTCACTGAACTACTGCAGGAGTAACAGGAATGTTGCATTAGCAATTTCCCCCAGACATTTAAATGGCACAATAAGGTGCAAAACCTTTATTTTCTTTCTAAATTCAGACATGGGAAAGGAAAAGAGGTTCCAAGGCTGACATCGCGTAGTCCTGTTATTTCCCTTTATCATACACCCAAGCAATCATTGGAAGTTATCCTTTTCTTTATCACTGAGGAAAGTCAAAATACAACAGATATCTGAAGTGAACTTTCATGCCATTTAATTGGTCCATTTTCTCTGTATAGATTAAAACACTTTTTCTGCTGGAAGCTAACAAATAGTACTCAGGCACTCACAGCTCGCTCTGTGTTATGTCACATCCTATCTTCTGAAAGCATTATTAAAACAGAGCATTAATACCTTCTCTTCCTTTGCGCAGTAGAGAATCCACCTACTTTACAATAGCAACGAACAAAATACAGAAGTACACCAAGAAATGCGCTGAGCACAGACTGGTACAAGTCGGCTGTCCCCAACAAATCACCCACAGAGAGCCACTCATTGCACAAGTGTCACAGAACAATTAGTGGCTGCTCGTCGCTTACAGGTCCAGCCACAAACAGCAGAAAGTAAGGACTGCACGATCTACAAAACCAGAGCTGCTTTTATGAGAACAGGAGCAACATTCCGCTCTCAGCATGAGTCAGTTTGGGATTCAAACCATTTCCAGCTACAGAAGGACCCCAGCACTTCGTGCTTTGCTGGTAACCAGGGTTTTGCAAACAAGAACAACAGACGTTTGACAACAGGAGCTCCACGCACGCCCCACACTCCTTCCTCTCACAGAGTCAGCAGTCAGCATTAGAGTTGGATCAATACCAGACACAGGCTTCCAAATCTCACGGCAAGTGCGATTAAGCAGAGCTCAGTACCGGCTGCAAACACAACAACAGTAACAAACAGGACAGCGACCCGTGTTGTTTTTTCTTCTCGCCAACGCTTCCACTTCAAGCACCAATAGACAAACAACACAAACCCACAAACTTACGAGAGAGAGAGTGCGTGCCTTTGGGTAAGTACTCGAAGAGCAGGGAGCTGTCGTCGCCCAGCACGTCGGCCTTCAGCGCCAGCAAGCTGTTCTTGCTCATGAGTGCTGCGCGCAGGTTGGCGACGGTGGCAGCTTGCAGTGCATCCTCCCTGTCCAGGGGGGGCTGTGGCAGGTAGCTGCCCTCCCCAGCACCCAGCAGCTGCTCTTCCGTGTGTACAAATGGGTCCGGCCGCTCCCCCCGGCTGTCCGAGCTGCTGGGCTCTGCTGCTGTCACGTCAGTACCTGTGCAGGGAGAGATGCCATCAGCAGGATGCACTGGGTACACCTGATGTCCATCTGTGACCCCCAACCACACTGTGACCTTCCAGCGCTTCCCCTACTGAAAGTATTGAACAGCAAGAGTGAACAGCTTGTAATAGATTAAGAGTGATTTTTGATGTGAAGTAACTTTCTGCCGTATCTGTAGTCTTCACAAATCAAAAAGCTACCTACAAAAAAAAGTTGCTGTGCCGCTCATGGAGTGCTTCCAACACTGCAATTCCTCTGCCTGGCAGAAGCAGAGCATCTTCCTCCACCTGTGTTTGATTTCTCTAATCACACGCTATCAGCATTATCCCCTCCTAGCCAAATCAAAGAATCATTGCTTTGATTTTTATTTCTGGGTACATATTCCATATTACCACTGCAACTGAATACAACGTTAACAGGTACATGCATTTCTCCTACAAGACAATGAAGTTTGTTTTACAAACATTTCCATAGAAAGGGAAGTTACAAGAATTTAAAACACAACAGCTGCTCTAACAGAGGGTGAAGAAAGCAAATCGAACTGCACTGAAACGGGAACACATCAAAGCAGGGACAGCTTTGACTGGGAGCAGGGAGCTGAGAGCCCCATCCAGGCGTTTGCCAACCCCATGGGCAGCAGATCCCTCCCCTCCTCCTGTCCCATCTCAGAGCTGCCCATGGACATTACACAACGTGCTGCTGCTGGCTGCGCACGGACACTAATTGCTAAAACACACACAGATTAATTGCAACCACAACAATGCATTAAACGTTCCTCAAAAGCCAAGATTAGAGGCAAGTGGTGAAATAGAGGCTTTGGAGCTCCCAGTATTTATATCTGCAGTAACCTAATCAACTATGCACTTAGTGACATAAGCATCAAAACACTCTCTGTACACCCAAACCCAAAAAGTCATCCAGTTCCTCTCCCTGAGACTCCAAAACCATTCTCTCTGGGATACAGCTCCTTTTAATGGGATTGAGCCAAAGAATTACATGAATCAAAAGCATCCGTCCCTGCCCAGCAATCCAACCATGTCCTGGAGCTCTGCAGAAGCACACAAACCAAGACCTGGGCAGCACTGCAGCTCCCAGCCCTTGGCCATGTCCTGATCCACCCCCAGCCCCAGGGCTGCCCTGGGATTAGTGCTGAGCTTATTAGTCTCCTTAGCAATTAATTATTTGGTAGTTATTCTCTTACACCAGCCAGTGTTGAAGCTTTAGGAAAGCTTTATGAATCTGTTGACTTGGATTAATAATTCACTGATTTGGTTTTAAAAAAGCCAAAGAGGCATCCCTGAAACTTTGATATTAGCTTGTAAAGCTCATATTTACACACAAAAACCTAAGATAAAAAGGATCATTGGAAGCCCAAATACAGAAACCCACATGTGGGCACCACTACTGCCATTCAAAAAGAAGAGACGTTACTTGAAAGATAACTAAGCTCAGATCTTGTCACAAATCCAGGCATCAGAAAAGCAAAGGCAAGCCAGCCTACCAACTACAGTGCATCAGCATCAAGGTTGTCACTGTAAGGAATTCAACCTCGGGTAGTTTTCAGCTTTGAAACAAAGCTGTACTGCAGCTCTGCATGCAGCTCCTGGGGAAGGGCTGTGTGGAAACCAAGGTGATGTGATGTACCAACAGTACTTCTGCTGAAGGCAGCAGATCCCCAGGACTTAAGTTAGGGAACGCTCTGCCAGGCTGCAAGTCCTAAATGGCCTTCTTTCCCTCCAGCTTCACAAGGCAAGAGGCCATATTCCACTCCACCATTTTATAATTATGCACAGAAAAACACTTCCATCCCATAGAATCATGGAGATCTTCAAGACCGAGTCCAGCCATCAGCCCATCACCAGCCCTGGAAGCATCCAGGCTCTGTGGAGATGTGGCACTCAGTGGACACGGTGGGATGGGGCTGGGTTTGGGGATCCTGGAGCTCTTTTCCAACCCCAATGATTCTATTCTACGATTCAACATCCCACGTCATTTTCTCTTGAAGTGAAATGAAGGTTGGTGAGGGAGAAATAGTACAGAAGATGCTTTGTGTATTAAATGCAAGAATATTTTATACAGAGTATTTCAGTTACAACAATGTAAGTTACCCAATTATTCATACTGGGTCAAGCATGAATGCTGCAAATAACTTCCAACAGATAATTAAGCTTGCTATTTTAAGAGAAAGAGGAAAAAGACCAATTCCTTCCTCCTTTTGCTCCCACAGATGGCACTAACCAACATACTGACAGGCAGGTTACTCCTGGCGTGCCCGCTGACCCTGATGAAGTAAAACAGATGACCTCTCTGTTGGTTTATAGAGCTTCAGCTACTGCTTTTTCAGTGTTTAAGGTCCCTTGTGAAGGCTCTTTCTGCAGACAGACGACCAGCAGTGCTCTCCCTTCCACAGCCTCTCCTCACACACAGCATCCTCCAGCCCATCCCCACGGCCTCTGCAGTCCTGCAGCTGGAGATGGCCAGGCAGGGCCCTGTACCTTAGGTGTGCTCTCCCTTCCCTGCTCCTCACAGCACAGCCCAGGCACGTGCACTCCCAGGCTGCCTGGCACGAGTCTCCTGCTCAGCTTGCACCACCAGAACACATTTTCTGCAAAGCTGCTCTCTCGCTCGTTGGCTGCCAACCTGTGCTGATGCACGGGGTTATTCCGTGCCATGCACAGGACTTTGCATTTGTCCTTGTTGAATCCGTGCTGTTTCTGGCACCGTTGCATTCCAGCAAATCATTCCTCGCCGTCTGGTGCCATCCTACAGCGTGCTGAGGGTTTGCTCCATGCCACCAAGTCCTCGATGACCACAGGACGCAGCCCTGGAGCCACCTGTGCTCAATGTGGGCACCGTGCTTCCCTGGTGGCTCTGACACAGCTGGATGGCAGCTGGGGGGTGGGTGGCAAATGTCACTGTTTCCTTCACAATGTGACGAACAGAAAGGGCAGAGGGATGTGAGAGAAGAGATGCCAACACCAGCTTCCTCCGCCCCAAATGCTCATTCCTGCATCCCCTGCTGCTCCTTCAGTTGTACTCAAACATTTGCATAGTTGCAAAGTGAAATTGAGACAGGAACTGATGGACGTTAAAAATAGTCTAGTTTATTACAAAAAGTTTATTTTTAATGCCAGATCAGTTCCACAATCTGGTTCACTCCATGGTTGCACAGACATTTCCAGCAGAACAACTGCAGGAGAGCGTGGGGGTGGAAATGGAGCTCGAGGGGAAAGTGGGGCCACTGAAACTCAGCTTTCCTGCACTGGCCATTAACTCCTCCTGCTGCCAAGTGCTGACCTGAGAGAAGAGCTGGGTGAAATCAATGATGGTGTTCTAAGCTGTCCCACGGATCTGTATGGAGCATCTGGACACACCTCCGACATCTCAAACTTCAGGAATGACACTTCTTGCCCAGATCAAGGAAGATGCAGCTTGATCTCCTCATGTGCAAACGACACAAACCATTTGTAAACTCCTTTGTAGGCCTTTGAACACTGGCCTTTTCCTTCTGAGCAAAGACAACAGGAGCACCCGGGCCATCAGAAAAACGACAATCTTTTTACAGCTGCTAAAAATATCCCTCAAGTTTCTATTTCTGACAGCCCCGTGCCCAAGAACCATCCTTCACCACGCTGTCACAACGGACTGTTTGTCAGACAAAGCCCAGTGTTCTCAGGCAGTGTTTACAGAGAGAAATGATGCCACGACCCACAGCTGTTCTGCTCAGCAGCACTTTTACTAACACAGTAATGCACACACAGATATAATGCTCATCATGTTCCAAAGAAGCCCCAAATTCACAATTCAGGAACTACAGAGATACAGGTTCTAATGTGCAAAGCTTTTCCCTTCTGCAGAAGCACGACCTAAGTTTGCACTGACACATTCTAAAAGCACTGCTGTATCTGCAGCATTGTTTCCTTCAAAGCAATGGGCTGCAGGCAAATACCAGCTGGGAAACTCTCTTCATACCTCTGAGGATCTTAAAAAATATCATGTCTGAAATGATGGAAATGGTTAAATGGGGCAAGTTAATTCTTTCTGAAACTACTGCAATTGGAATACTGAAGTGGTCCTTGCATGTGACAGCATGCCAAATAATTGTATCTTCCAATCCTTCAGAACAAGTACTTATCTTCTGAAACAAGTGCCTGTAAGAAATCTTCTCCCCAAAAACACCCTGAACCAAAATCAAATCTGAGACCAACACGGCAAAATTAGTTTTCATTTTTGGTTCACTGCACCTAAAGAACGAATTCCTCCTCCGTGTGAACACAAAGGCACTGCTGCAAAGGCGAAAGTGAAAGTCCTGCGCAGACAGATGCTCACAAAGTGGGATCCAAAACGCTAAACCCTTCATTTCTCACTGCAGTAAAGAAGGGTGAAGCGGTACAGCTGTGAGGAGGCAGTCTGTGATCCTGGCACAGGAGCAGAACGTAGCGAGAAGGGCACTCAGCGGAGGGGAAGCACCTCTGATCTCGGGAGTTAAAGCAGATTAACAGAATCAGGGCTGCGACTGCAGGGAGGAGGAAGAGGAGGAGGAGAGCTCTGGAGCCCAGGGAACGTGGAGCGTGGGGTGGGGAGAGGAAATGGACACAGCTCAGAGCTAAAGCTGTGCAGGGTGGAACCATTTTGCAGCCAGGGTGTAGCCATGGGCAAGCAGCCGGGCTGAAAAGCACTGACTTTGGTCTCCAGATTTGAAAACAACCTGCACTAACCCTTTAATAACAGAGCTCAGAACTGTTATTCCCATGAAGGCTGCACCCCAATAATTCATTAGCTTGGTGCTGGCACTCCCCACAGCCTCTATGCAAAATGAGAGCCAGGCAGCACCACCAGGTAGCCCAGGGCATGAGAGCAGCAGCCTGTGGGCACCTCTTCTTTCCTTTCTACTATCAGCTCCTGAAGACAGTAAACTGTTCATAAGTAGTAAAGCCACAAGTTCTGCATTTTTGCAAAATCAAAAATCTTGTGAGTTTCAACAGCTGAACCCTGGGTACCAACACCACATTGAGTTCTTCCCCTGCTCACAGTATTGCAGGCCCTCATTCCATCACACGACCAGAACACTTGCCAAGTAGCACAGCAGAAACAACACCACTGGCACTGTCCAAAGGTGCTCAGTGCACAGACGTTTACAGTGCACATGCACACAGCCAGGACACCAAGTATAACATGAATACAACCAGAAGAGAAAAGCCTTCCCATTCTGCAGACTCCCATCACTCCAGATGAACACATCATCACATTCTGGGCAGGTGAGCAGACTGCTGTCCCATCGGAGCATCCCCTGATGTCCCGCAGCAACAGAAGATCCCTGCTCTGTGCTGGGATCAATGCATCACCCAGAAACGTGCCCAAGCTTCTCCTCCATGACAGAGGGCACCTGGGCAGAATCAAAGACTTGGATGGGAAACATCAGACCTATGAAGTCAGAAGGTGAAGCCCTGTGCACCCCTCCCATGAAGTTCACCACTCTAGGTAACGTAAAGCTCTTCTTACAGAATAGAGCATTTTCACTGATTTAAACAAAGTAAATGGAGAAGTTCCCAAGCTGCAGCGTCTTTAAAAATGACTGTTCTGTTTAGAGAATAATTAGTGTCATTTCACAGTCAATTGGCACAAAAAAAAAAAAAAAAAAAAAAAGAATCACTTACAGCTTTAGGGTGCAAACACTCAGAAGATGCGTGGGAGAACCTCCTTAGAAATAAATTCCTGATTCACAGCGACTGTGCTTGAAGTAACACGTTAATAAAACCATCAATGAATTCTTCCAGAAACACCCCACAAATGACAGTGCTCTCCATCATATGGAAAGGCAAAAGCAGCTCTGCTAGTGAGAGCTTTGAAAACACCACCAGCTCCGCAGCCAGGCCCTCTAGATGTGCCACCAACACAAGAAGTCCCAGCACTGAGTGCAAGTGAGCTGGCAGCTGTCTCCAAAGCAAAGTTTCAGTGGCTGCAGTGAACTTCCCTGCACCGTGTCACAAAGTGCTCCCTTATAGCTGCTGCCCCTCACTGAATTAAAAGCGTGATGCCACTGTCATTTGCAAGATGCACCTTCCAAAACGCTGCTCGCGTCCTGCTGAAATGCGGTGCTGCTTGCAAGGAAGACCAAGAGGTTATCTGGCACAACGTCAGGAGGAAGATGCTAACAGTGTAGTTTTAAGATTAACTCTCCTGAATTAGCTTTGTGCTGCCGGAATGTCTGTGCCAGTCCTCCAGCACAACAGCATTTTCAAAGGGTACCCAGGCTATCCCATATACAAAGTTAGCAGATCTCACAAGCAGCATCTTAAAATAACCAAACAGATCCAGAAAGATAAAGGAGCTTCAAAGAACACAGTTCGAGGTAACTCTTCTTCTTAGCATACTCACGAAAGAGCATTCTGCACCCACTTCCTCAGCACATGGCACCCTTTTGTCTCTGCTCTGTGCAGTGTGGCTGTGAAAGCTTCTAACTACAGGGTGCTGCAGTCTGCTTTATGGAGTACAGCCCAACTCTACCAAATTCAAACGCAACCTTAAGATGAAATTTAAAGAGTGAAGCACACATCCCCAGTACTAGTGACACAGCACAGACAATTGTCAGTATCTGTTTTTACACCAAAAATGTGCCATTTTTCTTCACGTCTTGGAGCTCAGTGTGGAGCACCCCTTGGCTGCTTTGGAGAGATAAGAACCAACAAGCAACCTGGGTGGAACCCAGCAGCTCTGCAACAGCAGAGAGCAGACTGCAGGAGGGCTGCTTCCACCTGCTGGAGATGGGGAATACTTGTGCAGTGTTCAGCAGACCCAGAGACCCTCCTGCCTGGAGAGAGGCAGTGGGACAGCGGTGTTTGGGCCAGCAGGGATGTTCTCTTGTTCTTTGCACACTTGTTCTCATCCTTCAGCAGCACACACGGGAGAATTCCATCTCTGCTCAATTCCCAGGCTGATGAGTACAGGGAAAACCAGGAGCTGAGGTTCAGCAGGGCCATTTCACAGAGCCCCACGCTGCTCTCAGAGCAGTGCCCAGGTGCTGCCAACACACACAGCCCCGTGCTGCCTCAGTCCTGGCACTCCGCTCACCTCACATTCAGTTTTTCCCTTTGCTCAACCAGGACAAGTGGAATATTGAAGCAATTCCCCCAGCCACCAGCACTCAGCTTGCCCTTTTCCATCTTCACAAACACCTCTCTCATTGGAAACTGCATTTAGGACAAGATTTGCAACAACCTTATGGGCTGTGCCCGTTACCATGCTGGCTCAGCACTGCACTGAGTCAACACCAGGAGCTGCCTTCCTCTCATCTGCAAACAGCTGTAAAGAAAAGGGCACTTCCTCAATTCCCTGACAATTAGAACTTTAATGATGCAGACATCATTCAGCTTCCAGTAACACAATCTCCTACTCTTGGCACTCTTTTCAAAAGCACAACTTGAAGAACATTCCATTTATAAGCAGCTTGCTAAGATCAGTGCTGCAGTTCTCCTTCTGCATGGTTTGCCTCAAATACCTGTCCCAAGCCCACGCACCTCACAGAAATACAAGTGTTTGAGTTGGTTTTAAGGGATGCAGTGAAAATGAAAAATATTTGAGTGCCAATTGCATTCCAGGCACTCCACATTGAGCCTCTGCTCCAAACAACCCTAGAACACGTGCACTGTAAAGCCAGGATTCATCATAAATCACTGTTATCTTAAGTTATCTCGCATTTTTCTTCTAACTGAAGTTGTTTAGATTTTATCATCAGCCAATTAGAATAATTACACGCAAGCCTACTGCAGTAGATAACTGTAAAATGTAATACTTCTGAAGATATCTGCAGAGTTACCCATTCATTTAAATGTCAATGAAAGACACATTCAAGCTTCAGTATGCAAGCAACTTACACATCCTTTTTCAGCCCATAAAGACTATTCAGACTTTCAGTACTGTTTATATTGCTTTTTTCACCTGAATTCGACAACAGAGGCATATATAATCTCACCAACCCCTCTTGGATTCTGGTATGCAATGAAGCATAGGCTAACCCCTATCACAGGCTGAATTCCTCAAGTCAGCCTAAGGGAGCTCAATGCCACACTCTCTTTAAAGTCCCTAGGGAAAAAACACCAAACCCGACATCACCAGCAGCTCTGGATCTATTAATTGCCCGTGGTTAGTGAAGCAAGCAGGACAGCCATCTTAGCTTTAAACAGAAAAGATTGTACCATAAACAGATGCAATCGACTCAACTTTTCTCATGACAGCCATGAAAGCAGAATGACTTACTTGGGTCTCGACTGCTGTATGGCCATCCTGAGGCAGGTAAAAAAGATGGCATTGGAGAACTTGCTCTGCTGTCATCCTCTACTTGCTGTGTAATGTGACGCACAGTTTCTTTATTTTTCCTGTTCTTCCTTCGCCCTGTGGGCTGCCAGCCATCCCCTACTCCTTGTTCTGAGAAAGCGTTCTGTATTGCACTATCCTTGGCAGAATGCAGTTCATTCCCTCCATAATGAGAGGGAGAAACCTGTTCCTCTTTGATACGTAAAGACCCATAGCCCATGTCACTAGACCAAAGAGACTGGGATGAAACGTCTTCGTGGCTGTCAGTTTTTGGTTCCGGATCCTCCTTCCCATAACTGCTCCCTCCTTCGTGGCAGCTGGCGATAGCAGAATCTCCTGAAGAGTTTGCTGGACTCGTCCTCCGAGCCAGCCACGGCGATATGCTCCTGCCAGCCACCACTGCTGAGATCAGAGCATCCGTGCTGCTGCTGGAGGGGGCTCCCAGCTCGTAGTCCACAAGGTCATCCGAGGCATCTGACTTGATGCTTATGTCGAGAGCTGCCTTGATGAAGTTGTGGCAGGCCTGCACGATATCCGTCATCTGCAGATAGCTGGCAGCAGACATCACCTCGATGACGTTCCTGCTGGTCAGCGCTAGGTGTGCAGAATACATGAAGTCAATGATTGCCTTAAAGCCTTGTGCAGTGACAATGTCTAAGTGGGTAACCGTGGCCTGGTCGGAGGTTTTCTGTACCTGGCAGTACAGCGTTTTGAAGTAGCGACTGCTCCCGAGCAAAACGTTTTTGTGAGCCTTGAAGATCTTCCCCTCCACGATGATGCAGACGTCGCAAAGGATGCCGTGCTGCCGCTGCTCGTTGAGCTCCCGAAGCAGGTGTCGGTAGTGGGAGGCAATCTCCATGTCTTCCTTTCGGTTATTCATCTGGAAGTCTTTGTGTTTCCTCTTCCACAAGTCCTGCAAGGAGAAGGAAATGACTGCGTATCAACATCCAAGTAAGTTCAGATCAATCCCAAACTGTACCACATTCAATAGCAGGTGCGTCTTGAACAAGCCCCGCAGAATGCAAGAGCTGCCCAGAAAGGGTCCACGTTTATGACATAGAATAGACTTCAAATAATTGTTGTTAAAAGGGACTAAACGTGAAGCTTGGTCCTACATCATCTCAAAATATCCCAGAGAAACGTTTCTTTACATTGTTACAGACTTGAAAGAAAACCTGTCTGGAGTTACTGGGGTAGAACAGCCACTGACTGTCACTGTTTGGGTTCATTACAATTTGGTTTGGATACAAGTCCAGCACATGAAACCATGCTGAAATCACTCTGAAACAAAATTTCCTCACGGAAAAAAGCATTATGAGAGCAGGAAGAGCTGAACTCCCCCGAGAGCACAAGCTGACTGAAAGCAGCTACTGCCCTTGCTGAGGGGCTATAAACACTGCTCTCAAATCAGAAAAGCAATAGGCAAAATCTGAGACTACAGATCACAACATTTCAAGTCCCCATCCAAACCAAACCAGCAACAGATCAGAGCTATGATATTAATTTCACTTGAAGCTCAACTAGTTACAAGCACAACTTTTTCAACTTTGCAGTAAAACCTGCTGTTTCCCTGGCTTTCCATCCCCAAGTTTTTCCCACCAGCCTAAGATGTTAGGTGAAAAAATGCTATAAATCATAGCTATTCTTCATAAGAGAGGTGCTCCAACCCTACAGAGGTGAGGGATAACTATTCCTTTCCTCCAAAAACTTGAATTTGTCCCAGTGTGAAGCTGATATTGAGGCCCACATTTCAACACACAAGTGTAAAACATGTGTGTGCTTGGAGTGTCACCATGGGCAGGCACATCCTGGATTTAGGATACTGCTGATTGCTGATAAAAACAAACTCCCTGTGCGAACACAACCCTGAGCTCTCCCAGTCCCAAAGGGTATGTGATCAAATATAAGTGCTGCCAACAAGGCTGAGCGAGTTTGCTGCAACGTTTCAACACACATAGAGTTCAAACCCACATTCAGTCCCATCTGTTCAAACCAACCAGCAGCAGTGGGCAAGCCTAGGGCAGCCAGGATTGGGAAAGTTCACTGATGTGTGCATCCAGCACTGGAGAACACAGATATCTAAGATCCATGTCCCTGTCTGTGCTATTAATACCACCTCCAGAAGCCAACCAGCAACAGGTGAGCCAACACTGATGGCTGGGGAACGAGCCCATGGAACACACGTCTAGCATCTCCCTGCTAGAGCTCCACCTGATGATTCACAAGGTTGAGTTATGCAGCTATTGCCTGCACAGACCTCCCCCGTTCTGTAGGAACAGGGCTGCCCCCTCAGCAGGGTCAGGAGTGCTAATCTGTGAGAGCAGCTGGCCCCTCATCATTGAAAACCATTGGCTTCCATCAGGGGAAGACCCATCCTCCTTCCTGCAACACAAACAGGTAGAACTGAGGTTTATGTGCTTCAACTCTGTGCAGCTCTTCTGTAGAATTAAGCACAAAAGACATGAAGAAGCTTATCTTCATGTGAAGGTGGTCAATAGCAGTGACCAAATGCCACTACGTATGTAACACAGAGACATACCCAGGGACTCCAGCACTGGCCACCTCCATCTAAATAAATAGACAACCAAGAGTCAGAGTTGAAGAGCAAGAACATAAAGAACTGATCTGTAAAATGGTCTTCAAAGGCCTGGAAAGACCCTGTCAGACCCAGGCAGTATAGATGCTCTCTAACTCATGCACTGAAGGTGGCTGCCACTGCTTCACAGCCATCTTCAGCTTTGGGAGAACCACCTATTAAGGCAGAGTGACAGTTCAGTTTTGTCTTTATTCCAGAAACCACTGCTGCATCTACTTTTAGGAGCCGAAGAGTCGGCTTAGCTCCCTTGGGAAATATGAATTGCCATGCAGGATCAAGTGAGTTGTCCATCATCAATCCTGCCTCCACCAGCTGCCATAGCCACGTGATGCTGAGGGAGATGCAAGACATCTCACAACACAGCCATGCAATGATCCCAAGGCTCCGTATCTGGCACTTCCTTTTGCTCTTCTTTTACAGGTATCAAAATCCAGGCTCCAAGATAGCATCTCCCTAGATCTGCTTGGAAAAAGAACTGTCTCCTGCAAGGTAACTTTCCCTTCCTCAATTTAATACAGATTAGCATCAGGAATATTTGCCAATATCTTCATTGTGTTTTTGTGCAACAACAGCTTTTCCTGGATTTCTTCTTTAATGTCCTGCAGCTAGAAACTACCCCGATTGCTTGAGATTTTCTTTCTTTACTACTTTAGATGTTCACTGAGCTTAGCTCAGTGCATGGCTGGGTTCCCCTCGCTGTTGACAGCAGCCTATTTCAGATACACCTCATTCTCTGTTAAAGCTGTCTATGCCAGCAACCTGGATTAGGCATTTGTTTCCTTCTACCTTCACTTTAGAGCAGAGCAGTTTGAGCAGCAGACTGACTAATCCACCGCTTCTGATGGATGAAGCACTTGCTAGCTTGTTTATGAAATAGCTTCCCTCTGACTTAATTTCCTATCAAGAGATTTTTTACTAACCACAGAACAAAAAATAATAAAAGATTCCTCCCTGGCTTCCCTCCCGCCTGCTGACAGCAGACACCCTGCAGCCACGCAGCCCTGTGCATGCCCACATCCCCAAGGGCTGGGGACAAGAGCAGGAGGTGCCTTCTGGACAGGAAAGCAAAGCCATCTGATGTTCTAGAATATAAAGGAGATAGTAATGCATGTTCAAACAATGCGAAGATGCATCGCCCTGTGCAAATGATGACAACTTATCCTTGTTCCACCTAAATCTTAAGTATAAAGAGAGGTGAATGGGGAAGACACCCATTGCAAAGAGCAGCAATCCTCCACTGGGAGGAGGTCCTGTGTCAGCATTTCTAAGCGTGCAAGGAAAGATGTTGAGTTTTATTGATTAGCCTGTGGACAAGAGTACCCACATCTACCGTGGCAGCAATTGTTACTGGGGATGTCTTGGTCCTCCCTGGCTAAAGGTCTGCCCCCTGCACACGTCGTCCCCCACCCAGCATTTGTCACAGCCTTGTACCTTTTAAATGAGAGGTCTTTAGGGGAGAAAATTAAATACGCCTCAAATTCAGAGGAATTAATTAGTTTTCTGTCTACCCATGTCAAACGAGAACACCCGTTTAATGTCAAGGAGCACCAGGGAATTAATCCAAGTTAAATTTAAGGCAATTTGCTAGTAGTTAAAAATTCAGGAAGCTTCAAAACCCCGCGCTCTTCTGTTCCAATTTCACATGCTGTTTTGTGGCCCCTTGGCTGGTGTCAGGCTTTTTTTTTCCTCCCTTTTTTTTTGGTAAAAACGTTTATCTCCACTTACAAGATGCAGTGGAAGGATTTCTTCAGAAAGGCAGTGCCCCTCCTGGTGGGAGCGCAGCACAGACACTGCTCAGATTGCTAGAGATGGACCCCAAAGATCAACGCTACATTTTTTGCTTCATCTCAGGTCTCTTTAATGCAGTGAAGGATCTCAAAGCTGAACATCTACTGAAATTATTTTGGCTTGGGCCTCTGGTGACAGCACACGGCCCAACACAGCTTTCCAAGAAGCCAATGAACCGTAAGAGCTCATCTGTAGATTTGCCACTAAATAAATGGTAGGAGAGCAGGCTTTCTCCATAAGTCAATTTACAGAGAGTACCTAATTCTATTGCTTTCCTAGAAATAACTAGAAAAATCATCCCTAAACAAACAGCACTTGCATGTAAGAGCAAAAAGAACCAGCGAGCAGATTTAATCATCACTTTCCTGCCAACTTCTGCCAAGATACAGGGCAGCTTTTTGTCCCTCATGTTGTCAAAACTCTGGTCTTAAAGCAAGCATTAAGAATTTATACACATTTTAACCCCAACTAGAACGAACCTAGCTGTACAAATGCACCGTTTATGGAAAGTGTTTATTTTGCATTAGCAGTACAGTTGTTTGTACACGAAAATATCACCTGATGGCATAATAACAGTCTGAGTAAACAGAATATTCACTTAAAGTGAATTTCACCTCTGGCAAAAAGAAGAGCCAGTAAAGCTTACACAGCCAACCTCTCTGCATACATACCTGGAATAAGTCCCCCGACCAAAATCTCTCAATTAAGGGGTTCAAATGAGTAGTGCCTTAAACTCAGCAAATTATTTCAATTTTGACCAAGAGCCACAGAGAAGAAACGCAGCACACAGATGAAAGCCTTCGCCATCCCATCCCTTGGGAAACAGTGGGGACAAAAATAAACTCCAAAGCGCTTCATTCCCTTCACTCCGACAGAAAACAGCAGGAAAAATGGACTACAGTTCTTCCTCAGCAATTGAGAGCCCTGTACAAGAGGAAAATATTTTTTGCTGTCTCACAAAACCAAGAATTTGAACCCCATGGCATTTAGCCTGGTGCCATTTTCTTAATGTAAGCTTCCACCCTTAGCACAGAGGGCCCTGGTTAGGGAGCACCAAGCAGCACACTCCTCCAGCGGCTCCGTGCTCCCTGGGGAAAACAGGCCAACTGGAATTTCACCAAAAATGTGCTGTTTCCTCCCCCATTTCTCTCCAGAGAAAAGGAAAAACAGATTAAGGAGGAACTGAAATTCACTCGGATGGTTTGCGATACAAAAGAAAGCCCACCACCAAAAAACAAAAACAAACACGCCCCATGGCTGCTTCCCCACGTCCTTCCCCTATCTCCACTCCCAAGACATTCCAACATTTTTTAAATTCCTCTCCAAAAGAGCTCTGTAAGGTGAGATTGGACTGACCTCCCCCTCGCACAAGGTTCTCTGTGTGCACAAGTTTCACTTTTACCCAATTAAAGACAACAGAAATGCAGAGGATTCCTCCTATCTATGCACCCAATGCAAAAAGAACAAAATCACAATGTAACCTTAACAACTGAAAAGGACAGTGCCTGTACTTGGAATATCCTTCCAAATGAGAGAGAGAATGGAAGAACTGGGACATCAATGGGTGGCAACTCCCTGCAAAGACACCACCTGAGTTTTTCAGAGCTGCAGCTCCCAGGTGAAGGGTTGCCTCACGAGGGCCTTTGAAGAAGGGCACAGAGCTACTAGGATAGCTTTCATTTCCTTATACTGCGTTCTCCAAAACTCTGTTTGTTTCGGTTTTATTCAAAGTAGGTGGAAGTAACAGCTTATGAAAATGAACAGCTGCCACAAGAGAAATTCTTCTACTTTGATTCAAGAAACCAGCATGTTGTTAAGTTGGTCATATGTTTTTCACTGAATTTAAACAAAAACAAAACAAAAAACCAAGACACCTCACTGTCACCACCAACCCCACAGCTGCATTGCCTAGGTGCATTTTTACCATCAGATTTGAGCCCCTTCAATTCTCACTGACTGCTATGACAGTTAACATCTGCCTGATGGGGATTCACTAAAACATCCATATTCAAGGCCAAGCTGGATGGGACTTTGAGCAATCTGGCCTAGAGGGAGGTGTCCCTGATGATTGCAGGGCATTGGAACTGGATTGTCTTAAAGGTCCCTTCCAACCCAAACCATTCTATGATTCTATGATCGAAGCCACTGCCAGCCATGGCAGCAGCTCCACTTGGCATCTCTGCAGCAGGTAACGCCCAGGAGCCCACGAGCAGAGCTCCAACACTGCACTCCAGCACCTGCAGCACACAGCCAAGAGCTCACTCCCTGTTAGGTGTTGGTGCAGGTAAAGGGATTTCACCCCCATCTGTCTGGGTATAGAGTTTGTTAGGACACACAGTATGTTTAAGACCATGCCATCAAGCTACAATTGCTTCTGCTGTGAAAATACACAGATCTAAATGCAATTAGGAACTAGAGGAAGGCCAGTTTCAGCAAGGATGTTTCAGAAAGCTGTGTGCTCCCAGCTCTTCATTCTGCCGTTACAGCTTGGCTTCTGCAACCTGAACAAGAACCAGAAGCAAAACCTAATCCTAACCATGGTAAGCAGAACACAGAACTACAGAGCTATCATTAAATATCTCACATCCCACTCCACAGCTTTCAGACAGTGGTGTGGCTGTGACCTGTCAGACCACTGATCTGAGGCTGCTGGGCCAGCTCCAGCCTGCAGAACCTGTGGGTAAAGAAACATAGCAGGATAACAGGACTTCTGAGGGTAGCTCTGAGAAATTCATTTATTAACCTTCATCAACTCCAGTAGTGCATGAAGAACTTCACAAGAAAATGAAAGCTGGGGAAAAACTGTTGGCCTCCTCAGTCTGGAAGGAGAGCAATTAGAAAGCAGAATTCGAAAAAAAAAACCACACCAGAGATGTTGGTTTCTCTGTAGTGTTCTTAAATTAACAATTAGTGAAAAGATTTTTAGTGGTCTTCTAAGAGAAACTTCAATTAAAAAAAAAAAAAAAGCAAAACCAAACAGAAAAAAAACAATTACTGCTTACCAGTAACAAACTGGGTTCCAGCTCTGGTGCTTCTCCTGCAGCAGCTGAGGACATCAACAGTCTGAGGGCAGCACAGCAGTGCCCTGCTCTTGGCCTTCCAACAGCACTGGGGTGAACTCTTGTAGAATGACAGAACTATAGTAAAAGACAAAACCAGACATTATTAGCATTGAACAACAAGATCACTGAACAGCAGCACAACAGGTTGAAGTCCTTTCCCCCCAAACTCATGCGTAAAAGATCTACGTCTGATCTAATGAACAGAAAGATGATGACTCAAATCATATCTACACATTAAAGGTAATTAAAGCCAGGTTACTTTCTTGCAGTAGTGTCAGCAAGTTACTTCTTATAAGTATGGGAAAAAATAATCTAATTTTGGATACTAAGACTTCAAACAGATCTATGAAACAACAGTGTTTCCTGTTTGGTAGCTTTTGAAAACATTCTCACTTTAATGACTTTTCAAAGAGACATCTGTGGCCCAAAGGGCACTAATTCACCTTATCTGACCTGTAAAATACTGGGGCTAAAAGTTGCCAATAGAGCTCCTGACAAAACCTGTGTTTGCAAAGGAATGCTCAGGATATTCCTCTTGGAACACGGGAGGAACAGTTCCTATGGCTGATGTCATTCCAGGTTATGAGACAAAACAATCCCCTGATTTTGTAAATTTGTCGCAAAGAAAACAACAGAAAATAGAAACGAAGAAAGCTTTTCCATCACAAGCTAATGTCATTATGAATGGTCAAATAACGAATCTAATAAGCAAATGAAGCAAAAAGGAAGACCCAAGCATTTTTATGGCAACGAGCGTAACTGTGAAAATCTTGAAACAAATACACAAATATAACTCAATTCGAGCAAATACCACTGACTTTGTTCTCAATCTCTATTTCCTACTGCCAAGTCTTGCCTCTGCCTAATTCTGATTGCTTCTCCATTGCAGTTGTGTTGGCTAGCTCTTGACAGTCCTTTTATTTAGGCAGTTACAGAGGGGAAAAAAAATAAAGAAGAGCAGGGAGGGCACAACCAACACTGACGTGTGGGAAACGACCCCGTTAGTGCATTATGAAATTAATCTGTACTTTCACTCAGACTTGGGATTGTTACAGCTCCCATTTACTGCCTGTCCCACGTAAGCCAGAACAGTCTGGTAAAAACAGTAAAGCTGAGACCTCTCCTATTTTGTACTGCTCTTCCCTTCTCCTTGCCCTGCATTCTGCACTTGTTTTCCATGACTCATGGAAGCGACAAAACCTGGTGATGGTGATTAATGGAGGCAGCCCCACCATTAGGTAGGAGCAGAAGAGCAGCCATAGGTATTTCTCCAACCTATGCACTGGGTACCATTTCTAAACCAGCTTCTGTTATCAATCTCAAGCCAAATTTTAATAAAAACCTGGAAGCTTTACTAACAAGGCACCCTCTGGATACTCTCTTTCCATGACCACGTGACAACAATATCTTTGGATGCTCTGAACTTACCAGTATTTGAATGCTTTCTGTTAGTGAAGCAAAGCGCCGCGATGTTTCACAGCTGCACGGTGCATGGTTTGGTGGGTGAAGGAATATGGTAAGGAGCTCCACGAGGTTCTTCAGATGTCCTGTGTTTGGGAATGGAAAGAACAGGAAGGAAAAGTAAAAATCTACGCTAACTTAAAGCAAAATAAATTGTCACTTAATTACGAGCAACAGGTAAAACAACGCTTACAAGACCGTTTTCCAGCTCAAACGTGAAACATTCTGAAATATTTATACAACCATGTGCATGGAAAGCGAGTCAGCCCTTGCATTAAGTTGGAGTTTAACATCAGATTTTAACTGACAACTTCTGACCACGCTCTGAGGAACTCTCTGCAGAAAACAACACTTCCTCAAGCTGCTTGAAGACGTCCCATCAATGTATGTTCTAATTAGCACCGTAAAGATTTAATCAGCGTTGATACAACACCTGCGACACACACCCTCCACACAGGGTTAATATTAACCCAACCTCACTGTTACAGCCATCCCCACCGCCACCCCAAAACCAAACTATTTGCCTGAGGTTACAGAGAAACCGTGCCTGCTTTGTACAGAACGGAGACATCTGAATTCTATTCCTGCTCATCTCTGCTGAATCACAGCCTCCAAAAGGCAATGCCGTGCCTGAGCCACAGGGCAGCACACACGGCTACAGAGCACACAGCTGCCTGTTCCTCTTTACAAACAGTCAAACGTTCTGAAGGAAACCCACAAAGCTGTAGAAAAAGACACAAGTGCCCACCAGAAAAGCAACGCAGGCAGAAAGAACACATTCCAACTGTTAGCTAATGCAACAGGATGCACCTTTCTGAAAAGGCACCGTATGCACACGGAGGAAACACAGGGTGGAAATATCCATGTGCTTCCCTCATCCATCTCCTCTCAGCTTCCAGCTCTGCTCCTCCATCCCAATTGCATGGGGCACAGCACAGAACAGCCAATGGTAAAGCAAGCATTGAGAAGGCTCAAGAGGTCCGATGACACCACAGAGATAAGAATTCAGCTGTCTGTCTATCTGCTCCTCTGACAGCCCAACAGCTGGACCAACAGAGCTTACCTGTCCCAGTGCCACTGACTCCTGCAAGAGCTGAGCTCCTGCTCACGATGCAGTCACGAAAATAACCGAAGCAAAAGACGTCACGTTTGTGTCTCTGTTACCCAAAACCCAACATAAAAAGCACCGGAGAAAAAGAGGGTTAAGGCACGTCATGTTGGGAATTACCCTGCTGGGAGCTTCCCCCAAAATGCTCTCGTTGGGTTTTTGGCTTTTTTGTGAGGGGATCTTTGCTAAAACTCCCAAACCCAGAACGTATAAAGGGTGGAGGGAAAGGAGGAAGAATCGCGGGGTGATTTTAAAAGGGAAGTATGGGGGGGAGCTGGGGGAAAGGGCACCTAAAAGAGAGAATAGAGACACAGGATTTGGGACCACACCAGCAGATAACAGATAACACACGCGGTGCTCTGCAGCTTTTGTGTCTGTGGTTCCTGCTACAGCACTCAGTGCCTCGGGCAGGCGTCCCTTCGAACTTTTTACAGTCAATCTGATCTTTTTTCCCCCCCCATCCCATAACAGTTGATCAAACCCAGAAGAGGAACGAAGGCAGGACAGACACACGGCAGTCGGAAGGAAGCTTGAGAGCTGCTCTTGTGCTGTCTGCACCTCGTCCTCCTGCACTGTGGAGCAGGACTTTAGGAGCACTGCATCCTGATTACCTTTTTTATCAGGATTTAATTAGTTGGTGTCAGGTTTGGGTATTTTAAGCGCTAATGGCCAACACAGACCATTGATTCTTCTGTTTCAGAGCACTGGTGAGAAAAGCATTTTTCCTCCAGAGGTATACTAGCACAAAAGGTGTGAGTTTTGTTAATGTCTTCATCCTGAAATATTAACCACAAGTTGAAAAATACAAGAAGTACCTCAGGTGGAACAGGGACTCTGAATACAAGAAGACAACAAAAATGATGGAAGGTAGCTGGGGATTTAAGTGGACACAGGTATAAACATATTCCTTAATATGTAAAACCCTGCTCACTTTTCTAAGTAGGGTTCTTAAGCAGCTAAGTTCTTGGCATGAGCTCCGACATTCTTGTTACTAAGTTTATTTAATCCACACATAAGCCAATGGCTGTGTTTGTAGAATATTTCTGAGGTTCTGTGTCCTCCCTGCTTTACAGAAGACCCCACCTCAGCTTTGCCATAAAGCAAAAGTTAGGCAGCATCCAATGTGTGCAGGATGACCGATGCGAGGGCAGGCAGTCAGGCTGCAGAGCATGGCAGCAGGAGGAGGGCTGGCTCTTACCTGCCAGCTACCTGCAAAGCTACACTGCTCCAATGCCTGCGTGTGTCCTCACCTCTATGCAACCCAACACCACCAAGTGGAACGCCTTTCCATCTCATTAGCATTGCTGTCCAGGACCATGACCTGCCTGCAGTGCACAGCAGGCACTCAGCATCAACGTTTCATCAGCAGCCAAAACACAACCTGATGTTTCTTGAATATATGGGAAGGAAAGAAAGCTGAGGGAACTGCTCAGGGAATGGCTGCTCATTTGTGAGGAGGTGCAGTGAGGACCTCAGGCTGCACTGCGTTTACAAAGAGCATCTTTAGCATATCTGTGATTTTTCACCAGTATACTACATAATGTTTTAGGAGAGGAGAGCAAAGAAGGCATCCCTGCTCCACAGAAGCAGCTGATGGAGCCCAGTACTCCACAAGCAGCTATGGGATGGGATGGGTCCCAAGAGGAAGACAGCTCTGGGGGGAAAAAAAAGAGGAGAACCCGACAGCAGTTCAGGGCAAGGGGCTGCAAATGCAAAGGTGCCACTTGGAGAAAACAAGAGGGAGGAATAAAGTGATGTTCTGAAGGAATAAAGTGTAATTCTAACCCCAGGACTTTCACAATGCCATTGTCCTCACCTCCCTCCAGCTCCACCCCCAGCACCCTTCACCTTCTGGACACCGTAAGTCCCAAATATCCCACACAAACAACACAGGTGAGCTGTGTGCTGACTCAGGCAGGAGTAAGCCAAGTGCAACAATACAACAAACAAAGTATTAACCCCCTTCTGCAAAGTGTCCAACGCCCTGCACAATGGACACAACCTGCTGGCTGCTGGGAATCACAGTGTGTGCATGGGATGACCACAACAGCTGCAGGTCACTCCGCAGTGAGAAACCAAGCCCTCTCTTCACCCCTTTGTTTGGCATTAAGTTAGAAACCCCCCTGCGAACAGGAGCAAAAAAATAATTAAAAAAAAAAAAAAACCCAACAACAAACAACCATGAACGCTTTTTACTAATTTAAGAGGAGTCCAGAGAGCATTACAGAGCGCTCTGGCAGGCACTGAGAACAGCACAAAAAGGGAAAAAGTGCTGGGAAAAGCTAGGCTGATGTGCTGCGGTCCCGCTGGGTGGGTGTCAGCCTGCAGCCGTGCTGCAGGACAGGAAACTTCGCTCAGGAACTGCAGAAACAGATCTGCAAAGAAACGATCAGCGCGAGAGGAGAGCGCAGGCGAAAAGATTTGGTTGAGGAGTATTGGAGGCGAAGCAGCCGGACTGACAGCAGGTAACAGAGCTTTCATTTCTCTGCAGAGCTGGGGGTGTTAAACTGGTTTTCCTCTGAGCACTTCCAGTTAGAAAAAATAAAAACCAACATTCAAAAAAAAAAAAAAACCTTCTTGCTCAGAACATCTCCTCTGTCGTATGGCTGTCCCAGAAAACAAAGACCACGGGGAAAAAGTGGCCCATTTTCCTCCTCCAAGAACCCCACGTACAGGTCATGTTTTCAAAGCTTGAATCCTGCGTGCTTTAGAACGCAGCAGCATTTAAAACATACAAATAACCGCTCAGCATCAGAATGATCAGAATATCCTCGCTGGGTTCTTTTTGGTGCTGTGCTACAACCAGTTCCATGAGAGCGATCGTGTGAGCTCCGCCAGTCCCCAAAACAGCACCAGAAAGTGACAATCCCACGCTGAAAGCACTGTGACTAACGATACACCCCACCCTTGGTCAGTTTATGTTTTTTCCCCCAGCCCAGCACGAAGGATTTCCCAACACAAAACTTGACAAACAGCGAGGGAACACGAGCAGGATTGCCATGGGAAAGTCGTTATTTGTTTGCAATTAAAAGCTGCTGTAAGAGGCATGGCGAGCCAGGTGTGGGTACAAGTGGGAGAGCTGTGTCAGTTCATCCATCGCTCTTCCTGGGCAACATCAGCTCTTCGTGGGGAAATAAAAGGAAAAGCACTCCCTCACCTCTTCCTCCCTCACCTTTTCGGGAGATGCACGCAATGCAAGAACAGCAGAGCAGCTCCGAGCGCAGCACCGCACTCATAATGAATACTTTATGGAGTTGAGAGCCGGGACCCGGACCCGGATCGGATCGAACTGACACCGAAATGCAAACGCACAAAACGCACAACTCGAGTGCAGGTGCTGCCCGCAAAGCACGCAGCTCCCAGCCGGCACCGCCGCAAACAATGCCGCCCGTCGCCCGGCGTGCCAAGTGCATCGCAGCCACCGCACAACCAAACAGCGTCGGGAATCCATCCCGAACTGTTCAAGTGCCCCTTTGTTCGTCCTCCCGTGGTCAGGTGAGACCCCAAAGATACAGAAGGCTCCTCCCGGCCCTATAGCTGTCAGTGGGGGGCATTGACACAAAGGGGCCGCGGCGGCCGGGGGGCACTTTGTGTGGGGTGGGGGCAGAGCAGAGGGCACTGCACTTGTTACAGCCCCGCGGGGGCACCCACAGCCCTCACGGGAGTGGGGATCGGCTTTGGGGTTTGTTTGCTTTTTCCCCTAAGGGTGGTGGTATTATTGCGTGTTGTCATTATCTCTAAAAGAGGGTCACTTCCCCCATGTCAGCCCGCAATTAAAATGGAGGCGCTGCGAGCCGGGCTTTAGGGGGAGACAATAACCCAAAACGGGGCTGGATGGAGGAAAAACAATAATAAATAAAATAAAAATAGAGGGGGGGGGGGGGGGGGGAAGGGGGGAGGGAAGATGAAAAAAGGGGGGAAAAGAAAAAAAAAAAAAGGGGGAGGGAAAAGGAGGAAAAAAAGGGGGGGGGGGGAAGAGAAGGGGGGAAAAAAAGAGGGGAAAAAAGGGGGAAAAAGAGGGGGGAAAAAAGAGAGGCGGAGGGACGCGGGGAGCCCCGCAGCACCGTTACCTCATCCCTCCGAGCGGCAGTTCGGGGCTCCCGACAAACTCTCGCTCCAACTTGTGCGGCTCCGGGGGCGGCGGGGCCCCGCGCGGGGCTCCGGGGCGGCCGTGCCGAGTTGCCCCCCCCTCCCCCCCCCCCCGCACCGCGCTGCCTCGCGCCGGGCGGGTGTTGACGCAGCAGAAATTACCAGCTGGAAAATTCCCCTTTTGGAGGTTACGGGGAAGGGGGGGGGGGGTTGTGGGAAGGGGGGGGGCGGGAGGAGGAGGGAGGGAGGAGGGAGAGGGGGAGGGCCGGGGGGTTAAACCCTGCCCCCCCCACCCCCCCCATACACACGCCGTATGTGGAACCCCCCCCCCCCCATCCCGCAGTCACCCCCTGAGGTGAACCTCCAGCCCCCCCCGCGGGGATCGATCGCGATGGAGCGCTGCGATAGGGGGATAACGGTGGTAATAGGGAGGAAAGGAGGGGGGGGGGGGAAAGCGGGGCGCCCGCTGAGGGGGGGCGGCCATGACGGCCCCCATCGCCTCAGGGCGGGGCGCGCGCTTACCTGGGCCCCATGGAGAGGAGGAGGAGGAGGAGGAGGAGGAAGGAGCGGCCGCGCTCCCTCGGTCACTCCGCGCCTCAGCCTCCCCCCGGCGGGAGGGAAGGGGAAGGGGGAGGGGGGGTGAGGGGGGTGAAGTCGGATGAGGGAGTGAGGGAAAAGGGGGGGGGAAAGGGGGGGGGCAGCCGGGCGCGCTCCCGCCGCTCCCTCGGGCGCGCGGAGGGTGGGGGGGGAGGTGGTGCCGCGCGGCGCGTGCCGGCCGCCGTCCCCGCCCCTTCTCGCCTCAAGGAGATCGCCGATTGGCTGACGCCCCGCGCGGGCCTCCCGAAGCTCCGCCCACCTCCCCGCCCACCGCTCACCCCTCCCACCGCCACCCTTGCGCCGGGGGAGCGGGGGCGCCGCCGCCGGCTTTGCCACTGCCGGACACCGGAAGTGAGAGAGGGAAGGGAAGGGAGGGGGCGCTCTGCCCGGGCGCGGCGGCGCGGGGCACGCCGGGACGGCGCTGAGGCTCGCGCCGTGCTTCGGTCCTCCACCGCCTCTCTCCGCGGTCCTCCAAAGTCCCACCGGCTGCGGTGCGGGCGTGAGGGGCCGCCTCCTCCCGCCGGAGGCCCTTAGAGCCGCGTCAGGGCCGGGTGGGAACAACCGGGGCGAAGGCAGCTGCAGGCTGTGTGGAGAAATAGGCTGTTCTGCCCCCGGAAGCCCTCCGGTTCCCCCGCTGGGGCCTTGCGGGGGGCTGTGAGGTGTGATCGCGGCCTGCAGGCCTCAGCCCTGGGTTGGGCAGCACCTGAGGAGCCCCTCCCGGCCCCCCAGCCGCGTCGCGTTCTGCGGGACGGCTGTGGAGCTGTTGGGACGGCGTGGAGCTTTCGG
Source organism: Chrysolophus pictus (assembly GCA_037305975.1). Classification (NCBI taxonomy): domain Eukaryota; kingdom Metazoa; phylum Chordata; class Aves; order Galliformes; family Phasianidae; genus Chrysolophus; species Chrysolophus pictus. Next base: position 4,461,199 of record CM074595.1, read on the forward strand.
GCTGCTTATCAGTGCTCACATATTGTGATTGCAGCCCAGCCTAGGGAAACGCGCAGGTAACGGACCGGCCCTGGGTTGGGCTGTGTGCCCTCGGTGTCATTGCTGAGATAACGGCGTGCCAGAGGTCTGAAAGTGCTGGCTGTGGTTTCCTTCCTTCATCCGACGCGCTCGGCTGCTGCTCGCACCGCCAGGTGCCTCCATCTCAGAGCTGTGCTTTCTGTTTGTTTTTTTTTTTTTTTTTTTTTTATCTGGCATTTAAACAAGCAGATGTCCTGATGTCCTGGCACGTGTTTTCCTCCCCCCGTTTCATCCCACGTACCCTCAGTACCTTGAATTCAGAAAAGCGTGTGAATAGACCCAATTAATGAAAACGAAACGCCTTTCAACTCCGGTGTGTTTTTAATTACCTCTTTATTTTATTTTGCAACAGAATCCAAACGGCACCTTCCTAGAAAGAGTTCCATTAAAATGCAAATGAACAATTTGCAGAACTTGGCTGTTCCTACGACGCAGGACAGTTTTTAGTCTTATGAAACGCTGAACGCAGCGCAGTTTCTCACTGCCAGCTGCCCTTCCTGCACACCTGGCCACGTCACTGCACATTTCCCAGCTCTGTCACCAATGGGTAACACATGTGGTGAGGCACTGGAACAGGTTGCCCAAGGAGGTTGTGGATGCCCCATCCCTGCAGGCATCCAAAGCCAGGCTGGATGTGGCTCTGGGCAGCCTGGTCTGCTGGTTGGTGACCCTGCACATAGCAGGGGGTTGGAACTGGATGAGCATTGTGGGCCTTTTCAACCCAGGCAATTCTATGATTCAATGAAATCCCTTTTCCAGCTCAAGGTCTTTGCTGGCAGACGGCGCCCGTGAAGCCTGGAGCTGATCAGCACACAGGGCTTCGGTCTCAGGAGGGTTTTGTCCCCTTCTGCTGATCACACATTGCTCCCTCCCCTTCTTTATTAGAAGTTATACTGTGTTTTAGGTAAATACTGCAATTACTCTGTCCTTAGAAATGATGTGATTTCTCCTCATAAATAGAACGTTCATGGAAATAAACGAATAGGAAAAAAAGGAGAGTTGGAGGGAAAAAAAAACAGCGTAGTTTGTGGGATTTGGGGTGTGGAAGCCACCATAAACAAGACATGGAAGAAGGGAAAAGCCATCACCCCTCCGGAGTGTCAGGGAGTGCAGACTGTGCACACAGAACAAGATTTTGCATTCAATAAACTGAGATGATTTCTTGTGCCTTTGTCCTGTGTTTAGTTTGGAGGCGTGCTGAAAAAGCCAAGTGGCCTCATTATTCTATTACTCTGTTTTTGTGGGGCTTTCTTTGTTTCCCTAGTAAAATTTTTAGGGGAAAGGGAGGTGCAAAAGAAAAATCCCAAGAGATCTGTGATCCGAGAGCTTCGCTTGCAAAGTTCCCCTTTTGTTTCCAGCATACTCCATCGCCAAAGCTTGTTCTTCTCCAAGCCCTGCAGGAAGGAAGCGATTTTAGGGCTCCTGCCCTCAGCCCTGCACAGCCTGGGACCATCCGCTGAGCTCAGGGCAGCTCAAAGAAGGGTTAAGGACCCACATTCCTGTTCCTATTGCTTCAGACCAAAGGTCAGCGGGTTTCTTACCACGAAGGAAGGGAGGGAGGAGGTGTGCAGCCCTGACCAGGTCATTTTAGGAGTGAACCACATCTGAGCTGCACTAATGAACTGTGTTTGTCTCTCTTGCATGCACGTACTCCCGCTTGGAGCTTGGCGAGTTGGAATTCCTGCTCTAGTGGGAGTGAGCGTGTCGATTGTGTTTTTTCCATGATGTGTATTGAGGCATTTGCTCCGTTGTGGGAGTAAACACTTGGGGGAATTCTCCATGAACTAGCGAGGGCAAGTCGCAAGCCTACTAAATATGGTGAAAGGAGAGTGCAAAAAAACCCCGGAGAATAAAACTCCCTCTTCCCACCCAGCTGCCCCGCACCGCCCCCGCCTGCTGCTCCTCCTCGTCCTGCTGCTGGTCGGGTGCTCCTTCCATCCCAGCACGCTGCACCTCTTCCCATCGCAGCTGCCTCGCAGGGCTGCCAATGCACCAGGGGGTGAGCGATGGTGCTCATGCACAAAGCATTTGGCCAGCTGCATCCCACCGACCTCCTCTGGTGCTGCTCTCGAAGGGGTCGGCAGCTTTAGCAAACAGTTTATCATCTCCAAAAATATTCCCCCTCTGAGCCCTGCTCGCTGGCTCTGAGCTCAGCCCAGGGTACTGCTGGCAGCAGCACAGCCCCCAGAGCAGTATTTGGGTTCAGTGGCCACAGTGGGGATCCCCGGGGCTGTTGTGGCTCCCAATCCCCATCCCCTCCATGGGAAGCCTGGGGGCCGTTTCAGTTTCCAGTCCCCATTCTTCCCATGGGAATCCCAGAGGCCATTTTGGTTCCCAATCCCTATTTCCTCCATAGGAAGCCCAGGCAGACTAGTGCCTGCACGCAGATTCTGGCTGCATTCTGCATTCTCCCTGCTTTGCCAGGTGCTGATTTGGGGCATCTCCCTTTCGCCAAGCAGCACTCTGGGATGGCTTGCAAGCAGCATGCTCTTCCATTGGAGTTTTTCTTTTGCAACTCTTGGCTCAGCTCCTCCTCTTTGCACACTGGTAGTTGCAGCTTGCTTCTGTCTGATGCCAGCAGCACCGTGCATGAAGGATGCAGTGAATTTGGATGTCTGCAGCATCTCACACCTCCAGCAGCCCCTTTGGCAATGAGCAAATTCACTCCTGCCAGCCATGAGACCCAGTCCCCTGGTGATGTGCCCGTGTCGGCATCCCTCTGATCACAGCTTGCTTCTCAAGCTAAATCCTCTTTGCTGCAGTATCTCAAACTACTCTGTGTTTAAGAGAGATTCATCTCAAGTATGTTCTTCTGCTTGCAAAGATTTTGTTTCCCTTGGAACCCAAACAAATTGCAGGTCTGTCTCTGAGCCCTTTGTTCCATGCAAACGATATAAATAGTGCACGCGATGGAGCTGCGCTTGGAAAGCACAGAGCAACAGTGAAAATATATATATAACTGTGAAGGGTTGGGGTGTGTGGTTTTGGGTTTAGCCTGGCAATTGGTGGCTCGCCTAACAATTTAGGCCACGTTTGAGGTTTATCTAGGTTAAATACGGTATGCCACATTTCGCTGCCGTTTGCGCAGAGCTCTGGACATGGCTGGAAAATGTGGGGCAATGAATGAGGAAGACCAAGGCAAAATGTCCAAAAAATGTTATTAAATAAATAAGAAGCCTTTTTTTTTCCACAATATTTGAATCATTAAATTGCTTGTCAGGAGGTGTGATGTGGCTGCCCGTCAAATTGGTTCTACCAGAGGCAATTCAGAGGCTGTTGGTGCTGTCCAGCATCCCCAGGTCATAGAGAGGCAGCTCTCTCATTGCCATGGGTCCTATGGGACCATGCAATGTGACAGTGTGACCCAGTTTCAGCCATTGGGTGGGAAATCTGGTGGGGATGGGATAAAAATGGAGACAGGCAGGGAGACAAGCACTGCTCCTGCAAAACTGGGATTGTAGGGGCTGAGGACAATCACAGCAGCAGAGTGGCAATGCTGGAGACATCCTCATTTTCCTTCCTGTGGATGCAGTCATTCCAATCACCTCCAAAAATGCCCACGGCTGCTTTCTGAGCCTAACCTACTTGCTGTCATTGCTGCTCTGAGCACTGCACCGATGGCTCTCAGCACAAAGCAGCCCCACAAAAATCCCTCCAGCACCCGACCCTTCCCAGTTCAAGCAGCCTCAGTGCCTCTGCTCTGCATTCCCACTGCACAGCTGCAACTGTGCTTCCTCTTCATCTTTCCTTCCCCCAGTAAAGCAGTGCCAGAGCAGAGGAAAGGAGGAACATTTCCATGGGGAAGGAGCAGAGCTGGGCAGATCGGGTGGCTGCATTAGGGCTGTCAGCCCCCTGTGCCATCCCACCCCACCCCAAGCTGGGGAGCAGCCCCCGCCGAGCACTCCCAGTTGGCTCTCAGAGCCATTCACACCTCCCTTTGCTCTTTCCCAGCCTGGCAGTGTGTCACCTCCGCGGGGGCAGGTGCCCATCTGTCACCAGTTGCAGTTTTTAAACATTTCTCCCCCTCCCTTTCCCTCCTCTGCCCAGCACCGCTGACCCCATGCATCACTTCGTGCAGCACAGGGGAGGATGGAGCCATGCTGCTGTTGGATCCTGCCAACCTGCAGCAAGGGCAAATGCAATGGGAGTTCTTGTCTGTGTGTGTGTGTGCATGCTCAGGGTTGCAGCTGGCCCCAATAAGGGCAGGGGGAAGGCGTGCTGCCTGCTCTCTGCTAGGGATTACAGGGGGTATAGCCTGCATCCGTGCAGATGCGAGCTTGTTTACTCGTACCAGATAGTTTGATGGCTTTATCTGATCACAGGTTTTCCTGAGGAAGGAAGGGTGAGTCTGAGTCACTTGAAAATGAGGGCCCTGCACCGCCGGGTAGGGCTGGTGGGGTTGGGGTTGTGTTGGGGGGAGATGTGCCTTGCTGCTGTGCCCCCACTGTGCTCACACTGCATGGCCACGGGGTGCTGTGGTTTTTCATGGACACCACGGATGGAAATCCGAAGAGAACCCCTGGAGTGGGGCAGAACCGAGATGGGATGGCTGTGGGATGGATGAACAAATGATTTTTCCATGAAATGCCCCCCAAGCATTCACACTTTGCATTTGATGGGAACTGAGGGCTTTCGAGCACGCTGAGCAGAGGAGCAGAGCCAGCAATCTGCTGAGCACACAACGAGCGGCCTCTGGGGTCCAGAATTACTGGGACAGAGAAGGGGCTGTTCCCTGTGTGCTTTATTTATGGGAATCAGGGCAGTGAAGTTTCCCCAGCACGCAGAATTGGGCCCAGCACTGCCCAGCACCGTGACCTTGAGAGGTGGCTCTGCGTGGGGCTGGGATGGGGAAGTGCCCTGTACTGCATCCTCATCCTGTGCCTGGCTGGGGTACAGCAGGGCTCCTGTGCAAATCCATGGGAAAGGAGCCATGGAAACCCCACCAAAAATCACCAGACTCTGAGCAAATGCTGGGCAGCCCCATCCCGACCACTGTATGCCAACACAGCATGGAGGGGATGTTTCCCTCTTGCACCAAACTGCATCCTCCAGGCTTGGGGACCTTCAGCTGTTGGAGACCCCAAAGCAGGAACCAACAGCGAGGCTTTGCTTTTTGCTTTTTTTTTTTTTAACCTGCCTTTTTTTAGCCATTTCCTGAAGCAGCTGCCAGGTCACTGCATCCCCTTCCCACAGCCACCAGAGCTGAGGAGCCACTGGGAGAACTGGGGAAGGACAACGGGATCTATTGGAAGGGCGCTAGGATTTAATGGAAGGGTGCTAACATTGAGTGGAAGGGCATTAGGATTTCGTGGAAAGATCTTGGGATCTATTGGAAGGGTGTTAGGATTTCATGGAAGGATGGTGGCATCCATTGGAAGGACCTGCAGCCATGGGTGGCACAGCTGCCCTTTTGGGGAAGCTCAGGGCAAGGCTGTGGAGCTCAGAGGGAAGGTGTGCTGTCCCACACCAATCAGGACGTGGCCCAGCAGGATTCCTCCCCTTGGTGGGAGCGGTTGATGGCTGAACTCGGGGAAAGCAGCATCATTTCCTCCCCACCAGAACAGCAGGGAGGGACAAAGCGGTGCTCTGCCAGGCAAACTCTGCCTTCCCACGGGCGCAGCAGGAAGACAGCCCCTCTGGTGCCCTTCTCGTGGCCACCCTTCCCAGTTCCCCTCCCACCTTCTGGTCTCAGCATATCACCTCTCTCTCGGCTCCCACCCCAGCTGCTCTCCCATCATTTCACCGCAGTGCTGCTGGGAGGGGGGGCTGCGTGGGAAACAAGGGCGGCAGCCAGGAGGCGTTTCCCAAAAATGTGGGGCTGGGAGGGGTTGAGGCCAAGGGGCAGCGTGCCCTGGGCCAGCAGGAAATCCTCCCCACGCATGAGGCAGCGCCGGCACCCAACGCCCGCCTGGTTGGGTTTGGCTCTTTGTTACCCACTGCTGGGATGGGGCTGCGCAGTCCATCAAGGACATCCAAAGCAGCTGCTGCCAGCAGAGCCAAACAAAAGCTCCAACTGCTTCCTGCAGCTCCTGCATGGAGGCCAGACCCACAGCACACCACGGCCCTGGCCTCCGGGACATGCAGGGTTCAAGGATCTCCACAACTAGGGGACCTTCATAGCTTGAAGATGGCTTGAGGCCCCCCCAAGGCCTGTGGACCTCCATGGTTTGGGTACTTCCATGGTTCCATTGTTACCTAGCACTTAAATAGGGAAATTGCCAAATTTCCCAGGCTGGGGACCTCCATGGCTTGGGGACTTCCATGACCTGGGGATCTCTGTGGTTTGGGGAGCTTCGTGGCTTGGAGATCTTCACAACTTGGAGAGTTCCATGGTTCAGGGACCTCCATGGCTTAGGTACCTCCATCATTCTCCCACCATGAATTGCTTCCCAGTTTCCCATGCTGGGCAGCAGGAGGTTCCATGCAGGTGTGCCATGGTCACAGCATCCCTGGAGGTGGGAGGAAGAGCCAGTTTCCATCTAAAGCCATTGCATCACAACCTGATGATGCCCTGTGTGTACAGCACGAGGCTATTTACTCCTTTCTAAAGAAAAGAAGCATCTGAAGTCTTACGAAAGGCCAAGAATAAATTAATTTATTTAATTAAAGGAGCCTCGTTACAGTACAGCAATTATTTACTGAAAGGGGGGATTTGCCAAGTACAATAAACCTGGAGCAATTTTATCCCATCTTTGCTCGCTGGCAGATGCTGTAATTAACCACTCGTTATTTGCAGGGATGACAGCTCTGTTTGTTAGGAGCTGAGCAGGGCTCAGATCATTTTCCCCACTCCTTAATGTGGGGTTTTTGCCTTAACAGTCCTGTTACACGAGCTCGGAGATACCAGCCCTATAATAAGACTGAATGAGCAATAGTGCAGATGCTTAAAGCAGAGATTGGTGGGTGTGGGTCTCCTGGCAGCATCCAGGAGCCACATGTCATCCTATGGGGACTTTTCCTTCCCCACCACCTCCTCTGGGCTCGGAAGATTTTACGCTGGAGATCCATGTTGCAGTGGGATCAATAACACAGATGAGGCTCAGCTCCTACACAGAGCTTCACATCTTCAGAGCCCTTTACCAGCATAAACTCATTAACAGAGAGGAATCTAATTCCTAGTCACATAGGTCCCTGGGATGCAGATCTTGTGGGCAATGGACCGGAACGTATTGTAATAAGAAATAGCTGCTGCCGGTGGGCCAGGGGCTCTCCATGTGTGTGAGAGCACAGCAAAGCAGATGGGGAAGGGAGGGCTGATGTGACCCTGGGTCTAGGTGGCAAGGGTTGGACTCAGTCCCACAGCTTTGTGATGGGGTCATCACTTCGAGACGGACTGCAGCACAGCCCATTCTGCAGAACAGGAGAGGCTCAGGGATGGGCTCCAATATGGGCGTCCCCGGGGTGAGAAGCCCTGGCCCCATTCCCACAGCTGGGTGGGGACCCACAGCTCCTATTTCTGGTGTTCTCTATGGGAGGTGCCCCGGGTTCAGCCCGCGGGAGGATGGGACACTCTGACCTGATCCCCCACATCCCCAAGGTCCCATCTCTGGGATGTGCCGTGCCCATGCCCAAGGGATGGCTGTGCTGGGAACAGGAGTGCACGGATGTATCAAACCTCTCTCCTTCCTCTTCCCCCCTCCTCACACTCAGTACTGTGCCCATTCTTGTTTCTATCCTTGTTTCCATCCCTGTCTGCATTCCTGTCTCCATCCCCATTCTTGCCGTTATCCCCATCCCCATCCAAATCCCCATCGCATCCCCATCCCCATCCCCATCCCCATCCCCATCCCCATCCCCATCCCCATCCCCATCCCACCCCAATCCCTATCTTGTCCCCACAAGCCAGCCCTGCCTCCAGCCCTGCTGCCCTCACTGAGCCCCCGCTGCAGCCAGGCCCCCGGAGGCTCCTCCATCTGCGGGGGCACGCAGGGATGCGGAGGCCGCGCTCATCCGGGGTTACCTTGGAAACAGCGCCTGAGCCACTCGTCCCTGTCACCATGCAGAGACCTGTGCTGCGGCCATGCGAGGCGCACTGAGCTCGGCACCATGCCCGGGTGGGGACAGCAGAGGTGTCCCCTGTGTGCCAGCACTGCTGTGTTCCAAACTTGGGGATGGGGTGAGGCTGCTGGGGAGCATGTCCCGTGTCCCTCTGTCGCCGTATCCCCGTGTCCCCATGTCCCCACGTCTCCATGTCCCCACTGTTCTGTGGCAGTGTTGTGCAGCAGCTCTGGGGGCTGCGTCCTCCCCCGGGGACATCACTGAGGGGATGCATTCCTGAAGGACACGGGGACGCTGACTGCCATAAATCACTGCCAGCACCTCCCGGCCCTGCGGATGTCCCCATGCCAGGACCCTCTCTGCATGCAGGGACGCCGGGTGTGAGGCTGTCACTCATGAGATGAGGGTGCGCTGCCAAGTGCTTTGCCTTGGAGAAAGCCAGCAAATATTTCTGGGGGGGGACAGGCAGTGGGGCTGGCAGTAGAGTTCAGGCAGAGGACAGGAGCAGGACAGAGAGCCAAGGAGCTTTGAACAGTGGCTACAGGCTTCAATTTAAAGATCGTGCCTTAAATAGAGGCTCTGCGGGCAGGCTGGGGCTGGGGGGGGGCACAGGGCTGGGGGGTGCGGGGACGGAGTGGGGCTGGAGAGCAGCTGGGAGGAAGGAAGAAGAGGCTAAAATAAGCAGGTGGGTGGGCAGGGAGGAAATCATTGCGGGGCCGATAACGTGGGGACTGGGTAAGGGGGAAAGTCTGCGACAAAACGTCCCCAGGAAATAGGAACAACCCCCCCCCGATGGCACAGGGAGGTCACCGGGGGCAGCTGGGGTCAGTGGGGTGTGACACCAAGGGAGGGACGTGAGGTGCTGGGTGTCCCACGGGAGGGTGCAGGAGGTGGCATAGGGACATCAGCGGGGGTGGGCAGGGGGACAGCAGGGGAGCACGGTGTGGTTGGGGTCACTGAGAGCATCTTCTGGGAACCAGCTGCAGTGATTTATGGAGCGGGCTGCTGTGATTCACACAGTGCTCAGCCACTGAGTGGGGGTCATGGACAAGCCCAAGGAACTGCCCAGCGGGGAAGGCTGTGGGCTGAGGGAGTCCATGAGTGTCTCCATCTCCTCCCACATAAAGTGGGGCTGGAGATGCTCATCCCCCCGGGTGGGGGGTCTGTGCTGGGTGGGTGTCTAGGCAGGGGCAGGAAACGGCTGAGGGCTGGACAGCAGGACACAGGGCAGCACGGCTCTGCCCTGGGAGTTTCCATATTAACCACACTCTGTTTGCATCGAAGCATTTTCCCCTCTGCGGGGCCGCTGCAGCCGGGGGGTTATTTCCTGCCCTTTTCACTCTCCCCCCGCTGCCCGCCCCCCACCCAGCCCGTCTGCTTCCTCTCTTACGCCCCGGGGGCTTTCCATGCTGCCAGAAAATAAATCTCATGCTATTTATAACAGAGGGGAAAACGCGAAGGTCTCCTCCGGCCCTCTCCACAGTGGTGATAAGCGCAGCCGGGCACCCCCGGAGAGATGAAGGAGGGAGAGGAATTTGCAGGGAAGGATGTGGGAGGGCAGCCCTGCTTTCATCTCCCGGCCATGGAGCTGGGGCCGGAGAAGGCAGAGGGGAGGGAGCAGCGGTATGGGGGGCTCCAATCTCACCCTATGTGGGCACAGCGGGGACACTGAGGGTCTCCTGGGATCAGGGCTGGCAGCTGCTGGTTGTAACCCTCATATGGGATTTAGGGAGTGTGAGCAGGATCAGCTGCATAATGCCTGGCTGGGGCTGGATAATGCCCAGGGAGAGCCATCCCCCCTCCATGGCCATGGCCCCACCCCATGTCCACATTTCATGACCCCAATCCATGTCCCCCAGAGCTGGCCCACAGTGCAGGTGAAGGCACATACCGTGAGCACACATGTTCCATGCACACACTCTCAGGGATGCTCAGAGATACACCAAGTGCCAGTGTCCCTCTGTGTGCCCCGTGTGGGGCTGGAAGGTGTCTGGGGCTGTTCCCATCCCATTCCTGTTATGGGATGGAAGCAAAATGCCTGCCCCAGATTCTGAGCTGGTTTTTAGGGAAGAAGCTGAGATTTATCTTTTGCAATGGTCTTGCTGAAATGCTGTCACTGTCGCAGCTCCTGTCCCCTGCACCGTGCCCAGGACTGCTGCTGCAGGAGGAGGAGGAGGAGGAGGTCTCACTCCGAGCAGACCTTGTGCAGAGCACAGCGCTGCCATGGCGAGCGGAAACGTGGGAAGAAAACACGGAGAGAAAGAAATGCGGCTCCCAGGACCCGAGGGGAGGGGAGCAGAGAGGAGAGAGCAGGAGGGGAAACGCCGGACCCTGCAGTCAGAGCAGCGCTGGGACATGGCAGGGAAAGTGACAGTGGCACATCGGGACACGGGGACATCAGGACACCGGATCCTGCCCTCGGTGCCACTTCCCTGCGGCTCTGGAAGGAGCCGTGCAGCTCACCCGTAGGGGAGCAGTGGAAATGGGGACGAGTGCTGCTGGGAGGGGTTTTGGCACAGGATCCAGCAGCGCTCGCCCAAAGGACAAACTGGGCTCCAGATGTCACCCATGTCCCACCGGGCCAGCATCCCTGCGGCTCTCTGGGCACCCTTTATCCTCATGTCCCCGTGTCGCCGTGTCCCCGTATCCCCACGTCCCTGTTTCCCCATGTCCCTGTTTCCCCACGTCCCCCTGTCCCCGTGTCCCCGCATACCCCGAGTGCTGACTTCCTGCCTCCGGAGGCTGAGCCGCCACCTCCGCCGCTCCCTGGCCGTGGGAGCGATCCCAGACACCGGTCCCAGGGAGCCAGGAGCGCGTCCCCACGGGGCACAGGGGTGCGGGGGGAGCACCACATCCCCTATGCATCCCAACACACTGCGGTCAGGGCTGTCTCTGTGCCCCAGCCCCACTCCCAAGGTTTTTCCCAGCTCCCAGCTGGGGACAGACCTTTTTCCTTTGGATTTTATCCTGCACCACCCTCTCATGGTGGCACCAAGGACTCTAAAGCCAATTGTCCCCTCTGACCGCGTCCCCTTGAGCGTTGCTGTTGGGAACACCGCTATTTTTAATCCCATGAAGTGATCCTGAAGGACAGAGGCTATTTTTGCTGCCTGGGGCTCATCCCTTCCTTCCAATCTCACCCGGCGCTCTGCAGGGTCAGGCACCGTGGGATCAGGGTCAGGGACCATCCAACCATACTCTGTGGGGCTGGGGGCTGCTGGTGGACAGCGCTGGCACTCTGCGCTCCCCATACCACGGCCAAATCCCATATCCCAGGTGCGGGGCCGCGGCCAAATCCCACAGCCATAACCGGTTCTGAATTGGGGCCGTGCTCCTTTGGGTGGGTTTTCCAGGATGGGAGGATGGAGGTGGCGGAGGTGATGGGGCCGCCTTTCCCATGGGCGTTGCGGGGCCAGGAGGACATGGGAGCAGCGGGGCAGAGTGGGACACAGGTGTGGGGCACGGCCTGGAGGGAAGGGTGGGATGCAGGGGGCACATCTGGCAGTGGGGGGGCAGGAAACCCTCTCGGCAGCCTTGGGGTCCCGGGGGGCCGCAGTGCTGCCAGATGTTGTGCAGCTGTCTGCAGCACTTCCTCCCACCCCACACCCTCCAGGAAGGCCCCCCCGGCCCCACACCACTCCCCTGCCCTCTTTCTTCTCCTGCCAAGCCATATTCTGGGGGTTGTGTCCTGCTGCTGGGGGGCACACAGCTCACCCCATGACTGGGCAGGGAGCGGGGAGCGGCTGGAGGGGCTCTGGGCACCTTTTATCGCTCTTTCTTCTCTTGGAAGACCACACAGAACAAAAATGCATCCATTCTGCATTTTGCAACAATCCTGCATTCTGCATTTTCCATCACCATTCCCTCACCACTCGTAGGGTAATGTCACCAAACCCCTGGGTACTCATCCCCACAACCCTGGGGGAGATGCCTGGGGCTGCCAGCTCGCACCAGAACACAGATAGGATTTGGGGGATTAGAGCAGCTTAGGGAGCAGGGGGTTTGCAGGCAGCAGATGGTTCTGAATGGGTCCCAGGGTGAGGTGAGAGGGATGGGACACAGCCCTGGGCAGAGCAGGGCAGAAGATGGGAGGAGTGGATTTCCAGCCTATGTCCCGATGGGATGCTGCAGGGCTGGCCATGATGCCTTGCACTGTGAGGTCCTGGGCATGCAGTGCAACTATGGGAGTACATTCCATCCTTCACGTGCCCACTGCCCCATGGCAGTGCATGATGCCAATGGTGAGCAGAGCCCTGTGGGTGTACAAGGACTGTGGAACAAGGGACCATAGGAGTGGGGACTCCAGGGCTGACTCTGTAGAGCTGGAGAGGGGCAATCCCCACTGCAGTGTTGCCCCAAATGCTGTCAGGGGAATTCCCAGTGCTGGGGGTGGAGAGGAGTTGTGTGAACTAGTTGAAAGTGTGACGTGGTGCGGAAAAGGGAGAAAACCCACAGTGGGGACATGGTGCTCAGGCAATCCCCATGCAGCCCCAGGGCTGTTTTGGGGCTGAGGGCAGTCACATGAGCCATGATAAGGAGACAGAAATTCAGGCTCTGTTTCCAGGAGGAGGTGTGAAACTAGCCCCAGAAGAAAAGTGAGAAGCTAAAACCTGTTTTCAACCCTGCCCCGCGCTCCTGCTATGGAGTCCTGGGGCTCTGGGAGCTGTTTAGGGTAGGGAGAAGTTCAATGTTCAGAAGCAAGGGGGATCCAATGGGACAGCCTGGCTGCTAGCTGGGGGTTCCCAACACAGCAGGAAAAATCGGGATCCAGCTGTGCCTGCATCCTCCCTACCCCATCCCTTCCCCAGTGATGTTTCAGAAAGAGGAAGTGTCACCTCTGGCATCCCCCTGCTGTGGCCCCGGGGTTATTTCGGGTGCTGAGAAAAGAGGAAGGCAGCACACGGTGATGGCAGGGCAAAGCCCTGCAGCATGCAGGGGATAGCAGTTGGTTTGGGAAAGAGGATTGTCACCATCACTGCCAGCCCCTGGCCCCAGTGCTGCCAAAGATGGGCTGAAGGAAGCGGATCCCTCCCACCTGAAGCACTCTGGGGCTTTTTTAGGTGCACAGGTGATGTACCCATGTAAATGCCAGCCTGGTATGGGGGATAGCAAGCTGCTTAGAGCCAACCAAGGAAGGACTGGGGCCAAAAAGGAGGCCAAGTGGGACAGGTTGCCAGGGAGCTGCAGTGGGGACATGGCGACAGCATGGTAGCACCTGCTCCTGGTGTGTGGGTGGATGGAGGAGTGGGAGAACACATGGATGGATGGGCAGATGGACACAGGGACAGATGGATGGGTGGGTGGAAGGACTAGTAGTTGTATTAATGGATGGATGGAAGGATGGATGGATGGGGATGTGGCTATGGGGAGAGCAGGTGGGGCGAAGAGCTGTCACTGCAGCGTCAGGGTGGCCTCCTGCAGAGCACGGATCTCCAGTAGTGCCTTGAGCCTGGGAAACAGCAAGCAAAACGTGAGAGGGGCCCATCAGCCTGTGCAGGCTCATTCCCTGCAGGGCTAATAGCCACCAGCTTAACAAGCGCGAGCCAGGACTGCTCCACTGGGCCCTTTCCAGCTGCAGGGAGGAGCGACAGCTAGAGCTTTGCAGTGGGCAGTGAAATCTAGGTCAGGGCTTTCTCTAAAAGGGGCACAGAGCCCAGCTTGTGTCAGCTTCCAAGTGAAGCAGCAGAGCTGCAGCGCCTGCCTGAGCACGGAACAGCCAGGAAATGTCTGTGCCCTCCTGGGGTATCCAGGACTGGGGCAAACAGGAATGGCAAGGGCCTTGGGACACAGTTCCCTTTGCAGGGCTGGCCACAGCTACTGGCTTTGCAGGGAAACAGCCGTGTTTCGTGGGCAACGTGCTGCCAGGGGACGTGTCCTTGCTGTGACACAAAGAGGTGCCCAGGCACAGTATGATGCTGCTTGCCCCCCAAACACGACATCCCTACAGCCATCACAGCCATCCACATCCCTCCCCACTGCCTCAGCGTGGGAGCCAAAGCAGCTCAGAGGGGGCATCAGTGATGGGAACTGACTCCAGGCTGACATTTCAAAAGAAAACCCCCATGAGAGTGAAAGTCCCAGCAGCAAAAGGAGAACTGGGGGCAGCATGGAGGGCATAAGCTGTGGCTGAAACCTCAGGAAAGCTCTGCTAGTAGCTTGGGGATGACAGCAGCCAGAACCAGCCTCAGTCCCTGTTACAGGGAATCCAGCATGCTGCCTGCTGCCCCAAATTCCTGCCCTGCCCCACATCCTGGCCTTCACAGAGCCACAGCCGCTTTGAACAGCAGCAGCGATCCTGGAACAAGGAGGTTTTTTCCCACTCCAAATGCAGGGTTACTCTCTGTTTCCCCACCCCAATACACATGCAGGGCTTGGGATGGAGACTCAAATTGGCACTGGAATATGTTTAATTAAAATCCAGCTCTTGAAGGTACAGCAAAATTAGCAGTGGGAGCAGCGGGCGCTGGGAGGGCAATGTGGTGCTTCCCGTGGAGGCACACCCTGATGCTGGCAGCAGCGGGGCTGGAGCTGAATTGGGTTTTTGTTCCTGGCAGAGCTGTTGCAGCTCTCCCTGTGAGCCAGGCCCTGCGCCTCCTGCTGCCTCTGCTCCGGATTTCTATGTGGGCTCAACACTTGGATTTCCACAGAGCTCAGCTTTGAAACCAGAGTAGTGCCAGACTCTGTATAACCCCCCTACATAAAAACTGCAACAAAAGAGTGAGCTCTCATCGTGCTCCCTGTTCTTTGCAGCAAAAGGAAGCACTCAGGGTGGCTGGGTGCTTTGTGATGTGGGTGCTGGGATGACCTGCTGAGCCCTCACTGGGTGTTTCCAGCAGCTCTCACCAATGCTAATTGCAAACCCTTTGCTCGGATGCGCAGCATGTGCTGTTGGAAACAGCTCTGAAAAATTAATGCACGTTTCCCCATTTATATTCGCTTCCCTTTTCACGCTCATCTTGGGCAATGAAAATAGACCAGGTAGAAACAGCCCTGGAGATGAAAGTAGTCGGTGACACAATTAGAACTAAGTGGGGTTTTCATTGGGGTGAGCTGCAGGATTTTTATCAGTGGAGCTACCCAGGGCTTCTCCAGCACATGGCTGAGGGCTTCCCCAAACCAGGCCAGAACCCCCACTGACACAGCTGGGGGGTTTTGGCTCCAAGCCCACCAGCAGCCCCACAGACAGCGAAAGCAGAAGGCGAAGAGCCGCGGGCTGCAAGGAGCGCTGGCCGTGCGCTGTCCCTGCTATCGCTTCCCAATTTCAGTGCTGCTCACAGCAGGTGGGCACCTCCCTGCGGAAATCCCCGTGTTGGCGATGAGACGCATTCGGAGCTGTGGTCCTTGGGTTCATTTGGCTCATGGGGGGCTGAGAGGCACCGCAGCTCCTCACGGGGAGCGGAGGGGCAGCGCTGAGCTCTGCTTTCTGTGACAACGGGTAAGGCGTGGAGCTGCGCCAGGGGAGGTTGTACCGAACCGAACCGAGCCGAGCCGAGCCGAGCCGAGCCGAGCCCCGGGTGCTGCGGGCCGGGCCGTACCAGGCCAAGGCCGTGCCGCTGCTGCCCCCTTCCCTCCAGCCGCCCGCACAGCACCGCCGCTCCGAGCCCTCCGCCCCTATGACGCCATTTCATCCCCTTCTCGCTGACGTCACCCGCCGCCGTTTCCGCTGGCGGAAGGCGGAGGCCGAGGAAAAGCGGGGAGGGAGGAACGTGGCGCCGTTGCCATAGCGACGCGGCGTGTGACGTCATCTCTCTGCGCATCTCCCGGAAGTGGGCGGGCGGCGCGGGATGATTGCGTCACAGGGTGTGGAGGCGGCGGCTGAACGGGTCCGGGGCGCCGCCATGGAGAGCGCGGGTCAGGGTAGGAGCGGGCGCGCTTCGGGGCTGGGCGGTGGGCTGGGAATTGCTGGGGGAACGGGGGACGCCCCGGGGAGCTCCGTGACGGGCGGGCTGTGAGGCTGCCGGGCGGGCGCTCAGAGGCGGCTCTTCCCCTCCCTCAGGCCGGCGCTGTGCGATAACCGCTCTGCTCGGTTTGCGGAGCGGCGCTTCTGTTGTGTGCGGGCTTGGGAAATTCGGCTGAGAGTTTCTGTTCCTTTTTTTGTCTGCGAGCAGAGGGCCCTTTTCTTCACCTTTCCCCTCCAGGTTTGCATATCGTGCTTCGCTTGCTGGCTGCTCACTATATGTGCCCTGTGTTCTCGTCTGTGACAGATATCAACCTTAACTCTCCCAACAAAGGTCTGCTGTCGGATGCTATGATGGACGTTCCTGTGGACAGCGCGGCCGCGGCGAGGACGGCAGCGCCCGAGGGGCTGAGTGCTGCTGAGGAGGAGGAGCTGAGGGCTGAGATCGCCAAGGTAAAACCTGAGCCCGGGATCCTGCCGTGCTGGGAGGGAAAAACGAGGGTTTGGTGGATGCGTTTTTTGATTCTTATCACAGAAATAGCTCAGGTTGGAAGGGACCTCAAGGATCGTGAATCTCCAACCCCCCTGCCACGTGCAAGGCCACCAACCTCCACATTTAATACCAGACCAGGCTGCCCAGGGCCCCATCC
Organism: Chrysolophus pictus; assembly: GCA_037305975.1. NCBI lineage: Eukaryota > Metazoa > Chordata > Aves > Galliformes > Phasianidae > Chrysolophus > Chrysolophus pictus. The sequence goes on from CM074595.1 coordinate 4,477,822, forward strand.
AACCTGGCCTTGAGCACCTCCAGGGACGGGGCATCCACAGCCTTTTTGGGCAGCTGTTCCAGCACCTCACCACTCTCATAGCAAAGAAAGAACTTACGGTGGTATTACCTGTGGATCTCTGCGCTCTTTGTTAAAATGCACAAAGCTGACAGGTATTTCAGACCACATGTAATTGCCTGCTCATCCACAGAACGGCTTAATGTGGAGCCCTAAAGAAATAAGTGGCTTAATTTAGGCTTTTAGCTCTGCTCTAAGCAGGAAAACAGCACTTTAAGTGAGTGGTATGCAAACGTAACTCCTTTTTCCTTAGGAAGCTGAAACAATGAAGTACTTAATGTGCTTTCTGCTTCGGCCTTTTCTCTTAAATATTTATCACATTTTATGGGCGGCTGCTTTAGATTCCTTTATACTTTTCTAAAGCTGAGAGCTTTTAATGTAAAATTTGAGGGTGCCTCAAATTTTAGGCACCCTCTGGGTTTTAAAGTTCAGTTTATTATTTGTATGTGTAATGCAGCTGAAGGTAGTTTTGGTTGTTCTTTCTTACACTTGATAATCTCATGCTGGTTCTCTGGTTTGCATGTTGTAGCAAGGGAGGATTTCACTGTTCTGAATGGCCATGCAGGCCTTGGTGAACTTTGATTAATTAAGAAGTAGGAATGAATTCTCTCTGCCCTGAAACCACTCTGGAGTATTCTGAAAATCTTGTAAGAAAGATCTCTGAGGAAAAGCTCTTTGTTCTAATGACATCAGAGGAAAACAATCATAAGATTGAAACCTTGGCTAAATGAGTATTTGGTAATTTTTTTTTTTTTTAGATGGTATCTGCTGTTGAAATTGCGGTGCAGGGAATGAGTTCTTCTAGTGCCATTAAAACACCAGTACAATGGCTTCTTATATGTTTTTCTAGCTGAAGTCTGAGCCATGTGCCTACTGTTCCAACACCATTGATGTTTAGTTGAATTGCTGTGTGCACCTGAAGTTCCCACAATTCTTTACATTCGCGTTAATGAAATTGTGCTCGTTTTCAGGAAGGTAGAAACTTGGCTTAACTCCCAGAATCTTAGAAAACAGCAGTATTGAGATATGCATCTGTCTCTTTCTAAGGTTGAAGAAGAAATTGGTACTCTCAGACAAGTTCTGGCTGCTAAAGAAAGGCACTGTGGAGAGCTGAAGAGGAAGCTAGGTTTGACTCCCTTGGATGGGTTGAAGCAAAACCTGTCTAAGAGCTGGCACGACGTACAAGTCTCCAACGCGTAAGTGTTGCTTGTGATGTGTGTTTCACATGGAAAAGTGACTGTAGCAGTTATTTCCCTGCAGCATGTTCCAGAGCTTTTCCAACTTGCTGGAGGGTTTTGCTCTGATAGGTACATAGAGTAAAAGGTGTTTTTAAAAAGCAATGAACTGAATGGATCTCATGTGTCAGCATAAACAACTTTCATATCTGTGGTCTGAATGCTTTGTTGCTGGATGCTCTCTTGCACAATGTTAAAGACCTTGCTCACTACTCAACAGTTCAGTTTGTCTGTTTCTGCCCATTTGTTTGAGAGACAGATTGCTGCTACCTCATTTTGAGCTCAAGCTCAAAGAGAAGTGCAAAAAATGCCAGAGCTCACTTAGTAATGCATAGTGTTAGTTGAGAATGTTAGCTGTATGTTAGTTCAGAAACTGTTTCCTGGGCTGTGTACCTTGAATTAAAAAGCCTGCACTTCCTAGGAAAAAAAAGTCTGTAGCATTAGTCTGCTATGAATGCCGTATGCAGGGACATCTGTGCCTAAAGAAGGTTTGAAATTAAGACTATTTCTAAACAGGTACAAAGCGTGTGATTGCTGCACTGTTCGGGGTAAATCTGAGCACAGCTGCCTAATGTAAAGAGCCCTTGGGTACCCAAAGGGATATAATTCAGTCTAAAAAGTCACATGCAACTGGAATGGAATTTAGAGTTACTGACATTACATCAGCAGGGCAGGTTTTTGAGCTGTTCATTTCACTATTCACTCTTTTCCTCATCTTCCCTCCTATCCCCCGTTCAATTTCTGTTACTACTTTGTAACTGAATTGTGTCTTTGTCTTCTAGAAATGAATATTTTAAGTTATATTCATTAACACTTTCTGTTTCTAGTTATGTGAGAACATCTGAGAAACTTGGAGAGTGGAATGACAAAGTGACACAGTCTGACTTGTGAGTGCCTCGGGCTCCTCAGCAACACCTTCATGCTCCTTGCTGCATTCCCCATTTGTGCTGCTCCTTGTTCTCACAGGCATCAGGGGCTGATTGGGAGCTGGAGGCATAGCAAAGCTCTGTTCTTATCAGCATGCCTGACATCCAGCTATAAGCACTCCTCAGTTGCAGAGGAGATGAGTAAAAGTTACTGTTATCATCTTTCTTATAGTCATGCCATTGCTGAAGAAAAATTCCAATCAGTTACCAAACCACATTTGATTAAAAAATAATGAAAGAAATCAACCACAGTTTCACTTTAACTGATCACTGTTAGACTAATCTGTTGTAATTAGGTATCTTACTAGTGAAGATACTAGTGAGATTACTTCTCTCTTTACTGTGAAATTATTTCTTTTGTCATGAGATATGGTAGGTTTCAGTTTGAATATTACCTTTCTGTTTGGCCACAGGGGCAGTATGATGCCTGAAGACATTTGCCCATAGCTGAAAATAGGGGCTTTGCAAATGCAGATATATACAGTAGGCTTTGAAAGCTGCCATGCTGTGATTCCGATTGATGCATCGAACATTAGAAAGCAGTTCATTTTAGTCTTTGCAGTATATACAAGCAGGTGCTAAATGTTGCTGCCTGCTTTTGTCTCTAGAATATATTCTTTAGTCATGTTAGACCTCTACATTAGTCACAAATCACTTTGATTCTTACATAACTGAACATAAAGGAGACCTTGACTGTTGTCTGTGCTGAGGATTCTCTCCATTCTGCATTTTGTGCTTAAGAAAGTGATTATTTAGCTAAGAGAGAATGTGAGTTAGAAGCTTCCTGTCAGCAGTTCTGATCTGACTAGGCATAGTTATTTTCCAGGGTTGACAGGAACTGCCTGCAGTGTACCTCCTCTGAGCACTTTTACATGTTGTCTAAGCTGGCAGCAGATGCTTTTATAGCGCTTATACTTTTTCTGTACATCTAATGTTAATTCTCACAATCCCAAAGATACTTTGTTATAAGCATGATTTCTAAAGATGAGAGGATGAAGTGCAGTTTAATAGTTTGTCCAGTTCATACTCTATAGGTAAAATACAGCTTTGGGGACAGCAGTCAGATTTTTTGGCACTGTGCTCAATTCACTGTTGTGTGCTTTTGACTTTTGGTGTTTGGCTGCCATTCTGTATTTATGAAGGGAGCAGAAGATTTGAAGCCTTTCAGTTCCCAACACCTTCTAAACTGCAGACTTTCCTTGTGCACAGTGTTTAGAGGTGTTTGGATAAGAAAGAAACCAGAGCTTGGGTGTCTTCCTGCCTCTCAAACAACAGCTCCTTTTCTTCTATCTGTAACAGAGAAGGGAGAAGGCTGTTATCAGAGAAATGAAACCTGCAATGCTGTAAGTGTAAAGAGACACTAATTTGGAAAGTGTCAGAAAGACAGCGGTCAGAAGAAGCATCAGTCATGAATCTTGGCACTGTATCTAACCTCCATTGTGTTTGTAGATATCTTTCAGCCAGCAGCACTCTGGAGGACTGGAATGAAAAATTAACTCAATCAGAAGCGTGAGTGTCTTAACCTTCAGCATTAACAAATGCTTTCATGACAGTCTGCTACCACTAATTTTCTGTGCCCCTGCTCGCAGTCCTGTCCTTTCACTACATCTATTTAAGCATTTCTGTCTTCTAGATTTCACTTTTTTTAACCTAATAAAAGTCTATTCTGAGAAAGGGAGCGCTTTTTTTTCAGGTCAGTCTTTGAATGATTTTACTGTGGTTCAAGTGATACTCTTCAAACAGCTGCCTGCTCTCGGGGAACTGGCTGAAGCCACTGGGTACCTGAGCTGCATGCCAGGTTTTGTAACCTCAACTGATGAGCTGTGCAATAGTCAGCCTGATCTCTTCTCGTCACCCCTCAGCATGCTCTGTGGGGAGCAAGAGCTCTTCTTTTAGCTGTGGTACCTGATGAGAACAAATGAAGCTTTAGTGTCCAAGGCAGCTGTTCTGACATGTTAAGGCTCCAAATGGATGTGAACAGCTTAAACCTCGCAACTGTTGTACTGCGTTCATTGGCTGCAAAAATCTCTTAGCTATGTTTTTATTAAGTGTCTGGAATTAACTTCTCATCTGGGCTGAATTACAGAAGCATATTACAGAAGTTGGCCTTCAGCCTTCTCATTGCATCTATGGCATTGTATATAAGGGAAATCCTTCACAGTAGTGCAGTGGAAGTAGGTAGGTTGTGTTGTTGCTTTCTGAACTGATTTAACCATGGTAAGGTGGGCCTTAGGTAAGCAGGATATTCCTGTTCTCTGGGGTAGGTATGAAATTCAGTCCTTTGAGGCTGGTCTCCTGCTTTCAGTGCTTGTGAATAGAGGCTTTTCTTCGCAAGACAGGTGAAACACAAGGGTAGGTGAAAGTTGTTTTGTTTTTTGACACTACTAATGTATGCAGGTTCCATTTTCAAACATTCTGTGAATGTTTTCTAGATTAAGAAAATGTAAATAGTCACTATTTTACTTGCTAAATAGAGTGACTTGTGTTTATGCTTGCCAACAGCGTGACTGACTGCAGTGGTGTTTAATCAGAGTTCCTCTCTGGGTGTGCCTGCTGGAATAGAAAACTTCTCATTATATCTGTTTCCTTGCACTCAGTAAGCACCAGGAGTATATGGCGGAAGCGTGCTTCTGGAGTGTGCTCAAGGCCTGAATAGCTGTGGTGTGCCAGCTTTCCTGCTTGCTTTGGCACTAGACAGCATTGCGATTCATGCTAGCAAGGTAGATGCCAATTAAATGGGAGAGACCAGTGGGCTTGAAATGTGAAATCCCAGCAGTGTTTCAGAAACTGAACAGTTTTCTTTCCCTAAAGCTTGGTAAATGCTAGGAGCCAAGTTCAAGACAAGCAAAGAAGGGGTTTTCAGTTGTGTGGTTTGGGTTTGTTGTGTAAACGAATCCTCTTTCCTGTTGTTTTGGAACTTCTCTAATAACTTACAAGCATCCTGGCTGACCTGGGACCTTAATGTGCTTTTGTGCTCTGCTGAATTTCCTGGTGGCTGCTGCTGCTCTGGCCTTGGAGCTTGACGAGCTTGACTTGCCCTCTGTGTGCAGTAGGGCAAGGACAGAAAGTCAGCCCTGTCTTTAGCTTTGGTTTTGTGGTAAACTGGATGCAAGGTGACTTAATTGGTACAAATAGCAATTGCTGGATAAGGGCAAGTGAGAGGAAGCTGGTATTGGGGATAAAGAAGGATTTGAGGATTCGTGTCTGGCTCTTCTCTGGTAGGATTTATAGGAGAGGGATGCAATGAAATGTGTGAGTACAGCAGAATGAATACCTCAGGACAGAGACCTTTCCCACAGCTTCCCCTGCAGCCAGTTGCCTGTTGGTATAGAGAGGTGTTTATCAAAGCTTATACTTAACTGCTCCCAGATTTGGGTTATTCCAGTGTGCTTTATAGTAGCATTGAGGGAAGGAAGTGAATGACGGAGTTTATACAGATGGTATACCTAGCTGTGTCACTTGCAGGAGGGTAGTTGTGACTTCTGGGTCAGAGCTGAGTGCAGTTCAGTTGCACTGGAGGCTTTTGTAACCTGGTCCCTGCTGGTTACAGACACAGTTCCACACGTCTGCCTGATGGATGGCAGTTCTGGGTTAAAAAGCTTCTCTCATCTCTGCTGTGCTTTCCTGGCTCTGCCTCGTGTGTTGCAGTGGTGGAGGTGTGTCTGTGTGTGTAGGAGCTGTGGATGCAGGACTACATTGGTGAACTGATGTCTGCTATCTTTATTTTTCTTTCCAAGCATCTATTTCAGCCAGATGGGTTCCCTGATCTAGACCACTGTCAGCTTGCAGTTGTGTTGGCATCATGCAGGAACATATTCAGGGGAAAGGAGCAACACCTGAGTGCTAAATCTTTGATTGTCTTAAGAATACTGCTGTCAAGTGTGGAAAAAGTAATTGGAAAATCTCTCATCTGCTGAAGCTCAACATAATACCTAAGAGTTTCCAGCATGTGCGAGGTGTGATGGTATCCTCTGTAAACTCTTCCTCTCATCACTGCTCTGGTCTCAATGCTAATCTGGGAGAGTTGAGTGCCAAGCAGTGCAGTAAGCATGGCTGTTCTACTGAGCACAAGGTCTGCCATGTCTCTGTCAGCTGTAAGTGACAGGGCTTAGGGAGCCAGGCTGCAAAAGGAGGGCTGACATGCTCCTCTCCTGAAGAAGCTTTTGCCCTAGGGATTCATGCCCAGCTATTGCAAGAGGGAGTACATTCCTGATTCAGAAATAAGTTGTCTTGAACAAAACCAAAAAGCAAAAGAAACATGTAATTGGCATTGCTGGAATCTAGTTCAGGTGTTGTGATGTTGCCTCCCCCTGTTTTGTTTGGAGCAAATGAGAAGTAGATAGAGCTGTCATCATGGGGCTTCAGGCCTTGGGAGCTCAGAGGTGGAACAGTAGGCTGCTAAGGTGAGTCCAGGAGCTCAACTTGGTGATCCTCATGGGTCCTTTCCAACTTGGGATATTCTGTTCTGTTCATAAATGTCCTTCTGCTAGATGTAGTTGGGCAAAAAAGTCATCTGAAGCTTATGTGCTTGGAAAAAGAAAACCTGACTTAAATTTTTGGACTTGTTTTCAAGACTGAATCTTATAAGAATGCCGTAAGTGTGGATGTCAATCACCAGCTGTGGAATAGCTTAGAGTGTATCAGTTAAAAAAAAATGACTTGAAGAACCTTTGTTCTAAAACATGTCTCATTTGATGGAAACAAAGGTTCTCAAGTGTCTGACTTCTTCAGCACTTGTAGAAACTCAGATGTAATCAGCTGATAAATGCGAGCTGTCAGACTTGTTTACTGTGGTTAATGGTAACTGATAGGAAACTTCTCTGCTAATTTAATTCTAAACTGTGGTTATAGAGGTTATGCTGATTCTTGCATTTCCTTTTCTGTACAGTGATCTTAGTCTTGCCTCTATCCTCCATACCCTGACACCACAACCTATTACTTCCTCCTTCAAGGCTCCAAGCATGTTATGGAATTGATTCCTACACTTAATTTTCTCCGTGTCCCAAATAACAGAGCAGATAGGTTACAGTGCTGTAGTATTAAAGTTGCCATGTGGAAAATTGGCTTTTTTTTTTTTTTTTTGCAGTTGTTTGTCAAATTCAAGCTTGTGTGGTCAAGATGGTAACATAACAGAAGTTAGTGTATGGAAAAGTTAATCCTACACTCGTTGCTTTCTTAAAACTGCAAGACTGATACATGTAAGACTAGAGGGGGCTCTTTCAGTGAAGTTAGTACAGCTCACTAACCTAGCTTCTTTCCTTTAACGTGGGCTCCTTTTTAAAACTGGGAGATGCTTCTCACTTTCAGAGCCTAACCTTGTTAGTTCAGCTTACTGGTTGTTTTTTTTTCTTTACTTAGTTATAAGAAGACTCAAGAAACCCTTTCCCAAGCAGGACAGAAGACTTCAGCAGCCCTTTCCAATGTAGGTTCTGTTATCAGCAGGAAACTTGGGGACATGAGGTAAGGTTTCTGTTTTGTGCTCTGGTGCTTTGATCTCGGTTTCAAACAGTAATGAAGCTTTAAACAATAACAAGGCTTTTTTCCATTTTTCTGCTTAGTTTGCCACACTCTGCTGTTGATGGACCACCTTCTTATGTGTGGCCCTGTACGTCATTGTTCAGAACAGATTAAACACTTATTTTTTACCCCTCAACCAGTCTTTAACCCATTTCAAAGCATTTAACAGCGTGATTCCGGTTAGCAGAACCAGCAGAACATTCTTAGCTCCCTTCCCTCTTTCTTTTTTTTTTTACTGTCATAGTTTCACTGCGGCTTTTTCACCACATATAGGAAACTAATATTAAAGTTTGCATTTTCCATTCATTACTGTATGATGGAGGTGTTTTCTCACTGTGATGGCTCAACATTAGAACAGGATTTTTATTGTGTGCTTTAAAGTGAACAAAGTCTGGATGCTGCTTATCATGCAGTTCCAAACCTTACGTGTCAGCTTTCTAGGAAGGAGAGCAGCATGCCTTCTGAGCATGGTTATGTCATGTAGTTTGGAAGACATGAGCTGATGCAGAAGATGTGATAATATTAAAAATTTCTCATGGTTGGTGGTTATTTAGTTTCCTTTAGATGGCAGCTGAGGCAGTTGCATATTTAAAACTCTTTTGGCTGAAAAGTTAAGAGCTGATTCCCACAGTTGCTGGCTGGGGTTCTGGCTTTGAGAGTTAACAAAGCTGAAGGTTAGAACTGATGATTTACCTGGTCTGCAGAAATGTAAGCTAGAGATTGTTTCTCCGTTAATGGTGTTGTGCAAATTTTTGCACATAGAATAGCTTGCTGATGCTTTTCTTGGAACTGAGAGTTAATTCTGAACCTACCATCTATCTAAATGACTAAAGAATTCTTAGAGCTTGAATTTAATATGATGTTCCAGATCTTGGACTGAATTGGTAGCTGTTGTTCTTTGTAGGGAATTTCCTATTCCACTGTGGCTGGGATTTCCCAAGTGGTAAGAACTTGTTGGCCTCTGGTCACACAGTGCTGATGTGTTCTAAACCTCTCCCCACTGAGTCATTTACTGTGTTCCTGGAGGGTAATGTTGGTGACCGTTTTCAGCATCTCACTTGTCTGAATTTGGCAGAGGACTGGCTGACTTCCTACTCCTTCCAGTATTCAAGGTTTAATTTTTCTGTCCTGGAAATTGCCTTCTTTATGGGAAGAAGATACTTATGTATAATCACCTGTGACATCAGCAGACAGACGCTGGTGCAAGATGTTATGGTGTGGTAACAGCTCTTCCTAAGCCGGTAATGGTGAAGTAAGCTTCTAAATTCTGCAGTCTGATCAGGCTGTTGTGGCAAAGGGATGAGAATTGTACTCTCTGGATCAAATGGGGAGCTCCTGAGCCAGCATTACCACCAGAAGATGTGCAGGACCAATCTTGTCAGCATGGCATCTCTTCACTGGCAGAACAAGTTCACCATGTGGCTGCACAAATGGTTGGGCCAGCTGATGGAGGGAGGGATGCACAGCTGAGTGAGGAGTGGAACTTAGTCTCAGTGGTGGAGGTGGGCTGACACAGTCACAGTGGGAATGCTGTTGGTGTGTTCTGGCCCAGCTCACTGCTCACACGTCAGGCCATTGCAGCCGTGGCATTGCTCAGCATTAGTCACCAATTTCAAAGCATGTATTCCTTTTTACAGATAATACTTTGGGTGATGTATGAGGAAACAGAGGCAACTTCTTGAGGATGTCCCTGCCAAATTTATTTCAGGAGGATTTGCTTTGTATATATGACCCTATGGGGAACACAGTAATGATTATATTTTAAGAAGACTTTTAGTTTTTCTGTGCATATATAAATGAAATTCTCTCTGCTGTATTCAAGTCTTGATATCTCTAATTCTGGACAAAGTTTAGCTCACAGTGTAAGCTTCTGCAGGAACTGGCTCGTTTTCCACCCCAGCCAGGTGAAACTTTACATGGCTTTGATATGCAATCAGTGCTTCCAGAGTGAAGTCTGTCATATTGCTGTGATCACTTCTCTGATTGCTGGGGATGGTCTTTATGTTCCAACAATCCCTGTTCCAGGCCTCATAGCCAACACTACAGCTTCAGTTACTGTACTTGCTTTTTCCCTTTCCACTACAAATCCACTTGTAACGAAGGTTTATTTTCCAGCACTGGAAGTGTTGAGATAACAGAAGGGATTTCCTTGTTTAGTCAGCCTTCACCGGTTGATAAATACAAGGAAGGTGTGATAAATGGGCAATCTCCTTAGATATGCAGAGGGCGTAGTCATAATTCCATTAGAAATCTGTGGACTGAAATGGTGTGAAATACAGTAATGTGGCCCTGGGTTAAATCTTCAGAGTTGCTGCATTTTGGTCAAAATGCTTCTAAATGTTAAAGCTGTTATAATTGCAAGGAGAGATCATGAAGTTAATGCAGTAATCATACACTAAATGTACTTAGTAGTGCTCTTGCTCTATTAGATTGCCACAAGTAACGAAAACAGCTTAGTTAATGGGTGAGATTTTTGTAAGTCCTGGCCAATTCAGCTCTTTCTGTTATCTCCACTTACAGTTGAAAAGTAAACTGGCTTTTAGGCATTCTGTTCCTGCATTTTACTGACCCCAGTGAACTGCAAATCGAAGGTGTTTTCTTTTTGCCAGATAAAAGCTTTTGTGCTTTTGTCTCCCAGTACATTTTGTGGTGTCTGGTTGAGTTCACTACTGTCTGTAATACTACAAGCACATTTATTGTAAGATGGAGCCCCCAGACTCCTGAATTTACAGAAATTTTAAATCCCTACAATTGGAGGAAAAAGGGTCACTGCCAAGATGTCTCCAGGTCTACCAGTGCTTGTGGTATTGCATGCAGAGCAGCATGCTGCATGGACCTGCTATCTGTGCTCTTCTCCTTTAACAAAGAGCAAGTAGGAAGTTAATTTATTTCACACGCACAGACAGCATCTCAAGGAGTCTGTGTTGCCAAAGGGCCAATTTGGATACAGGGGAAATGAAATCCCAAAGCTTAATGTCATTGCTCAGACTGGAAGGAAAAGCCCTTGTGTTCCTTGCCAAGCACTTCACATCCAACTTGCTGTGACTGCTTCCAACTGCAGAGACAAAAATGATATTTAAGTGGAATAAAATGCTGCTTCTAGAAGGAGAAGCCTCTTCAAAACATCCTGGAAATCTTAGTAGTAGCAGTAGGAAAGCTTAGTCTGTAACTTCAGACTGAGACAGTGCTGCATTGCAAAATCAGATGTGGAAACTGGTAACGTGGTGGCAAATGATTCACTTTAAAAATGGGTGTATGTGTGTTGAGTATGCATGATACCTTTTATCCAGATATTCTTATCTTTATTACGCTGAGATCTGTTTGTTCTCTGAGCTGTAACTCTGAGATCTGCAGCCTTGGCAAGGTAACACACAGGCACCCGCTGCAGGCTGCTGTTATGGGAGGTCTCAGCCAGAAAGCCTGGCCCTGCTGTCCTTGGGCCACAGCTCAGAGGGGAAGGAAATATTTTTATCAAATCAGCTAGCGCTTGGTAAAAACCTTAGCTTGGGAAAACAGGCTCTAAAAAAAAAAATCAAGTAAAAGCAATGGATGGGTAAGTGTGGTTAGGTGCTGTTATTGTCACATGGAAAACCATTTAGTCTGGGGTGAGTTAATGAAAAGCAATTGGTTTTTTCATTTGCTTCTCTAATTTATTTTGAGAGGCTTCCTCTTAAGGAAATGTCTTTTACTGTCCCATGATCCTGCGACCGTGTCCCTGCTCAGCTGCCTTGCATTTAGCATTCAGATCTGCACAATGCCTGACTGTTGCTTCCCTTTTCTCTTTTTGCTGTCAATGGCTTCTCTCAGGGCTCACCCCTTCTCGCATTCCTTTAGGTAAGATATCTCCAAGGTTGCTCTCGGAGCAGATGTTTCTGTGCCAAGTCCTTGCAGGCGTTAAAGGGGAAGCTGATGATTTAAGCCTTGCCTACACTTCTGACGTGGATTGAAAAACCTAGCTCAATCCTGTGCCTGGCAATTGACTTTTGTATCATGATTGCAATTTGCAGTTCTTGCCATATGGTACAGCTGCAGCTAGAAGGCTCTTCTTAACTCCTGAGCATCTTCTAACACCTTGCTGGTTTAATAGCACCAACTCAGCGTACCTTTTGGCAGCACTTACTGCGTGCTTCTTCTGTCTTTGTCAGCTTTGTATTGGGACAGTGGTTGGCAGAAACCATCACTAGTAAAAAAAAAAAAAACCCACTCATTTGAGTAGCTCCGTACAGACAGACCAGTTGTGCACCTTCTTGTCCCGTAGGGGTTGTAGGGGTTGTCCCTGCTTTCAATTTCTGCTGTTGATCATTGGCACCTGGCCTCTCTTGGGCATAGCTGGAAAACCCTTTTCTAAATATCTCATTGTCAAGAAGTGGAAAAGAGGGATTTTAGCTCTGTGCTTGTCCTCAGCAGCCTGTGTATGGATGGTGCTAAGGGCGTGCTGCTGCTCTTGCATGGCTTCTGTTTAAAACTGTCATTTAACCTTTTCCTCCTTATTCTGAATGCTTCCGAGCAGCAGTTACTCCATTCGCCACTCGATAAGTATGCCAGCAATGAGGTAATGTCACAGACACCCGTGTTTGCTCCGTGGGGTTGGTGGGAGACTACAGCTGACTGTTGTTGGTGGCTTTTTTGTTCTGATTTGTGTGAGTGCTTCACTGCTCAGAGGATGGGGTAACTGTGCCCCGAAGTTGAAGTAATTCGGGGTTTTTGTTTCTACTCCATCTCTCTTTATGGTTGTTAGCACCTGCATTGTTTTTGGACTAAGTGCAGTGTTGCAACTGTACCAAAGTCTAATTGAAATTTGCAGCTTTCAGAGGTCCCAGGAAGGGAGGGATTACAGCCCTTTTCTTGCCATTTACAGCACAGCTAATACTGAATCCTAACTTAAGTCTTCTGTCTCCACCTCGGGAGCTGCATGCCCTTCTCCAAGTGCCTCTGTGGCACATTAGATGATGATCCTGTAAGACAAGCAATCACCAGAGCTGGACAAGGCCTGCAGAAACCCTCTCTATTAATCCTCATTCCTGATCAACAAATGTTATTTTGTGGCAGAAATGTAAAGTGCTGATTTGGATGGAAATACCTGAGATGAGCTTGTTGTCACCCAGCTCATGGTGTTTATGCAGTCTATCCTGGGGAGAAGACTCTGCATGACTAATTGTCCAGCAGAGCGCTCCGCTCAGCCCTGCTCTGGAAACATTCACCAGCAAAGCCACCTGTCAGTGTCAAACAACTGACCTGGCTTTCTTTGCTGATCAATTTATCACACTGGGATTTTTATGAACGTTTCCTGATGTTATGACCACACCTGTGTAACAGAACTGCCCATAGGCTCAGGCATGTGGCCCTTCCCCTTCCTGCCAGCAGGATGCAAGGTGGGACAATGAAGCCTTTTTTGAAACCCTTGTCAGCTTTTCATTTTCATTATTAAAGAAAGCATGCTTTTAGTTGAAGGACTAAGGACTAGTTTCTTCTCTACGTGTCATGCACTGATTCCCTAGCCAGCTAGGACTTTTTGCCCTCAACTTTTTAGCTTATGAATAGATTGCACATGGCAGAAATATTTTCCTTCAGGGTTTGCATGTGGGGTTTTTTGACTGGTGTGCCTGAGACATTTGTGCCAAGGGCTAACATGGTGAGGAGCTGTGAGTGTTGTGGGTGTTCTGGCATTGCATGGGAGCCCAGGCAACTGTGGTTTGGTTTACTTAGGAGCTAATTTGTTTTGATTTTTTTTATTGTTTTCCTCTTTCTTCAAGGAATTCTGCAACCTTCAAGTCATTTGAAGATAGAGTTGGGACCATAAAGGTAACTATCTGCTTTGTCTTGTACATATACAATGTGAAGCCTTAAGCAGAAATTTTAATTTCCGTAGCGTTTTGTAAACTACTATTTAGGCAAATGGCTTCTCAGATGCAAGGAGTTTTTGCTCTACAGTAGGTGACCTTGAAGAGAGAGATTGGCTTGGTAATCTCAGTACTGGTTTCTTGTTATCCTAACTAGCTTCTCTCCTTTCAGTCCAGAGTGGTGGGCAGCAGGGAAAACAGCACTGATGGCCTCCAGTCCCCCTCAGCTGGAGACAAGCCCCCGCAGGACAACGCTCCTTTCTAGACCTGCAGTGTGGCTTTGCACAGCTGTGCACGACTCCAAGAGCAAGCCTCCTCCCTCCCAAATCTTCACAACAACAACAACATGCAAATCCACGAAGGGGCTGAGAGCCAGTCTGGAGAGATCCATAACTCATTCATAGACACTGCTGCTGGATCTAAGTCAAATAAAGAGAATGCAAAGTTTTGTACACAGATAATATTTTACACTAAAGTTTGTAGATGAATTGTATCACTGTGCTGTCCTTTTGGGAGAGCACTGAAGATGGAGTTTCCCTAAAGTAGCTCAGAAATCCACTGGTGTAGAAAAAGCATTTTTTTGCCCTGCTTCTGTTGTCTCTTGGAACAGTTAAATTGCCATGTGCAATGTGAGGAGGGCAGTTAGAGGAGAAACCAAGAGGAGGAGCATTTTAGCTTCAGCTTCTGGCTGTGTTCTGTGTTCAGGGCTTGCCATGCAGCTACTCCCCGATCTCCCAGGCTTCTCCTATTACTGCTTCCTCTGATTCTCATTGGAGCAGTCTGTTAAATGGGGCAAACAGTTGTTTTTCTGAGCTTCCAAAAGGGAAACTTCACTTAGCAGCTGCCTCGTTGTTACACTAATGCTCTAGCTTTAACAAAACTAAGATCTTTATTTTTAAATGCAATGAACTTTAAAGAAATAAAGCTTAAAAACAACAACAAAAAAAGCTTTGGCATCATATTAGGGAAATGCTCCCTTGGACTCTGAAACTGAATTGCAAGCCTTACATCACCTTACGCTTTACTTGTTTATGGTTTTTTTTTTCTATAGAGAAGACTGTAAGGGTTATAAAGCTGGATATTGAGCACTGGAGTTTTGCATCATACAGTAGTAGCAGCATGCTTGTGAGCCAGTTTTTGTGTAAACTTTCAGTGGTGCACTCTATTGCCCAGTGTATAAAACTTGCTTCTCCCTTCTCAGCTTTTGTTCTTGGAGGAAAAGAAATCTGAAGGCTGCTAGCAACAGGGCCAGGTTTAAAAAGGACAGAGCTGTTGCTAGCAGTACTATGCTATACTGGAAGGACTCTGCTCTCTGTGGGCCTCTCCGTCTGGTACATCTGACTGTAACTGTGTGGGTTTTTCAGCTGGAAGCCCCAGCTGCAACCTTGGTTTACAAAACCAGCAGAGAGTCACAGAGCTCACCGGTTCCCAGAGCAGGCGGTTTGCTCTCTTGATGCCCAGCTTCATTGCTTGGGATTAGTGATAAGTTGTGAGTTGTTTTACAGAGGCCTGAGCTTACTCTAGGCAAGGTACCTCCATATAGAGCGAGCAATTCTGTGCCTTAGAGGCCAAGTGGGACTTATTCAGGTCTTTAGGCTTGCCTATGTACATATCTGGTAGCTTTAGTGGTTTATCACCCCGAAGGGACTGAACTGCCTGACCCTTCCTTAGAGAAGCAAGTTTTGACACTTTTCTGCTGATTAATCCCCACGTTCCCCACCCCTGCTCCCCTCCTGATGGGGACCTTCAGTATGAGTAGCAGGCAGATGTGCTGGCAGTAGGAGTGGAGTGTCATTTCCAGCCTGCCCTGTTTGACCAAAGCTGGCCTCTGCGCGAGGAGCGGTGAGACGGGCTGCTGGAGATTGGGTCTGAAACTGTTTCTCTTCACAGATCAATTCTGAGGAATCTTGTCAATAAAGCATTCCTTTGGGAGAAAACGGCGTGAATGTTTTTGTCTTGTTCTGTGTAACGCTACTGAAGTCTGTTTTTAGGTGTGTGCTGTGAACTTGGCAGGGAAGTCCCAGCCTCCTACAGAGGTGAGGCACGGAGCATCCCTCTGCCCTGTCTGCATCTGATGAAGCAATGCATTAAGAAGTGTTTGTGCTCTGATTTTCAAGTGGCAGTGGTAAGCCCACATTTGTGCTGTGCAGTGTCACATTGCTCCCTTTTCTACCGGTGCCTCGGGCTCCCCGAGCAGTGACAGCAGTTGGAGCTGAGGCTACGTAAGGTGGAGAAGCAGCAGCTGTGGCTCACCTGCACAGCTTGGAAGCTCCGGCAGTTCCTTCTGATTGAAACGGTCACCGTGGAGGTGAAGTTGTGGCTGTGTGAGTTGGGCTGGGAGCCGCTCTTGGGTTTAGAAGGGCAGCAGAGGGAGCCCCGCAGCCCTATGGTTGGTTCATGCACGGTGAAGGACAGGGTTTCAGAAAGCTCGTTGCACGTCACTGAGGCAGCTTGAGGCATCAGAAGGAAACCGTGCTGCTTTGCAGGGGCTGAGGAGCACCCGCACCTAAATACAAGGTGGTTTGCAGGAGAGCACGAGATGAAGAGGCTTCACATAGAGGGTTGGAGGCTGCAGGGAACGGGGTTGTTCTGTCCCGCGGAGCAGCACAGAGCAGATAAACAGCAAGACTGAGAAACAGTTAATTGCAAAAAATGCCAGGTGGGACTCTGTGCTTCAGCTTAGAGGGAACGTAGCAAAGACTGCAAGCAGCCCTCCCTGGTGGTCTAGTGGTTAGGATTCGGCGCTCTCACCGCCGCGGCCCGGGTTCGATTCCCGGTCAGGGAAGTTGCGTTTTGCCACTCCCTCTCCGTAGGGGCCACTTTTCTCTCTCGGGTCAGCAGGAGGGCGCGTCCAGCTGCGCGCAGCCCCGCCTTCCATCCCCTCCATTCCGCGCTAACTCTGCGCGCGCCCCATCGCGTCCACGCGCGCTCCCGGCAGGGAGAGGCGGGGCTCCGCGTGCTTGCGCGGGGACGAGTGGGCGGGGCAGCGCGCGCAGGCGCCGTACACGCTGCGCGCCGCGCTGGCCCCTCCCCCTGCCGCCCGCCCGTGCTCAGCGTCGCCGGGTCCCGGTGCTGCGGAGCGCTGTGGGTGCCGCGCCGCCAGCCGCAGCCGCCGGGCCGTGTCCTGCCCCGCCCCGCCCCCCCCCGGGGCTGCGCGGCCCCCGCTGCCCGCACGTCCGCCCTCCCGCGGGGCGCAGGTGAGAGCCGGGCCGAGCCGGGCCTCGCTTCGTAGCGCTGGGCCCGAGCCGGGGTGGCGGCGGTGGGGGTGGGGGTGGTTGGGGGGGGGGGGGTTGAGGCGTAGGCTGTACGGCTGCGGGGCTGAGGAGGCCCAAATGGAGGCTGTGCCCCGGAGAGGTGGGGCCTGCAGGGCCGTGTGGGGCTGAGGAGGATGGGATTTCAATAGGGGCCGTGGGCTGGGGGGGGACGGAGCCTGGAAGGGGCTGAGGGAGCGGGCAGGAGCGGCACAGGGGTGGTGTGGGGCTGAGCCGAGGGGATGCGGCCCGAAGGGGCTGTGGCGGATCGGGGCGGCTGGGGGCTGTGGGCTGGGGGAGGCGGGCGGCAGCAGCGGGGCCCGGCGGGATGTTGGCGGTGCATCTCCGTGCTGCTGGGCCGGGGGCAGCGAGCCGCTGCGTTCAGTGAAGCATCCCTTCGTTATGCGGGGCTGGGGAAAAAAATAACCGTGATTACGGGCGTCGTGGCTCCTTCCGTGGGAACCTCGTGCTCGGGGGGGGGTGGAAATCCCGTCCCCCCGCTGCCTGCGCGCACGTTGTTTCGCTGGGAAGCAGCAGTGCTGGGTGTGGGGCTGCAGACCCCCCCAAAAAACACAGCCGAGGGCCTGGAGAGGTGAATTCTGAATGCGGAGCGTTTGTGTTACGGGTCGGCAGCGATTGAGGATGACTGGGGGGATCTCTGTGCTTCCCCTTCCTTACGTCGTGATGTTCTACGTGTTATTTGTGACTGCTTGGTGACGGTGCCGTTAACGAGTGACGTATTGCCAGAAAGCCTTTCCTGTCAGAAAGCTGCGGATGAGGCGTAACTCCCTTTATTTGGGCGGTATTGGAATTAAGGATTCCGGTCAGGACGCTGTGGGGATGCACCATAGAACCGGGAGCAGCAGAAGGATGAGGCAGCGCTCTGCCTTTGTGCTCATCCCTCACCGGCACCTCTCTGCTGGCTGACACAGTGCTGCTGACTTTATTGCTGGGTGCAGCACGGTTCCTGCTTGGGAAGCGAGGTGAGAGCCGGACCTGACCAGCAAAGCAGGCAATGTTATCTCTGGATTTGCTTTTATGGTGGTGTTAACGTGGGAGATGCTGCTGGGTGTGCTGAATAGCCACTCTCGTGCAGTACAGCTGTACGAAGGCCGTGTGCAGTGGCACCGGTGTGCAGTAATTCTCCTGACGTCCTCGTGTGGGTCCTGTTGGCCACGTGTGTTTGGGAGCATTGTGCCAGCCTCGGTTCCAGCACAGGGATTGGGAAGGTTCATGGCAGCTGTTGGTGTGGGGCTGGGCCTTGCTGGTGGCTTTTGGTAGAAAGCGGGTGAGGTCCAGCATAAGGTGGCTGAGGAGTAGGTGCCAAATTCAATTGCGCAAATGAATTGCTTCTAATAATTTAAGTATGCTGCGCATTGGGAGGGAAAAAAAGAGAGGTTTTGCCCAGGTTGGACTGGAAAAGAAATTGATTGCAGAGTGGACTGAAAGAGCAATTTTCCTGCTGTGTCCAAAGGACTTCAGGGCGACTTCTGGCAGTGCTGGCATGCAGGGTCTGCTGTGGGATAACTCAGCGATGGGAGGTGAGACGTTCTGCAAACAAAAAGGAGTTTGTTTCCTTCCTTCCCTCCCTTCTTCGTGTCATCCGTGGCATTTCATTGGAAGCAGAGATGCTGCAGCACTGTCTTTTTGCTCCCAAATTGTTGTTGTGTTGCGCTGAAGAACTGCAATAGGCAGTAGGTCCAGAGCAGCAATAAAAACCCCAATCAGGTCCAGAGCTCGCTGATAATCTGAGGGCACAAAAAGTAGAAACCTGCACAGCTCTGTTTGTTTTCCCCTTTTTGAGCCTTTGAATTTTTGGCTGTATTTCAAATGAAAATACTCTTTTCCCTTCCATCTGTCGTTGCTCCTCTTGCAGGACTTTCTGTTACTGCGATGGCAGTAATGTTTCAGCGATTGTATTTATGCTCAGAAATATTTTGTGATCTCATATTGTTTCTGTGCCACCGTCTGAGTGCATGGCATGGAACACAAGGCTTGGCTGCTCCAGGTTTGCTCCCAGGAGCTTCAGGACTGCTTTCCTTTCGACACTGACCTGGCTGTGTCTGTGACAGGGGAGGCTGCAGCTCGGCCAGGTGTGACTGCAGCACGTTATTGGTCTGAGAGATGGAAGAGAATCAGGTGACAGACTGCATCTCTTCTTTAGAACGCTGATCTGCTGATCCTGGGGGCTTGGTGTGACAAATGGGTTCTTTTAGAAGGCCCCGAAGTTACTGCTGGGAAAAGATACATTCAGTTTGACAGAGGCTGTTTTGAGAAATGTTCAGCCTGGGCAATAGGAAATCCCTCTTCTCTGTCATAACCACCCCCCTCAGTCTTCTTTCTTTCCTGCCAAAGTTCCTGATTTCTGCACGCACTGAGTTCATCCCCACAGCACTTACAGAAGTTGCTCCACACACTGTTAACTTAGAAAAGCCACACAGATGGAATCAGCAGAGGTGCACGGCTACGGCTACCCAAGCGTACAGCGTGGTTTGTGGGACAGGACGGCGATGGATGCAGCCCCGTGTCTGCTCCTGGCCCTGCAATGGGATGGCAGCTGCACAGAGCCCCTCGGATGGTGCACCCAGTGTCTCCTCCAGCTGTGCTGTAGGTGCAACCCCTCTGCCCCATTTCCTGCCCCTTATCTTAAAACCACGCTTCTTCCCGTGACTTGTGCTGTTGGCATCTTCTGCACAAAGCCTCTTGCTGTTAAGAATTATCTCCCAGTGATGATTTCCACTCTTCCTTCCTTGCTGTTATGAGGCTGTCAAACTGCTGTTTAATGGTAACCCTGTAAGGACTGGGAGAGCTTAACCACTGCACTGTGAGGACAGCACTGCTTGAACAGCACTCAGCACCACGGAGCTGAAACATCAGCTGCAGAAAGCAGGCAGGTTCCTGGCTTTGCTCTGTTACTTCAGGTGGGGGGGGAAAAAAAGTTTATAAAATGCATGCATGTTTAGGTGCTGTGTTTGTAATCCCAATTGCACCACTGGGAGAACTCTATGTAGGAGGGGTTTTTCCATGCATGCCGGCTGTGCAGGATGGGGCCACAGAATGAGCCTTGCTGCTGTTGTCACAGCCAGGTAGCAGGGAATGGGCAGAACAAGCACCCCTCTCAGTTCCCTTATTATTTCTAAACGATGGGCTCGTGTCTTTATTTATATAGGCTAGGCTGAGCGGGGCTGTGAGGATGTGGCCCATCTCATGGATTGTGGATGGAATGTTTGCAGGGTGAGATAACAGCAGTAACCATCGGTGTGCTGCCTGTAGGAGGGAGGGTAGTGTAAAATAAATCTTTTTGTTGATGAAATGGCTCTGTAGAATTAGAAAATACCAACAAGTTTATCTCCCGTGAGAAAGCGTCCATTCAGATGGAGGCCTCTTGGCCAACTGCTGGGCTGCATTTTGGGTGTTTGGAGCCAGATGAACTCTGCAGAGGCACTGAGCCAAGCCATGACCACAGACTGACACAGATCTGCATGATGAGGTACCCCCACAGCACCAACCAGGTGCCTCCAGGGAAGGAATGGCGTTGTGTTTTCCAGCCATGGCAATATGTAGAAGTTTGGGCAGTTCAGGTTCAGTAACAAAAATCTTCTCTTAACCTATTTTATGGTGATAGAATCACCAACTGCCTTAAGTTGGAAGGGGCCTTAACGTTTTCGTGTCTAACTCTGAGAAGATGGCAAACCCGTGGTGCTTTTTTTGCCTTTGTTTCACTGAGCTAATAAGGAAGACCTGTGCTTTCTGTTTGTCACGTGGGGAAATGAGCACATGCATTTCTCTGGCAGTTTCTTTGAGAAGTGAAATGGGGAAACGATGGCATCTCCTCCCCGTGCACCAGCAGAAGTGGGGAAGTGCAGCTGGCAGGAGGAGGTGCTTGACCTTTACACTTGGCTACAGGCAAAGCCTTTGGGATGGGAGCACTTTGGGGTACGTGTGACAGGCACTCCTCTCCTCGGGCAGGGAAGACCCCATTGGATACATGAGATAAAAGTGCATGGAGAGAAACTCAGCTGCTTTCTTCCTGTCCAGATTGGAAAGGGAGATGGTGTAGTTACCCTGCAAAGGAGGAAAAAATGGGATCCAACTTCAGAGGGTGCTTCCACTGGTGCTGAGCAGAGGCACTCCAGCTGCTCTTGTCAGTGCCGTGGTTGGGGATGGTTGGATCTGGGAGCTCAGCTGTATACATCCTGCTGTCTGCTTCTGCTTTGTTTGTGTTTTTATTTGTCACTTTTTAATAGGAAGATTGGTGTGTTTGGTTGGAGCAGTTGTGGAATAACGTTGGTCCCTGCTCATGCCACGCTCACCTGTTCCCATGGGGCCTCTCCTGCCCCCACGAATGGCAGCAGCAGAATCACCGGATCAGTGCAGTCACAGTATCAGTAAGGCTGGAAAAGGCCACGAAGATCAGGTGCTGCTGCTTGTAAGAAAGCAGTGCCTTTAGCATGGCTCACCAGCAGCGAGCAGTGCTTTCTCCTGTTGATTCCAGTGCACTCACATGCAATGAGAAGTCGGTGATTCAAGCCCTGCAGAGGTTTTTTAATAGAGAAGCAAGGGTGATAAGAAGGTGGGCAGGCAGAACTGCTGGTTTCCCTTAGACTTTAACACAGCTGAGTAAGCAGATGCAGTTGTTTTTTTATAGCCACGTGTGGATTGTGGCACTTGCACGCTGCCATATAAACTGCAGTGGTGCCATAAATAATAATGTTTTGCTAAAGGAACTCAAAAGTAGGGAAGGCACAAAGAATCATGTAAGGAGTAATTAGTGTAGGTGAGGAGGGGGGATGGAAGATGGGAATCTGATACTTTGGTGTTCTGGTTGTGGTGTGGAAACGTTCTTGAGGGTTTGAAACTCACTCTTGTGTAAGTGCAAGGTCACAGGTTTTTTGTAACAGGTCGGCCCTCAGACTTGCATGGCTGAATTTTAATCTGCTAAGCTAATTAGGGGAACAAGGCTGGTATCACTGCCCTTAAGTTTGTTACAAGTTCCGTGTAGCCCCAGGGTTGTTAATGATGGATGCTCTCTCTGCTCAGATTGGAGACAGTGGGGAGGTGGGGCTTGCTGCCAGAAGGGGCCATCTGCAGCTTGCTGGAGTATGGCTTGGTGAGCAGCTTTTGATGTTATTCTTTAATTACCTGTAAGTGTGATGCAGTACATGTCCATAAGGTGTGGGGCTGGCAGTTCTGTTCTATGATTGTTGGATAATAGCAGCTCTGGGAGAGGTGGGAGCAGACAGAGGCAGGCGTTCAGGTCTGAGAGATGGCTCATTGCTGTGAGGAGAAGTGATTGTCTGACTCAGATTCAAATTTGTGGGACAAATGAGGTTAGAAGAGCTGGTTTGGTGCAAGAGTCAGTTGGAAGAACAGGCAACTTTCCCGAGCGTGTCCCTTCATTTGTGTTACAAACCTTGCTGTGGCTTCGATCCGTTGCTGATCTCAGCTTGTGTTCAGGTGGCCTTCCTGTCTGTTAGCTGATAAGCCAGCCTTCTTTCCTCTTTTCTTCTGATCCTCACATTTATGAAATAGAGAATATACAAGGAATTGATGGTTTGTGGATCGTTTCTTCTCTCACCTGCTCGTGTTCTGCAGCAATTGGTGCAGCTTTGCCTCGACCACTGGAGGGACTGATTGGTGCTTCGTGCTGCTGGATCCTCTCAGCTTCCATTCCCTGTATGCTGAAGTGAGACTTGGTTCTTCAGCTGCAGCTTGCAGTCCCTCACATCAGCTAAGCTCCTTTAGCAGTCTCTCTCTAACAACATTACAGATTACCGAGACTTAAAAAACACACTTCTCTTGTTTTAAGTACAGCTATTTCACCAATGCCTAAGATGCAGAAGGCTGGAGTCTCGAGCAGATAGCAATTGTTATGCTTTCTGTGCTCAGAGCTGCCTCATTTTAGCTGTGTGTTTGTCTTTTGTGTAGTAGGAGGCTTGGGAACGGAGGCTGAAGCTACAGATAGAAGCACACAGCCCCTGGATCTGCACCTTAAAGTGTTTGTACCTTCATCTGACAGCTGATCACGTCTGAATATGTGACATATGTGACACCATGGAGATTTACTACAATAGAAATAATCTTGACTTTATTTCAGACTTCTGTCACAAGGCAGTGTGTGATTGCAAGCGTTTTGGAGAGACACAGACACAGAGCTCAGAATGCTCCCTGCTGCCAGCTGACCGTGCTGTGGGAAGGCGTGAGCGTATAACTGCGTCCATTAACCTGATGGCCTCAGTATTGATCTGCTTTAAGTTGAAGTGATGGGATGAACACTTTGCTACAAGCCCTCAGCATGAGTTAGTGAAAATGTGATTTATTTTTGTTTTGTCTTTTATAGGAGATCCTGTTCCAGAGGTGTGTGGAGGCAGCTACTGCTTGTCTTAGAATAGGCAAACTAGGAACCAGGTGAGTACTGTAGTTCTGGATTTCTTATATCCACTTATTTACATGCAGTGTAACGCTGAGGAAACAAAGCTCAAAGTTTCTTAGAGAATTCTCTCTGCTCATGAAGCCAAAATTAAAAGTTTTAGTCCTGCCTTTGGCCACCTGACCTGCTGTCATCCTTGGTGCTGGCGCTCACTGGGATGTCTGTGAGTATTAATGGCAGGGAACTTCCCATTTCTCTTTGCTGTCATTGTAGTTTGCTATTTTACTTAGCTAACTTCAGGTTATAAAAGGGCCCAGTTTACCAGTGATGTCTGTCAGATGTTAAGGCCAGTTTTCAGACCACCAATCAAGTTTAATCTAAATCTTTCTGTTGAGATGGCACCGATGACCCCATTGTGGCTGTGCTGCCAGCAGGTGTTTCCTGTTAAAGTTGGCTGATGCAGGCTGTGCTGGTACACAGATGGTTAAAAACTGCTGTTTAATCCAAGGGATTACCTTTCCTCAGAGCCTTCTGAGAGAAACCTCTTGAGGGAATCCTGCTTGCTTAGAACATGCAGCAGATGGTTTGTTACTGCTGGATGCAGCCCTCCTTAAAAACACATAGCAGCTTTTGGTGCTGTGAATGAGAGCCACTTGTGAAAGCAGTGGGATAAGTAATATCCTGTTTTATGGAGTGTTCTGAACGCAAAAAGCTTGCAGCTTTTTTGTGTTTCTAATGTATTTCTGTTCCATGTTTGAAGAGCCAAAGGTTATATTCATTGTAATGAGACTGTTCTGTTCCTTTAAATAACAAGTTTCCCAGATGAATTCCTGTTAGCACCTTGTCTTCTGTTTTTCTGCTTGTGCCCTTTCCATTCTGGTACTGAAAATGCAGGCACCCCATTGCACTGAACCCCAGGTACCCTGAACTTATCAGATTGAAGTGATTAAAAACTGGCGCAGTAGGAAATGTTATTCCTGTGTCTCTCTTTATTCTTGACAGGCAACCTGCAGACTGACAGACACAGCTGGATCAGCTGGATCAAGCTGAATTTGTTTTTGCCAAACCCATTGGCCCAGTTTTGCAGTGGAGGTTTGATTAATCAACACAGGGACTGTACCTGTGATCTGCAGCATCTGTGCACCCAGGGCATGTTGGACTGACTAGGAAGGAAGCTCATTAGGCCTAAATAGAGCAACAGACTTCTAGGCAGTGGTGGGGTGATAGAGAAGCTTCCTTGGGCTGGATGCTGCTGGGTATGGCAGGAGCTGCCTGGGAGAAAGTCCCAGGATGGGTGTCAGGAAGGTGTCAGGAGGTGGTTTTGGCCATGGGTGGAAGAGGCAGTGCAGTGCAGAGGCACTGTGATTAGCTAGATTACCAGCTCCACGTCAGGATCAGCAGTCTTTGACCTCAGCACTGGGACTGCTTAGGTAGGGGGGGCAGGGAAGGCTGCTGGTGTGAAAAGCTGCTCCCAGAGGGCTATGCCTTCTGTGGGTGCCCTATTTCTTAATAAGTTTCCTCTCCTCTTCTGTGGATTGTTTTCAGTAGCTTTATGCTGCATTTTTAAAAGAAAAAGACATATTTACCTTCCAGATTTTGCATATATTTCATTGTTGTTGTTATCATCATTATTAATTTATCAGCTTCCTTATTAGATAACATTTAATTAAACTTACCAGAGCTGCCAATAACTTCTTGAAGGAAATTAGGCGAGAGTTTACAAGTTCAGCAGGTGCATTCCATTTAAAGAAACTGGACACAGGTATCAGTCTTAAACTGATTTAAAGCTGCTACACCTGGGCAGTTACTGGTAGGCTCAGAGATGAGCAGGGGAGGTGTGGTGCCTGTGACTCTTAGTTACCCTGTACAAGAATGATGATAGCTGTGTGTTGGCAGAAACAGAACTGGTATTTTTTTTGAAGCATATCAGTGCTTTGAGAGCATATAAAGAACTTAGTAGTGAAATAAGCAACGTCTGAGGGTAGTTCCTGGAGGTAGCCTTTTGAAACCTGAAGTTATTAGCTTTATTATATAAGATAAAGGGTTAAATCAGAAAAGTCTGGTGCTTTAAATATCTTTTTCAAAGTCTGTATAATCTGGTGTGGGCTAACTGTAATGACATAATCCAAAAATAGCCAATAGTCTTCCCTTCAATGCTCATCCTTGCTGCAGTTCTGCAGCTAAAGAATGGCAAATGCTAAGCTGCTAAGGATGTTAGAGGACATAACCATGTCTGTCTGTGGCTCAGGGGATGCCTCGAGGGTCTTGCATGTCTGATTGTGGAGCAGGAGGTTAAGTCAAGTTCCAGCAATAGGGTTTATCTAGCATATATATTAAATGTTTGATTCAACTTGGTGTTATTACAGGGGAGATTGCCTCCTCCCGAAGCAGGCAGGTGTTCTCTCTCTCTCGGAGTAGCACTGGCCTAGTTCTGCTGGATTTTGGCTAAAGGATTCTGCTGTGCCTGGTTTCAGAGATAAGATGAGGTTTTTTGAAGAATTTGTGTTCTTTCTTTTAATGTATGGAATGCATGCAATGGAGAATGCAAAAAAAAAAGCCCTGGTTAAGGAGTTGGAACTTTGAGTTCACCTCTGTGGTGCAGAAAGCAGCATCCATCTAACAGCAGCCTGTCTGTTGTCCAGGTATTCATGTAGGTGTTACTGGGAGTAAATAATAGTGAGACTAAGAAAGGTAATGAAATAGCAGTAGGGATGTGTGTGTGATTCTTACAGCTATACCTCAGCTGTTGATTTTGAGTTTGCTTTTTTAAGGAGTGGAGTTGAATACGTACAGCATTGATTGTGGGCTGTGTGCTCTGTGTGAAAACTGTTGTTTTTGCTGAGAATTCCCTGATTCTTTTTTTTTTTGGCAACCTTTATACTTCCACATATGTTAAGAACCTTTTCTCTTCAAAGCCCATTAAGATCTAAAACATGAATTTTCACATAAGTTTCTTATCCCAAAGCCTCCAATTTCAGGGCTGATTTGTTTAAGGTCTGTGCTCCTTCTGGTTTAAGCATTTGTTGATCTCATCTTTTTTCTTTTTTTGGCAGGGACATTTCTCTGTTCAGGTTAGTCCAAGATGGCAGACCAGAGGCAACGCTCGCTGTCTACCTCTGGGGAGTCATTATACCACGTGCTGGGACTGGACAAGAATGCTACTTCTGATGATATTAAAAAGTCATACAGGTAAAGTTTCAGGTCTTCCATGTATCACCCAATAAAACAATATCTTTAAGTGCTCAACAGATGAGGCGTTTATATATAGGCTCCAGTTGGTTTAGTTAAAATCTGTGAGAAAAGCATGCAAGAAAATAGAGGGGAAACATATGGTTTGTTTTTACAGAAGTTGCATGGAGCCGTTGTCACTGACAGCATTTGTATGTAAGAGTTGGGACAGATAAAATGTAAGGATTTAACAAATGAAATTCTCCATAGTGCAGTATCATTCTGAAGATTCTTTAGATAAAATTGAACAAAGCTGTAGGAGTGCCATCAGAATTAAGTTCTTCCTTTGTGTTATGTAGCTCTGTGTGTGGTTTAGAGACCACAGGTGGGCAGTCCTGCACTTCTGCCCATCATTTCGAGTTCTGGCATGGTGAAGCAAAGATTAAAGATGTAAATAAGAATGAAAACTGAGTATCAGCAGTGATTTCTTTTCTAAAGCCACGTTCAAAATGTCTTTTGACATTTTGAAAATGTCTGTGGAGTTATTTTTAAAAGAACATTTTTCTTACCTCTTTTTCTTAGTTACACGGAATGGTTTCACATTAATTAAATGAACAACAAAGAGTTGTCTTCCCATCCTCACTTCCTTCCTACCTTCCCTCCAAACCTGCTTGCATGCAATCTCTTCTTTGCTGTAAGAGTGAGCTGCAGTCATGCTGGGTCTACCTGGGCAGTGGCAGTGTGTTTAACATCACACTAGGTGTCAGCAGTCATCTTCACTTGAGGTTACTCCTTTCAGAAGTTTTGTTTTAATCTTCAGCGTTTACCAAAACTTTTCCCTTTCAAAGCCACTTTTTCATGCCACTAGCAATTACTGAGTGAAACGTATGAATAAATTGGTCCAGATTTAGCTGTGTCTTCCCCAAGTCCTCCAACTGCACATTTGGGGCAATCATCTTCTAGCACAATGGACTGAAAAACACCTCTACCTCATGGGGGGAAAACCTAGAAGACCTTCTCCTTTGGAAGAAGGGCACAACTGGATTCAAGGGGGATTCAAGAGCTGCCTCATTTATACCTGGAATTTCACCTAATCTTGTTGCCTCTTCTGCTCTTTTAGTGGCCACTTCTTGTTTTCATTCCATTTGATCTGGAATGTCCTTTGCTGTCCTGTGGGATATGGGATCTGTGTGTACATAGGAAATGTGACATGAAAAATATTTCTCTATCACAACCTGATAGTAGCTAGGTCCTCTTAAAGTTGACATACCCTCCCTCTAATTATGAAAACTGGTTATTTCAGTCTTCTCTGATCCAGTGGCACTTTCGGCAGCCCTGAATAATGTTATCTTCCCAAGCAACGTAATTTACAGCCTACAAATGTTTCAAGTGCACGCTCACTTTACTGTTTGAATGCTGTGGTGTTTGTGTGCACCCAAAGCTATGCTTGCACTAATCTTTATTGTACGTTTATCTGAATATTTCCCTCCTGAGGAGCTGTGGTGTGCAAACGTCTGCAGGCTCTCAGTGTGTTTGTCAGACAAGGGGCTCTCGTGGTACATCCCTGCAGGTCACCTACCATTTTTGGTGGTGCAGAACTATTATTCTGAATCATTTTTCTCCTTCGAAGCACAAATGACTCAAACTGCAATCGTGCAGTCAGGAGATGCCTGGCCAGTACTGATTTCTTGTATTGCTTGGGCTGTGTCTGAATTTGCAAATTTATCAGTGCTTAATCTGAGTTTTTGTGCTGTGTTCAGTGATCTCTGGAGACTGCAAACTGCTGTCACGTAGTTGAAAGAGATCTAGAAGGGTATGGGGAGATACATTGTGATTTCCTGAAGCTGGTTCTATTCTAGCTAATCTTGCACTGAAGTGCCTTGTACCTGCACAGCAACTGGTGAATTAACCACAAGTGGTTCTGTTCTATTTTTGTGTTGAGGCACTGTAGATGAGTTGTTGTAGCTTGCTTCTCTTTGTTCTCTGATGCTGTATCTGAGACCTGTGGTGTGTTTCTTTTCTGTTAGCTTGGCCTTTGCTTTAGCAGGAGCAAAACTTGCTTATGGAAATCTCTGGAGCTGAGGGGTAAAGTGCTTTCTTCTTGTCTTCAATATCCTGATTTTTTCCATTGGATTTCCAAGGGTCCTGTCCAACACTGACATCAATCCTGTGACTTAAGCTAGGCAGTGCTGTAGCATTTTGGAATCAACAGGGAAGTGAATCAGAAATGAACAAACTTGCTTGGGGAGATACTCTCAGCTGGCACTTGGAAGTTTCTCTTCAGTGACAAGCAGTGGAACTGAAAAAAAACCCAACAAAACAAAACCAGGAACCCAAATCCCAGCATCTAATCTACAATCTCTTTTTGCTTTTGGCAGGAAACTTGCACTGAAATACCATCCTGATAAAAACCCTGATAATCCAGAGGCAGCAGAAAAATTTAAAGAGATCAATAATGCACATGCAATATTGACCGATGCGACAAAGAGAAACATTTATGATAAATATGGCTCCCTGGGTCTGTATGTAGCAGAGCAGTTTGGAGAAGAAAATGTGAACACGTACTTCGTGCTATCTAGCTGGTGGGCAAAGGTAAATTTAAGCACAAAGAAAAATGGTTCTGGATTGGCATTTAAAATGCTTCAAGTAGTCCATTTGAAAACCGTTTGTTTTCACTTCTGGAATTTGCTTTCTGTCCTCTGCAGGCCTTGTTTGTGTTCTGTGGGCTCATCACAGGCTGCTACTGCTGCTGCTGTCTGTGTTGCTGCTGTAATTGCTGCTGTGGGAAGTGTAAACCTAAACCTCCTGAAGGCGAGGAGCAGGAATACTACGTCTCTCCAGAGGACTTGGAGGCACAGTTGCAGTCAGATGAAAGGGGTAAGCAATGCAGTGTGAGGTTTGTAGGATTGTAGAACCTCTGGTATTGAGTGTATCAGTCCCTGACTGAGGGCTCACTGTGCTGTGTGAGGAGCAATGCCTGCTTCCTAGGCAGATCAGCACAGGTGCCTGCGGGAGAATAACTGTAGCACAAGAGTTGAAACAGTTGTGTGGGTAACACTGGCACCAGAAATTCAGTTGCTGAAAACTGCTGCTTGGTCTTCGCTGAACGTGGTGAGGTCAGCTTCAGAGAAATGGGTGAGTGTTGTGGTTTAACCCAGCAGCAGATAAACGCTGTGCAGCCATTTGCTCACTCCCACCACAGCAGAATGGGGGGGAGAGAATTGGAGAGCACAAGATTGAGATAAGGATGGGTTAATAAGAAAAGAAAGAAAAAGGGGAGAAAAAGAAAAGAAACAATAAGACAATAGAAATAAGCAAAGCGAGTGATGCACAGTGCAGTTGCTCACCCCCTGACAATGGTGTTATCAAAGCATTGCAGAGGGAGGTACCTTATGCTTACCAAAGAACACTGTTTTTTTTTCTCTGCCTTGGCATACTAAGCCTTTTGTCTTTGCTTTTCAGAGGCCTCAGACGCACCTATTGTGATACAGCCAGCATCAGCCACAGAGACAACCCAGCTCACAGCTGACTCTCATCCTAGCTACCACACTGATGGATTTAATTAAGTTAAGGAAACACTGTAATTAGAACGGATTAAAAAAAAAAAATACATGGCCAACTCAACACTAGAATCATGAACATTAGAAGTAGAGAATGGGGAGGGGGAAAAATTCTGCCACAGTTAGAAGGCAGCTTTCCAACCTGCTGAAAGTATTTTGTAATCCCTTCAGCCTTTTGTCACCTTTCAGTGTCGTATCTTGATGATACCTGAAGTGCTGTAGCATGCAGTATGTAAAGCAGTTTAGCTACGGTCTTATGTTTCCTTTCTCTTCCTTTTTTTTTGTTTTTGTTTTTGTTTTTTGTTTTTTTCTTTTTTTTTTTAAATAGCATGTATGGAGTTACGTTAAATGTCTGTGGTGTAATGTATTGAGTTGTCACAGTATGTGTGATGGAGACATTCTGCATTTTAAGCAGTGATACTGGCCTAAAATGAGACTTAAAGTTTCACAGGAGCCACCATACTTTCATACAGCCAAGCTGTCAAAGACCCTTAAAAAAATTCATTATTTTTATTTGGGTGCAACAAGCCAATTCTCTTATTCCTCCTTCTATTCCTGCATTGCTACCTAAGCAAGTTTACAAAGCCAAGAACCAAAAAATGTCAGTCCTGCAGAGCTAGAATTCTCTTTTAATGCTGGTTTACAGCTTAAATAAATACACCTTGAAAAACAAGAAGGGAGAGTTTCCAATCTTTGAACAATTAAATTGATCAACAGCTCTTCATGCACGAGGGTTATCTTCAGTGATGGTGTAACCACAAACTGTGGTTTGTCACAAAGGCAGCTGTGAATGGGTTTAGTGGTGGTGACAGTGGGACTTTAACTTCAAGCACAATTCTGTTCTGGTTTGAGTTCAATCCTTTTCCTGAAATGCTAAAGACCAAATAGTGCAGCTTCTTTGAATGCATGAGAATCTTAAAGTGAAACTGGTTAATTGGTTTTCACTGAGCAAGTGAGTAAAATACAGGTAGTAGGTGACAGCATAAATGTTAATAATTGTGGTTTATTTTTTTTTTTTTAATTTTTGTCTAACAATCTGAGATACTGATAGACAAGTGAGGTATTACGTCTTGTTTTTTAAAGTTGTTATAATATGTTAGCCCTTTAATTTTCTCATGAGCATCTTTGTGGAGTACTGAAATGGCTTTTTAAGAACAAAACACTTTTTATGTTGATATTGTATGATTTGCACATTGTCTTACCTTTAGACTTGTTTACACCAGTGTTCTTCTTTCCCTCAGAACAACGGTGGGGAAGCGATTGAAAAGTTTCCTGAGCTATTTTGAAGCCAAATCGTGTTTGAATACTGCTTTTGAAACAGCTGTTCATTGGGATTTAACTGATAAATAGGCATTTTAACTGCTGAATTGCTGGCATGTTTTGTTATTAATAACCTTGTTTTAAATGATATGGAGTTGGGATCTGGAACAGCAACTTGTAAGCTTACACATGGCATGTTTAGCAGTTAATTGCCTTCTCCTTAATTTGATCTTCATGGTTTTCTATCACAATGCCTCTCCTTTCCTTTGTACCTCCATCTCCCCTTCCCTGTTGGTCACCTGTCTCTGTGGAGAGGCTATTCACAGCCTTCCATCCCAGGTTTCATTTGAGGTCTTTCATGCTGCTCTTTTACAAGATACAGGTGTTACTTGGGAAGGGGAGCAGAGAGCACTGTCAGTCTGTAGGACACAGCCAGAAGACGAGGGGGGATCTCCTGCCAGAGAACCATCCTGAGCATATTTTCACTCCACCTCTGCATGAGCTGCACATGGCAGGGCACACAAGTGTGACACAAAGCCACACCGAGCAGAGCGTTGTCACTGGGTGCTGAGTTGGAACACGTGCACTGTGAGATGTGTGCTTTGGGTACCGACACGTTTATTGCCTGCATGTGAGCCTGTTGCAGATAGGGATGCTTTTGGTGCCACGTCAGCTTCCAAAGATTCAAAACACTCCTAATTTACTGACTAGATGGAAGTAGCACACTCGTTAGGTAATTCCTTCCTTGTTGGTAGTCCTTCCGTCCTGAAATGCTGTGGATTACTGGAAGATGCTTCTAACTCAGAATCTCTCTCTTGGGTGGCCTTGAGGACAGCAGTGCATTATTTGGCTCAAGCTCCTTATTTAACTAAATAAAACTAAATTTTGTTTGACCCCTTTAAAAAAGAAAGCAGTTTTAAAGCTTGAATAGCATCACGTTGGCTGTCCTTGTAGGCTTTGCCTGATGCCACGTCTCGATGTTGAGCTGCACGACGATCTGCAGGCTTCCTCCCTCAGAGCTGGCTGGCTAAAATTGCCCTTACAGGCTGTATGGGTCACTTCATGTTGTTGGTAACAGAGCTGGTAGTGCTTTGTGGCTGTGTAAATGAGTGTGTTGGTGTGGTTGGGTCGGTAGAACGAGCAGAAGGAAGTTAACCCTGTGTGCTGTGTGTAATGCTCCCTGTGTCCATCCAGGTGTGTAGCACGGACCAGCTGTGTAGGACTGCTGACAGCAGAGCTGACGTGTGGAGGCTGAGGTGATACCTTTCTCTGTGTTTTGCACTACTTGACAAAGGTGATATCCAGGATAAGTGTGCTGTTTGTGTTCTTTAAGAGCTGCTGCGTTCCGTTCAGCTGTTCTGTGGGTGGTGTGCGAATGGCAAGTTAGTCCTGTGCTGTTAGTGCTGGGTGCTCCAAGGGGAACTGCGCAGGGAATGAGGGGAAAACACATTTTTAAGTGATTTCTTTTGAAATGGTTTGTTTGCCCACGTTACCCTGAAACCTCTGAATTTAAAGTTATCAATGTACTTCTTCCTGAATTGTATAAGGAATGGGTGAATGCCTGCTTGGTTGTGTTGTTGTAGATAAGGTATAAGAGCATCCTGGGCTCTAACGTGAGTTGCACTTCAAAATGGCCAAATGTAATCCCAGTAAAGATAAAGTTGTGCTGGAAATAATAGTTAACAAATGTGGTGTGGCTCGGGGTGTGGGCTGGTGGAGCTACCAGATGCAAAGCAGCAGAGCCTGGCGGGCACCAAGCCCTGCTCACTGCTCATACACAGAATGGTTCCTTCCAAAGCTCCACCTGAGCGCTGCCACTCTCTGCTCAGCCTGTTGCCAGAATTAAAACTTGAGCTTTGATTTCTGTTGTTGTTGTAGGTTATAAAGGTCGCATTCCTGTTAGTTTGTCGTTTGTTTTGTTTTATGAGTTGCCTGAGACCTCCGTGTCAGCAGCCCAACCTCCTCCCAGTGCACAGAACCACTTGGCAGCACTTTTCCTGGCACTGCCCTGCGGCTTCTCCTCGTGCAGGACGGCCCCCAGGAGCCCCCCTGCATGGCTGCAGGGCCCAGGAGGAGAGGGAGCTGCTGCTCTGGCTGGGGATGCCCGGCTGCACTCTCACTTGAAGCAAACAAAGGGCATTAGATGCCAGTTTCATTTAGTTAGTGACGTATGTAGGATATTCTGAATTATTTATCTGTATATAAACTTAAGTGAACCTCAGTGGTGTCCGATCCGGTGTAGATTTCTGCTGATACCACACAGTGATGTTTTCTAGCCACGTTCCCTTTTTAGTCTTATTTTTAAATTTGTAATATTTTTAAACTGCTTTAGATATTAGTGCTCATTGTGTTGGTAATGTGTGATGCTGGTCAGGGCCGGGCTGCACACAGCCTGCATCTGAAGGAGGTGTGAGCAGCTGTCCTGCAGCAGTGCTGTGGGATGGGTAGGCTTCTCCCAGCCCTCTGTGTCGGAGCCTATAAATGCATACAGGTGTTCACAGGTGGGAGCCTGGCAGAAAATACATTCCTGTCCCATTCTTAAAGTTGTGTGGTGTAGAGGGACCCAAGTGTGCTTTTCCAGGCTGTGTCTCAGAGCACTGTGCTCCATGAGAGGTGCTCTGTTCTCATGTAGTTTGTGCCCACGGTCTCTCTGGTGCCCTTCAGTGTTACTGACATTTCTGGCTCCTTTAGGATGTGTCAGTGCTGTGGTTCTTCCCACTCAGTGCAACTGGAGCAGGAGGTTCAGGACTGATGGCACTCAGCAGCCCCTGCCTCGTGTTCTTAATTCCAGATGCTGTCTCTGTGCATTAATCTTAGAATCTGAGCACTGGTACGTAACCCCAGCACCACTGTGTGTAGTGTAAGGTTGGTGTAAGCTTAACTTGCTTCCTCGTTTGGTGCTGCTTATCTGTATTATAGTGGAAATCATCTAGTAGTGTACTGCTACACCAGCAGCTGCTTATAACACCCTGAAAGAAGTGTAACTCTTAGCTGACACAGGGGCAGAAGTGGTCAGTGCCCAAGTCCTGCAGGAACTGTTCTGCTCCATGCACTGTGCTCAGAGCTTCAGTGCTGGGACCGAAATGCTCCTTGCATTCCAGAAGGATGTGTTCTGTGCCAGAGGGAACTGCTGGGGAAGCTGTCTGTCTTTTATGTTTGCACAAGCCAAATGCCATACATCTGGAAGACAAACTTTTGTTTGAAAATAAGATGCCAATGTTAACGTGAGCAGTGGATTTCCTTGTTTCAAGGATAGATGCTGGCAATTTCTGGTGGTTTTATATATATGTATATGTGTAGAGGAAGCTCTTACATAAAATGGCCATTCTTCTTTGAGTGCTGTTGTCTTCTCTGCTCTTTCCCTCACCACCAGCAATGTGGGTGTATTCTCGTGGTCTGCAGCAGTTGCTTACCGTGCTGTCTGTACAGTGATGGCTTCCAAGCAGGGTGACATCTGAGCTCTGCCAACATCCCTCAGCCCCGACCTGCTTGACAGGAGCTGGGCTTCACCGTTCTGGCTTTGCTGTATGGAAGGAGCTGAAACCCAAGGGCGATACTGGAAGAACTTTGGCTTGTGCTGCTGGTGTGTGGGATGTTTTAAAAGTGGTTGAGAGATTCATCTCTGGAGGTAACTGCACTGGGTTTTTTTTTCCTATGCCAGTTCTCAGCACATTGTACTCACAGAGCGGGAGTCAGCTCACAAACCTGTGCTGTAGGTTTTGGATTGCAGCATCATGTGTGTATGTATGTATATATGCACATATGTACATATTTATACAACAGGTGTGCACCCAGTCCTTGCTGCTGTTTTTCTGTGATGGTAAAACACTGAATTTGGCCCCAAGTCCTTTCACAGACAGACTGGTTTTGTGTGTCCGGAGCTGTGCTTCCTCCTTTCAGCTGCAGGGAACACCAGATGGGGTCTGTGACTGATGGAGGAAACGATGGAGGGCTCCTGTTGTATAAATAAATAGGTGATACAAATGGGAGAGCTGTCTGCTTGGAAAGGGAAAAGCAGCCTTCTACCCTGGAAGCCTTCCCTCCTTGTTGGGGTGAATGGAGACGTGACCGTCGGCGCAGTGTGGTCTGTGGCTCAGTCTGTAGTGCTCACAGGTTGGATTTGTAGGACTTGGAGCTGTTGCACACCATAAAACTGAAGTTAGGTGGTGATCTGTGCAGGGGCACAGCTGGAAGCAGGGGGGGACATGTGGGGGCTGCTTGTGGGGTGGGAGGGAACCAGTGGCTGAAAGTAAGAGACTGTAAAAATAATAATAATAATAATAAAAAAACTTACAAAAAAACCCCCACAATCAAAGTATAAATGCATCTGAGAAGCAATTATAATATAGACATATATATATTTTGTTATGTTACTAAAGGACCATACTTTGAATTGTATGTAAGTAGATGTGGCTGTCAGAACTTTGTGGATTGTAACACTGGATACTACTGAGCTCCTGTACATACCTGCAGTTACAGCAGAAGGAATTATTTTATGTTTTAGCATGGTAATTTGTGTATCGTATGTCCAGATAGAAACTAAAATAAAGATTGCTAAGTTATCTGAAACCACTGTTGTAAAATAAATGTTTTCAATGCAGAAATCCGCATGGGCTTTTTTCTTTCTGTATCTGTTTGGGATCGGGGTGCAGGGATCCTGAATTGATGACAGCATGGGAGGAGGGGTGCTCTGTAGGTGTGACCATAGGGTTGCATGGATGCTGAGTTGCCTATGTGAAGTTTGCTGGGATATTTTTGTGCTCCTGGGATGGGAATTCAGAACTGTGTGGGGCAGTGTATGCCTAGGGAGCTGTGTGCACCTGGTTGTGTATGTGCTCCCCCTCCTACCAGTGCTGGATGCTGCAGCAAAGTGCTGTTGGTGCATTCCAGATGAGTGCTGTTTGCAACCATAGCTGTTTGTTTTTTCTTTTTATGTGTTTGTCGTTCTTTTTTAACCAACAGCCAAATTCTGGAGGATCAGCTTCTTTATTTCCTGCTTCAAAGTGGGCAACGACAGCTCTGCCCTGGTCAATGTGCTGAATGGGAGAAGGATCCCACAGAGCATCCTTCCCATCCTGCCCTCCAGCCCCATGAAGGGAACCCACCCAGCCTCCAAGAGAAGGCAGCTGGGGATGAGTGCTGGGGTTGTTGGGAGTTGGGGGGAGCAGAAGCTCAGCAGGGTGCAGGAGTGCATTTAAAATTGTTTTCTATCAGGGGATTTTGGTTCTTTTGGGTTGACCGTTTCTCCTTTGTAATTTGGCCTCTTTGCTCATTGCTTTGGGGTGGGTATCACAGCTGTGTGTGATGCTCAGAGCTCTGTTCAGCATGAATCTTGGTGCTGAGCAGCAGCCCTCCTGCAGGGCAGGCTCCCACCCGCCCCTGGGCTGTGCAGGGCTGCCCGGCCCACTGCTCCCATGGGCCCTGTGGGCTGTGATTCCCCTTTGCTGGGAAACAGCACGCAGTGCGGAGTGGACACAGAGCAGTCACAGCTGCACCCAGCCCTGCTTTGGCTGCTTTGCAGTAAGGACAGGTTGAGCTGTGATGTGCACATTCCTCACTGCTGCACATGCTCATCACCTGAGCTTTTCATTTCTGCTCTCATCTCCAAAGCACCGCTCCCTCGCTGTCCCCCAGAGGTCCCACCTGTCCCCACACAGAACCCCACCTTGGTGCAGGGTTCAGGTGCTCAGCCCCATTCTGATGCACCCCAAACCCCGGCTCACCGCCCCCCCCCCCCACGTGTGTGACCCCAAACGGCGCAGATTGCTTTGAGATGAGTGAGGGTGCAATGCTGGGCTCTCAGTGGTGCCTGCATCCCTTTCAGCAGCTGGAGCCGTGTCTGTGTGCCCACACGTTTCAGTGCCCCCTGTCCCATGGATGCCCACACAGCCCTCCCCCTGCCTTTTTCCCCCTCCCCAGCACCGCCCAGTGGGGACATTTCCTTTTTTTTGGGTGAGTTTTGCATGCCCTGCTGCTGGAGCTGCACAGCCATGCACAGGGGTTGTGCGCTGACCCCCACCCCCCCTCCCCAACATGCGCACTCCATCTTCCTGCAGCGTGAATGGGTGAGCGGGGCTCTAGAGAGCGAGCTTGGAGCACACACACGTGGACATCCAAAGTTTGGGTCTGAGGGGCACGGGGGGGGGAGGCACCGCGGGGTTGGGGTGGCCTCGGCCCCCAGCATAGGATGAGATGCTTTAATCCCGCCCCATTCCCCCCTCCTGCCCTGGGAATCCCCTTTGCCCCCCGCGCTCGCCCGGGTGTGTCGGGACCGAGGGAACCCCCCGCACGGAAAGGCGACGCCGCCACAGCGCGGGGCAGCACCGCAGCGGGGCAGGTGCGAGGGAGACTTTAATGCGCAGCAGCAGCAGCGGGAGCACCGCGCGGGGTGGGGGGGTTCCGAAGGAGGTGGAGTGGGGATGGGGGGGGTCCCCGCTTCGCTGCTCCGGGCTTCGTCCCCTCCGTCCGTTAGGACCCCTCCCGTCACTTCCCTATACTCTGCAGCAGCAGCTTATTGCTGAGCGCCTTCTGCGCCAGTCTCTCCTCCCGGGACATCTCGAGAAACTCGCGCAAAAGGTGGAAGGTGAGGTCGAGAGAGTTGGGTTTTCCTTCTCGTCTCTTCCCTGCTTGCAGCGCACGCGGGGCTCGGGGGGGGTCCGGGCCGGGCGCTGCCCCCCGCGGTCGGCACAGTCCGTGGGGAGGGCGCGGGGCGGTCGGCTCCCAGCGGGGCTGCAGCGGGGAGCAGCTCTCCGAAGGCAGGAAAAGCAGCACGAGGACGGAGGCAGCCGAAATCATCCTGAGCCTCATCGCAGCCGCTCCGGCTCCGGGGGAGGGGGTGGGGGACCGGATACCTGCAAAAGAGATCCCCCCCGCCCCCAAACCCCCCGCGGCCCCCCCAGCGCTGCGGTCAGGGCGCACCCGACGGGATGAACACCGCGGGGGACCCCCCCGCCCCGAAGAGTGAGAGCCCCCCCCCCCACCTGCAGGCGGGATCCCACCCCGGCAACTGGAACCAAACCCCCGCTAACGCGACCCGTCCTCCGGGAACGGGACAGCCGTGACCACCGGACGGGACCCCCCCCAGCACATGCAGGACCCCATCACCCAGACACGGGACCCTCACGTTTCAGAGGTAGATCATGCTTCAGGTTCTCGGCACTCCCGGCATAGGACACCCCTCCCCCCCGGGAATCGGACCCCCACGTCCCCCATGGGGGCTCAGAACCCCCTTCCCAGGAGCGGGGCTGGTGGGGGGTTGGCGGGATGCTCACCGCTGCCGCTGCTCCGCCCGCAGCTCCCGCTGCCCGCGCCGCCCGCCCGCTCCGCGCTATATAGGGGCGGCGGCACCCCCCCCCCCCCCCCCGCCCCAACACCCACCCTGCCACGTGACCGCGCTATATCGGGGCGGCGGCCCCTCACGTGACACCGGGCGGGGAGCTGTCCGTAGTGCTGAACGAACGCGGGGGTACAGGGGGCACCTGGGGGCGTGTGGGGAGGGGGGAACGTGGAAGCACATAGGGGTGCCTGAAAGGGAACGTTGTGGGTACGTGAGGGTGGAGGGGTGAGTGCTTAGTCGGGAGGACGTGGGGTGGTGGTGGGGAGGTGCCCATGGGAACACGTGGGGGTGTCGGTGGGTGCCTGCGGATGTGGGGGCACAGGGGATGGTGGTGAGATGCAAACGAAGGCGTGTGCGTGGGAGGTGTTGGAGAGAATTTGGTCGTGGGGACACGTGGAGGTGTGAAGGGTGAGCATTTTTTGTGGGGTCCATAGAAGTGGGAGATGAGGGAAGGGAGCTGAGTGCCCATGGGGGGTGTAAGGGGTTGGAGAAGAGATCAATGGGTGCCAGGTGTGAGCACTGCAGCTGAGCCCCCTCCCACACTGTGCTCCTGGACACGGACCCATACCAGGCCCCCTTCTCCCCCTCCAAGCCCAATTGCCCAGGCTGGATCTGCTCTGCATTTCATGGGCAAAGTTTCTATGCACAAAGTGAAGGCAGTGAGCTCCTTGGGGTGAGTCACTGTGTGAGAGCACACAGCTTACAACTTTACTTCTGAAGCTTAAATACACTTCTGAAGTGCAATATTTCTTCTCTAATAGAGCACAAAATATGTTCTCCTCCTGGCCTTGTCGCTGCACACGGATACGCACCTCCGGCTGCAGGTTGGAGTCATTCGTTTGCCTTTTCCTCCCTCCCTGCTGGAGCTTCCATCAGCTGGCACTTGGAGCTCAGCAATCACTTCATCTTGCAGAAGTGCTGCCTCTAAAATTAAAATTCCTGTATGAGGTATCAGTGTTTCAAGTGAAGGGAAGAAAAACATTAAGTAGAACTTGAGCGCACAGTGAGAAACTCTCCACTCATGCTCTGTGCAGAGCAACTCAAAAATGAGGGCTCGGCTGCTTTTTTGGGGGGGTCAACCTAAAAGGCCAAAGGATTCTTTGAGTTTGCATTAATAGGGCTCTCCATGACCCCCAGCTACAAAACAACTCATGGCAGAATCTGAGCGGTCTTGAGGGCTGGAGGGAAGGGGAGCATCTGCTTCCCTCTCACTTTGTGTGTGGTTCTCTAAATTTCTTTATCGAATCATTGAGAACGGCTGCAATTTTCGGTTCTCCACCTAGGCTTGCACTAAGGCTGGGCTGGGAGCAGACAGAGCTGTTTCATGCTTCAAAGCACATCCCCAGGGCTGCTCCCGGGCTTCTCCCTGATCTGACGGCCACTGAGCACCCCCAGGAGCCCCTAGGAATCAG
Source organism: Chrysolophus pictus (assembly GCA_037305975.1). Taxonomy (NCBI): domain Eukaryota; kingdom Metazoa; phylum Chordata; class Aves; order Galliformes; family Phasianidae; genus Chrysolophus; species Chrysolophus pictus. Next base: position 4,517,754 of record CM074595.1, read on the forward strand.
GCAGTGGTGTTTTGGGGCCGCTCTGCCCCCCAGCCGATGGGAATTGGCTCAGGCACAGAATGCTGCCCCGTCACAGCCGGGGCGGTCAGCTCGGTTCATCCATCACCACAGCCCACAGTCAGTGCTGGGGCTGGTGATCCTTTGGACCCTTTTTCTTTCGGTCCCCGTGCTTTAGGATTCGTTGCTTAACTGTTGGAAAAATGACGAAACTGGTAATTGCATCTTGTTTGTTTTATTTAGGGAGCTCAACTCAGAAGATACAAAAAAAAAAAAAAAAAAAAAAAATTTCTTCTTCCATCATAAATTACTGACACGTTCAGTGCTGAAGGGCCCCGTGTGCCGCCTGGGGACTCATTATTGTCACTCACAGGGATGTCACTGTCTCTTCCTCTGCTCAGGAGCCATGCGGTAGCGATGCTTCAGGGATGCCAGGCTCACCCCCAGCTCCGCTCGTTGCCTCGTGCCGGCGTGCAGCCGTGGCCTCACAGCAGGGAAGAGGCAGAGCAGCTCCTAATGAGGCACTGGGAGCACTGCGAGCCTCTTGGCTCGTGAGCAGAGAGCTGCAGTCGGGAGCCCCTGCCCTGTGGACCATGACAGCTCCAGCACTAAAGCGCAGTCAAGCTTCCAGAAGCTTCTCTCAAAGAATGCTGCTGCTTATCTCTGTTCCTGGTACGTGTTCTGCTCTTTCCCCATCCCATCCCCAGCCCACAAACGGCCATGCCAGTGCTCATGCATTTTTCAGAAGTAATGTTCCCTGCATCCCTGGGGCTGCGGGGACGGCGCTGCCCATCCTGCTCTGGAAAAGGCATCTCATGGGCTGACGAACCTGAGATTGACCCTCATGTTTCACCATTCTCAGGTTAGACAGTCCTCGAGGTGCCCCTCGCTCGGGCAGCCACCGCCCCATGCCCCGCATCCTGTGTCTTGCACCCACCCAGATCCCCCATTGTGCAAGAGAGAGCAGAGAAGCAGCCCCTCAGCTCTGCTGTGCCTCAGCTTCTCTGCATCCATGCCTGGCCACGAGGTTCTTTAGGGGTCGACCCCTTCCCAAACACACGCCGTGCTTCCTCCTGCAAGCAGTGGTGGTGGAAACTTTGCACAACCAGAATGCAGGGCTAAGAGCCAGGCTGCTGCATGCTGCATGGACCCAACACCTCCCAAATAGGCACAGAGCAGCTCGGACCCACAAATACCCATCTGGCTATGGGTTGGGACAGAGATGGAGCAGCAGATTCCCTTCCTTTGCTCCTGTTTGCAGATGGCAGCACCCTGGGAGCATCAGAGCGCTTCTGCAAGGCTCGCCTGAAATCTCTCACCCAAAATCTGCAGAGATGCCCTGCAAGATTTGTACCAGATAACGGTTGGAGTTCAGTTTCCTAATGCTATGGGGTGCTTAAAATTGCTTCTCTGGGGAGGCGGCTCTCATGGCAGAGTGATTTGCCTTATGCATGGACGGAGGAATATTAAAACTTCGACAATTAACTGCATAATCAAAGGGAAGGCTTTTTCAAGTTGAGCACCGTCAATGCAAAGCCCGTTCAGGGCCAGGAAGCTGTCAGAAAAGGCACCAAGGAATTAGCAATCGGTTTCAGTCCCTTCTGGATTTCTTGCTCCATTTGGATCCTATCACCTTCCCCCGTGCTCTGACATGGACAGAGCCAGGTGCATCCCTAGGCATGTGAGTTAGGCTGTTCCAATGGAGCAATGGATTTGCCTGGGGTCAATAGAAGAGAAAACTTTTAGGCAGAAATTAAGGGCACTGCAGAGCCACAACTTTATCCTCTCAGTTTCCTCTATTTCAAATCCACGATCAAGCTTTTGGGACTTTTTTAAGGCTTTGCAGGGAAGGAGAAGCCAAATGGAATGTGTAGCAGTAAGGCTGGGGTGGGGGGAAGGTCAGGCAGAGCAATGAAGGAGCAGCAGAGCCATCTCAGCCTCGTGCAAGAAGGAGCCCAGCAGAAAGAGGCAGGGAGAGCTTCTAAGAGGAGGGGGAAGTCAGCTGTGCAGAGGGGAGCGCTGCCTTACCTCTCACCTGCAGCTCCCAGCTCCATCCCTCTGCCCGCTGCGCTCGCACCGCTTTTATGGCCGTCCCTGTCCTCGTGGCTCGGAGGAGTCAAGCCGGGCTACAGCGAATTGCCACACTTTCTGCTGGCTTCCTGTTTGTGCATCGCGAGCGGCTGTGGTAAAATTTCCATTACACGCTGGACAGACACAGGGCGGCAAAGAGAAGTGAAAAAAAAATACAAAAAAAAAAAAAAAAAAAGCACCCAACCCAATGCAGTGCGACACTGCTTGAGTCACCCGAAAGCGGCTGTGTTAGGGGAGGCTGTGTTAGGGGGATGGAGGGATGCTCTGGGTGCCCCCTTCCCAGCCCTGGGGGCACAATAAGTCAAAGACCTTCATTTCCAACCCCGCCACCAAAACCTGTGTTTCCTAATTGCTGCCCCTCTGAATGGAGGCAGAGTGCTGGGGTTGGCCCCATCAGCCACATCCATCCACCCCATGGCAGATCCTCCAGCGAGGCCAGCAGCAGAGTGCAGTGCGGCTCCTGCTCCTCTTAGCCTTAAGGTGTCGGATCTGGAGGGTATCCGATTTACTGTTATTGCTTGTTTTCCCTTGGCAGGCCAAGAAGAGCCATGCTGGCCGTAGAACATACAGCCTGCGGATGAAAAACAAAAGGAAAGGTTGAAAACCTGCTGTGACAGTGCTGGAGTGTCCCCACATGTGAAGCACTGCGCTCCTCCTGCGCGGCCACAGCACTGCGTCCGCAGTGGGGACACGTAGCCTTATCCTGCTGCCTCTGCCATGGGCACTGACCATCTTGCTGCACGCAGCTCTGCTCCAGGCAGCGTTTCTCCCTTGCTCTCCCACCCAAGCTGTGCCCTGCTCCTTCCCCACGTGCCCTGACTCCCAGGTCTCACTTTTCAGGGGCTTTGGGTTTTTTTCTCCTTTGTGTTGGAGCTGCCCAGGAACCACAGGTTGCTGCAGGGACCCGCTGGTGCTGCTCAGCCCTCCTTTCTTGTACTGTTGCACAAGAAAGGAATGGAGAGAGTGGAGCATCTGCATGGTTTTTATTTGGTTTAGTTTGTTTTCTTTCAGATCATGGGAAGCAGAGGACGAACACTCCAGATCCAACGTTTTCTCCTCATTTTGATGCCCCACGTTTTGGCTGTGGTGCGATGTGCCCTGCAGATCCAAGGCATGAGCAAAGCTGTGTGCTCCTGGTTGCAGCCCAGTGGGGAGCCCCGCTCTGAACTGGGAAGCTGTGGCACTGCTGAAGGAGTCCCAGAACAGGGAGGACCTCCCCAAAGTGCAGCTCTGTAAGATCCCAAATGCTCAGAGCTTGTATTGTGGACGCAGTGGGGACTTTGGGTTTTGCCTATGAACTCTTTCCCAACGCTTTCTCTTCTTGCAATTATTCAGTATGGGGGACAGTGGGGGAAAATTTGCATTTCTTTGTCTGTTTTTTGTAAAAAAAAAAAAAAATATATATATATATATTTATATATATATATTTTTATATATGTATATGTATTTTAAATGTCTTTGCTTTTTATAAATGTCTCTGCGGTGAGCAGATAGGACCGAGGGCTGTGAGCTCAATGTAAGGTGTCACTGAAGAAGTTTCCAGTCACTCTTTGTGTTGGTCACAGGTAAACATTTGTGCAATTTGTACAGTGTCTCAGGCACGCATTGTCTGGTCGCCGTGCTCACATGCACCCATTTTCCACTGCCATTTTGATGCTGAAAAACCAGCTGAGTGGAGGAATGCTTTCAATGCAAGCCCTGCTGCAGGCTACGTGCTACCAATGTCCTTGTTTGCAATACACAGAAATTGAGGCTTTGGTGCTTTGTTGTTTTTTGGGTTTTTTTTTGCAATTGGACAGAGCTGTTCCTGACTGGAGCTCTGGTGTGCTGCTGGACCTTGGGGTTGGATGGGAACCCCCACGATGAGCTGTTCAGTTTTGGAATGAGTGGTGGAGAAATGCCCAAATCGAAGCCCTCTTTCTGCACAGATAGGAAACCGATGGGCAGAGAACTCGAAAGGAAAATGAGTTGTTTGTTCTGACCCGAGAGAGCCCCACCAATGGGCAGTGCTGGAGGGGCCTCAGCCCAGGGCTGGCAGCAGCAAAACTTTTCATCTCTCTCAGAAAAACCCAGGGCCATCTGATGCAGAAAGAGAAAACACAACCCCAAAACTCTCCTCACAGGGGTTTCTGCCTCGAAATGAGTACGTTTGCTCTTTGATGGTCAAGCAGATATTGTTCTCAGGTTGTTTTTTTTCTTTTTCTTTTTCTTTTTTTTTTTCTTTTTCACCACTCTGTTCTGTTTTTAGTGCTGGGAGGATGATGCCGAAGAGGCTCTGCTGTCGGTCAGGGTTTGTGGTTTGGGCTGCTCCTGAGGCAGGGCAGGAAGCCCCTGGGGTGGGAGGGGTTGGGGGGCTGGGGGCTGAGGTGGGGCAGCACTGGGGGCTGCAGTGGGGGACACAGCTGGGGGCTGCTCAAGCAAGAGGTGGCAATGCACCAATACTGTATGATAGCAATGCAATTTGTTTGGAAAAACATTGGCTGTTTCGAACAGCACATAGGAGAGCTGAGAGCATGGAGTTGTCCTGGTGTGAATTGAGAAAAATGGAGATTTTTTTTTCCCCGTTATTTGGTACCCCTGGGCACCAGATGGAGGTCGCTGGGCTCTGAAGGCGGCTGTTCTGCAGAGCATCCCCTGTGCTGCAGGGCTACGGCCACGCTGGCTAACACTAAGACTACCTCTCACCCATCAGAGTTCGAGGAGCACCTGCAAATATCTTGGCCAAAAAAGGTGTTGCTTTGATCTTGTTTTCACCGCCTGGCCCCATGAGCGGCCATCATGGCTGCCACACCGGGCGGCCTCAAAGAGAGAGGTGGGGAGGAGCCGCCCACCACCCACGCGGTGTTTCCGAGGTGGTGTGTTTGCCACCAGCAGTTTGTCACACACAGAAGAAAGTTCAGCTTGAAGTGATGGCAATGGTGGAGTGGGGAGAGGGAGATGGCGGCCTCCCAAGATGGCGCCTCCCAAGATGGCGGCCTCGTAAGATGGCGGCCTCCTAAGATGGCGCCTCCCAAGGTAGCACCACATCCTGCTGGTGGCAAGGGTGGTGGCAGCAGGGATGGGACAAGGCCGCCCACTGCGGCACGTGCTGCTAAATTTAACGATTCTGCCGCCAGTGGGGCAGGGGGAGGGTGGGCAGGGGTGAGGAGGGAAGGCGCCATGTTCTTGAGGTGGAATTCAGCACTGTGGTGGCCAAATGTGGGGGTTTGGTGTGCAGTGTGCTGAGGGAAAACAGGGGGTCTGGGGGGGGGGAAATGTGAATTTGGTAAGGGAAAATGTGCGTCTGGTGGGGGAAAGGTATACAGATCTGCTGAGGGAAAACATGAATCTGCCGAGGACAAATGCAGACGTGCAAAGGAAAATGGTGGACGCAGTGCAGTTAAAGCAGGAGCTGCCCAGGGTGCAGAGGTCTCCAGCAGCTCTGGTTGTTGTGGTCACCCTGGGCCGTGCCCACGGGGCAGGTATGAGTGCTTGGCCCTGAACATGGTGCCCTGTTGCGCTGCCATGGTGCCAACTGTGGGCGCTGGGGCTATGGGTGCGTGGGTGGCACTCGGCAGCCTGGATGTGTTGCAAAACAAGATGTGGTGCCTCCCCTTCCCCCCGACATTGTTCTCCCCTCCTGTGGTGGAGGGTCCTACAGCTGTCGGTGGTGCCCGTCAGGCTTGCAGGGGACCACGGATAACGGACGCCCTTTGCTGCTGTGGCGGATCACAGCCCTGCTGCACCCACACTTCTCACAGCCCCATGGCTGTCGCCGACACGCTGCCTGCTGGGGGCTGTTCTGAGGGACCGGGAACTGCCGCGTCCATGAGGCCTCCGAGGTGCATGGGCTGGAATGAAGGATGCTGAGTGGGAAGGGGTGCACTGCCCCCCCAGTGAGCGGACCCTGAGAGCAGACTGGGCTCAGGACCACACGCAGCCTCGTGTCCCTCAGGAGGTCTGCAGGAGCCGTACGCATGCAGGCTGGTGGGCATTCCTCCATGGGGCTGAGCTGGGCTGCACGGAGGCAGCGCTCTGGGAGCAGACGATGCCCGGCGATGCTCAGCTCCCGGCCGCACGCTGCCCCAGCCCGAAGCCCCACGTCTGCTTCTCCTGTGTTTGTGCTTATGAGCTCTCCTTCCACCTACGCAAGAAGCTATTTTTAGAGGCACTAATCAAGCGCCGGCGCTGGCTGGGAGCGTGGCTTTCAAGCTGAGGGCTTCATGCTTTCACCGTGCGCTTGCAGGAACTCGGGCAGCTGCTTTCTTTTAAATGCAGTGGAGGGTTTACACAACGCGCTGCAGAGCAATGGCAGTTATTTCGGGCTCCTCGCTGCCGAGCCCACACCAAGCAGTCACCTGGAGGCTCTGTTTTGGCAGTGGCCAAACACGATGTCCCCTCTTCCTTTCCCATCCTGGCCAGTGCAGAGTGGGCTCGTCTCAGCCCGCTTACTGCCAGCACAAGGATGTGGCATCGATACTTTGCATCGTGCAGGAAGGGAAAACGCTCTGTGCTCAGCACAGCCTCCTCTGACTGCCTTCTCCCTCCCACTGAGGTTTCTCTGGCCGCTGGCAGCTTCCTGCAGGCCGTTACGGACCTGCACCTCCAACAGCTCTGATGCAGCGAGAGCAGGCTGTGCTGAGTGAGATGTGCTTCGGTCTGGCTGCAGAACTGGAAGAAGAGTCGGTGCTTTTTGAGCTCGAGTGCAGCAGGATCCAAGCTGAACTTCAGCCTCCTTGCAGGAAGGAGGGATACAGCAGGATCTGGAGTGCAGTACAGCATCTCTAGCATGAGGCTGCAGGAGGAGGGAGTGGGGGAAGAGTGGTGGGTTTTCTTCCTGATGAGGTTCAGCAGGGAGACCTGTGTTGGGGGAGGGGGGGGTACCCTGCCTTGCAGGAAGGTAACAACACCTCTCTGCCCCCAGGAGCTCCCAGGGGGCTCAGAGTGAGCAGGGCAATCCCAAAGGGTTATGAGTCAGGTGGGATATTAGGAACAATTTGTTCTCCAAAAAAGCAGTGATGCAGTGGCACAGCTGCCCAGGGCACTATGGGGCACTGACCCTGGAGGTGTCCCAGAGCTGTGGAGATGTGGCACTGAGGGTCGCAGTGGTGTGGGCTGGGGTTGGACTTGGGGATCTCAGAGGTCTTTTCCAACCATAATGACCCTATGATTCCTTTGGGGCATGACAAGCAATGGCTCCGTTCAAGAAAACCAGAGAAAAAATTTATTACTTTTCTTTATAAAATATCTCCAATAAGTTATATAGGCAAATAGTTAAATTAAAATAAATTAACTCCACTCTATGCTGGGACACGCGGCTGTCCACAAAGTCACACTAGGATTTGTGTTTGAAAAAATATGCCCTAGATCTCTGATGAAAGATTTGAAAAAAATATATGCTTGGTGAGGAGAAAGGAGAAATCTCTGCAATGGACAGGAGGGGTTAAGGTGCGGTGCTGAAGCTGCCTGGTGCCGGTAGCATCTCCCACCCAGCTAAGTGCTGAGAGCATCCTCGTCGTCGCTCCAGTCAGGAGGAGCATCCGTCCCAAAGTACCGATCGCCGAAGTTCCCTATGGGGAGAAGGGAGAGAGAAAGCTCTGGAGAGCTTGGGACTGGCCCAGCAGGCGAGGAAACAAAACCAGGTTTATCTGACAGCTTGCACTTGTGTAGCAGCAGAACTGGAGCAGCCCGGAGGCTGTTTTAGCACACTGGGGACTGTTTTAGCATGCCATGGCAGGGGTGTTTCCTGGCACAGCAGAGGTGAGGACGGAAGGACGCAGTGAGCTTGTTGAGGACAAGCTTCCTTCAGGCAGCAGCTCACGGAATGAGGCACAGAGCTGCCCCAGCTGCCCCAGCCCAGCTTCTCCACCAGGAGAGGCAAAGGGACCCTCAGTAAAACAAGGGCAGACTAAAACAAGGCTGAGCTGCTGGCAACCAGGGCTTCACCTCATCTGGTGAGCGGGCCAGCAACACCAAACATTCTTCCTCAGGTACTCACCAATGCCAGGGATGATCCGGAAGAGGTCGTTCACCTTCTTGTCCACAGCTGTGGTGATGATCTTCACCCGGGGGAAGGCGTAGGCAACCGAGTGGACACCCATCTCTGCCATCAGCAGGGAGAGGAGGAAGATCTTGTCTTCTGGGACATCATGATCCTGCAGGAATGGCACAGAGCGTGTGGGATGAGCTATGCTATGGACCATACTCTGGCACTCGGAGCACTCAAGGACCTTCCTGGAGCCACTTTTTCTCCCTGGGTGTAGGGTTTGGTGGGTGTAAGCCCAATGAACCACCTAAATTGAAGCTGTTACTATCCTAGGAAGGGCTTTGTCAACGCCTTGGAGACATTCCAGCTCTTGCTGTGATCCTCAACACCCCCCTTTGGAAGGCTCAATGTTAATGCAAAGCCCTCAGCAGGGCTTTTGTACACTGCCTGAGGCAAAACCCCCCTCTGGCCCACATCCACCCGATACCCTCCATACCAGCAGCACCCGCACAGCCATCATGGCTGCAGCTCCCGTGGAGACCGTGCAGTCCATCAGGATGACGTGGTCCTCACTGATGTCCTTTGGCAGCCGCAGGTAGTGGAGCTGGGCAGGGGGAGAGAGGGATCAGCTCAGGGCACTGCACAGCACTCTGTCCTCGTATAGAAGGGAGGCAACAAAGCAATTCCAGTTCATCTTTAGGAGGAGGGAAGGATCTTTCCACATCCCCATCACTGCAATCTGAGCTGTTAGCCTGGGGCCAGGCACAGTGCAGACACCAAACCAGCCCTGTGTGCATACATACACTGGCGAAACCTACTTCAGAAGCTTTTAAAGCCCTTCCCAAGCACTCACACCATACCCAAGCCAACCCCACGTGCATGCCCACGGGCAGGAGATGCCATACCTCCGGCTCGCCCGTGTTGCAGTTGGTCTGAATGAGAATGGTCCCGATGCGGACGTCCTTGCAGACAGCTCGCAGTGCTGGCTCCATGGTCTCACCTGCCCGCAGGATGGACACCCCAGTGATCTGCAGTGAGAGGGCAGGTGGGGGCACACAGCATTAGGTTTCAATACTGGGAACATCCAAAGGGCAACCCCAAAGTGCATCCCCTCCAGCACAGGGTTGTGCTGCACATCGGTGGCACTGGTGGCATCCTTGCCCCATTGACACGAGGTACCAAACTCAGGCTTGGTGGGAACCCCAAGATGCCTGCAGTGTTCTTCTGTGCATGCAGAGGGCTTTTAGTGAAGCCCCACCCAGAAGTTTGAAAATAACACATTTTGCTCCCACTTACTTGCTTCCCACTGTATGTCCTCCCTTCGTAGTCCTGTCCCTGGGGAGTCTGAACAGTGCAACTCTGCAAAAACCCCATGAGAAGCATTACCACAGTGGCTCTCAGTGAGCCCTGCTGCCAGACAGCCAGGTAGGGGGCTGGTCAGGAAAGCTGACCAGCCCGTGGAAGCTGAGGTTGGACAAAATCTCATCACTAGGTGCAGCCCTGAACCCACCTGGAAAGGGAGAAACGAGAGCGCGTGCTCAATCAGCAACCGCATCAGCCTCTTGGAGTAGAAAATGAACTCGTCCCTGCTGGTCTCCTTGTTTCTGAAAGGCAATGAGCAGAACTCTGGGGACTCGGAAGCCCAAAGCCAGCCGAGCCCACCCAGCCAAGCCCCCTCTTCGCCCCAGGAGCCGCGGTGCCACGCCATTACCTGATGATGGTGTGCATGCCCCGCACCTGAGGGGTGCTCTTCAGCACGCTGAGGGTCTGCGGAAGGGGGTGGTACTGATGGGCAGAGGCCAGGGCAGCCCTGAAACCAAACACAGGGTGAGGAGGGCTCCGGGGAGGTGCCTGAAGGCCGGGGCACAGCACACGGCCGGAGCCATTCTCCCAGATGTCAGCTCTCAACACAACCCAAAGCCACGTGGCCAAGCCCAATGAGCAGCCAGCCCTGCCCAGGACCTTCTGAAGGGGCAGGGAAGGGGCAGCTGGTGCAGCCCCAGGACGTGCCCTCCCTGCTGGGTCACTGAGCCACGGCTGACTCACTGTGGCTGAATTTCAATGGAAAACAATATGAAAACTTCCCCCTGCTCAGGAAGAGGACCTGGCTGTGGGTCCCACACCCAGTGGGTGAGGAAGGGCCATCACAGCAGTCTCTGCCCCACAGGACAAGGGCTGGGTGTGAGGCAGGAGCTCAGCGCTGTGATGCCATCCCCATTTTCCCCAGTGCTGCAGTGGCGGGCTGCAGTAAGGCTGCTTCAGAGCACATCCGGCCCATTCAGGGCTGGTTGCAGTGATGCCAAATTGGGAACAGCTTCAAGACTTTGCTGCTGGATGGGGCTGGCTTTGTGTGAGTCATCTCCATATAACTAATAGGGTTGGGAGCTATTCTCGGATCAAGGGAACACCGTTCACGGGGAAGCGCACAATGGGGCCCCATTAGTCACCTCTCTACTTGAGAGCGGCAGTAACGAGATGAAGGTCACATCTCTTTGGCTTCCATGGGGCTGGGCAGGATGGGCAAGTGCCTTTGTCTGGGAGGAGGGCTGGGGTCACAAAGCCACGCATCAGACCACAAATGTGCCATGGCCACAGCTGGGCAGGGAGACGGTGGGGAGGGGGAGAAGGGAGCCAACAGATGGAAGCAGCAAATGAGTAAGATTTCAAACCAAGCAGAAACCTGCGTTAATTGCACACACAAACAGGCACACAAGCAGAGAGGAAGAGAAAAATGACTGGGTAGGAACGGAGGAGGGCAGGGTGCGATGGCGTGAGGCCTCCAGCCACCATAGAATTACAGAATGGTCCGAGTTGGAAGGGACCCTTAATGGCCATCTGATCCAACTCCCCTGCAATGAACAGGGACACCTGCAGCTCGATCAGGTTGGTCTTAGCCAACCAAGGCCAAATGGGTCATTCCCAAGGCCTGGGGGTACGTCAGGGCTCCTTCTGGCCAGCAGACCCCCAGTGCCCCGCACCAGCCCAGCGAGCTCACTCCGTTAGTCACCAGAACTCAGGTTAGCTGCCCTCAGAGCTATGCCCACACCATGACCACGCCGCAGCAGCACCGCGTGGCTCTGCACCCTCCTTCCTGCCACCAACCCCAGACTGGGGACGGGTCCTGGGGACACAGACACCACCCACAGCCCTGCCTGACCCCTCTGGCCCTGGGGATGCTGACCCACATGGTGTGAGCCATTGTGCGAGGAGCTGAGCCCTGCCTTTGGCAGATGCGGGTGCCTGTTCCCAGTGCAGAGCCTGTATGCTCTCTCATCCCACATTGCTGTCCCAAAACCCAGCGCAGCCCAGGGCATTGGGGCACATCCCTGAATTTGCAACCTCTCCCCCCGTCACCACCACCCCATGCAGGAGGGCAGCTCCATGCGCCCTCAGACCCAGCTCCTGCTCCCACCTTCCCACCTCCTGCAGCAGCCCCAGAACACCTCCCCTGCATCTCGAGCTGTCAGCAACCCTGGGGGAATGCTGTCAGCAGCTCCTCACTGCACCTTCTGCACCTCCTGCAACCCCCGCGCAGGGCTGGGTGCGGGATGCAGCCCTGCTTCTTGGGATGCTGTTCAGCACCATCACTTTCAGGGATGAAGAAAGAGACTTTCGGGTCCCTCCCACCCTATTTTCATCCGTGAAGCCCCAGAGAAGCAGGACCCCGTGTGCAGCCCAGGTTAGTAGCACGCTCACGCTGCACGGCCCTGGCCCCAGCCATGCTGTTAGTGTCACACCCCGAACGCTGCCAGCAGTGGAGGTCTCCTCACATATCCCAGCGTAGCTTCCTCTGGTCACCAGGTGGGAGGGACATTCGGGGAGACAAGACGGGAGACACCAGAGTTTTAGGGGAGAGGGACAAACAGGACATGAAATAAAGGAAAAAGCACTGGCATTAGTCAAAGGGGGGAAAAAAAAGTCCCAGTGGATCAGTGGTTCTTGGAGCTGCCCAGGAATGGCCGTCTCCATACAGACCCCAACGCCCCTTCCGGGGTGACCAAACCACGTCACCTCTGCTCCCCAAAGCACCAGTTCAGCTCCATGCTGAGCCCCATCTGTCACCGCAGGGACACTGTCACACCTCGGTCCCATCCAGCACCATACTGCAGGGCTCCCTGATGCCTCCAGAGCCATCGAGCCCCACAATCCCAAAGCACGTGCAGGAGCTGAAGCCTGCACAACCTCCACCCAGTGTGCACACAGCGGTGCCCACCTCCTGCAGCCTCGGTGACACCGTAAAGCCCAGAGCAATGGGAACAGTAGGAGAAACCAGCCCTGAGCTGAGCATCACCAGCAGCTGGGAGGACCTCCAAGGCCTCCCCTGGACCAGATATCCACGTAGGGGGCTCACACACCATACATGGACACGGGCACAGCAGGTCATGCAGCCACCAGTGATGCTCCCACCCTCTCCCCAGTGAGGCGGCGGAGCATTCAGACAGGCAGCCATGAGCACGTCAAGAAGACATCATCTCACTTTGGAAACTTATTTTTTCCCCCCAGAACAAAAGGTTTGAAAGGAAAAAAAAAAAAAAAAAAAAAAAAAGAAGAAGAAAAAGAAGGAGAAAGGAGAGAAAAGGGGTGGCCATCGCTCAGGAAGGCTTCAGGGAACATCCTTGGCTCTTTGTTGAGCATGCTATCAAACAGGAAGCAGACAAGAGACATCCAGCTACAAAGGAGTGATGCAGTCAAGGCATTTCAAATACGTACAGCGGCTGGCTTTCACAGCTGACATTTCAAACAAGGGCTATCAGACTGCGCCACGGGCTGATATTTAAAGACACAATTGGCACAGGGCATGCCAAGCTGATCCAGACCTTGGGAGAGGAGGGGGGGATCGATCGGCGAGGGAAAGTCAGCTGAAACGAGCAGAGGCTCCCTGAGCCAGGCTGATTGCTAAAATGGGACAGCAAACAGGCTGCAGGTGCTGCTGTGCACCTGGCATGGTGCAAAGGGTGGGTAACCACAGCTCCAGCACACGTGTGGTTAAATAAGGGGGCTGGGTGGGATGCAATGACCCCAAGACCTGAGCTTCACCCTGAGAGGATGCAGAGCAAAGTGGAGGCTGCCAGTGGTGTGGAACAGCCCACGGATCTGGGGCACTGCTCTCTTTAACCTCCTCAGAATTCACTCACTGCACAGAATCATAGAATGGTTGGGTTGGAAGGGACCTTAACAATCACAGAATCATGGTGTTGCAGAATGGCTGACTTGGAACAGACCTTAAAGCCCACCCAGCTCCAACCACTCTCATGGACAGGGACACCTCCCATAAACCAGGCTGCACAGGGCCCATTCATGGCTGTGGGCACCTCCAGGGATGGGGCACCCACAGCTCTCTGGGCAGCAGTGCCAGGGCCACACCACCTCACCATGAAGCATCTGAGGTCAGGCAGTGGCACACCAACCTGGCACATGGGAAACAGGAGGACACCTTGAGCTGGGGCCAGGTCTGAGCATCCAGGTTCTGTTCAATGACCTGGCTGTGTCCCCACAGCCAAGAGACAGTGACACCCACCTGCACTCCAGGAGCATCAATGGATTTTCACAGGATATATTTTCCAGACTTTCTGACACAGGAATAAATGGGAACCAGGAGGCACTGAACTTAAAAACTTAAAGATTTCCATGGCTGTGGTTACTATGGAGGTACTTCTGAAGGTCAAAGTCACTTCCTCAGCTGGCTGTCACTGCACTGCTCACACTGACATACTGCTCCATATGTGGGCTTTAGGGAGCACAGAAAGTGCAAAGATCACTTCTACTGAGGGCCAGCTTTGATTAAAGCAGAGAATCAGTGGAGAGAAAGGAAATTTGATACGGGTATGTCTTTCTATATGCACATATATATATACATATGCTACTGAGCAGCTTCCCACCTGAACCTCCAGGCACACGGGGGGCTTACATGGCACTGCATGGAAATGCCAGGCCCCACGGTGTCCAATGAGCAGGCAAAAAGAAATAAAACAAACCACCCAATCGCTCAGTCTGGGAAACAAAGGGCTTGAGCAGAAGTAAAGAAGAGACCCTTTTCCTGTTCATCTTTCTTATTTTGAAAGCTTTTGTGTGCCAAATTTAAGTTTTTGGGTTACTTCCCTAAGAGTCTCCATATAACAGTGATGATCTAAATGGAAACCCAAGCAGTAACGTGCTGCTCTGCCTCCTACACAAATACCTGTGAACCCAGCTGACTGCCTAATGGAAACATGGCCCATCTGGATCCAAACACTGGAAGGGAAGTAAATGGCTGCATGCTTTAGAGCATCCACCAGGGTTTGGAAGGTGGGTCAGAACGTTTGTCTTACGGAAGGGCAATAGGAGCTGATGTCTGAACACAGAGCGCTGCTGCAGAGCCTCTCCCATGACCAGGGACGTGGTGGCCTTACAGGTGGCCTTACACCTGCCTGCAGGTCAGGGTTAGGCCAAGCAGTGCCTGGCATTGGAAATGCCTCGGGCTGCACGGACAGGACAGAGTTAGGGGCTCTTACCTGACACTGAGTTCACGCTGCGGCAGCAACACAAAGACACAATGCAACCGGTATTAAGCATTGCCAACACCAGGGGCGTTTCAAGACAAAAGAAAAGGAAAAATAGGAATATTTTCCTGCATTCACATGTAGTTTTTTCCCCTTCTTCCCCTCCCCAAAGAAACGTTAAGCCCCGGCCAAGCCCTTGCTCTGGGCAGGAGCTGCCGTGTTTGCTGGCTGCAGAACTCCCAGGGCTCTGGGCTGAGCTCTGTGTCCTAAAAGCAGGGTTTAGATTCACAGAATCACAGAATTGCCAGGGTTGGAAGGGACCTCAAGGATCATGAATCTCCAACCCCCCTGCCACTGCCAGAGTGTATTGCTGTAAACTGGGGAAGCCAGAAAACCCTGGCTGCAGGGAGTGGGCACCCAAAGGAAGCTCCCACCGTGCTGTAGCACAGGAGCAGCCGGCCCTGGGGCTGCACGGAGCTCATCTGGGGCTCAGGAATGTCTGCAGGAATTGAGCCCTTTGCTTATAAAGCCATCAGTGTCCCAGAGCATCGCCCTGAGCATCGTCACAGCTTCAACATCAAAGCTACGAGTAGGGTGGGAGGAAGCTGTGTGGCTCAGGGATGGCAACACATAACCGTGTCCTTTGGCGGATGGGTCCCAGGCTCAAGGCTCAGAACCATACAATATATGACTCTCTGTGGTCAGCAGTAGGGAAGGACATGGCTCAGGCTGCAAGTAAGCTGTGGCAAAGCTTTGGGATTCACACTCATGGGCTGCACCCAGCATTGAAGTGGAAAACAGAGCTCTGGACTGGGAATGCTGCAGCAATGGCTGCAGGCGGTGAAGAGGAGAAGCCAGAGCCAGAGCGCAGAGGTGTTGGCCAGGCAGGATGCTTTGTCCCTGCATGGCTTGCTGTCCCCAGGGCACTGCAGTGTGTGAGGTGGGTTTGTTCCCAGCGGAGCACTGGGACACAGAGAAGCAAGGCACAGAGCAGTTCATGGGGCCGGAGCCAGGACATACCTCCTCCAGCTGGCTGTGCACGTGCTGGACGATCAGATCAATGGCCACCGTGTTTCCACTCCCTGGAGTGAACCAAAACCAGAAATAAACAGTGAGGTGTGGCCACAGTGCCAACCTCTCTGCCCTGCTGCAGAATCCAGAACCTGCTCTTGTTAAACTCCATGCAGTTGATGACTGCCCAGCTCTCTAATCTGTCTTCATCTCTCTGCAAGGCCTCTCCACTCTTAATGGGGTCAACAGCTCCTAATTTAGTGCTGTCCCTGCAGGTGTTCCAGAGCTGTGGAGATGTGGCACTGAGGGATAGGGTCAGTGGGCACGGTGGGGTGAGGTTGGACTCAGGGATTTGAGAGGTCTGTTCCAACATTAATGATCCCATGCTTGTCAGCAAGCTTGTTCACAACGCCTTCTATCCCTACATCCAATCACTGATGAAAACATTAAAGAGGACTGGGCCTAAAACGGAGCCCTGACAGAACCATTTAGCATGAGGAGCGTGGGGTACCTCGAGGCACGACGATGTCAGCCAGCCGCATGGTGGGCTGGATGTACTGGTCAAAGGCAGGCTTCACAAACTTGTTGTACTGCTTGATGACTCCCTCGATGTCACGGCCGCGCTCACTGATGTCCCTGCGCAGGCGGCGCACCAAGCGGATGTCCGAGTCCGTGTCCACAAAGATCTTCAGGTCGAGGAGCTGGAAGGAGAGCAGTGGGAACAAAGCACACCAGCTGAAGCTCCAGCCAACCCCAAAACCCGTCCAGCTCCAGGACACACCTCCACCCACATGCAGCCCCAGCACTTTGGGGGATGTCGTTTCAGGGGGCTGGGATCCCTGCTGCTCGCCCTTGGTTGAAGGATGCGTGGAAAGAGAGCTGCTTGGGGATGCACTCAGCTGTCCACTGGAGGTCATCGTTGCTCCAGGAAAGTTCAGTACAAAGGCTCCCGTGGCAGGGAAGGGAACTTCCTAGACTGAGCTTGGCTATGCTTGTGCATGGCTATGAGCCTATAGGGTTCTCATGCAGCCGAGCACTTCTCAGGAATGCCTGAAGTGCTGGACGAGGTCAGCCTGGGAACACCAGGCTCAGCAGAGCATGGCTGCAGCCAGCTTTGCGGCAAGCTGAGCCGGGCAGCACGGAGGTACTTCTGGTCATGTTGATACACCTTTGCTGCCAAGGACCAGCTCACAACTTTGCTCCAAATTCCTGGGAAGGAATGGCTGAGACATGGCCCTCTGTTCCACGTCTGCCTGGGGCTCTTCCCCTGCTGTGGAACATCAGGATGGGGCACGCAGGGTGGGCATGCAGGCGATGCTGATGCAGCATGAGAGGACAGTGCACCCAGTGCCCCCATTGCAACCAGGACACCCATTGCAACTGGTACACTCAGTACACCCATTGCAACCAGTATTGCAACCAGGGCAACATGTACACCCAGTATACCCCCTGCAGCCAGCAAAGCCCGGGCTGCAGGATGGGGCTGCCTCACCTTCAGCAGCTCCTTGTCCGCGAATGCCATGATACCTTCAAAAATAATCACATTGGCACCATAGAGGGTTTTCTGCAGAGGCAAAAATCGATGTGGTTGGATAGAGAATGTGTGCAGAGATACCACAGTCCAGGGAAAATGATAACACAATGAATGATCAGCTCCTCTATTTCCTGTGCTTTGGAGTCACTTGTAGGACTCAAAGAGCTCTCAGTGACACAGGCACAACCCATAGGTTTTCTCCTCTGTGCAGCCCGCTGCCCTTGCAATCTGCTGGCAGGCTGTACAGAGCTGGCAGCCCCCCACCTCATCCCATGCCCCTCGATGTCCCATACCCATTCCTTCTTCCGGCTGTGGGTGGTGAAGTCGTAGATGGGAATCTTCACACTCTTGCCTTGCTTCAGCTTCTTCAGGGTGGCGATGATGAGGTCAAAGTCAAAGGCATCGGGGTGGTCAAAGTTGAAGTCATTGCTGGCTGCCTGCTCCTGCTGCTGCTTGGTCAGCACCTGGCCCCAAAGATGGGTCAGTGAGCGGCCATCCACTCTGCAGCCCCAGATCACCATCGCCCCACTGCTGTGCCATGTCTCCTCCTGCCCCAATGCCAGGGAGCCAGGGAAAAGCAGGAGGATGCCGCCTCATCCCCACCACATTTCCGCATAGGGCTGCGCAGCCTCACCTTGTAGAAGGAATCCATGGAGAGCAGAACCACCCAAGGGACATCCAGAGCCTCGATGATCATGGTGGCCACCGTGGTCTTCCCAGAGGCGCTGCCACCTCCCAGACCTGCCAGAAAGAAGGGATGGGGCCACAGAGCCCTGACCTGCCTCCAAGGCCAGCTCCACCGCACCGATCACAGAATGCCTTGCATTGGAAGGGACCTTAAAGACAATTCAGCTCCAACCCGCTTGGACTGGATGATCATCTCCAACCATCACGACTCCGTGACTCCACAATTCTGAGGCTGTGGGAGCATGGCGATAGCAGGAACCCTCCCAGGCTCCCCCAGCAGCACCAACAGCCCAACAGCGGTGGGACGCAGCCACCCATGCCCACCTATGACAAAGGCCTCCTTGGACTGCGTGCCGTGCTCATTGTACCAGGGCGGCCGCCCGGCGGTGTAGATGGTCCTTTTGCTGGTGCGCAGCAGCGGGGGCTCCGACTTGCACTGGCTGGTGGTCCGTTTTCGGGGTGGCTTGGAGGAGCCCACCGCCGGGTACAGCCGGTCCAGCGACTCGGCGCTGCTGTTGCTGGGGAGAGAGAAGGAGCAGTGGGTTCAACGAGCACTGCAACCCCACCTGCAGCCCTCCAACTCTGCCCAAATCCCATCCTATATAGGGTGAGACCCTTCAGGACCATCCCACGAGCTTCCCAGCACCAGGCAGTGGGGCTGCAGGCAGGAATGTCCCTCCTGGGGCTGCAGAGCTGCTTTTGCCCGCATTGCTGTGCAGGCTGCAGCTGTTGAGAGCTCCCTCTTATCTGCATCAGGGGGGAGAGGAGCAAATGGAGCCCAGAGCTGGCACTTGGCAGCAGGACACGGCGGCTGCGAGGTGATAAGGGCAGGAGATAAGCTGTGTGTGCGTGGCCATGGCAGAGTGATCGACACCCAGAGCCAGAGCTGCTTGTCCTGCTTCTCCAAAGCCAGCATTGAAAAACCAGTCTTTTTCCCCCCCAAACACCCATGGGACACAGAGGTGGGATTGGGTAGGGATAATATTTCTGCTACGTCCGAGAACTCCAGTGCCAATAAGTACAGCCTGGCTGGGGCTTTGCTGCCTCTCAGTTCTGTTTTGCTCTTCAGAGGGCTTAAACTGCAGGGTTTTGCAGATTTTGTTGGATTTTAAGCTGTTTCGGCACTCAGATTAGTTCCCTTCCCTCCCACGGCCCTTTTTAGAATAATGCTAGATAATGACCAAAATTTCAGACCGGCCATCTGTGTGTAAAGCTGCCCAGTGCTTCCACTGCAACCAGGGCATCCACCGCACCCAGTGCAACCCAGCCCTCTCCAGCACAGGAGCTCTCAACCACCACCAGCATTACCTGCTCAGCACCTTCTGCTCAGAGCTGCATCCCTGCCAGCCCCCAGCTTGCCCCCACCCCATGAATACCCCAATGACCCCAGGATGGCAGTGGCACAAGTGCTGCTCATGCTGCCCCATCCCGCAGTGCTGCAGGGCTGCCATCCACGTGCAGTGTGCTCCTGCACCCAGGGAGCCCTAATCCTATTTCCAGAGCCTCTCTGCTTTGCCTCATCTCACCTTATTGACTTCTATGTAAATTCTGCACTCCGCCTCTCAAACCAACGTTCCCATGATTTATCTCAGATAAACAGCACTGAGCGACCGCTTCGGAGCTCTGCAAAGGTCACAAATTCCCTGCATGGCCTCAGGGCTGCTCCGACCACCTCCTGCTCCTCTCCACTCCCCATTTCCTCCTGTCCCTTCCCACCACTCAGGCTGCACTCCCGACCCGGTGCAGAGCCCTGGGCCCTATTAATAGCAGTGCCCGCAGCGCTGCTCTGTGCACCGGGTGGATCCTGCAGGAGGGCTGCAGCGAGGGCAGTGCTGTCCTTGTCCCACACACAGCCCTGTGGGGCCCTTCGCTCCGAGCAGCATGACAGCAGGACAAGGTAAATCCAAATGGAAACGTCACCCGGGGTGGGGAACCCTCCTGCAGAGCCCTGCTTGGGGCTTGGGGCACCCCGACCTCCTCCTGGGGTTGGGGATCCTCTGCTGCCCCCACTGCCCGTGCATCCCCTTTATTTGCTTAGAGAGCCCCATGGTGTTGGAGGGTCCCTTGTGCCCCAATGCCCACTCCCCTCTTCTTGGGAAAAACCTTTAACCCTAACCTCAAACCCACCCCATAAAAGGGAGCTCACCTGCCCGCAGGTGCCAGGGCTCGGCAGCCTGAGAAGCGGACGCTGCTGTAGGTGGGGGGGCTGCTCATGGTTGGGGGCTCGGTGCTGCTCGGTGGGGATGAGCCATACAGGGATGGCCACAAGTAGTGCGGGGGGGCCCGGAGCCAGGCAGCACAGGAGGGGGGGGGCACGGCGCCGGGACGGGAGGTGCTGGGAGCTCAGCGTGCATAAGAGGATAGCTTAGCACTGAGATTATGTTCATTACCTGATATTAATAGCACTGGCTTGATTAAAGAAAAAACAAGGGGAGGGGGGGCAAGGGTGACACCTCCTCTCGGCAGACAAACAACCAACTGCTGGACAGTGGCTGTTTTGGCTGCATCGGGCACTCAGAGCACGGGGCTGCTCAGCATGGTGAGCGTGGGGCTGGGGGGGTCCTGGGGTGGGGATGGAGAGGGGGCACTGGGGGGGCTCTGAGCCTCCCACAGCCCACGGCGTCCGGCTCGGAGCCCCTCCGGCTCCATGGAAAGAGCCACAGCAGTAAACAAGTGCGAAACTCAACACCGGCACTAAGAATAACGCTGCTCTGTCGGGTCCGGCCGCCCGCTGCCTCCCCTCCCCTTCCCCCCGCTCCCGGCATTTCGGCAGCTCTCAGCCCAACGCAGGGGTTGGGAACCCAGAGGTTCGTTCTGCAGTGCTCGAGAATGCAGTGCTACGCCAGGTGACAGCGGGTACAGCTTTGGGACGCACTCCTAGTCATTAAATCACCCCCTGCACGGGCAGGTGACAGCTCCAAGGGGCAATGCAGGCACCGAGCAGGGGAAGGTTTGGAGATGGGGCAGGACCTTCCTCCTCCTCCTCCTCCTCCTCTGGGGACATGGGGACCCTGCTGTCCCCGTGCACAGTGCTGTAGGACAGTGCCAATGCCACGTGCAGCACGGGATGAGCGCGGGACTCCAGCAGTGCCGGCACAATGCTGGGAAATATGGGGACAGCGGGACCCGGGGGTGCATCCCCAGCGCCGCAGCCCTGCAGCCAACTCCCCTTCCCAATCCTGCTCTGGAAAAGCACACTCAGAAGCTTAAGAATAAAATTCCCTTCCGCAGCGATTTCTATTCTTTCCCAAAACAAAAAAAAAGAAAGGGATCAGAAACCGGAACGCAGCCGTCCTTGCCCACGTGCCATCGTCCCCCATCGCGCAGCCGGTGCTTCTCCTGCCTTCGTCCGACAGGGCGCAGCACAGCCCGCATCTCACCCCGCGCTCTCAGCTCCCGTGCGGGATGAACGGCTCGGGATTTCATCTTTTCCTACCAGAAGGTTTCTAAGATCCCACCCGTGGCCTCGGGACACAAGGATGGGCCGCAGGAGCGGAGGGCTCGGGCTAAAGAAGAACTGAGGTCGTCGCAGGGGGAAGAGATGGGGATGCCCTAAGAGGTGCGGGATGCGGGGCTCTGTGCGGGACGTGGGACTCCGCTTCTCCCCGGGAGCTCAGCGCTGCTCGGACCCTTCTCGTGCCCCGCACCGCTGCTCAGTGGCCGCACCGCAGCCCGGCGGTGGGAGGCGATCACCGCCACGCTCCCCACGGCCGCCACCCGTCCCAGCGGAGCAGCCCACGGCCGCTGCGTCACAGCGGGGCTCACGGGAACGGCGGAACCACGCACCGCCGGACCGCGCAGCCCCCACCCGCACCGGCGGCCCCATCCACGGCCCGGGACACCCGCAGGGTCGCCACCCACAGCCCCGCCCCGCGGGGTGAGCGCAAGACGGGCCCCCGGTCCCCGCGGCGCTGACTCAGAGCCCGACCCACCCGGGGACGCGTTCCGCTCCGCGCGGAGCTGCGCGACGGCGGTAGGAGCGCGGATCCATCCGGCCCCGCACCGCGCCCCGCATCGCCCCGCACCGCCCGTACCTCGCGTCCGCCGCCGGGGCCGCCTCGGCCGCCGGGGCCGCGGCCATAGCGCTGCCGGGAGAGGCCGGGCGGGAGGTGCGGAACGGGGCCGGGAGGGGCGGAGCTGCCGCGGGGATCTCCGGGACTTGTAGTGCGGGAGGAGGATGCGGGGACGGGCGGCTGCCGCGGGCATGCAGAGGTGCGGTGAGGCTCCGGTGGGTGTCGTGGGCACAGGTTGGTGCTCAAGGGGTCGGGGACGGGGTGGGCGGAGCCGGGGATGCTGATGTGTGCCTTCCCACCTGGGAGCCCCGCAGAATCATAGAATCATAAAATGGCCTGGGTTGCAAAGGAACACAACGATCGTCTCGGTTCAACCCCCTGCTATGTGCAGGGCCGCCAACCAGCAGACCAGTCTGCCCAGAGCCACATCCAGCCTGGCCTTGAATGCCTGCAGGGATGGGGCATCCACAACCTTCTTGGGCAGGGCTCCTCCGGGATAAATTCAGTGCTAAAAGCAGAGGGAACACGAGGAAGGAAACCCCCCTTGCAAAGCTCCACCTCATCGCAGATGTCATCACCCAGCAAACGACGACGATGACCACAATAAAAAATCAATAAACATTTATTCGATACAGCTGCTTTTCATACATACAGTACATGGAGTGCTCCCTCCCCGGCGCTGATAGCTGCGTGCTGCGGTGCTCTGCAGCTGAGGATTTGTCAATGATTAACAAAAGAACGGATCTGCACAAATCGGGAGTTCATTATAAGATAGTTTACTGTTAAAACAGATTTTTTTTTCTTTTTTTTTTTTGCAAATAAACACTTTTTTTTAATATATATATTTATATATTTATATATATGGTTACAAGTGATAAATTGAAAATTCTTAATTTTTTTTTAATTTTTTTTTTTTTTTTCCCCAAAATACACTTAATGCACTAATAACTGGCATCGACTGACAGAGACATTCGGGTATGCCGTGGGATGGGTGCCGTGAGGAGAGAAAGGAAGGAGCAGAACGGGCCCAGAGTTGATGGGCGGAGGGGGACAGTGCAGCTGGGGGGGCCTGGGGAGCAGGGCTATGGCACCATGGGGATGGGGGGGCTCCTTCCTGCCCCCCCTGTGCTGTCAGTGCTCCACGGTGTGGGTACCGCCGGTGCTGGATGCTGTCGGAGCCCTTGCTGGGGTGGGCTGTGTGGAGGGATGGGTCCCAGCCCCACGCACGCAGGTGTAGCCCTTATCCTGAGTGATGTGCGGCTGTGGGAGGTGTGAAGATGAGTTTTGGTGGTGCTGCAGGATGTGGGGCTGTGGTGCCCAGGAGCAGGGGATTCCAGAGGGAAGGGGATAAGGAGATGCTGAGCTCACCGTATCACACCGATCTCAGCCCTGGCTGCTGGTGCTGCCCCAGAGCACACAACCAGCACCAACCCAGTGCTGCTGCTCCCGGTATTGCTTTGGAATGGGAAATCAAGGTGCCCAGAGCAAAGCAAAGAGAAGCAAAACGTTTCTCTGCATTACTAGGATGGTGCTGGGGCAGACCTGGGCACAAGGGATGTGCGCTCGCTCTGCCCCAAAGCTTCCGGTACCAGCAGCAGGTCCCTGGGGCTGCCTCCAAACCCAGCCCTGCCCATTACTGCTTGGGGAGGAGCACCTCCCTGCACTTCTATGATCACTCATAGGTTGGTTTTCGGGTTTTTTTTTTTTTTTTTGCCTCAACTATTATTAAGAAAGCAGTGGGACAACATATTCCTCGCTGAATAATGACAACTGGGGGAAAAAATACCTTCTAAGGGGAAAAATCCCAACCCTGCAGAGTTCAATTCCTCATAAAAATGTTCCCTTTCCCCAGGGATCCATTTTCACACGGGGCTCAGAGGTGCTCCCCAGCCAGCTGCAGGCTGGGAGCACAGCCTGGTGCCAGGAGCACTGTCCCCATACCCCGACCCATCCCCAGCTCCCCTCTATCAGAGCACCCTGCAGGGCAGGACGCCATCCCTGCTCACCTCCCCCCCCCTTTTTTTTGCTCAGCTCTGCCTTTTGCCCCTTTTCTGCTGCTGTCCCCATCTGCAGCAATGCATCGGTGGGAAAGGATGTGAGTCGTTCCCAAGCAGGGGATGGTGCCGAGATGGGCTGTGAAGAGCAGCGAAGGAAACCGAGGGCTGAGATTTCAATCGAACAAAGTAAAAGCAGAACCTCTCCTCCCTCAAAGGTCGCCTTCCTGAGCCCCGATATGGGGAAGAATGCAGGAAAACCAGAATTAAGGTTTTCTGCTCCGTTACCAAGAGAAAACCACAGCGAGACGTGCCCACAACCCAGGGACAGAGGTAGCCTGGTTCTTGTCTGCGCAGACACATCTCGGTCTGGGGCGCTTCCTCCAAGCCAGGTGCCACAATGACACCAGTGTGGGAATACAGACACAAAATAAAGCAAGGACGGCAGAATGCCCTGCAGTGACCCTGCCCCAAGGCTCGGCTTGCAACGTGCCCAGCAGTGGGGACTCACCCGAAAGCAGGACCCATGATTGTCACTTGATGCTGACCCCGTGTCCCCATTGCACACTGCCCGCAGCCCAGCACAGGAGCTGGGTGACCAAACACCCGCTCCCCCAATCCCAAATCAGCATCTTTGGGATGGGCAAGGGATGAGGACCCCCAAGTGCCCTCAGGCACTGCTCTGTCCCACTGCACGCCCCTCCACCCCTCACCCTCACCACGCTCACATCGTTCTGCAACTTTCAGTTAAGCCCACAAACCAGACCCATCCTTCAGCAACCCCTCTCCCATCAACTCTAGCACCTGGGCGCCGTCCCCTCCTTGTGCCACCACAAAAGCCCTGCACCACACACATCTCAAGGCATGTCCCTGCTGATGCACGGCCCCATGCAGCCCAATGCTACAGCAAAAAGTGCCATCCAATGTCTGCTGCCAGGCCTTGCTGTCCCCTGTCCCTTCCCACCTCTCAAGGCTGCCTGCACGGGACGAGCATCATTGGGAACACCGTCCTGGGAGGCTGCAGCCATGGGGGTCCAAGAGCAGGTGGGGGTCCAATGCGGCTCTGCTGCTATTGCACTTTTCTTTTGCTCAAGCATCACCAGTTTTGCGCAGAGGTGGAAGGGAAATCATATCAGGGGGGATGTCAGCAGGGCCCCCCCCGGGCATGGGCACAGCCTCAGGAGTATGTACATGGGCAGAGGGGGCGAGAGTGGTCCAGCTTGCTCAATCCTGTTTGTTTTCCAGTGTGAAACAAGGTCCATGATTTGCTTAAAGTGGTTAATTGGTATTTTCTGTCTTTTTTTTTTTTTTTGACTTTTTTTTTTGTAAAAAAAAAAAAAAGGGGGGTGAGAGAAGGGTGGGGGAGAGGAAGGCGGGGGGGGGATGGAAAACTGGGAGCGACCCCCACCCTGTTACCCTGGGCTGTAAACGAATCCTTGCAGATGAGTCTCTGAATGCTCACTTCTCGGGCACCTTGCTGGCTCCCCCCTTGCGCTGGCTGGGGGCTTTGGGGCCACGTTCATCCCCATCGGAGCTGCATCGGGAGCCCTCCCAGTGCTCAGGGCTTTTCTTGTGATTAGTCTTTGCTACCACACTCTCTCTGCTCTTCAAGGATGTTTCCAGAGGTCTCTCCTTGGGTTTTCTCCCTCTTTTCTTCCCATTTGTGCTTTTTTTTTTTTCCTCCTTGCTGGATGAAAGCTGCTCTCTGTTTTTCTTTTTCCGGGCAGTTTCTGAGGAGGTTCGGAACCAGTTCTGTGTCCACAGGGTTACAACAGAGGTGGTTAGGGACTGGCCTTGGGCTGGCACCCCTGACCCACATCAGCTGAGGACCCTCCTGCCCTCTTTCCCCACATTCTCACCTCCCCATGCCCCACTGCTGTCACCTCCCCAAGGGCACCCAGATTGGCATCAGCCTGTGGGTGTTGGGGACACAGAGCCCCTCAGCCTGGGATGCCAAGTCTGTGCCATGCCACCATGCCACCACTACTGATGGGAGCTGCCGTGCTCTGCTCCTTGATAGAGAAGGAAAAAGTCAGCACGAGTGCATGGCAGGGACCTGAAGTGGCCCCAGAGCTTTCTTACCTCCGAGTGAGCCTTGATGATGTGGTACTTGACCCCACTCTCAGAGCTGAACTCCTTCTGGCACAGCAGGCAGCGGTATTTGCCCACTGAGTGCTCCCCCTGCAAGACAGAGCACACTGCTGCACCCCATGCAGAGCCAACACGTCCCTCCCCTTCTCCTTCCCAGCCAAAGCAGGCTGACACTTCAACCCAGAAGCAACAGAAAAGAAACATTCATTTCTAAAGCACCAGAACTGCCACAACTGCACCTTCTGCTCCACGTGCAGTGTGTGCCGGCCGTGCAGCAGCCATAGCTCTGCTGGTGCTGCACTGACACGGCGTGTGTCCACATGGCCACATGGGCTCATTTCCTCACTGTCAGCAGATCTGTGATCTACTGGGACTGAGCCCTCAGCTAATTTATGTCCGACAGGCTCACCTAATTTTCCTTTTATGCTGGCGGGGAGATGCAGCCACTGCTGGATTTCTGTCATTAGAGCCCTTCTGGGGATGACTGATCTCCCGGCTCTGCCGCAGTTCACGACTCGGGGGAGATAATGTGTTCTCTATTGACGAGGGGTTTATGGATGGGCCTCTCCAGGCAATATATCCACTCCGTGGGAATTTCCCCATAGCTGGCTCTGCGCCATAAATCTGCAGCTAGACAGGGCTCCCGTTTGGGAGACAGGCGGGATGCGGGCAGCCTGGCCCCATAAATCCTCATGTAAAGATCATCTTGACCCATCTGAGGGTGGGGCAGTGCCTGGGAGCCTCCTCCACTCTTAGTGCCCAGCTGTGCTGTGGGCCATGCCAGGCTCACCTGACCTGGGCTGTATGTTTACAAAAAATGTTCTTCCAACTGCTGGCTGCTTTCTGTGCACAGCACCGGAACACTGACAACGGCAGCTGGAAGAAGGCTCCATTTTCTCCCAGAAACCATTTGCTGGTTCTGCATGCCAGCAAAGGAACTGCTGCAGCCTCCTGAGCTTGCACTTTTATCCTGGATGAATACTGCTTCTTCTGCCGGATCTCTGCAGCCCACTTTCTAAATGATCTCATTAGGGGTTGACGTTCCAGCTAGTGCTGGAGGAGTGCTGGAGTTAGTGTTTTTAATAACGATGGGGTATTTATTGGAGCTGCCTCCTGGAAGCTACATTCAATGGAAGCTGCAGCTGGAAATGTTTCAGGGTATAAAGCTTTATGAGCTCTTACCCAGTCCCCTATGCTGAGCACTCCTCCCGCAGTGGCTGCAGGCAACCGGAGTCCCATGCCAGGGTGCTGGCCCCAGCCACAGATGAGTTGGGAGCTGCAGGAGCTGTGCAGGGGCTGCTGTGCGTTGTTCTGGGGTTTGCACAGAAGAGAGCTCTCCTCCAACGCTCAGGTTTTTGCTAAATCCTCTCTGTGACTTCTGCCAGGCAGGACATGACACCGTGGCTGTGGGTGTGATCCTGCCCAGGACGGTGCTGGGCTCTGGCTGCAGCAGTGACACTCAGCCTGCCCTCTCTGCAGAGCTCATGCCCTGCCTTCAATCAGGGCACTGCAGGCAGCTTCCACCCCTCCCAGTGCTGGCTGGAAGCCACAGGGATGTGGTCACAGTTCTTTAACCCATGTCATTGTCCCTAGGAATGCTACTTACAGATGAGCCGTGGGCATGGAAGGACAAAACCAACCCCACCACCGAGCCAAAGCTGTGAAATGAGGAACCTACCTTGTTGCAGTTGGCCAGGTGAGCTTTCAACCCCGAGACGCTGGAGTAAATGGCTTCACAGCACTGCAGAAACAAACAGAGGAGGGGTTTTGTCATGATCCCTCAACTCTGTGCTTTCCTCCATCCCACGTCCAAGAGCCTGCTGTGCCAGCAAGGCCACAGGTCTGGGCTGAGCAGCATGAGGTTAATGCTCTGCGAGGCACCCAGGGCTCCGGTCACACGTTTCCTATTAGTGCTAATGGGAGTCATGTGGCCACATCCTTCTACAACAAGCTGAAAAATGTCTCCCTTAAATGTCTCCGTGAAAAACGTACATTTGGGAGCAGTCAGGAGATCCTGCTGGGCTACAGGAGTTCTTGGAGCCACAGCAGACGCTTAATGGAGGAGAGAAATCACCCGGGCAGCAGCATGACCAGTTTCTGAGCAACGTCTTTTCAAAGTGCCTGTGTATGACATTAATTAGGCAGCGCGTCTCCCTCGGCCTTGTGGTAACAGTTTCGTTCAAATTTCCCATTACCAAGGCTTTGTTTCAGATTATAAATCAATGGCCCAGCACGAGGGTGGAGTTCATCTCCCTGCGAGCTCAGGCCAAGGCTGTGCTTTACAGCGAGATGGAGCACACATACCATGTCCTGGAGGCCTTTGCCTATCCCAGCACTTCAAAAAAAGAAAAAAAGAACATATAAAAAGACTTAAAACCAGCTCCAGCTTTGCTCTGGGAAAAGCAGGTTCTGTGCAGAAAAAGGCTTAGCACAGATTGTGCAGCCTTCACCCAATGCTGGTGCTGAGAGCTCCCCACAAGCAGCTCCAGAGCCCAAAGCACATGGTGCAGCCTGACCCCAGTGCCAGGGGCTGAGCAGTAACCAACAAGAACCTGACACTGGTGGGTTTTTGCCCCCCAAACTCCCCCTGCCTCCTGCAGAGCAAAACCAGGCTGGCCCAGAGAAGAGAAAAGATGCTCACATTATTGGGACAGTTGATGTGGCCCTTCTCCTTCACTTCATTCTTCCAGCTTTCCAGCAGCCTTGGGTTCAGCTTTGGCAGTCCTGGCCGGGTGTAGTTGAGCTGCAAACAGTGGGAGATGATTACTGGAGTGGCATGCTCCGGTCCCATCCTTGGTGGAGTCCTTGGGCAAAACCAAATGGGTTTTGCCCCCACCATGGAAGTAAAGTAGGGCCAAAAATGCTTTGGGAAGCTGCCCTAGATGTCACCCCCTGGGAGTGGCTCTCCTTCCACCAGTGAAGGGACAAGACAGCAGGAATAGCAGGACAAGAACCGTGGCCACCTCTGTGGTGACAAGTCTCTCGTGCTCCTACTCCCTGGGTACATACCCCATTGCTGCATGGGGCCAGGCCCTGTGCTATTGGTGCCCTGTGTCACAGCTGCCCTTCAGCCATGTTTCATAATCCACAGAACAAACAGCCCTGCACACTGGGCAGAGGGAATGATGCCAAGTTTGAAGAGCCTCCATGGCTGCCTTCCACCCATTAATGAGCAGAGCCTATTAAACAATGAAAGGCTCTTGTGTCTCTGCCTCTCCTGGCAGGGCAGCTCTTCCCAAGTGCTTTTAATTACTACTTTATTAGTGACTTGGAGGTTTAGCACAGCGGGCTGGCCCTTCCCACTCTGTTTCTGCATGTTCAGCACACACAGGAGCAGCTGTGGCACCTCGTGCCCAGTGCTTGCCATGGCACATGGCCTACCTGTGAGTATATGCTCCATGAGGGCGCAGCACAGAGCTGCCCTTGGCCGTATGTGTGCCAACCGAGCTCTGCAGGGATGCTGACCATGTCCTGAACTCCCAGCTTGCTCGGTGGCAGAGCATGGCAGGGTGAGCTTACAGGTCGCAGTGAGTGGGTGCAGGCACCTGAACAGCTTTAGGGCCACGCAGCTCTACTAGCACAAACCACGCTTGCAGAGAAGTGCAAACCCAAGCTGTTTTATCCAAGTGTGCACGTCAAACTCTGCACTCCTGTTTCTGACAACGCAGGGAGGTGGCTGGCTGTATTTCTTTCCCACTTTTGACTTTTCCTAGATGTGCTGATAAGCAGCAGATTTGCCTTTGTCCAGCTGGGTCAGCCCTGAGCGTGCTGCTCCAAAACCTCCTCCTCCTTGCCACTGAGCCTGAGGTACTGGTGATGGGGAGGGTTGGCAGCAGATGTTGTCACATCAACCCAGGAGGTCCCTTCTGCCCTCACCTCGGCACACAGCCAGGGAAAGGAGAAGGGGCAAAGGGACTTGCGAAACGGCGGTAGGGACGTTACTAAGGATGGATGTGGAAATATGCCCCAAGGCCTGGTGTGCTGTGGTTCTGTCGTGCTCTGCAGCCACGAGGATGCCAGCAGAGCTCTTTGAAGCACTGGGATGGTGCTCGTCAACCACTCGGGGAAGGCAATGCCACCTCCGGGGAAGAACACAGGGCTCCCTTTTTGTCATTGATGCTGAGAGCTGGGATGCCAGCCGGCCTCCTTAATTAAAAGCCAATCAATCCCATGAATGAGCAAACATTAATGGTAACCGCACACAGCCCCAGCAACAACCTCTCCCTCTGCGTGTCCCCAAGGAGGAGGTGGGGGGGGATGCTCAGAGATGCGGATTCTGCTGCTCCGGATCCCACTGCAGAGAAGAATCCCTCCCCGCTCCGCTCCAACAGGCACTGCACAATAACATGCAAACCCCATGTCTTCCCAGGGCGCTGCGGTTCTAGGAATGTCAAAGCCATCTTTATGTCTCTATTAAGAAGGAGCCCCAGGCATGGAATATTTTATTTTCTACCATTTATTTTCCTCAAACAGCCCGTAAGTGAAAATCTTCATGGCCAAATCATTAAACGACTACAACTGGTTTTGGCCACGGCCCATCTCCCCTGAACAGTTGAAGGATGCTAGGGTGGGAAGGCTCGTTCTCTTTGACTGACAGTTTTATTTAATTAACTTTCATATTTCCATCCTCTCTGCTCCCTAGACAGCTCTCCCCTTCCCCAAAATATATTGCAACAAATGAGAACCATGTGTTCTGCCTCGGCCTCAGCCAACATCTTCCCCTCAAACAGACCTGCCGCGGCACGGGGTCCTCAGCCCCTCGGATCGCCCTGTGCTCCTGCCCCATGGAAACCACAGCTCATTCCATCCTGGAGGCAAAGCCAAAGCACAGTCGGCGGTGGGCCGGAAGTTGCTGCAGTGCACAGGGCAGCTCTGCCACCCAGCCAGAGCTCTCAAGAGAGGGCAGGGAGGAAGGACAGGTCCCCCATGTGGTCCTCACCCGACCTTGCACTGGGATCTGGCTCAGCCCACCAGTGAGATGAGTTTGCAGGGCTCAGCCCAGCTCCAGGACTTCTGCGGGGACTGCAGAGCCATTGTGTTGGGAGATAGACCTCAGCCAGATTTTTCTGGTCTAGAATGTATTCTGGTTCCAGTATGGGGTTTTCTTAAAGACTCAAGTCCGCAGATGACTTTTGCCCTCCAGCTTTCAAACTGGCCTACACCAGCCCTTTGCTGAGAGCAGTGACTCTGCCAGCACTCACAGCCCTGGCCTGCCTGGCAATGTGTGAGAGCAGCCTGGCACCACAGTGCCATGCAGATCCTGTGCCATGAGCAGACCCCAAAGGCTGGGGATGGGGGGCACACACCCCACTCCCCCCACCGCATGAACACAACAGCTCTGACTCAGCTGGGACCAGACCTTCCCTTCTCGCTGCAACCAGAAATGAGGCACCCCACCTGAAGCTGTCACCGATTAATAACTCATTAACCCAGCAGTCTAAAGCAGCTTGAGTAGAGCAGGCAAGCAGTTCTCTCCAGGAGCAAGCACAAAAGCAAACTGTTCCCTAAAGAGTCTAGGAAGGACCAGGGTATGGGGCCGGAGCTCACTGTGGCAAAAAGACATCCTTCCTCTAAAAACCTCTGAGAGCACAAACTGCTTCACAGGGATGCAGAGGAAGCATCAAACCATGACCTAGCTGAGTTTCCACAGTGTTTTCTCCCATCTCACCTCTTCTCTACGGGGTTGCTTCACTGAAGCCAGCCTCCAAAAAAGGTCAGGGCATTCCCCTGCAGACAGGGATTGCAGAGCCCAGGCAGAGGTAACTCCCAACCTCTCGCTCCTCCTGCCCAAAGCTGGAATCCTTCTGCAGCAGCACTGGGGCAGAGCTGGGTAGGTGTACAGTACAGTGGGTAGGGTGCTAGATGGCTCCAGCAAAGGCCAGAGGAGACTCAGAGGATCGGCAACATCTTCACGGAGCTTCTGAAAGGGGATTTTTCCCAGAAAAGCAGCAGGGGTGTGTCCTTCCCCATCTGACATCCTCAGCAAGCGGCCGTTGTGAAATACCCCATCTGTTTCAGCTTATCCAGAGGCAAATAAAGATCAGCGCGAGAAAATAAGACTCCAGTGTATATTTAGAAGTGCTGGATTTGGTTAGTGCAGAATGAAGGCATTGCAGGGCCTGGGATCCGAACAGCAATCGTTTATTCTGATGCCATTGCTTTGGTGCGAAGGAATCCACCCTCCTGGGAAAAGGCGAATGCATCTCACCATGGGCCACCAACGGGATCCGGAGCCACAATCCCTCCTGGCCAGGACCAGCTGTGGCATGAGGGCTGCAGTGGGTCACTGGGAGCTTGGGGACAGAGCTCTGAAGCAAATGGTGAGCAGCCTGGGCACATCCAACCACTGCTGGGCGCTGCCTGGAGCTGGGAAGCCATCAATCCATCTGGGGTGCCACAGATCTTGCAGAGATGGCATTGGTGCAGCGGCAATCTGCTGCTAGCTCCCAACATCTCACCTCTCCCTGGGTCCAGCGAGGGGCCTGTGGGTTGGCAGCATGTATCCAACAGCTGGAAACAGCCCGTGGGAAGAAGAAGTGGCGGCGTGCTGGAAACCATCTGCCCTGGTCATGGTTAGCCTGCATTTGTCTTTCTGCAGCCCCAGTGGCTCTGGGTATGTCAGATCCCTCGGAAGGACTGCCACAGCTTATGCTCAGCAGCAGTGCTGGAGCAATGCAGAGGGATGCAGGAATATAGGGATGCTGAGCTCTGCTCCTGTGTAGCCCAGGGCTGGACCCACTGCAGAACAGTTCTGCCAGCACGCCTGAAGCTGATCCTGAGGAAACAGCTATTTTGGGGCTGTATTTGGGATGCTGGGATGTTCTTCCATACACTTAACTGAAGTACCTTTTAAACACAAATTGGTCCTGAGTGATGCAAGGCGCTACTCGGCAGTGCCGGACCCAACAGAGCTCCCACTGTCTCCCACCTCCCCCAGCACTGCGCCTCAAGAAAAGATGGCACAGACTGAGCAGCTGATACTTGAGAGTGTTGTCAAGGAAACGTGACAGCCACTGCAAGACGTGCCCAGAGACAGACACTCACAGCTACACACGCATTTGCTCCCTGCACTGACCTCAAATTTGTCTGTGCAACACAAGCCTGGCACAGCTGGGGACAGCAGGGACAGCAGCATGTGCAGGGCTCAGGGTCCCACTCCTTCAGACCAAGAGCCTTGTTTGCCACCTGGGATCTGGTCCAACTCCCCTCTCTCTCGTCTTCAACCCCAGTCTGCTTCCACCATCCTCCCTGCATGTTGTTTTCTTAGCACTGATGTGGGGCTCACATAAAACAATCAGACTCTGAACACGTGAAACGTCTCATAAAAAGCACAAAGGAATGTCATGGTGCAGCTGTGCCAAAGGCTGAAACCCTTCCGATGTCTTTGTACACTCACGCATAGGTCTGGTGTCCAATACCCAAAGTCAATAGAAAAGAGGAAAAGAAGAATGAATGCATGAAGGGGGGAAAGACAGCACAACACCTCTCTTCCCTGAGGACTGCAGAGCATTTTAAATGAAACAGCTCCTTTGGGCTTGGTTATTTTTATGCTATAAATGCATTACAGCTGAAGTCATCTGGAAACACATTGGGGAAATCAAAAGTGTTCAGTGAGCACTAGCTCTAAACCTTCCAATTCTGCTCCAAGACGGGTGGTGGCACCATGGCCTGATCCTTCTCTAAGCTGGGCACCTCATGGAGATGCCAAGACACATAAGAATGATGCCAATTTGTTCGTGTGCTAGTTTCCTGCCTGCCTGCTACATGTCAGTGAGCTCAGTGCCTCTGCAGGACAATATGCCAAGAGCACACAATGCAGGACAGAACATGACAGACTGCAGTAGTAAAAAGGCACTTCCACTGCTAGGTGGGCTGCTCAGCAATACATTTACCATCACTGCTAATTCACTGAATACACAGCATACAAGACGTGAGGGCTCAGCCACCTGGGGCCACGCTGCCCTTCCAGGATCTCTGTGTACACCTAGCCCGAAACAAGGAGAAAGCAAATCCTCCTACCCGCTTAGTTTCGGGTACCAAGTCGTCCTTCATCCTCCGTTTGGTCCAGTCCCTGGCGAGCTCATCCTCTGCTATCTCCTGAAGGTGGAAAACGGCCACTTGAGCCGATGTGCGACGGATGCGGCCACTCGGGGTCCTTTCAAAATCCTCTATGGGGGGGGGCTCTGGCTTCACCTCTGGCTCCTCTGGAGGCTGCAAGAGAGATATTGCTATGAGTAGGGGAGAAGAGGTGAGCTCCAGTCCTGGGATGTGGATACTCAGGTTCAGGTTATGTGTTTGCCAACCTGCAGTGTGCCGGAGACGGCTGCAAAAACACCAGCACCCCAAGCTGGGGACCAGAGGCACACACTCAACTCCCTCCTCCCACTGCCACCCAACCTGAGCACTGGGCTGATGGCATTCCTCCATACTCTCGGCCTTCACATGTGTACAAACATCCCCATTTATTAGTTACAGGGTTATCAGAGTCAGACGCAGTGTTAGCAGGGATCAACAGAACAGAAAAGGATGCTCCCCAGGGACGGATCCCGCCACCCCAGGGCTTGTGAGTAGCTGGCCCTGAGGACACGGTCTGATCTTTGTTTTGCAACCACAGATGGAGAGCTGGCCGGAGGATAGAGGAATTGCTGGTCTCTCCCCTCACTTTAAAACAGATTCCTGCTTTTTTAGAGGAGCAGGGAGAGTTGTTGCTTGCTCCCCACCTAAACTGCATGGTGCAACACACACGCATGGTAATGTGAATGGAGTGAACAACATCAGTCTGACGTCTGCACCTGCCTTGCCTGGCCCAGCTCTGCCCGGCTCGCTCCTGCCCACAGGCTCTGCAGCTCTGCAGTCACCCCCGGGGAGGGATGGCCCCACTTCTCGGGCGGTGGAGGTGTCCGGGGGGCTCACTGAGGCCGGGTGCTCTGACCGTACATGGTAATCGTGGCCAGCCTTGGATTTGTATTTCTTCCCGCAGTGTGGGCAGCTGAAGACAGGCTTGTCAGCCTCGGCGAGCTGCTTCCCACAGCGCTTCTGGTGGTACTGGTAGCCCATCAGGCTGGAGAAGTTGGCTGCGCAGCCCTGCAGAGGTGGGGCAAAGAGAGGGGTGAGGGAGGGCCGTGACAAAGCGGTTACAGTGCCATTGATCTGGGCACGGCTGGGACACATCCTGCTCTGCAAACCCCTCTGAGACACGGGGGATCACCAGCCCCAGTGACACGGAGAGGCAGAAGGAGCAGTCCCAGTGCCCCGTGCTTCCTGCCCTGCTATGACACACAGACAGGGCTCCCCAGACAGACAGACAGACGGCGGGCAGGGAGCAGCGAGTGGCAGGCAGGCATTGCCAAGTATGCTATGCAGAGAGCAAACCAGCTGCAGAGACAAACCTCAGCCACACGCCCCTGTTACCTGTTCGTGACTTGTCTGCAACCGCCCTGTCACCATTTTGGTGCTGTTCGGTTGATTTTTACACTGTGCCCACGACAACACCAGCAGCCCTGTGCCCCTTGCTGGGTTCAGGAGGCAGAACTCGGACTTCAGTGCTCCTCAACCCGCTCTGCTGCCACCCTCCTACTGGGAGCCAGAGGGATGGGGATGGGGACAGGGACAGGGACAGCTGAGCTAAGGCAGAATCGTGTGCAAAGTCGAGAGCACACCAAGGGATGCCCAGAGGACACACGTCCCCTCTGCACTGGGACTCGCTCCTTCCATCTTCTCAGAGAACAAGAAACAGGAATCGTTCTT
Source organism: Chrysolophus pictus (assembly GCA_037305975.1). Classification (NCBI taxonomy): domain Eukaryota; kingdom Metazoa; phylum Chordata; class Aves; order Galliformes; family Phasianidae; genus Chrysolophus; species Chrysolophus pictus. Next base: position 4,553,363 of record CM074595.1, read on the forward strand.
ATACCTCATTGGGGCATTTCAGTTTTCCCATCTGCTTTAGCACTTTCCTCAGCCTTTCCCGCTCTTCCTGTTCACCAAGGGCAGCGGTTTCCACAGGAACAGGCTGGAAACAAGGAAGTAACAGAAGCGACAGAGTCAACCATTTACTCATGTCCTCTGTGCCAGGAGTGGGTGGTACAGCCCTGCCTCACTGCAGCTGTGAACCTCGCGCTAGGTCTCCCACTGCTTTGAGCCTTTGCTGTTCAACACCAGATTTGCTCATGCATTTTCTGTGTTTGCACTGAAAGGGTTAATTGAGAAATGAATGAGCAGTTCCTGCACAGAGAAGGCACCAGCCAGGCTAAAGAGCAGGAGATGAATGCACAGGTTAAAGACAAGTCACAACTGGTAAGCACGGGACATGTAGAAATATGGTTATGCCTTGCCCTGGTATCTCACAGGCAGACACAACTGGCTTGTTAAGCACAGCACCAAAATAGCTGCCTGCCAGACTTTGTTCACAACCAATTTTATTGCTATTTCTCATGTAAACGATGGAGAGCAAAACATCGGATTTTGAGACTTGTGCAAAGCAGAACCCATCAGTGCTGGGTGTGTAGGCACAGTTTTGGAGGCAGAGCTTTGCCACTCAAAATCCACCTCACCATACTCTGAATCTTCCCCCATTCTGGGATTTGAATAACTGTCTTATTTTTCCAGTTCTCTGCTCTTTTCCCAGGGATCAACATTAGTTTAACTAGCTGCCTGGGAATGAATGGCTTTGCTTAGCAAGGGTAAGGCTATCATCTGGACTAAGCAGCATGCAGGACACTGCAGAGATGGTGTTGTGAATCCCTCCTTTGTAAAGACAAAGGAAAGTGGAGAGTTGATTGCTTCCTCTTCTGTATGTGCATCTTTAGGAAGAGAGGAGAAATGAGGTGTGAGATGAGAGCTGCTCAGCTCTCTTACCTTGCTGACGTGTTCAGCCATGGTGTGGTAATTCAGCCCAGCTTTGGACTTGAACTGCTTTTTGCAGTGTTGACACTTCAAGGCATCCTGCAGCTGAAGGAATCAGAGGCAAGTCACCATGGAGGCCCCGACACCTTCAGTTCTCCAAGGGTTGCTCATCAGTGAGCCCCATGGGCAGCCGCTGCTGCACCAGTACCAGTGGTGGGACCCAGCAGACAACTCAGCACCCCGTCCTCCCGACCCAGTTTGAGCCTGCAGTTCAGCTTTCTCTTTGTTGGCCTGGATCTCTCTGTAATTTGGATGCTGTTATCAAACCCATGTGCCCCAATGTTTGGAAAACATTCAATTTTGCATGTAGATTTAAACCCCACTGGCTGGAAACATCTGGACCTGGTGTCTTCCTGTGAGAGGGTCAGGACAGAGAAGCAGCTTTGATCTACTGACGTGCGAGAGCCTCTTCTCTGCAGCCCTATTAACCATGACAGATGCTGGTGTATGATGTGCTTTCTGGGTGTCTGAACTGTTTACAATTAAGACACTGCAGGACACAGTCACACATACACTTCTCATGTTACTCCACTGTTTGACCCAGCTTGGTCTCCTGAATGATGCACTCACTGATGCAGAAGGGGATCTCGGAAAGTGAGTAAGCGAGTGATGACTTTTGCTGGGGCAAGTACAAGAATTTATTGACTCAACAGGGGAATGCTCTGAGCTCTAGGAGACAGGATGTCTCAGCAGGGAGACTGCATTGGGATGGCTGTGGTTGTTCCTGCTCTTCCTGTCTGGAGGATGCTCCACCTTCAGCACAGACCATTCATTCAAACCTGGCCTAAAAGCTGAAGGGGAATGCAGACGGAGCTGCAAATCCCTCCTCATCCTGGAGCTCTTGAAAACGAAACCTCACTGTAGCCAACTGGAAATGACTCACTTGTACCTCTGCTCTGATGGGTTAATCTTGTTCCAGATCGCATCACCAATCCTAACAAGGTCAATGCTAAAAGAGCCTTAACTCACCAGATGCCAGTGCCAGTCATTGTAGGGCTTACTGCTCTGGTTAACAGTGAAGAACATAATACATTCATATCCTAATAAACTCTTTCACTTGGGATGCTGGCAGGATATACCTGCCCTCAACTCCTTCAGATCCAAGCACGTTGCAACCCTTCCTATCCCTTATTTCCTTTCCATAATCTAAGGAAAGAAGGCATACTTCAATCTAATATTACAGCAGAGAACAAATGGAGAGGGTGCCTGCACTCCTGACTCATTTCTAATGGGAGTAGCTCAAGGCACAGCTATTCCATAGGCTCACTGCAGAGATGCTGCTGGGAAGTGGAACTGCAGCCACACACGGAGACTGTCCTTATTGGGCCACAGACTGCTCTGGCAGGGATGCTGTGAAGCACCCCAGCTCCTTGAGTGACAGTTACCTCAGGAGTGACTGTGCCTCATGGGAAAAAGGAGCGGCACAGCCGTTCCTACAGCAGGAGTCTGCAAATCCACCGGGGCTGGTGTGTCTGTTCTCACAGCTGGAGCACAGGTGTGCCCTTTTAGGCAGGTCTGGCTCTGAAGGCCATTGTGATTCCACTTCGCCGTAAGCTTGGCAGGCTGTGCAAGCCCCAATTCCTCGGCTAACACCCACAGGCCTATTTATAGAGGGGAAGACAGGCCTGATGGCTCTCAAAGATCTGCATTCGGCAGGCTGGCTAGCCTTGCAGCCCACGCGGAGCCTGCCTGGCTAGGGAGCTGCTTGGAAAGCACAGAGATAAGAGATAAAATGGCCAAGATCTCCATTCCACCGAAGCCAGGACACTAGCAGAGGCAGGAGGCTGCTTGGCATCAATGTAATGCATGGTTTGGAAGGGATAATAGCCTCTCACTGCCATATAAATAGTGAGGCACAGGCTGAGGAAGCATTTACAGAAAATGAATGTGGAATCAAAGCTGAGAAAAGTATTTTCAGAGTGGGAGGCATTGATCCCATGGCTCCCATGTTTGGTTTTCTGTGGCAATGGCTCTGCACCACACCAGGTGATGGATGAAGACGTAATCCTTTGCTCTGATGGATGGTGGTGTGGCGGAGAGACAATTTTTCACCGCACCATTACTAAACTCCTGCATCTCGACGGTCTGCCCGAGCACACTCAGGCTTGGTATCTCACTGAGACATGCTCTCATTCAACCACAATTTATCTGGCCTGATGCAAGGCATAAAACAGAGTGAAATCCTGTAGCCAGGGCTCTGTAGGAGGCCAGATTAGAGACAACCCCAACAATCTCTCCAGCCTTGAAACTATTCATTTAGCTACTAGAAATACTCAACTCTGCTGGAGATATGGCAACAAGGGGCCAAGACCACAAAGGGATTCTGAATTGATGAGAATTAGGTGTCCATAACCCCCTGTGAATTCGTATCAAAGTGAGGCAGCCAGCTCTCTGAAGACGACTAGCAAGTGCTCTATCAGCCACAGCCCAGAACTGGTTTTAGAAATACCAATACGCATTTAAAAGCAGCGCATGCACACAGCCAATCCCCTCCAAAATCCGGATCTGTGTGACTGAGTATGGCAAGCTCTTACTTTCTGGCAGACATCCATATGCTTTTTGAGCCCAACGATGGTTTTCCTGGTTATAACACTGCAGGTTGGACAGGCAACTTCTCCCTTCTCACTGATTTCCCGCTGCCACTGGTCCTCGGGATTTGCTGGTGGGAGAGAGGAGGGAGGTGTGACACCCAGAGACAAGCAGAGAGCACCCATAAGCCTGGGTTGGTCATGTTGAAAGGTATTGAAGCAGGAAAGTTTGTGATGTTTAAATGACAGATATTTATATGCATGGGCCAAAGCAAAGCTGGACAGAAATCATGCATGTGTAAACCATGCCTGTCCCTCTGCTCCTGCAGCTGCAGCAAACAGGGCCAACGGGTCACTGATGTGGGGTTACCTGACCTGCTGGCACTTTATGGTATTTCACATTTCTATTCCCTGCTGGTTTTCTGCATACTGGGAGTTACAATGCCTCTCATCACCTGAACTTGCCCTGCTCAGAATAACTCCCTCTTGCCAAATAAAACAATTAGCGGAAGTGAAACAAAGGTGAGCGCCTCGGCTCCATTCAGATGTGTGCCTGGAAAGCTTCTCTGGCATTTCTTTTCCCAACAGACACACACGCAGTTAGGGGAGTGTTGTCTTCCAGGGGTGTGTTTATTTAAATGGCCAGGTCCAACTTAAAAACACCTACAATAAAAGATACGTGCAGCCAAAACCTGCCCCCAGATCCAGATTTCATGCCGTGTTCTCAGCAGAACTGTGCTGGGTTTCATGCAAGGGAAGCCCGGTCTGAATAAAATCCACCAAGTCTGTTTATTTGGATGCTTTTGCATGGCTGTGAGATCACAGAGTCGTTTATTTTTATTTGAAAACAGTGCAAGGTACTGCAGCTGTATTTATCTTGCACATCCTGCGTTCCTCCTGCTGTCAGAGCTCCTAGGGAAAGTCAGCCTGTGCTAGGTTGTAGGCTGCACCCTGAAGGCTCCAGGAAGACAGAGTCATAGTCAGTTATATGTTGGCATTGCTCATGTAGATGAAGTTACAAAAATGCCAGCATCCCAGGAGCTGCTTTGAACTGTGGGCACGCTGAAGCCAGGTAGAACCAGGATCTGGCTGCTAACTCCCAACACTTACAGTGAACCCATCTATCCTCACAGTGACTACTTTCAGGATGTCAGCTGTGACATTAAGGTCAGCCTGCTACACCTCAAAAGGGCAGGAACTATCTGCTCCTACTTGTAGCCTTGTCCTGGGTCTAGCTTCTGCTTTTACTCACAAACCTGCAAGAAAACTCATTCAGCACAGAGGCTGCTGGACCAGGAGAGATGCAGGGATCACAAGCTGTACAGGTGGGCAGGCTCAGTGCAGAGCAGAGGACCGAGCTGCTAAGCAGCCAGGCTGCATGCAGAGCTGCTGCCTCTGCTCTGCCTCCACCAGCCTTACCTGCTGGTAGGTGCACAGCTGCTTCCTTCTTCACACCAGCTCCTGGAGGTTTCTTTTTCAGCTCCTCCATGTTGGTGCTCCCCTCCAGCTTCTTGGCTCGATGGGCTTTCGCCTTGTCCTCTGCTTTGACGAGACCTGTAGAAAGAATGGACTTTGTTCAACACTTGCTTTAATAGCATCAGACCAACTTACACAGCAGGAAAAATACCTCTACTTCTGCATAGGTACAGTGAGATAGGTGTAGGTTTGCCAAGGCTGTACGTGTAGGACCACGTCCGCAATTATAACAGACAATGTTATAATTAGCATGTGGTGCTTTGTAAACTGAAATAATCATTTCTCTCAATCCTCACAATTTAGGAACTACAGAAACACCATGGCAAAGCAGATAGATTGCTTCTGGCAAGGGAGACCAGGAAGAAGACATCTTGGAGAGAAGGCAAAAGGACATTCTGCAATAAATCAAAAGAGGCAACTGAATAGCAAGTTCAAGATATAAAAGGGATGCTCCTGCTGGTGAACTTGCTCTGGAAAGGCCTAATGCTTCCTCCAAAAAATGAAGAAAACTTTTAGAAAACTAGATGAACTGGGTTCCCAGACACCATTATCCCACAGGACCTCTCACCACTAGCTCTCTACACAACTGTCATGATGGACACAGGTCTCTCCTGGTCCTCCTGGCTTCTGGGAAAGTGAGGAAGGACAAAAGGGGAGGAGAGGTGACCTGGCAACAGGAGCACAGGAAGAGGAAACCTAGCACAGTTCCCTTGACTGGTGGCAACCGTCATTGAGCTGCCTGCAAACCAGAAAGGGCTCTGAAAGAATGAGTTGGAAGAGGGACTCGAAAGCAGGGCTCTCCATACATGCAGAAACAGCACCCCATGACCCTAGTGGCACCCTTGCCCCCAGGGAGCAAACTTTGTTGTGTTACAGACGGTATGTTGAACCACAGGGACACTGGGAAATGCCTGCTCTATTTCAGTTTCCATTTGAGGCAGTAGGCCATGGGGGAATGGGCTTATTCACAAGGAACCCACAGCAGACATTTCAGTCTGTGGCAGTGTCTCTGCGGGGAAGTTAAGGGAAACAAACCCAGACTTCCCAGGAGCCAGAGGACAGGAAATCACAGAGACCACATCCCATCTGCTCTTTGGTAAGTGTGTTTAATTCCTTCAAAGCCATTAGTGCTTCTCCCCCAGGACTTGTACTGGAAGGTGCTGCCTCCTCCAGTGCCTAGAAACGCATGTTTTATTTCCTCAGTTGAATGAGTTTCATAGCCAGCACGAATCCAGTTGCTTTCAAGCTGGGGGTGTTCCAGGTTTCCTCCCTCCATACCCAGCTGGGTGTGCTGATGGAGCACGACCACAGTCCCACTCACTCTTGCTTTGTCAAGCTGAAGAAGCCAAATTCTGAGTCTCCTCTCAGAAAAGATCCCAGCAACGCATCTCTTCCCCCTTGAATTCATTTTCTGTAACGTGGGCGACCAGCACTGGAGACAGTCTGAGGAATGGATGCGTCACCATTCTACTCAGCAGAAATCATTTTCAGCTCCACTGGCAATACTGTGGCATCCCAAGCCAGAGATCGCCTGCCTCACAGCTCACTGGTGCCAGCAACTCTTTTACTCTGTGTTACAGACTTAACCAGGTCCTTCCCTCTCTTCCTCATTTTCCAGGAAAGGCTCCCAGGAAGAGCAGATTGGGTTGGTATCAATGATAACAATGTTACTGCCTTTCATTTCCTTTCATTTCCAACTCTCTTATGGTCAAAGGCACCAGTTCCTCTGCCATGACATCTCTGTGCACAGTGGCTCCCCCTTTACTTCTACCACAAGGAGGGCCCTCAGAGAAAGGGCTTGAAATGTCCCTGTAGCTTCTTCCTGAAACGTCCCAGAGAGATACTACAGACCACAGCTGATCCATCCGTGTTACCTTTTAGTCCAAATGTTCCCGAGATGGACGGTTGCTCCCCCGTAAACTTCTTAGGAGTTTTCTGTTTCCTTCCTGACTCAAAAGAGAGAAACAGAGAGAGAGATTTGGTCAAATACCCTTACTGCCAGGTGGATTTCAGCTGTCCCAGGGCCAGGGCTGTACACACACTCCATGTCAGGAGGAAAGGGATCATCCCAAGGAAGCCTTTACCACTATGAAATAAAGGAGATGCTGAATGCAGCAGGCAGCCTAGTGAACGCTAACAGGATTCTGCTTCACACACCACAAAACTAGAAGTCATAGTATCTAAGGCCAATTCAATGACTGAAGCCAAGGGTTCTGTCCAGTGCCAAGAGCCTCACAAGCTAAGGTATTTGGTGCTGGTTCACTTGGGGAGCTGCAAGCAGTGCAAACCCATGCTATGACAGGGGTAACCATGGCCTGGCTCAGGCCAGCCCTGTCTGCTAGCCACACAGTGCTAGTAAGAGCTTCCTGACACCCAACAGGTAAGGAAAATGTGTTTGTCACTCAGCCTGGTTTAATGCCACACTCAGGATAGAGAAGCTGACTAAGCAGCTTGCTATGCTGCAGTAATTCAATCCATATCCAACCCCACGGGTACTACAGAAATACCTCTACTATAGCTACTACCTGTTTTTAACTCACAGTGAAACTCACTGCTGCAAGAAACCATGGGAGCAAATTAGCAGGATGTTAAAAGAAAGGCTTAATTACATTCAGAAACCTTCAGCAGCATTCACTGGATCACAACCCTGACCCTTCCCATGGGAACCCTCTCCCCTGGGCTCCTGAACCAGCATAGCCCCAGGCTCTAATCTTACTGTGCTTCATCCTTTCAGGGTCTTCCTCCTGCAGTGAGGCCTGGCTGCCCCCCTGCTGCCCGCCATCCTTGCCACTCGAGGACTTTGCTGTGGGGGTGGCAGCTGCAATTGCCTCGGCTGCGGCGATCTGAAACTCCTTGCTCTCCCGGCTCTCTGCCGGGCATTCGCCATTCTCAGCATGATCCTGGGACACGGCTTTTTCCGTCTTTGCCTGTTTGGGATGGATGGTGGGGCAAGCTGAACTCTCAGCAGCTCTAGGGCAAAGCACAGAGGGCTTGTTTAAAGAGGGGTTGAAAGACACATGTCCTGACACTTCTCCCCACTCCTAATCCCAGACCATGGGAATGGAGGCTTCCAGCCATTCCTATGCCACTACCACACAGCCCAGCCGCAGCCCGGTACCTTTTCTTGCCGCTGCTCTTCCCAATGGCCTTTTGCACTTTGTTTTCTGTTTTGCTGGCTGGCACTGGTCGGTCCAAGTGATTCCAGAGACGATGTTTTTCCAGCTGGGTTTTGGAACTGAAAGCAGCTTCGCAGTACGAGCACGAGTACGTCAGCTTCTCCGAGATTGCGCCCTGTGTGGAGAGGGAGTGAAAGGTGGGCGTGGATGTCAGACCTCAGCAGAGCCAGGATTTTTCTGATGCAGTTATGGACACAGCGTGTAATAATACCCTTCCCCTCATAGGAGTTCCCAAAGGTCCATGTTCCCTCCAAAATCACAAGGGACCCACTTGTAAGCACCTTCCAGCCTGTCCCTGGCCCATCTTTGTCCTCCCAATATTCAACCCATGTTTCTCATAGGGTATAAGGCCTGAGAGCAGCTTTACCCTGTAGACTGCAATGTAAAAGGCCACTGGGAATGATACATGGCCCTCCGGTCTCCTTACCCCTTGGCAGCGCTGATAGTGGTACTTCAAGCCATAAATGCTGGGAAACTCCAGCCAGCAGCCTGAATTGGGGCATTTCACCCTGGAGTGGGCTTTGAATTCATCCTTCCACTGGTTCATCAGTGGGAGCTGGGAACAGGAGAGATGAGAGACGCAGCTGAGCGATGAGCACCTTGTGCCTGGGGGTGCACCGCTATGTTCTGAGAGGTCCAGGGGCACAGATGGGACTTCTGATCATCCCTGTCCACTCCCAGTCCCCTCCCAATGGTTTCAGTGCTCCCTCTCACCTGTGAAAGACATGGGGATGGGGCCATGCATTGCAGGCTCTGCAGGCTCTCAGTTTCCCCCGAGAATTTACCTTGCTGTGCCTCCGAGGCACACAGCATGCTCCCAGCCAGGCTGGGGAATAAATCAGACCAGAAATTGCCTGGTGATTTAACTACCCCACATTTCATTTGGGTGGTAAATCACACTGTGCCCATTCCCTCACGACTAACTGCTCTGTGCGTTGTCCACGCCGGTGTGCTGGAATTAAACTGCAAGATTCTAGGGGGAATAAATCAACCAGTGCTCCCTGATCGTCAGCCAAACCCGAGGTGGCTGCAAGAGAAATGAGCTCATCTGGGAACAGCACTGGGAAGGGGAGTTTGAAGAGGTACTGTTCCCCACCAGGGTTTTGTAGGGTGCTTAGCGATGCTGTGCGCTCACACAGAGGGGATACAAGACCCAAGATCCTGCTAAGCTCACTAACATGCTGCTCTGAAGACTAAACCACCTGAAAGGAAGGTTTAACAGAGCAGGGCTGACTGTAGTGGGTAGTGCGGGGAGCAAGGCAGAGGCAGCGAACAGCATCCGGGATCTTACAGGGATGTCTTTCAGTGCCTGGTTCTCGGCCTTGGGTCGTCCTTTCTTCTTGCCCTCGGTTTTGTCACTGGTTGCATTTCCTGCAAACAAATGTAGCACAAGTCACCTTCTGCCCAGCCTACCCCATGGTGTCCACCCAGCTCTGGACTGTCCTGCCCAAGATGCAGATCCCCCTCTGAAGGCAATTCCGGCTTCCCTGCAACTCAATGCAAAGTCCATGCACCTGCAGACACCCGAGCAGGAGGTGACTGAGCACAGTCCAGCTTTTCCTGCAGTTTGCAGACTGCTCTCCATTAATTTGCAGAAGAATAGCATTGAGTATTTTCAGCAGAGCTGAAAGCCATACTCCCATTTGAGTCAGATGGAAATCCTTCTATAACTATGCTACTTAGCAAAAGAAATCCGTGCACTGAACCAGCTGTTGAACACAGAAATCCCCTGTTCACTCTGCATGGTTGGTGGGGCTGAGCTGCCCTGGGGCTGCAGGACACTGACTTCCACGGGGAGCAGCAGGAATGGGAATGGCAGGGGGTGAAGGACAAGTAAGGCAGTGCCTGGAGAGGCTCAGACCAGGAGGAGAGGTGACACAGACACCTCTGTGAGGGGCCGTGGCTGTGTGTGCTCACAGCAGACTCTCACTGTCTCATCCAGAAACCTGCTCTGTTCAGCCAGATGCTGCGATTTTGTCACTACTTCCAAACAGCCAGAGAGATCATGAGCTTCCCAACGTGGTGGTGTGGGGCACAACTGTGCCAAGTCCCAGACTGCACACTGAGACTCACAAGGACAGCAAAGTCCTGATTTCACCTAACTCGCATCAGGAAGGTATTGAGCCAAGTGGAACAAACACCATGACAACTTTCATCAGGGTTTGTATGCAGAGTTTGAGAAAGTTTCTCAAATCAATCCACGGTAACACTCTAACTTTTATCCTTCCTAGCTGGAGCCTTTAATCCTTCTGCTGTCACCCTGTGGGTCTGGAGAGCCTTGGTGAGGTGCTGAGATTCTGGGCAGGGGATCTATTCCCTAGGACAATTCCAGGCTCACCTGACACATGCTCAGGTTTATCTCCACCATCAGAGTGCTGGCAGCCAGCTCACACCCCCCTGGCTCGGAAGAACTCCAGCACAAGCAGCCTCTCCCAGAGGACCCAGCAGTGCTGATGGTGCCGCATGACTGCCCTGGCACCATGGGTGCTCTGTGCTGCTCAGTCCCTCTCTTATGCTCTGCTTTTAGAGTCTAACAATTGCTAAGAGAAACATTCCAAATCAGGGCAATTTCTGAAAATAGAGGTCAGGCAGTTGAACTGAAGTGATGGAAATAGCAGGAAATAGAAATGGCAATTTTCTGACATAGATTTCAGCACGACTCATAGCTTGGCTGCAATTGTACAAAAGCCAATACATGGACAAAGGAGAGGCCCGGGAGCTCAGGCCGTGTTGTTACCCTGCTCCCTACTGGGGCATGTACAAATCTGCCTGCACAAGCACTTGTTGGCACAGCTCAAAAGGAGGAAGCAAAAGTAACAAGCAAGAGGAATGAAAATTGCCTGGTCAAAAGCAAGGCGATCAAAGCACTGCCAACTCCTCCTCTGGAGGCAAGCAGCACGCGTGCGGAGCGTCAGCATGGCTGTAAGAGACCCACCTGAATGGAGAGATGGCTGCAAGGCTCCTTAAATTGTCATGCTTTAAGTGATGCTGACTCTCATGCACGACATTCAGATTGAGGTCTTAATGAGAGGGATCAAGAATGAAAGCCATTTGCTACGACAACAGAACCAAGCTAAAAAGCATCCCAGAGAAGGAAACCCGAAACAGCTAGCGGAGGGTAATTGAAATTAAAAACCTCAACTAACTCAATGTATAAAACACCCTTCCCTGGTGAAAATCAGATATGAAGAAGAGGCCAGAAGGCACGCCAGCAATGGTCCCAGCTCCTGAGCAACCAGAGCTCAGCTCCAAGCCTGGCACTGGTGGCGCTCTGAAGCCAATCCCGGATTTCTCAGCAAGTGAGAGAGATGCTCTCTCACCTAAATGCTTCAAATAGAAAGCCATCCAGTTACCTACAGAAGCCCTGCCAAAACCGTAGGCTCTCTCCATTTTCATGCCTTCTGCCCCAGCAGCCAGAGGTAAAATAGCAAGCAAGACAATTTCCTCATTTATTTCCCAGCCCTCTGAAGCTGAGCCAGCTGGTTTGCTTCATTTTGGTGCCCATAAAGGCATCATTTGGAGATGCTGCATCCCTCGGGAATCCCACTAACTCAGAAGGCCTCATCTACAAGAGCTGGCTGTTCATGTACAACACAGCAGCAACCTCTAAGGAACATAAAAACTCCTAAAAAGCTGCCCACCTGGCCCTGCAAGGCAGCCTCACTGCTCCAGAGCTGCAGGAAGACCTTGCAGGCTCACTCCCCCAAACTGCAGGCTTTGGAGCAGCATTGCAGGGCTCATTCCAAAACTCTCATAGAGTGGCTGTGAGGACTCCTGCTCACCACACCTGCCTTACGTCTCTTGCATTTTCAGTCTTGCTTTTACTTGCACGCTCAGACCACACACCCAGGCTTTTCCTATGTGCTTATGTAGGGAAGGACCTCATTCTCCAGGTGAAATGGAGTTACTGCACATCATGGGACTGTATGAGCTGGGAACCACATAATCTCACAATACAATAGTTACCTGCTATTCCTCTCCTTTTTTGGAGGTGCTTTCTCTCCTAAATGCTTCAAAATAACCCCAATTCAGAAGATCCCTGAGCGGCCAGAAGAGCACACCCCTATCTAACAGCCCAGCATGCCCACAGCCACAGCTTGCCTTAGGGACAGCTCTTCTTTCCTTTCTACAATTCCCACAAGTTTCAAAACTTTTGGTAATGCTTCACGTCAATTAAGTGCATGAAAGCTCCCAGTCCAGATGCCTCTCAATGCCCTCACTGACCAGCTGCAAGCTGGGGACAGCATTAAGCCTTATTTATCCCGACAAAGGGAATTCCCATACTTGTTTCCACCCTCAGCACTTTCCCAGATAGTACCAACAAGGTACCTTCATCATTCTTCACTCCATTGCATCACTTTCAGTCCACGTAAATCAGAACGAAGGGCTGAAACGAAGTCTGCTCTACTTCTAAGGTGCTGATAAGATGCCACCAGCCCTGGGTGCACGTGCTCTCCGTGTTCAGAGCCACATGTGAGCCCCACAGAGGGGCTGAGAGCCTCTCTGCTCAGCAGAAGCAGACAGGAGAAAATCTCCTTGGGTCTGGAGATGCCTGAACAGTGAAATCCACCATCGATCAGAGCGACAGTGTATGGGTCCCCGAGGAGCTCCATCCAGGGGGTATGACACGGGAGGCAGCAGATGGCTGAACTCATTTCAGCCTTTCCACCCTTTCACATAACATTTAGCTACCACCATGATAAATAGACTTAGAGACACCCATCTCATTAGACAGATGCAGCCCATCCACACTCAGAGACAGAAATGCAGTTCCTTACCCAGCCTGGGGAGCTCTGCTGGAGGGTTCAGCCTCGCCTCTGCCCTGCTCTCTTTGCTGGGTTTGGTGGAACCTGCAGTCTTCCTTCCACCTTTACAGGCATAGGAATCCGCCATCTCTGAAACAAGCAGGGGATGCGTTAGAAGTCACATGGAGCTGGGAAGAACACATGCTGAAAGCAAGGAGAGCTGCTGGAATGGAGGGAAATTAGAAATCTGACAGCTGAAGCATTCCCACAAAGGGAAGAAACAGGATAGGTTTCTGAGTATCTGTCCTCTGGCTGAGCAATGCAAAAGACATGGTTGAAAAGCTGCTTTCATGATGAGCTGATTTCCTCTCCACGTATAACAGCAAAGACTTTATTAAAAATTATGGGCTGGCTTCGTCCAGAGAAGTAACGAGTAAATGGCTTTTCCTCTTCGTTTATTTCTATGCTTTCATTTAAGACACCAAAAGGAAAAAAAAAATAGTGAGTTTTAATGAACAGATGTAGTGATAAATTTCCAATTTTCCTTATTAATGGGAAACTGTTATAAACCGAGAATTGCTAATGTTATCTAAATTTTCTGTATTAATAATTCAATTTGGCTTCTCTATAAATAATGAACATCAGAAATTATCACGGAAGGCCCGGTCGTGCTCCCCGCAGAAGCAACCAGCAGGAGACCCCTCTGCTTCAGGAGGATTAAGGCCATGGAGTGGCTGCTTCTGCCCAAGTTCATTTCAAGTATCCTCAGACACTGAACCCAAACCTCACACTTGAATGAAGGGAGATAACACAGCTGCTTGGAGTGAGCCACCTGGGTGCACTGCTGTGGGCTGTACAGCCCGGTACAATGCAGCAGGATGAGGGATGCACCTTGCAGGAGGAGCTCAGCCTGTCTGGTTTGTAAACGTTTCTTGCAATGCAGACAAAATTCACTGCTGGGCTGAGCAAGTGTGGGTTTGGGGACCAATGAGCAGGGTCTGGATGCAGCGCTATAGCCCTCAACTCAGATCGTGTTGCAGAGCCCAGCTGCACCAAGGGACCAAACCTGCCCCAGGGGTATCAGGGCTTTGGGAGTGGGTCCTGCTGGCCCCATGGCCACACCCAGCCTGAAGACCATGGACAGTGCCAGGGAAGCAATGCTGATGCTCAGCCAGACATGAGCAGTGCATCTGCAGGAAGTGCCACCTGCTGCCTTCTTTTCACCTCTGCTTAACACTTCTCTCCCACGTGCACACATTTTTTAAAACACAGATGTGACTTGTCAGCCTCTGATGCCTCTCACATAACCTCACATAACTCAATCCAAGCCAAAGATGTGCCTCCTGAGCATCCCCAATCACCCTGCCCAAGTGCCCGGTGGGATTGCGGTGTTTGGGGAGCAGCTCCCCTGTACCCACAGTATGGAAAAGGTGCTTGCAGGCCCCCAGTTCCAGAGCACTGCTATCACAGTGTGGGACACTGTGCTGTCCCTTGAGGTGTCCTTCCAGAGGTGGCAACAGGGACTTCCTGTGCAGGAAAGCATAACTGTGCATGGCATGCAGACCAGATGCTCCCAGACGAGCTGGCAAACTCCTCCAGCAAGTGTTCAGCCAGTGACAAATATTGGGTTGTTTGTGCAGACACAAAGGTTAATCAAATCAAATGAGAAATTCCACTCTTGGCAACAGGTTCTCTGGCATTCAGTGCTGAACACCGAAGGAATCATTTATTCCACTCCTTTGCACTCCTGCAGCAGAAGATCTGGGTATGAGCTGCATCGGGGAATGGGCACCCAGTGGGGTTCCTGCAGTCTTTCCCCAAACTGCAGCTCATACACATGGAAAAATGTGCCAGTGCCCTCCCCTGCTGTGCCACTTGTGAAGGACAACACGCAGGGAAGGTCCTGCTGGGAGCAGACACCCCGCATGTTCACACCCAGCAGTAGTGCATGGGCAGGAGTGGGAGCAAGGGATGAGCTGAGCATCGTTTCCTAACGCTCCAGCCATGGTGCTGAGCATCGCTCCTGAGCGCTCCCATCCCGGACCTGCAGTCCTGCTATCACTGCCGATCACTTCTGTCCCATCAAAGAGGTCCTTTTTGGCCAGTTTTGGAGGTTTGAAACTTCTTTGTTTCCCCATCAAATATTGCTTTGATTTTTTTTCCCCTCTAATTTTTAGCTTAAATGAAAAATAAAAGCCAATAAACCTCCTAGCGAGAGCCAAATGCCACTCCATGACCATCAATACAACCCCGGGGATCCCAGAGGAATTGCCCCAGAGCCAGAGAGGAGAAATCAGCCCATTGTCTTCAGTCATATCCAAACTTCTAACTTGATTTGAGTCATACCCGCTGACACCAGCCAACAGCCTGTGCTGTGTGCCTTTCCATGCTTCCACTGCGTTTTGGTGCATTTTGCAGCTGATGATGAGAGAAACAGATATTGGCAGGTCCCAGCTGTGAGCGGTGCTGGGATGCACTGGGGGAGGCCGGGACAGCTGCAGCATCTTTGCAGGTCAAGCTTCACTCTATCACAACTCCTCCCGAGGAGATGCTGGGCACAGCCTGACCCCTGGCACATTTGGCATGAACTGGAAAAGGGGAACTGATTCCACACTTCAACACCTGTCAGTCACTGTGGACCAGCAGCAGCACACACACACACCACCAGGGAATGCTGTGGTGCCCCTGGTCCCAGCACTTTGCAACCACCTCAGCACACGTCACCCATTGATTCGCTCCACTTATTGTCAATAATTAATTGATGGCTCGGTGTGATGGAGGTAATGCCAAAAAGGCAAGTGAGCTGTGGGGTGAGTGGCATGCTGGGGGAATGAGAATGCAGCGAGGCCATCACAGGTGACAGCCATCAAAAGGAGCTCAGCGTTGTGTACTAAGAGAAACTTTTGGGCATGGGGAGAGGCTCCCTTGGGAGAAAGGGGAATTACCAAGAGGGAAGCGCCTGGCAGGTGACGTGACCCCTGGGGTAAGGATGGCCACCCTATGCCTGTGGAGATGCCATGGATGTCGCTGCCTCCCCTGCCCCCCTGCAGTGCTCTGAGTAGCTGGTGGCTGTGCAGCTGCAGGAGGCGTCCATCTGAGGTCCTTCAGCACCACCATCATCACCCAAACCCAGCAACACCCGCTGGCCAGTGGTTCCCCTTAGTACCTCTATGAGGCTCTTTTGCAGGAAATCACTTGCATGGAACAGAAATAGCACCCAGCCACTGCACTTCACCCAAGTGCCTATTTCTGGGCGCGGGTGAAGCTTTTGATGGTTTGAAAGTTTCTGTTTGAAACACGTTAGCAAGTCCCTCCCCCTCGGCCATCCTCAGGCACAAAAGCAAATGGGAAAAGCGCACACACACACACACAGAAACAGACACAAAATCCCAGCAGACAGTGAGCAGCAGCAGCCCTGGCCAGAGCCACCGGCCGGTGTCACCACTGCCCGGTGACCTGCGGGGCTGTGTGTCACATCACCGTGTGTCACATCACCGCGTGTCACATCACTGCGTGTCACATCACCGTGTGTCACAGCACTGCTGGGTACCGCCGGTGTGAGCAGAGGTGGACGCTCGTCCTGCTGTCACTTCCTTGGGCCCGCCTGGGTCACGCCATCACCTGTCACCTCCGCGGCCTGGGCTGCGCCGCACTCGGTGCCCGGGTCCCTCATCCTCCCGCTCTGGCCAACGCATCTTCCCGTCACGTCCCCGGCCAGGCTCCTCTCGCCCAGGGCCGCCCCACCTCCCGTCACCTCGGTGCCCGGGCCGTTCCACCCCCGGTCGCCGTGCCCCCATCCTCCCTCCCGGCTCACCTCGCCGACCCGGCCGCGTTCAGGGCCGGCTCACCCCGCGGCCCACCGACCCGTCGGACGCGCGGCCCGGCCCCTCCCCGCTCCTCCCCCGCCCCCGTCACCCCGCTTAGGGCCCCGCCGCCCGCCGCCCCCGCGCGGGCCCCGTTCCGGGCTGCGCCGAGGCCCCGTCCCGCCACCGGCCCCGCGCTCCCGGGAGGGGAAGCGAGAGGCAAAATGGCGACGCGGGCTGCGGCCGGAGGAGCGGGAACGGGAGCGGGAGCGGGGGGTCCCCGCGGCGGGGCCGGGCCGGGCCGGGGCCTCGCTCGGCGCTTACCTCGGCGGCAGCGGCCGCGGTGCGGGGCGCTGGGGCCGGGCGCCCCCCCGAGCGGCGAAGCGGCGCCGCCCGCGGCTGTGGGGCCGCCGTTCGGGGCTCCCCGGCGCGCCGCCACCCGCGCTCCGCCGCCGCTCTCCCGCCCGCCCCTCCGCCGCCGCCGCGGCTCATGCGCGCTTCCCCGCCCGGCCCGGCCCGCCCCGCGCCCGCCGGCAGCACCGGGCCCAGCGCCGCGCGGCTCTCGCGTGGCTCCGCCGGCGGGGCCCGGCCGCGGGGCGGGAGGGCGGCGGCACCGCCCCGGCGAGGCGGGACCGGGCGGCGCCCCCGAGCCGGGACCGGCGCCCACCCCGGCGAACCCGAGGCCGGAGCCGGGCGGGTGCCTTCCGCGTTCCCCTCCGGCTGCCCCCGGTGGGCGGTGGGGTGTCCGCGCCGCGACGGGGACGGCGGACGCGAGGGGGCACGGCGGCGGTCGTGGCCGAAGCTAGCCGTGGGGATGGCGTGGCCGGAAAGCGGGGACGGAGCGGCTTTAAGCTCGGGCCGTCCCGCCGGCAGCCCCGTGTCCCCAGCGCCCAACCCCGCGGGCTGCTGGCACCGGGACAGGTGTGTCGGCAGAGCCGTCCCATGGAGCACCGTGACCCGGGGCTCGCCGTAGCCCTGCTGCCGTCCCAGTAGCCGTGGCCGCGCAGCAACGAGGGGAAGTCAGGAGGCTGTTGGCAGGTGGGAGTGCAGCCCGGTGTCCATCGCTACCGGGCTGCTGGCCCTGCTCAGCGTCACACGTCACTGCGACAGCTCTGAGCGCACACCGAAGGCACATGGCAGTGCTCTAAGTTCCATCCCTGCTCCGTTTCCCCCGGTCTCCAGGCCACGTGGGTGAGCGATCTGCGGGTTAGAAGGCTGTGAGATGCCGTTCTGCTCGGGAAGAACGGCATTTCCCAGGTGCCGGCAGTGCTGCCATCACGGCTCGCACCCGGCAGGGACGGCTCGATGCTGTCGCCACATGGGTGGACACTGAGATGTTTCTGTGGCCGAGCTCTCCGTGCTGCCCGCCCTGCAAGGTCCAGCTATGTCGCATCACCGGAGCGATACAACACCAGCTGAGAGCTCCCCCGCCATTCCCCTCTGTCTCCATGGAGGGGAAGGAGCTTAATTAACGTCTGCAGAGAGCATGTAAGGCTCGATGTAATTGCTGGGTATGATTATCAGTGGAGCAGAGGGTGCTCAGCAGGGTGGGAGGGGAGGCACAACCCACCTCCTTTGTATGAATGGGGTATAGCTGAGGGAGCTCCGTTCCCTGCAGCGGGGAGAGCCGTGGAGCTGCAGTGGGGCTGATGCACATCCGCTGCACAACTCCTCGGTGCAAGGCTGCAAACTGCACCCGCGTCCCTTCGAGTGCCGTCACACGTATGGCATAGCTGGGAGTGCCAGTGGCAGAGCTGCAGCCCCAAAGCTTGAGGGATGTTAAGAGGGGCTCAGAAGGGGCTCTCTGTCACAGTCCGGCTTTCTGCACTGGCCAAGCACAGTTTTGCAGCGCATGGTGCATGGTGACAGGGAGCAGCCGTGCAGCCCAGACATGGATGGGTTTGGAGAGAGGCCAGTGGCCGAGCAAGGTACAGAAATCCTAAATAATACCACAGAACAACAGCTACAGTTCCTATTTTCAGGCCATGCTCAGAGAAGGGGAGGGGGCCGAGGAATGAACTTGAAAAGAGCAGCAAATGTGGAACAGATGCTGAGAAGCGCCTTTTTGTTCTTGTTTTCCAGGCGTAGAGTTGTGAGAACCCAGCTGGGAAGGGCAATGTGAGAAGGAAAATGGGAGGGGGGGGTGGACATGGCACAGAGGAGCTGTGCAACCAGAGCACTGCCATCCTTTTTGTGCTCATGGGAAGCCATCGTGATCATCCTGTATTGTAGCATTGCCAAAGGGTGGCTCATGGAGGAGGGGTGCAGAGCCCACGGCTGCGGCACATTTCACCATATGCTACCAGGAGGCCACATCCATGTCAGGACAGAGCTGTGGGGCTCAGCTGCCCTGGAGGTGCTGCAGCAGTGCAGTGAGCTGCTGCCATACACACACACACTTCCCAGTTTCTGGGGTGGGTGTGCAGGTTGGGTGTCCCTCATATGAATCCCCACAGTCCCACCTTGGAACTTGGCACTGCTGCTCAGGAGCCAGTCTGACCTGAAGTACACCTGGCTAGCATCTAAAAATGCAAAACATGAGCAAAAAGGGCAGGAAATTCTTTGATTTTAGAATGCAGGTCTGTCCTCCCTAGGGGCAGAGGGATGCAGGGGCAGTTTGCGACTGGGCACTCTTGGTTCTTGAATCCAGGAATGCCCCTCTGTCCCAGAACAGGGCTGGCTGCTAGCATGCACTTACTGATGAATAACTCCAAACCCCCCAATACCCAGCAGGCTGCAGCAGCATCCTTCTCACCATCCAACCTGTGGGATGATGTGGGTGTGAGATTTTACCTGCTGCTGCTCTTGATGCACCTCCAAAACTCACACTGCAAGCTGCCAGCACAGGGAACCACAGCCTGAAGCTGGGATGTGCAGCAGCATCACCAACAGCAAGGCACCGGGAGCCCAGGAGTGGCACTGGGAGGCACTGGAGCCCAGCTGTTGCCTGTGTGCACTGAGCATCACTTGCTGCAAGGAGATGAACAGTCACTTGCATGCATTTTGGGGACACACGCCTGCCATGGCCCTGTCTCCAACCCAGCGCTGCCCTTGGGGGCATCCCCTGGTGGTGGCTGCTCCCTCCCTGTTGTCCTCATGGTGGAGAGCACAGTCCCACAGCTCAGCCACCATCTGTGTGGTGCCAGAACAAAGCAGGAATCACTCATGACCATCCAGGCCATCCCCAGCCTCCTGCCAGCCCTACAGCGTGGGCCTCTGATTGGAAACCAGAGCATGTGCCAACCATGAATGATGCTGATAGCCTTTTTTTTCTGACTTTTTTCTTTTTTTCCTTTTTCTTTTTTTTTCCCCACTGTGCTTGAATGAGTTCAGCAAATATAAGCTAAAAAAGAGGGGAAAAAAAGCAAGCAAAAATCCGAACAGATTTAATTTTAGATAGGGCATGGAAGCAAAATGGCTGCGGTGCAAGGAGGGGAAGTTAATGGAGAAACCCTACGGCTGCGCTGCTGTTAGTTATTTATAGGGCATCATCGGCCCTATGGGGAGCCTGTCCCAAGCTGGGGGAGTCAATGCTGGGGCTGCCCCAGGGCAGTGGGGTGAGATGAGGATAGTGGGTTTGGGGACAGAGCAGTAATGTGTGAAGATGAGCAATCTCAATGATCCCTATTAGTCACTTCCAGCAGGGATGTTCCGTGATCCCCAGGAATCCATTACCTGGTGGGAAACGAAGTGGCTCACTGCAGGTTGGCAATTTGGGGCTTTTGACTTGAGACCCACTACAAACAGCCCATACCAAACCAGCCCGGAGGTGTGTCAAGACCAAGTTTTCCCCCCAAATTGTTCTGCTCTGTGCCTGGTGCTGCCTGGAGGAGTTTGGGCTTTGGGGGGCATCACTCACTGCAGTCCTTCAGGAGTTGGAAATGAGAACCTGAAAGTGAAAGAGGTTACACAGGGAAAAATATATGAAATGAAGCAATTCTTCCCGCTCTGATACGTTCTAATTAAGGGAACTGTCACCCTTATTAAGAGGCCATTAATTCATCGTCATAATTCACCATCGGGAAAGCGAGTACCCAAAATGTGCCTGGGCCTTGGGGACAGCATTTCCCGGTCCTGCTCCTCTCTTTCCTGCATCTCTTGGAAACTGAACCTCCTCCTGCAACCCCAGGCTCATCTCTGCCTGTGTCCTCTGCCCTGTGTGCTCTGTGTGCTTTTGCAGTGCAGAGGATGGAGGATGCTGCTCCAGGGGAAGCAAAGGCCCAGGGGCTGCCAAAATGTCCCCAGTGCTTCCTTTCTGCCAGCATCACCTCCTGGTTACAGACAGCTCTGTCTGTGGAGCCTCTCATTATGCATTCTGCATGGAGGGACTTGCATCAGCTTAATTAACGAGGTAAGAAAGACAGGACCTTTGAGGAAATCTTAATTATATTATCCATCTCACCCTGAGTGGCACCTGATCCATCCCACTACTGTTCCCAAGTTCATTAGCAATGATCTTAGATTGATTAGTCCTGGGTGTGCAGTGACAGGGACAAGGACCAGAGATCCAGGGTGGGGACTGGGAGTGTAGAATGGGGATCAGGGCTCTGGGATGAGAACCAGGGCTTCAGCGTGGGGACCAGGAATATGAGATGAGAAGTAGAGCTTTGATATGGGGATCTGGTCTTCAGGATGGGGACCAGAGCTTTCGGATGGCAACCAAGGGTATGGGATGGGGACCAGGGGTATGGGATGGGAAGCGGGTGTTTGGGGTGGTGAGCAGGGCTTTGGGATGGCAATCAAAGTTGTGGGATGGGGACCAGGGATATGGGATGGGGACCAGGATACTGAAATGGGAACCAGGACTCGGGGATGGGGATCTGTCGTGACTGATAGCCCGGCAGATACCTGATGGGAGGACAGGCTCCTGATGAGCTGGGGCACATAACCGGCCAGAGAAGGGCAGCAGATCCCAACTAGCCTCAGTTTGGCCCTTGAGCAGACACTGACATCCAACAGCAAACAGTGTTCCATAGCTGCATGCAGCAGGGATATCTGTGGCTGTGGCTGTAGTCAAGCATGAATGTGAATGCTGGGAGATGGCTTCCTGAATCAGAGAGGCAATCAGCAGCATTTCAGTTCTGAAGATATCTGTATCATCAAGCCAGGCGCAGTAATTACTTGGACAAATTAGGCATGCATTTGCTACGTGCAACTGTGTCGGTGTTGACTTTTTTTTTTTTTTGCTTGCGAAGCCTTGCTGCAATCTGCAAGCAGCCTCCACCGCTGGGGAGGGATTGCTGCATTTTTCCTTTTTAAAGCAAGAAAAAGCTGGCCGTTATTTTTTATCCCAATAGCTCTTTGTCCTGCTTATTGCAAACAATATAGCCGAGAGCAAGGAAATAACTCCGGTTGCAACCCAGCAGGGTTCGGCCCCGGTCCTCTTCGGGTACGGGATGCTGGGACTTAGGACACAGAGGGCATTAGAGGGCGCCAGATGATTGCCCAGAGGCGGACCCGTGCTCCGATGCAGCCTTGGAGAATGCTCAGCTCTCATCAGCTGCACCAGATGCAGAAATAGCAGAGCAGTGGCAGAATGGGGTGTGCAGCTCTGATGTGGGGTTTGCTTTTAGCTTCCATCAACTCAGCGGGTCTCTGGCTGCAGAAGGGGAACTGGAGCATAGCCTGATACAGGCGGAGGTGGCACACGAAGCCGGAGCTGGGGTCCCAATGAGGGACCCTCTGACAGCAAAACTGCCCCCAGACCACTTGGGCACAGCACGACAGGAGCCATTCTGCCCCCTCACCTCTCCGGAGCTCTCCCAAAAAATCTCAGCTCTAAAGATGCTGCATCCACGTCTCCAACCCTGCCACCATGGTCTGCTCCAGGACACAGCACCTGCTCCTACAGGGACAGCCACCCCCTGCCAGCCACCCCAGTGCCACCACCCCACTGCCATCCATTCCCAGTGCCACCACCCCTCTGCCATCCTCTCCCAGTGCCCAATGCCAGGCCTGGGGCGGCAGCATGGTGGGTTCTGATCTGTGCAGAGGTTTCACAGCAGAAGCAATGGGGCCACATTCTGCATGAGGCTTTGCTCTGCATGGGGCTTTGCTCTGCATGACAGCACAGCAAGGAGAAAATCTGCACCCTGAACTGGCTGGGATCAGGCACCGCACACTGTGTTTTGCTCCAGCTGGGAGTGCCAGCAGCTCCTGGCTGCTGCAGGAGGGATGGTTTTCTTCCTGCTTGTTTTCTTTCTTTTTCCTAAAATTCAATAAATCCGCTCAGCTTTGTTGCTTCTGAAGTTCTAGCGAGGTGAGAGGAGCCAATTTCACTGCATTTCTAAAAAGGTCAATATCAGCAGAGGAGGAGGAGGAAATTCAGATTTCTGTGTCTGTGGAGGAGGGAAAGGGGCAGTGAACAGCAAATCCCCAGGGCTGTGGGGCCCCTGCAAATGAGCCCCTGAGCAACCCCATGTTTGGAGGGGGAACATCCCCATTCACACACCGTAGTGCTCCCACAGGGACAGCGTTGGGATATTCCCTCACCCTGACTCAGTGGCTGAAATCTTTCACTTTGTTTTCCCTAGCTGGGGGGCAGGGAATGAGTAGAATCACAGGACGAGCAGGAGAGCAGCAAATGGAAACAACAGTCTGACTTTATTTGCAGAGCAGGAGGTGGTGTGTGGTGCCACCTGGGTGCCTGCTCTGCCACGGCCCTGGAGTGTCCTTGGCACCAGTGGCACTGGGGGATGCAACTAGAAATGTCACCTCCTTTCAATCATCAGCTGGGATTTGGGGACGGTGCTGGTATGGATGGCACTGTCACAGCCCCCTGAAGGGTTGGGAGTTTGCAAGAAGGGTAGAGCTCTGCAAAGGGTCTGGACAAAGCCCGGGCAGCATTGGGAGGGAATAAATAGAGCCTGGGACCAGAAAGCAGGGAACCGGGCATGTGGATGAGGACAGAGAAAGGACATGGAGCATCTCCTGTGCAGCATCCCCTGGAACGTGCTGACCCTTGGGCTTCCACTGCTGCTGACTCAGCTCCCTTTTTAATTCACAAAGTGGAATCAGGTGCTGGTGACTGCCCTGCTTTTAATTTCTTTGCCTGGTTGGGTCATCTTATTTGCTGCCGATAACGTTATCTCCTAGGACACTGGAAGACAGCCCAGTTCGAAGGGAGAACGAAGCCCCAAGCCATTGACACCAGCAGAACCCGCAGCTCTCCCAGCCACTCCGAGTGCCGGGCACCACTCATGTGCAAAGGCATCAGCATCCCATGTGCAGCTTCTGTTTATCCCACAAATGGCCGTGCTGGAGTTGCCCACACTGCTCAGCCCTGCCTGTTGCTGGTTCTTTTTGCAGTCTCTCCCATCAGGCTCAGACGAGCCAAAGTTCACCTGTCCCACTGACTGCTTTGCTAATTTTCCTCCAGCTGGGAACCACGTCTGTTGAAGAAAGCATCCCATCTCTGCCCAGAAATGTGTTCATAAAAAAGAAAGAGAGAGAAGAAAGAGAAAAGCCCTGGAGTGGCTCAGGAGCTGTCTCTTCATATTCCAAGCATGCTGCTCAGGTCTCGTATCTGCAGTGCACAGTCCATCCCAGAGCTGCTCGGTTCACAGTGTTGGTACAATCTGCCAAACAGACGGATCAGCTAGGAGACATTTCCGAAAGATGCTGGAACAAGGAGGGAAGAGGAAGGAATGAACAGCCTGCAGGGTTGGAGCCTTCCTGGGAGAATCCCACCCTTCCAGTGCACCTTGCCACCAACAGACTTTGTGCTGCATACCACAACCCATCCCTGTGCACAATAGCCTGTACCCCACAACCCATCCCCCAGCAGCACAGCCCATGCACAGCTCATCATGCTCCAGCTCACACACACTCACTTCTCTCCTTATCTCCACAGCTGCAATCTCCCCATGGTTCCCCTCCCTGTCCCAATCCTACCTTGGCTGAGCAGCTGCAGGTTCCGGACCTCCTCACGCACCTGGAGCTGCAGGACCTGCTGCAGCACCTCCTGCCGCTGCGCCTCGTGGGCGATGCCCATACGCTGCAGCTTCTCCCCATTGAGCCTCAGCAGAGCCCGACCTACAAGTACAGCAAGGCTCAGCAGCTGCCCAGTGGCCATGGGCACCATGGGGGCATCGGGAGTGTGTCGTTGGGGACACTGTCAATGTGAAAATCAGCTGGGGTGCGTGTCCATGTAATGGGAACAAGGGAGAGAAAAAAAGAACCAAACCAAATCCTAAGATAGGGTAGGGTAGGGTAGGGTAGGGTAGGGTAGGGTAGGGTAGGGTAGGGTAGGGTAGGGTAGGATAGGATAGGATAGGATAGGATAGGATAGGATAGGATAGGATAGGATAGGATAGGATAGGATAGGATAGGATAGGATAGGATAGGATAGGATAGGATAGGATAGGATAGGATGGGATGGGACGGAACGGGACGGAACGGGACGGAACGGGATGGGACGGGATGGTGTGGGGTGGAATTGGATGAATAAAGTAAAATGGAATGGAATGGAATGGAATGGAATGGAATGGAATGGAATGGATTGGAATGGAATGGAATGGAATGGAATAGAATAGAATAGAATAGAATAGAATAGAATAGAATAGAATAGAATAGAATAGAATAGAATAGAATAGAATAGAACAGAACAGATACTAGGGTAGGATAGGATGGGATGGCACAGGGTAGGATAGAATAAGAAAATAGAATGGAACAGAGAAAATGGAAAAAAACAATGGGAAGGGAACGGAAGGGAAGGGAAGAAGAAGGGGAGGGAAGAGGAAGGTTAAGGGGAAAGGGAAGAAGGGGAGAAAAACAGAAAGGAGAGAATAGAATAGAATATGGAACAGAGCAGAGCAGCACAGAACAGAACAGAACAGAACAGAACAGAATAGAATAGAATAGAATAGAATAGAATAGAATAGAATAGAACAGAACAGAACAGAACAGAACAGAAGCCTGCCCCTGGCCTCTTGCATTTGGAGGTCATGGGGCAGCAGGCTGAGGTGCCAGCATTAGGACAGTGCTGGCCCCAGCAATTACGTTCCCTGTCCCTGCAGGCAGGAGCTTTCCATTTCTCCATTCTCCACTCCACCTCCTGGATCAGGACCATTCTCCTGACCCCACGTGGGCTGATGGATGGGGGAAACAGAGCACCCATCAAAACCCATTAGTGCCGCCGCCATCATCCAGCCACTCTCCTCCAGTCCAGGGGCTATTAAACAAGGCATTCACAACCAGCTTTTGTCCTTGTTCCCCAGCTAATGCTTCCTTTATTTCTCATGAGAGGGCTCGCTGAGCTCTTGCATTAGAGCTTTGCATTCCTCAAGGGCACAGTGCTGTGCATAGAGCTGCCCCACTCCAGTGAGCCCATCCCTGGTCCCAGCAAAAAAAGGGGACACTGAGGGTCAGGGAGGATGATGTTGCAGCTCTGTGCACTGCACTTTACACTCCATGGGTGCTGGCCAGCTCTGAGCTCTGCCCAGCCATGGACTTGTCATAATGGGACTGAAGCAGTGCTTTATGCAATGAGCACAAGGCACTGGGGGTAGCAGCAGTACCTGTGATGGCGTGGTGGGAGAACGCCTCGACGTAGATGAGATAGTTGTGCGGGCAGTGCTTCTTCAGCCATTTGCACACATCCTGCTGGCTCCACAGCACCACTGGCTTGGTAAGGCTGCCCAGCGTTGGGCTGGTGTGGTAGATGCCATAGTGATCGCAGCCACGGCCCTACAAGGGAGATGGGAAGTGTCAGTGGGGCTCAGCACTATGAGGAGCAAACTCCTGCGATGGGTCCTGCCCCATCTGCCCAGAGATGATTCCTTCAGAGGGAGAAGGCCCAGCTCACCACGCACCTTCCAGCCCAGTGGAGCACTGCAAGGGTGCAGGACCACCCCTGGGGACATCACCTGGGTCCTATGGGGTCTGCCCTGGTGGCAGATGGAGGGACCTGAGTCCTGATGTGAGGGACAGGGAACAGTGTGTGGTGACATTGAATGCACAGCAGTGTATGAGCCAGGCAGCTCCCTCTGTGCTGCAATGGCAGGGGGTTGGATTTCCGGAGTCCCTACTGGCAAACTCCTCTCCCTTGTCTTGGACAGTAAGGGGATGAGGTAGGCATCTGCTGGCATCAGAAAGGTCGGCAGCGCTTGGACTGCAGTGTGCCAGCACCGACCTCTGTGTGTGAACATTGGCTAATTAAGCATGCCTAATAGAGGAGTAGAGATAATTAGTGCAACAGGGTCTCCAGACATCCTGCGGTTATTGAAATGAATGGCACATCCCTGAGTGATGTCAAATGAGAGGAAATGGAGGGTGGAGGGGTCAGAGATACTCCAGCGAGTTGCAGGGCTGAGAGCAATGTTGCATCCTTCTGCCATGCTGCATCCCCCTGCCATGCTGCACCCCCCTGCCATGCTGCACCTCCCTGCCATGCTGCATCCCCCTGCCATGCTGCATCCCCCTGCCATGCTGCACCCCCCTGCCATGCTGCATCCCCCTGCCATGCTGCATCCCTGCACCCTGCTTCTGCTCCTGGATTCTGGCTCTGGTTTCACTGCCATGCAGCAGTAAGCAGTGCAGGGGCTGAGCCTGCTGCTGCTGAGCGCTCTCCTCATACCACCACGCACAGAGATGACGGTGAGCTCCCAGCAGCTATTACCCAACTAACCTTGGGGGCACTGGGGAAAAGGCGACTGACAACCCGCAATTTCCCCAGCCAGAAGCGTGCTCGAATCCTCTTGCTTTTTGAGCTCCATTTCACAAATGGGGGCTATATCCGTGCTCCAGGTTCCTGTGCTGCAGGTACCCCTGCACATCGCAGCCCTATGCCCTGGGTGCAGGCGCTCAGTGGGAGCAGCAGGATGTGGGGATGGCTGTAATGGATGCTGGGCTGCTTTTCCAGGCGGCTGAGCTGCGCTGTCTCTCTGATGAACTCTCAGCCGTGAACGGAGGCGAGCAGGCAGCAGCAATGCCCAGAAGTGGGGGTTGGAAGGGGGAAGCCCACACGGCAGTGTGAGGACCCAAAGCAAGCAATTGGAGTCACTTCCACTCCCCGGGCTGTTTTCCCTTGTTTGTGGCACAATTAGAAGCTTTGTCACTCCCAAACCCCACCGAGAGGCACTGGGAGGCACAGCTGTTGCCTGGGGAGTGGCTCCACTCTGTGCTGTTTGCCCATTGGGAGTGAAGGGGACATGGAGGTGGTGGGGACCGAAGGGCTCCAGCAATGCCCTGAGCCCTCAGGCACCATGAGCACAGTAGCCAGGTTCTGCTGCTCCCTCAACATCCTGGGTTAACAGAGCACCAAGAGCTATAATGATTTTGATGCTTGGGATTACAGAGCACCAAAGATCTGTCCCACTTCTCCTCATGGCAGCACAGAGCACGGCAGCAGTGGGGTGGCCGGAAACCTTGGCCTCACTGCTTCATTGCTGCACATGAGTGCCATAAAGTTCCCAGTTTTAGCCAAGTTCCGACCATTTCCCTCCTAAGAGACATAACAAAGTCCTCTGTTCTTTTAAGGCATTACAAGGAATTCGGTTCTGGCGCATCTCTTGCAAAACGGTGCCAACTTCCAGCTCTGAGCGGGGAGGAGTTACAATGCAAAGCTCACCCTGCAAAGCCCGGAACCACAAAACCCAGCAGTGAAAAAAAATCCTGAGCCTGGAACTGAGCAATACCTGAGAGCCCTCTGTGCCCGGCTGCCGCAGGAGTTTGATGGCACGGCTGCCCTCCCCGCGCTGGCTGCGCCCGTCGTGCCAGGTGAGGCTGGTGCCGGGGCTGCGCTGCAGGCGGTAGCTGAGGTTCTCAGCTGACACCGTGTGCTCCAGGAGGCTGCGGCAGAAGCTGAAGTGAGCGGCGGCGGCAGCGGCTGCAGAAGGAAAGAGGGTGAGAGGTGTCTGCCCTGCACCCGGGACCCCCAAAAATGCCCCTTTTAGCTCCAAGCTGCCCAGCCGTATCCTCTCCCTTTCCATCAGCCTCTTTCTGATGGAAACTCTTTTCTGATGCAGTCAGCTACATTCCAGAGATCAGGTGGAGTAAAGCTGTTCCCATGGGGTTGGAGAAGAAGACCTGTGGCACACCAATGGGTGCAGGTTGGCCTGGGGCATGCAGCACCCCAACGTGCTCACCTTTGCAGCGACCATGGCCAGATTCAGTCCCTTGTTCTTACCTCTGTAAGCTCAGCTCATCGCACTTTGTTTGACTGCACTGCAATGAAGATGCAAAGCTCTCCTGCAGGCCAAAGGGGATTAGATGCTGCTGGGGGTGTGTGGGTAGAAGATGGTTCGGGATGAGCAGCGCTGATCTGCAGCAGCACCCCCATCTCACCTGCCCCCAAACACCCCTTAAAGCAGAGCAGGAAAGCACCAGCAGCTGAGAATAACCCAAGGCTGGGAGGGCTGGAGGGGATCTGCTGCTGCTCGGCCCCAGTGGGTGCAGAGGGGAGGAGGTTTCACCTCTCCCACACACCTTTATGCAAGGGGAAGGTGGGATGTAAATGCTGCCTGTGAAATTTATAGCCAGGACAGAAATAAATGTGTCTGAAGGCTGGATGTGTTGGATCCTGTAGGAAATGGGAAGTGAAAAGCGGAATGTCAGAGTTGGCTCCATGAGTGCTGCTCCAGCTTCGGATCAGCCTCCCAAGCCCTCTCTCGTGGGGCCAGAAAAGGGGATGGTTGGGTATGAGCTGAACAAAACCATGAGCACCTGTGCTGGGAGAGCAGCAGCTCCGTGTCCCAGCAATGTGGACAGCATGTGCCATGCCATGCCCTCTCCTGGCCTCCCAATTACAAAACCCATCTTTAGGAAACAGCAGCCTGACCCTAAAACTTTGCTCTTGCTCAGGTTTGTTTGGAAAACAAGGTCTTGCCCTGGGAGCAGCGGGTTTGCAGAAAACAAATGGATTGGAGCTGCACAGAGATGCTCTGTGCCCAGGGATGGAGCTGTGCCAGGGCTGTCCCTGCGGAAAGGCTCTGCCACGATGGGGACCTTTAGCCAGAGATGACCACAGAGCACCCAGTGCCATCATTGTGGCTCACGGAGCAGCAGGACGTGGGTATCTCTGCTCCTCTTGCAGTACAGCTCAAGGCAAAGCAGGAAAGCCAGTGAGAGCAGATGGGAGAGAGGGGGGAAGCAATGGGAGAAATGAGCCCGGAACAGCAGTGAGCAGGGAGAGCTGGGGTTCTGATCTGTGCTGGGGGCACCTTGCAGCCCTCCGCTCCCACATCCCAGCCCCGGGTACCCCAAGTGCCCATCATAGGCACTGAAGGAGTGCTGAGCCAGAACTCCCATCCCCTCCATCCTTTCCATGTGGCTTCACCATGGCGCAGGGCAGAGCTGCTGCCTGCGTGGATGGCGTGCCAGAGCCACGGACCATCTTCAGACCAAAGGGGGAACGGAGGAAAATCTCCTCTCATCCCCATTCCAGCAGCGCATCCCTCTCTCCCAAACCAAACGAGCCTCCCCACCCCTTCCGGATGCCGCACCGCCCCCCAGCCCGGGCCCTCTCACCTGGCTCAGGTGCGCCCTGCGAGCCGCGGATGCTGGCGACGCAGCAGAGGGACGGGCGGCCCTGCTGCATCCCGGCGGGAGGAGGGATGCGCGCGAGCGCTCGGCACCGGCTGTCACCAGCGCCGCTCCATCCCTTCCTCCCCTCATGCCTCTTCCACACCTGACTGCCTCCGCTGATTGCCTCCGTCCTTCTGCCAATAAACGGCGGCCACACGCTCGCCCCGCATCCGGGAGCTCCGGGCTGAGCAGCCCCCTCCGGCCTCACACGGGGGGGCACAAACCTGCCGGTCCCCTGCCCAGCATCCCACCGAGCCGCAGCCGGGCGAGGCGGCAGCCCGAGGGCCTTAATCCCACCCGCGCCATTGGATTTGGAGAGAAGCTCCGTGCTCTCCCCGCCTGCTCCCGGCTAATCCGGTGGCGGGGCCGGGGGGGCTCGGCCAGCTGGCACCGAGTGAGCAGCAATTGGGCATCAAAGCACACCATGGCCAGGAAAAGCCTTGGCAAAGCCAGGCATGGCCTTAGGACCCTGCTTAGGATTCGCAGCTCCTCTGCTCCCATTGGGTACAGGGGGTTTTCCGAATTCCCCCCAAGCCTGTGGGCCCTGCTCCATGGAATGGGTGCCTGCAGCCTTGGGAATTGCTGCTGGCTTCTTTTCCCTCGGTTGGCTTTCATGCATTTTGGGCACTCCTCCAGCAGCGTGGGGCAGGCATGGAGTGCGTGGCTGTGCCTTCCCCTCACCCTGCACATGGTCTGTCCGTATTTTTCCCCCTCTGGACACTTTTAGGGCTGGCTGCAAAGTGCTGCAGGAGCTCAGTGCAGCAGCAGCACCACTGGAGGGGGAGATGGATGGGAACCTCCTGGAATGTGGCACTGAGACAGAAAGCTGAGGATGGGATGTCTGAATGCCAGTGCATCCTTGGGCAGCGGAATCATACCTTCTACAAATGCACTTTGTGCCTGCACACACGTGTTGTGCTTCCCCAGGGAATGCAGTTGCAAGCAGCCCAAGTTCATGTGTTAATGGTGCAAGGAGCATGGTACAGAGGTGTGAGGAGCAGCTTGCTCTGTGCCCCTGATGCCATCAATGTCTCCCATTACTGCCCTGCTGCAGGGACGCATTTGCCATGGGGAGTGGAGGGGTTCCCAGGGGTGACATGCAGCAGCAGTCCCTGGGAGATGTTTGCTTTGCAGGGAACAAACCCCACGTCGGTGTGCTTGGTGTCTCCAAGGGGAAGAGGCATTTAGCACCAAATGGTGCGAGAGATTTTCCTGCAGTCAGAGGGGGATTTGTGGCAGAGATTCGCCAGAGTGCTCAGCCTGCTGCTGCTGCTCCTCGAGGTGAGGACAGGGCTGAGAGCTGAGCTCTCCAGGAACCCCTGGGATAGGGGAACTAAGCACAGCTCTACTCGCAGGGCAGCTCTTTGAGAGATTTGTCTCACTTTCAGCACTGTCTACATGAGCCACAAACCTGCCTGGCATTGCCATTGTCCCAGGCTCCTCCGTCCCTTCCCTGCAGCTTCACCACCATGCAGGGCAGAGCTGCTGCTGGCATGGAGCCCTGGAGCCAGGGGGCACAGCAATACTCTCTGAGACCCCCATGGTATGCAGTGTTGGAAGCTGGACTTGTGCAATGTCCTACAAGCCACGTCCTGCCCTGAGACATTCCCAAATCTCTGCTGGCCCTGAGCAGGACAGGATCAAACCCAAAGCAGAGCAATGACCCTATGGAGCTCACACTCTCCAGGTCACCCCTGGGGCATACCTGGCTCAGTCCCTTGCTGCAGTTAGCACCATCCCATCATTTTCCTCATAATTCCCTGCTTGTGAAGGTGAAAGCCTGAGCCCCTCACATGGCTGGGGACGGAGCCAAGTGGGAAGGAAGGAGGAAGGGAACAAAAGGCAATGTCCTTCCCATGGCTGTATGTGTCTTTGTGGGTGTCTGGGCTGCTGAGGCCATGGACACTGCCAAGGGGTCTCTGATCACCTTGGGGCAGGGATGTGAGAAAGGCAGGATCTCCTGGTAGGAGCCTACCAGCACAGACACACCACATGCAGAGAGCCCATTCCATGTCCCCAAGCTCTTCCCAGGTGTCCCACCCTGCTCAGCACCTTGCTCCTGCCCTTGCACCCCCTTTCTCCAGCCCAATAGTCCATTCCATTGGTATCCCCCAAACTGAGGATGAAAATAGGTATGGACAGACAGACACCCACCTTCCCAGGATGGAGGGGGCTGCGTATGCGAATGAAGGTGCAGACCCCCAGGATGGAGGAGACAGCACGTGGGGATGGAGGACAAATCCTGGGGATAGAGGGCAGACTCGTGGGATGGAGAGGACACTGCAGGGGGCGATGGAAAGCAGTCCCCGGGGTGGGAGATGGACCCTGGGATGGAGGGGCAGAGCCTCAGGGATGGAGGGGGCAAACAGCATGAATGGAGGGAACGGTGCCCAGGGGACAGAAGGAACGTTCCACCAAGGATGGAGGACGTACATAGGGATGGAGGGTGGAGCTGAGGACAGGAGGGTGATGGAGGCAGCCCCCAGGACGGATATACAACCCCCGCATTTCGGGTAGGAGGACCTGACCCCCGCGATGCACCTGAGCCCCCCCTCTCCCCCCACCGCCGCTACCTTCCATGTCCTTGGCTTCTCCGCAGCTCATCCTCCGCTCGGAAGGGGCCGCGCTCCGGCGGGGACGGAGCCCCCGCGCCCCCCAGCGCCGCCGCCGGCACCGGGAGCTCCGGGCCCGCCCCGCCCCGGTGCCCGCGCCGGGGGCGGTGCCGCTCTCCGCCACCCCCGGGCGCTCCGCCCGCCGCTCCGCTCCGCGCCGCCCCGCCGCCAGCACGGTGCTGCCCGGTCCTGGTGCTGCCCGATCCCCGGTGCTATCTGCCCGGTGATGCTCTGTCTCCGGTGATGCTCGGTCTCTGGTGCTATCCGCTCAGTGATGCCCAATCCCTGGTCCCACCCAATCGTCGGTGTTGCCCAGCTCCTGATGAGCTCAATTCTCGGTGATGCCCGATCCCCAGTGCTGCCTGCTGTCTGGTGATGCCCAGTCCCTGCTGCTGTGCACTCGGTGATTACCCAAGCCATGGTGACAAGCCCAATTCCTGGTGACACCTGGTTCCCAACCTCCAGCGATGCCCAGTTCCCAGTGATACCCAATTCCCAGCCATGCCCAGTCCCTGATCCCCAGTAATACTCAATTCCCAATGATCCCTGCTCCCTACTGATGCCCAATGCCCAGTGACACCTTCCTTACCCCCTACCCCCTGCTCCAGACTCAGCCCCTACCTTCTCCAGGCACACACTCCCAGCTGCCTCCAGCCCACTCCAGCCAAGCACTGGGCTTGGGGACACATGGGTTCGTTGTTGGATGGGGACTGGGACCCAGCTGTGTATCCAGGATGAGGGCAAGCAGGTGTCTGTGCCATGATGTATTGCTGGGAGCACAACACTTTTGCAGAGCACTCCCTGTTGCAGACCCATCCCAGCACTAAGCAATGCTCTGCCCTTGTTTTAAGATCAGAAAAACTCATGTTTGTGGAATGCTGGCTCCAAAATCACACCCTGTCCTCAGCAGTGAGTTCCAGGAGCTGAGAGCACAGCAGGTGTGCCGCGCTGTCACTGAGCTGGAATGAGGCTGTGCACAAAAACTAACATTGCTACAACAGCAAAGCAGCTCGTGTTTGGGTGGCACAGGCTCATTTCTGCACACAGCACTTGTAAAAAAAACCACAAGATTCTGCAAAATGTTGTAAAAAAATTGCAAAAGTTTGGATGCTCATGCAGGAGCTGCTCCGGATGGGGCTCAGCTCACACATCCCTTTGCACAGTGTGGGTGCAGCCCTTCCTGCTCAGCTTGCCCCTCTTAAAGCAGAGCACACAGCACAGCACTGAGCTGACACCACACCACCTCCCAGGCCTTGCTATTGCCATCCCTTTTATTACCTCTGCAAGAGAGAAGCTCAGGCAGTATTGTTTATCACAGGCATCCGACTCCTTCAAATACCCAGCGAGCTATTTTCCATTACTCCAAAATTTCCAGTTCTCCTTCAGTCTCTGTCTGCACACGGAGCTTTGGAGCCCAGGCAGAAATCTTCAGAGAGCAGAACGTGTGTGCAGGGCCCTTGGCAGGGAAAGGCAAACGGTGCCTGAAAAATGTGTGCAGATTGCGCCAAGCTGTTATTAGAAATGAGCACTGCTCCCAGCCACTGCTTTGCCTGGTTTTTCAGTGGTAATTGCACATCTCCAAGAAAGGTTTAATGTGTGGGGGGGAAAGAATTTTGCTCCTCTTCAGTGCTTGCAAACAGGTCGGTGCAGATCTGCTGTCCCCATGGTGTGTGGAAATGCTGTGGGAACCACCGAGCTGTGGTTCCTCTGTTTTCAGAATAAAACTGTCCTGAGGAGCTGCAAAGCCTCTGGGTTATCGCCCTGGTCCTGCTGTGGCTGAGCATCCCCCAGTATTTCTGCAGTACCCTGAAGACCACATGCACACACCCATGGAGGAGGATGAACCCACAGATGGGCACTTCTCCGATGTGTCAACTTGGATGAAAAAGACATGAGAACTTAGGAAATTTTTGGTTTCCCTTTGGGTCTCTCAGTGCATGGCTGAGAGCTCTGCAGCCCAAGAAAACAGAAAAAATGGGGGGAAAGCTGTATGCAGAGCCCAAACCCAGAGCATGGCTTGGGGAGGGCAAAGTTGGTGCTCTGTGCCCTGCACCCATTCCCATGCCCATTTCCATCCCATCCACATCCCAGTGCTCATCCCCTTCCCATCTCCATCGCATCCTCATCCAATTCCCATCCCATCCCATCCTCATCTCATCCCCATCCCATCCCACTCCACCCCCTTCCCATCCCCATCCCATCCTCATCCCATTCTCATCCCCATCCTCATCCCATCCCCATCTCATCCCATTCCACCCCCTTTTTACCCCCATCCCATTCTCATTCCCCTCCCCATCCCCACCCCTATTTCTATCCCTATCCCTATCCCTATCCCTATCCCTATCCCTATCCCTATCCCTATCCCTATCCCTATCCCTATCCCTATCCCTATCCCCATCCCTATCCCTATCCCTATCGCTATCCCCATCCCCATCCCCATCCCCATCCCCATCCCCATCCCCATCCCTATCCTTTTCCTTATCCCCATCCCTATCCCCATCCCCATCCCAAACTCCATCTCCATCCCCATTCCCAACCCATTCCCAACCCTATCCCCATCCCCATCCCCATCCCCATCCTCATCTCCATCTCCATCTTCATCCCCATCCCCATCACCATCCCTATTCCTATTTCTATCCCTATCCCTACGCCCATCCCCACCCGCCAGCAGCCCCGCGGAAGTGTGCCTGCAGATGGGATGATTCAGCACGCTCCTTATTCAGAGGATGAAGGATGTCATTAAACACCAGCTCTCCTCCTGCTGCAGCCCAGGAAGGATAAGGAAGAGGAGATAAAAAGACTTCAGATGGAAGTTATTTGTCTAAGGAGAAATGTGGCTGATTTCCCTGGTGCTCTGCTCCCTATTGAAAACCCCAAAGCAGTGGGAGGAGGGAGCACCCACCCAGAGGACCACAGCACCCATGGGTAGCATTGGCCACGGGCTCAGGACTGGGGGAGACTTGAGAACACGGGATGCCTTTTACTCAGAGGTTTCTACAGATATATGTAATTGGATTTTCACGCATCACGGTTATTTTCAAGGCAGCCGTAATTATTTGAGAACGCCGTCCTGTTTGCCTCCCTTCTCTCCACGCGGATCTTTTTCCTTTTTAATATTGTTTCCCCAAATGAAACTGTAAATTCACAACTTAATCCAATCAGAGGACACACACAGTGCCATCAGCTGCATGGGCACCGCGAGCCAGCACCGCAATCCACTTGCAGCAATAACAAAAGACTCAAAGCAACATTTTAATTCTTTCCACAAAGAAAAAAAAAGATACCTATATATATATATGTATATATATGTATATATGTGTGTATATATATATGTTCTAAGGAGCTGTGCTGGCTGAGGACTTACCCTCAGCCCAATCTGGTCCCCACCAGGTGGCTGTAGAGCCTGGTGCTGTGTTTGCAGGACCCATGCAGGGCTGGAGTGTGAGGGCATGGGGGCATAGCACTGGTCCATATAGGGCTGGGCACTCTGGGAGTCCTCTGTCTGTTGTTTCCCCTTTATCTCCATTTCCACCTTCACCTCCTCTCCACACCTGAACGCGGTTGGAACCTGCAGTGCCCCAAGAGGCATCAATCAGTGAATCCCCAGCCACCTCTTGGCCCAGGATGATGAATACCACGGGCACTGGGGCTTTCAGGCACCTTTACTAAAACCCATAGCACTGCAGACAGGCTGGGGTTGGGCTCCAGATCTGCAAACTGGCGGGGCATGAGCCCACATCAGCAGGCCCTTTGGGGATCACAGAATCACAGGGCCATTGAGGTTAGAAAAGAGCTCCAAGATCCCCAAGCCCAACCCCAACCCACCCCACCGTGCCCACTGTCCCTCAGTGCCACAACTCCGTGTTCCAGATCATCTTCTGGGATGGTGACCCCACCACCTCCCTGGGCAGAAGAGATTTGTCCCTCTCTCCCAGAGCAGGACTTAGGTCCAGCCCCAGCCAGGTGTCGTTAGCACTGCTCCAAGCTCTGCTCTGAGAACCACAGCAGAATCAGGGGTGGCTGCAGAATGGATGCCAGAGGTCCCATGTCACCACCCTGCAGCACATGGGTTTGGTTTGGAGTGGAGCAGCTGCTGCAGCCACGTCCTGGGAGCCCCCACACAGCGGTGCATGGGACTAATTAAAACCTGAGAAAGTCTATTTACCCAATGCTGCGTTGATTTTGCTAAGTAGGACATCCTGTCCTCAGAGGATTTCACGGCACGGGGCGATAATCAAGTGAGAACAGGCTCTAAAAGTGTTAATTTAGCAGCCGAGCAGGTGGGGATTAAAACCAAGCCCTCTGGTTCAGCCTTTTCTCTCCCTTTCCCATCTGAAATCTGAACAATTCAGGTGCGCAAAATGGCAACACCTCTGCACAGGGCATTGCACAGCCCTGGGTGTAAGGCAGACTGATCTGCTTTGTTTTACCCCCTGGGGTTGGGACACCCCATCCACGTGTAGGCTGAGCAGAACAAACAGGGACACTGCAGGGGTATGAATGAGCCTTGCAGGTGTCTCATCCCCACTGCTGCATCCCTGCTGCACTATGGGACATGTCAAACCCCCAGCCCCAACACCGGGTGCCCCTGCCCTGCTTTCCTTCTGCCCTGCTTTCCTCCCGCCCCAGGGGCAGGGACAGAGGTGTCTTTGTGAGGAGCTGTGCAGGGCTGCCCGGCCCCTGTGGGATCTGCAGGGACGTGCTCCCATTTAAGTGATGATTTTTCACTTTGGAGCCTTTGTGAGCAATTACCACGCGTGTCCGCGCAGACGTGCGCTGCATCCCCTGCAGATGCCAGCTTGTAGGAATGCAGAAATCAGACTTGGAAAGTTCAGACACCAGCAGGAAGAGCCATGGGGATGTTGGGGATGGGAGGGTGATGCACTGTCCTTATCAGCATCATTCCTGGGAGTTGTGGTACCTGTCCCAGGCAGGTCAGAGCACAGTGCCAGCCTTCAGACCTGGCTGCTTTGGTGCTGGGAGGAATCCTTGCATACCCAAATCAAGAATCACAGGGTCATTACAGGCTACCAAGATTCCCAAGTCCAACCCCAACCCACCCCCACCATGCCCACTGACTGTGTCCATCGGTGCCACATCTACCCTAAAAAGGGCAGGACACCAGTCGGTCAAGATATTTAAGGGCTGAATGCTGCACTGCTCCGCTTCAACAGCGCTGGGAAACCCGTGCAGAGCTCCCAGTGCTCCCAGTTTGTGGTCAGATATAGCTCCGAACCTCAAGCTTCATCAGTTCCTGCTGCTCTTGCACCCAGTATTTTGTAATAAACACCAGGAATGTGCATGAAGATTATTAAAAATCATTTAGGATTGATTTTATTGAGCCTACAAATGAGTTTTTTCCTTGCTTGGAGCCTCGTCTGTGCTGCAGGCTCTGGCCAGATGTGTAAGCAGAGAATGTTGGGAGCCCCCAGCCACCCTCACCATGTGCTCACCCTGTGCTGCCCACCATGTTTTGTAGGAAATATCCCCCAAAGTGAAATTCCTGCAGCTCATAAAGCCTCAGCAGAGAGCAGAAGACCCACCCCGGCCCTGGGCTTGTATGAGCCTGGCCATAAAGGCTATGAGAGCTGGGGAACAGCAGATGGGCTGGGGCCAAATCCTGCCCCAAAGCTGGGAAATGCCACAGCTCTGCTGGCACCCAACTGCTTGGCAAAAGGGAGATTTTTTTTTTTTTTTTCAGCTCCAGCCAAACCCAAAAATAGATGGGCAGTAAGTGGCTGGGGGTTGGGTTTGCCATTGTGCAGAATGGGGTTATTTGTCTTCACTGCAGCTGCTGTGATCTGCTCGGAGCTCAGGAACCCAGCAGGGACGGATGGCCCCAAAAGCAGCCCCGACCCCAAGAGCCCCTAGCAGCCTCTGTGCCCTCCTGCCCCATGTATTTTGGGTACCCTGAGCCCCTTGAATGAACAAAGAGCCTCTAGGGCTGTTGTATGTGAGCATCCATCCCATGGTGCAGCACTGCTCTGAGTGGGGGAACTGTCCCAGACAGTCCCAAAGGGCAGCAAAGGGGTGAAGGAGCATCCCCAGCCCCCCCTTTCCCCCTCCTGCCCTTTGCTCAGTGCAAGGATGGCTTCATTCTGCTCTATGGACCCCAGTGCAGGAAGGCACCACCGCCTCTAAACGGAGCAATCATCATCTCATCCACTAATTGCAAACGCAAAAGAAGAGGGATTGAGCTTGCAATTAATCAGCAAAGAGCTCCCAGTGCTTCAGTGCCCTTTGTTGGGTGCAGTGTAGGGGGAGAAGAGGGGGGATTGCTGGACTGAAACGGGGAAAGTGCTGGGGATGCTGCCCTGCTGAGAGCTGACCCTGGGGCACTGGGGTGAGATGGGAGCACACGTGTATGCACATATAGGGACATGCTTCATGCACAGAGTGCAAAGGGTGTGTGTGTGTGTGCGTGTGTGTGAGTGGGCAACTGTGCAGGTGTGTGAGACCGTATGCACGCACGTCCTTGCAGATGTGTGCACACATGAGGTGTGTGTGCATGCAGAAGAGCACACGCTTGAGTCCACGTGTGGACACGTGCGCAGAAGTGTGCAGGTGTGAGCATGCAAACGTGGGTGCGAATGTGCACACGCAGGGAGCAGTGCAGGTGCGTGTGTGTGCAAATGCACATGCATAGGTGCCGGGTTTACCTATGGCAGTATGCGTGCAAACGTGCATGTATGCATGGAAGCTTGCCGGTGTGTGTGCAAAAGCGCACAAGTGCAAATAGCGTGCAGGTGCCTGCGCAGGGCGCCCCGTGAGCTTGCACACACGTATATGCACGCGCGCATGAGCACGCATTCAGGTGCCCGCAACTGTGCGCATGCGCATTCGCCTCAAACGCCTCTCCTCGAGACCTCCGCAGCACGAGGGGGCGCTCTGCTCCCTGTTCCTCACGCGGGAGCGGAAGTGCCGCGCTGCATTCTGGGTAGCCCCCCCCACTCCCGTCGCCGCTTCCGCCGCCTTCACCACCGCCGTCACCGCCGCCTCGGCTGATCCGCCGCCGCCGCCATGAACAAGAAGAAGAAGCCGTTCCTGGGCATGCCCGCGCCCCTGGGCTACGTGCCGGGGTTGGGCCGCGGGTGAGTCCTCTGCCAGGCCCTCGGTACCCCCCCGGACCTCGGCCCCCGCCCCCTCCCCCCCCCGCCCCTCGGGCCCCGGGCCGTGCAGAGCCTCCTATGGAAACGCGTTTTGTTCTTTTCTCGCTTCTCTACCCGGGCTGTGGGATGAAGGAGTATCTCGCCTTGCGGGGTGGTTCTTCTCAGGTTGTGTCACTTCTCCGGAGCACCCCGTCCCTGTGGGGCCCACAAATGGTGCCCTTGGGGAGCGGCCGACCCCGACTGTGTGGTTTGTGAAGGCCTTCCTCCCTTCAGCACCCTCCTCCTCCCTTCCCCACGTCCCGCAGTGCTGCACAGCCTGTGGGCCATCTTCTGTGTAGTGTCCTGCCGAGATGCCCTTCAGCAAAGAAAGTCCCCATGCAGGAGTGGTGAGCATTGTGATCCCGGTGTCTTTGTGGCTTAAATTTGCCCTACAGAAGAATTTTTAATTTTTAAAATTTTTCTTTTAATGTTGGCTGTATGAGCAGAAGGGATAAGAGCTGGCTGGTGCTGTGCTTACAGAAGAGCGATGTTTTTATTACCTGGCTTTAAGTAGCAGTTCTGGCTGGCTGTGTAGCAGTGAGGTTACGGTGTGCTAAAGAGCTGTCCCTGGTTTACCCACACAGAGCCACAGGTTTCACCACCCGCTCTGATATCGGCCCTGCACGCGATGCCAACGACCCCGTGGATGACCGCCATGCACCACCGGGGAAAAGGACAGTGGGGGATCAGATGAAGAAGAATCAGACAGCTGATGATGATGATGAAGATTTGAATGACACCAATTATGATGAGGTGATGTGATAACCGACCTAGAGATGCTTTTCCCCAAGTAGAAGAAGCATCCCTGAGCTCCCAGTTCTCTTCCTTTGAAACTCTGTATGAACTGAGGATTCAAGGCCAGGATTTCCTGTAGTCTCCTAACAACTCTTTTATTTTTTTCTTCCTTTACTTTAGTTGAAAGTCCATTATACATAATGCCATATGTTTGCAGTTTTTTACTCTGCTTTTGGACTCCGTATTGTGGTTTTATTATCTGTACACAGCACTGAGAGTCTCATGAAGAGGTCCATAAACACAGCATTAGTTGATGTGTTTTATGGGATGTGCTTTTTTGTTCTCCTTCACCAATGAAATGTAAACCGCTGTGCTTTGATATATATTCATGTGGCCTGTGCAGTCTCTTGTGTTTAAACCCCACTTTGGTTAGTTAAACGTTGTGTTATTCTTTTTGTTTGCTTTCAGTGGTCTTTAGAGTAAAAAGTTATTGATGGAAAAAAATGTACAAGACTTTTGTTTATTGCTTAATAGAAGCAAAGTGGAAATAGAAGCAGCTTTGAAGCAGTTCTGCTTTTGAAATGGTGAGGGACAATAAACAGTAGGATTGGTAGAAGAAAGCTGCTTTTATTTAAGGGATGTGTTAGTGTGATGCA
This sequence comes from Chrysolophus pictus, assembly GCA_037305975.1. Lineage (NCBI taxonomy): Eukaryota > Metazoa > Chordata > Aves > Galliformes > Phasianidae > Chrysolophus > Chrysolophus pictus. The sequence continues at coordinate 4,594,762 of CM074595.1, forward strand.
GTGTTGTGAGGAACAGCTTGCTTACCCATTCTCAATGACAACTGGCTGTACTAAGTACATAACAGGAGCTTTAAACTGAGGTTACTGCTTTTCTTTTCCTTCACATTCTTAGTTCAATGGATATGCTGGCAGCCTGTTCTCAAGTGGTCCCTACGAAAAAGATGATGAGGAAGCAGATGCTATTTATGCTGCTCTGGATAAAAGGATGGATGAACGGAGGAAGGAAAGAAGGTAGGATTAATTAGAGCATTGGTACGGAATGCTTTCTAGTTCATTTGTGATTCAAAGATTTCTTCTGCCTCCTCCATTTTTTCATTGTAAATGTTATCCTTGTCTACTAGCTAAAGCATTGAGAAGTTTTATTTGTTTAAATACTGCCTCTTAGATACAGTGGCAATAGATCTTAAGGTTGATGGGTGCTTTGCACAACTTACTGTGAGAGTTGGTTTGGAGTAGAATTTGATTTGGTTGAATTTGTTCACTGTCATTCATTCAGATGATTTGGGGAAATGCTGAGGGGAATGGCATTGACACCTCACATATTGCACAACATGCTGGAAGTCATTAGAGAAGTTGTGTGATGTGGGTGTCTTGTAAACCAGTGTTAGTTAACTTGTTAAACTCCTGGCCTGCAGCTAAGAGGATGGTAAATCCTGAAGTTTGCTTGGTTAGAAATATTTGTTTTTATGCTACAGTGTTGTCTTATGTGATGAGGGACCTCTGTCACAGCTGTTTGTAATCTGTGCTTGGAAAAATTCGTTTTGCCTTTCTTCTGATGGAACACATCCTTCTGTAATACTTTGCTTAAAGACTCATGACTCTGAGCATAACTTCAGTACTCCTTTTTCTAAGGGAACAACGAGAAAAAGAGGAAATAGAAAAATACCGAATGGAACGACCCAAAATTCAGCAACAGTTCTCAGACTTGAAAGTAAGCAAAAATACTCTGTTCATTGTGACATATCTGTGTGAGTTATGGGAGATGACTGTTCAGCATTAATTTGCTCAGATTCTGCTCAAGTACTTTCTTATTCTCCAGGTTAGAATTACTTTCCTGACAAAGCAAAAGGATCTTTGAGAGCCACATTCAAAGTTACTGTTGTAGGAGGTGATTATGAGGTAGTTTTAGGGGCAAGTAGGAATATGTTCTGTGGGGATACAGTTCTTCACACTGAGCATTTTCCACTGATTACACAGCTTAGTGAAATTAATGTAAATGTATGCTCTTGTTTTGTGGATAATTGTTACTTTTGGTTCTTGAGAGGGCAATAGACTTTTCATCTTTGGAGGATGGATAATTTGGTGCCTTTGGAATAGGAGTCGAGAGGGATCTACTGACTCTAAATCTTCTGTTAAATAAAATATGCCACTTAAGCTGTTGTTTAATGATTAGTAATAAAGCATGCTGCTGCAGGCACTGAGGTTAATTTGTGTATTTGCTGCGCTGTGCTTAAGAACAAATTGATTTGGAATCTCAGACTGGACTAAAACCAAATCATAATTGAGTGCATATAATTCTTTTTTACATTTAATTAGGAAAACATCTGATATTTGACCTGTAAGTCTTTAATTCATCTTGAATTCTTTAAAGAAAAAAGATCCATTAAGGGCCATGAGCAGCTTGAAGAAATAAATGTCTAAAAGAAATAACAGTGACAACTCATGTTTGAACAGCGGAAGCTAGCAGAGGTCACAGAAGAGGAGTGGCTGAGTATTCCAGAGGTTGGTGATGCCAGGAACAAGCGCCAGAGGAATCCTCGCTATGAGAAGCTGACTCCTGTCCCTGACAGCTTCTTTGCAAAGCATTTGCAGTCCGGGGAGAATCACACTTCTGTGGACCCGCGGCAGACAGTGAGTATGGAAACAAAGCTGATGGTCTGAGCTGTGCTTTGTAAGTAGAGACAAGGGTTAACGAAAATCCTGTTGTAGTTTGAGTCTGTCAGAGGAGCTATGGATGTTGAATTCCTGTGCTTGCTAGAACCTTTCAGCACGTACCCATTAGCAGACAAAGCCTGAGGATGGACAGCAAAGGTTTGGATCTTGTCTTAAAAGCAGGCAAAAAGTTTTACTTTTCTCTGGCTGTAGAATGGTGATAATGAAATTTTGGTGTGCTTAACCAACATCTGTTTCTGTTGCAATAATGTCTTGCAGAAATGAAACAGAAATGTAGTGTGAGTTCACCTAGTGGTTTGCTCAACCCGGGAGCCTGCATTAAAATTTAATTTTCAGTTGACAGTAAGGCAGATAATTTTGATTATTGCTGTGCTGCCGTGGAATACTCTGGTCATACAGTTACAGAAGTAGCTGACTAGCCCTGAATCAGCACCAGATGTCTATGGATCTTTGTGGATATTGATGTTTAAATGTGCTAGGCTCATATGCTTGTATTCAAATTTTTCAATTACTTTCTTGTTCCTCTTTTGCTGACTTGGCTAAATCTGTAATTACCTTCTGATTTGTAAAACCTGTGTAAGAAATGCCTTGTGATTCAAGGAAGCTGCTGTTCTAGTTGTGTTGTCATCAGCACAGGGGAAAAGGTCAGAAGTAAGGCAGGATACTGGCATCTATGCCTGGCAGTCAGTCAATAAGGGCAGGTGGGCGAAGACCCTGAATTCTTTCTTGACATCTCAGAAAACATTTTCAGAATTTGTTTCTCTCACTCTTGTTCCTAGCAATTTGGTGGACTGAATACTCCGTACCCAGGGGGCTTGAATACTCCATACCCAGGAGGAATGACTCCAGGCTTAATGACACCTGGGACAGGTGAATTGGATATGAGGAAGATTGGCCAAGCCAGGAACACCTTGATGGATATGAGGCTAAGCCAGGTGAGCATGCTAGAAGGTGGAATCTGCTGCAGCTGTACCAGGAGTGGGTGGGGTACTCCTATTTAAGACCTGGTTTTAGGATAGTCTTTCTTCCTCTTGGGTGGTACGTAGGAGAAATAGCTCAGCTTTGACCTCTTGGTCTTATGTATGGATTTATTCAGGACAGAATGCCGAAAACATTGTTCTTGTGTTGTTGACTTCCATTCTATCATTGATTTTCTTGTTTAAATCTGGTTTGTGCTAAAAGGATGGGCTTTAACTGCTAAGGTTAAAAGTCCTTTTAGTGACTGAAAACTAAGCTGCTTGTTTTCTGTATTTTCAATGGTACTATATTTTTAACTGCTAAGTTAAAAGTAAGCCCATGTATTTTAGAAGTGAGGGAAAAAAGCTAATAAGCAAGGACTTGTTTTGCTGGTTCCTTGGTCATGGTAACAGGTAAACGTCTTAAGATTTTTTTGTATAGGAGCAGTGTCTTTTCCAGTCTTGAATGTGTGCAGGAGGGCTGTGGGGCTGTGAGTGATCACTTCAGTGGTGCTGACTTGACTTTTCCAGGTGTCTGATTCTGTGAGTGGACAGACTGTGGTGGACCCAAAAGGATATCTGACAGATTTGAATTCAATGATTCCCACACATGGAGGAGATATCAAGTAAGTTTAAGAAGGATTAGCTGATTAAGCCTCTTAATAATGGCTCTGATCCTGCATATAAATGGAAATCTGTCTGAGTGGGTGGCTTTCAGCTAACATCTAATTTGTAAAGGATGATAGGTGAGTTTTTTGTATGTGCAAATTTTGATGATAAAACATGAACATGAGCTTTTGCTTATTAGTTTCCAGCTGCAAGTGCCTGGCTGTAGTTCCTAAATAATCATACCTAAATACTAAACCAATTCTCTCTGCAATTGCTACGTTAGTGAATGTTAGCAAGCTGTAGCATGTAAGTTGTCACCAATATGGAAATGTGTGAGGTCGCAGGTACTGTACATCTGAATGGGCTGTGGAAAAACTAGCTGAAGTACTTAGTGATTCAGGAGAATTGTTTGCTAGTGTCCTGAAAACATTCCTGTCTTTTCTCCTTCATTAGTGATATCAAAAAAGCTCGTTTGCTTCTGAAATCTGTACGAGAAACCAATCCTCATCATCCACCAGCCTGGATAGCATCAGCCCGACTGGAAGAAGTCACTGGCAAACTGCAGGTGGCTCGGAATCTCATCATGAAAGGAACTGAGATGTGCCCCAAGGTCAGAATTGCTTTGCTTCCCTGCTGATCTTTGCAGGACAGTAGAAGGTTGTGGTTACAAGCAGCAGCATCTCTCTGTTAGGCTGCTACTAGCTATAGACTGATACTGCTTCACTTTGTGCAATATTAAAAGAACCCATAGTTAGCTAAAAGCTAAGTTCTGTGTTCTTGCTCACAGTAATCCTTTTGATACAAAATAAGGCTTCTGCTTTTTCCTGACAGAGTGAAGATGTTTGGTTAGAAGCTGCTCGGCTTCAACCTGGAGATACAGCCAAGGCTGTTGTGGCCCAAGCTGTCCGTCACCTCCCTCAGTCTGTCCGAATCTACATAAGAGCAGCAGAGCTGGAGACAGATATCCGTGCAAAGAAACGTGTCCTGAGGAAAGGTGAGAGCTGCTGCAGGGCCAGGGAACAAAGTCTGAGTCTCCGTTTGTATTGTGTTGTAAATTGTTCAAGAAATATCTGTAGGATTTTAAATGCTTTTTCTTTTTTTTGCCTTCTTAGTGAAAATAGTTGTTAATAATGTATGGAAATGACTGCTGTTGAGTCAGAGTAGAGTGGCTGTCATACTTGTAAGACATCTCTCAGCAGAAAGCTGCTGTTACAGAGCAATTGCAAAACAATGTTTTATTTACTGAAAGCAATTCCAACTTGGTGAAGATTAGAGAGGTAGATGAAAGCAGTTCAAAAATTATGGTCTAAGAGAAAAAGGATGTTTTGACCATCATCTCTTACGCTTTAGAAAATATGTCAGGCTCTGTGTATGAGTTTTGGATTGTCTGTAATTTGTTGGAAACTACAGTGATTTCTGGTGGAAGAGCTTTAGAGGTTCTGGAGTTCTCATATAATTGATTGCTGTGGGCCTTGAGATTTGTTTTAGTGTAGCAATTTCTGTGTTCTCAACAAACAGCTTTTTAGCGTGGTGCTTATTTTAATACCTTTTGTCTTTATTGTGTTGAACTTGGAGGTTTTTCTCTTTTATGGAATAGCCATCTTTTCTTAAACCTGTTCTCTTCTAACAGCAATTTGTTGTGTTGTCCTGAATCCAGGTTTTCCTTGCAGGTTCACAGTGTTCTTTGATTACTTTAAATTGATGTGCATGTATTCACCAAATTGCATCGATTATGTCTCAGGACTTTAATCTAGCCAGGGAAAGGGATCTGTATTTAATACACTTAATACATCCCTATGATGCAGTCTACAGTATTAGGTTGACTTGGCTTCAAAGGACGTAAGTTGCCTTCTGCTTCTTACTGTTATGTGTAAATTGCATATTGGTGTGAAATGGCCTCTTAGAGCATGGAAAGCACTTTTTGGTAGCTTGTTTTATTTTCACTGGCTAAACAGTGCATTGTTCTGTGGAGCATTGCTCCTGTGACACCCTTTTCTTCTGCAAGAATAATAATGGATTTTGAATGAGAGAATGCTTTTACATGAGCAGAAATAGATTTGTAAGCCCAGCTCTGGAAGGGAAGCACATTGTGTGAAAGCAATTACTTGTGCATTAAGTTCAGAATCTGTCCTATCACTTTAAGCATTGTATCATGTTCCAGTTTATGGAACCACCTGCTTAAACTCTGACACAAAGCTGTTGGTGGAGTTGGAATATAGTTTATCTTGCTGCTTGCAGTCTCCATGTGCTAGGAATCAACTTCACAGTGCCCCTGTACTATCTAGGGAACATGCAGCACTTGGAACTGTTTGGATGTACAGTCTTAAGATAAGAGGCAGTTTAACCCAGTGTTTATTCAAAAATGAAGAAGGCTGATGGCCAGGTGATGTCACTGAGGTGTGATCTCTCATAGTGTATTTCTCTTCTGTCTCTTGGCTTTGTGCATTCCTACCATCCAACAGAACCTCTGGAGCTTTTAAAGCCTGTCTACAGACAGCAAGCTGAGTGTTCAAAATGCATCTCAAGGTGTAAAAATGGAATGCTCTATCTACAAAAACATGTTCTGTCCTGCTGAGCAGTGCTTTCAGCTCTTGCAAGCTGATATTATTCACCTAAAATGCTTCAGAAGAATCTCCTGCTGCTGTAGACTTGAGGTGGAATGGTTAATGCCCAAAACCTCAGTGCACACTACTTGTAAATGTTTTGTGCATTTCTGTAGAGCTTAGATGTGCTCTGAAGTTCATGCTCAGCAGTGTGCCTCAGCCTTCCCAGGAGTGCTTAAAAGAACAGCAATACCTGGAAGCCAGGCTAATTCCAAAAATAGTTTTAGATGCAACTTTCCTCATCTCTCTGGTTCTGCAGTTACGCTTTCCCCATTGGTAAAGGATGTGTTCAGTCCTGTGTTGCTGTAGCACATTTATGTAAGGCATGGAAATTCTAGAGAGTCTAAATTCTTTATTAGAGTAGTATAGACTTAAACCTTACGTATTTGGATTTTTTTTATCAGTGTTGTATATTAAAACAATATCTCAGGTATTCATCAGAATACAGAAATCCCTTTCACCATGCTGAGATTTGAGGCTTTGCTCAGCTAGGTGTTTTACTGCAGGATGTAATTACAGCTTGCAGTTGGAAAAGCCCTTGTCTTGGCCAAACCTGTTTCCAATTAAAATTAAGATTTTTTAAAATTTTATTTTCATTTTAAGTTCCCATGGTTGAAACAAGAGTGAATATAATTACAGTTCTCTCTTTTCTCTTGCAGGGAATTTATCTGTAATGGGCCTAAGTCTTTAATGTATTATCTCTAAAAACTGCATTTCTCTTTGGAAAACTTCTTCCTGATTTGCATTACTGTTTTTGCCCCTCCAGCCCTTGAGCATGTTCCAAATTCGGTGCGTTTGTGGAAGGCAGCTGTGGAGCTGGAAGAACCTGAGGATGCCAGAATCATGCTGAGCCGTGCTGTGGAGTGCTGCCCTACTAGTGTTGAAGTAAGCTTGAGAAAAGTCAAATACAGCAACCCCCTGCATTCTGCTTTAGGTTAGCAGTAGAGCTTTGAAAACAAGAAGGCAGGTGAGCGCTGCAGGTAGTTTTCTGCCAGGCAGAAGGATGTGATGAGTGGTGGACTGTGGTATTTTTTCCCCTTGACTTTTCTAGTAGTCATTATATGCTTCATTTTCCTGTGTAAATTTTCCTGCTTGTTTCTGGAATGCTGAATCAAAGCATCTTCTATTCAGCTGTTTAAAAAGGGATATAGGCAGTAAATATTAGAGCGTAAGCCTGCCAAATGAAAACAGTACCTTGAGATGATAAGGATTTAGCTCTGAGGACAGTAGTAGACTGGTTCTGTTAGTTCTGCATTGGTGTTCTGCAGCCTGCTTGTACAACATGGGGACAGTTGCCAATTGGTAGCAAACAGAATAAAGCTGCTCTGCTCTTCAGGCTGATGCTGCCATACGGAGGCGTTGTCGTCTCCTTGTTCTAATCTAAAGTACATATTTTGTTGCTTTGCAGCTGTGGCTTGCTCTGGCAAGACTGGAGACATATGAGAATGCTCGTAAAGTCCTTAACAAAGCCCGTGAGAATATTCCAACAGATCGTCACATCTGGATTACTGCTGCCAAGCTGGAGGAAGCCAATGGAAACACCCAGATGGTGGAGAAAATCATCGACAGAGCCATCACATCTCTTAGAGCCAATGGTGTGGAAATCAACAGAGAGCAATGGATACAGGTATTGGCCTGGTCTTAGTGACCCGGATGAACCCTTCAGGTTCTGTTTTGAAACTTCCTGTTTCTTGATGCCAGGTTAGAGCAGCTTTGCACTGGGCTTATCAGTGGAGATCCCTGTGGAAAAAATATTAGGTGACTAAAACACTGAGGAGTGCCAAGGGCTGAGATAAGTGATCCACTGGGATGGCATTATGGTTGTTGAGCTGTGGAATGTCAGATTTACTTCTTGGAAAATAACCAGCTTTGAGTTGAAGCAGCTGCTGCCTCAAGTAGGAGGGAAGCTTTAAGCCTCCAGTTAAGGATTTATGTGTTTTGCATATGTCTTTTCTGGCTTAAAAGACCTGTTTGCCAGAGAGGTCTTTGTTTAAGGGTGTTGTAAGAAGTCAATACAAATATTGCATATACAGCAGACAGGAAATATTCTGTTAGTTCTTTATTGGCTCACAGTACCTCCTGAGCCTGTGTGAAGTAGGCATAGGTTTTCTGAGGATGTTTACAAAACACAGCCTCTGTGCAGGTTCATCACTGCTGTTACACATCATCCTATTTTGGAACTTTTGTGCTAGAAAAGTAGCAAAAAGTTCTGTGGATTTCAGTGATTTGGTCACCTTTGAAAACTGTGATTTTTGAGTTTCCCAAGTTAGTGAGACTCTTCAAATACTGTTGTTAAATAACAAATAGGTGACTTGATGTTCAGGTTAAAAGATCTTTCCTTCTGAATGTCTACAGTTACTGTGTTTAAACATAACCCTATAAGTCAATTTACTACTGATACCACTTGCAGTGGGCCCAGGCAGCAAAATGTTCCTGCTTGTGTTTAAGAGAATGTCAGTAATTAACAAAGTATTTAATATTAAACAGATATTCTTGCTAGCATCTAAATGAATTACAACTTTGTTTACAGCACTATAGCAATTAAAGATTAATTTCAATTTTCTATTTAAAAAACAACACAGCACCACCCTTTGCATCCTTGTCTTTCAGTGAGTTTCTTTTCAGTACTTACAGCTGTTCCATTTCTGTTACCAGACTTAAAAAAAGCAAACAAACAAAAAAAACAAAGCTGCAGGAAGCTCAGTAGTTGTGATGTTATGCTTTGTTCTTCTCTAATTCTGCATTTCTTATTGGCAGAGTCCGTGTATGGCCCAACCCAGAGGTGGTGCTGGAAAGGTCACACACTGTCACCATTCAGATTGTTTCTGTGTGCAGCTATAGCACTTTCCTTGTGGGTGTGCTCTCTAGTGTTGAAATATGTTTAAATAATAAGGTATTCGTAATACACAGTGACCTGTCATGTCCCCTCATGTGCTTGTAGATGAGGAGTTGATGTTGCAGAACTTACTGTGCTGATGTCTCAAAATGAGCAGCTCTTGTTCTTGTCCCCAGGATGCTGAGGAATGTGATAAAGCTGGAAGTGTGGCCACATGCCAGGCAATCATGCGAGCTGTGATTGGGATTGGGATTGAGGAAGAAGATAGGAAACACACCTGGATGGAAGATGCAGACAGTGTACGTCCTGCTGTGATGCTGTGCTTTTTTCTAAACTGGGGGAAGTGGAACTGGAGCCAGGAAAGTAAGATTGTTTTAATCACTGAAAGTGGATGTGATGTGCACAGCATCTGCCTGCGTTTGGCCAGTCCTCCTCAGGAGAACTTTTTTTCAGACTTGAGTTTTCATTAAGCAGGAAGTTGGTGACTCTTAATAGATTGTTTGTTGATTTCTTTCTTTATGGGCTGTCAGTGAAGATTAAGGTCTTGTTCAACAAATTAAGAGTTGAGTTTCAAGGCGTAAACATTGTAGTTGAAGAGGTGATGTAGGATTGAGCAGAGAGCGCGTAAAAGTTTTACCCCATTTTCTTTGTATTTGGGGAGTAGTTTAAATATGCACTACAAACTAAATTTGGCATGATACTTGGGTACTGCAAGAGACAATTGGAACATGCCTCTGGGCCTCCTTTTCAAAAGCTGATATCAAAGTATGTAATGCCTTAATTCATGTAGTAAGTTTCTGAGTTCTGTGTTGAATTACACATAAGTTGTTCTGTCTTGCTCTTGATTTCACTGCAACTTTAAACTGACTTCTGCTCTGCTTTTCCTTAGTGTGTTGCTCATAATGCTCTGGAGTGTGCCCGAGCCATTTATGCTTATGCCTTGCAAGTTTTCCCAAGCAAGAAGAGCGTGTGGCTAAGAGCAGCATACTTTGAAAAGAACCATGGAACAAGGTACTGCGTCCCCCTCGGCTGAAAGTCTTGTTCCTTCTGAGTGCAGTGTGATAGATTGGGAAGGTAGAAGAGCTACAAGGTCAGCAATAAGGTGTACCATTCCACAGACAGAATTAATTCAGCTGGTGGAAGCTCAGTGGCATTGTTTGCAAGTCTGACCTTTGCTGTGGTCAGATTGCTTATTTTCTTTGTGAGATCGTAAAGAGTGCTTTAGGAAAAGAGATTACTTAATGGAAGTAGCTGTGAATAAGTGAGGTAGGGATGGTCATCTTTGAGAAAGCATTCCTAGAAAAAATTGGGAATACAAAATAAAATAAAATATTGCCAAGAAATGCAGCAAGTGTTTTGTTTAGCTTCTATGGATAAACTACTTTAGTTCTGAGTCTGAGCATCTCTGGCGTTTTCTCCTAATGTCAAATTATGAATGAGTATTATGCTGTCACAGCTTGGGCCTCTTATTTTGGTGTTTATTCATGAAACTCCACACACCTGAACCTTTCTGTACGAGGTTTGTAATAAAGCAAGCTGTCTGTATAGTAAACACCTCATGCAGATGGAATTAGTCTTGATAAAGCTAACGTGGCTGTTGTGTGGAAGTGACTGTGGAGACAGAATTCTGTGTCATGCTTTTGGAACAAGTCTATCTTTACCTTTGATGTTGTTCTCCTTGTTGTGTTTCCCGGTGGTGGCTGGCCTTTAAGCTCCTTGTTCTACATTAAGTGCGTTTTCCAGAGGAGGAAGAAAATGTCAATAAGATCAGGCCAGCTTCATCTAATAATTCTGAAAAACTTCCTGTCTCGGTTTCTGCTGAGGTTTGTTTAGAAGACTGGCTCTCTCCAAGACAAATGAGCTGTTTATGCGCGGAGTTTCTCTCCAGCAGCCATCGAACAAAGGTGTCTGAACAATGAGCCGTTTGTGGAGCACTGATTTCAGAACACTTGTGGAGAAAAAGACCCCACCCCTTCCTTGTTATGAAACAACTTATCAAGGTTTACAGCGTTGGACTTTGCAACAATATTTATAGCATTGAGTGATAGTGGAAGCCAAGTGTGAGATCTTGCCTTTGGCAGTGCTTCGAGCGATTGTAACTTGCTCTTTCTTGTCTCAGGGAATCCTTGGAGGCTCTTTTGCAGAGAGCTGTTGCCCACTGTCCCAAAGCAGAAGTGCTGTGGCTCATGGGAGCCAAATCGAAGTGGCTGGCAGGAGATGTGCCAGCAGCCAGAAGCATCTTGGCCCTGGCTTTCCAGGTGGGTGTGTTAAATTTATGTAGTGGTGTCGGTGCTCACCTGATTTCTGCCACCTTTTGGTATGAGATTTCCTCTGTCCTTTGATAGTTTTATTTGTCAAAAATGTTCTCCTGTAAAATATTAGCAAGCTGGAAGCAAGAATGCATTACTGCTCTTCTAGTGTTACCACACCAAGTTGTGAGTTCACTGATCATTACTATTAGTACCATTGCTTCTACCATACCCAGCCATGGATCTGCATTGTCTTGTGCTTGCTCATCTGTCTTCACACTTGACAGGGTAGTGATCTGCCCCAATTAGTGACGTTGCTGTTTTACCTTGGTTTGGACCAAATCCACTACTCTAAAGTAAAGTGAATGGAATTGTCCACTAGATACTGGGAGATGGGCAGAGAGGTACAGTTCTAACGTGGAATGAGGCCTCAGGAGCTGAGGAGCAAAAATAAATGACAGCTCCTCAGCAAGGAGGTGAAAGGGACTTATTTCCTATATTTGATCTTGGTTCTTTTTGTGAATATTCTGAAGATTTCTTGACATGATTGTGACTGAAATAAGTTGCATTGAGGAGTGCTTTTCACAGCCCTCTGCTGGGAACCTGAGCTTCAGCATTTTGTTCAGGGACAATGAAGTGAGGGTCTCACTGTGACAGACTCTCTGATTTTTGCAGTAGTTGAACTGCAAGTTCAGGAGATCAAGCATTAATGCTTTTCAACAGTTGAGAAGCATCCAACATTTCAACTGAAATATATCTTTGTGTCGCGCATCTGTTTCATAGAATTTCTATGAACTTCAAAGGTCAAAGAAGCTTGGGAGGAGCTTGAACTGAAGAAAAAGTCCTAATGTGGATTGACAGAGCTCTGACTTCAATTTTGATCTGGATCAAACGAAGGATTAAATCTGCTGTTGATTCACTGTATGCATTTGTCTGTCATTTTGTGTTCTTGCAGGCCAACCCCAACAGCGAGGAGATCTGGCTGGCTGCCGTCAAGCTCGAGTCGGAAAACAATGAATATGAAAGAGCAAGGAGGCTGCTGGCAAAAGCTCGCAGCAGTGCCCCCACTGCAAGGGTAGGGATGTGAGGAGGGTGGAGAGGCCGAGGCTTCTCGTAGCAATGGGGGAGCTGAGTCGTAAGCAGGAGCTCCTTCAGTTCTGTGGCCTCAAGTGATTGACCAGATGGCTCCCTGCCATCGCCTTTTGCAGGCACCGTAGCACTTCTCCAGCAAATTGCAACACAGAGTTGTGGCATGATGGGAACAGAGGCTAGGATCAAGTGAAGGGTTTCAAATTTTTTCACACAAATGGCAAAAGTCAGGAAATTCCCAGTTTACAGCTGTTTGTATAATGTTTCTGTTGCATAAAAGCGTGTCTTGGAGAAAAGAGAGTGAAAACATTTTTCGCAGAAGAATCAATTATGCTGTGCTAAAGGCAGTACTCATCGGATTTATTTAAAGTTACAGTCTTGTGTTTATCTCTACAGTTACTTCTGGTGTGATAAATCTTGTCAATATTTAGCTGTGCATACAGAATCATTTTAATTTGTCCAAGTAAGAGAAAAAGCCTGATTTGCTATGCGGAAAATTGGATCTTTTAGATTATCCTCCTCTTCTGTCAGTCAGGGAGCCTTCTACTCCAAACTACAGCTCATGAATAACTTCCCAATGAATGCACAAACATGGAAATCCACTGCATTGACAGAATTCTTGTTTTTGTTGCTTTTTTCTTTCCCGAATGGCTGCTAGTAATAAACAGCTCTGGCTCTTTCTCAGGTCTTCATGAAGTCTGTGAAGTTAGAATGGGTGCTTGGAAACATTGCTGCAGCACAGGAGCTTTGTGAGGAAGCCCTAAAGCACTATGAAGACTTCCCCAAATTGTGGATGATGAAAGGACAAATCGAGGAACAAAAAGAGCTGGTAGAGAAAGCAAGGGAGGCTTACAATCAAGGGGTAAGATGCATGTTATTGCAAGCTTGCTTTGTGCTTGTGATATGGACAGATGACTGTCTTCAAGTCAGGATGGAGAGGGCTCTGCCCCAGATTAACTGTAGAAGTAATTTCTGTTTCTCCCTATCATTGGTTAAAACAGTAACAGAAAAATATTAGGGTGTTGAAATAAGCAATGAGAATTTATCTCTTAGCCAGTATTGCTGGTGCAAAATTCACTTTCTTGCTTGAGGGAGTTTGCTGTATGCTTGACTACTCGCTAGCAGGAGAGTCATTACATAATAATTCTCTAAGACCTCCAAGGACTAACAGCAGAACTTCTTAACAGAAGACCCTGCTAATAAGGTTAGGTAAACACTGTAAAAAGAGATGATCCACTGGGTACTCCTGTGTCTTTTAAATGGTAACTGGTGTCCTTCTGTAGGAATGCTCCTGAAACTCATCTGCCCTGAAAGAAACAGGGGAGCAGGTTTCTGCAAGTGTCTGTATCCTAATGACTTCGTGAGCTTCAAGGGCAGTGTGTTTCCTGCATACTCTGTGGATGTGATTTCGTTAGTTATTAGAGCTCTCCATCTCTGGATGGAGCACAGGATATAGATGTACTGCTAAGGGAGATGTATTGTTTCTTTTTGCTTGGCACTAGGATAGCACAGCCATAGCTGGTGTACTTGCTGTTTTGATTATAGCAAAAACTAGATTTCTGCTGCTCAGTGCTATAAGATTAACTAGGAGAAATTTGAGAGATGTGGTCACCTTCCTCTCACTTCTGAACTCCTCATGAAGATGTAAGGAAGGAATTCCTTTTCTATGGGGGTTATAGTGTTTTCAGATCTACATAGTAACCATTCTTTTGTTATTATTTTAAACAGCTGAAAAAGTGTCCCCATTCCATACCCTTGTGGCTTTTGCTGTCCAGACTGGAAGAGAAGGTGGGGCAGTTGACCAGAGCAAGGGCCATCTTGGAAAAGTCTCGCCTAAAGAATCCAAAGAATGCAGATCTCTGGTGAGTTGTGTAGACATGAACTTAGTTTGAGTTGTAAGGCCAATGTAAGGTATTTGATCACAGAACTTATGAGCACACCTATCCTAGCATTTCTTCTGGTTTAACAGCTTCTGAATATCAGAAGGGCTCTGGAGGGCTAGTGTGTAGCTACTCTAAGGAGCTGGGGACCTGTTGCTTCTTTACAGATAGCTGTAGCGGAACACGTAGGGAACGTGAAAATCAAAGGGTCTTTTGTTTTGATTATATTGTTTCTATTACAGATTAAAAATGATATGAGAAATTGACTAGGCCATTGTAAAATTATGTATTTTTAAATGGAGAGGGGTGGGAAGAAGTCCGTAATGTGCATGTGTTCACATAGACATATGTTTGTAATTTCCAGTGACTTTCACATGACTCAGAGTTGATCTGTACACAGTGAATGTGTTACAATAAATACCATCACTGGGTTTCCTTGTTACCAGGTTAGAGTCTGTGCGATTGGAGTACAGAGCTGGGCTGAAGAACATTGCAAATACTCTGATGGCCAAGGCCTTGCAAGAATGCCCAAATTCAGGTGAGTTGGATCTCATTTTTATCTTAAACACAGTTGTGTTTGCTCAGTTAGTAAAGGCTCTTCTTTTTCCAAGATGTCCTTTCTAGCCATGTCTCAGAATAATGCATTTTAGAGAAGTGTCAGTCATTCTCCTACAAAGGGAGAATGGGAAGTTGGGGGTTTTTGTGAATAATACTGGTTACTTTGTAGTGCCTCACATGGGAGGGGACATGGGTTGGTGCTGGCATCATTGATTCTGTGGTCCAGTTTGTCAAGAGGTTTAGTGCAAAATAATGATGGATATGGGTGGCTTTTCTCTGAAGCTGGTAGAAGTCTGTGCCAAGGTTTAGAACTGAAGAAAGTCTCTCAAGCTTTTATAATTAGGGAGTTTGGTGGAAAAAGGATGTTTGTTTCTGTCTCATTGGAGTATAATTGGCCGGGGGAGACTTCCTGTTGTTGGCTTGCCCACACTGATTACACTACTATTGAGGCTTGTGTGCTTCACAACTTGCACTGACAGCAAATTTCAGTCAGTTATGGTAAGGGGATTGTGTACTATGAATGTTTAGTCTTGTTTTCTGGTTATTTTAACTTATGATATATGTCCTATTTGCCTTTCCTTAACTAAGTCGGTTGGAAAGCAATGGAAGCATTTGCCTCTTGGGTTTGGAGGAGAAAGTGCATAATATTTTTTTTTTTATTTTGACAGAATTGTGGGAAGGTTTAATTCTTTAAACATGTTGACATCTTTGGAGAGATGTCACTTCAGTAGAAAGAGTAGTAACCTACCACAGGGCAAGCCTTCTTAGTTTGCCTTCAGGCTGGGTTTTGAAAGGTGTTTAATTGATGACTGCTTAAGTCACCCCAGGAAATAATGGGAATTAAGTGACTTTTATGGCTTGATAAATTCACTGCAAGCTGCTTGCTGTGTGTGTGGGTCAACAAAGCAAAAGCAGCCTTGTTTTGTGAATGACCTAACACTTCTTGTGTTTGCTGCCTCAGGCTCTTTTGCAGAATCTGCCTGTTGCAATGAAAATAGGCAGTAAGATCTCAGATTTTGTTTAAATAAAACAGCTTCCAACTCTTAAAACTCTACAGACCAGGAAGAAAAACCTGCAAGACTTAGTTTGTTGGACACCCATAGAGATCTGTGTCCATCAGTTGCTGATCTGGCTACCATTCCTTCTGGCTGACATAGGTAGATGGCACAAAAGATAAAACTGAAATACAACAGTGTTTGTATTCTCAGCAGGCCTGAAAAGAGAGGTCTGTGAAAATGGTTTGACTCTGTATGTAAAGAGTAAATCTTGTGAACAGGAAGGGAAGAGTTCTGCTGCAGTCTGTCACTGCTGTCATCTGAGTTGGTGTAAATTCCCATGTGCAGTTTATGGGAAGTGAGAGTGCTTTGATAGAGTCCTGGCAGACCCAAGCTTTCAGGCTTTGCCTTGAAGTGATCAGCAGGTATGGTTGACTGACATTAGAGACTGAAGATTTCATGCTCCTCTGAGCATGTTTCCTTTCTTGTTTTTGGCAATGAAAGGAACTAGGGATTAAACCCAGCTTTTCTGCCCCTACCGTGTCCTTCGTCGTATGTGTGGAGAGCCAGCATCAATAATGCTGTGCTGTTCTTTGGCACCCATGAAACTGCTCCCAAGTGGTGTACTTTGCACCTTGTGGGACTTCACCTGCCACTGTAGCTTTCCATTCAGACCAGTTTGCTGCTGCTAATGAGTTCCCCACTGCTGTGTGCAGTGTCTTATGGGAAAGACTTAAGCTCTGTGCTCATGCACACTGGTGTTGTGGTACAAAAACATTCAGAACTGGGGGCTCGTTGCTAAATTTCAGAGTACTGAATGAAGTATCCCTGCTGAAAGAGTGATTTGAAATGAAGTGGAGGTGCAGGGATAACTTCTGGGATGGGTACAGTAGTACAGCTGGCCTGATGACAGATGTGATAAGGAAGGATTAATCTCTGATTCACACTAAACAATCTTTCTACTTCACTCGATTAAGGAATCCTGTGGTCAGAGGCAATTTTTCTTGAAGCACGGCCACAACGGAAGACCAAGAGTGTGGATGCCCTGAAGAAGTGTGAGCATGACCCACATGTTCTGCTGGCTGTGGCCAAGTAAGTTCCTGAGCTTGATGTGGTAAAGACACATTTTTTTGGGTAACTGCATCCCTGATGAAACATTGCACTTGAGCACGTGATGCTGGCTGCAGCAGCTCTAATAAGCTTCAGAGCAAGTAGCAGCTCTCAAGCTGTCTCTTAGTAACTGTGCAAATCTGCTGCTCTCCCTTGATTCGGAACAGGGGATGTCGGCCTGCCCTCAAGCTGTTTTGGTGTGTTTGGGAATGCAGCATGGACAGTAATACATTCACACTGAGTCCTTTTCTGCTGGGTATTGGCAGTTTGTGAAAACCATCTTTGTGCCCCTTAGATGGAATTTTGGCATGCTTTCAGATGGGCTAGGCTTACTTAGGTTTTACAGGATATGTTTGAAGTATTTTTGAAAATATGAACCCTTTCTGTTGGTGGTGGTTTGCTTTTTAAGTGGCTGATGCTGTACTATTCATCCTTTCTCTTTATCCCGGATTGTCAGATACTTTTAATCTTAAGCTAGTTTGTGCTGTTTTAGTCTTCTCCCTTCACAAATTTCTGCTATGTCAGTTTTCTTTCAGTTGTGGCCCTTCCTGGAATGCAGACTACAAGTCACACTGTAGTTTGCTTCACTGGAACAGGAAGATAGTCTACTAGGAATTGTCTGCTTCTCTAGATCAAGTTGTGAGGTTTCCAGTGATGAACAACTATTATTAGAATTGACTCACACCATATCCTTTCTGATCTGATTGCAGACCACTCCACAGCAGTTATGACTGGAACAAACTTCTCTCCCTCTGTGAATACCAGCAGAGGTTAATGCAGAAAGCAAGTTGCCCAGAGAGTTGCCCAATTCTTTCACAACTCTTTTTTATAGGCCAAAGAAAACTGTAGGATACACTCCAGTGACTGCAACGCTGGGTTCTGACAGATAACAGCTGCCTTGTTCTGCCTTAGCAGCAAGTGAGAAAAATGTTAACTTTTGTTGAAACAGCTTCTGGGTACTTTCTGGTGCAACCTCAGGCAGTTTAGCAGCTAATCCCAACACAGCTTCTGCCTTCCATTGTGACTTGCTTGTAGGTATGGTAATACTGTGGTCAGTCACACATCTGCGGAAAGCATGAGGCATTATTCTGAATATGGCCACTACTTGCAGGTGTTTAGCCTCTGCTGTCATTGTTGGTGCCCTTTTAAATCACAGTTTATTTAACACGGAACAATCAGGAGTATTATAGGGCTTAAAAACAATCACATAAGCTGTATAATTTTATGGCTGGCTAAGCTCTTTATGAGGGATGGCTGTTTGATTTGATAAGGACCTTACTAGCTCAAATGAACTCTTTAATGCAAAGGAATGAAACCAATAGACTATTGACTCAGCTGGTTAATTACTGGGGAGAAATTTCAGGATTCACAAGTGCCCTTTTTGAAATGGCAGCCATTGGGCTGTGTGCCAGGGTTGGGTTTGAGCTTGGAGTGTTCCATACATTGTCTTTCCTTGTAAGGTGGGGATGGCAGGAGAGGCTGGAGCATTCCTAGTGTTTGTGGTTGTATGCAGTCATGGCTTTATTAACACATGTACAATTTACAACTGCTTGGAGTTAATTGTTATGATGCTAAAATCAACTTGAAATAATAAGAAATGAAGAGAAAGAAAATAGTTGGATGTATATAATCCTATTCCTTCCCACAGCAAAATTAAATGAATGAGTTAGAATCATAGAATGAGTCATAGAATGGCCTGGATTGAAAAGGACCACAATGATCATCTTGTTTCAACCCCCCTGCTATGTCCAGGGTCACCAGCCACCAGACCAGGCTGCCCAGAGCCACATCCAGCCTGGCCTTGAATGCCTGCAGGGATGGGGCATCCACAACCTCCTTGGGCAACCTGTTCCAGTGCCTCACCACCCTCTATGTGAAAAGCTTCCTCCTAATATCCAACCTAAACCTCCCCGGTCTTACTTTGAAACCATTCCCCCTTGTCCTATCACTATCCATCCTCATAAACAGTCAAGTTAGCGAGCTCAAAAAGTAATGAATACTGGCCTTCTTTGGAGTGTCTGTCTCCTCCTTTGGCAGTGAGCAGAGTGATGAGGAAGCAGTGGAAATGCTCGGTCCTCTCATGTCTCTTCTCTTCCCTGGGAGAGCACAGAATCTGGTGTTTCCTTCTTGGGAGAACAAAGAAATGAAATACCTGCACAGTGCTTGCAGATTGCTGTATTCTCCTGAAGAGGACGTTTGTTTATTTGCTTTTCCCAACAGATTATTCTGGAGTGAGCGTAAAATAACGAAGGCCCGAGAATGGTTCCACCGAACAGTGAAGATTGATTCTGACTTGGGAGATGCCTGGGCTTTCTTTTACAAGTTTGAGCTCCAGCATGGCACAGAGGTGAGTGTGCACCTGGAAACAGAGGGAGCCAGGGAAGGCAGCAGGAATCCCTGGTTGGTGTTGGTTAGTCAGCACTGGGAATTGCTGCAGTGCTGGGCACAGCACGCTGCTGCTGGCTGGCAGGAGGCTGAGGCTGTCACATCTGGTCATGAGTGAGCATGCACAGACGTGTGGTGATTTCTAAAAGGCACTGTCATTAGCAGAGCTGTCTTCCTGGCTGCTTTGCTATCCACAGTCATGCTAGTTCATGCAAAGACCTATGAAATCAATCTTCCTTCTGTAAAATGCAAGCTTTCCCATAGGAGGCTTTTCTTGTAGTTGTGATGCTAGATTTGTGCAACTTGTCCTGTGTCTTGCCAAGTGTTGAGCACATGCTGCGTATGGACACAGCTGGAGGAACACTTCTAATCTCTATGGCAGTTTTTACTGCCTGATATTACTGAAATGATGGAAGTGTTATCTTCTGACTTCACAGAGACCTCTCACTTGACCTGTGGGGCGGTAACACAAAGGAAATTTCTGCTGCAGTTTCTCTTGGGTAGCCCAAACCTGCTTGACTCTAGTTAGGCCAGTTTGTTCAGCAAGGCAGGAGAGTTGCTGCTGCTGAGTTGGAATTAAAACTTCCTTCCATACCGCCCTTAGTGGGGAGTGGGGGGCGAAGGAAGGCTTTAGGTAAGCGTTTAAATTAGGGAGAAGACTATGAAATGTTTGGGCCTTTGGAACAAACCAGAGCATTCACAGACTTGAAATTTGTCATTTCTCTTCCATGTAGGAACAACAAGAAGAGGTGAGGAAGCGCTGTGAGAACGCTGAACCCCGCCATGGAGAGCTTTGGTGTGATGTCTCCAAAGACATAGTGAACTGGCAGAAGAAGATTGGAGAGATTCTCGTGCTTGTGGCAGCCAAGCTGAAAAACACCTTCTAGACCTTGCTGGCTTCAGCCACACTGATCACCTCTGTAGGACTTGTCTGCTTCCCTGCTTTCAGTTCTTTTGCCCTTACAGTGGCACAGAGCTCAGAGGACAGGAGATAGATGGCAATGTGAAAGATCTTTCCTCCAAGAGAAATGCTGGTTCCTCCTCCTTGTTCCAGCGATAGTGCTCTAGGCTCACACAATGCAGTAATTAGCACAAGTGTATCTAAATCTCCTCTGGATGTTGCTGCTGGTGTAAATGTAGGGGAGCTGAGCAGTTCTGTAAGGCTGCATTGGCACTTTCCTTCTGATATCTGAATCCCCTTTCTAAATACAAGCCTTAATTACTGCTTGTATGGCTTCTGATCTTCAGCAGTGGCTCTGGATTCCTCTGTAGCGTGAAGTGCCTGTCTTTGTCCCCTACTCTGTGCACTACTGGTAGTGTGTGGCCCAACTGTTCTGTTGTGTCTGAATCCTCTTGGAGGAGGTGGGGGATTCTGCTGGGGTGGAGCTGGGCAGCAGAGGGAGATGGCTGGGGTGATCCTTTTTTCTAATTGATCTCCTCTGCTGGCAGACTGCAGCACAGCTCAGTGTTCCTCAAACCTGACTAGAGGGAGCATTTTGTGAAATTCCAGAGTGTACTTTTAGAGATTTCTTTTTTTTTAAATGTACATAGTATAACCTTATTCTTGTAGATGCCCAATTTCATTAAGCACAGTCGTATTTTAAAGTAATGAGGCAAAATCCAGCAATCCTTGAAATCCCTTTAAAGGAATAAGATTTCATTAAAGCCTTTGGGACAAGGTGCACTTTTACAGTGCCAACTGCTTTTTCACTATGCATGTTTTGGATGACCACCAGGTGCAGAGGGCAGAAAGTGAATGTTTTGGAAGGAGAGCTTTGGTGTTCTTGGGACCCTTTACAAGCTGTCTTCAATTTTCTATGCTTGGAATCTGTATTATTTTTGACCTAATGAACCTAACTGTCTTGTGATCATTCATTGAACTTAGATAAATGAAAAGTATTTGGGTCTGTGTATGTGTGTCATATAATGTATTTAGTTGGAGGAAAAAAAACTTATCAAAGGTTTTAGCTGGAAAATATGTATAAAATACAGCTTGTGCTTTGTTTCCTTATGTTCTCTTTGAATGGTCTTGCCCTTGTGCTCTGACTGGGAAGAGTGGGTGTGATAGTGGGAACCTTCCAGCTTACCAGGCGCTCTCTGCTCTGGGAATGTATCTGCTGGGGTTGGTTGTGGATGTGCTGAGAGATGCCCTGTTGACGTGGGTTTATGGGAAGGTGAAGCAGGAGGAGGCTGGGGAGCAGGGTGAGGACGTGGATTGTGGAAAGGAGAGGATGGGTGTGTGGGAAAGGAAGGAGGCTGGGACAGACAGGGCTCTGGAACAGCCCTGGTGGCTGCAGGGTTGGGATGGTTGGAACCACAGTGACGTGGCTCTTTGTGCTGGAGAAACTCCTGAGCTGTGGGAGTGTTTGGAGCACCTCACCCAAGCCGTGTGATTCAGGGCAGGGTCAGTGGCTTTCCCTGCCTCTCGCTCAGGTGTCAGCATCATCTCCAAGGGTTTGACTGCGAGTGCCCTGGAGCTGAGAAAATGCCAGGGCTGGGCTGCATCCTCCTCATGGGCACCACGCTCCCCTCACCCAGCCTGCTCACTGCATCTGGTGTCCAGGGCCTTTATGTTCTCTTTTTTTTCCACAGATAAATGGGATCATCCATCTCAGAGCCCTTCAACGTTCGTAGATGTCTTTGTGTTTTTAAGCAGATTATGGCACCTACGAAATTTAACTATATATAGAGCTCAATAAACAAGTTATATGGGTCCTGTCTGCAATGGTATGTTCTTGTGTATTCCCACTTTGCGTGGTGGAACATTTTCCTGTTCGGATGGCTCCTGCTCCCACGTGCCAAGCTGAGAAGTCGGACTGTTCAGCTCTTTGCTTTATCTCACCCCAGTGCAGCGTTGTGTGTCGGTGACTTTCATCGCCTCCTGCGTGAAAGCAATTGAAACCTGGAGTCAGGGCAGAGTTTTCTGAGCCCGGATTCATGTGCTGGCGTTGATGTCCCCTGCTCAGAATGCAGAGGGGGGAGCAGCAGGGCGTTTTGCTCACTGTAACAGCATCATGGTGCGTGTGGGTGTTGCAGCCATCTCCTGGGCTCTCAGGAGGCACCCTGCCCTTCGCAGCTAGAAGTGCTAACCAAGGCTCCTAGTGCTTCTGGCTGTGAATTTGGAATGATTAAAGCAACCAGCACTCATGGCGCTGTGCGTCCCCAGGCTTTAGCGTTGTCACAGCACGGAGGAGCAGCCTCAGCTCTGTTGTGTTGGATGCACCTGTGTCGCTTCCAGCATCCGTGGTTGTGAAACCACACCACCCTTCCCCACTCACCTTCTCGGGGCCTTTCAAGGCAGAGCAGCCTCCCGTACCCTGACCTCGCAGACGTGATCTCTTGGTGCGAGCAGCCCACGGCTCTGCCTTCAGCCCGGGGACGTCTCCTTTCTTTCCCCGGCTTCCCACCGTTGTGCTACGCTGGGGTCTGCGTGCTGCGGCTTGGGTGCAGCGGGGAGCCCGGGGCTGGGCCGGCGGTGCTGTGGCCGCGACGCTCCCCCCGCTGCATGGGGCCGGGCCCGTCCCCTCCCACCGCAGCCCCGTGCGTGGAGCCAAGTTCAAACCGCCAGCCCTGGCGGAGCGGGACGCGACGTGGGGCCAACCTGGGGGCCCCCAACGCCTGCGGGGCTCCATGGTGAGTGCGGTGCTTCGAGGGGCGATGGGCTGGAACCTCGCTGCTGCTGGGATTTGGGGCAGAACGGGATGGGATGGGATGGGATTCAAAGCGATTGGGATGAGGTTTGGGAATTGTGGGGGGTATGGTTGGGATAGGGCTTGGAGCAGCTGGGAATAGGGATCGGTGCGATTGGAGGGAACTTAAGGATGGGGTTGTGCTGGATTAAGGAGGGGGCTTGGACTGGTTGGGATGGGTCGGGATGGGGCTGTAAGGTCCTGCCGTAAGGGTCTGCTCGGGATGGAGCTCGGGGCTGGACTGGCCGGGAGGGCGTGGAGCTGGCGGGGAGGGCCGGTCCGGCCGGGGCTGGGCTGCGGCTTGGACCTGGGGGGCTGGACGTAGGGCTGGTCCTGCGAGGGGCCCTTCGGAGAGGATGGGACGGGGACCCCCGGGGCTGGAAGGGAGTGCTGTGCCTTTGTGCAGCCGAGGGTAGCGCGAGTGCCGCCCCGAGCTGCTGTATCACTGATGGTGATTTCCCTTATCTCTGTGTATTTGTTGGAGGATTAGAGTTGGGGAAGAGATTAGCTCTGTCCCGCAGCCATACTCCCTGCGTTTTCTTCCTGCAGGAAGGGAGCAAGCCTGAGAGTAGCCCAGTGTGCGGGCAGTGCTGGCCCTCCTGGCACTGAAGGGAGGAGGGATAACCACAGAGCAGCACTCAGACGTGTTTTCCCGTGCAGAAAGGAGGGAAGCAGCATGCTTTGTGCTGTGTGGGCAGTGGGAAGCACCCATAGAGGTCTCTCGGTTCCTGTCCTGCTGCTTGCCGAGCTCTCGGAACCCCCCATGCCAGGCTGGGCTGCCTGGAAATGCTGTAAATGCTGTGCTTTCTCCTGGAATTTGGTCCCAGTTGTTTAATAAGGCACTTCAGGGAAGTCATTGCTGGCTTAATGGTTTGAGCAAAATTACGTGGCCTTGTCTTCCTGGCTGCAGATGCTTCCTGAGAGCAGCTTTGGACTTTGGACAGGCCGACCTCATGGAAGCAGCATTCTCCTTTGGGGAGTTACACCCTGGGTTCTGTGCATTGCTGTCTGTAGGTTTGCAGCCTTGCACCATGCTGGGTTTGCACGTTGCATCGCGCTGTTCTTCCCTTGCTCCTGCTGAGCTTTGAGAGCGTTGGGGTAGGATGGGCTCTTTTGGCCTTTGGAGCCAGGAGCAGCACTCTGTCCTGGGGGTAGCATGAAGCAGATGTAAGTTTCAGGAGTGGAAACCTGGAGGGTTTCTTCATTGAGTAGCACCTGGTGCAGAGATTCAGAAAGCAGAGGGGAAGCCCAAGCCCTGAGCTGCAGATGGAACCCTCCCTGTCACGTGTGCTTTGGCTGCAGCGCAGGGAGCTGTGTTTTGAAGGGTGCTGAGCTGCTCTGTGCCTGCCCAGACCTGACACTGGGAGCTGGGAAAAAGCTGGGACCGGTGGGGGTTTTCGCTGCAGACAGGAGCAGGCAGCAATGCCCGCTGCCAGGATGGGCCCCAAGCACTGTGCTCCCACAGTGGTGCCGCTGTTGCTGCGCAGGGGAGCAGGGCCACCAACATTCTTTCATGGCAGATGCTGAGCGTGCACGGCGCTTCCCATCCTCACCCTGCTGCTCAAATATCCCCGGTCCCGGTCATTTGAGGCTGCACTGGCTTTCCTTCAATTTTCCTTCAAAGAACCTGAGCTCATCTCGCAGAGTGTCCGGGTGCACGGTTCCCAGTGAGCTCAGGTGTCAGCATTTGGGTTTCCCCGCTCTGCTGGGAAGGCTGTTGAGCGGTGAGGCTGCTCTGGGCTTTGTGGAATGGTGGGGAGCATCTTTCCAAACAGCCTGGAGCTGTTTGCTTTGAGCTGCGGAGGTTTGTTGGTGGGGAAGCTGCAGCCCCACTCTGCCTTTGGGCACGTCCCTTTCAGTTCCCATTGGCCTTGGGGTGCTGGGAGGGGGGACTGTGCTGGGGCGGAGAGCGTGCAGGCAGGCCCTATGGATACACAGAGCTCCCACATCTTTGTGTGCACTGCACTGGGGTGGTAAAGAGGGATGAAAGCAGAGCGATTGCTGCAGGAGGCAACGGCTTTGCAGGGAGGATGTTGTTGCTCTCCCTCCTGCATGCTGCGTTTGTAAAAGAGGGGATAAGTCTGCTTGGAGTCCCCGAGCTTTCCCGTGGCTGACGCTGAGCCCTTCCCTGCACAGCTTCTCCCCAGGGCTCTCTCCTGTGCTGTGCTGCTGCTGCTGCTCGCCACCGTGCTGGGCAGGGGCTGGAGGTGCAGCATCGCCAGGATCCTGCGGCAGTACCGAGCTGTCATCTTCCACGAGATCCAGAACCTGGTGAGTGGGGAGAGGGGGATCATAGAACTGTTTGGGTTGGAAGGGGACATTAAGCATAACACGTGCTGCAGGTTGGTGGGGAGATGCTGTGCTTCAATGCAGGACTCCTGCCCCACGTGGAATGCAGTAGTGCTTCATGGTGCCTGATGCACTCCTTGCTTTTTTTCTGCAGAAAAACCTGAGCGGGTCGGCAGAGAGGAGCAGTCGGGCTGGGCCAGTGTGCCGCTCCGACAAGGTGAGGATGCACATCATGGGCACATCATGGACTGAGCCATCGAGCCCCATTCCTGCCTGCTCTCCTTTCTCCCTCCCAGGACCAGAGGATCCTGCAGTCCATCTACAACATCAGCATGTCGCTGCGGGACGTGGCGGGCGGTGCTCTGCGGGGCCCCGAGGACGCAGCAGTGTGGAAGGTGGTCCGGGACACGGAGTTTGTGCTCAGGGAGAACTGCCGGCGTATTGGCAAGGTGAGAGCATCACCGCTTCCCCATCACCCTACAGCTCCCAATTTGCCACCTTGTGCATGGGGAATCTCTGGGTTCTCCCTGCAGCATCCCTAAGGGTGAAGAGCTGCTCTGGGTTTATGCTGGGGGCACAACCCTGAGGGCTTCCACCTGCCCAGCCTGGGGCTGGAGGCTGCACACAGCAAATGGTCCTGGTGGGTGGGTGCTCCAGTCTTGTGCTCGTGGGCAAAACCTGTGGTTTGGACCCAAAACATCAATCTGGGCATCCCCAGGGATCTGCTGGGGAAGCCCCAGCAAGGGAGAATCCCCTACCACAAAGAACTCATTAACCAGCGGGGAAGCACCAGGGTGCTCCCAGCTCTGCCTGGCGAAGTGCTGGAGTCGCATCCCTGCTGCAATCAGCTTGGGTTAATGCTGGGTGCATATCAGCATGGTGCAGGGAAGCCACCTGTTGCCCTGCATGGGGGATGTGCCATTGGGTGGGTGCTGCAGAGATGCTTTGCTCTGCTGCACCCCTGAGCTCTCTGTAGGCCTCATTCTTGCTGTGTCTGTGTGTGGTTCGGGCACTTTGTCCTGCATCCTGCATCCCACATCCCCTGTGTGTGTGAGGCCAGCAACTTCCCCTGGCATCGGGTGATATGTTGGTGGCTGCTGTCCCTATGCCTGATTCTCTCACCCCCAGCAGAGCCCCCCGCGCCCCTCACAGCAGCCACAGCGCAGGAGGCAGCAGCTGAAGGAGATCTCACGGAAGGCACAGAGGCTGGCCACGTGCTGGGAGAAGCTCAACATGTTGCACGCGGCCCCCCGGGACTCATAGGGGACACCCCAATACCTCATCCTCCATCTGGGTTCGTGGCTGCTGGCATCCTGCATCGAACCCTGAGGTGAATTGAATCCCACAGCTGGCTCAGCAGATACGGGCAGGTGCCCAGGTTGAGTTCATCCTCCTGGCCCATATGGTACCCATGAACCACATGTGGGGCACAACCCGAAACCTGGGGAAGAAGAAGGGGTGAAGTGCAGAAAACTGAGATGCAGTAATTTCTGTGCTGCTCCTCGCCCTGCATCCCCTCCCCCTGCTGCCCTGTGGGGACACCAGCTGCTTTCCTGGGCAGAAAGAGGACAATGTGACCCACTGGGCTGAGAGTTCTGCTGGCACCGGAGTGCTGTGTATCCATGGGCAGAAGGATGTGCATCCCTAGTGAGTGTGGCTCTGGGACTGGGAGAGCTGCCCTGGGTCCCTGGCTGTGTGATGGGGACCTGGGGGATGCAGTGGGATAAACATCTGGGGAATGGAGGGTCAGTATGAGCACGGCTGGGAGGAACCCTTAGGGGAAGTGCAGCCCTAAAGGCTGTGCCCCATCCCTTGGTTGGAGTATGGGCTGTGCGAGACCAGAAATAAATCCTCTCCTGGCTCTGCAGCCCCGAGCTTTGTGTGAGGTAGGTGGGGGCTCCCCGGCCTTACTGGCGAAGCTGTGCTCGCTGATTCAGCTTCCCCAACCCTTCTCTCCCCCCTCGGCGCTCTGCCTATGGGGACGGCGATGCGGGACGCGAGGTGGCAGCAGCGGGCTGTGAGCCGGCACGGCCCCGCTGTGTGCGTGTGTTGGGGGGAGGGAAGCAAGATGGGGGTCCAACCTTCGGGATCGCCCTTCGGGGTGCACGGCCCCTGCTGCTGGAAGAAGCGGGGTGAGGTGGGGTGGGTGCGTGCGGTGCTGCTTCTTTTTCCTTGGGGTGATGGAGGGAGGTGACACCGGGGCGTCACCGCCTGCAGAAAGCGTTTGCAGCGCCGGTGGTTTTGCCGCAATCTCTGCCTTCGGGGGCACGGGGAGCCCGGTGCGGCGGCAGGGATGAGTGCATGGAAAGGAAGGAAAGAGTGAAGGAAGAGGCTGAAGGGAGGGAGGGGAAAAGCGAGGTCGAAGCGCCGGTGGAATCACAGCAAAACAGCCGGAAAAAGGAAACGGGCCTGAAAAGTCACATAAAAATAGCAGCGAGGCGAGCCCAAGTGTGCAGCACATGGGAGTGAGCGCATTTCCTTCGAGGGCAGCACCGCACGCTCCCGGTTGCTCTGGGGGGGCTGCTCTGATGTGGCTCCAGCAGCCGCTGCCTCCCTGCAGCCCTCCCTGCCCTCCCCCCGGCCCATGAGCGGTGCCAGGCGCTTGGCATCCTGTCAGCACTACGCCAGCCTCCGCCTCGCTCAAGGGCGGCCGTGTGAGGGGTAAGAACGTGACACGCATCGTGCGGGAGGAGATGCCGCACTGGGCTGAGTTGCGCTGGGATGCGCCGCGTTGGGATGCGTGCAAGGAGCTGGCTGTATTGTGCGGCCACGTGCCACGCTGTCCCACAGGTGTGTGCATGCCCTGGTGGTGATCGGCTTCCCAGCTGCGTCCCAGCGCTTTGCAAACAGCGCAATCACCGCTTCCTCCCTTCGCCTCTTGTTTTGCAATCAGCGCCCCAGGGAGTGGGGTCAGCGTGTGTGGGGCTGTGGGGACGGCTGCTCTGTGCCAAGCTCAGCGTGCTGCGGCCCCAACCCTGGGAGCTGGCAGTGCACCCAGCTGGTACATGAATGCAGAGCTGATAGCGGGGGTACGTTTCACCCTTTTGCAATGCTACGTTCCAGCAAAGTGCTGCTGGGATGGAGCGGTGCCATCCCCATCCTGGGAACGCAGCGGCCCCGATCCCCAGCAATCAAGGACCGTACGCCCTGCCCTGTTGCTCAGCTGCGGTGCTCGTGGGGCGGGGGATATGGGGCCGGAGATGGGGCTGTCAGCCCCATATGGGCACGGAGTGAGCGCTGGGGGCACTGGCACACGCAGCCTGTGTCTGACAAAGAAGAAGAGCGTTTTGTTCTCTTCCCATCTCCCTGCAGCATCGTAAAGCTGTTGAAAGCCCAGATTTACGGTGTGATAAACGCTAGGGGCTCTGGTTAATATTTTACTGCTTCATCCTTTGGAGAGAGGCGGTGGTGGAGGAGAGCTGGGCTCGGGGCGGCACACCCAGCAGCAGCTCTGCCCGGCTCCAGCTGTGGGACAGCGGATCCCAGGGGATGGGGACAGCAGAGTGGGGCTGTACAGAGCCGTGCTGTGACCCAGGTGGGTGCTGGCACCCCTGGCTATGGAATAGCAGCTCCAAGAGCCCTGATCCCATATGGACACTGTGGGTGGGCACTGAGCTGGGGGTGTCAGCCCCCAAAGGAGCACCGTGCTGGGAACTGTGAACACAAACCCCGGGGTCCCGCAGTGGGGAAGGGCAGCCCCCCTATCGCTTCCCAGGCTGTTGCTGCTTTGGAAGGCATCTGTCGACCAGATTGGGCCTATGCTGGGATGTGCCACCAAGCTGTGGGCATGGCTCTGGTTGCCCACATTGCCCCCTTCCCAGCATGCTGCGTGACCCCATAGGTGCTGGATGCAGCCTAGCTTTGCTGGTGGAGCAGTGCCTGCGGTGCTGGGTGCTCTGCAGGAGGTGCAGCCCTGCTGCAATGGACGGGGGGTGCTGGGAAATAGCTCAGAGCTGAGGGGAGTGTTTGCAAAAAGGCTGAGTGGGTAAAGCATGCTCCAAAAGGGAGCAGAGAGGGGCCTGTGCTGTGCACCACCGTCCTGCTGTATGTGATGAGCACAGGGGCTGTAGCTTTGGGGCTGCGTGTGGACACGTATGTGTACACGTGGGTGTGAATGTGTGCATGCACATGTGTGCATGTGATTCTCATATAGCAGTTTCCCAAGGCAGTAGCAGCACCCTCTGGAGTTGCCAGCCCCATGCACCCTCCTCCATGTCCCTGCTGGAGCTGCAACCATGCAGCAGGATGCCAGCAAAGCAGGATGCTGGGCTCAGTCAGAGCAGCAGCGATTCCAGACCCTGATGGCATCACAGCTCTGTGGGGCAGCATAGGCTCCAGCAGCCCTTGATGTGCGATGTGGGCTGAATGGCAGGAAGGGAGCAGGCTCTGCTCCATGTCCACACCACGCACACCTCCATGAGGCCATACTGGTTCTGTTGGGGCACTGTGGCTGTGCTCAGGCCCCATCCCCACTGCTCAGCCCGCAGCACCCTCCGCCGGGGCCCATTGTTCTGCCGCGCCGGGCTGCGGGGCAGGATTCCTTTGTCAGAACTGAACAATATTTTATTCTAACAATTAACCAAACCCGCCCGGGCTGCCGAGCCTGGTTGTGATTATTGGAGGGCGAATTCCCCAGCTTCGCTCTTGGTGTTGGCTCTGCCTGGGGCCACGCGAGGCAGTGGGGATGCAGCCCCAAGCTGCGGGGCTCAGAGTGGGGTCCCTGTGTGCCCAGAGCTCCCATCCCTGCAGCAGGCACTGGGGGGGCTTTTCACTGCCTTTACCCCCTTTGGGAGCCTTTGACGTGGTCTCTGTGGCAGTGATGGAGCAGGAGTGCAGAGTGCAGTGACTCATGGAGATGGAGAGAGGGCTGTGAATCACAACCCTTCCCAGGCAGGATGAGGCCCCGTGCCGCCTGCCGTCAAGGGACCACAGCCTTTGTCCTCAGTGGGGTGGCAGTGGGGCCGGGCTGCGTGTGATGGGGCTGCTGCTCTTCCTGCAGGGGCCCCTGTGCTGCCTTCTGCTCTCCCAACCCTGGTGTCGGGGTGTGGGGAGAGTTCCATGGGTTGAGGGGTCCTTTCTGCAACCTGGCTCTGTCTGAGCACCAATCTGGGCATTGCTGGCCAGAAAGGGATGCAGCTCCCTGTGCAATTTATCCAGGGAGCCCTGGTTGGGTTTGGGTTATCCAGGACACTGTAGCTTATGAAATCCCTCTTAAAATCCATCACTTGTGGCCATCTCATCCACCATGCTGCTCCAGCAGTGATGCAGTGGGGAAGCCCTGGGGAGCATTGGGATATTGGCTGTCCTGTGTTGGCAGGTAGGGAAGAGACATCCAGAGACATAAAGCCTGATCCGTGGGACTGTGGATCCATAGGGATGTGTGCTCAACTCCTGGTGCTGCATGGGGGCAGAGGTTTGCAGCCTTCAGGTGGGTGTGGGCAGAAGGGTGCTGCAATCCTCATCAGCCAGAGCTGTGCATTCAGCATGAGCCCCTGCTGGAAATGCCATAGAACATCCCACATTTGGTGCCTACGCACACTCCTTCATGGCCAGGGAGTCTACCTCAGTGCTGCTGCCCAGTGCTGGGGGGCTCTCTGCCCGCTCCTGGAGCTTAAAGTAGAGTGCATCCTCAAAGCACAGTGGTTCAGGCGGTGGGGCCAGGCAGGGCAGGCGCAGTGCAGCACCCACCAGCATACCGGCGAGCAGCGAGCCACCAAGGGCCACCATCAGCCCAGCTGCTTGCCACTGTGCCTGCCTGTGCCTTGCTGCCTCGCTGCCATCCCCAGGGGCCAGCAAAGCAGCCACAATACTGGCCGCTGCGCCGAGGATGCCGGGCAAGCCATGCAGGTTGTGGATCCCACAGCGGTCCTGCAGCGCCAGCTTCTTTGCCAGGAGTGGGGTGAGGAACTGGAAGCCGAGAATGCACAGCAGTGAGGAGAGACTGCCCAGTGCCAGGGCTGCTGCTGGAGTGATATGCATGTTGGCCACTGCACCGATGGCCACGCCGCCCGCCAGGCTGCCATTCTGCAGGTGACCCGCGCTCAGCTTGCCGTCACTCTCCAGCAGGATGGAGATCAGCACAGTGGTGATGACACCGGCACTCAATGCCAGGAGGGTGTGCAGGATGGCACGGTGCTGGGCATCCCCTGGTTGGCACAGAACAGCCACGAAGCTGGGCCAGAACACCCAGAGGATGAGAGCTCCAAGCAGGGCCAGGAGGTCGGAGCGCGGCGTTGGGATCTCTTTAGGGTGCACCGTTGGCTTTGCATTCCCAAACAGCACTTTGGACACGCCAAGGCCAAAGTAGCAGGAGAAGATGTGGATGGTGATGGTGCCACCCACATCGAGGACACCCAGCCGGCTGATGATGAGCCACTCACTGGCCAGGTAGATGGGCACCTCGCAGAGGGCCATGGTCAGCAGCTGGCAGAGACTCGTCCTGCCCAGCACGGCACCCGCTGAGATGAGCACAGTGACAGCAGCAAACTCAGCACTGAGCATGCTGTGGAGCCCCAGAAGTGCTTTGCCATGGTGCAGGCGGTGCAGCAGACCCTGCAGCACCAGTGCCCACTGCGCTGACACATTAAGCAGGAGAAAGTTGTGGGTCAATGCGCTCAGCCCGTAGCGGGGCAGGAAAGCCAGCAACAGCCCCAGCCCCACCACCAGCATCACCTGGATGTCCTGGAAGAAGGGGAAGGTGCTGTGGAGCTGCTTGGCTGCATGCTCGGCGTCCTCTGAGTTTGTGGGTGCAGCTGAGTGCTCGTCATAGGTGATGAAGAGGGCGAAGAAGAACAGCAGGGCAGCCTGGAACAGGCCCAGTGAGAGGGGCAGGAGGCAGCGGGTGCTGGCAGATGGTGGCAGTGCCATCCCCAAGCTGGAGACAGGATGGTGGCAGTGGCACAGCAACGCAGGGGCTGGTGCTGAGCTGTGCTCCACCGTGTGTTGGGGATTTTATGGCCGCAGTTAATTTTTAACAGGAAATAGGAGCTGATGGACCAGGAGGCTTTTCCACCTACCACCCCCCTTCCACTTCTTTCAGTGCAATAAATGACCCCTGCGCTCCTGTTTGGAAACCATAAAAATTGGATGCGAGGCTTTTTGGGTCTTGAAGAGATCAAAGGGCAGCTGCTGTGGGGCAGCAGAACAGCCCATGGGGCCGGCGGTGGTGCTGGGACTGAGGGGAACACAGTGACATACACCCACTTTCCCCCATCTGCAGCCCCAGAGCCAAAACCCATCAGCAGTACCGATGCTGGGAGGGTCCCCTGTGTTGGTACGCAGCAGGACATGGCTGAGCGCTGCCGGCTCTGCCCGGATGGGGACAGCTCTGGGCTCACCGTGGCTTTGGTACCATGCACACATTGCCCAACCTTCATGATGCCCTGTAAAGTCCTGAATTCAGGCCGCAAAGATCTTTTTCTCACAGGTTTATGTTGGCTTGAATGGCTGGAAATTCATTAACAATTAGCGCGCGAGAAAAACAAAACCCAGAGCAGCCAAGCAGCTACCCCGAAGTTTCTGGGTTGCTGTTTAATGTGACATTTTGCCAGTGAATGTCTGGAAAAAAAATATGAGAACCACAAGAACAAAAGGCAGAAGGGTTGGTAAATATTTGTTCCAGAGAGAAGATATTTTTGTGCTGTCCCTGATCTCAACACCCCTGCCGCGGGCGCTGGCTCCGCGCCGCTCTTCGTCATTGTTACTGGAGGATGAGGCAGGCGAGGGCGCAAAATGGGAAACAATTGTTGAATAATCCGCGCGCGGCCGCGTTGCCAAACCCTTCCCTGCCATTTTTCAACACAGTGATGCTGGAAATCGGGGCAACGTCGATAGGAGGTGCGTTGGAGGGAGCGCCTTTGGGCACGGCAATGGGGTCGCGTTGTGCTGAGCCACCTCGGACTGCAAAATAAAGGGCAGAGGGCCTGAGGGTTTGTGGGCTTGGAGCAGGGGATGCTCCATCCTTGGCAGCAGAGGCTCAGGGTTGTCCTTTCCACGTGGCCATGGCAGGAGATTGCCATTTTGGGACCACAAGGATGCACAGGGGTTGACCTGATATTCCTGAGTACTGGTGGTTGATGTGGGGCTGGGATGTGCAATGGGGTGCCCCATAGTAGAGTGGGGAGGCCGTGGGGCTCCTCCTGCTCCCATCTTTTCCCTCATCCTATGCCATGGGGCAGAGGGGATGCCCTGTCCTTCTCACCGATAGAAAAAAAGAGAAAGAAAAGTGGTTTCAGCACAACTGACCCCTCACCCATACCCCATTGCCACGTCATCCACTCGATGGGTTTTGCTTTGGGGTTTCCAACAACACGGCGAATCGTTGCAACAAACATAAGTGCTTTGGTTCAGAGCACCTTTAAGGGCTGGAGAAAATACTGATAGGAAAAGCTGCCTGTAAGGAAAGGGGAGATTTGAGCAGGTATTTAACAAGCAGAGAGCTGGGGGCTGTATTATGGGGAGGTGATGGCTCCTTATCTCTGTCAGTGGCTGATATAGAACTGCGGGCTCAGCGGGATGCCCTATACTTCTTGGGTGGGTGTTCTCTTTCCAGCTGGAAATCTTGCCCAGGCAATGCTGTAGGCTTTAGAATGTGCACATGGGCCCAAAGAGGTGCAAAGCCGAGGGCAGACAGTATGGTGCTGCTCGGCACCCTGAGGCCTTATCCCAACCCACCCCAACCTTCCAAACCCACACGAGGCCAAAGAGCAGCAATGCCAGCTGTCCCAGGCCAAGGACCCCGCTGCAAAGCACAGGGGACCCTGCTGGGGCGCTATTAAAAAATAACCTTTATGGCCCCCATAAAGAGAGGGCAAAGTTTCAAGAGGTCACCAGGGAGGGGAAAGTCCCCCTGGCCCCATTGGCACCCCTGGACCTGCAGAGCAGACAATGATTAACTCACAGAGCGGGGTACGCCCATGGGACACTGCTGTCCCCACAGTGTGGGGGCAATGGGGGAAAGTCCGGTCCTTTCAGGACCATTTTGCAGGATGAGTTTTGTAGGGATGAGTTTTGTGGGATGGGTTTTATAGGATGAGTTTCGCTTCGGCACTGGAGCGCAGGGATGGAGGAAGCATCTGGAGAGGAGCGGGGCGGTGGGGAGGGAGAGCTGCATCCACCCCCCGCATCCCCCTTTCACTGTGTGGGCAGTTGTTTTATGGCAGGAGGGCCGGGGAACCATTTTAGCATGATCCACGCTGAGACTGCTCGAGGAGTTCCCCGCTGAGGGCTGGATACAAAGAAAAGCGGAATTAACGGCGGGTCATATAAGGCAACAGGATCTGACAGATCCGAGCCAATGTATGCTGGCAGCAGCCAGTCCGTGGCACTGTGAGAAAACACTCCTGCAAATTTAACAAATCCCTATGGTCTAGAAAGTCATGTACAAGAAATTACTAATGAAGGGATCTAGTCATATCTGGATTTCCAGACGCTGGTCATAGTCCCACCGCATCTTGCAGGCCATATAAGTACATGGATCTGCATCCAGGGCGCTGCGGACCGGGAGGATTGTTCAGATCGTCTGCGTCACTGCAGGGCTTGGGGACACGGCGTGGGGATGGGTCCTGTGTGTGGGATGGCTGGGGGAGAGTGGGGCTGCAGTGGCATTGGGGGGGTGTCATGCTGACATCGGGCTGGTATCAGGGTGGAAGGGGGCCACCAGGGGATGCTCAGCCAAGGCACCATGCAGTGCCCATGAGCTGCTGGGGACTGCCTGTTTTCCTTCCTAGCTTTGGTGTCACCCCATGGGCACAACAGAAGTTGCATTTCCTAAAGAGCTGTTGTTGTGCTTCTGCCTGTGAAGTTCTCCTCCCTCCTCTTCCAGCTCTGTAGGTTCTACATAAACACTCGCTATTGTTAGTCTGACCCAAACACATGGTGTATATCCTGCACAAATGCTCATTGTAGGTCCTACCCAAACACCCACTCTAGGGCCTATCCAAATGCTCATCGTAGATCCTACCTAAACACCCCATGTAGGTCCCACCCAAGCACATAGTGTATGCCCTACCTAAACACTCAGTGCAGGTCCTACCCAAATGCTCATTGTAGATCCTGCCCAAACACATTGTGTATGTCCTACATGGACACATAGTGTAGGTCCTACAGAAACACACAGTGTATGTCCTACCCAAACACGTAATGTATGTCCTACACAAATGCTCATCATAGATTCTACCCAAACATCTGGTGTAGGTCCTACCCAAACACATAGAATAGGTCCTACCCAAACATCTGGTGTAGGTCCTACCCAAACGCATAGTGTATGCCCAACTCAAACACATAGAATAGGTCCTACCCAAACACCAAGTGTAGGTCCTACCCAAACACATAGTGTAGGTCCTACCCAAACACACAGAATAGGTCCTACCCAAACACATAGTGTAGGTCCTACCCAAACACACAGAATAGGTCCTACCCAAACACATAGTGTAGGTCCTACCCAAATGCCTGGCTATTTTCTAACCCATCCCTTTTTCTTCCCCCCATGCTGTCGTGGCGATGCCGCAACCTCCACCAGCGACCAGCTGCTTCTGCCCCATGGAGCTGGGCAGGTGGCCAGCCTCCCCCCCCTCCCCCCCCGAACCCCTCGCTCTGCCCAGGGACAAAGAGGAACAGACGTCACCGCGCATCACGCGGCCACGGCCCGCTCCATCTTGTTAGCACATTGTGTAACACAACATGTGGAGGCGCCGGGACCGCACACACATGCGCTCCCCAACAGCCCAACGAGGGGGGAACGAAAGAAAAAAAAAAATGAAGAAAAAAAAAAAAGAGAGAGAGAGAGAGAGAGAGGAAAAAAAAAAAAAGGAAGCAATTTAAGCTTTGAATCTTTCTCTTTAAAATGTTCTCATGGCTTCATTAGAATTTGCAGCCACAGAGGCTTTGAAGAGCCTGGTATAAGGAGTGAAACATCTGGAAAAATTAGGATTAATGAAAACATAATTCCCAAGACTAAAGGAAAGATTAATCCTGCGTTACCACTTGTGTGTTCCACAGCTTTTCCCCAGCTCGTAACGCTGAACTTATTAAATCGCCTTGAGCTGAGTTTTCCTTTTTCTCTCTCCCTCCCCTATTGAGTCCAATGGAAGCGACTGATGCCAAACGTAACCATAACCAACTGCGCCGAGCAGCACGTGTGTGCCTGCCCGCCCCGCTCCCAGGTGGGCTGAGGGGGTCTGGGGGTGGGCAGTGGGGTGGGGGCTGTGTGGGGGGGTGGGTGCTGTGCTCACAGGGCTGCACCTGCTGAGCTCGGCAGGATGGGGCTGATTTGCTGCTGGGATGGGGGATACGGTAATTTGGGGGCTACGTTTGGGAATAAACCAATGTAAAGATTTGGGAATAAGTGCTCGACTTGTTCCCAAGGTGTTGGGTGACAGACATTTCTGCAAGCACAAAGCCTTGCCATGGCTGCGGGAGGACAGTATCATGCCGTGCCGTGCAATGCCATGCAATGCTGTGCAATGCCATGCAATGCTGTGCAATGCCATGCAATGCCATGCTGTGCAATGCAATGCCGTGCAATGCCATGCAATGCTGTGCAATGCCGTGCAATGCCATGCTGTGCAATGCAATGCCATGCAATGCCATGCGATGCCATGCAATGCTGTGCAATGCCATGCAATGCCATGCTGTGCAATGCAATGCCGTGCAATGCCATGCGATGCCATGCAATGCTGTGCAATGCCATGCAATGCCATGCTGTGCAATGCTGTGCTGTCCAATGCCTTACTGCGTAATGCTGTGCAATACCGTGCGATTCTGTGCTGTGCCATGAAACGTCCTGCAGTGCCATGCTCTGCCATGCAGTGCTGTGCCATGCAAAGCCATACCATGCAATACCATGCCATGCTGTGCTACGCCGTGCTGTGCAATGCTACGCAATGCTGTGTGCTGCCTGTGCTGGCACCACCCTTCATTGCTGTGTTTCGTTGCTGCTGGGGCGAGGCTGTGAGAGGGGCATTGAGCAATGCGTGCCCTGTGCCAGCTGCTCCATGGGCGATGCTGCTCTGCGTGGGGTTCCTGCGAGCTGCACCACGGGGGTTCTGCAGTGGGGATGGGGCACACTGCAGTGCTGGAGATACTCGGAGATCAACCGTGCCATGCAATTCTGCTCCAGCCCCAGCAAAGCTATAGGTAGGGCTGGCATGGGATATGAAGCTGAGCTTGGTGGTGCTGTGGCTTTGCATGCAGGCAGCAGCTGAAGAAGCTGCTCTTGGGGGAAACCCCTTTTGCTCTGTAAAATACTGCAGCAGATTCCTATTTATTTGGGGCAATGATAATGCATGGGAAAAAAGTATCGTGGGAGAGATGGCGGTGGCAGATTTGGGGGTCATGTCAAATGTTTGCCCCTTGTATGGAGCTCAGCCACATCCCTTTGCTCCATGTCTCTTTGCTCCGTCACTGCAAAGCCTGGCTGCCCAGACGCTAATGTGTGAAAACGGATGCAATCAGTGTCGGTGCGCTCCTCTCCCCAAATTAAACACCAGTACATATGTCTATATAGTGGTGTTTATTTAGCATAATAAAAGAAGGCAGATTTCACTTCATTACGCCTTAATCCATCCCACGTTTGGCTGGGGGGAAGGCTGGGCAGCGTGAGCCCTGCTCCGAGGCCAGCTGCTCCGCAGAGCACAGCAGCTTGTGCAGAGCCAGCACACAGCTGTGTGTCCGGCTGCCCGGAGCCCTGCTGGGGTCTGCAGGCTTGGGGATGCTCCCAGGGCTGAGCTGGCCCCCAGGGCTGGAGGAGCAGCACATGCTGGGGGTGGTTGCCGTGGGGCAGTCCCCTCTGCGTGTCCCTGCTGGGGTTTGGATGGCAGCATTGGGTGGTGCCCTGTTTGTCATCTGCTCATGAAGAAGGCAGGTGTGGGCCTGGGCAGGGCTGCAGCCAGCATAGTCAGAGGTGTGTCTGTGCCATGCATGGGGAAAAAGTGCACAACTGGCCCATATGTGGGGATAAAAGGCACATTTACCCCATGCACAAGGATAAAGGACACATCTGCCCCATGCATGGGAGTAAAGGAACATCTGTTCCATGAATGGGAGTAAAGAGCATGTCTGCTCCTTTCATGGGGATAAAGAGTGCATTTACCCCATGCATGGAGATAAAGGACATATATGATGCATATGCCTCATGCATAGGGATAAAGGACATATCTGCCTCTTGCACAGGGACAAGGGGCAAATTCACCCTATGCATAGGGATAAAGGACACACCTGTTCCACGCATGAGGAAGGAGAGCACATCTGCCCCGTGCACAGGATGGATATCTGGGCTCTACCCCTGTGCTGTGTGAGCCCTGGAAGAGGGCCAGGATGCCAGGACAGCCAGGATGACACCGTGCCTCAATGGACAGGACAGCCCATGGGACACACGAAGGCTCTCCATGCACACAGGGACTTCACTGCAACGCTGCAGGAGTGGCAGCCAGGACCCCCCCAAGGCTGCGCCGCAGAGGTGACACCGGCACAGCGCTTCGCTCCCTCCTTCCCACGCCTCTCCCTGTTGTTTTCCAGAGAGGAAATCTGCAACCTTGCTCTTTTTTTTTTTTTTTTTTTCCAATTTGCTGTTGTTCTGTGCATGTGCACAGCGCGGGGCCCAGCTGGAGGTGGTGGCGGCGGTGCCGGCGGGCGCCAGGTGCCCGTCACCGTGCGGACAATGGCGGCGGCACCCACAGCGCATTGTGTGTGGGAGGGGGAGATGGATGGAGGTCACATCCTGCCGCTCTTCCCATGCCCGGCACCAGGAAAAAGCTGTGCTTTGTAAATACAAAAATAAACAACAAACTCTTCCCCCCATTTACCACCTTCCCCACCATCCCCCAACAAACACAACAACAGCGCCGGTGGTATCGGAGCCACCTGCTCGGGGAAGTGATTTTTCATATAGGCAGGAAGCAAGGGGCTAATTAAATCCCAGGTCAAGAATATAAAGGGAGAAAGAAGTCGATGTCAAGAAGTTTATTGTCCCATTGTGCAGCCGGAGAGGTGTGTGCGGTGCCCGGTGATGTGGCAGCGGGTGCGGGTGGCACAGAGAGCTGGGTATGAGGGTGGGCTGAGAGGAGGAGGAAGAGGAGGGATGAAGGCAGCAGTGGGAATCCCCCTTTCCTTCTCGTGCCACAGTAGTGGGTTCATCCGTGTAGCCCTCACCGAGTGGGAGTGCATGGCAATGGGATCCCCAGTGTCCCCTTCTGCTGTGTGCAGAAAGTCAGCCTGGCCAGACCTACAAGAGTGTCTCAGCCTTCAGCGAGATCATATGAGGTTTCTGTTTCACAAGAAGGAGGATGGCATTTCCATTGTGCTCGCCGGGGAAGTGTTGCAATGTGCGGCCGCTTCCATTCTTTGTCTTCCTCCATGCAGAGGAGGAGTCTCAGCCTCATCCAGAGTGACCCATCACACCCTGTCCCCCCCTCAGCTGCATAATTCAACTCCATTGGACTCGGCAGTCCTCTGAGGTGGGCACGTGGCTGTGGTGTCCCTGTGTCCGTGTGGGGCTGTCCCCTCCACCCACCCCTGGCCATTGCCCGTGCCACCAGTGCTCTCCATCTCCATAAGAGCTTTGATTAACCCCAAATTGCTGCTATGAACCATGGCCAACTGGGGGACCCCAGTGGCTTTGGGAACGCAATGTGAAGGTGATGCCCAACAACTTCTGCCTCTGCTACAGACCCACCCTGAGCTGGCAGCCCTTAGAGCACCACACAAAATGTCATCTTTGGGAACTATGGACACATTTTCTATTCCTCAGCCATGCTCTATGTGCTGAATGTAAGTCAGTAACAGGGTATGATTATGAAAAATAACTTAGAAAGAGGCAAACAGCAGCTGGAGGGGCTGCGATGGAGTGCATACATTGGAAGAGCTGCTGTGCTGGCATCGAGTCCATCCTGCAGCCATCCTGGAGTCACCCAATGGCACCCATTGCCAGGTCCTCTCCCTGATGCCATCCATGGTGCCATGGGATGAGGACGGAGCCCCAGCCCCGGTGCTGGCCGTGGGCCTTGCTCCAGCTGGGCGCTGTTGTGTAAGGACTCCCGAGCCTCTGCGGCACAGAGATAAGCCCAAGAATTCACCGTCCGTTCCAAATATCCTGTCCGCTTCCGCCCGCCGTCCTCGCGGCCGCTCCAGCCCGTTTGTCTCATTTCCGCAGCCGCACGCTGGGGACAGCTTCCTGTTTTCCCCGTGGCCCCGGGGCGGACGGTGGGAGGAAGGGCAGGACAATGGCACAGGGATGGAGATGGGGACAGGGATGGGGATTGGGACTGGCACTGGGTACGCAGCACTGGGGCTGCGCTGAGGCTTTCCTTGGTGGCACGGAGAGCAGTGGCTGTGGCTGCAAGGGGAGAGGCTGGGGAGTGCAGAGCTGAGATTGCGGGTTGGCTTCTTTGCCTTTCCTTCTGTACACATCTATACAAATACGGATTAAGAATTTAGCTGTAAACCAACCTGAACTCTCCCCAGAGCTTGTTCTTCATACTGCAGTTGGCAACAGCATTGCCGCGGGGGCAAGGAGCCCCCCCCACATCCTGGGTACCCCCCCAGTGTGGCCATGCACAGGATGGGACAGCAGCTGGGTGTCACCACTCTGCTCAGCAAAACCCCCAGCCTGGGGACCCTGCCCTCCCCGCAGGCTTAAAGCCACCACAAAACACTTCTCGGGGTCCCACCAGGAAAACCACATGTTCCACTGCAGCCTGAATTCCCCCCAGCACAGCTCTGAAGGGCTGCATCCCTATGGGGGCTGAGATGCTCCCAGCGCCCACCCATGGGAATGACGTGGTTGGAGGGGGCTCTGCTCTCTTTGAGCATCATCTGCACTGGGGGGTTGGCTGCTGGGCGGCCCCGTCCCCTAGGCACTCGGTTTGGGTCTGCAGTGGGGTGGGGAGAAGGATTTTCCTGCATGTGTCCAGCCGGGTCCTGGCTCCGGAGCCAAGTGTGAGTGTTTACCCGCAGCCTTTCTCATCGCCTGCAGCATGGCAGCAGTTATTCAAAGGAGGGCGGAAGCGAGCGCAGCAACTGAAACAACAATGAAAAGGAAACGGAGTTTGAAAAATTCTCCGTTCATAAATCAGCTGAACTGCAGGTGATCCCCAGGCAGGAGCGAGCCAAGGAAAAGATGCTTCTGGGAGCGGTCCGTCCCTGCAATGCAGGGAGAGGGACAGCAGGACCCCACAGCTGCAGGTGGGATCGCCCTTCGGGCAGCCCCATGTTTCTGTCACCTCCCCCACCTTGTCCCCCTGCCTTTTTGGGGCCAGTGCATCACTCTGAAATGGAAAACTCATCGGAGTGCAAGTGAGCGTGGCATGGAGCTGGGAGATGCCAGGGTTAACAGGAGGAGACTGTGGGTTCCTGGTGGCCCCGGCTCCTCGCTGGGATCTCATAAAGGCCTTTTCCTCCTTCAGAATTGGAACCGCTGGTGTGGGATGTGCTCTGCAGTGCACTGGAACAGTCGGGACACAGCTCAGCCTGAACTGGGTCCACATCCTCAAAGCCTGGGGTCTCTCTTGTGGTCACCATGGGCTTTGTCACTGCTTTGCCAGCCCCTGTCTACACCTTATCCATTGCTTCTCCAGGCCTGGAGATTTCAACCATTCCCCAAAATCCTTTGTGAGATGTGACCCAACCTTGGGAAGGGCAAAAAGGGGCTGGAGTCTTTGGGACCAGCACACAGGGGTGGGCAGATGGCCCCAGGACGTGCATGGAGGCAGCAGGATGAGTCCTACATTGGAACGAATGGGATTTTTTCTGTATGGGAAGGAAGGACTCACTCATGTTCCCCACACTGGGATATGCAGACAGGATCGCTTGTCCGTGTCTGCCACTCTTGTCCCCTTTCCTTGATTCTCCTGTCATCTTGTCTTTCAGCAGAGCTAAAAAACTGGGAGACCACCATAAATAAATCCTGTGTCTTTAAGCAGTTTTGTACGGTACAAGAAAACGCACTCGTTGAATTACAGCTTTTTAATCAAATACATGTAACCATGTCACTTAAAGTGCTCGCGAAAAGCAAGAAAAAAAAAGAAACACAATTGGAAGAGCACGATATTAAAACCAGCTGCTTTTTTACCCCCACCACAGTTAATAGTTTTTGAATGTTCTGAATGAGAGAGAAAACAGAGCCAAGCTCCACTTTCATGTCCATCTTTCTGATCAGACCCCATCGGCGGAGGGGAGCGGGGCTGCCATGGCACAGCGGCTGGGCAGTGTGGGGCACATGGGATGGATGCCGTGTGTGCAGCCCCGCTCTCCTCCTCTGCATCTCCTTTCTGTGACCTATGAGTTCTTCTCCTGCAGCTGAAGTGATGCTGAGTTGAGGACGAGCCAGCAGAGATGCAAGCCTGTTTGCCAAAAAGCCCGACAGCGCTTGGGGTGGAACGGGGCAGCTCCCACTTTGCCATGCATGCCTGGGGACATCACCATGCTGTATCTCTCTCTGCCAGTTTTAACCCCAATCCATCTCCCGATGCTCTTTCTTTGCCATTTGGCGTTCTGGTGACGCAGCTCACCCCTGCGGGTACCAGTGTTCCTACAGAATCACTTCCTCTGAGTGTGTCAGTGCTGTCCCCATTCCCATCCCCCTGCCCCATTCGCTCGGGGCACACATGCCAGGACCACCACGACATCCACCCTGGCCCCGCTGGCCGCCGGCCCCCTGCACATCCTGCCAACCACCCCGAGCTGTGCCGTTCCCCCGTAACATGGACCAACGCTCATTAAGCGTGAGGCAGAGACCACCAAATATGTCAAAACACACTTAAAATTTATTGTTTCATACCATACGTTTGAGTCTCTTGAACGCTGGCCAGTGTTTCTCCCTCTCTGCGATGGGGCCTATCTGCTGTCACTGACGCTTCGTATATATGTATAGCCCCTTTTCTTTCTGCCCTCCCTCCTCCCCCTTTCCCCCCCTTCCTTCTTTCTTTAAATGAAAAATACAAACAATTGATGGAAAATGTACATTTGTTCCATATGGGACAGTCGGAGCGTGGAGGGGAGCCAGGAGAGTCATTTTTAGGCAGACTCCTCTCTCCAGCGGATGGCTGGACGGCTTCCCAGATCGGCCCCGCGCGGCCTGGCCTGACTCTCCTGATGAGCCTCAGACAGTCTGTGACGCTCCCGAGCCGGCGGGGGGACGTGATCCAGCTCCCCACTGGGACACCCCCAGTGAGCATGAGCAGGGAGAGGTCTCCACTGAGACCCCTGCAGCGGCCCGGAATGGCTGCATGGAAGGTGATGGGACGTCTTGATTGGTCGTGGGGGTTGGGGTTGGATAGTCTAGGTTGAGTTGGTAAAGTTGATGCATTGAGGGGGTTGTGTTGGGTTTGGTCGGTTGTGTTGGCTTAGGTAGGCTTGGTTGAGTTGGTAGAGTTAGATTGTGTTGGGTTGGGTTAAGCAAATACAGTGAGTTGGTTGGGTTGAGTTTGGTCTACCTTGGTTGTGTTGGGTTAGGTTAAGATAGATTGAGTTGGTGGAGTACGATTGAATTGTTTTGGGTTGGGTTGGGTTAGGTAGGTGTAGGCTGAGTTTTTTGCATTGGGAAAGTTTAGGAACCTAGAAACCAAGACAACTTTTTCTTCAGCTTGGTTGATGAAGGTTGTACTGGGAACATTTTAACACTTTCCTTGCTTTTCAGACTTATCCTTTGGTTAGCATTTAAAGCACATATTACAGTCACATTTCTCAATAGCTTGCCTCCAATCTGAAAAAAAAAGAAAAAAAACCATAAAAAACTGGAAACTTTTGGTTGTGTTGGTTATACTGGGTTAAGACAATTGAGTTGGGTTGACTAAATGTGGTTTGGGTTGGGCTGGATTGGGTTGGTTGAGCTGGATGTGCTCTGTTGGGTTATGTTGAGTTGGGTTTTGTTAGGCGACCTTCAGCTGTCAGGAAATGCTGTGTGAGCTGAGCAGTGGAGAGGTCTCAGTTCACAACTGACGTGAGTTTTACAGGGGAGGCATAGACTCTCAGTACAGCAGGTTTTCAGCAGCCAGGGCTGGGGTTTGGGGAAGGACAGCAGCAACCTCCCATGGCCCTGTGCTGCTGTGGCTCAGGGCAGTGTTGAGTGGGGCTGCGGAGGAAGCCGTGGCTTTCCTGTCCTGCGAGAAGTGTTGAGATTTTTAAACATTTCCTTTCCCAAACTGGGCTGCAAAACAGAAAGTCTGGGGCCGAGAAACTGAGACAACCTTTCCTTTGGCTTCACTGGAGAAGGTGGAGCTATGGACAATTTAAACCTTTCTTCACACT
Source organism: Chrysolophus pictus (assembly GCA_037305975.1). Taxonomy (NCBI): domain Eukaryota; kingdom Metazoa; phylum Chordata; class Aves; order Galliformes; family Phasianidae; genus Chrysolophus; species Chrysolophus pictus. The sequence goes on from CM074595.1 coordinate 4,639,145, forward strand.
TCAGCCTTTTCCCTCTGGTTAACCTTTAAAGCATATAATTGCAGTTACATTTCTAACTTGCCTCCCAATCTAAAAAATAGAAAAAGAACCTCTTTTTTTTTTTTTTCCCTTCTCTTTTTCTTTTTAATATTACATCCCGGCGCTCTTTTTTCTCGAGTCAGGAAATGTTTCAGAGCCATTTCCCACCATCAGGTTTGGTTTTGAGCCCCATCCCTGCAGCAGGGACAGGCAGCTCCCAGCCTCCACAGGGGGGGGACCCCTCTATTTCCAGGGTGCGGTGTGGAGCAGAAGGATGCGATTCCCCCTGCATGTCCCAGATGGGATGACTTCATCCAAACTGCTGTTCCCTCTGGTGTGCTCTGGCCAGGACAGCTCTGGCCGCCTGTGGGTCGCTGCCAGCTGCAGCCCCAGAGCTGCACACCGCCGGGACGGTCCGGCTGGCACATGCTGTTTTAATATGTGGGTGATGTCATCCAGTGCTCCATAATGCCATAAAAAAAGCAGGAGGGCTATAAACCTGACCAGTGAGCCTCCGGCAGAACACACAGGGTGTGCATGTGAGCATGCACAGATGCATGCACATGGATGCACTCACATGGATGCATGCACATGAATACATACACACAGATGCACACATGTGGATGCACACACATGGATACATACACACACGCATGCACATGGATACACACACAGATGCACACACATGGATGCACAAACACACATATGCACATAGATCCACACGCACAGAGGCGTACAAACAGACATGAATGCACACACATAGGTGCACATGGGTACACACAGGTGCATACACACACACGGGTGCACACATGTGCACACGAATGCACACACATGGGTGCACAAATGGACGTGGATGCTTACACACATGGTTGTGCAGATGCACATGGGTGCACACACACACATGCACACACTCAAGGACGTTCAAATGTGTGCACGTAAATGCACACATGCAGAAGCACGCAGAGACATGGATGCACACACACACGTGTACACAGGCATGTGCTCCCACAGTTGTACACATGTGGATGCACACACAGACTCTCATGCATGCATACACACAAAAATGAACACATGCATGCCACACTATTGCACACGCATGGATGCACAGGCACACACACAAATGCATGCACACAGCATGTGCACATGGGTGCACACAGCAGTGCACCTACACGACTGCACACATCCTTGCAGATGCACACATGCTGCTGTGTACACACACGTGTTTGCTCACAGGAATATTGGGATGCACTGCCCAGCCTGCACACGAGCTCACATAGTAACACCAGGATGGGAGGCATGGGGGAGCACAGGGTGGGTGTGCACGGCAGCACTTGCACAAGTGCTGTGGCAATTGGGGCCTGTGCACGTGGGCAGTGGTCCTGGTGGGTGCAGCCACACATACTGGGGGCCCATTGAGGTCCTGGCCCCACAGCCATCCCTGGGAAAGGCACAGGATGCGCCTGTCCGACTTGCAATATACCTGTCACATTATTTCTGCACATTGCTGCTGTAACGACCTGCTAAGAGCCCCTCGCTCCTCCTCCCCGGTCCGAACCCATCAGGCACGGAGCTTTGGAGAGATTAAGTCATAAAATCGGAAGGGGCTGCGTGGTAACAGCCCCAGCCTGAGCCATAACAGCGGTGAAATCATCCCCAAACTATTCCAGCAGAGTCCGTTTCCATTTCCAGGCAGCACCTGACTGCTCCCCCCGAAATAAATCGCCCCAGCACAGCCGAATGGGGCCGCAAAGGAGAGGATGGGGGGAATCCACATGTGTGCATGGAGCAGGATGCACCCATGGGAAGACAAGGAGCAATGGGGCCGAGCCCCCCCTGGCACTACATGGCTGCCCCCACTGTGCTCCCAACCCTCAGCCCTGTGTGGTACCAGGCAAATTACACTTTGTTATTCATACAAAGGGCTGCGTGCAGAAGCTTTGCTGTGAACCACACAGCAAGATCTGGCTGGGCTCCGGCTGTTCAGGAACAGGTCTGCCTGCTGCAAAGCACTCCTGCACCGCTACGTGATTTTGCAGCGCTGCAGTGGAGGCTGCAGCACATTGCATCTCTGGGGCTGCACGCTGTCAGTCCTAGTGGGCTGCTGCAGGGCAGCCAGCAACGAGCAGGGCTTGCTTTGTGCAAAGGAGAGGAGACCCCAAGGGTGCAGCCCAGCGTGCATTTGATCCTTCTGCGAGGGACGTGCTTGTTCCCTGCTTCCTTGCTGCTTCCTTGTCCCCCTGTCTGCAGGAGCATGGAGATGGGGCTGACCTCAAAACGAGGGGTGCTGGCTCCAACCTGCCGTGGGTGCTGTTCAGTGAGGCTGGGTGCAACCTGTGGCTGTGTAAGGAAGGGGTTTGCGTGCTGGAGCCTCTATACCTGAGCTGTGTGCCAGTGGGCTGGTGCTAGGTAAGGATGGGGGTAAGGAGATAACCACTGGTCCCCCTGCAATGCCCTGCTTGCTCCCCTAGCTGGCACCCAGCCCTGCTGCAGCATCCTTGGTCAGACTGAGGAGACCCCATTCCATCCCTCACCTCACGGCAATATTCGCAATGATGCTTTGGGGAACGTCCCACCTATGCCCAGCCTTGGGAACCCCTAAAACACATTGGATTCTATTTGAAATCCAAGCAACAGCAACCATAAAGCACCCGGAGCTCAAAGCAACCCGAGGGCAGATGGGTGCGGGATGGCGGAGTGACGCTTTGCAATGGCAGGAAATGAGCACACACTCACAAGGGTGTGGGGGGGGGCCGAGGGGGGGGGATGGTACCTGGAAGATGAGGGCTGGAAAATCAGTCAGGGCTTGCTGTTTTTCCTTGGCTCCTTCCTCCTGGGCTGCTGCGGGATGGAGCCTATAGAAGGCTGCTTCCTTTCATAGTCATCGGTGGCGGCACAGGATGCTTCTCATTTCGGGTGTTGTTTGTTTGTTTCAGCCCCGGTTCTGGCACACGTCGCCCGCCAGCCCTCCCGTGTAGGTAATGATGTCATTTTTCCATGTATTCCCCCTTTTTGCAGACTGTATATGGAAACACGCCGAGGTTCGTTGCTGGCGTTTAATGGGAACGCATCGGCGGCCCCAAACGGGGTCGTTTTATTAGCACTTTGCTCAAAAAAAAAGTGAGTCAGGATTGAGTCCTGTTAACACTAATGTGAATTTAATTTAGGAGAAGCTCGAAAATTAATGTCATTTGTTAAATATCCATTTCCCCTAAAAGGCAATTCTCTGCCAACAACAACAACAAAAAACTCTTCTTCTATTCATTTTCTTTTTTTTTTTTTTTTCTTTTTTTTTTAATAGCCTTTTTTGGCTATATCGGCCTGGTTTAAATCACTCATCATTCAAGGAACGGATACCACCAGCGTTTTATGCAACACTGCTCTGCAAACGGATGCGTTGCAAACACTGAGTGCTGCAAATACGGGGGGAGCAATGGGGGATGAATGGGGCTGGGGGTGCCCAGCGGGGAGTGAGGGAATGCAGAGGTGGTTGGGCAGGGCTGGGGGGCTCTGAGCTGTGGGGATGCTCTGAGCTGAGGGGGTGCTCCAAGCTATGGGATGCTCCAAACTATAGGAATATTCCAGGCTATGGGATGCTCCAACATATGGATGTTCCAACCTATGGATACTCCAAGCTATGAATGCTCCAAGCTATGGATGTTCTAAGCTATGGGGATGCTCTAAGCTATGGGGATGCTCCAAGCTACCTGGGTGCTCCAAGCTATGGGAATACTCCAAGCTACAAGGATATCCAAGCTACAGGGATGCTCCAAGCTATGGGGATACTCCAAGCAATGGAGATATTCAAGCTATAGGGATGCTCCAAGACATGGGAATGCTCCAAGCTATGGGGATACTCCAACCTATGGAGATATCCAAGCTATAGGGATGCTCCAAGACATGGGAATGCCCCAAGCTACGGGGATACTCCAAGCAATGGAGATATCCAAGCTATAGGGACGCTCCAAGACATGGGAACGCTCCAAGTTATGGAGATACTCCACACTATAGGAATGCTCCTATGGGGACGCGGTAAGAAAGGGCATCGAACATCCCGAGTGGAGCGATGTGATTTTTGAGGCATTCCATAGGAACAAAGCTGTGAGCACACGGTGACCCCCCCCCCACCAGCTTCGCAGCACAATGACCACACGAAGGCACGTTTTAGGAGGAGGATATCGCATGTTTTATTACAGGAACAGCTGCTGCTCCACGGGCGGCCGCGAGCCCCCAGCACCGGGCAGCCCCAGCCCCATGTGCCAGGTTCATCATCAGCGCCGGCAGCAATCTGGAACTGGTTGGGCCGACATGGATTTGCGGAAAAAATGTGTTCACACAACAAGAGCACAAGATGGGAGCAATTAGATGAAGATGTTTTAATAATTAACCAGTATCAAACAGTTTGCTCGCCGTACAGTTCTAGACAATAAAAGTGTTAGCAGTCGTATTTTTCCTTTGTACAAAATTCCAGTCGATTGTTCCACAATATTTACACGGTAACTCCCTTTTTCACAAAATATCTCCTTTTTCCCCCTTTTTTTTTCTTCTTTTTTTCTTTTTTTTAAATCCAGCTTTGCTACATAAATGCTTTAGATCTCATGGATATCCCTTGATTTCTTTTTTAAAAAGTCTAATAGTAAAAAACAAAAACAACAAACCACCAAAACAACAACAACAACAAAATGAAAAGACATTAAATACCATTTTATATATATAAAAATGCTTAGTAAAAATATAGTTTTGTTGCCCAATTAAAATATATTGCTGAGAATACAGTAAAAACTGTCCTAAAGACCACCACGACCGGGCACCACGAGTCTTCAACAGCCCCCAAAAAAGGGTTCCCGAGGGCCCCCAGTGCGCGAGTTCCTAGGGCTGGGTGCTGGGCAATGGGTGATGGTGTTGGTGCTGGGTTGGCTCAGGCAGGATTCACTGCAATTGCCTAAAAAATGCCCCCGAGAGGATGGAGCGATGGGAGCTGCAGCGGGCAGGCGGGCTAGCGCGTGGTTAACCTCTGGCTTTGGGAAGGCGTCTATGTGTTATATAGTGATACGGTATATCGGTGAGTTCAGCATGGTTGGGTTGTGTTTTTTTAGGTTTTTTTTTTCTTTTTTTTTTTTTTTTTTAAGAAAGAAAGCGATGCATTTAATGAGATACTCTACATATTACGGAGCTCGCGGTTAGAGGAGGATGGCTGCTCTTGGCTTGTTGCGTTGGGTGCACGCGCCAGCCTAGCCGGTGATGCATGGGCTGTAGTAGACGGCGCTGCTGGCGTCGGACAGGGCGGATATCAAGCTGCTCTCCTCGCAGGAGATGCTCCTAGGAGTCACTTTGGACAGGGAGACATGATAAGGCAGTCCCGAGGCTTCGGGACGAGTCCTGCTCATGTTCAAATATTGGTCAAACTCATTGCGGTCAACGTCCGTCCAAAGGTCGGTTTGGTTCAAGTGATCCACGCTCTCCATGTGGTGGGCTTCGGGTGGGGGTGAGAGCTGGCCCAGGTGGGCGGAAAGCCCGCTCTGAGTCCCCGAGCACATCTGGTTGTAGTAGAGGCCGGAGGGGTGGGGAGTCCTCATGGCATCGGCCAAGTGTGCAGGGGGCTGCGCGTAGGGCACGGCCACGTCCCGGCCCAGGCACTTCTCCTGGGGAAACTCCATCTGGGGGTGGTGGTGGTGGTACCCGCGGAAGGGCATCATGCCGCAGTCCTCCTGCATGTGAGGGGGGAAAAACGCCGGCTCGGTCTGTTCCAAGACATCCAAGGGAGACATCTCGGGAGTTGGCAAGCCGTAGTTTTCAATATCCGACCCCATGGAGTGGAGTTCTCTGAAGTGGTTGAGTGGGGGAGGCTGGGGGTGGCCCGGCTGGCTGCCGCCGTGGTGACTCATGCTGAAGTTGTCACTGCAAGGCTGGGAAAGGTTATGCAGGAGGATATTGGGTTCCATCCTCTTGATTTTCTTGGCTTGCTTCTTCCTCCTCGGGCGGTACTTGTAGTTGGGGTGATCCTGGAGGTGCTGGATTCGCAGCCGCTCGGCCTCTTCCACGAAGGGACGCTTGTCACTGGCGCTCAGGGCTTTCCACGATTGGCCTGCAAGGGGACAGGGAGCTCAGTGACATTGGCCTGGCCTCAGGACACCCACAGAGGGGTACACTGAGCGGGCTCAATGCCCAGCCTCGGCCCTGGTGCTGGACAGGGAATGGGGTCCCAAGCAGGGCTGTCTCCATGTCCCAGCTGCAGACATGATGCTGCAAAGCCCTGGGAAGAGGGGAGACTGGCTTCAGGATGCCCAATCCCCTGCATCCCGCACCCACAGCCCGAACTGCCCGTCCCCCAGCCGCACCCACAGCCCCATCTCCTGAGCTCCCCATCCCCGCATCCCACAGTTCTGTGTCTCTGCATCCTGCTGCCCTGTCTGGCCATATCCTGCTTCCCGTAGTCCCGCATCCTGCAGCTCTGGCAACCCATATCCTGCTTCCCGTGTTCCCACATCCCGCATCCTACAGCCGTGCGTCCCGCATCCTGCAGCCCTGTGTTCCCGTATCCTGCATCTCCACAGCTGTGCACTCCCACAGCTCACAGCCCTGTACTTCTGCACCCCACAGCCCTGTTTCCCTGCCTCTTGTGTGCATGCAGCTCTCTAACCCCACATCCCAGAGTCCCACATTCTGTGGGACCCTAAAGCCGCTAATCCCACAGCCCTACACCCAGCATGCTTTGGTCCCATGTCCCTGCAGTTTGCATCCCACAGACCTGTAACCTCACTGCCCTATCCCGCAGCCGTGCATCCCGCAGCACCTTGCCCCTGTAACCATCTTCCGCAGCCCCATATCTTTGCAATCTGCATCCCACAACCCTGTACCCTTCCAGCCCGTCCTCCATAGCCCCCTATCCTCAAACTCTATGTCCTCCTATCCTTGCAGCCTGCATTCCACAGCCTCTACCCTTACAACCTACATCCCAGCACCCCGAATCCCTGCAGCCTGCATCCTCAGCCCTACATTCCTGCACACTGCTGCCCTATAATCCTGCTACCCAATCGTCCAACTGCAAGATCTGCATTATTGTATCAACAGCCCGTCACTCTCACAGTCCACTTCCCCAGCCCTGCACCCCTGTATCCCCAGCCCAATGCCTGAGTATCCCATATCTCAATGCCCAAAACCCTTGCAGAAGAGATCCTCAGCCCTGTATCCCCACAACCCACATTTCTAGCCACATTTGTGCATTCTGCTTCCATGTGGACCTACAGCATGCACCCTTATTCTTCTAACCCTGCATCCCGAACTCCCCCCCCACACAGACCCTATTCCCAGCCCTATATCCCTGCATCCCGCAGCCCTATACTCTTCCAATCGACATTCTCACACCTGTACTCCAGCAACCTGCATCCCCAGCCCTACATCTGTGCATCCCACTGCCCTGTATCCTATAACCCAGTTCCCCATACGTCTGCAGCCCAAATCCTTAGGTTTGAGCCCCAGTAATTCACATCCCCAACCCCATATCTGAGCATACCTCTTTCCTGTACGTCTGTAGCTCACATCCCCAGCCCCATATCCCTACATCCCAATCCCTGTATCCTTACATCCCCATCCCCGTACTCTTACATCTCCTGGCTCTGCATCCTTACATGCCCAGCACCACAACACTACCCCTCCAGCCCCGTACCCTCACAACCCCCAGTATCCTTGCACCTCCCAGCCCAGTACCTTTACAATCCTCCAGCTCTGTTCCCCAGCCCAGTACTCTTAAATCCCGCAGCCTCATATCCCTACATCCCCATCCCTATACCCTTACATATCCTGTCCCCATAACCTTACACCCCCCAGCCCCATACCTTTGCAACAGTAACCCTGTAACCTTACATCCCCCAGACCCGTACCCATACACTCCCCACCCGCAGCCTCAAGTCCTTCAGTTCCCAGCCCCGTATCCCACATCCCCAACCCCTCACTTTACATTCCCCATCTCCCCCTCCTCCCAGCCCCCAGCCCCGTACTCCCGTACCGCACCCCACTCACCCAGCATCTTGCTGAGCACGGCGTTGTGCAGGTCGGGGTTTTGCTGCGCCAGCCGTTTGCGCTCATCCTTCGCCCAAACCATGAAGGCGTTCATGGGGCGGCGGATGCGGGAATCCTCCCCGGCCTTCCCCTCGGCTCGGCCCGCCGGGGGGCTGTATCCATAGCCCGGCTCGGGGCTGGGCGTGCGGCTGGGGGCCGCGCCGGGGGCCGCCCCGGGGGCCGCGGGGCCGAAGGCGAAGCCGGGCTCGGGGCTGGGCGTGCGGCTGGAGGGGGAGGCGGCTCCCGGGGGCCGAGGGAAGGCGAGCCCGGGCTCAGCGGCCGGCACGGCGCCGGTGACCCATGAACAGTCGCCCCGGGGTTGCGATATCTCCTCTCGGCAGTAGTTTGACTCAGATATATTCATTCCAGCTGGACAGCACTTTGTGTCCGACCCGAGCGGGTGCCGGAGAGAGAACCGAGTCCCGCGCGTCCCGCCGCCTCCTGCAGCCGCCGAGCACCTCCGCTCGCTTCTTCGCCCGCGTTCGGGTGGTTTCGGGGGGATTTGGGGTCGCCTTGGGTTGTTTTGGTTTCTTTCCTCTGCTTTTTTTTTTTTTCCCTGTTTTTCCCCCCCCCAAAAAAAAAACTTTTTGGGATGATGTTGGGCTGGAAGGGGCAAAATATAGCCGGGGTGGACCAATCAGCGGGCGGATGGGAGGAGGAGGAGGAGGAGAGACGGGGCGTCCCCAGGAAGAGCCGCCCGGGAGGGCCGGGTGGGAGCGCTGTGGATGTGCGGCCCCATTCCCTTCCTCCCGACGAGGAGCGCGATTCGTTTCTGTTCTCCGTTCTTTCCCTTCTTATTTTTTCTTGCTTCCTTTTATTTTTTTCATCAAGCCCCGTCTTTGGCTGCTTGGGATCTGCCCGTGCAGAGGGGAAGCGTTTGGATTCGCTGTGTGTTGGCAGGGCACAAGGGATGCTCGGCACTCCGAGGTTATTTTCCTTACAAGCCATTCTATGTGTGTGTTTTGGCCATGGTCACCATTCTGGGGTCAGGAGCAGCCGTGGGGTGAAGGCAGGGCCGAGTCCTCTCCCCCAGCATCATTCTGGTGGATTTTATTTGTGCCAGTTGAGAAATCTCTCCTTGTCTTCCCATTCCCGTGAAAAGCAACACATCCCCATCCTGCCTGCCCAGGCACTTTGGAGGAATGCTGGGTTCAGCGGTGGGATGATGGCAGCCCAGACCTGCCCAGATCTATGGCACGCTGTTGTTTGGTGGCAGCATCCCATCCCTATGCCAGCTCACAGCTCAAAGCCCTCCTGCCACCCGACAGAGATCTGCCATAGCGGCGAACGCGCACCAGGCGACATGCCAAGCATTGGGCGATGTGGTCTGATGCCTCTTCCTGCTCTTGGCATGGGGCAGCTGGCAGGCAGCGAGATGTTCCCCCTGACACCCCAAGGCCATGGGCTTCATGCACAGCTCAGCCCTGGGCAATGGCCCCAAACCCCTCTGGCTGCGGAGATGCCCAAAGCTGAAATCTGAAACCTGGGCGCAGGAAGAGTTGGGGCACCGTGTTGTGCAACAGCCCGGCTCCCTCCCAGCCTCCCTGCAGCCGTGGGGTGTTGCATGCCATGGTTTGTGTGTGTCTGGAAGTGATTTGAAAAAAGCCGATCTGCAGTTAACCCTAAACAAAGCAAAGGCCATAAAAAAAAAAATATATATATATATGTATTATAAAATCTTGTCTCGTTTATTCCTCCATCGCTAGCAGAGCGACAGAGGTTTCACGATAGATATCCTTCACATTCCTGCAGCTTCTTCTTAATATTTCACAAGAGCTCATCAGCACTGGAGTACAGGAGAGCCCGTATGGCTGCAAGGAGCCCCTCTGTGTCATTCCCATCCCACCGGGGCCGTGCAGCATCACTGTGCGCCAGGAGCAGCAGGAGCAGCCCGCTGCTGCCGAGCTCTGAGATTTGCTCTTTGCTCTTCACTCCTTCCCACGGCTGCTTGTGGGGTGAATGGCAGGATGCTTACGGGGGTGTCCCATGGCATTCCCTGCTGTCACCTCTGGATTCTTCTCCCAGGCTTTGGCAGAGCACACAGTGCTGTCCCCAGGAGCCCCCACCCTGCAGCACAGCAGCACCCTGGGGCTGGACCAAAGGCTCTTCCTGAGCATTGCCCATAAAGGGTTTGGAATGGGGCAGCACACAGCAGGGGTCCATGCGGTGCTGCATTTTGGGACCCTGGCACAGGAAAACCATGCAGTGCCTATGGAGCAGAGCCGTGTGCTTCATCCCAGTGGGCAAACATCAGTGCTCCATCCCGGGATGAGACCCCAGCACAACCCACACAGGGGACAAAGCACCCATCCTGACTCAGCATCCCCATTGTGGAGGCACGCAGCCCCTCGACACTTCCTTTCCTTTCTCCGGGGGGCTCCTCATCCACCCTTGGCGTCAGACAAGCTGGACCCCACCCTGGTGCAAAAACTCAGAATTTCTTTTTTTTTTTTCCCCTTTAATTTCCTTTACCATTTTCCCCATTTTTTAGGACGGCAGCTCGCAGCCCCCACCCCGACCCCCCTTTTCCCTTCGCCGCGTCCCGCGCCGCGCAGCCCCAGCACCACACCTCGCAGAGGAAGCGCGGCGGGGCCGGCAGCCTCCGCTCCCCCCCCCCTCCTCTCCCCTCCCCACCACCACCACCGCCACCAGCACAAAGGCATTTTCCCTCCCCGCCCCCCGCCGCCCGCTGCTGTCTGTTCCTCCACACCGGGCTCCCAGCCACCTAAAAATAGACATGGCACCACCTGGGCCATCCGTGGGTCTCAGCAGTACCCGGGGTACTGTGAGCAGATAGGGATGAGTGGTGCTGGATGAGCCCTGCATTATTTCTGCTGCTGGGTGGGCTGTGGCTGTGCACTGGTGTGCCTGTACTGTGCAAGCAAATGCAAAGGATTTGCCCCCCAGATTTGCACTGGGGCTGGGGAGCTGGGTGCAGGGAGGGCCTCCGGTGCAGCCGTAACAAAGTGCTGAACCAAGAGCAGCAAATTCTCCTTTTGTGGAACACACGGGGAGAGATTCTCAGGGCAGCAGTGGGGCTGTCCCAGGGTTTGGGTACCACGGGCAGTCTGCAAATCCTGCTGCTAATTAGTTCATTACTATGCAGTTACCATTGTGGGGTTGGCAATGTGGGGTGCCCCTATGAGTTTAGCTGCATGCACTGGGTCACTGCGCAGTGAGATATTTGTTATCCATTGTGGCTGATGGCCATCTCTTGGTGCCAGGAGAGCTAAGGCATGCAGCACATGGAGCTGTAACACTGTGGGGCTGCAGTGACACTGTCTGGGCAGGGAAACATAAATCATAGCATCATGGAGTCACAGAATCATAGACTCGTGGAATCATAGAATCATGGAATCATATGAATCATAGAATCATAGATCAGAGAATGAGACAATGGTAGGATGGGGTGGATTGGGTTGGACTGGGTTGGAACGGACCCTGGGACAGAACCATCCATCTCCAGCCCCCTGCCCTGGGCAGAAGGTGCCCATCGCTGGGGACACCACACAGGCAGGGCTGCTTTGTGTCACCCCCAGCACCCCATGAGCTGCCCCACACTGGCAGTCCCATCTACTCCCCCAGGGCCACAGCCGGGCTGGAACAAAGGCTTTCCAAAGAAAGGCACTTCCTGCAGAGCAAAGGCCGGGCTGCGTGAGAGCCCTGGCGGGACGCTGAAGTCATCTGCTGGGAAATGTTTCAGGTTTCAGTGGAGACTCCCTTTCTCGAGGGCCTGGCTTCCTTGCAGACAAATGCTCACGAGGGTCACAAAGGACCCAGCTGAGCTCCCAACCCTGCAGCACCACTGTACATCCTGACACTGGTGTAGCTGCAGGGTGATGTGTCCCCATGCCCATGGCTGGTACCAAGAAACCCTACACAAGTTTCCAGGGTGAAGGGCCAGGCTCCTTCCTACCCCAAGCAATGGGAGGTGGATGGGGGAAATGACAGCATGGTCATCCCCCCGGGTATCTCCTATGGAGAGTGCCCAGCTACCATTTTGCCCTGCTGTTTTCTGCTCATTTGCTATATTTCTTCACTTCTGGTCCAGTCTGAACAGGTAAAGAGCACGGATGATTTAGAGGCAATCTCCAGGACCAGGTACCCTCTGCTGTCCCTGCCATCACCCAAGCCATCAGATGGACAATTTTCCACCAGTGATGGAATGAAGGTGTGAGAACGGAATAGACTCAGCCAGGCTGGGGCTTTCCTCCTGCTTCTTCACTCTTTGTCCTGGAGCAGCTCATCCCCATCGCCACCATCTTAATGTGGCTCCAGGCTTTGAGGGATGATGCTGGACAGGACCCTGAGCTCACATGTCTCAGTGGCAGGTGGCAGCAGATCAGCAGCACGTGGGCCAGCCCTGGGGATGTGCCCATGCAAGAGGATCCCATGGAGTGCACGGGGTAGGAGGTGGTGTTGAGGGGCACAGACCCTCACCTCTATAGGGGCAGAGCCCTCATGCTGCTTCTGCTTCCCTGCAGCTGATTGTGGTGGATGCTGCTGTGCTTGGTTCTCATCACAGAGAGAGTCCTGCTGTTAGGAAGGAAAGTCTTACACTTCCACCAACTATTCCAAGCCCCCCATAAACACATTTTTGGTTCAGCATTAATGAATTACCTCAATGTGAAGCTGCTCATGCCAAATACATGAATATAGAGTGCAGAAAAGCCGCCGAGAAGCACATTTGGCTGCCGTTCAGCCGCTTCGATTGGCACCATTTATTTTCTCTATTATAGCAAGCAAACGTGCTCTGCCTGTGGCACTGCATCCTCCCAGGAACAGGCAGCAGGCTGGCAGTTCTGCTTTGCACCACCTGGGCACTCATGGTGGCAGAAAATATCACGTGCTGTATAGCTCCATAGGAGCTGCATCCAACAACCTGGATCCTGTCTGCTCCGGACATGCTCTTGAGTGCCAGAGGAAACAAATGGAGCAGTGTCATTAGGCATTAGGTTGGGTTTGGCCAGGAGAAGTGCAGCCCCTCTTTAGAGAAACTCTTTGGAGCTCTGCTCTGTGGGCTCCAGGTCTGCTCACTGCATGTTTGCACATCTCCCTTTGAGCATCACTGAAATGAAAGCATCATCTGAGAGCATCATGGATAAATGTATCCATGCTGCATCACGGGTGCAGTTCCACTTTCAGTGTAGGAAAGGAGAGACACTGAGCAAGGAAGAGTGATCACAACTCCACCTCTCTGCATCCCAGCCCTCAGCAGCTGCTCAGCAAGGGCTGCCTCTCTGCTCCTACAGCCTGACAGGCAGCGGGGTGCAGGCAATGGGACATTCCCCTCCAGCACAGCGGCTGCAGCAGTGCAGGATGCCTGCATCTGGGAAAGCTTTGCTGCTCTCCAGAGCTGCTGCAGCTCCCAGTGTGGCTGAGCTCAGCACAGGCATTACCTCACCTCCCGGCACAGATGGAGCTGGCTGCAGCTCTGCTCCCCACGTCTGCAGCCCCTGGTCTGAGTGTATTCCACTTGGGTTCTCCATGCACTGGCTCAGGTGGGGCAGACATGGCTGCAGCCCTGTGCCTCAGTTTCCCCAGGTGTTCTCTGCTCTGGGTGACTCAATCCCCCTGGAAATGGCATGATAGACCAGGTCAGGGCTGACACACTGCTTCTGTTTTGAGAAAGAATAACACTAACAGTAATGACAACAATATTAATAGAGAGAAGGGGCTGAAAGCTTTTGCTCTCTGCAGCCTTGGGGGAGAGGAACTTTTCAATACCTCATTGGAGACGCTGGGGAAATTAGAGCATGCGAATATGCTGCACTGGCAGCTCTAAAAGACAAGACTGATAAAGGTCACCCTATCTTTACATTTCTCCTCCAGGACTCCTCTTCTGCCCATTCCCAGGCTGCCCACCCCAAGCACCTCCGGCCCCATCACCTCGTCCCCATCTGAAGTATAGGGGACAGCTCAGCACGTGGCCACACTGGGGCCACCTCCATGGCATGCTTGAGCCAGAGAAATAAGGTTAAAGGCTCTTATCTGATGGAGCCTGAGCCTTGCCAAAGCCCTGTTGCTATCAGCTCAGGACACATGTGCTATTGGCAAAGCTTCGGGGACACAATAATACAAACAGTTTTCATTGTCGAGTCAACAATGATGGGAGAAGGAGCCCTGTGCTATTACCGGTATAAAAGGCACTGTAGGAAAGCTCAGGACGGGAGGATGCAGTCAGGATCAACAGCAGGGCTGAGCAGATTATGCAGTTATATTTTTATTCAGGGAGGAGAAATCTTCCATCCCGAGTGGGCTGGAGCCAGAAGGATGGAGCCGGGGGGGTCAGGCTGTGAGGAAAAACCCTCTGAGCAGCGCTGGCAGCAGCTGCAGTGAAGTGCTGAGCACAGCAGCACCTTTGGACAAGGGCAAGAGGCAGCTCTGTGGGATGTACTCTGCTGGCTGGGGACAGGGACACACTGCCCAGGGGAAAGCATGGGGCTGGGATGCAGGGGGTGCAGGGGTGGGGGCACAGTGCCAGACATAGGCTGGGGGCTGCATTCTTGTTCTCAGCTTCATGTCCCCTCCTTCTCCAACCCATGTCCTGTGCCAATACGAGGCAAGGGATGCTGTTGCCTTTGCACCACCATCCAAAAGCTGTATAAAAAATATAAGCAGTCTGGTTGGGGGTCTAGCTCAGGGAGAAACTCCAGCCCTGTTGCTGCTGTGCCAGGTATTGTCCCATGGGGAAGCCTTGAGATGCCAAGAATGGGTATGGCTAGGAAACCCCTATGGGGAAAGAAGCCATTCCCAAGCTCTTGCTGATGCTGGGGGAACGTTTGGTTTGGGGCCCATGGCAATGGATCCATCCCTGTCTTCAGGGTGTTGCAGCCCCTGAAGATGCTTTGGGAGCTGCTTTTGGCAGGATCTGGCTGGAAGTGGTTTGGAAATGCTCTCTGCAGGTGCCCCACCTGTTTGGGGATGAAGTGAAGAGGGGCTTTACCATGAAGAAACTCAGCACGAGGGCACGAGCCCTTTGGTTGTCCCTCTCTGGCTGTTATACGTGATGCCAAATGGGTGACGGTCCCCACCAGGACTTGTCCTCAGATGCAGACTGGGGTGTTGGCTTGGTCCCCACTTCCCATCTGTCCTACGGCACAGCACATGCTTGGAGGTGGATGGGGAGCTGACGGGAGCATCGTACTGGCCGTGTTTATGCTGATGCAGAAGATCACACCTCATGCCACGATGATGGGGGGACAGCAGTCTGAGGGGGCTGGAAGCAGGGCGGGAGGTCAGGAGCTTATCGCTGCCATCAGGACCCTAGTGGGGCCGGGGCCGCCGTTCCCACCAGGAGCAATGATGTCAGGCAGCAGCCGCGCCGGGAGCAGGAAGCTGGATGCAGCCAGCGAGTCTGTCCTGCTGGCCTTCCTCGTGTGCTCCAGCAAACAATGCGCCCGCGGTGGGGACCGTGCCAGCAGCGTGGTGCTGGATGCTGGTCCCCATCGGTGTGGGGCTGTGGGATGGGGGTGGTGTCCTGCTTTCTGCACAGGGGTCTGCAAGAGGAGGTGGGGAGGAACATACATTGTGTGCCAGGGCTGCGGTTGGCATTGCTGTGGTTCTGGGGCTGCTGCAGTGAGGCAGTGGGCACGTCTGACCCCAGCTAGGCACATGCACAGGGAAGAAAGGCCAGCAAGCCCTCCAAAGGTTTGTGAGACCCCTAGAAAAGCCTTGGGAGAAAGGATGGGCATACAAGATGCTGGCTGGCCCCAGTTCAGCTAAGGTGGGGTGAACACTCACTGGTAGCACCCTGGTTGTTGAATAGAGGGGCAGTGGTGACTTAAACATGCAGAGGAAAAGAATGAGCTATGCTGTGAGATGCAGCTGGAAGCTGAAGACCCGCTATGGGATGGGAACCATAGCATGTAAGCCTCATCTCTGCCCTCATTCTCAGGCTGAGTTTTGCCCCAACAACCCTGTCAGCATCCCCCATGCACCCATGCTTAGGTCAGGGTGAGGGCAGTGAGCGAGCACTCCTGGAAGGGTGATGGGGCTGGGCACTGTGCCCACTGGGAGAGGGACTTCCTGAGCACAGCAGCTGAAGGATGGCCCCAAGGGCTGCAGCTCGCCTCCACCCCGCACAGCACACCCATGTTATCGCTGTAAGCAGTGTGAGGTTCCCCCCCTTGGTCTGCGTTTGCCAGTGGCTGGCAGCGATGCTTGCCCTGGTGCCGACAGGCTGGCTGGCATGTTTTCCCCTGGGGAGGCTTTAGCAGGAGGCTGTACATTTCTGGGAATTGTGTCGGGCAGGGAAGGAGGTTATTGTTCGAGCTGCAAG
The DNA here is from genome assembly GCA_037305975.1 of Chrysolophus pictus. Lineage (NCBI taxonomy): Eukaryota > Metazoa > Chordata > Aves > Galliformes > Phasianidae > Chrysolophus > Chrysolophus pictus. The sequence continues at coordinate 4,655,499 of CM074595.1, forward strand.
TGTGCGGCGTGCAGATGAGATCAGGGCTCGCTGCTCGGTGGTGGGACAGCCATGCTGCTGGCCCCGCTGATGGGGAGATAAGCAGGGGATGGGCTTTATCGGCGGTGCCATCACTGAAATGAGAGAGGGATGTGGTGAGACCCTGGCGACCCAGCTCCACTCGGCATCATGGTGCACCTGGCATGAGGCAGGAGTGAGTCAGGGTGGTGTCAAGACAAGGAGGATGCTGCCTTCACCCAAGGGCTCTCCAGCACTCTGGCGTGCCATGTTCCCAGGAATCCAGCCCCAGGAATCCAGTTCCATCCCCAACCTGATTGCTTTCAGATCACTGTAAAGGGACCTGCTGTGCACAACAAGATGCAGATGTGCCAAAGCAGCTTTTGCTCTAACCATGGGTGAAGGAGGCCAAGATTGCACTTTTGCCAGCACTGCACCTCTGCCAGGACTGCACTTCTGCCTCATGGCCATGGTGCTCACTGGTGGGAGGGTTTTGTGCAGCCCTGCACAGACACTGTACTTCTGTCCTCATGGTGCTGGGGATGGAGGGAACACTGCAGTCCCCAGCCCATGGCTGGAGCTCTGAGGATGTCATGCTTTGGAAGGGCAGCTCAGGAAAGGAGATTTCTGAGATATTTCTGACATATCACTCTGCTGCCCCAGACCTCAGTGCTGAGCCTCTCCTCGACCAAGATGTCCCCCTCCCTTCTTCCAGCTTTTCCTTGCCCCCAGCCCTTCGATGGTCTCACTCCCAGCCCTGTGCTTACCCTGGAGAGCACACAGGTCCCATTTATCCCAAACTCTGGGACACAACAGCAGACCCCTGTTTACATAATCACTGCAAAGAAGGGACTTAGGGGTCAAAACTTTTTTGCAATCCTTTACTACAAGCGAGCTGAGGGATGCCAACCTTAACCCACCAGCTCGGTGCTGAGAAGTTCAACCATCCTCCTTGGGAGAACATCTCCCTTCATGCACTGTGGCTTTTGTCAAAGAGAGACCGAAGAGGACAGAGGGGCACTGCCATCCAGAGAGCTCCTACCACCCTCCTTGCAGGGACAACATAGGAAATGCTACATGGGAAAGCCCAGTGTGAGAGCCCAGGAGCCCCTGCCTTCCCACAGCAGACTTATCGAGGCACCAGTTCAGAGTGGCGCTTTCTATGGGCCAGAAGGGAAGTGCATACACACCAGACTCCTCGGGGTCAAGGATGCTGGGCAAGCAGAGAGCCGAGAGGCTGCAGGGGGCAGGGGAGGCAACCGGGGCGTGGGGAGCGAGCCACAAATAGCCAAGTGAATGGCTTCGACTTCCTATGTTTCATGGAGGTGAATAAAAGGAGACAGGAGGGGGAGAGCAAAAAGACCTGAGCTCTCACGCACACATACCCAGTCCAGACCCCAGTGCACATTGGTGACCGACTGGCACAGCACAGTGCCAGCCACTTGTCCCTCAAGAATACATAGCACTTATTCTCCCTCCCTATCCCATTATTATTTTGAACAGCAGGAGGTGGCTGACCAAATCCCACACCTAAATCCTGCCTCGCACACAGCTGGCACAGGAGGTGCTGGTGGCAGTGCCACCAGGCATGGGTGGGCTGGGGGGAGCAGGGGATACAGAGCCACTGCAGGGCTGCTCTGCTGGAGGGGCAGGATGGAGCTGGCGGTGTCCTCTGGGAGTCACGCAGGTTTCTGCTGCCTTAGGAGGGACTGTGCCAGCAGATGAGGTATGGAGAGGTCCCTTGGCTTCTCAGAGGACGTTCAGCAAGACAGCAATGCAAGTCACCATGTGGGCCAAATTCTCCAGATTTCTGAAGTGTTTATATGGAGAATTTTAGCCTCCAGGCTCGCATGTTCCTAGTGCCAAGCCTAGGAGACTAAGGACATTGGGCATTTGCAGAAAGGAGAGGGATCCTTGCTTGGGTTGCTACAAGATCACGTCTCTCGAGGATCAGCTCCCCCATCTCTTTCCTTTTCCTCTCCCAAACAGGAGCTGCCCTTGGCTAAGGGAGGAATCACAGAGCGGCTCTGTGCTGAGAATGGTTTGACTAATGGTGAAGAGGGCAGCGGGGCACTGGCACTGATGCATGCAGCCAGGTGGAGCCAGTCCAGAGCCAAAAGCAAACAGCCAGCAAGGCCAGGAGCATCAAATTGCTGCCAAGGCAGGCTCACAAGGGTGGCAGAGATAGGAGATGCAGAAAAACCCCTTCCCAAAAGCGGAGCCTAGAGCAGCTGCTCCCATCTCCCAGCTGGGTGAAGGCATGGAGTCTTATATCTCCTTGCTGTGCATCTCGAGATGGGTGTCATGCAAGAGGTTCAGCACCTCATCCAGGAGCCCCCAGAGTTCCCTTCCCATGACACCAAGGATGGGATCTCACAGACCTGGGCACACCTGAAGGAAGAGATGTTTGGGGACAGAAGTTCCATGGGGGGGTCTTATGGTGGGTAGGTGGACAAGGTTCTTGCATTCCCCTTCTCCAAAAACCAAACCAGACTGTGGGTTCTAACTAGACGGGAGCAAAGTGGGTGGAAGCAAGGGAAAAAATGTTTTTTGACATGAATTATGGTGATTATGGCATCCAGGAAAACTCATCTGCCTTCAGCCGGCCCATGCACCAAGTCCTAAATCTTTGGAGTGTCATTTGGGAAACACTGGAGCCCAGCAGCAAAGCCAGGTGAGACATTATGGGTTTGCATTTTGCAACAAACTCCTCTCCCTGGAGCCTGTAAGTGAGGCAGCACACATGGAGGTGCTTCTCAGGCATGCCGGGGCCACAAAGCCCCCTCCCAGCCTTTCCCCTGGGTCCAGCTCCAGCCATAGTTTCTCCCCGTGCTCTGTTTTTAGCACATTCAAGTAGCTGCTTTCACAAGAGGTAAAAGAAAGTTCACGGATCCGCTGACAGATCAGCCCAAGCGGGAATTTCGCTGGGAATTCCTGCAATAGCAGGTTGGCTCCCGCGGAGGTGGAGTTTCCTCTGGATCTACCTCCACCCAGGCTCTGCGAGCGCTCCGACCACCGGCTCGCACTCGGGGGGCCGGGCTGAGCGACGCCACGCTGCTTCCCAGCCAAGGTCAGCCAGAAACCCTCCCCGCTCTGTGAACGCCTGTCCTGTTAACCCTTGGGGAGAGTGAGGAGGATGGAAGGGCCGTGGCTCAGCGGCAGAGTTGTGCTTGTCGCACATCTCTCCCATCCAGCTGGCATTTTGTGCAGCCCTGTCCCTCCAGGATGCCATCAGGCTGGGAGAGGATGGCCAGCGTGGTGGGAGGGCGGCATTTGCAGGCAGCGGGGCGACAGGCTTCTCGCTCCGATGGGGCGATGGTGCTCGGTGTGAGTGAGCAGTCTGGAATCTGAGACACGTCCCCAGCCATACTTGTGGTCAGGAACCATGTTCATGTTGCAGTGATACAAACCACATTGACAGTGGCAGCGGTGCCTCTCAAGCGTTCCGCTGACGCCGAGGACCGGCATGACCCGACCCCACACATGGGACAAGCGGCCGCCTGCTGCCAGGGACCTCCAGAAGATCTCCTGGCTTCTTCCTGTCTAGCAGAGATGGGCCAAAATGGCACCTCCTGCCCTATGGCCAGACCCTGCCGAGGGACAGAGGCTTTTCAGATGCTCCATAGGCTCCAGACTGCGGGTTGGAGGGGATTTGCGTTTACAAACATGGGACCCAAGCCAAGAAATGTCAAGGTAGTGCCAAACGTCACACCAGGGAGAGGGGCTGGAGCTCAGGTTTGGGCTGGCGCCACCTCTGCTGGTTTGTGGGCGACGCAAAATGTCTCTCGCACATCTGGGGAGCAGCTCTTGCTCAAGGGGATCCCGGATTTGTCCAACTCAGTGTGAGCTGCCATAAAGCAACATCTTTGAGTACCAAAAATGCCACTGTGGCAGACAGCTATCCCCAGAGATTTAGCACCAATCTGTTCCATTCTCTCCACTTTTGTGTGCTGATTTAAACCCTGGCCTCGGTGACTCGCTGTAGGAGAGAGCGGGGTTGTGGCTGAGCTCAAGGATCCCTGCTTCCCAACATGGAATTCTGCAGCTCACAGCCTCATGTAACAAATCCCTGCATTCAGCTGACTTGCAGCCTGCCAAGGCAGGACGCAGCAGCTATTTACCAGCATAATCAGGGCTCTACCAGCAGCAGCAAGGAGACAGCATCCAGCGCTCGCTGGAGCTGCAGCCTGCTCGTGTTTCTTCTCCTTTTCCTTCTCCCAACCACTGACACGTCGCGTTCTGACGAAGTGGCTGCGCAGGAGGCATCGCAGCTCTCCTCCTGCCAGGATCCAGCTGAGCAGAGCAGATCGATGCTTGCAATGAGTCCCAGGAGCAGACATTGCACAGCACCCCGGGGACGTGCCGGCCCTGCACAGTGTACGAGTGCCACCTACAGGGTGGCTCCAGGGCCCAGATCCCAAATGGGCTCACGCTTCCCCCTGCACCCCATCGCTCCTTGTTATTCCTCCAGGCTGAGCTGAACAGTCCCAAACCTCAGTGTAAGCAAGCAGTAGGTCAGCGTGGTGCTGAGGGCGATTGAGCAGCTTGTTTGGTTTTGAGATTCCCATTAGAAGAAATGTTGTCCAGCGGGTGGTGGGATGACCGTCCCTGGAGGTGTTTGGGAGATGTGGCACTGAAGGATGAGGTCAGTGGGCACGGTGGGTTGGGGTTGGACTTGGGGGTCGTGGAGCTCTTTCCCAGCTGTAATGATTCTACGATTTCCCAGCCACGAGCCCAGCATGCTGCTGGCTCGCAGCCCATCTCACAGCTGCTGCCATCCATCGAGCTCTGCCCACCTGGCCAGGCGCTGGGAGGGGCAGAGAGGGGACACCTGTGCAGAGCTTATAAAGGGCACAGCTTCAAGGTGAGGATGCTTTAGAGTACAGCTTGGGGCTGGGCTGGGGAATGCCAAGCCAGGCTTAGGGGCTCAGCCCAGCCCAGCCCACGGCGCCTCACAGCCATACGTGCTCAGCCCCTGAATTCGGGCAACCCTAAAATGGCGGTGGGGGGGGAGCGGGGCTTGCGGTTCCTCGAAGAGGGTGGACTACATTTCCCAGCGCGCCCCCAGCGGGCGCAAAGCATGCCGGGAGCTGTAGTCCCGCCGCCCGGCCGTGCGCGGGGAGGAGGCGGGCGGGAGCCGCTCGGACTACAAATCCCGTCGTGCCCCGCGCGCCGCCCGCTCGGACTGCGGTACCGGGGGGTTGAGGTGAGCACCGGGAATCGCCGCCGTCCCTCCCTCCCCCGTCACACCCCCCGGGCCTCGCCGCTACGGGGAGCGGAGCGATGGGCGGGGAGGAGGAGATCGTGCGTATCGCCAAGCGGCTGGACAAGATGGTGGCCAAAAAGAGCGCGGTGAGTGGCGGCAGCCCCCGTTACACACACACAGCCCTGCAGAGCCGTGCTTTTTGGGGTCCCTCCCCGCCTCCCCCCTTCCATTCTGGGGGTGGGGGTCCGCCCTGCTGCCCATCTGCAGGCCGTGTTTTGAAGTGGGGAGGGGGGGTTTGTCTCCAACGGCCATCATCGCTGTGTTGCAGCCCTGCCCCCTCCCCACGCCTGGCCGTACCACCACCCCCCGCTCCGTACCCCCCCCCCCCCCATCCCCTTATAATGCAGTCAGGCCCACCCTGTGTCACCCCCCGCCCGTTTTGGAGGGGAGGGCTCTGCGTCCTCATTGTGAAGCCCATTTACCCCACGTTGTGCCCCCCCAGCTCTCTGCTTTCTTACTGGGCAGCACTCCCAACCCTTCTTCCTCATTCTCTTTATGGAAAAGGAGGAGGGGGGGGGGGGGGGTCATAGAACGGCTTGGGTTGCAAAGGACCACAGTGCTCATCTCTTTTCAACCCCCTGCTATGTGCAGGGTCACCAATCAGCAGACCAGGCTGCCCAGAGCCACATCCAGCCTGGCCCTGAATGCCTTCAGGGATGGGGCATCCACAACCTCCTTGGGCAACCTGTTCCAGTGCCTCACCACCCTCTGTGTGAAAAACTTCCTCCTCATATCTAACCCCAGCACATCCTCGGGTGACCCCCAGCGCTTCTGTATCTCCCTTTTGCAGCCCTGTGCCGTAGAAGCATTTTTTCTGCTCATTGCCATCAGCTTTCAGAGCATGGAGGGTTTGGCCATGCTGCTGTCTGCCTGCTGTGGGTCTCATGGGGTGTGTAGTGGCTCCCTGGAATGGGGGGGGGGGAGGGAGGAGGGACTGTGGCTGCCTGATGGGATGTGTCAGCTTCTGCTGCTTCCAACAGCATCAGCTGTGACGTGGAAGCAAACTGGGTGCAAGAAGGGCTTTACACCTGGGTTTGGACCAAAGGGAGTGGGTTTTGGGGGGTGGGAGGTGATGGGTGAGGTGGGGAATGGATTAGGGGAATGAATTTTGGGTTATGAGGTGCTGGGTGCAGCTGTGATCAGTGAGCTTCTGGGTGTTGGGCTGAACAGTGGTATCTTGTAGCTGTTGTACCAACAGGAGCGTGTGCTTGGGCTCAGCTCAGCCTTTGATGTTTGTTCCTGTTGATGGAAGGTTTACAACGCCATTATTGAAATAGGAAAGAAGTAACTTTGAACTTGCTTCTGAGCTTCACTGAGAAAGAGGCAGCTTCTTAATGGAGTGGTATGCAACCTTTCCTCTTGGTTGGCGTTTTATCTGTTTATTGTGTACTGGCTAATTTGCAAACTCTTCCTGCAGGGCGATTGCCTGGAGTACCTGTTTGTTGCTCTAGTTTGTGTGTGGATCCTGATTGGCTGCTGTTGCCCCAAATGTGGCTCCACTTCTGATAACAGAAGCATGAATCACCACGTCTTTTTGTATGTTAAGGGCTGGATTTAATGAAGTCTGTTACTGTTGGAGGAACTGAAAAGTCTGAACCTGCCTGGATGGGAAGCTGCTCATTCTGGGTACTGTGATGTGTGGCTTATGCTGGTGTGAGTTGCTTCTGTGTGTGCTGAAAGCTTTCCTTCTGCTTTCATTTGGCTTTCTCGGCCTCTGTTCTCTAGGGTGGCACTGGCAGCTGGATTGCTTCCTGCAGTGGATGGGAAACAACAGGGAGGAGGGGATGCAGGGCAGTCTGTCTGTGTCACTACAATGATGGGCCTTATAGGTCTTGGAGTTTGGAGCTTGGAGTTGTTAGTGTTGGAAATAAGCTGCCAATGGAATGGAAATGGATGTGAACACTGGGAGGTTTTGTTTGATAGAAGGGGATGAGGAGGAGCTGGCTGAATGGAAGTGGGCTTGCTCCAGGCTGTGATCTGCAGAGTGCTGCTAAAAGAAGACGTGGCTCATGTTTCTGTCCCTGCTGTTTGTCTTAGACTACCAATTCTAGGCACCTGCAAGATTGCTAGGCAGATTTTCTGGATTATGGGGCTGTGAAGCTGATGCAAGAAAACTTTATATAATGAGTTTCAAGCAGCCAGCTCCTTAGCTTTGCTGCTTGATGCTTTGCTCCTGGTACCAGCTCTTGTTCCGAGCAGAGGGGGGATATCAGCATACCTGCTGTGAGGTGACCACATGGAGTTTCAAGTGGTAGAAAGAGGATGCAGGTAGTTGTGGCTGTAGGCAATGCTTTTGAGATGTAAGTGGGTGACTGGAGTTCTTGCAATTCTGCTTAACTGTTTTTACAACCTAATGATCAAGGCTCACAAAGCAGTTGGGTAGAATTACTCATGCCAGCCAGATGTGTGCTGAGGCGGCAGCTGTGATTCAGAGTGATTTTTCAGGTGTTAAAGGTCCTGAACTTGTCAGGTGAAGGCAGTGGCCTAATGCTCAGCAGCCTTGATGATGTTTTAAGGGAGAATTGTTGTCTTTGATTTCAACTTTCTAAATTTATTCCCAAGCTGTTGCATTTCTTTACTAAATGCTGAGGCACCCATTCTCTATCTTTTCTTCTCCAGGATGGTGCAATGGATTTACTGAAGGAACTGAAGAGTATGCCTATGACTTTGGACTTACTGCAGGTGAGTTGCACAGTTAGGGTGCAGAGCTGAAGTCTGTCTCTGGAGGAGCACAAAATGCTTTTTAAATGAATGTAATAATTTACTCTGCCTTCTTGCCTTACTCCAAGCATCAAAATAAATATTACCTCTAGAAAATAGCTCTGCACTTGGGTGTTGGGCATCAATAAAATAGCTTTAGGCAAAAGTGTGCTGCCTGAAGTTTGTGCACAGCTGATGAGGCATATGCTCAAATCCCTTCATAGATCTTCAAAATAAAAGGGAAGATGTAAATGACAGTGTGTTGGGGGCTGAGGGAGGGAGTTCTTTAAGTCTTTGTAATGGTGATATTCAGGACATCAGGGAGATGTTGAACACAATAACTATTCAGAGATTAAGATGCACATTTGGGATTCTTTCACTCTAAGCTTAAATGACTCAGGTAGAGGTGTTTGTGAGTGATGGGCTGCCCAATTTGTGATGAATCCCAGCAAGCTGGGCACTGTCATCCCTTGCTTTTGGAGTTATAAGGAGCAGATGATTCTGGAAGCTCTTGGATATTATGTATCTTGGTCATTGTTTTGACTTTGCTATGCTTATTTCTGATTTCAGTTGGTAACGAGTAACATATCTATTCTTGAATGATTCATGTGCATGTTCACTTGCAGTCCACCCGCATTGGTATGTCAGTGAATGCACTGAGGAAGCAGAGCGCAGATGAAGAAGTGATAGCACTTGCCAAATCACTCATCAAATCTTGGAAAAAACTTCTAGGTAAGAAAACAATCATGTTCCTGTCAGATTCCACTTGTGAAGGTGCTGGTTTCAGTGGGAGATTGGCTTTCTCAGGTCTTGTGCATCCATGTAGAACATTCTAGAAAACCAGCCTTTGAAACTGCACTACCTTTGGAGTTTCATCTGCTGCCATGGATACTGGTTGTTTGAGTTTCTGTTTGTCAGTGCAATGGCTAGTTGGCTGGAAAGAGCAGGGAAAGCTTCAGAACTATTCTAATTATATGATAATTAGCAACGTTAGTTATAGAAACAATATCTGTACTCTGAAGCCTCCAACCTGACTTGTGTGCTACGTGGCATTCATACAGCATGTGCTGTCAGCCTTGTACCTCAGCTTGGAAAGAGAAATGCTAGAATGGATTTTGGATGATGGCTTGGAGAAGGATCTTAGTTTAACAACTTGCAGACAAATTCACATTGTTTTCTGCTGGAGGGGCTTTCATGATGGTTGGCACTGAGCAGAATCTGCAACTGGGCTTTCCACATCAGGGTTGATGTGTATTTGCTTGGCTCAGACAATTTATCTCTGGATGAAACTAGTTCTACAGTGTAGTGAGAGCCATCTTCAGGGTTGTGCTCTTGGCTTTCAGCAGCACTTCGGAAGTGCAAGGCTCCCAGAAGGGCCAGCTCTTACTGGCCTTCAGATGATGCTGGCTTGAAATACTGCATTTGGTGACACTTTAGAGAACTTAATTCAATCTTCAGTCAAAAACTTAATTCAGCAGCCAGAGTCTTTGAAAGGAACTTTTGTGATGAGGCAGGTCTTGTGAGGAAGCTTATCTCTTGAGGAGGGAAGATGATTGATCCCTGCTTTCTGGTTTAGTAGGGAAAGCTTTTGTTTAAATGAGCTTCTACTTGAAGGCAAGTAGAAGCTCTGCATGCAGGGCAGTAAAAGCTTTCTTTGTCTTTTTAAAATTCTTTTTGTAGAATAATTTGCCTTGAGCCAGCTCTGCGAAGTTTTAGGACATTGCTTAGTGTATGCAGGATTACAGTGTAAAGAGCTGTTCTGAACACTTTGCATCCAAGTTTACTTTTTCTTTTTGTCCAAATTCAGATGCTTCAGAGGAAAAAAGTGAGGAGAAGAAGAAAAACCTGTCCTTGCCAACATCTTCCTCAAAGGAGACTGGTAACTCAAGAGACCAAAGGTAATGCTTCCCTTTAGCTAGAGATGATTCTGTTATCTATTTTGAATATTCTCTTAGCGTCTTACTTGAATTTTCACTTCTAAGTATCTCAGCTGAGCAATTTGTGTACTCAGATTCCTGGTCAGGGTCACTAGGAGTCCATGGGCTTCCTCAGTGGTGAGCTGTGGTGTTTTTAATACTGAACTGTTACACAGAAATAAACATCTACAAAAGACAGTGGCTTTAGTGAGTTTTTTGCTTTCATTCATGACTTTCCATGTTTTCTGTCAGTTTTTTAATTAATGAAATACTTCTGGGTTTTGTTGCATTTACGCTTTTGCTTATTTCTAACTCTGAATTCTTCAGAGATTATCTTTGGCCTTTGCAATCTCAAGTTATGGATGGGATTGATTCATACATCGCTGTATTAAAACTTCCCTTTCTCTGTGCTCTTCCTAGCAAGTCCCAGCAGAAGTTCTCTTTTCACTCTGGGCTGGTGGCCACCCCTCTAGCAGGTCTGCTGCATGCTTGCTCCTTCAATGTTGCATCCTATTTCCACTGTCCTATACATGCTAAGATGTTGAGTGGAGGCAGTGTGATCAAAGGGGAGAGGGGAAATGTGGGACAAGGCTTTACATCTCAAGTTTCAAGAGGCTTGCCTCAATCCCAGGAGGATGGGTTTGTCATAGGTTTGACACTTAGATGATACTGCCTGTTTCCTAAGTTTGCCAGAAGATTCAGAGTACCAAGTCCCTCTGTTGTACACAGTTTTATGGTTTTACGTGTTTGTGGCCTGTTCCCTGCTGGTCACTTTCCTGTCACTTTATCCTTTGCTCCTCTGCTTTTTCTTTTTTGCTCAGATCTCTCAGGATCAGTATTTTGGTGTAAGCTTTCTCACCCTTCAGAGCTCACTGCACAGGACAGGTGGTGGGCACGGCTACTAATGCTGAGTGATGTGACTTAATTTACATGTGTCTTTGGTTACCTCACTTCCATAAAATGTGAAAATGGATTTGATGTTGCAGTGGAAGTTTTAATAGAGGAGAATTCACACTACAACAGCCAGTTCTCTGACTGTGATGTGAGCAAGAGCTGTGTGCATGATGCATCTTGTGGCAGTCGGGTGTGTGACAGTGGTACGGGGGTTAAAGCAGTAGGCTGGGATCTTCCAGGTGCTGTTTCTTCTCCTGTTGAGAGGAGAAGCTGTTTAAAGGCCACAAAGCAGTCAGTGATGGATGAGAAGGGCTTGTTTTGTAATTAGTCTGAGCAATATCACCAGCTTTGTGATGCAAATACCTTCTCTTCGTGGTCTTTATCTTCTATGAAAATGCAGTGAATACTCCCTTCCCCAGTGTGTGGACAGGTGAAAAATCTGTTGTAGGTTTAATGGGGATAGAAATTGAGTCAGTGGTTGAGGTAAGTGTCTTTGAGCATCCCCTGAATGGTAATGGGAGGCAGCTGGCTCTTCTGTGTAAAGGCCAGGAGCTTGTCAGCTGGGCCTGTTGGGGAAAGGGAAAGGCAAGTATTAAGGAGTCGTCTGATCCCATTCAAGCCAGGAAGCAGTACTGCAGTTGAAAGAAAAAGGGAAACTTCAACGGGATCCTGGCTGTAGGTAGTGAGACAGCCCAGCCCTCCCCTTCCTTCTTGGGCAGATGGTTGTCATAGGATGTGTGGAATGGAGCTTTCTGGTTTGTGCTGCTACCCTTACGCTGTGCCTCGAGGGTATGCTGCAGCTACTGCTGCTTTTTCCCTTGATCCTTGATGTATATTCCTCTGCCAGTCTTTTGAATGTTAAAGCATCCCCTTGGTTGTGAGGGATAAACAGAAGCAAAGGGAGGAGCTTAGCACAGATCCGGCATAGTGGTGAGCTCCTGGTGTCAGGCTGAGGCAGGCTCTTTACAGAGTGCAGTGCTTATTCTCCAGTGCTGCAAAATGAGCTGTTAATCTGCCTTGGGAAAAAAAAAATATTAGCAGCAAGGAGTTCTTGGCTTTGCTCTTTGAAGTGCAGGCTGTGATGAAAGGAGCCCAACTTGCTGCTCAGTGCGTTATGCTTGCAGGTTCAGATGAGGCTGCTATTGAGGCACCAAAGAGATCAGCTTGTATTCAGATACTTCAGCCACTTATTTTGATAGATTTTGGCTACGCCTTCCTCTTCTGTCAGAGGGAGAAACCCAAATAGCTCTTGGCTTGCAGTTTGTCTTGCTTTCTGGAGCACAGATGTAGCAATCCCTCTGTAGTGACTGGAGAGCTGATGCTGCTAGACCTGCAGGCTCCGAGCCAGGCAGCGTGGGGCTGGCACCTGCAAATTGCTGTATTACTGTGATCCTCTGTGCTGTAGTACTTTAGCCATTACAGTAGTACATCTTAATGGACAATGTCTAATGTTTCTCTGTCTCTGGCAGCTTTTTTTTTTTTTCTGGGGCTCTCTGAAGCTTTTATTGGGAAGTTTTGGATCTGTGGCCTTAATTCAGCTGTTCCATGAGATTTTTCTTCCAGTGCAGCCCTGAGTTCTGTTTGTGATGCCTGGCTGTTGCTTTGTACCATTTGGTTCTAGCGTACGTGTGTGTTTTTTTTGTGTGTGTGTGAACTTTTGTTGTCTGGATAGATTTACAAGCTCTTTCTCCTGTTCAGGAACAGTGTGAACCGCAAGGATTTCCTGAAATAAGTTTTCTTGGTGTCTTTGAGGTCTATTTCCCACTATTCTAATTATAAACTAACTTCTAAAGCTTAATAAACAGCTCTCTGTGCAGCCTTTGGAATAGCTCAGAGCCTATTTGACCTACCTCAGGAGTGATCAGTTGTCATCTCAGGGCATGTGCACGTATGCAGGCAAAAACTGTTGCTCGTCAGTTGACAGAAGTTGATAACCAAGCAACTTATCTAGCTTTTTCCACCTTCAGGGAATAAACATTTGCTACTTAAATTGATATGAAATATTTAATAGCGTCCAGAGATAGAATCTTATTAAAATTAAAAGACACAGGTATTACCTGCGTCCATGTCCACGGTAGTTTGAAGTTTGACTTGAAGTTGGGCCTTTCTCTAAGCTGCTCTTTGACAGCCCAATAAAAAACCCTCAGGGCGTAAGGTATTTTCAGAGCTGCCTTTGGTCCCTTCCAATTAATAACTCATATTTACAGTTTGAAACTTAGTGTTGATCAAAACCTGTCTTGTTAAGATTGTTGTTTTGTATTCCGTTATTTTTTCTTGCAAATACAGAGGATTTTTTCCTGCCATCTGTATTTGTAACAAGTTTTCAAGTATTTCAGCATTCCTCCCAGTAGTCCATACTGTAAACCACTCTAATCCTATCAGTGTTTCCTTTTGTTTCACATATTCCTTCCAGGCTTTTTGCCTTTATTCTTTGGAAGTCCAATTTTTCCAAAGTGTTTTCTACAAGATCAGCTGCAGTTTTCAGATGGACTTTTGAGTTGTGTCATTTGCTGCATTCACTCTCTTGTGCAACGTCTGTGATCTGTACATAGTTCCTTAAGTACAAAGGTACCTGGTAGCAATTTGTACCCTTCAGAGAAAAGATCATCATGAGTGATTATTTGCAAGCTAAGTTTTTTCTCTTGTCATATATTCTATGATTGTGTATGTAATGTAAATTCTGAGTGTTTTTAGCTGTTTGGACACCTAATAAATCTCTTTCTTAGTAGCTTGGTGCAGTGCTGACCAGTAAAACTAGCCAGCAACAAGTCTTCATTCAGCTACTGGGCAGAGTGTAAGTGAGCTGACAATAGAATTTTCAAAGTGCTTCTATTTCATCTGAGAGAGAAATGAATCTTCCAGCTCTGCTTTGACCTGAACAGCGTGCTCAAGGTGCACTGGTGGGGGCCCTTCTGAATAAGGCCCAGTGAGGTTCTGAGCTGTGGAAATCCAGCAGCTCTGACGATGATCTGAGGGCTTTGAGGCACTGCAGAGCCAGGCAGGATTTGGACTTGGCAGCAGTGGGGTCCCTGTCCTGAGTCCCTGAGGCTGTCTGGCTCTGTACATACAGCTGTGGGTTCAGAAGGCTTCCAGCTCAGTTCTGCCCTGCTGTGGAATAACTAATCCCTTCCCAGGCAGTGCAGTGGAAGTGCTTGTTGATTTCTCATGGCAGAAAGCTGGCAGTAGTGTCCCAACTTCTTAGCGATGTTCAGCCACTTGTATCTCAAGGAAACATGGCCAGTGTGGTGTGGCTGAAATTTTCAGCGTTTCTTATTTTTGTTTTCTCTCTTACTGCATTGATGTTACCCAGATACTGGCAATAAATACTGTGTGTTTTATGGCCCAAACACCAAAGTCAGAGCAATCTCTGCTGAAAAAATTGGCTGTTCTACTGCCTAGATATAAGGAGGGCAGGATAGGGGGTGGAAAGATCTATAAAGTCATCTGGGAGTCATAATAGCCCCAATTTTTTTCTGTGGTAATTGCAAGGCTAGCTCTATGTGCAGATGTTAGGCTTTATGGGTAAGATAATTCAGCACTGTGGATGTACCCCAGGCTGAACTGTTCCATGGAATTGCTCCTCCAAAAAACAAATCTGAGCCTGTGCAGTGCTGGAGCCTGCTGCATGTGGGGTGGTGGCTGGGTGCCCCCTGGCTCTGCTGGCAGACAAGCTGGCTGATGCAGTCCCAGCAGGCAGATGTTTGCATTTCCCTGACTGTGCCTACAAGTGCTTGCAGGTGGGAAATGAAGGGGTTTTTTGCAAGGGAAGTTGTATTTATTAGTCCTGTGTCCACCTGGCACCTGTGTGAGCTGCGTGATGTGTAGGGGTGCCCTTGTATGAGATGAGTAATCAGAGGAAAAAGGAAAATCCTCTTATGTGTTTTGCTGTGTTTCTTTTTATATATCAGAGCTGAAGGAGCCATTTTTTTCTTTTTCTGAGCACAGAAAGCCCTTGCTCTGCAGAGCCTTGTGTAAGCTTCTCTGATTTGTGCTGCAGAACACACCGTGCTGCGTTTCTGTGTTGGTTACAGAGAGCCAGTTCACTTCCCACTGCTGGCATCTCAGGGGTGAAGGATGTCTCCGGAAGTTCTGAGCACGTTTGAATTACTGACAGTGTCCTATGGCTTTGCAATACTTTCAAGTGCTGCCTGGTGGTTCAGCAGTTGTGGCTTGTGTTCAGTAACCAATTGATTGGCAGGCCTGCTTCATGGATTAAACCTCGACTTACTGCCAGCAGATTCCACTGGAGAACTCATATCTGGGTTGGTGGTGTTGCACTGTGTGCTGGTTTGGAGCATGTCTTTGCACTGGTATCCTCTGACTGTTTTGTATTATAATTAACAGGATGCTTGGCCACATGCCTGCTGATCCCTTCTCTGCTCTCAGTGACCCGAACTGAGACATTCTGACAGGTGAAGTTTCTCTTTTAGCTCCAACAAAAGGCAGGAGCCTCCGAAGACCCCGACCACCCCCAAAATCACCACCTTCCCCCCGGCACCCATCACCTGTGATGCTGTCCGTAACAAATGCAGAGAAATGCTGACAACAGCTCTGCAGGCTGATGGTAAGTGCTGGGCAAAACCCTACTTTGCCTGAAATACTTCTCAGCTCCCAGTGAGTTCTGATAGATCTCTACACGTGGGTCAGTATCAAATTTGGATCCTCTTAGATACGCTTTTTCTGGAGCAGCCTTGTTAAAAGGCTATTGCAGTCAGTTTGGTTTGTCATCACCCTTTTGTCAGGCTGGCTGGTGTTGCAGCAGCTGTTGATACTTGCATAGGGACCTGATGTGTCAGGCAATGGCAGTTAAGAACTTGGGGTCGTGTGGTCTTCTATTCTGCAGTCTGGGTGGGTGGGACTGGCCAGAAGTTTGATCTTCAGGTGTGCAGGTATTTGCTTCCCTTTCTAGGTCTCAGTCTTACCTGATTGCTGTAAAGTGAAGCTGTCATCTCTGCCTATCCTTGGGATGCAAAGTGAAGCTGTAACTCAGTATACGGAATGTGTCGGTAACGGTGCTTATGCCAGCTGCCTCCTGCACTTAGACTGTCCTGTATTTATGGGCTGGAGCTGCTTAAATACTGTGGTCCTCTGTGGACCTGGAATAGAATAAGTTTCTCTTCCACTCAGAATGTGCTCTCTAAAGACAGAGGCAGCTGCAGGTGCTCAGCATCTCTAAAAGTCAGCTAAACCTCAAGCTGAATGTATACTTGAGACCATGTTGCAGATCCTCTTGGAAAACTGGTATCTGTCTAAGCACTGCTGTTTTATTAATTTGAAGCTAGGGAATGTAGACAGCAGATGGAAAGATTCATATAGTCATTATTTCTAGCCTTTCTGTGTGTGTGTGCTGCGTTAAATACCCTGTGTAACTCTTAGAAGAACTCTTTCCATGTGAAGCCTGGGAAGCAGTCCCCTCAAGTCTGCTGCTAAGCTCATCCCTGCTCTGCTTTCCCCTGCTTCGTGGTGTTGGTTAACATACCCAGTGTATAAGCTGATGACAGTGTTTGCTCTCTGTGATGCTGTTTAACTGTCAGAAAGTAGCACGTGAAAGGAAAGAGGAGGGCAGATGGAGCCTGAACTGAGAAAAGAAATGAAGGCTTGACTCTAATGCTGCATGGTTTAGGTTCTGTCAGAGTTGGTCTGAGTGGAGCTACTTCTCATTGACACCAATTTCTGCTGAGAATGAATTCCTTCCAGTTTGACCTCAACTATTCCAAAAATACATTGGATATGGAGAAGGTTATTGTTGAAGGACCAGCTTCTTGTTAGCTTTGTGAGTGCAGTCCATCCAATAGAGAGATGGAGGGCATAACTGCCTGGATTTGTCTGCTTTTGTCACTGCTCTTCTTGAAAGGGTCAGAGTGTGCCTAGAGCAAAGGCCAAGATGCCAGTGATGAAAGGAGCATGTAAACCAAAATAGCAATCTAGATTTGTGTCTTCAGTACTGAGCCCAGGGAACCCTTGCCTAGTTGGAAATCATTGACCTCTTGTTTCTCTGTCTTTCAGATGACTATATTGCCATTGGTGCTGACTGTGAGCACATAGCAGCTCAGATTGAAGAATATATCCTTGCTGTACTGGGCTTTCTTAAGGGTCTGCATGTCTCCAGGCCATGATATTAACGAGCACAGAAGAAAAAGGGGGCACTCAGTCTTTGTGTAAATGTTCTGATTGACACAGTTGGTATGATTGACACAGATATTTCCTTCCCGTTCACACCATGGGTTTGTAAGTACCAGTTTCTCCTTCCTATCAAAATTGTATTTCCTGCTTCTAAACACATACAGCAGCTCTGTGCCTCTCTCTTGACAGCGTTGTGCTGATATGAGGCAGAAGCAATGGGGAAGACAGCAGTGAGTATGAAGTTGCATGTAGATTTGAGATCAGCCAAGAGCTTGCTTGCTTTTGGGAGCTGTGTGGGGCAGGAGGTGCAGCTGCACTCGGACTGCAGGGTTTTATGTCTGTCTTGCTGAGAGAGTAGGTTGAAGAACCAAGCATAATTGAAAATCAGGATTATTTCTATGTGGAAAAAGTTAGCATTGGAAGCCTTTGGAGCCTGGGGTTGTGTATTATTGATAGTGTTAACTTCCTAGAGCAGGAGCTGTCTTTTGATCACAGCAGTGGTGATCAAATAGCAATAACTCTGTTATTCATGAGTGGTGTAGATGGTAATTGGAAGCCTTTGGGTTGACTGGAAAGTCCTTGACTGCCATGTACGCATATATCAAGATATCAAGAACACTGACATGAAATACAAAAACCGAGTGAGGAGCCGCATCTCCAATCTGAAGGACTCCAAAAATCCTGAGCTGAAAAAGAATGTGCTGTGTGGGGCCATTACTCCTGAACAGATTGCAGTGATGACCTCGGAGGTGAGGAAGCCTGAGCAGGGTTTGTTTCTTACAGGGAAAGTATCATATGGATTCACTTTGAAGCAAGTGGCTGGTCTGCTTGCCAGGGTTGCAGATCTCTCAGCAGCTGCTACCAGAATGTATGAGGAGGGGGCTGGTAGTGGTGATTGTGACGTGGAGAATACTCTGATGGAACTTCATAGCATCCCAGGGGCCTAGATATGAACAAGTAATCAAAAGTGAAAGGCCCATCTGTTAGGCCGTTCTCTCCTGCTGACTCTCTGGAGTGTGGTGGGTGTGGTGGGAGAAATGGGCAGATGTGACTTTATTGCTTTTTTGAAAGGAAATGGCCAGTAATGAGCTGAAAGAGATCAGGAAAGCCATGACGAAAGAAGCAATCCGGGAACATCAGATGGCCAAGACAGGAGGGACGCAGACTGACCTCTTCACCTGTGGGAAATGCAAGAAGAAGAACTGCACTTACACCCAGGTTAGTCTTCCTGCTCCTGTAGCCTCCATGGCGTTGACCTCTGCAAAGGAAATGATCTGTCATGGTCTGGAGCTCTTACTGCTCCTCAGCACGCCATGCAGCATGGCAGAGATCTTGCTACTGGTGGGGAGAAGCTTTTGGTGTGCTCAGGGCTCTCTAAAATACAACAGTGATGCTTTTGTGGTCATCTTTCATTGGGGCTTCTGTAACCTCGTGCAAATGCTGCTCTCTTTCTTGAAGAGCTGGGCTTGTGCAGTACCAAGGAATGTCATACCAGGAGTATGTCAGGGCTGCTTGCTGAGCAGCTTGGGAGAGCTTCATGTTGAAAGCAGGTGCAGGGAACGTGGAGGCTCAAAAAAAAGGAGTGGGTTGCGTAGAAGAGAGACTGCAGAAACTGAAGTAGGCATGTTGATGGTATTAGAAGTGCAAATTAAGCATGTAGATAAGCTGTGGTTGAACAAATCCCAGCTTGTTCAAAATAAAAGCATTAAAGGGGTGAAATTATTAATAAGGAATAAGTGAAACAGTGGTATGAGCAAGTAGAGGTGATTTGTTCCCTTTGATGGACAGCTGCTGGAAGCTTTGTGCATTACCAGTATGTGTTAGTTCCCATGCTTGTGCCAGGTGTTTGGAGATAAATCTGCCTTTGCTGCAAGTCAGTGGTTTGGAATGTGCAGTTACCAAAAAATGCACCAGCAATCTCACAGTTGCTAATGTTTGCTGAGTATGTGTGCCCAAACTGCATGTGCAAGAGTCAAGTGAAACCCCTAAATACGCTTGGGTGTGACATGCAAACAGATGAGAGCCAGGCAGCTGACCCTGGGTTTTCCTCTGGCTGTCCAGCAGTTCTGCATCCCACAGACTGGGTTGGATGAGAGGCCTGGCTCTGAGCACGGCCCAGTAAGTCAGTTTGCAGAGCTGCCTCGTTTGTCTTGGCAGCATGTGGGACTTGAGCTTCACTTGTAAGCTGGAGTCTGGCTGCTTAGAATTGGGGCAGATCATGGCAGTGTCTTTTAAATAGAGATAATCAGAAAGTTTTCCAGAGAAGAGACAGTCACTGGCATTAATGTGTTCTACGCTTGAGGAGGGTGAACTGCATTTATGAAAGCATTCAGAGCCTAAGAGTAACGTCGGGTGGGAATGCCAGAATTCAGCTATCTGGCATTCTTGAGGAACGTGTTTAGTTTGCCTCATGCAAATGCTGTGGCTCTTGCACGTTAGGTAATTACACATGTGGATCATCATAATTACCCCTTTGGCATAGTTCTGCTGTCTGATTTGCTCAAGGGGTGCCAATATTTTGGTGCCTTGTGGAACTCAAATGCCATGAAAATCTGATTATCTTTTTTTTCTTAGCAAACTGTGTTTCTGGCAAGAGCTGGCCACATCTGGGTTAAATATCAGTTCTTTAATGACTCAAATAGAAAGCAGACTGGAAATGTGCAGAACCTGGTAACCCAGAGTATATTTCTGTGAGGCCAGGACACGGGACTGGTCTGTAAAAGGGAATGGCTTGAGTGCTTTTTTATGTGTTCCTGTGGAGCACGTGCTTGATGGGCTGAGGGTTTTGTAGTCTCCCAGCCAGCTGCATCCCTTCCTGGGGCGCAGCACGGCTGTGGCTGTGCGTGCTGCCAAAGCCACCCACAAAGAATGAGGGGTGAGAAGGGAAGGCTGCTGCCCCAAAATGAGTTGCTCAGATGGTGTCAGGTTTGTGAAGGACCATTAGGCAGTGTCTCCTCAAGCAGCTGCTGCTGAATGCTGACGGATCATTTTCTTGCTGTTGCCTTTGTCACAATCATAAAGAAAAAGTGGTTGTAGCAGGGAGATCAGAGCCCCTCAGGTGCTTGTGCAATCACTTGAGTAGATGTGGGGCTCTCTTGCAGCAGGGCAAGTCCTTGTGTGTGCTCCTGGCTTGGGGAGAAGTGTCCCTGCTGCAGTGTGGGTATCTGTCACGTGTGTGTTTTTATGTCTGGTGGGGCGTCCCTCCAGTTCCTACCAGTGGCCTTTTAGTGCCAGAGCTTTCAGCTGCTCTGGTGTTTACCCACTGTACCCTGGGAGTGCTGGCAGGCGGCTGTTGATGATGCTTGTCTGTTTAGATTACAATAAATTAGACACTGCGAAACTTGGTTTAGCTGCAGGATCTGCAAGTCTCCTAATGGTCTCAGAACATGTGTGTGGATGTGTAAATTTCTGTGTAAAACAATAACCAGATTCATTTTACAAGGAGACTCTTTGCGCTCCCAACCCCTGATGTCTCGATTTCTGACAGTGTGACCAGATATTTAGCATGAATCCCTGGTTGCTGGGGTGGGGGGGCAAGGAGCTGCTTTGTGACCCTCCCACGAGGCAGCATACGATGCTCACCTCTTCTTTCCTTTGTATCCTCCTCCAGGTGCAGACCCGCAGCTCCGATGAGCCCATGACCACCTTCGTCGTGTGCAACGAGTGTGGGAACCGCTGGAAGGTAGCACACCAAGGATATTACTGGCACTGAGGGGTGTTAGGGTAGCTCTACCCACGATGCTGCAGATGCTTAGCTGCTCTCCTCAGATGTGCTTGCCAAGTGCTGACTAGCTCTAGCGAGTGATCTTTCCTCCCAGCACAGAGGCGAGAGCTCCTGGGTTCATCCCATCTCTGCAGACCAGCTGGGGCTATGTCTCACTTCTCATTCCCTCTCTCCTTCCTCACATTCCCTCTTCTGCCATGACCAACTTCACAGTGCTTTTCATGCTCCCTCTGCCCCCCAAGAGATGGTGGCGATGACATTATGTAGGATTTTAAAACTGCTTTTATACTGTGTGCAGAGCTCGGATGTGAGCGGAAATGGCACTGCTACAGAGTGCCAGAGCCACAGCTGAGAAATTCAAGTAGGAGCTCTATTTAGCCCTTACTGTGGGGGCTGAGCCCTGCCTCCAAAGAACCCCCAAGCCCTTGCCAGCTTCAGAAACAAGACCGTCACCTGGATCCCTATCTTCTAGGCAGCAAGCTTGACCTGCAACTCCCTTAGTGAGGTTTTCTAATCAGGGTTTAAACTCCCTTCTCTTGCAGTTCTGCTGATATGTGCCATGGCCCAAGAGCGGCAGCCAAACACAGATCTGAGTGCAACCTCCATACGCCAGCTCCCACGGCAATTGTGTATTGTGTCCCAAGTGAGTTTGCATTGTCACGTACTGAGAGAGCAGCTGCAGGGAGGCCTGCCTCTCTGTTTGGGCCTCGGTGGAGAGCCACAGTTGTGGGCTGACAGTGGCAGGAGAGCTCACTAAACACACTTAGTCATTATTTTCTCATCTAAGCAAGTATGGTCACTTTTTCTTCAAAACTAATATTAAACATTTTTGTCAGTTTCTGACTTTTATTTGAACTGTGTGTGGACTTCGCATTTGTTGTAGAGCTGCATAGAGGCTCAGAACAGTATCTGGATCGGTGTTGACTGATCCATGCCTGGACCATGAGACAGCAGAAAGCTGCTTGTAGATAGACCCTCAGTGTGTGAAAGCTTGCTTCTAGCCAGCTCTTAAAAGCTAAAACATTAGGCCAAATCCTGGAGTGGCTGGGTGGCAGTCCTAGCTCTCCTTACCTGACTGAGACCTGTTGGTAGAACAGAACTTTTTGGGCAGTGATGACATGCAGCTGTCCAGATCAGTTGGATGTTGTTGCATTCTTGTGATTTTTTGCATGGTGTTAGATAGCTTGTGATATCATGCCTTTAAATGCCAACAGCACAGGCTGCTGCAGAGATGATATCGAGAACGTTGCTCTCCACATTGTAACAGACTGAAAACTAGGTGACTCCAGCCATCAGAAAAACCAAGTGGTTGGTTTGGAGAAGGGCAAGGAGACCCTAGCAGCCAAGAGATTCCTTAACATCTGGTTGGGCAGGAAGAGCCCAGCAGATTGTTGCTGTTCCTGCTGGCTGAGCTGCTCCCCTTGACTGTCTGCTCCTGATCCCCATTGTGGGGAATGTTTGAGGTGAGCTTGTAGCTGGTACTTGCAAGGGGGGTGAGATGAAGAAAGCTGGTAGCAAAAGCAGGCTTCAGATGCCAGCTCTGGAGGTGTGACCTTGTTGGTGGGGACCTGCAGGATCAGGCTGTTGGTGGGAGGATAACTGTAGCCTGCTTTTCCTTTCAGTAGTGTTTGATCTTGGTCTAAGACTTAAAATCCCTCTTCTCTCCTGGGTTTCCTAGCTTCTAACTGAGGTGATACAGCATTCCAGGGACCCCCCTCTGTGGTCACTTCTACTGTTGTGCTTGTAAGCAGTACGGGGGCATTTGCAGTCACATCAGTAGCATTGCTCCCCTATTTCAAACTGAAAAAGCAAGTATTTCCATTGGCTTTTCAGCATGCCAGACAGCAGACATTTAGCAGAGACCTTGGAGATGTTGGGAGGGGAGTAAGCAGCCACATGAAAGCGATGGGAAACGTGCTTGCAGCCCCTTTGAGAGCTGTGTTCCACTCGAGGCAGTGATCCCAACAGGATCCTTTGCTCAAGGCTTTCACTTGATGGGGTGCAGCCAAGTCTCCCAAGAAGGAAAAGATTCAAAGATGCTGACAACTTGTTAAGCCTCACGCATCTTGCAGCGGATGGGATTATTCAAGCCAGGCTTGTGAGGGAACACTGTCCTCACAGTAATGCTTAAAAAACCCTTCAGGATATAAAACCAAAGCTGGCCAAGGCACTCTGGCTCGTGCACTGTGAACAGGAGCCAGCTAATTACCAGTTGCTGTTGCTTTTCTTGTATTAATGTAAGAAGAGGAGTGGAGCCTGAGTGCAATCCTAAATTTACATATGGAGATTGAGAAACAGAAGGAGCTTCTCAAAAGCTAGAGGGTAGCACCTTGTCTTGTTGCATTCTGCTGTGCTTCTGGGGCAGTCAGAGGGTGGAAAGCCATAGGATAAAGAGGGATGGAGATTCACTGACAGGATGCTTAAGTGCTAGGATGGTGAGCAAGTTTTGACACAGCTTACCTGGTGGTATTGGATCTGTGTGGGGCTGGCACCTTGGTGGAAGATCCAACCTGCATGCTGTGCTCCTGGACAGCATTGGGGATGCTCTGCAAACCCAAACATGAAGGTAAGATCTCTGTAATGCAGGGTGTGGTGCTGGGGGCCTATCACACTGCTGGCTCTGCTCAGTGCCTGTAGGGAAACCAGCGTGCTGCACCTCTGTGCCAGGCCTCCTGCTGCCGAGTTACTGGTTAGCATCACTCATTAGCACTGTCACACTTCCATCACTGACGTACAAGCAGGGGGAGTGCCCTGGGCAGTGAAGCTGTTGCTTTGCTGCTTTTGTATCCATCAGAAATGCTCTCTTGGTTCTTAATGGCTTCTTGGAACAGGATGGGAGCCCCTGCTGTGGGAGCTTGTCTGACCCACTGGGTCTGCAAGGGGCTCTCGGAGCACTAAGAACCAAATAATAAAAAAACCAACATTCCTGAGCAAACAAACCAGCTCTGCTCTCTCTCAAAAATACATTTTCTTGAGTTGTATTTCCAGCTTGGCAAACAGAAACTAAATTTACTGACACGAATTTCCACTCAATCACGCCATGAGGAAGGAAGGAAACAAACGAGAAAAAAGAGCTGAGAGTTTGTTTGCTTAAAAAATATCTTCAATAAAAAGAACTGATGCTCTTTTTTCTGAAGGCAGTGGAGAGAAGGGGGTGGATGTGAAGCCATGGGCTGTTCTGCACCAGAGCCCTTCCAGAACTTCCCAAAGGCTCTGTGGCTGCTGCTGGGGCCATGGTGTTGGCTCTGTGTCAGCACAAGGGCAGGGGCTGCTGGCAGAAATGCTGCAGTGCTGGAAGCTGGGCCTCTGGTAAACAAGTCCTCGTGCCATACAAAAATACACAGATATGATATATCTTTTCCCTGTGACATTTCCCATTGCACACAGAGCCCTGCCTGGGTGCTCAGTGCCAAGCTCCTCTTGCAGGATGAGGGCAGAGCTGTGCTGAGGAAGGTACAGTCCAGCTGAAAACCTTTCCTTTTGGAGGTCCTGGTGCCCGTGCAACCCACACTGATGTTCTCCCAGGGCTTCCTGCACCAAGGATGCAGGATGCTCTTGTGTTTGGGGTGATGAGTGCATGGTCCAGTCCTGCTGCTGCTGTCTGGTTGGGACTGGGGCCTCCCAGATCTGGGCTGTGTTGGGGGGCTGCCTCCCTCTGCTCTACAGCAGGATGGGGGACATCATTTCCCTGTTGCAGCAGTGGGGGCTGCCTGGGGTCTGGGGGTGTCCCCTAGATCTGCTGGGGCTGCTCCCCTCCCTGTGCTGCTTCAAACAGACAGAGCAATGTAAACCCGAGGTGTTTTTATATGTACAACAGACGCTCATCAACACCCCCCTACCCCCCCTTCCAGTCCCCCAATGAAAGCCAACCAAAAAAAAAAAACCTTTTAAAATAAAAAGTTAAAAAACCAAACAAAAAACAATTGACCTCCTCCCCCCCCCAAAAAAAACCAAACAACCCACAGAACAAAACAAGTCCCCCAAAGGGGTCTCAGGTGGGAATTGGGGATGTGCTGCATCCCCAGGTGCGATGGAAAAGGGATAAAGTGACCTCTTCGAAAGTGGGTGCGGTGCAGCCGGGGGGGGTGGGGGTGGGCACTGAGCCCTCGGCACCCCCTGCTGCCTCCGGTCGGGACGGGGTTCAGTAGTACGAGCCCAAGTTGAGCCGCCGCGGTGCCCCCACCCCGGGGACGGCCCTGGGGGTGGCCCTGAGACCGAGGGCTCACAGGTAAAAAGCTAAAAACGGGGGGGTGAAGAGCCGGGCCGTGCCTCCCCCACCCCTCCCCACCCCCTTCCTGGTGCCGCGTCCCCGCCGGTGTCCCCACGGCCTTTAGGACTCCGAGGAGGAGCGGGAGACGTTCTGGAGCAGCGATTTGTATATGGCAGAGTTCAGGAAGCGAGGGTAGGAGTCTCTGTGCATCAGCGTGTAGATCTGGAGCTGAGCGTCGTCGAATGTGTGCGAGGACGGCTCCTGCATCTTCCTGTTGATCACCTCCCGCACCCGCGAGTCCAGGCTCACCTGGACGAGAAATGAGGGCTGTGGGACCCCAGCGATGAGCCCCCAACCCCGGGCGCAGCCCCGCAGGACGGGGACGAGGGATGACCCGCGGAGCTGAGCGGAGCGTCGGGACCCGGCGCGGTGCCACGGCCAGAGGGGGGGACCCAGCGATGAGCCAAAGGGCAGAAAATCGGGTCCCAAACGAAGGATGGGGAGGGGCTCGGGGGGGTTCGCACCGCTCCGCGTAGGGGAGCAGCAGGAGCCCATCCCATCCCCGTGGCCTCGGGCCGTACGCAGGGAGCGGGGTTGGGGTGTCCCCTGCAGCCGCATCTCCTCGGCACGATGGTGCCCTCGTGAGGTTTCGACCTCGCAGCACAACACCGGCGCGGCCACGCGAGGAGATTTGGGGACAGAAACGTGAGACGGGGACGCCGCTGGGCACAAACACCCTCCCGATGCCGTCCCGTTGGATTTAGGGACGTAGCGCTGTGACCATCCCCCCGGTACCCCCAACACCGGTGCACCTGGGTGCCCTTTCCCTAAGAACCCACCCTCAAACCTCCTCTTAACCAACAGAAGGGGCCAAAACCTTCCCAGAGCATTTGTACCACGTACCTCCTTGGGCGAGAGGATGGAGATGTAGTCCTCATAGATGGTCCTGGCCTTCTCATCGATGGTGTGTTTGTTGCACTCGGTTTTGAGCTCCTCGCACGCCAGCCAGAAGAGCATGTTCTCCTCACTGTACTCAGTCCTCAAGAACTCCCGGAAGACGTTGCGACCAGCTGGGCTCTTCATCAGCTTGTCAAAGGACTGCGCCCAGCCCCGCACCTCCTCCGTGGTGGGTTTGGAGCTGTGGGGTCAGCGGGGTGGGAGGCAAAGGGAAGGCGTTACAACTGGAGAGGGATGCTCAATGTGGGATGGGATAGGGCCGGGTTTTCTCTGTTGTATCCATCCCCCAGAACAGGGATTGCGCAGGGATGATCCCAGCTCTGAGCCATCCCAGAGGGACTGCTCCCAAACACATCCCCTGTGCTTGTGCTCCTGCTCAGGCTCCATTCATTATGGAGCTTCTGGAGATCTCCAGAAGTGCCCATGAGGTTTATCCTGGCTCTGCTCAGACAGGCCACACCACGGGCTGGGTTGAAGCTGAATTCCCCAAAAGGGGACATATTTTGCTGCCAGCTCTGCACAAACCCGGGAGGGCGCAAAACCCCTTCCCATGCTGAGCTGCACTGCTGGCAGGTCCATGCACCAGCACTGACAGCTGGGGGAGCAAGATCCTAATTACTAAAGCAAGGCAGGAGCCATCATTACCACTAATTAACGCATCTGATCCCTGGCACCAGCAGAGCAGCCATGGCCAGGCTGTGCGCAGGCAGCTCTGTCTTATTTCCAAGGCAGTGGATGCCCGGTGCAGGTGCCCCCACGTGTCCCTGCAGGCAGGGAGCTTGGTGAATGGCTCCCTGTGCCATGATGAGATGCTGTACCATGCACACGTTGTCCCCGCACTCACCACGCTTCACAGTTTGGGATGGTCTCCAGTTTGGTCTCCCGGGATGCCCTCCACGCTCGCTCCCGGTCCTCGTTCCTAACAGGGAGATGGAAAGGTAGTAATGGGCAGCAGGGCATGGGGCTGCAGCCCCACCTCACCCTGACCCCGCCACCTCCTGCCCACCAAACTCCCACCGTGGGCACCCACATCCCGCACCTCTGCTCCTTCCCTTCCTTTGTGCAATTCTGCCCTGACCGTGCGGTGATGTTTGCTGCGCTCAGGGCACGGCTGTGCCAGGCACCAGGCACCATGGCCAGCATGCACCATGCAACCCAGCACCAATGCATTGCTGCAGGGCACCGTGCTGTGCTATCGCCTCCTCCTGCTGCCAGCAGGGCTCAGTCCACGCAGGAAGCGGGCGGCCGGGATAGAATTTGAAAGATAAAGTGATGGACCTTGCACTGTGGTGTGGCCACGATGCCCAGCACCAGCACTGCCTGCAGGCAACCACCGCGGCACCGATGTCCCCTGCTCCCCCCATCCTCAGCCCTGTGCTGCAAGAGGAAAGCGGCCTCCAGCCAACTTCCCCCAGCCCACCAATTTCGGAGCTGGGCGCCGACCGCAGCGCTTCCTGCTTGCAACACTGCCTCTGGCTGCAATCCCGGGTTTAACCCTGAGAGCAGCAGCTGGGGTGGGCACATCCCTGCCTGTGCTGTGCCACAGGGCTCAGTGTCTGATGCCCCTGAGTCTGGGAGCGCCTTGCACCATCCTCATTTGCTTCTGCTCCCAAGCTCCTGCAGATGCCAAGGTGGGACATGGGTGGGTGTTGCGCTGCTCTCAGTCCTTGTTGCATTTGAGGAAACAAAGCTGGATCAGGAGAATGGGGCCCCAAGAGCATGGCCTTGCACAGTGATGATGCATCAGTGCTGCGGTTGGTCCACGGGTTTGCAAGGGGCTCAGCTCCAGGTTTGGATGCTCCTCCAGGCTCAATGCTGTCAGTGGCTGCAAAACCCAACGCTGCTGTGGCACACAAAGCTGTCAGCAATCTCACTACAGGCTGATGCCATGAGCAGGTTAGCTCTCTAAAACCTGGTTATCCAGGCCCAAAAGGGAGCTGGGATGCAGATGGAGGTGAGCAGCTGGCGATAGCTTCAGGCAGTGCAGGGAGCAGGGCTCAGTTCTGCACAGTGCTGTGCACGGCAGTCCTGCTGCTGCCCTGGGCTTGGGACGGCCGCTGGCTGTGCTGCTCCCATGTGCAGCCCCAGCAGAGCCATCGAGGCAGCACAGGATGAGGGTTCCCAGCCCAATACTGCTTTCTGCTCTATATATTTCTAACGACTTGGCTGATGGGAAGGAGCTGTAGTGCACTGGAGCTCAGCAGGGTGAACTCACGGGGATCCATCGGGAGGATAGCAATGCACGTAGCCCCGTGCACCTGCGGCGGTGCTGACACCCACCCCCAAAACATTCCTTTTCAAAGCACTGTGTGCAAACCCCCTGCACAAATATCACTCACAGTCTGTCTAATTGCGGCACGTCTTTGGCTTTTGGCTGCTGACTGAGCACAAAGCACATGGGCACCCCTGAGACGAGTTGAGTGGGGACGTCTCCATCCCAGCTGCACTCCTGCACCGCTGCCCGTGGTGCTGTGCCCAAAGGGACCCCATCCCTGCAGCTCCGGCTGCACCCACACCTCGGTGCTGAACCAGCCATGTAGGACCAAAGTGCTGCTCGCACGACCCGTGCTTACCATGAACAACTGCAGCAGCAGCACCAGCAGAAGCAGCAGGCGTTGGGGCGGTGGTTGCTGGCGGGTTGCACCGTTGTCGGAGAAGTCTCATGCCGGGACATCGGAAGGGGTGGCTCTGCGGACGCAGGTCCTGCGTACTGCAAGGCAGGAGGGCACGACAGGGAGGAGGTGAGCTGTGGGCAGGCGACCACCTTGGTTCCCCTCATCTCAAAAAGCAGCATTTGGGTCCAAGTGGCATCCAAGGGGCTGAGGTCACTCCTGCTGCAAGCAGGTGGTCAGCAACCCTCAGCTCTGGGTGACACACTGTCCCCATGCGTCCTCCTCTCCTCACCTCTCAGAGGTGACTGAGGGACCCCTGCGCTGTGGCTTGCAGTGATATATTTTGCCCCCCCCCACTCCTACACTCCCTCCAGCCCTATTTCCACCTCACCTGCGTCCCAGCCTCATACACGGTGGCCGTTGGTGGGTCGTGCTCCAGGGGCTCTTCTGCTGCTCGCTGCTGCTCCCAGGCCGCGGGTGACCCGAGCAGCCCGGTTAGCGTCCCTGCAGCCGCACGGCTGGAGCCTGCAACAAGCAAGTGGAGTGGCACCATGTTACCCCCATGGTGAGCATGGAACCTGCGTGGGAGCAGCTGGCGAAGGGCTGTGTCATGCTGAGAAGAGTCCTGTGCAGGCTGGGGCAATGCAGGCAGACATTGGTGCAAGAAAAGGAAGTGAGAAGGAAAGGAGGGGAGGGCATAGCGGGCTGCCCCACACTGCTCTCTGACCCTGCTCTTGCTTTGCTGGCTGTGTGATAGCCCGCCTGCATGCGGCACTCATAGGGTCCCCCCACTGCCTGGGGGCTGCCTGCCCCATGTTGGACGCCCCACATCCCAGCTCTGCCCTGCAGGGTTTAGGTACAGTCCATGGTCAGGTCTCAGCCTCGCACAGCTGTGCCCTGTGTCACAGCCAAGCACCATGGAGGCATTTAGGTCCAGGATAGGGAAGTCAGACCCGCTCCACGGCATCATGTGAGTGGAAGGAAACGGGGGAAGTTCTCAACTCCCAGCACTACCCCCAAACTCTGTGCCAAGTGTTGGCCAGGGCCTGAGCTCGGTAGAGCACAGTGGCACCGACTGCACCTGCCCCATGCCCCACCTGCAGTTGGAATGCTTCATGTCCCATTGCCCCAGGCCACCATCCTGCTGCAGAGCCAGGACCTGAGATGTGCATCCCAGCAGGGCACGGGCTGA
Organism: Chrysolophus pictus; assembly: GCA_037305975.1. NCBI lineage: Eukaryota > Metazoa > Chordata > Aves > Galliformes > Phasianidae > Chrysolophus > Chrysolophus pictus. The sequence goes on from CM074595.1 coordinate 4,685,090, forward strand.
GCAGGGGATGCTGGTGGCAGAGGTTTGGAGCCATGCACCACAGGCACAAGGACTGGGGGCTGCGGTTGCCTGCTGCAAGCTCCTCTCCCCAGCCCCTGAAGCCCTCCTGCTGGTTCTCTGTGTTCCTGCAGGAACTAAAAAGGAGAGAGTCTGTGCTTCTCTCCCAATTGTCCCTATTTATAGCCTTGAGTGCTGGCAGGATGGCTGTGACCTTGTCACCTCGCTCGGCAGCAGCTCTGCGCCCTCAGACAGCACTGTTGGCAGGTGATTGCAGAATTCTCATTTTTCCCTTTTTTTTTTTTGCTTCCCCTGTTCCAGCCAACCTCATTCTCAATGGCTGCACAGGCAGCAAAATCCCACAACAAACCCTGGTGGCCCCTTGGTCTGAGGTGTTCATTACAGCAATGATGTGAGAAGGGGGAAAACACAAAGGAACTATGCTGGGACCCCTCCTGCTGCACTGAATGCAGCACTGGAGCACAGAGCACAGAGTGGCCAAGGAATGGGGACATGGGGATGGAGCGTGGCACTGCTGTAGTGCTGTCCCACCATGCTGGGACCACTGGGACAGCAGATCAGGAAGCAGAACCGCACAGAGCCAGAGCCCATGGGGAGGTGTGGGTGTGCACAAGACTGCAAAAAGAGGAAGGTGGAGGACAGGGGATGTTTCCCAAACAGACACAAGACAGCCCCACAGCCCCCACCCAGCCCCAGCGCCCTGCGGTGCTGCCCCACACTCGGTGACGTAGCTGCAGCACACGGCCTCGGAGTTCCCAAATTCCGGGCACCCCCGTGCCATGCCGTGCCAGTTCCCACACCCACAACGTCCCCAACTGAGCTCTCCCCATCCGATCGTGGCACGGAAGTGACAGGGATGGGGCTGTGCCACCCCAGTGCACATCACCGCCCCGAGCCCCCATGCAGCCGGCCTTGGAGGATGCTCCCCAAAATTACTTTGGAAGGGAAACGACCCCTTCCCCAGAGTGGCTGCTGGATTGCAGCATCCACCAAACACCGTGGATGTTTCAGGCAGCGCCGGGTCCGTCCCCACACCCGTACCTGTGCTATTCCAGCCATGGCCACGCCGTCAGCACCCAGCTCACGGTGCGCAGCGTTGGCCGGCCAGGGAGCCGGGAGGGAAAAGAAGAAAGAGAGAGAAAAGAAAAGAAGCCGAACACATCCTCTCACAGGAAAGGGAGTGGTAAGGGAAGTGGCAAACTCAACTGAAGAGTTCAGACCTTTTTTGGGAAAGCCCCGCCAAGGCCACGCTGCTCTGCCCGGCTGAGAGCCGCGGGTGCCGCATCTCTCCTGCAGTGTGGGGACACGGCTCTCCCGGGCAGGATGGAGACATCTGGGGCAACATGGGGACACGGAGGCCACGCCAGCACCAGAGGAACCCATAGAACCAAGGAAGTGGCCATTGCGGCATCATACCCTGAGCAATGCAAGGATCCATCCAGAGGGACGGTGCCAACATGTGGTGCCCCAGGATTTTTTGGAGCATCACCCACGGGGGAGGAATTGAGCAGCGAGTGGCAAGGCTCTGGATTGGGGTGAAATGAACCAAAGCCCCATGGACACAGTGCCTCCCAGCAGTGTCACTGCAGAGTAGGTCTGCACCCACCTGCTGCCATGCAGTGCGGGGCTGAGCTCTCTCGGCTGAGAGTGACTCACAAACAAAAGCAACATGTGAGAGAAAAATCGGCCGTGCAACCTCAGCTTCCTTGATTGAATTTGCCCGCGGGGCTGCAACAAAGGCACAGACACCAGCGGTCACTGCTCCGACTGCAGCAAAGGGAGCACAGAGCAAAAGCTGGGCGATGCAGCGTGCTCCCATCAACCAAAAACCCACCAAAATCCCAACGCCGTGCACACCAGCACCCAAAACCCAACGCGGCTGCACCGCTGCTGTCCCAGTGCTGAGCCCACACAGCCACAGGGGATCTCCCGAAGCCCTGTACAAAACCCCCACGCTTTGGCAGCTCTGCTCCTTGGCAGGGACCCCCCACACCCTCTGGGTTTGCCCCATGGGCACAGCCTGGCCCTGCAGCTGCCCCCACCCCGCAGTGCGCCCCAGACACCTGCTGGTGCACAGGAAGTTTTGGGAGCTATTCTTAGACTGCTTTTTCTCTTTTTTTTTTTTTTTTCCCCTCCCACTTCAGCAATTAGAAGGGACTCAAAAGGTGAGGCTCGAGCTCCCACACTGGGATGATGCCTGTGGGCACGGGGTAAGGCTGACCCCCATGCTGTCAGCACGGCAGTGACAGCGGTGCCCGGGACCACAGCCTGATCTGGGACACCTCGGCCACGTGGGAACCAAAGAGGTGGTGATGTGCAGCCCTGCACCTGCCCACAAAATGCCCCTGCACCCTGCAGAGGTGGTAGCGGGGAGCAGATGTCTCCGGAAGCCCTGCAGTGATTTCTTTATCAGCCCCAGTCCCCAGCACTGGGTGCTCCTGTACTGAGCATCCTCTGAGCCAAACCCCATCGCACATCCCCAAAACTCCTCACCGCACATCCCAAAAACTCCCAACATCCCAAAAACTCTCCACCAAACATCCCAAAGCTGCCACCAAACACCCCCACAGCTGCCCACCTCAACACCCCAAAGCTCCCACCACACTCCCTATAGCCCCCTATCCCCAAATCTCACAGCTCTGCCCCAGCCCTGCGGGCACAACGCTGCCAGCACCGTCCCCTCAGCCCCGGCTCTCGCACAGAAACGTGGTTAATTATTTCAGAGCCCAAAAATAGCACCCGCACCAATCAGCTGGGGGATTTAATAAGGCAAACCCTGACAATTATGTTTCTATTAGTGGAGGTATCGTGGCGTTGTTAAGGCAGACTCCCATTAAGCATTTGGTAATGATCCATGCGAAAGGAGAAAGATCGTGGGGATCAATACTGGGCAGAGGCATGGGGCAAGCAGTGGGCACACGGGGAGAGAGAAGGAAGGGAAGGAAGGGATGAAGCCTTGCTGTGCTGCTGCTCAGGCCGTGGTTTGCATCTGGAGTGGTCCCTGAGAAGTTCTGCAGCTGTGCATCCCTTTGCTGAGCATCCCTGACCCCAGCACCGATGGCGTGCACCAAAATCTCACTTTTGGATGCTAAATCCCTCCACTGATGGAGAATACGGAGCACTTTCGCTCATGCCAGGTGCATCCTGGTGAGAGACAGAAGAGTATCTGCGCATGGATGCAGGTGGCACCCAAGTGTGGGGCTCACGGCCTCCTCAGCAATGGGAACCCATGGTGACTGGGGCTGTGGAGCCTCAGAGAGCCAAGGGCACAGAGATGGGGCATTGTCTTTTCCAAGGAAAGGGAACAAACAACCACATCGAGGTGAATGGAAACCCTCTGCATCCCAGGGAGGTGCTGGGTCAAAGGGCGGCTCCATGCAGCCAGAGGGTGATTTCCTGCCCAGCCTCAGGATGAGACCAAACGCAGCACCTGGAGCCCCCAGTGCTGCACACAGAGCTGTGTGCCCACCTATGCGAGCACGAAGGCACTGCACACTGCCAGCCCAGATTGGAGCTTTTCAGGATCAGGCTGCAGGCAGAGCCCAGGACAGGTGCCCACGCTGGTGGGCACGGCATGCATGGCATCCCCTCTGCTGCACCATCCCCATTACAGCCCCTGGGGGACACACATCAGCCACCCCCACAGGGATGCTCTGCACTGTCCCAGCTGTGATGAGCACTGAGGAGCACTGACACAGACCCATGGGTTATTTAAAACTCAACCAAAGGGGAACAAAGTCTGCAGGGTTCGGCTCAGCCATGCAGGGAGGAGCTGGTGGCACGGAGGAAGGAAGCGCTGTCACCGTGCATGGCCCCTGTGCCATGGGCACAACATGCAGCACGGTGTCCCACGCCGCCCCGCAGCATTGCCATTCCTCATTATTATTTTTTCTTGTTTGGTGAGGCCGGCACAAAGCTTTCCCTTCCTTTTCCGGGGTTGCTGCACCTGTTTGCTCTTCTCCTGCCCTTTGCACTGAACCGCCGCGTGGGCATTTGCCTTCTGCAGGAGCCCCCAGCAGGTTCACACAGGAGAAAGGAGGGAGGGCAAGGGGAAAACCCAAACCCTGCATCCCAAGCACTTTGCTGGCTTTCTTCTATATGGAGCCCCATCTGCAAACCCAGCAATCCTCACTGTCTGTGTAAAGAGCCCCCAGCAGCTCAGCACAAAGCAGGTGAGGCCATTTCCAGGGCTGCTCAGAGAACTGGAAGTGTAGCTTGTTTGGAAATTCTACCCTACGTTTTCCTGCTGTCAGGAAACCCCTGTTTTTTCCATACCTGCGATGAATATTGATGCTGAACCCCAATGGATTCCGTTGTTCTCCTTCCTATTGCTGCTCCACCTTCCCTGGGGCTAAACCAAAGGCAGGACACGGTGTGGGATAGGAGCAGCTCTGGGGCTGCCCCTTGTGTCCCTCCCCATTTCCTTGGGTGCAGCACGAGCCTGGCTTTGGTCTGAGCTGTAGCTGTATCCCAAAGCCACCAAACACCGTGTCTTCTGGTGCCCAGCTGCTGGCACAGGGGATGGCATGGACACAGCTGCCCCCAGCCACGCACCAGCCCTGCAGCTGCAGCAATGCATGCACAGCTGGAATGAAGCTATCCCACCCCTGCAGGAGGTCTTGAGAAGGCAGCTCTGTGCTGCCATCGCTGCAAGGGATTGGAGACTTTCTGAGCACCCAAAGCAGCACAGGGAGCAGCCCCACTACAGCCTGTTGGAAACGCGCTCGCTGCAACAGAGCACACCAGTAAAATGCATGAGTGCATAGAGCTGGCTGGGCTTGGATTGCAGGGAGAGAGCATGGAGGAGAACAGGCAGATCAGCACTGCTCCAGTGCCCATTGGTGATGGAAGGGAACACGAGGGGCTGTGGCATGGCCAGCACTTGGTGAAGCAGAGGGGAATGAATGGACTGGGCACTACTGGAAACGTGCCGGGAGAGCTGATGGAATGCCCAGCACTGGACGAGATGCCCACAAGGCTGAGTGCCACGGAGCTGGAGTGGGGATGGTGACATCCCCCATGGAGCAGCTGCCAGCTCTGGGCTGCAACAGCGTGAGAGCTCAGCACCTTCCCCTCCTGCAGCAGTGTGGGATGCCATACACTGTCCTCTCCTCTCCATTGGGTGAGAATCATTGCGAGAACTGGGAGCAACATCCAATTTCTCCCCCTCGAATTGAGAAGTAGCTATTAAATAACACACAGAACCAAATGGTTTTAGACCCACCCCCTCCAAACAGCCTTTGCAATGGAAATGCAGAGACGTGCAGAGATGAAGAAGGAACTGAGTAATAGGAAGCAGTGGTGGGCACGGGGCAACCCGGAAGTGGCCACGATCCCAGCACAGCACTGCACCCCACTAACAGCCCTATTGCTGGGGTGTGGGTGCACAGCAGGGGCTCACTGCAAGAAACCACCCAGGGGGAGCACAGACCCCCACCAACATGGCTGAGGGATGAAGCAGAACCCAGCGTGGTGAGCATACCTCCCCCAGAGCTGAGTTTCCAAAGGAATTTTCTCCAGAGGATACAAACTTGGGGAAAAAGAAAGACCGCCGTGGCAGGAGGGGCTCTGCAGAGCTCGTGGAGCCTCTGCTCCAAAGGTGCTCGTGGTGCTGCTCCTGGAGGTAGAGCAGTACGCAGCGCTGCCCCGCGCTCTTTGCATGGGCCCAGCAGAGCTCAGGGTGCTGCAGTTCCAGCCTCACAGTGAGCATGTGGCAAAGAGAGGAGAGATGCACTTTGGGAGGCAGTGGAGATGTGCTGCTCCCACACCTCGGGCAGCTAAGCATGAATTACTCCGCCGGGGTATTCTTTTCCCTTTCTCTCTCTGGGTTGGAGCGGCTCGATCAGATTATCTCCCTTTGGTTCCTTTCATTTTATTTTAAATAACGATATCAGAACGGGCGCACAGACCCCGACTGATGCATATCCGAGTCACCAAACCCCTGCTTCCCCACTATAATCTTATGAGGTAGAGTTTGTTTAATTGCCGAAGAACACGACTGTATTTTGATTAGAGGCTTTGAGTCATTTGTGGGGAAGGGCTGAGGCGGAGGAGCTGAAATCCTTGTAGGGAAATCTGATGTGGCGCTGTCCCCTGGGATGTATCCTGAGGTACGTGCCCACTGGGGCAACCCTATGCACAACACATCCACCGGGACAGCAGGCACTGTGAGCACCAATCCTGTCCGGGATGGTGAAGCTGCATCCAGAGGGGAACCAAATCTTCTTGCAGCAGGGAAATCCCTCCCACTCACTTAACACTTTTTGTTGAGTTTCTTAAATAAGGCCATGGATCCGCGCCAGAGCAGCCTCATGGGGAGGGAAGGAAGGAGGGAGCTTCCCAGGGGATCCTCGCTGTGCCCAGGGATGCGGTCGGCCCTCTCCATCCTCTGGCCAAGCCGCCAAGCCCACGTGATGGGCTCGTGTTGGGTGACAGACAGATGTCATGTCCCTACGGGGGAACCACATCCCGGTCACTGGGTCCTCTGGTCACTAAGTTCCCTGGTCACCAGGTCCCCCTGCCTGGTGCTGGAGGACCCGATGGTGACTGGAACTCAGGCTCGCCCTGACCTCAGCCAACCTCCCCATGCCACAGTGAGGTCAGTGCTGCCGGTGGGGTACAGCACCCCTGGCTGCAGGGAGCACGCAGAGAACCCCACATCCCACAGAGGATGCTCCAGCACTGCACACCTGTGGGTGCAGAGAGGGTCCTGAGGGGTGACCCCAAAGCAACCCTCCCCCTGGGTTGGGCAAAACCCAGTGCAGCCATCCCTGCGACGGGAGGGGGCCCCCGCCTTCCTCCTTCCTCCTCCATCCTCCTCCTCCTCGCAGGGGCTTGGCTCTCTCCGGGGGCGACAGGGAGGAAGGGGATAAGAGGGGAACTCTCCCCCCCCCCCCCCCCCCCCCAGGCCCGGTGCGCTCCGTGCCCCCGCCCCGCGGAGCATCGCGCTGTCCCCCCTCGCGCACGGGGCCGGTGACAGGCGGTGACACACGGACGGACACACGGACGCAGCCCTCCCTCTCCATCAGCGCCCCGCGGTGCTCAGTGTATGTGCCCGGAGAGGGGAGGAGGAAAAGGGGAGGATGCACAGAAAGGGGGAGATGCGTGGGAAATGGGTGGGGGGGGGGGGGAGGGAGGGTGGACGGTCATGGAGAAGAGGGGAATCATGGAGAAAGGGGCGATCATGCAAAAGGGGGGTGCGTGCAGGGGGGAGTGTGCACGGAGGGGCGGCGGGGGGAGCGTTACAAGGATGGGGATGCAAAAGGGGTCCGGCCGCAGCCTGCAGGGGGGGTGGGCCGGGCAATGCACGGGGGTGGCGGGTCCGTGTCGTCCCCCCCCCCCCCCCACCTCCGTCCCAGCCCCCGTCATCCCCCGGGCCGGGCCGTGGGTTACTCACGGGTCGGGCATCCGCGCCGTCGAGCAGCGCCGTCCGCTGCCCCGTGCCCACGGCCGCCGCCCGTGCGCTGCCCCCGGGTTCGGCACCGGAGGGAGAGGGAGAGGCAGCGGGAGCGGAGCGGAGCGGAGCGGCTGCACTGCGCACGCGTCCCCCGGCCCCTGCGATTGACTTCCTAAAGCAATTGCAGCTTTGGCACTTCCTCACGTCAAAACACACACACACACACACACACACGCACACACCCGTGCCCTACACCGGTACCCAGAGCCGCTGTCCGGTGTGTGCGGCCAGCACCGGTACCAGCACCCGAACCCGAGCTGCATCCTGCACCAGGTACAGGATCCTGTGCACCCAGCACCTTTGTAACCCATCACTGCACACCCCATACTGATATCTCACACCCGGAGCCCTGTAGCAGCATCCAGCACTGGCACCCCGATTCAGGCATCCTGTGCCAGCACAGGGCACTGGGACCCCCTACACCAGCATCCTGAACCCAGTGCCTTTCTCCAGCACTCAGCACTGTGCACCCCAAAGCAGCACGAAGTACTGACACCCAGCACCAGCATCACCCCCAGCATCGTCACCCAGACCATCACTGTGCTATGGGGGCTCCACCTCTGCTCTCCCATTGAGGCTTTCCCCAAATGCCCTGGGAAGGGAAGGAGCTGGAGGCAACCCTGCTCTGTGGGTGCGTGGGACTGCTGGGAGCGGAGTGATTTTCCCTGAATTTCTTTGTTATTTATTTATTTATTAAAGGGGGATGATGCATTGCTAAAGATAAAGGACGATAAAACTTTGGGAGAGAAAAGGAGGCATAAAAATTTCATGCTCTCGCCAGGTGGGGAAAAATTATCCCATTTTATTATTTAAAACCTCATTAAAACCCATTTCCCTGGGAGAGAAAATGGTCGAACCGCCGCCTATCTCAATCCCTGAGACGTGCACTCTGCTACGTGGGGGGAAGCATTGAGAACAGGGCCTTCACACGTGGCTGCTGAGCTGCAAACACTGAATCTGCAAACACCCATCCCATGCGAGAAGCATCTGAGAGCAGAGAGCTCTTCTCCTGCATGGGGATATGCTGCCATATCAACACCTTCCTTGCTGGATTTTCCTATTTTTCCTGCTTTTCCCTCTCCAGCACGCTGCTGAACAGGAGTTTGCTCAGGGGAGATGTGCCCAAGGCCCTTCTTGGCCAAAGCAGGGCATGTCCTGTTGCAGCCTGAGCAGGTTTCAGAGCAGGTTCGCTTTAGCACTCGGAGCCTGAAACTCCTGCAAAGCCTCCTGCGTCCCCAGGAACTGCTTTACAGCATTCGGGATTTGCAGAAATCCCACACCAACATTTGGGATTGCGACTTTGTGAGATTCTCTCGAGCCTTCTGGATGGAGGGGGAAAAAAAAAAAAAAAAAAAAAAAAGCGGATGGAGAAAAAAAAGCCTCCCACCCACCCAGCTCCCACCCGCCCAGCTCCCCGCGGGGCTCGGGGTCGCGTTGCAGTTGCGGTACCCGCCCGCAGGTGCCGCCCGACTCCGCCGGCAGCGGCTCTACGGGAGGAGGCGGCTGAGCTCGGGCTGCCCCCGGCCCTGAGAGCCACCCGAGCTCCAGGGATGGGGCACCGCCGCCCCTCTGAGCGAAAAGTTTCTAAGAGTGCCTAACCTGAATCTCCTTTCTATTTTGCTTAAAGCCCCCTCTCCCTTCCCCTCTCCAGTCCCCCCCCCCGTCCCTGCGCTATTGAAGTATGTGAAAAGCCACTCTGCATCTTTTTTCTAAGCTCCTTTTAAGTACTGTAAGGCTGCGATGAGGTCTCGCTCCTCTCCCTCCCCACGGTGCTTCCAAATAGAGAGCGGTGCCTTCAGTGCGCCCAGATTTGCTGATTTTTGGCATTGCTGATGGAGGTCCTGTAGGGTGAGTGGGGCAACCTCAGCTTGGATTGCATGGGGAAAGCACAAAGCACCGCACGCCTTGTTTTGCTCCGCAAGAAGAGCTCAAGGAACTCCAAACAGGCTGCTAGGGAGCAGGAAGCCTTTTTTGATGAATAGCTGAGAGGAGTCAGCCCGTGTCAGGACTGAGATACAGCGTGGCTCCCGGTGGGTTTGCAAAGCAGCATTTGATGGTGAAATCCTGTCAGCGGTTGCTCAAACCACAGCTCCAAAGCACTCTGCAATCCCAGCCTTGCTGGAGCTCATTCCCTCCTGCAGTTCCCAGCTGATGCACACCCCAAGAGGCTGGCAGGTATTGGGATAGGATGCATGGAGGCTGCTCAGAGAGGTTTTGCGTTCCAAAGGCCTTTTCCTGCCACTCCTACCCAGGTTTTGCAGGCAGCAGGGGGAAGTTTGGGTGGAGGGACCCAAAGAGGGACCTGTGGCTGGAGCACTGGGTTATCAACAGGACCTGAGCCCCTGCAGCCAAAGTGCACGAACTCAGTAACACGAACCAACCCATCCATGATCCTTGCTGCCATTTAGAGGCAGCTCGCATCTCTATTTTCTACCCCTTTTCTGTAAAGACATTGGATGAGAGGATCCCACTGTCTCTCATGCACTCAGGCTTGAAGGCAAAGCAACAGCATGAGGCCCTGCAGCGTGGCTGTCCGCAGAGCAAAACTTAAGGGGGGCTTTTGCACCATTGGGAACAATGCAGCTATAAATTCTATCATGTTTAGGGGAAAAAAAGGGGCTGGCTGTTTTGATTTCCTAACGTAACAGAGTTTATGCAATCACACTGTATATCAGTGCATTCCCATTCTTCCAAATTCCTCTCTTTAAAAACTCTTTAACCCTTTGGCCAGTTTTAGCCCAAACCCAGCAGAGAGGTATGGAGCTCAGATCCTACATTTGCAATCAGTTGGGTAAAGAGTCACCCTGCCAGGGCTGCAGCTGTGAGAAACACCGACCCACGCTGCCAGCCCCTATTAGACACCAGAGAATCCGCACAGTGCTGACATCTGATTGATGTCCAAACCGTGGGAAAAACTTCCCTGGGAGTTTGTGCCCTCCCAGGCACCCAGGTCGGTCCCCCATGAGACACCAGCCTGCTGAAAACCAGGCTGCAAATCCTGTATCTCTCAGAGCTGTTTGTTTGCTTTTTAGTGCCAAGCTTCGGGAGGAGAGGGGAAGCAGCTTAGCAGAAGTCATAGCCAGGAGGGCTAGTGCTGGCACTGAAAGCAGCACTGGGGCTGCAGCCCCAAAGCCTTTGGCACTGTGCAAGTCTCATCTTGGAAGGAATCACTGCAAATTACTGTCTCTGCTGTGGGTATTACAAGATGTCAGGGTTTCGGGCACCAATACTCCTTAACAGCCCTGAGCAGCCTCACCTGGGGGCCTCCATCCACACCCTTTGCAGTCAGCCCAGGAGCCCTATTTAAGCTCAGCACAGAACTCCCTGCTGTTGTTGCAGCAGTGCTGAGGCTGGCTTGCTCCCAGCCCTGCCTGCCTATGGGCTCCTGCTGAGCTTGACCCCAATCTGGAAGCTGGCTTTGTGACCTCAGCCCTACCTGGCCTCTCTGGAGCTGCTCAGCACCTGCTGGACCTGATCCTGACTCCAGGGCTGGTTCATTGCTTGCCTTTTACTTGTTTGCCTCATCGTTGCAAGCTTGCCTGGTGACCTTGAGGGCTCTCAGATGAATGTGGTGGTGATTCCTGGAGCTGCCCTGTCCCACTCTGGAATTGGACCCTGGCTGGTGACATCCCTTCTTGCCTCCTGGTTCTTCTGCCCTTGCTGCTCCTTTACACAGTCAAGACCAAAGGCAATACCTGTGCGTAGCAAACTGCCTCGGGGCTGCTTTCCATGCAGGGGGTTTAACCACACTACAGTCCTGTTCATACAGTGAAATTGTGAAGGAGACAGAAGCAGTGCATAAGTCTTTTTGCAGTTTACAGCTCGTTTAGCTGTGGATTGTGCTGCCAGGTGTAGCAGTGGCAACATTCCATGTTACTTCTGTGGTTTTTCATCTGAGCTTCTGAGGGATGTGTGAACTTTCTCTCGAGCCCTCATCACTGTTGGAGCAATGGCTGAGCAGTCGTAATGCAGTGTGTCAGGAAGAAGTCAGAAGAGGTAACAACAAGGGCAAAATGGAGCTGGATGGACTTCTCTTTTGGCTGAAATCAAGGCAGGAGGTATCTGCACATCCACGGCCTTTCCTTGACTACAAGATGGGAAAAGCTGGGCCACATCCAGGCTGCTCCCATCCATCTGCTCTGAGAGTTCAGCAGTTTTACCATCCGGGAGGAGCTGAGAGCTGCTCTGGAAGTCTTTTGTCTGTGGATATGAAGGTGGTTCTGCATGCTTTCTGAAAGTCTGCAGATGGACAGAACTGCAGGCACAGGTATGTTGGAGAGCTGACAGGAAGCCTCTGCTCTTTGGAGGGGGAAGAATTAGCTGAAGGTAACTGAGGGGAAGGATTGAGAAGTAGAGGTCAAGTGTCTACAATGAAAGCAAAATACTTAGCACAAGTGGGGGAGGATAAAAAATATTCCTAGGTTGTGTAACCTAGCCCAAGAATGGTGTTCTGAGTTTCATTCTTGTGCGGAAAGCACCTCTCCATGCTGCTCCCTCATCTCTCAATTATTTGGTAGAAGCAGTTCATTAGAAATCCACCCTGCTGAGCAGCAAGCGGAGTCTCTGTGCTTTCCATTTCCTCCATCTGAACTGGAAAGTGTTTTTCTCATGTAGTCTCTGTCACGAGCAGTAATAACAAAACCACAACTTCTGTTGCAGCTCTTTATTTGCAGTTTGGATTCCTATGCAGATGCATCTAAACAAGCGTGCATGACCTGCTAGCTACATGGCAGCAGGCAAAGCAAGTGATGGTTGGTGACTCTAAGTATCATTCTGGTATTTCTGTTTTGACATAGCAAGGTCCAGGAATCATTGTCAGGAAGCAGCGCTCATGATCTTGAGGTTTCTCACGTATGCTAAGCTGACAGCTTTTATGTGCAGAACAACACATTGTTTTTTGGCTTAATGCTGTACGATCCCTCTTTCTACCTGATCAGGTGAGACTGAAAGCTTTGATTATGGCCTGATATACACGCATGGCATGCCAGATCAAACATAAGTCAGGATTTACTTGAGTAAAACATCCTGGCCCGGCTCATGTTGCCGCAGTGTCATGTGTAATAGATGTGGAATGGGGTAGGTGCAACAGGATGCAGAACTGTTAAGGTTGGGAAAGGCCTCCAAGATCCCCAGCTCATCACCGTGCCCACTGCCCACATCCTCAGTGCCACATCTCCACGGCTCTGGGACACCTCCAGGATGGTGACCCCACCACCTCCCTGGGCAGCTGTGCCACTGCATCACTGCTTTTTCTGAGCAGAAATCTTTCCTAACATTCAACCTGACATCTCTGCACCCTAGTTTTCAGTACGTAAGTAAAAGTGACATGTAAGAACCCGCCTTAAAACGCTCAGTGCAGCGTGGGAAGTACTGCTTCTGAAGGTGAAGGGTGATTGTTTTTTCTAGATCTTGAATCAATCCCAGCTTTGTCTGCTGGGCTCCTGTGCAAGCACTCATCTCCTACCGGGCACCAAACAACTGTCAGTGCTGAGGGCCAGCTGCTATGAGCTCAAGCTGGATTTGGAGCAGCAGCCCAGTGTGAAATGCCTGCATCCCTGGGCACATCAGGAGGTAACCCTGCCCTGTGGCTCGTAGCACAGCTCCCATCTGCTGCTCCTGCGGGAAGTGGGTGTTAGGAGAAGTCTGAGGCCATCTGTCTGAGCCCTGCGGGAGCAGAGGTCTCGCTATTTTCCAGGAACTGTGCTAGGGACAGATTTAGGAGCAACCCTAGAAGGAATTCATTGAAGTGTTTGCTCTTTCAGATGTGCTCTAGGATAAGAAGGAGTGAGCTGTTTGTTCCTGCCTCGTTTCTCAGTGACACAGATACAGGCCAGGAAGCTCTTCCTCCCTTTTGGTGGAGGGAGGGGCAGTTTCCTGTTTTTATATAGAAATCAGGTTGATCTGGGATGCCTTCATGCTGCTGTTGCCCCCGAAGCAAAGAGTGTATGTGGGCACTGGGTTTTGCTGCAGTTTTCCTGCTTGCTACCAATGCTAAATCCCAGTTCCTTGGGGTCTGGATGACCCCAGAGGGTTTGAAGAAGTCTGGGCTCTTGCATGCTTCAACTGGAGCAGGATGCTGCAGAGCACTTGGAAAAAAGGGGCTGTGCTTTCCAATGGCCTGCGGCACGGCGTCTGCTGGGGTGACGGCACAGCTCCATCCTGCTTCAGCCATGGCTGTATCTGGAATCAGCATGCAAGGGATCTGCTCCGGGCAGGCAGGGATAAAAGTGGAGAGACATATTTACTGCAGGCTGGGGGCAGGGAGTGCAGGCAGCCCCACATAGCAGCCTTGCAGTCTCACTGTTGCTGTCAAGGAACTGGTGTTGAATAAGGAGAAATGGAGAGCAAGCAGCAATTTGGCTTTATTCAGTGCTTTGGTCACAATTAATAAGGAGGGAATTGGGCAAAGATAATGTATAATTGAGTTGGCTGATAGCAGAGCTCTGTCCAGAGCAGGAATGTGTTATGTGCTGTCAAGCTATAATTAGCAACATTTTGTTAAAGTGCTTTTCCTTTCCTTGATGGATCCCAAGAAGCTTCACAAGATGCACTTGGTTCAAGTTGTCAGTTCCCCTCTGGGTGCCCTGACCTGTGGGGATGGATGGCCTGGGGCTAGCAAAGGAAGAGGGATGAGGTTCTTCCTCCAGAGACACTTACCCAGCTGGGAACAGTGGGGTTCCTCTGCCTGGGGTACCTGTGAAATGGGTGAGCTGTGCATGTGAAAATGCCGGAGCAGGGAGAGGTGAAGCGGCTTTCCAAAGTCGTCAAGTGAGTCATGGGTAGAGCTAGGAATAGAAGCCAGAAGTCAGGCTCCCAGCTGCTACACCTATGGTTATTTCTATTTATGCTCCTTGGTTCTCCTGTCCACGGTTTACTGAGTGCATTCCAAGAGTAGCTCGCCTGCCAAACTTCTTCCTCTTGAAATGGAAAGATAAGATAGTGGAAGAAATCAGTTTAACTGCTGGTATGCACACAAACATACCTGAACCTTGTCCAAGTTATCAGCTAGATTTTTTTTTTTAATGCTCTTCTGGGGCAGGAGAAACGCCTCCAGTCTCAAAGCGCTGATGGCAGTTTGCTGGCAGGATATCAGATGATTTATTTCCTTTGCCTGTGGTCAAAAGAAGAAAAAATAAATTAAAAAAAAAAAAAGCAAAGAAAAAATAGAGCAAAAAATAAGGCAATGATTTAGACATAGCAAAGCCCTGTTAAGTGACTCCAATGTAAATTCCATGAAGGCAACGGGAGAATCGTGGCTCTGGGAATTGGAGGTTTAGGCTGTAAAATAAAATAAGACTGAGGCATAAAATAAATACTGCATTGTCCCCCAGTACGTTTTCCCAGAATGATTTGACTACTTCAGTGAAGCCCTTAAGACCTTCCTCTATCGACTGTAGTTGTAAATTGGATTGGGCCCAAAGCCAGTCTATCCAAAAAGCTCCAAACCATAGGGTAGGCTTTTGGTTCTTCACTCCTGGGGTGAGCAGAATTAAACTGCTGTGCCAACTGGCATTCAAAGAAAGGCATTGAAAGGTTAGTCCAGGTAGCAGAACTGACATGAAATCAATGTTCCATCCATTGGAACCACGGTTGTGGTGTGGACAGTAGAGACTGGCTTGCCTGCTTTATTGCATGTGATGTCTAAATTCACTTAAACTGCCCACTGTATGAATCAGTAGGTGGACTGATATCCTTGTACTCTTCCCAGCTTAGCATATCACCACTTCCCCATACTGCTTCTCTTCTTGCTGTGCTCTTCTGTTTTCTTTTCTCCTCCCTGTTTCATCCTTTATTTTCCTGTTTGCAGTGTCTGTTTTGCAATCTTGTTCTATGATTCTCTGACTTGTGGGATGATCAGAGGAAGGCATGCAGGAGCTACTGCTGCTGGTGTAATGCCCCAAAAGGGCACAGAGGTGTCTGGGCCACTACACTGCTGTCTGAAGTTCAGGATGTGTCTATGAGCTGTTCCCTCTCATCTGCCCTGCTGAAATAGGGAGCTGCCTGATCTTTGACCAGGAGGGACTCAGCACTGTGTGGTTTTTCTGTTTCTTCTGTTTCCCGCTTTGCTGGATTCTTCCCAACCTTCTCTGGGATCTTTGCAGAGGGATCAGACTGGAATAACATTGGTTTGGCTCCCAGATAGCTTGCATACGGGCAGGCTATCAGTTTCTCAGAGGTGACTAACAGTGTCCCCAGGCACAAATGCAGACCTCTCCTCTTTCCCTCGTGGTGATTCCCTCAGCTTAGAGCTGATGAGTGGTGTACAACTGAGCTCTCCCTGCTGCTGCCAGTCCTGGCTCTGCACGCTGGAGTTCCAGGTCTCTTCAAGGAATTTACTTTAAGAGCTAAAATAAATAAAAACAAATAAATCTCGGAGCAAAGTAAGAGCAATGAAAACACAGCCAAGTGCTTTGCTTTGTTTAGAAGATGCATCTTTGTGCATATCCAGTTGTGCATTGCCAAGTTTTGGGAATCAGCAAAGGCTGACATTGTTTACTGCAAATTAAAGACCCTCTGGAGACTCTGTGTCTTGCTTTGCAGTGTAGCCTCGGGCTGGGGGAGGGAGGCACTTGGACAGTAGCATAGAAGGAACCCTGCCCCAGTGTTGCTAACTATAGCATTAATTTCAGTCATAAATAACTTCAGTACCATGGTTACAGTACTAGCCAAGTATGATATCATTTAGTTTGGGATTAGGGAAAAATATCTTCCTAGAGGCTGTGGGTTCTAAAATAAGCAACTTTTCCAGAATGAGTGTCTCCCAAAGAGAAACTCCAGCCTGCAGTTGTAAATTAGAAGGATTACTTTGGTAAAAGTGACTGGATGGGAGGTGTCAGGAGGTAGAACAGCACAGAGAGGAGATTCTTCAAGGTTTCTCAGTGACTGACAGCCTGGCACTCTTAGTTTTCTCAGGAAACAGCACCTTCTGAGAATGAAAGCAAGCACAGTCTTTTCCAGCCCCAGTCCTGGAATACAGAGACACGCAGAAGCATGGGTCCTTTCAGGAATCAGATGCCACTAATGATCATTAGAAAGATGGGCTGGAAGATCAATGCTGACAGTTCCTGTGGCTGCATGGGCAATGATAGGGTAACTGTGCAAGCAAATGACAGCTAGCATGCATCCATTGGTCTAGTTGAACAAACAACTGTGATATTTGTATCTGAAAATTTATGAGCAATTAGATGCACATACAGTTCTGCAGGACCAGGGGAGCAACAGTGAGAGGCTGTTGTGTTTAGAGAGATACCAAATACTTCATACTTATAGTGCTATTATGGGCTACAACAAGAATCTCAAATAGGACAAAGGGCTTGCAAGGAGGCATAATAACAGAAAGCTCTATGGAGAATGTCTGAATGCTGCCAAAATGCTCACAGGTTGACAGTGCAGGAGATCTGGCTCTAGGGCTCCTGGATATAAAATGCTTGACCACACAACCTGAAGTGCTGATCCCATTGAAAATCGTTCAAGAAAGTTCTGACATTAGCTCTGTGTTGGTAGGCTTTATGCCAGATTAGATATTGTCTGTCTTCCCGCAGCCAGCATAAACGCCACATTATGCAGTCTGGCTGAAACGTAATTGTGTGCCCAGGCCTGATCTGGATTGAATATGTCATGCTAAATGATCCAGTAGTGCTCAAACCTGTTACAAATGACCATAGAATCGTGGTCCAAACTTCCATTCCAAATTTCATATCTGACATAAGGTAAGTTAGCCACATGCAAATGTCTACGGGAACTGTTGGAATGCTTTCCCTCAGTATAACACCATTAGAGAATGCTCCCCCTCCCCCCAAAAAGCAGAGGAGAAATTTGTACACATCAGAAAAAAAATGCTTTTTTTTTTTTCTTAAACTGACCCAGACTTACCTCATCGTATTTACAGCTTTGCTGCTCGTTCAAGTCTTCTGCTGTAGGGGAAAAGATTCAAGTCTTGTCCATTTGAAAGCTTTGCAGCTAGATAAGCTGCAATATGTTAAACGGGCTGTGTTTGGGCCCTCTCTCCTGTCAGAGCTATGCACGCATCTCTACTTGGAAGCTCCTGGAAGCTGCTCTCAAGTATGGTTTAGAAATATGCATACAATTGCATATTGCTCCTGTTGTACTAGGTCTGCCAACTGTGGGGTCAGGTTGTCCCCTTTGTTTTCCAGTAATTACTATTTTTAGTTCGGTTTTCATTTGAATGCAGTGTTTTCAGATGAGCTCAAAGGTCTTCTGGCTGTGCTCTGTACAGCTTCTTAGAAGACAGATGTGTCATTACAGACAGACTGTACTTAGTCCCCACCACTTCACAAAATACAAAGCTCAATTCAGTTGATTAGAGAACAACATTTTCAAGTTCTGAGAAAAGCCATCTGCATTTCTGGATGGAAGCAGAACAGCTGCAACACAAATGCAACAGGGAATCATTTTACCTGCTCGGTAGAACTGGAAGATCGTAAATATCTGGGGACCACGGGGAAATGGCTATCATGGCTGGCGTTTTTTCAGTAGCTCTGGCCATGTCAGCTTGCCAAGTGTATCTTGAGGCTGACGTCCCTCCTTGGTTCCACTGCGGTCTGTGAGCAAACCAAAATCAAAGGCAGGAAGGAGGTGGCCAGGCACTGGTCACTGCAAGTCAGTGTAGTTCCACTGAGGAGCTGGAGCAGCCCCAGCTCCATCACAGGGGACTGGGTCAGGCCATGTTCCTGGAACTGCAGCTCCAGCTTGGTTCAAGCACTGAGGTTGCCAGTGGCCATCCCAGCTACACGAGGGCAGGAGTCAAAGCCATGAAAGTCTTGTACGACCTTGCCAAGTATAAACTAAGAAGTGCAAAGATGCTAGATACTGCCTTGCGTGTGATATGCTGATTACTGTTGGTTGAAAGCAATGAAAAAGGTACAAGCCATTGGGAAATCCAAATGCATCTGCTGTTCAGAAAGCATCGTACAGATCCTAACCTTTCACATATGCTAACCATCTGAGTCCTGTGGGGCTTGGGAAGATCTAAGTAGCACTGTCTTTGTTTTACTGAAGCCACAAAGGGTAATCAGATAACTGAGGATTGCAGACATCAGCTCCACTGTTAAAACTGGGACTTGGAGAGCTCGTGTTCATCATTTGCTGCTGCTGATGTGTACCTGTGGATCAGGTATGCTATCCAGAACCACGATTTTGGAAAGCCACAGCTCTCAAAGGCACGGGGGTCTCATGGTGAGGATGTCATCACAGCAGAGAAGCCCAGACAGGCAGGATGATGTCAATAACATCTAAAAACAACTTACATAAAACAGAAACTACTGTTGAATTCAACTTGTTGCTACCGAAACAGGTTTCTTGGAGTCATACCAGTATTCTACAATAAAACCTGAAGTCCACCTTCTGTTTTCAACCTCGAGTGCAACATTAATGCAAGGTGGTTAAAGGCTGCAGGTGGAAATTACACTAAAGATGGGATTATTAGAACGATTGTGGGTGAAATGTGGTGAGCTGCCTGCCAGAGCTGGAAAGCCAGGGGTGAATGAGTGCAAAGCTGTGGACAAACTCCAGGAGTCTAGGTTGTTTTTCGCCAAGCCGTGTGAACCAAACCTGCCAAGATTCACATGAAGGTCAGCCTGAGGCATACTGGTTTAGTTCTCAGAAAGTGGAATTTGTGCATAAGTTCATGACAGCTTGTGGTAAGCAGAAACTATTCTTATCACAGGAAGCGCTGTTGGTCAGGAGCAACGAATGTGTTTGGTCCTCACAAGCCTCACATTTTGTCTGTGCTACGCAGCTCCTTGGGTTTAGTTCATTGACAGCGTTCTTAATAAAAGAGGTGGAGTAAATTGGCTTGACTCTAGGCAGACAAGCCAACAAGATGTGGAAAAAAGCACGAGGATATGTGGAGGATAAACAGCCTGCCTTTGTCTCAGCTGGGTTGTCCTTAGATTAATTTATAATACCCAGATGAAGATGACTAGCAGGAAGGTAAACTGATTTAATTTACATATTAATAAAAAAGAGGAAAGTTCAGGCTGTTTGGAAGGTTTGTAGCGCACAATAGAAGGTGGGTGGCAGTTTAAGTGAAACTAAAAGAATCTAATTGTGTACAAAGGAGGTTATATTTCTGCCAAAGCTCAGTTTCGGGAGCTGCCGGGAGATGCCAACTTACCTCAGTTTAGGATCCATCAAAGCATTATTAGAGCTTGGCCTTAAGCACTGAGTAAGCAGCTTTAGTGTCTGTGGGAGGGAGTGATATCCTCACCATAGTAGGAATGGTGCACAGTGCATGCAAATTACTCAGAATACATTTGCTCGTCAGAGTGGATTTTGGATGGGGATGGAAAGGAAATTAATTTCTTTAGGAAATAAAGCCCAAGACATTTGTAGCTATTAAGATCCCTAAGTGAAAAATGAGCTCGTGTGCATGCAATAGAAACCCTGCTGTACTCTTTCTCAGAAAATACCTTTTGTAATGAGAGTTTTTATGTTTCTATGTTAACCAAAGCTGTATCTCAGAAGAGAAGTCAGGAAGAAGATTTTGACTGTAGATAGAAATAATGTAAATCTTAAAAACAACCAAACAAACCAAAGGAAACCAACCTGTTAGGACACTGTTTTTAAAAGGGATTTTGTAAGTAGAGTTGAAAGAAAAGCTGCTAAGGACAGAAAATGGCTTTCTGTAAACGAGGAATCCTTTCGTTCGTACTGCCCTTACACAACAACACAGGAAATCACACAGGAAGCTGCTGACGAGGAGGAAGTGGTTCTAAGGATGGCACTGGACTCTGCAACTGGGATGTCAGGCATATCTAAGCATATTCTTTCTACCAGTTAATACACCGCGACAGCTTCTGCTTTTTTCCTCTGCTGCTGGAGGAGCAGTGTGTGTTATGGTAAAGAGCTCGGGGAGCTCTGCTTGAAGCCTCCGTTGCTCAGGATGAAATGCAGCCAAGCTGTCTCGTAATCTCTTGCTTCAGGGCGTTGTTCTTACAAAACCTGTCCAGGAACTGAAACTGCTCAAATGAGACGAGCTGCCTGCCAAGGCTGCACCTCCCCGAGCCCTGTTTGACTCACCCAGGTCTCGTAGGAAGCAGGCAACTCAACAGGAGGCCCGATTATAGAAACAGGGCAAGGCACTCGACTTCTGCATAACTCAGGGCTGCCTTTGTCGTTTGTAAGCGGTTGCAGCGAACAAGATGATCCGTGTTCATTCGGGTCCTTGGCGTGTTGTTTGCCTTTTGCTATTGATGTGGCATACGGATTCCAACACCTCTTTGCCTCAGCAGAAGCACGAGGCAGCTTCTGAGCAGGCCGTGTGTGCGTGACTGCTGTGACAGCGCGTGGTGTGCATCGGTTGGGGCTGCAAACGAGAGCAGTTTCAGTTCTGGCTTGCCAAGGTTTTGAATACTCTTAAAAATAACTGTGCACACCAAAGTGTGCAGAGGCATCTACTGATTTTGTGTGCCTATTTGTGTGTATAAATATATCTGGTGTATTTTCAGTGAAGGTACCTATTCTTGCGTGGATTCTACATCCACGGCTCTTCTATGCTATAGAAAATGTAGCTGTAATTATTTTGAGGTAATTGATAGCTTTAAGCAGTTAGTGTTCAGGTCAGTAGCCAAACAAAACCAATAAAAACTGAAGTTCCGTCAGTGCCCATAAATACATCCAAGTGGTCATTCATAAGGGTCGCTCACAAATGGTTCATTACAGTGTCACAGTGGAGACTGTAACAGGACACAGGCTCTCACCTCTGTGCGATTTGTTCCTAGCAAACAGAAATTCAGGAGGCTGACTCCACAGCATGTATTTAATCAGAGCCAGCACAGCTCTAGCTGTCTGTTCACGTGTCTTAAGAAGCAGTAGAACATCAGTGCTGTCAACTCCTGCTACAAAGCTGAGATGCGTTTTCCTGCTAAGTGTCACCCAGTCACCAGACAGATGTTATCTGAGTCAAAGAGGGGAAAAACTCCACTGGGCTGCATGGTGCGAAGAGCTGCTTTTGGTGGCACGTGAGATGTGCTGTGTCTGTGCCTTCTGTGTGAAACGTGGCTTTGTTTCCCGACTGCTGTAGTGAGGCGAGAAGGAGCCTAAGAGCTTGGAGAAGAAGTGCTTTCACATCACTAAGAAAATGTGATGGATTAGATGTGTAGGAATAAATAGTCACCTTTTAAATCTGCAATTTTTAAAACAACTTGATTTTCACCCTGCTGAAAAAAAAGATATATCCTTGCCCACTAAATAAGGACTACATGCAGCTTGGCTTTTTAGCCTCAAGGTTTCTCTTTGCTGATGGAAGTGGCCTTCGTGTGTGTTAAAGCTCTTTGAATGGTTGTACATCAAGGTTTAGAGCTTATCCAGTTTCTCAAGAGAAGGTCAGTCCTGGTGTTCATGAGGTACAAGGTAAAACAACATTGGTTTTCAGGAGGTAGAAATGAGCCAAGTGAAACCCTTGTTTTACATCACTTCAAAAGTTACCAGCAGCCCCCAGGGCTAAGTTCATTCCCACAGATGCCTTTCCTGGGCTGGGCAGAGGGATCCAGAGCAAGGCTCCCTGCAGTGCACCGCACCCCTATGCTACAAACACTTCTGCAAATGAAGGAAGTCTGAAGTTCCTCCCCAGCACTGTACCACCCCCTGAGGCCCGGGATATTGCTGGGGGAAACCCTGCAGCCTCAGAACTCGGCCCTGCATGAACCTTGGTTTTTCAGAAGAGCTCAGCTGCCATCTGCGTTTTCACTTTAGCTGAGAACAGCTCGGCTCTGAGAACAGCTCGGCTCTTCAGAGGTCGAACTGCAGAAAATCTGGTCAGCTGCGTAACAAAGGAAGCTCCCCCACACCAATTCACAGTCATTGGATCTCTAAGAAAAGCCACTTATCATCTTCAGCCTTGTCCAGATCTGCTATGGAAAGAACTCATTAAATTGATAGAATGAGAGCTCTCTCTCGTCCTCCTCCCCAGCCTGTCCTTTGCCACCTGTGACACACGGCTGTTTCTGTAGCAGAACCGTAGGTTTTGGGGGCAGGGATTGTGTCTTCCTACACCTTCTGCTTCAGCTTCTTCCAGCATTGCATAACTACAGCGAGGCCAAGGGAGTGGGGCATAGGGAGAGAGCTGCAGGGATCCAAGGGATCCAAATCTGTGGCGTTGCTCTGGGTAGGAAAAAGTCCCTTCTTGCTCAACAAATCTCATAAAGAAAGAAAACCAACGATAAAAAACAAAGCAGCTCAGGGCCCCACGAGGGTTTTTCAGGCCGCAGGGCCTCGGGGCGGCAGCACGGCGGGCTGGGCAGCCTCCATACCCCTCATGCGGCCACCGCGTGTGTACCGCCGTCGCCATGGTTACGGCGCGACGGGGCAGCGAGGCCACGTGACGGCGACACGGCGGCTGAGGGGTGTGATTGGCTGAGAGGCGGAAGCGAAGGGGGCGTGGCCGCAAGGGGGCGTGGCCCGGCGTTGCTAAGGGGCGGTTGCTAGGGGCAGGGAGAAAATGGCGGCGGTGGGGTTGCCCTCCTCCTGTCGCCATGCCAGCTCTCCCGGCAGAGCCCCAGTCCTCCCCCAAAACGCTTTCTAGGCTGGTTTTTTTCAAGCGAGCTTTCCACCTGCTTGGGCTGTATTTAGGTGTCCCATCTTTGCTCCCTGTCTCCAGGCCTGGGAGGCCTTTCTGGGAGGCCCTGGTGTCTGTGGGCTGTTGCAGCCATCTTGTTTTTATTCCATGTGGTACAGTTGAATTCAATTTTTTATGTTATGTACTTTTTTTTTTTTTTGTAATTGGAAAGGATGTACAGTGATTTCTCCGTGAACTGCTGTGAGGCAGACTGCTTCATATGCCTTTATTATTATTGTTATTATTCTAAAGACAAATGCTTTCAGGAACTCCATTTTCATTTCCCAGCACCTTTCATTTCTTTTGACTGGCCATCAGCAGCCGAGGAGGTGTCATAAAACCATGGAAGGAAGCAAATGTACAGCAGCCTGTTTCACCTGAGCAGATGTAGAATTGCACTCATTAAGGAAGTACATTTAGGCGTAAAACACAGCTCTTAAAAACTCCATAAGAGCTTCCACCAGGGACAAAGATTGCTTTGACCTTCAGAGGCTGACGTGAAGTGCGATGTTTATTAATAGTTTTAGCAAGAAAGTGTCTATATGGGGGATGTCTTGCCTTTTATTTCGCTGATGTGAAGAACGTTCTCACCATTTCCTGACTTTCCTACTGAATAGGGCTGATGAAAAACTCCCCTACTTTTAGGTTAATAACTGCTGGCTGGTATTTGTGTCCATCAAAAGATTTCTTTACTGCTCTGATGATGAAAGTAGCACTGTAAATGCTGCAAGACCCTGGGCTTAATCCCATTCATGGTGTTTTCCAGAAAGGGAAGGTGGCTCCAAGGTCTCTGTGGCTGTTCCATGTGTGAGAAACGTTCCCTGAAGCAGAAAGGGATTTTCTTGCACCAGGCTTTGCTCAACTTGTCAAAGAAAACAGAATCCCACAGGAGAACAGAGTGCTGTGGGGGTATTTCTGGTGCAGCACAGTGCTGTAAGCTTAAGGCTGAATGGGTCCCTGGGTGGATTTTGACCCCAGGTCCTGCTCTCTCCCCCAAATAATTTGGTAATGCTCTGGGAGGTTTCCTAATACTTCCATGCATGTAGCTTTGAGCAGCTGTGGTGGCCGTGAGCTGGCCGTGCTGCGTTGTGGCCGGTTTAGTGGTTGTTTGTCAAACCCATGAAATAACCAAACAAAACCACAGACAGAAGGTGGAGAAAGCTCCGCTGAAATTCTGCTCTGAAGCTCATTTCCTGGTGCTGGGCATGGGAAGGTACTTCTGAAGCATATCTTTGTTTCAGGCAACACTTCCTGCCCTTTTCTACAATCTACGTCTGCTTCTGTGTTTTTGCTCACAGTTTGTCACAGGTGTAACTGCCGATGCTGAGGGTTAAGCCAGCGCTCCCCTGAAAACTGGCTCAAAGTCATCACCAGCAAGTAACACCTGTTGTGTTGCTGAGGCTTTCAAGTCTAAGCTTTTCTCTTCTCGTTGGGAACTCTCAGAACAACTGGGCCACGAGGAATAAAGCTGGCAGGCGAAGGCAAGCCTCAGGTCTTGCTCTCAAACTTGATGGAGCCAGGGCTGGGAAGGGCTGTGGTGTGGCAGCAGGATTTGTCCTTCCCTTCCCCTGTAGCCTTCCCACAGCCCAAACCAGCCTGCCAGCAGAGGGAGCACAGCACATGGCCTCACCAAAATAGGAGTTCACTGAAGCAACCCAAACAAACTCAAACAATTAGCAAGATGATTATGGTCTTTAGCAGAATAAACAGAACAGTCAGAAGGCAGAAGCCTTTCCCTGGCAATGAGATCCAGCTGCAGGCTGGATGGGGAACAGGCACTAAGACTGGCAGTGATCATGTTCCCTACATTCATATAGGGCAGTGCTGCTGGCCAGACCTTGTCCCCTTTTTCACCCTGCTTGGTAGATCCACCTCTATTTCCTCATCAGAGTGCAACAGTTTAGGTTGGAGCTTCCTCTCCCACGGCACAGCACGAGAAGGGCGTGCGAGCAATGGGCAGAGTACTGCTCCCAGAGCTGCTGTGGTGTCATGCTTGCACATGCTCTGGCCATGTTTGGTTTTGGGGCAGAAATAGAGGAATTTGGGGCTTGTCTGTGAGCAGGGCAGTTCCTGCGGCCAGCAGACTGAGCTCAGCATGGGAAGGTGGAAGTTGATCAGGCTGTCTTAAAGAGAATGAGAAATAAAGCTTAACGGGAACTGAAGGGCTTCCCAGGGCCTTTATTGTCTGTGGGTTCTGTTCTCAGTGGGCTTTTCCAACAGCTTGGGCTGCTGCAGTTCTGTGCACAGAAAGCACAGGGGAAGTACGGCTGCACTGCTCAGTGGGCAGCATGGCAGCAAGCATTTAGCTCTGCATTTTGTGGAGGCATTTCAGCACAGCTGTGATATAGCCAGGATCTGAATCTGGCACCATTCCTTTTTGTAACAGGTTGGTCATTAGGAGGAGCTCAGTGTTTGCGGGGTATTTCCATGAGAGCTCGGCAGCCCTTGAAAATACAGTGTGCTGCTTTCATTGTGGATTAAAAATGTAGTATCTAGCCGAGCCTTGGTAGTTTAGTTTTTAACAGGGATTTAAGCATTTTAAATCCTTTCAAAGCTGTAAGTAAGAATCATAATTTAAACTCTTGCAGACAGATGTCATAGTAAAAATATGGGGACTATTTAAAAGGCTGCCTGCCTGCCTGTCCGTCTATCTATCACCTCCTAATCTGCCTGACACGTGCAATTGCCTTTCTCTTTCAAAACACTGCAAAGCCAGGTCTGCTGAGGCGCCTGCAACGTGACCTGAGCTCACCCAGGGCAACCCCACTGCAAAGGTGCAGCCACTCAGCACATCCTGCACATTGCATGGGGAAAGCTGTTTGGCCAAGGCACTATTCCCTCTGCAATGAGTGGCAGAAAAGATGGTGTTTAACTTGCCACCAGATTGAGTTTTTCCCCTACTTCTGACGTTTGCAGAAACTCAAGCATCTTTTGGAAGCAAGCAACATAAAATGATGACATTTTGGGGTTTTTTTAGGTGAACCAATAGTATTTTGCCATCACTGCCCCATTGTAGAGAATTAAATGATGCTCAGCCAAATCAGCGTCTTACTTGGTCAAACATTTCCAGCTGTCCTTCGCTGGCTGGCAGCGGTTGCCTTGTATGGGAGCCACAGCTTCCATAGAAACCCGCTGCCTCCTTGCAGATGTTTGGGGCAGCAGAAGGGATGGGGCTGGCACACATGCAGCTAATTTGGGCATTGCAGGGAGGTCAAAGGCAAAGAATGATGTGGGAATGGCACATCTGACTTCCAAAGCTGGATTCAAAAGAGTGAAAAAAGATGTGGTTGGATTACTTGTCTGAAGAACTTTAGAAAAATGATTTTAAAGGAATTTTTGTAGATAAATGAGCGGGGCTTCATTCTGTTCTAAGGAAGGTGTCTTGGATCTGAGTGCTGAAATGCCCTTCATGTCACAGTGGTTTCAAGGAGAGCCTGAGTTTCCTTGGTGTGTCTAATGAGGGACTGGGGAGCCTGGCTGAGAAAATTTGTTACAGAAATTCCCGAGGCTCCATGAGCTCCTGAGCAGCCATGGCCAGAAGAGCATTTCCAGTAATGAGTCTGGTGGCTGTCTGCAACGAGAGATGGAAATGCCCTTTGACTTCAGCTTATCATAACAAAGCAGAAGGAGTCATGTAAATGTGGTGCAGGAGTAAGAAGAATCATAGAATCATGAAGGTTGGAAAAGTCCACTAAGATCATCAAGTCCAACCACCAACCCATTCCCAGCATGCCCACTCTGCCGAGGGAAGTGGGACTTTCTTCACCTTTTGGTTGGGGCTGATGGCCTTTCAGGGGACTCTTTCATCCATCACATGTTCTGGCTTATCACAGCAATAGCTCTGTAGGGAGAACCTGCTCAGAAAATATATTTCCTTTTGGCCTTACGGTATCAAAAGTTTGGAAAGGGCAAGATACACTGCACGCATGTCTTGTGTTAATGAGAACATCAGAGAAAGGAGAACAGTGATTGCTGGCCAGTCTTTGCTGCTGCCTTGCTGCTGAGCTC
The DNA here is from genome assembly GCA_037305975.1 of Chrysolophus pictus. NCBI lineage: Eukaryota > Metazoa > Chordata > Aves > Galliformes > Phasianidae > Chrysolophus > Chrysolophus pictus. The sequence goes on from CM074595.1 coordinate 4,712,149, forward strand.
TCAGCACTGTCATTTTGGCTGGCTGGTTCTAGGGCATCGGGAGGGTTAACCAGAGCTTGGTCGAGTGCTTTGGTAGAGAGGGAGGGCACCATTTGTTACTGCAGAGATTGGAAACTCCCTGATGTGATTATAACGTGTAGTGATGGAGGCTATTTTTATTGTATGTTGTGAATATTTCCTTGTATGGCATCACAAGGAGCTTGCTTGTGACTTGTAGCTCTGTTGAAAGCTCTAGCAACGAAGTTCCCAATGTCTTTGGCATTCCCAAGCCAATGCTGTATGCGGCAGCATTAATTAGCTTCAGGGAGCAATGCATAATAACGAGGAGATAATGAGAAAGACCTCCGGCCTCTGCACTTTGCAAGGGGGAGAGAGCTCAGTGTCAGAGTGTGCTCTGCACCGTAGGACCTCTGCCCAGAGGAGAAATCCCCACTGAAGTGGGAGGAAACTCTTATTTCTTGTTAGCAATCCAGACTGCCGCTCGGCAAATCCCCTTGCCAACGGAGCTGCAGATATGTGGCTGTTAACGGGTTGAAATGGCATTAAAGAGGAAGTCAACCTTTTGCACAGTTTCCTCTTGGAAAGTGAGTGTTACTTCTAATTATAGCGATTGCAGTTTTTCAGATGCTCTCCCAGGGACCTGAATGCTGGGAGTGGGGAGCAGCAGCTGGAAACACAGGCATGATTTTGATCCTCCTCTCCATTGATTCACGTTATTTATCTGAAACAGGTGTGGAGAGAAACTGTTTCCTATGATACCAGCATGCTTGTTCTCCCCATGCTAGCCCTGGCGTTGAGCATGATCGTATCCCTGATACACATCAGTCCAGATTGCAGAAACTCATCTAAGTTGGGGTTGCTTTTCAGAAAAGCTCCAATAGTCTATTTTTCTCATTTTCCTCCAGCTTTTTACTGCTCTGGCTTTCTTTTGAGGTGATGGGTTAGGAGTGCCATACCAGTGCTTTTGTCCCCAGGCCAGACCCTGCTGCAGAAGAGCTGTTGCCCATGGATGAGTGGTGCCTGCCACCTTCTGGTCGATTTTCCAGCACCACCCACAGCCTGGGCAGCAGTACAGGGGCAAAATGCTGGGGGTACAATGCCTGGTTTGCCATGAACACTGTCCTCCTTACTCCAGTCTGCTGGAAGAGAGGAGAGGTGGCTCCTCCTGATCCTGGAGATCAGAGAGGGGGCCATGGAGAGGATCTTGATCCCTCAAGTGGCTTTGTTCCTTATGGGATTTCTGCTTTTGGATGCTTGGTGATGGAGCTGCTGTCCCACTTCACAGTGGCCTATTTTGGCTCTGCTCCGAGACCCCACTTGTCCTCTTCCCTGACATCAGGGCTGGAGATGCTGAGAACTTCACTGTGCTGAGCACTTCAGTTTGTGCTGAGCACTTTACTGTGCTGAGCATTTCACTGCCCTGAGCATCCTTGCAGCTCCATGTTGTACTGTGGGCCTGAGGTTCCCCCACTTTACGAAGGAGGGCTGAAGCTCAGCTCTGTCCCATCTGAAGTGTGTGGGTTAGAAATCTCATGGTTTGGGGACTTGGTTTTCCTGTGTGACCAAGGGAAGAGATGGGCATCTTCTGGTGATGGCCTAGACCGATAGCTGTGGTCCAGCTCTGAGCCCTGCTCTGCACATGCCCTGTTTTTGGCCACCATTATCCCCCTTGGTGCAGAAGGGCTGGGTTCTGTTAGAGGCTCATTTGCTGCAGGACTCCAGAGCTGTGTCTCTGGGCAATCTCAATGCAGCTACACTCAAATACCATCTCTATGGTGATGACTCAGAGGCATGCATCCTTACGCCGGGCTCTCCTCTCCCTGTCCAAATTCATATCTCAGAGGAGCTCTGACATCTCGTGAATGTCTCACCACCAGCTCCAGCACAACACAGAAGCAGAACTTTTAACCTCTCAGTCTCAGCTCGGTGCTGAGCTCAGCAACACCAGGACACTGCTCCTTTGCCAGCATTTGAGTGCTGTCTTCATCTCCAGCCACCTCCTGTGTCTTCATGTCCTGGCCACCTAACAGCTTGCCTAACCCCACAGAGGCACAGCTTTTCCTGAAGTTAGAACTCCCATTTGCTCTTTCATCACATCCTCCTCCTCTTGAAGTAATACCCTTTTCTTGGCCTCACCAAATTTGCTGTTGGCCAGCTTGTATCCACCCAGATGCTGCCTTAGGGGCTGCTTTCCCATATCTATTGCTTCTCCTGTCTGACTCCCTGTATCCCCCTGCCCACAGCACTTCTGCCTCCTGCATTCCATGAGTGCCTTTGATTCTTCAGAGCTACAGCCCTGTTCAGCCAAAGGGCTTCTGTCCTGCCCAAGTGCTTCTTGCTCATTTTATCTCGTAATTGTACACTTTTGGGGTTGGAGGAAGCTTTCCTTGTCTTGACAGCCCTAGAAGAAAAGAATCTCCTTGGAGATGTTCAAAGTGATGGATGTGGGCAGCCTGCTCTGGGTGGCCCTGCTGGAGCAGTGGTGGGACCAGATGCACTCATCAGAGATGCCTCCATACCCTGTGATCCTGGGATTCTGGGATTCGAGAGTTCTATGAGCAGGCTGCTGACATTAGAGCCAAGGTCCTAGGAATGTGCATAAATGGGAAAGCATCTTGCTTGGAAGCAGGGAGGAGGCTGGTGTCTTCAGGCTTGTCCAGGGCTTGGCTCCAAGGCTACCCAATGGCACCTGGCACAGGCAGGGGGATGCAGAGCTGTCATGGATCACTGGCTGCATCAGCATCACTTGAGACAAGTGAGCAAATAGTTTGGATTTCAAGTGCAAATAAGCAGCCCTGGCCCCAAATGCAGGGAACACGGCTTTTTCTCACTGTTGTGAAAGGGCAGCTACTCCAGAAGGCTAAATAGGCTGCAGAATGGGGGCTGGCAGTGGGAAACTGCTTCTGCAAAGCAAGCAGGGGGTAAAGTTGTGAGCTGGATGAGGCTGGGAAGGCGGCTCCTGCCCTGAGGTCTGTGCTGTCAGCATGGGAAGGCTTTGCCTTGCTGCACTGCTGGGCACTAATAAAGAGCTGGAGGGCCAGAACTGGCTGCAGTCACGGGTTTGGTGCTGAGGAGAGTGTTTTCAGCAGGGTGATGCGTGTTGTGTAGCAGGATGGCTCGGGGCTGAGGCTGCAAATGAAACAGAACCAGGGCAGATCTGTTGGGGTGTCCCAGAAAGGTGTCGGCAGAGCCCGCCTCTGCTGTGGTCCTGATGGCTGGAGTGCATTCATTTAGGCAACAGTAAAGAGCTGTGATGGGCATGCTGAGATCTGCGGTGCCTCTGTTCAAAAGCAAAGGCAGCTCTCTTCCTGTTCTGTTATTGATCCAAGGCTGTAGCCTTAACTCTGCTCACACAGAAGGATGAAAGCTGCTCCTTTTTCTCCCCTAGGAGCGAGGCAGGTGTGTGTCAGTGATGTTATGTAGAGATGTGCAGAGCTTCTTGCCAGATCAGCTCCTGCTGCTGCCCTGTGCCAGGGCTGCTGAGCATCCCCATGTGCCAGCATTAAGGGATTTCTCCACAGTTGCTCTGCCCTGGGTGGGTTTCAGCTCTGGCACATCAAAAGCAATCCCATGTGTTTGTCTTTCCTGGGAATTTGTTGGATGGATGTAGTCTGCCCTGGGTTAAATATAGCCGCTGGGCCCCAGGCAGCTCACTGTGCCACACATAGCACTGTTCAGTTGCTGGGAGACACAAATCAGTGATGCAATCTCAGTTTTGGAGAACTGTGGGCCACGTGATGCCCCTCCAGATGTCAGTAAAAGAATTGGATTGGAAATCCTCGAATGGTCCCTTCTGGGCTCGGTGCTGCTGATGCTCCTGGGGCTGCCCATGCCTGAGGTGAACACCAGGCACTGTAATCAAATCCAGCACATGAAATGATTGTGTCTTGGCACATTTTCCTCTTCTCCAAAGAGCCCCTAGCTACCCTTAGGTAAAGCAGAAATGTGCTAATGGGCTCTCCTTTCTCTCCAGTCTGTCAGAGTTCTTCCCTCACCTGTGAAAATAGCAGGGAAGTTTCTGCTAATGTCCTCTGACTTCTAATGCACAAATTGCTGCAGGATTTTACTTAGCATTAGCACCTCATCCGCAGATGTGAGCGCTTAGTAGGGAATATTCATCAGTCACAAGAGCGAGTTCTGATGCTTGGGGCATTGGAGTGAGTCAAAGATGACCCAGCTCTTCAAACACATAGCAAATTTAATATTAATAAAAAAGCAAAGTTCCTTGTTAAGCATGACATTATCTTCTGGGAAAGGGCACTGTGATCTGCAGACTGGTGCTGTCTTGTGCTGAATGCAAAGGCAAAGCAACAGGACGGCTGGGAACATCATGCTTCTGCTGGTCCACTTGCTCTGCCCATTGTCAGGTGATGCCCAGAGCATCCCAGGGCATCCAGCAACCCAAGGCTGGATATGGAGAGCATCTCCTTGGCCATGATATTATTGGGCAAACAAACAGGGAAGTTTTTTCCAAGTCAGGAACCATACCAGGTATGGAGGAAGGCTGGGTTGCAGCTTGGTTTTTGGGAAGGATGGGAGATGCTGCCCGGCAATGGAGGGTTGAGCAGAATCCATCCATCCCATCTGTGCAGCACTGGGGATGGTGCAGATTCACGCTGCGTGGGGGAGACCCCAGACCTGAGGGAGGCTCACAGAGGTCAGAAGGTGCCTGTGTGGAGGCCAGGCCTGTGGATGCAGGGTATGGGGACCACAGCTCTGCTGTGCCAGGGGTCTGAGGCTCAGCCCTTCTGAGCTCACCCTGCTGAAAAATGAAGGTCTTGCTGTTTCCGCTGAAATTAATCCTTATGGGAATCTGCTTTCTGATGCAATGCTCTGCAGGAGATTTCTTTTTTATCCTCATCCCTCTGCTTATTTAGACTTGAAAAATAAACAGGAGCGAAAAAGCAAGAGGTGGTAAAAATCCCGAGGAGCTGCAGGAAGAGCGAAGAGCTCATATCTGCTTGCAGGGACCGCAGCACAATGGGTGTGCGGAGTGCTGACTCAGCTGCTGTGCCTCTGTGGTGAGAGTGAGGGCAAGGCTGAACAGGGCTGCTCATAGCTTGGCTTGGAATGACATTCGCAATAACAAACATCTGAGCTTGAATTCTCAGCTGATGATATCTCTAAATGGAAGGGAATGCATGGGATGGGAAATGATGGCAAATGGCCAAAAGGAGCGAGGAGTTACCACTGCTCTGCTGGGGCTGTAAGACAGGATAGGACCAGGACAAGACCAGGAGTGTGCTGAGTTGATAGCATTGGTGCCACTGCAGTGCCAGTGGGCATTGCAGGGTGATGCTGGACCCTGCTTTGCTCTCCAGCCTCTTGTGCTGGAAGACATCATGATGGCAACATCAGAGGGCCAGTGCCCGGGATGTGGGACAGCTTTGTAAAGCTGTGACAGTCTTTATGCTCCAGGGATGGCCTTGGGCTGCTTTGATTTGCTGCTGCTTTTCTTGCAACTGCACCTTTGGCATTGGGTTCATCTCTCCCCACTGCAGCTTTACCCCTGCGTGGTGAAGTTGGTGTTTGAGAGAGGCTTTTTGTGCTCATCATCTTGGGAATAGAGCAAAGAGCAAAGAGCAGGTTTCCTTGTTCAGAGGTTGGGCTAAAAATATTCAGGGAAAAATTCATTTGGGATTGAGCTGAGATCTGAAATATTTGCTGTGTTCTGAGCTTTTCAGACCACTGAATGGAGAAGAAATGTTCTTAATTCACAGCAGCTCCCAGCTCTCCTAAAGATGTGTCTTGCTGCACTCAAAGGGTGACAGTGGCTCTTTTTCTCCCTGTTTCTGTTAAATGAATTATTATTATTATTATTATTTTTAACGAGAAGGAACACTTCAGAACAAATGTGCTTCAACGCCATGTTTGGCTGTGTCCACACAGGAGGTTTATTTTAGCACTCTGGGGGCCAAGTTGTGATGGCTGGCACAGGGTCACCCCTGAACGATGCAAGACACAGGGGTTCCCTCATCCCCACCCAGTGCAAAGGAAGAGGTGCTAACAACGTCACTTTTATTGTCACTGTTGCTTCAGCAGCCCGTTGTGTGCTTGTTGGGATGCTGGGCTGGGTGATGCTGAGATGGCTGGTGCCAAGCCAGTGTCTCAATGCCTCTTTGGCTGGTGTGTGGCCTCTGGTGTGACGAGTGGGTTTTCCCATTTTTGAAGGGAAACTGGGAGCGCTGGGACTGTCTGTGCTAGCTGGGAACATCAGCACAGCTCCTCTGCAGTGCTGCTGGGAATCCACAGGAGGCACCGTGCTCCCATTGCAGAAATCTGCAGATAACTGCAGGGCTTTGTCTCTTTGGAAAGATGGAGATGTGCTGAGCATGGCATGGGAAAAGGAGCTGGTGGCTGCAGGGCAGGGCAGCCTCATCCCCATCACCAATCCCTGCTTTCCACGGCCTCTGCAGAGCTCCCTTGATCCAGATCAGAGGCAGCATGGGGAAGCATCAGATGTGATCTCCACGTGAGCAAGGAATAATGCAGGGTGGGTGCATGCCCTCAGCATGCTCAGGTTGGGTACCTGCAGCCCCCAGAGCAGTAAGTGCAATGACAGGGAAGGCCCACCTCCATCTCCCTGCTCCAGTCTGAAATTTCCTGGAGCAAAGTAAACTGTGGCTTCAGTGGAAATGCTTGCACAGCAGGCATTCCTCTAATTGAAATCCAGTTATTCCTGGGAAGCACTGCAAGTTGCCCTTGGGATGTCAGCCTTGGTGTGGGGTGCATGAATGGAGCCATTCAGACACAAACACAGGTCTCCTAAATACAGCTCCATCCACCAAGATTCCTGATGAAATGAGCTCAACAAAGCAGCAGAGCACACAGGAGATAATGGAATGACTGCAAAAAAACTGGCCATGTATTGGAATTCTGATTCCAATATGGACCAATTTGGACATGGAGGTATCAAGAAGGAAAAGGGGAGAGGCTGAGGCTGGCTGGTGTGGGGATGCTGGGGCTGGTGGGTGCTGTTGACCTGCTGCTGGAGCTCATCCTGCACTTTGCACAAACTCATTGCACCTTACATTCGGCCTTCCAACACCAAAAGCTGTCTGCCATCTCCACACCAGAGCTCCCAAAGCACGCTAACCTGGTGAGCTGGGATGGGGCTCCCGATGAGATATCAGTGTTATGTTTTTGTTTAGCTAAAAAAGCCTTCAGAGAGATGCTGAATAAGTATTAAAAGACCTTTTTTTTCTTTTTCTTTCTTTCTTTCTTTCTTTTTTTTTTTTTTTTTTCCCTTTTACTAACACAGAGAAAATTGAAAGCAGCTGGCAGGGCTGGTTGTTCCAGCCAACTGCAGCAGCCCTGGGGATTCCCCTCATGAGCTGGTGCTGCAGGGAGGGGAAATTGGGGTAAGCCAGGTGACTGGGGCTGCATCCTGCCTGCTGGGGGGAGGAGGTTTTGCTTCCTTCTGCCCTTCCTTTAAGCCATCCATCACCTACAGAAAGCAGCATGTGAGGTGATTTGTCTGCCTGGGGATGAGTCTCTGCCCAAATGGGAAAGCTGGAGGAACTGGACCAAAGGAAGGAGGAGAGATGCTGGACAGATGCATTTTGATGAGTGGATACTGCTTGCCTTACACTGACGCTGTGAGTTGTCCTGAAATATGTTTGTTTCCTAAGCACAAGCTCGATCCGGAGTGATTGCTTCTTGGCTGTAGCTATTGTGTTGCACAAAATAATAAATCTCCATTAATTAGGTACAAAATGAGAGCAGCAGAGGCAATACCCCAGATAAGAAGCCATGTTTCACTGCTGCTAGCACTGCCCATGTGCAGTTTGAGCATTCTGCACACAAGTCCTGGGCTCTTCTCGCCACCCTGCAGCTTTGCCTCAGAGCACTGGAAACAATTGCACCCAAACTTTTGGAGCAAGCCTTTTGCTCTCCCCTTGCTGCCATCTCAGCCCGTAGTGGCTTTGGCTGTCACCGCAGCACCCCTGCCTGCTCCACCAGGCACCGCTTGGTTTGAATTAAATCTGCCAGCAATGCTCTGTCCTGTTTTCTTCTGGCTCCAAATCCTCGGGGCTGCTCAGTGCTTGTGTGGCCATTCCCCCTCCGTGCCTTTGGGACAGATGGAATGAAGATTGGTCTAGGGCAAAGTTGGCAGCCTGGGAGATTGATTTTGGAGCCGAGAGGGATGGGCATCCCTTGTGAAGCTCTGCAAGGCCACAGCTTCTCAGTGCTAGAAACCGTGAGTGTGGGCTGGAAGATGTGCCAGGGAGCCCCAGGCACATGTGGAGACCAGGGGGGAGCATCCAGAGCAGGCTGTAAGCAGTTTCAGCAGTTATCTAGCATATTCTGCCAGGACTCAGGGCATGGTGTGGGGATGGGAATACAGTATACCTCCATAGGAAGTTCCTGAGGTGCATTGATGAGTGGATGCCACACGGGCTGCTTTCCGGTCCTGCAGAGCACTGTGCCCAGTACCCATCCCTGCATCCACACAGCCCCAAAGACAGCAGGCCCAGAAGATGTATTGCAGTCCTTTGGCTGGAGAACCAGCAGCAGTCCTTCATGTGGGGCTGCCGGGCCCCTGGAGAAGCCACATCAAGAGCATCCCTGCCTTTATGCTGCTGTGGATGCGAGTGGACTGGGATTAGCTTTCAGATCACTTTACTCACACTGTGAAATCAATGCTCCTGAAAACAAAGGCTAGAGAAGAGCTGGGTTTCTGCCTAGGCTTGAGAGAATTTCCTTCCAAGACGTTGTCACAGGTTGCAGGGGAAAGCACTCTGGGCTGAGGCACTGGTGTATTTCTAGATTTCTCCTGGGTTTAGGCAGCTCATAGATATTGGCTGTCATGCAACAGAGTGGGTGCATCATAGCTCTGCTCTGCAGGGAGTAGAGCATAGAGATCCATGCTGAGGATTAACGGTGTCTGCTCTCTGGGGTGGCTCCAGAGGGTGAGAAATGCACAGCCAGGCACAGCACAAAGCCCAGAGGAACAGAGTGATCTCATGCATTTCCATCTTCTTTTCATCAGCAATCAGTGCTGGGAGCACTGTGATGAACTTTCCAGTATCAATCTGAAATGCTTCAGGAGCAATGATTTCAGGATGATTTTCTCCCTCCTCACCCCCCCCTCCCCCCCCCCCCCCCAAAAAAAAAACCAAGAACAAAACAACCCAAAAGCTTTGCTTTGAATGTGCTGAGTCAGCACTTGGGCTGCTGCTGGGTTTTTTTTTTCACTTTGTGCTTTTCCCCTCATTAAATCCTGCCCTCTGTGGCAGTGTGTGAGCTCAGACACTTTGACACACTCGGTCCCTGCCAGCTTCTGCCACTGAGCCCTGCTATGATTGATTGCTGTGTGAAAGGGACTGCAGATGCTGTGGTTATGCAGAACAAGGGGCTGCTTGCTGCTGCCCGGGAAGATGCTATCTGCCTGGGATTCGCCTTGGATAAAGCCCCAGAAAGCCTTCTCTTCAAGTTGCACAACCAGTTGAGGCCACCCTGGAATTGGCCATTCCTTGGCAGAAGCACTAAATGGAAGCAAACATTTTAACAAGCCTCTTCTGAGGGGCAGTTTGGGCAGCAAAGTCCTGGGGGTGCAGAATGTGTGGGGGCTGCCCTAATGCAGGGAGGGGAACTTGGGTTAGGGTTGGGGTTGGGGTTTGGGTCTGGGGTGGCCAGATTTCTCCTGGCCAAATCGATGGAACCATGGAAAACCCTGAGATGCAGAGATGCTCTGTGGGGCTGCATCTATCATTATTCACCTTCTCTGTTTTCAGCTGCTTTTTTTTTTTCCTTTTTGTGGGAAGTGACCGAGGTACAGATTTCCAGTCTGAAGCCTCTTATCTACATGCAGATGGTTTGGGTAAGGAGCTCCCCAGAAGGACGGGAGCCCATCTGCCCCCTCCAAAACACACAAATACATGAACAAAGCCATTGCAAAGCAGCCCTGCCCACATGTGCAGAGACAACACGTCCATCGGGTCGCCCCTGCTGTATCGAGCCCCTCTCTGCTGTGAAGGGCTTTCTCTTTCAGTTTGCAGTACATGGAAGAGCCCCATGCTGGCATTTGGTGAGATGGTCCCCATCCATCAGCTGCTGCCACCTCGCTCAGAGCCGCGTCTCAGCCCAGGGAATCAATCCTGCCTAATGTATAAATATTAGATCTGGAGTCTCAGCTGCAGAGGAGAAAGTGGAGCTGTCAGATAAGCTGCAATTAGTGCATTTATCTACTTTATTTTCCTGTCTTTTCCCCAAACTCCTTTTGCCTGTCTGCTCCTAATACATTATTAAATCTGCTCTAAGTGTTGATTAAAGAAGCTGAAATCCCAGGTGTTTGTTACCCAACATTGCTGAGATGCACTTTCAAACCACCTTATGCAAATTGTAGTTTTTGGTTTATGGTGGTTTTTTTTCCCACAGATTTCCCACCCTTTCTACGTACGTTCAAGCCAAAGAAATGTGTTTTCAGCAGAGGTTCTGTGCTGTGCTCTGCTCAGCGACGTGCCTGGCTTTCAGGTGGCACCAGGTCCCTGTGCAGGGAGCACACAGCTCTGCCAGCTCAGCCTCCTGTTGCGGAGATGCATTCACCAAGGGCTCCAGCATCTCTTTAAGCAAAATGCTGCAAAAAGAGATAGATCTATTACCATTGCTCATGCAAGAGTAAACACAGCAATCAATTGCAGCTCCAGACTAACTCCTTTCCTTTGCAGTTTGGATGTTTAGAAGTAATTTCGGGAGTAATCACTGCAAATGGAAGCATGGAAGTAAATGCCTGCAATAAAACATTGCGGGGGTGACTGTTATCCTAATGATATTTCCAACAAACACTGCTGAAATATGTTTTCTTCTCTAAAATTTGCAACAGAGCTTTTACATTCTGAGTGCTGAATGGGGTAAATACCAACCAGGATGGTTCTGAGATGATTTTTCTTTGCTATGGCAAAGATGAGGCATGTTCTGTCCTTCCTCCTGTCCAGGAGCATGGCATTATTCTCTGCTTCCCAATTTGCTCACGCTTTATGTCATGCTATGGATCCCCTTTCCATTAACCCAGTATAAATAATTGCTATTTTCTCTCACAGAGCAAACACAAACTTTGCAAACTGGCAACAGCCTTACAGCAGAAAGCTGCTGGCCAGATTCCAGTGGCCTTTTCTCGTTGGTTTTTTATTTTTTTTTATTCTTTTCCAGATGGGTTCATCTCTTATTCCTTGTGAATAATTTATCCGGGCACGCCTGGAAATGTTCTCTCAAGAAATTATGGCTGTCTTCAAATCCCCGTGGCAGGGAGCAATCCCTTCTGCCCCCACCGAGCTTCCCTGGGGGGTGGGTTGGGAGGTGGGGGGGTCGTGGTTAACTTCAGCCACTGCATTTCTGGAGCTGCACTGAATGCAGTGCAGGGAGCCAAGCGGATGGGCTGCCCCTGCTTTGCTTTGATGGATGGTTGCACTTTAGGTGCTGCTGTTTGCAAATGGAGCCTGCGGTGGCAAGGTCTTGCCAGCCAAGTGCTTCTCGTTATTCAGCATTTGCAAACCAAAGTGGGATGGATGGAGGAGCGGTGCCAATCGTTGCTCCCGTAATCGCGTCTCTCCATCTGCCAGAACCTGTCAGAAGGGAACAGAGGCCAGAAGGAAGAACTCGCCTCACTTGCAATCAAAGCGCCGAAAATGCCAAGGCCCTTCAAGCTATAGGGGGAAAATCTGGGGGAGCTCAGCTGTATGCTCACTGCTCCTGCTGGGAATGCGGCCAGGCTCTCTGCTCTGTCAGATCTCTATTGATCCTCCACTGTTTCGCAGAGCTAGAGCAGTGGGCATGGTGGGATAGGTTGATGATTGATGGGCTGATGGTTGGGCTTGATGAGCTTAGTGGTCTTTTTGAACCTTAATGGTTCTACAATTCTCTGATGTTCTCTCGTTTCACAGCCTGTGCAGTGCTTTTCCCTCTGTTTGGCATTGGATAGCCAAGGACAGAAGTCTAAAAGCAGGCAGGTTATTCTCCAAATGCACCACAAAACAACAGCGACAACAACGAGGTATGTTTTTGTTTTTAAAGCAATTTTTACTAGGTATTTGGTTTGCAGCCAGCAGCCTAATGCATCACTGAATTTAGCTCTGTCTGCTCTGCAGTGCAGTTGCCCAAGAAATCAATGGCCTGACATACTTTCCTTTGCTAGAAAATACACTTTTGCTTGAGTGGGTGTGAAAACCAAGAGCTCGCCAAAACCTGCTCAGTGCTGAAGAAAATTTCCCCTTCCATGTCCAGCATCAAGGCGGCCTCAGGACAAAGGCTTTGCCCTGCTACTCATGTTCTGCTTTCAGGGGTTGTGCAGCTTTCAATGCCTACTGGTGGGCAGTTTAGCAGAGGGAAATGTCTGCTATTCTCTGGCTAAAAAAACCCCTATTCTGGTGTGAATTTGTAGTCCAGGTGGATTTTCTGGCTTTCTCTGTTCATGGCAATCATTCATAAAGCATCAGAAAAGCTCTGTTGCATAGCCCAGGCTGAGCATTTGTGTCCACGCACTGGAGAATGCTCTGCTCCATTATAAACCCTTCTGGGAGAGAGGTGTGCAAACCTCCCCACTCCTCTGCTAAATCCCAGCCTCACTGGGAAAGCCGAAATTTAAATATAACTCCTGACTTCATAGCAGGATCCCTCAGTCGGCCAATTGTTTAATACTTGGACAACAGCCACCATAAAAAATAACAGAACAAAAGTCACAAAAACAGCTTCTGGATCAGCCTCCTTCCTGCCCACGTTTTGACACTGGAGGCGATTTCCAGGAATGCCCAAGCTGGAAGCGAAGCCGCTGCCTGCAGGGATGGGGATGTGATGAGGTGAGCCAGTGACAGATGGGTGCCATCACTGTGCAGTCCTCGTCCCCCTGCCACACTGTGCTGCTGTCATTTCCCCCATAGTGTGAGGTTCTTGGGATCCCCTGTCTTGTTGGCTAATAGGATTTTAGGATAGTAAAATCACAGAATTACTAAGGTTGGAAAAGATCTCTAAGATCATAGACTTCAACCCCAACCAATCCCCACCATGCTCACTGAGCCAGCAGGGCAGAGCAGAGCCATGTGCAAAACTCCAGAAGAGAAGCACAAAACCCAGTGGCCAAACTCTTGAGCCAAACCATTTCTCCCATGCCCAGAGCCCCTGAAGCAAACCCTTAACCTCAAAAGAGAAGTGCACAGCCACTGTGGCTTTCCTGACTGCAACCAGGGTTCTCACAGGGATTAAGGTCTCAGCTGATGAGGAGATCAGCTCAGCAGAGTGCCAGGGGTGGGAGTGGGGACACAGAAGGGAAAGTGATGCTTCAGAGCACTATGCTGGGCAGCAGCTGTCCGAGCTGAGATTTCTTATGTTGCCGAGGTTTTGGTGAATTGCTTCTCATTGTAAGGAAGGTATTGGTTCCCACAGGAATCCTGGGGGCTCAGCTGCCACCCTGCCTCCAAGCACTGGCATTTCTTCTTTCCTTTGCAAACAAGTGCCGTATCAATCTGGCTGGTGCTGTTTATAACAACTCTTGGCTGTGCAGATGGCTGCTGAGTGCTGGCCTTGTTCAGAGCTTCCCTCTGCTCTGCCCAGGTGTCCGTGACCTGGAGAAGCCAAAAGCCTGCTCCTGTCCTCCCCTGAGGCGCGCTGGATGTGCAGCTGGGAGTTCTCTAAAGGATTTCACAGCTGCTGAGCTCATGCAAAATGGTATTTTTGCTTTGCCCTTTGCATGCCTTCCTTGTCCTTGTCCCTCCAGTTTCCCTCCCGCGCTCCAGAAGAAGAGAATGATGGCAGACATGCCAGCTTTGAAAGCACAGAGTGCTTCAGCGAAGGCAGCTCATTACAACATGTTCTCACCGATGTCTGCTGCCCCTTATCAGCCCATCAGCCCGTGCACGTTACCCTCTGGCTGCCACCAGACACCGCTCGTCCCTGGCGGCCGAGCCCTGGCTGCAGCCTGACTCACTGCGTGGGAGACAGTAATTATTCTGTCCGTGGCAAATTGGACCAGTAATAACCTTTCTCTTCATAGCAGTAATGATGCTCTTTTAAAAATATATTTTAATTGATCGTGGATAATGAGTTGGACTGAGGGAGCGGGCAGCGGGGGGGTGAGGGCAGGATGGGGGCAGATGGAGCAGGAGGAAGAGAAGGTGGTGATGTCACGCAGGGATGCTGCGATGGGATGGATCCTGCACAGGCAGCAGGTGAGGCTCACTGCAGTCCCATCAGGGATTTGTTCTCTCTCTTGGTGCCTAAGCAAGGGCTGCATCCCGCAGGTGAGCAGAGCATGGGTCATGCTCACGAGGTCCTGCTTCCTCCTCCTCCCTCTGCCCACGCTGTGATGCACCTCCCTTCCCATCTCCTGCCCACGCTGCGATGCTCTGCAGATCCCTTCTGCTCTTCTCAGAGAGGAACAATTGCCCTTTCTCAAGAAGTATTTTGCTGTGAGCCCCTGATGTGTGTTGAATGAGAAGCAAGCCGGATCCCAAAGCATGGTGACCTTCTCTGTGAGGCTTTGTTAGTCCTCAGAGCTCGCAAAAGGGATGTATGGGGGTTTTAATGCGAGACTGTTATGTGCCACTGCAGCATTTCAAGTACCACTACTCGCAGAGCGCGGAGATGCCTCTGTTCTTGTTTCTTGCTGGGAAGAAAATGCAACAATGCTCTCTAGAGGCAGAAGAAGTCAAGAAGAGGCTCGCTTTTCCCACTCCACACTTCACTGTGACCTCGCTGCTCTTTGCGGCTGTTTATTTCCCACATAAACAGCAATTTCTGGGCATTTTGGCCTCTTGTGCTGTAGCTCAGGTTGTTTGTTTCACCCCACCCCAGGGCAATCTCATGTAATTAGTGCGAGAGAGGGGTGGGAGCTATGGTCCAGGTCAGGATGCGGCTCTGGGACTGGAAGGCCATGCAGGGCAATGGGAATGCGGAAGAATGCAGGAAGAGATGTGCTCCAGTGTGGTCCAGCATCACTGTGGGGCAGGGAAAACCTGGGGAGCTTGCGGTGGGATGCTTGTAGGGGAATGTCCCTAAGGAATGATTCACCCCAGGGAAAGTGCAGCTGTAGTGAAACAGGAGCTGCAGGAGCTCAGTCAGGCAGCAACTGCCTCTTTATAAAGCCAGAGGGGGGCAGAGGAGCTGGTCTGGGGGGACTGTGGGTCTCTTGTTCTGGCTATTGCTTTGACTCTTGTATATCTTTATTTATTTATTTATTTATTTTGTAGGGAAGATGTTGGAGCTCTGATCCTGAAAGATCTTTCTAAGGTGCTGAGTCCTGCCCATGGAGATGCTACAGGAGCTCCTGGGCTGCATCAGCCAAGGCTGAAGGTCAGCTCAGGAGGAGCTGGGCCAGGTGCAGCTCCTGCAGTGGGGGCTTGCACATGCTAGAGCTGTGCAAGTGAAATACAGGGTTTAGGAGTCTGCAAAAGAACTGCAGACAGGGAGATGCTAGCTCCCTGACTCAGCAGCTGTGGTCCTGCTCTTCTAGAAACCACAGGTGAGGTCTGCACCCAGCTGCACTGGTTGCTGTATATACAAACGTTTGGGTCTTTGGAAAGAGCATGTTGATTCTCACCCCATATATGCCAAGGCATGGATCTGGTGCATTGGTCCAATGGGTTTGCTGCTTCTCTCAGCTGGTACACAGAGCTAGGCAGCAATATGAAGCCTGGACCACTTCTGGCCATTTGGATAAAAGAAATCCAAACAAACTAATTCATTTTACTGTCCTGGCTGGTTTCCAGCTCACTTAATTACTTTCTGTCAATCCACTCTGCAATCCCGTATGTTGTTGTTTATATATTTTAGTAGCTCATATTGCACATCTTTCAGCAACAACGGCCCAACGGATAGCCCAGTTTGCTGAATTAATTGTGTTGGTGAAAGGCTCAGGTTAATGTATAAAATGTACTTGGATCCCTGAAGAAAGGAAACAAAGCAAATTATATGATTGAGCTGAACTGGGTGAATCCAGTATCCCCAAGTGACCGAAATGTGATGAATTTGGGAGCTGCTTCAAAGTAGAATGCTTTGGCTGGGTTCAGACCCAACTCACCACCGTGGGCTGGCTGAGAAGAGGAAGATCTCCTGGCTGAGCCTTATATCTTTCCCAGTTTTCCCAGTGTGTGGGTGATGATAACACATCCTGGGCATCTTTGTATGTGTCTGCACGGCACTGCAGCCTGCATGCAGGTGGGTCTCGCAACGGAGGTAATTTAATACCAATAACTACGTTGGCAGTGAACAGCTACTCTTGGTAGGCTGAAAGCTGGAAAAAGCTGATGAGAGTTTGAGGAACTTGTATTTTCATGTTATTTTACTCAATCTGTTTAATACCCATGTTAATGCAGCCAGCTGGGTTGTGAGGGATTGGTGGGCTGGGTATGCACAGCTGTAGTGCATCTTCTCGTTGATTTGCACTAATGGGATTAACAACATGTAGCACCACTAGATAACAGGTGATATACTGGTTTAAGTTCCTGGTATTCCTGTAAATCAGGAGCTCTGGTGCAGTTGCTGCAGGAGTGATGCTGAGCTGTGCCTTCCTGCAGAGGCCTGGACCCAGTTTGAAACAGGAATATGGTAGGACTAAAGGGTGATTTGGGGTTGGATAGCACGTCAGGGTTTCTTTTGGGTGATGAGGAGCTGAAACTTACTTGGATTTTGCCTTCAAGCTCAGATCCAGCTGATGACAATTCTGAATGATGCTGGGCTGGAGCTCTGTCAGCAAAACCTGTGTGTGCTGTCACCATGGGCACCTGGACTGCTGCTTGTCTTGTGCTTCTGTTATTCCTGCTAACTTTTCTATTGCAAAGCAAGTGCCATATTTTGTGCCTGCTGTTATTCAGAGACATGATGCACCTGGGCACGTCTCCCTGCACAGCAAGGGAGGGTGCGTGGGGCTTTGTGCCAGCGTGGGTTGATTTGCACAGAAGGGCAGCGTGTGTTAAGTTGTGCCAGATGAAAGCATTTCTATTTGGAAAACCTTGAGCTGGTTTAATTTCACGGGGTTCTGTGCTCTGCTGAACTCAGTTGATGTGACGCGAGCATGGAACTGAGTGGCTTAATGAATCCAGCTTCCACGAGTCATCACCCTGAGCCTGTGTTTCTGGTTGAGCTCTTGCATATGTTGCATCTTGATTTCAAGGCTGAGCGATGTGTGATAGATAGTAAACACCCTGAATGTCCTTGTCAGGTTGGGAAATTACCCTTGCATTTAGAACCTGTGCCTTATTTCTAGTTCTGGCTTGTCTTTGCTTCTGATCCCAGCTCTGAAAGCTCATCAAAGCTTTTGCTGCTGTATTAAGTACTATATTACATGTTGTCAGGAGAGCACCAGGTGAGAGCATCCCAGGGACCCCCAGGGTTGGGGAGAGTCTCTAGGATGGGGATGCTGTGCTCACCGACGTGTGCATCACTGGTTGTGCTGTGGAGAGGACCCTGGTGTTTGTTTAGCAAGGAAATGCTGCATCCAGAAGGATGTGGAGCTTGTATTGAGGTTTCCCATTAGGAGTGCAGTTCCCTCTCTGCTGTCTCTAGCCTGCTTTGATGCACGGTGCTGCCAGCTAATGAAATCTGATTAGCACAAGTGCTTCTTCCTCTCTTCAGCGATTTGCAGTGTTCTTAATGTGATGCCTGCTAATGACAGGGGAAGAAGCTAAACCAAGTTATTTTCCCATTGACTAAATGGCAGCTCACGTTGCCCCTGAAGGCAGTGAACAGGGAGGACACCTTCAGGCTGCTGGATTGGGCCCATTCGTTCTGACTGCTCAGACCAGGAGGAATGGGGGAGATGATCTGATATCTGGTCTTGGCTCTGGGTCCTGGAGCCTGGGATGTTGGAGATTCTTGTTAGCACTCTCCACTTTTGCAAGAGATCTCAGGGTCATATCTGTGCAATCCCCAGCCCGACTTACAGAGCTGGTGCATTCCCCCAGCTGTGTGCCTGTGGTGCTCAGGACCTCTCGCTACCTTCCTTTGCCTGCATGCTTGCTGAGGTTCCTAGAGTGGTTGAAGTGATTGCAGAACGTGTCTATGCAGCAAAAAGTGTAACAAGCCCCAAGCCGCCTCCTGGGCTCGCAGAGTGCGTCATCAGTTATGTCTGCAAAATGCCTGCAAACGGGGCTGGGAAATGCAAGTCAGATCTCCCCTCTGTCGTCAGCAGTGCTCGTTCTGCATGCAGAGTGCAGATGTCTAGACAAGGGGAAACGCAGCAGAGGCACTGAGATGGTGCAAAAAAAAAAAAGGTTTTAGCCAAGTCCTACTGCCTGTCCTTGTGCTCCAGGGGAAATAGAATAAGGCAGGTTTTTCCTTAATATATATATATTTTCTTTTTCCTTGGGGATGAATGCATGCTTTTCTGCAGGATTTACTATGCTGAGTCTCTTACACTGTTTCAACAAGGCTTGTTGAATACCTCCATGTTCTCTGGCAATTCTGCCTTGGCCTCTATGGAGAGCTGTTCTTTTTCATGCTGCAATTTGGTGTAAAACTTAACTGCGAATGAGTGCTTTTGTGGAGCAATCCCACCGTGTGATCTGCTCACTGTGATAATCATAACTCCATGCTAATTACTGACATCACAGATAACACTGCTAGGTGCTGAAGCAATTCTTTGTTCCTTTCTCTCCCCGCGTTCCTCTTCCCTTCTGTGCAGCATCCCTTATCTGTTTTCTGATCGTGAATGCCACCCAAGATTTGCTGCTTTGTTACGATGCTGTGAACGAATGCTTTGGGAAGGCAGTGCTGTGTGTTACATAGCCCATAACAGTCTACGATTAAAACCTGTGATGGTCTCTCATTGAGACTCGTGCTGAGGGATCTGCTGCAGGTTCTGGGTTGGTGTTTTCCATAACTGATGTTTCACAGGAGGTGGTGATTTAATTCTGCTGAAGCTATGTATTTTCTGTAGGTCTCTCAGAACACTTAATGAGATCAGTTATCCCAAAGAGCCAGGGCTGTAACAGCTCAGAATTGTCAAACTGTAAGCAAGCATAAAAGGCTGAAGAGTGAAGCCTATGGAAATGGCGTGGCACCATGCTGGCCTGTCTTCTGAGGGGCATTTTTCATTGTGAGAGGGATTCTCTTTGTGTCAGCTCTGGAGATGTTCACCCAGCCAAGGAGACCAGAGAGACCAGAGCCCAGATCAGCTCATGGGAGAGGCAGAAGATGAAAGATGTGTAACCTTTACATCCCAGCCTCCCCTAAGGCTCCGTTCACACTCCTCCTCCTGCCTGTTTCTTTGAGCTGATTTCTGTGAGCTGTATCTTAATCAGGATGTTAATTTTAACCTTTTCTTGAAGGATTATCTTCCACTCTGCTTCGTTCCCAGAAATGCCGGCTCCCTATGGGCATGTCCTCTTACCTCATGTTCTTCACCTTCAAACTTTCCCATGTCACAGAGGTCTTCACGGTTTTGCAGTGCTGCTTTTTTCTAACGGTGCAGATGGAAACCTGGATACAGGGAGTGATTCAGCCCTGGTAAAGCTTGTCCTGGCACCAGGCTGAAAGACTGGGAGTGGTGGCAGGGGTGTCCCAGTGCTCTGTGAAGCCATGGGGAAGCTAACAGGGCAGGTGGTGAAAGGAAGTTCTGCTTTGCTAGAAACCGAGGCAGTGTCAGTGCTGCTTTCCAGGCACAGCTGCCGTGACTCATGGGATTAGATCACAGATCTGCCTAAGCAACAGCTTTTGAAGCTCATCTTCTAATTTAGATGATTCGTTCGTTTCTCGGAGTGTTTTCTGAGAGTCTGCCTCTCTGCTGTTTCTCGGAGAGGTTTTTCAGTGTTGCTGTGATGTCTTTCTCTTACAGCCCTGGAGCAGCTGGGTGCAGCCACGAGGACAGGGCTGTGCTGGCATGGTGATGCAGGGTGGTGAGGACAGGACCCCAGGGAGATGCCCGCATGGATTGTCTTTGCCTCAAGAAGCGTCTGAGCAAGAGCTGCTGACGGCTTGCAGGCAGAGTTAATATTCCCCGTGTGGGCTTTTTGTAGGCAGTAAGACAGATGTCAGCCTCCTGGAGCCACAGGTGGCTTCTCCTTGATGAGCAGAATTGCTCCTGCCACGGAGTAATGTTGCAGCATGGCAACAATGTGGTTCAAAATAGAAATTTGTCCAATTGTGCGCACAGATGGATGCAGAAAACAAGGGGAAGCGGTGAGGAGCCTGTTAGCTTGGAAAGTCTTTGCTTTCTCAGTACCCACTTAAGACTTCTGACACATGACATTCTTATTCTGAGCTTCAAAGCAAGAGAAGGCTGTGAAAAGCAGATTGTCTACCATGGAAAGAAGAAATGGTTCTAGGTTAGTGATGCACGTCTGCTCACGCTTTTTGCTGTGGAAAAGATTGCTTTGCACCCCCTACCGCCCCCTCCCCATCCACTGTGGGTGGGTAACCCATGCCCTTGTGCTGCTTCAACCTGCATGCTCCTCCCCATCCCCATTGCAGCAGTGCTTACTGTTTAAATGAGGAAAAACCATCTGCTTGTCAATTCTCCTGGTGGAAACTGTTCAGGAACGATGTTAAAAGAAAAATACAGTTCTGTGGTAGCGATGTTTTCAAATGGGTGCTTTCCTTTTTTTTTTTTTCCCATTGACTATCGCTGTCTTATTAAGTACCAGTTACTAATTAGCCTTCATGTCTCATTAAAATCATAGTGGTTTTTTTTTACCTACTGAAAATTGCAAATAGCCTTTATTCTGGTCTTTAATGCATGTTGATTGAAGTATTTATTGAATGCCACTTATGCAGCTCTGTGGCTGCATTCATTTTCTTCTTAAGACATTTACTAAACCGTTGCTTAGAATTACTCCAACCCATCTGGCCTATTAAGTGTTTGTGCAGAGTGTACCCGATTTTTCCCATCCACTTCCTCAATTAATACTGAATATTCAAGAGAACGATGTTTTTTTTTCCTCCCTGCCGTCTGATCTTTCTGCCACCTATTGTGGTGTATTTGGGTAGGACTGCTGCTCTAGCAATGGATCTCAGGGGATGGATGTTGGGTTGGAGGTGAGGGCGGTGGACTCAGTTCTGTGCAGTGATCTCAGCAGGCAGATGGCCCCATGAATGGGCACCTTCAAAGACAAAATAAGTTATTCATGCATTGTAGGAGAGGATGTCCTGAAGGCAGGAGATTGAAATCCGCCCCACTGGCTGTCAGCTCTGGAAGCGGCCCCAAATCCTGAGCAGGAGGAGGTTAGAAGGGATTAGGAGTGAGCTCTGCTGGCAGGGCTTTGTGGGGAAGCACTTGTACAAAACCTGCCGGCATTAGGCATGACAGCAACATGATTTTACTTCTGTAGTCATCCGCACAAACAAAAATGAGAACAGAACATGTCACTTGCTTTTGGTGATTATCCAAAGCAGGCTGAACCTGGTGCCAGCAGCAAAATCGGGGCTAAGGATGAATGTAAATGGCAGTAAAATATTCACAGCGGGGTTGAGGGCAGAAAGTAGCTATTAGCTCTGAATGAGATCTGCAGTAAGTCAGGATCTGCCTTTGTAGCTCTTCCTGTCAGGTAGGAAAAGGTGCTTCCTGGCCCATCCCAGCTGTAAATCTGTCTTTTTGGAGGCAGTTTGTCTGGAGCTTTGTTCCTTAGCTGGGAGTGGGATAGGGTCCTCCAGATGCCCTCTCCTTCTGCAACTCTGCAGACCAGAGGCTGATGGAACTATTGGCAGCTTGTCTTAATGAGAGAACTGCAAGCGTGAAGCAAAATCAATGTTTGAGCACTTGGTAGAAACTGTGCATTTTGCCTGTTTGTAGACAGACCTTAGCAGAACAGGGAAGAATCAAACAAACCAGAACAATTAAAGCAAATATTCCAGTACATCACCAGTGAGCCTGCAACCTGAACCAAAGCACTGCTAAGTGGATCCTTCAGTCCCAGGACACACTGGGTGATGAGCAGCTGGGACAGAAGCGTGCAGAAATGAAACAAAAGTGGCACGGGATGGCCATCATTCCCAGACCTGTCTCACTGATGGATGCATCCAGATGAGATGAAACCTGTCAGAGCCACCGAATGGTTTTAAGGCACTGCTTAGCTCGAGCACGGGGAATATTTAAGTATCTTAAAGGCTTGACTTCAGGCATCTCAATTTCTGCATTGTCGTGGCACATTTATCTCCTCTTGGGAAAGGAATGGAGCTGAACTGCCTTGCTCATCATTGTGGGGTGTCTGGTGAGAGGAGGGGGTCAGTGGCAGAGCACTGAGCCTTGGGCTCCCGCTGGCTGTGAGCACATCCTTGTGGACCCCGAGTGCCTGATGGGGAATGATTTCCTCTTCTCCTCCTTCAGCCGTTTGTCTTTAGTCCTGAACTCCTGAGTGATCTGTTTAGATACTTTATTTTTTTTTATGACTTGCCCTAATAGAGCCCAGAGCATTTTCTTGGCTCCTTTGGGATGCCCACACCCCTATGGAAGTGGAGAGCAGGTGGATGTGCTGTAAAGCTGCATCTCCCATCTTCCCTGGGACCATTGGTGGGAAACAACAGGAGGATCTGCTTCTGTGTGGCTGCTACAGCACTGCCAACGCAAACCTGGTGTCTTGCTTCTTATTCCTGTCTGAATACAGGCTGTTCTGAGGGTGCAAGAATGCTACAGGAAACAGCAAGGTGGAGAAACAGAAAAATGTGTTATTGGCATGATGACCCTTGGTGGGCTACTGTGAGGAGCCATGCTGGGGCTGATCATGGGATGGGTGAAGAGGTGGCTTTATACTGAGCAAACTGCAGCTTTGGGGTCCATGTGAACCTTCAGCTGGTGTTGCAGTGCTGTCAGCCCTCAGCTTCTGCCTTGCATCCTAATGGTGGAGGCTTTTCTTAGCTTGTCCCAGTGCTATTTCTGGAGATCTTTAGGAGCTCTTGGAGCTTGGCTTTGTCTCTCTCAGCTTGATTGAGGGAAACCAAAAGGAGACAGGGCGTCACAAAGCTGTATATGGGTGCCTGCATGCACTTATCAGCGTAAACACAGTGTATGAAATTTATATTGATCCAAACAAGGCTGCAGAAATGCAAATCAGCCGTATCCTGCTTCATTACCATGCTTCAAAACCTGCCCTGCTGCTATCAGTGGAAGCAGCATCTCCCCTGGGCTGTGTGCTGCTGCGTCCTCATGGGCTCCAGGGCTGCTATGGGGAAAATCTCAGATTCTGGCCAAGATTGTTACTTTGCATTTGTGATGGAGTCAGGGACTCCATCTCACTGTGCATGGGGAAAATCCTGCCAGGACAGGACCCTGCTCATGGCTCTGGTGATGCTCTGAGATGTGTCACCCACTGTTGGGAGCACTGACCCCAGCCATGTGTTGCCATGTACCTCTGTGTCTGTGTGCTCTTCTCATGGCGTTCCTTTGGTGAAAATACGATGAGAAAGAAGGAGAGAGAAACCCTCAAGCTCTGCGGTAGAGATGGGATCTGTGTGCTTTGGGGGCAGTGGCACTCTGTAGCTCTTACCCCCATTGCTTTTCCTCTATGAGCAGAGCCTGAGCATCTCCTTCCCTGCGAGCTGCCTGCTGCAAGCCACTCCTGCTGCCCCGTGTTACCAATGGGCACCAGTAAAGCAATGCTGAGCCACGGTGCAACTGCAGAGCTTTGTGGAAATTCATTTTTTTTTCCCTTCCCAAAATAGCAGAGACAGCGTTTAGCAGTAATAACGCCTGCTGGAATCGGAGTGACTGACAACAGCATCTCCTGGTGAGAGACACGAGCGCGGTGTTTCAGACAAAAGGAGACATTTCCATGCCTTCCAGAACTGCAACCTGTATTTTGCAAGTTAAATTGCTCTGATCTGATTGAAATCCACACGGCTGTGAGCTTTATAGTTAGTGACACACTGCTCCAAATTACACACCCGATACTTTTGAAATTTCTAAATTACTCACCTATTAGAAATTAATCCTTGAGAAGGGCAAACACTCAGTGTGCTGACAGGTTGAGCGTTTGCTGCCACCCCCCTCAATAATTAAGAACTTTGCTTAATAGGTGTAAAGAGGAGCACAACAAAGCATCGAGTGAGGCACTTTCCCAGTTTGACGTGGAGAATAAGCTTCCATTCTGTAACGTGTGCTAAGGATTTGTGATGGAGAGCCCTACTCCATCTGAGCTGGGGGATCCTGGGTGTCTTCTCCCACCTCTGCTGTGCGGTGTCTCCCCATGCTCACCAAGGCAACAGAAAGCAATGCAATCATGAGGATGACTTGTTGGAGCTGTGCTGCAAAGCAGGTACAGGTGACATGCTATGCATCACATATTGCAATGCAAACATTCAGTTTGTTTGCTCCTGTGGCATTCACCATTGGGGGAGATCAAGCCATAATCTGCAGCCCCTCCTCATGCCACTGTGCAGGATACTGTTTGCAGCTGCAAATCCCTGTTTCCCCACTTTTGGCCATTGGATTTCTGATGCCACCAGCTCTGGTGGGAGTGCTGGCTCTGAGCGCCATGTCTGTGTCCCTGGGCACTGCCTGCAGCCCCTTGAGTGTCCCCTGGCTGTTTGCATCTGCTGTGCAGTGGGAAATCCCTGCAGATGCAAAGCAACAGACGCGTCTCCGTGCCATGCTTGTGTGAGCTGCAGTGCAGTAATTCGTATGACAAGGTGTGAGCAGTGATGGTGTCCTGGGATCCTGGCAGCTCAATTTGCCTGCAGGGTTGGGTGGAGGGGAGGCTGCTTCTTTCCATGTTGCTCCCATCTAAAGGGCTGCAGGGGGGATGCTGCTCCCTGGCTCCTACACCATTCCCGTTGGTGCTGGATTCGGTGGATTTGCTCCTGATGTGCTCTGTCCCTTCCTCTGGTTGTTGCTTGCAAGCACAGCAATTAAAATGGGTCTTTTGGTGAGAAGTGCTGCAAGAAAGGTGAAACATTTTCCTCTTCTCTAATCCAAGTTTAAGGTTTTGTTAACCCAAAGTCGTACCTGGGATGAGCAAATATACAGAGAGTGCAAATCTGCTTATTGCAGCATGACTGCAAGCCCAGTTGGCCTTGCCCAGTGCATAGATTTCAGCAGCAGGTGGACTTGTAGGCATGTGCATGGTGCACCAACCCAAACTTTTGTGCTCAAAGACATGGGGTGTGCTGAGTTTCCATGTGGACCTGTCAGAATCGGTGGGCTCAGTCGCTGCTGTTGAAATGAGAGGTAACATTTTGTCCTTCCCTGGGTTTTATTTTAAATACTTGAGACAAATATGGAACGTTTGGCAGCTCTCTGGAGGGGAGCTGCCTCTGAGGAAGCCTAGCTTCTAATGAGGGGTGTACATGACAGCTGTCTGTCTCTGCATTTTAAATGGCTGCTCATCAACTTAATGGCAATAAATGAACTCCCAGGTGGTATTAGCGGCATCTCTGGGATCTCTCTGCATTAGGAGCTGCTTGGGGAGCTGGCTTTGGCTTCTTTTTGTTGTTTTTCTTTTTTTTTTTTTTTGTCTTGGTTTTCAGACTTTTAAAATAGCCTCTGTTTGCCCTGCAGCTCCCAGGATGGATGGGTTGCGCATGCGATCCGCTCCCTGAGCTTCACTGTGCAATTGCTATAGCTCAGCCATAAAGAGGAAAAAATGTGTCTAACAAATGCACCAGCCGTAGCTATGCCTTGTATAAAACCTCACCAGGGCTCCACATGAGCACTGCCTTCATTTAGACACGCAGCACCCATCCATTGGGCTCAAGCTGTACCTCATGGCGGTGCAGAAATTGGGGTGGGGGGCACCTGTGTGGGGCAGGATCCCCATATGGGTGGGTTTGGGGGAGCAGATCTGCACGGCTGCCCTGAGGCTCCGGGAGAAGCAGCAAAAACAGAGTGACGACGGCTGACTCATGCCTGGTGCTGGGACTTGCCATGTGTTGTAATCAGCGAGAAATGCTTTGCCTGTGGTATCATTTTCTTTAAATATATCATTAGGGAAAATGACAGCCCAAATGGTGGGAGGATGCTAATGACTGTGGAGTGGCAGACGTTGCAGAAAAGAGTTTTCTGCAAACACATCGCAGGTGGGAGCGCAGGGGGAGGCGAGGAGACGGAGGGGCACATGTGCTGCGTTCAGCCCTAGCACTGCCCCGCTCCTTCCTATGGCATTGGAGATCCCAACCCTATTGGAGATCCCAACCCTATTGGAGATCCCAACCCTATTGGAGATCCCAACCCTATTGGAGATCCCAACCCTATTGGAGATCCCAACCCTATTGGAGATCCCAACCCTATTGGAGATCCCAACCCTATTGGAGATCCCAACCCTATTGGAGATCCCAACCCTATTGGAGATCCCAACCCTATTGGAGATCCCAACCCTGCCCAGGGCTGCTGGAACAAAGCTCCCAGTGTTCCCTTCCACCCCCATGCCAGATGTCTTCCCTCTCTCCATTTATTGCAAGGAAGGACACCAAGGAACGAGGTGTGTTTGGAACTTTGTCTTTTATCTCTCTTCTGTTCTCAAAATCCTAGGTTTGGGCTGCATCTCTGTAAGAAATAATAAAAAAGGATGACCTTTAATTTCCACCAAGCAGTCTGCAGTTCCCAGCGATGCTACGCAAACTGTGTTTTCTGCTAGATAAAGGTCTTCTGCCTTGTACTTCAGAGGCACAGAGCTGGACTTTAATTTTTTTTTTCTGAAATTCTTCTTCTCCAAGAGCAATTAGCAAGGAGAAGGGCAGGTAATTGCCTCAGTGCTCACGCTGCTGAGGTCGGGTGCTGAGCAGCCACGTGGAGCCCTGCAGTGCCCTTTGCATCAAAAGCACAGAGTGGAGTGGAGCTCTCCTTTGATGGAAGGGCTCTGCAGAAATGGAACTTCTTAAACCCAGCCTGCGGCTGCCAGCCTGTCTGCTCCTCAGAAGAAGCACTGGAAAGTCCTTCCAGTGCTCACACCAACCTTTGCCATTGCAGTGCCTGCCCCCTCCAAGGGAAATGCTGATGGATCTGTTGGTCCCCTTGTAATGAAACCACGCGCCTCCCACGGAGGGAGCATGGGGCTGTGCTGGATTGGTTCTTCTATGGGATGTATTCTGCATCTGGATGAGTCTGTGGGTGTTCTATAGGTAACAGAGCCATGATGGGCATCTTGCTCATCCCCCTGCTTCTGATACACCCAACCAAGAGCTGTGTAAGGGATTGAGTTTTTAGCTTTATTTCATTGCACGTTTGTATTTCTGCTAGTGTGACGTTGCTGCTGACACTGGGCTGTGATGCAGGGCAGTTTTATTTCTCCATCAAAGGGAAAAGTGATGGTACCTTCCCCTAAAGTGCCTGGTTTTAGGGTAGGAGCATTAGAACCCAGCTCCCGGTGAGCTGGCACTGTGTCCCTGCCTTTGGTGGCACTGCGGGGGCTTCCTGTGAGCCCAGCAGCACGGCAGATGGAGGAGCACAGGATTTATTTACTACGATTGGGCTGGGAACATCCCCAACGCTCCGCTCTGCCAGCACAGCAGTTGGGAAGGGGAAGCACTACAAAATGGTAGGATCTGTTGACAGGCATTAAGGTTTTCTCTCCTCCCCCAGCACTGCGTGGAAACGTGTCCAGCTTGTGGTGCTCCACGTGGGGATTTTTCCTGGGGTGAAGCAGATCCTGTTCTGTATGTGGGACCCAGAGAGGACACCGTGGCAGTTTTCTCAGTTTTTAAGTGTTTCATCCTTCAGACTTGGTGTGATGAAGTGAATTGATTTTAAACAGTTTCCTTCTGAAACCAGTAGGGATTTCGGTAGAATGGCACTGAGTTGTCCTGGCTCACATGGAAGGGATGAGTTCATCGCAGGCTAAGCATTTTCTTGCCAAGGGCTGAAAAACAACCTATAATGCGAATAGTTTCATGCACTTGAGTTAATCACAACCTTCCAAAAGGTTATTTTAACATGCATCTGTGAATTAAACAACATTTCTGCGAAGCTACAAAAACTGAGGGGAAAAAAACAACAACCCACAGCACAAGTCTCATGTTCCCATTTAGTAAAGCAGTCGCTGGGTATTTCTTGAACAACACTTGAAAGCCCTGAAATGGCTGCTCAGGAATGGGGCTGGCTGGTGATGGGCTCCCATTGGGAAGGGATGATCCCCACCTGCAGGAGCTCCTTGCTGCTCTCCTGAGCTGCAGAGTGTGGTTGAAAATGGGAGGAGAGGATGGCTGAGGTGGCCTGGGGATGTGCCCCATCCCTGCAGCTCCTCACACAGGTCTGACGCTGCTCCAGAGTGAGCAATGGAAAATCTGCCTTGGCTTGAGCTAAGTTGGCTTATGGCTGTAATTCCACCTTAATTTTCCCTTGGCAATTCTTCATGCTTGGCACTTGATATAGCAAGCGTGAGATGCTCTTTGAGGCAATTACAGCTATAAAGCAGGAGCGGGCTGGAATACCTGATTTAAATTCCACGTCTATTGCGAGAGGGATGGAAGCAGTCACTTGGATAGCTGCCGGCTCCTGAGTTCTGTCTTTGAGATCAGTGCAGGATCTCAGCTTTGCTTCTTGGCAGGGTGATAGTGCCACATTCCCAGCTTAATGCTGCTTGCTTTTTTTTTCCTCTTTCCATATTTTTTTTTTTCAGTCTTTCCACTATTTCATTTTCATTGCTGCTATAGAGCGTCATGCACTCTCTGAATAAGGGACAGCTGGGCTGATGGAATGGTGCTCTTCTGCTTGTTGGGCAGTTTGCAGTTTGGCTAGTGAAGCTCTGCAGAGGATGCTTTGTTGGCAACCTGGGGCAGGAGAAAACCAGAAAGATGCATGGGGTGTGTGGCTGGCTGGCTCTGAAGTTGGAAGGAATGGTTTCCTCCAGGTGCTCATTCTAGGGGAAATGATTGGTATTTGAAACACAATTTGCATCTAAGCCACTGATGGATGGATCGTATCCTTCTGCATGAGGAGCTCAGCTCCTGGCAGGAGCAAAAGTGCTTCTGGTGCTTTCAGTATTGCTGCTGTCTCATCATAGGATGTCTCCTTTCACCATGCTTGTAGCTGGGGTGTAGCAACGTGGCTGCTGAGAAGATAGAAGAGGTAGAGGGCAATAGGGAAACCTATTTTAGGTGATATGTAGAAGCTCTGTCCTGAGATCTGCAGTCTGGTCATCTCTCCCATTAGTACCTGACACACATATAGGATCCTTCTGCTGCACGTTGAAGCAATGTAACCTGAAGGAATGATCATTTATAGCATTGCACTGATAGGTGAGATATAAATAAGGATGTCACAAAATGCTTAGCAGCGGGAAACCAAAAAGGAAACTGCCACTCTGGATTTTCCTCAAGTGTCACCTATTTCTTCAACATCTCAGACTCCCCAAGTGCTTAAGGCAGAGGCTGAAGGTGACTTGCTGCAAGCAGCAGAAGAGTGGGCACCCCTGGGATGGGCATGAGGTAACCACAGCTTTCAGATGATGCACATTTGCAAAGGGAACGTGCAGCTGATTTCCTCGGGTCGCTCTTGTTTGCTATCGATTTGGGAAAGAAATCAATGGACCCATCCCATGACTCACCAAAGTGAGAGCTGGTCGAATTACACGTTGTGGTACGCCTTGCTGAGATGTTTTGAATTAACAGCATTTGCTAATTGGGCGAACTCTCTGCTGTCCTGCAATTAGCAGCCCTGGAAGCATGGCATCCAGCTGCCAGCCTGGAGAAGCCTTGCAAATGACAACGAGTGACTTAGCAGATGCAGGGCACAAGGAATCCGTGTTGGAAAACAGCCAAGCAAAAATCCCTGCTTACATTTGCATCGAGAAAAGCAGATATTCGATTAAGGTTCTCATCTCCATGTGCAGTTACTGTGGTGAAAACAAACTGCTTGGTTGTCTGGGAGTGCTGATAACTCGTGTTGCAGGGAGCAGGGATGCTGTGAAAGCCAAGAGAGCAGTGCTGGGAGTGTGCATGCCTTGTGGTGTGTCAGCAGGAGGGAATCCTGCACTGCTTTCCATGCAGGATGGCTGTGGTGGCCAGTAGAGACATGGTGTGGAGGGATGAGCACAGCAAGGCTGTGGTTTTGCTGTGATTTGCAATGTCCCTTTGCCTCAGGACAGCATCGGGGTGGGGTGATGGCAGTGGATAGGAACAAGAGGTGGTAGGTGCAGCAGGGCTGCCCACATTTGTTTCTCTGCAAGATGTCCCTGTTTGCACAAGCAGGTGAAGTGCTGGCAAGGTGTGCAGCGTGGGCAGTAGGATTGGATCGGGATGGGGAGCTGTGCTGCAGAGCATCACCATCAGCCCAGCCTGAGGAGGCTGTGTCTGATGGATTTTCTGGGCTTTCATTCAATTTGGAAATTAATTCTCCCGTTCTCAGTTACATGAAGTAACTCTGGCATGTACCTGTGAGTGAGGCTGGGGAACCATCCAGGTACTGAGGGAGTTGCAGTGAAATTCTGAAATCCCTTAATCTTATTAGTAAGTGACGGTGTCAGCTTCCACTGCAGCAGAGTGGAGCAGTAACAGCCCTTTAATTTTCCTAAAAGGTCCGTGTAACACAATGCTGCATTTGCTGAGTATGGTACAAATGACAGATAATTCCTTTCCAAGGAAAGCTTAAAGTTGTTTTCAAAGAAAAAAAGAGGCTTTTTTTTTTTTTCATCATTCTTCCTTATTCTCATATTGTTGAGTCCAGGCTGAGGGGTGCTGAACATGAGATATTTGCAGTGTAAGAGGTGGTGAGGAGCAGCCCTATGCTGTGAGGTGCGGAGAGCTGAGTTCTTACAGCAATCGGGGGAGAAATCAGCAGCGTTAAACTTCATCTGTGCTCTGCTGTCTGTGGAAGCCATGCAATGAATCGAAGGAGTGGTGACAATGTCAGGGTCCCCTTCAGGTCCTGCAGAATGGCAGTGATGCCTTTGCCTTTCTGAGATCCCCTAGCAGTGCTCCTGCCCCAGCTGGGAGCATTGTGGGGTCGGGCTGGAGGCATTTGGTGTTCATCCCACCTGTCCTGGCCTCCTTCTCCAGCTCGGAGCAGTGCCTCTTTTTGCTTGGGAGCACCTCAGCCTATGGCTCTGCCCCACTCTGTGTGTTTAAATGAGCAAACTCAGGGGCAGCTGCAAATTTTGCCTGTCTGGAAAGATCCAGAGTGTCCTTTAGCAAAACCTCGGCAGTTCAAGCTCAGAATTTGATTCCTGTGAGCATTCCTGCAAGGAACTGAAAGCTCGAATAGAAATAACAAATGGGAAGGACTGCTCATTGTGCTTCAGAGTCAGGGGCTCTCAAAACCCATTTCAACCATATGGGGTGAATGTGGGTCTTTAGCTGCATTAGGATCAGTGTCTTCCAGCAGCAGCCTCATCTCTCTGGTTTATGAGGAGGACAGACAGGGTGTAATTGGGAGCGTGGCTCCTGCCTCTCCCCTGCAGTGCCTTTCACTTTGGGGATTATTAAGCACTCCAAGCAGACTGTGCACAAGCTATTTGTTTTGCTGTGCTTTTTCCGCTCTTTTTATTTTGTTCATTTTTTATTTACATGAGCCCTTGGGAACACAATGCTAAAAATGTTATTAAGAAGCCGTTGACCACACATGCCCTGCAGATTTTTTTTTTTCTTAATAAAAGCTGCTGCCTATTGCTTTGGAGAAAGGAAGAGCACAAGGGGAGTTGAAAATATATTTCCTGCAAGAGTGGGTGAAGTGCTAAAGAAAAGACCTTCGGTGTGGCAGTGCCATCCCTCTGGTTCTGATAGAGCTTGGCTTTCCTCCGTGGCTCAACACAAGCATTGGGTTGCAGATGGTCTGCAACGAGGGAAGTAATGGCTGGATGCTGCCCTAGCCTTGAAGGTGCCTGCTGGGCTGTGCCTTGGAAAACCATGTGGCAGAGATGCATGCAGCAGATCTGGGATCCTTCAGCCCTCTGAGGAGGACTAAGGAATTCCAGTGCCTTCCTCCCACAGAAACTCGTGTCTTTGAGCAATTTTTTTTCCCCTTTTCTCCTTCCTTCTGCTCTCAAAACACACGAGGCATTGTGCTGGGCTGGGAACCAGCTCCCTGCTGTGCCTCAGCTTCCATCCAGAGCTGCACCAACCATACCCATAGGCAATGCAATTAAAGTGCAATTCCTTTGATGTAATTTGGGATACTCCCCCAAAGCCACAGCTGCTGTGGGTTCACCTTTCCCCCTGCTGTGATGAGATGGTGATGGAGGATGAAGGTTGCAATATTGAGGTTAAACTCAGTGATCTTTTGAGCCCATTCCAACTCAAATATTCTATCATTCTATGATGCTTTGAGGAAGAAGATGTGCAAATGCTGCTCAGCCAGGTACCAGTGGTGGGAGCAGTGCTGATTGCACCTCTGGAGCTGTTCTTTACCTGCAGCAGTGGGAGCTCTGCATAGAACATCTACTATTCCAGCAAGGCCTTTCATTCCCACCCAGGCTTCTGTTCTGAATATTTGATGTTGTTCTCAAACGAAAGAGTGCAAATGTTAAGATGTTTGAATGATTTTGCCCCGGGGTTCATGCATTAATGATGAGAATTATCACCATCTGAGTAGTTAGTAGTTCAGGACTTAGCAAAAGGTTAACAAAAGGTATGAAACAATTAAGCCATGATTAACAGACAAGAGTTTCTGTAATTGCAGAGCTAGGTTTTGTGGTGCTGTTTTTGGCCTTTTCTAAGGTAGAAGGAAATGCAGAGGTTCTTTCACTGAAAAAACTCGGTGGTGGATGCTGGTGGCTACAGAGGAGACCAAGCAGAGCCCAGCCCTGGAATGTGGTGTAGAAATGGGCTGTACAGCCTTGTTCATGTACACTTATGGGATGATTTGGTGCTGGGAAGTGGCAGCTTGTGTTCTGGTGCCAAAGGCTACTTAAAGGATGCATTTTCTGATGCCCAGCATGGCAGAACCTTGTAAGCCCAGTCCTTCTTGAGGTTATTTTTGTACAGGTAAACATCATACTGAACAGAGCTTCAGTTTTCTGATACAAAGACTTCCAAAAGCAGTTTTCAGAATTCAATAAGAGTGGGACAATTAGATGAGAGCAGCAGGAAGAAGAAATTAAAAGGTTTCTACAGAAGACACGAGTTTCTGTGGGAGGGGGGAAGAGGACGTCCTTGGTCCACCTCAAAGTGCTGGAGGACCACAGATCTGCTGCATCCAGCCAACTCATCAATCCATAAAGATCTGTCAGAGGTATGGAAGAGGATAAATCACAATGAGTTTAATTATTGGATAATGCCATGAATATTGCTGCTTGCCTCCTGGGTGTTACGGAAGGCCTTGAGAGAAGAGGCAGAGCAGTTTCCTAAGGCTGGGTTGTGTCCCTGGAGCAGCTCCCCAAAGCTCCTGGGGTCACTGGCAGGCTGTTTGTGAGCCACCAGGAATCGGGAGAGATGCTAATTCAGATTCTAAAGGGGATTAATTAGCTAAAATGGTCTTACTGTATGCAGGCTGGTAATAGCCTTGTGGGTGCAATGTTTCTGGCTTAGAGAGGTGTCTGATGGCTTTGGGAGCAGGAAGGAGCCCGAAATAGCAGCACATTGGTACTCGTGGTTATTTTCTTTTCTAGATATCCTATCATGGAGCAAAATGACTCCATCTCATCTTGGGATCTCCCCACACAACCTCTGCAGCCCATCTCTGCAAGACATCTCGTTAGCTTCTATTTAAGAACAAAATCTGTCATTTCCATCGCTGCTTTCCTGTGCATAAGGATGTGTAAACCAGTCCATGGGGGCTCAGGGGTCTGCTTACAGCATGGGCTGTTCTTGGGAAGGGGAGAGAATTCAGGCTTAGGGGCTGGTGTTTCTCCTCCCTGAGAGAGCCTGGTGCAGACCCAGCAGTGCTGCTGGCAGGAAGCCCTGGGAAACGTGCAGGTTTGGGAACCAGCTGTCCCAGCCTGCTGTTGGCATCCGGTGTCTGCCTGTCCATAACTTCCAACTACTCCTTCCTGTTCTCTGCCTAGTGTTCATGGGCTAGCAGTCAGTAATCCTCCTCCACCCACTCCATGCTGATGCTTTGCTCGGTTTTTCTTCCCTTTCTGAAGCCTCAGCACAAAAGTTCTAACAGAACCCATTTCACCCCATATTTCCCACCCCAGTGGCATTGTAGGGCTGCAGAGCATTTCTTGCACTGCCACTTAGGGCAGTGTCCTTCAGGTCCTTTGCTCGTGACAGCACGTGGCGAGGACAGAGAAATGCATGAAATCAGAAGATACACCAGCAGCATGGCCACAAATCATCCTGCTCCTTCTGGTAGAAGAGTTAACTATTGAAGAAAATTGGGCAATCAGTGTTGCTGCCAGTTGTACAGTGCTTTCAGATAGACAAGGTGGCAGAGCTAATTTTCAATCCCACTGGGATGGAGAAAGCTGTAAATTACCAGAGATGGAAAATGCCACAATAGAGAGATGAACAGAGGAGGGGGGGAAATTGTTTTTTTCCCTTGAAAGATTTCAGTGCTATAGCATCATAGAGTATCCTGAGTTGGAAGGGACCCACAAGGATCACAGAGTCCACCCTCTGGCTCCACAAAGCACCACCCAAACCTTATGGCTGAGAGCAGTGTCCCAACGCTCCCTGAGCATCTGAGGGCAGAGCACTTTCCTAACATCCAGCCTGAGCCTCTCCCCAGGGTATTTTTTATATATATATATATAAATATATATATATATATTTATGTTGAACACAGAGCGATGCTGTCAGCACTGGTTTTCACTTAGTGTCAGCCTTGTCCGATGCACTTGGGTGACAAAGCGTGCTGCGTTGCCTTTACTTAATATTTGGCAGGCTCTGAGGAGAGGAATTAGCTCAATACAGATATAATTATTCCACCAGGATGATCATTTCTGTGAGGCTCCAACTGAAGTTTCCCTGAGGAATGGCCCACAGGGAGCAGGGATGGGGCTGAGCGTGAAGACGATGGCCAGATCACAGTGCCTGGGGAGAGCCTGGTCTTCCTATGGGGCTGGCAGAGGAAGGGATGGTTTATTCCCATGGCTTTTGGCCAGTCAGTGGCCTCTGCTGTGAGCTCACCTGCCAGGCACGCGGCTGGGGATGCAGTGGGAACATCTTGCCAGGCTCAGGATGCTGCTGATCTCATGTGGTTCCTGCAACACCTTGCACATGTTTAGGGCGGTGTGCTGGATGGGTTCTTGCACCAAGCACATGAGTTTTACCATTGCTGTGCATTCCATATAAATGTTTGGGTTTTTTTTTCTTTTCAGGGCTTGTATAGTTATGCCTTGTAAATAACTGTCCATGAAATTGTGCTATTTTCTATTCCTTTGGCTGAATGATGGGGGTCAAGGAATGCTGAAGTGAAAGGAGGCCTCACACAGGGATGGGAGCAGAGGGGTTTGATTGCACGCAAGCCCTGCAGCAGGGAAGAGCGTTGTTCTAGGAGCATCATTGCCCAAAACAGCACTGCAAGCACAGATCCCTGAGGTGTGAGGCTAGGAATTTAAACAGCAGCAAATTGCAGAGTCCTGGAGCTGGCCCTGAAATGGCCATCATTAACAGCAGGTTCAAAAGCAAATCTAATGGATGTTGGAGAAATAAACCACCTTTATGCTGGGCATTTGCTGCTCGGTCCCACTGGTCCTGCAGAGCTCAGGCTGCACAGGCACAGCACTGCTCAGGTGAGTTTCTTCCTTTAAGGATAGAGGCTTTACCTGGCAGTCCTGGCAGCTAACGCGGATTTTGCTTCATGTTTAGCAATCAGAGATTTTCCTTGTCTCCTGCACAGAGAAACATTTATTCATTCCTAGGCTTTGACCTAATTCTTAGCCATAAATATTCAGATTTCTTCAAGGGAGCGGAGAAGAGATGGGAAAACAGAAGCCTTGATCAAAACGACACAGATGTGAAGCAGCCTTTAATTGATTTGCTTTTGTCAGACATAATTAAGTCTTACATTTCATTGCAGCTCTTGGCTTCCGTTCAGATCTCAAGACGTCTTCGGCGATAAGGAGCCTTGTGGCTTCCAATGAGACCGATGGGCTCTTGCACAGGAGGCACGACATCTTCTGTTGTGTTGGCTGGAAGTAAAGCTGCGAGGCACAGCCAAAACCCAGCTTTCTGACTGCAGTAAAGTGCCAAAATGTCACTCCTCCTTCTGTGCTTCTCGCTTGAGCTTCCTTTCCTTTCTGTGCATATTGCTTGCTTTGTGGTTCGTCAGCTGCAGGTGGGCTGTGCTGCCCACACTGCCTGATGGAGCCCGAGTGGATCTGCTTGAGGACGTGCTTCAATCTCACCTATATTTTATTCCTGGATATAGATTGGCTTCAGCACGTATCGAGTTCTTTATTGAGCCAAGGCCCGTGCCAACACATCAAGAGTTTGGATTCCTTTACGCTGCTCATTGTCCTTCAGAACTAAGCAGTGCCTTTTCCCATGTATTTGAAAGGAAAAAAAATCCAATTTCGTAGCATGGTGAAGAAGCTGGGTGAATGTTCAGGGTGGGCAAAGCCCAAGGCAGTCTGTATGACGTTCTGCTAACTCCATCAGGCATAGGTCTTGCTGGAGGTGAGTGTGCAACAGGGCTGTCTTCAATCAGAGGCTCACAATATCTAGGGAGCTTTAGCTTTTAGGCTCCTGTAAGGTTTTCATAACTCCTGCCAAAGGAGAAAGACTTAAAAAACCTTCCTTTGCCTTGCTCTCTTTCTGTCTATTGTATTATTTAATCTCACCTTCACTCAGCAGAGTTCTTATGTGTTGAAAGGAAATGAAATCTCTGCTGTGTTATTATTGCTCTCTGCTTAGATAAATAGCGTTGTGCTGAATTCAGGGCAAGGCTCGCCAGCTTTTACCTTCTAAATATGCTGCTCTGGGCAGCGAGGCTCTAAGAGTGAAAAATGTTCTGAGGTATTGCTGAGAGATCTTCCCATCTCTGCCACTGGAACCGAATCCTTTAACAAGTAAATAAAGCTGTGGGACGTTCAGGGTGAGAAAGACATTGGGATTTGTCACCTACCCGCAATACCACAGCAGGTGAATTTGGGTTCAGTGAGGCCATCATAGGGATGCTTTGTCCTACTTTTTGCTTGCTGGGCCAAGAAAGCCCTTTTCTCGAGGTTTTAATCCCCAATTTGCTGACAGTGTAATGCATGGACATGCACAGACCCTGGGCTTCACACAGCCTGAGGAGTGGCTCTGCTGCTCTGATAGCAGGTGTCTCAGCAGCTGCAGTGTGAAATGTTCCAAAGGACAGTGCCCCTTCTCCTCACAAATGAGGACAGCAGAAGAAATTAAGCAGACTGTTTCTTCCCAATGCACTGCTCACCTGGGGTTTGTACAATCACTGATGTTGGCAAAGACCTCTCAGGTCATCAAGTCCAACCATGGATGCTCATGAGCCAGCAGCTCTGGGCACCTTTGAGACATGGGAGGAAGGACACAAGGTCTGGATGAGCTGAGGGTTAGGAGGAAGCAGGATGGATCTCCTGAAGCTGAGCATTGGAGGAAGTGGAGAATGGAGGTACAGGGTCTTATTTGGTGCCTGGTTCTCATGGGGGGCTGTGTGTTCCAGCACTGGGATCTCACAGGGGTCACATAAGAGACTTGACGTGGTGACCACCAGCTGCCATTTCCAATTGACCAGTGTGATGATTCCTATTTCAGGCCACCATTCTCAGGCCCTGCTGAGGACCTGAGAACAGCCTCAGTGACAAACTCTCCCTGTGACCTCTATTTCAGCCCTCCTGGTGCTTGGCTGCTGACTTGCTGGTCCTATTCAGGTCCTTTGGAACACGCTGAGGTTGCGTTCATGGACTCTTTCATCTCTTGCTGCAGAGCACTGCTTCATGTTCTTGTGATCCTTTGCTGCCTTTATGTGCCAAAGTGGAAAGGATACTAGGTAAATGTGAAAGATATTAAATTAATTCACTTTTTTTTTTTCAATTGAAGAAGAAAGAATGAGGGATGGTGGTCCCTTCCCTTCCCTTCCCTTCCCTTCCCTTCCCTTCCCTTCCCTTCCCTTCCCTTCCCTTCCCTTCCCTTCCCTTCCCTTCCCTTCCCTTCCCTTCCCCCAGAAAATTTTCACATTAATATTTATTTCTGTCTGCAGGGGAATTATAAGAGAGATTATAAGTGAGATTTCCTATGTGCTGGCAGAGCAAAGAAGGAGTGTGGACCTGTGCTTACATAACGAACCCCCATGTGGCAGGAGGGGGTCCTGTGGCCCACAGCTGCCTGGTGATGTGCAAAAAGCAAATTGCTGTCACTGCAGACGTGCTGAGAGTGACTTCTGGAAGCTGGTAACTAAAATCTGGTAACTAAAATGTCATAGGGATTTCTCGCAATGATATCTAGCAGTTTTCTAGCACAAAAGGCATTTTGGCCAAAACAAACCCCAAGCCTATTCTGGACCTTGCTGGACAGGCATTTTGTGGTTGCCTAGGAACTGCTGATCACAGCCTGATTGCATCCAATAGGGGCTGAAAAGGGCAGCTTCGTCTGCGTTTCCATCAGTATCATCACTGTCACAGCCGTACGGTCCTATGGCAGCTTCCAAAGGGCCAAAGCAGTGCTGGGGTAGCTGCACTTGGAAGTGGATGGGAGAAAAGGGAAGTGCATGTAGGGGATTTTGAGGGGAGTTCATCATGGATGATGGACAAGCCCTTGGACTTCATTGTAAGAAAGTCTTTGCCTAGAGGTCTCCCAGTCTCAGGAGCCTAGCCAGGGTAGGTATTAATGATATGAGAAAAGCAGTAGTTTGCAAAAGGAGCTTGATACCAAATGATGTGCATCAGGAATTATGAAGTTCCACCAGCTGATGAAGGACAGTTTTTAAAAGAGTGTGGAAACTGTGGCTGTCAAGAGGAAGCACAAAAAAAAAAAACAACTTTAAATATCTTTGAACAGAAGGAAAAAAATGGTTCCAGCTGGTGGGTTTGTCAGTGTGTGGAGTGGTTCAATCCATGCAATCATCTTCGGTCAGTGTTTCTTTGTGGCATTTGGAAAGACAGAACGATGTGCTTTGTATCTCTAATGGGCAGTACAATCTTTCCCAACCCGTCTTTAATCAGCAGAGTAGTAAATTATATCTGTGTTGTCAGGGGGGTACACTTAGAAATCAGTGTCTATGTAACTCGTGCTGGAGAGTCTCAGAAGAGCTGGTGCAGAAGGCTGAGGTCTGCAGATGTTCATTTTTAATCAGCACCAGAAAAGCTGGGAAAAGGCTAGTTTGTATTTTAAAAAGGCTGTTATTATATCCGGGATAAATGCAAGCTAGTAATTGTGGGCAAAATAATATAACAGGTGAAAGAGAATTCAATTGATGAGGAATTCAGAGCTAGGAATGAAACGAATGGGTTTATGAGACACAGGTCTTTAGAAGCTTGAATTCATCAGCTTAGTCATGGTTGTTAGGCAGGTCGAGGACAACCTGTGTTTTGCAAAGTGTTTGACACTGTTTCACAAGGCAGCAGGGGGCATTGCCCCATGGTGGGAGCTGTGCTGGGGTTGGCTGTGGTTGCAGCATCCTTTCTAGGTACGGAGCGAGGTAAGGCCTCTTGCTGGGCTATCTGTTATAAAACTGAGCTTTGTTGTTTGTATGTTTGTTTGTTTGCCCCACAGTGTTGCTGTAAGAATTATAGGTGAGGGTGGGAGCCAACTGCAAGGAACATTTTGAGAAGGAAAATTAAAAAAATAAACGATTCCAAAAAGGGTGGCGTAGCCTATTTATGTGGCTGAATTCCATCCAAGAAGGCATTTGGATAAATCCTCAGCACAGCTGACTCAACCCAGCTTCCAAAACATGGACAGCACAGGATCTGTGCCCATTTGTGCAAAGCTGCATTGCTGAGTGCCTTCCAAAGCTGAGGGGCAGCACCTTCACCTCTCTGCCTTCCCAAGGATGCTGAGGGCATCAGGGGGCTGATTGGAGCCATTCCTCCCTTTCCAGTTCTGCCTTCTCCAAGGGCTGGTCCCAGCTGTGGGCTGTAGGATGAGGGAGTGATGCTGCCAGTGCCTCACTATCATAACTCCTCCATCACCTTGGCTATTAGCAAGAGCTCAGGAGGAATCCATGAAAGCTGAGGAGCAATGCAAGTTCACCCCGTAAGAAGACTCAATCTATCCGTTTCTCTCATGTTTCTTCTTGGTTTCTAAAGTGACTTGAAAGGA
The DNA here is from genome assembly GCA_037305975.1 of Chrysolophus pictus. Taxonomy (NCBI): domain Eukaryota; kingdom Metazoa; phylum Chordata; class Aves; order Galliformes; family Phasianidae; genus Chrysolophus; species Chrysolophus pictus. The sequence goes on from CM074595.1 coordinate 4,752,097, forward strand.
TACGGTGCTGCTGTCAAAGATGTGTCAGGAGCACGGCAGAGCCTCTCAGAGTTGCTAGGTGACTGCTGCCCTCAGGGCACAAATCCCAATCCCGCCTGCTCCTGGGATGAGTAATACATCTCATTGGCATCTGTTGGACAAAAGTGCTGCTGCTTGGGGCTTGCAGCTTGAGTCAGTGCTGGTTGAGCAGCAGGTTCCAGGGGTGATCCTTACACCTCAGAGGTGCTCAGCCATAGAGCAAATCTCTGCCATATGGATGGGGTTGGAGGTCACCTGGCCTCGTGCTGAAGGGATGCTCTTGTCGCATGAGTGTGATGACTGCAAGAAGCTGTGCTTGTTGGCCAGCACTCTTCATTTGGCAATCAAAGATCTCACCTGGATTTTTTCAGATTGTCTCTTAGAGGGTAGAGGAACATTCCACATCCTGATGATGAAAATAGGAAAAACAAGATATGGGGAGATGGGGAGCCTGACCCATTCCAGGTGGAGTCGGGACTTGATGCAGGCACCGACCCCTTTGGGTCTCATGACATTTCTGTGGGCTTCCAAGGTTTTTAGTTAATTTCTCAAGTTAAATATAGTTATGGTATAACTTTAAAAAAAGTTTTTTGCTGCCCTGCCTTCTGGTTTCACATGATTTCAGGTTAAATGCTGTTCTGGCTATGTCTCAGTGAAGGATTGAATTGATGCACAAGTTTTTTAAGGTCACTTCTCCCCGGATGACAAACAGGAGGTATTTTAGTCCATGGTAGCCAGTGATTTTAATGCCTGACTGCTCTGTTAAGAACATATTACAAAGAAATGGGAAACTTATTTCAGTGACATTCTCTGGCCAAGCAGAAGAAATGATAAACCACAGTGTTTTCAAGCTGTTCACCTTTGTTTGAAGGGTGAAGTGGTGCTTGAAGCCACAGCAGCGGGATGCAGCCCCCAGCACTTGTTGCACTGCGACAGTGTCCAGAAGGCCACTCACAGGCTGCACAAACACAAACTGAAGAGCAGGACGTGCCTGAAGGAGTGCCATTAAAGCAGAAGGACTGAGACAGCGTGAGGAATCAGTGGTAAAATAGGACCTGTTAATTTCAGCAGTGGTCTTGGGCTTGTTCCCTGCAGCTACAGCAGAGGATGATCTCTAGAGGACCTTCCTGACCCCTACAGTTTAATGATAACCACTTGGGTTCAGGATGCTTTTATGGAAAACATGCATCTTGCATCTATGAAGAGGAGAAACAAAGGTTTCCCCACCAGGGCTTCGGTGTTGGAAAAAGCTGGAAGCACAGTATGGAGCAGATCAGGGGCAGCAAAGTGAGGGTTGTGCTGTAGCATGGCATGGGTGGGGAGACTTCAGGAAGCCCTGGGTGAGCTGCTGCTTTGATCTGCACAGAGGGCAAAGACTCACACAGCTAACGAGCTCCAGGGCAGCTCATCTACCTTAGATTGCAGGCTTTTCTCCAAGCAGGGATGGTAAATTGCAAGCAAAAATAATTTCTGTCAAGGATCTAATGATGCTTGAAGTTCCTGTAACCTTTCAGATAAACAGGGTGGAACAGCACAGTGAATTTTGTAAGAAATCTCTAAAAATGTGCAGTGAACATAATGGAGCAAAATTGATCTGTTGTTTTTCTCTCTCAGGAAACAAATATTGCATGAGGAGGAAAAGAGAATACAGTCCAGAAAACACAGCTGTACTCTCAGAATGCATTGGTCATAGGGACAGCAGCTGTCCCCAGGCATAATAATATTTTTCATTAAAAAGAAAAGTAAGGTTAGGAATTTCTCCAGGGCTTTTAAAATATACTCTGTCAGAGAATTAGAGAACTGTAAGGGTTGGAAAAGACCACAAAGATCCTCTAGTCCAACCACCAACCTCACCACTACATGGCTGAGGGTGAAGTAGAAGCCTTTGGTGCACCTGTGGTGGAGGCCCAGAGGTGGCAAAGGGGGTTGCTGAGGATGAAAAAGATCCTTGTGTCGTTTTGGGGTGGGATAGTAGGAACAATTTATCTTCCAAAAGAGTGGTGATGCAGTGGCAAAGCTGCCCAGGGGAGTGGTGGGGTCACTGTCCCTGGAGGTGTTCTGGAACGTGGAGATGTGGCACTGGGGGACGTGGGCAGGGTGGGGTGGGCTGGGGTTGGACTTGGGGATCTGAGAGGTCTTTTCCAACCATAATGACTGTATGATTCTATGATTCGATAACAGATCTCTGGCAGACCCACACGGAGGGAGCAGCCTGCTGTACAAAGCAGAGGATGGGCTGCAGACAAGCAGGGAACAGGTGTGTGAGTGCAGGCTAACATGGAGAAGGAGCTGGCAGGCACTGCTGTGTGTGCTTATCGCAGAGCTAGCAGGGCTCATTTTGATAGCAGCACGTGGCTACTGCCAGCTCCTGCAGCTGCCATAGGTGGTTTCAACACTCCCAAATCTGCTGCTGGCTGTGTGCTGTGGATGCTATGGCTGCCTCATCCTCCAGGGCTCTCCTCCAGTCTCGGAGGGCTCCATGTGCCCACTTCAGCTCCACTCCTCTCCTTAGGTTTGGTTGCATCTCATCGTTAACAAGCAAAAAGCCCAACAGCCCCCCAGCCAACTAGGAAATGATTTCTCAGCACTCTCCTTGAGGACAGAAGCTGCATCCGGTATTTCTTAGAATGAAAGCAGATATTTTTCTTTCCTTCTTTCTTTCTTCCTTCCTTCCTTCTTTTTTCCTAGAACTTAATTTTTGATTAAGCCCTCTTCTTGCCAGAGGTGACACTTTCTGCAGCTGAGACAGCTGATGGAAGGCTGCAGAAGGGCACTGCAGAGGACTTCAGATGTTTCTGTTCCACATTTATTCTGTTAGCTTTCTATCGAGGTCACCGTGCCTCTTACCTGGGGTTTTGGCTCTTATTGCTTGGAGAGTTTGTGGTATCACATCTTTCTAGGAAAAATGGTGTGTAAGTTCAACTGGAACTATGAAAAAGTTTGGCTGGAATTCATCAAGGATTGACCCAGAGATGAAAAGGGAGTGTGAAAATTCTCATCGAGTTTGTGAACTTTCTTTGTTCTCTTTGGGTCCTCGTGGTTTATGTGTTTTTGTAGAAATCAGTGCACTTCTTCTCCTGAGATTTCAGCTCAGTTGGAAAACGAACTCAAATCTATACCGAATGTATTCATCAAGCAAAACCGTTAAGCCCAGTACATTTCAACGCTGGAACTAAAGGCATCCCACCAGATTTTATTTTAGTTTTATGTGGAATGCACTTGGGTACAGTGATGGACTTTCTTAAAAGAGAATGTATGGGATTTGGGCAGGCAAAGCCATGGGGATGCGAGGAGAAAAACATCCCCTGTGCAAATCCAGCACGAGTAGAGAAAAACTTGTGCAATACTTGCATCCTTGTCCATGTGCACACTCTTTGCATGCTTGGATCAGTGCATTGCACCCCAACTGATAAGGAGTGGGGCAAATACAATGTACAGAAGTTGGGGTAGTGAGGGGCTGTTTTCTGGTGCCCGTTTCCAGGCTCTCTTGAACATTTGGTCTTATTTTTGGATGGCCCTATATGGAGCCAGGAGTTGGACTTGATGAGCCTTATGGATCTGTTCCAGCGTGAGGTATTGTGACTCTGTGATGTGGATCTTGGTTCTGGTAGTGGATAGGACATGACTGAAGGTCCCCTGACACACCAAAGATTATTTTTTCCCCTTCTGCTGCTGAAGTTTGGCAATACTTGCAAATGTCACCGCCTGTCAGATTGAGCTTTTGCATTTCCCATCCCCTGGAGTGGAGGCTGCCTATCAAGTGTCTCTTCCCCACAGTTTAATGTTTCTGGTAAATGTACTGATTTGATTTTTTGATTTTGTCTGAGCAAAATAAGCGCGTGTCACACGCCTGAGCTGACAGATGAAGGAAAAACTGAGGCAGGGCCAGGAGAATGGAACAAGTTATCCCTCCTGGTGTTACACAGTTTGGCCAACATGAGGCAGAAGCCATTTAGTCCACGTGTTTGCACTTTGCACATCAGAGGGATGACAGAATGACAGGCAGGGCCTTGGCTTGGGCACTGCCTCAATTAAAGGATAGAAGCGTGCAGGGTGAGGGTGGCACTGCTGGTGACTCTCCATCAGTTGGGAATGCAGCAGCTGCACATCTGGTGGCCAAGAGTGGCCAACTGTGTGTGCCATGGCTGCCTGCAAATGGGACGTGAGCACGAGCTGTGCCCCTGCAGTGATGTAGGGTTGGGAAAGGGTGATGGGTCTTTTGTATCTGGCAGTGGATGCTGGCAATAACAGGAGCTTTTGTTGATGTTTAGCGATGACATATCAGTTTCTCCTTTTTATCTAATAAATACAATCTCTTGCACAGGCAGAGATTCCAGCAGAAGTATTTAGATGAAGAATTAGCTCAAGCAGTGAGAGCAAATAAAAATCCCGAAGAGATGCATTTGTAGCACTGCTAAGCCTTGCAATGTTCAGGCTTCAAGCGAAGACCATCAAGATGATTTTCTACTGACTCTTGCAAATCAGTATGACTCCCACAAACTGCTGCTGACGCATGCCTTGCAAAAGAAAAAGCCATCTCTTCTTGCTTTGGATGGGGTCATTTGCTGCATTTGCTGTGCAGCCTTCTGATTGCACGGGGATGCACCAGGAGTCAGCAAGGTGCTGACCATGAGTCTCCTCTCCCAGCACAGCTGCTCTACACGAGGCTCCCTGCAACACCTGCAGACTTGCAAAGGGAAATGCAGTGTCTAACAGACACCAGGAATGTCACAGTGAGGTTGGGGAGGTGCAAGTGCTGTGTGAAGGGCAGCGCAAGGAAAGCTTGGACCCAACCAACCTTCTGCTAGAGGAATGTCCCTTCTTCTATCAGGTGCCCTCCTTGCTGTTTGCTAGGTGTGAAAAATCCCACGTGTATTTGCAGGGATTGAGGAGTTGACTAGATAGTGAGAACAAAGCCATATGCTGCGTGTCATCATCTATATCCTACACTTTCTAAATCCCCCACCACGATCACAGTATTTTTCTCACTTACGAGTTTTATGGAAGGAAAATAAAAGCCTAATAGAAAGCAGAAGGAACTCCATGTTTTCTGCTTCAGCATCACCTGCTGGTTCCAATGGGATCTGCAAAGTGATGGGAGGGCTTGTGAGGGGCCGTGCAGGAGGTGCACAGTAACCCATTTTGCAGGCTGTGGGGTTTTTAATGGGATGCGTGGGTGCTGCTCCATAATGGCTCATCACCTGAAGACATGAATGAAGAAAACCAGGTCAGGGAGGACGGGAATAAGGCAGAACTGTTAAGTCGTTTAAATTTTTCTGTCATATTCCAAGATTCACAGTGATGTGGAGGCATTAAAAGGCATTCCTGTACAAATCTTAACCCCCACTCACTGTGACTGCAGGACCGAGCTGCTGCACTACTAGATGATAGTGGAGGCAACACCAAGACCATTGCATAACCTCATCTATCTTCTGTGGAAGCCTGAAGTCTGCAGGAAAGCACAAATCCAAGCCTCTAGAAGTATAATTGACCCTGAGGTAAGGGACCAATTTTAGAAATGCCATTTCCCCTCTCTTTCCCTTCCCCTTTCCTCAGCCCTCATTCAGATTTACATAAAGCCAGTTGATAGCTTGAGATAATGCTTCTTAATGCTTGTAGGAGCATTTTCATGCAAGGAAAAGATCTGAATAGAGCTCTCAATTTTTTGATATATTTGTTTTTAACCTTAAAGAAAAGTTGGATTTTGGGCCCTTGAGCCCCATCCTCTTGCATGGCTGACCCTCAGTGCAGAAGAGGGAGCCAATAAATCTACACCAAACCCCAGCTGTGTGGAAACTGTCCTGTGCAGATCTTTTATTGCATTAGGAATAAAAAGCTTCCATCACATGTCAGGAGGTGGAGGTGTGGCACAGAGGGACGTGGTCACAAGGCATGGTGGGGTGGCTTGGGTTTGGAATTGATGATCTTGGAGGTCTTCTCCAACTTCAGTGACTCTGTGATGCTATGCACAGAGAGCTGCCCTGTCCTAAGAGGGCTGTAAGGAGCTTTATGCCTCCTCCAATACCAGCCCTCTTCTCTACGGGCTGCTATTATTCTGCTTTGTGTTTGAGAGCTCTACGGTGACGAGTGTGTTAGGCTGTCTTCTCCTTACAGGCTTTTTGCACAGCTTTTCACATTTAGAACTGGAAATTGTAGTAGGATATCTGTCTCTCAGAAACTTTTCACACATTTTTTCACATTCAAAGGCCTGGCTTCATCACACACAACTCAACAGCAGCATCGGTTCTTCTGCCCAACCAGAGCCCAGACCGTCAGTGCAGGAACACTGCAGCCCAGGTTGGCACCAATGAGTCCCAGTGCTGTGCTGGGTGCAGGTGGGACACGTTGGGAAGAGGGGATAAAAGGGCCTTGTGGGGGGTGGGGAGGGAATGTGGTGGAGTGGGAAGTGTGGGAGCAGCTTGGTGGTGATGGCACTGCTTCTAGGTAAGGCTTTGGTTGGAGGAAGGTGGGATGGGTCTCACTGGAGGTGAAGTATTGCTTTTGGGAGGAGTATCTGAGCAGTGTGGTGTGCTGTAGAACAAAGGGAGGCTGTTCTCTTGAGGGGTGCTGATTATTTTTCAGAAGGAGCTGTGATTGTGGGGTTTGTATGGCTGGGTTGCTGTCCCTGGGGCACTGTTTAGAGGTGTTACCCTTTTCTATCAAACCTTCAGGCCCTGGTTTTTGGCTCTTGCAAAGCAGCACAGCTCTGCTGGAACCAACTCATCCCAGCAGAGCAGTTGACTCTCAGTCCCACGTAACATTATGAAATTTGGAGCATATGTACAGCACTGCTGGCATGGCTCTTTGCATGACATCTTCAGAATGAGTTTGACAGTAGCATAAATAGCATATGCAAGAGGGCCTTATGGATCTGCTGCTTGTTGCATATTATTTACATACATATTCTGTACCTAGCTGATGGCTCCATGGCATTTGTCTTCCTTTTATCTCTCTCTTTTTCTTTTTTTTTTTTCTTCCTAGTGATGGTTTTGCCAGGGACTGGAATCTTCTAAAGGCAGATATACAAGCCTCTAAAAAATGGATAGGAATATAATTCCCACTACGAGTCCTTGAAATCTCCAGTAAGCATCTATAACTACTTCTTTCTAGAAAGTGGAACAGGAGAACACTTCAGGAGCTGCACTCAGGTGGGACAGGACTGTGGAAACAAGCTGCCCAACAGCAAATTGGTGAGCATCTGTTGCTACTGATCCAAATAACAAGAAGATCTTGAGTGACACTGCCTTGAGAAAAGAAAATTCTGAGGGAAGCAAACAGCGAATGGCCCCTGAATATCTCAGTGCTGGACTATTTTGCAGTAAATTTGCTGTTCTGTGGTGCAGTGCAGATGTGGTGAGCAGGTCTTTGCTCTGAAGGGCTTTTGCCATCTGAGCACAGAGTTGTGCTCTTCCCTGAGGGACGAGAGGATGAGGTGCTGGGATGGGGCTTGGAGGATCTGCATGCATCATTGCTTCTGTCTTACTGGTGACTGTGTAAAAAGCACAGCTGTCATCTCCTTCTCCTAAATCAGAGCCTTTTCCTCTCCTGGCACCTGGGCTGGGGGGGCCCACAGTACTGAGCAGTGGTCACTGGGTGCTCATACACAGAGTGGGGGGCCAACATCCACGTTCAGGGGAGGGAATGGCCAGAGGAAGGAGGGTTTGTCTCGTGAGACTGGAAAGATTTGCTCACTTCAAAGTTGATGGGTTTGAGATGGAAAAAGGAATGAGACTGTAAAGAGGAATATAATGTTACAGAGAAGATGGCTAATGGGCTCATTCAGAACCACCTGAAATGATCACTCCCTGGGAAATTGTGAATAATGGTGGCAAACAGTAAAATATCAGTGAAGGGGGTGACGTCAGGCACTCGCCTTCTCCTCTTAGAACTTGAGGGATTTTGCTTTAAATGAATTCATGATGTGAGCATGATCGGCTTGAATTACCTGTAAGCAGTGAGGATCAGCTCACCGCCATGCAGGCTGTCCTGCAAAATGCAGGTGGCTGCTGATGTTAAGTTACACCCCTTATCGAGGGCCCTGTAGTGATGCCTGAGGGCTGTGGGACCCCCACTGAGGGCAGCTGTTGTCCCTCAGGGTGTGGCTTGATGACCAAGACATGCAAGGAGCATGGGAGGAATTGAGCAGAACTGAAGCAGCTCTTCTTGTGCTCAGGTTTTGGGGGTGGAATGGCTCTCTCTTCTCGCACTGCGTGCTCCCAAGGGATGGAGTGGGAGCTGATGTATTCCCTGGCGTGGTAACCACATGGATTTGGGTGCTGGAGAGCAAATAGAAGGAGAAGGATGAGAGGAAAAGCGGAGAGATTTCTGTTGTATTTATGCTTGAGGTGGGTAGGAATTACATTTATTTTTCTGTCCTACAAGAGCAATAAGTTGATTCCAGTTTTACTGCTGAGGTGCACCCAGGGATCAGCTGTGAGATTTTTATTGTATGCTGTGCCCATTGTGGATCAGTCCTTGCTTGCAGCCTCAGCTGTGGGCTGGGATTTTGAGGTGCAGAGAGCAGGCACACATCACCGTGGTTCTGGCACATGTGTTGGGAGCAGAAGCACAGGGCTGGGATGGGAGAGTTCTGCTGCATCTGCTGTCTTCATGCACGTGTCTGGGTGTATATTCATGGTGTGATGTGCACGGGTTGGATCCCCATTGTGAGCTCTCCCTGAGAATCTCCTTCCTCATGGAAGGAAAAGAGGAAGGGACGTGGTGTCCCATTGGCCCCGTTCTCTTTGGTGGGCTTTAGGGAGTGTCCCAGTGCAGGTTGAAACCTGGAGGAGCCTTTTTCCTGATGTTGGTTGTTCCCAGGCCCCTGCTTGTTCCTTCTGAACTTTTATTTATTCTTAACTTATCGGTTCTGATGCTTAGCATCCCTGAAAAGGGTCTGTGGAGACTTCTGCCATCTCCAAAAGGAGACTGATGGAGCAAATACGGAAGCTACAATGAATTCATATTGCAAATATTGAAGTCAGCGAGCCCTCTTCTTAATAGATGTTATTTCTCATTCTTCAAAGCAGTTCATCAGTGATGGAAGGCGGATAATCCACTTCTGGAATCCTTCTTCCCTCGCGTTCTTGCATGATTTATAACATAGCTGGAGGAAGAGAATTTGTCAGCACCATCTCTGTGAAGTAGTGCTGAATCCCATTGCAGGAGGGACTCTGGAGAGGTGGTTTTGAGCCTGAGAGATGGTTGTTGTTTTTTCCATTCTGCCCTGACTTTTCATTCATTACTTCCTGCCAGCTCCTCTGATGCTGTTTGCCATAGATCTGTGGCATTATGTAAAGCAGTCAGCGTTCATAAACAGAACCCAGCATCTCTCCTGTCTTGCTGAGCCATTGCAGGGTGAGCAGGGACTGCTCTGTGCTCTTCCACAGCTTGGCTGCCCCAGGTCTCTTTCCATGCTTGTTCTGCACGTTTTCAATCTCTGAAAAATTCTTGCTCTAATATCTCTATCTGCCATGCAGTTCTTCTATATAAAATGCTGGTACCTGCTCTGGTTGTTTCCTTGGTGCTGAAAGATGCAGAGCGTGGTGGTGCTGCTCAGCACTGATCTGCTGAAGGGAGCAGAGATGCTTAGAGCTAACCCTTGAAAAGCATAAACTCATGATCCACAAAGCAGGACCTTTTGTGCTTACAAATGTGTTTAATGGCAGAGAACAAAGCTACCTGCCTGTTGCATCTGTTTCTCACCCTACTAAATAGCTTAACCTAGCTCTACAATAGGGAAACAAGTGGCTTGATCAATGGCAACGTGCTTCCAATGGTGATGTGTACCAGTGCCATCAGTTCTGATGGGAGAAGGGCGTGCATGTCAACCAGAGGTGCTCTCAGTGCTTATAGCACGGGCAGTGATGGGAGAAATGAGGAGGTTCCTTTTGTGCACACTGTTGGTTGCTGGATTTTGGACTAATGATTAATATCCAAAGAACACATTCCACCTGCCCATCAATGGTGAGAGAGCAAATGTTGCCAGAATTTTATATTTGCTTAGTGCCCATCAGCCCAGCAGTGAGAGATGGGTTTCTGACCCTCTGCTCACAGACCAGCACGATCCCCCAACCCAGCTCCTTCTCTCTGTTAGAAATAATTTCCCATCTTGCAAAATTAATTCTCTGCTCTCAATGGCCTTGATTAAATAGCACAGCAAAGTGTGCTGAAGGTGGCAGAACAGCTCTGACAGAGGGGCTTCACCTCCTGCAAGGGAAGGCATAAAGCTGTGGGCTTCTGCTGTTACGGAGTGCAGGGGACTGTAGGCTGTTCTTTGCAAAAGCAGCAAAAATTCTCCACATCATGGAACAGTGTTTGTAAAATTAACCAAACTGAAACAACAGCAAATACAATTATTGGCACTGATCTGTTATGGATATTCTAATTATTTACCCCATTTGTGTATAATTTTGACTTGAATTTAATTTTGCAGATATTCAGTGGGAAGTGGGGTTGAGCAGGAAGGGAGGGGATGGCGTTTGCACTGAGTGTGTCCTTGATTTGTGTTGATGCTCTGGGTGCATTCTGCAAATCCAGCATCTTCATAGTGTCATCTGCTGCCTTCATGTGCACCTTCTGGGCAGCCGTCACCTGGAAGGAGGGTTTTGTTTTTGGCTCATTCTTTTTTGGCTTTTGTTACTTTGCTGTCTGCTTAGAAGCCCTCCAGCAGAAGAGCTGATCGCTTTCTTTTTCCAAGAAACGGGCTGGGAGGAATCCTTTTGGATTTCACAGATGAAATTTTGCTGGCCTTCGTTCTGGTGTGGAGACCCCAAAAGGTGCAGGGAAGATCTCTGATGAGGAAGGAGGTTGTCATGGGATGGCAGCCTGCCCACTGAACTGGGGAGGATCCTGGGCAGAACAGAAGGAATAGTGATCTCTTTTGTTAATATGGACTTCCATGATTGAACTGGGGGCTTGGAGGCACTCAGGGTCAGGCTGGAGGGGCTCTGGGCACGTGATGGAGATGTAGGTGTCCCTGTTCACTGCAGGGAGTGTTGGACCGATGGCCTTTAGGGGTCCCTTCCACCTCAAATTATTCTGTGATTGGATTCAGGTTGGGGTCACACTGAGCAGAACAGAGGGGTTGGGACTGAAGGTGCAGCAGGAATATGTTGGGTTTTTCTATGTGAGAGGACGCTGAGCAGTGTGAAGGCTGTCCAGGTGAGCTCTCTGCTCTGATTTACTGCTGTTCTTCCTTCAGCCTCTGAAAATGAATCCATTAACAATTGAAGTAATGTCTCGCCCAGTATTTATTTTGCATGCCTGTTAATGGACTGACCAAAACGCCTTCAAACACCAGGACTCCTGCATCACACAGAGGGCTGGATCTCTGATGTGTGTTTCTTCTCTTTGTTTTCTGTCAGAGCTGAGACCTGCTTTCATGGAAGCATTTAGAAACAGTGCTGCATGTTCCCATACCATTACTGGTGAGGAAGGTGCAGCTTCTGAGCCAAATATCTCCAGACAAGCTTTAATGTGGAACTAGAGCAGCAAGGGCTGTCTGCTGGACCCAAGCTGCTCTCTTGGGCTGCATGTGGGCTCTGGAAGAGAAGCAGTGTTTGCTGCCCAAGGAGACTGTAGTCCTTCTCTCTGTTTCCTGGGCCATATCAACATGTACTGAACCGTTGGGTTGCACCCCAAAACTGCTGGAAAAACAGCTTCTGCCATCTGTGACAGGTGAGCAGGGCAGCAGAGCAGGAGGCCTTGCAGGCAGAGTGCCCTTGGTGTGGGATCAGAACGGGGCAGACCCACGGTCCCCTTTGCCCCTGTGTATGGGGATAGCAGACAGCTGTGCTGACATCCCATGGCTGGTCTGCAGCTCCGGAGCTCCATGCGCTCCTCGAACTGAGACAAAGCAGGGGATGCTCTCGGTTACACCCTACCCTCCCCTCAGCCCCCACTTTGGCCACCGTTGCTCTGAGAGCCCCGGCTCTCAGCCCTCCCTGCCATTTGGCCGTTTTCTAGGTTAAATTTCCCAAATTCTGCCTCTGCTCCGGGAGCGCTCAGCTCTCCCGGCTGTGGAGCGACCCCAGGTGGGTGCGGGACATTGCCGGGGGCTGCGGGGGGTCGGGTGCCGGTGCTGGAGCGCATCTCCGGCTGCGGGGTAAACGGGGGGAGGGTGGCAGCTCCAAGCAGTGAAGACGGAGCCCGCAGGTGTGGGCTCGCTCTGCTTTGGTGGGTTTGGCTTTTTCTTTCTTTTATTCTTTTTTTTTTTTTTTAATTCATCCCCTCCCTCCCCCCCCCGCCCCAATCTCGCTTTGCTTTTACGCAGTGACAGCAGCCAGGCAGCCGGGGCTGGCTCTGCCCAGCCGCCGTCCTCCCTCTTTCCCTCCCTCCCTCTCTCTCTCTCTCCTTCTCTCCCCCCCATCCTTCCCTGCTCCTTAAAACCTGCGTTCCGGGGGTGCAGTTCCTCCAGCGGAGCCTCCGGCCGTGCCCAACCCGGCTTTGTTCCCTGCGGGGCTGCCTGGATGCGGCCGCAGTAGAAGGGAAACCCGTACGCAGGTAAGCAGCCAGCAGGGGTTTACGTATCTCTGCATCTTTTATATATATTAACTTCGGGCTTTTCCTAGCGCTGTGCAGGGGATGCTGCAGGGCTGCAGCAGGCTGGCTTTGGACAGAAGGGGGGAGGGCGGGGGTGAGCTTTTAGCCCCGGCTGGAAGCTGCCGTAGGGGAGGTTTGGGGTGCACAAAGCTGCAGTAGGGGCTTCCAGCCTCATCCGGGCTGCGGGATGTGGGTGGGGGGCTCCCAGTGCCCGGGAGGGATGGAGTTGTGCAACCTGCATTCCCGCTGTGCTGGCGGTGTGGAGATATGTGAGCTCAGGGTGCACTGAGCTCTGGAGTCTGCATCCCATTTCCGTGCTCCTGGGGAGCTTGGAGGGAGGCTGCACACTTCCCAGCAATACATCATCCCTAGCATTCCTTGTGAACTGCCCGTTTCACCAGCGGATCTTAAAACTGTCTCTTTGGTGCCCCCAGGTCCTTGGCACAGGCTGGTGGTTCACGATGGACCCCCTCTTCCCTGCCCATATTTTGGAAGACCCCGACCTGAGAAAGCTGCTGAACGACTCCTCCATGCTGAACCTGAGCTTTCTCCCCAGCAACTGGTTTAACAACGGCACGGGGGACAGCTTCCTGCCGCTGAGCATCAAGATCACCATTGTGGTCGTCTACTCCATTGTGTGCATTGTGGGGCTGGTGGGCAACTGCTCCGTCATGTATGTGATCGTCAGGTAGGCAACAGACAGCGTGCAGGGGAGGGCTGGGAGCAGGGAGAGCTCCTCCTGAGAATAAATCAGTGCCGCAGGAGGAGCGGGTTGGTGATTCTCCGGTAATTGCAATGTGCTTTAGAGGTAATGGTGTGGCGTCTGTTTAATGGTTTGGGTTTTATTTGTTGTGGTTTTTTTTCTTTCTTTTTTTTTTTTTTTTTCTCTCCCTTCCTAGGCATGGTGAAGGTTCCCACCAGCTTTCAGCTGCCCTCTGGTGCCTCCTAAAGTTTAACCCAGAGAATGGAACAGAGCTAGCAGATCTGCTTGAAAAAATGGGGCTTTTTGCAAGCTGCTGGGCAGGGAGTGGGACATCCTGGGGAGGGCAGAGTGTTGGGAGCATCCAGGGTGTGCCCACTGCTCCGTGGGACGTCTCCCTCCTGGACTGTGCCTAGCAGCCCGCTGTGGGTGCAGATGCTGCTCCATCTGGGAGCTGAACCGAGTTCTGAGGAGTAGGGCTTGCTGGGGTGCTCAGACTTGCATTTTTCTGCCTGTAAATGCAATTCGTGCAGCTTTTCCACCTCGCTGGGAAATACAGGTGCAAATAAAGATGCAGTAGGATGCTGCAGAGATAAAAGCAACTCCTCTGGCTTTGGGGTTGGGGGACCTTTGCAGGAGGAAAGCACGGAGCCTGGGCTGCTCCTGCAGCACTGTCTGACCTCTCTGCCTGCTCCTGCTGTGGTTTGAAGCACCTTATTTCCTGCAGTCAGAAACCCTGCAAGTACAAAGTAAGCTCCTGCAACTGCTGGGGCTGCGATTCTGTGTCAAGTGCCAGCATCCCTCTTGTGATCTCAGTGCTGTGTGTAGTATAGAATCAGCTTCCATTCTATACAAATATCAGCAGATTCCTGGTGTGAGTGCTGCCAGTGCAGAAAACACACTGTAAACTTTTGTTTTCTCCTTCAGCAAAGATGACTAAAATAATTAGCAGATATTCAGACGCTGAGATTAAATCCTGCTCTTGCCAGGAACCCCTCTGCTCCCAAAGCATCTCTCCACTGAACACACACAACAGTGCTGGGGGGAGATGCTGCCAAATGAAATGTTGGTAAACAGAGGTTGGGTCTCTGCCACAAGGACAAATCGACTCTCCTGTTCATTGAGTTGCCCAGCAGAGCTCTTCCTGGGGGGGGGTTTATGGAGAGGAGAAGGGATCGCAGCCCTGCTGGGGAAGCTGGAGATAGAGGGATTGCTTGTGTTTGTGTTCAGCATAGCACAGTGTTTGTGGGGGTGTGTGTGTGCAGTGAGCAGTGAATCTGCCAATTCCTGTCCCACAGCTGCTGGGGGGTGCCTGAAGTGCTGTGCAGGCAGGGGAGGGAGTCCTCACCCAGAGCGTGTGTGAGCCTTAGGTGTGTGGCAGGAGGAGCTCAGAATTCCCTTGCTGGCTGCAGAAGTCTTATGGGGTGCGAGCAGCCACCATCATTTCATCCTCATGGAAGTGGGCTGGGTGCTGGTTTCTGTGACAACCTGTATGTGTTGGCCTCTGGGGAGAGGGGTTCCCCTAAGGAGCAGGGAGAGCCCCAGGATGGTGGCTGATGTGTCAGCAGGATCACCAAATACCCCAACCCAGCATCCTGGGCAGGTGAGATGTGCTGTACCTTTGTAGGGCTACACTTCCAGAATAGTGGCTTGTGTTCTGTCCTTTTGACTTGGATACTTTCCAGCAATATAGATGGGGCATAAGAAAAAGTGGCATTTAGCCCTGGAGTTTCCCCTGGAACGTCTTGTCCTTTGCTTCCCCATTGGTATCTCCTGGGAATTCAGCAGAGGCTGAGAGCAACACTGAGCTGCAATGGGCAGTGATCCTCCTGGGCTCACAGAGTAGCAGCAACTTTTGGGTATCCCTGCCCAGAACTTCTATTTCCTTGCCCTTGCTCTCTGGAGCAGATGTAGTGATGAAACAAACTCAGTATCCCAAACCTGACCATGGCCAAGCATTCAAAATTGACACAGAGCTGCCAAGTTAGCGTGAGGGTGTGAGGATGCTGCTGTTGGCCTGGCTGACTTCTTGAGCATCAGTGCTGCTGGGCTTCGTGCCTTAAGCTGCATCTTTTCTAGTGGGTTGAGCACTGATTGCTGGCAAAACAATGTATTTTGAGACTCTCAGCAATAACACTTCCACTGATGGGGGAAGATGGGCGAATCTACTGTGTTGCATCATACAGAAGCTCTTTTCACCTTTCTGTGCTTGTATTTCATTGGGGATAACAGGATTACTTGTAAGAAATGGGCGTATTTTCTTCCACCAAAAGAACAGTTTGATGATGCAGGCAGTAATTGCTTTCTGTTTTTCAGGGAGTGGGGAAACACAAAGACTGAAAGACTTCAGTGCTGAAGGAAACAGGAGGCTTGAAGAAGGCCTATTTGTTCCATTTGAATGAGTTTTTTTCATAGCACACAGGGAAAAGTTTGGAATCTCTTGGTATTTCAGACAAAAAAAAAAACCATATTCAAAGCCTCCTCTGGGTTTTCCCGTGTTGTAAAAGCCAACCTACCTCTCTATTGTATTTGGAGTGATTTAACATCTGGAGCTATTAATTTGTAGTGCCGGTCACCACGTGACTGCCAGTCCCTTTCCAGTGCTCGAGGCACTAATTGGATAAGACTGAGAAGGGCTCTTCTCAGGAGCACTATTTCCTGGACAGTAAAGGGCCTATTGTGGAGATCTGCCTGGTCTGGGGCTTTGTTCTGCTTGCTCATTGCGGAGTTCCTTGCCAGCCCAGATAATGCCTGCCCTCCCTCCTCCTGCCGTCTGCTCTCTTCTGCATACATTTCCTGTGCTGTTTTTAATGAGGGTGGAACAAGGAGTTGAACATCACCGTGCAGAGAGGATTTGAGGGGTGAGTGGGGGTAAGCAGACTGCTGGGTTCTCTCCTGTCATTGATCTCTGCAATGCTGGATGCCCCCAAACCTTTGTTTTCAGGAAGAAAAGGGAAGGCAAAGGGAGATATGTTACTTTCACAATGGTACTGGGCATGGCTGACATGTGGGCTATGAGGTGCTGCAGACCCAGCTGCCCAGAATCTCCCTATGCATGAGAGCATTGCTGTGTGAGAGAGACCAAGCCCTGAAGCTTCATGGTCCCAGAGGTGCTGGGGGAGGGGATGATGGACAGCACACAGCTTCTGGCCTGGGGAGCCCTCTCACTCCATAGTGTTGCTGTGATGCTTGGCAATGATGGTCTGGAAAACTCTTCCCTGGTGCTGAATCTGCTCATTGGGATCAGCCTCCCTGGGAATGATGCCTCATCTCTGGGGCTCTTTGCAATGGGGCTTCATGGGGTGGCTGCCACCCTCTGTGCCAGCTCTCCCTTCTTGGGAGCCTGGAGCAGTCAGCAAAGTGCTGGGGCTGCTCAGCTCTCCCTGCTGATGTACATGGTTTCAAAGCAGTTCAAGCAGCTCTTCAGGAGTTTAGATGCCAGACCTCTACCTCTTTACTCACAGCCTTAGTTCTGCCTTGCTGCTCCTACCCTGCAGGTCTGTGCTCTGTCCTTCTGCTTGAAACCTCCATCGATCCCTATGTGTGGAGGCTGAGGGCAGCTGGCTGTGATGAGCCAGGGAAAATGAAGTTAATAGGACATCTCAGAGATGCTGATTTCTTAATAGAAAGCTTTTTAATGGAAGAGTGTTGACCAGCTGTGTGGCTCGGAGCTGAAATTGAGTGAGTGGTTAATGCAATGCAGACTCAGGGGATGCAGTGAGGTCAGCTGGGACCTCTGCTCTCTCCACATCAGCCTCTTCTGGTTTTTCCTGGAGTGTAAACAGCAACAAAATAACAAAAAAAGACAATTGTTGTAAATTGCAGGGAAGGAAAACCCACGTGGAGGGGTCTGTGCTGTGCAGAGTGGGAGGGGGGAGTCCCTCAGACAGGGGTGGTGGGGGACGGATCTGCAGCTGTGGACATGAACAAGCTGTTCCCATGGCACAGGGCAGCCCTGCCCATCTCCTACTGTCAGCTCCTATAGCTTCAGTGCCTCTGCTCTTTGTTTCCCCTGGCTTTGGTGGGATGAGTTGAAGGGAGTCACCCATGTGCAACAGTAATTGAGTGATGTTTGATTTGCAGCTCAATTCCCAGTGCTTTTTGGGTCTGGGCAGTTTCCAGGAGTAGGGCCAGCATTTAGGACTCGATCAGTCCAGCAGAGGTACCCACAGCATCATGGGGATGAGAGCATCCTGCTGCAGAACAGCTGCTGTCAAACATCCTCCTTAACCTAGAGCCCTCATCCTGGCAGCCTTCAGCATCCTTGCTAGCCCGTGGGTGAACTGCAGGGGTTGGCACAGCCGTAACCCTCAGCATAGCAGATCAGGGCCATGTGCTGTCCCTGTCCCCACCTGTGTTGGCTCCTGGTGCTGCTCCCTGGAGACCCTTGCAGTGGGGGGACACACTGCTTACTTTTCAAAGCTGTCACCCAGACACTGTGGAGACTCAAAGGGTGAGAGAATTGCCTGTCTCAAAGCACCAGTGCTGTGGCAGCCTCCTTAACCCCTGCTCGTTGGTCACTGTCCTGCCCAGGTAATGAATAGGATTTATGTGCTGCTGATGCTGGCTGCTTCTTCAGTGGTGTCTGGCTCCGTAGTCTGAAACTCGTTTCTGAAATGTGCTGTTTGTGGCATGTTGAATTGTTAGGAACAAACAGGCTTAAACGGGGGAGAAATTCCAGGATGAGTTGGCTGCAAGAGAGTGAACAGAGCAGGCGGGATGTGCAGGGCTCCATGCAAGTGCGTGGCTGAGATGACACAAAGCAGGACAGCCTGTGCCAGATGGAATATCAGCTTTGTTCAACCTGTGGGCTAAGGGCAGGCTGGGAGCTGGGATGTCACTGATTTCCACAGATTCCTGCTGTCAGGGCTGGAGCAGCTCTGCAAAATCCCTCTGGAGCTCTTTCTGCTCTGTTTTGCATCCCTGCCCTGCTGCAGATCTCTGCATGTCCGGGAAGGGGATGAAGGGACTGTCTGCATCCCAATGAGCTGGAGCTGCTAATGCCAAGAGTCTCAGAGAGGCAGAGGGCTCCTGGAGGTGATGCTCACAGCTCCCCAGGGTGTGAAGGCTTCTCTCTGTTCCCTCTGCCCTGATGCCTGCAGCTCTGTTTCAGGATCTGACTTTGCTGATTCTTACCCCTGGGGCATCTGCATGCTGGATGGACAGGAAGAACAGTGCCAAAACAGTAGCATTGCAGCTTGCCCTGAGGCTCAGCCACAAGCAGAATCCATCCTGAGAAACAGCACCTCAGAGCCAGCATGTGGAAAAGCTGTCTGCTTCCCCTCCTCCCCCAAAATGCAGGTTCCCTTTCCTGAAGGATTTCCCCCATGTAACACTGCTGGAGGTCCACTTAGCAGAGGGGAGGGGAACACCCAGTGCTGAGCTGCTCTACAGGTCTTTATTCTTCTTAGGCTTCAGGAGCTGGGAAAGCTTAAGAACAAGGATTACATTTATGGTAAAAGTGGAGTGGGATGGAGAGCTGAGAGCTGCTGGAGCACGCTGTGGGAGATGCTCCATTAGGAAATTACCTCTGTGACCGAGTGCAGGAAAGTGGCTCAGCAGGAGCTCATGTCCTGTGTGCAGACCTTGTCAGTGCCAGAGCTGTGCCAAGGGGGGGGTAACTTATGTGCATCCTTGAGCCGAAGAGTTTAATTTCTCTTCTTTTTGTTGTTGTTCAGATTAAGAAAGAGAACATTTTCAGTTCCCAGAGGAAAAGAAAAGAAAGGTTAATCCGTGGAGAAGTGATTAATTGATTTTTGTTTGTACTGAACATTCTGGAAATGTTTGGGTACATCAGTTTGTTGGGATAATGGCTGTTGGCTCTCAGCGTGCGGAGAAAGTGGAGCTAGAAGTAATTAATTAGGTGCAAATTAATTTCCCCACCTTTGAAGAGCACGAAATCAGCCTCAGAATCCACGTGAAGGTCGGCAGGAGGATGCAGGCGGATTGGTGGATCGTTGCTTGCTTCTCCTGTTGCTCAGAAATATATATATATTTTTTTTTTTTTAACCCAGTGGTTAAGTGGGCCATCTTTGTTCAAAAATGCAGCTGTTGTTCCCTCGAGTTATAGTGTTAGTGAAAGAAGAGTGAGATGGAGGTGTGCTGATGAACTGCCTCCGGGCGCAATCCTCCTGCATGGGTGGGGGAACAAGCTTGGCCTTTGGGAAGCCTGCACTGAGGGACAGTGAGACAGTAATGCTCCCAGGAGATATCTGCTAAGGCAGTCTTAGATGACTTAATTTCCTGAAGCATGAGCTGACAATACCTATCTGTATGTGTTTTTGTGTGCTGGTACAGAACAATGATGCTATGCAGCACGGGAATCTTCTTTCTTCCTAAGGCAGAATCGCACGGGAAGCCCTGAAGCACTAAAGCCTGGCAGCTTCCAGGTTGTGCTGGATTTGTGAGGTGCCTTGCTTCCTCGCTCCTTTGCAAGAGGAAGGATGCTGGTATTTTTCCTTCAGTGCTTTTTGTTATATAAGTTCTGATCTTTCTAAGAACCCGCTGCCTTGCTCGGCTGCTGTGCTTTCTGGGCCAGGAGCCGCCTGACTGAGGCTTACGTGGGAACATCAAATGCTTCCGTCAACACTCACCTGCTCCAAAAGCTCCCCTTGGCTTTCAAGGGCAAACATAGGCTCCTTTGTTCTTGCTTTCTGAAGCCACAGTCTGGCAGAAAGCACTTCCAAACACCTGGCTTCTAATACAAGCTCTGGCAGGATAAAATGGACTTCATATTCCCAACTCTCTGGGTGAGGTTACTGCAAATTTGCTATGTCACCTTGTGTCCTGGCAGAGTTCAGAGTCTGGCAGTGACAGTTTTCCTCCGAGCACCCAAATCATCTAGCAGGAGTCAAAGTCCACATCACCCAGGATGGGTACGGCACTGATTGAGGTGCATGGCTCTGGGTTTGCTCTTCTGACTCGATTGGACTGAAAGAGCATGTTAGGTCAAATCAGACCTCATAATATTCCAGCACATACATCAGAGTGTGAGTTGTATGGTGTTTTATGGGTTTTGGTGTTACCCTCAAAATGAACTTGTCCTCGGTTAATACATATTGTTGTCTGCCATTTCTGGCAACGCTTCTGTGAAGGCCATTAGTGTGCTAAATGATTGATGAAATGAAGTTATAAAATGATATCAAAGTGTTAGCTCTTATGTCTGTGAGAGGAGCATCCTGGAGCTGAAAGAATAGGTGAACTTGGAGTCATGGCTGAGTTTCCATTCCTGCACACTCTGGATATTCTTGGCCAGTGATCACAACTTTCTTTCCATCGCTTCCCATGTGCAAAGAGGAGACAACTAACACTGGAGCAAGGTGAATCTTTTGGGGCAGCCTGTTCCTGTGATAAAAGTGACAGAAATTACACAAATCATTTGGAGTTGGCTCATGACTTTATCCCCAAGGTGTCATTTTTCTTTCAGATTTTTTTGATGTCTTGTAGCCCACTGCTAACCAGCGCTGCCATCCCACCCGCTCTGCTTTGACAGCTCACATTAACTGTAGCCTTTGGCTATGAGCCCATACAGAATGGCTAATCATCTTACTCCTGGACCATATGATGCCTTTCAAATCAGCTTACTGGGTAAAGCTTTCACTAGTATTTATAATAATGAAGGCATATGTGATGAAATCCTAGATTAGCCTTACTGAAGTCATTTTTCATAAAACACGAGCTGAGCTGACAGCCTCAAGTGTTCGTTGTCCTTGGTTGTGGTCTGTGAGGATGAGCTTTTTCTGCCCGTGAAACCGATTGTGAAAGCAGCATTTCCATCAGTGCGGAAGCTGGGTAGGAGCATGTGGGAGGCAGAAAAAGGTGGCAATATTCAATATAGCTCTTTGGTAAGAAGAATGCAGCATCTCCATAACATGAATGCCCACTTTGGCACACTTCAATGCCTTACCCATTGGGGTCAGGAGGAGCTTTAACCATTGCTCCTTTTTACATTTCAGATTCACCAAGATGAAGACAGCAACCAACATTTACATCTTTAACCTCGCTCTGGCTGATACCTTGTGTCTGATGACCTTACCCTTCCAGGGTACGGACACGTTCTTGGGCTTCTGGCCTTTTGGCAATGTCCTCTGCAAGATTGCTATCTCTATAGACTACTACAACATGTTCACAAGCACCTTCACCCTGACGATGATGAGTGTGGACCGTTACATCGCTATCTGCCATCCCATCAAAGCTCTGGACATCCGCACTCCTCACAAGGCCAAAGTGGTGAATGTCTGCATCTGGGCACTCGCTTCTGTCTTTGGCATCCCAGCGATGGTGATGGGATCTGCAGAGAATGAGAACAATGGTCAGTCAAAACACACCGAGGGGTTGGGGGTTTTTATGCCGATGGCCAGGAGAGCTCTAAGGTCTTCGGGAGCCATCTGAGGGGGAACTGGTTTTGTCAGTGGGCTAATTTCCCTGCTGTAAAGTCATTTAAGCTCATTCCTCTTTGTCGTTGCTTCTCTGCATCACTGCTATTGTTTTTCAGTATTAAACATGCTTTAATTAAATGGAATGTGAAAGTCCTTTTGTTCCTAATATGGGCTTACTGATCTTCTTCTCCTTCTTACTTTTTCTTTGCAGAAATCGATTGTCTAATTAAACTCCCTTCACCTGTGGATTACTGGGATCCAGTGTTTGGCATCTGCGTTTTTCTCTTCTCCTTTATGATCCCTGTTCTGATCATCACCATTTGCTACAGTCTCATGATCAGACGCCTCAAGAACGTCCGTGTCCTCTCGGGCTCCAAGGAGAAGGACCGGAACCTGAGGCGCATCACTCGCATGGTGCTGGTGGTGGTGGCTGTCTTCATAATCTGCTGGACTCCCATCCAGATCTTCGTGCTGGTCCAGTGCTTGGGTGCCAAGGCCGAAAGCGAGCTCGAGCTGGCCATCTCCTGCTTCTGCACAGCGCTGGGGTATGCCAACAGCAGCCTGAACCCCGTGCTATATGCCTTCCTAGATGAGAATTTCAAGGCTTGCTTCAAGAAGTTCTGCTTCCCTACCGCCTTCAGAACGGAGCTCCAGATGTCCAACAGGATGTGCAGCATTGCCAAGGATGTGGCTTATGCCTGCAAGAACTCAGAGGGGACTAACAATCCGGCCTGACTAGGCATGGAAATCCCCATGGTGGCTGTCGCCCAGCAGAGTCCAACCACTCCCACGTCAGAGCTAACTCAGATAACGGCCCTTTAGCAGGACCTCAAAACTGAGAAACCAAGGAAGCAATTTTGGGAGTTGGGAAAATTGGACACTGCAAGAGCATGCAAAAGAGCTGATTCAACCATTTTTAGTTCCGACGTGCCCTGCACTATGGAGCAGATTTGAAATCGGCCTTTTGATTCCTGTGAAACCCTGGCGGCTTGCAAGGCTATCGAGAATTTGGGAATTAAGGGTTTGAAACAGGCTTGCTCCTGCATCTTACGCTTCTGCTGCTGGGAGACAGACAAAATGCAGACTATTCCATTTCTTTTTCCTCCCTGAGTCGTTTCAGATCCTCGGCTCTTGTACCTCTCCGGGCGTTCGTGCATGGGTTTATTCCTGCGGCACCGCTCTGAAATTAGACTTTGCTGAAGACAAAGTGGGCAACAGCCGTCAGACAAAACCCAAGATCATCTCCAGGATGAGTCATCACGAGGGGAAGGATGTGGGGAGGGAGAGGAGGGAGCAGAGCTGGCGGAAAGGGAAATTCAAGCTGCCGGGAGCTGGCGAGCTCTGCAGAAAATCCTCCACCTGAGAGGGGAGAGGAGGAGGAAAAGATGGATGAAATGAACACAAATCCTTGTTTACATGCTGCTATTGTTTGTGGGTTTTTTTTAGCATTATCTTCCCATTGTAATAATGGACAGAATGTCTGTATATACACATATGCGTCTCTATATTGCTATGATACAGCTATATTGTAAGATGTTTGTCTTGCCAAGCATGCCTTGGTGATCTCCCTCAGTGAGAGGAGGAAGGAATGAAGCGGATGGAGTGGCCTATGAACACATGTACCTACGAACAGGGAGAAGGCATTTCGGAGACAGCTCAGCAGCTCCTCCAGAAGACATGGATGTTTCTGGTAGGAAGGGCAGCCTACAGCCACCCCCTCTGCTCCGTGTGTGCAAAAGATGGCTTACTTATTTATTTTGGCAAAGTGACGTCACTGATGCTGAGAGCTTTGGGAAATGCTGCTGAGGTGCCACACCTTCTACCAACCTGACTGATTTTCTTTTTTTTTTTTCCCTCTTCCGGAGCTTCGTGTAAAACGAAATGCTCAGCTGTTTCATTTGGTAATGGAAGTGTTCCCAGAGAGTTTGACCGCTGAGTGCCCTCTGCAGGGACAGTGGGCCTGTGTTCCTGTGTTCTTCCTGAACTACTGTGGCCACAGAAAAATTTGGGAAGGAAAGCAGTAGCCCTTGCTTGGAGATGGCCAGCTGTGGTGGCAGCCGAACTGTACAGACTTCAAGTGAATATAGTTCTTGTGCTCTGGTCTATGAGATGCTGTATTTTTAATGTATCACTTTACCACTATTTTAATGCTATCAAGTTCTTTATATATGCTGTTTAAAAAAAAAAAAGAATCTGATGTTATATTTCTATGTAGAGTGTTTCCCTTATGGTTGGGCTTAAAATATAGACACAGTCCCAGCATCCCATGTGTAGGACCCAGATCCCTTGTAAACTCTGCAAGCTGGGCCCATTCTCAGAGTTTATACTGGGAGTCTGGAGGGGGGTATAAGGGAGAACTTTACAAGTAGCACTTCCCCTGAGTAGCTGCAGGAGAGGAGGAGGTCTGGGCACTGTAAGCACTTTGTGATGGATGTTTATCCCCAGGCACTCACCAGGAAATCTCATACAGCCCTAGGCACGCCCCGAGGACGGTGACAAAGCGAGCTTGATGAGCTGTTGTGCTCATGGATGCAACGATGGCGTTGGTCACTGGCAGTGTGGGGTCTTCTGAGCCACACGATGTGGGGTGACGTGGGGTGTTGGGTATGAGTAGGGATGTGGCTGCTGGGCTTTCCTTGCAGTGCCATGAGGCAGAGCAGAGAGGTCCTTGGCGGCTGCCTCAGCAGAGCCACGCTCCCTTTGTAGCTCCTGGTTGTGTTTTTAAACAGATTTATGTCCTCTGAAAGTGTTTGGCACTTTTTATAAGGATTTTGTTATAATGACTATGCTGCAACAATCTCACATAATCGAGTAACCAATAAATGTGTGTTTACTGAGCTTTTGGGTAATTCTGTGGCCCTTGCAGTGAATGTGTATAGGCATTCTGTTCATGCTCGGTGGAGTTATAAGAAGAGCAACAAAACCTGGAAGCAAAAGCTTTATTGTATTGTGCCTACAGAGTTAAAGGCTTGTGCTCAGCTGCCCAGCTGAAGTGCAGGCTCTTTAATTCTCTAAAATGGTCGTGTTGGTATGATTTTACAATTACTGCAGTGTAAGTGACAATTTCCTTGGTGGCTACTTGTGTGCTTCAATAAAGGAAAATAAAACCCCTGTGCTTGGAATGATGTGGAATCTGAAAGATTTAGCCGTGTGGTTCAGCAGTTGTTGGATGGGATGCTCGCACGTGGGCTTGTGTTTCCATCTGAAACCCCTGCTGGGTGCATGCAGCTCCACCAAAGCATCCAGTCCCATTTTCCTGAGGTCAGCGGGACTTCTGTTGTGCTGACTTTGTCTGGAGGCAGCCTGCATGCAGAAGAAGTGAGAAAACGGGTGATGGAGAGGAGTGTGAGCTCCTGCAGCTTCTGGGTCCCATTCTGCAGGGCTGCAGGGCTGGGCACGGTCCTGCAGAGCAGTGAATTACCGGATTGCTCTGAAAACAAAGCCTAGGCAATCTTCCATAGCCAGAAAAGATTGATCATCCTGTGCGATGTGCAATAAAGAAAGCGTCTTCTCTCTGCATGGAGATCGATATTCCTACCCAGACAGGGGAATATCAACAGAGGTTTCTTTATTAGCAGTGGTGATTTTATTTTATTTTATTTTCCAGGAAAAAAAAAAAAAAGAGAGAGAAAATTGATGAGGAAAAAAAAAAAAAAAGAAATCTCTATTGCTCCTCTAGTCCAGTTAATTATAAGTACTCAGGGGTGAGTTCTTATGGCAAAGCTATAAAATAAGCTGCTTTATTCAGTACTGTGGAATTCATTAACACTCTGAGTGCTGTCCCTGCTGCTGGTGGCTGGAGCTGACTGCTGGAGGGGCTCAGGAGGGGATGAACTCTGCCATGCTCCTGTCTTTTAGGATGCTCTGTTTTGTAGGGATGCTTTACTCAATGGGGCCGTGCCCCCTTCACCTCCCCCTGTCTGGGCTGTCCTGCCCACAGCTTTCCTCTATGGCGAGGTTTTATGCCACAAAGGGGATGAGTTATCTTCTCCTGTGCCACAGATCAGCCCGAGGTCCTCCGGTTCAGGTGAGTTTCCAACTGAAATCACCCTTCTGGTGCCCACTGCCCTTTGGAACCACAACACCTTCCACCATCCGCAACTCCGGCCCTGATAAAGACATTATCTAATGCTGACAAGTCGCCAGGGCTATTTTTACAAGGTGTTTTTTTGTGAGGAGCTAGACTGTAAATATGTCTGCTTTCTTTTCTTTTTCTTTTTTTTTTTCCTTTCCCAGAGGCAGATTTGTTAACTCCTTCAGGAGCTGCAACTGTGCTCTGCTCCTTCTGTGCATCCCTCAGGTGCTGCTGCTGGGGAGCAGGTGTGCATGGACCTACCCTGCTCTGCTTTGCAGGGGGTGGATGCTCTGCATGGCTATGCCCTCCCCGGTGAAAAGGATTTGCAGGAGCAGCCCTTACTGCCTGCTGAACGAGCAGCCTGGCAGCAAAGCAGAAAACCCCCACTTTGCTTTCCCACTCATTTCCCTGTGCTTCCTTTCAGCTATTTTGGTGGGTACTGATGTACGAACCGAATTCCCTCAGCAAAAGGAGAACCTCCTTTTGACAGATCTGGAAGGCTACGTAACCCTGCTTGTGCATTCCTGGCCACGCCGTGTTTCCATGTGAATACGTGGGCAGAGCTTTGCTGCTGTGACTTTGCAGAAGCGGCGGTGCATGCTGGCACTCAGCACTGCAGAGCTCGTTGTGTTCGCTGTGTGAATCACATCCCCGAGTTCCACCGCCTGTGGTTGGGATAAGGGAGAGGAAGGGAACAGAGGACCTGAGGCTTCGGCACCAAGCACTGCCCCAAATTCCTGGTGCTGGGTGAAGAACTGAGATATAAGAAGTCAGAGCATAGTGATGACAGTTTGTGTTTGGCACTGGATTTTTGGGGTGGGAGGTGATGCTGCTGCTGAGCTGATGCACGCCTGTTTGGGGTGGCTGCCTGCTCCTGCCATCCTGCCCCTTTAGGCTTGCTCAAAACACGTCATAACAGATGTGTTAAGGCTGTAACTCATTCTGAAAGAAGGAATTCCAGGATTTTTCAGAGCACTGAGAAGATGTGCAAAGGGATGAGGGCGCTTTAGATGAAAGAGCCCCACAACTCCTTTTGTTCCCTTCAGTCCCCTGAAGCCTGGATAAACTGCTTGACAGAATGAACCAATAAATAGAGAAACATGGTGATGTATCTTGGCAACAGTGATGCTAATCAGCCATGTAAACCACCTTTGCTCTCCCTCCCTTAATGCAGTGCAATCCCAGCTATCTGCAGCAGAGGGATGATGTGGCTCTGCACCCTGGGACACCTTGTTACCCTCTTCCCCTGCTTTGCTCTGTGAGCTGCTGCTGCCTCTCCCATGTATGCAAGGTTTCTGCTTCAGCAACCCAGAAGCTCCCTGCATGCTCCCTGGAGTAGGAAGTGCACAAAGATACTCCAGAGCTGGCTGGGTTCATCTTCCCCACTGGAGAACATCTGTTCAGCTCCCAGGGTATTTGCTCCTGCTGGAAGCAAAACTGCTGCTCCATGCTGGTGCTGCTTGGAATGTTCCTGAGCAATCTGCAGGTTGGATCACCTGTAGCTCTGTGCAGCACTGTGTTACACACATCCTTGCTCCTCGCTCCTGCTTTACTCCCCACTCCATGCGCCCTCCTGCAGTGTGTAGGTGCTGGCTGGGAATTCCTACCTGCACACACCACGTTAGCACCTATTTCTGGGAGCAATCCTATGCACTCAGCCCACTATTGCAGCAAAGATGCTCACACTGCAGCACAGAGATGCAGCTCCTGTGCAGACGTCGGATTCTGCTTCGCCCTTTCCCTTCCAAGCTGCAGCCAGGCAGGATGCTCAGGATCCCAGAGCAGCACTGGCCCTGCCAAACAGCAGGTTTTCCACACGGTGAAGGATGAATTTGCAAGAAACCAAATAGGAAGCTTGATTTTTTTCTTTTTTTCCTCCCCAAGGAAACCATTGGTAGAATGAGCACATTCCTGCAATTTTTTTGTTGTTGTTGTTGCATCCATTCTCCTTTCCCCTGGCAACAGAGAAGGGACCAGGAAAAGTTGGCACCAGCCCTGTCCACTCTGTAAACATTGATTTTTGTGTGTTTTTAGTTTGCCATGTGCAGCGAATGCCCTGAAAACACCATGCTGCACTGATTCACTCAGTGATGAAGAATGAACACACAAGCAATGCAATCAATAGGTAAGCAAGATTAATGGCTTTTCAGCTTACTCCCCCCCCGTGCGAAACAAATCCAGTGTTGTGATTTGGCTACACAATGTTTATCCAATTTTAGGTGCTAATAGCAGCCTCTCTGTGTGCACAGGTCATTTGCTCACATAGTTTGGACTTCTCCTCATTTCAGCATTGCGTGCTCTTGCTTTGCTTAACTGCAGAGAAAATTCCTGGAGATAATCACTTGCCTCCAGGGACGGAGTGCAAAAAAAGCAGAACATGAAGCCAACCTCTGGCCTTGGCTCTGCCCCTGCTGCCTGCATTCCTGCGGCTTTGGGGAGCTGGGGGTAGAAATCCGAGCAGGGTTCTCTCCCCACAGTTTGCTTTGGCATCAGCACTGGGGTTTGGCTTGAGAGTGCTCAGCTGGAAAACCGCCTCTTGTCTCCTGGTTATGTGTTAGGGATGGATGTGAACTGTCCAACCACACCATCTCTGCCATGGGATGTGACCATCAGCTCCTGGGGAGCAGCGTGCCCAGCACAGCCCCATTTCTCCAGCACACAGCTCAGAGAAATGTAATTACACCGCATCCTTTGCATCGATGTGGAGCAGCAGCAGGCTGAGTCTCATGGGACGTTCTTCATTGCGCTGAAAGCTGACTTTATTAATTACCAGCCTCTGATCTCATTTGAGGGCTGAGTTTATGAAATGGAATCCTTATTTCTCTGCGTTCCTTGTTCATCTCTCTTATTGAGTTGTGTCCAGTGGATGCTGGGTCTTTAGAAACTCCTGGGCTCTCCTGTGATGGAGCTATGAGCTGTGCAGGGCTACGTGGTGGAATTGCTCTGAAGTCCTGGGGAAAGGGAGAGAAAGAAATCTCCTCTCAAGAAAACGGACAATGGGGACAGCTGCCTGGTTTTGCTCCTGGATTGCAGCTCATTGTGCCTTCCCTGAGATGTCCCTTTTCTCATGTGGGAGGTGATGGCAGCACCCAGAGGTGCTGAGGGGACACTGGTTGGATGCCCAGAGCCGTGCTCAGCCCTGGGCGCAGCTCAGTTCTGCTTGTGAACAGCTTCCCAACCTGCCTCTATGCAGTGAAGCCTGGGTTTGCCTTTAGGCATTTACAGGAGTGCCTGTTTTTCCATCTAGACATCAAATATTATTTTATTTTAAAAGGGAAAATAGCCACTAAACAGTACTTGAAGCTTCAGGCTAGTGCCTAATTCCACTTGATGAGCTTTGTTAGATAATTGTAATACTTTTCTGAGAGAAAATAGAGCAGTTGAGGCTTGTAATTAAAAGCTATTCAGACAGCTTTGATCTTTCTCTCTGCATCTCTACTTACGAAAAGCAAATGCCAGTGAGAAACACACGACAATATTTACTGTCACTGTACTTGGTGATTTGCTTTAAACCAACTCCCTTCCAGCACAAGGGAGCTGGCGAAACGGGGCAGTGCAACCTGTGGCTTTTTGGGAGCTTTCCTTGGGAAGCTCTGTGTTTCGGAGGATGCCTGGCCTCCTGCCACTCCATGAGAGCAGCATTGCTGTAGCTGTGATCCCATGGCCCAAACTGGTTCTCAGGTGCCCTTCTGACTCACCACGTAACAGCCCAGCCCGGATCATTAAGGCTGGAAAAGACCACTAGGGTCAGTTAGTGCAAACATCAACCCATCCCCACCGTGCCCAGTAACCACAAACCTCAGTGCCCTTCACCTCCAGCACTGAGCTCCGAGGTGCTCAGAGCCCTGCAGGCATCAACCTGGGCAGAGCAGGGCAGCTCACAGGATCCTGCACTTGCAGTGGGAGCATAGTGGCTGGTGGCATAGCAACCCCAATCATCACCATCCCAGATGACAGTCAGGGGCTCCCACAATCTATAGGTGACAAGGCAAGGGCTAAGAATAAGTCAGGTCATACAGAAAAGGGACCAATTATCTTTCTGAGATGGCTTAAATAATGTCATCTAGAGGAGATTCTGTTTCATATCTTATCTATTCCAAGTTTTCTCCCATCTGTTTTTCATTTCTTTGCTTTGATTTTTTTTTTCCCCCTCATCTAAATGTCCTTCTGAAAGCAGAGCCTCCATTCCTCACTGGAGCATTATGTCATTTCTCACTCAAAGTCGTGACCAGCAGCAGGAGGCTGTGCCAATACCGGGGGATTACGGCTCCGTGTGGGAACAAGCTGCAGCACAACTCAACCGAGGACAATTGACCGAAACAAACATAATTTCTTGCTGCAGAGCAAAGACTTAAAAAGCAATAGCAATTTCTGATCCCTTCTCTTTCTCTCAATTGCCTGCGTTTAATGCCTGTGGTGGGAACTTGAGCCCTGCGTGAACCCTAATTCCTGTTTTGAAGGTGGGAAATGGCCCCTTCTCCCTCTCTCAAGGATGATAAAGGGAGCAACTGGGGGAATCAGACTCATTAAGGTTGGAAAAGACTACTAAGATCAAGTCCAACCATCAACAGATCACCATCTATGCCCACTAAACCACATCACTCAGTGGCACGAAGGAAGGTGATGTCCTGATGTTACTCCCAGATAGGGGACAGGTAGGAGCAAGCCAAAAGCCCCCAGCTCTGCGTAGGCAGGGAGCTGTGGGGTTTCCCAGCATTTATTAAGGCATCCCAGAAGGAAGTTCATCTGCTTTGGTTGCAGAGTTGGGTTGCCTTCCCCCATGCATCGATGCATGGTCACTTGCAGGGGAAGGGAGAGAAGGGGGAGATAAGGGAGGGACGGAGCGCCATGAAACCCTGGAGAACCTTGAAAGGGATGCTTGGGTAAAAAGAACGCTAGCAGAGGGGTTTTTTGGGTGACCTATTAAGGGTAGTTATTTCCCTGCTTCCAGCCTTCAAGATGCAGCTGGTCCGGTCTGCAATAAAACCAATCAGAGACTCAAGCAGGCGTTCAAGTTTTTACTTTAGGGGTGAAATTCGTGCCGAGAGCGGGCGAGCTGCCAGCAGCCGGGCTCTGCGTGCTCACCCCGTGCGTTCAGCATCTCCCTCCTGCGCGGCCGAGCGGCGCTACGAGATGCGGACCTGCGAGCCGAGAGTGCCGCTCAGCGCTGCAGCCCCGGGCAGCAGCAGCACCCAGAGCACGGGGCAGCCCCCTCCTGCCCTGCTGCGCCCCCTCAACGGAGCGAAAAGGAGCTGAGCCTCCTCTTGTCTTGAAGCGATTTAGACTCCACAGGTGCTCTGTTGCCTTTCCTACAGATGTAACGCTGATAACTGTCGGAGTTGTACCCAGCGGGGCGATTTGGGTGCAGCGTGTGTCGGTTTGTGAGGTTTTCCCACCCGGGTGCCCGTCGCCAGCAGATGGCAGCCGTGCTGAAGCGGTTGGTGTCTGTGCCAGCCCTCCGTCCTCAGCTCTTCTGGGCTGCTCCGGGGGTCCTGCAATACCTCTGCACCCCACTCCTGCCCCGGGAAGGTGGGTCAGGACCGCAACCCCCAGCTTTCCTTCCTAAATCAGCCATTAGTCTCACGTCCGCCATCTGCCACATCTCACCCCTCCTCGAGGCATGCAGTGCTTCCAGCAGCACCTTCCAGGTAGAGCTGATTGCCTCCCAGTTCCTCCTCTTGTGACTGAGGCTTGTTAAGCAAACAGCCCCCCTCCCCCCACACACACCAACCACACGTTGTCATTTCTGATTTGGACAAACCTTTGTGTTTTCTTGTATTGGAGGGGGCCAAAGGCACAAGGTACAGCTAACAAGAAATAGATTTGAGCCATGAAACTTGGCTCCTGAACTTTGTGGGCAATAAGTCATCAGGTCTAAGGCTGGGAAGAGAAGGAAGGGGAAGGGCCTTCATGCTGTATTGAAGGCTTCTGATTTTGGTGTCAGGGAACAGATGGGCCTGATTTGTCCCAAATGGCCTCACCTGGGACCCCTACCTGCTTCTCCAGTAGTCTGTTATGCTGCTGAAGGAAGGCTCTGCTTCTACAATTGCCTCTTGGATGGTGCTTGAGCTTAGGTTGCTGCTCCATTTTGTGGATGGGCATCAGACCCATGCTCCAGGTAAATCACCTCCTGGATGGGTTCTGTTGTGTGTGTGTGTGTTATGGCTTGTTTTAGGTTCTGTTTGGTTTGTTCTGTGCTTTCCTGACAAGGTGTGGGTAGATAAAAGCTCAGCTTTGTGCTTGTAAATTTGGGGAGGGCAGAGAGGGACACTTCAGTGGGGTCATAAAATCATAGAATGGCCTTAGGTTGAAAAGGACCATAATGTTCATCTAATTTTGATCCCTTCATCCCTTCCCTCCTGCAAAAGTGGGACTTCTGGGAGCATTGCACTCACACTGCTTGTGGCTCTGAGCACTGCTCTGCTGTGCAGGTGAGCAGTGGAGGTGAGGCTCCTCCATAGTTATTAAATCTGAGGGTGTGTGCCCATCCCACAGGGAGGTATAGAGGATGGGGTTGCAACACATTCATGTATTTCTCATGGCTCTTAGTGCACAGTTTTTGGTCTCCAGGTGCTTCACCTCAAGCCCTGGTTCAGTGAAGCACTTTGCTTTATTATTTATCTGTTGAAGGTGGGCCCGTATCTGCAGTGATTACTGACAGCCTTGTGACTTCCAAAACACCTCAGTTGTTACCAACTGATGATGTTGTCTTTTACATAGAGAAAGCACAATATGTGTAGCAATGACATGGGACAAATAGCACAAGGTTTCTGCAGTGAAAGAAGGACCAGGCTCTCCTTTCTTTTTCCCCATGAAGTTTATTTTGTCAATCACTCTAAATAAATATATATCTGACGTTGAACAGGAATCATTAGTTAAAAATAATTTCTAACACAAATTCCCACGGTTACCACAATATTTTTAAGGTGTGTTATTGAACAGCACTTTTAAGACACGGGTTTTTCTTTTGGTTTAAACGTAACAGCTGTTAACAGTTCAAAAAAGAAGGAAACTGGGGTCAGAGTGGAGCTGACATCCCTCAAACAAAAGCAAAGCTGTAACACGTGTGCACGCATGAAAATGGTTATTTTCTCTTTCCCAATACTCATCTTGCACCCTCTGTGTTGTTGATATGTCACAAAGTGAATGCTAGCCTGCTGCTCCTTCAGCCTGAAAGTTGGTCTACAGCTTCACTGTGCTGTACAGCAGATGGCAATAAAGGACTGCTGTGTAGCAGAAGCAAACCTTTGCAAAAGAAGTTTTCTGTCCTTACTGCTTTGGGGGTGTGATTAAAAATGAGAACGTAGAAATACAGCTTTGAGAAGTTTGGGGATGCAGAGATGAAAAATGTTGGACGAATTGTGAATGATGATGGTAAACATACATTACATAGAAACTAAAGAGAAGACTTGTGCATTCGTTAGCCGCCCTCTGAAGTCTGCAAAGTTTCCCTTGCAAAGCTATGGGAGGGAAGGGAGCTGCAAGCCTCCCATCCACTGTTCAAGAAGTTCTGCATTCCAGCATCTTCCGGAAGCTTTTTCGAAAGCTGTCATCCAGGAAAGCATACAAGAAAGGATTCAAGCATGAATTGGCATAGCTTAGGCTGGTAATGAAGTAGGAGATACCAATGACCATGGAGGTTTGGGGCAAGTCAGTGGTCAAAGCCACGATGGTGGCCAGGTGGAAGGGGGTCCAGCAGAAAAGACACACGGCCAGGACGATGAAGACCATGATGGTGACTTTCTTTTTGGCTTTGTCCAGAGCTCTGGCATTAGAGTTCAAGTGCATGTTCCTCAGCTTGTAGAGCATCATGGTGTAGAGGATGCAGATAGTAGACACTGGAATAGCAAAGCCAAGGATGAGGGTGTAGATCCTGCTGGCCTTGAACCAAAACCTTTCAGGCTTGGGGAAATTTAGACCACAACTCTTGATCTTCAGATCATCTATGTATACGTTGGCAAAGATGATGAAAGGGAGGACTATGATGGTGACCAGGATCCAGATGCACAAGCTGACGATCCTGGCTGCTCGGTACGTACGGTGTGGCATCCTCTTGGACCTGACTGTAGCCAGTACTACCAGGTACCTGTCTATGCTCATCACTGTTAAGAAATAAATGCTGGAGAAGATGTTGTAGTGGTCTATGGACAAGATGACCTTGCAGAGCACTTCTCCAAAGGGCCAGTAGTGGAGGAGGTGTTCAGCGATATTAATGGGCAAGACAAGTGTGAACAAGTCATCGGCTATAGCAAGGTTCAGGATGAACATGTTTGTCACAGTCTTCATCTTGGGAGCCTTGAGGATCACGTAGATGACAGCAGTGTTGCCTGTGAGCCCAACAGCACAGATTACAGAGTAAATCACAGGGAGGATGACATAGAAATCAGCTGATTGCTCTTGGAAGGTGAAGTTGAACATCATATCGCTGTTCAGGTAGGAGCTGTTGGCTGCATTGCTGCAGGTGCCGTTCAAACTGTCCCACAGAGAGCTGTTCCCCATGCCTGCTGGTCACAGGCTGCCCTCTGGCGTCGAAGGCTTCATGAACAAAGCAGATGAGAATTGTACCCCCCTGTGCAAGTGGAACAGCTCTCAGAGCATCCTTGTGATGCTGCTTTCCTCTGCTGGAGGGGTGCAGTTCAGCTGTTTGCAGTGAGTCCTCAGGGCTGGCAGCAACAAGAAGGGCAGAGGAAGCTTTGTGTCTGGGCAGCTTTCCTCCTCTCCTGGAGGATGTGAGGGACGGCTGTCTCACTTGCACAGTGCTTGCTTTTCCATATCAGAGCAGGAGCACTGCTGTATTTAATTAGTGCCTTTCTTCAGATTCAGGGCTTCAAGCTCATTTCAGCAGCTGAGATTGCACATACAATAACATTTATGACACAGCTATTCTCCTCTCCCAGGGTGCCCTAGCAGAAGAAAGAAGGGGGAAAAATAAAGTTAAAGGAGTATTTCCAAAACTAAGTTAAAGGGGCTTAACCCACATTTAAAGTAACTTTATTTCTTAAGCGAGGTAGGTTATGATCTTACTCACTATGAAGAGCATCCACTTGTGGCAGCATGCAAAAGTTGGCACAGACAGACAAACCCACGAATCCCAAGTTGAGGGTTAGCCAGCCAAAAAAAAGGGGAGAGCACCATGAAAGCAGATCCACTTTAAAGTCAAGGAAAGAATCTCCCCTTCTGCTTACAGCTTTCTGGCTGCTCCCACCTCATCCATGCTCCCAGAAATTCCTCTGCAAGGAAGGGAACAAAAAAACCCCGACCCCCTGTGCAGATCAAAGATTTGGTAACTGGTCCCCAGGCTGTGCTACGAGAATTGCTTTGCTCTGCTTGCAATTTCTCGCTCAGCCATACAGTCAGCAGGAACAGCACGGGACAGAGGGCTGCGGTGTCCCTTACCTGGTGTGCAGCTCTGCTGCTCCTCCGGCACCGCTGCTCCGTGTAGCTCAGCCTTGGCTCGCCGATCCCAGCTGGAGGAGGGTCCCTGGGATGCTGACGTTACCCATCTTTGAGATCATAGCAACATGGTGGCTGTGTGCATGGCACGGCTGAGCAATTAGCACTCCTTCCCATCGGGGGAGAAGAAAAGTTCTGTGTGTGCTGGGCTATTTAAATAGGAAATGAGGCAGATGCTGGTGAGCAGCTGGTGCAGCAGGGCTGCTCTCTTCAGGAATGAGGTGCACAGGCAGCACCCAGGGCTGTCAGGCTGTGGCTGTTTGAGCAGGGGATGTGTGAAGCGGCAGAGGGGGGAGTTGGAATATCCCAATAGGGAGCACTGGCTGTTTTTAACAAGGAAAGATGCACAAATGTAAGGGGGGGGGAGGGAGGGAGTGGGAGGAGGGCGCACAGCATTACTGAGCTAATGAAAAATAAACAGCCATACCTTTCCAGAGCGCTGCTGCTTCCAGCTGAGCTCCTGGTCCAGCTTTTGGAAACACAGCTTAATCTTGGGATGTGCTTGAGGAGGTGCAGAAGTGCTGTAAAGAAACACACCCCAGGTTGAATAACGAAGTCAGCGACAGCATATGATCACTTTTATTTTCATGTGAACGTAGGAAGGAAGCCAAAGGTCATCCTCATTCTCCTTTAGTCTTTTAAATGCAGCACCCAGCTGGAGGCTGCCTGACCTTTGATTTAATAGCAGAGGAGAGGCATCCATCCATCAGCACTCTGCTGCCTGCGTGCAGCACCAAGCGGGTCAGCGTGTTGGAATGAGCCGTGCTGTTAAGAGCTGTGTTTGATTTTTGCTCCTTTTCTGGGGATGTTTGCCCTTTTCTAGCAAGATTCCTGTGCGCTGGTAATGGGCTGGGAATCAAACACTTTGAAGTGTCTTCTTGAGGGCCATGGGCAGAACTGACTTTTCAGCAGACGCTTCTTTTTTTCCCAGGCCTGGAGCACAACTCTTGTTGGTATTTTCTGTATCCCTACCAAAATCTGGTTAGTTGCCAGACCTCAGCAAAATGAAACAAAGTGAAGATTGCCCGAGGAATATCCATAGAAATTATAAGAATGTTATTCCATCAGAAAATTGGCTCCTCCAGAACTGCCCTCTTGCCTTTCAAGGAAAAATTGGAACAGTTTGTGAGTTGTTGTAGGGGAAGCTAGATTTGATAGGGCTGCAGTGGGAAGGCATTGGTTTAGGAATCACTGTTCTCTTTGTCAAGAATACATTGAACAATAAAGGAAAACAAAAAACAAACAAACAAAAAAATGGGGAGAATGAAATGCTAGATCTGCTATTCACAGAGAGAGATTATCTGGGGGAAAAAGTCTGATTGCGTGGGGGGAATGTGAGGCTGTCAGAAACTTGCCCAGATCCAAACTCAGTATGTGTGAGCAGATCTGGGTGAGATGCATAGCACTACTGCAGGTGTAACTGATCTGCAGGTGACACTGTCACCATGGGAATGTTACCTGCTGGCTGTGAGGCTGCTTGGAGGGATCCTGGGGTGGATTTTGGCATCCACTGAAGGAGCAGAGCTTCTCATGAACCTGGTCCCAGTCCCTGCACCTTGCCATTGTGATGCAATGCGTTCCTATCAGAGAGCATCTTCTGGGTCTCACTGGTGTTAGGTTTTATTTCCAACCCTTTGTGAAATATTCTCTCTATGGATGGAAATGAGAGGGAGCCCCATCACTGCTGGGAGACGGAGGGAAGCAAAGGAGCTGACAGTTCTGGCAGCATCAGTGGTTCTTCTTACTGGGTGGGACTTGTTTGTTTCCACACTAATTCCCAGAAAAGAGGCTGGCAGGCTGAACCAACCTTTCAAAGCAAAATCTGTACCACTCATCTCGTGTGTGTGTTACCTGGCTGTTGTCTTTAGAGCTGCTGCTTTCAGAGTGGGTGGTCCCTCACACACAGTGCATCCCGGAGGGGAAAGGCTGAAGGACTTTCCTCCTTTATTTCAAATTGTGCTGTAAGGTGATGCAGAGAGCTGTGAGGACAAGAGGTATTATTGCCTGCTGCTGTTGAAAGGTGGAAGTATTATGATCGTGATCTATTCCTCAGCTCGAAAGTTGTAGAAGTGTTTGCACTGAAGGCTTCAATGGGAAGATTTTCTATTTTCCAGCTCAAGGAACTCCTGATGTCCTTCCTTTCACTCCCCAGACTGTTCCCCTGGGATTGGCTTTCATGTTGCTTTAGCTGTGTGCCTGGGTGCTGCTATCTGTGGGGTGCACTCCCAGGGGAAGGGTTCAGGGGCTGCATGCATGGCATTTGTTCTCAGGACCCGCAGTGAGCACAGCATCCTGCGTGCTTTGGTTGGGATGTGTTTGATTAAAGCTTTGTCGGAGATGAGAGGGTGACTAAGGATCTCATCTCGTTGTCTAGCATGAGGAGGGGGCTTTTGTTTCTTTTATATCCCCAAGACAAATGCGCTGACCATGCTTTCCCTGAGCTCTGTTCTTAAACAGATTTGCAGTAAAATTCACTGACTTATGGAGAACGATTGCAAACATACAGTGGCATGAAACCCTGAGAATCAACCACTGGTTAACTCACTGTTAAGGCCACAGGTGGCATCTTCCCTCTGAACCATTCGGACCCATCCTTGTGCAGACAGCCCCATCACCAGCACGATGCAAGAGGGACAAAGTTTCTATCCCTGGCATATAGGTGTGGTGGAGATGGGCTTTGCCTCTTGAAACTCATGTTTGCTCCATACAACTTGAGTCAGCTGTGCAAAGGCAGGCAGTATTTTAGGGAGGGAAAAATCCCCCGTGTTGCAAAATCGATGCTGCTTTATTGCTTCCATAAGCGAATGCACTGCTGACTGCAGGCATAGGCCATCCATCACTTTGGGGCTGTGGAAAATGGTGATGCTTGGCTGCAGCAGCACCCACAACTCTGGGCACAGGCAGGGCTGAAGCCTTCTTTGCTTTTGGAGAACACAGCAAATTGTCTGCTTGCTCCCCTGTTGATGGCAGTGTGAGTGATGTTGCCCAAGCTCCTGCAGCCCCTCAGCAAGGAAACCCGGGGGGATGATGAGGTGGTGTGCTTAACATGTCCTGAGGGTCTCTGAGGCCACTAAAGCAGTGTTGTGGCTGGGTCCAGCTTGGTAAAACAGCTCTGCTTCACCCTTCAAAGGGGATTAGCAGGGAGAGGATCCTGTTTCGTTGGGCTTCTGCTGCTTTCAAAGAGTCAAGTTCATCTCAAGGACATGGATGTGCAATCAATACTTTGCTCACCAAAACAAAATGTTCTCTGCCGACTGCCTTGCGGTCGCTGGTTATTAGGGTGATTTATTTGAATGACTCGTTCGTACTTTTCAAAAGGTGGTGCAGCACTGTGGGTTAACATTCAGCACTGGTTGTGTCAAGCGATCTCTAAGTGGTGGTTTCTGGCAAGAAAAGGCAGTGCTGTGTTATTTATTGGGGGGCAACATGAGCTGTGTTGTAGGCCCTGCCTTGGAGCTGCTTTTGAGCTGCGCAGGTCCCTGTCTGGGTGTTTGCTCATGGGACTTGGCCATTTCCCCTAGTAATCTCCTGCTCCTTGAGCTGGCGGGTGAGCTGAAAAGGGGAAGCCTGAGCTTGTTGTCACTCCTGTCCTGCTCTTTGTCATGAGCCACGGTATCTGCAGCAGCTTCCCAACCCTTCCAGGCTGTCTTAGGGGAAGGATAGCACCCTTGGGAGCCAGGAGAAGGGTGCTGGTTTTACAGGGTAGGGGATGGAGCAGAGCCTTTCCGTTGGGAAATGGGTGAACTGTTTATAAAAAAGGTGTCTCTGAATGGCAATAGCAAATGTGATGGATTCAGCAGTCTCGGTCGCATCCAGCCTGCTGCAAGCTGGAGGGAAGCAAAGTTAAAATGCAGGTGCTTAAAGAAAATAAAAAAAAAAAAAAAAATTGTAACGAGTCCTGTAAGCGGCCTGCTCTTGTCAGGTGAGAGATGTATCAATAACTGCCCAGTTGCTGTCTCTGCAGGGGAGCAATTAAGATAAATGCTGCGTGATTTGTTCCTCAGAGCGGCTCTGATGGGAATAAAGCCGGCGGCGCGGGCAGCACCGCGGACAGCTCCGCTCCCTGCCAGGAGCGCTGCGGTCCGATCAATTAACGGAGCTCCGGCCGTGTGCCCGAGCCTTGAGAACAACGACCTGTGGCTGGTCTTGCTGCAATTTATACGAAGATTTAAAGGGTAAGGATAGAACGCTAGAGAGCTGCTTTTAACCGCTCAATTCTCAGCTCTTCGTCTGGTTTCAGCCTTTTTTCTAGAGAGAACAAAATCAAAATGATTCTTCATCTCAGGGTGCTTCTATTCTCCAGTGTTTTCTCCTGCTTTTCTCTGGGGCTCGAAGTTGGAGTTTCTGCCCTGAGTCTGCCCAGAACAGAGCCCACTGTGGGGAGGAAGGCTTCTAGAATGGGGGTGTAGGGGTGGCACCCACTCTTCTCCATGCAACTCATCTCTGTAGGGTCTGGGGGTTCAAGGGTGTTATTGCTCCCCTTGTGATGATACTGTTGCCACGAGTGTGTGGTGAGGGCTTCCCAGTGGGGAAAGTGCATCTTCTGTTTTTCCCTAAGCCTTTTGGGAGTTGAGAGAAGGCAGTGCTTGACTTGGAATGCCAAAGCCCCGCTGGCTTCAGTGCAGCACTGGGACTGATGTCACTGTGTGCACTGCTGGTGGCTGCAGCCCTCGGAAAGAGCAGGGAGCATCACCTGTGAGTGAGCTGTTTTCTGGGCTTGGAAATTTTGCTGTTTCCTGTCTCAAGTTTCTTTCATCTGCACACTGAATCATGGTTTCAGTGTAATCCAACTTCAGGTCCCATGCCCATGAGAAAAAAAAAAACAAAGCAAAAACAGGCTGTGTTGCAGTACCGCAGGCTGCAGTTAGCTCCTTGCATTTGTAGTCACCTTGGGATGCTGTTCACAGTCAAACTTGTCCATGAACACTGAGTTGTGAGCTGGGGTGTGTTTTCCTGCTGATTACTAAGGCACATATGCACGGCAGAGCTACTGGGAGACTCTCCAGCAGAGTTATAAGGGGGAATACTCCAAAAGGATTACTGTAAAGGATAATTAAGAGGAGGTTATCTGCTCTGATAGGTGGAAAAGCAGTGGGTGTAAGTCAGCAGGCAGAGATCTGCTGCTCTCCTGACCCCTCACCCAGAATGGGGTGTGCAGAAGTTCTGCTTTTTCAGTTGCTACTAAGCTGGCAACTGACTCCTAACAACCCTTGGTTTCCCGTGCTGCTTTCAGGTGATAGGAATTTACTTCTTGAGTTTTTTATAACAGAAGCGTCGCTTTCTGAGAAGTTTATTTCTGACGTTGCTGCATTCACTTTGAAAACTGCCTCGTGACTGCACACAGCATTGCAGCAGTGTTAATGCATCCACAGAAGAGCAGCACAGAGCCCTTCGGGGATGTTTGGCTGCGTGCAATATATTCCAATATCTCTAAGCAACAGCTAAATGTGTCACTTTGTCTGCTTAAGTAGCAGAGCTCATCTGGCCTAAAAGCCCAATCATCGGAGGCTTATGGAGTGCAAATTGCTGCCGAATGAATTTGCTGCTTTGTTCGCTCCAGTTCCCCTCCCTGCCTGTGTTGTGACAGTGAAATGACTCATCTCCATGTTAATATCATGTTTCAGAAAAAAATGTTTTAATACTTCGTAGTGTTCATTGTTTACATTAAATAGAAAAAAAAAAATGGCATGAGATCTGTCTTCAAGCATGATGTATTCCAGAGTGGTTGCACAGAGCTGCACCTTTCTGCAAACGCTCTTCAGACCAACCAAGAAAGTGGATTATGAGGTTTGAGATATTGTCAGTTGTTCTACGGGGGGAAAAGAGAAAGAGGAAAAACAAGAGGCTGGGTTTGAGTGTAGCCCAACTTGATTCTATGGACTACAGTCACTTATCACAGCTCATTTTTTGAGTTAATGCTAGGCTGATCTATTTAAATAGGTCACTGTAACTCATGTAGGCAAGTACTGCTAATGAAAATTCAGTTTGTGAGAGTGTGCTCCTTGTTGAAAGTTTCAACATGTTGGAGCAAATGGAAGTTGAGTAACAGAGGGTGAACTTCAGTAGGAAATGGTGTGTTGTGAAATGAAGAGCAAAAGAAAAGTGATGAGGCATTGCTGCAAATGAAGGTTTCCAGTTGGCGAAGCCATCTCATCTGCACCCTTTTAGCATGGATGGAACAGGGGTATTTGGCTCCAAGTGAAGGTGAGGATGGATTTAGCGTGGTAGAAAGAGAAGAAGAGCAGTGAATGTCAGTCAGGAGGACATGACTCTTCTCCCTTGAAATCTGTGGATCCCAACTCCTAGACAACCCCACAGCAAATCCTCCAGAATGAAATTCCCTGGGGAAATAAAGCTTCATGCATGGAAACAGCAGCTCCCCATTAGAAATCCTACTGATGTGATTTTATGTGAACAGTCACCATAGGGAAACTGTTTCTAATTCTTGTGAAAGAGAAGCAATTGGGGAGTTTTTCCAGGGGAGGCTCAGGTCAGATATTAGGAATAATTTCTTTCTGAAAGAGCAGTGATGCAGTGGCACAGCTGCCCAAGGAACTGATGGGGTCACCATCCCTGGAGGTGTTCCAGAGCTGTGGAGATGTGGTATGGAGGGATGTGGGCAGAAGGCACGGTCGGGTGGGCTGGGGTTGGATTTGGGGATCTTGGAGGTCTTTTCCAACTTTCATGATTCTATGATTCTAAGCAGAAAACAAAACAGCACACAAACAAATACAAAGGTTATAAAACAAAACCTCTCTTTTTCTATAGAGAACAATCCCAGAGCACAGAGCTCCTTGAGCCCTGCCTCCTGCCAGGTCTGCCATTTCAGACCAAAGCTACCCGAGCAGGAGGTATTCTAGGCTGGAGGGCTGCGTTAGGACTGGATAGACTGGATTGGCCATTCCATGTAATCCCAGAGATCCTCAGTAATGCCAGCGTTGTTTTATTGGCAGAGCACACGCGGGCTCTGAGATCTGCCTCCTCCTGCTTCTCAATTTCACTTGAAGGCGGCCGAAAATGACTCCCTTGTAGATGGCCCATTTCCACTGGCTGCTGCAAACACTCACTGAGGCTCCTTGCCAGGAAGCTGATTTCTTGTTATAAGAATTGCTTTCTTCTCGTAAATGCTAAGTGATGTGTTTCTCTGCCTCCGATGTCAGGAGTTACAGGAGCACATGCTGTACAGAAACACTCCCCAAGTGCATCAATAACCTTTTTGTGTTGCTTAGTGAGTACTAGATAACTGCCGAGCAGTTTCATGTCTCTGCAGGTTACTTAGCAATCAATTACGCGTCTGTCCTCCAGCACATCCTAATTTACCAGGAGGATACGATGAGCTACTTGCTCTGCAATCAGATGCTGGCAGTGCCCACTACCCAGCAGATCTATGGGCTTTGCAGCGCACGGCACCTGGCATTTGTCAACAGCTGGGCTCAGCACAATTGGAGGCCACTGACATTTGTTTCGTTTGTTTGTTCCCTCTTCCCTCTTCCCTCTTCCCTCTTCCCTCTTCCCTCTTCCCTCTTCCCTCTTCCCTCTTCCCTCTTCCCTCTTCCCTCTTCCCTCTTCCCTCTTCCCTCTTCCCTCTTCCCTCTTCCCTCTTCCCTCTTCCCTCTTCCCTCTTCCCTCTTCCCTCTTCCCTCTTCCCTCTTCCCTCTTCCCTCTTCCCTCTCCTTTTTTTTTCTCTTTCCTTTTTTTTCCCCATCCCATATCCCTCAGTGCTACATATTCATGTTTTTTGAACCCCTCCAGGTATGGTGACCCTCCCCATCTCCCTGGGCAGCTGTCCCACTACAACACTTCTCCTTCAGAGAAGAAATGTTTCCTCATATTCAACCTGAACCAACCCTTGCACAGAAACAACCTGTGCTGGGGAAATACAGCACAAAGACAGTGTTTGGATGGGCACCTGTCCCATAGGGTCCCATGAGTGCCATGAGTTGTTCATGGCCTATGGCTGGGCAGATTTCTCATTGCAGCTGTGCGAGACACATTTCTCCTTTCATCTCCCTTTCTTGGTAGGAAAGCCGGGACATCTT
Organism: Chrysolophus pictus; assembly: GCA_037305975.1. NCBI lineage: Eukaryota > Metazoa > Chordata > Aves > Galliformes > Phasianidae > Chrysolophus > Chrysolophus pictus. The sequence goes on from CM074595.1 coordinate 4,795,303, forward strand.
CCTGCTGGATTTCACGAGCAAGAAATCAATAGCTGAGAGGTTCCCACTGGGAGATTTGTGTCTCATGAAATTCATGCCTGGGGCAGAGGCAGGCTGGAAGCAGGAGACGACAGCTCCGTCTTCCTCCCCTCTGCTGTTTTAATTGTTTGTAATGACTTAATAAGCAGTGCTAAACAGGGAAGCTGATCCTTCCCTGCAGCAAACACAGGCATGAGGCATTTTATCAGCTTTCCTAGGGCCTCTGTTTGGAATTGTTGATGTAATTTCTTCTCTACGGGCTCAGCCTCTGGAAATTGATAGAAAAAAACTGCTATTGAATTCATGGTGTCAAGGCTGCAATTGCTGAGCCAGAACCAAATCCGTGCAATAATCTTGGAGGGTAATATTGTGGAGAAATGGCATAATTTACAGCCACGCAAGGCTCTTTGCATACCAGGGAGAGGAAGAGCGATTAAATACAAAAACCAATGTTTGCAGAAGAATGAATGGCAATAGCTGGGCAATTAGGCTGGAAATGAGGAGGAAACTTGTGCCCATCAGCAAGTGCAGACATGGAGAGGAGATGGATGGAGATGTGCCATCCATCCAGCAGCTCAATGGAGGAGTGCCCCAGACTCGGGCTGTCTGCTGTTATGTATCTACTTGGGTCACATTGATGTGTTTCTCTTTTCGAGGGGAGGTGGTCTGAGTTCATTGCTTTTGTTGGATTTGGGTGTTGTTTCCTCAGCCTGTCTGCAGACCTCCTGATTTTCCCACTGCATCTTCGCCTATGGTGTCTTCAGAGGTTTCTCTTTGCACATTGAAAGGTCTTTGCTGCCTCTTGGTATTGTGCAGTTCAGGGGGGAGGAAACTTCTTCCCCTCTCCATTTTCCTACTAGAAAGCATACTGCTCCTCTCTGAAGTAGCAGGAAGAAAAACTTTCTGTAAAACTGACTGAGTCAAGCTGACTTCTCTTATCATTTGGAACAAAATAATGAAGTTATTTATGTTAAAAATAACTTCAGATTTTTGAAGAGGTCTTCTGAGAAAATATTTATCTTGGAGACTGAAGTGGGTATAGGAAGAAACTCTTTGCTTCAATTCGCTCAGAGCAGTAGTTTTTTGTTTTGTTTTGTTTTCAAAGAATAGATGCAATTACATTTTCAGGATTTCAAAAGAATATATATTAAATGCAGTGTACCAAACAAGCTTCAGGTGATCTTCCTCTGCTGTCAATAACTGAATTACAGCACAGGGCTGCCAGCTCTGTGGGACAAAATGTTGCCTTGGAACCATTAAAGGGGTTTTGACAGAAACCTTTGCAGCATGAATAGTTCCTATCTTCATCTATTCATTGGCTTCAGCTCTTCCTGCAGTTCTCCAAACCGCTTTTTGTTCTGCTGCTGGAAAATGGTATTTCTTGGAAGCACAAGTCACTGCCCAGGGACCCCCAGAGCACAGCTGCTGCCCCATGTTGGGGCCAGGTCCAACCTCGTCCCTTGTGTCCCTGCCTCTGGGTTTTGTCACAGCCTCGTGGGGCTGTGTGGGACTCGATGTGACATTGTGACATGCATCTTGGTGTCAACGAGGTGACAATTTAATGCTGCTGCTGTCGGCTTGTCAGGCAGTGCCCACACACTGTCTGATGGCAGCTGGGGAGAAAAAGGCAGAGGAAAGCAGGGATGGAGTAGAGCATGGCGCTGTCAGTAACTGCTGAGGACTGAGGTCCTGCCAGGGCCAGGCAGAAGGGACAGCTCTCTGGGGAGCACGGGGCACATTGGTGACATACTAATAATCACCTTTGCACAAATGGTGAAGAAGCATCAGTTTGCATGGCCAAAACAACCAGATCTGATGATTCTTGCTGCGCGTTACAGGAGCCATGATGATCTCAACTTGCTCTGAAATACAATTTCTGCAGCTTACCCAAGAACAATGTGAAAGTTCTGGACCCACTGATAGAAGTCGTGCATAATACAAGAACAAAGCTTTGCAATGCATGTTTATTGTGGATGAGGAGGCCTAAAGCTCTCCTGAGGCTTCTCTTCCTTTGTGGAGATGGGTTGAGCAGCCTGGTGCATTAAAACCTGCTTGGCTCCAACCATGACTCAGACAACCCATGCAAAGTATTTTACTCTGCGTGCTGTTGCTGGTGGTGTGCTGAGAGGTGACAACCAGAGCAGCAGATGTAAACCTGCCAAAATCCCTTCTGCCATCTCAGAGACAAAGCCCAGGCTGAAATGCTGCCCAAGGGATTTGCACCTAGCCAATGTGTCAGAATTAATTGGATTCTCTTCCATTTATTGGGGCAAGTCACAGCTCCTCAGACTGGGAACTGCTTCCTTCCAAGCTTCAGAGGTACCCGTGTCGTATCCAAAAAGAGAAAAGATTCCTGGCTATTGCATCAGGAGCCTCAATGCATTTTCTCATGGTCAGTGATGAACTCAGTGGAAATAATGATAGCAGCAAATAATAACCTAGTAAATATTCATTAGTCACAATTAATTTCCTGCTTTGTACCCACCTGTATCCAGCTTCCAGTTACCGTCTGTCCCTGCAGCTATATGGAGTGCCATGCTCAAACAAACCTCATTCTGCAGTGCTTTGAGCAAACAGGAGGAGATGGAGTGCATTTTGGGGCTGTAACAGCCCAGAGTGCGGTAGAGCTGTTTTATGTTATCTGGAGAGGTTTAAAAACATTGTTCCCCAAGCAATCTGTCTCTCTCTCTTCTTTCTGCCATCATAAATTATGGAAGAGAAAAAAGAGAAAATAGCAGAGGTTTGATTAAATTGGCTTTTTCAGTCTTAAAACGGTGTCAGTTTGATGCCTGATATTTTAGAAATTGGATTAGTGGCATCTATTTCATCCCACCGCAGAGCTGGATTTAAGGCTTCCAACAACAGATACGCTAGATGCACAAGAGCAGAGATTTCCATCCCTGGTATCTCATCACGCTATTTTAAGCAGCCAGATATAGAAATGCAGTGGTGTAAACAACAACAGAGAGAAAATGTTTTGCCAAATGGGGAAAAACAAGAAAATGGGGTGGGAGCTCTTTCTGAAGAGTTCTGGTTGATTTTTTAAGAGAAAAGGAAAAAAGGAAAAAATATTTAGCGTATTTCTTTCCTTGAAAGATGGAGATATGTAATAGAAATGTGGTTTTGATGCTGTTGGCAAGCTTGGTGTGATTTTAGATTTGGGAAGGAGGGCAAATGCTTTGTTTTTCTGAGATGCTGCACTTGCATGGGAATGGCAAACATCCCACGTTGTTCTGTGGTGTGGATGGAACAGCTGTGTGCCCAGGGCAGGGAAGGGGAGCTGGGGGTCTGCAGCATCCACAGCATCACTCAGCACAGCTCTTACCTTCTGTAAAGCTTTGTAACCTGAGGCACTCTGGGACTCCTGAGCTCTGCAGCTGGGGAAGTTAATCAATATAATTACCGACAAATGAAGTTGCTCCTGTCCTCTGAGCACAGGTGTGATGGGCATTAAGGAACCCCAGGAGCACTTGCTCTTGGCAAGGATGGGGAGAAAAGCTGACCAGTGTGGTAATCGGGCTTTCCAGGGTAGAGGGCAAGGAGTAATTAATGATGTGGGCTCATCATTAATTGGGATCATTTGCATTGTTACTACTTGCAAGCAAGGCTCTGGAGCTCCCCAACACACAGTGTGTCCCTGAACTGCTGCACTGGCTGCACGTCAACTGCAGGACAGCCACCAGCTCTCACCGCTCCAGGTTTTGCCTTTACCTGTTTTCTGACACTCATTTTCTTCTTCTCCTGCCTCCTCCTCTGAGTTGCTGTATCTCCCAGGTGTGGCCCTGCTGATGCAGGAGGCTTTGTTTTGTGTGCTGTGCAGGGTTATCCCTAATAAGCCGCACTTCTGCTGAACTTTGCTCCTAGATCTCTGTCTCATGATGCAAGGAAACACCGATTAGAAAGCCACCCAGTGGGCATGGAGTGGATCAGGAATGTGGAGGAGGCACAGAGGTGTTCCTTGGGCTCCTCCTCTTCTCACTTTTTATGTTATTTGGAGTACATGTTTAGCTCTTCCATCATTTCTGGGCTTGTTTCTGCTCTGGGTATCATACTTGCTATTAGTTAGCTGCTGTTTCTGTTGTTGTTTGTGGGCTTTTTTGTTTCTTTTTCCCGCCTACATCTGCTTTTCTTTGAATTGTTTACCTCCATTTTCTGCCTTGTTGGAGTGAGGTATTTTCCTTACCTCGTATATTGCTTAGTGTTTTTTCTTGTATTCCTCTCATTCTCAACTTCTCACTTGCCTTGTGGCTGTTACTTGTTGGTTACATGAGTACTAATTAATTTTCTGCTGCTTGCCTTTGCCCTTAGCAAAGGGCCGTGTGGCTTTCTTGGGTTGAGCTCATCTCATTTAAATGCCTTCTGTGATGCTGCCCGTGTCCTTGGACAGCTCCAGTGGGACAAAGCCTTGGTGCACACATTATAGGTGTACAGCAGTGACTCTCCAAGCAAGGACAGGAATACAATTATCCAGCTTTTCCAGGACAAATTGGAGGCTCCTCATACCCTCTGCCAGCAAAATATTCTCCCTTTGTAAGAGGGCCAGAAAGCTGCAACCTAAGCAATGAAAATCTCTGATTTATTATTAGCAATGCTTTCATTACAGCAGGAATCAGGCTAAGAGGATGTGTGTAACCTGTCCCTCTTTGTCTCAGTGCCAGTAACAATGACGTTGGGAAGCCAGTCAGAGGATCATAGCTGCTCTGTCCTTAATTGTCCCCACACAACAGCGGGTGATTAAATAAACGAGGCACGGCCAAGACCTTTCTCTCCTCTTATATTCATCAAGCAATCATCTCCCCGTCATGCTTCAGCTTCAAATAGCTCATTTGCATCCAGTTGACCTTGGCTTTGCTCCATGCAGGGAGAGCTGGAGGAGTGGGAATGCAGGGGATGGTGTGGGGATTGTGGCACAGTGACCAGTGCATCTGGTGCATGGAGGATGCTATAGAAATGTTGTGTGCTGTGCTGGGAAAAGTGATGGCAAATGGATTAAATGGGAGATAAAAAAGATGAGGGCAACTAACTATTGTTGAGGAAAATATGGAGATTAAAAAAAAAAAAAAAAGTGCCAGAGACCATAATTAACTGTATTACTGGTTCGTGACTCTGAAAATAATTGGCTATGTCATGAATGCTAGAAGTGATATAAAATGCTGTTAAGTGAGCGCGGGCTTTTAGTGAATAGTTGGGTGAAACAAAGGCATACTGATTCTGGCAGAATTCTTATTCTAATTTAAGCAGGACTTCTTTCTTTTTTTCCCCTGAGATAATAGCCACATTGTATATATTGAAATACCTTCTCCATTAGCTCCTGCAGGAGCTGGATAAAGCTCTCATTCAGGTAAACTTTAATCCAACGTGTCTGCATAGTAATAAGTTAAATAGGAGCCGTCAAAGTGTTGTAGGAGAGAGGATGTGCATAGGGCTGATACAGCTGGCTCTCCTGTAAGTAGGAAGAGTAAATTAAGAGTGGATGTATGCGTTTTGTCAGAGCAATTATCATGTCTGATACTCTGAGGAGAACATTCAACTAAATTAAGCAGAGTCTGTCTTTGCTGGGAGCCAGGCTTTAAAACAGGGCTCTGCTAAGGAGGGCTTTGTAGAGCTGGCTCCAAACTGAGCTTCGTAGAATCGTTGAGGTTGGAAAGGATCATCAGGTCCAACTGTCAACTCATCACCATTGCGGAGTGTTATGGCCTTGGTTCTTGGGCTGTAAAACTCCTGTAAGATGAACGCTGAAGTTATAACTTCACAGAGATCTAAAAGTCCCTACCTGAGAAAGGTCCCTGTGGATTTTGGAGACAGAAGCTCAGGGCACAAGTGCCATTAAACTGCATTAAAACACCATTTATGGGGTGTTTCCTTCCAAGCACCAGTCCATCAACCTGACATGTTCTTTGAGAAGGAACAAAGTTTGCAAGACATATTTAAAAGAATTTTCCTGACAGGTTTACAGCTCTGAGGACGTTAATAAACCCAAATGGCCGTTCACCAGGCAGTAGCCACAAAGCAATTATGTTTTGTCTGCAGGCAGCCTAATGAAACCAGCAGTTAATGACCTAAGGAGAAGAACTAAACCAGCCCACTGCTCCATAGAGGCACTTAATTTTTTCTGGCTATCCTACACTGAGTGTTTTCTTGAAATGCTGGTTGATGCACAGGTAAAACTGTGTTATTCTGGAGGAGCAACGATGCATATTTTTGATGGAAGAGTTTTGCATGTGTGTACGCAGAGATGCTACCACACAGTGGTCACATCACAAGGTCAATGTTTATGCAGGAAACAGCAAGCTGGGAGATGTCTGCTAACATGGCATAGAAAGATGGGTGTGATTTTTAAATGTTCACCTCTGATCGAGGCAGAAACCTGCCCCAAACACAGCATGTCGGTATTGCCAACAGTGGAGGGCTGAGTGACACACCGGTGATCAGGAGGTGGATGCAGAGCCCACAGCCTGCTGCTTCCCATGGCTGCTCCCTAAAGTGGTGTTTTTTGGAAAGCATCCATCACCTTTATTATGTTGCTGGAGCTCTCAGAGCCTCTTTTCCTTTGTACAAAGAGGCCTGAAGGGTCATGCTGCTAACGAGCAAACTTGTTCCATTCTTCTCTGGCTCATCTGCAAGGAGAGGAGGAAGCCATTAGCCATCTGTGCAGGGGTAATTAAGGCACGCAGCCTGGGCAGGCAGGCAGGCAGCACACAGGGGCTGCTCTGGCCCCTTGGGACCAGTGCTGATTTTCTCCTCTGGGGTTCAGCACAAATTTATTATGGGGTTTATTATTATTAGGGCTGGCAACTCTGCGAGTGTCCCAAACCCAGTAGAGTTGTGCACAGAAACTGCACGCACTCCATGCTGTCTCTCCATTGTCCCTCTTGTATCCAATTGCTGCTTTCAGCAGGTTGGGAGGTGGAGGTTTGCATCCTTTCCTTCCCCAGCTCAAAGCAGAGATCACAGTACCTATGTGGATGTCTTGCCCTTTGTGTGAATACTGATAAATCTCCAGATCAAAGGTACTCTGGAAGATGCTGTTTTAATTAGAATTCTGGGTTGCTTTTGATACAGCTTTCCACTGGTGGTGAGCGAATTGTTTTCTCCTTTCTTTCAATGGTCCGTCAGTCTTTCGGTGCGTAATGAACAGCAGCATCTATTTAATCTTCATTACACAAATTACTCTCTGACGTCTACCCTCTTTAGGTTCTTTCTTCAGCTCTAATCAGCACGCTCACTTCTATATGCTTTTAATTATTTCCATTGCTTTAGCAGTGGACTTTTCAGTTCTGCCGCCCACGTTTTGAGCCAGGTGCTGTGACTCACTGCATGGTGCGGGATGTTGGGATGTATGCAGCCTAAGTTGCTCTTCCTCCCTCCATGTACCTGATAATGGATTGTTATCGACACTCCCGCTTGCTGAGCCCTCTCCCATGGCTTGATCTCTTTCCTGAATAACTGGGTAAGTCAGGATTTAATTTTTTCTCAGCTGTGAGTCTGGAGAGCCCTGGGTATGCTCCCCTCAGTCCATGTGATCCACACACCCTGCATGTGTGGTATCTTCTCTTTGGAAGATTTGGCTTGCCTGGCCAAATCACACACGGAGCTCTCTGGCTGTGAGCCTTTGGCCTCTCTCCTCTGCCAGATGTGCTTGTATTCTTCTTCTAGCTTTCTTTCTCATCTGAAGGTTGTTTGGTTGAAGGCTTTGCAGGCAGGAAAGCATATGAGGATTGCCAGGATGAAACAGGCTTGCCCTTGGGTGATTTGTCTTGACTGGTTTTTAAATTGTTGAGTCGTACTTTACATGTTAAATAAATCTTAAATCTTCAAAAATCCGTAGTTGGTCTGCTGTTACCTTCTGAGGACTGAAATCATTGAGTTTCTGGGCTTTTCTGAAGTTGAACACACTATTGCACGTATAAAATGTGTGAATGTTTGCTCACAGCGATCTTCTGGAAGAAACACAGTTGAGTTGAGTGCCCCAAAGTTTCTGGTTATGTTTGCTAACTGTCGTTAGATGAGGTATGTGGGATTCATTTCTTTGGAGGAAGGCTGGGAAGAGCAGCTGATGCTGCCTCCAGCAGGCCTCTATACCTTGCAGTCTGGCACGGTTGTGTTTCTGAAGAGCTTTATAATTTGTCCTTATTATGTTGTACGTGTGATTTAATGAAAGCATTTTTAATGAAAGACCTTTTCTGTACCGTAATTGAGCTCTTAATCTTATCTGAAAGCAGAGAACAATCCCTTCAGAAATGGTGTTTGAATAACAGCTATTTGCATTTTCCGCACACGGTGTCACCCACAGGAGCAGCTCTCCTTTTAAGAAAAGACAACAAGTAGATTTCTTTGAGTTAAAAGTGTATCAGTGATGCTGTGTGGAGCAGATTTGAGAAGCAAACTGTCTCGCTTCCCAGTAGAGCAAATAAAACCTTTCCTGGTCCCAGAAAATAAGAAGTGAGCTTTCACTTAGCAAGTGCCTGAGACTTTATGCAGCTTGGTGCATGACAAATTGCACACAGCTATGACAGCTGTCAGCAAAACAAGATGATCTGAGCAGGTAAGAGTTGGCAGGAGGTAAAAATGGAAGCTTCAAATCAACAGGATTCTGAATAATTGCGCATTCCATGAAGATGTCTCCTTCATCCTGAACCTTCAAAAAAGTCTTTACAAAAGACTGTAGGAAACATCCTGCTTCTGAACAATCTGATCTTCCTAACTTGCTTTTTGCATTCAGAATTATAAGGTAAGAATGTTAAAAGAAGGCCCAGCACAGGATTTTCTGAGATGACCATGGTAGACTTTTCGTGTGCTCTTGGTTGGAAGGGAACCAGGATCCCCTTCTCCAGGCCAATGAGTCCCACTGATCTGGTGGATATTCCCCAAACCCAGTGCTGGATTGGCCCCAAAACAAAATGAGTGCGTTGAATTGCATCCAGTGGCAAGGTGAGAAGTGTGTCATGGGTGTTGGTTTTTTTTTTTTTTTGATCTTGCACTATACAGAAGATATCCTGATTGAAAACAGCGCTGTCTTCTCTTGCATTAGGATGAGAGGTGATGATCCCAAGCTGTACCAAGGATGTTTTGGGTTGGATATTAGAAAAAACCTCCTGAAAGACTGGTAATGCATTGGCATAGACTGCCAAGGGAGGTGGTGGGGTCACTGTCCTTGGAGATGTCCAGGAAACATGGATAAATGAGACTGGTGAATACGATTTAGGGGACATGATGCGGCTGGGTTGATGATTAGGCTTTGTGAACTTGGTGGTCTTTTCCAGCCTCAGTGATTCTGTGGTTCCCAGCTTCTGCTTCTCCCTTCACCTCCTTGTACTGATGCGTATCCCTATTAAGAAGACCTCATCCATTTCAGTCTTGTCACTCATCTCTCCCACTCATACATCCATTTGTACCACTCCATTCGTCCCTAAGACCTCTATTACTGGAGTAATAGGCACTACTGCATCAGCTTTTGATGCGACGAGCAGTGGATTTCTGCAGTCAACATGTCAATTTAAACCGTGGCTGTCACGTTAAAAATAAGAGCTCAATTCCTTCTTTCCTGGAGGAGAAATTAAGAAAAAACCTTCTCATGTTATGAACTGAGCGTGCAAGGCTGAAAAGGCTGGAGATGAGGTTGCCTCCTGAGATAAGTAAATTTGTCAGTTTAGCAAATTAGAGAGAATATGTTTGCACCTTCAAGTAGTCAGGTACCAAAATAATGTCATTGAGTAGGCAGGGCTTGGGTGGGGACTGTTCTCACCACTGAGTAGGGCCATCAGTTTGGGCAGATCTATTCACACAAGTGCCCATTTGCCAGCTGCACAATCAGGGCCTAGAGAATTGCCTGGCTGAAGATGATTTACCTGTTTTCCTGCTTTTTACACTGTGTTGCTGCAAAGCAGTTTGATGTTGTCCTTTCCCTCTGGCTCAGTGGGACCATCTGTAGCCCCACACAGTGACACTGCTGGGACTCACGTAATGCCAAGCCACTGTGATGGCAAGGGCTCAGCACTGCCTCTTTGGAAGCTGTGACATGTGAGGGGGGAATACAATGAATATTCAGCAATATCACGGACCCTATGAGAAACATCTGACAGCTGTGGTTATGCAAAGTGAAAGTAAAATATTTCACGAGTTTTTGGTGTTCAACATTTTCTGCCTGGGGATGTTGGGTTGCGAGGTCGCCATGGCACTCAGTGTGGTACCGTGTCCAGAAAGAGGAAAAAATAGATGGAAGGAGAGCAATGCTGTCCAAGAGTGCTTTGTTGTGTGAATCCCATGAACGTGGCTGGAGGCAGCACCCTGCTCGCACCCATGGGTGCTCATGTCCCCAAGTGCCACCCAGCTGGTCCCTTCTGCAGCCACCACCTCCCTGGTACATTCTATCCATTAGCAGCAGGTTGAAAATCCTGACCTGTACATCAGGGTCATCTCTATAGTTTTCATTAGTGTTTGTTTCTTAAGCTTTAATGACATCAAATAACTTTTTTTTTTTTTTTCCAGTTTCATGAGATTCATCTGTTCTTTGGTTTCTGTTGCATCCTTGGTTTGGCTTATTCCTTCTGGTCCCCATCATTCCCTGGTGAATACTGGAAAAAAAAGCTAAAACAAAATAAGGTTTGAGGATATTCAAAATGAATTCTCATTTTGATGGCTCTGCTCTTTATCTATTTAAGTTTTTTTCCCCCTCTTTTTTTTTGTTATTTTTCCCCCTTTTTTCTGTTTTACTTTTTTTTTCTTTTTTTTTTCTGCTAGCTGGATGCTATCTCCCTGACGAGCTCACAAAAGAAGCCCAAGGAACCAGCCAGCCAAACAGATAAGGTAACAGATGTAGAGCACAAAGATCAAATAAATACACACAGCTCAGGAAATAGGCTTTGCAATGCGGTGCAAAAGCTCAATAGCTGAAATGGGAGGCAAAGGGGAAACTCTTTTCTACATAGAGGAAAAAAATATTAATCTGATGAATTCAAGGCTATAGAGAGAAGAAAGACTACATCAGTTTGTGGTAAATGCTAAGTCCTGCCAGGCCTGTGCACTTGCAAGAGCACATGCAGCCTCTGCAGCCATGCCTTGCTTGTGTGGTCGCTGCTTTTTTCCCTGTTTGTTGGGCTCTGCGACTTGATGAATAACGTGGAAATGTTTGAGTCCAGAAAAGCAATTAACAAACCACAGTGGGTAGGGCTTACCTGTACCAGACCTGGTGACTGCTGACCTCTGATAGTTGCTTTGTTCCCCGTTTCTGGGCAATCTAACTCATTTCTAGCCTAGGAAAGAGACGAGATCTTAATTAAAATGTGTTCAATTATCAGCCTCGTTAGCCTGGATCGTGTTTCAGTGTTCTCATGCTGCAAGCAGAGATGTGAGTTGTACTTATTGTCACTGAAATTGCAAAATGCCTCCAGGTGGTTGCTCTCTGGTACAGGCAGTGACTTATACCACAGTGTCACACAGATGGCCACAAAATCACGTCCCAGATTTGTTCTAATGGCCCTACCTGCCATCCCAAATGGGACTGAGAACAAAGGGGCATTGCTAAATGCCTGGCTCCCCATATCCAGCTTGCAGCTCGTGCTCTGGCTACATACAGACCTGCTCCCTTTGACCCACTGCATGGTGGCTCACAGTCATTGCAGCATGGCAATAAAACGCAGTGAGCAGCACAGCTCCCATCCCTCAGTTACCCAGTTACGGCTGGGTCCCGAAGTGGTGAAGTTGTATGCTTGGGATTTACTTCAAACTTGGATTTTTCCTGGAATAATTCAACAGTAAGACTGCGTTGATCAGCAGCACATCCTTGGTTTGTCTTGGAGCAGCACATCTTGGTCTGCTGGGACCACGACTTGTCTTCCTCTGGTGGTCACTGCAGCCTTTCCTCTCCTGCAGTTTGCAGCCCCTGCCCCCAGCACCATTCATTCACTCCACTTTGTACACTGCTGTTTTTTCAAAGGAAAGCAAATAATGTTCGCTTGAGCGAGGCTGATTTGCAAGCAGATTTCATTTGGACCAGGCCCTCTACAAAAGCAGAATCCAATCTCATAGCCATTGTTATGTGTCTCTATTATTTCTCCACTCATCATTGCTTTTCCAATACTTCGTATGTAATTTGTCTTCAGCAACATTGTACAAAGCTTCACAGAATTCAGACATCTCTTTTTTTTTAATACTTATATCTGCTGTGATACATTTCAATATCCTTGGATCTCTTTTTAAAGCCTGATTTTTTCCTGGGATGACAGCTGTATTCTTTGAGCTGTAAATACTGCAATTCATGGACTTTCCTTATGTTTTCTTGCCCCTTTTATGATATCTCACTAAACATCTGAAATCTCCCTTTCTCCCTATGACCCCCAGAGCTGTTTGGGTTCAGACAAGACAGACAGCTCTGCTTAGACTCAGTTCTCTGCTGTATTCCCACATCATGTAGGGGCTGGGGTGGGACGTCCTGGTGGGGAGGCAGCTTCCATGGACTGAGCTGAGATGGCTCCGACCCACTGCATCTCAGCTTGCAGGTGGCCATCCCAGCCTGTGGGAACTTTTCTTCCTTGTGGGCTCTGACAAAGCTAAATCCTTGTCTTTTAGCTGGAGATGCGATCTGACCAGATTTGCACTTTGATTTCTGAGAACTGGAAACTTGGAATACCGAAAACCGGTGTGTTTCAACCACTAGATGAGCTGATCAGTGGGATTTGGAGTTGCTGTGGTGGTTCTGTTTTGTTGATTGAGAATACTGGATTGTTAACAGCCAACTTCTCATGTGCAGGACTGGCCGCGGGACCAAGAACCACCACAAGCTGAGGATCATCTCCTGTTGGAAGGCATCAGCGTGGTGATGGTGATAGCCTTGCTCAGACCCAAAGCACTGAGGATGGTTTCCAACACCGATCATGGCCTTTTTACTGCCAGATCAACCAGAAAATCCCTCCCAGGGGCAGAGTTGTGCCACAGCCACCTTCCTCTAAGGACATGGGGGTGTTAACAGAAACAGGCTGTGACTACAAAGCTCGGCACTGAGATGGAAGGACCTGCTGATGTCTTTGGATGTATGGGGTCTTTAGCTGCTGTCACAGCGAGTCTGGGGGAGGTGGGGAAGCCCCTCTGTGTCACCCTGAAGCTCAGGGCTGGCTGTCCTGCAGAGCACAGTGTCCCTATGGCAGAACGTTGCTTTGCTCACCGGTATTGCAGCAATGTGATGCCAAAGCAGCCAATGTGCTTCTTAGCCAGGGAGAGCTGTGGAGGCAGGGGAGAAGGAAAGGAAAGGCTCAATCAGTCTAAAAGATGCTTTGAAAGTGAGGAAAACTTGCTGCCAGGCTTCCTTTGGAGAGCAATTCCACTCTTCCTTTTTCTCTCTTTCTTTTTTGGTGCCATTGTTATTCCGCTGTGGCCAGAAGGCTGCAGGCATTTCAGATCCTTTCTTCAAGTTCTTATTTCAGTAAATTAAAAAAAAAAAAAAAAAAAGCCTCAGAATGTTTTCTTCTAAGGCTCAGCAAATGGGAAGTGCACAATGCAGCTGTCTCTAAGCCTCTCTTCTCCTGTCTCGGGGAGAAAGGAATTCGCCAAGCCCTAGAGCCTGACTCACTCGCTGTGTGAGCATGAATTAACCAGGAATGTTCGAGAATTATTCCTGAATAATTCATGAACCTGAATTAATCATGCATTTTCATGAATTATTCATGAATAACTCATGGAAATGCAAGGTTTATTCATGCTCCAAAAAACCCAAGGCTTTTTCTCTTTTCTTCTGCATTCTCTCCTTGTAAGAAACAGACCTGAAACAAGCTAAGGAATATATATATATGTATGTGAAAAATAAAAGGAATAATAATGCTGAAACAAAACAACCAGGAAAAAAGAAAGGGATTTTTATTTTTATTTTTATTTTTTTTCAATGCAGTGGGGACAGCAGGTGGGAGCTTTCTAAGCCACACAAAGGAGACCTGACAAGAAACTGTGGTGAAGGGACGAGCCCAAGGCAAAGGAATGTCCGGTCACCTCCTCCCCTGGAGCAGGCAGCTGAGATCTGCATAGACAGGAGACATTTTGCAAGACTCAACACCTGGAGCAGTGCTAACCAGGCAAGGACGGGGCTCTGTTGTATCAAGATGTTGATCTCTCTTTCTCTCTCTTTCTCTCCCTTTCTCTGTTTGTGCATTTGTGTAGTTCTGTTGCATCTGGTAAGGCAAGAAGAACTGGTAAATGGGGCAGGAAGGAGCAGCAGCAGCAGTTGAGGATGGGTGTTGCTTTTTTTCTTTAAATGATAAAGAAAGGAAAAGCGCTTTAGAGAGCTTTTTGGGGGCTGGGGTTATTTGCTGTTTGGAATACGGAGCTCTTTAAGACAGCTGTGTTCTTGTGAAGGAGAAGTCTCAGTTATGCATATAGCTCAGTTTACTTGGGCTCTCCTTACCTTTCCTGCGTCTGCAACTGCCTGCTGCAGAGCATCCAGCCCTGTGGGAGAGGGATGTGGGGAGTGAGTTGCCATAGGATTCACTGGTGCATGGTGCTTCCCTCCTTGTAAAAATAAATCCCACAGTGTGTCTGGGTCAGGACTGCAGTGAGCCAGGTGTGCAGCTGTGCCAGCAGGGCAGGCTGGGGAGTGCTACAGCTCCTGCATGCAGCTTTGCTGCAGCTGATGAATGCTGGAGGGGGGAAAGAGAAAGTTCTCCAGGGGGAACTGAACCTCCCAGGTGAGGGAATCTCAGCCAGACACAGCTTTAATGGGGATATGGACGCAGAATAAGAGATTGCAGTAACTTAAGTTGTAGCTGCATGTCCTGCCAGCTTGTCCCTGTTCCACCTTTCCCTCTTCTGCTCCAGCTCCCTGCTATTGGCTTTGTGAGCATCTTGCATGTACTGCCTGGCATGAGGGCTCCGCCTCACTCACCAGAGCAGTTGTGCCAAACCCTGCTGCAGAGGAGAGCAGGGTGGGCTGGGGTGAGGCTCTGCCAGGGCCCTGAGGAGCTATGGAGGTTTGTCCCTGCCTGACTTAGTGCCCCTCTGTGATGCGTGGAGTGAAAAACCTGGAAAGAAATCATCCCTGAGCTGGCGCTGTGGCTCAGGTGGTTTTGGAAGTCCCCAAACTGCTGCTATTGAGTGGTTTGAGCTGCAGCTCTAAGGATGTCTTGAAGGGCCAGGACCAGAGGATCAGCTCCTTGCAGCTTTGCTCTTTGGCTGCCTTAAATGACTCCCTCACTGCTCTGTGCCTCAGTTTCCTTATATGTGAAATGGAGGTAATTTGATGCCCTCCATATCAAAGCATTCTGACATTTACTGAAGGAAATAGCTGTACAGGCAAAGGAACGATCGTTTCCTGGAATACACTGGGGTCTTTTAGAGTATTTTCTCTGCACTGCCCTGATATTACATAGACGCAATCCTCCTCTGCAGCAAATTGCCATAGCCCAGTTGAACTCAATTGAGCTGTGTTGGTTCGTGCTGCAGATAATCTTTAAGGTCTTTTCCAACCTAAGCCAGTCTACAATTCAACGAATAGGGAAGGAGAAATAACTGGTAGAAAAGATGCATGGACACAAACTTTGTATCTCCAGGGTTCACTGCCTCAGGTAGAACACCATTTGCTGAGCTTTCCTGCTCAGGTGGGCAGCCCTGATGTCGGCCAAGCTCTACGTGCTCATCAGCTGGCCTGATGGCAGCCGTGTCATCAGCATGGAAAACATCAAGGAGCCCCGCAAGCCCTTCCATCTCTATACTGTGGGTGAGCAGGTGCTGGCCCGCTGCCCCGGCTTCAGTGGACTCTACTGGGGCATTGTGGAAGGCATAAGTGGTGAGTGACACCCCTCCAGTTTGGGAATTCACAATTTGGGGCTGCCTGGGAGCAACCCTAAGAAAAATTTTGATGCTGAAATGTCCTCTCTTCCTATAGAGCATAAAGATGCTTTGGAGAAGAAGCTGCTGGAAGATAGACAACTCCTGGAGAAGTTAAGTGAGTGATGTCTTTGCTTTGGGCCCTTTCATATGGTAAGATGGGGATTTTGGTAAGAAAAGAATTGAAGATTGCACCTTTCTGCCTTCCCTGGGATTTCTGGGTGGGAGGCTGCTGAGTGTTCCGTCACAGCCTTAATATCAAGGTGAGCAGCAGCACGTGGGAGCAGGGAGATGCGCAGCACTGATACCCCATTACACGCCTTGAGTGTCTGCTTTTCTTTCAGAAGGTGAACCAGCTGTCCACAGCATGATGCCACCCCAGCCAAAAAAATCCAGGAAAACCTTCCCAAAATGGACCCCAGTGAATGCATGCAGGAAATACCACACTGACAGGACTTACTCTGGGAAGCCACTGCTGCAGGCAGCTGAGCCCAGCCTGCCCTGCAGTGCTGGCAGCCCCCCCATCACCAAGGAGAGATGTACCCTGGGGCCATCCCATCCTACCAGCACCTTCACCCCCCCAGCCACTTTTGTAAGCCTGGCTGTGCCAGGGACTTCCCAGGGTGAGGAGGACAGAGCTGACACCACTACCAAAGGTAACTGTGGCTGTAAATTGGGACATTGACTTCTGGCTGTTTCCCGATGGGTGGGCTGGGCTAGGAATCTGTGCATTTGCCAGGAGATCTCTGCTTTGATCCAGGTCTGTGAGGATAGGATTCCGTTTTCTGGTCCTTTCTATCAAGGAGGTCTCTTCCAGGAGGGCTGTCTAAAAGAGATGCATGTGTGGCAGCATAGAGTGTCTGCTCTACCACGTACCAGCTGTTCCCCCTTGTCCATTAACTAGTGCATGTATTAAGTAGTTACAGAAATACCCCAGTGCATTACCTACTTGCTGGCTGACAGCAGTGTCTAGAGGCACATTGGCTCTTCCTGCTTTGCCTGCTGTGTCTTTTGTAATGGAAACAGAAGAAGCCCTTCAGATACCTCCTCACTCTAAAAACAAAATCCTGGTTGTTTGATCCTGGAAAGCAGGTCTGGATCATTCTGTTTATGCAAAGGGAACAACGTGTTGCTGTGCTGAGTGTTCAGGTAATTTGTTCTGGAGACAAGAGATCCAGGTGCTGCCCTTGTCAACAGCAGGCTAGTTCAGCTTGTTCCCCATCCCTGCCTCTTAGATTACGTTGCCCTGGCAATGAAGAGGAAGTCAGATGGCATCTTGTCCCAATGCCAGCAACGCATCTGTCTGAACAGGTAACACCTGAAAGGGCGGTGGGAACCCTGAATGTCTCATACCAAGTAAATTAATTTCATATAGTGCAGTCTGTCCACTTTATGCTCTGGTGGTGCTGTCTGAGTAGACGTTAATATAGACTTAAACTCAAAGCACTGAGGATAATGGCAGTTAGTGTGACTACATTGATCCTGCAGAGCAAGTGATTCCCTTGTGCTCTGAAGTCCTGGTCCCTTGATGGGTCAAATGGGAGCTCCCAGCATCGGTGTGTGGGGCTTCCTCCACCTGGAAAGAGATGCTCAGGAGGTTGTCTGCATGAGGAACCATGGGTACTTCTTTGTTCGTTTGGTTTTGCTGTAAATGGAACCAGAGTTGACTTTGCTGTCAACCCTTGAATTCCAGATAATGCTCGTCGAGAATGACCACAAGTGGAGCTTGTGGCAGCGCTTTTTAGCTTGCTTTTTTCTTCCAGCTGTGAAGATGGAAAGCTGGACACTTTGCAGGAGATGGATAGCTTTGAGAGAGTTCAGAAAAAATTTGCTCCCGGTGAAATAGAAAGGTAATTAGCCAAAGGAGGCACTTGTTCTTCACTGTGTTTTCCTCCCTTTAGGAAAGAACATGAGTCTGCAGCTGAGTGACAAAATGGTGCTATTTTAGAACCAAGAGCTGCTCAGTGTCTGTACAATCAGAGCCTGGTGTTTGATCTGTTTGTAGAGCTCAGAGTTAGAGATGCAAGAAGGATCTAAATCAGTGCAAAACCCACAAAACTCTTGCTTATAGCCATCAAAATGACACCTATCATGTTTGAGCACGACTGCATTGCTTGCTTTATTGCCCATTACTTTGATGGCAAGTACCCAGTGATGAAATAGCTACTGGGGACATTTTTACTGCAAAGAAACAGGTGCCAAAAAATCACCTCATGGCACTTGCTTTGTCATTTCCTGCATGCCCATTTTTTCATACCATGAATACATGCCTCCTGGGACTTGCAGAGCTGATGCGTTTCCTTAAAACAGAGAAAACTGAGCATCAAAGTCTCCCTGCATGCATGACAAAGTGAAGTTGGGGGTTAAACTCAGAACATTTCTGGGCTCCTGGAAAGCCCTGACCATGTCATTCTGTGCCCTTGCATTGCTCCTAACAAAACTGGGTGGGCTGGTACTCTTGTCCTGTGCCCTTTTGCAGGAAACAAACCAGCATGGCGTGGGTGGAGGTGTTTCATCTTTCAGCAATGGCTGTGGTGAGGCCATGCTGTCTTTCCTGTTGCCTCAACGCCTGTTATCCCTTGGTTTACTTTTCCAGAGAGAAGATAGAGCAGCTGGAAAGGATGGTCTTGGACCTCCAACAGGACGTCCTCTCTCTAAAGAAGAAGGTACAGAGGATGGAATCCCTGTCCTTCCAGGAGGAGCCCCACCGGCAGCCCTGCGAGGTGGTAGAGCTCTTCAATGGCTACACCAAAGAACAGCTCCGAGAAGCAATCCGCTTTGACCAGAAGATCAGCACTGCCTGCAAGACGCTGCTCTACAAGCTCTTCACATCCGACTACATCCAGAGCCACTCCATCACGGGGCGCAGAGGCAACACTTTCCGAGAGGCGAAGCCCATGATGGATGAGCGCTGCATCAAAATCATCAGGGTGCTGCTGAAACAGAAGTTTGGGGACCACCTCAGCGACACGGTGATCACTGAGAAGATACAAAACGTGCAGAAAGCTCTGAGGCAGAAGTTTAAGACGGAATGTCTCTGATGTGGGGGTGATTTGGTGTCTCTGGTCCTACTCTTCTCATTGATGCGCCTGAGCATCCCTCCCAGAAATATCGTGTGTGCGTTGCTGCTGCTTGGCTGATTGCTCCTGAGGCACTGAAGATGATACAAACCTTCCACAGTCGTCTACCTGCATTAATCAGAGGGAAGTTTGCTCAGCTTAGCTCCAGGTTTGCACATCTGCCAGCACTTTACCAGTTCCTTCCACTCCAGCCTGTGTGCCAGTCTCAACTCATGGATGGCTGGGTGTTGATCCCTGCATCTTCTTGATGGACACATTCAAAAGATGGAAATTTACCATTGGATCCAAGCATGGGGTGGTGAGCCAGCCTTGTTCTACCTTGCAGTGGCCAGGGAGGGAGATTGGTGATGGCAGAGGAGCTGTAGCCCCAAGAAAGCAGCAGCTCCATTCGCACAGGGACTTGGTAGCACCCAACGTGACTTCTCCCTGCATGGCACAGCAGTCCTCTCCCTTTTTGAATGCATACTGCAGCTTCTCATGGTAACAGAAGGGCATGCTCATTAACACAATGCCATAAAACCTTCAGAGAAGGATTCTTTCTTTTTTTTTTTTTTTTTTTTTTTCCCCTCTGCTTTAATGTGGCTGTCTGGAAGAAGCGTCTGCACTAACAAAGTCTGCTGAACAAGAGAAGGTCTTTTATGGAAGTTACATCGCATTGGTTTTCTTTTTAAAACTAGATTATCTCCATGGAGAAATCCTGCATGTTTCAGTGAATGGGGCAAGCAATGGGGGCAAAAACTGGCCAACTGCAGGTACACCTTTCCTTCAAAGATCAGACACATCGTGATGCAGCCGTTATAATTTAAGTACAGTGTTTCTATCCTAACTAAGAAATGCCAGGTAGAATCAGCTGTTTGGTTTTTTTTTCTGTGTGAGAGGCTGAGAGAAAGGACTAGGAAAAAAACATTATTTTTTTTCCTGAACAGATTAGAGTTGGGGTCTGGGTGCATTAAAAGTGTTTTTAACATTAAAAGAATAACAGTCTGGCACTAATCCACCTGACAGAAATGCTGCAAATTACCAAACGTTTCCTTTGAAAGAAGCTTCTCAGACATGAATTATTTCTTAATTTTGAAATTATTCAGACAAGGAAATGTCAGTTGCTTTGAGTTAAAATGTTTGGTTTAATTTATGTATTTTTCTCTGTTTCCAGTGTTTAATATCTTCACGGCCACACAAGAGATAATAGTGCAAAATAAATGTACTGAAAATAGGGAGAAAAAAAAAAAGTGTTATTTTCAGGATTTTCCCCCTTGCCTCCCTTTATTTAATTCAACAAGAAAATCACTAAGGAAATACCCTGAGGCATTTTGCTTTTGGTGGCAAAGATGTTTGCCTACAATTTTGGTGCTACTTTCATTAGATGTGTTTAACAGTCATGCTGCATTGCTGGAATCAATAACTGATGATATTCCTTTTGTTTCTCCTTCCTCTCAACCATGTGAAGGTGTCAGGGGTGGCTTCTTGTTAGCATGGACCTTGATGTGAGCAGCAGCTGAACCCAATCACCTGTGAGTGCTGCACCTGCAGCCATGTGTACCTCTGATTTATAATGACCCAAATTACCCCAAACAGCCCTTAAAATGTGGCTGCCATTCCAGCAGTGTGTTACTGAGGACCTCAGGTTGGCCTTACTGCCCAGGCGAGCACCGCAGGAGATGCTTTGAGTGTTGGCTTACTAAAGGGGAGGCTGGAGGAGGCACAGGTAGCCTGATTTTGATGCACTTTGGCACCAGCCCCTGGGGCTTTGTGCATCTCCAGTTTCCAGCTCCCCCAGCAGCAGGACGCAGTGGTGAGGATGCTGTTTCAGACCTGCCAAGCCTTGGGTGCTCCTTCTGCCTTCATCCAACCTCCTGGTGCTTCACCACATCCCTCGCCAAGCTGCAGCCTGGAAAGCCAGCTCACTGATGTTATTTAGTAAAATATTAAACACTGCGTTGCTTTCCTCCTCGCCGAGCTGCCGATCGTTACCATGAAAGGAGGTAGAAAGCAAACTGCAGGGAAGACTGACTGCAGGTACTGACGGCTCCTGAAACAAGATGTCTCTAATTAGCTCCTCTGGAAGCAGCTGAGCCTGGGAAGCTTCCTGTCAGGAACCCCAGAAGCCCCCCAAAATCAGGGCTGGAGGTAGGGGCTGCTGGCTGCTGCCCAGCTCCACGTACAGCAGCCTCTGCACTAATGAGACCATGTTCAAATGGGCTCCTCCAGGCAATAAACTTTGTCCTCAGGCACTGCTGAAGGCTTTGATATGGCAGAGGGGGCTGAAGAAAGGCAACGCAGGTGGCTTTTCGTTAAACTTCATTTGTGAGGTATTTGCGGAGGGGAGACAGTGGCTGCAGGCTAATTGGGAGCACTCAGTCACTGACAATCAAGCACCTCCACGAGGAAACCAGTGCTCTCCTCTTCTGAACTCCAGCTCGGGCTAATCAGCCTCAGGAGGGGAGATCACAGCACCGGGATGGGGCATCCCCTCAGGGATGAAGGGTCAGGGAAGATGGAGGAGGAGGAGGAGGGTTTGTGCAGAGCCATTTCACCTGGGGATGTTCAAAGCCAGCATCCCTCTCTAAGTGATGAAGAGCAGCTTGATTGCACTGCATTAACCTTTCACTTTAAAGGAATTAGTGGGAGAAGCAGGACAGGTCTTTCTGCTGAGATGAATCAGGTGAAGACATAACACCTTATTAAAGGTGATGCTCCTGTTCAGTTTCTGGGCACTCTGGGTACTGCAGGACATGGGCAGTGAAAGCTGGGCTCAAACACAGGCTGAGCTTCAAGTTAAGAGCATCCTGAGGAGGTGCTGCTGATGGAGCTCACGAAGGGAAAAAAAAATACAAGCTGCCAAAAGAAGAGGGAAATTCTCTGGTGCTCAGCCCCATTTATTTCAATTTTATCTCCTTGACTCTACCAGGGGGGGTTCCAGTGTCCAGCACAGGCAGACTTTAATTTCCCATTTCTTGGCTCATAAGAAACGCACACCACTAAGTCTGAACATCCACGCTGTGTGAATCCCCTAGGAAGTGAAGCAGAGTTTAATGAAAACAGGCAAACTGTGAGCATTGGTTAAAGGAATGATGTTAAAATGTAACTGAGTCTTTTCTGGTGTTTTAATCAAGCTTTGCAAAAGCTGGCTGCCTTTGCAAGAGTCCCAGGCAGCTGCCACCAGCTCCGGGAGGTGCTCTGAGCTTGCACCAAGCAGAATTAGTGATGGAAATGCTTTGTGCTTAATCGTTCCGGGTGCTCTATCAGCCAACCCGAGGAATTGGGATGCAAACGAGGGAGAGCTGAGCTGCATGGCCATGGAATGCTGAAATGCCAGGCTGTGATCTCTCACTCTCAAAGCTCTCGTGTCCTGATGGCATTCAGCACACAAAGAGCATCTTGTTTTGTTCTGGTATGTCTTTATCTTATTTGGCTTTTAAAATGTGGTGAAAGACAGAGAATGCACCTGGAGCCGCACGGTTACATTGCCTTGATGCTTTTGAATTTTTTATTTTTTATTTTTTTAACAGAGGTCACTTTTCATCATCATTTAACATTTTTCTTGAAAGGATAACTGCATGTTTTTGGAGAGCATAGCCACATACCTGGTAGGTGTGCAAATATAACAGATTTTATATCTTTGATCTCTCTGCTTCAGTTACATATTCATTACACATGATTTCTACCAGTATTTCTCTGTACATGATTACATTATTCAGCCTCATATCTCTCTATCTCCTGAATCTATTCAGAGTCAAATGGAACTGGGGAGATCATTATTAAAACACAGAAAGTGCAGGAATAAAATTAACCATAGCACCACTTCTCTGTGTGCTGAATACACCGAGGAAATAAAAGGGCCTTCCACTTCTAATAAGATCTGGATATGAATTGCCTTGTGAGAGCTTAAATGAATTACGTTCAGAGGCCAAAAAGAGAGAAAAGAGGCAGCTTGGTGCCCTCCAACTGTGGGCTGACTGCTTGCGTTGCCTCGGTATGCAGCATGTGGAAACCTGCCATAGAAGCTCCAAAACCAGGTGGCATATTCTGCTTTGAGTCAGCTTTGAGATTGCCTGAACAGTTGGGCCACACATCCACCTGCAGCTGGAGGCCATCCTGATGACATACGGATTCCATGGAGGCTGCTGGCCCTCTGCCCACCTCCTCCTGCAGGCTCAGCCTTTGCATTCATCCTTGCCCAGGTGCCTAAATGGAGGGGGAAGGACAGAGGTGAGATAGCTTCTCAACCCAGTGATTACCCCATTCTAATCCTCCCAGGGAGACTTTAGGGCATAGATACAGCTTCTCAGCTTCTTCCCCTGAGTGCAGGAAAATAAGGGTTGGTGGGACCGTGCTCCAGCATCCCCTTGTCAATGGCACGTACCTGTTGTCTACAGCATCACGCTCCTCCAGCCACATCATGCAATTTGGAGGCATGTCCTCTCGTAATGGTACGTCCTATTAGGTGGGTTGTTGTTTGGTTTTTTTTCTTCCACTTGGCAAATGGAGTTAGGTGGAGCGATGGGAACTGTGTGCCTAACTCAACAAGGGAGAAATTAGCATCCTGCAAAGGCGACGACTGCATGATACTTATTGATTGCTTCTCATAGATACAAACAGCAGAGCCCAGTGTTGGGCATGCGAGGGATGAGGAAGCTGCAGAACCAATGTACTCCTGCTAATGAATAATCGTTACACTCTTGTGATCCAAAGGAGATGGGAGTTTATTATTATTTCTTTTAATTCGAGTAGCACCATGCCCAGAGACACAGAAGGTGGAGATGAATGAGTTCATGACCTACGTATTACGGGCTAGATTTTGCCCTGGTAGTGTGAGAAAATCCATCATTTCTTAAGCGAGAGGAGTGCTACAGTCTCTGATTTCAGTGGAGCAACATCACTGCTATTATAATTTCGATGTGTTTACTGGAATGGTGCTGGGGAAGGGTCAGATCCCTCTTCTGTATGTCTCATTCTGTGGAGTTTGCCCCTTTTCTAGAGGAGACAGGAGTGATGCTTTGGTCACAATCTGCAATCACACCTTCATTTGTGGGCAGACCTCCATTGTGCTCGCTCACTCCTGCACAAGCAGGATGTCTCTGCTCCCTGCACATTGTTCTGCTGAGGTTTTCATGCCTTGACGTTGGCAGCAAGGGCCAAAAGTGAAGGAAAGCCATAGAAAGCACAGGTGAGCCAACAGCCACCTTTGAAGTTCTGTGGAAGTGTTTTTGGCCAGCGTTAAATACTGCCATGATGTGTGAACCCCTCTTTTCTTCACTAAAGTTACTTGAGCATCTTTATAACCCACTGTGTAGAAATGCCCCATGCACAAAGCCTCCTTCCCCTCCTGGAAGGCAAATAGCAGAGGCCATGAGAAATGTCTGCCTTTGCCTGGACCAAAGGGGAAGCACACGCTGCTGTCTGCAGGGAGGTCTTTGTGCAGCACGTTTCTTAATCCTCGAGTTGAACCAAGAGAAGCTGTTGGGTTTGCATTTTCTGGCAGTGCTGCCACTCTGTTCAATGCTTGTTTCTGTATTCCTTTCTTTGGAGTGGAAGAAACGAGCATCAGTGTTTTCATGATACTTCCACTGAGACCATTAGGGTGAAAAATGAAATCCATCAGTTTAATGAATTGTTTGGGTAGGGGAACTGCAGCTTTTTGTAATCTTGCCATTAATCCAACTAATTCCTATTTATATAATATACACTGCTGGTTTCATTTATACCAAGGAGTGTGCTAGAACTTGTGTTTTCAGGAGGGAAACCCAGCCCCGAGAGACCCAGCAGCTGCAGGGACAGACCTGCTTTCCAATGCATGATTTGGAAGCTGTGAACATCTGTCCTGTGCTTTATTTCCCGTATTTTATACAGGCCATCACTTGGCAGTTTGTGGATTCTGATGGTTTGCCCATTTTTCTCAGGAATTTCCAGCAGGCTCAGATCTCATTAGGAGAACTTTGTATGGAGAAGAAACATTCAATAGTGAATGTTTGTATCTGATTCTGCAGAGGGGAGAATGGTGCATCGATGGCTCAGGAGCAACATGGAGCTTTTTTTTCCATCTCCTCTGTGTTTTCCAGGCCCAGTGCAAAGTTGGATGAAGTCAATTTTAACATCATTAAATATCTCCAGTTTAACTGAATTTGATGCCTGGACCGAGGGAGCAATTCAAAGCTCTATCTGCCCACCGTTCTCTGTGAAAAATAACCCACTAACCCTGCCTGCCCCTGCAAAACTGCATCACAGATCTGCGGTAATCTTTGGTGACAAATGGTCTGAAAAGTAGGAAAGGAAGAAGCCCATGTTTTTTTGTTTTTTTTTTTTTTTTTTTTTTTTTTGTGAGAAGAAAAATAAGTTATCTTGATTAGGAAGGACAACAAACAGAGGCATATCCAGGCGCATGGTCATTGTCCTGATGTTTCTTATTAAAATTAACTGCTTAAAAATTGCAGTTACCATAAACTAGCTACAAGATATATTTTATTGTGTTCTGTGGTCCCTGGAGCTTACATACCAGTAGCTTGAAACCTGCTGATTAGGAATATCATTTGGAAAAAAATCACACTTTTACCCATATGGTGCAGCGTCAGCTTCGACAAGCTCTGCCTTTATGAATAATAACGTGGACAAATGGGTGCTTCCCCGGGTGGCAGACTGAAACACAACTGAGCACAGAAATTGCTTTGTCATTTTTGAGGCTGAAACTGGGAATGATGTCTCTGGAAAGTCACCCAACTGCCATCTCTTCCCATCCCCTCCATGAGATGCCATTGCAAGGTTGGGTTTTCATTGCAGAAGCCAGCGTCAGTCAATAACTGTGTCAATAACTCCAGCCTGCAGAAGTTCAGATACAAGACAAACAGTTTATCAGCAACCAGTGGGATTCAATTTTCAGTCCCTACTGGACGAATACGATTGGGATTTTTCCCCCAAACAGAAAGTAGAGAGGCTGCTGAGAGCTCTCATGTTGTTTGCTCCCTTCGCAGCATTGTGTGCAGAAAGTGAATTGGCCAAACTCTGCTTCAAATGCGCATTTCCAGCATGAGGAAGCAAGTGACTCTCTTCAGATTGGAATATCCTCCCTCAGACCTTCGTGTTTTCCTGTTTAACACAAAGGCAAGACTTTCTCTGGCTCATCTGCGGATTTGCCATGTATACTTTGCATCTATGGTAGAAGAATCAAAGAGGTTTCAGCTCTTTCCCCTTCCCTTGCCTTCCCTGTCTGGCAGTGTTAATGAGCGATAATGCCTCATGGTTTTTTTCACAGGCTATTGCTGCTGAAAATTGCTTTGGTGCACTGGGACTCTCATTCGCTGGGTATAACAAGAGCGTTCTGCAAAGTAGGGGGGTAAGGACTGAGGAAGTATTTAGAAATCCTGTGTTGGTCTGACCTTTATCTTGTCACAGAATCGACTTTTAAAGAGTGATTCCTATCCCACCTCACCAGGCGTTACGGAGGAGCAGCAGCTCTTTCTCTTGCACAGTGATAACTCACACGTCCAAAAGGCAACGATGCCCACTCCAATGGCAGAGACTTTGGGAACAGGACCACTGCCATTTGGGGCTTCTCATGAACAATGACTCTTAGATCTGTACAATAAAAGGCAGGAGAGCTGCTGCCTGGGTGGAAAGAATGGGACCCTGTCCTTACACCTTCCTCACTGTCTGTGTCTGTGCACTGCAGGGCTCAGTGAGACTTGAGAAAATGATATTTCTTTTGAAGTGGTGGTAACTGAAGCATTCATATAGCCACAAAGAATGGGGAAGTTTCTCTCATGTACTGAATCATTTGTTTGCAGGGAGTCTGCAGCAGAGCAAACCCCTGCGGGTCCCCAAGGCTGGAGCAGAGAAGGTGCTTTGTGTGCTGTGTTGTTGTCCCTAAAATGTGCATCGTGGTTCATTGCATTGACTCCAAGCCCCTGGCTTTCACCACCCCATGGGGGACTGGGAAGAGGACTGGATGCATGCTGGGACCAAATTCAACCCCATAAGGGCTGTGTGCAGCTGCTGTCCCATCAGCATCACCAAAGCAGTGAGAAGCAGTGGTTGTCCTATTGGGTACACTGAGAAAATGTATTTGGCTTCTTCTGTCCTTCAGCATTTCCTGAAGTGGAGGGACACAGGTGTGTCATAGGGCTGCAGAGCCATCTAGGATATGGGCAAGGCATAGCTGGCCATGTGGAAGGAAGCTTCAAGGCAGCTTTATCCCAAACTTCCAAGATGACAGCAGTGCTGGGAGGCAGGGAGAGGTGGCACTGGGGATTTCTGGACTCACCGTGCACCATGTCTGAAGGGACGGCAGCTCTGGGTATTAAATAGCCTTCAAGGGAACAGGAACAGCTGCAAACTGTTTTTTGTTGACTAATGGCACAGCTCTGGCTGCACTGAATCTGAAAAGTCAACAAGTAGATTAAACAGTACAGTTTAGCTCTGAGGGCTGAGATATCCAACATGGGGCTCACCTCAGAAATTGGTTCTCAGAAGCCGTAATTGAAAGAAAATCTGATATTTCTAAATCTCACAAGGCTTGGAGTCTGCAGAGAGATACAGGCAGAGTGGTGGAGCACACGTGCTGTGTGTGCCCATCCTGCCTTTCTTGTCAGCCTCTCATTCAGTGTTGCTATAATAATTAGCAGCCGCTTCCATCAAAAAATACAATAAGCTCATTACTTATCTGTTACACATACTTTCATTTGCCCATGTCCGTTTCTGTGGACACCTGTGTTGTACGTGTAAGTGTGATTGGAACTACCACTGAATATCCCTTCTCCAGGAAAAGGGCAACAGTGGGTGCTCCTTTTTTCCTCTGTATGGAATAGAATAGCTCAAGGACCCTCAATTTCTCAGAAACAATTTTACTTCTGTCTTCCCCGGACATAAAGGCACCTGTTTTTTTTCTTTTCAGAAAAAGAAAATAAAAAATGAAAAACGAGGAAACAAATCCTCACTTATTCCCACTGTTCAACTTTGATAAAACTATAGCTTAGAAGACTCTACATATTAATAGGGTGAATCACTTAAGTGAGGTACATTATGTTTTCAATTTCCATGATGCTTTTAGTGTAGGCAACTTATCAAGGACTGCCGTTTAATCTCTTGTAGCAATCTTGAACATTAAAGCCAGGTTATTGCACAAAGGGATGTATTCCTTTCATTGGGGAGGTTAATATCACCTGTGATTATATTTGACATTTGGGCCCGGCGTATTATTTCTCCTACTGTGTCTGAACGTAACTACCCACTCCTCGCATGAGCAGTGTTTGAAGTGGGTACATTTCAACTAGCTGCACATATCCATGAGTGCCATCCTAACAGTCTCATCACTGTAAATAAGAAAAGACAATTTAATGAACAAAATAGGGAGGGTGAATTCAGGAAATGAAATTTGATGTAGTGGGTAAGCAAGCAGAAGGAAAAAAAAAATGTTCTTGTGCTGTGCCTGCTAGAGGAACTACAACTGGGGAGTGGGTGCCATGCTGCTTGGAGGAGCATCTCCAGAGAGCAGCCCTAAAGGAATGATGCTGGATGCAGCTGACATGTCCCCAAGGTCTCCCTGCTGCCTACAGGTGTGCATTTCAAAACACGACTCCTGAGAAATGGGGACAGAGCCAGCAGCTGGCATCCCAGACTTGAGGGTACTTTATGCCCTTCAAAGCCAATGGACTCTGGCTGTAGAGGTGCTTGAATCTGAGCCTAAAAGGACTCTTCAGAGCTGAAGATGGGAAAATCCACTTTTGGTCTCAGTGCTGTACTGGTGAAGACACTAATTCTCATCTACATAAAGTGCCTTTCGTTCCACAGCCAAGGGAGCCTGTGTCACAGACATCAGTGACTCACCAGTGCCTCTCTATGTGAGTAGTTATGCCAGCTTCAGCTGCTCATCCCCTTTTTGAACTCCATTTGCTCCCTTTTGGCTCCAGTAAAAGCAGACTTACTGAAGGGGAAGCTCAAGATGAGCATGAATCACCTGGGGATCTTACTGCCACTTAATACCAGCAAGACTTAGAGCTGAGCAAGATCTTAGCAAAAACAGAGCCTTCCTACTTAAAATGTCTGCTCCTTGGCTCTTGGCTCTGGCACTCCATTAGCAATGCGTGGAAACCAGCAGGACCTTGTTGGAGCCTTTAGATTTTTTTTTTTTTTTTTTTTTGGGTCATAATCCTGTTTTATTTTTGATCACAGTTCTATTTCTGTTCTGTTCTGTATTTCTGTTTCAGCCTCAGAGCCTTAGTTATGTCTTAGTGAACTGCAAAAGCAGAGCAGTGGGCTGAGAGGGACACGAGGGGACAGCAGTTCAGGAGAGGAAAAGAGTAAGTGGAATTAAATTACCACCAATTTTTGAGGCACAACAATGTATCACTGGATATCATGGAGGATTCAAACAACCAGTCTTGAAAAAAATTCCGTTCCCCAAAAAATCCACATCATCAAACGCCATTTCTACAGCCCCTTCCTTTGATTTATTTTCAAAGCCAGCTGATAATGCTCCCATAATCTCTTCTGCTTTCGTCTTTTATCTGTTCCTAACACTGAGACTACAGTGGAGGAAAGACCCCAAAGAGCAGCGACTCCGTCCTTCATCTGAAGCCATGCAGGCAATTTGAGACCGATGGAGCTGTGCAGGACTGAAATGTCAGACCAAAGCAGCCAACAGAAGAACAGATATTGTTTCCAGACTCCCTGAGCATCGCTTGGGTAAAGATGCCTACACAAGGGATCAAAGCCAACTGCCCGGCTGGGCACTGCTGCAGTGTTTGTGGCATGGCTTAGGGGAGCCCCAGGGTTAAGTTCAGAGCACAGATAACCTGTCGTTTCAGAAGAAGTTGAGTGAATTACTTTATTTTATTTTATTTTTTTTCTTCACCAAACAGCCCTTTTGTGCTGGCTGACAGTTTTCTTTGTGTCAGCCCAAATTCTTAAATCTGTGTGCTGTGATTTCAGCCGTGGCACAGCATTGCTCAGAGGGAAGTGCCAACGGAGAAGAGCTGCTCTGGCTGGGGGAAGCCCCTTGTGAATGCACCTCTCCCTTTTCCTCGTCCCCAAACACATCTGCATTCAGACTTAACTTGAATAGGGACTACTGTACTTATATAATGGTGTTGGTTCTTTTTTTTCTTCCAAATGACTACAATTCTGTTTAACATCACCGCTGAAGAGCTCTATAGTGTTTTTCTGAGCTCTGAATACAAGTGCTCCTTGAATCTTTCCCTTAAGTGTTCCCATTGCCACCAGGAAAGAATATGAGAAGTGTGTCCCTGACTTCCACTGTCTCATTTGAAGGCTGTGATTCATGTTTTATAGCATCTCGCTCCCATTACTGCCAGCTCTGCTTTCCCAGGGTTCACTCTGCAGTCTCTCCCATGGCGCTGGGACTAATGAGTTTTTATGTCCTGTGGGTTCGTACCCATTATCCCCTGTCTGTCCCCTGTCATATCACTGACCTGGAACCTCCATCCTGCTCCTTGCCACCCTACCCAGATGCTACAGAGCACGGAGGCTGCATGCCTGGAGGATGGCACACCAACAACAGCACTGTAATATCTTAACTCATTTTGTTTGCTTCATTTGAGCTATTGTTTTCATTAACTTTGATGTGAGACCCTTCCTTCCTTTCTTCTACCTATCCTTCCACCCACGATTGGATGGCTTTTAAAAAATGGTACTGAATTGACTGTGGAGTGAAGGCAGATCAAGCAGAGCATCTGTGGGAACCTCAGCTCCTTTGGAAATGAGGATGAATATCTGGCTGCAAGACTCTTAAAGTGCAAGGACAGATTCATCCACAACTGGTGCCACAGATAAATCCTACCCGGAGATGTGAATGCTGTTTGATTGGAGCTCGTCAGCATTTTGCAGTGGAACAGCTGGGCACATTACTGAAAATGCCTCTCCTATCAGCATGCAACTATTTTGCAAGGCAGGATTATCTGAAACAAAATAATGATTTATGGGGAAAAAAAAAAAAGACTCACGACATTGGATTGTGATATTAGGGAGTGAAATGTCATTTTTAACAGATTTTTCAGAAGGAAACTGGTTATTTATCGGCATCCTTCATTAAAAAAAAATTGAAGAGAAGCTCAGTCATTCTTTCTCTCTTCCTTCTGCTGAGGCAAGCAGCTGCTCAGGCTCTGCTCAGCGGGGACCCGTCTGCAACCTGCACTGGTCACTGGTCACAGAGGAATGCTGCCTTTGCTCTCCTTGCTAAGGATGGCACCATGGGCAAGGCTGGGACTTTCCTAATAGGTGGTAAAATCACCGGCTGGGTGATGAACTGCTTCATTTCCATGTTTGTGGTTAGAATCATAGAATTGTTTGAGTCAGAAGGGACCCTAAAAGGCCATCTAGTCTAACTCCCCTGTAATGAACAGGGACACCTACAGCTCGATCGGGTTTCTCATAGCCTTGACCAGCCTGGCCTT
The DNA here is from genome assembly GCA_037305975.1 of Chrysolophus pictus. Classification (NCBI taxonomy): domain Eukaryota; kingdom Metazoa; phylum Chordata; class Aves; order Galliformes; family Phasianidae; genus Chrysolophus; species Chrysolophus pictus. The sequence goes on from CM074595.1 coordinate 4,826,609, forward strand.
GAATGTCTCCAAGGATGAAGAGGAGAAGACTCTCAGATATTCCTGGTTCATCATCGCCTTGAGAGTTTCAGCACTGGGAGATACATCACTTTCCTGGGTCTTTGCTCATCTGGAAGGGCTGAGACTTCTGTCTGGGGTTCATCACAGAATATTTCTCCCCTTTCAGCTCTGTGTGCTGATGCTAGCCAGCCCTTCATGCCCTAATCCTGCTGCAAAGGGGAACTGGTACCCTGTGCCAAGTTCCACACTACAGAAGCTCAGCCCCTCGAGCATCCTGCCCCCCCAGCTGCTGCTCTCTGTGTAGGATGCTGCTGTCTGAGTGCTTTGGTGAGCTTTAAGTCATGTGCTGAGTTACTGAGAGGCTGTGCTTTGCTTGACTCAGCTTTCCATGTTCTGGGAAATGAGATAAACACTGGCACAGGCTTTGCACTGCTAATTAGAATGCAGTACATGAGTTGGCATCCTGTGCAACAGGCACTGATGAGACGCTGGTGATGCTGACTGGTCCTGTGTGATGCCTGCTGCAGCAGGGCAGGGCTGCCTGGGTCCAGTCTGATTGACCATTGCTCCTCTAGGAAGCCTGGTACAGCCCCAGCTGGTACAGAGGGACCCGAGACATCACCACCTTACCAAGAATAACATTCTGACCTCTATCCCAAAAGCTGAGGGGTAATTTTCCCATGGACATCTGCAACAAGAATGGCTATTTTCACACCGTGGTGTGGCCTCTGCTCCTCTTCTTCCAAATGGGCCCCCAAATGCTGCAGTGATTATTTCCATCTCTAGCAAACACAGATGTGTGCCTGCAGTGGTCAGCAATGCGCCCACTTCTCCTCTGGTGCTACAGGAGGTCAAGAAGTCTGGTTACAATGGTGGAGAGTAGTGCTGACAATTCAATTAATGCAAGGATTAGGAGACGAAAGCCCAGCAAGGGAATGCTTGCAGATGGTAATTGATAGTAGGAAAACAATACAATGATTTCATGTACTTTGAGAACTAATACGAGCCCACTTAATTGCCCAAGGAGAGCCATGGGTAAGTGTCTGATCTGGTGCTTCCTCACGTTGACTTTGCTTTATGTTCAGCTGTTCCAAACCAGCACCACTTGGACAGTTTCTTGTACAAATAAAAGTGAAAACAGCTCTAAGTCCTTCGTCACAGAGTACAGAAGCATTATTCTTCTCTAAGGCTTGTTTATAAGTCATATATTACAGCTGCAAAAGCAAACACTAATCCATCTCTGTGTCCACTCAATAACGTTAAGCTGGTATAAAATACAATGATCTCACCGTGGTTATGAGAAGCCCAAGGTTACCACGAATTAACCAAAGAAACGAAGGACTTCACTTTTTCTTTCTTTCTTTCTTTCTTTTTTTTTTTAATCTTTCCTTTTGAAAATCCCCCACATGGAAGCCCCCTCCCTCCCTGCTCAGAGCCATCTGCTTCCTGTCACTGGTAACGAAGGACAGGCTCCATCAGCCCCAGCCTCCAGGTTTGCTGGGCATCACTCGTTGGCCCATCAGAGCTGCTTCACTTGGGGAAATAAGTGCTGCCATGTGCAAGTCTGGCCACGGTGTTCTTTTCTCAGCTGTCTGGGTGCATGGTTACGTACCGGTTGCCAAGCTTCTGGGTTCTTGCTTTCCTCAGCCCTGAAGGTGTTTGCTCCTCTCCCCCTGTGCTGGGGCCCTTGGAGCTGTGCTGAGGAAGCCACATGGAGCAGTGGGGTGAGGTGAGCCATTGCCTGGGCCTGCGTGAGGTCAGGGGGACAAAACTCATACTAAGCTTTTCTTATGGGGTGAAAAGAGTGAACAAGCCACAGATAGGGCTTTTTTTCTTCCAGTGTAGCCTGTCTGAAAGCTTGTTGGAGCCTAACAGGCAGATGAGGCATATGGAGATTAGGATCATAGATTTTTCCAAGAGAAGAATGATATTTTATGAGTGATTTTTTTTTCTCTTTGAATTCATGCTGCCAAAGGATTAGTTATTACCAAGAAGCAGAAATAGTGATAGACTTTTGATGCACCAAAGTTCTGTTCGGCTTAAGGAAGTTAAAGATTGTATTGCTTGGCTTTGCCTTAAATCCCATCTCTCTGTCTGTATCTCCCAGAACTTCTCTCCCATGCATGAGCACCTCATAATGCCTACAAATGGACAGCTTCTGCTGGAGGATTTGTAACCACATGCAGTCAGCTCTAGTAATGATTATGGCTTCTATTACTTTCAGTTAGATGGAAATTGTTTGGCTGGTGCTAGGGCTTGAGTTCGGTATCCTCTTTTCCTCTGAGACCCTGCACATCCTATAAGGCAATGAGGGCTGCTGTGCCGTAACCCTGTGCCATATGATGCTTCACCGCGTTCTGCCCAGGGAAAAGTGGAACCCCAACATTTGCAGGGGCAGAAATCACAGCAGTCAGTTGAGATTATGGAGTCAGGGGGTCTTTGGAGCAGTGCAATCCTTTAAGGACACTGAAGCAACACGCTTTTAGCAGCCAGGAGATATTTCAGTCTCGTCATGCTGGCTCAAGAATCTTATTTATTTGTGATGACAGCTTTGCTTTACACAAGGGAATGCTTATTGGCTGCATCAATTCAAGCAGGAGGTGTTATCCCCAGGAAGAAGAGCTGATGGGGCTTCTTTCCTCTTGTGCTGTTCCAAATCCCACAAAACCATGGGAAATGATAGAAGGAGACAAAACTTTGGCTGTGTGCAGTGCAGGGATGTGATTAGAGCCAGCTGGAGACGATGCCTTGTGCCTCAGTGTCTGACTTGAGGTGATGCAGTGGTAACGTTGTGCTGGTGATGCATCGGCACTTCAAGGCACTGAGCTCTCTCTATAGCTCAGGCTCTACGCAGATGCTGGCAGGTGATTGTAAATCCACACTGAGATGGGAAAAGCAGCTTATGGGGAGACTTTCAGAGCTGAAGCTGAGCAAGTCGCAAACGTGAAATCATTCAGTCTGCCAAACTGGAGCTGCTGTTAATCTGTTTTCAGATTAAGTTGAGCAACACGGGGCTAATTTCGTGAGGCTCTCCAGTACTTCTGGTAGATTTAGATTCACTTTTAGTCTTCTCATTGCTGCACTTTTCTTTCAGGTTTCAATTAAAAAAAAATCTCGAGGAACTCTGACAAAAGCAAGTGTTCTGCTACGCAGGAACCGCAGCCTGCACATCACCTCCCTGCTCTGTGTCCTCCCCTGCTCTGCTCCTCCTTGTCTTATCCACCCTCGTGGTTGCAAAACCATCAAACCCCTCTTTGCACATCTATAGACCCAGGATAGTTTTGGATGAGGCTCCTGAACCAGGCTGGGTTCTATCTCAGGGGCATAAGCAAAGTGGTTTAAACATCTTAGAGGTGCAGAGTAGCCCCCGTCCTGGGGAAGAGGGGAATAAAGAAGAAGTTTTTAACCCACTGTTGCTTTCAGGATCGTCCTCTGGGATCTTTACTTACAAAAAAAAAAAAAAAAAGAGGAACAAGTTTAGAATCATAGAATTGAGTTGGAAGGGACCCTTCAAAATCACCTGGTTCAGCTCCCCTACAGCAAACAGGGACACCTGCAGTTCAGTGAGGGTTTTCAGAGCCTGCTCTCCAAATCTAAGATCATTGCTCAGCTTGTTTTCAGTGCTTAAACGCATTCAGTAAAGACTCAGGTAGTGCAGCAACAGTTCAAGCTAAGCCATCTTATTTTCTTCCAAAAGGAAATAAAGAAATCAAGAGAACCTAATTGACAACCCAACCTCGATTTTTTTCTGGGATTTTTTTTTTAAAAAAAAAAAAAAACAACTGCATCAATTACAATATTTAACTTTTAGGCAGAATGCAATCCACCTTCTTTAAAAAACTTCCAAACTAAGAGAAACTCCTTCTAGAAAGCAGCCACAGTTTGGGTTGGAGGTGCCAATCAGCATCCAGCCCGCTCCCATCTCCCGGTGCTGCCTTCAGTAAGGAGGGGAAGTGAAGGCACACCAGTGACACCTCTCCTCCTGCCACTGGGAGAACTGGGTTTTGTCCAGCCCTCCCTGCTGTGAATGCATTGCAATGAAGCAGGCAGGCAGCTGAATAGCTTTGCAGCTGCCACGACAGCAGCGTGCTGTGAATCTTAGGGTAGTCAAAGGATTAATGCTTTCCACCTGTACTCCTTATTTATTTATTTGATGAAGGGAATGAAATTTTCTATTACGCCAAGCCTTGCTGAGAGAGCTTTCTGTGCAGAAATTGAACTTTATTGGAGGGTTTATTTTGCTTTGCACGTCCCTCCCTTCCCCCATGTGTGTACCAGTTCTCCCCATTGTCTCAGCACCAGCTGTCTTCAGGTAGAGGAACTGGGCTATCATGTGAATATTTAGGCTTGTGGGGTTTTTTTTTTCCCCCAAAGTAAATCTGTGCTATTTCCTTTAGAAATAAAGCTGTGTCCCCATGTGCATGCAGTGCTTCTCCCTTTTTACAGTCCTGTTTGCAGTGCTGCTAACAGTCCTTGCTGTTAGTTGAGTCTTCCAGCCCAGGAGGATGGAGCATGACAGGATGAGGGGAAATGGCCTCAAGTTGAGCCGGAGGAGGTTTAGGTTGGATATCAGGAAAAAGTTCTATACAGAAAGGGTTGTTAAGCACTGGAAAAGGCTCCCCAGGGAGGTGGTTGAGTCGCCATCCCTGGATGTGTTTAAAAACTGTTTGCATGTGGTGCTCAGGGACGTGATTTAGAGGAGGGTTGTTAGAGTTAGGGCAGTATGGCTAGGTTGTGGTTGGACTTGATGATCTTTAAGGTCCTTTCCAACCTGAGCAATTCTGTGACATTGTTTTTGGGGCTGGAGAGTTCTCCATCAGAGCTCATCAGGAGCTGCTGTCCTCCTCACTTGTTTTCTCTCTCTCATCATGAAAATCAGCAGTGTGTTCATTTCTAATGTCAATTTGTGGATACAAAGCCGCTGCCAGTCTCAGCACAGGGAGCTGCAATCAACATTATGGGTAATGAGGAGGTCTCACAGAAATGAACACGTGTCAATTACTTGAACTGCCTGACTCGGGCAGGGGAAATCAAAGGCAATCACTAAAAGTAGAAAAACCTCATCCTGGCACCGCTAACACACGGCTGGTTGATTTCCCACTTAGGATCATTAAGGTTGGAAAAGACCACTAAGATCACCAACCCCAACCCATCCCCACCATGCCTGCTAAATGTCTCTCTACTACAAAGCTCCTCCTGCACTCCAGTTGTGAGTTGCCCACCTCCAACCATACCCTCCTCCTCCAAAACCCATTCCAGATGGCCTATATCTGCTGTGAGTCACTCCTGTTAGCAGAGCCTTTTTTACCACCTCAGTCCTCCAGCCACGTATGGCACCTGTCTAATTTTATCTCCATGAGTCACCCCATGGCTACCAAACAGGGAAATGTTCCTCACCTCTCAGTTGGTGGAGATGTCTGCTCCATGCATCTCAAGGACCAACTTTGTTAGCAGGGTCAGTGCAAATATACAAACAGCTCTGGACTAGAGGAAGGATGTTTAGCAGAATGCGTGGCCATGGCCAATTAGCAGAACAGCATTCTGTTGCTGCTAATTAAAGCACAGTGAAAGGCCAACTGCTCGTGGACTGCCAAGAAAAACACTTCTGTTGCAGCTTTTTTTTTCCTTTTCCCTTTCTGAAAACAGAAAAACATAGAAGTGTGCATCTCAAACTTCCCCATTTTAAGCTTATCTGTTAAAAACCTGTCACAATCGGGAGGAACAAATAATAATTTTAATGTTCAATTAGGTGATATTTCCCTTTAAGCCAAAGTGCTGCTTTAAATGGCTTCAACAATCAAATGTTAGTGAGCAGAGCCTGAAATTCGAGACAGCTTTAAGGAAGATGAAGAACCATTTAACTCATTTTAATTTCAGTTGCCTCTGTGAGAGTCAGTGTGAGTAAATCAGAACGACCCATTTGGGCTTCAGTGGTGGAGGAGAACAGAAGATGAGAATTGGAGCCTAAAAATCAGCATGCATTCGTATAGGCTTGATATTTTGTTACGTGGGAATCCTTTATTCCAGGTAGTCAAGGAGCCCAAGATGTTACAAAAATAATGGAAAATAAGGCTGAATGTTTTTTTAGCAGGTCTGTAGCCATGCAAGAAGACATTCCTGCTTTTGCAGTCACTTTGCAGCACGGGCACTTCAGTTTGGGCTTTGCATTAGCTTGCAAGCTCCATCTTGTAGGTATCTTCTGTATGTTTAAGCACCAGAGGATCGTAAGGATCATTGTGTGACAGTGAATTAAAAAGCCCATTTGGGATTTCACTTTGCAGTAGCGGCTGGGTTTCTTTTCAGTCAGAGAAAAAGCATTTCTCACAGCAGCGAGCCTCGCTCTTTCTTCCTGGGTTTCCAAAATGAGTTTGTAAGTCAGTCTTTGGTAACAGAAATGGTGTGAATCATTAAGATGTAATATGTGCTGATGAGCCTCCGTTGTAGAAGTCGCTCATGGGCTGTGAGAAACTTTGAAATAGCATTTTCCCCCAGTGGCCACTTGCAAACAGAGCAGCAGTAAGGCTCCGTCTTATTGCTTTTCCTACTGCTGCTGGAAGATGTGGGAATGAGGTCCTTGCAAAGAGCCTCTTAAATTTGATTCACAGCCACCAAGTTCATGAGATCTGCTGCAGGTTGCTTTATGCTGCTCCCTGAAATGCCATTTCCTCAGCTCCAGAGAAGAGATTTCTGGCATGATGTTAAGGGATCAGCATTGCAAGGGTTCTCCCAAAAGCCATTTGAAGAGGTTTTACATTCCTCTGTCTCTAGGGATTTCCAGCCACAGGTGTTTCCATGTTATCTCAGCCAGCAGTGGTTATGCTCATATTTCTGTTTAATAACCCAGTGGTTGCTCAGATTAGGACACCTTTTTGCAATGCATGACGGCTCTGGTCTGCAAGCACCTTCAGGTGAGATCCTGGGGGCAGATGTAGAACAAGAGCAATGGGACTCCCTGCATCTGTGCTGCAAAGGAGCTCACAGCTACTTGCATGCAGCTGTTGGGATTGCACAGCTTACTGCAGTACTACAGTGTAAGCACACAGAAGTACTGGTGCTCATGCAGGTACATTAGGGAAAGATAAAGACTTGCAGTAATAGTGCCACAACAATGCATTTCTGCTGCATAGAAACCCCAACGAGCTGCTTCTGCCATACTCAAGTGTAAGCCCTATAAAAGGGTGAGGAAGGAAATTAATCATTGGGGTTGGCTGTGCTCTTCCATAGGGGATGTGTGTGGAAACCTGCAGTATGGAAGCTAGGAAAGACAGTAAGCTTGGCCACAGCTGCAGGTAATTAATGAATTAACTCTGCCTTCCTCCTCCTCCTTCCCAGCCTACAAATAGAGGCCAGTGATGGATCAGAACTTCTAGAGGAGCTGGAGATGAAGATAATTAAAGATTTTAGCCAGACCTTCTTTAAGTGAGTACGTCTGTGCTCTGAGGGAGCAGAGTTCTTGTTATTGCATTTTCTTCCTCCTAAGCAAATACAGAGCAGTTTCTTTGTGTTTTGTATTGAGATGCAGCTGGAGGGGAGGGATCTCCCCTGAAAGCAAGCAGGAAAAGTTTGTCACACTGAACTTCATAGGGAATTTCTCTCTTGTTTTTTTCAGTGTAAATATCTTTGCTTCCCAAAACCTGATTTGATGGATTGTGCATTTTTCCAATGGTGATGATGTTTAATTCTCTCAGACTTCATGCCCCTACACAACGCTGCTGTGCTCCTTGGCTTTTCTAAAAGCCTTTGCTTCAGCAGCCCTGCCGAGCAGCTCAGTGAACATCCCAGAGCCCCTTATGGGCTGCAGAGCAGGTGATGGGGGCGATGAGGCCAACTGCACCCGTTGCACTTGGGAATGAAAAGCAGCGTCTATGGATGTACCCCCAGCACACCTCCAGGGTACAGAACAAAAACCACAAATGCAAATATCATTTGGGAACTGGGAGAGATGTTGGTAAGGTAGGAAGCAAACTGAGTGCCAAAAGTTTGTGTGGAGCCCATAAGGAAGCTGGGCAATCCCAGTTATTTGCTATGAAAACCAGCAGCTGGGTTTGGGGTATGAACAGGTTTGTTGCATCCAAAACTGAGGCTGGGTAGAGTGCCTACAGCTGTGCTTGCAATGGTACTTACATCAAAGTTACTGCTTTTTCCTCCCTGTGAGCTGAGATTTAAGCTGTGTCCTGCACAGGAGAAACTAATTAAGCCACCAGACTGAAATCCCTGTTGTAAAATCTTCTTTTCCACCTGGGCATATTTCCTGTGAGCAGTCTGATGATGACAGCCAACAAGAAACCTGGGAGAGAAAAACCCAAGCAGTAGTGTTTGCATGGTAAAACTCAGTGCAGTGGCTGCATAGGAGACAAGAGAAATAAGCAAAGATGAGGTGCCATGGGAGGGAAGGGAGAAGCAAGCATTTTTCTAATCCCTGCATTTGACAGCTAGTTCACATGAATACCTTGGGGGAGGTAGGGGCCTTCTGAGTGTATTTTCTTTCTAAATAGATCTATAGATACACTAATTAGCCAGAGGAGAAGTACAGGAGTTAATCCCTAATTATGTAAATGTGTTGTTTCAATTAATTAATGCACGTGGCACTTGTGCTCTGGTGATAGGCACCCTAAGGAAAGACAGGCACTAACAAGAATAATCATATTTAACAGTCTGCTCCCATTTATTCCTCCAAACGTGATCGGTGTCAGACCTTCCCATAATCTTCCTCTATAATTCATTGTTGCTCGTCGTTGCCTTGTTATAAATTATCTGGAGTCATGGGCTGGAAATGATAGTTTTGCAAAACAACAACATGAAAAACCTGTTTGTTTGAAGGATTGGTAAAGGAGTATGAAGGAAAAGGGGGAAGTGCTGGATTCTGTATTGCCTCTCACCCTGTGCTCTTGGGGTCTCCATCCCCTGGGGCAGAATGGGAGGAGCACCCATGGTTGGATGCCTGCAGTTTGGGTGCTGTGGGGTTGTCAGCTTGGCTGTGATGGCTGGAAGGAGTGGGGAGACTAGGGAGAGGAAAACAAGTCACCAAAGAGTGTATTCTGAGCCATTTAAAAAACTCTTCCATTAATAAGGGCACCACTGACCTTCTTAAACAGGACTGCCCAAGCCCTGTTTACAGCCTCATGCAAGCACAGCAAAAGAAAGATCCAATTTCTCCTGTTTTTTCCCCTCTAAATGCTAGCATTTCAGCTCAGACAGTGACTGCTAAAGATAATAAACAGACCACGTTTATATAAACCTAAGGGGTCTGCAATGTCCTGTCCATGTTGTTTCTCAGAACTGGAAGCATCGCACTGGAATTGAAAGCTGCTTTGTTAAGGAAAAGGCAAAGGGGGAGTACAGGGCTGGGCAGGAGAGGCTGCTCACAGTATGGGAGAGGTTTGTGGCTGAGCCCTGTGGTCAGGCAGGGGTTGATGGGCAACCTCTGCTCTGCTGGTGCAGGCTGTGTTTTCTATCAGCAAGATAAAAATACACTAAAGTGGTCCAATGGAACATTTTGCAGCAAATAATTGCCTCTTGGACTGGGCTAAGCCTGCTTTTATTAAAAGCAGGGCACTGCCAGGTTTGTCTGAGGCCTCCTTGGAGAGCTGAGGTGTTTGCAGAAGTTGTGCCTGTGCTGTTTTTTAGACTGACAACAAACACGCTTGTATTGCAGCCTGTCTCCTTGGGGCTCAGAGCTCCAAGGGAGGGGGGGAAAGGGGGTGATGCTTTGGCTGGAGAATGAAAGGGTTGTGCTGAGGTACAGCAGCAAAGAGCTTGAGGTGACGCTGGGCAGGCTGAAATTCATGGGTTTTTGGGATACTTCTGTTTTTTGGCCACTGTATGATTGGTATCAGCATCGCACTGCACCAGAGATAACAAAGAGAGTGTTAAATGGTGTTTGGGGGAAGCTCATGGGAAATAAACTGCTGGTTGTTAACCCGGATGGGAGTAAAACACAATTTGAGTTTTCAGCCTCTTTTCCTTTCCTTTCCTAGGGTGTTGGCACTGTGACTCCCCCCAGGGTTTTGTTCTTCTCCCAGAAAGCAGGGGAACCAATCCTTTTCCAAGTCCATTGGGGTTTCCCAGTGTTCCTAGGTCTGGAGGAAGAAGGGTTTGCAGGGGCAACTTGGGCCAGGCACCACAGGGAGCTGTGCTGTCCCACGCTGTGAGCCACAGCCAGCCCCACTGCAGCCACCTTATCACCAGCACTGCAGTGAAGCTCGCTGCAATCAAAAGTTGATTTTCTCTATTCAACAGGAAAAAAAAGATCTGAGTTTTTGATAACTTTTTCCCTCCGGTTGCTATGGTAACTGTTTTGTCAAGCTGTCAGTTTAGGTGTTCGGATGAGAGAAGGTTTAATTTTGCCTCTCCAAAGTAGCCTGTTCCTTTGAGTATAATTTCCCCCACTGGAAAATTCCTGCTGCAGCATCCCATTGCTTCAGGGGGCATCCTTTGTAAGTGCTGCAGCCTTTTAACTGAGCTGAGGTGGGACAGCTACAGTGAGGAGCAAGTTGTGCATCTGATCAGCTTAGAGAAGGATCTGACAACCTAATGCTGCATGCTGAAAAGAGGAGCATCCAACTCTGGCTCTCTCCTTTACTCCTCGACCAGAAGGAGCTCTCCCCAGCCCCTCCCTGCTTCTATGGGCGATCAAAACTCAGTGACCTGAATAGAAAGGGGTGCAGGGATGAGCCCATTTCACTCAGCAGTTCCTCTCTGACACAGCATTAATTGCTCATCCTCAGGGCTGGAATCCCAGTGGAAACCCTTCTTTGTTCGGCAAAGCTTACAGTTGATTACAGCTATTCTTGCCCACCTAAGGCATTGCATTTTTTTTTTGCCCAGTTTAAAATTCCCTTGAATGGGTTAAGAACATCTTAACTCCTTCCAGCAGAACTTCCCACTAACCTGAGCAAAGACCAATACCTAAAGGGAGCCTACAAACAGGAGGGGAGTCAACTCTTTGAAAGAGCTGATAACTGCAGGACGAGGGGAAATGGTTTTAAGTTGAGGGAGGGGAGATTTAGGTTGGATGTGAGGGGGAAATTCTTTACAGAGAGAGAGGTGAGGTGCTGGAACAGCTGCCCAGAGAGGCTGTGGATGCCCTGTCCATCCCTGGAAGTGTTCAAGGCCAGATTGGATGGGGCCCTGGGAAGCCTGGTCTGGTATTAAATGAGGAGGTTGGTGGCCCTGCATGTGGCAGGGGGGTTGGAGATTCATCACCCTTGAGGTCCCTTCCAACCCTGGCCATTCTGTGATTCTGTGACCGACAGCAACAACAAAGTCTTTCCTCCGTGCACTGCGCGGTGCGCGCTGCCCCCTGGTGGGATCGGCACCGCAGAGCTCCTGTGCCTTCCTGCCGAGATAAAACGCAGGGAAACTTCCAAAAAGATGGGATATAAAAAAATCACTGCAAAAAGTCCTTTCCTGGCTCATCCAGGGAATGTGCCTGGCTCTGAAAAGCTGCGATTGCAGTGTAGCCTCTTGGAAGGAGTATGTTCTTTTTGCCTCCAATGCTCTTCCTCAATGGTTTTTTGGTATGTGTGGTGCACAAGCTCTCTGAGGATGCAGGAGGGAGTGGGACCAGCAGGTACATGGTGTCCCTGTTTCCATCTCCCTCTGCTTCTGCTCCACTGAGAAGAGAAGAATGCCTAAGGGGTCTTTGCTGTGAAGCACTGCCCTTCTTGGGGATGCAGATGGTGGTGAGTGCTGCTGCGTCCCAGCATGATCCTGCCTTGGAGATGCTGAAACACAAGTGAGAGGTGAGTGTCTAAATGTGAGGATGGAAAACTATATTCTATAGCTCTATGAAAGAGAGAGGGAATGAGGAGTCCAATGCTGTGGGCTTACCCAGTCGTAGAACCATAGAATTGTTTGAGTCAGAAGGGACCCTAAAATGCCATCTGATCCAACCCTGCAAAGAACAGGGACATCTACATCAGATTGATCAGGTGCTCGGAGCCCATCCAGCCTAACCCTGAGTGTCTTCAGAGTTGGGTCACCACCACCTCTCTGGGCAACCTGTGCCTTACCACCACAAAACCTTCTTCCTTATATCCAACATAAACCTCCCCTCTTTTAGTTTGAAACTATCTCCCTTTGTCTTATCACAACAGACTCCACTGAAGACTCTCCCCCCTTTTTTCTTACAGCCCTTTTAGATACTGACAGGCCACTCTCAGGTTTCCCTGGAGCCTTCTCTTCTCCAAGCTGCACAGTCCCAGCCCTCAGCCTGTCCTCACAGGGAGGCATTCCATCTCTCAGAGCATTTCTGTGACTTGTATGGTCTGGGTTTTTTTTTGGGATGGTCCTGTCAGGAGCTGGATTTGATGGGTCCCTTCTAACTCAGGATATTCTATGAAATGAAGATGCTGGGGAGGATGCTTGCATGGCTCTGGCTGCTGGGGGGTGCTGGAAGCCAGGTCTGGTTGCCTCCTGTAGCACTGCAGGGTAGGAGGGCTCTGCCACCATGCAGCCCCAGGGCTGCTGCAGGGCAGCTCTGCCTACGAGCCCCAATTAGCATTAATAAATGGTTAGTCTTTTTGAGCCTTGAGAAGTCAAATAAAGGGGAAAGAACGAGTAGGGCTGCTGAGACTCACTAATTGGCACTTCCTTCCCTCACACGTCTGCTCACTTACAGATCAGCAGTGCTTTGAACGCAGTGTAATTGAATTGTCAAGTGGCAGGAGACACGTGTCCATGTGTGCTCAGCCCTGTGCTCAGTGATTTGCAGTGTTCCTTTACATGGACGTGCTTCTGGCTCTCGGTTGCACACACGTTGTGAGCTCTCCATCACTGCTAGCACTGAGCAACGGTGCTGTGATCCTGTGAAGGAGTGCACTGAGCCATCTGTCAGAGGATGAAGCTGTCAGAGCTGGGCTAACGTGCAGTGCTGGTACAAGAAAGTTGTGTTTCAAGGCCTTCCTTCTTGAGCCTGTGCTTAACAGGTGGGACTGATCTCCTGGTGCTGGAAGGTGGGAGGATCCTGGCTAGGAACTGGAAGGATGTCCAACTGCTGGTAGCTCCGGTGTGGTTTGCCTTTGGGCTTGATGTATAAATGCTTTTCTCCAAAGTTGCTTAGCACTGAACATCTGCTCAAACAGTTGGCTTTAAGAAGGGTGTCTCTGAGAGCACCCAGGATAGTTATGTATCATAAAAGCCACATTTAGGAAAGCAGGAGAACTCTTCCCTGAAGCCACCTCTAGCCTTTTCCAGGAGAATATATGCAAATATTTAAAGATGCATTTGCATTACCTAAATCGGGGCCAGAAAAGCCTTCCATTTCCAGTGAGCGTGCAGAATGCGTCCCCACAGCAGGAGATGGAGAGAGGTGAGCTGGAACTCCCTGTGTGTGTATCTGTGCCACAAGGGGACTTTCAGAAATGCCCTGATTGCAGCACTCCCTCAGGCTTTGAAGACTCCTTTATCCAACACAGCCCTTTTTGAGGGTCTGACAGGGAGATTTATGGATCTGATCTATTGGGCAGCAGCCAAGCACTCTGTGGCAATTATTCGGAGATAAAACTTTACTCCAGCAGCAGCCTGGCTGCCCTGGGAGAGACAGAACTGTTTTCTCTTTTCTTCAAGTTTGCCACCTGGGAAGCTTTTCAGCAATAAATAGTCATGAGCTGCTATTCTGGATGCACGTGGTTGGTTTCAGAACTGTGTGACAGGTTAAAAACAAATAAAAATAACCCCTCATATCTAAGACCTAGTTTCTGATCTCTGCTGACTCGCTCGCCTACGAGACTTGCAGAAGAATAAACTCCTGCAGATCTGATTTTCCTTAAAAGAATAGAGCAGTTCGTATTGGAAGAAAGAAACGTGCTCTGGTTTTTGTTTAGGTGGTTGCTATTGTTTGCTCTGCTCTTTTGGAAAGGGATGAGTCACACCTGGAGTCACTGTGTTCTCAGAACCTGCTCCAATTCGACTAAAAAGTCAACAACATTAATTACCATCCAACTGCAGGCAGTTTGTTGTACCAAATATAATTTCTGACAGAGTAGAATAAAATAACACTTTTCTCCCCTGCATCTAACCAGAAAATTCCTTGTAATTCATGAAGGAAATCGAGAAAACAAGAGAGCTTGAGCTGACACTACCAAACTGCGGGATAATCTGCAGGATTATCCTCTAGGTATTGATCTCAGGAGAAAGAGGAGCAGCTGCAGAATCCTCCCAGGGCAAAATAATTGTGCCTGAAATCTTGTTTGCCAACTGGTCTGTATCCAGAGCAAAGGAATTATTTTGGCCTTTTTTTTTTTTTTTTTTTTTTGGAGGGGGGGAAGAAATGTCAAATGTGATAATTTAGTTTGCAGCACTGGGAAAGCCTTGCAGAGTGCTTCATCAACCTGCTCATGGATGAGAGAGACATTTACCCTGGAAAAAAGCATTTTTATGGCTCTTGGAGGAGTCATGCTGTCCTGTTCCTTGCTTAGCTGTTTCTTGGAGAGAATTGCTTTTGCTCAGCAAAATCTGACTGGCAGGGTTGGCAGTGGCAACACGCACAGCCCTCTGCTCTACTGTTCTGCTGTCACCAAGAGGATGGCAGCCTGTTCCTACAATGGAAACAGCAATGATGCTGGGATGACAGCGTGGAGGGTGCATCAGGACATGGCTTTGGGCTCAAAGGATGCGAGTTGCTGGCTGCCAGGTGATGCTGAGCTGTTCTGTGGGCTGGAGGTGGGCACACAGTGCTTTGTGCTAAGATCAGAGAGGAGTGGAAGGGGCTGTGCGGATGGACAGGGAGAGCTGCATCTGAGGGAGATGCTGTGAGGTCTCTTTGTGCCTTCCAACAAACCTGGCTCTGTTACTGCCCTGGCTGGGAGGAACATGGAGTAGGAGGGGATATTGCCTGTCCTTGTCAAGGGAGCACCACAAAGCCTGCATTGAGGGAGGTCTGTGCTGAGACGGTCTCTTCTGTCCTTGGAAACCTTCCCAAGCAAGTCTGAGGTGCTATGGGGTTGTCTTTGCTTTCTAAGGGATTCATTCACAGGGCCTGGCCTCATTTCCCCTCGGCACACAGCAGTGTGTATCCTCTCTGCCTTGTTAATGCAGAGACGTTATCGCTCCCGCATTTGTTTGAACAAGTACCTCACAGCTCTCTCTCATGCAGGCTCTGTGCTGCTTTCTTTCCTCATGTGTTCAGAGAACAAACCAGCTTCAAATTAACATTGGAATCATTTATTATTGTTCTCCCCAGCTATCCTTTGGCTCTTTTTCTGAGCACTGTGCCTGTAGCCCCTCAGCACTCAGCCCATCCCCTGCAGATGGCTTTGTTGCTGTCCTTATCTGGGAGCAAGCCTAAAAACCCCTGGGTTGTGGGGTTGATAGGTGCAACTTAACCATGCAGAAGAAGTCAAAGATGCACAGAATGGACAGCACAATTTCTCTGAGGCAACACAAAGTCTCTGCAGAGTGCCCAAGGAGGCACAGGAACAGGGATCCGCCCATTTGCCATCAGGTAGCCCAGGAACAGGGTTTGTATGAGGGACAGCAGAGCACTTTTCCACCAGGGCTTTGGGGAAAACAGCTGGGGATGTGGAGGAGCGCATCAGAGTGGTGGCTCTGTGATGCAGTGCAAGGACAGGGAGAAGACTTATAGCCTTTAAAAGCCAGTGCGATCCCGAACTGGAAGTAAAACCTCCCTGTGGGCTCAATCAGGTGTTCAGAAGCTGCTCTGGGAACGATGAAATGATTTCCAACCTTACTGCTGGGCCGCTGCCGGGCATCCCTTTACCGGTCCACGTCCGTGGCATCAGTAGGTGGCAGCAGCTGCCCGACCGCTGCTCTCAGCGGAGTGGAGGATGGCTGCACCTCTGCCTTTCTCTTCCATGCTTTTCCTCCTTTTTTTTTTTTCTTTACAACCCAATCCAAACTGTAGGTGGCAGCAGGATAAAGACTATCCCGTTTCTTTGTGATTCCCGCTCTGGATAGCATATTTTTTTCTGCTAATGGCCGCTCGCTGCTTGTGCTTCTGCCCTGCCCTGACTTCAGAGCAGAAAACATCGCAGAGCTTTGTGTGCCCTCCAGCGTGGAGATGGCTGAGGGTGCCTGCAGGGAGCTGAGGCGGGGAGATGCTTCCATCAGAGCTGTCCAAAAGTTTTGGTACAACTGGTGCATTACGGCCGGGAGAGAGAAGTGAGCGCTGCCTGCTGTGAGAGGAGTTAAAGAGTGGCTGTGCTGGCTGAAAGCTCGTGGTTCCTTCATCCCTAAGGTCTTCCAGAACTTATCTGAAGGAGGCTTGGGTGTTCTTGAGCAGCACAGAGCTCAGCCATACTCAGAGTCCAACCAGGGACCTCCAGAGTCTTCCTGTACTCAGCAGCTGGATCCCTATCACGTGCTAATTGTGCCCATCTGGATCAATGTAACAGGGTTTCCTTTGGTTTAGCCATTTGCGTGGTTGGACTAGATGATCTTAGTGGTCTGTGGAATCTGTTGCCGCTTCTGAGATGGGGTGGATGAGTCTTCTGAAGCACTCTCCAGGCTCTTTGCCACCTTCTGAGTAACCATCACGGTGTCCCAGATGTGTTAGCAGGACCCCGAGGCCACCTCCTTGAGTATCTCCTAGATTCAGCCACACTGAGGCTTTTCTGAGACTCTCCTTGGTGATTTGGTTTAAAGCATCCCTTTTGTTTGATCTGATGGGAGTTCAGCAAGCTGATGTCCTAAGGGACATATGTCATTTTAAGTATACATTACACAGCAGAGGAGGGTATTTTGATGTAATACCTGCTGGCTATGAAGAGAAAAAAATAAGCTTGAGGTGAAAAAGCTTCCTCAAAATAAGAGCTATTAAAGTAACTCATGGGGACAGAATATTTAGGCTATTTAACATGCCATAAATCTCATGGGGGAATATTTAGTCTTTAACTCAGTAGCCACTTGATTTAAATCCGTCTTTCTCCCCAGCTTCCCGTAATTACAGCGCAGCTTCCAGCACATCCTGAGCCACCTGCAGGGCCTCTTTCTGCTGAAAGGGCCTCCCAGATGTTGGGCACCTCTGGGCATAGGGCCCTGCATCTCTGGGGCTGCAGTTCTCAAGCCCCTTGGGTGCTCTTTGCACCGCGCTGCCTTTGTGGAGCTGGGAAAGGATCCAGAGCAGCTGTGCTGGGACCTGTCAATCTCAAACTGCAAAGTCATAAGGAGGGAAAATAATCATCGTATTAATAATAATAATAAAGCCGTCAACTTGTCTCGCCCTCCAACAGTAAAAAGGTTTTGGTTGGAGGTTTGCACCAGTTATAATTTTCTCCAAGCTGATTTCTCCCTGTGATGCCACTATGCAGCCCGTAAGCGATACTCAGGCAAAATCTCCTCTGACATTCATCTCTGTTTACAGAGCTCATCCAAAAACAAGAGGCCTTTTCTTCACTTTATTCAGCATCACCACGACTCGGTTGCCAAGGCACCCACCTGCCTTTGACTGCTGAGGTTTGGCTCCAACCAGTGATGCCTGAGCCCTCCTGACCGTGTCCCTGTGCTGAGCCCACAGTTGAGTAACGTGGTGAACCCAATGGTGGCATCCTCTGTGATGGAGTCCCAACTGCACCATCAAGCCTTGAAAAGCTCCTGGCTGGGCCTTGCCTTAATCTTGATTTATCCCGGCCAAAAAAAATGGAAAAGAGTGGTACAAAATGGTGTTTTGTCAGCAAATGTGCCTATGTGGCTCTTCTGCCATAATCACTGCTGCTCTATGTGCTGAACTGGAAGAACTGGTCAAGAAGTCCCTGGAAAAAGGATGATGTGGTGCTGGGACCAGCTGGGAGCAAAGCTGAGGTTGTTTTTGTCTGTTCTGCTTGTTTTCTACCCCAGCTTCACTGATTGCTGTATATCCAGCTGAAATACACTGGATTTTCTAACAGAATCATTGGTAGCTTCAAAATCCACTGCCCTGAGCAGACAAGAGCTGTACCCTCTGAGGCAGCTCCCATACATGCACTGCTGCTGAGGCTGCCAACGTTCATAAATGCCTCCAAATTCAATCCGATCAATGGAAGAAGATGCTTCTCCTTGTCTGCTTTTCCATCAGAAAAGAAACATCTCCTAAACTGCACGGCACACAGAGGCAGAGGAGCGGTGAGAAGTGAGCTGGGTAGGGAGCAGACAATGCATCGTGATGCCTTTAAGTTGCTGGATGAAGTTCATTTCTCCTTGTCTGTACAAGGCTGGACTCTGCATTTTCATGGTAAATTTGTTTACCGAGCCGTTGTTGAAATTCTGGAAGCAGAGAAAATGCATTTGCTCCATAACCTTTCCGGATCTGACAAGTCCTATAAAATCTATTAAAGCCTTTAATGAAATCCCCGCTCAGAGCCAGCTCCCATGAATGAATGTGGAATCGGAATTTAAATTAAAATGTTGTTTTTGTAGTCTGTGGGTTTTAGCCCTGACAGAAATTAAAGGGACAGTTCACATTTGGGGGTTTGTAGCTCTCTCCCTTTACTTTTGAGCTGCCTCTTCCTGCAGAGGATGGCTGTTAGAACCTCTCCTCCTCAATCTGAGTGTGCGGCTCTGCTGCAAGCACAAACCCGGGTATTCTGCATAATTTCAATTAGAAAAAGCAAAACTGGCTAATGGGCAGCGCTGTCCTTTAAATGAGCTGTGGGTCTCTTGTTTGCAGATGTGGTGCTGTGATCTATTTCCCCTAGAGGTGCACAGGGCTGCCCTCGGTGTGGAGGTGACTGCAGTGATGGTCACCAGCAGCCTCATCCCTGTCCCTCTGCCATTGGCCCTATGGAGATACTTGCAAGCAGTCCTCTGTGAGGAGCCTGATGCAAATCCATTGGATGTGCTTGGCTTTGCATACTCAATCCTTTAATTTCCATATGTAAATACAGGGCTGCGTGTGCAGGGGTTGTGCAGGCAATTAATTATTTTGATCTCTCTGCACAGAGCAAAGTGAAAAATCCCACAGTGGAGCACAGGCATCTCAGCCTCTATGATAAAAGGCAGCTGTGGGCTTTGCTTGCTTTCTCCTAAGCTGGGACCTGACTGCCCAGCAGAGCTCGTGTTACATTGGCTTCTGCTGTTCCCTGCAAGAAAGGAGTCAGCAGTTAACCTGGCAGGAGGAAACCCCTCCCCCCTCAACTTCTCAAGGTACCAAAGGGATTTTTGGTTCCTTGCTCCCTTTTCATTGCCTTGTTTCTGCTCTCTCCCTCAGGTTTCCTTGCTCAGCTCTCACTGTGAAGCCAAGTCTGCACTGTTTGGTGTCTGCAGCTTTGTTTCTGGGTCCAGGCAGTGGGATGGAGAAAGGATGGGGGTGTTCCAACAGCCAGCATGGAAGGTGAGCAGGGAGACAAGCATGGGAAAGAGAAGGGTGGGATGGAAGTTGTTCCTGATGAATGCCTGCATGTGTCATTGAGAAGGCGTAGAGGTGCTGCCTGGCTCCATGTTAACCACATGAAATACCAGATTCCCACCCAGTCCAAAGGGAAAGAAAAGCCACTGAGAGCAGCTGTCCCCATTTTGTAGTGCCCTACCCCTCCCCGCGCCTGCTGTGCTCAGTGCCACTTCATGTGGGCTTAGAGCAGGGCACTCACTGCTATGAACCACACGGAGTTGCAGATCACAAATAACTGCATAATAAACAGACGTAAACAGCCGTTTGGTTCATGGCTGATAAACTTTCATAGTCCATTTTTATCACTGAGCATGCAGGGGGCTTGGGAAGGGGGATGCTGCCCTGCCAGAGACTGGGTGCCATCCTGCCCCAGGTCCTCATGGGGCAGGAGATTAAAGACAAAGACCAGTCTTATGGGGAGCATCTGAGGGAATTGGGGTTGTTCAGTCTGGAGAAGAGAAGGTTCAGGGCAGATCTCATCAGGCACCACAGCTCCCTAAAAGCAGGTTGTGGTGAGGTGGGGGTCAGTCTCTGCTCCCATGTTACAGCAATAGGACGAGCTGTAATGGTCTCACATTGTGCCAGGGAGGATCAGGTTGGATATTAGGAATGATTTCTCTCAGAAAGAATGGTCAGGCATTGGAATGGGCTGCCCAGGGAGGTGATGGAGTTGCTGTCCCTGGAGATGTTCAAGAAAAAGGTAGAGGTAACATTGAGTGACATGATTAATGGGGATGAGTTGCTAGTTGAGCTTGATGATCTCTGTGGTCTTTTCCAACCTTAATGATTCCGTGATTGTTTCTGACGTGGGAAATGCTGCAGAGTTTTCCTTTCTCCACGAGAACTAGAGCGAGAAGCTCCTTTCCCAAAGAGGAGCAAGCAATTGCTGCTTGAATTTAAACCTTTTTTGGGATAGGAGAAGATTGAGCATGCCCATGGGCAAAAGGATTTCCCCCATCTTCATTGGCAGACAAGGCCAAGGTTGGGAAGAGTCACTCCAGAAAGGAGCATCTTGGAAGGCAGGCGAAGACGAGAGTGTTTGCATTGCAGAAAAGCAGGGGAACTCATTAGTGCAATGTGAAGTGAAACAGAAAATGCTTGAATTTGTTGGCAAAGTGGCAGAAGGAGGGAAAGAAATGCTCTTTCCATGTCAACACATTGCTGGAAAGATAGTGAAAACTTTGCCTTGTTTTGGTGGCCATCAAGCCTTTTGTGCTTTTCTCTTCTTTTCTTTTTCCTTAACTTGGATTATTACAAAGCAATCCATGCTGTTTCTAAGAAAAATATCATTAAGTTTCATTTTGAAAATGTCAAAACAAAATGTTTTGGCATTTCTGAAGTGAAACATTTCATTAAAAATGCTACATCTGAGTGTTTTGACATTTTTTAGATCCGCTCTCCACCTCCCCCCATTTTTTTCCAGCCTAAATTTGTTAATATTTTTAGTCCTTTTGAAATATAATTTTCCAGCAAACATATTAGTAGTTAAAAGCTAAATTAATGGCTGCCTTGTGTGTTTTGTTAGCGGTGAGCAATGGGAAACCTGGACAACCGATGGTGCCACTGTTTTACAACCTCAATTGTCATTTCCATGGTACAAAAGGATGTGTAATTGTGGTAGGGCAGAGAGAAAAGCCTTCATTCACTTTTTATTCATTAAAAGTTGTGTCATCAAGAATTCCTCCATTGCACAGTGCGGCAGAGTGGGGTGGCTCTGGCTATGCTCTGCCCCAGCCCAAGCAAGCTGCTGATGCTCACAAGCTCCTCAATTATTGGCCGTCAATTGGCTGCCTTTAAAGCATTGCTCTTTGCACAGCAGGGCATGCAGCTTGTGGCAGCGTATGATAGTCGCCTACCAAAGCTCAAGGTGGTTGTCACATTTGCAGGCTGTCCCAGGACTTCAGGAAGTCCTGGAGGCTGCCTTGGCACTATGAAAAATATCAACGCTAAATCTGATCTGCTAATGAAAGATCCAGTTGGTTTTAATCCAGATAAGCTAGTTATCTTCATGCAAACCCCCATGCCTGTGGCTGGAAAGCTGGGAATGCTGCTGGCGCTGTGGCTGCTTTGAGAGCTGTGGTCCCAGTGCTCTCTGCGTTGGCTTTGCTGGGACCAGGCTGGCAGAGCAGCAGCCAAGGACCTCCTCCCAAGGCTGGCTGCTTGCAGCTCCATCTGGGCAAATAGCAAACCTCTTTTTTGCTATGGAAAAACACTATTTTTCCTCCTTTTTTCTGCAGCTGCGTGTTGAATTCCCACATGTTGGGAGTGGATTTAGGTGTCAGGATCACAGATGTCAACGAAAACGCCCTGCACTTCTGATTTGGATGATGCCAACTCACTGAACGCTGAGTTTTCCCAGCGAGCATTGGGTTCTCCTTGTGCTGAGTTCACCAGTTGGCAACGGTGGTCCCTGCTGAAACCCTGCTGGAGATGAGAACCTGGTGTGTTTTACAGGTGCAAACTCAGGTGTGACCTAAATCTCTTGCTCCAGGGGGAGATTTAGGCTGGATGTTAGGAAATACTACTTTTCTGAAAGAGTGGTCAGGCAGTGGAACGGGCTGCCAAGGGAGATGGTGGAGCCACCAACCCCGGAGGTGTTCAAGGCACAGCTGGATTTTGTGTTGAGAGACATTTAATGAGAGCTTTTGGTGATAGGTGGATGGTTGGGCTGGATGATCTTGTAGGTCATTTCCAACCTTGGTGTTTCTCTGATTCTGTGCCCGATGCAGCCCGAAAGTTGAATTTGCTCGAAGGAAAAGGGGGCAAACAGCCTCTGTTCTCCTCATTCTTTGGGTGTATGCACTTTGTGAGCAATAACAGCCACCTTTTTAGCTTTGCATCACTCTGCCCCGACTCCCTGGCGCTGCCACAGCTCCTTCCTAAACAAACATTAAGAAATAAAAGGCGGAAGGGAGGTGGTGGTTCAGGAACGTAAAGTCCCACAAAGAAAATTATCTTCCTTTCACTCGAGTTTTTTTGAAAGCTGCTGGGCTGCACAGGCGGCTCTGTTGATTGCAGTTTCAGTCCCTGATTATGCAGTAATGGAAGCATCAGAAATCATTGCGCTTCCTTCCTCAATTTGAGTTTGCCCTTCATCCCGTGGTTTCAAGCTAAGGAGAAAATGGTCATTTGGAAGAGGAAGGGGGGGGGGAAAAAAGAATGCAATCTTGTTCATTTCCCTTAAAGTCACAGCTCTTTATTTGCCATTCCCATTCTACATCCTGCCCATTTCAAAGATCAATTAGCAGCTGCCCTATACGTGAAGAAAAAAACCTTTTATGGGGAAACTTTTACCCAGGCTGAAAAGTACTTTTCTGTCCTTCTCGTGGAAAGGCTTGTTGTTGCTCAAAGCAGGAATTCCTGGGTAAAAAGCTGACAAATGATGGAAGGAGACACTTTCTGGGCACGTGGAAGGCTGTGGCAGGTACTTGTCCTGCTGTCCTCTCGTTGGTGGTGCTGAGGCTCTGCATCAATAGGCAAGAAATTTGGGTTATAGCAGGGGAATCCAGCAGGCTGCAGGGCTGGGGCTGTACCAGCAGAGCTGCAGAGGAGAGGAAAGCAGCTCTCCCAACAAGAGGTGTGGGGGCTGAGGTGACCATGCCCATCCTCTCTCCATAACCACCCTCCAATAGTTGGGATTGCTCAAGAGAGGCCTGAGCAGCTGTGAGGCCATTCCCTTATGCTTATTCTACGTGGGGCAAAAGTACAGTCTTTATTTCAAAGCTTTATAACACCTGTGCACAGCTTTATATCAAGATGCACAACGCAGGCATCTGAGCAAGAGCTGCTGATCACAAGTCCACCAACCAGGGACAAAGCATCTGCACAACCTGATTCAGAGCACTTTGGCTGGGTAGAAGCTGGTACATTGGGATGCTCAGTCCCAAGGAGAAAGCAAAGCTTTGCCCATCCCGTGGTGCCCGGGGTTCTGTGCTGTGGTCGTCTCGCAGGGCTCAGCTCTTCTCTTTTCACTCCTTTTATTTTTTTTTTAAACTCCAATCTGTTTGCACTTCTTCCCCCCCCCCCCCCCCCCCCCCCCGCTGCCATCCCTTAGGCCTTCTGGGGAAAGAAAGAAACAGCCTCTCTGTTTTTAATCAACCTAATTAGTGTATCTTTAATACAATTAGAGGGAAATTTTACCGCTCTCCCCCCCCCCCCCCCCCTTTTCCCCGTGTATCAATTAAAGGCCCACAGTTGCAGGGTAAATTTCTAATCCATTTAGGACCGTCTCCCCCTACTCTCCTCCTCCTCCCGCCTGGCAGAGTGTTGCTTCCTCCTCCGTTTTCTTTAGGAGCCTGTTCAAACAGCACATTGTAAGGAGTAAATAAATTACTCTCTGCCCCCTGTGCCCTCTCCCGCGCGGCAGCCGGCCCTGTTCCAGGCAGCTGCCCTGATTGTGCATGCAGGAGCTGGGGGGGAAGGGGCATGCACAAAGCTGGGCCTGCATGCTGGGGTTGATGGGGGGTTGGGGGGGGGGTCATGCTGTTCATCCCTCCTTTCTTCTATTCTTCGCCGCTGCTGTCCCGTCTTCTGCATCTTTTTGCTTTTATCTCTGTAAATAGATGATAACCTCGGATGGGGTTGAGGGGTTCTCTTGTTTGTTTGTTTGTTTTGTTGTTGTTATTTCTGTGGTATGTGGTGATTTATTCCTGTGGAGATCTGAGTGTTTGGTTTTTTTTCTCCTCGGTGGTCTTATGGGGCGGCAATGGGTTATGGCCCCGCAGCTCCTCCTGTGCTGGGATGTTCTGTGGGGAGCTGGGGCTGTATGCACCCTCCTGCCCTGTGAAATCACCTTGAGATTGCCCAAAGCAGGAGGAGGCAGCAGCCCTGCCCCATGCCAGGCTCCTGCAGGGAACCTCAGCATCAGCATGCTCAATCCTGCCCTATGCTCCATGTGAACAATTTGGGCAGCACAAGGTACCAGCTGCCGGAGTAGCATCTAAATATCAACATATTCCTTTTTGGGGGGTTGCTTCTGTATTTATTTATCTTCACTTGTAGCTTAGGCAGATTGCTGCTGGGCGTGCAGAACTCAGGGGTGCTGTGGCATCCTCATGGCAGGTAGATGACACTTCCCCTGGCTGTGCCTCTCCTGACTGGCCCCAAACTACGAGGTCCTGCCTTTATGGATCACCGAATCCTTGCGCTTTCTTAATGAACCTGCGTTTAATGCTTGACTTCTCCGTGTCATGTTTAATTACAGCAGCTGTAACTTCCTTGTTGGTTGGCTTGAAATAATATCTAAGTGCTTCTGAGCTTCAGAGCCTTGTTATTCTTCTATAATTAGAACCTTGAAGCTGGTGTGAGCTTTCTCTGTGAAATAGGAGCTATTTTCCATGCATGCCTATTGCAAAGCCTCAGCTTGCCTGAAGTCGGGAGAGAGCTGCTGCTGTCTGAGTAGAGTGGAGTGGAAGGGAAGTTGGCTGTGCTCTGTGAGTTCACATCAGCGGAGCATCTCAATGAGAGATCACCAAGGGAGATATCAAAAAGTTCTCAAGATGTTTCAGAATGGCTTTGGATGATTTTTTGCTTTGGTTTGGGTTGGATTTACCTCCCCTTGTGCTGAACTCTTGACTTTTCCCTCAGAAGGGCTGAGATGTGGGGATCTCGCTGCCTGCTGTTTGGTGACTGTCTTGGGAAAGGGAGCCAAAGTGGGATGATGGGCAACCAGCGTGGCCGCTCTTTGAAGCCCAAGGTGATGCCCAAGAGCAGCCAGCTCGCCAACAAGCAGCCTTTTAGGGTGTGCCAAGTCAGGAGAGAAGGGTGCTTTCAGAGGGCAGAGACTGATCCGTTGCCAGCACATCTGCATGCCCAGCAGAGCAGCAACGCGCGTTCCCTCTGCTCAATCTCCTTCTCTATCTTCACCACCTCCCTAAAGAAGGGTTTTGTTCTGATGGAAGTGAAGGGAGTGCTGTCTCTCACTACCTGGGGCAGCTGGAGTGGGATGTGACCACCAGCTGCTGGGTTTTGTGCGGGGAGCTGAGCTGTGGGGATCTCATCCTGGCTCTTTTGGGGGGAGATATGGGGACGTGGCAGCTGTGAGATGGCTCCTGGTGGTGTTCTCAGGGGGGCTCGTTGGGGCTTTGGGGAGTTCAAGACATGTCAGTGCCACATGCCCAGAAATGGCATTGCAGGAGCTGGTGCCATCATCAGCTGTAAGGCAAGGAGATGAGCACTGATATTTCTATTTTTTGTTAAATTTGCATTCTTAAAGCTGCAGGTCTCACTACCCCAAACTGGGGAGAAAGAGTCACAGCAATGGAAAATGGTCCCAGCTGTGGATCCCATAGCATGGGATGAAAACTGAGCTGGAGGCATCAAGGGGGTTCAGGGCCAGCCAGGGATAGGACCCTAAATACAGCATCTCCCCAGCAGACTTAGGGCCACCCCTTAATTCGTTGGAAATACAGTCCCTGGAGAAAAACAGCATCCCTGAACAGGTCTTAGAAGAAACAGGAGAAAATGGATTACTTAATTTATACTGCAAATAGATGTATTTGGAGTCAGGACAGTTGGAGACAGCATCCCTGCTCTGGCAGAGCCTAGGCAGAGCCCATGAAGCAGGACCCGACTGCTCAAGTGCTGAAGCATCACCAACCCTACACACACTGAGCATGGTGAGGGCTTTTTCCAGGGAGAAGGGATGAGGGGGAATGACAGTTTCTGAATTGCAATTGGAAACGTTTACAGCCCAGTCAATCCTAATTCATTATTAGCTGTAATTGTTTCAAAGAAAGTGTCCACTGTTATGTAAAATGCAGTCCCAGATGCTCCTAATGGTTCAGGCTCTCTGATTGCTGTAATTTGCAATGCTTTTGCCTTTTTTATTTTTTTTTCCCCTCCCTCTGTAGTTATGATGTGCCTTTTATGAGCTAGGAGGAAGAAAGAGAGAAAAGCACGCCATTAGAGGAAAATAATCATGCTGTACCTGAAAGGCCATTAGTAAGGCTCATATGGATGTATGCATCTAGTCTGCTGCAGGCCTGCCCTGGGACAAGGGACACCTCGGGGACACACAGGGATGGGGAGAAGGGACACAGTGTGGGCATGCAGCCCAAAGCAACGTGGCACTGATCTGGGCATCAAGACACTTAAATAACTGCTGTGCTTCACAATTAATTGTCACCATGAGATGCGGGCTCTGTGTGGATGAGAAATTTGGTTGGCAACTGCCATGGTGGGTGATAGTGTTGGGGTACGTTTTGTCTTTTTTGTTTTGACATGAAGGAAACATCCACTTCCCACCTCCATCTTCTGATGTTGCTCTGCATAAAGGCAAAGCCACAGAGATGTCTCTCACAAAGCTGGGTGGTGTGGGGTATTTCAAAGCCCTCGCTGCATGCTGTCTTCCACCTCCACCTCTATTTTCAGTCCCTCTGTCTGTGTCGATCCTGTCACCAGCAGAGGCTTAAATCCATAATATCAACCTAATTTAAGGAAGGCTTTATGTGATGAGACATGTTTCAGCCCTCGCTGTGTGCGGAGGAGAGGAACTAAGGGAGGTTTGGTATTTCCATTACCCCAGTCAAGGCTGAAGTTCGGTGGGATGAGGCAAACTCTTAGCACTGACTTTGCTTGGATGAGCTGGGTCTACCCAAGGTTGGAAACGGGCAGATAGATCCTCATAGTGCTTTTGGGGTTTTTTTTTGGCAAAAAATACAACCTCCCAAACTCATTGGGAAAGAGGCTAGTGGACATGAAAGCTGAGATTAAATATAGCGTCTGGCAGATGCTATGTCTGTACATTATCCTAGGGTGAAATACTCCATGAATTGTGCTGAGGTTTCCCCGTTTCCAGGGCCAGACAGGGGAGGAGGGGAAGCAACAAGACAGAGAAGCAAAGGCCAAGGGGAGCGAGCTCTTCCCCCTCTGCAGCCCTGCTCCTCCTCCAAATCTATCTGCCCATGACCCCACGGGACGGGGGCAGTGTCCCCAGCCCAGCCACTCTGCTTCCCACCAGCCAGACCTGCCCTGGACCCCCCAGGACCTGCTGCCCCAAGATAGCCTTTGTCTGGGGAAGATTGAGAGGGCTGATTTAGTGGGGTGGCTGCCCTGCCCTTCACCTCCAAGGAGGGTGGTCCTCTGGGGTCACTGCTGGGGGCACGTGGGGCAGCCTGTGATGTTATTGTCTGCTTGGAAGCTGCCGGATGAGCTTTTAGCTGGGGAGAAAGGCAGGCAGCATCCATCGCAGCCCCTTGCATCACCCATCCCCAGCCACTGCATTTCTCAGCACCTATCCTCACACTTTGCATTTCACAGCCCCTTGGATCTCGCGGAATCCATCCCATGCATCTTGCAGCATCCATTGCCATCTTTTGCATTTCACAGGCCATTGAACCTTGCAGCACCCATCCCAGCCCCATGTATCCGTGTCCCAGTGCTGGACGTCTCCCTGAGCTGGGAACAGAGGTGAGAAGTCTTATTAACAGGAAGGATTTAATGTGTTAAGTTGGGAGCCCTGTGCTGTGAGTCCAGCTCTGGCAGCTGGCTTGGCCTTGGAAGAGTCAATTAGACTCATAGTTTACTCATTAACATAAGGTCTTTAACTACCCAGACCTGATGCTGTGAGGGTGCTGAGGTTGGCTAATCAAACATGGACAGCCTCCAAAGGGCAGCTGGGCTCTGTGTGGAGTGGAAAACCCTTTCCACTACTAACCCTCCAAAACATTGCTTTTGGGAGTGTGGCAAAGTGCTCCAAACTCCTCAAATCGCTGTTAGAAAATGGGCATCATAGACATAAGTATCTTGGTCACAGGAACCAAAGCAGCCTTTCTTCTTTGATTTTCTTTTTTTTTTCCTTCCATCTCAATTAAGTCCCTTTATTATTTCATCACGGAAATTGTTTGTGCCTTTAACGAATGGGAGGAACATTTGCAAATGCCTTTTTGTCTGAAGGCAAAGCTGCTTGGTGTTACTGAACTTCAAGGGATCGTTCCCTGTTTCCGCTCCTCTCCCTTTCTCTGCTGAGGCAGAACGTAGTGTAACTTAAAAGTCAGTGATTCAGACTGCAATTATAACCTAAAAGCACAAATAAAAGATAAGCTGGCATCCCACTGTTCCCCATTTGCATCTGTGTCACATGGGATGAAGGGAAAAATAAAATCTGCTTTTATAAAATGTTGAGCCAGAGAATCTCGTCCAGCAGAAAGAAGAAACAAACAGATCCCCCGAGGCAGCGGCCATTTGAGTTGCAAATGACAAATTCATTGGAAAATGGGACCCCCTGTGCTCCCCGAGAGCAGTGTGTGCCCAGGACCAGGGCACTGATCTGCACCCAGGTCCAGCGTTCTGGGCTTGGAGGTTGGAAAATCACCTCCTCAAGTGCTTCAGGTCTCTCTGTTTGCAGATGCAAACAGCTGGGAAATCACTAGCTCCTTGTAAATGCTTAGTGCTGAAAATAAACTGGTTTTTCAAGGTATCCTATTTGGGAGCAGGGCTGTGTGTCCTTGGCTGTTGCACAACCCTGCAACCAGGTCTCTTTGGCAAGTATTTGCCTGCTCACCTGGGTGCAGATGCAGCTGGATGTGAGGAGCAGCATCAGACCAGAATGTGTCTGAGTCTGTTCTCCAGCACTCAGCACCAGGCCTTCCCTGTCTGTCGTTCTCCAGTGCTGTATCAAAACAGATTGCACTTTTTCTTGCCCGTACCAAGGACATCTCAGTGTGCAGGGACACAAGCAGGGCTCAGGACAGGTGGTGACCATGGGATGGGCAGCTCTCAGGGTCTTTCCCTGCAATCACACGATGCTATCATTGACACATCACCATGCCCAACGCTCAGTGTGGGCAATGGAGGGGCTGCTTCCAGATCAACCCTGGGAAGCTCCGCAGCTGTGCCAGGGCTGCTCCAAACAAAGTGCCCCTATCAGTGCTGGCAGCTCCCATTTGCATACAGATGTAGGGAATCCTGGTGGGCCCTGGAATTGATGGGGAAGGATGCAATGGAGTGGGTGAGGGGGTGAGGGCAGCCAGTGTGCAGATCCCCAACTCTCCAGGCTGGGGAAGGGGACAGGTGGCCAAACAAAGGCCATCAGTAGGGCTGTCCCCACAGCACACAGTACAATTTGTGGGTACAGGACCTGTCTGTCTCTCTATCTGCCTTTTCTCCCCCTTCTGCTTCTCTAGTTCCTCCTCTTGCTCTCTTCATGACCTGTTCTGCTTTTCTTGTTTGCTGCTATTCCTTTAAGATCCTGGGTAATGCTTTGCAATGATGTTTCAACCCTTCTCACCTCCTGTCTGACAGCGTTGGGTGTACCTCAGTTCAGAGCACCACTCACCCAGCCAGGCCAGTGGCACAAAACCCTCAAATGCTCCAAAAGCAGATTTTACAGGGTAAGGAGGGTTGAGTAAATCAGCATAAGGAGAGAAAAGCAGCCTCTGGTGATGCATTCACCACATTCAGCGAAGGAACTCCATTGGCAGCCTGGTGTGGGCCATA
Source organism: Chrysolophus pictus (assembly GCA_037305975.1). Taxonomy (NCBI): domain Eukaryota; kingdom Metazoa; phylum Chordata; class Aves; order Galliformes; family Phasianidae; genus Chrysolophus; species Chrysolophus pictus. Next base: position 4,856,370 of record CM074595.1, read on the forward strand.
AGCTTTATTGGCTTTATTGTGGAGAAGAGCTATCCATGAAATACGCTTGAACAGCAGAACATGGGAAGCTGTGAAGGTCCTTGAGCAAAGGAAAGGATGAATTTGCCAAACCCACTGGTTGTTCAGTGAGACCCCTGAGCATCTTGCAAGCTGGAATTGCATGTGGAGGAAATACCAAATTCATTCCCTACTTTTTGCTGCCAAGGCTCATTGAGCACAGGGCTGACAGCATAAGGACCCAAGCTGACCCATTGACTCCCAGAACTTCAAAATGTGCTCAGAGAGGTGAAACGCAGAGCCACCAACACCATGCCTCGGTCCGGGGCTCAGCAGCCCCTTTTCATCCCCACGTGGAATTAAAGAGAATGAAAACCCAGAGATACGATGTGCTGGAAGTGTCACGGCTCCCTCGCTATCCTTGTTGCTCCCATTTGCCAACATCACGCCCAGCATCCCAAATGCATGACCTCGGCAAACGACAAATCGAGGCTGCTTATCACGTGGCTGCTTAAGAGGTGCTTGCCTGGTGAATGGCCTTGGCATACATTAAGTGAATAAACCACGGCATTGTTCGACTCCTTCAGCCGCTCTGCTCAGTTGACCCACTCAATAACTGTTTGTTTGCACAGATTTCCCCGTGCAAGTGCAACAAGCTGAACCCTGGATCTGAGCAGATGTGTTTGGAGTAGGCTCTCTCTCCTCGCTTCCTTCCCATCAAGGTGTATTGTTGCGTCTTTTGAGAGCTCCAGCTCTCACCAGCGTGACTCATTCAGGCAAAAATTTCCATGCTGTTTTCAGGGACCCTCGAGAGCTTCCAGGCGTGCTGTATGCTGAGCCTTCAACTAACCCAAAACTTCCCCCTATGAGCTTTCCTCGTGTTTTAACCCAACGTATCTGCACAAGACAAGATAGCAATGCAGAGGGGTGCTGGAAGGTGCACCGCTGTTCCCTGAGGCCAGAATCATCCCAGGGCATCCGACTGATGCTGTTAGGCTCCAGCTAAACCCTTGTGGAAGGGCAGACCCTCACAAGCAACTTTGTTTCAGGGACTCCATTTTCAGACAGAGGATTTGCACACACACAGCACTTCTCCGTGTGGAAACCAGAGGTCGTTCGGCTCGTAAGTTTGTCTGGCATACAGCTTGCACTGTTTGTACCTCGCGTCCTCTGCCCAGCAGCAGCAAAGTGCTGTGTAAATGTCATGGATTGAGACTCGTCAGGCAAAACCCTCATTGACGCAGAGACAAAAGCACACGGAAAAAAATCGTCTCCAGCAGTAAAGTGAGGGGATGTCTCCGGATATTTGAAGAATGTGGGCAATAGGGTGTGGAGCTGGGACCCATCCTGCAAAACAAAGCGACAACGGCAAGATACGGAGCACACGATGCTGCTGCCTGAAATCAAAGTCAGCTCGAGGTTAGCTAAAAATACACCAGGCACGTTCTGGGGGAATGTGGGTGCCAAGACCTACTAAGCTATTAAAAGTTCTGGAGCTTTAAAATCCTTTCTTCCATTGATGTATCACATGAATCACAAATACCCTCAAACGAGCCATTTGCGCGTCTCCCTCCAGACGGAGCTGACAGGGGGATAAAGCAAACGCATGCAAATATTATTTCAGGGCAAGCTGAGATTGGATGGGGTGACAGAGAAAAGTTAAACATAGCAGCATATTTATTTCTGCATATTTTTGTCAGCTTGCTGCTGGCAGCGAGAGACGAAACTTCAGCAGATCCCGACCCTGCAGAGCCGTGCAGTCACCATCTGCGTGTGGCTTTTTGGGGAACGGGGCTGCTCGATAAGGTGGGATCGCATCAACCCTCGATTCCTGAGCACCCTCACATTTAGTGCCGCAATGGCTTGCTCCTTGCCAGCTTTTTTCTCCCTTCCCCACCAAACCTGTAGGCAATTTGGGGGCTCCTTCACTCCCTCTCCCCCCAGTCAGGCCGGCGGGTCCGTTTGCTTTTGTCTCCCGTTAATTGCTCGCTACTTTTCCCTGCCTGCTCCTCCCCCTTTTAAGGATAAATTTTAAAGCCGGAGCGGGGTGGAGAATGGCTGGGCCCGCTGTTAGTTTTGACATTCGCCCCGGTGACAGCTGGATCTTGCAAGGCTGGGGCCGTTCGCACACAAAGCCTATTAGCTGCGCCCACTCACTTAATGAGCCCTGAAGTCTGGAAGGAAAATTTCCTCCCCGAAGTGTGGCAGAGCCCTTTGTCATTGTAAACAGGCGCTGCTCGCCGGGCGCTGCCGTGCCTTTCTCCTTCCTGCCACCGCGGCTCTTCTATTTACTCAGCAAACAAAAGCGAGGCCGTGTCAGCATGCGGGGATGGAAATGCATCCAGCGCCTGGGGCTGCATGCATGCACGCACACGCGTGCCGCCAGCAGAAGCGGCCCCTCGGGCACTCAGGGTGCAGGGCCGGGCGTATCTATGGGAGCTGCGCCCTATAGGAACCGCAGCCTATAGAAACTGCGCCCTATAGGAACTGCGCCTTATAGAAACCGCCCCCTATAGGAACTGTGCTCTATATCCCACTGGTGGCAGGTGACAGGACGAGGGGAAATGGCCTCAGGTTGAGCCGGGGGAGGTTTAGGTTGGATATCAGGAAAAAGTTCTATACAGAAAGGGTTGTTAAGCACTGGAAAAGGCTTCCCAGGGAGGTGGTTGAGTCGCCATCCCTGGATGTGTTTAAAAACCGTTTGGATGTGGTGCTCAGGGACGTGATTTGGAGGAGGGTTGTTAGAGTTAGGGCAGTATGGCTAGGTTGTGATTGGACTTGATGATCTTTAAGGTCCTTTCCAACCTGAGCAATTCTATGATCCTATAGGAAATATGCCCCTATAGGAACTGCACGCTATAGAAACTTTGCCCTGTAGGAGTTGTGCTTTATAGGAAATATGTCCTATAGGAACTACTTCATGTAGGAACCATGCCCTATAGAAACTGTGCCCAGTAGGAACCATATGCCTTATAGGAACTGCTTCCTGTAGAAACTGCTGATGATAAAGGGCCTGGAGCATCTCCCCTATGAGGAAAGGCTGAGCAACCTGGGTCTGTTCAGCCTTGAGAAAAGAAGACTTATAGGTGATCTTATTAATGCTTATGAATATCTTAAGTGTGGGAGTCAAAGGGACATGGCCAACCTCTTTTCAGCCTTCTGTGGGACAGGACAAGGGGAAACGCAGCAACAGCATCTCCTTCTGCCTCTGTCAGGCTTGCAGCCTGCCTGGGTTGCTCTGTAAGCCTCAGCATTCCCCATTTACAGTTGGAATTCCTTACAGAACAACACCAGAAGTGCCCATCAACCATTTTACAAACAGTGCAAGCTTTCAAGCACCCCTTCCTTGTCCTCTTTGCTTCTTCTCCAAGGATTTGCTCTCTGCTTTGTATATTACATATTTCAGTGCTTGCTTTCTGTCAGTAACCAAGGCTGTTTGGTAAAAACTGAGACATTTTCTAAATGTAAGTCAGGCAAAAAATTACCTTTTTTTTGGTGTGCGCTTTGCAATTATCACAGCAAAGTGATTCCTTTCTTCCTTCCATAGTAATTTGCTTTTTTTTTTTTAACAGAGAAACTAAAGTGCTACTTCAAGAACGCCGGGTTAATGCTGTTCTTGTTTCCCCTGTGAAGTTAAGCTGGCATCGTGTCTGAAGTGTTTGTCTTCAGTTCATCAGATTGCTGGTGGGTACGTCCCACTTTGGGAAGACACAAGGAGCATTCACAAGCAAGAAGGTCGCGTGCTCCAAATGGATTGTTTAGTAACAAAGGGAAGGAAAAGACCTATCTTTCTCTCATATTTTCAACTTCCTTTTGCCAGTGTGTCTAAAGAGCCTTTCCTTTTTTGCTTCATAAAAGTGATTGTCTCAGGAGATACGTGGTGGCTTTTGTCACCAACCTGAGCATCCCCTGCTTGCTCCTCTGGATCCTGCTGCTGACAGTACAGACCAAGGTGGAGAACAGGAGCCTTTCTCCATCACTGTGGCCTCTTCGTCTCAGTGTCCTTCTAATATCCACTAATCCACTATCTTCATTTGTAGGCTCTGTTTTAATTCACCAGTATGCACACGCCTGACATTAAGTTGGCAAGCTCAGGACTGTGTAAAAGCTGTATGTTCCAACTAGGCAAAGTGCTGCAGGAGTGCCTGTGAGGGCAGTGTGTGAGAGGGGATTTGCATGCTGCAGATGGAGCTAATCCCTTTTCTATGGCCAGGCTCACAGGCAGCTGCCCCAGGAGCAGGCTGTCCATCCTCTTTCTGTTTAGGGGCTCTGGAACAGAGTATGTGGTGGGTCAGGTTGGAGGCACCAACCTGGTGTGCACAGAGCTGTGGCACTTTGCAGTCACACAGCCCCACCTGGGTAGGTCACAGGTGACATCCACACGGGTTCAGAGCTGCCTCTGCAGCCCCTATATCTTCGCTTGCCTTCAGTTCAGTCAGGATTGCTGCTGAGGAACATGGCTGGGCATGAGCAAACCATAAGCACCTCCCTGTGGCACCCAACCAGCTTCTGAAAATTGCAGTTGCTGCTGCTGGGGCTGTATGATGAGAGTGCTATGAGAACCTGGGCACGTGTTTCTGCTCCTCTGCTCTGCAGAGCCCTCAAATAGCTGATGTAGACTGAGGGTTAGGTTTCACTGCAGCTCAGCTAATGCTGAGCAAGCTGCAGAAGTTGCTGTGTGTCCAAGCAGCTGATGGGAGATGTTTGGAGGCCCTGGATGAGGCAGTGGTTTTCAAAGCCAACTGCAGGACATAGATTCTCAGCACTCACCAAAATGAATTGGAGTGTTACATCAAAAGATCCAGTTGGCTTGGCCATGTGAACAAATTTCTGGTGAACATCCCTTTGCCATTAGATGCATTAATTTCATCATCTGGCCTGAATTTGGGAAACTCAACTGCCAAAGCATTTGATTGTGAGTTTCACGATTCGTTTGCAGGGGCAAGGATGAGCTTCCCATGCTCCTGTGATTATTTGTGTCAGCCTCATGCAATGAGAAACTTCTAGGCAGTTGTGATGAGTGGCTTGGAAGGTGACAAGGAGGTTTTAGGTCATTTCTAGCTCTAGTGTGTTTCTGCAGTTACCTGCCCAGATGCTTATGGGTTCAAAGGAGCCAGGACCCAGTTTCCCTCCCATGGAGGAGGGAACATCTGGATTGTGTATTTCTGGTCCACAAATGCTTCCCTTAATAATTAAAAAGTAATTAAATTCCTTTAGGAGATGTCCCACCAACTTTACAGCCACGGTCCATCGACAGTCTGCCTTCTCCTGATGGGCTGCTGGGGGCCAAGCAGGAATGAAGACTCCCACCAAGCCAGGGAGAAAATAGAGTTGGGTTGCATTTGAAATAAGGCTCGTGCAAAAAACATTTGCATAATAGCATGTAAAAAAATGTGACATGGAACTAAATATAGTGCGGTGCTGTTTTGCCAACCTCTGGTTAATCAAAGTTAACTGCATTATAATGTAGCGTGTGTTGTCTCACTGCCTATCAAATTTCCATTCTTCCAAACCATTTCTGTGTTTGTGAAACGTGGCTCTGCAAACGTCAGACAACAAAATCCCAGTGGTGCAACCCCTTGAATCACTTGCTTTTCTCCCGATTAAAAAAGAATAGTAGGAAAAAGTTTTAGTTCTTGAAGTGTCACCGTGTCATTCAGAGCAAACCGTGCTGAAAGGGCTGGGAAACACCCACTGCCAACACACTGGAGAAGGATGGGTTTGTTTGCCTTGTCTGGAGCAGATATAGAAATATTTTCTTTCATCAAAAACCCAATTTCTGTAGAAAGAAAGGAAGTTTTCAAGTACAGCTTGTCATTCTGCTCTATTTAATCAGAAATACTTTGAGTCTATAAGAGGAGTGTTAGTGTCTGAGCATCAGCTGGTCCTACAGGAAAACCAGAATAGAGAGACACTCCAATATTTTCCTTGATTATTTTTTCAGATATTTGTCCTCTAAATCTCAGATCTTCCCATTTTCTCCTCCTTCCTATTAAGAGACACAATCTCTGCCTGCCACGTTCCCCCCATGGCCCCAGCACAATATCACACGTATTTCTACATAATCTTGATGCAAAACAGAGAGGTGATGCTGCCAGTGGGACACGGGACTCTCACCCCCACAAACCTCATTGTCCTCCACGAGCCCCAAACTCTTTTCAGTGCCCACAGTGGGGCTCTGTGGTGTCAGGTCCAACACAAACATGTCGGATGCGTGCATCGACCTCGCGGGGCTGCAGGGCAGGAGCCCCCACGGGATGCACTCCTGCACAGCTCTGTTAATAGGTTAATGAGCCCCTCGTCTGGCTGAGCTGGAGTGCCTGGCTTTCCAAGATAAAACTATCCAGCGACGTTGGGAGGTTGGGCCTCTTTATGACTGAACGCCATTCATCCTGAGTACACAAGAGCTCGCAAATTTAATAAGCAGAATCCATTTCAGCCCCGTGGCCTGCCATGGCAACAGGAGAGAGGGGCTCCAGCCTCCGCTGCTCAGGCATCATTATCTCCAGGGCCATCTGCTCCAGAGAAGCACAATCCCAAACTCATTTAAATAGAGCCAGCCTGAAATATGTGACGATTTTTCCCAGTTCCCCCCCCCCCCCACGGCTACACCTCCACGCACAAGCAGGAGATGTAATATTCAAAGGGTGAGGAGAGGGTACAGGAGATAAGATGATTGTGATAATGAACTGAGGGAAGGCAGCCGGGGAGGGAGGAACTTTCCTCCTTTGGCTGCTGTTCCCAAAGAAAGCAAAAGGTTGCAATAAATTATAAATGTATTTTTTCAAATCATCTTCTTGGATGAAGTATTTGATAAACAATGATTCATCGCCCTCCCCAGAACACGGCCTCGCTGGAACAATTAAGTGGTGAAGAAGACTTGCCCAGCTCATTCATTTATTTCCCTGCTTTCTGAGTGATGATGCACGGTCCTCGTCATAAATGATACCATAAATTACCATGTCCCTAAATGTGCTCGCTCCCTGCACATGGGAACATCTTAGAAAGGAGATGGGAGGAGTTAGGGAGAGGATTGGCTTTGATCCCACGCACCTGGAATGGGGAGATGTGAGATGTGTGGCCTCAAGTGCACCCCCAAAAGGGACAGGGGAGGATGTGGGCTTTGACAGAAGGATATATACAAGAGCGTGCAAAGTTGCACTGTTGTGCTTCTTCTGGACAAAGTCATTTTCAATGCATTTGCTTTATTTCAGACATGTCAGTGCTTGCAGGGAGCTGTTAGGAGCTGCCCAAAGCAGGGGCAATGGGGATGCTGATAAGTGGCTGGATGAGCTGTTGTCCTGCAGTGTAAATCTTGAGAACTCTTAGGCTGTAGGTGGGAGGAGATGGAGCTCCCAGGGAGTTGTTCCAGCAGCACCCAGGCTGTGAGGGCATTCCTGTGTCCAGCCCCTCCGCAGCTGATGGGGAGGACATTACTGCAGGAATTTCTAAAGGATGCCCTTTTGCATTGGTTTCCTGTCTGGGTAATTCTGACCTCTGCTTGCTGGGTCACAGGAGCAAATCCATCATGGGGTGAATGATGAGTTTTCTTTCCTGAGGTGGAGCCATTGCCTAAGTATGTACTAAGCATCCCTGTCCCTCCTGAGTATCTCTGTCGCTCGTGAGCATCCCTGACCCTTCTGAGAGTCAGAAATACTTCTGCAAAAAGCTTTTATGTCTGCATCCATGCAGTGTGTATCAACCACCCAGTGCGACCGTGTGAGTGTGTGTGCACAGAGGTGTCAAGGATGCGGATGCAAATGGGCGAGATGGGATGGGATGGGATGGGATGGGATTGGATGGGATGGGATGGGGTGAGATGGGATGGGATGGGATGGGATGGGATGGGATGGGATGGGATGCGGTGAGATGGGATGGGATGGGATGGGATGGGATGGGATGGGATGGGATGGGATGGGATGGGATGGGATGGGGTGAGATGGGATGGGATGGGATGGGATGGGATGGGATGGGATGGGATGGGATGGGATGGGATGGGATGGGATGGGAAGCCATGGCCCCTTTAGCTGCTGGGGCTGGCATGCAGTGTGATGTACGGTGTTGCCAGCTCCCCACTCATGCACATGCAGTGTTGGGGTCTCTTTTGCCTGCAGCTCCTACCTGCCAAGATCCCTGTCTCCAATCTGTGACATGGGGTGTGCACATACATCACAGGCAGAGAGGCTGCGGAGCGTCGACGAGATCAAATGAAAGTGTAGAAATGCGGCTGGGAGGCAAAATGAAATCATATATATTCATTACATTCACTTAGTGATGTTAAGCCTCCCGGTGCCCATAACACTCTGGACGTGCTGTCACCATTTACCTAGAGAGAAAGCAGCTACCTCTGCAGACAGCGTGGAAGATGGCCAGAGCCTGGGCACAGCTGAGGAGGGGATGTGGTGGCTGCCTGCACAGAACACTCATCTCTGCTGTAGCCCCAGAATGGAATTATACCCCCTGGAAACTGGGAAGAATTCCCTTGTTGATTGAATCCTGAGGTATGTCAGCGACGATTGCTTGGATGAGGAATTTATGGTTACTGTTGGTGCATGCCTCTGGGCAAGGCAATTGCAAATACACAAGAAATTCTGGTGACCAAGGCGTGCAGTGTCTCCACCTGGAAGCTGAAGCTGTGCAGATCACTTGCTTGCATGGATATTGAAGTGTCCACTAGCCCAAGCTGTCAAGTCTTTGATCAGGAATGCAAACTCAGCAAATCCTAGGTGATAATTGTAGAATCATTAAGGTTGGGAAAGACCTGTAAGATCACCAAGTCCAACCATCGAACCATCAAATCATATGACATTAACTTACAGAAGAAGCCTCTGAAGCTTTGGAACGTTTTTTGGTTGATAAATTGTGAGATTTACCACAAAATCCATAATAACGTGGGGTTGTTTTTTTCTGTAGCTCCATTAGAGATGATAAAATGCCAAGTTTTATGAATAAGTTTCAGGGTATTTGTAGAAGTGCTTAAATATATTAAATCTGCAGAACAGCTGAACATTTCCTAAGGACTGCTTTGATGCGACTTTCTCAGCCTTTTCTTTTTCTGCATGTTATCACATGGAGAGCTGAACCTAAAGAGGCCTTATATTTGATGACCCTGTTGGAGATTTGGCCTGTACACAGACTCGATAAAAACCTTCAGAAGACACAAGTTCAGCTCCTGTTTCCTCATCTGGAGGAAAAAATAAAGGATTTCCTCTGAAGAAATTTCAGCTCCTTTTATCTCCTTACGTCGATCCTTGTCAGAAATGCCTCCAAATGGAGATGCATATTAATGTGAGGTGCCCACTCCAGATGAAAGGACAACCAGATGTCCTCGCCAGGTGGACTGATGCTGCACACTAAATCTGACCCTCTGTGACTCTCAGCCCACAGTTCCAGGGACTCCTATCCACCAGCTAGCTTTGACTCTTGCCTTAAGCACAAGCATTCAATTATTTAGCAAGGAAAATGGGCTCTTGTAACTAATAAAATATCTGATTCAGCCCCTTAATCCCATCCTAACATCTTTAAACCAGTGCCAACATAGGTGAGACTGCTGGGATAGGAAAGCTAAATATTGCTTTCTGCCTCGTGGCTTGCTTTCAAAAGTACATTTCATTCCATCTCTGTTGTTCAGAATTAATGTTGCAGAGAGCTTTTCTAGGAAAGCATGGCAGATGCCCAGCTCCAGCAGGAACGAGCCTACCACTGTGCGGATATGTTGGAACATGGCATCCATCCTGGGTGGAGATGGCTGGGCTTGTTTTTGAAATACTTGGCTGTGAGCAACATGAGAAAACCAACTCATGGGTCAAAGCTCTCGCAGCAAATCGCGCTGCCTTATTTTTCAGGTTTTAAAAGAGAAAACCCAGCAGGTGGGAAGGAAGAGATTGAACAGGGCACTTTATCATTCTTCCAGAAGCAAATTCTTGGCCACAATCTTTCCAGCTCCTGGTGCGGTGGCCTAACGTAACTAGACAGCACAGACTGAAATCTTTCCTGCATAATTGTGTGCTTCACTGGACTGACACCGGGAATGAATTTAGCTCACCCGAGGCTCAGCTGGAGATGGGGTGGCTTTCGAGCAGCTTACGCTCCATCCCAGCACATCACCCAGCATTGATTGATCGCCTTTTCTGCAGGCTCTGACAAGAGAGGTATGAAATTATCATTTAAGAAGCCCCTCAGAAATGCTTTAAGTCATTTTCTGGTCAGATTTACACCATATTGAGAGGAGTGGGGCAACAAGCATCTCCCCCCGCATCCCCTTGTCTAATTCTGCAGCTGATGGAGCTGGCTGGGCTGAACGGAGGGCAGGGAGGGGAGTGCTGATGGGCAAGACAAGGTCACACCTGGGACACTGGTGGGCACCAGGAATCCAGCTTGGTTCTGAGGCCCATCAGCTCACAATTTTGATGAAGAGTTAAAAAGAAGGAGGGCATTTGACATTTTCAGACAAAATACGGTAACATATTGCTGTGCTGTGGGAGAGTCGGTTGTAAAGTGCAGGGAAATTTGGGGGAGACTGTAGTTATAAACTATATTTCTATAGTATCTATTTCACACACAGCTTCACTTCCTCACAAATTTCCTATTTTAATTTTTTTTAGTGGGTTTCTGCAGGGATATTTTTATGCCCGCTTCTCCTCAAATGCTCCATGTGTAGCAGCTGCCACACTGTCAGCCCAGCTCTCATGGGATGTGCACAGGGCTCGTGCCAGGACCCTGTTGGCCAACAAGGGGCTGTCAGCACGGTGGGGCATCACCAGGTGACATGATGCTGAGTCCACAGAACTCCAGCACACAGTCTGGAGTCTTTAATAGCATCATAGATTCACAGAATCATAGAATCATGGAATCATAGTGTCATAGAGTGGTTGGGTTGGAAGGGACTTTAAAGATCATCCAGTTCCAATCTCCTGCCATGGACAGGGCTGCCACCCATGCTGCCCAGTGCCCCATCCAACCTGGTGACCATTTACCACCCGACCAGCTGAACTCTCTCCAAATCACACAGGAAAGCAAGCACTATGATTTTTAACCCAGCACCAATGGCAGCTCGCTTGCGCTAATCAAAAGGGAGCCATCAGTTTGGAAATGTCCCTTCCTAATTTAATTCAGGGACTTCAAAATAAATTCCTTCAGATGCAGGTGCCTTGAGAACAGCCGTTTTTAACTCACTTGAAGTAGTGAATTCCCCTCACTGGACTTAATTAGGGACAGGTATTAAAACAAATCGAGGAAGATCTTAGAAGAAAAGTGGTTTTATTAGGAAAGAACTGTAGGGCTTTTTAATTAACACCAGAACAGCCGTCCTTAAACTGTTTCTCTCTTATGAGCAGATTATCCCAGTGAAGGCTCAGAGGCCATGTGCAGCATGGAACAAGTTATCAGTGCTCCTTGTGCCTGCCTGCTGCCCTCAGCCAGCACTGAGCGTTCACATGGTGCTCCCTCAGATTGCAGCATCTTTCTGTTTTCCTACAATGTAGACTCATCCTGGTTGTTTCTGAGCGAATTGCTTTTTTGTTCGTGTTGCATATTCCCTAAACAGTCATATTAGTGGTGACAGCATGTCATCTTGATGGTGTTATGACAGTATGACGCCAAACTGGTATTAACATAACATTTCCTTCTAAATCTTGTCTGAAAACATATTGTTCTCCCTTGCCAGCACTTCTCTGTTTCTCTCACCCTTTACCATGGGTGCTGGTTTGTTGTCTTTTTTGTTTTATCTCCCTTGTTGGATGAGGCTGATAAGCAGCCTCTGCAGAAGCATTTTGCTGATTGTTCAGGGGATGAGGCTGAGGCAGAGAAGCACAAACCCATTCCCCCAGCACCGTCCAACCCTTTGCAGAGAGGAAGCCCCAAGCCCACATTTCCTTGGCTGTCATCTTCCTTCCTCTTCTGCTTTGCCTTGCTCAGATTTATGGAGTTCAGATTTATGGAGTTTAGGCTGAAAGATGCACATTGCTACCATGGAGTTATTTGTGTTTCTCCTACATTTTCTTTTACAACTTCGGTTTAAAGGTGGGTGCTGATGTCCCCCAAATCACAGAACCATAGAATTATTAAGATTGGAAAAGACCTCTAAGTGCAACCATCAACCCATCACCACTGCATCCACTAAACCACGTCCCCCAAAATGGTGAAGCCGGTCCTGAATTCAGAAAGCTGTGAAGTGGGGAGAGCTGTAACTGGGGGTCGAGGGGCTTCTGTGCAGGAGGGAGATGGGCACACGCTCCAGCTTGTTTGACTGCACTGTCTGCCTGATGTCGTGCAGAGATTGAGCAGGTTTGACACACAGGTCAGAATTGTTTGTTAAATAAGGGACTTTTTTTTTTTTTTTTAAATGAAGGAAAAATAGATCTGGTTTGCCTAGGAAGAGGTTTTCAAGTTAAAAGTGAGCAACAGGAGAGAAGGAATCACACAGCAAGGTGTGCACTCTTGGGAAAAGCCTTTCACCTCCCCAGTGGGACAAACACACTCCTGCCCAGGTTGGCTTAGGTTGTGCCTGGCTGCAGCATTTTCCTGCTAAATTCTTGCTCAGGTTTAAATTTTGCCTGTTTGTTTCCCCCTCCCTTCCTCTGCTCCCTGACCTGACAAGCACATCTTTTAGCAGAGTATTAATTACCATCACAGTGCTGGGACTTGTAATTATCCCTCCCTGGTGCTTTACAGGCTTCCCAGTGTAGCTCACAATGAGGGCAGGGTGAAACGACTCAGCTGGCAAAGGGCTCATGGTGGAAGTCCAGGGCTGTGGTAATTGTCCTGTGCCAGGGAGGGGGGAAAGGGGGGAAGAGGAAGGAGGAAACTGTCTCTTTGGAGTAGATGAGGACTTGGAGAATATGCCTTGTGGCCTTTAACCAAGGTGCTTTCTTCCCAGAGTTTATAAGGGAAATAGAAATAACCTTAGGACATCACCAGGAGATGGGGAAGCTCAGGAGGTCTATGAGGATGATGATGATGTTTGCTAGTGTTAGCAAACTCCTCGTATCATCGATATACATGAGAAGAATCCCAACGGAGGCCCACAGAGGGAGATTTCGGGGCTGTGGCTGCACTGTATGTTCCTTTGTGCTGCATGGGGTAACACAGTGGGTTTGCTGCTGTAAGGGGGTCACCAACATTTCCTGACCAGCTGCGGTTGAAGCAGCTTTCCTTTACTTATCTCACTGTGATTTGCTGCCTTATTTGGTCCTGAGTTCCAGGGTCTGTAAAAGTGATTCACACTCATTTAAAGTGTCTCGCCAAGCATTTTAAATGCAATACTCTGCATTTAGCCTCACACCAGCAGGCACCTCCTGGTGTTGTAGCAAAACCTTGCTCTGCTTCTATGCCAGAAATGCACCATGACTGCACAGCCAGGGCTGCTTCTTTGGGACCCTCATCCCACCTGTGCTGCCCATCTGATGTCATCTGGAGATCCAGCAATTCCCAGGGGAACCCAGGGCAGAGGAACTGCAGGATACAGAGCCAAGGTGCAGCACTGCCACCACTGCCAGAAATCCAGAAATCCACAGCTTTTGGCCATGCTAAAGGAAAAAAAAAAAAAAAAAAAAGCACAAAACACTCTCTGGTTAAAATGGTGAATTTTTCTCCAGCAAAGTGACAACACATTGCTAGTGAAAACTGCCTTTCATTAGAGCAAAGAGGGGCAAGGGAGATAAAAATGAAATAAGCTGTGCTTTTCTTCCATTTATGTCCTCTTTGCAAACCTTTATGTTTGTTGTTGTTATTTGTTTGTTTTGTTTTTTTTCCCTTTAGGTCCCTCCAGCAATGAGAAATCTTACTACAATTTATTGTGCATTTGACTAGGAATTTAAAGCTCTCAAATCACAGCCCAGTCTGGCAAGAAATGCTGATAGGTGTAGTAAGAGGCAGGGAATGCTCTGAGCAGATTTTATTCTAAATCGAATAGCCAAGACAGAGGGAAGGTGGGTGAGGAGACTTTTCCATGGTCACCCTCAGAAATCAGTGGCAAAAGTGGGAATCAAATCCAGATCTCTGCCTCCAAGGCCCTTGGACAAACAAGGAGTAAATGTAGCAACGTGGCTGTGATACTGAATTCCCAAACTGGAAGCCAGCACCCTGCCCTTCCTGCTGCTCTGCCTCATGCCTGGAGCTCTGACAAACTGCATGTGGAATTAGGCAGAGCTCATTTGCCCAGCACTAATGGGAGCAGTTCATAATGTGCCCACCACGTTGGCCATCATCCCTACCCTGAGAAACCTCATCCTCACGAACAGCAATGCATCTCTGCCTCTGCAGCAAGGGAACTCGAGCATCCTCTATGCTACAGTGGAGCCACCTGGGTTTTTGGGACTCTGGACCAAGGAACAGAATGACAGCTGTCAGCTCTGCCAGCAGCTGTGTGCAACATTGGCCAAATCATTTGGCATTTTGAGGAGGGTAGAAGAAGACCCAGTTTGGAAGTTTCCAAGTGTGAGCAACTCCAGCTCGCTCTGCTTGCAGGTGTAGAACAGCCACAGCACCAAAGCAACATGCTGGGAGCACCAGCTTTGAGGCAACCCTGGCTAAGAGGCACTTTGCACTACACGATGCAGATACACCACGTGCCTCAGTTTCCCCGTCTGTTCAATGAGGCTTATCATCCCATTTGTGTGGTTGGCGTTGCACTGCCATGCAGAACCTGACAGAAAGGGGCTCAGCACTTGGGTGAGCATCATTCTGGAGGTCAGGCAGTCCAATCCCAGTGGCTCTGCTTCTTTCAGGCACACACCTGCCCACCTCTGCACGCTGCAGCTGGGTTACGAACTGGCTCACCCACCCACCCACCATCTCATCCACAGGCAGATTGCTCACGGGCTCAGGAAATCTCCTGGAAAGAGTGAACCTTGTCAGCAAAAATGCAAATATTTGGAGACAAAGTGTTCATTATGGCAGAACTTGATTTCAGGGTCAACCCTTTTTGCAGCAAATTGTTAGCCAGCTAAAACGTTTATTGTCACCACACTCTGGCAGTTTTGACAGTAGCTATCAAGTTGAGCTTGACAATATCTGCATACCACAGCCATCAGTGAGGCGGTGGAGGCAGTGACTGCAGGCAGAAGGAAACAGTCACCAAACAACTGGAACACTCCCCGCCTTTGTGACGCTTTGGGGTTTTGTGGACTAGGGGAACGGTGCCCAATGATGGAGGTATACAGTGCAGGCTGTTGGTAAGATGGGGATGGGGTGAATTGGCAATTTTTACTTTTTTTTTTCAGATGCAAAACTACATACACAGAGCAATTAAATCCCCCCGGTCTGGCAGTGCATCAGCAGAAATCAGACCACGAAAGGACAGAATTTCTTTTGGTCTTTTTCCATGGGAGACACGTGGCTTCCCTGGATGCACAGCAGGGAACCATTCAGGCGTCGGTAGAATTTCTGTGATTTCTCCCTATTCCCATTTGTACTCTTTACCTCCAGGGTTTAATTCTTCTCCTATTGAGGAGCACACTGCCGGCGAGCCCAGAGGCAAATGGCTGAGCTCCCATTGCTTGGTGCTGGCTCAGAGGCCAGGGAATGGAGGGAGCTGGGCCAGCCCTGTCTCGCTGGGAAGGGGAAGCAGAAAGGAGGCAGCAGATGGAGTTTGGGGGAATATAAGGATGACAATGAAGTGTCTGAAAAAAAACCCACCAAAACAACTAAAACAACACCAAAAGGGAGTCAAAAAGGCAGCTACAGTCACAAGACCTGTGTGTAATATTGTAGGGTTTCTCTGCTAGACAGAAGAGAGCATCTTCCAGCTCAGGGATGAACTAATGCTGCTGTGCTTTTCTGTCCTCTGAATCTTCACCTTTTCCCCCAGCTAATGCATGGGGAAGGAGGGCTATTCTGGATTCACTGTGAATTGGTTTCATTTCCTTGCTTGCTGGAGCTGAGTAAGGGCTATTTCATCTCAACAGGCTTCTCCCAGCACACCTTAATTTGAGATCTCCTGCATGCAGGAAGCAATGGAGTTAAGTGATCTTGCTGAATCCCGACCGCTGCAGCTGCAGGAGAACAAGGAAGGAAAAGAAGAGAGGGGAGGAGGAAGAGGCACTTTGCAGTCTCCCATTAAAGCCCCAAGAGGCTGAAGATGAGAGAGTGAAAGTTTCAAATTGCCAGAATGTAATTCTGAAAGTCATTTTCCAAGCGCGGAGCTCTCCGCAATGTCACCTCTCATCTTCCAAGGTGGGGATAGAAGAAACAAAAAAGCACAGAATATTCTGCAAAGACAGAGCTGCTAATACAAAGACAGAAGAGGTGTCAGTCCCCAAACAGGCTGTCTGCCACCGCCTTCTTCTGGGAGATCTGTGCAGCTCGGGTTCACTTATACTGGGGAACCATTCCCAGCTCCTTTCCCAAGCCATATCCAACCTGGGTGAGCGTTCTGGCTGAGCTGACTATGGCTTTTTCCAGCCCTTCTAAGAGCAAGAATATCAAAGAAGTCTGCATATTCAACAGTTACAGTTTACATTTGAATGAAACTCCTGACCTTCAATTCAATACAGTGATTATGTTAATGATTAATACTATTATTAATTTCTTAGCCTTCTCTAGCGAAAGACCATGATGGATGTGCAGGAGAAAAGGTGCACTTAGATATTCACCCCCCTCTGCCCAACCCAACAAAGCCATCCCTCCCCGCTCCCCCTTCCAGCTCTTTGCCTTCAAAGAAATCTGAATTAAGGAGTTAGATGCATTCAGCAAAGATTTCAGCCCAGGATTTCGTACCAAAGAGCGAATTAGCCTCTTGTTCTACATTCTTTGCTGACCTTTATTCCAGCTGCACCCCCTCTTATGTTTATAAAATAAAAAATTACCCAAATATACAGGCATGCCCCGCTGAGATAGATTGCATTCAACACTCCTTCAGCTAATATCAGCTTTGTCCAGGGCTCCTTATTACTGGTGCCACCTGTCTCTCCAACCACAGGCTTTTCCTCTTTCCCTTCCCCAAATTACTCGAGCTGAGGCTTGGGTGGGCTTGCCCTCTCCCTGCAAATGCACTTATTTACCCACACATGTCAGAGTGCTGAGTTTTCTTCCTGACAATCAAGCTTTTTGCCAGGCAATCCCTCCCCTCTCCCACTTTCAGAAATGGCACTTTCTCCTCTTCGCACGCCAGAGCTGACCCACGGAAGGAGCTGGCCATGTTTTTATTGAGGGTGATGAGCAGAGTGCAGCAGGCCACTCCACCTACAGAAGACACTTTGCCCTCTGAGGCAGCAGAGTAACAAAGTTCAGTGCTGTCATCCATTGTAATCACAATCCTGATTAATTTTCCTTTTATTATATTATTATTATTGGATAACTATATTTATGGGGTTTTTTTGTTTGTTTTTTGGTTGTTATTGTTTTTTGTTGTTGTTGTTTGTTTATTTTGGTTTGGTTTTTTTCCATCAGGGATGTCAGTAAGTGTTCCTGGCTGGCCTGTAGCCAATTTTCTCCAGCTGGGATCAGTTCAGTCCAATGTTGCCATCTGTCCTTGGAGGCAGAGGGGTGTCCTTTTCCATTTCGGATCTCTCCCAGAAGCGATTCCATTCTCCCTCCCCCCAGCTTTGACCAAAGCATCCAGAAAGCTGTGCGTAGCCATCATGGGACTCATGCACTCCCAAACAGACTCAGGCATGCAAGAGGTTCAACTGCCCAGGGCGTGGCTGTGGGCATGGTCAATCTGCTCACCTCCAGGGTGACCTGGAGGAGATTTCACTCTCCAAACACAGATGAGATCTCCTGGGGTCTCTATGTCATAGACACAGAGAACTGGATGGGATCCTTTGGGAACCACCCGAAGGGGTGGAGGGGATTACACCCCTTCACTGAGTTATTACGCATATTATCACATTGTCTTCTCCTAATTAAAAGCACAAACAAGGAACGGCTCCCCTTCCCCAGCTTCTCCCCCTTTACCCTTTGCACAGCCGGGAGGGGTGGGCGGGGATGGGGTTGGGGGGGGGGGGGGGGGGGGAGGCAGATCCATTGTACGGGGCCCCGCGGCGCCCGACCCCGCGGATTGGCCGCCGAGTGCGCTGCAGTGATTTTGCGGCGAGGTCCCATTGGCCGCCGGCACGGATAAGTTTTTGCTCCGGACGGCAACTTTTCTCAGGGATGGAGTAAATCGGACCCCGCCGCTCCCCTTTCTCGCTTTCCAGGCGAAGTCAGACATCGCTCCACGGCAACGATGAAGCTCTGCGGGACTTTCCTCGGTTCGTAACCGTCTGGCGGTGGATGCGGGGGGGGGGGGGGGGGGGGGGTTGGGAGGAGTGAGCCTGGGGGGGGTGTTTGCTGGGTTTCTCCTGTTTCCCCTCCGAAACACTCGAGCAGCCTCATTCTGCTCAAGCCACGCCTTGGCAAAGGGGTTCGGTGAGCTGGGGGGGTGGTGGCCTCGCAAACTACCCTGCTGCCCTTGTTTTGAGAGGCTTTTTTCCCCCTCTAATGACACAGTGGAAAGCCTGTTTCAGAGCGCGGGTTTCCTGTCCTCGAGTTCAGCGGGCAAAGCCTTGGGCTCCTTCCCCGTTCGTTTTGCATCGGGCTCAATCCTGAAGGGCTGCGGGTGCGTGGGTTCATGTGCGGCCCGGGGCTTTGTCCCGCTACCGCGTATTTCGGCTAGTTACAAAGGATGAGGAGGGAAGGGGTGAGAGGGTGAGGGGAAAAAATCCTGTTGTCTGCCACTTCTGTTCAGATTTTTTTTTTGTTGGTTTTCTGGTTTGTTTGTTTGTTTTATGCTCCGTAATGAAGGGGTGAGGGTGGGGTGTTACCAAATATAAAGTTGGTTGGATGTGTTTCAGCGCCCGCATTAACCGAGGCTTAAAGAGAAAGTTCTCGGATAACGCAGGTGCTCTCCACAAACGGCGGTGATTGCTCCAATTGTTGCTCGTTAGGGAAGTAAAAGGCTCTAGATGTGGGTCAAACAAAGGCATTGCTTCTTTGGGAAGGAACCGACCAAATCGGGGAGAAGGGGCGCGCCCGAGAGCGAGCAAAGGGTTATTAAAAGTTTTTTTTGTGCCTGTGCATGTTGTTCCATCTGCCAGGGGCCTGTAGTGGGCAGGTTTTTTCGCAACCCTTCAGCTGTTCCATATACAATATTAATGCTGGCCATTTCTATTCGGCATACAACAGCACTAATTGTAGTCTGAGGCATTAAGGCAGCCAGCCCATCTGCATAGAAGCTTTCAGAAAGAAACAAGGAAAAAATCTTCCACCCCCAGCTGGTAACCGGAGAAGTTGGTGCCAATTACAAATGCATAAAGTTTGAGAGCTAAATTACTTTGAAACAGTCTCAACGAAGCGAGCAAAATGCAGTGCAGTGTTTTTATGTGCGTATTTACACAAGCGATTGCAGTTTTATTTTAAATAATCTGAAAGTTGAAATGCTCGATCTGAATACACGAGCGTAGGAGAACAATAATAAAAAAAACTGCTGTGGGGACAGCGGCGAGGGGAATCCACTTAAAAAAAAAAAAAAGAAATAAAAACCCTTTTGGCGTTCATTTCTGCAGGCTACGTGCGGTCGGTTTCTCAGCACGCTCATCTCAAACAACGCTCTGGAGGCGAAAATATTTGAATATTTCATTTTATACCTTCCTGCTGCACGGCTCCCTTCAGGGATGCGGCGGCCGAGGAAAGCACAGTAATTATCTGCTGCCTTCAAACGACTGCAAAGTGACTCCGGAGAGCCGGGAAAGGCGCGCTGGGGTCGGGGAGGCTTTAAGAGCCGGAACGGGCGGGGCGGGGGGCCGGAGCTGTCCGTGGCTGTGGTGCTGATCCGACGCCCGGTGTGGCTCGGCCCGGCTGCAGCCCCCCCGGACACATCGCCTTCCCAACGGTGGAAGGATGTTAGCAGGCTTGACCCCGAGATGTTGGGTGATAGGGGAGGATTTTGGGGGCTGAGCGGATTTTTGTGTGGTGGTGGTGGCGGCTGGAAACTCTGGATAAGGTGGTGGTTGTTTGCGCTGCTCAGGTGGGTTTTGAGAGGAGGGGAAGGTGAAGTCTGGCAAGTTTGACTCCTCTTTGTTTCCAAACACCCTCTAGTAACCCAGAGCTTAATAAAATGGTACCAAATCGGAGAGCCTGATCTACCTTAAGACTCTTGTGTGTATCCTGTCAATAAATGCAACGATAGCAGTAATAAAGTGTCTATGTATTAATACACAGGTATGTTTGCACATATGTTCATTTGTATACATGTGGTGTGTGTACAGATTTATGTGGAAACACATAGAAGAAAACTCACCCCCTCCCCCCTTCGGCCTACCACCCTATTTATTATGCTTTTGTTTCTCAAGTTTTAGAATTGCATCTCTAAATGAAATAGTAATGGAGAGCACCAGACAGCACTGTGGGGAGAGGAGCTGAGCCCTCCTGTCCCTCCCTTTGATTCTATCATGGGTGCAGAACAATGGAGATGCAGTGTAGCACCAGGCCTGCTGCCTGCAGATAAGAGTTTAATAGAATTTCTGAATGCCAAAGGTTTAGGATGTAAAATATCTCTGTCTTCGTGGTGTGTCCAAAGGAGATAGAAAACAGCTTTTCAGGAGTACTCTCTGCCGAATACCTCCTTTATATTTATGGTTTTAGGAGCACACCAGGCTTGCAAGCCATGGAAACGGGCATCACAAGGATTTCTAAAGCATCCTTTACAGTTTAAAATCATCAATATTTTTGTCACCCTAAACAAAACTCCTGAAATGGAGAATTCAGTCAGTATCCTCACCCCGCTCTGTGGGTGGGATGGTGCTGCATCTGGTGATCCTTTAAGTCCCAGTGTCAGGTAGGGGGCTGGCAGAGTTTGTAACGTGTGGGGCCGGGTGCTGCAGCTCTGCCCAGTGTCGGGGCTCAGGCTGCCTGCAGGGGAGGGCAGGACCGGCCCCCAGCAGCACGCTGCTCCCCCTGCCAGGCGCTGCCTCTGCTCTGTCTCATCTCTCTGTAGGCTCCTGGGGTTTCCGTCCATTTGTGAGCTCCCTCATGTTTTCGAAAATCTTCATTAAGTTGACAGTCAAGTCTTAATCATCTCGGTGGTGCTGGGGATAGAACGGGGGGAGGGGGGGGGGCAGGAAAAAGCGCTGGGCTGGAAGGCGACCCTCCTACTTCCCACACCTCAGGCGGGTGCAGCGTGCCTCTGTTTCTCCCTCTATTTCTGAAAAGTTGTGATCACAGCACTAATGCTCCCTGTAGCGTGCTGATGCCTTTCGACTTGAGGCGGCGATGGGGTGGGGGGAGGGAAGGGGGATGTCTGGTGCTGCTGGCGTCCAGGTCCCCACCAAACAGAGGCATTTGTGAAGGAAAATGACTCGTGGAAAAATGCACGCTTTTCTCACTTGGAAACAATTCCTGAACTGTTCTAGTTGCTGTTTTCTTTTAAGAGTTTTTTTTGTGACATTTTTCTTCCTGTCAGAAAGTCCAAAGTGTAACCCTGCTCGAGATGTGATCTGTCCTTCCTGGGGCGAGGTGATGTCTGCTGGGAATATGTTGTATCATTTATGTATTTATTTAAGAGGAGAAGAAAAAAAAATATTTATATACCTTTTAAGCACTCGCTTTTGAATATGTATATCAGCTAATAAGCAATACTTCCAGGTTCATAGAGGCGATAAATTTCCCAGTCTGTTCTTTATGGTGATAGGTCATCTTCCTAACCACCAATAAATATTGTAAAGTACTTTCGCTGGAGCTGTGCTAACCCAGGGCATCTGTCACTCGCTGCTTGCTGCTATTAGGAATTATTGGGCCGTACCATGCGTCGGGATGCGCGGGGGGGCGGGGGGGGGGAATGGCACGGCGCTTGTCGCGCTCGCCGTCCTTTTGTGTTGCTGCCATCAAAGGAGCCCCGAGCCTCGTGCATATTAATTATGAATCAGTTCAGGCAAAATCACTCACCTTCTGCTGGGTCTCGGGGAGGGGAGCGTGAGTCGAGAGGGGCTGGTGAGGCGGGGAGAGCCCCAACTCTCCGTGCACTCAAGTCAGCAGCTCCATCTCTCTCTCTCTCTTTTTGATGCTATACTGTAAATTTATTTCACCTCAGAGAGTAAACAGATATATTGCAACCCCAAGGGTTCATGGGTAGTGTATTTACAAAGGGAAGGCGCAGCAAGCCCCCTCTGTGCCATTCCCATTAATGAGAGCGGTCATTAAGTAAATGAGACATTGCCTTTAGCAGGCTTAAGAGTTCACACACTAAGGAGTATCAGATATTTAATTGAAACCAACAACCCGTCTTACACGCGTGTTACTGGTGTAGGGAAGTGGGCTGCCCTCCAAGAACTCTCCCCCCACAACCTCCCCCATGCAAATTTCATGATTGGTTTCCGTGATGTCATTTTGCAAAGGGGCAGACAATAGCTGTGGGGAAAGGTAAGTCAATATTATGTTCTTTCGCTGACAAAGGCAGATAATGCTGGCTTTTTTTCTTTTCTTTTCCTCTTCTTTTTTTCTTTCTTTTTTTTTCTGTTCTTTTTTTTTTTTTTTTTTTTTCCTCCCTTGGATTGAAGGAGAGAGGAAAGGCTTTCGGAGCACACAGTTGATGTAAACAGACGCAGGCGTTTCGCCTTTAGAGCACGAAGGCTGGGTTGTTGTTTTGAAAACTGCACTGGAGAACCGAGGGGATTTTATCATCATGCTCCTAGGTCCATCTTTGCTCGCTCGCTCTCTCGCCGGCTGCGAGATGCTAGTGGACATGTTCTGCTTCTGACTGAAAAGAGGTTGAATAAGGCGAGGAAGGAGGAGATATTTTAAAAAAAAAAAAAAAAAAGGGCATAACATCGCCTTCAGTCGGGAAACTTTCTGAATATTTCTGGAAGAGGATAAGAGGATGCTTGCCGGGTTTACAGACCGACAGCTCGGCGGATGTTTATCCGGAGGGAAGCGTGCTCGGTGTTAGCAGAAGACGCTCCGGGCGCCGGGACGGGCTCGCTCAGCCGCCGCGCTCCGCGGAGCTCTCTGAGGTGCTGATCGCGGCTCCGCGCTGCCCCGAGGGGCTCCCCGACCCCCTGCCGGCCTCCTCCAGCCCCGCTCCGGGGAGGCAGCGCGCTGCTCGCCGCCGGTACCGAGGGGTGCGTGCGTGCGTGTGTGTGTGTGTGTATGTGTGTGCCTGGGGGGTTGCGCTTGCACGCTCGAGGCTCCTGCCCTGCGCTCGCTCTTGCCGCGAGCAGACTTTTTTTTTTTTTTTTAATATTCCCTCCTTTTCCTCTCCCCCGATATTGACTACTTGAGACTTCTCTATTTATAGCAGCGAGGAACAAGGGAAGTGTGCCATGTTTGTGGATTTCTCGCTGTATGTTGACCGTGGCAGAAATCTGCGGGTTCTTATTTTTAGCTGTCTTGGAAGAGGCTTTGCTTGGCTAATCTCTTTATCAATTTCAGCAAAGTTGTGGGCTTGGTTTCTCTTTGTTTGTTTGTTCCTTTTTTTAGTTGTTTCGAGGGTAATTTGCTTGGAGGGCGAAGGGAAGGGGTTGGTGCCTGAGGAAGCGCTGCCGCTGCAATCAACCCCGGCGAGTTTGGTTGAGTTCAGGACGCAGTTTGCCAGCGGGCAGAGCCGATCCTCCCCGGGGAGGCGTCCCCTAGGGGTGCTCAGTACCCCCAGAGGCGGCTTCCCCATGCAAAAGGAGCAGCTTGTAGGGATCAACACCCCCGGGATAGGAGGCCTGGAGCATGCGGACCCCCCCAGAGCTGGGCTGCTGGGACAGGTTGGGCTGGTTGGTTGCCCTTTGCTCCCCAGACCTTGGGGAACTGCGACCTGCCCAGCAGTGTGGGGCAGCTGTAAGTGGCCCCCATTTCTCTGCTCTCCTGCTGCTATTGTTGAGCCCCCTCGCTCCGAGCAGCCGCTAAAAACAAGTGTAAAAAGCCCAGGCTAAATCCAATTGCTCCAACGTTACTTTTAGTTCTTTCTTTTTTTCTTTCCTTCTCCCTCTCGTTGTCTCATCTGCTGTTATTATCAGCCTTTTCCATATGGCCACTTTAATTAATGGCAGACAAAAGGGGGTTGCGGGGGGGGGGAGGAATCCAGGAATTAGAGTTTATAGTTGGTTTGTCTCTGATGCTGTCATAGAAACCAGAAGCAAAGATGCCGCCTTTCCACTTCTTTGTATGATCCTGTTTATTGTTCCCGAGCGGCGCAGATTGGAGCAGGCGCGTGTTGCAAGGCACAGAGCAGCGCCTGCTGCGGCCCGAGGGCTCCCATCGCACAACTTGTTCCCTTCAGCTCCCGCTCTCTCAAAGCTGTCTGCCCTCTCCCTGTCCTTCCCCTCCTTCTTCTGCTGCGGAAAGGCCGAGGAGAACTCATTATTAATTATTATTAAAGCGGTTTAGCGATCTGTGGGATCCTCACCGCACAATGGTGAAAAAGAGTAGGAAAACTCCCCCGAAGTTGGGTTTATTCCTTTCCTGACAGTATGTGGGAGTTGTTCTTCGTGTCTCGGCAGAGCTGGGGTCAGGGTGCTGTGGGTCCGGCTCCGGTCGGGCACACCGTTCTCCTGGATGGGCAGTAGGGGGAGGCGGCCGCTTGTGCGGGGGTCCCGTCGGGGTGTGCGGTGTGTGTGCTCGGTACCTGCTCAGCCCCGAGAATCCCTTCCGCTGCTGCCGGTGCATGGCAGTCCTCAGGGGGAGGAGATGGGGTGTATCGGAGTGTGGGAAAGGCAGAAATGCTGCATCCTTAAATGTGAGCTCCTGCAAGGTCCTCGCAGCCTGGCTCTGCCCCCACTACTGTTATGGGGGGGGGGGAAAAACACCAGGCAATGCTCAGTGTCAATGTGAAGTGTGGCGTTGGGATTAGGGGTGCCCGCTACTCTTTGGCCGAGCCCTGTGCTGGAGATGGGGACACCTCTCCCTTGTCCCTATGGCTGAATGACGAGGGAGGGGGCTGCGGAGCTGCGCACACTTTGCCACCGTCATCCCCAAAGCGTCCCACGGAGCCGGGAGCCCCTCCACCTCCACCGGCTTTTGTTTCCTGTGCTGGTTAATCGCCCCGGGCTGGGGCTGGGGAAGGGGGGGGGGCACGACGATCCCAGGTGCCTTCCAGCCCGGAGGGGGCAGCGGGGGAAGTCATTAGGATGGCGACTAATGCAGCTGAGCCGGGACTTCTGCAACGAGCCCAAGTGGCGAAGTGCGGACCTGGGCTGGCCGAGCTCCGCTTCTGGGGTTCGGCAACAGCGCGAAGGGGAGTTTGGGGGGGGGGGAGGCGGTGCCGAGAGCGGGCCGGCCCCGGTTCCTGGTAGTCAGATGATGAGGGCAGGGCTGAATGCAAGACGTAGATCGGCGTCAGAGCAGCTGCCATTTTAGCAGACGTTGCTAAAGTTCCTCCCCCTCCCCCCGCTCCGTAATTTAGCTTAGGGTGCTGCCTCCAAAGTTGGCTTCTTGCTGGGAATGGGGCATGCTCCTCCTCTTTCTTTCTTTCTTTCGCTTTTTTTTTTCTTTGTGTGTGTGTTAGAATAGCGCACCCTAAGTCAGCAATGCACCCTGAGCAAGCTTTAAGGCTCAGGAACATAAACACGTTTCTTCTCTTAAGTTCCACATCTTCTCCGTTGAGATTTGAAAGGGGAGGGGTGGGGGGCAGGTGAGCTGATACTCCTGAGCCCAAAAGCCCCATCAATGTGATGCAGTGAGGTCCTTATCTCCCTTTCTGGCAGATACTTTCCTTTTGTGCCCTGAGGGTGTCAGTTTGGTGAGAGGTGCTTGCATCTGCCCTGCTTGGGAGTTTGGGGAGGGACCTCTGCCCCCCCCCCCCCCCCCCCCCCCCCAAGAGCAGAGCGATGAAGGGGAAGTGACAGCTTTACAGTAAGGGTCTGAGCATGTGGGGGAAGTCGCTGCATTGGGGCCGGGCTTCCCAGAAGCTGTGGGAAGGGGAGGGAGAGGGGGAACATCACTTAGCCTCTGGGAAGGCAGATGCCAGAGTTTGATGGCAAAGTGGAAAGCAAGAGCTGGTCTTCCCCTTTGCTTTGTGTGCATGTGTGTGTGTGCACGTGGTGGTTGGTGAAGAGCAGGGACTTATTTTTAGAGCCATAAACTGTATGGCTTAGCTGCTAGAGCTCTTTCCTTAATGACAAGGGACATCTCTTGTCACTTTGTAGCTGTTGCCTTTTCCTCCTCGTACCTGAGAGCTGAGTGTTGAAGATCCAGGCTGCACAGTTACAGGGATACCCCAATACCCCACTGTGTGCTGCTCTCCTTCCCATCTTGAGTTCGTTGTGCTGATGCTGTTTTACCCGTAGCTGCTCACATGGGAATACAGACACCCAGGAGAGTGTCAAGGCAGCCCCAGACCCCAGATTTACCTTTTTTGGGGGGAAGCAGCCCTACAGCTGTGCTTTGAAAGAGCCTGGCAGGGATTCACTCCCACTCATCCTCTCAGTTCCTGGGTATTTTTGGAGTTCTGATAGGGTGGAAGTTGCTGTCAGGAAGCTTCACTTTTCCTCGTTTTCTTTTCCATGTTTTGCTGGTTTCTGGACACTGGTCTCCCTGGGTACGTGTTGCACAGTCCCCTGGTGCACACTGGTTGGCATTGCTGATGGCTGCCTTGAGTGAAACCTCCTATCCTAAACCATTCTGTATGTCTCCTGAGGCTGTTTACCGTTGCAAAATAGAAACCTGATCCAGCAGCAAGTCCTTAGGAGTTGGTGCTGTGATGGCATGGTGGCAAGTACGAGCAGTGAAAAGCTTTGCCGTAGGTGAGATGCCCCAGTGCACCTTGCTGCTGGTGAAATTAATTCATAAGAGGTTTTAGATGGGTCATGAGTAATGCAAGAGAGTGGGGCTGCCCTTCAGAAATGGGAGGGAAACCTTTTCTTCCACCCCCCCCCCTCCCCACCTTACTCTCCTCTACTGTATTTGCTAAGGAGAAAGGAGCTGCTCCCAGTGGTGATTTGGCCCTTTGGGATAGGGCTGGGACACTGAAGGTAAAGGACAAAGTCAAGGGTGTCCTGCATGCAGAGCTGCTGCATTTTCCCTGCGTGTGCTGTAGGATCCCTGAGCATCCCAGAGCTGCTCCATCACAAGGCTTTGTGCTGAGGGAGGCTGTCCCTGCCCTGCGAAGTGGGCACTGTGGGGAGGGCACCTTGGAGCAAATTGGGCAACCCTTTGGGAACTTGAAACACTTTGTGGGATTTTTTTGAGTGTAGAATGAGCTGGAGTTTGAAGGAAAAAGTCTGTGCACACGACACAGCTGTAATGTGGAGGCTGGTGGTCCAGCCAGAGGGATTGCTGTGGTTTTACAGTGGAGATGCTGGGGCAAAGAAGGGTTCTGGGCCAGGAAGGTCTGGATCAACAGCCAGGCTGTTACCAGCAGCTCTGAGCACAGAACAACACAGTGACACACTCAGAAGTATCTGCTTTTCATTTTGGCTTCATTTTTTTTTTTTTTTTAAATACAATTTTCACCTGATTTAAAATACTTTTGATCCATCTTTCATTGAACTTTTGCTTCAGAGAGAATAGATTAATAAACACTTTCAAATGGGAAAAAAAAAAAAAAACCAACATAGTTTGGAGAGATCCCTCTTTTATCTCCATTGCTGAGCTCTAACACTAACCTGGGTATGGGCTTCTGTCCTCTGTTCCTTTTGTCTTGCTTTTTTTTCATCTTAACAGCAATAAACTGCTTCTGTTGTGATCTGGCCCTTACTGGTCACTCTCCTTTTTTTTTTTTATTCTTCCTTTTTCTTTTTTAATTTCTTATTTTGAAGTCAGCACATAAAAAATGCGATGTTATTTTAATCAGACCAAATGAAAGAGCAAATCAGAGCGAGAACTTTAATCTGCCCCAAGCAAAACTGCCTTGTACATCTGTCATGTTGGGATTAGCGGAACTCTTTAAAGAAGCTGAAGACTTTTTAAACGAAGTATTAAACATTTGTGACCTGATTTCCATTCTTACAATATTCTCATTAATAAGAGTGCAGGCTGAAAGACATCTGTTAGGTCCTGTTTGTTTTAAGAATATTAAAGAATAATAAGAATATTGGGGGGAGGTGGAGGAAATCTAAATGCAGTGTTTTGAGCCAAATGTCTAAGCTGGAGCTTTCTGAAGTGGTGCTGTGCCCGACTTGGGGCAGGGTGGGGGAAAAGCAAGGCTTGGAGAAGGCTTTCAGCTCGGGTGTGTTGGTGTGGTTGATGGAGAAGGTCAGCTTGGATGTGCTGTTGTGGTTTGATGGTTGATGGAGGAGGGACAACTCTGCTGTCCTGAGGTAAAATCCTATTAGGAATGGCAAACAGAGCTGCAGCCTTACAGGTCATGTTTGTGCGGCACTTGTGTGCAGCACTGTGGGCATCCAATGCTGCCTTGGACCAGCAGGAAGCCTGAGTAGGAAGAAAGGAGCGAGAACGTCCTCCTTGGGTTTGCTGCTTGTTTTGTTTGATGCTAATGCAGTTAAAGTAAATGGCCCAGCTTGGACCCCTAAGGAGGGGGAAAAATGCCAGACATGTGTTCGGTAAACGACTTGCTGAAAGAGCCCTTCACCATTAGCACAGGGAGACGGTGTAAGAGAAGGTTGCTGTCGACTGCAATCTTTGCATCTTGTTTATGCTTGCTGGGTAAAATATTAACTAAAGCATCTGAACATAAAGTTCTGGTGTGAAAGAATATCAGCAGGGGAGAGCCATATGGTGCCAGCATGCGAACAAAATACCAAACGTTGGAGATTCCTTTTTGCAGAAGACTGAAAACTCTCGTTCCCATACATAATACATGAGTTCACGCCTTTGATTACTCTAAACATTAGTCCAAGTGGTACAGGAGTCTCTTCGGAGCTAACACAACTTAGGGCATGCAGTTCTCTTCCCTCTCTTCCTTCACATAAAAGAAATCGATGTCGAGCTGTTAGGATACAAATATCCAATATGCTGTAAGACAATACGTTTCCGAAACTGCTGCATAAGCTGCCTTTGCTCTAATTAAATATAAACTGCAGCAGAGATTCGGGTTTCTTCTCTTTCGTTCCTTTGCTTGAAACCATTTGGCAGAACACGTGGCTTTGCGTGGGAAGCATCTGCAAGTCGGGATCGTTTTGAGGTGTTCCCTCCTGGAGGTCACACTGTGACCTTTCTGCTCAACATGGAGAGCAAAACGCGGCGCTGTGATCATCTATTTGGGCCTCAGCCTCAACAGTGCTGTTAGTTGTGCTCTGAGAGCAGAGGGGTGAGGTGTATTGAACAGGATTGAATTCAAACCCCACATTAGGAGGATCCCCTGGTGAATGTTATTATAAGGTACGAGAGATGTCTCGGGGGAGCTTTCATGCATCTAGTATTTAAAAACAAGGTGTTGCCGGCGAACTCTGTAGGTGATGCTCTGAATACTTCTGAATTTCTTTTTTTCCTCCTTTTTTTTCTTAAGCAAACCCTCAAAACTGACATTTTGGTGCTGAGTAACTCTGCTTTGTGCTTGTCGCCAGGATCCCTGAACGTAGCTGGTTAAGTTTTGTGACGAGCACCAAATCATCTGCACACAAAGTGCCAAGGTACCTCCCCAGTAGGGGGAATTAAAATACAAATCCAGGCCTGGCACGCCAGAGTGTGGTTCCAAAGGAGTGTTCAGGGCTGATGTTTCTTTGGGGCCAGGGCTGTTGTGAACAGATGTCTGAAAATACAGCTCCAGGAAAGCTGTGCCAAGGGGTTTGCTTTATGCAGTGTCTCTCAGCGCGCTGTTACCTGTCTGTGTTTTGCATGCTGTGGGAAACACATGAATGCACTGAGAACTTGGAAAAGAGCAGCAGAAATGCTGGGGTTTGGAAGAAAGAGAAATACGTTTAGCTGAGCTAAGTAGTGGTGAAGGTGGTGTGGGCTGTGTGGTCAAAGCAGTGTGATGGGAGGAAATGAAGTCAAAGCCCAGCGCCTGCTGGCTGCATCTGGTGGAATCATGGAATCGTGAGGTTGGAAAAGACCTTTAAGATCCCTGAGTCCAACCCCAGCCCACCCCACTGTGCCCACTGACCATGTCCTATTAATTGCATTGCCTGATAAATGCAAAAAATATTTATGTGTATGAACTCAAAGCCTTGTGTGGGGGATGTTCTTGGGCAAAGTTAGCCCAGCTCCAGCAAAGAAGATGGAAAGTTTGTGCCCGTGCCATGGTTGTGAGCTCCAGCTTCTACTGCTGATGCACAACTTTCTCCTCCAAAGCTTGAAGCTTTGCACTGAGCAAGCTTCCATCAAGTGGAGTTAAGTGTTTGTTGCCCTCAATATTTTTTATGTAATTAGTCAGCGAGCAAGTAGCTGTGTTTGCCCAGAGAAATGCTCTCTCCAAGAACACGAGTGACAGGAGAGGATTAATGGCCTTTGGAGGGAGATGCTTTGGTTTAAAGAAGAAATAAAGGTGCCTGGGAGCCATGCTGTTGCTTTGAAAAACAAAAGGACAGTCAAAACAGTTAACTTTGCCTGCAGCATCTCAGCAAAGCAGAGTTGTCATCTCCTCTTGTGCGTGCCTCGGAAACTTCTGGCTTCCTCCAGTGGCACCATCAGGTCCTGCCTCTGGGCTGTGAGGGGGAGGGTTGGGGAAGGTGGGAACTCACTGAGGGCTGGGCTGACCTCTGGCTGTGGCTGGGGTCAGGCAATGGCTCTGCACGTCCCTCCCAGGGGGTTTTCCTGGGGCAGTCGTGGATGGGCTCAGCTGAGATGCTTGGAGAGCACCCGCTGCTGCCCTATCCCCTCCCAAGGTGTGCCATTCTCCCTGCTTCATGTTCACCAGCAAGTGCTGAAGGGCTGGCTCCTATAGGAAAGACAGCGACGAATCGCTCTGCCTCTATTTAATTTCAATTACACAGGGTCTGTAGGAGCGCTTAGAGCGGTGCCAGCAGGGCTATAAACTTTGCATATTTGATGATTTTGCTTAATCTCAAGCAAGTGATCATCCTGGCAGGCCATGGCGTTCCAGCAGCAGAGGCTCTCAGGTCGATAAGATGATGCTGGTGTGAGGTGGGCAGTGTGGGGATGGCTGTGGGCTGAGCGTGCTGGGGGGGCTGTGAGCAGGGCTGCTGGTCCTCCAGGGAGCTGTGAGTACAATGAGCTCACCTCCACTCCTGCCTTATTGCTGCTGTCTGTTGGGCTCCGTGTGACACACGCTTACGTGTCAAGTTTTCACTTCTGATATGACAGCGGAGAGGAAAGGCTTAATATCATAAAGACAAGCTGGCAGCTGGGAAGTAGCCCACTTAGTCATCGAACTGTGCGTCAGAGGCACTGCCAGCATCTTCCTTGGCTCCTCGAGGCGGCTTTTCCCTTTTGTACCTGACCTGGTGCTGAAATCCCTATGCAGCAAACACAGCCCTGTGCTGGGGACAGGAGGCTCCCCCAGACACCTCTGTGCTGTCAGTGATGAGCCACGTTTGGGCAGTAGCGGAGTTTTGTTCTATTCATTTCGGTTTTGTTTAGAAATGTTGAGGTTGAAGGGTAAAGTCCCAGGGCAGATTAAGTCCACCTGGTGACAAACTCACTGGGGTGTTTCTGCAAGCTTGGAACTCAACGTACTAGAAAGTCTTTGGCACCTCAGTCTGGCAGAGAGGCGATGGAGAAGAGATTGGTTCAGAGCTCACCAGTTCCTTCAACGCTTTCCCTAATAAGAGATATATATTTGCAACTCCAAAAAAGGCATGATGATGTGACCTGTCCCAGAAGGCTGTCTGTCACTAGCTTTTCTTCACTTGATACTTCCGTATGTGAGAACCCCTTTCATTACCTTTGCTTCAAGCATTTGGCTTCCCCAACATGCTGCCAGTATGCCCTCCAGCAGATATGATGCTCAGGCTCGCCTGTCCACTTCTCTTGATATCCCAACCGATGATGGAGTGGCTTGATCACAAGGTATTGCACACCCAAATTGGCTGTGCACCCAACTCAATCTGCTTGCCATCCACCTATGCTGGCTGGCTGCCTGCTTTCCACTCTTGGGAGGTGGATGGGCGGCTCTCAGAGCTCAGCTTGGAGCTGCTTCCTTCCCCCTGGCCCAAGACACGGCGATCCAAAACCATCTCTACAAATCCATCTGCGATGAATTCTCCCGCTGGTGTTTCGACACATTGGCTCCAAGGAGGCTTTCGATTTGGTATGAAAAGTAATTATTACCGGGGTGCAGTTTAGCAGTTGTTTTTTGCAGCACTGGTGAGGTTAAAAGAAATAATAATAATAATATGAGAAAGACTCAGCTAGAGTAACTGCTTGCAACATGCTATTTGCATTTTTAAGGAAATACTTCTTTGAGACAGCTTGGGTGAAAGGTCGGCATTTGCATATAAATGGAAAAGAAAGTGTGTGATGCTGGAAGTTACATCTATATTATTTTCTCAGCAGTGAGCGGCTGTTTGGGCGATTAACGGACGCGGTTTGCATTTGGCTTTTATTGAATAGGGAAAGTACTGGGAAAGCCAAATGAGAGCAAAATAACAAGGAAAATGTGCGAGAAGAAAGCAGCATCCTGTGCTTTGCTTCTCTGAGGTGCTCTCTGCCTGCTTGATGTGTTACACGCCTGTTTGCACGTATGTTGGGCACGAGTGCATGAGTGTGTCTGTGCAGGGCTCCCTCTGCACAAAAGGAGGAGAGGAAGGCGCTGGAAGGAGCAATCCTGTTGTGGGTGAGCATGGCAGAGGAGGGGATGCCAACACCCATTATGAGGAAGGCACAAGTCAAGGAACGAGCCGAGGAGTTTGGGGAAGGTGGGATGCTGAAGTACATTCACTCTTTTTATTCTTTTTGAGCAATACGTGTAAGGAGCAATGCATGAATAGCAGAGTTAGTGGGGGTGTGCAGCATTTCTTCCTATTTTGAAGAATACGCAAGGGATGCAAGGATTGAAGGTGAAATACATCATCTATATCTTGGGCAGCACTGTGCATTGTACTTCTGCCTGTTGAGAGAAAAAGAAAGCGGGGGGAAGAAAAAAATGATGAACAAAAAGCTTTATGAACTGACCATGCACACTGGAGCATGAATATCGCTCTTAATGAGGAGAGACTGTAGTCTTGTTTGCTTTCTTTGCACTGTAGGTGTAGTTTGGTAGCACAGCATGCTAAGCCAATGGTGAGTGGGATGGCAACCTCAGGTGCTCAGTGAGGGGTTGGGTCTCTGCATAAGGGTGCAGTGTGTGGCTGTGACGTGGTGACAAGGGACAGTGAGTGTTGTGCTGTGAGAGTGAGAGGTGTTGGGCCAATGTGGTGATGGAGCTGCGGATGGGAGCAGCAGGAGTCTGTAAAACGTCCAATGATCCACACGTTCATGGGTAATGAACAATTTGGGTTTGTCCAGGAGAGCTCCCTAGGTGACAGTGCCCAAGCTCAACATCTATTTGACAATTGCCAAGCTCCCTTCCCAGCCTGCTAAGGAAAAGCATCTCGAGGTCAACCAGCAAACAAGAGATCAGCCTGCAATCTGCCTGGCCCTGCTTCACCTCCCATCCATACGTTCTTCTAATTGATTATTAAATCATATTTGCTGATAAGCGTGAGATGTAGTATCTATTATACAGCTGTTAAACCTCAATTAATACGTTTTAATGATCAGTCATTTACTATGCAGTATACAATTAACACCCGGTATTAAGCCTTAAATTAAAAGCATGTTTGGGAGGCTAAATTTGAAGCACTGAACATAGCTGTGCTACAATAATAGTGACAATTGCATTGGGTGGATGGTATTTCTGTGCTGCGGGAGGGCATTCAAGACTTCTTAGAAATATTGGGAAGGGCAATTATGAACTCAAGGGTTTTCATGACGAAAATGCAGCCCTGCAGCAGGCTGCTTGGCACTGCTGAGAGCTCCTTGCCTTTATGCCGTGCTGTCGGTGTGTGTAATGGCAGCAAAAGCAGAAGTGTGTGTTCGGCTGCCGCCACAGAGGGATGCGGGTGTTATTTCACCCCATGCCATCGCTGTTCCTCACTGCAGCTGCAGAGGAACCTGCAGAGACTTTCAAGTGCCCTGTGATTAAATAGAAAACTCCTTTATTTCTTTGTAAACCTGGTGAGAGAGCCAATATTTCTCAGCATCTGGCTGAGACCACGCGTTCCCTTCAGCAGCAGCACGTGTGAACTGCAACTTAAGTACAGCTCTGTGTGCAGAGCGCGATGGGTAGGCAGGATGCGCTGCAAGCAGTGCAGGGTGCTGGGGATGGTAGGGGCACCCACTGGTGACTTTCACAGAGATGATGAAAAATTTGGATTTGAGGCTTGGTTTTTGGTAGGTTTTTTTTTTCTTTATTAATTCGTGTGGAAGAAGGGGTTCAAAAGGGACTGCTGCTGTGTTGGCCCTGAGCTGCGAGCCCACGTCAGCTGGCAGGGTGCTGAGCACCCCCACTGAAAGATGCAGTGTGCTGCTGCCTTGTAATGCAGGGTTCACTTTTCTCAGGAAAAATGTGCTTGAATGAAGATGAAGAAAAATTCCTGCTCTCTTCATTTCTCTTTTCTTGCACTTGGGGGAGCAAACGAAGACTGATATGTTTTTCTTCTGGCCTTTCAGTTTAAATATGCAGTGATGCAGATACGAGGCAGTGAAGCCCTTTCCCCATCTGTTCCCCAGTACCCAGTCTCTCACCCCATTGCTCTGCTGCAGCAGCCGTACCCTTGGCACAGACTTGGGGCCAGGTATGCTGCCCACAATGCTGAGGATGGGGCCACCCAGCAGCCTCCTCCCACAGCCCCATCTTCTGCTCCTCTTCTGCACTCTTGAATTTCATGTGGGTTTATTTTTGAGGGGGATTTCTGCTGTTCTTTGTAGGGCTTTGTTATTTTTGTGGCGCATCAACACTTACTCTCCTTGGAAAGTGAAATGCACTCGACTCTGATCAGTGCTGAACTGCATGTGTTCTCCCTTCAAAGTATCCAGCTCTCATTTGGAGTTGATGGCACTGACCCAAAGGTTTTACAGATTTTGCCCAACTCACGATGCTTTGGTTCACAACTGACCTTCCCCAGTGGCTGTCGCTGAAGGAGAGGAGGGGACAAACAGGCTCAGGGATTGAGAAAGAACCTGTTTCAGAAGAGGATGTGGTGATGTCTTGGAGTGAGCTGTTGTAAATGTTTGTGGGAAAATGACCTTTTTAATGAGGGAACCAGTAAGACCTCCAGTCCTGGACAGAGGATGGAGAGAGCAGGGGAAGGCTGGATGTGAACATCAGACAGGGATCTGTCAGACAGCAGAGCACCTAGGGCTGTTTGTCAAGGGGAACTGGATGCAAGTGCTCCTTGCTGGGAACATTGGCTGTCCCAGCTCCCAGGAGGGGACCCTCAGGGATCTGCTTCCCGTGGGCAAAATAGAGTTCTGAAGGTGATGTCCTGCATCTCCCTCTGGGTGGTCCAGGCAGGGGTTAACAGAAGCATCCTTCATGTAAGTGAGCTGTGTTTCTGCTGAATCCACGTCCGGAGGCGAGGGGAAAGGGCAGAGTGCGTGCAAGCTGATCCCCTCTGGAGACCAGATGCATGTAAGCAGCACAGAGCAGGGGAAATCTGATTCGTGTGTGATGGAGCTGCCGCAGCCACCTGAGCCGGGCTGGGATGAGAGACAGGAGTGGGGCTGGAGGATGCTGAGCAGGCTGGGAGCCAGCGTGCCATCAGTCTGGCTCATTCTTAGCCTACAACGTACGGAAATGTCTCCCTTCAGATAAGCAGACAGGCTGTAATGTTCCACGTATGCGTTATAGAAACCTCTCTTTTTCTTACTGAAATATACTTTTTTTTTTTCATCCTCTGTTCTCCTTCTCTCTGTCCTTTTCTTGCTTCTTTCCCATGTCTTCCTTCATTTGTCATCTTCTGCCTGGCCATCTGTGCCTCCCTGCTTCCTTTCCTCAGAGCTTCTCCAAAGCAGAACAATCTTTCAGCAGCTCCTGCGTTTTGCTTCCAAGCCTTGTGCTCTTTGTGGCGGCCCAGTGCTTCAGACAGGGTTTGGTGCAGGGTTTCCAACCCAGGTGTTTCTCCCATGAAACCTAGAAAAGTCCTCTCAACTTCTCTTCTGGCTTCAGAAGGGTTTTACAATTAATGCAGGAAGGTGACTTTCACTGTCATCTCTCTCGGGCACTACCTTGGGCTGGATGTCACTGTGGGACTGAGTTATCCCAGTCCTTTAGCATGCTCATCCTAAAAAGCACTGTGAGATATGGTTGTTCCTCAGTGTCCTGTAGATAGAGAACAGACCCAGGTGGGGTTGGGTGTTTTCCTCAGTGTTTGTTGTGTGTTCTCCTACAAAGTTCCTGGTGGAAGGGCAGCTCTGAAGATGTGGATGCCCCATCCCTGGAGGTGCTCAAGGCCAGGTTGGAAGGGAGCCTGGGCAGCCTGATCTTGTGGTTGGCAGCCCTGTCCATGGCAGAGGGATGGAGCTGGATGATCTTTAAAGTCCCTTCCAACCCAAACCATTCTGTGACTCTATGAAGCTGCTCAGGGGGTGTCTTAAACACAGTAACTTATCCGTGATACTTATCCATTGCTGGAAACGTTTTTCAGATTTCCTTCAGTGCATGTTGGCCTTCTCCCTGCTTTTGCTTTGAGATCACCCAAATAATAGAAACATCGGGGAAGCGCGGGAGCCTGTTGAGGCAGCAGACACAGAGCCCTGAGCTCTTCTGCAGCCTGCAAAGTGCAGCTACTGCTGGAGATGCACTCTTCTCCTTTGCTTTGCCGGCAGAAGATGAATGGAGCGGGGCTTGGAGAGCAGGCAGCACATTATTCACTGCTCAATGCCACGGGGAGCTGCAATTACAGATTGAAGGGAAAGGCTGGGGGTGGTGGCACCCAAAGTGACCCTTGTTTCCCCAGGTGAGCTGTGATGCTGGGGACTCAGAGACCTGGGGCAAATGCTTTCCATCTTGTTACTGCAAGCAGGAGGGAAGCCTCGCAGCTGTGGGGCCACCTGTGTGCTGCAGGATTGCACCTACCCTTTGGGTGTGTTTGAGGAAGAGAAGGTGCCAAGAGTCTGCTTGTAGAGTATGTGCTTCCCATAGTGTTTCCCTGCTGTGCCTCTGGGAGCTGTAACTTGGGTACCCCCGTTTTTCCATCCTCCTGACCTCATATTCTTCTTCCCCTCCCCAGAAAATGAGTTTCGGGGTGAGCTGCTGAACCAGAGGTGGACCTGTGGAGAGAAGATCAGCAGCTGCGAGGGAGCCACCAGCCTGCACGGCACGTGCATCAAGGTGAGCCCCGTGAGCATCCTTTTTTGGGATGGTGGCAGCAGGATGAGGGCCAAGTGCTGCTCCAGCCCTCCTGGACCAGCTGGGCTGGGGGAGGAATGCAGCTTCACTCCCAGGAAGGGAAGGATCTGCAAGTCCTTGTTTGAGTTGAACCTCCTGCATGGGTTGTGCAGACAGAGGGGCTTCCAGCTGTCAAGATTTGGCGTCGAGGCCAGATATTTGCATTTTCCCTTCCTCCCTGGTCTCATCCTTCAAGGACAGCTCAGAGCAGGATATTGAGGTTGGTCCCAGGGCTATAAAAATGAGCTCTTTCTGCAGTTTGGTTGGAAGAAGCCTCGCGCAGGCCAGGTGAAGCCACAGGGACAAGTGGGGCATTCATCCCACCGCCCACTGCCAGCTGCAGCTGTGGCTGATGAAAGAGGTCCAGGCAGCGCTGTCAAACCTCGCACAGAACTGCTGCCAGCAGATGAGGAAGCTTTAATTAAGCACAGAACGGGGCTGCTCATTACGCAAATGGCGCTTCCTGCCCCATTTAGTTCCTGGGTAGCAAGGCGCAGCATTCAGGACAGACAGACCCATCTGGGTGGTGGAGGATGCCCTCCTTGGGTGACTGATGTTTGGGGGGTGTAGGAAGAAGAGGGATAACAAACCAAGCCATGGGGAAAATCCCAAAGCAGCAGAAATCAGCAGAAAGTGCACACATCCTTCATGGCTAACAAGCTGTCAGCTGCGTGCAGGTGTCGCCAGGAATGCTTGCACCTTCTTAGAAAGCAGCGTAAGCAGTTGTTGCTATATTTAAAACCGGCTCAATTAAGGCTTTTCTATTGAACCTGCCAGATAAGCACTTAGATGAGATTTAATAAGATTGTTGTATGTTAATAAAGTGATGATTACAAAAGGTAATGTGCCCAGTACCTGGTGCTCATCTAGTGCACTGCCTTTGCCAAGCACATTGCTAATGTTAACCATTTCTTGCAGCCCTGTGCTCTCCTCAGCTGTACTTCAACACGGTGTAAATGGGAGTGGGCATCAGAAATGGGAGCAGCATCTGGGAATGCTGGGGACCAGGCACCTGCAGGTGTTGGTCTTGGCACAAGTTGGCTTTTGTAGGACCACCAGATAAATAGGTATTTATTTGTAGCTTTCCATGCCAGCTATGGCTCGTATACAGGATGTGCAGGACAAGGACAGTGGGATACGGGGTGCATTTACTTATTTCTGCTTCTCAAGAATTCCAGGCACAGAATAGCTCTTCTCTTGCCAGGTCTGAAATAGGATCTCTAAGGGTGTTGGGGGGGGGATGCTCCGTGCACGTACCCAACTGCACCTGGCATGCTTGCACTCATCCTGGTCCCAGTGGCTGGCAGGGAAATGAATCTTTTCCTCCCAAATCCCAATTTTCCTGAAGAGCTCCCTGGTGCAGTTAAGGCTGGTGGTGTTAGGACAGGGGCTGCCAGAGTCCTCTTTGGAGATGTGCTCACCATCTCGCTTTAGCAACTGCCTTTTGGGGATAATTTTATCAAAATGGCAACTTATTTCCGTGTCTGAAAACAATGGGATTGAGAAGTTGTGATATTTTTTTTCCTTTCTTTTTCCTCCCCTATCCCTCCTCTTTTGGCATAAGAGCAGTTTGCACGTACTGAGCCACTTAGGTCCCTCCGCACGTGAAATGGCGTTTGGATTGCCTGTCGTAGCACTTTCAAACAGTCAAGAGGAAAGTGTATGTCGGCTTAAACTGCTGCATATGAAATCAGCCTGAATGCCAGCGCTGTGCAGCACATGGTGCAGCTGGGGCTGTGTCAAGTGTGATGCTCGGAAGCATCTCTTCTGCTCCGCTTCACTCGTGCAAAGGATGCTGCTGCTACAGCGACAGAGCATTAGCACTCTGTAAATGTTTAATTTGCAGAGTTTTTTTTGGTGTTTTTTCTTTTTTTTTTTTTGGTGTGTGTATGGGATCGGACCCTTTTTGTGGCTGAAAAATGACAGCACAACTTCAGGAGGATGTTTGCAATGTGGCCGTGATCTTTTCATTTGAGGGGGGTGCAAGCTGTGTTTTTCTTTCGCTTGAAGATGTCAAGGCAACATCCTCTCCTGGCTGAGAGCAATGAGCAGGGTGTCCTTTCTCAGGCAGACAGCATTTTGTTCAGCTGAGAATGGGGATTACAATAGGTGGGACGTCAGGAGGATTTAAATCAAGCAGCAGAGGAAAAAACTCTGCCTCAGAGTACGGTTATAAAATAGCAGCTGGGAGCTCCTGGGCTGGTGTGGAAGCTTTCAGCAACGTTCAGCCCCCTGTGAAAGCAGAGGGAGGCTTTTGAGACAGCAGTGTTCCTTCCTCTGTCTCTTCTCTTCTTCTTTTTTTTATTTTTTAAAGATTAGAAACTGGAGAAAGTGCAGCAGGACGGTCTCTGCATTTCCTGCAGTGAGTACTGATGCTGTGGCACTTTGCAGGGAGTGAGGGGACATTTGGTCACCCAGGTCCAAGTGTCTCCATCAATGTGCAGCCTCCAGTAGCCCTTTCTGAAAACTAAAAGGCAAAGGGAAGAGAAATCAGGCCAAGCCATTCAAATCCATCCTTACTGTTGGGTGGGTGCTGAGGGGTAGTTTTGGTGCCCCAAATTTCCCCCATATCCTCTGTGCAGTCATTCAGCCAGACCTTGGTGTCACATCCTTTTCTCTTGGGGTTTGTTCGGGCTCGTGAGCCAATCCTTGGCTGGGAAGAGAGTTCAAATCAGCAAACTGATCTTCCCTGTTGAGAGCCTGAAGGAGCTTGACTGCTGGGACAAGGCTGGAGATGGTGGAGGTTTCCATGCACCATCCTTCTCCCTTCCCTTAGCTCACCCTGGCTTTGAACCCAGCTGTAAAATAGGGCTGTGAGAGCTGGACTGTTTTCCTGCAGTGAAGGCGAGGTCCGTTTGGGTTGGGTGGTCAGCATCCAAAGGGTGCTTCCCTTGAACTGGAGAAGGGGCTCTTTGTAACTAGAAGAGAGGAAGACCAAGTAGAAAACCACTTTTCGACCTTTATGTAGGAAAAACATCATTTCTTCTGTCATTTTCCTCCTCCTGCTCTACCTGCT
The DNA here is from genome assembly GCA_037305975.1 of Chrysolophus pictus. NCBI lineage: Eukaryota > Metazoa > Chordata > Aves > Galliformes > Phasianidae > Chrysolophus > Chrysolophus pictus. The sequence goes on from CM074595.1 coordinate 4,896,512, forward strand.
GCTGAGAAAATCTAGCTTTGGTGGTTTTTTTTTAAACTTAAAATAGAAGCTCCCTCTGTCTGTCCCTCAGACACAGCTTCTTGCAAATGGCATTTTGCAATATCCGCAAATAAGCACCGATGGCGGCTCTGCTGCTTTCAGAGTAAAATAAATATTCCTGCTGAATCCTCACCTCCCTTTGTCCGGCTGAGGGCTTTTTCAGCATGTTTATTTTCTCTGAGCTCCGTGCTGCTCTTGAATACATATAAAGTATTACTGCTGACCTTGGGGAATTTCAGCATGGCCTTTAATGGGGTATTTGCATAGAGCTGCCGGAGCGCAGTGCACCTGGGCGGCCGAGCTCAGGAGGCTCCAGAGGTTTTATGCTACTGCTGTGGTCTTCCTTCTGAAAATAAATGTGTATTAAGATAAGGGAAGATGAAAATATCAACTCTGTAGATAGTCTGTAAAAATTATACGTCAGCTCTGCTGTGTTGCTCCCGCACTGCATTGCTGTGATCCTGGGAGCAGAGCAGGACTGCAACTGTGTGAGGAGGCTCTTAAAATTCGCACAGCGCTTGGGTTAAACTGGCTTTTGAGTATCTTTCTCTGAGCCCTATTGATAGGCAGCATCAGGATGCCATCAGTATTGCTTGTGTTATGCCAGGAAGATCCTCTGTGCAGGGCATAAAGAGGGACCGTCCCTGCATCAAAGGACCTTCAGAGAGAATAGGGCAGGAGGAAGGGCACCAGGGATGGAGGGGTGACCTGGTTGAGCCATAGTGTGAGCATCCTGATCCTGTGTGGAGTCTGTTGTCTGCTTGGTCCCATGGAAGAGGGTTGGGAGACTTACTGGAGGCTTCTAAAGTGAGGAGCTGTGCAGACCTGCCTTGTCCTAGCTGAACTCATGTACACAGGGGCCAGCATCTGGTAGCAATCTTTCTTTCCAGATTTCCTTTCTAATTGCTTGCTTTCCATTAAGAGATAAAAATAATGAAATCCAGAGAGTTTCTCAACCCGGCTGTTAGGTGAGCAAGAGGGAGAACACGTGTAACTGCCCCAGTGGTCTCCAAGTCTGCAAACACACGCTGTATGACCTGAAGCTTCACCCCGCAGTGCTCTGTCCATAGGGCTTCTCAATGAGAACACCACAGGGCAGTGGCTTCCTGCAACCTCCTGCACCTGATCCTGAACCTGAGCTTCAATGCTTTCCCTTTGGTCCCTTCCTCTGGGCTGTTTTCATGACGATGTGTGAACCGGCTCGGTTGCCCTCAGCTTGCCCTGTACTGACTCTAAATAATTTATCATCAGGAAACCCATATTGCCAAGGCACCAGCTGAAGGCATGCCAATCCCTGGGAATGCTGTCAAAAAAAGGAAATACAACCACCAAAGAAACATTCCTCTCTGAAATTCGTTTTGGTATAGCACGAGCTCCCAGCAGTCACACGAAGCATTGTCTGTGCGTGGCATTAGCGAGATGCTGAGTATTGGGTGGCTCTGAAAGGCTCATAAATGTAATGAAGTCCCTTTGACACCTGCTCCTCTCCTCACTTTAAGCATGAGCCACTGGTCTTTGGGGAGTTGGGGCTTTAAAAATAGAAATTATGGTAATTGGCTGCTGTGTTATTGGGAAGATTGTAATAAACATGGAGCATTACACCGCGGTGCCAGGAGCTGAATGCTGACAGGATGCATAAATTACTTCAGGTTTTGATTTTGTTTTTTTCTTTTTCAGGTTTTTTTTTTTAGTTTTTTTTTCTCCCCCCAATCTTCTATCCAGTAAATCACATAAATCGCTGTGTTGGTGCGTGTTGCTGGAGGGCTCTGGCTGAGGGGTGCTTACAGTGAGGAGCTTCCAGCCATGCTGTCCCATTGGCTGGGACTTCTGTCACCTTCCCCTGCTTGCCCAGCAACCAGCCAGGAAGAGTTTTGAGGTGCATGTGGGAGATTTGTGGGGCAGGACATTCTCTCCACATGTGTCCCTTCTTTTCATGTCTCTCCTTCACTTGAGTATGCTTTCAAACTTCCTCATTTGGAGATGGCATAGGAGCTGGTTGGCTCCAGCTTGGACTTGTAGAGGATGCTCCAAAGAGCATGTGCTGAAGAGCATTTGTGATTGTTATGTCAAATCCTCCTTGGAAGCAGTCCTCTTCCCTCTTTCTCTCTCTCTTTCTCAGGAGAAAATGTCCCAGAGTGTCATGTTCTGCATTAAAGCCAAAATCACCTCCTTCCCAACCTGTTAGGTTTCCGTTCACTGCCCTTCATGTTGCCATTCTGCCTGCCCCGTTGGTGTTTGACTCAGATGTTGTGATTGTGAGACCTTCATTGTAGAATCATAGAATGGCTGGGTTGGAAGGGACATTAAAGATCACCCAGTTCCAACCTCCCAGCTGTGAGTTGGTTGCTACCCAGCAGATAAGGCTGCTCAGGGCCCTATCCCTGCTGGATGGCTGCACGATGAGATTTGGGCAACCTTCTTCCAAGCAGCCACGATCCCCCTGGGTAGGATAGGAGTGATGCATTAAATCAGCTCCCTAATCCCTTTGGCAACTTCACAAGTGAAATGCATCCCATTTTTGCTATCCTGGCCACATCATGTCCCCTTGCCTGGACACCCTTTACTACCAGCTCTGGTTGTGACTAATTTCAGCTCTCCCACCCACACCATGGCATGGGACCGTGCTGCAGCCCAGTGCTGGCTGCATTTCAGCCTTCCTCGTGGCACGCTGTGATGTTTAATTAATAGCAAGTGCTTTGAAGTCCGCAGTGTTACTTATTCATGCCCGTGTTCCCTGCAGACCCTCCTGTTTGATGTCCACGTTGTGCAGGGGTTATTTTGATGCACCCTCTGTGTCAAATCTGAGCACAGAGGAGAGGTTGCTCTTTAGTGCGTTACATGAAGGGTCGCCCTACCCAGGCACAGGATCAGCTCCACCAAAAATTCAGAGAAGTCTGAATGTTGAAATTTGCTGGCTGCTCGCAGAGGTTTCGGGTCACTTGTTTTGGTGTGAATCCTGAGAAATCTGTTCTGATCTTAGCAAGAGGCTCTTGGACCCCATGGCTGTCTTTGATGGGGCGGTTCCAACTGTGTGCTCCCTACCAGCAGAGAGTCAGTCCTTCCTGTGTCTTAGGATGTGGAAATTAGCATCAAGTTGCTAATATTGGGAGTTCAATTCGTTCCTTACACCTTTAAAATGAATAACTTTGGCTTCAACACTACAAGCAACGCAAGAAAAGGCTGTTTCAGCTATTTACGCAGAGCTACAACCATGCGGGATAATTGCTTCTGGTGATAATTTTCATGTTATCTTTACACGATTACCTTCTCTTTCCATTCCAGATGAGTTTAGAAAATGATGATAAGAGAGCACGCACGCGATCGAAGTCCGTCAGAGGTAAGCAGCTGGCTATCCCCGAGCTCCCTGCACTTTGCTTGTCCCCAAAGGGCTTTGCTTTGCCAGATCCATGCTGGGTGGGTCTCTTTAAATCACCACCTATGCCTCCCTCAGCCTCTGATGAGCTTTGTCTACAAGCCTTGAAAAACTCTTAGCCACAAACGTGTATGGCTCCTCGTAATATTTAACCCTCCTTCCCTGTTTCCATCATCTCCTGCACCTAAGGGGGGGAAAAAAAAAGAAAAAAAGAAAAAAAGGCAAAAAGCAAAAACCCCTTTGCATGCGTTGCTTTATGGGATGGCAATCGCTGTAGCTTCAGATCAGCTCCCAGGGCTTTCATCATGCACACTCTGCCAGCAGCTTTGAAGTTGCACATCTGAGCGTGCCTGGCAGAAGTAGTGCATGCTGCAGAAGCAAACAGGGCTGTCTGCCGGCAGGGACGTGAGGACAGAGAACTTGTTAATGCAAAGCTTGATTGCTTGTTATTTTCCAGCGTTAAAATATGTGCAGCTCTCTCATCCCGTGCTTTCTCTCGGGGAGGAGGTGAGGTGCTGTGATGCAGAGCGTGGCGCATTGCCTGGGTGGCCCCACAGCCTCACACGGTGGCTGCACAGCACCCTTGCAGCTTTTATTCCTTCTTATGGATGTGGATTTGATTAATTGCAAAGGTGGTCAGAGGGGAAGGATGAATGGGGCTGACCTATATGGACGGGGAGGCTGCAGCTTCACCTGCGTGGCTGCGCCCGACCACTTTATCCTGGCCCATATTACTCCCTGCATCCTTCAGCACCTTTTAAAAATTAAAGCAAAACCCACTTGTGCTGAATCATTCTGGATTATATGGGTCTCATTGTTTTGTTGCACCTCCATAAAAGCCCTCGCTCAGTTTGCTAATCAGAGTGGCCCGATTCTATTTATTTTCTCACAACCTGCCATCACCGCACTCCAACCCAGATCTGGGTTTCTAGATGTGAAAAGGTAATTTACTGAATGCACCGTGGGACTTGCCCATGCCTCCAGTTTGTTGAAGCTTGTGAGTCATCCCACTGGGAGCTGGATCCCAAGAAACCCAATTAGCTCAAACAAATTGAGCAAGTGTGTGATAGTTTTTTAGCCTGGGCAAATTTAGCTCATGTTGTGGGTTTTTTTTTCCCTCCTGATTGTTTGGATTCTTGGCTGGATGGGAAGCTTACAGCAACAATGTGATGTTGTATGTTGTTGTTGTAAGCAGTGGGATGTCCTCCTATTGACAACGAGGGATAATCCCCAACACCCCTACAAGATATTGTCTGCCCTACAAGCCATGTCTGTGTGATAAGGGAGAAAAATGTGCCTGGTGATGTGACAGAAGTAAAAGTGGTCACCACAGGAAATTACAAGTGAACTGTGCAAAAAGTAAGGAACATGTTCTACAGGCAAACAAGCTGTGAGAAAACAGTCCTTGCTTGCAGGTATTTGAGTCCTATGCATGTAAATCAGTACAGCACTACTGACTTTAAAGTTGTCATTTAAAGAGAGAGGTAACCCTTGATGCTCCAAACACATGTTCATGTGCTTAAAAGCAGGCGTGAGCATTTCCAAGGCAAGTTTATGATTTCCAGCAGGCTGATGTGCAAGAAATGATGGCAGAGATTTGTCTTTTCTTTCCCAAATGAGAGGCCTACAGAGGCAGTAGATCTAGGAGAGCATCCCCTGCCAAGGGAGGTGCCCTGCAGGGACTCGGGTACCATGCGGGTTTGTGACCGTGTCTTTGTTTCCCTTGCTGTCTCCTGCCCTACACCCAGTGCCCACGGAGCTCATCAGCCAGGAGGTGAGGTAAGAACACTGCTCCTCCTCCTTGGTGCTGGTGGGAGGGATGGAGAACCCTGTGCTGGGCTCCCACTGCTGCTGACCAGGCTGGGACCTGGTGTGGGGAGCGAACCCATGGGGCTGATGGGTGGAGGTCTTGCTGCATGGCTCGTATGGGTGGGCACGTCGCTGCAGCCCAAATCTTTGGGGCATTGCTTGGTCAACACATGCTGGAGGAACCACAGGGGTTAAAGAAATGAAAAGGGTTGTTAGAGTTAGGGTAGTATGGTTAGGTTGTGGTTGGACTCCATGATCTTTAAGGTCTTTTCCAACCTGAGTGATTCTATGATTCTAAACACAAGCTCTGGGTGTGTTGCATTAGACTGAAGAACCTCCATCTACCCCAGCAATGTCCGTGCTTAGTGTTACAGAATCACTACGGATAGAGCAGAATCTTTTTGTGTATTTTGCCCCCAAACAACGCTATGCAACATCACTTCTCAGGCCAGATGCTCCTCCTTTGGCCCTGTGTCCCTTTTTGAGCCACTGAGGTCCCATTGTCACTCACTTAGCAGCGCTGGCATGCATACAGCACCAGCCAAAAGAGCTGGAGTCTTTGTGGCCTACAGAGCTTCTCATTATAAATAGCAGCCTCCCCAGCCCCTCTGCTGCCTTTAAACCTTGCGCAGGGGCTCTGTGAGAGGTAGGAGTCTTTAACCTGAGCAGGCACTAATAGCAGGGGCTGCCTTGCCTAGCAGCTCCGTTAGAAAGCTGCGCGTGTCAAAGAGTAATTGGACCTTAACCAACCCAATTTCAGAGCATTTCTGCTCCTCCACTCCCCGATGACTCTGGAGAGCTAGGGAGCAAGCGGCGGGCACACCACTTCTCCAACTTTTATTGCTGAACACTTGAGCGGAGGTGGTAATTGGAGCAGGTGACATATATAAGGGGCAGGACAGAGTGCTCCACAAAGCCATCTCTGCAGCTGTCACCTAATTGCCTGATTAACTGGACGATTAATCGACTAATTGGAAGCAGGGCATGGTCTGCATAACAATAAGCGGCCCCTTTGTCAAACACATGAAGGCTTCAGAAGGGGGAGAGCAGGTCGGGCAGTGGCTGTGGCAGGGAAGGAGAGTGGCTTCAATAGACCCCGAAGCCCCTTTCTGGTTTTGGGATTCCTGCCAAGATGCACGAAACCCCACAGGGGACAGAGGTGTGGGGATGGGGAAGCCCTGGCCCAGAGCATCACCTCTGTGCTGCAACTTTTTAAGGGATTAAATGAACACACTGGAGACATCCCAAATTGCCACCTGCTACGGAAAACCCCGATCTGAGCCGCCCGACTTGTTCTTTTTTATTATTTACTACAGGCTTCATTTCACCACATTAAAAATGAGGTGGGGGAAATCAGCTTTAATTGATTCAGGAAAGCTTCTAAGAGCCTGTAACATCTTCATCAGAGCCGTCCTTGTTTCCTGCTGAATGAAGCCTTTTTCGGGCACATCGCTGGTGCCATAAACACTGCTCTGTCCTCTGCCTGCGCTCACTTCAACGTATGTCTGGGGCACAGAGCAGCCTCAGTTGGGCCTGAGGGCAATTAAAATGAAATAGACTTGGAGATCATCAGCAGAAAGGGAAGCTGCCAGTCGTGCATGTCCCGGTTTTGGGGTAAATTGTCTTCAAATGCAACTATTTGGGCTGTGCGTGGTGTTGTGTAGGGCCAACCCATTAACAACCCAACCTGCCGGTGCATGGAGCAGTACTGCTTCATCAGTGAGCTCCCATCCACCTGATGCCAAGCTTTTTGTAAGGGCTGGGTTTTGCTGAGAGCAGAGATTCTGCATCCCCAAAGCCTGACCTCACGCTATTTAGTGTCATCTCATGTCTTTTACTCCTAGCCTAACAGGCTGGCCGGATCCCTCTGGGCTGGCAGTGCCTTCTTCCCTTGTGCTGTCACAAGAGATTTCATTAGTGCTTCCAGCTTCCTGAGCCAAGGGTGATACGGTGCTAAATGAGGTTATTAATCCTACACGTCTCCAGAATCCCTCAGACATCAGGCAAGTCACTTGGGCATCCTATAATCAATGCCGTAATCTGGTTTTGCCAGAAAATATTTGCTTTAATGCTTCTTATCTGAGGCCCTTCTTGCTTCTGGAGCTGGGATTAATTACCTCTGCAGGGCAAGCATGTGGCCCCGTGCTGAGGGATGCTAGCCCAGAGAGCCAGGGAAGTCTTTAACAAGTCCTATTCTGCTGAGCAGTAGGAACAAATGCAGTGATTTGGGGCACCTCCATCCCATCCGCTCCCTCAGAAGTGAGGCTGTGGATGCTCTGGGGCAATGCCTCCTGGTGGCAACGTGGCTAAAAGCTGAGCATCCTCAACCTATTCCAGCCTGTACTTCTTGACAGGACCCCGATGTCTTTGTGCCAGGACCCCCATTCTGCACCAAGTGAGAGCACCGCGTTTGGTGCAAAAGGCCGCGGGGTGCAGGTGGGGAAGCAGAGAGCAGTAGTTGTCTGCTTTTTAAAAGCTTGCTCTTACACATGCAAATCCTTAATTAAACATACTCATAAAACTATAATGAACCATTCATCTAATTAAATGGGGTGAGTCATTTCATTAATTTTTAGCAAACTGCAAAGCTGTTCTCCTGCCCTCTTCACTTGGATTTCAAAGGGACAAGCTGCAGCGTTTGAGGGAAATTATCTCCCCTTTTGTGGCTATTTTGTTTCTCGTGCACAGAACCCGTTTAACTGACCAGTTTATACACTTCTGATTGAAAGTGAATTCTCCCAGCCCTCTTGCTGTTCTTGATGTTTTCTTGCTTCCTTCTCAAGCTGTCCAACCCCAGGCTGTAACGGCTCAGGACACATCCGTGGAAAGTATGCAAGACACAGAAGGTAAGGCTGGGTCGGAGGAAATGGGGGGTGGAAAAATGCCAGCAAGCAACCCAAAGACACATGTATCCTGGTCTGGATGGTGCTTGCTGTTGGTTCATCAGTCTAGGTGGGTGTTGGGGCATCTCCTTCGCCAGGCTATCAGCAGCCTTCATGCAGACCCCAAACCAAGGCAGCAGCACCTGGCTCAGGGGCTGGTTCTGTGTCCTCTGCCAGGTTCTGTGGTGACACTGGAGGCTGTTACCAGCAGTGGTGCTGTGCTGTTGGTCCTCCTGCTCCCTGAACAACAGCTGTCCACAGGCCAGGCTGGTGGTGTGAGTCTGGCAAGTTTGTACTGCCTTCTACAAAGCTAGTATGTTGCACGAAGTCAATGCTTGATAGCAGATTTTCTGGCTACAAAAGATTAAAAACACTAAAAAAAACAATATATTTTTTAATATTCCGGTGTTTACCCTCCTTGCCTTGCCTGTCTGGTTGAGATGCCCTAGACGTGCCTTTCTCACCGGGGCAATGCCCCCTCTCTGCTCCTTAATCCCTCCGGCAGTCTGCAGAGCTGCCCTCTAGCAAAGAAGAGGAAACTTCAAGATGCGGAGGCCGAGCACCTGGTGTCGAAGCGCAAATCCCACCCGCTCAAGCTGGCCTTGGACGAAGGCTACAACGTCGACAGTGACGGCAGCGAGGAGGCCGAGGTGAAGGAGGAGTCTGGCTCTGAGGAGTCAGAGGGAACGCTGGAGGAGGATGAGGCGGAGGTGGTGGAGCAGGAGGAGACCCACAGCCCCGAGCCGGCAGAAGGTGCTTTGTCATTATTGATTGCAGAGCTGTGTTCTGTAGATGAATAAAGGGCAGTGAGTGTTAATAACCAAGAGTTATAGCTCCTCTGAATCATGTACAATGATGGGTCCTGCAGTTATTATGTTTGGTGGAAGCAAAGCAGCGGAGCTCTGGTTAAGCTGTGATGGTTATGCACAGATTGTCTTGGAGTCTTCGAAGTGAGAGCTCTTCCATCACAAATGCTCCCTGGGGAATGACTCCTAGAAAGCTCAAAGGAGCTCTCTGCATGATGAGGATGGCAGCCTGCAGTCCTCCTTTGGTGCCAGTGGGCTTAGCTGGGCTCCCTGGAGCAGGAGATGTACATCCATCCGCTCTCCAGAGGCAGGAGCAACAAGCAAACAAGCCAGATGTCCGCCAGGGTCCTGGCATGGCATCACCCCACAATGCAGATCCCCTGTTTGGGGAGCACTGAGAATGAAGGACAGGCAGCTGATGATGGTTGGGTTCTGGGAAACAGCTTGTATCTGAGCACCACAAAAGCTCTCATGAGGAAATCTGCTTTTTATCTGCCATTCCCCAATTCGATAAATTAGACTGCACCAGGTGTATAACAGCAAGGCTCTAGTTTCAATTAAGCTTAAAAAAGACAAAGAGATGTTTATAAGTGTATATAATTACTTTCTTTTTTTTTTCCTTTTGCTTTTCTTCCTTTTCTCCTTCCTTTCTTCCCTCCCTTTTTCCCTCACTTCTTTCTTCCTTCTGTCTTCTTCCCTCAACCTTCTCAGAGAGAAGCCCAGCAAAATCAGCCCATTATGGACAAAAACCAGCAACAAGTACGTCTGGGCCCAGCAAGGCCAACTATAGCAACTACCAAGAAATAATCGCCAACTCTCTCCTAAACCTAGGCCAAATAGCAGAAGAAACCCTCGCCATCGAAGGGCAGCTGCCTGAAGCTGAGCTGCAGGTGTCCAAGCCACCATCCAACGTTGTGCACCTGGTCCATGAGGATGCAGGAGAGGAGATCGTGGAGGAGGAGTGTGACAAGGAGATTATCATCCAGACTGAGGATGCAGAGGAAGTCATCGAGGTCACTAGTGAACGTAGCAGCGAGTTGTGTCCGGAGCACCAGGACGACATGAACTGTGAAGAGTCCTGCAAGCTGCAGAAGGCCATGCAAGCTGAAGCAGAGGAAGAGGATGAGGAGGATGAAGATGAGGATGAAGATGAAGATGAGGAAGAGGAGGAAGAAGAAGAAGAGGAGGAGGAGGAAGAAGAGGAGGAAGAGGAGGAAGAAATGGCTCCCGAAGTGATCTGTGAAGAAGCTCCTCACGCTTCTCAGGACACGCAGAAAAGTCACTGTGAAGGGCAGTTCAGCCCTAAGCCCGAGTACTCTGTCATCGTGGAGGTCCGGTCGGATGATGACAAAGATGATGATGCCCACTCCCAGAAGTCAGCGGTGACCGACGAGTCAGAAATGTATGACATGATGACGAGGGGAAACCTGGGGCTTCTGGAACAAGCCATTGCGCTGAAGGCTGAGCAGGTGAAAATTGTGAGGGAGCCCAGCCGGCTGCCAGGAGAGCACGTAAAGCACTTCCAGGTCGATGAGAAGCAGAGCAAACCATTGGACAGCATCCGAAAGAGCTACTATGGCAAAGGTAGGGTATGGGGATGAGTCTCCATGACTGTTCTTCTTCCTATTGCCAGGGACAGACCTGCTCACCTGACCTTCAGGATAAGTAGGCTGCTGGAAGAGTTCACAACACACAAATTCTCTACGCCCAGAGAAATTAGGACATAGATAGAGGGCAACAGTGAATGTGCAAAATGATGGAGGACTCTGAGTCTCAGCAGGGGGATCATGAGGTTAAATTGCCTATTGGCCTTGAAAATCTTAGTCTGAACCATAGGGTCGGTATAAAACCCAGATGGAGTAAGGGCAGGAGTCCAGCCACAGCCAGCGAGGGGTTGGCATATGCTTGATGTGCAGCTGAGTACAGGCTCGGTGGGGTGAGTGACTCCATATCCCAGCTCAGTAGATGCTCAAATTGCTTTTCCAATTTGTCCAAGTGTTACAGTTGCACTTTCAAAAAAAGTCTCCAAACCCAAAGGTATCTCCCTCGTAGACTGGAAGAGTGGTGGGAAGAGCATCCAGGACCATTTTTCAAATAAACGTTCCCAACCTTCCCACCTTTTCCCTTCCAAAACTGCTAACTTGCTTACCACCATGCTTTCTCTAAAACCCTTAGATCCCTCAAGACCTGAGAAGCGAGAAATCAAATGTCCAACGCCTGGCTGTGATGGGACTGGCCATGTCACAGGGCTCTACCCTCACCACCGCAGCCTTTCTGGCTGTCCGCACAAAGACAGGATCCCCCCTGAGAGTAAGTACATGGTTGGGTGCCCAGTGGGATAACAGTTTGCTGGAATTAGACTGGAACCTTATTTCTGAGGGGAGAATTTCACATCTGGTGGGTAGAGCCAACTGTAGGGCAAAGGGCGCTCCAAATAGTCCCAAATGGTGTAAATGTTGTGGCTGAAACCCCAGCAGAGGTCTGACATTAATTCTTGGGGTGTAACCGAATCTCTGGCACGGCATAGTGCTTTTTCAAACCGTTCTGGTATGCTTTCCCCCATCAAAGTGGTAGTAATCTTAACAGGAAATGCTATGGTGATTATAGGAAAGTCAGACCCTTCTTAAAGATTTTAGCACCATCCTGTGGAGAGTGAGGTCCCTTCTCTGAAAATCAAAGGTGCTTTAAAATCGACTGCTGCCCACCTCCAGAGGTGTGCTGAACAGTTCCCGTCTTTACACTGAATTTCTTGTGTTTTTCTCTGTTTGGGTTATCACACTGGGGAGAAGGAGAAAGCACTCTTTCCTGGCATCCAAGCATGGTGGTGTTGCCATATGGTAAAGGAGAGAAAATGTTCAGGTTGTGGAGGACAGCTGAGTTTCCTCTGCTCTCATTGCTGTAAAATTCACAAAGCACTGTACTGAGATTCTTCTCTTCTGCAGAAAATCTTTATCATCAGCATAACAGATTTTTATATGCAGATACGTAGGGAGAGTTTATTTCAACCTCTCTACCAGCATCCTAAATACTTTTCCTTGTGCATAGACATAAAAATAAATGTTTTATGTTTATGATAATGGTATAATAGGCCAAAAAATAGGAAAAAAAAGCGCCCTTCTTTATCAGTAGTTTCAAATGTTGCAGACCTGCCATAAACAGAGAGCTGCAGGAAACAAGGAGGAAGCGCAGCTATCTTCACACAGGCTAGTATGCAAGAAAAAATATTAAATAAACAACACAAGGCGCGTGCTTCAGAAGGGCTTGCAAATCAAATTATTTTCTTTACTTTTAAGGTCAGCACTGCAGGAAGCAATAATCCTGAAGATTAAAACGTTCAAAAATCAAACAGAGGCTAGTCCTCAGGATAAAAGCGGAGATACAGCTTCAATCACTTTAAAACTACCTGAAACTGGGAGACTTAGCTCCAAAACAGCAGCGGGCAGTGGGGGCTGGCTGGGGGAACTGCATTGCAATCAGCAAAGGGGGAGGCAGCCCCAGCTGTGTGCCCAGATGCTAATCTAGCGCTGACCTGAGCAACGTTGCCTTGTAAATCTACTTCTCTCCACGCAGAACAGATTCCAGTTGCAGGGTTTCACGTTTTCTGATTTCTAGGAAGCCAAGACTTGATGACTTGGGTTGGTTTTTGTGTTTTTTTGTGTTTTTTTTTTTTTCTTCTGATTTTTATCGTTTTTTGCCTCCCACTCCTTCTTCCCTTCCCTTGCTTGCTCCGAAGTCTTGGCGATGCACGAGAACGTGTTGAAATGCCCCACGCCAGGCTGCACAGGACAGGGTCACGTCAACAGCAACCGCAACACGCACAGGAGGTACCACCTTCCATTGCTGCATAGTGGTTGAGCCAGCAGGGCACAGCCCCAGGGTCACCAGGTTTATTCCTACGTTACAGCTCTCACTTTTGAAGGTGCTGAGTGAGTGAAGAAGGGATGATCCTAATGGATTAGATGGCCATAACGGTCTTGTCCAACTTTAATGGTTCTGTGATAAGGCAAAGAATAATGCAGGACAGCAGGATGGAGCAGTGATTTCAGGTTGGATGTCAGGAAAAAAAATGTTCTTAGAAAAAATAGCTAGGCATTGACACAGGCTGTCCAGGGAAGTGGTAGAGTTGCTGTCCCTGTGGGTGTTCAAAACGAGAGTAGATGTTGCATTGAGTGACATGGTTTAGTGGTATGGTGGTGATGAATTGATGGTTGGGCTAGATGATCTTAGTGGCCTTTCCAACCTTAATGATTCTATGATTGGGCAGTGGGGCAAAGTAATGCTGTGGGTGCAGGTGGGGGCTCAAGGAGGAGATGTGGAGCAGAGGGTACCCTGCGCCCAGTGATGCTTGTGTTTGGTGCTGTGGCAGTTTGAAGGCTTTCTGGGGATTTCCACTAGTTAGTCTGCAGTGCAGGTGATGTGGGAATTTAGATGCTGCTGCTGTAGGATTTCAGCTCAGATGGGGTCAGGAGGGGACAGGTTGGGCACTTGATATTTGGCTGCTTTGCTGCTGGCCAAGACTGATGGTAAGTTAGGATAATACTAACAAGGAAAACCGTAAAGGCAAACGTTTTTCTCATGGGTTCAGTGTAGCTCTAAGATTCTGGAACAAGTGAAGATTCCCACGTACATCCCTCATGCTCTACTTTTTTCTCTCTTTTTCTTTTAACTCACAGTTTATCTGGGTGCCCCATTGCTGCTGCTGAAAAATTAGCCAAATCACATGAAAAGCAACAAACCCAGTCTGGTGATCCCTCAAAGCCCAGCTCCAACTCTGACCGGATCCTCAGGTATGTGGGGTGGGAAGCAGAACTGCAGCAGCAGCCGGCTTGCTCTTGCTGTATCCTGATACTGCTGAGTCCTGTTATTATGATCATAGGTCTCGCCAAGGTGGGGAGATATTTAATTGATGATCCCAGGGAGGGCACTGAGGACAATGAATTGCTTCTGTAGCATCAATTAATGCTGAGGCTACAGGCCAAAGGGTTTTAGCATTGCAGCAGAAGGCATTTGTGCCGATAGCACCGCAATGCAAACTGCAGGAGAATTATGGCTATTATATTAGCATTATAAGTAGGGTGGGCTCGAGGAGGGGGAGGAGGAGATCTAGGCTACATATAAATCACTCAATCACCGTTTTGTGCAAGTCCATCCGCTTTCCTTCCTTAGCCTATGCTCACTGCCAAAGCGCTCACATCTATTTTGTTATTTCGCCCATCTTTCTCTTCCTGGGAGAAAGGGCTGTCTTGCAGTAAGGATGTCCCTGATAGATTCCTGCTTTTGTAGCCAATGTGATTCATGAGGCTACAGATGGATTGTAATATGGTTAGTTATTTTGCAATGAGAGCAGGAGGAGAGGAACGGCAGCACTCCCACCGAGGCACCGAGGTGTGATTAATTTATTTATTTGCTCCCCAGGACTGCTGAACACCCCGGTGCACAGAGCTTGGTGCTTTGCAAAGGAAGGCCATTTAGGGTGATTACTTATTTATTTGCAGCAAAGCCCGCGATGGGCACAGCATGCTCTGAGCACGACACGAGGATGCTCCATGCTCCAAGGAGCTCCCGCTCCAGGGACTCACTGGTGGAAAGAGGTCACGGGAAGGAGAATAACAATGGGCCATTTATATACAATTTATATGCAAGACAAATTGATTCATGATAGGCAACCCAGCAGAAGCAGGGCTTGAAGAGGGACTCTGCAGGCAAGGAGAGTTTTGCTCGGTGTGGCCACGCATTGAGCTCACCGCTCTGCAGATCTGTAGGGTTATCAGAGCCAAACTGAATCCCTGCACCTCTGTGTTGCTGTCCTTTGTCATGGCACCCATAGGAGAGCGGCACCTGAGCGTGATGCCACTGGAAAAGCACTGCCACACTGCAGCAACCTGCAAGAATATTTTGCACAAGATGGACACCTTAGCTTTTGGTTTAGAAAGAAGTTTAAAAGAGTGGGGGGCGGGGGGGAAAGAAGGAAAAAAATGAAAAAGGAATCCAAGAGACCCAAAGCAGGTGCAGACTTGCTGAGGGAAGCAAAAGTCATCGTCACCTCTTCTCTAACAGCCCTTGGGGACAAGGTGCAACTTGCACATCCCCATCACATCAGTTCCCTCCCAGCAGCCCCTGCTGTGGGCTCCCAAGAAAAAGAGAAATCATTGGTGCTCATTGTTTTGTCCTCAGGCCTATGTGCTTTGTGAAGCAGCTGGAGATCCCTCAGTACGGAAGCTACCGGCCCAACATGGTCCCAGCCACCCCCCGGGCCAACCTGGCCAAGGAGCTGGAGAAGTACTCCAAGGTCACCTTCGATTATGCAAGTTTTGATGCTCAGGTTTTTGGCAAACGCATGCTTGCCCCAAAGATTCAGACTAGCGAAACCTCACCTAAAGCCTTTAAATGTAAGTTGGGCACAGGGAAGGGCTGGGTTTTGTGTTCTCTGTCTTTCTTGGCATGCCACATGCCATGGGGTGATGGGTGCAACACTTTGGGGAGGAAGGGCTGAGCCTGAACGGGAGGAGAAATGGGCCCCCATGACATATCCCTTCGATGGGGAGAGGAGCACATGGAGAGCTTGGCATTGGGGAGAGCTTGGGGGTTGGATTTGGTGATGTCTTGAGGTCCCTTCCAACCCCTGCAATTCTGAGATTCAGCTTTGGGAAGAATCACGTTGAGCAGTGGGAACATTAATCTGAGCCACGTCTGTAGGTGGGATAAGTTACACAGTTGTCCTCAGTCTGTCCCCACTGCTTTGCAGTTCATATCTATTGATCTGTCTTTTCTCATCTCGCTAAATGGATTATAGTTTTCCTCTCTTCCATCTTCTGTATGACCCATTCCACCCATTTGTCTTCCTGGCCGTGTTCTGCTCCCCGATCGATCACCTGCTCCTCACTGAGCTCCTCGTGCTGCTCACAGCGCTGGGCAATGGGAGGGCGGGTGAAAATGCAATGGTCTGAGCCTGGGGTTCCCAGGAGCAGGAGAGCAGCACCAGGAGCCAGACTGCCCCAGCCCTGTTCTGTCAGACCCGTGTTTAATTTCCCCTCCCTCTGACTCCAAATGTGCTCCTGAAGGCATCTTCCAGGGGAAGAAAAAAAAATAAAGATTTAGGAGCTCGGTTTGCAGAAGTCAGCAGCCTCCAGAGAGCTTTCTGTCTGGCTAATCCCACTTCCACAATCCTGTTTAATCCTGATGCAGCTGCTCTCTAAAAAGTGCTCGTACTTGAAAGCATCCCGGTTGTTGCACTACAATGGAAGCTGCCTTTATTACAGTACTAAATCTGTAAAGGATCAGACAATGAAATTGGATGGAGGCCAGAGAGCACAACTGCCACTGTCATCCTGGGTTAGGTCTGATGGAAAAGTAATTTGTTTCCCAGAGCAAGTGATTCTCTTGCTGAATAGATTGTGTTATTTGCAATATTAGCGAAGAATTTTCAGGGTAATTGTACTGACAAAAATAATTCCAGCAGACCCACTAGGATAATCCTTCCTATTTTTTCTCATCACTTATTTTACTAATTTGCTGATTGCGAGTCTATTAGCGGTAGAAATACTTATGAAATGGAAAAGCATCACTGAGCCTACGGTGTGAAATTGAAATTGGCATCTCCCAATCCTGGATACTGTGGGGTCGGGCTGGCAAACCCCGCACCCTACCGTAAAGACATGGATTAAACAGGACTGAAAAACAAGCAGCCCTACACAAGAATAACCATTCGGGCAAGTTTCCAATGAGTTAATCAAAGCGACAAGATGAATATGATTGCCAATCATAGCAGGGAAGTCTGTTCCTTTCACTGAGTACTTATTTTAAAGAGATCTTCATCCAGAGGGATTTATACTCCCCTGCATGTGTGTGCATAACTCCCATTAATGTCAATACGCATTATGTACGCGCACAATGAGGAAGGGAGAGGTCCCTGGCAGATTAGCATTTTATCATGCCTTATATTCTGGGTTTGTGGTGACAATCATGAAGTTGCTCTGCTTTGCCAAGCTTGTCCTGCAGCTTCGTCCCTGCTGGGATGAACCATACGAGTCTTGCTGAAGGGGCTGCGTGTTTTCCCCTCTAAACGTGCCCGGTGAAATTAATTAAGAATTTTAAAATGTTGCTGATTGAGTCAGAATATGGCCCTGTGATGGGTCGAAATCAGACAATCCCATTTGCACCCACTGAAGCTGCTGACTTCTGAGGGACTCTGGCTGGCTCACAGCCCTTCCAAATGGGCACAGTTTCAAGATGAGGGCAAGTTTTAGTGTGGATTAACCTTAGGCAAGTTTTAGTGTGGATTAGCCATCAAGCATGAAGAGAGTGTTGCACCTCCTGGATCACGCTGCTGTGTGCTGTGATATACAGCACTGGTGTGGTGTGGTGACCATGTGCAGAGGAGCAATAAATCCTGTTATTTAGACATATTTAAATGACAAGTCAGCTGTCGGGAAATCCGTATTTCACTGCTGTCATCATCAGAAGCTCATATTTCATGGCCACGGTTTTGCTATAAATGTAATTTTTTATCCTAAAGTGTTCAAATGTGCTACAAGAAATCTGCTGCAAGTCATCTCTGTGGATAAGTTATGAACAGACAGAGAGCCAGGAAGCTTCTCTGAGCTTTCTCCTTTGACACCTTCCACCGAGGGGTAGCTTTAATGAAGAAAAGTGCTGAGTTCTGTGGGACTTGATGGCAGATCTACTTAACGAATTGACTTTTCCCACTGAGAACCTTCACACAAGATCCTGGCCACAGCCAGCACCTCCCTAACAATTAAATAGCCCATGGATTGGTAATAAACGCAGTTTGCCACTGGAACTGCTGACATCTTCGCTTCATCAGTCTGACTTAACACCTCGCTCTGCCCGTGCCAGACCTACATTAGCTTTCTGTTGTTCCTTCTCTTTTTATTCCAGCCAAACCTTTTCCAAAGGCCTCTTCCCCCAGCCACAGCCCCTCCAGCAGTTACGTGAAGAGCACTTCATCTTCCTCCACAGGCTTTGACTACTCCCACGACGCTGAGGCTGCTCACATGGCTGCCACCGCCATCCTCAACCTCTCCACACGCTGTTGGGAAATGCCGGAGAATCTCAGCACCAAGCAGCAAGAGGCACCCGGCAAGGTGAGCAGGGTTGGAACTGGAAGCTTTAGATGGGAGAAATACCTTTTTTTAAATTATTATTATTATTATTATTTTTATCCCCCTTTTCATTTTGACTTTTAAATAGAGAGGAAAGGAGGACGTTATCACATATTGCCTTTTCCCTTCTGACGTGCTTTGGGTGATGTACTCTTTGGAGGAGGTAATTGTGGCTCTTAGGATGTTCAGGAGATGCATCGTGGTTCAAATTATCCATCTAAGATGGGTTTCAGTTGCTCACTGCTCAGTATCTGATGTCATTTTAGATTTCCCAGTTGCATCAGGGGAGCACGGGTTTTCCTGATGTCCTGTGTCCCATGCCCAGCCTTGGGCAGATGTCTTGGATGCCATGGGACATCTTAAATGGCTCTAGATGCCCCTGTTCAGGCAATTGAGACAAAACGCTTCGTTGCTTTTAGGAGAGGGGTGTGTCTGCATGGCACGTTTCTGAAAATCTGTATGAAAGAGCATCTCTTCCCATTCAGTTCCTTCCAAGTGACTGCAGAAAAGACAGGACATGAATAACCTGCTCCCTAGCTCCCCCGTGACAAATGGGGGCAAGATCCCCTTAGGGAATTCCTGGCAGCTGCTAACGTTGGGCACATTTCCAACATTTCAGTCCATGGACATTGAGGTGGATGAAAATGGGACTCTGGACTTGAGTATGAACAAGAACCGCAAGCGGGAGAGCACATTTCCCAGCAGCAGCAGCTGCAGCAGCAGTCCCAGTGTGAAGTCCCCAGATGTGTCCCAGCGCCAAAACAGCACCAGTGCCACGAGCAGCACCATGACCTCCCCCCAGTCCAGCCAGACCTCCCGCCAGGATGAATGGGATGGACCCATTGACTACACTAAACCAAACCGTCAGCGGGAAGAAGAGCCAGAAGAGGTGAGAGGTGGCTCTGGATGTTTAAATTACAAATCTCTGTGCAGGGATGAATTTCATATTTGCTTGTACTGTTGTCCTATTTCTCCCAGCACCCCTACTTTGTCATTTAGCCTCTTGGCTGGGGTGCAGATGGCAGGTCCTGCTGGGGATAAGTCTGAGTCCATCTGCAAGACCTTGGTAAAGCCGAGTGTAAGCCCTGTACAGATATACACTTTGAACATTTCTCCTATAAAAAGGGGAAATTACTGTCTGTTTGATCTCCAAGGTGCTTGCAGGCCTCAGGAGTGCTGGCAGTGCTGCCTTAACTCTGAGCTGGGATGAACCCGGGGTCCTTTCCCACTGCAGCTCAGCAGCAACGGGCACCACTGCAATCACTTCTGGCTGTTCTCTTGCAGTCAGAGCCTGCAGCCCACTCTTTTGCCTCCTCGGAAGCTGATGAGCAAGAAGTGTCCGAGGAAAACTTTGAAGAACGAAAATATCCAGGGGAAGTTACCTTAACTAACTTCAAGCTTAAATTCCTCTCCAAGGACATCAAGAAAGAGCTGCTCACGTAAGCCCTGCCTTCTTGTCTTTTTTTCCTATGTGTATAAAAACGCATCCTCAGTGACAGCCAGGCTGGTAGCAGACAAAATTTGTCAACAAATACATTGTAAGAATTAGAAGTGTAGCTGCCTTTCTTGCTGTGATTGTTCTGATTTCATCTTAGGGCTTCAAATGAAAGCTTAAAGGGAAACCCTACTTTCATACAACTTCTGATCCTTGAGATAAAATCCATTCCCCTGTGGTCCTGAGACTGCAGTGCTGAAGGGCAGTTCCTAAAGAGTTCTGTGTTCTCAGGATTCACAACTACAGCTGTGCAAACTGCTTAGCAGGGCCTGTTCTCCATGGTATTTTCCTCTAGGAGTGTTTCTGACACAGTGGTGGAGCCTTTCCAAGGTCCCAACCTCCTGTTCTGGGACACTGAGTGATGCTGTGAAGCTAAAAGCATCCAAAGGAGCTCAGCACCTTCCCAGTGCAGGCACTGTCCTTCCAGGTGCCTCGTTGGGAAGGCAGGGCTTGTTGGGTAATTAATGTAGAGCAATGGGTCACATCACCATGATACTGCAGGGCCACGAAATGTGAATGCTGCTACAGCAGGATTGCTGTCATGCTGCATTATACATTGGAGAGGTCTTACCTAAACTACTGTCTGTGTATTCACAGCTTTGGGTGGGGAGAAAATAGACCTTGGTCTTTATAAGATGACACGATGCTCTGCATCCCTGCTGATCCCCCACAGTCATGGTGCATGTTTAGAGCTGTAGTGTGGACGTGTCCCTGTTCTCGTGGCTGTTGGGATCAGTCTGGAGGCTGTGGAGCTGAGTTCTCCCCTCTCAGCTGATCTGCCATGCCTGGGCCTCTTTCCTGCAGCCTGACCTTCCTATATGCTAAACAGGGGAGAGCTGGTGAGCCTCATTTTGCTGACCTTATACAATGCTGCTCGTTACTTGGCTATGCAAGCAGGAGGCTGATGGAAGAGTGTGGCCAGGCAAGGAAGAAGTCCACAGGGGCAAAGCAGTCGCTTCCCTAAATTAGCAAAGCACAAACCAGCTGTCCTATGCAAAACTGTCAAGGCTTTTTGGAAACTCAGCAGTGATGTGAATAGCAGTTCTTGAGGTAGAACCTTGAAGACCTGCAGTGCTTTAATTGCGTTATGAAGGGCAAGAAATTTCTTCCCTGGAATAAATAAATGGTGTCATGGCCAACCTCGAGCTGTCTCTCCTCATTTAGTACCATTGCTCCTCTCTGGCCCGAGAGCTGTAACGAATGATCTGTAGTTAAGCCAGGAGCTGTCTGTGTCTGATTGATGCTCGGTGTCTTATGCCATTCCTGGTGGGGTTGTGAAGCTGCCATCTCTCAGCCCTCCTGCTGGCAAAGAGTGGGTACCAACAGCACTGAGAACCCAAGTTTTCAAACACTTTCTTCACATTTACCACAATTTTTTTCTGTTAAAATTGTGAAGAATCGTGAACTTCTGGGAACAGAACAGGGAAAGAGCTGGTGTATTTGCCTGTGAACAGGGCCAAAGGCAAGGACATTCCAATGCAGATACCAAGGAGGGCTCGCACTCTGGGGTGAATTAATCCCTTTTCCAGCACTTACATCTGTGTTGTTGTTGTTGCCCAGTTGCCCTACCCCAGGCTGTGATGGCAGTGGACACATCACGGGAAACTATGCCTCTCACCGCAGGTGGGTTCACCTTTTTTTCCACGGTTCAAACTCTAAATACAACTTTAGTTTTTAGTATATTGTTTGACCATGTGGACAATTTGGTTCTGTTTCCTCCCCACCTTCTGTTACCCTTCTCCATCCCCACGCCCCAGCCCTTTTTCTTTTTTTCTTTTCTTTTCTTTCCTTTTTTTTTTTTTTTTTGGCTTATCCAGATATTCCATCTCTTCTCTTTCAGCCTTTCTGGTTGTCCTCTTGCTGACAAGAGCCTCAGAAACCTCATGGCTGCCCACTCTGCTGACCTCAAGTATGTTTGCGCTCAACTTGGAACTCCTTTTTTTGCTTTCCTTCCCCTCCCCCTTATTTTTTTTTTCCTCTTTCTACTTTCCCTGTTCCCCCTTTGTGCTCTGCTTTTGCTTTTTTATCCCCTCCTTTCTCCTTTCAAAACTGATCAGAGTCTGCCTGTGAGGAGCTGTGGTGGAGCCAGCTGTCATGTTGGGTAGACGGTGGCACGTGGGAAGGGGTATTTTGGGGAGAGGGTATCACAGGGTTACTCAGAAATAACCCAGACCCCTGGCAGGCTCTGTTGGATAAAAATAAGCCAAATTATTTTTCATTTGGTGTTTTTTGCCCAGCCCTTGTTCCCTAAATTTGTGCCATCATCCTTTCTATTCATCATTTTTGTATGACTCTCAAATAATCCAAAGCCAGGGTAAAGGCACACGCTTTATTACTGGGTACAGACACAGGTGGGAAAATACTGCCAGATCATCACAAAAAGAAGCCAATCCTTTCAAAGAACATGGTGTGCTAGTTTTATGCTATGCTGTAAGTGCTGATGTGGATCCAGTGGCAGAGATTTCCATTCTTTGCCATGGGAGTATGATTGGCGGGGCAGTGGAACAAGCACACGGTGCTTGATGAGGCAGGATCTGGAGCAGATGTAAATGGGAAGAGTTATGTGCATGTCTGTTAATGGGTAGCAAAAGGCTCACGGACACCTGAATGTTCTTGTTGCCAGTTCTGCTCTGGAAGGGAGCAATCCATGCTTGGCGTTGACATTCAGATGTGTTTCTCCTAATCCTGTTTTCAGCTTTATTTCCAATGCTCCTCGTTTTCAGGAGCTTCCCGGCTACCCAGGGGAGTTTCTCAACTTCTCCCTTAGTTTGCCTTCCCTTAAGAATGCTTTAATAGGAATTGTATTAAAAATCAATGGGGGGACCTGAGCTTTCTCTACCCAACCCACATCTCTGGGGCAAAAGTGAGTGTTTTTTCAGCATCCTTGCCACACACGCAGCCTGTCTTTGTAGGCTGATTTTCCTCTTTGCTTCCTGCTTTGCTGAATCCAAATTTAGGATTATTTCAATGGTGAGATATTCATAACCATAATTATTCATAACCATAATTGAGTAGAACTCTACTGAGAGCAAAAGCTCATGAGGGGCTTAGCATAGACAAACTAACTGCTGTGTCCTGTATGCAGTAGGTGACACTAAAATTAAATGGTGTCCAGAATGACACATCCCTCTGTGCCCTTGGGCACATGATAGTAGTGTTTTGCTACCAAAATACTGTATAAATCAGGCAACTCCTGGCCAAAACAAAGCTTTTCAGTGTTATTTTTCAAGTATTGCTCTCTTTCTTTATCCTGGTGAGGATGGAGGCACGGAGCAAGAGAAAGGGAATGGGATTTGGAGATATTGCAGATATCACCCTCAGAGCTTTCCCACAATTTCAGATAAGGCCACGTTCACCATTTTTATTGTAAGTTCTATTCCAGGGGTTAATATCCCTGGTTAAAAACAAACAAACAAAAAAAACTGAAAAAAAGCTCCAGGCTGAAACATGCAATAAAAGGTCTCTATCGGAATGATTTGTCTCCTGATAATTAAAAATAAAAATCAAATCCCTTTTTTTTTTTCCCCCACCTTTTTAAAAAGTCCTGAAAGGCAAAAGGAATTTGGTGTTCGTGTTTTCATCATTTCATCCCACCCCGAAGCTAGAACAGCAAAGAATCATTTTGATTCTTTCTCTACTTGTATATAACAGGGAAATGCCATGAACACGCTCTCCTCTCTGATTTTCAGATGAGTTAGGGGGCTTTCACCTCATCCTGCTGGATGTACATCCTGCTGCTTCTGCACCAGACCTGGGTCTGAGCAGTCTCTCATATCCCCTCGTGCTGTTGCCTGGGTCAAGCATTGAGCACGTTACCTTTCCCACGTGCACTGGCCTTGCAGGCTGCTGTGCTGCCACCCCACTGCCCGTCAGGTCTCCGATGCCCAGAGGCACCGAACATCTTCCAACCAGTGCTGCCAAGCCAGGCAGAGGCAGCCTTATAATTGGGAATCGAGAAAGTGAGGGCATAAAACATCCTCCCAAGAACAAGGGGCCTTTGCAAGCTTGAGGCAGCAGCTCAACCCCCCCTGCCCCTCCAGCTCTATGCGTTTGACTGGAGCAGAGCTGGCTAATTGGCAGCCTGGCACTGTGGCTCCAGCGAGGACTCCCTGCTTCTCTTGCAGGTCCCCATGACAACTTTTATGCCTCACCTACAGCATTTGGAGCGGGTCTTTGTGCTTGTGGCACTTCAGAGCCCCTCACCTTCCTCGCTTCCGTGGCTGTAATGATGCAGTGCTCAGCTCACACCATTATCTTAGCTGCTGCTCTGCGGTGTGCCAGCTTTTGTGCTGGGCTGTGTGATCACAGAAGCATTCTTCCAGGCTTGGCCTTCATTCATGTTGCTGAGCACCAGATGCTTACTTCCAAACCCATGATTGTGGATGCAGTGGATGGGAAGGGACCTGAGGTCCCCTTCAGAGCCCCCATCCCTAACCCACAGTGTCACAGTGAGGTTATGGTCACCTTTTTTTTCTTTTTCCTATGTTGCTTTCCAGCATTGGTGAATTTGGGGCTCTGAGGTCCCTCCTGGGGTGCCCTCAGAGAGCTTCATCTCCCCACATCACCCAAACCCAAAGTGACCTTGGGGAAGACACCTCTGTGGCCAGGCTATTCATGGTTGTAGGATATTTTGGGGGTATTTTGCCTATGCTCATATCCAGCCCAGTGGCACAGGATGGCATTGATCATCTCCCTACATCTTTCTCAAGAAGATGGGCATTGCCCTGGAGGCCTTTTCTTGCCTCCCTTATTATCATTGCTCTTCAAGATGGAGACACATCCAGGATTTATATCCCTCCCCACATCCTCATTCCCCTCCACTCTTCGCTACTGATGCCCACACCCCTCAGCACAGGGACAGCAGTGCTGTGGCCATTGCAGCACAGCTGCTGTTCCTGTGGAGGGAGAAGAGGGGCAGGGAGGAACCCTGCTTTGGGGCACTCTGTGGGTGCCCCCCCAGCTCACGGCAGCCTCCTTTCATCCACAGGTGCCCTACTCCTGGCTGTGACGGCTCTGGTCACATAACAGGAAATTATGCATCACACAGAAGGTAAGATGTTCTCTTAAATTATTTTCTCTTTACTTTCTTTCTGTGTTTTTTTTTTTTCTTTTTTTCCTTTTTTAATTTCTTTCTTTCTGTCTTTTTCTTTTTCCTCCCCCTGCAGTGGGCAGAGTTGTAAAGTTCTGAATAAAACATTAATGTTACTGACAACTGAAGCCTATTTTCATCTCTTTAATCTGACTTTTTTCCTTTTTTTGATGTTTCCAGCCTCTGATTAGAAGCTCCCTTCAATAGAATAAAAGACAAAGGGTCAGATTTTAGCTGATGCAATGTTCCTGTTAATAACGCTACCTATTTATGACTTCTATTATCACTTTATAGCATTAATAGCGGAGATCTGAGCCTTCTGTTTCAACAATTCCATTAAACATTGCAGGCTGTTAGCAGATATCGTCTTATCTAGGCACCGTTAATTACTGTCCATCTCCTCAAATACACATATTTTTTTCTCCTGACTTCTCCTCGTGATGTGAAGCTGCAAAACGAGAGAGATCAAAACCGCGTGCGAAATTCGGGGGAAGCTGATGAGGTGGGGGCCCTGCCAGTCAGACAGCCCTTTCTTCTCTTTTCAAACACAGTCTGTCAGGCTGCCCTCGTGCCAAGAAAAGTGGGATCAAGATAACCCCGACCAAGGACGATAAAGAAGACCCGGAGCTGATGAAGTAAGTGTGGACGAAGAGAAAATCACCGGTGTTGTAAATGAGGGTAAAAAACTCACAGTTGGGTGAAATGCTGGAGGCTTTCAGGGTGGCAGTGGGCACACGAAGGGTGCTGGCATGGGTAGGGTCATGGTTGCCCCACGTTAAATGTGCTTCGTACAGCCTTGGCTGCTGCTGAATATTCCGAGCTGGAGAAAGGAGCTTTGAGAAGCGGATGATATTTGAGCCATCTGCTCTGTTCTCACTCCTCTGTCTCCAGGAAGGAAAGCTTCCGAGCTAAATGAACTGTGTGATAATTAGCAGGAGTTAGCAGAGTTTATTAAAAATTAAGCGACCTACTTGAGAATCTGCAGGAAAAAAAAAAAAAAACCTTTTGGACTCAGATAGTCCTGAATTGCTGATGGTGTTGCGATGCCATTTTGTGACACAGTAAAGGAAAGAAAAAGCAGTGAGTGCAGCGGTGCAACCGTTGGCTGCTGGGCTTTTGCACTGATGGTTGAAGGTGCACCAAGCAGCTGCTCCTGCTTTGCAAGTGATCACTTCCCAGTGCAAAGGAGCTCTTACAGGATTCTCTTGCTACAGTGCAGCTGGTGCTTGCACAAGAATGCTTCCCACAAAACCGATGTTCTTTCCAGTGCTTGGGGCTGTGCTCCATGCTTGAAAGCTTACAACAGGAAGGAATGTGCTGGAGCATCACCAGGGATGGGATTTTTGGATCTCAGAATGACCCGAATGGCCTCACTGTGGTTCTGCTCCTCTGCTTGCAGAGGGATGCATGAGGTCTGAAAGCAGCCCCTGATGTGCTGCAGAACAAGCAGCAGCCCATGGTCCTCTGCTAGTCCCAGAATGAGCAGCAGCTCCTCTGAGATGTGCAAAACAACTCAGATTCCTTTGCTGCCCATCAGTTTATAGCAAGCAGGTGCTTTGTCTCCAGCAGCAAGGTGTGCACCGCGCACATCCCTGCAAGGATGCATTGAGGAGCTTTGCCTCCAAATCCATTCCTCTGCTCCGAGTGGCACTTGAAACCCATCTGAGTTTTGCACATTGCCTCCAAGGAGAATGGCATTCAGTCCCCATTGTTTGGCTGCTCATCCTTCCAGTAATTTGCTATAGATGTGATAAAACGGAGCACCTCAACCTTCAGCCCAGCCCTGGCACCAAGTGGAGGCATCTGCACTTTCCTAATTGATCAAGTGCTGCTGCTGCTTCTGTTAAATAATAATAATAAAAATAAAAAAATTTAAAAATGTCCGAGCCAGCTGTTTTGCACAATAAGGCTCTGGTTTATTTTTTAACAATGAAAGTGTAATGCAAGTTAAATTAACAGTGTAAAATATGGAACGGTAGGGCCATAATGGCTACATGCTAAATGCTGGGGTTTGTTTCTCTCTCTCTCTCTTTTATTTTTTCCTCTCCTTTTCCTCCTGAGGATTCAGTAATTTGCTCGTGATCATATAAAAGCAATGATGTTATGAATTTACTGAGGATCCTGCTGGCAGGGATATTATAAGTGAATTGTGCTGCATTTGCAGCTGATTAAAATCGAGATCAGCATTTTTCAAATTATCTTGGGAAAATAATGGGTGTGCGGCTCCCCCTTCTGCTGTCAGCTCCTTTTTGCACGAAATATAAACAATGAAGGGAATCATTGCTGTGGTGAAACAGAGCTTGTGATTTCCAGGAGTGGCTCAATGGATATTTTGCTGGGGTAACTCAAAGTCCCTAATTGCTTTCAAGCTGAGGACAAGGGGTTATTTTTTCCATTTCTTACCCTTTTATAGGGTAACCTCCCTCGAGTAATAAACTTTTAAGTGTATTTATAATTGACTAGCATCTTTAAACAAGTGCAAGACACAGCAGAAACCGTAATAGACAGTCAAGACTCTGCTGAATGGCCGAATTTACTCAGCGTGCCGTTAAGTGGGGAGTTAGCAAGTGAGCTGTGCCAATTAACACTGCTCGTGTCAGCGCTGCCCCAACACCTCCAGCACCATTTTCCTGGCCTCAGTTGGCACTGGATGCATGGGACGGGCAGCAATTCCTGCGGCTGCCCAACTATGAGCACACGGTTTGCTGCCAATGTGTTTGGTGCAAGTGGATCACCCTTGGGGTGCTGCTAGAATCCCCAAAACCGCAGTTTTTTACTGTCTGTCTTAAGGCGTGGAGACATCATAGCAGCTGCTTTTTGGGTGTTGTGCTGTGAGCGTGGCAGTGGTGTGATGCCCGCTGGTTGTCTTTGGTTCTTTTTAGGGGAATGGCTTAGCTCTTAATTTCCCATCTGCTTCTCATATCTATTGCTGCAAAAACAGCACTTCTATTCCCTGAGGGGTTTTTTCCATTACATATTTGTTGGAAGTAACTAAATATCTCTATCCCTGCCTGCTGGTTTTTGACTTGAAAGCACCTCTCCTTGTGCACCATGCAGCTCCGACCCTATAGCACCAGTGTGTGTGGGATGGCACTGAGCAGCTCAGCCCAGAGTGCTGAACCCCAGCTGTGACAGAGCCCATTGCCATTGTTTCACTGCCATTCATACTCTCTAGTCACAAGAATAACATAGAGATCAATGAGTCCCGCAGACTCTTAAAACCTGTGCGAGGAGATGTCCCAGCTGATGCAAAGTGATGTTACCTCCATCAGTGAAACATCCACCAAACAAAGTCATAGAACCATAAAGGATGGAAGATATCTAAGATTCCCAAGGCCAGCCTCAGCCCATCGCACCGTGCCCACTGACCACGTCCCTCAGTGCCACATCTCCACAATTCTTGAGTACCTCTGGGGACAGTGACCCCCATCACCTCCCTGGGCAGTTTGTGCCAAAGTTTGTGCCATCGCTGTTCTTCCAGAGAAAAAACATTTCCTAATACACAATCTGAACCTCCTCTGGTGCGACATTGAGGCCATCACCTTTCATCCTATTGCTGTACCTGGTCACAGAGGCTGACCCAGACCTCACCACAATCTGCATTCAGGGAGCTGTAGGGAGCAATATAGTCTCACCTGAGTCTCCTTTTTTCCAGACTGAAGTCTGGATGGCATCCCCAATTATGAACGCTCGCTTTCCTGCCTTCCTCTTTCTTGCTCATCCCGAATATCCTTCCATCCCTTTTCACTCCTCCTCTATAATTTCTTGTATTCCTTGTGCGTAGGTGTCCGGTTCCTGGCTGCGTTGGTCTTGGGCACATCAGTGGTAAATACGCCTCCCACCGCAGTGCATCGGGCTGCCCCCTGGCCGCTCGAAGGCAGAAGGAAGGATCCCTCAATGGCTCCTCATTTTCCTGGAAATCGCTGAAAAATGAAGGCCCAACCTGCCCTACCCCAGGCTGTGATGGTTCCGGCCACGCCAATGGGAGCTTCCTCACTCATAGGAGGTAAATAATTACAGAATCATTAAGGCTTGAAAAGACCTTCAAGATCTCAACCATTGACCCATCACCAACATACCCTCTAACCGTGTCCCTCAGTGCCACTTCTTCACTGTGCTTGAGCACCTCCAGGGATGGTGACCCCACCACCTCCCTGGGTAGCCTGTGCCAACACATCACTGCTCCTTCAGAGAAATTTTTCCTAATATTCAAACTTGGGATCAACCTAAGTGTGGCAGTTTTGGAGTGAATCTACTCTGAGTAATCATTCCACTCTCGATGAAAGCTGGGTAACTGGTGCTTTTAATGCTGCCCTCAGTCAGGTTGCTCTAAGGGCTGTGTTTTCTGCATGGGATAAAAACACTTAGATGTTTTAACTTTGCAGTAGTGAAATGTGAATTGGACAAAATCATGAAAAGCAGTAATGTAGTGTCCTTCCATTAGCACGCCAGAGCACTTCTTCAGCAGCCAAAATGGGAGTTTGATGCCCAATCCATCCAGACTCATTTCACCTTCCTCGCCTGTCATGCCCTCTCTTTTAGAAAATAACACTTTTTCTTTTTTAATCTTTGCTCAGAGAAAATTGCTCTTGCTTTATAAATGAGGACCTTTGTGGCATTATTCATAAAGCAATTTCCTCTGCACCATAAAAAGCTTTTAGAAGAACTGTCTCACAGCATGAACTCCACCAAATGGTACGCGCTCTTGTTGGGAACATAAGCACCTATAAATACAGAGAGTTTATGAAACCCATTTTTACTTGTTTTTCAGTTTGTCAGGGTGCCCAAGAGCTACTTTTGCTGGGAAGAAAGGAAAACTCTCAGGGGATGAAATTCTCAACACAAAGTTCAAGACCAGTGATGGTAAGGATTTTCACTCATTTTATTTGGCACGTGTGTTGGGGTATTGAGCCCACTGGTATCTCTTCATAGACTGCAATCTTTGGACCTAGTAGCAAATCCTGTGCTACAAGCACCCGTTTTTTTGATTGCCTGAGTATTGAAATAGTGAAATAGCACTGAAATTTGAGTGTTGGTCTTTTTTTTTTTTTCTCCCCTCAAATATTCTCTGGCATTTTCACAAATCCCTTTCAGTCATTCAGTTATTTTCATCTATTCAAGACTTCTAATCCCAAAGATATTTCTAGATCTGGAGTTGGGTTAGTGATGGCACTTTCTAGTGCTAACACTGAGAGATTTTGATATTTGACATGATTCATGCATTTTAGCTGAATACTTAATAGTTTGGAAGATATAAATGCCTGTGCTTTTCTAGAAATGTTCCCTTATTTTATTAGCACTGTAACTTCTAATGAAGATATGCTTTTATTTTTTTTATGATGTCTTCCCAACTTGCGACCAAACAGAGCAAACTTGAGTTATTAGGGTGGTCAAATTTGCAGGGCTCATGAATGCTCTGGGCTCCAACTGCTGGGCTCTTGTTCACTTTTGCATTTACATATTGACCTATAAAGCATAATTATAGTTAAATAAATTAAAAAAAAAACCAAAAAACAAAAAACAACATTAAAAAGAAAGCAAGGTGTGCGTTCTGTATTGAGGATGCGAAAGCAAAGGCGAGGACTTGGTGGGCTGCCATGCTTACCCAAAAGCAGAGGCTGACCGCCTGCCACTTTCCCTCCCGCAGTTCTAGAGAACGATGAGGAGATCAAGCAGCTGAACAAGGAGATCAGCGAGCTGAACGAGTCCAACTCGGAGATGGAAGCAGCCATGGTGAAGCTCCAGTCGCAGGTTTGTGCCTTTGGAC
This sequence comes from Chrysolophus pictus, assembly GCA_037305975.1. Taxonomy (NCBI): domain Eukaryota; kingdom Metazoa; phylum Chordata; class Aves; order Galliformes; family Phasianidae; genus Chrysolophus; species Chrysolophus pictus. Next base: position 4,926,894 of record CM074595.1, read on the forward strand.
ACCTGCCCAAGCTCCCAGCAGAGTGCTGATGGGTTTGTAACCCCGCGTGTTCTTTGCTCTGCAGATCTCCAGCATGGAGAAGAACCTGAAGAACATTGAGGAGGAAAACAAGATCATAGAGGAGCAAAACGAAGCCCTGTTCCTGGAGCTCTCAGGGTTGAGCCAGGCTCTAATCCAAAGTCTTGCCAATATTCGCCTTCCGCACATGGTAAGAAACTTGGGCAGTGCTCAGCCCCAGTTGGTGCCATCAGGGGAGCCGTGCAAGATCTGGCTCGTGATAAGGCTCACGTACAATTAAAGAGCAGGAGAATTTCTCTATACACACCTACCTGTCCTTTTTAAAATCAGTGCTTTTGCCTTATCTCGAAGCTCGCATTGTTATCTCCCTTTTGTTGTCATTTTCTGCTGATCTCCCTTTGTATCTATTATTCTGTCTCATTACATCTGGGAGGATTATCACAAAATAGGAAACTTTATCAAGGGCACCCAGTGCCTTTTAGGCTAAGACAGCACAAGCAGAGATCAGGAGGGATTGGATTTCAACGTCAGAAAGATCTTACAGCTCCCATTATTATGCAGGTAGTTTCAATTCAGTTTTGAATAGCTGGCAGCCAAAGAATAGCATTCTTAAAGAGAGTGTATTTTGTTTAATTTAACAAGGTCTAACAGCCCACAGCATGTTACCATAGAGTTACTGCAAAATGAAAAGGCTGCATTAAAATAGTAAAACCACAAAAGGCTATTAATTACCTTCTCTCTATTCCCAGGAATGTAATTACTGTTGTCAAAAACAGGTGTGTGCAGGGGGGCTGCGTGCTGGTTTGGAAGCTGTCCTCTTACAAGTAATAGCGACCATCACGATGATCAAGAGGAACAAGCTTTTGATTTCTTTTTTTCTGCTGTCATTTTTTTTTTGGGAATCCTTTTCATCGGGGTTGGTATTTAAATTCAGGCTGGTTGGAGATGTGCCATGCTCCAGCAGAGCAGTTTTGGACACTATTCACCCAGCTGCTTGACTGGCACAAAACGGCTCACTGAGTGTTGGTTTTTTTTTTTTTTTTTTGTAAAGTATTTGATGCATAAAGGTCAAATAAATTGTTCAGCAAATATTTTTTCAAGGTTTCAGGCAACTCCGATTAAATAAGGCCCATGAGACTTGTATGCTCATTTTATCCTGGTCTTTTTCTTCTTCCTCCTTGTTTCCTTTTTCCCTGCTAACTCTGAGATAGAGTTTGCTAGGTTTCAATGATGCCCCTCCAAAGCAGAGTGCAGACCTGAGCCTGAGGTTCTGGCTCCTGCTCTGCCCTCTCCTTTCATTTCCCCCGTGATGCTCCAGCACTCCCTGCCTCCTCTTGTCCTCCAACCTTTCATTTCCATGCCTGAATCCACCCTCCAGTCAAACTGCCTGCACATGCTTAACCTAATGCTGTTGATAGTTCCATGTGGCCAACGCATAAAATCAAGCAACCAGTGAAGATTCTGCAGGATGAAGGTTGCACAGTGAGATTCTTTATGTACAACACCACGCACAAAGAACCTCTGATGTTGAGACTTTTGGCTGTTGGCACAATTAATTGGAAAAAAACATCTCAGAGAGCGGTGAGGCACTGGCACAGGCTGCACAGAGAAGCTGTGGATGCCCCATCCTGGAGGCATTCAAGGCCAGGTTGGATGGAGACCTGGGCAGCTGATCTGGTGGGAAGCCAACAGCCCACAGCAGGCATTGGAACTAGATGATCTTTAAGGTTCCTTTCAATCAAAGCCATCCTATGATTGATCAAAGCCACCCTGCTCTACCACTAACTCTTCTGTTTGCTTTTCTGACTGCAGGAGCCCATTAGTGAGCAGAACTTCGATGCGTACGTGAACACGCTGACTGACATGTACACCAACCAGGAGTGCTACCAGAACCCAGAGAACAAGGACCTGCTGGAGAGCATCAAGCAAGCCGTCAAGGGCATCCAAGTTTAGTGCCCTGCGATGGGGATGGGTGGGCGATGAGACTGTAAGATGGAACTTTCCCTCCAAGTATTCAGGTTTACAAGTTATAAAACTTGTTTAATGAATGAAAAACAAAAAGCAAAGCAAAACAAACTAAAAAAAAAAAACCACACAAGGACCAAAATGTAACCAAGAGGCCATTTCTGAGACGTGGAACTGATCGAACTCAGTGTTCTCGTTTACTTAACTTCGGACCTTCTTGAGAAAAGTGGGATTTTTCTACCTGGACCATGAGGTAGACCAGGATGGAAGGTCAAATTCTCCATGGGCTGTGGGGCTTGGCAGCTGGTGAAGAGCAGGCGTCTCTCATGAGTTGCCATGCTTTTGCAGACTTGATCCAAGGGTTAAAATGTTACAAGAACAGGGTTTTGTCTGATCCAAGACTAGCGTATGACTGGCTTAAACCCTCATGTTGTCTATGGTCGTATGTCCAGATTACCTACTCACCCATGAGTTATGTTATATGTTGCTATAAGTGCTGGAGCTGCAAGCTACCTGTAAATCTGAACCTGTGCTGGGCCTCCCAACCCCAGGTTTTCAGATATCCACTGGGCATGGGAACTCTTTAAGTATTATAAAGTAGCTTATTTTTATTTTCTGAAAGAAATCTGAAGAGCAGTTCTGGATCTCCAGTGGAAAGCGCAATGGAAAAAAGGTTCTCAGGGAAGCTTTTGGAGTTTGCAACTACAGTATTCCTTTGTCTGTCTTAAATATGAGAATAGCTATTATGAATAGGCCAATACCAGATATTTCATACGGAAGAATTCTTAATGTGTCATGGTCCGGTGTTTATGATTTTTTGGAAGTCTGTTTGATGACAGTTCTGGTTCTTTTCATTATTGTGATCATCCTTGCAGTGGCGCAGTACTGCCAGTCCAGAGATCATACATCAATGCCAGAGAACGTTTGAGATTGCGATGAACTAAAAAACAAACAAACAAACAAAAGAAACCAACAAAAAGAGATGCTAATTGATGGCCAGCAAAGTGCTTACCTAACATGAATCAGTGGTTGATTTCTTGCAGATATCCACAGGGTGATGGGTTTTTCTTGGTTTGGTGTTCTACGTTTTGTTCAAAATCACAGCACAAGCACCATTCTGGAGGAAAAAAAAAAAAAAGTGTTCAGGTATTGGATATTCTTCCAAAGAAGCATTCTGTAAGCTTGGTACACACAAACCTCCTGGTGGAGTGAAGGTGACCCAAGGAAATGAAGGGGAGAAACCCCTCTGGGGTCCCAACATAGGTGTGTTCGCTTCCTGCGTGGCTCCTGGCAGCAGTGGGGAGGATTTGGGTGGCCGATGCTAAAGGCAAAGATGTGGTGTCATTTTGAGCCCAATTCTGCAGATATTTAGGGTATAATCCGTGATTTGGAGGTCAGTGGGGAGCTTCCCATTGACTACAGCAGGCATTGGACCGGGAGCAGCGTGGCGCGGGTTGGTTCCTGTTGGGAAGTGCCATGCTGAGCCATTGGCAGGATCAGGCTCCATGAGTTCACCCATTTTAGAACCCATTCCAAGTGCAAAAATATAAAAGAAAGGGAAAAAATAAAATACAATGATAATTTGAGGTGTTAAAAACACAATGTTCTTAACATGTAAATAGAGTCCAAATTGATTGTGACTGCAATTCACTTAGTATTTAAAAGTAGAGAAATTGCACTTCCTGGAAGAAAGAGAGGAAAAAAAAAAAAAAGTAGTTAGTTTAATTATCCTGTAAATTATTTAATTTTGGCAAGATGTATGTAATTTATATTTACAACACCTTATGTTAACTTTTTCTATTTATTTAACTTTTTTATTTATTAATTTTATACTTACTTTAAACTGGACACCGCACCATTGAAAAAAAAAAAAAAAACAAAGATAAAAGAAGCAAAAATTAAAACTGTTGACCATAAAAAAGGACATTCCCAAAAAAAATTAAAAAAAAAAAGAAGAAAAAAAAAAAGAAGAGAGAGAAACCTCTATCTACAACTCCTACTTGTAATTTTGATGCAACCAAGTTATTTTTTATATATTTTGTTATTTATTCTTTTAACGATGGGAATTTTTTTAAAGATATTTTATAACTGAGACATTTTGATAATTTTTTGGTTTGTTTTTTTGCCGGGGTTGGGGCACCAGGGGAAGAGAGACTTTGTCGGTTTTTCTTTTCTTTTTCGTTCCTATTGTTTCAGGCACTGATAACAGGAAATGAGAATTCTGTATTTATTATTTATTTAATATTTAAGTCGGGGGGCGGGGGGCGGGTGGGAAAAATGAACTGTGCTCTTGTTGTATATTTATTTTGTTGTTTGTGTGTCGGTTACGTGATGACTGAGTACTTGTTTATGTGAAGGAATACTGTTAATATTTAAATAATAAAGAGTCAATTGAAAGTTATAGCAGGCTACATGTTATTCTGTGAAAACGAATACTGTGATCTACTTTCCTCAGGAAATGTATTTTGCAGACAGAACTTCCTTATGTACTGGCAGGGTTGTTTCATAATAAAACCCAGTTCTGTTTGTGACTTTAGTTCCTATGGTCTTTCTTCGAGCTGCTGCCCATGTCCCCAACACGTCCCACGCGGAGCTATGGTGCTAAGCAAGGAGCTGCCATTGGCAGGGCAGCACGCACGCTTTCACCTTCTGGATTTACTAAACAAATTGCAAACGTTAATCTTGGAGATTTAGCTGGGAAAGATGCTGGGAAGCGGTTCTTTCTGTGACTGGGTTTAGCAGGCACGGTGGGGATGGGTTGGCGGTTGGGCTTGGTGGTCTTAGAGGCCTTTTCCAACCTTAATGATTCTATGATTCCCTCATGTTTGTTCTCCTGGCTGCAACGCTCTCAGGTCGTCCTGCTCAAATTGCAGAGCTTCTTCACTGCAGGAAGAGTTTTCTTCTGAAGCTGTAGCAATGGAGGGAATTCATCACCGCTCGCTTTGCTGGAGATGGCATTCTGAAGCCACCATAATTTTGGTTTAGCTTTGCTAGAGCTGAAGCTTCCAAGGTGAAATAAGGTAACTCACACAAAGGCCATTTGGAGCTGAGGGAGATGGGTTAAATGGGAATTTTACGTAGATCTATCACTGAGAAATTCATTTCTCTTATTAATGGGGCTGAAACTTTCTGGTGTCCCTGGGGGAGACACAAGTGCTGCAGGTCATGGGGGAGGAGGTGGCCTTGATGCCATGGCACAGAGATGAAAAGGTGGAGTAAAATGGAGGCAGAAGGATGAGAACTGCAGCCAGAAACCCTCAGAGTGAACTTTTGGGATCAAAGAGGATTCTTGAAAGTCTTTCCTTCAACACATACACAGCCATGGGTGTTCACTGGCAGGTTTTTTTTCTCTCTGATGAGTGTCTGTAAGCTGCAGGCTCTGGAGGGCCCTTTCTAGGGCTGAATGACTGGCAGAGCTTAGGACAGGCTCATGGGGATGGTGGAGGAGAGGACATGCCCTCTGGAGCTGAAGGGATCCACACCGGTGGATTTATAGGGTGGTGGAGGAGAGGATGTCCTTCCCGGAGCTTTGCAGGGCACGGGACAGAGCTCGTGGGTTAATAGCAATTAACTCTGCAAGGGGCAGTAGAGCACGCTTCCCAAGGGCAAGGTCTCTTTGAGGTTTTGCTGGACACCTCATGTAGCTTATGGGATCCTATCCCCTTCACAAATGGCTGCATATCTTAAATGGGGGAAGCACGCAGACTCGTGAGATGGTTCATCCAAACTGACTGGTGTGGTTTATTTATGAAGGGCACATCACTGGGGGGGGGGAGGGGGGAGTTGATAGACTTTGCACCACCGAACAGTTCATTGTGCCAATATTTGATTATGATGATAGAGCTAACAGGCACGCTCACTTGTCCTTTCCTAACGAATTGGCTGTGCTGCATAATAGAGCGGTTAGATTCATGTTAAATTGCAGCTTTGGGAGCCATCACTGTGAGATGTTATCTTCTCTGAACTGGCGTCCTTTATTGCAGGGAAGGGAATTGAATGGGTTTAAGATGGTACACTGTAAGTTTATAGGTGTGCTTAGGAGAGCTCTTCAGCCTCCTCCAGCAAGTGGAAAGTGAGAGCTGGGAGGCAGAGGAGAGCAGGACTTTCACTTCAAGGATGCAAGAGGAAAGATACTTGTGTTTGGTTATTTCTATAAATCATTGGTTGTTGTATAAATCATTGACCAACGTTAGTGTCATTTGGCCTTGCTGGATACCACTATTAATTGTTAAAAGCTGCTAACGACCTGTCCCTCCATTCTTTTGCTCAAGTGGTGCCTTCCATTCGCCAGCATTCACTCAGCTGCTCCTGGAGAGCCACGGGCTGCAATGAGAGTTTGCAGGTGGGAGCAGAGAGGGGTTTCTTTGCCAGCCTTGTTCTTTCTTCCTGATTGTCTTCCTCCTTCTCATAGTGCTCCTCTGGGTGATGTCTCAGGGCTGGGTCACTCTCGCTGTGGGGATACCTCCTTCTCCATTTGGTTCTTTACTGGGGGCAGAAAGCAACCATGGTCTACAGAGCTGCCATTTGGCACTGAATTCACTCCTTGGGCCCTAGAAGATGGAGATGAGATCAGGCAGAAACTCAGTGTGCTGGGGAGGTAGTAGGAAGGGCTCTGCCCTGCACTTGTCAATGTACTTGCTTCTCCTACACTTTTATGAGAAGATATATCCTGAAACGACCTCCCACTTTGTGCAGAAGGGCTCGTGGGACCAGGGCTGCATTCTTCAGACAAATAGCTCTCGTTATTCCAGATGCCTTCATCCCCTTCCTTCAATGGGATGAATAAATCACCAATTGTTGTAAAAATGGTAGTATCAGATTTAAAGACGTTTTCATCCCTGTCAACCAGGAAGTATAACAACCATTAAAGTCTGCATTCATTTATATAACTGCAACACTCTTTTGTTTGAATGTCAGTGGTAATCTGGGATGCTCTGCAGAACAGTGAGTCATAAAGGGACAGAGGAAGGACATGTGAATCTGCTTGAGCTCCAAGGCCAGCACCAAGGCTCAGTGCACACCAGGAGGAGCCTGGCCACACCGACGTTTGATGTCTGACCCCACAGCCCATATGGAAGCCAGGACGTGCCAAAGCTTTTCTCTTCGTCTTTCTACTCACAGTGAGCCCTGGGATCCACCCCAACTAACATAAGTAATGACCAACCACGGACTTAAACAGGGGCTAACCTGGACTTTGCTCCAGTTCAATGGCACTGGCCTCAGGGGATTTTGGCCTGAGACTCATCCAGCACAAGCCCAAGAATCAGCTCCTTAGATTTTGCCATTTGCCAGAGGACTCCTTCTTGGATTTCAGCATTTAATAATCCAGCCCAACCATGCTGAGAGTGTTTAGCAATTAGATAACATAAATCCAGAAGCTAGATTAATAAACAGTCTAGGCTGTCTAGAGCAGTCTGCAGTGTGGAGAGAGAAAACAGTAAAACATTTATTACTGGCTTGGAGATGAAGTCATTGATTTAATAACTACATGTTGCTTTCTTCTTACAGTTGTTAGCAGTCTGGAGGTTACAGAAGATTAGGTGAGAAACTCACTGCCTCCTGCCGAGAGGAGGCTTTCCCATGAAAGCCAGAGCCCAGCTCCCATCTGTCACCCCATTACGTTTGGAGGTGGTGAATATATTATCGTGCCGCTCAGAGAACTAAAACAAAACCAAATTTCTGCTGGCCACATGGCAACCCTCCACGAAATTTAATGAGGACGCTGCCCTTTGTGTGCTGGGCCAATTCCAACAGCTGTAGAGATGAAGGCAGGAAGATCTTGGCTGTCGCTAACAGTAGTGATGCCTTCAAGCACCACAGCTTTGCTGCCTGAGATCCTGTGACACCAACAGCAATGTCAGTGCCTCCATTCCCTCTGATTTCTCAGTGGGTCTTCGCTTTTTCAGGAGAGGGAACAAGAGCATTATTTTGGTCCCTGCTGAGATCTGATATTGGGGAGCTTCCAGAACTTGAACATCAGCATCCTCTTTAGAGTGATTATGGATGGAGCCCTCTGATGAGCTTGCTCCCCCACTGACAACTGCAATTCACGGGATGCTGCAGCAAAAGTCAGGCGAGGGCTGAGGGAGGGCACCTGTTGGTTCATTCCTGGCAGAATTTGTCATCGTTTCACTGGGGAAAAAGCAAAGAGCTTTCATCTCCACGCAGTGCCTGGGGGAACGCAGGGTGCGATGCTGCTGCCAGCTGCTAATGCTCCTTTGCTGGCTGCGGAGGTAACCGAATCGCCTACATCACTTAATCGAATCATTAGCCTGCTTTGGACAACAAATAAAATACAAACAGGCATGTTCCATGAGCATGGGATGCAGAACAGAGGCTTTTGCACACAGAGATATGGGGACAGGCACCCAGTCCAGCTGCAGCCTCCTTGGGAAGACCGGCTCCAGCAGGACTGGGTTCCCATCCCTGTCCTTGTCACTGTGGGAGGCAGAAGCCACAACAGGGTGCTGCAGGGCTCCTGGCCAGCTCTGTCCCAGGCACAACATTGCCAAAGCAGAAACAAGTGGGAGCCCTGAGTGAGCAGCTCAAAGAAGAATGAGAGGTCAACAGGAGGAGATGGGAGCCAGTGCTAAAGGGAAATGATAGTGAAAGGCATCCACGTGTTCCAGAGCAATGACAAGCACCTGCAGACCAGCAGTGATGGACGTTTACTTTCAGCTTGCACCATTTGGTGTGACCATTTTTCTGCTAGGAGTGCAGTGAGGACCAAGTCGCCTTATTTTCAGGTCATTTGCAGGTAATCTGGTTGACTCAAATTATCCTTGCTGATCATCCAGAGGAGAAAAAAAAAATAACATCCCTGAAATAAATGTTTTGGCTTCTCCACAGAGGAGCTGCTCACTCAAGGTTTGTGGGCAGCTTGGGTCCAAAACTCAGTCTCAAGGCACTGCAGATGGGAAGCTCTGGATGGATGTTATGCTATGGCTGAGTGACATCAGGCTGTGCTTTAGCACTGAGTGTGTTTTTAGTAGTACCTGAAGCAGGAAGGGATAGGGACAGAGAGAAGGAAAAGGCTTGTGCATCAGACAGGCTGCCATAGTGCTGAACAGCAGGGCAGATCCGTAAGATATTCCCAATATCACCAAAAAAAGTAACAGGAACATTCTGCAAAGTGCTAATCTCAGTTTTCTCCCCACAACAGACTAATTTGAAGCTGTCAGCAAAGGCACCTTTGTCCTGACCATCCTATACTTTGGTCCACATCCTACACAGGCTGGGCAAATGCAGACACCCTGCCCCAGGATCATATCATCCCATTTCCCTTTCATTTCTCTTATCAATGCCACCATTCAGTTCCGCTCCTTATTGTCAGCCGTTATCACAGTGAGCCAAGAAAGCTCACAGCTTCAGCCAGGAGGAAAAAAGAACAGGTGAAATTCTTATGTAGTCAGCTAAAATAGTTTCCAGATGAGCTCTGCCCACAAAGAAGCTGCATTGGAGTGAGTTAGTTGCTAAATTTTGCATTTGCTCCTTACCCTTCCTCTCAGCTTCTAGCTCAAAGTGGAGCCCTGACATTGCAAAGCACTGATAGAATTAGTTTCCTACAAACTGCTTGCTGGGGCTTGTTAGCTCAATTGTTAATGCTAAATTCTTATCAGAGCCACCTAAAAGAACATTAATCAAGAAAGGCTGAACTCCCTGCCTGGGTCACAGAAATTTAATTAAACCCCAAATAAAACTGGAAAATCATTTTGAAAAGAGATGAATGCAAAATGGTTTTCATCATTTAACTCTGCATCTTCGTAGTTCAAACCCTCACCCGTGATTTCAAAGGGAATTTTGCTGGTCCAAAGGCAGGGAGCAAGAAGCTGAGACTGATGCTCATCCAGTGGAAATGGAAAACACAAAACCACTGATGGCTGCCTGCTTAGCACCAGATTAGAGGAGCACAATGCCCTTCCAAGTTAAATCTTCTAGAGTACGACTGTGTTATGGTTACGGGTTCATGGATTTGTATCTGCTTTTCCTTTGTCGTGCCAAAGGACTCACGCAACTTTCAAGCCATTTGTTCTGAAGACACACGTATTGGTGTCAGTGCACGTGGTGCCATTAAGACTTTGTGTGAGATGCTGTGGGCAGTTCTGGGACCTGTCTTTGGGAAAACAAACAATGTATTTATCCTTGAACAGGTGCAGGGAAAGACTGGCAGGGTGATTAGTAGAACAGAGAACCTGTCTTAGGAGAGGAGATTGAAAGAGCTTGGCTTGTTTAGCCTAGAAAAACAAAGGTTAAGAGGGGATATGATTACTCTTCATAAATGCATTCAGGGTGGGAAGAAGGGAATGATTTAAGTAAGAGGATAATGCTAGTGGGAGATCAAATAAGGTGCACCTTGGCTGGGAATAAATTCCCATCAGAAATATGAAGATGTTTTCCTTTGGTGGAGGAGGGAGGAAGGTCTGGGGAACGTCAGACAGCTGGGCAACCCCCAAGGTTTGTAAGGGATCAAGCAATTCTCTGCTCTGTGTCCCCAGATGCAGGGAATTTAGTGATGCATTTTCACCACTGAAGATGGTCCAGCCAGGAGGCTGCTGGCTGCTCTCTTTCCTTTGACCGTGCAGAACTACATAGCAGCTCTCCTGCTTTCAATTCTGACATTTCAGCTAAGTGAGATGAATCCAGGTCTTTATGAGTCCTTTTTCCAAGAGGCAGTGGTTATGCACAGGGCAATTCAGTGGAAATCAAGACATATGTTCTTCCTCTTGGTTCAGCAATTACTCACACAGCCCTTTGATGAAGTGAGGATAGAGGGAAGCTTCAGGACACACACACATATACTTGCTGCATTGGCAGGAGGATCCAAGGTGATCAGCTGCTGCTGTGCTCATAGAAATAGTGGTGTAAATTCGTATGTGTCCATGTATTTACATGTATGCATATGCATGTGTGTATGCATATATATGGATAATCTTCTGAACGTGGTACAGTGCAAGGTGTCTAGAAAAGGCAACAGAACATAGTTTGCAAAATTAAAAAAGAAAAAAAGGGAAATGATGAAAATATAACCCTATGATTTAAAGCTCCAACTCTTAATTTATGGAACTCATCCCATCACTCACAAATTGTCCCACTGATTTAAATAGCAATCTGCATTGCAAAGCTGCAGGTCAATGCCGCTGGAGCTCAGCCTGACGGCCCTGGCTTGCGTGCTAAAAGTCATTTTTACTATTCGCTCTTTCAGATGGATAAAACCATCCCATTTTAACCGATCATCACCAAGGTGGAATTCCGAAAGTTAAATCACCGATCCCACTGGCGAGGCTCGCAGCCGTGCCCGTTCTGCTGGGGACACCTGGCGGTGTGAGGCTGGCAGATGCTGTGTGCGCCGGCCCTGTGTCCCCAGGCCCTGCCTTCCTCATCCCACTTGGATTTGCCTGCTCTCAGAAGCATCCAGAGCTGTGCAAGCCGGGGGTTGGATAGCAAAGCCCCCAGTGAGGCATAAGGATAGAGGGAAGGTCTTAACAAAGCACAGGAAAAGGAGTAGCACACGACATCAGCAATTGCAGCAGACATGTTAAGTCATCAGGGGAGGGTCAGGGCTCTCAAACAGGCTCCCCATAGTAATTTTTACCCAGCTTTTAATATTTTTTGGTGCAAAAAAAAAAAAAAAAAAAGAAAAAAAAGAAAAAAAAGAAACAAGCTGCTGTTTTTCAAGCAGCTCTGCAGGGATGAGGAGCAGATGCTGAATGGAAACCCTGGAATCATATGTGTACAGAGTTTGTCTGTTCTGCATTTGCAGATTTCAACCCGCGTTGCCATTATGCTTGAGTGCTTTTCTTATTAAACAAGACGAGGCAGCACAATCAACGTGTCCTGTTTTGGTTGAATCAGCAAGGAGGAGTTTCAGTGCTCACTCTCCACAAATAATCCCATTCTCCCAGGCAGCTGTCTTCTGCGAAATGAAAGTGCAGACATCTACAGTATTACCCGGTGCCTGTTAGCATGGAGCCTGCTGTTATCATGTTAATGAAGGGAGCCCAGATAATCACCTTAACGCATAAATACATCTCTGATGCTGATTCACTTTCTTCCTATTTGAGTCTCATTTACTAGGGCACTCTCTTTTTTTCCCCACTGTAGTCTTGTTGTGTCTGGAAGGATGGCTTTTTTTTTTTTCTTTTTTTTTTCTTTTTTTTTTTCTTTTTTTTTTCTTCCCCCTCCCCCCCAAATAATCTTTAGAAAACATAAGAAATCTCCTGTCTAGATGTGGTTAACCCTTATTGTTTTGCAGACATACACAGGAACAAATCCTGGATCAAAGGCCAAGGCAGACAATTCTGTCCTATCTGCAGCCTGACATCTGACACTGTATGGGCCACTTGTAGATGAAGAGGCACACAATATTAGAGGATAATTTGTCTTATCCTGAGGTGGGTGATAGGAACTACCTTCACTCAGTGTCTTCTCAGACCTTGCCATACTGGTTACAACCACTGAAGGAGCCTGCTTGGCTGCATATAATCCAAATCAGGTGTCTGATGCTGAGGAAGATGATGTTAGGGAACAGGGATCTCTTTACTGCACAAATGGTGAGTCAGCTGTGTGGCAGCCTTGTGATGGCACTCTGTGGTTCTCTCCAGCCCCTGGAGTCAGGTGAATAAGCTCTTCACTTATTTTCATAGGGAATTTCTTTTTGGCATCTCGAAATGCATACACAGTTCCATGCATGCTGGATGTTCATAGGCTCAAAATGCAGACCACCAATTAGCATCAGTGCAAACATCAATTAGAGTAATGCTTTCTTCCAGGTTCCCGTATTTTCCCAAGTCTGGCAGATGACAGCAGGACATCTCATGTCAGCCAGGCTTCGTGCAGGAGGCTCAGAGATGACACAAGGACCACATGTACCAGCTGGGGACGGGCATAACCCCTCATTGCCACTCCCCACACCAAGCTGTGCCCTGGGGACCCATTCCAAGAAAAAATTTCTCGTGATATCCAACCTGACCCTCCCCTGAAGCAACTTAAAGCCATCAGCTCTCGTCCTGCCGCTGCTACCAGGGTGCAGGGGCCAACCCTCACCTGGCTCCAACCTCCTTAAGGATCTGTAGGGAGCAACGGTATCTCCAGTAAGGCCTGGGAGATGCGCCCACGGGCTGTGCAAAGGGACAGAGTGGAAAAAAAGAGTGTCTGTATTTAAACCTGGTGCACACTTAGTCTGTTGGCGCGGTGTGTTGTCCCAGACCCTGTGTACACCCGCTCTGCACTTCGTCCTGATCTCACCCCTGCTCTGCTGGCCCTACCAGCCTGCCAACCTCAGCTCTGTTTAGACACAGTCTACACGTACTCTGCTCTGCTCAGCCATAACCCTCAGCTCCCATCTGACGGCCTGCTCTGTAAGCCCCACACACAGACAGGCCCCCTATACAGCCCCAGCCTGCGCTCAGCCAACCAGCCCTCCCCCCCCCCCCCCCCGCAGCTCTCAGTGGTACCGCCCAGGCAGCCCATAGCACTCAGCGATTCTCTCCCCTCTCTCCCCCCCCCACCTTCCCGACGCGATGGTGCGTGCCGCGCATGCGCAGTGCGCGGCCGGCGCTCGGCGGGGCAGTGTTTACAGCTGCGGGCAGAGCCGGGTTGGGAGCGAGCGGGCGGAACCGGGCCGCGCTGCCTCCCAGGTACGGCTCGGTGGGACGAGCATCTCTTTATGCAGCACGTAATGTCAGAGCGAGTGATGTCAGGCTGCCCGTGGAAGCGAAGAACTGCGCTTTAGCGCGTTGTTCTCGTGCCCTGATTTGCGTTGTAACGTAGTGGCTTTGTTTTTGCTGCTCTGTTCGAGGCGTGCGATGGAGGGCGTTCTGTGGCGTGGTGGGGAGGGTGGCAGAGGGCTGCTGTGGTGCTGGAAGGCTGCTTGGTGCCGTGCCCGTGTTGTCATCTGCTCGTGCTTTGTGTTTTGCTGGCACCCAAGTGTGCAGAGTGCAGCTGGGGGTGCAAGGATACCGAACTGGAAAGGTTTGTTAAAGGTAACGCCTACCCATGCTGTGTGTTCCACCTTCCAAACGGAGAAAGGCAGGAAAAGAATGCGAATGTGGAGTTACCCGAAGTGGGTAATCCACCATCTGTAATAAAACGCTTGTTCTGTTGGAGGTCGGTGAGTGCTCAGTGAAAGTAATGCTTCGGTGGCACCTGTAGGGAGCTGTGTGTCCTTTGGGATCGTTGCAGGCTGTCTGCTGCTCAGAAGGCTGAGCTGATAGCAGGTCAGACCTGTTGTCCCAGTGGGGATTGCATGCATGGGGAAGAATTGGTTTGGGATCCAAAGTGCAGCACTGTTAAAGGCTTTTATGCTTTAAAGCTGAAAATGCAGATTTTAATACCAAAAGTGGAAACAAGCGCAAGTGCTTAATGTGTTGAGCAACAGAAGAAGTCAGGGGAATACCTTCAGGTAAGAGTATTTCAATGCAGAATGCTACAGCAAGTGTGCTGCCCACAGCCAGACCCAGCCCTCCAGGTGTGGCTGCAGCAAGTCAGCGTGTGTGTAAGAAGAGAAGGAAGAATTGCATTGGCTGATGAACCCAGCTAAGTCTTAAATTTGCTGTGAAATTGGTACAGCACCATAGGTTTGTTTTTTTTTGTGTGTGTAGAGAAGCTGAAGGAGTTACCATAGAAAGGAAAGGGCTGGTTTTCTTTTTCTTCAAGTCTTGCTAGTGGTCTGATGTCGGGTTGGTGTGTTTGAGGCTGTACTAAAAGAATGGATTAAAAACTGGCTTGAATTCCTTGCATAAGTACGTCTTATTTTCTGTCTCTCTGTAGGTGATGGGGCTGGTGTGTCACTTGGGTAATTGTGAAACTTTCTTGGGCTCTTGCAGGTTTTTTGTTTCCTCTGAAAGTGAAAGTGTGCAACTTTCACTTAGCTGAATGTAACAAACCCCAACAATTTAGCCGTAGGCAGACCTTCTGATCCCAGGAATGAATTCTAAAGCTGCTTCTGTGGTTGTCATTGTGAGCAGAGAAAGGCATTGTAAATAAATCATTAAAAAAAGAAAAAGTTGTTTCTTTTTGAAAAGTGCTGCTCTTCTCCCCTCCCTCCCCTTTTTTTTAAATGGGGATGGGGGACAGAAGGTTGGAATAATTTGGGGTTATCAGTTCTATGTTCTTGTCCCCCTATATTTTCCTCTTAATAACCTGCAGATATCTTCCTGAAGCATGTAGAAGTCACATGTGGGCTCTTGCACAGTCGAGGACACGGCTCACTTCTCTTTTGCCCACACCTGGCAGTCTGGGTTTGTTGCTGCTGATCATAGTGAAATCAGAAGTATTTGTAATTCTTAAACTCCGTGTCACTGAAGTGTTGTCAAACAGGGCTTAGCTCACTTAGGAGTACCCAAGAAATTCCATTGGATGCAGTGAAAATGATCTCAGCAGTTGCAGTCTGTGTTGTGGTCCTTCATTGGTGACGGCCTGTGCTCTGATGAGCTGTGTGAAAGTGCATCTGCTAAGGAAAGCAAGCTGTACCTATATTTAGACCAGAGATTGTAACCTCTGCAAACCCCCAGTCCTCATGTTTTTTCTGAATAAGCAGCTTGAGGTTTTCTGATTCTCTCGACCTGTCTTTTAATTTCATCTTGATACATTAGAAATAGTCTACGTGTAGCAAGAACTCTGACTGGCAAGCTTCTTGCTTGGATTTGCAATGAAGAATGACCTAGGAGCATAACATCTAAAGTAATCCCCTATGTAAAAGGATTCAGTGTAACAGTTGACACGCTGGTATTATGTCAGTACTGTTTGAAAACAATCATCTAAGTTATCTGTTTTAATTTTCCCTATTGGTGTCAGGTACTAGATACCAGATCTGCTCTATTTTCTTCGTGGTTTGGTTGGCTGGGATGGTAGTAATGCTTGTTTGGTTGTTGACCTTCAGGTACATACAGTCTCTCACAAAGAATATGCAGCAGCATAACTTAGCTTAGATGCATTCTCTGTACCTCACCTTCTCTTTATTCTT
The DNA here is from genome assembly GCA_037305975.1 of Chrysolophus pictus. Lineage (NCBI taxonomy): Eukaryota > Metazoa > Chordata > Aves > Galliformes > Phasianidae > Chrysolophus > Chrysolophus pictus. The sequence continues at coordinate 4,942,840 of CM074595.1, forward strand.
CTTCAGTTTTAGTGCTTACACAAAGGTTGGAGATGGGAGGTGCAGTAAGTGCAGGAGAAGACAACGACGAGTTAATTGATAACCTGAAGGAGGCACAATATATCCGGACAGAGCTGGTGGAGCAGGCATTCCGTGCCATTGATCGAGCTGACTACTACTTGGAGGAGTTCAAAGACAATGCCTACAAGGATTTGGCGTGGAAGCATGGAAATATTCATCTTTCAGCACCCTGCATTTACTCTGAGGTGATGGAAGCTTTGGATCTGCAGCCAGGGCTGTCATTTTTGAATCTTGGCAGTGGCACTGGCTATCTGAGTTCTATGGTTGGACTCATCTTGGGTAAATAACTTTTCAATCGTGCTAACTATTTTCATTAGGCTTTTGTTGTGTGATATATTTTTTTTTTCTTTTTAAGAAAGCCTTGAAATTAGGAAAGATGCATTCCTCAAGTAATGAAACAAAATGATATCTAGCAAAGTAAAGAATGCATTGATTCAGCTGGCCGATTTATCAGGATTTCATGCAGCTTTCTGTCTGGATCTGGATGGTGTCCAGATTTATGTGGCAAGTTGGAGCAGGCAACAGTGCAGTTACACAGGTTACTCTTGTGGATTCCTGCAGGACTGGGCACAAACTTTGGTTTGTTGCTGCTTAAGCAAGAGCCTAATTCAAGACTTCAGGAGCAGGAATGCTGTTGTTTAAACTAGGTTTGAGCATGCTTAGAGAAACCTCTGACTATAGCTGCTCAGTGCCTTGGTTTTTTGTGTGCTGTCCTATCTAGACTGTAACACATGTGACATCCAGTTTTGGTTCTTATGAATATATAGGTGGGGAGTAGAATCTGTGGAAGCATAGTTCATGCATCAAAACTGGCTTTGTGACCACATCTGCAGTAGATGCAAAGCATCAAAGTAATATTGTGTAATAGTAGTCTGCCCTCAAGCATTTCTGAAGTCAGTGTTTGTGTTGCTTCTGGCTGCCAGGATAAATAAATGGCTATGGGGTATGTTCTATCCTCTTGTGGGGGTGTCAGGAATTCTAGCTGCTGGAATGTTTCTTGTCAGGATAGAGCTCCACTCCTACATCCCAGGGCCTTTTATGCAGTCACACTTGTGGTTTTCTGCTAGGTTTGTTAGATTACTTTGGTGGCCAATATGCCATACTCCCAGTATGTCTGGGAGTTGAGTCTTCCTCCTGGAAAGGTTCTTGATCAGAATATAAAAAGCATGAGTGCTGGATAACATCTGTATCTTTCTAATTTCTTGTTGTTGTTAATTGAGGTACGACTGAGGTCATTGGTCCTAATTTCTTTGAGGAGACTTCTAGCATATCAGAAAGGGGTATAAAACAATGTAAAGATTTCAGAAGGATTTATTAAAATATGCTTTCTATTGCTCTACACCTTAGAGTTTTCCCTACGTGATCAACTTCAGATGAACAGTGTTTCTTCACTGTCAGTGTTTCCCTCCTGCAGTGGACTTTGTATAGTTAAGACTGCTGATTCAAAGTGGATGGTGCAAAACACCCTTATTTACTGTCAGAGATTGAGTGTAGGGTTGTACTTCCCATTGTATTAGTAAGATACCTGACTCTACACAATCACTGACTGGCTGCCACCTGGGGAGTAATCTGGTACAGGAAGTAACCAAAACTGTGTTAGTTCTGCTGCATTTTGTGTTGCCTGTCAGCATTACCTGGTGCCTGTTCTTTTAAATTTTCAGGTCCTTTTGGTGTTAACCATGGTGTGGAGCTTCATTCTGATGTGATTGAATATGCAAAGCAGAAATTGGACTTCTTCATCAAAACAAGTGACAGCTTTGACAAGTAAGATTTTGGAATGGCCATTTAGTTCCATGTTATGTGCTTGGCTTTAGTTGTGGCAACTCTGCATTCAGGGTAATCTCAGGATTCTGGCTCCTTAGGATTGTTGAGCTGCAGTGTGTGACCTTCTAAGCTCATATGTGTTGTGGAGGAGTTTTAGAAATTGTTGTAGTGTTCCTATCAGCAGTTCTGATATGACAGAGCCTGAAAGAAGCTGAAAACAGTTACTTATTTTACAGTGCAATTACAGATAACAACTTAGAAACTGCAAGTGACAGTAATAATTACGCTTGTGATCTGTGAGTTATCAGAAGAAAATGAACTGATGTTGGTAGTGACCTAATATGTTTAGTCTCAGAAGAAGAAAAATGGTATCTTAAAACAAGAGGGTATTTTTATAATGATTAAGTTAGTACTAAAGCTGCTTGGGAATTGATTTATGTTCTCCCTTACAACATCTATTCTGCTGCTGTCAAAATTAATAACTTTCTAGCAGGGTAACCATTGCCAAAAGCAACCTCAGCAATAAAAGTTGTAGCTGTCTCATTTTTGGCTCTGTCTCACAGTTTGTTCAAACATGAAAGGAAAGCATCTCTGGCTACCTGAAAGTCGTCCTGTTGTGGGAGGAAGAAAATTAAAGTCTTCAGTGATGGAATTCAAACTACTCAGTTTTGTGCTGTTACTGCAGTACTGGAAAGCTGCTGATAAGAGCCATCTTTTCTTGATGCTGGCAGCAGACTGAAATTTTTCTGCCTGGAAGGTGCTTGCACACAGATGACTCCCTGCTTCCCAGAGTCACGTTGCTATTGTTTGAACAGGGGTTTTAGGGAAGGCTTTTCTTCTCTCTCTGGGTAGATAGTTATAAAGAATCCAGAAATCACTATGACTAGAAAACTGGCATTGCTGATAGATAATGGCTGCTGGGTTATCAGGCTGTTACAACACCACGTGTAGGGGCTGTTAGCCAGTTGCTGTGGAGTCTAGCATGGTTGCAAAAGCCAGAAGCTTGAGGAGGTGTTTAGGATTAAGTAGGTACTGTACTGAGGTGCTGGTAGAAGAATGTATGTTGTATCAACTCTAAAATGTAGGCCTTAAAGCTTATGTGGGTTTTGGAGTATATGCAGAAAACAGAAGCATTGTAAAATTACTCAATTTGATTGTAAACTAAATCAAAAATGAAACAGACAAGGATTGTGCTGTAAGAAGAGTGAAATCATGGCTATTCTGAAGTGAATGACAAAACTCCCATTGTGTTCAGCACACGTTGCTGAAGCATCAAACTTCCCCAGAGCATCTGAGAAACATTTAAGAGCTTCTGAAAACGTTGAGGTGCAGCAGTCCTCAGGTCTCTACTTCTAGAATTGCAGGTCTAATGCTTACATTGGGATATTATAACTGAAAGAGCAGTAGGTAACTTAAAACTTCAGAACTACCTAATTTTATGCAAATCAGGTGTGAAATTATGCATTGATGCCCTCCAGAAATGTTCATCTGAGAGTTCTCACCTCGTTGTTTCTGTGGTTTTGAAACTTCAGCTGTGCTGTTTTGATCATCTCTAGAATACAAAAGCTTGGGAGGAGAAACGCCATGAAGTATTTCTTAAGCGTTTTTCATTCTCTTTATTCTTTCAGAACCACAAAAGTAATTCATTTGCTAAATTGTGATGTTCTTGTGTGATACGCATTTTCATGGAGCTTTTTTTTTTTTTTAGATTTGAATTTTGTGAGCCATCTTTTGTTACTGGAAACTGTTTAGAGATTTCCCCGGACTGCACTCAGTATGACCGCGTTTACTGCGGTGCTGGAGTTCAGAAGGAACATGAAGACTACATGAAGAACCTCTTGAAAGTTGGGGGAATTCTCGTCATGCCCCTTGAAGAGAAGGTTGAGTACCTTTCTACCTATTTTTCAGTTATTTTTAATTCTGATCTCAGCGTAGTCAATAACTTTTCTTTAGTTTGCACTTCTTTCAGCAGTGATTTGGCAAATTGCAGGAAGCATAAGGTGCACCAGTTTCCATGTAGTGTTTAAGTTCTACCTTAATACTCATAGCATGTGCTGATCTTTTGTTGTTTATTGCTGCAGGACAGTGTGAGAAGGCTTTGTTCAAGTTACATAATCTAGCACTGTACTTATGACAAAGTACAAAATTGCTTTTTAGAAGGCTTTATACTCTAGCTGGCTTATGAAAGAGCTTGTAAGTTGTCCCTATTTACAGGTGTCAATGGTTTTTAGTAAAATGTGAGTTACTGCCCAGTCTGCAAACTCAATGTGGTAATTCAGATGGTCAATTTTGGTGTAAAGTTGGGTTATTTAATAAACTTGCATGTCAAGGTGTTAGGTATCTGATGTTCTACTTCCTGCAAGGTAGCTGGGGTCAACAGCGTAGAGCTGCTTCTCATTGAGATGCATTAGTGAATGATTTAAGCTGTAACAGATATTCATTGAGTTGCAGTCTTCCTTCAAAAGTGGATGTTCATCTGAGACCGATGTTTATTCTTACTGGTTGGAAGTGGCTGTTCTGATTCAGAACTGGGGAAGGACTGGAAAGCAGGGTGACCCAAACTGCCAGTGCATGTATTTTGTTGCATTGGGCAAAGCTACCTGGGGCTAATTCCATCAGGAGGTCTGAATTTTCTGGAGGAAAACAAGTGATTCATATTATTGCCTGACTTTTTACTGTAGTAATTTCTACTGTAGCCACTGGTAGAGGTGGAAGAGTTGCTTGTTCATTTTCTATTTAGAAATCTTACTGTATTTCACACAAAGGACAATGATCTCCTTGTTTTGGTTTAGTTAACTAAGATAACTCGCACTGGTCCTTCTGCCTGGGAAACCAAGAAGATTCTTGCTGTTTCTTTTGCTCCTTTGATTCAGCCCAACCACACAGATTCAGGAAAGTCAAGGCTTGTTCACTTGCGTGAGTACAAACCATTCTTGGCTATGGGGGGGATTTCATCTGCTGGTTGGTTATAAGATGTACCTTGGTTCCTTAGTTGTGACATTGCTATGGATATTTTTATGAAAACAAAAATTCCAGCTGGTTTCCTTCTTGGTGCAGTTGTCCATTAGATTGGATTCCAACACAGGAATCCTATCTTTGATCCTAGCAGCAGGTAGACTCAGAATCGCATAGAATAAATTCTAAATATTAATGCTGTGTTTAAAAAAAAAATTATACCCAAGCTTTATGGAAATGTTTGGTCATTACAGACATCAGTTTCAATCCCAGATCACCTGCTTTCATGGTTCTTGAGCACTGTGCTGTGGTGGTACATAAATGATAACTGTGCACAAATGTTATCCTACCCAAAACAAGTCAGAATTATCCTCAGCCTGGAACAGTTGAGGAATCTGAATTGTACAATTTTTGGTTAGCTGTTTGAAGTGCAGTTGTATGCCATGGCCCCAATCTCCAGATTAAGACTTTGGTGTAAAGTGGCCTCTTAAGAACACGCAAAGACAAAGATACTCATAAAGAGATTAGTCAGGCTTTGGTCTTATTCTGGAAAGGTGTCTTTGTGTGACAAAAAGCAGCTCAGTAAGCAGTCTGTACAGCACCATAAAGTCCCCTAAGTCTGCATTTGAGCATGCTTTGTATGGTGCCTTTGTAGGCAGACATGTAACGATGCTATATGAGCTGTGTTGTGAATTTACATGCTGGCAGCAAATAAGCATAGAAAAATGAAGTCTTCCAAACTATTAGTGTGGGAGGGTTTTTTTTAAACACAGTAAGTTATTGTATGTTTCTAAAATTACTTTTACCAAATGGTTTCCAGCCAGTCTTCTCCCGCTAAGTCTGAAACAGTTTTTGATGAACATAAATAGTACTTATGTTTTATAAATAAAGAACTTGGCAAGGCTGAAATAAATTCACAATAGGCAAATCATTTGTGGATGGATTGAATAGACTTCAGGCCTAGATAACTACAGTAGGAAGATATCTGGGTTATTAAATAGTCGCAGTATCAGTAACTAAGTCTATGTTCTTCTAGTCTCCAAAATGCATAGCTTAAAATAATTGTGAGGACTTGACATCAAAATACGAAACTCTTTTTTCATCCCATTCTTTCTCTCCAGTTAATGAGAGAAATGCATAATTAAATTTTGTTTGGAAAGCTACAATACAGTTTACCGGAGTTGACAGGAATTGAATAGAGCTGTTTCTGTAATCGCAGCAGGGAATTCAAGTGGCCTGATTTAATTTGAGCAAATGCAGCTTTTCCTGAGAGTGCTCTTGAGGAGACTTTCTCCGTATCTGTTCACGATTTCCATTTTGTTTTAGCCCCTGTGGCAGTTCGCAGCCTCCAGGATCTGGCTCGCATAGCCATCCGAGGAACCATTAAAAAAATTATACATCAAGAAACAATGAGCAAAAATGGAAATGGCCTGAAGAACCCCCCTAGATTTAAACGAAGACGTGTGCGTCGCCGTCGCATGGAAACTATTGTTTTCTTGGACAAAGAGGTCTTCGCCAGTCGGATCTCCAACCCGTCGGATGATAACAACAACTGTGAGGAGACCGAGGATGAGAGACGAGAAGAGGAAGAAACGAAACCCTCTGAACTAAAGCCAGATCCCCCTGTAAACTTTTTGAGAGAAAAGGTCTTGAGTCTGCCTTTGCCCGATCCTTTGAAATATTACCTGCTTTATTACAGGGAGAAGTAATTTCCTTCTAGGATATGGGAAGTAGGCAGAAAATAAAATACTACTTAGGGCTTGACAAATGTATACCACTTGCTTGCCTGCTAATACGACCACCCAAGGCAGTAGGCTGATTGGGGAATGTGGCTGCTGTATACTTAAACATTATAGCTTTTTTAAGTTTCCTCTTTCTTCTTGGTTGTGTGCTATAGTTTTATTCTACAGCAGGAATTCCTTAGGTAGCAAGTTGGTGAAGTGCTTGACTGCTTACAGAATGGAGGATTTGATTCCCTGAAACTAACTGCACAGAGATGGCTGCTCTACTGAATTGCAGTTTTTAAATGTTCTTAGATTCTTAAGCAGTTCCCCAAAGACCTTTGCTGTCTGTGCTCTCTCCCACTCTACCTGACACGTGTTTACCATGGTGTGTGTTCACTGGAGGATGAAGATTATTAGTAAAAGCTGACCTGGCAAATCTTTTTCTTCCAGAAATGTGAAAAAAGCACAACTTTTACAGAAAAGAAGTTCTGGTGTTACTCTTGAGATGTCCAGATTCTGAATGCGGAAGGAAGGCATCAGCTCCCCTTTGGTTGGTCCCAGCTTTGCTTTTAAATTGCATACTGATTTTCAGTAAAAGGTAGAAATGTTCTACAGATTATTGGTTTTCTTGATGGGGAACACCTGTTTTAGAGTATTACATGTGAAGTTCTGTTTTGGTTTTTTTTTTTAAAGCAGTGGAGTCAGGTGAGGAGTAGTGAAGCTGATGAGCTTTGACCGGATGCTCAAGTTTCAAAGTTGTGACTGCTGTCTCCAGAAGTGTTCACAGAGTAATCCTGAATGGGGATGAGGGTAGGGAGGAGATGAGCAGCAGAGATGGTGAATACTGGCTGCGAAAGCAGAATCTGCAGGTTTTGCAGTGATATGTGAACTAAAATCTGCTTGACTGGAGTGGAGTGCAGAGCTCTAGCCTGGGCATGGTTTATATCCTGGGAGATGAGCCAAAGAGTTCTGTGGAGGATATGTGGAAAGTCTGGAACACCAAATTGATGCGATTCTAACTTAGGTGTTCCTGTGTGCACCCTTGCCATAGCAGGGTGGTTGGAATGCAGCTTGTGTACATGTAGTCCACATGCAGTAAGTGGAATGAGATTGTCTTGGTGGTTTATTACCGCAACGAAGAAATAGATGCTTTACCAGACTTGCATCAATGGACAGAAGAGCAGTGCACTTTTATGGGTGTGGACTTTTAATTTTTATTCCTAAGTCTTCCTGTAATGCTGATAGGAGGAGATTCCATGTGTGGAAGGGAAAGTTGATTTGCTTTGGCCTATTTGAGAAACCTGCATAGACCAACATAGTGTGAAAAGAAACCCTCGAGCTCATACTAATGTGTAGTACTCCTATAACTGAGGGTAAAACCAAAAAGAATGGACAGAAAAACCCTTAGTAGGTCATGAAGTTATGAAGGATGTTACCCCATCAGAAGCACCTACGTTGGTATCACTTTGATATCTATTCTAAGCTGTCTCCTCAGTTCCTGAGGAGGAATGATTAAGATTCTCTTGCCAAAAAAAATGCTGGTTATTCATTTAGTGGTGCTGAGTTGCAGAATGTAATGATAAGTAGAGTTTCAGAGTTCTGCGCAGCTTGAAAAATACACAGATTTCTCTTAGTTATCTCAACCCAAGTTGGAGAATTTTTCTTTGTTTAATGGGCTTTTTTTTTGTCTTTGAGATTATTATCTGGTAGGTGTGGTGTGGCAGGTGGCCACATGGTGTGAACCAGTTGTAGGCTGTATTTTGCCTGCAGTGCCCCTAAGCTATTGAATCATCTTTCTTGCTCCTTTGGGTTTTTTGGTTTATTTTGAGTGGGGTGGTTCTGTGCTCACTGAGCTGATGGCTTCCTGTAAACTTCAAGCACCCATCTCGAACATCTGGCAACCACAGGGAATTTCTTTCTGCAGATGAGAATTCTGTGTATGATGAAAAATGGAGGCATAATAAAATCTGCATAAAGTTTTTCTTGCACTTCCTCAAAGGCTGTCATCTCTCTGTTAGCTGTTTCTTTAGAATAACTGTCACACCAGGTATGCACCTTTCTGTGTGGTGGCACAACTTCCATGCCTCTGCATCTACAGGGTGCATTTTACCTCTGGCTGGCAGGTCACCCTTCGGTTTATTAATGGCAGAACTGTTCATGGGTGTCATAAAGAAGTTACTTTTAAAATTGGCATCTGAAGTTCAGGTCATGCTAATGAACCTGGCTGAGATTCTATTAACATTGGCCAGTTGAGGGAGAACATCTTTTGTTTAGCTCTGTGTTGTTATTTTAACCATTTCCCAATTCTCAAAGATATTTTATATCAGATTTTCACCAGCTTTGCCTTTGTGTTACATCTGCTGAATTTTTGCAGTATTCTGTTTTTCCTGGATGAGGTTGAGTAAATAAATATAGATACAGAAAATATGTTCTTGGTTGTCCCCTTGCCAAAAAAGCAACCCCCCAGATCCAAACAAACTCATAGTAGCAGTTTTCTGTGTACTATAATTGTGAAATAGCATTGCTTCTAGTATGTAAAAGAAGGGGAACTGTGAATGCATTTTCCCCGTGCAAGCACTTGTACTGTAGTTTTTGTATGTGTTGTTAGTAATTATGGCATCACTGTTTTTTGTGTGTGGTCTGTAAGCTGTCTAGGAATTTTACCTGCTTTGACTGTTTCTTTTTTAGTCTTTGCTTTATTTGTGTGACTCCCTTTAGGTTTAGACAGCGCAGTAAATTTGCAAAAAAGAAATGGACTTCAAGCTGCTTTAATCACCAGTGTGTAAGCTGAAAAACCTGTGTATGGGAATGGATTGAATTGGCCTGAGGCACACAAAAGTGGTGAAACTTTCTTTAATGAGTGTTTCTGTATCAATAAATTCAGTAAAGACTTTTTAGCCTTCTTAACGTGGCTTTGCATCATGTTGTGATTAGAATACTGTGTAGTTAAGTACTTATTTCCATAATGGAAAGTTCAGACACTAAACGCTGGTTAAGAGCACTTAATCATATGGTGCATGTGTGTAGTTTTTTAGATGACCTCCTCAGAATAGAATCAAAAGAAACCTGCCCATCTGATGATTTCCAAACCTTTATGTAATGGAGTCGTGCAAGATTTATTTTGGAATTAGCATACACAGCACTGGTCTGGATTTTAATAGAAAACTTAACGAGTGAGTTCACTTACCTGGCTGATAGGTTTATAGAGAGCAGAGCTATCAAGAGCTCACTTAGGCTGTTTCTCTGCTTCCAGACACGATCTCTAAACCAAATGTGACAAGACCTTGTTTAATGTGTTCTCAATTACCACCGTTTTTGCAACTGCTCTCTTGCCTCCTGTGCTGTGATTTAGTTCTTAATTAATGCCAATTTTAGGAGCTTGTTTCAAGGCTTCCTTTTCACTAGTGTTGAGAATAATGCTTTGGCTTCAGCTGTAATAGGGAACTGTTCATAATAGCCAATCCAGCTGTTACTAATAGAGTGTATCTACTGACCTTTTTTCCATGTGATAGTTATTTGTAGATTGTTTCTTCCTGTTGTCTGCGTGTACGATAATGTGTTTGTACAAGCTATAAAATGGGAATAGTACAGCATTAATGCTTTCCTTCATGTGATGCTTGCTAGGAAAAAAAAAAATCCCTTCCTGCTTTGGAAAGCTGCGGATGTGTTGTATCAATGGTATCAAGTAGATGAAATTTGTCAAGACAGGTAATGTTTATGTGTCAGGTCATGTTTATGTTCGCTTCATAGTAAAATATACATCTCGGTTCCTTAGGAAGTGATGAAATCTTCAGAAGGTGTTACTCTGAAATTCTTCTGCTGGGACAGAAGTGGTAGATGAAGACAATACAAGGGTGTTTAAAAACAAGAAAACCCCAAACTTCTGCTATGTTATGTTAGTGTGGAATTCTTTCTAGCACCAGCTAGAAATACTTGAGCAAGGGGCACAAACAAGAACGTTCATTCCAGTCACTTAGAAGTTAATTTTTGGTTCTTGTTCAGAGTTGCACACTCCTCTTTAAACAATTTGTCATGTTAATGCAAAATAAAATGAACTAATGGATGTGTAATGGAACTGTGATTGGTAGTGCTTCATAGCATCTCATTTGTCACGGAGGGGAGGTAGACAAAGCAGGAAAGGTATCCCTCAACTTCAAGCACAGATCAGCTTCTAAGTAGATTCAGGGTCGCAGAACTTGCATTTTTGCACTCCAGTTATTCCCATTCCCATTGTGCTCACGTGGCTGTTGTTAAATCTGCTGACTTTACTGATTATCCGAATCTCACAGAACACATAAACACACATCAGTCCATTCCAGAAGCTGCCACCAACTGCATGACAACCCGAGCAAAGATTGCAGACTGTGTGTAGAAGCGTGACTGATGAGTAGCGCAGCTCTCTGGTTAGCAATGAAAATAAACCTGGAAGGGAATTATTATTTTTTTTGCAGGTGGTTGGTTTATGCTGTGGCACAAAACTGAAGGCACAATCCCTGAGCTGTGCAGATGTGCCATGGAAGGTGGTGACGACTGTTTCTGTAGGAGCAGGTTGAGTGGCCGCTAGAGGACAGTGTGCACAAAACCATGAGTTGGGTGCACAGAGGAGCTGGGGAGGTGTTGAGCAAACTTGCCTGCTTTCCCAAGTGATGCCAATGCAAACAAACAACGGATTTATTGAGCGTTAGGTGCAGAAAACTTGCTGCATTATGCCTTTTTCCTGGATAGAAAAAAAATAGCTGTTACCAAGTTTGACATGCCTGATGCTTTGTAAGAGATTAGCTATGAGACACCAGCTGCTGTATAATGGTAATTTGTCCAATGTTTGTTGACACACAAGGCTAAATACCTGGAAGATTCCTGAGCGAAGGGAAGTGTAATCTTAATACATTCTGGAAGGTATTGTATAAACCTTGATAAGGTCATTGAGAGGGGAGGCTGGCAAAAATAACCACATAAAACCACACACACACAAAAAAAAAACAACGACTTCTGCTCGGAGTGCTCAAGTGACAAAGTATCGGAGGGGGAAAGCAAACTGGGGAGCTTGCAGTGCCACCCAGGGTAAGTACTGTTTCCCCATGTTAACTGTGTTGCAATGTACACTACAAAGCAGATCTGCAAGTTTATGGGAAACTCTACCTGTGTGATCAACCCAATGTAGAATGATGTGATGCTTCACACCGAGCCTTAATGCTTCACACTTGTGTCTGTTTAAAATACGTAAGAACATACACAGTGATAACTGTAACCTTAAAGCTATTTTCTTTCTAAGTATCATAGTAGTGATAAGAGTGATTAATTAAACTGGGCACACACCTTTCTTTTTTGCATTTTTTTAAGCCTCCAAAGAGCTGAATAAATTGTGGTCTGTGTTTTCTGCAGGAGTTACTGCAGTTCAAATATGGTTGCTTTATTGTTTCTTTCCCTCTTCACCACTCAGTTGCCCCTTTGTTTTTCCAAAGCCCCAGCATTTCCCTCAGTTGCATCTTTTTGTTATGAAACTGCGCTAACTAAAAGGTCTTTGTATTAATATCTGATCAATTTCCTATAACATGACAAAACGCGTCCAGTTGGGGGATTTTTGGTCTTTATTCCCAGGTTATTTATCTTTGTTAGTCTCCCTTTTAAAATCTCTTATCAGTAGCGTTCCAGGTTCCCAGAAGTGATGGGAAATGCGTTTCACCAGATGTTACACATGCATGCAGTAACTATCCCCAAAGTCGTACTGTGTGTGCATTTGACAGAGGCTGACAGATGAGATGCCATCCTTACTTTGCAGTCTGTGCTAAAGCAGAAATTTTGACTTAAAAGCTTGACTCCAGGCTGTCGGTGATTATTTTGGTCATTGTCCATAAAGATACATTGTGGAGTTAAGGATGCCTAAGGAGTTAACCTGCTGTTTAAAATAAGTAACAAGGCAAGAATAAATAAAAAAGTAGGACTTAATATTTCAACGCTGCAATTAAAGAGGGGTGGGATCAGCCTGAGCTGCAGAGATGTACATAATGGCAGAGAGGGTGGGCGGTTGGACTGTCAAACTGCCTTAATTTAATTGCAAACACATGCTGATGAGTCCCCTCCTCCTGGACCTCAGGGCTGGGAAACTGCATTTCTTTTTTTTTTTTTTGTCAGCTCCCTGCAGCTCAGAATTGAGGAAAATCCACTCCAGCAAACACCATGCTGATCAAACCTTCAGCTCTTCTGGGCTTTTGGTGCTTTCTCCTCCTGCCTCGTTCCTCCTGTTCCTGTCCTCCTCGCTGCCTGTGCTTCAGGACTACAGTAAGATGCATGCATCTGATGTTGGAAACCATCCCTGACATCCCACCTCAGACCAGCATACTGTGAGTAACCGTTTCATTTCACTGCCTTTCTTATCTGCTCGGTGTTCAGGAAATAAAATGAAAGATGCCTTTTGTCCTTTACTTATTCACCCTTGCTGCAGAATTGTCTGCACTTGAATCTGTTTTATGCTTTTAGAACATAAACTGCTTCTTTTGTCATAGTTAATTGTTAATGGGGCAGTCAGTTGGGGAAATGCATACTAATAATGCCATGCTATCACTGGAGGACAGTTTTGGGAAATCTGAGGTCACAAATGTTAAAACTGAATTATAGGAAGGTACACAGCTTACACTTCAGAAGGATGGGGGTGTAGGGGAGAGAGGAAATACTGCAGGTTAGGCTTTTGTCTCTACAAAAAAAACCCACCACTACAACAAAAAAAAAACTTAAATTTTTCATAAATAAAACCCCTTTGTTCTCTAGACTTCTAAGTTTTGGCTTTCCAGTTTGTATCTCAGCTGTGCAAACCAGATGTAAAGTTTATCAATAAAGCAACAACTGGGGCATCTCGCGTTGCTTGAGAAACAAAATATACCTGTTGAGTTGGCTGTGCCTTTGTGGGGGCTGCTGGCTATGGCTGTTCAGATGGTGGAAAAAAGCACGAAACACTTAGAGACTCCTAATCTCTTACTGCCAGGTCCAGGAGAGCACTTTCCTGTCAGTGTATAGTAGTGAATCCTATGCTTAAAGGTGTCTTTAAGGTGCAGTGCCATGTGACAAAAGTTGAAAGACTTTTTTTTTTTAAATAGCAGGAAAGATGTGTCAAACATTAATCTTAATGCTTGTTTTCCTTACATCACTGCTCTTTATGGAACTTATCCAACCCTGGTGGGTTAAGAAGCCTGTCTCTGTGCTCCTAACCAAACCTGGTCTCAGGCAGAACATCCATAGCAGTGTGTCTCCTATGAACATTGCACTAATACTCTTAATGCAGTTTACCTGCTGGCAACTTGATGGGGCAGAATGCTGGCATGATAGCTGTTGCATCCAGGTCTGCTTGGGTGGATGGGAAACACAGAGGTTCTAGCAGTAGTAGCACACAGAAAATGCCTGCACTTGCTGCAGCTGCCAAAACTGCCACCTTGGACTCACCATGACATGGGGCAGAACAGAATTCCCTCGAGGCATTCAAGGCCAGGCTGGATGTGGCTCTGGGCAGCCTGGTCTGGTGGTTGGCAGCCTGCACATAGCAGGGGGGTTGGAACAAGATGATCATTATGGTTCTTTTCAACCCAAGCTATTCTATGATATATATACAACCCAAGCTATTCTATGATATATATACAACCCAAGCTATTCTATGATATATATACAACCCAAGCTATTCTATGATATATATATATATAGAATCTGGACTTGCTTTCTCTCTAGGCTGGTGATGCTGCGGTTACTGCACAGTGTGATAGTATCTGCTTGATGGTTTGTTGCATGCTTTTTGGGTAGTGGCTGTCTGCTCTGCAGTAACTTACAGTCTTTGGCTGTCCAAATTGTTGCCAAACTTTTTCCCCTTACAGATTTTTCTGCATCTTTAAGTATTTAATGCGTGCATACACTGTTTGTTTCTAGCAAAGCAGTTTGCTGTTGCTTGTTTAAACATATGTCTTACTGGGGAAAAAATTGGGTGGTGGGTTTTATTTTTTTGGCAACTTATTTCCAAGCTCGATAAAGCTTTATTTTCATTCTTAATTCCAAACAAGACAGCATTTGTTGTTGCAGTGAATAGCCTGACTGTGCTTCCTATGAAGATTCCTCGACTGTAGAGGGAGAGAAATGTACTGTGCTCACCAACTTCTTTTCAGTACAGGAATGGTGTATTTCTGAATGATCTCAAACAACAACACACTTCATTCTTTTATGCTGCAGGGAGTAAGATGTGACAGCTTATCCATGCAGCCTTAGTAAAAGCACTGGTAGTATCTGTTTGCAATTTAGCTGACGTTGAATTTTTTTTTGTAAAACTCAACCTGGACAGGTGGACAGATTTTTTTCAGTGCAACGTATGCAGTCACCATACTTCTCTCTCCCCTGCCATGTCTCATCTGCTAACTAGTTAGCATGTGCACTGCTTATAAATGGGCTGTGATTTGCATACTTAACCATTTGGAAAGCTGGTTCATTTTGTTTAACGTGCTAACTATAGCATTGGATGGGGAACTGTGGTTTTAAGCATTAACAAAGTGGTGTAGGTGTGTGATATGAAGGTACTGTTGTTACAATATGAGACTGCTGTCTTTATGGGCTGGTATTTCTGAGTGAGGTTTACCTGGTGTATGCAGACAATCAGAAGAGAATAATTATAAGTAAAACCCATACTGACAATTAGTGATCCCCACAGAGAGTGATACAAGCTGTTAGCGGATTGTGTGCCTTTGTATGATGTGCAGCAAGCAAAGATGCTGACTTTCTGGCTGTCTTAAGGATTTAATGTATGTAAATGCATTTGCCAGCAAGCATCCCATTGTATCTGTTATAAATAGCATTTGAATAACTACACTTTTTTAATTGTGAAGGATTAAAGAATGCTTCTTAGCCAAGCCCCCGACTGCTCCAGCTTTTTGGTATGTTAATTTTTCTGCTGGGAGGAGAACTGTTCGTTCTCAGTTTGAAGACTCGGAGTGTGTAGCAAGAATGGTCTGATCGTGGAGCTATTCCGAGTCAAAAATGTGGGATCGTGATATTTTCCACATTTGCCCATTGGTATGAATAGGACCAAGGCTGTAACTACGGATTCAAACCCCGATCAGAGGCTCCAGCTCTGTTCCCTTGCAGAGCAGCTGCAGCTTCCAGACGAGCGTTGCTTTGTAGTTGGAGTTGGAGACTTTCTGACTTCCGTGACTCCGTGCCACCCTCTCTGCAGTGCTCCTAGTGGAGCAGGGAAGTCTCCTCGCCAGCACACGCTGTGCCTCGACGAGCCCTGCTGGCGGATGGCCCCCAGGGGTTCTCGCCAGCTGGCGGCCCTTGGAGCAGCCCGTGGTCCTCCCGGAGCGATGCTGGGGTTGGCGTGGGCCCAGCTCTGGGATTGATGAGCTGTTACTGGCTCCTCTTTGGTCGCCATTTTGCTCCTCCCTTCGGAGTCCCAGCTGGGTGCAGCCGAGGACCTGGCCCAGCGTCTGGTTTTAGCAACAGGCTGTTTGTCTTCGGTAACGATGCCTGTTGGTTCTATCCTGAGCAAAGAATAGGATGGCAAGAATGGCTACACGCGTACAGATAAGCTGTAAAAATTCACGATGTTTTAACTGCGAGCGTATTTTGGCTGCTGTTCGTTCAACTGGAACACGATTCTCCAGATGTGATCTGCTGGTTACTGCTGGGATTCACGCCGTTTGTTTAGCCAGCAGCCCAAAGAGGGGAACAGCTGTGAAACACACACTCCGAAAAATTTCAATAGGTCTTTAACCTTCAAAGCCGTTTGTTCTACAGAGTGACATTTAAAACAATAAACTTTGAAATGCGTAGGCATGAGTAGAAGAAATCTATGGAAAGAAGTTCCCCTCTGGCTGGCAGCTAATGGACTGCAATCCAATTATCCGTGGGTTATTCTCCTTTTTGCATTATGCATAGCACATAATGAATGAACGCTTCCAGAGAAACATAGCTGAGGGCACCAGCAAAGACGACGTGGTATTTGGCATCTGAATGCATTGCTGGCATGAGCCGGAGGTGACCCAGTTGCTCGCAGACCTGGTTGCTAATTGGGCACTGTGAGCACAGCCAGCTTGATGAGTTTTGTTTCCTGTCGTCGCTCTGTGTGGTTGGTGGCTGCTTGTTTCTTCTCCTCTTGCACAGAGAACAACGCACGTTTGTGTGGGGAAGGTTCACTGAGAGAACGAGTTCTTGGAAATGCTGCTCCCTTTGTGATGTCCGTCGTGAGCCTTCAGCCTTTGGGATGAAGAAGGGGATTATTCATTTCCTCTGTGTGTGATGGTCTTATGTGCAGTCATTAAACGCACACCCACACGTTCTGCTTGTTCCAGGTGTGATCTCTTGCTGACTACTTCTGCTGCAGTATTTAATTCCCATTAAACCTTCTGAGGTGACCTAAGCCTTCTGTATGTCCTATTTATAGCAGTCACTTCTTCCCTCCCTGCTTTCCTTCTGATGGTCTTCAAAGATTTTTTCCTTCCTAGAAGCACTGCAGCATTTTTTGCTGAAACCAGCCTAACTCTCAGGGTTGTAGTTACCTCGGGTGTTTAGAACTCACTGAGCAGTCATGCCCATCATCTGGCTCTCACCTGAGTATTTCTGCTTTCCCCACTTCCCTTGGCTTCACCACATCCTTCTTCTCATCCCAGGAGTTTTTGCTGTGCACTCAAATGCAGCTTCCTCAGGGTGGGCTGCAGTATTGGATGGGAGCAGTCTGTATTTTTCAGTGAAGGAGTGTCTTTGTATTCTGCATAGAGACTTTGGTGTTTGTGCTCTTCAGGAGCTGAAAAACTGATACTGATGCTACAAGAGACTTTGGATTGAGGAATGCTATAGCATTTCATTTAAGCTGATATGGTACCACTGCATTCTGAAGAAGGTATGTATATTGCCACACTCTGGAATTTTCTTTTACTGCTTCTGACTCAGGGTGAGAATACAGTTCAGGAAGAGAGCGAGTCGTCTTTATTTGATGTGGGCAATATTTCGAATAGACGGTGCAAAGGAAACATGCATCGTGTTAAGAGAGTCCTACTCTGTGCTGACATGAATATCCAAGAATAGATTTAGCTTGTTTGATTGGGATCAGACCTTAATCTCCAAACCAGCTGTTAATACATAATAGTTTGAATTATCTGAGGTTGGTGAGGTCAGCTGTTTGCGTGCACTCGAGTTGGAAGTGTTTGTTGCACCTCCTGTACTGGTGAGAGCTGGAGGGGTGCTGAGTGGTAGGAGGGGATGTATCAGCAGACAACCCTTCACTGCCTTCAGAAGCCACCCAAAACCACTGCCTGGAGCCACTTGTGTGTGTGCTAGCTTGCATAGGCTCAGAACAGTGTGGTAGGCTGAGTGGTGAAGTACTGACTGGTTCTTGACCCAGCTGACAAAGAGGGAGTCCTTAAATATTGTGGGTGTTGAAATCTCAAAATCTGATTTCAGTAACGCCTGTGGTAAGTTCTTAATTAAAATCTGGTGTGCCCACTGCTCTGACTTCAGTGCATAAGCACTGTACGGTCTGTTCTGCAGCACGGGGCTCTCTGCATTTATGTGCTCTTCTGTGTTTCATCTGCGATCCTAGTATCTTCTCTATCACTGTTTCCACGCTGCACATATTTTCACTTCTTGCACAGTCAATATCTCCGTGTCTTAAACTGGTACAAACCAAAATAGCAGAAACTTGGAGTCCCCCCATGTTCTCCTTCTCTCCCTTGCTGCTCAGTTCTCCTTGTAGGGGTTTAGAGATGAAGGCTGTCATTTATTACAGCCGTTTGGGGGTTCGTGTATGAGAAGGACGTTCCGAGTTGGGTAGCTGATGACAGCGAGTCTGGAAGGCTTCATTCCCATCACAGCAAGGCTGTTCTCCCTTCCTGCCAGGGCTGTTTGGCAGGATGGGGGAACCTGCAGAGCTGACTGCTATGCTCTGTGGTTAATACATAAGCAAGCATTCTTCTGACAAGTGTTCTGGCTCTTCTCATAAGGGGGGATACTAGACTTAAAATCATGTTTAGGATGTCTTTCACACTCTCTGTTCTCCAGGAAAAGCTGGATGGAATTTCAGTCTTAACCCTGTTTGTAAGGCATCCTTTGCTCTGTGTCGTTGGTGATGGTTGAGTGGCTGCCACTTACCACAAGCACTTTGGGTTAAGCAGTGATTGCTGTGCACGGTGTTACGAACGCAGAAGACACTTCAATGAAGCAAACGCAAATTTCCCCTGAACTACAGTAAAATACCTCTTGTAGCTAATTATCTGGTTAGCTAAGATGGTAATATGTGATTCACTAAAAGCCTAAATGGATTATGCAGAAATGGGAGATTGTTGTAAAAGCTGTTGATTGCTTTATAGGCTGTTAATTAGTTAACGCAGTGATAACAGCTGAGAGGATCAGAAGGATTTGAGTGTCATTCTGTGAATACCTGCATCTCCCAATCTGCTTGCAAATTCTCTCATTCTTGATATGCTTCAGGGATGGGGCTGAGCCAGAAAAGGTAAATTGCTTCAATAATAGCAAGCCTGAGGTTATAATAGCAAGCCACATTGCCCAGCCTGGTGTCCTGGCAGTGCAGTGGTGCTTTGTCATGAGGATTTGGGGAGATGCTCTGTAGAGCCACTCTGAATTTGATGAGTGCTGACCCCAGGCTACGAATGCGTGAAGGATGTGGGGTCCTCAGTGCAGATCCAGACTCCCAGCCTTAAAAGTATGAAGGATTGTTAAATCAGAAGGGAATTCCACCTCCCCCCTTTATGTTTTGCACATTCCAAGCTGGAGGGATGCAAGTGGGAGTGAGGGAGCCCAGCTGCCCACGTACCCAGCAGCTGGGACGGGCTGGCACAGAACAGCTGTGTGGTGGGTCCCTGTGAAAGCACACTTGTTTGTTAAAAGAAATGTGAAGCTCCCTAAGCGAGCACCCTGGGAATAGGGAGAAACAAGAGTTTCTGTGTACGAAGGGCTGAACTCTGCAGGGAGTGCTCTCAATCACTGTGCAAGCCAGGAATTTCCTGGTGCAGCCCTACATGGTGTTCTTTCACCAGCTGAGCTTCAGGCAAAGGCAATGGCTGGAGGAAAACGCTGCAGATGAGCCAAGGGTAATTTCTGGGAAAGGGCAGGACTTTTTCTAAACCAGTTCTCTCGTTGCTTTGTTTGGAGCTGAAGAGTTACAGAAAGGGGAAAAGACAACAGAAGAGGCGTCTTCCACTGTCACATTTTCTATCCCATTCAGTGATAAAAGAGGGGTAGCAAGACAGAGATCTGGTATTTCAGTTTAACTTGAGTTAGACAAAAATACTGTACATTTTCTGCCTAAAATGTAAGGAAGCTTAGTGGGATTTTTTTTTAGCATAAAATAACCTATTTTGTAAAATGTGAAATTAAGAAACGTTACGTCTTAAGTTAAAATCAGCCTCACTTGCTGTGCATCTTCCTCTTGAATACTTTGGATGCTCACTGAGTTGGTTTCCAGCTACCTGCAGTGCACGTATCTCTTTCTAATCTTAATTTTATAAAGGCTCCAATTCTGGTTGAAGCCCATTGTAAAAATAATTGTTGAGCTTTTAGAAATGCATAGAGTTCTTGCTTTAAAACGTGACTTCAGATGCTCTGTAGCTCACCAACAGCGCGATGGCATTTCAGAGCATTCATTCACTTCAAATAAGTGTCCTTAAAAGGCTGTCTTAAACACAGGAATAGCTGTGTGTTCTCTAAATGTGATAGTCCAGGCAGAAAAAAAAATAAAAATGGTTGTGCTTTGAGTAGAAACTAACAGCAAGAAGTGTTTGTCAGTCTTTTGTAATTTGTTATAATGTGCTGGACCATGCGAGGCGCCCAATCAGTGCACGTTCCCTATAGAAACGTTTCTATTTGCTTAAGTGGGTTAACCCACTTAGCTCTTATTTTATTATCTCATTAGCAATCAAAAAAACACATGTTTTAGGGTTCCAAATCAATGCGGTTACATGGACAGCCCTTGAAATTTGCCAGAATCCCCTGGACTCCACTAATTCTAATTGAAGTTGGCACAGATTTGAAATGCAGGCAGCGATAAGCTGTTCGAAGTCTTGGAGCACTGCAAAGAAAAATGTGAAATGCTTATTATATGAGGTTATTTGATCACGTTTAACCATTTTAGGACAAAGATAATTTTGTTGGGGTCCTAAAAAGTGGTTCCACATGATGATGCTCATTCCTCTACAATTCAGCACGTATCGTTGTACGTGAACTTGGGGTGATAAGCAGCAGAACTTGGCTGCAATTCATGGAAACAAGCACTGGAGTCCTTTCAGCCTTTAGTTTTCAATGGGATGAAAATAAATGTTGTAGGTGTAGGGCTGTGCAGGCTGGTGGCTGACTTTGCAGGTAATGGTAGCCCACAGCCATCATCCACGTTACTCTTCCTCCTCCCTGCTGTCATCTCCATTGCTCCCATTGCTGTGGGCATGGCGCAGGCTCTTCCAGGAACCTTCTTCCCTTTGATGTTGATTTCTATTTGCTCCTTTGTGTTACGAATGCACTGATTTGTGTTTTCTGCTTTCAGAGATTTACGTTTCAACCACATCAGGGAGATACAACCTGGGGCCTTCAGGAGGCTGAAGAACCTCAACACGCTGTAAGTCCCACTCGCTGATCCTGCCATGAGGTTTTTTCTTTATGACTTATGTTAGCACTAACTGCCGTAATGGCTTAAAGGTGGCCTGGGTTTTACTTCGTTATTTCAGCCAAATTGTACGTATCCAACTAACATGTCGTGATTGTCTCTGCTCTACCCTGGATTGTGTGTATTACCCTTTTGAATCAAATGTGTGATTTAATAACTTACATTGTGGCAATTAACCTGTCTTTTAAAAGGAATGACTCCTGATGCTCTACTGCCTGAGGATGTATAGCTTTAGAGTAGCCCATAAGAAGAGTTATGGCCTGGGGTCAAAATGATAGAGGGATGCATTAAGAGCTTCTTCGTTTTCACAGTGCTTCAAATGCATAAACCACATCAGCTGCTCTGCATGATGGTACTGAAGTGAGACTGCATCCTTCCAAATGCCAGATTATCGCTGTGCTGTGCCTTAAAATAAACACTAGCACCTACCTTATTGCAGATAGGGATGAGAGGGAAGGCAGTTCCTTTGGTTCTGCATCTCAGCCAGAGCAGGCATGCTCACACCCCTGTGATTTACTAACTGCTTTACTAACAAGTTTCTCGCTCTGCTCAGAGGAAGTAACAGGAGCCTTTGCTGCTTCTTGCTGCCATAAGGCTAAGGGTTTGAAGATAGATATGAGTACATATCAGCATTGTGCAGCCAAGGAGCTGAATCCAAACCAGCTCCCAAATTAGAAACAGAACTGTGTTGAATGTAATTGGCCTGTCAATGCTCAGATCTGATTATTCAAGCTGTAACATGGCACTAACAGCTATGAGATTTCCAGGTTTGAGCTTGAGCCTCTCTGTGAAGTGACCAGCAAGGGAATCTGCAGTGCATGGCAGACACGTTTGTGTTTCCTGGGTTCAAATGTCTGTGGTCGTAAACAGCAAGAAAAAAAATCTGTATTTGTTTTTTTCTGTCTGACTTTGGGAGATTTGAACCTGCTCCAATAGAGATGGCAGTGCTGAAAGAAGGAAGACCTGGGCAGTAAGTTCAGTCAGCTGTAAGAAGCTGTAGAAAGAGTAAGAATAAAGGAGTGCTCTGTCACAGAGACTTGTTTAATTGCTGTGTTTTAAAAATCGATGCTTGCTAAAGTTTGTTTCACTGCACGCTGGGGATTGACTGGCCAAACCCTACAGCGTGGCTGCAGGATGCCTGTGCCCCTGCTCACAGGGGAGGAGCTCAACTTGTAGACTGGTGGAAAATGTTATTTCCAGAACTCTGCTTGGCCAGAGTACATGAACAGCCCTCATTAGGATCTCAGACAGCACCATGTGGTACTTAATGACCAAAAATAATAGGAAAGATCCAGAAAATTAATATTGATGTATTTCTCTAATTGAAGATGACCATATTTCTTACCCCATCTGAGCCCAAAATATCGAATGGAAAAAATAGGGTTGGGGTCTGGAAGGCTTTACCTTATCACAAAGTTCTTCTGAGGCATGGTGAGTTCCCATCCTGCTCCTCCACCTCTGAAGATCTCCCGAGCCAAGAAAACCAGCTCTTCCAAGTGGTGTCGTCTTGCTTTCTGCCTCCATGTGCTGCTGGGTAGGGACCGCAAGGACAAGACTTCCGTGAGCAGATGCAAAAGGAAATAGGGTTGAATGTACCTTCCCCTCAACTCCCCATGACTCTGATTGTGTGATGATGGATGCTTGGGCAATAGGAGGGATGTGTTTTGTGCAGGTGGTGGACAGGCTCTCGTGCTTTCTCTGAATAGCATCTTACAGCTGTTACCAGAGCTAGAATCCTGGGCTAGCTGAAAAACGCTGCTCTCACAAAGTATGGCATTTTAATGTTCCAATTCTGAATATCAGCTGTTTTTATAAATGAAACCTTACCATTTAAATAGCAGCTCCTATGCTCCGTTTTGTTTCCTGCTTTGGTCAGCAAATTGGGAAAATCAGTTATTCTCACACTCACAAGTTACTGAGTTCCCCATTTGTGAGAGTTAATAGATAGAGGCAGTCAGACCCTGTGCTCCTAATGCAAGGTTCTCTCGAGGAACTCTGATTTGTTTAATTCCACATCAAAACTGACAAGAGCTGAAGAATTTGCTGTTGTTTCCTAGATGGTAACCTTTTGCCTCAGGATTTATATAGGTTTTCAAGTGATAAGTTTTTAAAGGTCCCTAAGAGATGTGCTGGGTAAAGTTGGCCAGAATACTTGAAGCACAAGACTTAGAGGACAGAGGAGCTCAGGTTCCATCTGCGGGAGCTCTCAGACCACAGCTATCTGCCATGGGATTCTCAGAACTAAATGTTCCTTAACCAAAAATAAGGCTTTTGAAAGAGCCTTTTCCTGCAGCACTCTGTCCTGGCAGAGGAAGGGCAGTACAGTTGGGTGCATTTTCTGCTTTGTGTCTCCATCCGGGCAGGATGGCTGTGGAATATTCAAGTTTGACAGTTTGTAAACCACCCTGATTAGGAAACCTTTGTGCCCTGCACTGAAGCAAGGAGCTGAGCTGACAGAAGAGGATCCTGTCCTGAGCGCCCATGGGGCTTTTTAAACATCCTGGGTAAAATTCAGACCTTCCCCTGGTTCTCTTCCTTCCTTTCCCTGATGCAGGAGGTTTGATAAATTACAGAACACTACTTTAAAATTAAAAGCAGTTTGTTTGTGGAGGAACTGCAATCATTACATGCTTCTGGTAGGGGCCTCGTGATGCAGCAGCACGGGTAACAAGCAGTTATCTGAAATCCTGCCCTGCTGAGAGCTCACTTGTCAGCTGTCTGCAGCGTTGTGGGCACCGAGGGAATTATTTGGGGCCCAAATTCTTGGAGTTGTAAGGTTTTCTCATCCCTTCCTTCTGCTTTTTAGAATCACAGAATGGTTTGAGTTGGAAGGTACCTTTTAAAGACCCTCTAGTCCAACTCCCCAGCAGTGAACGGGGACACCCACAGCCGCATCAGTGCTCAGACTATTTAGGAAGCATCATGTAGAGCTCACCAAAGCACCTTTTGCTCTCACAACTCTCCTTCAGATGCTGCTTGTGAAATGTGTTGGGGGGAGTGAGGGAGTCACTGATGGTGCTGTTTGGGATCTTCTGGTGCCTCGTAGAACCGTGAAGGTTGGAAAAGACCTCCAAGATCCTAAGTCCAACTCCTGCCCACCCCACCGTGCCCACATCCCTCAGTGCCACATCTCCACAGCTGGAACACCTCCAGGGATGGTGCCCCCACCATCCCCTGGGCAGCTGTGCCACTGCATCACTGCTTTTTCAAAGAAATTGTTCCTAATATCCAACCTGAGGCTCCCCCGAGAACACAAGTCCCTGTGAGCAGCCCTCATGTCAGAGCTGCCGAATCTTGGAATAAAAGTTTCATTCTCAAATATGGGAAATGGCTATTCCAGATCACTCCGTCAACAAGGGAGAATGTATGGCTCAGTGTTAAGCTAGCTTTTTCTCCCCTTTCAAAATACAGTACGCGATGATTTCTGTTAATGGCGGGAGGAAAAAAGTAGCTGTTGTGTCACAATGACTGCAGCATGTGGTTCCTCAAATGAAAAGAGGAAAGGGTCGATGTTCTGAACCTGAATTCTGTACTGTCACATCATTTAACACATGCTTCAAAATAGAAAAATGACTCATTGAATGCAACTTAAGCCTGTGCTTGGCAACCTGGAGACAGGGTGGGGAAGGGAGAGGGAGGGACAGACAGAACATAGAACCTAAAGGAAACTCAATGTGAAATGTTCCCATAGTGAATACAGGCCAGATCGCTTGGTGCTTGTGTATCTCAAGCCTCCCTGAAGAATTTTCAGGAATAAAACCTGCACGGTTTGAGTACGTCTATCCATTCTGAGCCAAATTCACCAGCTGTCACGGAGGGGAGTGCCACATCATTTTGCTGTCTTGGTAAGCTCCAGGAAATGTACTTCTGATACCTTTAATTCAGCTTATTTTGCTGCAGGGTATGCTTGAGACGTGCATCAATAATGATCTTTCCAGCTTCTGTCTGCCAGAGCATTTATTCCCAGCAGATCTGGTTAGTAGCAGGACTTTGCTTTCAATTCTCCGTAACGTTACCAGGAGTTTGGGCGTTTTGCTATGATTGCAGCTGGGATCAATATCCAGCTCATGCAAATCATGGCCAGGATTTTGCACGCTTCTTTGCCTGAGTGAAGTGCACAGGAGTCCAGGAACAGACAGCTGTCTATGGGCCATCTGAAGTCTTTCTGGGTTCCAGATGTGCTGTCTTGTCCATGGATTTCCCTGGAAGTAGCTCTTTGGAATATATGCAGTGTGATAGACTTCATAAATTATGTCAGTTTTGAGTGTATTCCAGGACATATCCTTCTATTACAATAGGGAATCCTGAGACAGGAAGCAGAGATTGCTTCTTCCATGCGCTCGTTAACCTTTAATCAGGCAGTGAATAATTCTTTTAAGTATCAGACGATGAGATAAGAGGTCAGCATAGTGTGTGCAATCTGAACTTCCAGAGTTGCTCTCATTTGGCTCAGATCACTGTCCGATTGCCGAAACAACAAAATGGGTTTGATCAATGTTTTTCAACAGCACCAAAAGTCAATCAGCCAACGTGTTGCAATTAAATCTATAAATTTCAATCCAGGTCTAAGCTCTCTGTGTTAAAAGGTCGGCCAAGGAGCTCAGGCCATGGTGGAACATGGGATAACCGAGGCTGTTGGTGTGTCTGTCCCCAGGGTCTAGTGCTGGCAGTCCTCCTGTTCCCTGTGAAATGTGTGTTGATTGTATGGCAGGGGACAGGTGGGAATGACGTTGGAGCTGGCACCTGCTTATCGGCCCATCCAGCATCCTCAGAAGTGTGGCCAAGGATCAGATAGCAGGGAACAAGCTGCCTTCTTTCTTGTCTGGCTGCAGATGAAAGCGTGCTGAGAGAGCAAGGGAAGGAGTGTGTGCAGTTGGTGCCTGTGTTGTCTTTGTCCTGTGGGTAAATAGACAAAAGCCCTCTCCTGTGCTGCTCTCGAGCAGTTATTTCCAATCCTTGGGTGTTCAATTAACGAATAAACCTCTGGGTTGGTTTTCAGGGGCTGTATTTCCACGCAGCATATTTGGCTGTCAAAGCATGATAGCGTGTTCCAAGAGCTTGACATCATTTTTGCATCCTTATGAGCAAAATTGGGTCATGTAGCCTCAACCATGTGTACAAAGCCATTGCTTCCAGCTGTGCAGAAACTTTCCAGCATGTCTCTGCCTTAACCTCTTCTGGTTGCTTATCCACAATGCTGACTGTGTGCAGTTTGGCAGTGGCACCCAAGTTTAGGGTAGCTAAATAACTCATCGAGAGACCACCGTGAGGTTTTCTTTCAAAACCTTACTGCTTTGACCTCCAAAAGATGAGGGGGGCTTACACTCAAGTACCATGTGTGCTTTTGGGACCTCTCATGCAACTCCTCACCTGAAAACAAGCTGGTGGAGGGTTGGTGCAGCTCAAGCGGCTGATGGCAACTTGTGAAGCTGCCATAACACATCTGTGCTTCTGAGATCTTGCATCTCTGGGGGCATCTGATTGTATCTTCATCTTCTTCACCAACGTGTTCCTTTTCATTTCTCCTCACTCCTTCATCTCTTCTCTCCTCCTTTTACCTGTACAAACCCTTCCTCCCAGGAAGGAACCTTTGCTTATAGTACCAGAGGCTGTCTGATGTGCTTTCTACTCTAATTTCTCCATCAAATAGCAGCAGAAAATTGGGCTTTCCTGCTGGGAAATGACTGAGCTGTCTTCTCATGAGCTGTCAGGTGGTGAATTACTTCTGAGGGGCATATTTATCTCCAAAAAGGGAAGAGAATCAACTTGGAAAATAAGCTCCGTGGACAGTCTGAACAATTCTTGCGTTGAATTTAACCTGATACCGTAAGGTCTGACAGCTTACAGAGGGAATGGCAGCTTTTCCTTCAACACAGAAAAACAAATCTTTGCAATATGAAGTTGCAACTCTCCTTTTTGTCCACGTCTCCAATTAGGAACTTCAAAACTAAAGTGAAGTCCTTACTCTGAGCCATCAGGCTATGACACCCACTGGTGGCCACAGTAAGTTTTGCTGGATCTGATACAATGGGGAAAGACCCAAAGGAGTGGTGCAGTTAGGCAGCCACAACGTACAGTTAAATCCTGCCCATTAAAGAGCTATTTTTAAGTGATTTATTGAGTTTTCATGGTGTTTGGCTTGGCAGTGGTTGCAGAAAGAGTTTCTGTAGCATTCAGCTGTGTGGTCACCGCCGTTGTGGTGGTTACAAGGGTGAACTGCCTTTCTGGTCACTGGCATTCATTTGCATCCACAGTCATGGCAACTGCACATAAAAACCAGAGATGCTTGCCAACATGATGCTGTTCATAGATTTTGTATTAAAATCTGGCACAAGGCTCTCTAGATTGAAAGAGGCTGTTTGTGCATAGCAGCAGATACAGGATCTGTAATATTTATTTAGTTTTCATACGTACCAATTTGTATACAAAAGGGATTAAACCAATGCCTTTCCATTTAACAACTCCTGTAACCCATGCAGTGGCATTTTGAACTGCTTTTGTACAGTTAAAACCTGGCTCTACTCACACAACCCTGCACTCTAAAAACCTGTGCAGCTGTAAAACAGCAGCAACGATTGAATTTGGATCTCCCCTCTGCTTCCAGCTGTCTGTCTCCCTTCCCTTCATCCTTTTCCTAGTCTAAATTGGAACTTCTGGGTGAAGACCACTGTGGTGAAAGGTAGGGAAGCATCTCTGAGTGTTGTACATATGAGAAGCACATGGTGACTCTGGGCAAGAGATGTCCTTGAGTTATCTGCTGTGAACATCCCAGCTTTGGCCTAAAAACCCTTTTAAATCTTAGATTCTGTGCATTTTTCTATGTGTTTTTCCGTGGCCACCCAGAGATAGAAATGCACCGAGTCTCTCACACTGTGATTTCACCAGCTATATTTTTGTTTCTTGCTGTGAACAGGCTGCTGAACAATAATCAGATAAAGCATATCGTGAGAAGATCCTTTGAAGATCTGGAGAACCTGAAGTACCTGTGAGTTGATAGCTCAGTAATCTCTTAACCTCTTTGAAATTGAACAGCTCACTTCTAAAGGTTTCCAGTGTGCTTTGTGCGCTCAGAATTTCTGGATGTTAATATTGTAGCTGTAAAAACATTGCCTTTGAATCCAATCAGAAAGCTCTGCTTTGGATTGAGGTTCGTAGCTGTTTCCTGTGTCTTTTCAAATACGGCTGCTGTGTGGTCATTCTGATGCATTTCTCTCTCTCCTTTTGAAAGCTACCTTTATAAAAACGAAATTCAGAGCATCCAGCAACATGCCTTCCGTGGGCTGCACTCCCTGGAGCAGCTGTAAGTATACACGATGTGTGTCAGAGCTGAGCTGTCGGCTCATCTAACTCTAATTCTGCACTTCCAGTTGTGGGGTGCGCTGAGCAAGGAGTGGGATGTCCAGCTTTGTTGTCCAGCTTTGCAGCATTGCACTGACTTCATCTGCGCACAGCTGGTCCCAGTGTTGATCTGGTTAAGGCAATATGAGGACTATTCCTATGACATCCTATATATTCTCTCCCAGCCCCAGACTGCTGGAGCATAGGAAGAGCTCAGCTGTGCTTCTGAATACTTCTGCATCCACGGGCCTTCCAATGGGAGGGAAATACAGACCTTTTTGGTGGCTTGAAAAAGAGTGCAGCTGCCTTCCTGTGTTTGCTGTGGCTCCTGGAGCACAGTGTAGGGTCTGGCTGCTCTCTTCAGTTGAGAGCAGTGGTTGTGTTTCTCTTTTGTTGGAAGCAAATGGATGAAATGCAAGCTGAGAGCTGGGGTTGGAGTATTTAAGAAAACCACCAGGAAGGTGATGCCTGCATGCATTAAAGCATCTGGAAATTCCAATGGGGAGAAGATGATGGAGGCAAAGAAGCTAAGTGATGACCTTCCCTCCAAGCTACATAGCACTCTGTGATGAAAGGAGCTTCGTGTGCTCTGCTGGCAGCTGGAGCCTGTCACAGGGACATTCCTGCACTCCTTAATTGCTCTCCTTCTGCTTATTGCAAGTCTGCGTCATTTGTTCTAAGTAGTTTTGTTTTTTGACTGTTAGTGCTCCATGCTCAAGGTGAGATGGAAAGGCTGAGCCCTGACACTCTTCTGCGTCTTACTAAACTGGGATTTGATTTTTCATGGAGGTGTCACGATGTGTTACGTGCATGTAGGTAAATGTGTGCGCTGGAAGGAATGTAAGCATGGGTGTTTTAAGTGCAGGCATTATTTGCATCATTGGAGAACAGGCAGCAAAGGTGAAACCACTAATTCCTGGGTTGTCCCAGATGACAGTTTGTAGGGCTCGGATATGACTAGCAATTTTCCTACAAAAGGAGTAGAATTCAGCTTGTTCTGCAGGCTGACAGCAAAAGTGGAGGGAGCATAGCGGGAAGTTCCAGCAAGCTTAACACTAGCTGTGCTCCCATCCTGGTGTAAGGGATGGGTTTATGGGTTTCCTTCATCTAGCTCTCCAGTGATGCCAGGGACAAAACATAGGAAGCGGATCCTGGCTGGGCTGTGCTTCCAGAGATGGTGCTGGCCATAGTGATACTTTAACAATGGGCGTTCCAGACTTGATGTCATGCATAAAAGGAAAAAAACCAACAAAACCACAAAACCAACAAACAACCCTCTGAAAGGCCCATCTGTTTTCAATCTCTCAGGCAGGCATGGTTCCAGAAGAATTAGCTTTGCTCAAATCCTGCTCCATTTTCCTGTACCCTACAGGCCAGCTTTTTAAGGAGAATATAACCCAGTTGATAGACAGTGTCAGGTGTTTTCCTCAAGGTCCAAAGCAATGACAGCAGATATCTCAAACTTACTATAGCACATGCATTTCCCTCTCCCCATGCTTGCTCCCCACTGCAGGATCTGAGTCGGTGTGCCTTGGTTCATGCTCTGATAGCAAACCATGCATTGTGACTCCTTCCATTGCAGATCAAACAGCCATGTGGAGGCTTAGGCAATTATTTCTTAATGCGGTCAGCTACAATAGCAGAACGAGTATTTGTAGATCCATGATTAATCAGTTTCCACTGTGAAATTTATGCCTGTGTAAAATCAGGGGGGAGAGTTTTGGCAGTGTTCAGAGTGCACTGAAATGCCTCTAAGGGTCAGGAACATTTCAGTTATGTTAGTAATGTCACAGCAGATGGGAAGAGGGAATCTCGGCTCTCTTGGTGTGTTGCTGCAGACCTCAGGTTTCCTTCCCTGATGGCAGGAGGTGACGTGGGACAGTGCAAGAGATCTCCTACACCTGTGGAGCAGCGGGTCGCTTGGGATTTTAGTGGGACTAGCAATACTAACCTTCATTAACAAGAGCAGGGCTGTTTACACTGATGTTCCATTTAAATCATGGTGTTCCAGCTGACTGCATCCCTGTTTTTTTTCTGTCTGCAGAAGCTGCATAGCCTGATGGCAGCAGGTTCTCTTGATGTTTCTGTTCTCACTGGGTAGACTCACTGGGAACTCCTGTTAGCATTGCAGAGAAATGTGGGCTGGAAGAGACCTCTGGGTGTCCCCAGTCTGACTTCCAGCTTCAAGCAGGACCAATTTCAGTTTTATCAGGTTGTTCAGGGCCTTTTACTACAAATGAACTGCTAGTAAACTCATGACCCCTCAGAAAGGCTGATAAGTGCTTTATAACGTGGCAATGTATTCCATCCCAACAATCCAAGGGGAAGGCATGAGGGCAAGGTGTGCAAAGTTGCAGTTTGGTGGCTGGATGGGGAGCTGCAGCTGCAGGCTGCCTGTGGGAGCAGCTTTGTCCTCACGCCTAACAATGCAACAGGTTCATAGTGATGGTTGTAGCAGAAGGGCAAATCCGACCTGCTCAGTGTTTGCTGGAGTTTGTAAAGAGTGGGAGTAAATCATTTGGTATAGGGGAAATACAGCGCTGGTTATTTGTATGGGAAAGTTAGAGACAATGAAAAACAGGTTGGCTTCTGAACAGCAACTGCTCTGAGATGTGTGTGACTGATTAGAGGATGTTGGTGCAGCGATTTGGGAAGATCTTCTGTCATTTAAATTGAGATCTGTAACCTTGTCCTTTGCGGTTTTCTGTGGCAGCTACCTGCACTTCAACAACCTGGAAACCCTGGAGCCAGAGACGTTCAGTGACCTGCCCAAACTTGAAAGGCTGTAAGTAAAGATGTGACCTTTCATGTGAGCAAGGGGAGAGAAGGGGAAATAAACCTTTGTTTGAAGCAAAGTGTGGTGATCTCCAAAATGGAGAGAAATGGAAAAAGCATCTTTAAAGATGCAGATTTTATGCACTTGCAAGGTAGGGTGGTTAAAATTGGGAAGGGTTTTCTCGTCTTGTGTTATGTTTCCATTTGAATAGGGGTAAATCCGTAGAAAGTCAATTTTATTCCAGCTGTAAGGTCAGCATTAGTCACTGCTGGGCAGTGTGGACAAAGTCACAAGAAAGTCTAACAAGAAAAATATGCATCCTACTTGAAAGCAGTGAGGAATCAAAGTCTCGTGTCTCTCACTCTCCAGTGCTGCTTGTAGTGACAGTATAGCCATCAGGACAGGGACACACACAGATTCCTGCTCCATAGTGAAACCTACAGACGCTTCTTTACTGCATGCAAACATGCGTCCATGCATGGGGGAAAAACAAAACTAGGAGATCCAGACACCCTCAGGACAAATCAGACCTGGATCAGTCTGCCATGGCTGATCTCAGCCTCTGTGTTTGATCCAACAGAAATTCTGGATTTAAATTTCAGAGGAAGGTTTGTAAGCATCCAAGCCAGGCAACTGGACTGAATGTGCAAGCACACTGCTTTTGTATTTCTTTTCTGTTCCGCCATCTGCTACAATGAATTCTTACCTTTTGTAGATGGTCTTTTGTGAATGTGAGATGTAATGAATAACTACATTTTCTCCTTTAAGGAGGGTTAATTGTTCCATCCTGGTTGCCACTGCTGTGTTTCAGTGCAATCAGTGTTTTGTTTCTTTTTAACTGGAGAGTCTGAATTGGATCTGCTCATGGAGATGCCTTAGTAACACTGAGTCTGAGGGTTGTCTGCTCTTGCTGGAGCCTTGCTCCAGTGGCTGCCCCATACAGCTTCCATCTCTTGTGCAGGGGGAGAAGAAGGCCTCTTCTAAACTAGAGCTGACCCAGGTGCAGAAATCACAGGGTGGGTCCCATCCACAGGGATTTTGTGCCCTTTCTCCTCCCTTTGCAGAGCACGAAGCAGATTAACTTGAAGGTTCCAGTTTAAATCCGTGACATCGCGCCTTGAGTCACCATTTCCAGTACACCCCCGCCCTCTGCTTTGGTGTGCTGCACTGCACTCACACACAGACAGAATCTCTGTAGGTCATGGACGCAAACACAGTAAATGTAAAAAGTGAGCTCCATCTTGGTGAGCAGCCTTTGTACTTAAGCTGAGTTTTGACCCGGGATGTTACCATCTGCAGTACAAATACTGAATAATGTTTTGGCATGGGTTCTTCCATTGCAGATTCTTGCACAACAACAAAATTTCCAGGATTCATCCAGGGACATTCTCTCAACTGGAATCCCTCAAACGACTGTAAGTGAAAAACATTGCCTGCAAAGAGCATTTGTTTATCTTTGATCAGATGGCCAGGACCTGAGGAAAAATGTGCCTGGTTGGCAAAGCTCTCAGTTGTTGCACTTCTAAGGCCACTGTTAAGTTTATAAAACAGTTTTGGTTGGACGCAAGAGCTGATTTAACCAGTTAGTAGTTACTTCACACTGGTGTCTAATTAAAGTCTAGCTCTAATCTTCTTACAGCTCCCTAATGCCCCAGGAATGAGCATTCCTGAAAAGTCATCCCAACCCTCTGCAGCCCTACGTGCTCTGATCCCATAAAACATCCTGCAGAAACGTGGGATGTCGAGGCCACACGTGGGATCTCAGTCACGTCTTCAGATTTGTCCTAAAATGGGAGGAAAAAAAAACGTGCTCAGAGGAGTGCCACAGGTCTTGGTTCCCATCCCATGAGGGAGAGCCCTGCTGTGTTATTCCCATGTAACCTGACAGTCTCTTAATCTTGCATTTTGATTGCTTATAACCCTTAGTACTTAGATTTGTTTGTCTTTTATGATCTGTGGAAATAAGTTCTAAGATGCATTTCTTTGGGAGGGGGAATAAAGCAACAAGAAACACACAGAATTTTGGTGTTTTACCACGATTTTAAACTGCAAGAAAATAATGTGCTTCTCACTATCTCACCACAGCCCTCTGTGATTTCTGCAAGCAGGTAGAATGCTTCGTTTTTTGAACAGAGAACAGCTCATGAAATGTTGTCTGCACATGTCAGAGCAAAAGATGTAGTGTCTATAAAAAGCCCTATCGTGGCCTCGTGTGAAATCTCACTTTCTCAGATGTTTGTCCATTAAAACATTAGGTCTTTCCCCCACGTATTTATATGGCTAAGACCCATCTACTATAAAACTGTCTGGGGAAGGAGACATAAGCTAATCCCCCAGCAGCCTCCTTATCCTTGCACGTAACCCTGCACGTCGTAATGAGGTCAGTGGGAGGAAAGGCGTGGGTGCAGCTGGAGGTCACCAGTGCTCCCATTCGACATGTGCTGCAGCAATAAAAGTTCTTACAGCGCTGCAGAAATGCTACAACCTCTAGGATAAGATCGATCCCATGCACACTGAAATCATGGAGGTGTTTTTGCTGATTTCGGTAATGGCTTATGCAGGGGGATGCTGTTATTCCCATGTGTTCGCTTGGATGCATTGCATCTTGCAGGCTATCTGGTTGGTGAAAAAAGGGTGACTTTATAATGCATGTTGTGCTTTGTGCTCCTGCAAACGAACTGCGGGATTGGATTTTAGCACTGGGGCAGTTAGGTGTGCAACGCTATGCATAATCAGGTTTAATAGAATGATTTTCATTTGAAACTGGGATAGCTGATAGACGAAAGATTGTCAGCAAAATCACTCTGACTTGGTTGAGCACCTTATCTAAATGTTGTGGGAATGAACTATCTCAGATTCTGCTTTGGGATACGATCAAATACCAGGCAGAGCAGGCAATTGGGAAGCTGGGGGCTGACATGCCTTCCCCTGCTCTTGCAGGCGGCTGGATTCCAATGCACTGCTCTGTGACTGTGACCTGCTGTGGCTGGCTGAGCTGCTGCAGAAATACGCCGAGCTGGGCAGCATCCAGACTGCAGCCACCTGCGAGGCCCCGCGGGAGCTGCACGGTCGCTCCATCGTCACCCTGACTGCCCAGGAGTTCAACTGTGGTGAGTGGGATGCAAAAACCCCTTGGACCCAGGGCTGGGCTCTGAGCTTGGAACTGCTTTGTCCCTCCAGAAGTGCTGCTGAGCGGTGGGCTGATCGTGAGCCAGCGGTGTGCTCAGGTGGCCAAGAAAGCCAATGGCATCCTGGCTTGTATCAGAAACAAGTGCAGCCCTGCGTAGGGTTGAATTGGCACAAATGGGCTCATGACCTCTAGCGCATGGGAGGAACTTTTCTGTTCTGTTCTGTCTGGAGGCAGCAGCTGGAACAGGCCTGCTGCCATGGACTGTGCTGCACCATGAGCCATTCCTGCCACTATTGGAAATTTGTCCTGCTTTAGGCATGGGCGCACAGTGGGATGCCTGTCAAATCAGCCAAAGCACCAGTGGTGGGAACATTTTGCTGGCATTAGGCTATTACGCTGGTCTTGTGCCAGCTGAGGGAAGACAAATGATGCATAATGCAGCATAAAGCCCTAATGATGCAAAGAGCTGATATCTGAGTCAGGATGGAGCCTGCTGGCATGAAGCTGACCCACCACTTCTTAGCAGATGTCAGTGCAGGTTTGTACTGGATCAGCATTTTGTGTCACGGCGCTTTTGGTCCCACATCAGCATCCTGGAGGTTGGTCACCAACTTGCAGGCTGAAGAATAAGGGCACAGGCATTTCACTGAGTAAGATGGCAGGTTCTCTCTTAATCTTCTGAATAATCCAGCTATTTTCACTGGATTACTGGTCAGCATAGAGATTATTACACAAGTAAGTATTCTGCTGAAACGAGATCAAGTGCTTTAGACAATGTGCCTAAATTCCTTCCTATTTTAGCACATCCCTTGAATGTGTTTGGCTTGCTCAGTGCATGAGTACGTCTTAAAATGAAGCACGTAGTGAAAACGTGTTGAATAGGGTTGGCTCTATTCAGGGACATAATGAATGAAATTCTGTCAAAAGGGAAGCAGCGTGATTTGCAGAGAGCTGGCACTGTTCGGATGGAGCCAGCAGTCACTGAGAGCTGTGGGCTGCCAAGGGCATGAAAACGACCCATGTGATGATGCCCCCAACTCTTTGCTTGTTCTGGTGAGCCAGGGGCCAACTCTTGATGAAGCAGCATACAGGGAGTTTTTGTGCCCTGTGTGCTTGGGCTGAGCAGGAGGCAGCCACTGGCAATCAGAATGGCCACGCCAATCCTCGATGGTACTTGGGCTTGGGGAGCTGTTCCACTGCTGGCATTGTTTGTTTTGCTGATGCTGGTACGAGGTGTTGGGCTGGGTGCTGGCGTGCTCTGCCAGGGGCTGGTTGCACTGGAGGTGGTTTTGTGCTACTGGCTTGTGTTAAAATGGTCTTTTGCAGAGAGGCCTCGCATCACCTCAGAGCCCCACGACGTTGATGTCCTCTTGGGAAACACGGTTTATTTCACATGCAGGGCAGAAGGCAACCCAAAGCCTGCGATTATTTGGCTCCACAACAAGTAAGTGCCATACAGTGAGCCCTGGGGTAGCAAACATTCCTACCAAGTACTGAACTTTTCAGTGACTGCTGCGATTACAGAGGCTGTTTCATGCAGTGTTAAAGATATAGGAACGGATATTCCATGGGTTGCATTTACCTTCTTTTTAATGGTGTTCTCTGATGACCATGTAACCCAAGTTATCTGTATTTAAAATGTTTCATGTGTGTTGCAGTGAATTCCAAGAGTTTATAGCTCTCCTGCAAACACGCTCTGCAGGCTGGAAGCAATTGTCTTAAAAAAAAAAAGTATTTCATGTTGCTCTCAGCCACCATGTTTGCCATTTATTAACTGCTGAAATGCTTCTTGTATCTGGATTTTTTCTCACTGAAGGACCAGTGTGCTGGGTGTGTGCTTTTCTATTGAGGGGAAAATTACTGTGCTCCACTGAAAGACAGACCTTGCAAAGCAGTGAATAGATGAATGTTCTATACAGCAGTGCTGAAAAAATATATGCCTATGCTAGATGCCAGAGCATTTCTGAGCAGTGCTACACAATATTCAGTGCTCAAGCAGTTACCCACTGAGGAAGCAAAGTTCCTGAGCTGCTTTACGAGCTCCTTGTCTGAGGGAGTCTCAACAGGGGCTGGTTATTAATAAAAATGATCAATGTGTGCTCCTTCAGTTAACTCCCCACTAGGCAAAGTTTCAGCACAGAGCAAAAGTTTACGTCTGAGTTAAGTCCCCCTGGAAGGAAGATTTTGTTGGGGAAATGCTGGCAGGCACCCAAAGATAGCATTGTAAGAGGGATAATGATAATAAATGTTCAGCAAATGAGGTATGACTACAGTGAAGAGACATCAGAGGAATTAAATAAATGCCCAGCAAGCATGTTAGTTTGCATAGTGGATTCGGCCTTTGTCCTGGTGGGAGTGAGGTCGCCTCACTCTTCTCAATCATTTGCAGCCATCCAGGACTCCTTCATGCTGGGACAAATGGGGTGTTGCAGTGAGATCTGCTGCTGGCTGGGCTCTGGGGACTGGAGCCATTGCAGAATAAGGAAAGATGCTTCACAGCTCTTACATCCCAGATTGGAATCCAGGCTGTGGTGGGGTCCCAGGGTGCCTTTCTCAGAGGTTTTTGTCTCCTCTAAGGCTCTTGGGCCCACTCAAATAGAAATGGCTGCACACAGTAACAATATGCATTTGTTATTATATTTACATTTAGTAAATAATAGGAGCAAGCTTTCTAAGCTCAGATGCATGGCAGTAGCAATGATGCTATTGTGTGGGAACAGCATGCTCTCCTGATGGACTGTAAATGTCGCACATAGTCAGCAGTGAGAGAGAAAATAGCTCATCCCATCCAGGGAGTAAATCAGAGCTGGAGTTCAGTGCTCTAAATCATAACCCTTGCAATAAATGTCACGAAGTCTCAAAGCAGTGTCAAGGAACACCGATTTAATCTAATTCATGCGAAGCCCCCTGGCATCTTGTGGGAAGAACGCTTCGGCTTTCCCCCTTCCGACTTTGCCTGTCTGTGGCTGTTTTTCAGTAATGAGATTGACATGAAAGATGACAATC
Source organism: Chrysolophus pictus (assembly GCA_037305975.1). Lineage (NCBI taxonomy): Eukaryota > Metazoa > Chordata > Aves > Galliformes > Phasianidae > Chrysolophus > Chrysolophus pictus. The sequence goes on from CM074595.1 coordinate 4,980,228, forward strand.
GCTTGAACCTGCTGCAAGATGGCACCCTGATGATCCAGAATACCAAGGAGTCAGACAAAGGTGTCTACCAGTGCATGGCCAAGAACATCGCTGGGGAGGTCAAGACCCAAGAAGTCGTCCTGCGCTATTTTGGCACCCCATGTAATTGAGCCTTGGGTACCCCTTTGATGGGTTGGGAGTGTGGTTGGGGCTAGAAGTGGAGCTGATCACTAAATCCTTACTTTATATGGAGTTTTTGGTGTGCTGGGGAATAGAGTGGCTAATAGTATAATGCCATCTTCGTTCGTTCATGGGAGTTGGAAATTGAGAGGTTGGAGATTGGAGGTGATTTGGGAGTAGAGAGGAAATCTAGAGGCTGTGAAGAATTCTACAAAGGGATGGGGACACAGGGGTGGGGAAACGTCAGCAGCAGGGTATGGGGAGGTTGTGTGAAGGAAGAGGGGCTGGGGGCAATGCTGAGGATTTGGAGGTCAGGGAAGAACTAGATGGATGCTAGCTGGGCTGCATGAAGAGTCTGATCAATTTCTGTCCATAAGCAAGCAGGCAGCAGGGCTCCTGGTTTCTGAAGCACTCATTTCCTTCCAGCCAAGCCCACTTTTGTGATCCAGCCGCAGAACACTGAAGTGCTGGTTGGGGAAAGCGTCACCTTGGAGTGTGGGGTCTCTGGGCATCCCCACCCTCGCGTCACCTGGACACTTGGCACAGGCTCTCCTTTACCGCAGGATCCCCGCTTCACCATCACCAGCTCTGGAGGACTCTTCATCCAGAACGTCACCTTCTCGGACCAGGGACAGTACAACTGCAATGCCAGCAATACTGAGGGATCCATCCGGGCGACGGCGAGGATCATAGTGCAAGGTGGGGAGCCCCAGGCTGGTGCTGTTTCTTGGGTGAAGTGCTGAGTGTGTTTAATCCCTGTGCATCAAGACTAGTTAATTTTCATGCTCCCATCTGAGAATTAATCTGAGCTTGTGCTGTTTTTTGGGTTTTTTTTTGCCTGCTGCTCAGTTACTGTTTTCCCTTCCAGATTCTCCCAGGTTCCTCCTTGTCCCCACTGATCAGACAGTAACCGAGGGACAAAGTGTGGATTTTCCCTGCTCTGCTGAGGGTCACCCCCCACCTGTGATTGCCTGGACGAGAGCAGGTATGGCCTCACTTGACTTGGGTTTTCTCTCTTTGCCATCATCCACAGGGTACAGGTGAGAGGAGCTGTGTTGTAGATCACCAAGGATAATGTAAAGCGCTGAGAAAGGCTGCCCAGAAAAGCTGTGGATGCCCCATTCCTGGAGGTGTTCAAGGCCAGGTTGGATAGGGCCCTGGGGAGCCTGACCTGATGGGGGGCAACCTGCCCACTGCAGGGGGTTGGAACTAGATGATCTTTAAGGTCCTTTCCAACCAATGCCATTCTGTGAGAACATATTCTCTTAGGTCATCATGTTGAAAGGAAGGAGTGTGCCATTTTTCATCAGCATGAAGCCTACAGAAAGCCTTGAACATCCTCCTGCTGAGTCTTCTACCTCCTCTGGAAGGGCAGAGTCTGGACACCACCATCAACAAGCTCTGTGTCATTGCCATTGCTTTGCTCCTCTTGACAAGCACATAGCAGGAGAATGCTGGTCACTGCTGACAGTGCTCTGAGCTTCCTTTTAGCTGAGCAAAAAGCACTTTGGGCCAACAGGTGGTGGTGAGCTTTTAAAGTCTCAGATGATTGTTAACGCTGGCTCCACCAGACTGATCCCATCTAACACTTTCTGGGATAGAAGCCAATAATGCTTGGCCCAGAGGCCCTCCAACTTTTCCTTATGCTTCACAAGCCATAATTAATGGCTTAGTGCCGTGGAGGATTCATGGCTATTATATTCCAGCTTCCACAGCAATAGCCCTGACACGGGGTTAAGAAGGACCAGCTGAAATTCTCTACCACACTCTCTATCTCCCTTAACCCAGATCTCTGGTAGAGATGTGAAAAGTGACAAGAAGTAAGATTAAGCAGACAGTTTTGTAACCAGATTTGCAAGGTCATTTGGCAATGCAGCAATTAACCAAGGTTTGTAGCACCTTCCTGTGTGCAGCCAGGATAAGAGGACAAGATGAGGTGGAGCAGAACTCATCCTCAGAGTCACTTCTGACAGCGTAGGGAGGTTTCAGATTCCTGATGGTATTTGATATAAATAAACCCTTATCTGGAAGAAGGTGAATATTTAAAGAAAAAAGTCACCTAAGTTCTGACATTTTTGAGGAAGTTAGTAAAATACCTATTTTGAATTTAAGTAGAGGAAGTATTTTAACAGTACAGTTTCTAAACTGAAGAAAGTCAAAATGCTGAATTAAGAAAGAGACAGTTCTAACTGTTTCCGTGTATTTGATTAACCCACATGGTTTGAATTGAACACAGAGTTGCTATCCATCAGGTGTCAGTGAGCCTGCAGTTTTCACTAAGTAAAGGCTTATGAGGAAATAAAAAACATACCATCTCCTTCCCATTGCTTACACAAGACAACTCCATCATCGTCCTGGGTGTGGGAAGAGCAGCATCTGTCCCGTTCCCCTCTTAGCGAGATGAAGGCTGTATTTCAGGGTGGCTGATGGCACGTTGACGACGACACGAAATGTTGAACTTGTAGATGCACCAGTGATGGGAGGAGAAAGCTGAGAGGTAATGAACTAATTAAGCTGTTCGTTGGAGCAGGGGGACCGCTGCCGAGCGACCGGAGGCACAGCATCCTCTCCACGGGGACCCTGCGAGTGATGAGGGTGGCCCTGCATGACCAAGGGCAGTACGAGTGCCACGCCATCAGTGCCATTGGTGTGAGGACCCTGCCCGTGCAGCTGGCCGTGACCCCGCGGGGTAAGCTGGGGTGGTGGGAAACTCAGGCTGACAAATGGCTCTGGTTAAGTTGATGTCATGGTGAATAAGGCAATCGGGGAACTGTGGGATGGGATTTTGCTTTTGCCAGGGTGCAGAAGTCTGGCCACTGGAGCTCCGTCAGCTGGTGGAAGTTTGCAGAGTGCCAAGATTTGTGGGTTGGAAGGAGCTGCTTTGGTTTTCCTTCCTTGGAAATTTACTGAGCTGTCAAGAAAGAGTGTAACCGTGGGAATGAAATCATTGGGGTGGGCCGTGGTTGGGGGAAGGGCTTGTATGCACCACACAGACGCCAGGCAAGGCGCTGTGACCAAGGAGTGGCCTTGTAGTCTAACACCCATCAGATGAGCTCTGTCATCCAACCAGTTTGGATGAGACATGGGGCCCTTCATTGTGTTTGGAGATTTTAATAAGAAAGTGATTTTGGTAAAGGAAAGGAAACCAAAGGTTTTTGTTGGAAAATTTACAAGTTGTATTAATTGAATTCTTAGTATTTATTTAATTTGGGCCTTCCTATAGAACAAGTTGTGAGATTCCTTTTTTTTTTTTATTTTTCACATTTGAAAATTCTAAAGAAAAACACCCGGTTCCCCCTCACCAAGGCATAACTCTGGCTCCAGAGACATTTATCTTAAACGTTAGCTTACAAGGTCATAGGTTCAACCTAAATTTAGGTGTTCTTGAATATTAAGCCTTTGTAAAAACACAAGTCACACAGGAATGTGTTTTGATTTTCTTTTTTATTCCCATATAAATAATCTTTCTACATGCTCTTTCACAGACTTGACAGAATTTTACTAATGGTAGGCTGGGTGGAAGGAAACTAGAAACATGAAATTAGTAATGCTTAATGAAAAGAGCTCACAGAATATTTTAAAAGCAGGAAGATCAATAGGATGACTTGATGTGACCTAACACTTGCCAGACGCCTTTATTTGGTAACTCCTGAATCAATTCAAAATCATCACTTCAGCTACTGCAGCTCTCCTATGCAGAAAGGTTGAGGGAACTGGGCTTGTTTAGCTTGGAAAAGATGCAGAAAGGTTGAGGCTCTGGGGAGACCTCATTGTGGCCTTCAGTACTTGAGAGGAGTGTATAAACAGGAGGGGGAATGGCTGTTTACGAGGGTGGATAGTGATAGGACAAGGGGAACGGTTTTAAACTGAGACAGGGGAGGTTTAGGTTGGATATTAGGAGGAAGTTTTTGACACAGAGGGTGGTGAGGCACTGGAACAGGTTGCCCAAGGAGGTTGTGGATGCCCCATCCCTGCAGGCATTCAAGGCCAGGCTGGATGTGGCTCTGGGCAGCCTGGTCTGGTGTTTGGTGACCCTGCACATAGCAGGGGGTTGGAACTGGGTGATCTTTGAGGTCCTTTTCAACCCAGGCCATTCTACGATCTGTCCTAGAAAGTCGTTTAATGGAAGATTTTAAATGACAGAGAAGCCAGCACATTCCCATATAATTGCCCCAAATAGAGATGCATAAAAATAGAAAGTAATGAATGTAAATGATGGAGGATGTGGTGGAGAGACAGAGAACAGGACTTTGGTTGGGAGAGCCCTTGCAACAGCACAGAGAGCCATTTTCCCAATGGTGAGATGCTTTGCACGTGGATTTGTTTTCCTTCATGCATTTACTGTGACTCTCCCCTGTGCTGCACAGTGATTCCTGTGTTCCTTCACCCCCCACAAGACCTGGTGGCAGAGACAGGCCAAGACGTGGCCATCACCTGCGCTGCCCAGGGGGACCCACGGCCCACCATCACCTGGGTGAAGGTAAGGGGCTGCCAGACCAACATTTCAACTGATTTGGGTTCTTAAAGGGTTTAAAGGAATGTTGCTATTTCTCAAGCTCAAAGCATTGCAATGCACATTCCTGTTTTCTCTTGCTCTTCTTTCCAAAGGAGTAACATAAAGGCAGAGACCTTTCAGGATGTTAGGAATGCTTGACTGACTATTCCCAGAGAAAACTGCAAACTGATTATTCTTTTCCTAAGTAGTTTTGCTTATTTCCAGGATTCCCACTGCTGGAGCTGGACTGGCTCTAGCTTAGATGGGACAAAGCCATGATCTTTCAGTCAGTCTGCAGCCTGGCTGCTCTTTTGAAGAATTTTGAAGAATTCATTAGATGGAGCTCTTCAGGCTTTTTCTTGCTGTGCCATAGCACTACACTTCAGACCTTCCCTGGCTACAAGCACTGTCAGGCATGCAACAAATTACAGGGGAAATAGCTTGAGCCTCATTTCTCCTGTGGAGATCTGCTGGCAGGTGACATGCAGCTTTCCAACAGAGGAGCAGAAGGAGAGAAGAAGCATTACATTGGGCCAAGACAATGAAAAGGTGTTAAGGAAAAGGAGAATGAAATAAAACTGAAGCCACCAACCAGGCTGAGAGGTGGGGTCGAGCATAGTGCTGCTCAGAGCCAGCAAAAACTGCAATCTGCAGCCCAAAGCCAGGAAAAAAACCTTGGTTTCAAGTTGTTTAGACTTATTCCTGCAGCACAGAACTTCTATGCCGCCCTATCTGTGCAGAGTGCAGTGCAGCAGTGCAGCACCCGTGCCCTGCAGCGAGTGCTGGAGGCAGAGCAGGCTCAGGAGCTGAGCACGCTGCCCTCGCAGTGGCTCCAGGCAGCAGCAGCTGTCCTCGGATGGCTTTCTGCTTTCTTTCTTTCGAAGAGCAGTGCTAACATCTGGTGGCCACATTGGCTCATCACAACCAGTTTGCTGAAGGCTGGGATGCAGGGGAGCTTCCCGCACGCTGACGCAGTTTCTGGCTTTTTGAACAGGAGGGGATTCAGATCACGGAGAGCGGCAAGTTCCACGTGAGCCAGGACGGGACCCTCTCCATCCAGGATCTTGGCGTGGCTGACCAGGGCAGATATGAGTGCATAGCACGGAACCCCTTTGGCTTCACCTCCAGCGCCATGCAGCTCACCATCACCGGTAGTGTTACCTCCTCCTCGTGCTCCTTCTTGCCCTTATGCAAAGCGAGGTTTATGCAGTGTTGATGGCTGTACTTTGGATGAAAACTAATTTCTTTAGCTTTGCAGACAGGTTGCTCACAAACACGAGGGGGAGAACCTTCTTAGCATGTGCCAGCACGCTCCCACGTCTGACCCCAATCTCACACACAGGAAGGGAAAGGGAGAACATCACTGTTAGTGCAAAGCAGGGGCTTAAACATTCCCTCTGTCCCCAGAGGCTGGGCAATAAGCCTCTGCTTTTCAAGCAACTGCTCTGTGCATTAGGGAAAGTGGAATGAATAAAGAAGAGCAGCACTCCTCTGCTGGTCAAAGCAGAGGTCAAGTGTGGCATTGTGCTTCATAGAGGGAAAGGAAGAACTGATGAGGGGCAAAAATGCAAAGGCGAACAATGGGGTTAACGATCTGAGTAGAGACCTTTACTGGAGCACGTAGGAATTACCAGCAGGAATAGTGAGCAGCTTATTAGGTGAAATTAATATCATTTTCAGGGACTGTATGCAAGGGGCTGAAAATAATCTGAAAGCTCTTTGTTACTTGAAATTATTCCTGAGATAATTTCTGTGATTTATTCTTGGTTTGTACCTCATTTCCCCACTGCCTGCTGCATGCATTTGCCAGTGCTCAAATAAAGACTGGTTTGCTTTGCTGTGAAAAAGGCCCTGCTCAAAAAAAAAAAAAAAAAAAAAAAAAAAAAGCATTTTTTAGGAATTTATCACTTACTTCTGAAGGTATCCAAGCATCAGTATTCATTTTTATTTTAAAACGGTGGTGTTGATGCGCTGATGCTAACGAGTTGAATTAGAGGTGTCCCACAAATGGAAAATTAACATCTAAGTGATGCCTTCAGATGAATGTCATGAATTCTAGAAATGTCCTTTGTGGGAAATAAAAGCATTATTTTCAGTTCACCCACTGAGATTTGTACATTTTCTTTTCCCAGTTGAACCACCAACCAAAGCAGGCGTTCATTTGCAAAGCTGTACAGGAACAGACTCTGAATGCGTGTTGCACAGCCATCTCCTGGAAACATCACCTCCTTTTCTTCTTAGTTTAATTAATTAAATTTAAAATCAGCATTTAATTTAATTTCTTCTTTAGAATATCTGATAGAAAAACAAAAACAAAGTTTGACAATGGTCGAGTTGCAAATGGAAATGCAGGTTGACTTGCAGTAGAGTTACTTTGGTGCCTGTCCTCAGACAAATTTTCTTGAGCTTGGAAGACAAATATCCAAGTAAAAGCACAGTATTTATTCTCTCTTTCTGCTTTGGAAAGCCACGGACGTCGGTCGGAGTGGTGACACGTTTGTGGCCACGTCCCTGCAGGAAGCCATCAGCAGTGTGGACCATGCCATCAATTCAACACGCACTGAGCTGTTCAGCAGGTAAATGCGTCAGGGGCCAGGATCTCACATCTCAGCGTGAGAGATGGGGACAAGAGGCACTGAATGAAGCTTGCTGAAATCTCATTTTATCATTGACAGTCCGCAAATGAAAGCTATTGTATTGTCCAGGGTATTGAAGGTTGAAGCTGTGCCATCTAGATGTAAGGATGGGCTAGAACTTCATAACAGGAAAGTGTTTGGGATCCTGGAAAGAATTGGTATATTAATAGCACTTCTTACATTGCATACATCTACTGCATGCATTTTGTCAACTGGAGTTGGCTCCAGAGACAGGACACAGGAAAAAATAAATCAGCATAGTTGTTTTGTGAGTGCAACTGACTTTGTGCAGGAGAAGAGAAGTGCTGATACAATTCCTAGCATTTCCTCAATGAAAAATGACATCGAAGAGAATGAAAATTCCTTCCATTTCCATTCCAAAATATGTTTTTTATTGAAACAATAAACAGTTTGTATTAAGCCCCAACCCTCTGGGTTTTGGTGACTGAAAAATAAATGGCTACAGAAAAAAAAACAAAAACAAAAAAACCCACAAATATTAAATATGTTTACTTTCCTAGGGAAAAATATCCTGTCTTTAATCATCTGTAATATGTGGGTTAGCTCCATTTATGTGCACTGGTTTTGGAGGTCGAGCAGCAAGGCAGGCTGAGAACCTGATTCCCATTGCTCTGAGCGCTGTGTGTTTATTTTGATGTTCTTCTGTCTCTTTTAATTCCTGGGGACAGACGCCCCAAGACACCCAACGACCTGCTGGCCCTCTTCCGTTACCCACGGGATCCTTACACCATTGAAACAGCCAGGGCAGGTGAGATCTTTGAAAGGACTTTGCAGCTGATTCAGGAGCACGTGCAGCAAGGTTTGATTGTGGATATGAATGTCACAGGTAAGGGAGATTTTATTTTCCTTCTTAACCACGTGGGTAGAATGAAATTAAAATAACAGCGTGTGGGCATGCAGAAAATGTAAAAAGTCTTGTGCAATATTGTGCCAAAATGTCTCCATCGATTATAGGTATGGTAAGAAATGTGTTGTTTGGGTTGCAATTCTATCTAAGATCTCATGGGTGTTGTAACAGCCAGAGGGTTGTGTGGCTGCTGAACCAGCTCAGCGCTCAGGAGAGTAGTTCAGTTTTGCTAAACATTTCCTGATTGTCTATGAAGGCATTGATGATCCTTACAAACACTCACGTGTCTTACTCCCACAGCTCCAGACAGGGGCAGAGCATCAGAGTGCCTCTGTGGGTCTGGCTTTTGGTCAGAGACATTTCATAGAATCATGAAGGTTGGAAAAGACCTCCAAGATCCTCAAGTTCAACCCCAGCAAACCCCATTGTGCCCACTGCCCACATCCCTCAGTGCCACATCTCCACAGCTCTGAAACACCTCCAGGGATGGTGACCCCCCCCACCTCCCTGGGCAGCTGTGCCACTGCATCACTGCTTTTTCAGATATGAAATTTTTCCTAATATCCATACTGATTTCCTGCCTTCCAAGTGACAACAAGCAAAATACTGAAAACTGTGGTGTGTTTGGGTTCAGAATAGAGAAAGTGAATCTTACTCCTGATTTTTGCTATGTGTGGTCTTTTAGGACTTTGACCTCTTAGCTACAAACTCCCACATGTCCCAGCCACTCAGATTCCTCTTTTTAGTGCAAGATATCAAGCACCACAGAAGTGGAACACCACGGTGCTGTGCTGGCCAGAGATCACAGAATTGTAGAACACCCTGCAAAGGCACCCTAAGGATCATCGAGTCCAACCCCTGGCTCTGCACAAGACCACCCAAAAATCAGACCGTGTTCCTGAGAGCAGTGTCCAAATGCTCGTTGAATTCAGGCAGCTCAGGGCTGTGACCACTGCCCTGGAGAACCTGTTTCATGCCCAACACCCTCTGGTGCAGAACCATTCCCTGATACCCAGCCCAAACCTCCCCACAGATCCCTGCAGAGATCTAAGTGCCCTGCAGTAGCCTTCCTGTGTTTGGACATTTCCATCCACTGCACACTGCTACCTATGTGTGTTAGTCATTGTGTAGCAGGCATGTATGTTTGGGCCCATAAATACTTTATGTCTGGATCCACTCCAGGCTGCAGGGAATCTCCCTGCAAGCTGCAGGTCAGGTCTGGGCTCATTGCCCTGCCAGCCTCTCCCTGTTCCTGCATACACCGCAGCATTATTCAGCACATCACCAAGTCACCAGCAGCTTCCCTGCTGCTCGTCACGTAGAGTTTGGGTGATCAGTGGTGCTCAGGGTTGCAGCATTAACCCAGAGAGATGTGAAATGACCCCAGTGCTGACTGCAGAACGGGAACCAAGCCACCTTGCTGTTTGGTCTGCAAATCTCAGCAGTTCTGATTTCCATCTCTGCACAGTTCACACTAAATGCTTTTCCATTTCTTTTCTTTTCTATGGGTCTGATGTTATCTTATGCTTCCATATGTTCTGTAAATCACATATCGCTTGGAGATGTAGTCTTCCCATGCCCATCCTGGGAATCCCAGAAGCAGGCTTCCAATAGCACCCTGACGTGGGAATCTGATGGCCCAGTGACTGGCTCTGACACTGCACTGTTGGTTCCATTTGCAGGTTATCGTTACAACGATTTGGTGTCTCCTCACTACCTGAACATGATTGCCAACCTATCTGGCTGTTCTGCTCACCGCCGCACACCCAACTGCTCTGATATCTGTTTCCACAAGAAATACAGGACCCACGATGGTTCCTGCAACAACCTGCAGCACCCGATGTGGGGTGCTTCTCTCACCGCCTTCCAGAGGCTCCTCAAACCTGCTTACCAGAACGGATTTAACCTCCCCCGGGGGTTTTCCTTGGCAGAAGATGCCAGGGACCTGCCCCTTCCCTTACCCAGGCTTGTCTCCACTGCCATGGTTGGGACTGAGACCATTACCCCAGACGAGCAGTTCACACACATGCTCATGCAGTGGGGCCAGTTTCTGGACCATGACATGGACCAGACGGTGGCAGCCATCAGCATGTCCCGCTTCTCAGATGGAGCACCCTGCAGCCAGGTATGCAGCAATGATCCACCCTGCTTCTCTGTCCTGATCCCCGCCAACGACCCACGCGTCAGGAATGGGCGCTGCATGTTCTTTGTGCGCTCCAGCCCCGTGTGTGGCAGCGGGATGACCTCCCTGCTGATGAACTCTGTCTACGCCAGAGAGCAGATCAATCACTTGACCTCTTACATCGATGCCTCCAATGTGTATGGCAGCACCGAGCAGGAATCACGTGAGCTGCGGGATTTGAGCAACCAGAATGGGTTACTGAAGCGAGGGAGGATGGTGCCCAGCTCGGGGAAGCACCTCCTGCCCTTCGCTGTGGGGCCTCCCACTGAATGTATGAGGGATGAGAATGAGAGTCCTGTGCCATGCTTCCTGGCTGGAGACCACCGTGCCAATGAGCAGCTAGGGCTCACGGCCATGCACACACTGTGGTTCAGGGAGCACAACCGCATTGCTGCTGAACTGTCTGTCCTCAATCCCCACTGGGATGGAGACCTCCTGTACCACGAGGCGCGGAAGATCGTGGGTGCCCAGATGCAGCACATCACCTATGCCCAATGGCTCCCCAAGATCCTTGGGGAAGCAGGGATGAAGATGCTGGGTGAGTACAAAGGCTATGACCCCAACGTCAACGCGGGGATTCTCAACGCTTTCGCCACTGCTGCCTTCCGCTTTGGGCACACTTTGATCAACCCCATCCTGTACCGACTGAATGAAACCTTCCAGCCCATCCGCCAGGGCCACGTCCCCCTGCACAAGGCCTTCTTCTCCCCTTTCAGGATCACGCAGGAGGGTGGGATTGATCCACTCCTCCGTGGGCTCTTTGGGGTTCCTGGGAAAATGAGGGTCCCCTCAGAACTCCTCAACATGGAGCTGACAGAGAAGCTCTTCTCCATGGCACACTCTGTCTCCCTGGACTTGGCTGCTATCAATATCCAGAGAGGACGAGACCATGGCATCCCACCTTACAATGACTTCAGGGTCTTCTGCAACCTCTCATCTGCACAGGAGTTTGAGGACCTCAGAAATGAGATAAAGAACTTGGAGATCAGGGAAAAACTCAGGAGGTACTGTAGCCTGGACTCAGAGGGATCACAATCACTGGAGATCAGCTAGTGAAAAGCTTTTGCTCCTCCTGGAGCATCAGTGAAATAACCTTCCTATTGAATAACCTTCCTATCAAATAACCAGATATTGCTGTCCACAGATATTGGGTTAAGTTAGTAGCTGTGGTTTGAGAATGGAGTAAGAGAAATAAGGTCTCTCCAAGTGATCAGGCTGTTTGTGAGCAAAATGTCATCAGGCACTGCTGTGATGTAGCTTGGGAGCAGACTGAGCCTTGGAGCTATTTTCCAGAGAGGCTAAACTGCAGTGTCTGAACTGGCTGCTATTAGCTTACTCTTTCCAAGACAGACCTTTATCCCACTGTCTTTTAGATAACACCAAACTAGAAATATGTTCTAGATTACTTCCTGTCGTACACATGCCTACAATAGGATCAAATTTTTGTCTTTACTTGTTGATAGTTTTTAAATGCTTGTGTGTGGTTTTTTTTTTTTTTTTTTAAATATATATATATATTTATCCTTCAGCTTATATGGAACTACCAAAAATATTGACCTGTTTCCAGCCCTGATGGTGGAGGATCTTGTCCCTGGTACCAGAGTTGGACCAACGCTGATGTGCCTGTTAACAACACAGTTCAGAAAGCTGAGGGATGGAGATAGGTATTATCATCAAAGTCAACTCAACATTGTTTGGGGAGATCTGCTCCCTGTGAGGAGCAAGGAAGGAACAGAACCTGCCATTTTTGATTGTTCTTTGTCTTATGATAGCAAGAAGGGTCTCCTCTGCTCAGCACTTGTCACAGTTACTTTCATTGTGTGCATTCATGATTTAACAATTCTCTTTCCACCAATAATGCATCCACTGTCTCCTTAAGAGAATATCCATAGGATCTTCCTTGTGATTCCCAATTTGCTCCTTGTGCAAGTGCCTTGGGATTCCCCTGCACAGGGCTGTATGTATGGGTGGTCGCACTCTGCAGCTCACAGGGATTCCTGGCTTCCCAGTACTGAATTTTGTGTTCACAGCTGCCCGATAGCAGAATAAAAGCTCCTTTGGGTGTCTGGGTGCTGCCATGCAAATGTAGAGGATCTCTTCTGCCATCTTCCTCTCCTTACTCATGCTGTGATTACAACGCCCTGCAGGTTTTGGTATGAGAACCCAGGAGTCTTCACGCCGGCGCAGCTGACTCAGCTCAGACAGTCGTCCCTGGCTCGTGTCATCTGTGACAACAGCGACCACATCCAGCAGCTCCAGAGGGACGTCTTCCGTGTGGCATCGTACCCACAGGGCATGGTGGGCTGCGAGGAGATCCCTGCTGTGGACCTCCGCTTTTGGCAGGACTGCTGTGAGGGTAGGAAGGAGGCTGTGCCAGTGCTGTGAGGTGGCATTGTCACCATGCCATCTCTTTTTATGTGAAGGGTCAGGAGCCTGGTTTCGTGGTACACCATGAAATTAAATGCATCAGATCTGACCAAAGGACCATCGAGGCCGTTCAGGGCTTCTCTCTCTGGCAGCTGGTGCTTAGGGAGTGAGACTGAACAGAATGTGGGCATAGTGATCCCATAACTGAACTTCTGTGTTTGAGAGTCTGCAAAGCTCCTCCATTAAACTGAAGATCCTACCATAGTCTCTTTGTGTGATATTCTGGCTACAAACACTCACATAAGAATCTATGCACAATTAATATCCTTCATTCTGCTGTATGAGATGCGTAAAGGCTGAGTGGTGAAGGAGAGCAGCACTGCCCTCTTCATGTTTCATTTTAAGCCAAATGGCTCTATATTTCAACACAAGTGTTAACACAGGCTTTCCCTTCCTTGGTCAAGTATTGGCACAGCCTGCCCAGGGAGGTGATGGGTCACTGTCCCTGGAGGTGTTCAAGAACTGTGGGGATGTGGCACTGAGAGACATGGCTAGTGGGCATGGTGAAGTGGGTTGGAGTTGGACCTGGGGATCTTAGAGGTCTTTTCCAACTTTAATGACTCGATGCTTGTTTGCTTCCTTCCCTAGACTGCCAAACACGTGGGCAATTCAGGGCTCTTTCTCAGAGGTTCCGAAGCAAGAGATCTCCTGGATTCAGCTACCCTGAAGAAAACCCTGCCAAGCACAAGCCTGCCTCCCCCAGGTGGATATTAAGACTTTTAACCTCTGTTCAGAAGTGTAAGAGAAGTTTTTAATTACTCAGTCCATTCATGCCTTCAACACTGGCATTTTGCACAGGAGTGTTTCAGTAAGTAAATGCAGAGTTTGGTCAAAGTTATCCAATGCTTTAGCAGAGAACAGGACTCTGCTTTTTAAATATTTGGGCAGATCAGGATACCACTGAGTGGCTGTTTAACTGACATCTCCTGAAGACAAAACAGTAGTTGGGCCCTTCAGCGCCCATCTTGTTATTTGGAGGCTGATGCTGGAGAAGGCAGAATCATTCTCTAATCCAGGAAGTCAACATTTCTGTAATTCCTTTCCCTTTTCATCCCTCACCCCAGCAATGAGGCGCCTTCTCCAAGCTCTTCTTCCAGAGAGAATCTTGAATCCCTTGTGGCTGAACTGGAGAAGGCAGTCACTTCCCTACGGAAACAGGTAAAACTGTGTGCCCCAATATTCATCTTCCATGGAGTCGGTCTGAGAGCAGGATTTAGCTGTTTGCTGAGTAGTTTCTATGCCCTCCAGATCCAGGAGCAACCACTGGATGAGAGTAGCCTAGGATCACAGGAAACTAGTAGCAGATAAAGAGTTGGGAGAAGAGAGAATTCTGAGTTCTTTGAGCTCAGACCTCGACAACTGCAGGGAAAGCACAAGTGTGAGACTGCAAGTGACCTGAGCTAGCACTTTTTTCTCACATCTGGGACAAGTTAAAGAGCATTGGTCCTAGAAGATGTGGTTTAGTGGTAGGACTTGATAGGCCAGGTTGATGGTTGGACTTGATCTTGTAAGTCTTTTCCAACTCGAATGATTTTATGATTCTGTCCAATAGTGCAGGCTCTACTAAGGTCTGCTTTTCATCCCCACCAGGTGCATGTACTAGAGAGCCAGCTGAGGTGGCACCACAGGAACACCAGCATGTATGAACAGGGGAAGAAGACTGGGGACAAATGGAGAAAAAGTTGACCGTATTGCCTCCTCATATATGAGGTCAGTGTGTTTGTTCTGGGCTGGGGTCCTGCAGGTGGCTCAGGCTTTGTGGAGGGACAGCTGTGCAACTTTCATATACAGAAAAGACTTGCAGTAAGGAATGGAGCAATCCAGTGATGAATGGGATGAGGTAATAGGCTTAAATGCAGCAGGTTAGACACCATTTCTAACAGTAATGATTAGTGACTCACTGGAATGAGTTGTCTGGAAACCTTGTGGCATATCCATATCTGGAGGTCTTTTAAGAACTGGTTTGGCAAAGATGGGGAAAGACATAAGTATAGGACTTCTGTGGACTGGGTGAGGTGTCTGAGGTTTATTCTCCGGGGATGTGGGTAGGTTTCTTCTAGCAGCACTTAATGCCACAACCCCAAACCCAGCAGCCTCCAGAGGACCTTTGTGGGGAGAGATAGTACAAAGTGCAGTGATGGAGCCGATGGACTGGTTTCTTCTCAAGGTAACGAGGACATCTCAGCACATGGAGCAATCCATTATTTGCTTACATATTGACAGAGATTTCCCCCTTGACAACTGAGTCACTGTGCACCTTTGTGCTGAAAGCATCAATCCTATATTTGCTCGGCTCCAGCCAAGGTAGCAAGGCTGTTGTATTTCTCAAGTCAGTGTAAGCACTGCCAGTAGTGGCAGAAGTCTGCAAGACCTCTGGTTCCCTGTGTTCAGGGTCACAGTGAGCACAGGCTGAGCTCCCTTCCTGCCACTTCCATGGACATCCCTGCAGCCTTGAACATCTCACTGGAACCTGCCAGTCTGGAGCAGGTGGTTGATAGTTTTTACGTGTTACAAATTACTGCTTCATGGACGAGAGGAGTTATGCAGAAGCATTGTCCTGCCAGGCAGTCTGTGCTAGAAGCAGCGTCCACTGGAAGTTAGATTAATGGGAAGGGCACACCAAGGCTGATCTGTGCTGATAATCTCTGTGGAAAGCAGAAAGAGAAGCCTATAGACTGACCATGCCATTTTCCAGCCTGATTTGGTATGTGAATTTGTACTTGAATACTGATCCCATTAAGAAATTTGACAGCCATAGGCTGCAGTGTTACCCACAAGAATTGGCTTTTCTTTGACATCATTTGCAGATCCTTGAAGAGCACTGTAGGGGGTTTACAGGGTCTCTCAGATACATTTGTGTGGTTTTAAAGGATTACTGCTGTTCTTGTGCTGCAATCACATGTGCCTCAGGCACAATATGAATGGTGATCTCTGCCTCTCACAAAGTTTTTCTCTTTTCTGTGCTGTTCCAGGTATCTGGTGATCTGTGCTCTTGCTCTCTGTCAGCCAGTCCAACCCATCCTTCAAGGACTCCAAGCAACCCATGAGCCCCCACGATACTCTGCCACCTCCTGTGCCATCTCCTGTCCCAGAACAGCTGTCCTTCTGCCTGTATTGAGCCCTGCACTTCAGCCCCTCAGCCCCTGCACCGTTCCAGCCCTTGTCAGCCTCTGGGGATGGGCTCTGCCACCACACTGTCCTGCTAGATGGTGCCACTTTCTTCCACAGTCCTCAAGAAATGGAGGATAATTGAAGCTGCCTTAGATTCACCATTGTGCCCTTCTCTTCTTTCCATTCATCCTTGACATCATCTTCCGACCCCTGGTCTGAAATGTCAACTGAAAGAATTCATTATGAGACAAAGCCTCTCTCAGATGCACTATCTTCAAGCCAGGAAACATCTGGAAAAATCTGTATGTGGTTTGAAAAAAGGAAAATTGAACAAGCATGAGATATTCTAATGCTAACAGAAAGACCAAAAGGAACCTGAGGGCCCTGGAAAGCACTGTGTGGGCTGGGCTGGGTCCATGCCAGCAGCAGCGAGCTGGATCCAGAGCCTGGGGAAGTCTTGCAGCTGCTTGGGTGCTTCAAGACAGGCTGTGGCAGCCCACCATGCTGAGGCCTGCTGCTGTGCTTTGCCACCTAATTGGTAACGGGTGGCACGTCCTCAGTGCTGTGACCCTATGAGTGACCTCCTGTTGCTTGCCTGGTGCTCAAAAACATTTTTCTTGACTCGAACTGCATTCTCCAGGGTTCTGCCCTTCTGAGGTTTAATTGGATTTATGTTTCTCTTTCTTTTTTTTTTTTTAAACTCCCAATGGCTCTTCACTGGAAGATGTGTTTTGAGTGTAAATGTAACAGGACCTGGAACAGAACCTCTGATAATTAGATGTAATGGGCGCTCTCATTAATGAGGGGGAGCTGCTGGTTTCTGTCAATTAGTACTGGAGAACACGATGTGCAGTATTTGACACACTGATGAATGCGAAGTGCTGCTTGTGTTTATTGCTCCTAGGTGCTCTGCAACGAAACCAGGACTGTGCTACCAGCTCTCCTGAGCCGGTCTTCTGGTTTCCTTGCTCTTCAGAGGTGCTTTTTAGTGGTGCTAGAACTGAGGTCCCTGTGCATCCACCACAGCCGCATATCTGTGGGCAGACTGGTTCTTAATCCATCTGTGTAAGCCAAGCACAGGGGCTGAGAGAAGATACTTGACCTGTTTGATAGCTGTGCCTTACCTTTTTCACTTTTCCTCTGTCCTCCCACCTGCCTTCCCCAGTGCAAGGACCCACGTCTTTTAGCAAGGACGTGCTTTCCCTCATCTTCTCCTCCTTTTTTTTAGGTGTGTGATAGTACCAAGGGGATTCAAAGCAACAGAGATGCTCCTGGAACTTAATAGGAAAATAAAAAAGATAGGAGAAAAAGGTTGTGATTTCTCAGCAATTTCCTGGCGTGGGACTCCGAGCCGTGTGTGCATGTGCTGTGCAGACAGAGGCTGCAGTGATGAGTGTGTGTTATGCATGTCTGGTAAGCTCAGAGGCAGCATTTAGTCCTCGGGGATGTTTGTCACGTTGAAGTACTCTTTCATTTAGGTGCAAATCAAGGTCCAAAGCCTTGCATGTTCTATATCAGCTGCACTCAGTCTCTTGCTTGTACCACCAGAGAATCTAATCTGGCAGAGGTCAATAAAGGTAAATCAGTCTCCAGTCTCCTTCTGCAAACCACAAGTTTACCAAGTCCCCATTCAAAGCAGCAAGACATAAATGGTTGGTGCTTGATCTAATCAGATAATCTCTCTAAATGCATAAGTGAGCAAGGCATCTCCTTCCCCACAGAGCACAACATGCGGTGCAGCCTTGGTGCAGCCTTGTCACAGGGACAGCTGCCACTTTGCTCCCCACGTGTTGCAAACCCTGAGCTCCATCCTCTGTTCCTCTCCCCAGGCTGAGGTGGGAAAAATGTGCAAAAATTAAATATCAGTGCTTGCCCCCACCAGTAAGGCTGTGTGCTGTGAGCAGGGGAAGATCTGGCAGAATTGCCCATATATCCAGGTGCTGTTTTGCAAAGAATGTTTTGCTGAAGGCTTGCTTTTTTCTTCATCCCCTCTGTGCAGCAAGATGAGACCACTACAGTGAATTAATCTGTTTTATTTATTTATTTTAGAGAACCTCTTTGAAAACCCATCTCCACGCCCAGAACGAACTCCCCCCCCAGCCATGGCAGCAGGGGAGGATCAAAATAACAAGCTCAGGGCCGGGAGCGGAGTTCCTGGGGGAGCTGCCATCGCCGAGCACTGCCAGGCACAGAACTCCCACTAATTAGACGGAACAGTTAAGTGACAAAACCCACGCAGGGGTTGCTGAGGGGGCTGGTGGTGGGATTTGTAGCAGAGTGGATTTTCAGACAACTGAAGGAATGCATCCCACGTGCACTGTGTGTGTCTCCATCCTTTGCTGGGGATGAGGGCTCAATGTGGGGGGCGTGGAGGCACCTGGGGCTGATCCAGGGGGACCCATCCTGGGGACCCATCCTGGGGCATCAGGAAGTGAATTCCTTAGAGATGCTCTGAGAAAGAGAAATGAATGGGAAGAGGCAAATGCTTCAGTAGGGTGATAACAGGAGGCCATGGCATCAGACCGAATGGAACAGGGTTCTGGCATTACAAACTCTGCAATATCTATCCAGCAAATGCCCGAACTTCAAACTTCCTCCAGATTAATTTAATCAGAGAATTGTAGGGATTGGAAGGGACCTCCAGAGATCATTGAGTCCAACCCCCCTGCCAAAGCAGGTTCCCTACACCAGGTTGCACAAGTAGGTGTCCAGGTGGGTCTTGAATAGCTCCATAGAAGGAAACTCCACAACCTCCCCGGGCAGCCTGTTCCAGTGCTACTTTCCTCTCGAAAAAAAAGGAGAAATAAAGCCCTCCCACACACGGGGGACCGAGACCATTAACGAGAGCCCACCTCTCATCACAAGAGCTGCTTAAAGAGCAGCGAGCCGTGTTTACCAGCACTGTAGAAACGAGCGTGAGAGCGCACGTTAAAATCCTAATTAAAGGCAAAGCCTTTCTCCTCCTGCGAGCGCTGCCCGGCGTGGCGGCTCCAGCTGTGCCAGATGTGCCCGCAGGTCTCCCACACAGAGACGCGTCCCGCCCGCACACTCACCCCACCAGCCCAACGGGTTTCACTTTCAGAAATAGGAAGTTGGTGGCAGTGAGCGCCCAGACGCGTGCGGGTCGGGACGGAGGTGGAGAGCTGCCGGGCGCTGCGGTGCGGGGCCGACGGCATGAGCTCCCCGCCCGCCCCTCGTTGTGCCTTTGGGAAGCGCCGGAGAATAGGAGCGTGGTGACATCCAGGAGCTGCATCCTCCAGGGATGGAGCAGTTTGTCCGCAAGCGTTTGACCTTCTTGACATCTTTCTGGAACAAGCTGTGGCCCCGCTCCGGCCCGGATAGCTGCTCGCTGGGGTACTTTGGTTCCGATTCTGTTTCGCTGCACTCGGAGCCCAGCTGCGTTTCCTTCATCCCAAAGTCCTCTCTCTTTATCGCTTTATACGCTTTCACAGCCCGCAGTGCAGATGAACTGAGTGTAAACGCAGGGGACAAACTGCGTGTCCTCAGAGAAGAAGGGGACTATGTCTTAGCCAGGAGGCTGCTGGGGGAACCAGCCACGGGATACGTCCCTGCTGCGTATGTGGCCAACCTCAGCCAGGGCACCTCTGCTCACCGACCGTAAGTATCCAACCTGTCTGTGTGTAGGGTGGGGGGTGGCCCTAGACCAGCACAACCCTGCCCAGGAGTGGCAACGGGAGCCTTCCTTCATAGGGCTGTGCTGGGGTTTTGTCTTCCCCTGGGCATCCCTGTGAGGGAGCTGATAGCAGTGGGATGGAGGGGTTCAGGATGGTGAGCAAAGCCTGGGGACAGGCTGGGAACAATGATGCTGGTCTCCCTCCTGTGTGTATTATTCCAGCACAAGACTAGGTGTGCTCAGCTGGGACACAGTGCAGTAACGTACCAAAACAGGTCCCTGCTTGTTCCGATTCCTTTTCCCTTTAAGTGCAGAGGGATGGAGCTGGTGAAACCACCAGGTCCAGCTTGTGTCAGCTCTAAAGAGCCTGTGAGAATAGAGAGAAGTGTTTGAGTTGAGAGCTGTCAGGATTCATTAGGACCTAGCCATGCCTACACTGTCCTGGTGCATCCAGGATAGGGTTCCCCTCCCTGCTGTTGCCTCTCCCATCCGTGTGGAGCTGGGTTACCATCCTCATCCAGGAAAAGCCTGGACTCATCCTTACATAAGGTAGCCCAGTCGTGACATGCTGGGTAAAGCGCCCTGAGACATCGGTGCTCCCCAGCACTGAGTCAGTGAGCCCTGAGGCCCTGAGTGAGTGAGCAGGATGTGGGTGGGTGTGGGATCCCTGCGCTCCCTCAGGGCTCCTGCAGCCCCTCCATGCTGAGATAAAGGGGCACAGATTGCAACCAGAGCCCCTCCTTCGCTCCCCACCCTGCCTACACTTTGGGGCAAATTGGCTCGATTTGGGACCACACCTGCACATACCTGGTGGGTTTGGCTCCCTGCTGTGTTCCCATTGCATCTGCTGAAGTGAAATGGGTGTTTGTGTCTATGTATCTATATGTGTTCTGAGAGCAGAGGTGAGGGTGATGCCAAGAGGCAGCCGAAGCGAGCTGGGAGCACACAGACTGTGCGGAGCCACAAGTCTCAGCTGGGTGCTAATTTGCCTTGCTGCAGTAAGCCCATCATGGTTAATTTCCCACACAGCAGATGCTGGCAATCCCGGCTAATGATGAAACCTCCGGCTTTGCACATCCCAGCTGGAAGGAAGCAGCTTCTTCCCCAGGCTCCTGTGCGTCACACAGGCGTCAGGCCCCAGCCACCAACCTGCTTTTTCTTGCTGGAGATTTCGTGCATGAAAGAGGGGTTTGGTTGGGTACTCCCTCGTGGCTCAGCATTGCTGATAGGAGTGCATCCGGTGCAGCAAAAGGCAGCTGCAGTGCACAGAGCTGTGGGAGGAAACCTCCCAAATTGGGGATCCATTTGGGGTCTCATACCCTCCTTCCCAGGCGGGGCAATGTGCATCCTTTCTCTGGAAATGGAAATGGGTGCACCTGAGCCACCTTTGAAGCTGTATCCACCAGAAGGGAAAAGAGAAAGAACTTCCCAATTCTGAGCATGGTGTGAAGATAAAACAGCCTATAGCCTTGCTCTGGGGCACGCAGAGGATGAATTGGAAATACCAATTATTTGGGTCTTGGGGCACGTGGTTACGAGCAGATTATTTGGACAGGGATGAAAGGCACCTTCTGCAGAGCATTCCAACAAAACACAAGGAAAGCATCTGCAGTTAGAAAGCTGTGATAAAATGCATCGAGTGCCTGTGAGAGCAGTGAAACAAAGCAGCCCCGGTGCAGTCGCTATGATGCTCATCCTTGCCCCGTGCACAGCATGTACAGCACCACTGCACTCTGCCCCATCCTAATCACTGCCCCATCCCTACTGGGAATCTGCCCCAGCTCTGACTGCCCTCTGCTCTCCCCCAGGTGGTATTTCAGCAAGATCAGCCGCAGCGAGGCCGAGCAGCTGCTCCTCTCGCCTCCCAACCAGCATGGCTCCTTCCTTGTCCGGGACAGTGAGAGCAGCAGGGGCGAGTACTCTCTCTCAGGTAATTTTGGGATAATTATCCTGAGAAAATGAGCACAGAGAAAGGAGCTGGGCTGGTCCCCAGGAGCAGCTCAATCAACATGTGGAGAGAAAGGTAGAAATATGCTTCAAGTGCTCTACAGCACCTTGTTAAAAGGAGCTAACTGCTTCCTAAAAGCTAACAGGTGTAGGTATGGATCACTGCGTTACCGTGGCAAAGGAAAGTGCATCGTTTCCATCTGAACTATGAGAGCCATGAGCATGTTACAGCAGTTTAATGGCGGTTTTGCAGCACTAACTCCTGGGATTTCATTCCGGTGGCTTTTGTAGTCTGACGTTTGTCTGTAAGGTGTCAGGGCCTGGTGTGCTCCTGTGCACAGCAAGCTGAGAGTGGGGAGTTTCAGGCCAGGCAGCGTCACTGCAATGTGGTCTGATCCAAGTCAAACATCTCCAGCTCCTGGCAAGCCATAGCTCTGTGCTGCAGCGTGCTTTCTGCAGGTACAGCTGCTCCTGATTCACCAACCCCACGCGGCGATGAACTCAGACGCTCTCTGAGCAGCTCGTTTGCATGGGAATGGTTTCCTCTCATAAAGCATCGCCTCTCTGCTCCAGCACCGCCCGTAGCTGGCAGTCTGCTGAGCCAGGCAATGCCCGGGGCTCCTTTAGGAGGAATTAAATATCCCAGGAGAGGCAATGGAGGGGGCACTGGGGATATGGGAAGGAGCTGAGATTTTCCCCCTGGGCTTCCCCTGCAGTGCGCAACCACACCAAAGTCAGCCATTTCCGCATCTGCAAGAGCCCCGCAGGCAGCCTGTACATCCAGAGGGGTCATCCCTTCCCCGACATGGAGGAGCTGCTTGCCTTCTACACCGAGAACTGGAAGGTCATCCAGAGCCCCTTGCTGCAGCCCTGCAGCCCCACGGTACGTATGAGGCTACTCCCAGCTGCTTTCCCCTTTGGGCTTGGTTGGGTGGGTTGGAGCCTAAAAGATGTGGAAGAAAGGAAAGAAGCTAAATAGGGAAGATCAGAAATAACACATATCCACTTGGGATTTGAATTTTGTTGAACTAAAAGCTACAACATACTGTTAGTATAACTTCCAGATCACATTCATTGGCCGTATTAAGGCTGGGCTTGTTGTTTGTGTGCATGGAGAGCTGCCTTGCCCAGCTTGTGGGCTGGCCAAAAGGCACAGCCTTTTCTGAAATGTTTGCTCTGTGACAAAGACTCAAAACCACGTTGTTACAAATTCCTTCAATACTGAGTCTGGAAATAGCTGCTCTTCCAGATATTTCCTAGAGAATAATAAGACCACTTGGTTTTTCTATGGTTCTCATGCCAATTAGTGTGGCACTCATAAATCCAGCTACGGCACAAATCCCAAATTACTAGCTCACTGCCTGATTAGAATTGCATTTGCTAGTTATGGCTTAGAAATAACAATTAAATATGTGAATAATTGGAGAGTGAAATGGGCTAAGAGATAAATGCTTAAAGAGTTGAAGCCTAAACCAGCCATAATATGTAATGATATTAATTTATTCATTTTTTATTTATTGGTGGAAATAGAGAAAAGCCATTTTCGGGGGCTGATGAGGAGTTACTTATGCATTATCATAGAACCACAGAACGGTTGGGTTGGAAGGGACCTTACAGCACCCCAACCCCTATGCCAAGGACTGGCTGCCCCCCACCAGCTCCGGTTGCCCAGGGTCCCATCCATGGCCTTGGGCACATCCAGGGATGCATGACACTGATGCATGGCTGATGCACCCTGCCCTGTTTGGGACCAGCAGCTGGCACAGGCTGTCCCAGTGGGTCTGAGCATGCCATGCCCCTTCTGCAGACCCCCCCGGAGAGGGACGGCTGGGAGCGCCCACGCTGGGAATTCACCCTGCGGAGGAAGCTGGGCGAGGGCTACTTTGGAGAAGTGTGGGAAGGACTGTGGAGGAACACAGTGCCCGTGGCCATCAAGATCATCAAAGGTGTGTGGAAGGGCAGATGTTAATGGTGACCTACTGAGTGTCTTGTTTGCTGCCACAGCGTTCATGCCTTTTTGTTTCCTTGTCTTCTTGGTCACTGTGTCTGTCTCACTGGTAGGACCCAGCATGTAGCTATGTATGGATCTGTACAAGCTTGTGCTGTGTCTTTATGGCTCAACACAGTGGGTTTGTGATAAGTCAAGTCTCAGTGGAACAATGACAATGAAAATGGGATCCGAAGCCCAGTGGAAAACATCTCATGGGTATTTGGACCTGAGATGCAGATACCGGGCTTGAGAGACGAGGGAGGATAAAGGTCCTTATATCAGATGGGAGGTGCAGAGCTCTGAAGGTCTGAGTGAGAAAGGGCTCACAGCAGCTTTGTCCCTCAGCTGACATGAAGGCAGAAGACTTCACCAAGGAGATTCAAAACCTGAAGCGCTTGAGGCATGAGAAGCTGATCCAACTGCACGCTGTCTGCTCACTGGATGAGCCTGTGTACATCATCACTGAGCTCATGCGGAAAGGCAACCTGCACAGCTACCTCAACAGTAAGTCACTTTATTTTTCTTGGCTTTTGTTTCCTTTCCCAACCTGGTAATCAGACTTTGAGGGAAACAAGACCGACAGCTCCCACCAAGACCTGTTTTTCTGCCAGGTGCATCCCTCCTCCTCCAGACCTCTGGGCTGGGGCTCTGGCAGCAGTTGGTGCCGGAGGAGAAGGAGCTTGCAGGTAGGATGGATGGGGAGCAGACTTGCATGGCAGCAGGTCACCTTCAGTTTTGACCAAGCTGCAGACATCTGCATGCTCTTGCAGCACAAGGTGCTCCTCAGGCTCACCACAGTCCCATTCCTGATGAGCACATGGCCATAGTGAATGTACCACACAGCACAGCCCTGACCTCAGATTTGAGTTTTTCATGTTTCCCACAACATCTTCTCCCACGCTGCCGGCACAGGCTCTCCTTTCAAACCTGAACACCCTAAAATAAATGTTACTAGTTTGCCTCAAATGCCTGAATCATTTGGGTTGACAGGTCCTGAAGGGAAGTCCCTGGGCACCTCCCACCTGCTCAACATCGCCTGCCAGGTTGCAGATGGGATGAGGTACCTGGAGGAGAAGCACATCGTCCACCGGGACTTGGCGGCCAGAAACATCCTGGTGGGAGAGGAGCTCACCTGCAAAATTGCTGACTTTGGACTGGCCCGGCTCCTCAAGGTCAGTCAGTGGGTCACTGAGCTGCCCCACACTGCAGCCATCACCTGTTGACCCCTTCCCATGGCCTCCAAGGCAAAGCCCTAAAAGCAGCAGCTGCACTCATCTTGCAAGCCCTCAAACACTGTCTCCCTTTGTTTTTCAGGATGACATTTATTCCACCAGCAGCAGCACCAAAATCCCAGTGAAATGGACAGCCCCTGAGGCAGCCAACTACCGCACCTACTCCCTCAAATCTGATGTCTGGTCCTATGGCATTCTGCTCTATGAAGTCTTCACATACGGGCAGATTCCATATGAAGGTAGGGCCGATGGTCCCTTCCAGTATCTTGCCCATGCTCTTCAAAAGTCAACGTGTCAGGAATTGTCGTATTATCCCTTCTGCAATGGAAGTGGAAGCATCTCCTGGCACATGATATGGTTATTGTTCAGGGGAATCTTGGTGTTTGCGGAGAGATCTAGAAGGTGGTATGGGCTGAATGATCTCTCTCAAACCAAACTGTTGGCAGAAGCCATTTCCAAGCAACACTGGTTGATCTCTTGGCCCATTACAGGTCTACCCTCAGTACGTCCTTTGGAAACATTAAAGTGAAGGGCATCTTTTATTCCCTTGCAGGAATGACAAACCAAGAAACCATACGACAAATCACCAGGGGCTACCGCCTTCCCCGGCCCAGCTCCTGCCCTCCTGAGATTTACAGCATCATGTTGGAGTGCTGGAGTGGCAACACGGAGGAGCGACCCACCTTCCTGGCACTGCGGGAAAAGTTGGGCTTCATCTACAGGCGGCTGCTCAACACCCTGTCCTGAGGGACCTTCCCACCCTTCCTGCAAAACTCCCTTTGGGCCAGCTCTTGCCAAACGTCTCCTTCCTTATGGTTGCCCTCCCATAGGACTTGAAGGAAAGCACATGTCCCATCCCCCTGTGCTCCCCTTCCCCTCCCCCCCAAAAAAACCCAACAAACAGCCCCTGGACCCTCTTGGTGAGGATGCAGGGAGGTGGCCAAGGGAAAAGGCAATGAAAGTGTGAATTCATTACTGGAGCTTGGCTGTGGAGCAGTCTTGGAAAGCCCCGTGGTAGTGAAGACATCACCCAGTTCACAGCTCCATTCAGCCAGTAGGGTGGGAGATTCCTGCCATCCCCACACCAACATGAAGGTTTGCAGTTTGTTTTCAGTTGTGGCTCTGCTTAGTTTTCTTGTACTGTGTGTCTGGTGTCCTTGTCAATAAATGCGTGTGGCTCCATCCCTGCTGCCTTCTGCATGCTGCCCTGCCAAAAGGCAGTGGGTTGCAACCAGTCCCAATCTTGCAAACCCAGATGGAACCGTTTTGTGTGCAAACAGAAATGTGTCTCTGGTCTCTGTTTCTCCAGGTGGAAATAGGCAGCTCCTGTCCTGGCTGCTCCTCTCCAACTCATTGCTTTGGTCACCTTCATGCCTTCTCACAGAGCTGTAGAATCATGAAGGTTGGAAAAGACCTTCAAGACCATCCAATCCAAAGCCAACCCATCCCACCATACCCACTAACCATGTCCCTCAGTGCCATATCTCCGTGTTTCTTGAACTCCTGCAGGTATGGGGATCCCACCACCTCCCTGGGCATGGAGGGGATGGGTTGACAGTTGGAATAGAGGCAGCACTGCAGGTAAGACAGCTTCACCCTGTTTTGCTGCAGTGCAGAGGCATTTAACTTATTGAGATGGTTTCCTAAGGCCCCCTGGCTCCTGCAAATACAAGGCCATGGTGTTACTGCTGCAGGGAGAACAACCATGGTGAGATGAGGGATGTTTCAGTGAGCAAGGGGAGTGGAGACGCTGGAAAATAGCCAGGTCAAGTTTGGGATTTAGGGTCACAGCTGTGGCTCTTCTGCTTAGGAGCAGCTCTGAGGGTGCATAGATCTCCCCTTGGGGCAAAGCCAAGAGATGCTCCCATCAGCTCACAGAGTCCTTGGTGTGCAGCATCATGGGAGCCTCCTGAATTTCCTCTTTATGGACCCAGGGACACCGTTTGTTTCTTTTGCCCATTCCATACACACTCCCTGGGGCTGGGCTGTCCCTGGCAGCACTGAAAGGACCCACTGAAAAGCAGCAGTGGAAGCAATGCCAAGGTGCAGGGACAGCGGGGGTGGAGTATATGAAATTAAAAAATTTAAGCACTGCTCTCCTTGTTTGAGAAGCAACCACGCTGTGCAAAATAGTGGAGAAGAATCCAGTGTTAATTGAGCAAGGCTCTGTGATCAGGGGCCTGCAAAAAGGGGAGGTGGGAATGCAGCTTAGGCGTTCAATACTCCAGGACTGGGGCACGTTTCCTCTGAACCCCCAGAAAATTCCTGAGACCTCGGGAGCTATGATGCTCCTGAGCTGTGTCCAAGTCCAGGGAAAAGTGCAGCTCTGGACTTGACTGTTCCCATCTGGAAAAAGCAACCCATTGGGCTGACTGCGGTGTTTGGCACAAGAGGAAACTTTCATCCTGAAAGCATTTTGCAGTCTGATCGAGCACTTACATGCAGCGCAGTCTAACGTGAAACCAAAGTCTGAAGCTGCATCCGATAGGTGATGGATTTATTGCATGCCAGGAAGGTCCTGGGATATGTGTTCATGGCAGGACCTCTGCAGCAGGGCAGACTACAGGCATGCAGGCCTTGTTGCCACGAGGTGGTGCTAAAAGTGAAGCAGAAGGTGCTGGGAATGTTCAGGGTTGCAGGTTGGAGCCTGCGTGCGCTCATCCTGCATGCAGCTGTCCTGCAGCAGCTCACCATGCAGCAGCAATGTCACAATGCAGAGAGGGGGTGCGGGGATATGAGAACAGAGCCAAGCTGGCAGTGCTCACAGCAGCTTCTCCTTCCTCCTCTGCAGCTGCTGCATTGCTTGGGTTTGTCTCCAGCTTTGTCTGTTGGGTTCTGGCATTTCTCTGAGTCTATATTTGCTTTTGGAATGAATGCATAGCTGGAGCAACACTTACATTTTCTTTTACCACAGGATCTCAGCCTCATCTCCCACCAGAGCTGGAGATGCAATGGGGAACCAGGCTGTGCCCTACCTGCAGGGGCCCTGTTCCTTTCCAAATTGCCATAGGGTGGGCACTGCAGACACGTATTAGAGACATCCGCTGCTCTGTCTCAGCCTGGCACGTGTTCTCTTCATGGATCCAAGTTGTCCAAGTGGCATTTGGAAACAGTGCCAGACTAAGGCAATATATGTGAGCTATGTGTCGTTTGTTCCTATTTTTAACATCCCACTTTAGCCTTTGTGAAGGGTCAGGGAGAAGCAAAGTTTCTGCAAGGAAAAAAAAATCCCAAAGTGGCAAAATGTAGGAAATGAAAGCAAATATTTCTCATACTGGGCTGTTGTAGGAGATCCTCTGACAGCAAAGGGATGGCACAAAGGCAGTAGCGAGGGCAAGGAGAAAGCACAAGCTCTTTTTGCCCAAATATGTGAGTTAATTAACAGCCAAAAGGCTGAGTCTTGGAAAGCAGCATGGGGCAGCAGGTGAGGATGGGGACGCTGGTCCCTGGTGGGATGCTGGCACTTGGTAGCAGACCAATTTGCTCCTCCAACAGAAAGCCCTATGGAAATAGGGGGGAGGTCTTTAGGTAGGGCTATGGATACCCTGCTTTTCTCTCCTGTGTCACCCAGTGAATCTCTCACTGTCCCAGTCTGCTGCACAATGCATCAGTAAAGGGAGGTATGGGCTGAGTTGCAATTCCCAGTTCACCAAGTTACTGGCGCTGTGCTCTCTGGCATGACCCTGCCATGACACCTGGCCTCTCCTTGGGTCGCTCTCACCACCTGGGTGCAAAACCAAAAACCTGAGTGCAGCCTTGAGGCAGCTCTAAAGTCTTCTGAAAGTTTTGGGTTTCCTCTTATCATTAGTGGTGGGAATGAAATGGACTAGAACAGCTGGGAGGGGTCTTCAAAGATCAAGTCCAGCAGCTCAATCACTTCAGCACTAAGCAAAAGTCAACGCAAATTATTGAGGGCATTATCCAAATGCCTGCTGAACACCATCAGACACAGCTCAGCCTGTGTGAGGGGCCCTGAGGTTGTTTTAGGGAGGGCTGGGGCTGTTGGCCAGGCTCCAGCTCACTCAGGCAAAGCTTCGCTGCAGGGTTATATGGGGACGTGCTCGTGGCCTGGCCGTGCAGCTGCCAAGTGAAGCAAGGAGCCCTGCCCTAAAGCACTGCTATTAAAACACAACAAATGTGAGCTAAAGCAGTGATATTCCTCTCTATGGAAAAAATCTACACGGAGATGAAGCTGCCCCTTGGAGCACAGCCTGGACCTGCAGCAGCATCCTGTAGTGGGGCAGCAGAGCCTCGAGCCAGGTGGTGCCAAGGCTGTTCTTAGAGCTGCTGGGGTTGTTTGCTTGGGGCTGTTGGGTCTGCAGGAGCACTGCCATGGGGCAGGTGGGGGGAGCTGGGTTCAGGCTGGCTGCTTGCCCTGTGCTTAATGAGTAACTGATTAATGACCAGAATCACAGGTGAAAGGAGGAGGAACCCCGCCGACTGGTTCGTTGCGCTTCAGTATGGGTTGCACAAGGCTTTTTCTCCTAAATTAAAATGCTCTTCTGCAAAATCGATGCAGGTGCAGTGGTTCAGAACCCCTTCGAATTTTTGATACCCCTTCGATATTTATCCATCTGTGCTACAGTTTTAAAAAGTGAAGAGGCAACGACAGCTTTTCCCTTGGGGGAAACGTATTTTTGCTTGGCCTTTTTTAAATGTCTTCGCACCAAACTTCAGAGATAAGTCGAAATGTTCGGCACCCGCCGTGACCCACCCCGCCAGTACCGCGCGCATCGCCTGCAAGCCCCGCCCCCTTCGGGACGGAGCGGGCGTGTCTATGAACTCTCCGCAATCTGATTGGCTGTGCGATTAGGGGCGTGGCTACAGGTGCTATATAAACGGGGTGGGGGGGTTGGGCCTGGCAGCGCCGCGGCTCAGGCCGTGCGGAGCGGTAGCGGTTGTTGCGCTCCCTCCGGCGGGGGCTCCGAGCGGCCCCGCCGGGCCCCTTTACCCTCCCCTTCCTCCTCCGGACCCCGCTGGGCCCTAGTGCCGGCCAGGTGCGCTGCAGAGCCTTCAGGGATGGGTTGGGAGTGATGGATGGCGGGTTAGCTCAGCTTTGAGTATCGTTACAGCAGTGCGCTGGGGGGGAAGTGGGGAGGGGGCTGCTTTGGGAGGGGCTGGGTGGGTCTGATTCACCCTGAGGGCTTAGGGGATGGAGTTAAGCCCCCTGACCGTGGCTGCTGTGATCCCGTATGGGTGACGTGTGGGGGTCAGCCCAGGCAGTGCCATGCCTCAGTTTCCCAGCACTGCAGCTCAATATGGGTGCGTTGCCCCGGTGGGTGCTGGGCTGCACCCACTGCGCAGAGCCTCATCTTGCATCCCCACCAAGTTCCTTACGCAACTTCACGCTGAGATTTCACAACTCCGAAGCGTTGACTCAAGGGAAGGAGCAGGATTGCTGCAGAGAAGCAAAACAACTGTGCAGGGCCCCAGGAAATTGTTGCACTGAGGCTGTGCAAGCAGTTGTTTTCAAGGGAATTATTTTGGCTCTGCACAAAGCTCTGAGCTAGAGCTCTGCAGCTGCAGATTGACACACTGGAGGACTCTGCTGGGCATCGTACCTGGTGTGGTCAAATCTTGTACAAAATATTCAGTCTGGTCCCTCTGCAATCATGGCTGTTCCTTTACTTGCAGGTTTTCCATCAGCACAAACCCAGGACCCAGAGCCATGGCCTCCATCCCATCGAGCGGCTCGCTTATGGCCACACACAACTATCACCGAAGTAAGAGCAGAGCACGTGGGGGTGTGGAGAGTTGCTGGGAGCCCACAGGAGCTCCTTGGCAAGGAAGAAGGGTGTCCAGCAGCTCCGACCAGCTGGGGAGCAGTCGTGCCAGCTCCTCTGGCTGTTATAGGGTTATGAGTTGTAGGCATTATGTGCTGCTGTGGAAATGAGCTGCAAAGCCACTCTGGGCCATGGCAGCCACTGATGCTTCTCTGGGGGGTGGCTTTGTGCTCCAAGGGAACTGAAATATTTCTTTTGAGCTCAAACTAGGAACAGGCTTACAGCAGTTGGGTTAAAGCTGTGCAGATTAAGTGCAAGAATCAGCATCCTCTTGGCCTTGAGACATCTGTAAAAGCTTCTGAAGTGCTCCTTGCAAGGCCAAGCCATTAAATAACGTCGTTGGGGGTGGAACTGTTTTCCTGCAGAAAATGGCAAGTTGGCCAACACAAAACACCTTTATGTTGTTGGCCAACTTGCCATCTCTCCGTGTTTCCTTCCTGATGGGTGCAATTTCTCTGCAGGGCGTCTGAGCTCCACGTCCAGCAACAGCTCCTGCAGTAGCTCTGAGTATGCTGGGGAGGTCATCCCCCACCACCCGGGTGAGTGCATGGGAATACATCGCCTATGTGTCCCAGTGAGAACATTCTGCCTTTAGAAATCTATATGGAAGCACTGAGTACAGCATGCAGCTGTGCACTTACCAGAGCTGTCCCAGCCTCTCCTCTGGGATGGCATTGGGGCTGCCCAGTATGCACTGACCTCTGCTGTCCTCCAGGTCTGCCCAAATCTGACCCTGGACAATGGTGGGCCAGCTTCTTCTTTGGGAAGACAAATCACCCTGCCATGACAACTGTGTCAGAGTCCCCAGAGAGGTGAGTACTTTGCTCTGGATAAAGACATGGGGGCAGAACCGCTGTGCAGCACCCAGAGATGCCCATGCCACATCCTCAGGGTACATCCTAACCTGGGTGTTTGGGAACCACGTCCCCATGGCGCATCCTGACCCCATGGGTGACATCTTGTGGGTCTTCACCACCTGCTGTTAGACTGTGGGGAAAAAAAGGCAGGTTGAGCACAAAGCACCATGCTGCTTTCCTGACCCAACATTTTCTTCTCTTGCAGCTTGGGAGCACTGCCAGTGTCTGTGGGGCCCCTGGCATGTGGGCTGGTGCCGGCAGCAGGAGCAGGACGCAGGCGGCATGCCAGCGAGCCGGGCATCGGGCCCTCGTCCTGAGCTGCAAGGCCCTTCCCTTCCCCGCAGAGCTGCTTGCAGATGTATGTGCTGCTTTGGGGTAAGACAAGGCAGCAATCCCCCAGCAATTCGTACACCAGCCTTTTACTATTTCTTGATGCAACTATGTTATTTCTGTGCAGATTTGGTAACACATGTTTGTTGACTTTGTACTTGTACAATGGCTACTAATAAACTCAAGCAGCCTTTTAGAATCCTATGGGTTGTTCTTCACTGTGGTGAGGGGTCTGCCAGTTTGGGGTCAAGCCATGGGTGTGGATGGGGTCGATCCTGGAGGCCATGCAGTCTCCGTCCAGTGTTTCCAGCATGGCTATAATGCTGGGAGGGACTTCTGCAGGAGGTGAGTAGCTCTGAGCCAGACAGCGTGGTCATGCCAGCATGACTCACTGGTGCAGGGGTGTTTTGCATGTGAGCAGGATCTGGCTTTACCACTGCAATTCTGCAGGCGCCTGCTGCACCCTGTTCTCCCTGCGTGGCTGCACAGCACATCCCTGCTGGTGCTGCACACATTTGCTGCAGTTACGTGCAGGGTGTGCTGCTGTGCAGGGCTGCTGTGCTTGGGGTAGGAGTGTGGGAGGAGGGAGAGTGGGGGGGGTTTAACGAAGATGGGCAGTGCTGCTGTGTAGCTGGCTGTTTGTGCTGAGCTCTGGCTGGTTTTGCCATCAATTAGTCTGTGACCCTTCTGCTGACCAGCTGATTACTGGGGCGTGCTGCTCACTGGAGCACTGCGAAAATAAGAGCCTGCAGGCTCCTGTGTGCAGGACAGGAGCCCAACGAACTTCAGGGCAGGAGCAAACTTAAAGAAATGGAGTCCTGCTCCAGTTTGCTTTCAGCAAAAGATCTGTGAGAAACCATGTGTGTACTGGGTGAAAAAGGGGGGGAGAAAGTCCTTTTTGTTTAAAAGCAAGTAGAGGTGGGAATAGGGTAAAGCACAGCCCTGGGTGCAATCCCAGCATTGCTGCTTGTCCCCTGAGCAGGGTGAGGCTGGGAGCAGTGGGTCTGTGTGCTGCAGATTCCTGGTAGCAGCCCCATGTTTCAGAGAGAGAAACGTATTTTTGTTAAGGCTTTGTTAAGCCACATAGGCTGCAGATTATCAAGCGTGGACACAGGCAGAGTCAATATTGCTGTTTGCTTGTCCACCCCATGACCACTGAGGGTCAGATCTAGTTCCTGGGGGAGGGTCAAAAACCTACCCAGAGTTATGGGGACCAAGAGCAGAGATGTGTGTCATGCAGCTCAGGACTAAATCCCTCCCACTTTGCCTCAGTTCCCCCACTGGTGGTGCTGGCTTGGTGCTTTCCAGGAAATAAGTTTGCTGAAGGCTGTGATGGACTTTGACTGTACAAATCCAAACTGTTTGAACAGCCCTGAGGTGGTTTTGTGCCCAGCACCAGGATTTGTTTTTCTGCCTCATGCTCTGCTAGGGGGCTGACTTGGGGGTCCCTGGAAGCCCCAGGCTGGCCCTGCTGTGTGCAAATGTTCCTGATCCCATTGGCTGCAAAGCAAAGGGAGCTCTGGGAAATGGGCTCTGGAGGTTAACGTGGCCTAAAAAGAGAGGATGGAAAGGCTGAAACTGGGTGCTCCAGGGCTGAGAAGTCACTTCTGTTTTAGTGAAGTTGATGGCATTTCTGAGGTTCCTCCTCAATTGCTTCCTGACAGATGCATTCTATGTATCCTATGCCCCTCTAATGTATAGAGTAATAAAAATGTATTTGATACACAGAATACAATCTATAATGGGCTACATTCTTTCTGGTGGGAACAGAATGGCTTTGTATTCCACCGTGCCTGAGTGGGATAATAGCTTTAATTAATAATAGAGCAGAGATGCACAAACACTTCCTCTTCCCTTTGTGCAACAGCGCTGCTTACACCCGTGTCTCAGCCTGCTTTATAAAGCACAATGGCAGCAGGATCACAATGGAGCAATGTAGGAGAAGTTGGCCTCTGTGTGGATGGGTTTTGGCCTCCAGCAAAACATATCTGAGAAGTGGTGGCAGGACCTGCAGCTGGGCTTGGGGAGCCTCATGTTGGGTGAGGAGGGATGGGATGGGTGTGGGGTGGGTTCACAGGAGGGCAATGGGACCACAGTGGGCTCTGCAGGTGGTGATGGGGGAGCTCTGGGATGATGCTGGGCAGGAGGACAGATGGGCAGAGCAGCAGTGGGGGATTGAGGGGGGTGGGGTGAGAATCCGGGCTGATTTCCCAACACAAAGCCTGTGTGCTATGTGTGTGGAAGACAGTAAGCCAAATTTCGTTTGTATCGATCAAGAATCAATCACTTTAAAAGCAAGCGGACAACAGGATTTGGATAGATTGCCTTTTTTTTTTCCTTCAATTTTCCCTCTAATTACAGTCTCCAAGTAACCAAGTCTCTCCATGCGTTTTGCTTTGGAGCAAATTCTCTGCTTGTCTTTCTCCTTATTTATCCACCTGGCTTTCAGGGCTCTGTGTTCCAGCGGAGCCTCTATGGGGACCAGGCACCAGTTGGGGAACCTCTCCTCCTCCTCCCGTTTTTCCCATCTTCAGCATCGTGTTGCTCCAGGCCGGCGTGGGCAGCTGCTGCCACCTACCGGAACGGATCCATCCTCTGCCCACGAGGGTTTGGGTCGCGGTGATAACGTGGGGATGTGCTGGGAATGGCCGGGCTGCTCCCAGCTTTTGTTCTGCCTGTTGCATTCTCAGTCGTCGGTATGGAGGATAACGCATGAAGGAAATTACCCCAAGCTGGTGTATGATCAGCAAAACCTGGGAAAATGGGATAATTTTTTTGGCAGAAACCAACACAGTGCTCAGCAGGATGCAGGCAACTGCTGGAGCAGCATCTCCTTCATGGGATCGAGGGAGAATTTTGCTATCGTTCAGTAAATGTGAAACAAATCCTTTGCTAAATATAAGAGGGGCTTCGAGAGAGGCTGGGTCAGCACTGAATGTGTTCATTGCGGTCCTCGTTTCTCCCTCTGGATGCAGCCAGTGTTCCTGCTGTCAGCCAGGTACCACCAGCAGCCCTTTGTAGGAGGTGAGCAGGAGATGGGGGCTGGTTTTGCTCTGTGGTTCAATAAGAGCTGTCCCCAGGATGAATGCAGGCTTTTCCAAACTCGGAGTTGTGCCAAAATGCGTCAGCATCTCAGAGAGAAGGACGGAGCTGTATTTTAGCAGCAATGCTGAGACGGTTGTGGGGAAGGTGAAGAGCAGTGAAGGAGTTAAAATCTTCAGAAGAAACTCAAGTTTAGGGGAGGAGCTGCTGCAGTGGACCTGGGGATGTGCACTGTAACCCATGGGTGCTGCTCAGCTCAGTGAGCAAAAATCAGGCATTTTATGATGGTTTTCCCTCCAAGGCTGAATTTTGGCTGAGAGCCCACAAGCTGTTTTGCCTTTGCAACAGGATGTGCAGCTGAAGGTGCTGTTGGTCAGGTAATCTAATTCAACTTGGGGTGTCCAGGATGCTTCCAGCCCTTCTTCCCCTGAATTTTGGACATGAACACCCACAAGCAGCCAGCTGTAGGATGGGATGCTGATTTCCCCGTTTCAACCCCATAACTTATCCGTTTTGTGCAGAAGAGGTTTCTTGAGGAGCACCATTCATACCCCAGATGGCCCTGAGGACACTTTTAAAGGCTTTTAAGCTGTGACCCTTCAGTATTGTTGCCTCAGATCTCTGCAGTACCCAGGAGCTGGTGGTTATGATGACCTGAAGGAAGCTCTGGATTGCTCATTCCAGTACTGTTGAGTGCCTGTGTGAGCACAGCACTGCTGTGCCATCAGGGTGACACCAGACACCAGCCCCAGCTGGCTGGTGGTGAGAGGGCTTGGGCATCTTGTTTTTTCTGCCAGAAGTTATTTTTAAACCACTGGCTCCAATTTAAAGTTATCAGCATCATGTGCTGACTGCAGGACCTCAGAATACTCTCCCCTCCTCCTTCTTCCCCCGTCTTTCTGTCCAACACTGCTGTCTTCATTGCTTCTCTCTGGATCTGCAGCATGAGCAGAAGCACCGGGAGATGTGGGAGGGAATCCCATCCATCACAGCTGGGGTTTGACTAAAGTGAGGATTTGACTCTATGTGTATATTGCTGTGATGCAAGGAACTCTGACCATAGGAGGAGGGAACCCTAACAGCATCCTCCCCTGCCATGAAGTGTCCACTGGATCTCAGCTGTTTCCCCTATGCTCTCAGCTGCCCCTCCAATGCTCATGAGGCTGTGTATTTCTTCTTTTCAAGGCAAGTATTGCTTTGCATGGGGTGAAGAGGGAAAACAGTGACCCCTCTGCTGATCCTGTGGCCAGCCCTTGTGAGAGGAGGGCGTCTGGAGTGACGTGGGGGTGAGCATCCCTGGTGGCTGCTGTCGACACCACCCAGACCCCCTCCTTCAGAGAGGACCTGATGCGTTACACAGGGAGAACTGTGGGAGCTCAGTGAGCTGAACACGTTACTCAGGGGAAGGAGCCCCTCTCAGTACCACGGCAAATTCAGGCAGGCAGCCTGGGGTGTCAGCATCCCAGATACATACAAATTACCAGCACTGCAGATTATTCACTCTCACACTGTGCAGGGCCTCTTGGGGAAAAAAAATCTCAGTTATTACATCTGGGCAAAGGGGGATTTTTGTACAGTTTAAGGCATCAGATCCTAACGTGGGGACTGAGGGGCTGGAAGGAAGGGAGGTGATAACAAAAGGGGTACAGGATCCTGCCAGTTGCCATCACAGCACCTTTGAATGGCCTTTGGGGGAGGTCTCCATTTCCTTGAGTGATCCCAAATTGTTTGGGGATGGCTTTTCTGGGGAAAGCCTAAATAGGATGGGATATAGGGGAACTGTTTCAGCTGAGCCCAAATCTGAAGCTGGAAAGATGAAAACAAAGCTCTGAACTGCACGTTTTGTCTGCTTGGGTCTCTTCTCCTTCCCAGAGCTGAGAATTGAAGATGGATGAGAACTAATTTCCAGGTGTTTGGTCCAACATTGGAGCGCAGCACTTCTGCTCAGGATGCAGGCGCTGGGGAAGCCCTGCTCTGCAGCACATGGCTGTGGCTTTAAGTCCCTGGGAGGCCGGGTGTCAGGTGGCTGCCCCTCATCCCGATTAGCCAGGTCTGGCAGCTCTCTCCTATTCCTGTCCTGCACTATTTATAGTGTGATGAGCTGTCGGGCTCTGCTGCAGCTACAGGCAGCCCCGTTTCTGTGCCTCCTGCCTGTCCTTGCATTAAAAGGGGAGATTAGTTTTTGGCAAAGCACTGATAAATGGGCAGAAAGAACAAGGGACTTGTACACCCATCTCTGCTACGCATTGCCACACTCGATGTCCATCCTCAGCACATCCAGGCCCGAGGTTATGCCACTGCTCCCATCCCAAAATGATCTCAGTGCCTTTAAATACCATTTAAACCCTTCCTTCTAAAAGCCTAGTTTTACTTTTTTTTTTTTTTCCCCTAGTACTCAGTATTGCACAGAGAATGCTGCATGAAAGATATCTTCCTATCACATATCTAAGAAAATACCACCAAACTATAACATTCAGAAAAAAAAAAAGTCTCCCTTTAAACATTAATGAGAGCTTAGTACCATTTTAATCTACACGATGTGTGTTTAACCCTGAGACTGTGAAGAGAGAGCTTGTGACTTAGCTCCTAAACCCACTGGAAGATATCTGGCCCACAAAATTGGTTTGGATTATGACATAGATTAACTCAAAATTCACTCTCTTTTGACCTGTTTTTGGTATTGGGACACAAAAAATGTTGCATTGCCTTAAAACTACACAGCTGACATGGGTATAAATATGATATTTATATATAATATTTTATGATATTTACCTGATATTTGTTAATGCAAAGGAAGTGTCATGGTAGGGCAGGTTATTATTCATGGTTTCCTTGTTCTAGGACTTGAACCACATCTCCTATTAAATTCAATGATGTTCACAAACCACAGATTCTTGAGCAACAGCCCTACATATTGCAAGTGCAGAAACAGATTTTGCTCGATTTGCTCCTTCACTGTTTGCTCCTGGGCTAATGCATTTCCACTGAGGCAGAAATGTGGGTCAGTGCCCACAGGACTGTGCCCAGGGACATGTGTGTCCCTGCAATGACCTGTCCCCCATCTCACTTGCTGGGAGCCCTGGGCTCCATGCCCACTCCATCCCTTCACTCCTAGGCTGTCATGAGGGTTCCAAGCCCCTCTTGGTCTCCACCTGCCCTGATCCCCCTGGATGAGGAGCTCCATCATTTCCACTCACTTACAAAAAATACGTTCTTCTATTTCCCTCTATCCCTCCATCTTCCTCCTTGCCCTCCACCTCCCTAATCTCTCCATCTGCTCCATCCCTCCCTCTCCCACCTTCATCTTTCATCCCTACAGCTCTCCTGCCTTTCCACCTGTCATCCCTCCACCTTCCTCCCATTCCTCTGTCTTCCATTCCACTGTCTCCTTCCTACCTGTTCTCCATCCTTTCACCTCTCATCCCTCCATCTTCCACCCCTCCTGTTCCTCCCATCCATCTATTCCTCTTATCCCTCCATTTCTGCCACCCCTCCATTTCTCTCATCCTTCCATCTTCCTCCCATCCCTCCATCTCTTCTGTTTCTTCTTTCCTCTTTTCCTCTTACTATTCAATTTCTCGCTCCCCCCCTCCATCTTCCTCCCTTCTCTTTACCTCTCATCCTTCTGTCTGCATCCTCCTCTCTCCATCTCTCTTCCATTTCTCCTATCCTTCCACTCTTCCTAACCCTCTATTTTTCATTCCCTCCATTTCTCCCATCCCTTTATCCCCCTATTCCTCCCATCCCTCCATCTCCCACCCTTCCACCTCTCCCATCCATTTGTCTACTGCTCCTCCATCTCTCCTCCCATCCTTCTATTTCCCCTATCCCCCTATTCCTCCCATCCCTTTACCTCCGATTTCTACATCTTCCACTACTCCAGCTTTCCTCCGTTTCTCCCATCCCTCCATCTTCCTCCCATCCCTTTATCCCCCATCTCCTCCCCATCCCTCCATCTCCCACTCTTCCACCTCTTCCATCTACCTTCCATCCCCAGTTCTCCCCCTTCGCCTCTCTCTGCTCTCTCCTCCTCCTCCTTCTCTTCCTCCTCCTCCTCCTCCTCCTCCCCCTCCCCCTGGCTCGCCTCCTCCTCCCCCGCCCGGTACCGCATTGCCGTAGTGCGGGGGGGCCGCTGCATTGCGCTGCCGCCGTCAATAGGTGGGCCCCTCCCGGGGAGATAAAGCCGCCGGAGCCCAAGCTGGCAGCCTCTGCCGCCCCGACCGCCGCTCCGGTAAGAGCTCCAGCCCCCCCCCGGGATCGGGCTGCTCGGAACGGGGGGGAACCTGGCTGAACGGGGGGGGATTGCTGGGGCGGGGGTACGATGCGTGTGCATGGGGTGCTGCTGGCATCGAGAGTGGGGGAGACCCCTGGGATGGAGGGAGGAGATGGGGTTGGGCCGCTTCTTCAACCCGCAGGTGGGAAACAGCCTACATCCTGAAAGCTTGAGGAAAGGAAAAAAATTAACGTTGAAATTAAAAGAAAAAGTGAAAATAAATGAAGATAAATTAGAAAGGGGAAAAAAAAAAAAAGAAGAAGAAAAAGGGGGGGGGGGGGGGAGGGAGTGGGAATTAAAAAAAAAAAAAAGAGAGAGAGAGAGAGGGAAAAGAAACAGTAAATGAAAATAAAGGAATCCCCCGCTTCCCCGGCAGCCCTGCGCCCTGGGCGCACGGAAGGGAGCGCAGCCGACGCCGGGCACCTGAGCGGGGCTGCGCCATGGCCGGATCCTGCGCTCGTTCAAGGGCAGGGAGGAGGGCCGGGGGCAGCAGGGCTGTCACCGCCCGCCCGAATCGCTGTGCTAACGGAAAACTGCCCCCGACCTGCTTTGCTTCTATGGGCAGCTTCATAAAATTGGATTTTATTAGACGTCAAATTAAAGCTCCTAATTGTGCAGAGCTTCTGTAGCAGCTGCGGCACCATGGTAACCGTGGGAGATGCCAGAACAGATCTATTGATTTTCGTTTTAAGCCTCCTCCCTCTGTTTCATCCAGATTCAGGGCAGCAAAATACCACAAAATCTCCCACAGCAGGCTCAGCTGTGCTGCCCTGCCCCGCTCTTTGCAGCCCCGCTCAGGGCAGAGTGAGAGGGCTATTTTTGTCCGTCCCGTTTTTTGGGCACCATGTTGTCACCCAAGAGGTGAAGACACCCAGTGGGGATGGGCACCCATGGCTCCTCCCAGGGTGCCAACGAAATGGAGGGTTTGGAAATGGAATAGGGTTTGGAAAGACCTAGAAGGAAGCGGTGCAGAGCCATCAGAAGGTTGGTTGTTTTTTTTTTTTTTTTCACGGAGGAAGGGCACCTTCGAGGTACCGATGACGTAGCCTTGGGAGCTGGGGGTCTCCAGGAAGGCAGATGATAAAATCATGGTATCTTGCTGAGAGCTGGAGGCTGAACATGTTGGCCAGAAATAGCCTGGCCAGTCTCCTTTGGGGGCGGGCTGGATCTGACCCAGCATGAGCAGAGCCACCGAGCCACGGCCACGCACCCCTGTCTGGGCTGGCAGTGCTGTCGTGGGGGCTGTGCTGACGCTGCCTTTTTTTTCCCTTTACAGCCTCTCCATAAACGCAGCTGCATCCCCAGTGCTCCCCCCGCTGCCCGCCCTCCGCACGTAGCCCACCAGCATGGGGAAGGAGAAGACGCACATCAACATTGTCGTCATCGGGCATGTGGACTCTGGGAAATCCACCACCACCGGGCACCTCATCTACAAATGCGGGGGCATTGACAAAAGGACCATTGAGAAATTCGAGAAGGAGGCTGCCGAGGTGAGGAGAGTGACCCCCGCCATGTCCCCCGCTCCATGCTGATGTCCCATAGGCAGTACGACCCTTCTCCTGGTGATGCCATTCTCGTACCTTCCTCCCTTTGTTCCCATCACTTTTTTCCCTCTGCATCCCAAGTCTTCCCAGCTCCTGCGACCCATTGGGTGCTTGCCCCCAATGCTGATCCCACCATTTGGGAGGATTGATTTGGAAGATGGATTGTGGTGCCAGCAGTAATAGCGAGGATTCTGGGAGAGCCACAGTGCTACAGGGCGTGAAATTCCCCCTAAATGTTGTGCATGAGGAGGAAAACCTGATAAATCCCTTCCTGCCCTGCGCGTGACCATGAATTTCACCTTATAACATGTCCTTCCAGTATCATGGGGCAGCCAGCATCAGCTGGAATGTGAATTTGGTCCACTTGGCTAAAAATCCATCCCCTTAATAGGCGTTGATTGGTAGCCTTCTGGATAGGAAAGCAGGCATGGAGTATAAGCATTTAAGCTGAATTCTTTTGTTTAGCCTCTCTAATAGTGCCATTTGTAGCAATGTCATAGTGCAGGCATTTCTCAGGCTGTCGTGCTGCAAAGCACCACCCAACGCCTATAATGTGGCATAGATCAAAGAGGAAAAAATATTCTGGGGGACAGAGGAGAACGTTGTGAGTGGGAAGAGCTGGGAAATAAGTGATGGTAAATTCTAGAGAGGTGGGTGAGCCAGGAGCAGGCTGGCTGTGTTACCCATGGGGCAGCTCTGGTCAGAAGATGTCTCATCATCATCGTGTCATGAACCTTCCATAAATCATTAATGCAGACATCCTTTAATTTTTCTGGACAAAACCTCACATTTAAAAGAAAAGAGAGAGGAAAAATAAAAAAAAGAAGCCTTCAGAGATGCCATTCCTGACAGTACATCTCGCTGTCTGTCTGTTTGAACCCTTTGAATGTGCCAATAGCATCTGAGCTACACCACCCCTTTTCCTGCCTCATTGTCAGTCTTCTCCTGCCACCCTTAAGAGCAGAGCCTCTTCCTTAGAATAAAATCATCTTTCTTCCCTTCATTTTAAAATGACAGCTCCTATCCCTTGGTGTATTTCCAGCCCCTTACCTCCAGATCAGGTATGGCACGATGAGGTAATCACGGACGTGATTGCAGCTGTGTTAATTGAGCAGACATTTCCCCTGACTTGCCAGAATACGCGGGGACTGGAGCTGCTATTAATAGCCTATTGACTGAGCTTACCGACTCCATTTTCTGATGCAGGGCTGGGAAAGGGTTTTCTTCCATTAGGTGGCATTCTCAGGAAATGGAGGCCTGCGTGCACCCAAAAAAATCCATCAGAGGACACAGTCTGATTTCTTCTTATTATTATTTTCTTTTTCCTAAGAGAAAAGATTTTATTTTTCTTTTTGACTTCGAGGGCAAAAGGAACAGTATCTCCAAGAGAGGAATTTTTAAATTCCTCTTAAAAAAAAAAAAAGAAGAAAAAAACTAAACCGAAAACCAACAGAATTTGATAATAGAAAGCTGTCCCTTTGCTGGGGTTGATGGAGGAAATTCAGGCAGTCCTAGCACCAAACAGTGAAGGTATTGTGCAATGCTAGATAATGCAGTGGTTTTTGTTTTTTTCAACAACAGCTCTGGGTAACTGAATATACCCTATGAAGGAGGGGAGCTGTTTGCTAAATAAAGGATCTCACTTGTCTTCAGGTTATGTCCTGCATGTTCCGGGGGGGGGACACAAAATGGACAGCTTTTGGTTGGGTATGGATCCCTGTGCTTCCTATGAGGGTTTTAGGATAAGCTGGGTGCTCCCACAACCAGCTGCACCCTGGGGCCTGCTCTGTGCCTCGGGTTCCCCACCCCTAAGCATAGTGCTGATGGCTGAAAGGCTGTGGGGTTTGCTGGTTGAGCTCCTGCCTGAGCGAGCCTCATTATTAATGCACTGCACAAAATAAATCTCTTTTTCCTTAACCCTCCTCTTGGCTTGGGCAGTAAATTAGCACGCTCTAATGATGCCCTGAATATCCCTCAGCAAGGGAGAGAGTGGGTATGCACGCTGAAAAGGGTCAACCTCCCAGCTCCCACTCTGCATCTTTTGCCATATTGAAGCAAAGATGTGATTCTGGATTTTTCCACCCCCTGCTCCTGCAGGCACAGAGCTCAGGGCTGCCCACTGGGGCTGCAGCATCACCCAGCACTCTCTCTGAGGTAGGGGAGGTTTGCTCTGGCTTTAGGATTTTGGCTGTAATCCCCCCCCACCCCCACCCCGAGCGAGCTGCAAAGTCATCGCAGCGCTCAGCTGTTACATAAAGGGGCTGGCATCGTTAATTCCTCGTGCTGCTCTGGCACGGGGCTGTGATGCGGGAGGGATGTGGGGCACAGCGATCCCATCCCGGTGCAGGCAGGGTGCGTTGGGTGCGGTGCTGCAGCATCCTCCCCGGTGAGAAGCACTGGAGCGCTCGCTGCCTGCCAGCAGGAGGCATTTCCCTCCGGATCGGTGATCTATAATGGCCCATTATGAATTTTATGCACTGATGCTCCAGAAGAAATCGCTGCTGCAGACATGGGACCGTGGTACAGCACCTCCGTCCTTGCGAGGCAGTTACAGCACATTACGTCATCAGCAAATGACCTATTTCTCTAGCTGAATTCTCTTGTCCACCTTAGAAAACTTGCCTCTCCAGCCAAGATCCGGTGATTGACACACGTTAATCCTCTGGTCCACCCTGCTGCCCTGGGGCACAGTGGGGCAGGGCTGAGCTTGTCCTCCCCCATCTATGCAGGATCCCTGTTCAGAGCCTGGGGAAGGTCTGGCTCTGCTTGGTGGCATCAATGGACACTGACCCAAAGGAAGCAGCATCCTGATTTTACCAGGGTGTGTGCTTTATTTCAGGGCTGAGAGATTTTCAGTGGCTCGTCTCACCCAGCGTGATTTTCTACATGATAATGTTGGCTGGGATTTTGGCCATTTGGCAGTGACAGTTGGTCTGACTGCAGCTCGCAGTCGCTTTTCGTGCAAATTCGCACAGTCTGTGGCAAAAATCAATCATGTTTCTGTTCAGCTCCTAGCAACCCTCTTGCATTTCGTTTTCTTTTAACCCATTCCCCCGCTACGTCCTGTTAGTTTGGGGCTCCCTCGCTTAGCAATGGCTTTTCCCTCTATCCAGCTGTCTCATGTTCACTTAAAAGATTAAAATACAGCAGCAAGAAGCTTTCCAGCACTGCTGTGTAATTCTGTATCAATGTGATTTCACAGCAGCCCTGCAGGGTTGTGGCATCTCAAGGAGAAGACATTGCTAGTCTCCGGCTCCAGCTTCTTATCCAGTCCTACCATGAATCCTCTTCATAGCTCTGCTTCCAACCTCTTCTCCATCCTACTGGGGAATGTGTTTAGAACCATATCTCCTTTCCTCTCTGTGTATAAATTGTGGCTGCATTGACTTTAGGGGGTTTGCAATGTGACCTTTTGCCTTCGTGGCTATGGGAAATGGGATGTGCTCCATTAGTGGGGGTGTCCTGGGTTTGGGGCTCTGATCAGCTCTTGTCTTTGTCTTGAGCAGATGGGGAAAGGGTCCTTCAAATACGCCTGGGTGCTGGACAAGCTGAAGGCTGAGCGTGAGCGTGGCATCACCATTGACATCTCACTGTGGAAATTCGAGACCACCAAGTACTACATCACCATCATCGATGCGCCCGGCCACAGGGACTTCATCAAGAACATGATCACAGGCACATCCCAGGTGAGAACGGGAGGCCAGGAGCTGCTGGATGTGGGAGGCTGAGGTGGCACCAGTGAGTGGTGGTGAGCAGGGTCCATGCAGGAGGTGGTACCAGGTCTCTCTCTGGATGCTGAGGAAAGGGTTTCCTTGGGCAAAAAGGAGTGCTACAGCACTTCCCTTACTTGTATGAGCTGAGGAATAAGGATTCTGAGAAGCAACAGGATGTTGTGAGCTATAGGTCTTTTTGTGAGAATGTCTCCCATGTTATTTTAGCCTCAGACAACTCAGGCAAACAAGAAGCTTCCCACAGACTGTTAGGTTTTAT
The DNA here is from genome assembly GCA_037305975.1 of Chrysolophus pictus. Lineage (NCBI taxonomy): Eukaryota > Metazoa > Chordata > Aves > Galliformes > Phasianidae > Chrysolophus > Chrysolophus pictus. The sequence goes on from CM074595.1 coordinate 5,024,728, forward strand.
TGGCCAGATGAGACTCAGTGGGCCTTTTCTCTTTACTTTTTCTCAAAACAGCCATCTTTGTTCCATAAACCACACCACTGTGCCAAACTGTGGTCTGTGTCTCCAGGGTAACGTAGCTTCTCCCTGCTGTCCTGCACTGCACTGCAGGGTATTTCTGCATCCCAGAGCCCTTCGTGGGCACTGGGTGAGCCTTGTTGCATGCCCTTTGAGGCCAGCTGGGTAGTGCACACCTTTTGCCAAAGGCAGACAGCTTCTGTCATTGACACTGAGGACAGGAGTAAGCTGTGGGAGCTCCTCCATCAACCATGGAGATTGTTGGAAAAACTTGAGTGAGGTTTTAGGTGAGGCTTTGGCCCTGCAACCATGGGATGTCAAGATGAGGTCCTGGTTAGATCCACGTAACTTGGAAAGATCCATCCTGCTGTCTAACATATTGTGAAAGCATGCACAGTTGGCAAGAATAAAATAACATGGGTCAGGGTTGAGGTAGATAAGCAGGATTTTGGGTAGCAGCTGGCGAGGCATCTGCCTAAGGCATGTTCATTCTGAGTAATGTTCCCTTTGGGACATACTCAGAGCTCCCAGGAGCAGCATTCTCAGGGACAGCAGCAGCTCATCATCTCTCTCCTCCCAGGCTGACTGCGCCGTGCTGATTGTTGCTGCCGGCGTCGGTGAGTTTGAAGCTGGCATCTCCAAGAACGGGCAGACCCGTGAGCATGCCCTGCTGGCTTACACCTTGGGGGTGAAGCAGCTCATCGTGGGCATCAACAAGATGGATTCCACGGAGCCTGCATACAGCGAGAAGCGCTATGATGAGATCGTCAAGGAGGTCAGCGCCTACATCAAGAAGATTGGCTACAACCCAGCCACGGTTCCCTTCGTGCCCATCTCGGGCTGGCACGGGGACAACATGCTGGAGCCATCCCCCAATGTAAGTGTGTTGTTGTGTCGTGCTGTTCCCCCACTCTAAATGTCCGCATCCAGGCTGAACTTGGTTTTGCTGCCCTGAAAGCCACAGGCATGCTTCGTGCACATGTCATGTGCAACGGCCCACGTTGCTGTGTAGATGTTTGTCACGTCGCTGTGATTGTGCTGGGATGAATGGGCACAGTGTGCATGCTTCTTATTGTACCGTGGCCAGACGTCCCAGTGGCTCTCCGTGAGCATCCTCACATGATCTGTAGGGCCGTGCTTCTGGGATCTAATTTAAAAATTTCGCTTCGTCAGATCCGTGGTGACGTTAGAGCCAGCCACAGCAATTGTCATGCTCAGCAGGAACAACATGAGTGGTTTTAGGGCATTGTTTTTCCAGGCAAACAACACGATCTGGTTGCAGAGTTGGAGCAGTTCCCACTGCACAGCCAGGCTAACACGTGCTGCATATTGGGCACTTCTTTGCACCGGTGCCATGTCAGCTGCGTCCATGTTTGGCTGCTGGGACTCCAATTTTTAAGGGAATTTTTGCATAGGAAGGTACCATGATTTCTTTAAGCATCCATTTGGGGTTTCTCCTTGGCCAGCTGATTCCAAATTGGCCTCTCCCTTTATCAGTGCTGATGATAAAACGATAGGGCACTATTTCTTCATGTGATTGCAAGGGAGAAAGAAGAGATTGAAGAGGCATGGGGTTCTTTGTCAGACCAGATGCCAATAGCAGTTGTTACTCACGTCTTTTTTTGGAAAAAAAGCTCCCTCAGCTTCAGTCTTCTAAAGACTAAAGAAGGTCTTGTGACCTCGAGCAAGTTGCTCAGTGCTGAAACAGCGGTACCTTGGGAAACCAACTGGAAACTCAACACATCAGGGAGATTTAGGAGTTCACTTGTGGATTTGGGGTCAGTACTCCAAAAGGAGGGAGGCAACGTGTCCAAGCACAGCCAAGGAAGATTGGGATTGAGAGCCTGAGCTAGAGGAGTGCTGCAGTGCAACCTCACACCAACCTGGCATGTAGCCTTGCACAGGAAAGACAGCTCATGAGAAGCTTGGGGCTAGCTTGCAACAAGTGGGTTTTTGGGAGATTCCTTTCCCCTGTAGAGTGGAGCTGGGATAAGGTCAGCTGCGGTCATGCCAAGCCCAGCTGCATAGTTCCTGGGTGCCTCCAAATCAGGCCCCAAATGTCAGCAGCTGCTGGGCAGGGAAGATGATCCTGAACAATTCGCTATTAATAGGCTGCAGAGGGGAGGCACAGGGCAGGATTCACTGACTTCGGCCCTCAGATGGGAGGCTGGGAGAGTCAGGGGGGAAGAACTGGCTGCGGGGCTCGGAGTCCAGGGAAGCTCTGCTGAAAGGATGCATGGATATTCTGTATCCCATGATGTGGTCCTCAGGGTCCCCTCTCACTTTTGTGGGGACAGAGTCCACCTCCCCACATTGCACTACTTCTAGGAAAGCTTTGGTGGGAATCCAGTGCCAATTTCTCTATCTTCCTACTCCTCACCCCCCAAAAAAGCTCTGATTGTTCTCATTTGCATATTTCCAGCTGAGTTTCACTAGAGCAAGAGGCAGCCAGGTGACTTGTCCATCCATCAGGGGACGGACATCCAGGGTTGGGGTTGGAACTAATTGATCTTTAAGGTCCCCTCCAACCTAAGGCATTCTGTGATTCTATGCTTGTGCAGTGGTGTAGCAGCTGCATGCCATCAGGCTGCATGGACATGGTGCTGGAGCCAGCCCTACGTGGGGGAATGTAGCCCATGGCCCTGATGCACAGAATTGCTAGGCTAACAAAAAAAATGACAGTTTGACATTTTCTAGCTTTTTGGCAAGTGGAGTTTTGCATTAAGCTGGCTTTTTGTTGCTGCAGCTGACAGAACGAGGCCACTGGTGGGTTTTGGAGTCTTTTGCTCTGAGGGGTACAGCAGCCCAAATACACCTCATCAGTGATGCAAGATCGGGATGTATGGGGTACAGAGTGGGCAAAACTGGAGAAATGTGGCTGCTTTATAAAATGAAGTTGGAGTGCAATAGGAGTTAAAGCTCAGCTGTTAATGAGGGGAGCTTGAGCTTGCAGCACCCATGGCTGACAACACAACCTGTCAGACTGTGTTACGTCAGACCTTGTTTCTGCCATGGAGCTGTGGAATAGTTATGGCTCTTGGGAAATGGATTTGGGGTCATACATGAGCAAGGTTTTGTTGTGCAGTGGTGTGCTTTGGGTGACAAGGATCCAATGCTGGGCAGAATTATCTGTGACAAACAATCCTGCCTCTCAGCAGGCAACTCGGTGGCTCTGCAGTCCCTGTGCTGAGGGCTGGATACATGTGGCTGGCATGGGAAGGCAACACCTTTGGGTTAGGAATGGAGGCTGCAGGTTTGCTGGGTTTAATCACTTTCATCCTTTTTCTTCTGCTCATGGATGTTTCACATGTTTCTAGGAGAGAGGAGAGAATGGGGATGGAGCTGGATGAAGGGGTGCAGGTGAACATTGAAGAGATGGTGGAATGCAAAGACCTTAACAAACCCAAATAAATCCAGGCTGCAGCTAAACCAGCTCCACACAAGTTATCCTAATGGGACACGTCAGTGGGACCATCTCAGGATGCTGAGGATAGGCACGCTCAGTGCATACTGTTGCTATTCTGTTTGCAGATGCCTTGGTTCAAAGGCTGGAAGGTGGAACGCAAGGAAGGCAACGCGAGCGGGGTCTCCCTCCTGGAGGCCCTGGACACCATCCTGCCCCCAACCCGCCCCACAGACAAACCCCTGCGCCTGCCCCTCCAGGATGTCTATAAAATTGGAGGTGAGCTACCATCAGTGTGACTCTTTTTAATTGTAGACTTCCTTCCGCAGGGATTTGGGGATGATGTTTCCAGGTATTGGGAAGCTGGAGGGATTGGACTTATTGAATTTCAAATAATACTGGGGAGAAGGGTATTTGCTCCAGGGCAGAGACCCCATGTGAGACTTTGGGTTGGAGGCAGACATGGCCAAAGATGCCTAGAGACATGAGAGGAAAGCAGTGAGCTCTCCTCAGTGAACATGACGCCAAAATGGCTGCGGATTTGGGTGTCCCAGAGGTCACGGCTGGCAGAACCAGGTGGAGACCGGCCAAGAATGAGATTCTGCTTGGCTGTGGTCATTGATGCTCCCAAATGCTGGTGTCCATCAGCTGCACCTCCACGTATCCAGCTGCACCACGGGATCAGCCTTTTAGGGAACATGGACAGTGACGTGGGCACTTCTCAGGGCTTTAAATATCCTTTTGCTCTCTGTCCTGCTGGCAGCACTGGGCAGCCCCGCAGAGCCATTTCCAGCCCTTTCCATACTTTCCAAAGAGCACGTGCGTTGCAGAAGCCAGCCATGTAGAATGATACTCCCTCACTTTTAGTAAGCATTTTAATGCAAGTTTTTGTTTGCAACAGAGATGAGGGATGGTGGGCAGCTCTGCATCCTCCTCTGTCTCAGCTGGGGAAAAGACAGGATTTTGCCACGGGATTAGGCAGGTCCTTAGGGAGCAGAGACACTGTGGGAAGGGTGGAACTGAAGGCAAGGGAGTTGGTGTGGAAAAGTGGATGGATCCCACCAGCCTCTTCTGCAGGTTTTTTCTCTTAGTGTTTCTTCACCTCAGTCTAAAGGTGAGTTTTCCTCAAATCTCCTATTGACACAAGGTGCAGAATGTTCCATTCATCTAATTTAGCCATCCTGTCCTCTGATGCAGTGAGGATGATGAGTCCATCAGGACATGTTTTGCAGACATGCTGCAATGTTCCTGGTCCTCTGCACAAGGAATGGCTGCTGCGAAGGAAAAATTTCCAGGGCATGTGGAAATGGCTCATGGCCTTTAAACTATGATGCAACCCCATATATATATATATTTTTTACAAAACATTGAGTAGAAAGGGCTGATTAATGATATTTTTGAAGACCCTGAAGTTGATCTTGCAGGTCATAACTGATTTTTGGTTTGGCAAGAAACAAACAAAAGCCATTGGAGATGCCCTGCTGCCCATCATGCGCTTCGTGGGTGACATTCTGGTCTGATCTCTCCTTGCCCCTGCAGGAATTGGCACAGTTCCTGTGGGCCGAGTGGAGACTGGCATCCTGCGACCCGGCATGGTGGTCACCTTTGCACCTGTGAACATCACCACTGAGGTGAAGTCGGTGGAGATGCACCATGAGGCTCTGAGCGAGGCTCTGCCTGGAGACAATGTTGGCTTCAACGTGAAGAACGTCTCCGTCAAGGACATCCGCCGTGGGAATGTCTGTGGGGACAGCAAGTCAGACCCGCCGCAGGAGGCAGCACAGTTCACATCTCAGGTTAGCAGATCAGAATTCTGTTCTGTTCCATTCCACTTCTACTCTACTCTACTCCATTCCACTCCATTCCATTCCGTTCTGTCCCCAACATCCAACAGCTCACAGTCTCGCATAGCTGATATCAAGGAGATAACACCCTGGGGAGCAACGTGCCCACCAGGGAAAGCTGAACATTTTAGAGGTTTCCTGGGGCTTCAGCCTTGGGTTTGCAATTTGCATGCTGGTGCACATGAAAGTGGTCGCTCCCTCTCCCAAATGCAGCTGGCAGCTGGAGAAGAGCAGGACTAGATAATCTCTCACAGTGAGGTACCTGCACCCTTCTGTGTTCTGAATAAATAAATAATAGCTTAAATAACGCTTTAAACAAAGGAAGGATTCTGCCATGAAAACCAATTAGCTCTTCTCTGTGCACGGCACGAGATGGAGTTGATTTCCCAATTTTGCTGATCCTTGCTGACACCGAGATGTGCAAGAACCCATAGCCAAGTCCATTTGGACCTTGTTGTGTCCCATAGGTGATCATCCTGAACCACCCCGGGCAGATCAGTGCTGGATACTCACCTGTCATCGACTGCCACACCGCACACATCGCCTGCAAGTTCGCTGAGCTGAAGGAGAAGATCGACCGGCGCTCCGGCAAGAAGCTGGAGGACAACCCCAAATCCCTGAAATCAGGCGATGCAGCCATCGTGGAGATGATTCCTGGCAAGCCAATGTGTGTGGAGAGCTTCTCCCAGTACCCACCTCTTGGTAAGGGAATGGCTCCTATGTGGTGTCCTGTGGGGGAGCATGGAGGCTGCTTGGGCGCAGACCTCACGCTGGTGATGCTGAACCTCCCACTGTCAGATGGGGGGCAGAGGGAAGTGCATGTGTTCCATTGCTGTTCCATCTGCGAAATCTCACACATGAGCTGGGTTAGTGGGGTGGGACAGGTTCTCTCCTGGGTTGAGTTTTCCCCTTTGGGAACTGCTGCAACACAACACTGTGCGAGAGTGTTTCTCAGCTTCCCTATCTCTGCCCTGACACAAAACTGATCAGGGGAAGAATCAGAGCCTTTCACGGGGTGACACGGCCACATCACTCACATCCTCCTCCATTCCCCAGGCCGCTTTGCTGTCCGTGACATGCGGCAGACCGTGGCTGTGGGCGTCATCAAGAACGTGGAGAAGAAGAGCGGCGGGGCCGGAAAAGTCACCAAGTCTGCCCAGAAGGCCCAGAAGGCTGGCAAATGAATCGTGGGCTCCCAGTGCGTAGCGCAGAAACCATCCCTGACACCAGGACGCTGCCACCGTCTCCCCCCGGCGCATGTGTGCACATCAGCTTGTAAGAGTTTATATGTCAACGACTGGATGCTCACCATTAAGGTCCAGTGGAAATTCTTTAAAAGGAAAAGCATGTTCCAGCGTTTGTGAGGCTTCATGTTAATTTTACCAATAAAACTGGTACAACATCCACAGTGGAAAAAAATAACAAACAAAACAAAAAAAAAAACCAACCACCATCACCACCACCAACAAAAAAAAAACAAACAAACCAACCAGCCCCAAAGGTGTGGAGCTCTGTGTGTGTGTGTGTCATTGAGAAGGGCTGGTTTTCTGGGTCTGTTTGGGGCAGATGTTGGGATGGCCACAGGCAGGGATGGGAGCACCCATGGGCACCCAACACCTCTCTCACCCCCTGGACCAGGTTTATGGGCTCATTTCCCTTGCATAAAGCAGGGACTGCTCTTGCAGTGGAGTTTAACCTGCTCAACTCCCTAATATCGTTTATCAAGACCCTTAATTATTATTTTTTCCATGCTGAATAAGCTTGAGTTAACCCCCTAATGTTATTCCACTGAGAGGGAGAAAATAGCACACCCATGCCTCCTTGAAAAGCTAGCAATATCACTTTTATACTATTTAATAATTTGGGGAGAAGTGTCCAAAGCTGCCTCTACTCCATATATTTCCTTTCCTCATTCGCAGCAGATCCCCCAGAAGCCTTTCTCACCCAAATGAGGCCATAAGCAGAGGGCAGAGGTGCCCAACGGCTGCCCAGAGTCCCAGAATTCAGGGTGTCCACCCAGGACCGTGTCCTGACTTCACTGCAAACTTGTAGAGCAGGAGAAGGTGTACCCACCCAGCACAGGATGCCTGAACCCAAAGGCTGCACCTGGGAGGTGCTTAGGACTGACCAAAGGGTGGGATGTGGATTAGTGGGCATGGTGGGGATGGGTTGGTGGTTGGACCAAATGGTCTTAGAGGTCTTTTCAACCTTTATGATTCTGTGATGCTGAGTGCAAAGGTAGAGGAGGTGCAAGGGGCTGCTCACACTGTGCCATAGTGCTCTGAGGACGTCTCCAAGGTTTGTTCCTTGAAGGTGGGGCTGGCAGCACACCAGGGCATCATCCTCATAAAGCAGTGTTTAGGAATAGAGGCAGAGGATACAAGGTGAAGGATGGCAACGTGCCAGCTCCTTCCCAGGAGGGCCCCAAAGGCACAAGGATCATTACTGTTTATGTTGCAGGAGCACCTTGTTAATAACAGATGCTCTGCAGTGCTGCGTGCCCCAGGCAGAGCCCCACGCCACCACAATTTGTGCCAGCTCACGGTGCTGCCTTCCCCAAAACTGCACTCACAATATACCAAGGCTCCTCTTTGTACTCGCTGCTGTTTCCAAGTAGGATGGCAGAACCTCACTCCATGCACAGCTTTCTGCCATCTTTTAGTAATGGGGACAGGAGCTCCCATGGAGACATCGCTGCTGTGCTGTGCAGTGCCTCCTGCTCTCCTGTACCCAACAGGAGCCAGTACTGGAACAGCAGGGACCTTGGGGTCAGACGAGAGACATGATCAGACACAAGGTCCAAACCTGGTCCTCTATAGCTATTTTAAAAGCAAAAACAAGCTTGACAAAGCCACGGGTACGTTTCTATAGAAATACAGCAGGGGAGCTGTGAAGATGCTCTGGGAGTGATGCACAAGCAGTGCAGTAATTAACGGTGTAGCTGCATAAAGGGAAAAATTGAAAACCTTGAGGGTTTAACTCAGATTTGCTCATGGCTCACAGCAGCTTCGAGATTTCAGCTCCACTTCTGTGCAGTTGGTACCCTGGATAATCTGTAAGGTTTGAAAGAAGATATGGGGCCTGAAGGGAGATGCCTGATTTGGGAGGATTGAGCTGAGCTCTGCAGAGCCAAAATAAACAGAAATATTCTGATGTAGGCCCATTTCAAAGCAGAAGATTGAAAAAATCAGGCGTGCCGAACTTCTGGGGGTCTTGACTCAGAGCAAAATGAAACCATAGTCTGTGTCCACCCAAACCTCAGGTGCAAAGACTCATCATGGACCTGGTCAATCACTGCCCAACCCCAGGAGGCAGGGGGGATGGTGCACTTATTCTGAGCTGGGACTGACCCATTTTGGGCTTCTACCAAAACAATAAGCAACCCAACATGACTCTAAATGGGGCCACAGATGGTTTTCAGCAAGCCCTGCAGCAAACAGAAGTTGATTGGTGAGCCATCAGCACTGTGCATAAAGCAGGCAGGTGTGGTGCTGTCTGCGTCAGGTGGTGATGATGATGAAGTTACAGAGCTGTGCTGAGGAAATGCATTTTAAAACACCAACTTTCCCTCCCTGCCATGCTCAGGTGTGCTGGGACTCGACTGAGAGCACACATTTTTTTTCCTAGCTATTTATTTTTATTTTATTTTTAAATGGTGGTGTTTCCTATCCCTGTCCTCCTTGCTTTCCGTACCAGCCTCAGCAATGCCATCTCGTGGAAACAGACATGAAATCCTTCTACAGAGATAATTAGGGACGGGAGATGCAAACCAATGGCCCTTCTGCTTCAAAGCCCTGCCTGACAGCAAATCTGCAGCAAGAGCAGGGAGCTGCGAAGTGCTTATTGCTGTTTCTCTGGGGACTGGAGTTTGCAAACACAATTGTGTTACCCAAAACTTCAAGCTCAGGAGGGAGATGACAACTGGAGGTTGCAAGTAAGTCAGAGAGCACCAGGGCTGGCTCTCCCATGTTGCAGCCCATCAGGTGTTTGAGAAACCACCAGGCTGGCTGCGTGCTGTTAATTATTTAAGTCAGTTTCGTTAAGCTGCCGGAGCTGATTGGCTGACTCAGCAGGCATTTGGGCTGTTCTAAAATATTGATGAGGCAGCTGCAAGACTGCAAGTGGAACCCGTGCTGCAGATGCTGAGCTGGGTGAATTCAAGCTGCCTGCTGCCCTTCCATACTTGGCAGTGGGTTCAAGCAGCAGCCACAGCTTCCCAGCAGGTTCAGCGTGATACCAGGGAGCTGCTGGCCTCTAAGTGAATCTTCCATCCCATTCCTCCTCCTTTGGAGGCCAAGTGATGCTTCCAGCAGCCATGAGTGGTCTTGCCATTGCCTGCCGGTGCCGACCCATCCCTGATAGATATGGGAATGATGCAGGTACAGCTGGAATTCTGCAGCTGCTCCGTTTCTGGGCCCATGTCTCCAGAATTTTCTACTCATTTCCTTTAACCAGCTCCCTCTGCATCCTCCTCCCACTGCATTTGGAGCTGCACTTTTAGAGTGAGCCTGGGCTGCTTTTGCAGATGGGGTGGCACAGAGCTCTGCACCATGCCCCGTCCTTCTCTTGGCCTGTGCTCTCTCTGCATGTACAGATGTTGCTGACCTGAACAGAAACCCAAGCTGCAGCACAGCCCGTGGCTGAGCTTCTTCCATGCCCCCCCTGCCTTTGGTGATCTCCCTCAAGATCTCTGAAACCATTCAGCCAAAACTCATTGCTTCACACAGAGAAGCTGCAGCACTTTCAGATAATTTATTTCAGCTTCATTCACAAGCAGTCCTTCCGTGTACCAGCCTGCCTACAAATTTAGGCTGTCCTGTTTTTGCTTAGTCTATATTATATCCAGTCTCCCCTTGTCTGGCACTATTTTCATGCCTTCTATCTGCTGAATGCTCTTTGCAGTTCTGGCCAGCAGAGCACTTAGGTTTGATGAACCTGGAAGCAGCCAGCCTGCAGGACAGGGCATGCTGGGGTCACCTGCAAGAAGGGCAGAGAGGAGGATGAGCCCCAACTAGCAGCAGTGCTGCAGGTTGCTGAGTCCTCCCAGCTCTGCATGCTGTCAGCACGCACAGGGAGATGCTGAGTGAGACATTTTGTATGCACAGCCTGGTGCCCAGAGGACAGGAACAACCTTTGGACCGAAGAGCACAGGATGAAGTTGCAAGAACACAACAGGGACTGCATGTAAATAAGGCTGGGAGCGAGGAGGAGCCATCCTGCAAATGCAGCATCAGCTTCATCCAGAGGAAAGCCCCACAGAGAAAAAGCTCTCAAGCAGCAGAACCAAAGGAGTCCAATATCCTCTGGGTTTGTTATGAAAAAGCGTGGCTGGATTTTCTGATGCCTAATGGGGCTGTGGCTGGGTCGCCATCTCCATCACCAGAGTTATTTCAGGATTTGTATCCTCTCTTATCACATATTTTTACTTGCAGCAACCTGAAGTATCTCACTCATCTTTAACAAATTAAGATTAAAATTGCCCACAGTTATTAAAGAGACAGATCCAGAGCTGAACCACATACGCCAGTTTTCCTTGGGACCTTGGGTTAAAACTAAATAAATCACAGGCCCTCATCCCTTCGTGTTCCCTTGCTTCCCCCAGCATGCAGACTGGAAGCAGAAGCTCACAGTGCAGCACAATGCAGAGAGACCCTGAATTCAGCTCCTGTAAGTTTGTCCCTGCATCACGCAGCTGTGTGCTGTGACAGCCAGCTCTGCTGTTTCTCAACAGCTTCATGGCTTTAAGCTGTTATAGGCCAGATCTCCTACCTGGAACTTGGATCAAGAGAGACCCTCTTAATTAAAGAGAAAAGCTAGATTCTGCTTTTCAATATGCTTTTTCTTTCCCCATCCCCCCCCCCCCCCAAAAGGAAAGGTTAGATGAGAAAATTGGAGAGCAGGTTTTTGCAATTGAAGGTTCTCTTATCTCTCAATAATGAAAAAAAAAAAAAAAAAAAAAAAAAAAAGCTATATAACTTTTCCCTTTGCAGTAATGGCTCTGGCAAGTACTCCTCTCCCAGCCCCCATGCCCCTTTCCATTCCTCAGCAGCCCACCAAGCTGGGGCAGAGTCCAGAAAGGCCCCTTCTCTCTTAACTCAGTACCATTTGGAGCCTATTTATATTTGCTGGATGTGTTGTTTTCCTTCTTTCATCACTGCAGAACAATCCACAAGAGGAATCTAGTATGCTCCTGTACCACTCATCTGAGATGAGACAGATGTGTCAGCGTTGTCAGCTATTTCAGTATGGGATTTTTCTTTCTGATGACAACCTCCAGGTCCTAAATATTCATGCAGGTTTCAATTCAGCTTTGAAGTTGGTGGGAGGCAGGTGCTGGGATGGGAACAAAGCACTTCACGGGCCCTGGGGGAGTGGTCCCAGGTTCAGTTACAGTCCTGGGGGTGCTTCAGTCAGTCCTGAGCTGGACCCCAAGTTTATGGGATCTGGAAGGGCTGGTTAGTTCTGTTGTTTGTGATAAAGCTGCAAGTTGCAAAGAGTGGTGTGTTGGTTTGGAGAAACTGGAAGGTGTTGCCCATGGGAAGCCTTCCAAGACGTGTCTGTAAGGGGCTGCCCCACATGGAGCTGCTGGTGGCTCCGTGGAGGGGAGATGAGGTCCTGGCACTGTCTCATCCCAAGGGATAAGTGCTGGAGCACAGAGGTGGCAGCAATTTGGTTTGTGTGGCCTCATGGATGCAGGAGGAGGCAGAAAGCTAAGGAGGTTTGGAGGGACGATGTGAACAAGGTAGATGTGAGGAATGACAGAGAGCTAAATTTACAGAGTCTGGGAAAAGGAAGACTCAGGGGCAACGTGGTCACAGGCTATAAATACCTTCAAGGTAACAATATAAATGAAGAAAGGGAATTGTCGTCTCAAAGGAGGGTAGGGCAAGAGCCAGAGCTGGAGGCTGATGAAGGAGATGCATAGAGCGGAGGGGAGGGAGACTGGGCTGGGGGGATTTGCCAGGGGAGAGGGCTGGGGGGCAAGTAGGGCCATGAGATGCTGGAGGAAACGAGGTGATCAGATCCCTGTGTGACCAACTTGCTTCCTTTCAGCTTTGTGCATGCCCTGAAGGGAACCCCATTTAATTCAATAGAATCCACCCCAACTTTGTTTTTCACCATTGTTTCTCCTCTCACATACTTGGTCCGCTTGCTGTTTCTCTGGGATCTGTTTTTTTTTCCAGTCAGGCCTGCACACCTTAAACTGATACTGAAACTTCACCAATTTTAATTTCTCTTAGAAAGGAGAAACAAGGAAATTCTGTCTGAGCAAAGAATGCACACACACTTCATTGCAACTCAGAGGTTTCTCTCCATGCGAGCGCTCCTTGCTGCAGCTCAGGCCCGTCTCATTCAACACGACTTTCCTGGGTTCTGCTGTAGGTGCACTGGCGAGGTAGGTGCTGTCTAAGAACAGGACAGAAAGATGGATGATGGCACAGAATTTTTGCATCTGCTAAATATGTAATACAAAACAAGAAGCTCTGTCAGCACCAGATGGAAGGCAGCCTGGCTTTTTATCAATGCGCTGCCTGCAAATTTGGACTGGAGCATTTTAGTGGCTTGGGGGTTGGGAGCGATGTCCACATGGGTACCTTTCCTGGTGTCCAACAGGGATGAGATCACACTCCAGGATTCCCTTTGAATGGGAAAGGAGGCAGCATCAGAGATACTCTCTCTCTTTCTAGGCTTCTCACTTTCATGAAAATTGACACAAACTTAATTAGCCTCAAGGCTGATGACTGTCAAATTTGATTGAAACTGGACAGTCATCTGGTGTCTCTTCATTTTAGGTTGTTAAAGAATATCTGTGGTGGTGCTGTGGTTGGATGCAAGCACCCAGAAAGGCTTTTGCTCTCTGCCCCATGTCCATATTGAAGCCCCTTTGCTCTCAGGGTGATCCCTCAGCACTTGGGTTGTCTCCACCATTTGGTGACCCAAGGGCTGATGTCCCCATCCCCTCCCATGGCAGCAGGAGGTTTTGCAGACCCTGTTGGCTCAGGCCAAGCCATGAATGGGATTTCCAGGTTGGTAACACAAAACCACCCCACCTGCTGCTCACCCTGCGTCTGTAGCAGCTCCACATTTACTAAGTGTATTAATCCCTTCCTCAATCCAATCAACAGGGCATGAATCTTCAACCTAATTTAAGCTTATTCAGCCATTTTGTCCCTCATTAAAGGCCCATTTCATTATGGTTCAATTAAGAACAGCAAAAAGCAGGTTCCCTCCAATTACCTTGTCTAGTGCTTCCTTCTCCATCATGCATTTGTGCCCAAATCTTCCTATCCCAAATGACGAAACCTTTGCTGAATGTTGGCTTGTTTTAAATCTCAAAGAGGTTTGCCAAATGGTGTTAGGAAGAGCCCCTGTTGGCCGAGCAGAAAGAGACATGTCTAATCAATGGGCTCTAGGATGCTGGTTGCTGCCTGGAGGAGAGGATGGGGTTGGAAGAGGAAAGGGGTTCAGCAGAAGAGGGAGATGAGTGGATGCAGGGTGCTGAAAGATCAGTCACCACTCTGCTCTTGGATTAGCTTTGCTTGGATGGTGCAGTATCAGTTAGCCAAGCCCTGTACAAGAAGAGATAGAGCCATCTGCTTTGGAATTTGAAAATAGCTCAGGGAGCAAACTGAGGGTGCCAAAACCCAGGCTATGGGCAGCACGGGGCACACAAACCACCTGTTGTTGGGTGGGTGAGGAGAAAGGGCTCCGGTTCAGCGTTTCAAATGGAAGCATATCCCTGGAGTCATTCCACATATTTCACACCAGTCTTCTTTTTCTCTTATTACTCCAACTGCCAAGGGACAGAACATGAACTTTCTGTATCATCACAGAGCTCAATAGATTTCCTCTTACCTTCAGGGTCTGAGCTCTGTGCCACGGTGTTTGTGTTTAAAGCCATCAGTAGTGCTGAAAGCAAAAAACTGACTCAGTAATTCTGTTTGTGGAGACATAATGTCCTTGGATCAGATAACAGCACCTTCCCAGTACTGCTTTTACATACTTCATTAATTCACGTAGTGTTAGTGGCTGTCTGTCCTCCTGTTCCACAACAACTGCCTTCATCTTGGGTCTGGTATTAAATGTGGAGGTTGGTGGCCCTGCATGTGGCAGGGGGGTTGGAGATTCGTGATCCTTGAGGTCCATTCCAACCCGGGCCATTCTGTGATTCTGTGATCTTTGACATCACATCGGCAGCCTGATTGAGTGAATGGCAGCCCTGTGCATGGCAGAGGAGTTGGAATGAGATCCCCTCCAACCTAAGCCATTCTGGGATGACCTGTTCTTACTTATGGGGCTCTGCTAGTCTTCCTTTGAGGTTTCATCTCCCTCCCAAATGAAGCCACAATCCCTGACAGCCATCAGCTCCACCCCACACCTTCCCCAGCATCTCGCTCACACCCAGGGCTTGGGAATGGTGAAATCCCATCCCCTCCCTGAGCCCACTGCTGTTGTCTGATGATATCAGAGAGATGCGTGGCACCCAAAGCTGTGCTGCAGTGTGACACCACAAATGACCAGCTAATTAGGCAAAGAGGAGTGCGACGAATTTAGATTCTTCTTTAGGGCTCACAGACTATTAGTAATCTGGAATTTGTTAATTGAAAATTGCTTCCTCTGTTTGTTGTTGGCCTTTTGGTGGAGGGGGATATTTCCTGCCTTTGGACTGCGTCGCTGGATCTATAATAATGCACTTTGTACATTAGTGCCAGGCACATTTGTAATTGGCTACCCTATTAAAGAACACTAATGATCTTACAAGTGTTCACAAATAATGAATAGAATGGCCCCTCGCTGAATTGAGTAATTTATTCACTGACATACTTGCAGATCTGTTTTTCCATTATTTAACCCAGCTTTAGCTCTCTGCCTGCCTTGCAGAGACATCTCCTCTTTCGGTCATGTGTTAGAGATAATATGGGTCACAGGAAACTCACTGTTCATTGGGACATAGGGCTGCTCCACACTGGAGCACATATGTGATAGGATGTGCAGAGCAAGCAGCAGTGATGTCAGTCTCTGGTGCATTCGTTGCTGCTGGGATTCTCCTGAAGCATAAAAGGAGGACAAAAAAACAGAAGTTGGGAAATGCAATCCAGAAGGCTATGCTGATTTTCTCTTTTAAATATGGAAGCCATAAAATAGAGTGGTGGGGTTGGTTTTCCAGCTACTGCCCCGCACGGGAGAGAGAAATGGAATGCAGCTCTGCCAGGTTCCTACACACCATGGAGCTTTGGGCAAACCTTTTGCTCCTTCCAAAACCCACACTGTGGCAAGGTGCTCTGTGCTGAAACAAACAGCTCAACAAAGCTCCCAGTTCTATTTTCACACAACAGGCCTTGTCCTAAAGCACTGCCTACTTATGAAAAACATGCAGAGCTGTTTTCCATGGAGGATAATGGTGAAGGAAGGTACATCTTATGTCGGACTTTTGCGTGTTCTTCTGAGTCCTGTGATTGTCCATCAGGAGGAAATATTCTTTGGGGCAGAAGCCTGCTGTGCTGTATGGGGGGAAATGGTAATGCTGGGTCATAATTACAGGCTGTGACAAAGAGGTGGTTTGGGTGAGCATGCTTAGAAAAGGGCTTCCTACGAAGCTGGAGCTTCGTACCACATCACGGCGAAGATTCAGCACAGGAAGTAAGGTGTACAGGGGTTTGTGAGCCTGAAGAGGATAGGTTTGACCTCAGGGAAGCATGGACAAAGGGAATGGCTTTACATAAGTGGATTTGTTGTGAGGTTCCAAAAGCTGAGTGGGTATGGAGCTGGTTCCCTCCTGTGACCCACGCAGCGCTGCCTGTGCCCACTCTGTGGCAGAGCTGTAGGGATGGACACCCCACCACAGGGCACCCCCAGCAGAACAGCTCACACTGTGGGGCCTTCCTTCCCAGTGGGAGAAAACCTGCAGTGACTTTATGGGGGGGGAAGCCAAAGCAGGGAGACACTGGAGGTGACTTGAGGCCAGGGGAAGGTGCCAGGGAAGGTGCCAGAGCTTGGTTTTAGAGGACGCTGGAGCTTGCTTCTGGGGGGAGAATGTCCGATCCTGAATTTTTGAGAGGATGCTGAAGCCTGCTTTGTGAGGGGCCACCAGAACTTGCTTTCTTTGCACTTGTTTCTATTAGTGTGTGTGTATGTTTTTTAGTGTGATTTTTTCTCTCTCTTTTTTTTTTTTCCCTTTTCCTTTCTATGAGGATGGGGACCTCTCAGACCCCTATTCAGGAGGATGCTCTCTGCGGGACTTCGGCAGCCGCTCCCCGCACAGCTGAGGGTTAACGGGGCGGGCGGAGCGGGCGGGGCGCGGCCCGGCGGAGCCCATTGCGGCCGGTTCCGTTCCGTTCCGTTCTTGCGGCGTCTCCAGCGCCGGGCGCGGAGCAGCGGAGGGGAGCGCGGGTGGAGCTCCCCCCCCACCCCCCTCCCGCGGCCCCGCCGCCCCCGGCCACCACCATGGTGCAGAAATCCCGCAACGGAGGCGTTTACCCGGGGCCCGCCGCCGAGAAGAAGCTGAAGGTGGGCTTCGTGGGGCTGGACCCGGGAGCTCCGGACTCCAGCCGGGACGGGGCTCTGCTCATCGCCGGCTCCGAGAGCAGCAAGCGGGGTAGCATCCTCAGCAAACCCCGTTCGGGGGTGTCGGGCAGCGGGAAGCCCCCCAAAAGGAATGCTTTTTACCGCAAGCTGCAGAATTTTCTCTACAATGTGCTGGAGAGACCGCGGGGCTGGGCTTTCATTTACCACGCATACGTGTGAGTAATAAAAAGGTGGTGGGAGAGGGGGGACAGCGCAGCCCCCTCCCTTTACCCCCAGCCCCAAATTTCTCTTTGCCACCCATCACCAATCGCGGAGTGCGGGGTGGGTGGGGGATGCTCCAGCTGCAGAACGGCTGCGGGGAAGGAAGGGAGTGGGGGAGGGTGTGGGGGGGTTGGAAATGCTCGCTGGGGAACCTAAGAGTGCTGCGAGCTCCCCCCGGAGATGCCGCAGCCCCACGGTGTCCGGGAACGGTGCACCTGGGGAAGGGGTGTGCGGTGTGTGTGTGTGTGTGTGGTGGGGGGGGGGGGAACTGAAGCTGTCCCTGCAGAGCTGGGGGTGGCTCCGGTGGGGAGGTGCAACGCACCGGCCCTATGCACCCCCGTTTACCTCCCCGCTTGCGGGGGAAGGGGCTGCGGTGGGTGCATGCAGGGAAGCGATGGGGAGGGAGCGCTCCTCCGTCTTGCTTGAAATCACCATAGCAATGCTGCGAGCTGAGGAACACAAAGCGCTGCTCAGGAACTGGCTTCTTTCCCTTCCCCCTTTCTCCCCCCCACCCCCCCCTCCACGTCTCCTCCGGCCCATCTTTTGCGGGCTGCTGCGGAGGATGTGGGGCTGGGGAGTTGCGGATCCGCAGTGGGGCCGAGAGGTTCTTCTGTGCCCCCGTGGGAGGCAGCGGGGTGGGAACGTCTGCGAAGAAATGCTGAGCCGTGTCTGGGGCTTCCTGGGGGGCGATGGAGAGGGAACAAAGGAGCGGTCTCGGGGTGCGCATTTCCCCTCGGCAGCCTCGATTTTAGGCAGGAATGGCCACGTTGGGTGGGGGAAAAATGCCCCTGACTGCAGGTTGTGTTGCAGGAGAAGGGCAGCTGGCTGCTCGTTGTTGGGAGGATTGCAAAGGGAGGGTCAGCGTAAGTCGCTGCGTTACTGCTACTCCCTTCCCTCTGGGACTTTCCACAGTCCCACGGGGCTGTTCTGCGGTCCTGGGCTCCAGCACAGCCCTGTTTGGATTCCTGCTCCCTTAAAGCCGATGGATTTTTTTTGTTTGCGTGCTCTTCATCATGGCCAGGGCCTTCATCAACTCAATCAAGAAGATTTTGGGGGCCTTTTGTTATTTTCCCCCATTCCTTTTGCTGCTAACGCCATTCTCAGATCAGATGTTGGGACGTGCTTTATGGTCCTCAGCCATTTTGTGCCTTGAGGCCTCCCAGGGAGGTGTGTTGCGTCTGGGTGATGAGATGCTGTTTGGGAGGAGATGCTGTTTGGGAAGAAGGGAAAGCTTCACCCTGCACTGCAGAGGGCTGGGGGCTTGCAGAGAGCTGGGTGTCCCTGGGAGCATCCTTGGAGCTCAGTGGCGGCTGTAATTGGGATGAGGTCCTGAGCATTCTCCATGGCCAGGAATTCTATGTGCTTGGTACTGCATAATCTCATGGTGGGGCTCGTCTGGCTTTACAGTGAGGATGAGGTGGTTGTATTTAAGAGCACACGGTGCATGCTGTGCACAGGTGAAAACCCAGTTTGGGCTGGCAATGGCAGCAGTGAAAGGAGCTGAAAGCCAACCTGCCAGCAAAGGGTATCCCTGCCTGGGAGGGCTTTATAAGCTGCTTTTGCTGCTGTCCTAACTTCTGATTCACGTCGCTCTCTGCAGTGGCATTGGCTTGGGCGGGCAGTAATCATCACAGGGCACGAGCAGGGCATCCCAAGCTGCCTCCTCCTGGGGTTCACCTTCTCCTGAAGCCCCCATTTCCAGCGCATCCCTCTAGAGCCCCACACCTGCATCTTGCTTTGGGCCCATGGCTGTGCTCGCTGCGTGTCACCTGGTTGTGCCAGGAGCTGCACCTGAATAGGAAACACTGCAAAACCACCCCTGACCCACACTGCTGGGAAATGGAGGCAGTGCTCAGGGCTGAGGTGGGAGCTGCACTGAGGTCTGTGAAGCATTAGTAATGCGATTAATTTTTTACAGCGCGTTGGGATGTTTTGTGAATGCCAGTCTTCTGAACCATGCATATAATAAGGTTGGCTTTGGCAGGTCAGTAATATGTTATTTAGAGAGCTGGAGGGTATGATGAACATCTCACAAAGTCATTGGGGAAAAGCCCAGCACCAGCTACTCCCTTTGCTACCCGTCGACCTGGCCCCACCAGGTCCAGCTCTGTGTATATCAGAATGGGGCAGGTGGGGGCTTTTCTGGGTTTTTGTAGCTAAAAGTCTATAATCCAACAAGGACAGCACAAAGCCTGCTGGCTGCTTCTACACAGACGTGAGGGCGAAGGGACTGCCTCAAGGTCATGAAGTTTGTGTGGAAGAGCTGCCTGGAGATCCCCATGCAAGTCGCAGTATTTCCCATGCTGCATCCTAGCTCCAATCCATTGATCTGTTTTCCTTCTCTTTCTGTCGTTGTTCTTTCCCTTTTGCACCATTTCACGCAGTACAAATCAGAGAAATTCAGTGCAGCTTCCATCCTTCCAGCCTCACCCCATTACTGCCTCTGTAGCAGCACTGTGCCCTCCGTGAAAACAGGGCTCCCTATTTCATGCTGCCGTGTTGTGATTCAT
Source organism: Chrysolophus pictus (assembly GCA_037305975.1). NCBI lineage: Eukaryota > Metazoa > Chordata > Aves > Galliformes > Phasianidae > Chrysolophus > Chrysolophus pictus. Next base: position 5,044,326 of record CM074595.1, read on the forward strand.
TTCTATGCATAACAGCTCTTCCCACACTGACACAAGTGGGTGACCCACTCATGGTGTGTGTGTACATTATACAGGTATGTATGTTCTGCACAGTTCTATGGATGGCTGAGTCTCATGGATCCCATCTTGGAGTGTGGCTGGAGATGGACTCTGGCTGAATCTCATCTCCTATATTTTCCTGGTATTCCTCTTCTTTCTCTCATCTCTCTCTCTTTTTTTTTTTTTTCCTTGTCTTTTCTGGCAGAGCCATAGCACTGCAGCACATGGCCTCGTTCTGTTCAAGGTTGAGCTGAAACTTGAAAAGTTGTGCCCTGTCTAAGCAGCAAGCCATGCCTTTTGAGGGACATGGCAGCTCTCTGCACAGAGAAGCATTTTGCTTGCAAAATTTTTCAGTTTTCCTTTTTTTTTTTTTTTTTAATGGTTTAGATGATCTTTTCCCTGCTAATCCTCTTACCTTGCTTATTATCGCTTGTCCCATGCTTGGTGGTGCTGAGCCTGAAGTGCTGTGATGCACCTTATTCCAGAAGGGATGCTGTGCTTTGTGTTAACTGCATGGACTGGGCACCCCACAGCCCTCTGTGTCTGCAGGTGCATTTCCTGACCTCTGGGTGAGCTGCTCTTGTCTGGGACCTGTATTCAGCCACTTTAAAGCTGTGCATCTACAGCAAATGTAATTTTCGATTCTGTTTATTGTTCTCTGTGGCAGCAGCTATGGAGCATTGGGAAGATGAAGAGTTGATGCAATTTCTTCCTTAGAGATGTGGGGTTTCTTGGTGTAGAAGAGGCCTCTTTTGTGATTCCTCCCAGTCCTCAGGGACCAGGAAAAACGTGGTTATTGCATGCAAATCATCTTTCTCACATCGTCTTTTACTTTTGATATAATGCCTTCGGGAACCCCTAGGTATTTTTCTGCTGTCAGAAAGCTTGTGTGTTTTGTTTTGGTTTTCTCCCCAGTTAATTTTGTGTACCTATTTCATGGCATTGATTAATTAGGAGAAAATTTAAATTGATCCTCATGTGTTCCTCCCCATGCTCAGGTGAGCCCTTAACAACCCCAGACTCATCCAACCCACCAGGGATGGGCAGTGTGGGTCCTCCCCACATCCTATTGTGAAGGTCCAACACAAATCCCATGTGCTGAGCATAATGGAGCTGTTGGGCTCTGGAGACCGATGCCCTCACCGTGCAGTTTGTCCTCCCTGGGGACTTCCATGCAGCGATGCCTCACCAGCTCCTGCTTAGTCAGAGCTGGGTGGGAGCAACCTGATTTAATGTGTCACGTTCCAGTTGTATTCACCCCACACTGACATTCAGGAAAGGAAAAACAAGTCGGTCCCCTGGGTGATTTCCTTTCTGCAATGCAACGTACCTCAACCAGCTGAGCCTCCATCTTCCTTAAGAAGGAATGACCCCCAAAGCAAGTCCCAAATCCTCTACTAAAGGGAAGATGGGTGTCACTTCAACAAAGAAATGCAATTTGTGAAAACCACATTATTATTATTTTTTTTAATACATATTTTTTTGCTTGGCGGCGAATCTGGGGGACGTGGTGGGATGAGAATCTGTGGTCTGTTGGTAGAGCAGAATGGCAGGCTGTTGTCAGGCTTTTGCAAGGCTTACCGGGATAAAAAAGCACAGAAGTTTTGTATGTGGCATTTGAGATTTAAGCAGCAAGCGCTCAACGCTGCATAATCCCATTTAAGGTAGCCCAAACATACAGCTGGTTTCTCTGTGGGCTCTTGAGGGACTGATTCCTCTTTAAAATTGCAGTGGCAGTTCCTGCCATGTAATCACCTGCGGAGAAGAAGCAGGGGAGCAGAGTAGGATGGAGGGTGGTTCCTACAGAGGGTTAAACTACAGCATGCTTCTATGGAAATGTGAGCCTGTTCGTGTGAGATGTCCCCTACACAGACAAGATTTTCAGCACTGAGCTGGATAAGCCCCTTCTTCCCATGGTGGTTTGCATTGCTATGGGATAATGCAATGGCTTTTAGCCACCAGGTGATCAGAATGGTATTAATTACATTTAAGAACTGGCTGATCGAGGTGCTCTGGGCTGAGTTTGATGAATGCATGTATTGTGAGATGGTTTGAGCAGCGAGTGTGTGCCAGCAGGACCAGGTCGTGCAGGAGGACACCTGGTCCATCACTGCCATGTGTTCAAACTGTTCCTAGCTGGGCTGCAAGCCAAGAGCACTTGGGCTCCTCTGACATCATCTAGAGCAGAGGATGGCCCTGCTGATGCTGCAGGTATTTAAATTGGGCTTTTGGTGGATGTGCCCATCCGTACAGACAGAGAGAACAAGGTGGAGCTCCTGGTGACCTCGGCTTCCCACGCGCTTCTCCCAGCCCTGCTCTGGGCAAGCTGTGAATGCAGCAGCCCGTGACACACAGACTGAAGGTGTTTGGGGAGGTCATGTGCATCTGTTCTAAAGCACTGAATTAATTATGTGCAGAGCTGTCTGCTGGGGAGTATCTTGAGCAGAAGTCACTGGCTGGGATGATGAGAGCTGCTTTATTGCAGCCTCTGGGCTTCCTGACTGCCAATAGATGAGGGAAACCGGAGCATTCCTCTGCCTATCTCTCATCTGTCTGCAATATCACTCCAACCTCTAACGTGCTTTTTAAATATGTGAAAAGCTCTGGTGTTGGTTAACATCCATCTGGTGACTTCTTTTGGGTGGACTGGGCCGTAAGCTTCACCAAGAAGGTTCAGGTTGGATGTTAGGAACACTTTTTTTTTTTTTCTCTGAAAGAGCAGGGGTGCAATGGCACAGCTGCCCAGGGAGCAGTGGGGTCACCATCCCCGGAGGTGGTCCAGAGCTGTGGAGATGTGGCACTGAGGGATGTGGGCATGGTGGGGTGGGATGGAGTTGGACTTGAGGATCTTGGTGGTCTTTTCCAACCTGAATGATTCTATGACTGGGTGTTGAGCAAAGAGCAGCTTTTCCCAGTGCACAGGGAATGGGAGATCTGTGATATCTTCTCACTCCTCTTGCTGCTGTAGTGGTGTGCTTTAAACTACGATGAGGGCACCAGGAGTGCTGGGTGCAGCAGGAGCTTCCTGCTTTGTGTTAGTGTGGACCGTGCTCAGACATTGAGCTTGGTGATGCTCAGATGCCTGCTGGATGGAGCACTGTGTCCTGTGTTCCTCTCAGAAAGCCCATAGGATCCTCAGAGCATGTCTGCCTTCTGGAGATGCCCTTTTCTCTTTTTATGACAAAGGAAACCTGAGTTCCCTTGTATACCTTGGGTGGAAGCTGGATGAGATGGGTCCCAACAATGAAGTGAGAAGACAGAGCTTGGCATCTATTTGCAAACTGAAAACTGGAGTGAGCTGAAGCAATGCTAAGCATCTCCCACCCCAGCCATTAGGAACTGTGGTGTTCAGAGCTAGAAGTGCACTGTGGATGTCCCAACAGGTGAAGGTGGGAGATGGGTCTGATCCAAAGCAGAATGACCACAATCTGAGCTCCACACTTAGCCAGCAACTGTTAAGAAGCAGTTTTGAGAAAGGAACCTTTACAGCAAACCGCAATCATCTCGTGGACCTGCAACCCAAGTCCCAGAGGGAATTAGAGTATAATCAAGTCTTATTAACACTGATTATTGTTCAGAGCAGCTCTGGTTGTGTCTGGGCTCTGGGTGCAGAGCGCCTGGCAGGATGGCCAACCTTCCTTCTGACACTGACTGCATCCCAGGCAGGGGGCACAGGGCAAGGGAACGAGAGGATGAGGAGTGTTGGGGAGCAGCTGCCCTCACTGGGTGGGGGCTGAGGATGGTGTCTGTGTGTGTCTATTCATTGCAGCAGTCGCTCATCTTCCCTAGGATGAGATTGCACGAGGCAAAGGTTTTGCCTTCAGGATGGACTTTCTCAGGGATTCCCGGGTGCTGCATTTGCAAAAAACCCTAATGTGCCTCAAGTCCCACCTTCTGCTTTACAGCTCCGCCAACCCAGGGAGCAAAATCTGTCCGAAGCAATTGCAGAGCTGCTGTCACACATTGCAATGGATGAGTGCAGCAGGATGGGTTTTCCTCGCACAGCTCCTGCAGACACGCTATCACTCCCTGTAAAGCTCTTGTGGTGCCCAGGAATTAAACCTAGCAGAGATCCTGGCTCAAAGGTGACTCACACACACCTCTTCTCCATCGCCTGTGTGAGTGTGGGAGCTCGTGTCTGGGCACCTGCTGCGTGCATTTCTTGCAACTTGTGTTTGGTGTGGTTGGAAATTAATGAGCTGTGCAAAAGAGAAAAGAGAAACTTCACTCAAATAGTAGTTATAGTGAACACCAAGGGGAAAACAATATTAATATTATAGCAGCGTGTAAGCAACCCTAATGAAAGTCAAGTCTGTGAGCTTCTGTTCAACACGTGAAGCCCAAAACGTTCAATGCCTGCTATAAAGACTTCAGGTTGGATAGTAGGAAAAGTTTTTTTCCAAAAGAGCAGTGATGCAGTGGCACAGCTGCCCAGGGGGTGGTGGGGTCACTGTCTCTGGAGGTGTTCCAGAGCTGTGGAGATGTGGCACTGAGGGGTCTGGGCAATGGGCACAGTGGGGTGGGCTGGGATTGGATTTGGGGATCTCAAAGCTTGAGTGATTCTGTGACTTTCTGTTGGACAGAAGGCAGGTGTTAGTCCTAAAGTAGGTGCTGGGGAACTGCTGGTAACTGCTTTGTTCCAGTCTTCTTTTTAAGAGTCTTTGCCTGGCTGCTTCTTTGTTTTTGAGTTGATGGGTTGGTTGCTATTCCTGCTCCTTGGGCTTGAAAAGGAAACAGGTTGGTGTTGGTGAGGACAGGCTGTCCAGGGCAATCCACCAGACTCAGGAGCCCAGCAGAGTTCATCTGTGCTGGGAGGAGGAAAGCATCTTCCTAGGAAACGTTGCCTGTGCTGAGGTAGGTATGGCTTCTGTGTGCTTGCAGCAGCTTCGCTGTTGCAGTGCTGTGAGTGGCAGTGAAATGGCAGCACTGGGAAAGTTTTTCTCCTGCATGTTTATGGGATTTTATGCGACATGGAGTCTCAGAGTGGCCATTAATTGAGTTTATGTTTGCTTGGAGCTTCGTTACTAGGTCTGAGGAATGTAGAAGGAGATGTAAGAGCACTCCATCTTTCACTTTAGAGGAGAGCAAAGGAGTTGAATATAAATCTCTCTATATTACAGCTGGGCAAATAGAGAGTGAGGCCACGCTGCCTTCTGCCATGCTGATCCATATGGGAATGAAACCAAAACGCATCCATCCAGAAGGGACAGCGAAGAACAAAACTCTCCCAGTGCTGAGGGCCATGCGTGGCTCCTGAGCAGGCTCCTTGTGCTGTGATTGCTGCTTCCACCTGGGTTTGCTCATCCTTCTCCTTGTCCTGTGCATGGCAAGCATGAGGATGTTGTCCAAGCAAACCCCTTGCTGGGCCTTCCTCCAAGTTTCCTGGGTTTATTAGCACTGATTTGTGCTTGGGGGACTAGTGAGACTCCTGAGTCATCTCCTCAGGCAGGGAGCTATTTATTGCAGTGTGTGTGTTACACTCCATGGGAGTGGGTGTCTCTCTTCCGCTTTTGGATCCTGCCCTGACTCTATATAAAGGCTCCAGGCTTGAATGAGCAGCAAAACTCTGGCTCTGCTGTTTGGAAGACGGGTGCTGCTGACCTGTGTCCTTGACTGGAGGAGCATGGTGGTCCTGAACACCGATAGGAGCTTGCATGGGATATTTGTCCTCCTCGGCATCTCTCAGCTGCTAGAATGGCTTGTAGGGACATGGGGCACTGCATGATGATGTCCAGGAGTGCTTCTTGCTCTGCAGGGGCTCACAACCAAGTGGGAAGCATGATTTGTAATTCCTTCTTACCCCTCAGGTTGATTTGTTGATACTTTTGGCTTTTTAACGGGTGGTTTATTTTTCCAGTTTAGGAGAAGTGAGGTATTTCCTAGCAGCTGTAATTCTCTGTTGGTATCAGAGCAAAGACTTGGAAGTGCCACGGGCAAATGTGGATGGGTTCCTCTGAGACACTGACAGCACAGGAGCTGCCAGATCAAGAGGGGCTTCGCTGTGTTGTTTTCCTGGGGTGGAGAAAGGCCTCCCCTGTGTCCTGGTGGCCTTGCAGAGGGCTGTCTGGATGCCAGACCAGCTCCTCCCCAGCAGCTCTGCAGGGAGCAGCATCCATCTGAGCGAGAGCTGATGGCAGTATTGGACCAGGGCTGGCTTCACACCCCATTAAGCATCATGCTGAGCCACAGGGACCAGTCCTTGTGTTGTCTAACTGAATTGCTGGCACTTCAGGAGGGCTCTGTCTCTGTAGCCGGAGGGACTGATGCATTTAATCTGTATTACTGCTAAAGAAACTTTGTTAATTGTGACATCGTGGTTTGGTCCTGGGGGCTCCTGGTCTGTTTTTGTTTGGTTGGTGGTGGTTTTTCAGTTGTGGCATTTTCTATTAAAAAGGAAAAAATTTGTAGAGAGAAAGAGGTTGGGAAATTTTCTGTCGTGTCTCAGACGTGATATGCAGCCATTTAGAATTTGGCACTGATTTTTTTTTTTTTTTCCCTTGCTTTTCACATTTTCCGCTTTAGAATCTAGATGTTTTTAATGTAATTCTTATTTGGCTGCTCCTTTCTTAACATGCCAGTTAATAAGGGGAAAGAAGGATTCCTGCACTGAGCTTTTGTTGCTGCTGTTTTTCCCTTCTGCAACAGAAATCAGATCTAATGTGAAGCCTCCATGAGCTGAGCTCTGATCACTGGTGGGCGCTGGGAGCATCATGAGTGATGCTGGGTGACCCTGGGCTCACTGCAGATCAGTAGTTGCAGCATCTGAGCCAGGAAAGATAATAGCATGCAGGGCTTGGGATGTGGTTGTAGGCCAGCAATGGCTTCGTAGAATCATTAAGGTTGTAAATGACCTTTAAGATCTTTGAGTCCATGGAGACGTAAGCACATACAAGTGGGTGAAACATGTCCCAGGCTCAATTTTTTGCTCTGTGCTTTGGAATGGCCAAACCTGGGAGGCTGGCACCTCCTTGGCTCCATCCATCCTCTCGCAGGACCTTGGCTAACTGGGGAGCATTTCATCTAGTTTTGCCACCTTCCTTTGTGAACCCTCTGCAGAGTGAAAATAAGCCTGAGCCCCAGCTCTCTGCAGAGAAGCTGAAATATGCTGAACCCCCCAAACAAGCTGCATTCCTACCCAACCTTGCTTTTTTGGCCCTTGCTGCAGGAATGGATATTATTAAAAGCATCCAAGGAAAACTCAACTGAACCAATGGGTTAGCAGCTCCACCCATGGCAGGAGTGCCCATCGTTCCCACAGCCGTATCTTGGCATGATGTGGGTCAGAAAGAGCTGGAGTTGAGCCTGAGCCCACACCGTGCTCCCAGCCCTTCTGGGTGGGGACAAAACCAGGGGGTTGGTGCAGCCATCATGGTGCTGGCCCAGCTCGGACCTGCTGGGGCAGCTCCGTTATTTTTCATTTCTGAAAGCGCAGCAGAAATTAAATAAAAGTTAATTAAATCTTTTTTTTTTTTCTGCCTGCTTCCTTTCCCTGTTTCTAGGGAAGACTGAAAAAAATGTACTAGAGAGGAAGCGAAACTCTGAGCATCCTCTGATGAATGCTGAATATGGCCCCTGTGGGACTGCAGGGAAAGGCCCTGTAATTATGGGGAGCGTCCTGTGAGGCTGGGTTACACAACCAGGACGGAGAGCTGCTCCTGCTCTGTGTTAGCAGCAGGCTGATGAGGCTGTGACTCAAAATACTACCTGGCTGTTATCCATTCATTGCTTTTCATCGTTGCTGGTGTCCTCTACGCACAGCACAGACCGCTCGCGAGGCTCTGAGCCAAGGCAGCAGGGGAGGAGCATGCAGGACCACAAAAAGGCCATTTGATACTGATGGTGACACAGTTCTCAGATGGCCCCAGTGTGTTTTGGGGCTGGCTGATGGTCACGCAGCAATGCCACCAGGTGAAGGTGAATCATCCCCAGCTTGGGCAGGAGCAGCGTGCCCTGATGGTGGAGCAGTGTGCTGCTCACAAGCTGTTGGGTTTAAGGGATGGAGTGTTGTAGCAAATGCATGGAGACATTGTACAGGGTGACTTGCACCTCTGCATGGTGTTGGCCGTGCCCTGGTGTCATGCTGCAGGATGTTGTTCTGCTTTTGAGCTGTTGTGTGATGCTGTTGTTGGCTCTGATCCGTGCAGACTTTGCATGCTGGTGTGCTTTGTGCTGGCCTTGTGCTCCTCCAGGAGGATTTATGAGGCTGTGGGCATGTCTGGATTTACATGTGGGCTTAACCTTAGCTGTGTGCTAGGGAGAATCATCCGCATTTGGGAGCCCAAGTGTGGAGGAATTCCACACCACAGACAAGATCCCTGCAGCAGAGCTCAGCACCCCGTGCTGTCACCATTGCCTCTCCCTCCTCCAGCAGCAGTAATCACTTCCTAAACAGACAAGGAGACTTCAGCGTGTATCCTTGTTCTGCCAGGCCTTGGCTTTGAATTATTAAATAATGTCTCTGTTATGCATCTCCAAGTTTGTTAGAACGCAGCTATTTATCAGAAGAGAAAATAGTTGTTTCCCTACTTTAGGAGTTGACTTCATCTGCTTGTGAGACTTGCAATAAATGGAAGACCATCTTTCCAAAACAATATGCAGTTCTCTGTCGCAAAGTCCCTTTGGTAACTAATCTGTATCTTCTGTCTCAAAGCCAACTTGTATGGGTTTCTCACTGACTCTGAGAGCACTGCCTGTGGAGTTCTATCTTTTCCAGGGTCAGATTTTTGCCTGCTTCTTGTAGGAAGTCAGATGGTACCTACTGCTTTGCAAGAGGTTGGCTTGGAGCTGCAGCAGCCCAGCCCGTGTCTCTCTCTCTTATTTGTTTTTCTCTTGCTTGAGCAGTGCTTTGCCCCTCTGCCTGTACAGCATCCCTGAGCAACACTGTTTGATTGGACCCAGGCAGGCAATTCTCTGTTATTCCCAAGGAATACATGATGGGAACGAGTTGGAAATGGGGCCCCACTGTGGTCAGGCCAGGGCTGTGATTCTCTCTGCACCATCCCTGAGCTGCTGAGCTCCCAGGAGCAGCCATCCACACAGTGCTGCAGGAGCTGCCTGGGGATCTGCTCGTGCCTAGAGAAACGGGTGAAAGCAGGTTTTCACAAGCCTTTGCCTGCCATTTTAAATGGGAAGGATGTTTCCTTGGCAACGAGATGGATGCTTCCCAGCAGAGCATATGGCTTCCATCGACTTTGATTTACCAGTGTGTTGAAATGGCAGCTAGATAATCCTCTTCGGCTTTAATGTGTCTGTGCCCTGTATCCCTGTTATTTAGGAGCTTTAAAGACCCTGGGTCAGGTCCTTGCAGTGCTGGACTTGTTTCCAGCATCCTGAGATGGAGCTGGCAGGATCCCCACATCCTGGAGACTTGTGCAGGCAGGGAGCAGCACCCGAGCATCACCCCAAGCAGAGAGCTGCAGGGCAGGCAGGAAAACATCTCCTGTTCCTGCTGCCTTCCACCAGCTGAGCTCCTCCTCCTCGGGGAACATCATCTGCAGTCCTCTCTTCCTGTTCTCCTCCCTGCTTTAAATCATTTTTAGATGTTTTCTACCTTTCACCACACGATCATCTGCCTCTTGCAGCTTGCTATTTATTGTTGTGTTTACTGGTGCTGGGAAATAAGAAGAGGGAACAAGCCTCTTATTTGCTGGACTGGGCTCTGCAGGTTTGCTGAGTCCATGCATCCTCCTCCTTGCTGCTGCCCATCAGAGAGGAAGGCTCTCTGTGCTTTGGCAAATTGGATGAAAATTGGCCAACGTGGCCAGATATTAGGGGGAGCAGCCAGACAGGGCAATCACATGAGCCTCATTGCCTTAGGAACTGGGATAAAAATAGAGAACTCTTTTCATACGACTGGGTGGTGCTGGGGCTGGTGGAGGGATGCGAGTAGCAGAGAGTGCTGAGCTCAGGGCTCAGGAAGGGTGACCCTAAATGGGATGAAAGCAGATTGCTGGCCTGCAAGCATCTGCACTGCAGGGGTGGGGAGGGGGTGTGCTGCCCTGTTGTTATTGCACTGATGCTGCATGGTTTGGTGAATCCCTCGTGCGAACATGGGTAGCAATGCATATCCCCTGGCCTTGTAATACTTAACCAGGAGCATAGAAGGCTGAAAAAGTGCCAGAGTGTGGCATGGTTGAATTTTACAGGAGGCTTCATGCTAAGGAAAAGGGGTGTTCTGATCCCTCTGCTGGTTGAGGGCAGGCAAATTGAGCAGGTGGGGAGATCACCAGCTCTAAGCCATATTGCACATACTGTGCAAGTCTGTTAATTAAAACTGATGAGCAAGTGAAATTAGCAGTGCTCTGGTAACGCACATGTTTCCTGCTTTGGCTCTCTCCGTGAGTCTCTTGCTCCAAGACCCTGCTCTCTTGTCTTTGTTATCAAGGTACAAAGTGGGGGCCAGACCTGGGCCACCTGCCCTCAGCAGGCACTGAAATCTTAGCCTGTCCTTCGTTGTTGGTGGTCACGTTGGAAAGGGAGCTCAAGAGCACAGCTCTGTGGTCCCATCTCTGGGAAAGCATAAGCCATGGGTTTGGGGCATGGTGGAAGTGAAATAGTGAAGGCTGCACAGGGATGTTGCTGAGGCTCTGAGCTGGTCCCTGCAGCTGTGCCTGCAGCTCCCTGTGGGGCTGTGAGGATGCTCAGCATTGAGGTGCTTTAATTCTTGTGACTGTAAAAGCAGTGCAAAGGCAGAAACAGGGAAACAAAGCTAAGGATGCTCAGAGAAGTGTGGCTTGTCCTTGCTGTGCAGGGAACCTCAGGCTTGAGCTGAATAGCTGATTCTGGGACAGACCTTTGGAAAGCTGGCTACTATTCCTGTCTGCAGCAGGAACCAGCCCTGCACATTTTGAAGACAATCTTCCTATCTGCAATTAGACCGGAGCCTATTTTTGTATATCCCATTCCCTCGAGGAATGTTTAGATGAGATGCAGCATTACATTTTGCAGGGACATCTTGCTTTTAACCCAATTTGAGAGCACAGTTAAGTCAGGTCAAGTGACTTGCCCAAGTCAGCAAGAGGATTTTTTAATGCCTTCATGCTCAGATCATGCAGCATAGCCCTCAGGTTTTTAAATTTATTTCTTTTTTTTCTTTTTTCCTTTGAGGTATTGCCGAAAAGCAGGGCTTTGCTCTTAAGATGCAGAGAGAACTTGATCTTTGTATACAGATAAAGGTTAAATTTGGAAGGCTTGTGTGCCTATACTTACTACTAATAATTTCTCAGAGGTGGAGAGGAAGCAGAGATTCTTTTCGGGGAATACCCTGTGGGATGAAGCACAGGCAGTGCTCAGATTTCAATCTGAATAATACTGCTATTGCATGAGACAGCAACTTTCCCTCACATTATGATCAATGAACGTGCCCTGAGTAAATGCCTGCACAAGCATTTTAAGAATTACTCCAGTGTCCGAAATTTTATCCTCTTAATTTACCTCTGAACGGACCATAATTGCACCATGGCCTTTAGGGTCTGTCCTGTGAGCTGTATTTCTCCCCACCTGGTTTTTGCAGCAGATCTCAGCCCTGCAGCGCGGAGCCCGTGTGCAGGTGCACTGATGGATGAATGCTTTGGGTTCTCCTCCAGCCCTCTGACCGCTCTGAGGCTGCAGCACAGTGCGGGGAGGACGTGCAGACAAACATCTCCCAGTGATTCATGCTGGAGGAGGACAGAGAAGAACGTTTTAGCTCGATCTTGGTGTGCGTTCGTTATTAGTAACGCGGCTTTATGATGAGTTTTAGACGCCTTGAGTAAGTTAAGTAATTAGAGGCAGGCAAGTCTATAAAACAGGCTGCTGATTGCTGAAATGTAACCCTTTCTCCTGCTGTAAACGTTCAGTTCTTGGTCTCTATTGCTGGTCTTTTCCAGCTGGCATTTGTTCTTTAAGGATTCCATCTGGGAAAGCTCTTATGTGTTCAAACTCTTCAGTGCACAAGAACTGTGGAGATGTGGTTAGTGGACGTGGTGTGATGGGTTGATGGTTGGACTTTGTGATCTTAGTGGTCTTTTCCTGCCTTAATGATGGTATGATTCTATGGTCAATCTTGCTTGTAAATCTGGAGGTAAATATGACCTTGTTGCCGTGCAAAATCCCTTTCTGCTCAAATTCCTGCTGTGCATAAATCAAGGATTTGGGGGGTTGAGGCAGATGAGGCCGTTCCTGCTCTTTGCATTACAAACAAGAACATTTGCAGTGTTCTTCATCTGCCTATAAAAACAGAAAATGATCTCTATTGCAAAGGAAACCTTATTTGCCCTCATTTCCCCAGGCTGTAGCTGTGCAGGCATATTGGAGGAGATCGTAAAAAACTCAATTTACTGGAAAACACCCATCTCCTATTTTGCCATATTGCTGTCACACAGCTTTGCTAGCAATAGAAGTCACCTTGGGTGATGGTTTTGGCTGAGGGTGAGAGATGTGGAAACCTGGAGTGGGGCACTGAGGCTTGTGTTGAGCCTTGTAAATGTGTAGCTGGGCTGTGGGATTCCTTATGTGAAAAACAATGATGGAAGCTCTTGGTAGGGCAGGGATAATGTGCATCATCATAAGCCCTTGGACAGCCATGGCGTGGTCAGAGTTCTGCTTCTGATTCAGTGGAGATTCAAATTTAGCTGTAAGTACTCCTGTTCTGAGTGCTAAAAGGCTTTTTACAGTCTGTTTATCCTCGTTTGTTGTTTTTTTCACCCTGGTTTATTGTCATTGCTGCATTTCGAGGCCTCTGATTTACACCCAAGTCTCAGAAACTTGAAAGCCAGCATCTTACAGAGACCACTGCAAATGGATATTGCTGGGATTACAGCTGGATTGACCATAAGCATTTTGGTTTTATTTTAGCACAATGCCTTATTTATGTCCCCAAAGTCATTTTCAAGTGTTTTGAGTTATTTTCTATTGTGTGGCTCTCAAGTGCCTGGAGTAAAATGCTCCCTCCTTTTCAGCTTTGCTTGTTCTAGTTAAGCAAATCATTAATTCCTTCCCCACTTCCATGGGAAGGCAGTAAAGCATGGAGTGAGCCCATTGCCTTGTGCCACCTCCTTGCATTACATCCAACCCTGACACATCCTGGCATCCCACTGCTGCTATTCCCATTGGAGCTCCATGTAAATGGGTGTGCAGGTTCCAAGGGAGTGTCTTTTGGAAGGCAAATGAGATTAATAACCTGAAAAGATTTATAAGGATTCTGTTATTTACTTTTACCAAAAAGAGAGAGAGAAAAAAAATACCTTTCACATTTCAAGTCATTTTATTTCATTATTTGCTTCCTTATTTGTTTAATGGAGCGGGAGCTCACTCATTTCTTCTTCTACTGCTAATATGAAATGCAGTGGAGATGAAATCTGGATATGGAGGTTTCGTGCCAAGATTGATAATCCAGAATAAGAAGCTTGCCATGGGTGTTTTAAGTTGACATAACCTTTCTTAACTGAGAGAGTGGTGAGGTGCAGGAACAGCTGTCCAGAGGGGCTGTGGATGCTCCTGGAGGTGTTAGAGGCCGGGTTGGATGGGGTCCTGGGCAGCCTGGTCTGGTATTAGATATAGAGGTTGGAGTCCATGCCTGAGGTGGGGGGGTTGGAGCTTCATAATCCTTCCAACCCAAGCCATTCTATGAACCTTTGGACAGACAGGCAAACTTTGGAGGACTTTGGGTTTTTCAGCTGTTTGCAGCCATCAGATTTGCACAGCTGAGTCTTGGCTGAGCACAGAGGTGGGAGCAACTCAGGAAGTGTCTGTCCCCAGCAGCTCGCAGGCTGCTGCCAGCTCTGTCCCTGCTGTCACCCGTGGAAGGGATGGAGGTGCAGCAGCACTCGCTGTCATTTGCATCCTGGCCCAGTTTGGGGAGGTTGTTGCCAGCTCTGCTGTGTGGGGCCCAGCTCCTGTCTGCCTGGGGGGAGGATATTGTCTTCTGCCCAGCTGTAAGCAGAATTGGCATCTTTAATGTAAAAATCATTAGATGGGACATAATTAACGTTCCTTATTGCACGTTAACATTACCCAGAGTCAGGCTGCAGACATAATTTGCTTTGATTAGATATGTAGCTTTAAAAATTAGATTCATCCCAACCTCTGTGCCGTTTATTGGCCTGTTTCCCTTTTCCTTGCTGTCCATTATGAGCTGGAGCCCTGTCCTGCACTGTCCGGGTGGATTAGATGTAATGAAAGCAGAGTCAATTTCCCACTGCCTGCCCTCCATGGGAGCTCAGAGGCTGCTCTCCACCTTGGCACAGATATGGCTCAGCTTTCACCTTCCATCTCATGCAAACAGGGATGCAGCAGAGCCTTCAGAGCCTTTCAGCAGCTGTGCTGAACTCCATGAATCCAGTGGAAAAAATGTTTCATTCTCAGAGTCTACTTTTCAGCCTTCTGGAGGTTTGGGAACCTTGGATTTGAGCAGAGCAGCCGTGCATCACCATGGAACAATTTTGGTATGCTAGTGAGGTGCCCACATCCTTCGGTGGCAGGACCATTCCTCAACTGCTGGCTGAGCATCCCTGTGGGGCAACAGAGCAGAGGGATGGGAGCTGCTGCCTTATGGGGTTTTGCCCATGGAGCAGCCCTGGCTCACCCTGCACAACCACAAGGTTGCACAGAGCACAAGGAAGATGTTCACCAGCAGGCATGTTGGACCACATCTGTACAAAGAGCCTTATCTATTGGGTAATGCTTTCAGCTCACGTTGAAATGATAGACCAATGTCTTTTTCCTTCCTTTCTTTTTTTTTTTTTTTTTTGCCCTATCAACACATTTCTAATGACAGAAGTAACATGCAGGACTCCTCTTTCTCCTGGCATTCATCCCCAGCAGGACTCATTGTTTCAGCGTGGCTTCATTCCGGATCCATTTGAAGCATCCACCTTAGTAAACAAGGTGTGCATGTCTGCTCTGATGCCAGCACTTGGCTTTCAGCACCTGTCTGAGCATTTTATTGTGATGTTCAGTCCCAGAAACACAACCCACGCCCTATTTCTTCAATCAGAACATGTAGGATTTTCTTTTCCCCCATCCTTTCCCATGATCTATTTTTTCCCCCTCTTCTCTTTCTTCTTTCATCGATTATTCATTTGTTTCTCACTCTGGCGTGGGAGTGTGCACCAAAATCTGGGCCACCCCAGGAGCGGGGCTGCCTGACCCATTTGCAGCTCCCTCTCACTGCACAGCCTGCAGAAACCACATCAGTGAGAGTGATGGTGAGTGGGATTGCAAGGGGCAATTCCTTGCTTTTTGGGATTGTTCCAGGTCCCTGAGTACCAGAAAGGGAGAAATGAGGGGATTGTCCTGAGCTCTTCTGTGCTGAATGGGACTTGCTGCTGGCCTTGTGGAGTGGCTCTGAAGGTCCCTTCCCTCCAGCAGACTCAGCACTGCCTGTGGTCAGAATAAATACTGCCAATCCCCCCTCTATACCTGAGCACTGTGATGTTAATGGCCCTTGAGAAGCCGCAGGCACAGCCCTGCAGTGCCTCTCTTTACACAGCACCGAGCAGCTGTACCCAGCAGCCCGACTGTGCCTTATAAATATTTGAAAGTCAGTTTGTAGGAATGTGAGACAAAGCCAGACAGATGAATTATTTAATGCTTTGAAAGAATGCAGCTTTTAGTTCCTCCCTGTGCTGGCCTACTTCATTGTTTCAGTAAATTGATCTGCAGCAAATTAATTTCCCTTCTTTTGTTTGAGTAAGCAGCGGGCATGGCAGGTTGGTGGGGGTTTCTCCGGCCACAGGCAGGTGCCAGGACACCTCCACAGTTGCAGAGCTGGCATCAAACATCAGAAGAGAGTGGAGCTGCTGCCACCCATCAGTGCCTTTGGGTTGGCATTGGTGCACCCAGTGCTCATGTGGAGAGGACACCTGGTGGGGACAGCCTCTGTTGTCATAGAACTGTAGAATATCCCAAGTTGGAAGGAACCTATAGGGATCATTGTGTTCACCTCTTGGCTTCACACAGCACCACCCAAAACCCAAATCCCACCTCTGTTAAATCCCAATCTTGGTAACCTGTGGACAAGGGATGCTGGGAAAGCAGCTGGTGGAATTGAATCTGAAGAGTTGCCAAGCTTTTCTGGCAGTGAGGATGTAGCAAAGGAGTGTTTCCATGTTTGTTGGAGCTGACATAACATGGAAGTGATCTCAGAGGCTGTCGCAGCCACATGCTGGGAATGGAGGTGTCTTGGCACTGGCCAAACTGGGACCGGTCCAGTGGGTCCTTCTGCACCCAACCCTTCCTGTTCATAGAATTGGGGATCCAGCTTCTCTTTTGCTGGTTGGTTCTCCTCCAGTGTTAAATGTGAGCCCTGCGACTGATCAGCAGAGTGATCCCAAGTGTGATTGCATGGGCCTGGTGGCCTCGTTGCTGTCACTTCTTATCTCCTCATCACCAGTTAGAGGTATCCTTGTAAAGGGACAGTGTTAAAGCAGCAGCGTGGTGAATGCTCCTATGTGTAAATGTCAAAACGTGTGACCGAGTGTGAAAAGTTCTTGCTCTGAAGACTGATGTTCTGTCCCTCTGTGTTTTTTTGTTTTTATTTTTTGTATCCTGTAGTTTTCTACTTGTTTTCTCCTGCCTGGTGCTGTCTGTCTTCTCAACCATCGATGAGTATCAGAACAGCTCTGAAGGGGCCCTTTATATTCTGGTGAGTTGGGATTTGCAAATGAAGTGAGCAATATCACATCAAAATAAAGTTAAAAATACACAAGAAAAGCACCTACCCCTAAGATTGGGGGTATTTAACTCAGGCAAGAACATGAACTTGTGAGTCAGTGTCTGTTGGGACCCACAATAAAAGGAAAGGAGAAATCTGTATCGGGGCACTCAGGAGTAATCTGAGCACAATATTTCCTCTGATGTAATATTCTAAACCTTCTTCCTGAACTTTTTCCGTTGTTTTTGCTTTGTTCTCTTTCTCAGCCCCTGCCCAGGAAAGGGAAAACCCAGCAGCAGAGGTCTGAGCATCACTCAAAATAGGGCTTTCCACCGTATGGTTCCGTGGGGCAACTCTGCATTGCGTAGGAGAGCAGGGTTTAGGCTGTTGGACTTGATCTCTCATTCTGGAGCATGCTCACCACGTTTCCTTCTAGGCTGATGGCATGTTGTCTCCCCCAGGAAATTGTCACCATCGTGGTGTTTGGGGTGGAGTATTTTGTACGGATCTGGGCAGCCGGCTGCTGCTGTCGGTACCGGGGCTGGAGAGGAAGGTTGAAATTTGCCCGCAAGCCTTTCTGTGTCATCGGTAAGACCTGCCTCCTGCATGGGGTTTCTCAACCTAAGATGGCTATTGAAGAGCTTGCTCGCACAGTGCTGCAATTTCTTGCTTGCAGTTTGGGGATTGTTACTCACCTAGAGAAGGGAAGGGAGGAGCTGAGGTCCCCGCCCAACCTCTCCATCAATTTGCTCACTCCGTGCCTCATTTTGCCTTCCTGGGTGCTGAGGAGCTGCATCACAAGGGGATTGTGAGACTTAATTCCTGCTTGTAAAGCACTCGGTGCTCCTGTTGTGCAGAGGGCCATCCGAGCACAGTGGGTGCTTTGTTTGGGGTCAGGAGTGGCAGGTGAGCCATGCCATGCCCCATGGAGCCTGCTGTCAGGTGTCCAGAAACTAGCAAGGGTCACATATGGAATTTTAGCTTATTGCACAGAAAATCGCTCATAAAAATTGCATAGAAAAGCAAGAAAGAGGGAAGGTTTCAGGATCCTGCCCCATCCCTGAAGGTGCCCTGGACGACCTGACCTAATGCCTGATTCGGCAACCCTGTCCATGGCAGGGGGCTGGAACTAGATGGTCCTTGAGTTCTCTTTCAACCCAAGCCAACCTGTGCTTCTGTGATCCTCGGGTTTGGGATTTATAGCATATGACTTCTTTTCTTAGACTCTTGCTCTTTCCTGAGCACCCTGGAGTTGTTATGGTGAACCTCTGGTGTTTAGACAGGGGAGCTCGCACCTCTGGGCAGCACGGTGTCACAGCAGCTAAAAAAGGGCCTGGCAAGGACTTAGCCCTGGATCAGAATGCAGTCAGGTGATATCAAACACATTTTCTTGGGAACGATGAGTGTGGAGAAGAAAACTAAAATGTTTCTATCGGGTGTGTAGCTGCTCCTTTTATCCAGTTAAGTCTTCTGCTGTATCCCTCTGGCACCAGGTATTACGATACCGCTTCCACACGCATCCTTCTGCTGCCAGTGGCGGTGGGAGTGCCAACCCCTTTGGTGGTGCTCCGGCAGCACGTCTCCAGCTTTCAATGCCCTTTGTTCATGCAGACATCATGGTGCTGATCGCGTCCATTGCCGTGCTGGCAGCGGGCTCCCAGGGCAACGTCTTTGCCACCTCGGCGCTCAGGAGCTTGCGCTTCCTGCAGATCCTGCGCATGATCCGCATGGACCGGCGGGGTGGCACCTGGAAGCTGTTGGGCTCCGTGGTTTACGCGCACAGCAAGGTGAGTGAGCCCCAAGCGAGGATGTGGAGCCACTTTTTTCATTGCCTAGGTTTGGTTCCCCACCCAAAACATCTCCCAGGCTTGGGAGGATGGAGGGGGCACTCGCTAGGTGGTGACATGTAGAATGCAAGGTCCCATGGAACCCTTCAGCCAGCAGAACAGAAATGGGAGGGATATTGGGATGTTTGCAGGGAATACCTTGAACACAGTGACCACCTGCACACTCAGCTTGTTTCATAGAGTTAGCAATTAGCCAGCAGATTTGGGGGCTCGTGTTTCAGTTTTAGCTTATGTGTGGGCTGGAGGAGTAATTATGTTTTCATTTCTGTTCCACATCTTTAAATACTGGAGCTATGACTGCTCCCTTTCCACTTGCTGAGGTGTTTAAGGTGATGTGCTCTGCAGGGTGAGGGTCATGCTGTGAGTGCTGCAGGGCATCACTAGCACGTGGGCCCATCTCAGATGTCCCCTCTCTGCACTACATTGAAAATCAGCACTTCTGATCTCCAGCCGAAACCCAAAGCCTAAACATGCACAAATGCAGAGCAAGTTCAGCTCTGAGGCCAACCGCAAGCAAGCGGCTCAGCTTTCGGAGATGCACACTAGGATTGCAATTATTCTATTCTGTCCCTTAATGATCTTGCAGGAGCTGATTACTGCCTGGTATATTGGCTTCCTCTGCCTCATCCTGGCCTCTTTCCTGGTATACTTGGCCGAGAAAGGAGAAAATGAGCACTTTGATACATACGCAGATGCACTCTGGTGGGGTCTGGTAAGTAATTTTTGTAGAGCAGCTGCTGGTTATTAAAATAAAATGTCCATTAACCCCCCATCTTCTATCACTTATTGAGGAATCAGCTTACAGACTGCTTAGTTAACATTTTTATTAAATGGCTTCAGGCTATTCCATTTAGCTAGATTTCTTAAATAAGGCTTGTAGGAGATGTTATGGGATTGCATTTGTTGAGCTATCTGGGGCAGCACAGCAAGAGGGAGCTCAGCAGTGGGACTTGGCTCCATTGTGGCATACCTAATAAGAGCCCCGTGGTCATCATTGTGACAAGTATTGCTACCTTTCCATCATTTATCATCATACTTGAGCTGTTAAAAGCACCGGACTATATTTCATATAATTAATGCATTCTAAGTACCAGGAAAACTTCAGTGCTGAAAGCACTCCCTTTGCAAATCTTTGCTGACAAAAGAGGAAAAGAGCAATACTTTCAGTTTGCTCCGTGTGTGCGTGGGAATTATTGGATTACTTGATTAACAAAGGGAGAATTAATGACATTCTAATCTCCTTGCATTATTGTTCTTCTGCTCTGGCACTGCAGCGCCGGTTTGGCCTTGATTACAAAGCATGTAATGAAAATCCCAGATCTGATCAAATCCCAATAACAGGCTTGGGGAGGAATCGGCTGATCAAGCAGCTCCTCTTCTTCAATAAAGGGAATGAAACGCTGCTAAGGCAGTGAATTGCTTTTCAAGCCCCTTGGTTATGACAGAAAATAAAAACAAAGCCCAATTTGACATAACTAGGAAATAAACAATGGGGGAAAGCTGACGGCCCAGATCAGAGCTCAGCATGAGGAAAGCCATGGGCAGAGCCATCCCTTCCCGGGCTGGAGAGCCACATGCAGAGCTTCCCACCTCATTCCCCATTTCAGGATGTGTTGTTGCACCACGTGGTGTTGCTCCTGTCCATCTGACAGTGACATTTCAGCCTCGTTAAAACGAGCAGATCTTGTCATTGACCGGCTCACACATCAGTACAGACATGTAAGAAATGAGCAGAACAAATCAGCTGTCGGTTTCGGGAGCTTGTATCCTGATTTCATCTCAGTGGCTCCAGATCCTTGCAGTTGTCTCCATAAATTGTAAAAAAAAAATTATAACCCAACTTTGCAGTGATTAAGGAGCGAATGTTGCTTCAGCTCAGTATTTCAGCACAGAATAGCCACGTAGACGCATTTTGCTAAATGCTTTGTCAAAATGGCAGCTAATTGATAGGGCTTTTAGTGGGTGCTATTAAACGGTGCTTTGGGATTGGGCTTCCATTTGATTAAAACAGTTTAGCTCCAGGCTGAAGGCGTTAGGTTTCCGACAGCATGTCAGTTATATCAGGACTCCATCACCTCTGGAGACAGCTCTGTCCTTGGGGCTGTGGGTCAGGGACCTCGTGTCCTTTGGGCAGAAGGCTCCATGAGGATGTCCCCATCGTGCCAGTCCTCCCTGTCCTGTGTGTCCCAGGCTCTCTAAACTTTTCCTCAATTCTCGCTGGAGTGCCCAGCTTTCTCCATTTGTGAGGTTCATGGACAGAAGCAGGAAAAATCACCTTTTGCTGCAGTTTGAAGCTCAATGGTTATTTGTTTCCAGCAGATCTCTCAGCTCCTTCCCCAAAACACACGGAACAGCTTGCCAGCCTCTCTTGTGCATTACATTAATACTGAGGAGGGGAAAAATACCTCTAAATTAGGTTGTACAAAGCAGCCTGTCGGGCTAACGTGCAGTTTTTAAGAAGGAGGGGAGACTGGCTAATAATGCAGTAAACAGCATCAACTCCTGATGTGTGCAAATAACCTTGGTTTCTTTTGAGATGTGCTGAAGGCAGGATGGCCCCCGAGCTTGTCCGTTCCCCACCATCTGCTCATTGCTTTATTTTATTATTATTTTAGTAATTTATTTTAGTACTTATGGTTTTATTATTTTATTTCAGGACTTATTAAAAAAATGATGGAGAGCAGTTTTTACATGGGGAGATAGCATTAGGACAAGGTGTGGGGGGATGGTTTTAAACTAGAATAGAGGAGGTTTGGATCAAATGACAGAAGAAAATTCTTTACCCAGAGTGTGGTGTGGCTCTGGCACTGCTGCCCAGAGAGTTTTGGGTGTCCCATCCCTGGAGGTGCCCATTGCCATGAATGGGGCCTGTGCAGCCTGGTCTATGGGAGGTGTTCCTGTCCAAGGTAGTGGTTGGAGCTGGGTGGACTTTAAGGTCTCTTCCAACTCAAGCCATGTAATTTCCAGTAGAAAGCTATGTGTCTGAGGCTTGGGGTTCTCTTGCAGATCACCCTGACCACCATCGGCTATGGGGACAAGTACCCACAAACCTGGAATGGGCGACTGCTGGCTGCAACCTTCACACTCATCGGTGTTTCCTTCTTTGCTCTCCCTGCCGTGAGTGTGGGCTGGGCTGGGTGGGCAGTGGGGGAGCTGAGTAATTACCTTAGGGCCAACCTGTGGCTTCGTGTGCCTGAAGAACTCCTGGCTTCAACTGCGTGGCTGCTTCTGAATAAAAAATAAAAATAAAAAAAAAAAATTCACCCTGTGTGGACAGCCATGGTGCATATGAGCAAACAGGATGGAAAATGTGGATGTAGTTATTCACAAATGAGATGGAAAATGCTTATTGAAGTGAAATCATATTCCTGTTGCTGTTCCTAGGGGTGGCTGTGCCATTTCAGTAAAACACCCTGCTCCCTATTGCAGTGTTGTACGGATCTGATTTTCCCCCATAGGGATGATTTGCTGCATGCTTGTGTGATGTGGATGTTTTGTATTTTATCAGCTGCTTTTACCAAAGCAGCAAGCACCAGCAAAGCCCACATTTGGGGCTACCTTGGTTGAGGGCTCCTTGCTCCTTTCCTGATGCATTTGAAGCAAAAATGAGATAGAACAAAGCTTTGGAAGGAAAGCTGGCTGCAGCCTCTCAAAGCTTCTCTAACACCTGCTAACTGCACAATTTCATTTTTTTCCCCAGGGCATTTTAGGTTCGGGGTTTGCTCTGAAGGTTCAGGAGCAGCATCGGCAAAAGCACTTCGAGAAGAGACGCAACCCAGCAGCAGGCCTGATTCAGGTTAGGATCTGGGAGCCTCAAGGCTGCATCCTCCTGATGTTGAGGTCTAAATGGACTTCTAGGAGCAGGGGAGGAGAAAAAGAGTGCTGTGTGTCTGAAGTGTGAGACAGCAGCTGGTGGCTGGGCTAGTCTGGGAACAAATGCCAGGAAGGCAGCCATAGGGATGCAGCATATGTGAAAAGCAGTTTGGGGGAGAAAAGGAACGAAACTCAGCCCAGCACAGTGAGACAAATACACTGGGACGGTCTGTTTCACCAATTATATATTTTTTTGGAAGAGAATATTTATACTGATACCAAGTTACAATCGGGAGCATTTCCTTCATGCTAACAGATGTCTGCACAGAAGGCTGGCCTTGGCGGATAGCTTGAAGAGTGGTTTTACACTCCTCTGTTCCCTTCTCTCCAAATTTTGTGGCTCCCCAATGCACAGCAGTAGTGCTCCTGACAGCGAGCGCCTGGTACCTGCAGCATCTTTAGCTTGATCAGTGGCATCAAGGTAGCACCCCAAATGTGTCACGTGTCAAATAGATCATTGGCATCATGGTCGCACCCCAAATGTGTCATGTGTCAAATGGGTCATTGGCACTATGGTCACGCCGCCCCAAATGTATCACATGCTAAATGGATTGGTGGCATCATGGTAGCACCCCAAATGTGTCACATGTCAAGTAAATCGTTGGCACTATGGTCGCACCCCAAATATGTCACACGCCAAATGGGTCGGTGGCATCGTGGTAGCGCCCCAAATCTGTCACATATCAAGGCGAAGGAAAAAAGTCAGACCCACAGATAGCAGAGCATTGGTGTTGGTAGAAGTTTATGAAGCTCAGCCTGTATCTCCAACCCACCCTGTCCCCTCCCAGGCTGCATGGAGGTTCTATGCCACCAACCTGTCCCGCACAGACCTGCACTCCACGTGGCAGTACTACGAGCGCACCGTCACCGTCCCCATGTACAGGTACTTCCTCCTTGTGCTGCCTGCCTCGTGGTGCCAACGTTTCCATGTTTGTTACCTGGATGTAGAGTTTTATTGTTCATTTAAGTTATTATTCATTTAAACTTTTTATTTATTTAAGTTTAAAAAAGAAAAAAAAACAAAAAAGTGATTTCCACATCTCTTAAAAGCCAGAATATGTCTTTTCTTTCAAGGTTTATTTGTTGTTTTTTTTTTTTTTGCTATGTTTCATTTTGCGTTTCTTTTGGCCTCAATTTTAATTTCCCTGTTATTTTTTTTTCTTTTCATCTCTGTGTGTATGTACGTGCTCTTCTTTTCACCTTTATTTCTCCACGCCCGGGGTAGTTGCGTTGTGTTGTGACAGTGCCGTGCCCAGGTGTGAAGACTCCAAGCTGCCCCGGACCTAGGTAAATGCTGCCTTGCCCTGCGTGCAGCAATTCATGCTGCTCCACCAGGCTCTAATGGTCCTTCTGCCTTTCAGCACTCTTCTGTCCCTCTGGGCTGCCCTGGCGCTGTCCTCAGGTGCATTTGGCCTTGGTTCCAATTTCCTTTTCCTCTTCCCTTTTCTCCTTTTCCCCTTCCCCTTTCATTTTCCTGCCTGGGCAGTGCTGTGCATTTCTCTCTGGTGTGTTTTGAGACTGCCCAGATCTCTCTGGATGGTGTTGGTTGGATATTCCTGCAGCTTTGTGAGGTTTTTTTGGGGCTCGATGGGGCGGGCTCCTTGTGCTCCCAGTCCTTGTGGTGCAGAGCTGTTGTTCAGCTCTGAGTTGTGCCATGCTGATGCAAAATCCCTCTGTGTTTTCTGTGTTACTGGTCCCTTTTAGCCATTCGAATGCATTTCCCAGGGCGGGCATTAGTCCGTGTTTGAAGTGTTAGCCAGCCTGTTAATCCATCTTAGAAGCCTGTTGGAATTCACGTTGTCATGGTCAGTAAGTTGTCGTTGGATTCATTCCCAGTGTGTGCCTGATTGGTTGTTTGTTCCCTAAAGGTATTTATGAACTGACATCAAGATTGTGCTTTAAGAAAAAAAAAAACAAAACAACAAACACTCAGTGAAACAGAACCAAACTGTTTCCCAATAGCATTAAAACCCACTCATCCAACTCTCTCTGTCCCACCTCTGCGTTGGTTGGGACCAGCTGCTGAGGGGAGCAGGACCTGGCCCAAAGCCCTCTGCAAAGCACACAATGCCAACATTGGCTTCAGTGGGCTTGGTCGTGGTTATACTGCTCTTGAAAATCCCAAACTTAGCATGCAGCCAGACATACAGGGGCACCCTTTGGCACGAGGATGAGAGCATCCAGAACTTCCTTGGGCATGGGGCTCTCTTCTCTCTCAGCTTCACCCTAAAACTCCAATTGCTGTCTGTGCACAGGTAACCTGACCATCACCTGAGAGGTGAGCTCTGATGGCTTCAGTTCTTTCTTTGTTTTTTAAAAAGCAAGTGTTGAACTTCTTTTTGAGTTTGGTTTGGATGTGTTGAACTGAAATCACTCAAAATACTTGTCCCCTAATTTAAAAAGGGGATAACTGTATGTTCTGGCTGCCGCTTCCATCTCTCACTCTGCCCATTTACCCTTCCTACCCACTTCTCCAAACCAGCTGGCGTGCACCAACAGCTGCACCCTGAGCCCAATGCAATGGTGTTGGTTGCTGCGTGCAGCTTAGCTGCAGGCTGTAGTTGGGAACTGGGTAGGGGGACACAGCATCCCCTCTGCCAGAGGTGAGCTGCAGTCACTGCTGCCTTAGCACCTTTTCTGTTCAACATTGGGCTGCTTGTTCCTCCTAGCAGGAGCCCCATGACTTGAGCTTACGTCTCTTCCCAAGGCACCTTTGAGAAGAGGGGCTGTTTGATGGGGAAAATTGGTAGCCATGACTTGGAGGAGCATGCGTGTGCCCAGAGCATCACTCAGAGCACTGCAGGAGAGCTGGTTTCTCTCTGCTGGGGAAAATAGGGTGGGCTCTGAGAGCATCTCAGCTTGGATGTTGAAATTCGAGATGTGGTAAAGCAAATCCGCAACGTACATTTGGCTCCTATATAAAAAACGAAACCAATATTAAAAAACAACAACAACAAAAAACCCGACAACCAAAACCAAACAACAGCGAAACCCCCAAAATTACTCTATTATCACTCAAGAGAACAGGATATTGTTTTCAGCTATGTTCATATATTTGCACTAAAAATGTCACATTTCAGTAGATAGTGGAGCTCCTTGGAGCCATCCTCCTGGTCCAAGGAGCCCCTGGCTGGTAGCACTGAGGGCTGTGGATTCCTCCCTGAAGATCTCTCAGAATCTCCCTACATTTTCCCTGCCCCGTGGTGCCCGTTTGCTTTGGGAACGAGGTGCCAGCAGCCTGTCTCATGGGTGGCAGTGATGTGAGGAGCAGGGAGTGAGCTCAGCCTGCACTGATGCTCACCCACAGCCTGGTCCCAGCGCGCCTGCTCCCAGAGTGCACTTGGTTCATGTGCTAATTTTCTTTGTTCTGTTTCTTTTCTCCCTCCCTCCATTTTTTTTTTCTTTTTTCTTTCTCTTATCCCTTTGGTTTTCTTTGGTGAAAACTCTTGAAAAGCACGCAAACGCAAACGTATGGTGCCTCCAGGTATGACATGCATGTGACTCTGAACCGTGTGTCATGTCACTCCTTGTTCTTCGTTTGGGACTGTAATATACAAAGCCTTTAACTAAAAAAAAACAAACCCAGAAAGCTCTGAAGGTCAGTTTTTTTTTTTCAAAAGAATGAATGAAAGCCCAAACCAGCCCGCCCATCCCGCTGCCTGCCGACTAACTCCATGTGCTCCATACGTGTTTTAGCTATTGGTTTGTACAAGTGTTGGGAAACTGTGTCAAAATGATGATTTAAGGAAGGAGAATGGGAGAATGCTTGATAAGCTTGCTTTATTAACGATGATTTCTTGATGGTCTTATCAACCTCCTCCAAATCATACAACTCTTAACAAGAATACCTCCCCACTCATGCTTCCATTTCTCCTCTCCCATCACTCATGTTTGTTGCCCTTTCTCCAGCCCTCTTTTCCCATCCATCAGCATTATCTCAGTGCTGTAGGAGCTGTGCATCCCGGGTATCTCTGAGTCTGCTGCCCTTGCTGGTGTGAGTGGCATTGGTGGCACCACGGGACACATCAGTGGTAGTGCAGAATAAAATTGCAGCAGTGGCTGTGCCTGTTTTTCAAAGGAGAATGGGATATCAAATGTAGTGTGCTAAGCCAAAGTGATCGCTCACGATTTCCCTCAGTAATTCAGTGTGATGCTTGGAAAAGGAGTGTCCCATCTCAGCAGGATAATTACGCTTGGGTTATTTTGCCTTCTGTAACTGACCCGGAGCCAAGCAGTTATTAGTCCCAGTTGTTCCTTCTGAGAGCTGACCTTTCAATCCAATCAAACGGACGTGTATGTGGCTGGGGTGAGATTTATTACAAACAATATTATCTCAGGTTCTGCAGAAGAGAGCAGGTTTTCAGATGATAGGCATATTTTATATGAGGTGGGTACCTGAAGGTGCAGTAAAGTCAATATTTGAAGATGGGGAATTAATGGCTTACGTTTGGAGACTGTGGGCCAAGCTCTGTTCTTAGAGCAGTTTAAATCCTCACTAGGTGCATTAACACAGATGTGATTTAGTGCCCGATTTGCAAACCTGGTTCCAGTTTTCACGGATGCGAGTTTTGCTGCCTTACTAAATCACACTTACCACTTTGTGTGGTTAATTTACAGCAAATTGCATCCGTGATTGGAAGTGTGTGATTGAGTGCTCATTGAGTGCTGTGTGGGACAGCAGCCTGCTTTAAGAACTGGGCATTTTTCTACTGCTGGAAGTGAAATAAGAATGCTTCCACTCCAGCTCTTATCATAACATATTTCATAAGTATTCCCTGTTATGGAAGAATGACTTAAACTGGAGACAGAGTCATGGTGAGTGTGATAAGCTCCTTGTAGAACTGCAGCACAGCATGGAGACTCGTTTTAGTCCTCATCATGGTATCCATCTCCTCATCACCCCCTCCCTCATTGCTCATCGTGGGGCTGTTCAAACAAATCATCACCATCTGTGTGTGTGTTGTGTGTGTGCTCCTGTGCTCTGTTGTGTGCTGCTGCCCTCCCTCCTCATGTTGTGGGGTCTCAGTGAAGTTCTGGCTGGAGGCATGATGTCCCCACTGTCCCCAAATGCTTGAACGTTGTCTGTGCTATCAGGAAAAGCGATGGTACCTTCCCTTTGGCTTGGGGAATGGAGTCAGTGTGGTGTTTCTATGTGTGGTCCTGGGAGGTGATGGGTTGCAGCTGGGTGTTCCAGTGGTGGTATGGGCTGTGTGTGCTCCTGGGGTGTGCAGACCTCACCCAGCTCCCCTTCACCAAAACACGCTTCCCTTGTTAACCAAGTGACATGGAGGGCCTGGAGGAGAGAGAGAAAAGCACACAGAGCCCTGAGGCAGCAGGCTTCCCTTTGAGGTTCTGGTGAAGTGATGCAATGCAGAGCAGTTTCCCAGGCTGCTTTTGTAAGGGCGGGTTAGGCTGAGCAGTCAGTTTGGATCACATTTGGGGTCTGTATGGGACTGAGTTGGTGCCCATTTTTATTAATCGTCTTTTCAGCTCAGCATTCTTTTCTTCACCACACGTGCACTGTGCCCACACCTACTGCAGCAGCAGCAAGTCTCTGTGGTTAGTTATGTCATCACCTCTGCATGGAAGCATCTCTGTGGTGACAATCACAAGGTTGTCACATTCTGCACAGTGCAGACCTCAGGTTGTGGGCTAATGCAAGGGGGAAGGATCCTCCTGAGACCCTGAATCCCTCCATTTAGTTAAGGGGGATCCTGAATCTTTCTGTTCAGTGAACTGGGACCTCAAATCCTTCTATTCAATGAGCTCATGAAGACTTCAGCTCTGTGGCTTGCATCAGAGCCGTGCATTTGTGATCCTGGCTTGAGAAGTTGGGGTTGTTGCCCTGTGGAGCTCTTTGAAGCAGAGAACTCCATAAAGGAGGAGGAGTTGGACTCGATGGTCCTCGTAGGTCCCTTCCAACTTGGGATATTCCATGATTCTAAAGAAGAATAGCTGTGCACTCAGCATTAAGTGCTGAATACATTTTTTATTTAGCAATACACTTTGTGCTTGATTTTTATGCACTTCCTTCTCCCATCTTGGCATCAATCTGCAAATGTTGTGGTGGGTTTGCACGGAGGTGACAGCACTTGCACACTGTTCCAATGCACCAAGACCAGCCTCCTCCTGACACCTGAAATGAGGAGGATCATTAATTGACCTACTCAGGACATGCTCTCCTCTGGGTGGAAGTGTGCAGAGCTGCACTGCGGAGGAGAGCCAAATTTTTCAGCCCTGTTTTTACTCTTTCCTCCATCTTTAAGGTTGGAACTTTTTTTGATTGCCTCAGCTTCGTGAGCGCTGAATCTCTTCTGCTGATCAGCCATGTTTTTGAGTATGGGATTTGAGCATGTGGAGGAAAGGCTTTTTCACTTGTTTTTTATTTTAGTTAGAGGAAAACTGTGAACCTATTGGTCTCTTAATGGCTTAAAATCTGTCAACAGCCCTATTCCTTCCCCTTTCCTTCCAGTCCTCAGCTGTAGGTTGGGGGAGTTTGAGCAGATTCTGCTTCCGTCAAAGCCCCTGTGGCTCCTTTCCCAGTATGAATGAACAGGCCCCTCCTGGGAGCTGTGCCTCTTCAGGCTGTAGCCCCATCCTTGT
This sequence comes from Chrysolophus pictus, assembly GCA_037305975.1. NCBI lineage: Eukaryota > Metazoa > Chordata > Aves > Galliformes > Phasianidae > Chrysolophus > Chrysolophus pictus. The sequence goes on from CM074595.1 coordinate 5,073,321, forward strand.
TGAAAGCACTGGAGACAGCTGCTGAGTTTGCTTTGCACCCTATAGCACAGCCGTGACATGTAGCCCTTCAGCAGCATGTGCTGGTGGCCCAGAACAGAGCTTGCAGCAAGCCATAGGGTGAGCTTGAGAAAGAAAGGAAAGCCCTGGTTCCTTCCTGATCCAGAAAGCCATCATACAGGGCTACGGCTCTTCTGGGGGCAAAATCATCTGCAGGCAGTGGGAAACCTGGGGATCTCCACCCAGTAGTGCTCTGCCTTTCCTGGATCACTGCCTCCTGTTCCCCACAGGCTGCTGTCTGCATACATCTCACACATCCTGAGAGCAGCAGGGTTGAGTTTCCCCATTTGCCTCCAGCACAGGAGCATCTCTCCACCTGACACCCAGCATACCTGCGGCAACACTCCCATGCTGCCCAGAAATGCTGCCAGGCTCTGATGGTCAGGAGTGTGGTGAAGCAGACAATTTCTCTCTCTCTTGCTGTCCCAGTCTTTTCCTACCACCCTGCTATGGGTCATTATGGGTCAGTGGCACTGAGCTGTGGTGAAAGGAGGGGACAGCAGGCAAAGCTTCCGGGAGAGGAGGCTCTGGGATCAGCTCTGCTCAAATGTTAATGCTCTTTTTTCTCTCCCTGTAGACTCATCCCACCTTTGAACCAGCTGGAACTCCTGAGGAACCTGAAGAGCAAGTCGGGACTAACATTCAGGTTAGCAACAGAGAGTTAGGAGAGCTTGGAAAGCTCACACTTCTTCACTGCATTTTTTTTTTTCTTGTTTTGTTTTTTTTTTCCCCCCCCATTCCTGCCTTTTGCGTGTCGACAACCTTGAAGATGTGAGAGGTGTTGGCAGCTGATCCCCACGGGTTGCTCAGCGATCTCCTTCCCACCCCTCTTCCACGCTGCCCATGCATTTCTTCAGCCTAATTTGTCTCTGGAGTAATGTTACAGCGCTTGGCTGGAAATGCAAAGTGGTACTTTAGAGGGTCAGCTCAAGGTGGTGTTCTCAGTTTGCCTCTGACCTTCCTGTTCCTCACTGCCCTTGGAGATTTCTCAGGCCCACGATGTGCTAATTCATTCCCTACCCTCCATCCTTCCCTGAGAGCAGGCAGGATTTAGTGGTGAGAAAAAACAAGAGGATACTCCCTTGGTCTCTCTCCCCTGGCTGAAGCATCGTGTCCCAGATTCCCATAGCTCCATAAACAGGTTACAGAAATCAAAGATCCTGCTGAGCTGGAACACAGCACGTGGCAGTGGTGGGTCAGACTTGCAGCATTGCTGTGAGCATCCTGCTGTTTGGAAACCATCCTGCTCAGCACAGCTCTGCTTATCCTCTGGGTGAGGCTATCAGTTAGTCAGAATCACGACTTCATGCCTGCTAAATTTGCTCTGGTGAGATAGCAGCGATTGCCCCAGAAGGCCAGGCATCCTGCAGCTTCAGTCTGCACTCAGGAGGGATCATTTCATGTATTTTAAGCAAGGTAGGCCACCCCATTTGATGACAGGGGCAATGCAGAGCCTTGGGGATAGAGAGGAGATGCTGAGCTGGTGAGTGGTGGGTGGGACAGCACCTGCCTGGGCTGTGACCCTGCGGAGTGCAGGGATCTGGAGACCCATGGATGGATCAGATTGAGTGTGAATGTGTGAGGCTGGGGCTGGGCTGAGCACAGAGCAGGGGGATGAAGGCATTTTTTTAGTCTCTTCAATCCAATTTGCCCCCCACCCCCAACAGCCAGCTGGTGCTTGGAAGGAACCAGGGGATGCAGACCTTTACACTGCTGACATTCACTGCCTGCTCACTCTCTTCTGGAGCTGCATTCTTTCAGCCTGGTGTAAAGAAGGTGTGAATAGCTGAATGCAGGACAAGTTTTCCTCGTACTGCAGGGAAATGCTACCAAGCTGTTGGTCAGTAAAAAGGAGACTTTTTTAGTGTGGCCATAGGTTGGCTTGTGGTGTTGTGCCTATCCTTTTGCAGGTGTTCACCTCACTTTGTCCTCAAGGTCCATGGTTTTTTCAGTGCAGCCAAGTGGTTTGGGATCTCAGTGGGAAACTGCATGCAAGAACTGTGGTCCCCACTCCCTCCACAGAGCCTTTGCCAATGACAGAAAGGATGGCTGAGGTGGAGGACCTGGGGCCAGGAGTCTGTACCCCCCTTCCAGTTTTTTCCCATTGGGCAGGAGGGAAAAGCAGGTACCCCAGGCTCACAGGAGACACTCCAATCCATCCGTATGTGCAGAAATCACTCGAGGAGATGCTTTTCCAAAGGAAGGAGTTGCTCTCTGAGCACACAGATGTCCTCCTTTGCTCACCCACATCACATGGCCCTGGGGTGTCTGAGTCATGCATAGGCACGAGGATGGGTTGGGAGCAGTTCTACAGCCCTGTGCGTTGTATGTGTCTTCTCTGAGGTTGTGTGAGTCTCCAGTGATCTCCTGTCCAGGACAGAAACTCCAGGAATTAAGTACTCCTTTCCCTCTTTTCTGTCCACAACTTCCACTTAGTTGTACTGTTTGGTATTGTCTTTTCGTTATGTTTTAACAGTGAAGCAGCAACATCTGTTGCCACCTGACACCATGCTAATGTACTATTGCTTCTGTTTAAAGGAAAGAGCAGCAGCCCGAACCATCGCCAAGGTCTGTATCACTGCCAACATGCCATCCCCATGCATTACCTGTAGATCTGTGTGTGTGTGTATGTATGTGTACCATGTCGTGGCACCATCGAGGGAAGCATCCTAGGTATTAACGTGCTTTTTCTGTGCTGTGGCAGTCCAATGTATCTACGTGTAATGCTGGACCTTAAATCATCTCTCCTTGCAGTCTGCCTGGGTGGCTATGAGGATAGTGAGGCTGTAGGGCAGAGGGACAGCAGTCGGTAGGGCTGCAGGCCTTAATTTGGGGTGACAGCAGGGCTTTGGTTGATGCTGCTTTTTTTTCCCCCTTTCGTTGCTGGAGTTGCAGCTGGAATGGTGTAAGAGGGGCTTGAGGTGTGCCAATGGTGGTGTTGCTTTGTCTGTGCCACCACCATCCAACGTGGAGGTGACTTGGAGCACAGAGCCGTCGCCACGTCACCAAGGTGGCATCTCCCAGGCATGGAAGGGCTCTCTGGCACGGCACTGAGCTGCATGGCAGAAACAGCCCAGCCCTGCCTCTCTCTCTGATGATGCCCAGTCCCTGCCCTGCTTCCCTTCACGTGCAGAGCGTGCTCCGCTGGGTGCCCTCTGGACGTGGTGAGCACCTTCCAAGGCCAGCCAAAAATCTGACCTGAAGGAAAGTTTCTATCACTTCATATGTCCCAGGGAAAGCAACAGGGCTGGTGTTTGGGATGCTTCTGGGAGACTTTTCGTCCTTCTCAAACTATTGAATTCTGGGATTTTTTTTTCCTCTTTTTTTTTTTTTTTTTTTTCCCCTGGTTCTTACAGAAGTAATTTTGGGACTGAATCTCCATATTTATTGATTTTTTTCTTAAGGAGCAGGATGCAAAACTGATGATCTGTGGAGATCATCTGCTTGGCTTTCAGGTCTTTCATCCCATATCTCAAAACTTAGCTTAAATATTGCAAATATTGGAAAATGCATTTTAGTAGTATGACTAGAGCCTCGCATTTTGCGGATGAAACTTTCTGCTGTGCCTTTTAGCTTATCAGAGGCCAGAAACTAATTTTCTCCTAGCACAAAATCCAACCAAAGATGTCTGTGCAGATACAGTGCCAACTAAAGGAAAGAAATTTCATCCTTCCTTTATTCCCCCCGCTCCTCTTTTTTTTTTTCTGTATTTCATTTGAGCTTTTTCTTTGCAAGCAGAACCTCCATAGCACTCCATCCACTCCCTGCCAAATAAATCAAATTACCAAGATCGTGTTTCAACGAGCCAGAATTTCTTTTTTCCCACTCGGGGTCCCAGTTGGTGTAGTGAGAACAAAGGCAGCCTCCATTCAACTTGATTCAAGCAGGGAAATGCTCTCTGAGAGCAGAGCAAGGCTGAAATCTTGGTCACCTGCCCGTGGGATCAGGGACTGCATTGTCACAGGAAATCCCTGCTGCACCCCAGCAGCTCCATAGCTGGAGAACTGTGAGACCACTGTCCTTCATGTGGTCCCGGGTTCTGGTCTTCCTTCTGCAGGCATCTCTGTCTTCTTGCAGCCCTCATTTTCACCAGTTAGCACAGTAAGTTAAATGATAGCATGTTTCTTCGTAGAGGTTGCAGGTTTTTTTCCGGTTCAATTTCTACAATGCTTTCTTAACCTTATGACACAGAAAGAAGTAAAAACAGCCTTTCGCTGTCCTTGTTGAAAGTATTTCTTATTATATATGGCTCCTTCATCAGGGTCATTTCCAAATGCTGTTTTCCTGCTCCAATGCTGTGTTGCTGCTCTTCCATGGAAGATGCTAAACCTTGAACCCAGGCATGCTAAAGCTGAGGGTCTGTGGCTGCCATGTGTGTGACAGTAGAGGACTTTGCAGATTGCTCAGTTCAGTTGCCAGGGCAGAGTCAAAGTTCTTTCCATCTCTGTTTTATTAGGACAATATCACTTCTCCCTGCTCCTGCTTTTCCTTCAAAAAACGTCTCAGACCTCAGGAAGGCATGTTGCACAGAAGTCCCTATATTCAGGGGACCCCAAATCAGCTTTTCTCAAGTAAAAGTCTCTGGGGCTTTCACAGTGACATCCCAAATCTCCCACCTGCTTTGATTTCCAGCAGCCCCGTTGATTCTTGGTGTGTCATCCTGTCCTTACAGGAGTAGTCTCATCTCCTCTGCCATTCCACCCAATGGTGTATCTCTAGCTCTGCTTTGTCATTGGTGATCATGACTTTGAAAACTCCCTGGCTGAGTCACTTCTCCTAGCAGACCCCAGCACTGCTCTGTTACTGCTTTGGCAAGTGAAGCATTTTCCCCTTTCCATTTCCATCAAAGTAACAAAATGTCCAGTCTCCCATCTGGGCACAGCTGGATCTTCTTCCTATTGCAGCTCTTTGTAGGAGTGGCTGATTTCCTATATCCATAACCAATAGAATATCAGGACATCCTTATGGCAAGTAGCACACAAATGGCTTTTCTGCTGTGTTGCATCTTCCAGCATTTGAAGTTGGATTGGAGATGCTGGCCCAGCTTGTGGGAACGTGCTGTGCAGGACTGGCCTGTCCCTGGGGTCTCACAGTTCTGCCCTCTGCCCCCAGTACTGCTGTGGCTTTGCTGATTTCTGTTGAGATGGCACTGGGAGAGCGGCAGCCTGAGCTGGAGGGATGCGGGGATGTGAGCAGGTTAGTGAGGTTGGGACTCGGGGTCGCCTGGAATCATTCTGGTGGCCTTTGGTTGGGTCTTGGCGTACAGTGGGACAGCCATCAGGGAGACAGGTTATGATCTCTCTCTGTCATCTCTGTTTTGTTCTCCACCGTGAGCTTTTCTGTGTCTGTCTCTGAGCACAGGGCAGCCACTTGCTGACCTGCTGCGGGGAACAGGAGCTCAGCTCCCTTGGCACAGAGCTGGGCTGCCAGAAACAGAACAGGCTCTGGCCTTTTGCTACATGCCGTGGGCTTCTTTGCCATTTTTATTTTCCTTCCATTTAAAAAAAATAAAAGAAACTGCTGACAGAGCCTCCTCCATGGGAGTTGCTTTGGGCTCTGCACCAACGGCATCTCTGAGTCCGCAGGGTCTGGGTCACAAATCCAAGCTCTCCAGTGCCATGCAAGGAGGAATTTGATGGCTCCTCTGCTAGTCAGGTTGAAAATTCACTGTTGATTTTGTCATCTGACTGTAATGTTCAAAAGGAAGATGGGTGGTTAGCCAGAGCTGCAGAGGCTTTTGTGGAAGAGGTGTGCTCCAAATGATTTGGATCTGAAAGCATCTATGACCAGATTTGTTGGGCAGGAAACTGAAGGTGAATGAACTGGACGATCATAATAACCTGTTAATATTAGAGAAAAAGAAACAGAAAAATTCCGGGGAGCTGGGAAGCTGAAAGTCAGATTACTTTGTCCAGCATGAGTTAAGTTCTGTAGGCAATGAGGGGAACCTCTTTCAAAGGTTGTCCTCAGCGGTGGTTTGTCCCCAGCCCCAATGAACTCAGCAAGATCTTGGCCATCATATTGAGTGAACGCTGGACTGGGCCACTCTGTAATGTGTATGTATATCTGTGCGTATCTCTCTCTTTATCAGTGTATGTACGTGTCTGTCTGAGATGCACACTACATCCATAGCTCTGCTCAGGGCTATGATTCAGGCTTTAGGACGCACTAGAGGATGCCTTTGGTTGTCTCAGGGGACCCCTGCTCTTGCCAGCCCAGGGTTGCTGACTTTAACCTGTTAAACTGGTGGCAGAGACTCATGCTGGGACCGACAGTAATCTGAAAATAATCAGTTGCCTTTCAGGGAGCGGATTATTTGCACAGAAGGAACCGCATCTTTCCATAGGGACCCTGAGGCTCTGCATGCTCAGCGCCCCACAGCCGTGCCGCGATGCTCAGCCCCCGGTGGCACCACCACTCCATGGGGACATGCTGACCCATTGTGAGCTCCTGGGGACGTGGGGTCCTATTGTGAGCCCTCAGCAAGGAGAGGGCTGAGCTCGCGCGGGATGCGGGAGGAATTCCTGCACGTCCCTTCTGTGCCCACTGCTGAGCTCAAGGCTGATGTGAGCGTGGGGCTTTGTGCCCTTCCCTCCCTCAGCCTGCCCACGAGCTCAGCTGGGACATCAGCTTTGGCTGTGTGCAGGGCCACCTGGTCAACCTGCCGCAGGCAGAGGGCTGCTCCATGGCATGAATACCCCTATGGTAGTAGGGGGGGGATCAGTGGGCACTGGGATGGGTCCACAGAGCCAGGAGCTCCCCAGAAGTGATAGGGGATGTCCAAGGTGTGGGCAAAACTCAGTGCTGAGTGCTGATGTTCTGATGCCTTCCCAAAAGGGACTGCACCGCCCCCTGTTTTAATCTGTGTATTTTTTTTAATGCCAGGCTTAAGCTTATATTGTTAGCTGTATGAGAAGTGCAAATAATTCACAGATTAATTAGTGCTTTGGTGATACATATATGTATATTAAAAAAAGAAAGAAAGAAAGAAAGAAACTAATATATTCAAACCTTTCAGATGTTGCTGGGGGAAATCAGTTAAATTTTTGGCTTTCCATACTTTAGATAATCAAAATACAGTATTTTTTAAAAATCTATTTAGAAGAAGAAGAGAGTGCTTCTTGTTTCCAATGCAGTTGAAAAAGATCTTCCTGCAGGATTTGTTCAATTGCAGATGAACTGATGCCACCAATTCAATGCAGAATGTGTCACGTCTGGTAATGACATTTATTGACCTCAGCAAGACAAATTTCAGAAATGCCCTTGATGTCTTTTTTTAATGTAATGCTCAAGCATAACAATCCTGTCATGGACCTGGCCCTCAGATCACCTGTCTTTAAACCCAGAGTCAGTAATCAAAAGTTTCCTGTCTGGCATTTGCTTCTAGGTCTAATTTTTACTCTCCCCTCATTTCCAGTAAAAGCAAACCGTGCAGAGAGTCACTATGCGGATGCTGCTCAGGAAACTCTAGGTACCACGGGAAATGCGTCGCACGGAACTAATCAAAAGCTGCACGGCTCATTCTCCCTCTACCCTGCTACCACCCGTTCTGATCACTTCTCTGCTTAATAGAGGTACTAGATGAGTAAAATAAGGTGGAGGAACCTCCCCATTGCTCAGAAATCAGAGGCTTCCTTGTCTGCTTACTGTGCAGAACAAAAAGAGATGAGGATGGGGAATTTGGTCGGGGCTAGCAAGCCAGCGGCTGCTCAGCAATGAAGGAAGCCAGGAACTGAAGTTTAACAACAACAACAACAAAAATAATTTGAAAAAGTGCTGAGACCCCTTCCTCCCTATACTTCATCCCTCCTCAGGGTCCAGAGAATCCTTGCAAATTACATTGCACTGAACGGCAATATGAAGTTAGTAGCATGAGAAATACCAGCTTCCCACCTTCAGCTGATCACCGTTCCTTTGGCTTTCTGAACACTGCAAATTGACCCTGCCTAGTCATGTGGCCTTTGGAAGCCATGGCTTGCCTATCTAGCACCTCTACTACGCAGCTAGAGGACTAATCTCAGCCTGTCCCACCAGATGTAGGGATACGGGTTCTCCTTAGTGTTGACGTTGACCTTGTGAATGGTTTCTAGATCCAGTGGGGAACAGACAGCTAGAGCAGAGCGTTTGATACAAGCAGTGATTTCATCGTTTCCATCCAGTTGACAATTTCTAGGAGGCTTCAGAGAATTCCCAGTGAGCATCCCTTAGTGCACCCATCTGACGGCCGTGAGGGCACGCAGATATCTGTATTATATTCCTTATGTATAAATAGATCTACTTTCACACCTGCACTGGAGGAGTCTCTCTCCCTGCCCCAGACACTGCTTTTGGCAACAAGCGTGCACCTTCTTGAGTTACCATTGCCCAGAGTTTGCATGCTTTGAATGCTGGCAGGGGAACCCCTTCAGCTCTTCCCCCCCAGGCCAGGCAGGCGGAAGCCCAGGAGTGGCACTGAGTGATGCAGCATGTTTGTGAAACTGGATTTTTGCATGCTTTTTTCTGGAGTCCGTTTTAATTCTCAAAATCACCAGTCTCTGTCTCCTTCAGAAAGCCGACAAACTACAGTTAAAAAAGAAACAAAACCAAAATACATGTCTCTGATTTTCTCCATTAATTGTTCCAACTTGTATCTTTTCCTTCCTTGCTGTTTTTGGTTGTTTTTTCTTTTTTTTTTCCTTGCTGGCTGTTCTTGTGTGTCAGACTAGAGCTAAGTGAGGCACGTGCCCGAGCCTTGCGTGTACCAGAAGCTCAGAAGTAGTGTGGTAAATCCCATCTCTGGATGGGTAATGAAGAGTCAGGGGGCATGGTTTAGTTTTGTGGTAGCAGTTCCTGGGTAAATAGCCTGCATCTTTGAGTTAGCCTCACTACGTGTTTGGTTGGTACTTCAGCACTCCTTGAAGCTCATCCTTGAAAAGGCTGGTTTCAATACTGGGTGATCATCAGATGCACAAACAGGCAAAGATTTGCTTAATAGTCCAGCTGGAAAATGTACCCTACCTTCCATGCTGCTTGCATTTGCCAGGTAAGGTTGCTTTATCCTTGAAGGACAAGCCATAATGCAGGGACTGCCCTCAGAGAAAGGCTCCTTCCATTGCTCAGTGCTCAGGTTGGTTTTGGCAATGGTTAAAACAAGCAGTGATATTCGTAATGCTGTCCTCTCACCTGTCTGTGTCCAATTCTGTTTTCTGGAAAATCAGCCACTCTGATCTTCATGTCTTCCTTGCATGTCTTTCTAGGCATGAATTTTGAACTGGTAAAGCCAGTATATGTTTTTTTCTCCATTTTCTACTGAATTCTTTCCTGATGTGGTTCTCATTTCATCTCCCCCATCTTGAGTTCTGCGAGGGAAAGGGAGGATGAAACAAATTATTACCTCAGGATCTTCTCAATCCATTGGACACCCTGCAGAGAGGGATTACGGACTGTGCTTCTTCCAGTCCCAAAGGACTCTTGAATTTTGGAGTAGCCACAAGGGCATCTTCACTGCCTGCATCCATCCTGAGTATAGCATTGTGCGCTCTGTGCTTTAGTAAGACTATGTGTTAACCCTGAAGGTATGTAAAAATAATTCTCATGTCTGGATTGCTCAGCCCTGGGGCTGCACACTGCTAGGGGCAGGCACCAGCACAGCACTTCAGTGCATCTAAGGCTGATTGCTAAGGAGCCTTAACCTGAGATACATATAACAAAATAACAGCCAACGGTGGTGCAGTCGTGGGAAATTCGGTGTAGGTAAATTAATAGAAAACTCCTCAGGAGCAGGGGCATTGTAATGTGCTGAACCAATGACTTTAGTCAATAAATGCAGTGATGGAAAGGGAAGGAATCTGCAGAGCCCTTGACTGGACTGCGGGTCTGGTGCAGTGTTTTTTTAAAGTCTTATATAAGAAGTAATCAGCCAGGTTCAAAGATGCAATCTAGCTGTTTTGTGCTGCTCCTGAAATGCAAAGCAGCTGAGCTGGCAAATTGTTGGAAGGCACAGGACATGAGCAGTTTGACTTTTGCCAGTACTCAGCATCAGTTTGGGAAAAAATCCTTCTTGTTTTAGAAAGAGAGGGGTGACAGTACAGCAGATGCTGCAGAATACCAAAGACCAAGGTTAATGGCATGTGGCTGGAGCTGATGTCCCTTTGTGGTGGTTCCAGCCTTTCCAGCTGTCATTTCAGTGACCTCCTGCAACCCGAGTCTAACACTGTGGTTTTGTATGAGGAAGAGAAGAGGGATTAAGTCCTATTTTTGATAGGACAAGAGGGAATGGCCTCAAGTTGTGCCAGAGGATGTTTAAATTGGCTACTAGGAAGAATTTCTTCTCGGAAAGAGTGGCAGGAAGTGGCGGAGTCACTGTCCTTGGAGGCCCCTAAGGAAAGGGTAGATGTACTTAGCAACATGGTTTAGTGGGCAATATTGGTGGTAAGTGGATGATTGGACTTAGGTGACCTAAGAGGTCTTTTCCAACCTTAATGATTCTGTTCTGTTCTATTACTCATCATGACATTGGTCACGGGCTGATTTTTTTGTTTGTTTTCTTTGTGCTCTGCTTCTAGAAATTCCGTTCTTGGAGCTGAATTCACCTTTGCCAGGCTTTTCTGAAATCACTGGGTGTGAATCAGGCTTGAGCCTGATGCTGTGGTATTTCTGCTCAAGCCATAGCAAGCATTGCACACACAGATGTGTTCTTTGCTGGAGCCCCCAGTGATCCACAAAGGCTATCATTCGCTCTGGGCTCTGCTGCCTACTTTTAACAAACTCTTTTCAGATCCCACGAGCTCAGCACAAGCTGTGGGTTGACAAACAGCCTCATTTCCCAGCGAGAGATGGCCTCTTTCTCCTGGCCATAGCTTCTTCAGGAGAATGAGGCCCGTTACTGGTTGAGCTTGTATGCAGTGATGGATTTGAGCCCACAGCAGCCTAACGCAGCTTGGCTAGTGTTTGCTGCCTACAGAATGGAATAAGAGAATGAAACAATTGCTCAGGGATAGCTTCTAGTCAATGGCAAGAAGTTACAGGTGATTATTTACATTGATCCAAAATTACTGCTATTGTTATAACCCACATTTTGAAAGCTACTGATTGAATACCATAGAAGACTGTGGTTGAACCCCCTAGCAGAGGGTTTTGGGCAGGAGCTCCTGCCCCCAGCGTCCTATGGAGGGTGGATGGCAACTCATCTGAAGGTCACTTCTCATGCATTTTCTTGCTGAGGATGTTGGACACAACTGAGCCTAAATGCAAAGCCTGTCAAAACAGTGAGCATCCTCCTGTTGTCTGCTGGGGCTGCGGTGGGTCCTGCCTCTGGGTAGGTCCTTACACGTTCATTCAGCATGGACTCTCATTTTTCTGTCTGGCAGCAGAGAAAAAGTCAATTCCGTTTGTATATTTTGTTCAATTCAAGCCAAAAGCTGAAAGTCTTGCAAACCTTCCCTGAAGATAGAAAGGAACCTTTTTATGTTTTGGGTTTTTTTGGTCATTGAATACACTTTTAATGAATGCCAACCTAAAGTTACTGTGAAGATCCCGGAATTAAAGCACAGCTTGTGCTGCTGCTGTGGCTTTCCACAATCCCTGATCAGAAAGCCACAATTTTCTCTCCCTTCCCCCTGGAACAAGCAGTGCCGTGTGCTCACACATCCCTGCAAGCTCTGATTCATGCTGTGTAGGGCTGGATTTCTGCTTCCCCGTGTTCATGTCACGTTGGCCACTGAACTGAAGCTATTTGCCATCTGCCTGAGTTCCACCTGAATAGCACTTCTCTGGGACACTGTGTCACTGTGCATGACTTTCTGCTTGAAGATGATGATGCTGGGCCGGCTGGCAGCTCGCAGCTCTCTGTGTGGGTGTGTTTCTCCTGGGCTCTTATTGCTCTGCAGAGACTGTGACTGCATGCAGATGGCAGGGGTTGTTCCAGTCATGGAACTGCATGGCAGAAGGAGGACTTCAGTGAATCATTCGTGTTGTTTCGTGGGTATAGAAGAGGATCCCCAAAGCAAAGGCCCTGCTCGGCTCAGTGAGGTGCTTTGAGTGCTGAATGCTGGTGCTTTTCTGACTCACTTGTGTAAAAGTTCTTTTAAAAAGGACCACGTAGTTCGAAGCATTGGTACTACTGAAACACAGTAAATCCCAGGGACATTCGTCTGTAAAATCAACCACGATACAGAAACAAAAATCCAATTGGCCCTTTTAGGATCAAATAGCAAATAGCGTTTCAATCTGGCTTCTCATGCACAAAACACAGAATTGGCTTTTGACATCTGGCTGTGTGCGATGATATCGGTAGCATCGGGGATCTAGGCTTACAAACAGAAAGGTGTTGGGGCACATGTTTGCTCCCGGAGGGATCGTAGCTCTGATTTTCAGCTGCACTGCGCATCTGTGGGCCCCTGGCTTTCAGGTGCACTTTGCTGGTGGGTCGCACGCTGGATATGAATTCCCCTTTACCTGTCTATGCAGTTTCACTGAATTAAAAATGAATTGTTAATTGGGTTCATTCTGCCTTTTCTACTTGAAACTTGATGTGAACGTGTTTTGTTTGCATCTCTCAACCTGAGATTGCAGCCACGTCCTGCACAGGGCACTGCTGCCCGAGCACCTTTCTGCTCAGGTCTGTGTTCCATGTCTCACAATGTGAAGTGATTTTGTAAAAATAGCACCTTCTTATTCAACAAATCTGCTCCCTGCGTGTCTTGAAGTCACATCTTCCTCTTCTGACAAAGCCACGTGTCTTGTGCTGCAGCTGGGGAGGGAGCTGGGGTTTGCTTTGCTTCAAACATCAGTAGCCAAGTTCTGGTTATAGAACCTCTGGTTAAAGGGCCTCATGCTAGGTGTGAAGGCAAAGTAGGGCTGTTTGCTTCTGAATTTCAAGGTGGTGCTGTGGAGAGACAGGAGAAAAACAGACCTTTGGTTGGTGCCCTAGAAACCCAGTGTGAAAATCAAAATTCCAGCAGTGTTCTGCCTGCAAACGGAGGCCGAGCGTTTGCAGCACAATAAGTGGCTGCTGCAATGGTACAGAGTATTGGAAAACCTATCCTTGGTTTATTCAGTTTTGCACCGCTTCTTTATGAAATATGAGCTCCGTGCACAAATGCCTTGCACGGGTTGTCTGACCTCTATTTGTGTACTTGAATAAGCAATTGCTATTCACAGAATATCAAATCATCCCAAACTGTTTGCAGTTTGGCTCCCCCAAGGCTGCCTCTAAGCCTTTTCATAGGGATTCATCCTCGCTTTTTGGTTTGAAGTCTTGGTGTGAGAATTTTTTCCTCTTCATTTGGATGGAAGCTTTTAATTACCGATCTCAGAATGTGTAAAATAACGAAAGCTGGCTCAGCAGACTGCTTCTCGGTGAGATCATCTCTTCTTCCAGAGTGATCTTTTTGCTTTGTTAACAGAATGGGACTCCGATAGAAGAACAGCAGTTAAGTGCCATATTTTGAGGTTGTATGTTTTCCTGGTGATGGTGACTGTAGCAGAGCTGTAGCTAGCTCGTAGTTAGCTTGCAGATTGAATCTTCATAGGATATAAAGGACTTGCATGTTTCAGTATTTACATATGTGACTGGGCAAAGATGAACTCTTCGTAAGATATAAAAGGGCCACTTTCTATTTTAGGAGGGGGAAAGACAGAGTCTAGTGAAGGAGGAGGGGCAGGTCTGAGCACCAGGAATGAAGTGTTTCTAAGTGAAGTTAAACACTGAAGGCCAAGGCTTTTTTCTTGATATTCTCTTACTGGATGTAGGGCTTTGAAAGGCAGTTGTGAAAGAAAAGCTTCCTCGCTCATGATCGGAGCCGATCAGTGATTTAAGGACTCATGACCTCATCATTAACGTCATTCTGTCCCGCCAGCCCTGGCATCCCACGAGGGGCTTCTGTTTAAGTCCACATTATTTTTTCTCTCTTAAAAATCATTCCCATTTCACTCATTACAGCGGAAACATTTCTACAACGCTTTATTAACCAAAAAAAAAAAAAAAAAAAGCAATAACGAAATAAATATATATATTTTTAAAAAGCCAACAGCAAAACTACATCTCACTGCTGCTTGGAAGTGCTCTTGGTTTCTAATGGCTGGTGGGGAAGGACTGCGTGGTTTCCAGAATGACTCCTCCTGCTGTCTCCTTTTTGTCTTTGTTTCAACGTGTTTCTCTGAACAGTCAGAAGGTCAGTTTGAAAGATCGTGTCTTCTCCAGTCCCCGCGGTGCTGGCACCAAAGGGAAAGGCTCTCCACAGGCTCAGGGCATCCGGAGGTCCCCCAGTGCTGACCAGAGCATCGAGGACAGCCCCAGCAAGGTGCCCAAGAGCTGGAGCTTCGGAGACCGCAGCAGAGCCCGGCAGGCTTTCCGCATCAAGGGAGCTGCATCGCGGCAGAACTCCGAAGGTGTGGCTTTGGGGTGCTTGTGGGATCCCAAAACCCCATCCCTCTCCTTTACCACCCCAGGTTAAGCAGTCCTGTTAAGCAGACCTATTTGGTGGTGAACAGAGTTAAGTCCAGCTGGTGACCTGACGCTAGTGGTGTTCCCCAGGGGTTGGTATTGGGGCCAGCTATGGTTTAATTAATCTTTATTGATGATTTGAATGAGGGGATTGAATGCACCCTCAGTAGGTTTGCAGATGACACTGAGTTGGGAGGAAATGTTGAACTGTATGAGGGTAGGAAGGCCCTACAGAGGGATCTGGACACGCTGGATCGATGGGCTGAGAGAACTGGGATGGTTCAGTCTGGAGAAGAGGAGGCTTAGGGAGACCTCATAGCTCTCTACAATGACTGAAAGGAGGTTGGGGTTCGGCCTCTGCTTCCAGGTAACAGCAACATCAACAGGGGTGATGGACTTAAGTTGCACCAGGGGAGGGCCAGGTTGGGTATTTGGAAAAATTTCTTCTCCAAAAGTGCGGTGATGCAGTGGCACAGCTGCACAAGGAGGTGGTGGGGTCACCATTCTTGGAAGTGTTCAGGAAACATAGAGATGTGGCACTTGGTGGAAATGGGTCAACAGTTGGACTTGATTTTTGTGGTCTTTTCCCTGCCTGGCCTGGCTGGAGAATGCTAACACACTGCTTTCTATTCCTGCTTTTCCCAACGCAGAAGCAAGCCTGCCTGGAGAAGACATTCCCGATGAGAATAAAAGCTGCAACTGTGAGTTTGTGACGGAAGATTTAACACCAGGACTGAAAGTCAGCATCAGGGCAGTGTGGTAAGAGAGGGAGAAGGGGAAAGAGGTTTGGAAACATAGGTGATAGAATAAAATGAAATACAAAGTCCAAGCAAATGCTGGAATGCCTGTGTCGCAGGCTGCTTTTCCCATGGGTGGCCTGCCCTCCTTCACAGAAAATTCTGCCAGAAAGGGAATTTTTGCTGAGGGAAGTTAAAAATGCAGAAACAGGAAAATCCCCTGCAGGGATGCATCCAAACAATTGCTCTCACTCGCTCTGAGATTTAATGCTGACATTTATAAAAGCAGCGTGGAGCGGAGACGTGCCCAGCTGATAGTCCGGAGGTCATCAGTATCCCCTGGTGCTTACAGGACTTTAGCTGCAAGCCCCCACCAGCCCCTTCCCTTCTCCTGTTGCCATGTTGGGCACAGAGTGTGGATTTGCTCCGGTTCCCTTCCAGCTCCCTGTGGGTTTTAGATGCCACCAAGCAAGTCAAGGACTTTATTTTTGCTTCCCTCTCTTGCAGCATTATGCGATTTCTCGTCTCCAAACGCAAGTTTAAGGAGAGCCTTCGGCCCTACGACGTGATGGACGTCATCGAGCAGTATTCAGCTGGCCACCTGGACATGCTCTCCCGGATTAAAAACCTCCAATCCAGGCAAGAGACTCCTTTGCTTGCTTCACTTTGCCCCTGCTTTTTGTTCATCACACAGATGTTGCCATGTGAGACACTTTCCCTTGCAGCTACACCTTGATCTTTTTCCTCCTTAAGAGAAAGTTCAGAGGAAGCATCGTTGCATATGGCTGGGACCCATGGGGATGATCAGGATGGAGCACATGCAGAGCAAGCACTGGGGTTGTGCCATTAGATCTGCCTCTTGTCCACCTCAGGACAGCTTTGACAGCTCTGAACTAGATTTCTCTCTTTCCCCACACACAAAATGCATGACATCTACAGCTCATCTCACAGGTATTTCTTTAGGAATTTCAGCTATTTGAGCCTTCCATGGCACCTGTTCCCCAGGCCAATGATCAGGCTCTTATCCTGGGCAGCTCTTTTGGCTCAGCAGAAGTGGTCACAGCTCTGCTGAGCACAAGGACACCCAGAGCAGGATGCTGGGTTTGGCCTTGGGCTGTCTGTGGTCAGAGTCATTTACCATTTACTTTAACAGTTGGATAATGAAAGTGTTTCCCTTGTTGACTGTAGCAGCCCAGCTTCTGCTGGAAGCCATTTGGGGAAATTTTCCTTTAATTTCCAGCCCATTTTGGTAATGAAAATCTGAAAGAAAAAAAAAAGAAAAAAAAAAGTTTTTAGATATGCATGCAGGAATGAAATAGGAAATCTGTCTTATGTAAAACAGGAATCTTTCTCATCCTAATCTCTCAAAGACCCTTTAACTCTGCTATTTCTGATGCTCACGCAGTGGAGTTAACTTTCTCAGTGTTGCTGCATGCTGTGCATTTCCTATTTCCAGCTCTACTGTCAGAAGGTAAATTCTCCCTTGCAGTTAAAACTAAAATATCCCAGAGAATTTCCTCTCTCTGAGCCTCTCACCCCCACTCAGTACAAATTCAGTGATTATGAATCTGAGATGCACAGCTGAATCTGGAGGGGGAAGAGGAGGAGGAAGGGATTGATATTTCCCAATCTGCATAAGCTGGAACATGAAACCTCCGGGCTGCCTCTGCAGTGGGGAGTGAGCCATTGGGTTGGCATCTCTACTGGCTCCAGGTGGGACACCTGAGTGCTCAGCCCCCAGAACAGTGCCATCTGTCCCTACCAGTCCTGTTGGCATTCCCCGATGTGCTGCCAAGACAAAGTTGGTTGGTTGGTTGTTTTTTAGAGAGTATGAGATAAGAAACTGAAGCTTTTAAAGATGAAACTGAATTGTCCCCTTAAGTGCACTAGTGGGACAGTGAGGCTGCAGTCCCTAGGACTGCCATCCACCCCACTGCAGGGAAGTCAGGAGGACCAGAATCTTCTTTAAAGCCACGTGTGAAGAACCTGGATTTGGGATCTACTTCTGATGAGTAGCTTCACTGGTTTCCCTGTCCCCACGAACTAGATCAGTGATAGAGATGGCAGCAGAGCCCCTTAGGACACCAAGAGATGCCCTATCTATGACCTGCCCAGTCCAACTGAAAGGGACACCCCGTAGCCAGGGCATGTGCCTTGGTTGCCATGGCCAATGCTGGGACGTGAGCTGGAGCTAGGAATGCAATGTAGGTGGAGCCCAGCGAGGCTGTCCTGGGTTGGCTTGGAGAACTTATATTTTTGTTCTCCCGTCCTGCAAAATGCTGTGCTGTCCTGCCTGCTCAGCTCCATGGGTCTGTCTCTGTTGTCCCACAGCCAGGGCTGGGGATTAAAGCACATTCAGGCACTTCTCTGGGGGGTTTACCTGCACTTTCCTCTTTAATCACAAATGTCTCTGTCACTGTGTAGTGTCTGTAACGTGCTCTTTTCAGTGTTGTGTTCATGCTGTCTCGTGTCTCATCCCCTGCCAACCACGGATGTCCCCCATTCATTGAGTTCCACAGTCCCACAGTGTATCTCACCGACTCCAACAGCTCGTGTATTTCTGAGCTAGCTGAGGGTGCATCATCTGGCAGTGTAACTGAAAGGAGAATGAATGTATGTTGTTTCATGTCCAACCGTCTCGATGGAATAGTGCTGCAAATATATTCCAGAGGGTAAAGCATGTTATCTGTTAAATCTGGGGTGGGTGGGGGGTGGGGGTTATTGTCCTAAACAGCAGTGGTGCCAAAATCTCCAAATCTTACCCCAGGGTGGGTAAGGTTTCACCGACAACCAGGCGGTAGGAGAGAAACTTCTGTTTCTAGCGGAATATATTTTCAATTTCTCTCTCTTTCTGTCGTTCTGTTTTTCAGTTGTTTCTTTCTGCAACTTTCTGACCAACTTTTCTCTACGTGTTGCTTCATTATGCATTTTGCTGGTGTCTTCTTTCTTATTTACTTTGCCAGGATAGATATGATTGTGGGTCCCCCGCCCCCTTCAACTCCCCGGCATAAGAAGTATCCAACCAAAGGACCCATGTATTCTTCCAAAGAATCTCCCCAATACTCGCCTAGGTTAGGATTCACCAAAATGCCGCTTTCTCTGGATTTTTCATTTGCTTAATGTCAAACCCCTTTCATGCCAGTTATATGACGGCATTTATCACTTAGCAGCTTGCTAAATCGTGACTCAGAATGGCTTGCTACTCTGGGTATGATCTGATTTACTTGCAGTAATGAGCTTTCACACTTGGCAAGCCAAAGGAAAAAAAAAGGACATTCGTACCATCATTGATAACCATCAGTTTCTTCAGCTAGTCTATTGTCAGTCTTCTCCCAGTACAAGAAAGACAGGGAGCTGTTAGAGAGGGTCCAGAGGAGGGCCACAGAGATGATCAGAGGGCTGGAGAACCTCCCCTATGAAGACAGGCTGAGGGAGCTGGGCTTGTTCAGCATGGAGAAAAGAAGGCTGCGGGGTGACCTCATTGCAGCCTTCAGTACCTAGAGGGAGCCTATAAACAGGCAGGGAGTCAACTCTTTACAAGTAGATAATGGGAGGACAAGGGGGAAATGGCTTTAAGTTGAAGGAGGGAAGATTTAGGTTGGATGTCAGGAAGAAGTTCTTTACTATGAGAGTGGTGAGGTGCTGGAACAGCTGCCCAGAGAGGCTGTGGATGCCCCATCCATCCCTGGAGGTGTTCAAGGCCAGGTTGGATGGAGCCCTGGGCAGCCTGGGCTGGTATTAAATGTGCAGGTTGGTGGCCCTATGTGTGGCAGGGGTTTGGAGATTCATCATCCTTGAGGTCCCTTCCAACCAAGCCATTTCTGTGATTCTATGATGATTCTCCAAGATGGTGCTGAAATTTAGCTTTTTTAAATCTCATATTTTATCAGACTATTTTCAAATGTAACAGGTGGAATATTTACCCACAAAGCCAGTGCAACCCAAACTGTCTACTTTCTGAAAGATCAAACACCACACAAGCGGAGGAGCCTCTGTTTGGTCCTTTGGTCTGTGAAATGAGTTGATCTTGGTGGGCAAATTAAGAATGAAGTGTTGCATGCTGAGCAATCTCTTTTTGCTGCTTTTTGCAGCTCTACTGACCATGGAGGTGAAAGTTCTGTTGCAATGTTACCACCATAAGATTCTCATTCAGAAAAAGGTCCTGCTCTGGCCTGCAAAAAGAGCCCACCCCAGCCTATAGCCACTCAGTGAAATACTTTCTTGTTGCCCTTATTAAGTTCTCACATTAGTTAGAGCTATGCTCATAGCTGATGCTGTGAGGACCATCTTTCCACCAAGCGGCTCATTTTGGGGCATTCTTATGTCTGGGCAGCAGATAGCTGCATTTTCACCATGCATTGAGACCTCTAGAGCCCAAGGCAGGTAGAAATATTTGCTAGAAAGCCATTTTCCTTGTGCAAACAGTAGGTGATTTTCGAACGCAGCGAGCTAAGCCTCAAGTATTTTTTTCTAAATATACTTGCCCTCCTGAATTGCTAATACATGACAAATCTCTTGAATTTTATTTAAGCTGCTCTGAGTAATCTTCACTAGCAGGATGTGAGTAAAGAGAATACTGAAAGCTTACCATTCCCGCTCAGCAGGTTCAAAGATTAAATAAAATAAGTAGAGAATTTTTCAGAAGCCCCAAAATTCATGCTTGGAAAAAAAAAATAAAATGATGCTTTCAGAAAAGCATTTTTTCCTCAATTCTCCCTTCCTCAAATGATGAGGCCCAAACTAATCTTTCAAAACAAAATAAATCTTTTATCTGGACCAACGTTTTGATATGAAATTAAAAAATAGGGATTCAGCTGGATTTTGCTCCATTTACCTTTTAGATGCAACCAGCCTTGAAGGGCTGGGCAAGATTTCTACATAGAAACAAAAGCCCTGCACATAGATGGGCACAAGGGGTGGAGGTCCAAACTCTGGGTCAGGCTTAGCTGTTGCTCTTCCTTTTCAGCACATCCCTGTTTTAGCCAAATGTTGCCCATGCAGAGAATTGGGTTTAATTCCTCCCAGTGGCTGATTTAACTTAGACCTGTTCTGAAATAGTTGCAATTCAGTTGGAATTCATAGGCAACAGAATATTGGTCAAAATACATCTAGAGCAAACTTGATTGAAAAATGGGGAGGTAAGGAGCAGTCACGTGACATGGATGAAGGGGGTTTGGCTTCAATGCCTGGATTGTGTTAAAAAAAAATAATTAAAACAGATAAAGAAAACAGAAAGTAATTGAATATATATTCCCAAACACTTCATTTTTATCTCATTTGAGCCGTTTGACCTTTTGATGTCTGCTTCTGGCCCGAGGGTGACATATTACACCTCTTTGCATGTACTGTCAGCATGGAAGCGTAATGAAGCATGAGAAAACCTGCACTGTGGCTGATGCAAGAATTTACATTTTTTTTATATCATGAGAAAGAAGGAAAGATATCAAAGTTCACTTCAAAGAGCAACTGCCCTTCTCTCCCCCTCCCAAACTAAGACCCAGCAGAGTGTGTCACAGGCAGCAGATGGCACAGCTTGTCATGCATCGCTAGAAATCTTGGAATTATCTTCTGCTGTGAAGGGAAGAGTGTGGGTCTGCCTCTTCTGAAGCCCCAGCTGAGGGCTTCCCTCTGCACACTTGTCTTCAGCACAGCCAAGTTAATGTTGGGAATGCACAAGGCTGCCCATGAGACGTAGTGCAGAAGGGGGATTTGGCATCTCTGGGATGATTCATGGTCCCTTGTCGTGCCATAAGAATATATATTATTCCTCACCGCTTGCAAAGGTGAAATGTGTCCATTCTTCATCTTTTGAGCTTTGTTGCCCGGTTTGGATAAGACAAACTCTTTCAGAGTGGCTAAAAGGGCCCTTTGCTGATGGCTCAGGTGAGACTGCCTTGGCACTGTTGGGTTCTCAAGAGAAAATTCCTCTTTTATCAGATAAGGTAGAAGGAAAGCTCCATGTTTTGCTGAGGGTTTCTAGCTTCTGCCTTGAGGGCAAAGGAATGAGAGATCTTGAGCCTGGTTTCTCCTACCCAGGCGCCAAGAGAAGGGCTTGCTTCACCTTCTTCTGCACTGAAGCCAGTATCCCACAGCTGCCAGCATCCCAAAGTCTGTGAGACCAAGGTGACATCAGGCTCTGGTTTCTCAGGGCTGCAGAAGATGTCAAGGCTGGATCGTGGCATAGCCGGGAAGGAAATGATCCTGACAGGGGTTCTGTCAGGCTCTGCTATCAAGGATAGACGGGCAAGGGCTTCTGAATGCCTTATGGATGAGCTCTGTGAAGCTCTGCTTTTAAATCACAGCAGGTCTATAGGAAGTTGTATCTCGCCTGACGATGGTGGAAGAAGTCAGCTTCTCTGTGTGGGCTGGTTGATCACTCCATCTGTGAAGTACACCCAACCTGTGCTTCCCATGGGTCCTGTGAGGCTCACTTACTGGATAGCTTTTCTTTTAAAGATGTGGAAGAAAGCAGAAGTCCTTCCTCAAATTCTGCAAAATTAGAAATAAGGTTGCAAGAGACTCTCTCTGCTATTACAATGTACAGTAACATGGCAGTGCTTGGTTTTTCTCTCTGTTACTGTCCTGCCTCCCTGCTCTACTCCACAACTGTTGAAGGACATCTCATTTTCACTAGTACACACATTTCGGTGTTAGCATTGTGCTAGATGTGGCAGAGAACCCTGATTTTTCTTGGCCTTCCCCAGTATTGGGTAGCAATTAGGCTTTGAGCCTCTTAAAATGCATGTTCATTGCTTTACTAGTTTACTTGCTTGTGCATACAGGAGAGGAGTTCGTACAGTGGCTGTACTACGCCTTGACTTGTGATTCCAAACCAAGGTAGCCCGACGTATCTGATTTAATACCTCTTTGCTTACATGGTAGCAACATCGTTGTAGGATTTCTTGTGCTGTATGTCATGTCAGTAATTGCATCCCTTGTGGGGAGTTCCTGTACATGTCAATAGTTTGCTTCTCCCATTACAAGAGAGAAATAAGGCATGCATATTCCTCACACTTGTAATTACAGCACTTGGTGCTCCTTGCACTCCTGTTTCTAAGCAAAGGATCAAACATGACTTTTTAAATGGAATGGTATTTTGTCGCATCCTTGCCCAAATGAAGTATGTTCTGGGATCAAAGATAAACTCCAAAACAATGGTTGGCTTGTATTTTCTGTCTTTGGTGTGATGTGCTCACCCACTTCATCCCTTTGAGCCAGATCTTCTGGTGCTGCAAACTGCTGTCGCTTTGATATAACCCAAGGGAGCTGCGTTGGTCTACACCCACTGATATCTGTCCCTTTATGTCAACAGCTAACATACATACTAAGTCCCTGTCACGTGTGAAGAAAACAGATGGCTCTTGTGTTGGAAATAGCCTTACATCTCATTCCTTTCCTTGTTTTTTGTTTGTTCATTTTCCCCTGTCTGTCTGTGTTCAGCTCCTTCCTTTTCCTCCTCCTGGTGCATGGACCCATGGCCCACACAGCAGAACTGCGTAAGAAGCATTTTGAGTTTTCCACTCAAGATACCTCAACTTGATTTCAGTCGATTAATTAACCCTTCTTTTCCCTTGCCACCCTTACTTTTGGTGCATTATGCAAAAGTGAAGTTTGCCTGGCGTAGAATTGGGTTATGAACCAGTCTGCCATTATGAACCTATTCCAAAACTGCGTTGCTCCCCTGGCTTTGGAGGGATCAAATGATTGACTTCCAGCTTCCAAATTGGCTCTGCCCTCCTCTTTCCTGATGTGTTTACGAACCCAGTTATTTTTGGACTGGGAAGGAGGAAGTGCAAATGTAACGTGTGTAAATAACTTGTCACCAGTGTGCCCAGTAGCTTTAGCTGCACATACTGCCAGAACGTCCTCTGATGTTAACAGCATGGAGCCCTGCTAATAGAAAACATCTAATGATACAGGTGAGAGCTGCAGAGAGCACTGAGATGGAGGCAATTTGGTATTGCTTGGTGAGTTATGACCAAGTTCAGCATAATTCCACTAAAACAGCACCACAGCTATTTGTTTGGATCTGAGGGCAAGGGGCTTGTTTTCACGGACATGAGATTTACACGCCTACATTTGCATGGAGGAGAAAAGACTTCTGCAAAGACTGAAAAAAAATCCCACCAACATATGCTAGACAGAAAACTTGATCTTCCCCCAGAATAATACAGCCTCAGTGCAAATAAAAAGCTAATTGATTTGGAAGAAAGCCAGTTACAGCGATCCTTTGCAGCGGGTAAATTTACTGTGCATAATGTGCCAGATTTTATCTGTATAAACAGAAACGGATAATTTCAAACTCTGCTAATACTGCTCTGAATTTTGCATCTGAATTAACACTTCAGTGCCACTGCGTGTCTGTGAGTAATTTGGAGTGCTAGTGGGGAGAGAGGCTGCTTTATCCCCCAGAGGCGCGATGAGCAAAGCCCGCTCACCTGACTGACTCCAGTCCTTTTCCGGGGATGGGGGGATTTTCTGATCCTGGTAGAGTTGACCAGATCGTTGGGAGAGGATCCTCCATGACCGACAAGGATCGGACCAAAGGCCCAGCCGAGGGGGAGCTGCCTGAAGACCCCAGCATGATGGGCAGGCTTGGGAAAGTTGAAAAACAGGTATGTTGGGGTGTGAGGGATTCCTGTCCGTGGGTATTACCTGCATTGTGGTGTTGTTTGGGGTTGGGTTTGTTTGTTTGTTTGATTGATTGATTCCAATTGGATATAATCATTTGGAAGCAAAACTAAGAGCAAACAATGTTTTGCAAAGGAAACGATGGATTTTATGAAAGGGCATGAAATGTCTTCAGAGCCTCAGAACAGGTTCAGGCACTTGGAAGTCTGTTTCTTACAGGCTTTCTGTTTCTTTTCTGATGAGTCTACCAAAAGTCTATTTTTGAAGATGGCACTGTGCCACCCTGTTAGACATGTTTCAAACGAGCCCATGAGCCTGGCTGCTGCAGCTGCCAGCCTTGCTGAACATGGAAATCCTCCCAGAGAGTGAGACCCAGAAATCCCACTGAGCATCTGAGCCCAGGGAAGGGCCAGAAGCAGCAAGGAACTGAAAGATGTTGAAAGGATTCAAGTGTCCTCCAGCTTCCCTGGAATTTGATGCATGACAGGTAGATTATGGAGACCTGCTAATGAGGAGAAGAATTAAAGGTTGTTTCAGAATATAACAAATACGTACTGAAAGTTCCACTTTGGCGTAGGTTGGTGTAGGCAGTAAAGTCCAGACCCACGTTTGTGTCTTGGTGGACTGGAAGCTGCTCATCCTCAGGATGTAGTGCTGGAACTGTGGTGTTTTGCAGGTTCAGTCGATGGAGAAGAAGCTGGATTTCCTGGTGAACATTTACATGCAGAGAATGGGCATCCCACCGACGGAGACGGAGGCCTACTTCGGGTCCAAAGAACCAGACCCAGCCCCTCCCTACCACAGCCCCGAGGACAGCAGGGAGCACATCGACAAGAACGGCTGCATCATCAAGATCATCAGGTCCACCAGCTCCATGGGTCAGAAGAACTTCTCAGCTCCGCCGGCCCCGACCAACTCTTGCCCACCCTCAACATCGTGCCAGCAGCAGCCCTACCAGCGGCAGAGCCACGGCTCCTCGCCCGTCGGAGACCCCGGCTCGCTCGTCCGCATCCCACCTCCGCCCTCCCACGAGCGCTCCCTGTCAGCCTACAGTGGCGGGCACAGGGCGAGCGCAGAGTACCTGCGGAACGAAGACATTACCACCAAACACCACGAGAGTGCCCTGAGAGACAGCGACACGTCCATCTCCATCCCCTCGGTAGACCACGAGGAACTGGAGCGCTCTTTCAGCGGCTTTAGTATTTCCCAGTCCAAAGAGAATTTGGACATCCTTAACAACGGTTGCTATGCAGCCGTGGCCAAAATCAGACCCTACATTGCGGAAGGGGAATCGGACACCGATTCTGACCTCTGCACGCCCTGTGGCCCTCCTCCCAGGTCAGCCACGGGCGAGGGACCCTTCAGTGACATGGGCTGGTCAGCCCCCCGGCAGTGAGGGCCCCGAGCAGCCTCAAGCCATGGCCGAGTCCCGGCAGCTGCCCGCTCCAGCTGTCCTCGTGTCGAACTTCTCAAGGAGATGGACAGCTAAGGGTTTCCTCCATCTAGGACATCCTTAGCTGCCGGATGCTTTCTTGCAGCTTACTCTGGGGGGCAATGAGCAGGCACAAGCCTGCGGGAGTGGAAGAGGTCACGGTGGTGAGCGAACTGGAGCCGTGAAGTCCGGATTTCTTTCATACTCTCTTTCTAAGATCCTTAGGTGAAATTCTTTCATGGTGCAGGATAGGCAATTTGCATTTCTTGGGAATGTTCAGAGATGTGGGGCAGGAATAAATCACCCGGCCAGGGCTTTTGGAGGTCACATCAAGTGGTAGTGAGCAGTGTCGCATGGCAGTTGCCATACCATGGCACTGGTGATTACACCTTTCAGTATTTTGGAGTCACAGAACGAACACGTGTCAGTTTCTAGCTTAGATTTCAGGTCGCGTGAAAATTGCTGGAGCGATATTACTCTGTGGTTCGTCATTAACAATCAGGAAGATGGGAGAGTTCTGAAATAATACATGGAAATTTTGTACATGTCCCTGGAGGCGTGGGACAGTGGATAGAATATTTGTATGAACAGAAGTTGTGGCTTCCAAGTGGGACAGGTTAGGGGAATGCTCTGAGCCAGCATGGTTTGGAAATTCTCCTTGTCCAACAGCTTAGGAAAATGAGAAACTCATAAATACGAGCTTGAATGCAAGAGCTGAGACAACCCAGGGAACACAGAAATAAGACAGAGAAGGAGAACAAGTGACTGTGTGGCTAGAATTTTGTATTTTAAACCATGTATTACCTTTAATTTATCTCTCTCCTTCCATTGACATGACCTGGAGGTGCTTTGGAAGCAAAGGCAAACCAAAGGCAACCTCTCTGTAGGGCTGCCATGGTGTAAAACTGTTCTTACGGCCAGCAGGGCTGTTGTGGAGTCACAGCAACAGCAGTCCAAAGGGAGATATGCAAGACGCTGCAGTTCCTGCATTGCTGCAAGCTAAGTGCTGAGCTCCATCCTTTTGGATTCCCGTTGGTCAGAGCAGGCCCTTTTCTTACAGTTTGCATTGTGCCTGAACACTTTTGCACACACTATGCCCCATGAAATTCCTCCCTTTCTTCTTCTGCCCTGGCAAGAATGTCACACCCCTGTTCTCTGGACATCCATTGGCTTGTTTGGATCTCTTGAGCTGAATTAAGAGGTACTCCTTTGTTTCTTCACTAACTTTCAGAAGCCTCTTAACTGTGTGTGCCCACAAGCTGTGCCAATCCAAGTCTGCCCCATTTTGTTGTTCCTGTTTGTCTTGGAAGGATCATCGTGTTGCTATCAGGAACTCCAGCAGTGTATTCAGCTGGGGGAAGGTGAGGGTAAAAGTAATGCTCAGTGTTTCTTTTGGGACCAAAAAAAAAAGCCACAAAGTGATCTTTTACATGGATAGAGAGATTTTTTTTGCAAGAGAATGGATCAAAGTGTGTTTTGGGATCTGTCTCCAAGCCTAGGACAAACAGTGTTGTGCCTCTGTTGCCTCCTGTGTACCTACAGCCCAAATCCTCTTTGTGTTTTTTGCAATAGGCAGGGCTGTATCTGATTTTAAACCCCATCTCACCACTGTCTCCCCATGTTGTACCAACAGCTTCTGAGGATATTTAGGTGACAGCTTAATTTCTGCCTGGCCTTTGGGAAGTTGAACATTGGCTTGTTTAGGGTTGAAGGAAGAGTCATGGCTTCCTCTCCCCATTTTCTTGGCATCAGCCAGGTGAGACCCAAACTGTTTTGACCTTTGGGAAGATGTGGGTGCATCTGTGAGCTTACAGACAGGAGGAAAAGCCACCCTTTGGTAGTGCTCGGACTAACATGCAGGGCTCCACATGAAGTGGGGGAGTAATATGAGTGTAAAATGGCCGTAGATTGTGCAGATTTGGCCCTGCTGTGTTGCAAGGTTAGATTCCTTCAGGTAGAGCAAGATTTTCACCAAATCAGAGGTAATAAGCATTTGTGATCTTTATTATTATTATTATTATTAATTTTTTTTTTCTTTGGCAACTACTTTTTGAGGCCTGCTGGAAATTTGGCACAGAATGCTCCAGATAAGGATGAGGGTGATGATGTGTGGTCCTATTACAGCAGAGATACTTGCCTGGTCTTAAATATAGGTGACAAAGCCAATAGTACTTCAAGGCACAATTTAAGCGGAATGTAATTTTCGTCATGTCCTAAATTTGAAGCTCTGTTGGCTCTGATTTGAATGTGCATTTCCCAGTTCTCAGTGCCAAACCCCTTTCTCTTGCCCAGCTGATGTTACACCCTCTAACACAGGTAATGCCTGAGTGTCCTGAGGAGAAATAGTTCCACTGTGTCCACTGTAAGTTTGCCACATTGCAGTCCTTTACCTCCTTAGGGACTGCGATAGGAAGAATTGTGTTCCCCTCCTTAGACCAAAGTCTATAAAGATTTCCTGACTTGTAGCTTTAAAAGGTTTTACTTCTGTCCCCCAGTCACAGAAAACAAGTTTTATATCTGTACAGCATCGATCGTATCTTACTACTACAAATTTTGTCAAGAATTGTTTGGAAAAGATAAGCAACGTTGCATTCTGATCCATAGCATCATTTCAAAGAACTTCTGACCCCTTCGACCACAGCCATCCCATAAATCAGCACTTCTTGTTCATCCCGCCAAAAAGGCTTGACCTGGATTTTTGGGTTAACTTATGCCAGAATTGATTCCAAATAATGCTCTTATTTCAAAGAAATGATTCATGGCTGTGTGAATGGGAACAGAGCCTGCTCTAACTAAAGGCTTCGTTCTTTATCAGCAAAGCTCCTTGCAAAGCCTTCACTTTCAGTCCCTCGATTTCCCCATGCTCGTCTCACACACTCCTAGTGATAATCTCTCCCCAGAAGTCTTAACCACCAGGTTACAAGAAATGAATTGGTTTTACTTTGCTCGTAAGGCAGTCCCAGTGATAACGACTCTTACAAAGATGTGCGGGCCAACTTTGTCCTTTTGCTGAGCCTCTCTTGGGCTGCCTTTGCTCCCCCATTCCTCCTGTGTTTGGTTTCTTATTTTTTGTCAGACCCCAAAGGACTGAAAGAAGCTTCAGGCCGTGCCAAGTGTGAACACGGGAGAGCTTAGGAGCACTTGAAGGCCCAATTTCCAGCAGGCTATCTTGAACTGCTCCAGAGCTGCCCGTGCCCACGTGGACACAGATTCTACAGATGACTCCAGCTGTGGGATGGGGTAATCCCTGACACAGTCCCTGCCAAGAGGAAGCTCAAGTTGCCTGAGATATCTGTGACAAGAGATGTGGCCGGAGATGCTGCAAGCTCCGTGCAGGTGGCCTTTCCTAACGTGACCCTGAGACATAAGAACAGAGCACTAGCCATAAGTCGCATTTCCCAACATTTGGGAAGAGACTTTAATGTTACTCCAGTGCAGATTTTGTATGTGAATTTCCTTGTTGACTCATTTTCTTATTAATAGTTTTTAGAACAAGAATATCAAGGAACTCACTGAAAAAAATAAAACAAATCCTGTTCAGCTCAGAAAGCCATTACAGTTCTTTAGTCAGACTATGCGATAGATCAGGTTTTCTAAAAATGTATTTTGTTTCAAATGCTGCTTAATAGATCCAAACAAATTCTGCGGGGCCATTGCTCTTTACAGATAAATAGGTATATTTTTACATTTTTAATTGATTTTTAAGATTTTAAATTGAATTTTTAGAACAAGTTTGTATAATCTACCTGAAAAGCCAGAGCATTGCTGCAGGTACAAGTGCTCCCCTTCCTTACTGTTACCCAAGAGAAAGGAAAGACGCATTTCTTCGTTCTTTTCTCAGGAGGGAGCTACTGCAAGCCTCATTTCCTTTATGTCCTCAGACCATTGTGGTCACAACAACATTATTACGAAACACAAAATGAAAGCGTTAAAAGAGAAACTGAAGTTTCAGTCCTGCCAAGGCCAGAGGAGGAAGCGTGGGGTCAGGTTCAGACACCTCGCTGGGGCCAGGTGGACACTCGGATGGTAGCACTGAGGTGGGGTTTTCTTGTTTCTCAACCAGAAGGTCTTCCTCTTGCCTGAATAGCAGCTGCTATGGCCTTGTGAAAAATTCGTCTTATAGAAGACCAGAAGATGATACTGGCTTGCCTCAGGACTCCCCTTATAAGAAATTCCTAAGGAATATATACGAGTTATCCCATATAAAGGCCCGTAGCACTGAGAATTACATTGGGAATGTTAAAAAGCCCAGGAGTAGAGTAAGTCTTTCTGTTTCTCCATCCACACTCATGCAAGCCTTCAGGTTGGGAGAGCCACCAAGCCCCCATCCCTTCCTCCCCAGACACTGCTCCTGTGCCAGCAGTGCTCCGAGCCACAACTGCACACCTTTGTCCCTTTCTGTTTTGATCAGCTTCCTTTCCATGTATGAGGAACAAGGAAATCAGATACAAAAGCTCCTTCACCTGCATGTAACATTGAGGCTGCGATGTGGAAGGATGTGGCCCTGGGGTGTAAAAGCAAAGTTTTGCTTTCGGCACACAAACCTTTCTGTCTCACAGCGCAAAAGCTGCTTAGGGCAAGGGCTGTGGGTTGGTTGGTTGGTGTCTTTTTTTTTTTTTTAACAATAACAATAGGGTTTTTTAAATAATAATATGATAATAGTAATACATAGGAATCTTCTTTAGTATACCTTTAGTGTTTGATGCCCCAGTGACACAATACTGCTTGCCTTATATTAGTGTCTAGAGGGAGAGGGACTACACACGTTTTGATACCGTATTAATCACGCTTGTAATTTAGGCAGCCCCAAGGAACGGCAGCTGCAGGAGGAGCAGCCGGGTCCTTTTTAATGTATGAATGTGCTTTCCAGCCTATCTCACTGACTGTAGTCTCAATTTTGCCTGCTACTGCATGCAGCCTGAGATGAGTAGACAGCAATACGCTCCAGCTGTATCTGCACTCCCAGATTGCTGTAGTACCTGGAGGAGGGAGACGTAGCTAAAAGTGTCTTTCTGGGGAGAGGCCATCCTCCCAGAGACCCATCACGTAGGGTGCTGCGGTGCTTCTGTAGGTAACACTGATATACCAAGTGTCTTTCATGCTGCGACTGATCATTGCCTCATCCCTCCGATACAGCATGCACAAACACCACTTCTTCTACTTGTTAATAAGGGGTAAAAAACACACGTTTGTAACCTGCGGGCCATTGAAATGTGTATATGGGGAGAAAATAAGGAAAAATGTGTGAATTTTATTGGCTGTGCGTAACAAGCTCCTTTCCACCCAAATGCCTCTGAAGAAGAGCATCCCAGATAGCTCTTCCTGAGAGCGTGGAGGAGCAGGCAGAGCAGGGCAGGCATTGCCAAGGGCAGAGTCCTGACCTTCATTTAAGAGATGCCATTTGATCCCACATGTGTGGGACTTGCCATATTTCTCATTCCTATAAGGCTCTCTGGTGTACACGTGTGTTGTGCCTGCAGCCAAGCCCAAGGGGCAGGGGAGAATACAACTCCCACACTTTGGAAACCCTCTTTGGAGATTTCATTGGCAGCACTTGGGGATCCTGGGAACCCTGCAGCTGTGCCATATTGATATTTCACATAAGCATTTCTTACTCTCCTTTTGGAGGGGCACTGAGCTGCCTTCATATCACCATAAAAGTTTTGCCACTGCTATCACCTGCCATGATAGCAGACTCACAAGGCCTTCAGGATTTGCCCACATTGCTGGTGTTTGAAGTCTCATTGTATCTCTTGTGATGCTGCTGCTATCAAGTTTGCCATTGTGTCTTTGCATTCCTTGTCCAGACCACATACAAGTGAATGTGCAGTGCCAGAACTCTGCTCTGAGACTTTCTTTTGGCCTGGCATCTCTAGATGCCCCAAAGAGCCTTTATGTCCTGTTAGCACGACAGTTTCGCTTTTTCTTGGTCATTTATTTGCTTCCTTGTTGAGCTTCCATGGCCTCTGCACATCCGTGGTTTGTTCTACTGGAGCCTCCAGTGCAGGGATGGATGGACGGGGTCTGCTTTGCCCATTCATGCAGCACCCTGTGAGGATTTGTCCCCTTGTTTAGAGCTGACTGCGGGGAAATAGCGATGGGGGTTGAGGTCTGGTTTTTGTACCAAATTGAAGGTCTCAGAGAAGAGCTCACAGACTCCAGCAATTGTTGATGCTTTTGCTCCCTGAAGCAAGAACTGCTTTCCCCAGCCCCCTTCAGCAGTGTGCATATGTGGCTTTGCATGCCAGCCTCCAGCTTGGTAACAGGGAGACTCTGAAAGCAGCTAGTCCAAGCTGTGCTATTTCCAAAGCTGCTGGGGAAGCTTGAAGCTTCTTCCTCTCTCCTCATTTCTGCAAATACAGCCTCGGATGAATTGTTCAAGCAGCATCTGTTTGCCTATTCCTGAGAAACTTGAGCTAACTGCAGCTACAAAGTTTTCCAAAACTCAGTGCCAAGCTCGGGCTGGATTTCACCTGCAGCTATGCCTATAATTCTAGGGCAGGGTTAGTGATTTCAGGTAGAAGCCATGCTAAGCTCTCCAGTTGGGATGGTTCTGGCCCAAAACCAAGGCTGAATGTCATGCTGCCGGTGAAGCCTGCCCTGGGATTTCAGCTCCGTGTGATACTGCTGAGTGCGGACCTGAGGAATCACTCCCTCCTTCCCACTTTGCACAAGGAAAGCTTGGCACAAACCTTGCAAGCCAAGATGAGACAATTCCGCTGTATTTCAGCGTGCTGTGAACACCTCCCATTAAGGCAGGAGCGGCGTTTCACTGTAACCTCTTGAATCTGACCGTCACAGTGAGCATCACCCAGTATTTCACATGTGCAGTGATGCTCCTGAAAGGGATTTATTACAGATGTGAGTATAGAGGGCTCGTTCCTCTAGCATCTTTGTAGACACTGAGTTCAGTTCTTGCTGATGGAAAACTCATCAGTGCTGGTGACAGATCTCTTCTGTCCTGCCTGATGATCCATGCTGGTCCAGCATCTCCCCTAGAGCTGAAGCTGCTCATGTCTGTGGGTGGGACATGGACCATTCTGTGTTGGCTACTCTTCCCCACTACCTGACTCCAAACCCTAAAATTCAAATTAAGATTTTTTTTTTTCTCCCCCAAAAATGACACCTATGTAGAAAACCTGAGACTTTCAGGATGCTGGGGGCAAAACAAGGTACAGCTGATAATTACAGGGATTTTGTTATTTTCAATCAAGAGCAGATTTTAAGCATA
Organism: Chrysolophus pictus; assembly: GCA_037305975.1. Lineage (NCBI taxonomy): Eukaryota > Metazoa > Chordata > Aves > Galliformes > Phasianidae > Chrysolophus > Chrysolophus pictus. The sequence goes on from CM074595.1 coordinate 5,105,834, forward strand.
ATTGCAGTTGCTGCGTGGTATATCAAATGCTTTAGGAGATTCAGTAAATTATTCTCATCAATGTTTTATTCTTTTATCAGTAATTTGTATAGGTGGGTGCTACTGCTCTTCCACAGCAATGCCCCATAAACTAAAACTGTACTCCTTCTCCAGTATAGCCATTATGTGTATGAAATTTATCTTGCTTCGTGTCAATTTGGCACAGTACCCACATGTATTGCACACGGATTGCACATCACATGCACTTGGCTGATAGCTGTCCTTACACATAATAGATCAGACAGAGTGTTACCTGTCTGGTTAGTGGTGTGTCTCAACATAAGTGGGACAAGGGGAAAACAAAGATCCTGTTTTGTTAGAAAATACACTGCATTCAAATGCTTCTTTAACCAGATTTTACCAGGAAACCAAACGAAGGGAGATTGTTTCTGCAATGTTACTTAAAGACAGCAGAACGAAACCAAACAGCTCTAGAACACTTCACTGCTGTATTTCTAGGTACTCTTCACTGCTGTTCACCTGAACTGTAAATTCTGTACAGATTGAATGAGGTTCACAGTCTGTCATGACCTGCGAGATAAAAGGACAACACGACTTTGGCTGCAGCTGGTGTGTGTTGTTTGCACACATGCACGTCTTGCTGTACCTGTGTGTATGCAGACACATGCACGTATAAGCTTTAAGGCAGAAACATCTGCATCTAAGATGCATGGGAGAAAAAGAAATTCTTTAGTGGCAGGAAAGTAGGTAAAACCAAAATAAGAGACTATTTTGATAGCATTCCTATCAAAAATTAAGTCTCCAATTGTCCCTATACTGAGATTTCAGTGACCTTAAACAATTTCCCCTATAGGATTTAATTTTGCCCATATTTTCACAGATAAGAGATTGGATAGAACTTATTCTTCAGTGTTCAATGTAGCATGAAGAGTTAATCTTTCCAGCTAAACGTTGCTGGATGCCACTGAAAAAACTAAATTTTTATTTGAGCCTGAAATTCACCTCCAGTTCCAAAATTATCAGCTATAAGAACCATTTAAAGGTACCACACCAAAGGTACGCTCACTGCTGGAACATGTCACCATTTCCCTGAGATACCTTGAAGCTATCACAGTTTACAGCAGGATCTGGCTCCTTTGGCCTTAACAGGGCCAGAAGTGGTTTGTGCACTTGTCCTGAGGATGAGCAGAGAGGTGAACGTTGTGCTGGGCTGGGCTGCTCTCACAATGCAGAGAAGGTGCTGCACGCACTCACCTCTCGCTCATCAAAATCTCAGGCTCCGTTGAGCACTGAAGTTTGGTTGTCCTTCAGAAAGCAAAGGCAGCTGCTGCTTTGCTTCCTTTCATTTGCTCTGTTGCCTTGGCTTTTTTGCACTTTTGTTTCATCTCCAAAGAATCTCTCATAATGCCTTTGGTACTTCTGTACAACTTTCGAACGTTTTGTATGTAACTGAATGGTACACACTTTCTCTTGTAATATAGCAATGGGACTTTTTTTTTTTTTTTGGTGAATGTGTAATTTCCACTGTACATTTCCACCATGACTTTGTGCAATGTACATTTTCTAGGGACAGATGCCAAGGGAACGACCTGTAGTTTTCTAAGGAGCGGAATGACACAGACACAGATGGTTTCACATTAGCACTGCAGAAGAGCAACGTAGCCCAGGCTTTTAGCATTGAGCATGACACAGGGTGTACCTTCACATGGATGACTGTGACAGCTGCAAAACTGTCTATGTGTGATATTAGAATCAGCAGCGATGGTTGCAATCGGAAGGAAAATAGAGGAAAATTAAATAATCACACTCATTAATTTAAGCCTCGAAGCATCAGAATGGAAAATTTGCATTCAGTAAAATTACCAGAGATTTAACCTTCATGAGATGAAATACACATTTATTTTTCTTTGCACTTCTTGTGTGTACTTTGTTTCTTTGTTTCTGATCATTTCTTAGTGCTCTGGGGACATGCTTAATATGGGATGTACTGAGGTGGTGTGAGATGGTGGCTGAGGGGCCTGGCATCAAACCTTCACACCTCCTTCTCTGGTTTCTAACTTCTTTCTGACGTCTCAACTCAAGCTCAGAAATCTCAAGAGCCCTTAGCTGCAAGGACAACATCCATTTGGAGTCCTTGGAATATACTGATTTTCTTACAGTCTGGCATCAGTCACGTCCTGACAGATAAAGGATGGTTCCTGCAGCTGTTTGCTCCCGTGCCAGCTTCTTATCACCGTGCTCACATAGAGGCTGGTGTCATCAAAGCAGGCTCAGAGCCAAGGAATTGCACCTTTATCTGTCCCACGCATTATCTTGCTTACCAGGCGTCGGTCCTAAATTAAGAAAGCACATGCTGGATTTTGGAGAGCACTCTCGAGGATTAAAGTGAATGGACTGATGCTATTTTCCGTAGCAAGGCTGAGCGATGAAACAGCAGTTTCATGTTGCAAGAATAAAAAGCAAAACCCATCCCTCCACATGGATGGTTTTTCCAAAGAGATAAACAGTGAGAATTGAGTCCTTGGATTTTAGAAAGCATCATGGGACAAGGCTGTGACATGAGCTCAGCAGGAGGAGTGGCTCATTTTGGGCACAGCAGATGACTTGGCTGTGAGCCTCCAGCACTGCCCATCCTCCCAGAAGCTATTACAGGAGCACAGGTGTGAGCCTTTCCCAGATGGATGTGGCAAATTAAGGTGTACTTAAATAACATCGTTATATTTTATCTCGTTATGCTTTTTGCTGGTGAGATAAACAGGAAAATTCTCAGCTTCCTAGATCACGTTCCCCTGCCATCCGAATAGGCTTAATGCCAGGCTCTTTGCTAATGCAGTAAATAAAAGCCCTTTGTGATGCAAATTCAGCATGCTTATTGCATGCTTGCACAAATTACAAGTGCCAGTGGGCTGTGTATACCTTCCCTTTAAATTACCAAGGAGGACCCATAGCATCACATGCACTGGTCAGAAGCCTGCCTGCTGGTGTGTGCTCCCATCCTTAGGACTGCAATCATTCTGGCAGTTGTATGAACACACGTGCATGGCCTTCTCACAGCTCCAAAAACACAAAGGCATTGAGGTAGCCCAGCAGCACACCTACGTGGGTTTACAGCCCACTGACTCCAAAAGCAGCTGTTTTAGGAAGTTAAGTAAAAGCTGTTTTCCTAATGAAGCATGATTATTTGGGGTTGGAGATGTATATGTAGTGACAGGGTGTGAACCTCTGACGGATGAGCTCACCGCCATAAACTCCAGCAAAGTTTAAGCTCTGTTCCTAACAGGATCCCAGTGCTGGTATCTCAGTGCCTCATTCACTGACTAATTAAACCATACGCTGTCCTTGACAATTAAAGACAGATTTCCTCCTTGCTGGCTGGGTAAGCACAAGTCTTCACAAGCACTCAATGTAAGATGTCAGTTCTAATTCTGGGCAGGCAGCTGAAGACACCTGCAGTTTCTCTGCCCGAGGAGAAGCTCCAGGCTCTGATCCCACTAACACACCTGAGTCCAGCACTTCAGTTTCCAGCCCAGGCAGAAACAGTAGTACTACTAATGGACTCCATTTTCCTCTCCAAAACTGTGCAGTAACTCAGCAGCAGAGCCATGAATGAAGTCTCTCATCCCTTTAATGCTGCTCCACCGCTGCTCTGGAGCACAGCTTCCCTCTATTGACTTCTTGGCAGCAATCTCCTTTGCCATCAATAATAATGTAATGGTGGTTTTGGAGATAAAGTGTCTCTCCGGAAACAGAAACCTTCTGAGCAAAGGCAGTTGCTGTTTTCTTTTACCTGCACTGTACTATAAGCAAGTTAATAATGCATAGCTAAACAGAAAGACAGACACCAGAGCATTAGGAAGAGCACAAGGGACACATTTTAAAGGATAATGTAACTTGGCATGAATAAGGGATTCGGGGGATAGCAGAACATGTGATTTTTCACACAAAACACGAATAATTTTTTCTCTCCTTGCCCTTGATAGACTCCAAATGGGAGGCTGCAACTGAAAAGCAGCAAGGTTGTATTTCAAATCCACAAATTTAGATGTTAAAGAAAACAAGCAGGTGCCCCATCCCTTCCCCCTTTGGATCTGTCAGCTGAGTCAGCCCCATTCTGCACAGAAGGCCGGGTGCAGGCCCTTAATGGCACCTTTCCTGATGTTGCAGTGAATAAAAGCCTTGGCTGCACTGACACACTTCATCGCCCTGACTATTCAGTGCCTCAGCTGAGAAGGAATATTTCCACTTCCTTTGTGCCCCTCTCCCACAGCACTGCTGTGAGTCTCCTGTTGGCCCAGCACTCGTTTCATATTCTCAGGTTTCTCTTCAATTGCATTTTTCATCACAAAGGCAATGTTTTGTGGGCTGGCTGTCCCTGCTGAGGCACAAACACAGTTCCTACATCTCAAGTCTTGATTTCTTCTTTAGAAGTCAAATGTTAAATGCACTGAGTGGTGATTTTTTTTTTTTTTTCTGACTCAGCTGAAGCTTGTACTAAAATCAGAGCACGAAGGAGTCAGTGAATATAAATCAATTAGAGCAGCTTTAATTAAAAGCCGTTAAACAATTAACAACATCCACCAAGGCTCGGTGGAGCAGCCCCAGCTCCGTGCCATGCACAAATGGGGCTTTGTCAGAGCAAGCACACAGAGGTAAGTTGTTCTTTGAGATAACAGATAAAAAGCTGCCGTAGATGAAATAGCTCCTGTACCGATGGAACTGATGGTGCCAGCAGGTCAAGCAGCAGCACAGCTTGGAGCCCACCTGCATTAACTCATCTCTGAGCACTGCGCTGCCGTATGCATGCATGCGTGTACTGTGCACGTTGCATTTATCGCACGCGTTCGTTGTGTGCTCTAGGCTGGAGTTTCCATGCCCTGTGTGGACCCTAGATGGCAGAACGAGCCCACTGCAGCGCTCTGCTCCCGTCCTGCTGCTGGAGCGGAGCCTCTCTGCTTCCAGGGGCTGACAACGTGATGGAGTGTCGCTAATGAGCCTCTTTGCTTGTTTATTTTAACAGCCGGAAAAAATTACATTAGTGCTCTGCGGTGAGCGGGCAGTGTGGATTTCCTCGGGGAATCCCTCCGGGTTGCTCGGATTAAGCAGCGGAGCTCTTCGCCTAATTGGGAGCGGACTAATTTGCTGTTTTTTCCCGCTGAGCTTCTGGGTCCCTCAGGATCCGAAGACCCGCTGACCACTGCTCAGTAATGGTAATTAAGTGCTAACTGGACAAACGCAGTGGAGTTGGCAGAGATTCCCGGGGAAGCACCTTTTAGCAGCACACGACTTGAAGCTGCGCTGCTTTGTCCCTTACATTTCTGTATGGGCTGTCTGCTCGTGCCCAGATCTAAGAGGTCTCCCACCTTCTCTGTTATTTTGCAGAGCTGTAACAGCATTCCGGGCATATATTAAAAACATGCATGGAGAGTTGTTTCCTACACGGGGCAAAATGTTTTCTTGTAACTGAAGGAGTGGGAAGCCACCCAAGACTTGGCTACTAGCATCCTCTGGCCCCTTGCCCTTCAAGCTGAGGTGAAAGGGAGAAGAATAGCATTTCTGTTTCATCCTGTCATTAACTGGTAGTATTGGAAGCGTTATTCAAAGCTCCCTTCTCAGTGCTTTGCAGGGAAGGCAGCAGGCAGCTGCAGTCCTGTATCCTCACCCCCAGGTGGACGCCACGCTTGGTTTTGCTACGGCAAACCGCTGCCTTCCGCCTCACAGATGTGAATTCCGTGGCAAGTTGGTGTATTGTCGTGGTATAAGAAGTGCTTTTCCACGAACCTCCAGCGTCTGGGCAGCCTGTGCGCCCACGGGCCGCTCCCAGCAGAGGGTGCAGGAGCTTCGTTTCCAGAGCCCGTAGCTGCGCTCATTTATCGCTGTGCTGGTGGTGAACTGGTCCTGTCTGCTCCCACTTGTGCTGCTGCAAAGAACGGGGGCTGTTCTCGTTTTATATGTACACAAAGATTTGACACAGTGCTGGGAGAAGGGAATGAAACTCCCTCATAGCTTCAGCTATCTGTTTCCCTCCCCCTGATCTGCACTGTTATCCCCTCTTGCATTATTGCTTGCTTGCACTGAGCAGTGCTATTTAGCTAATGGACATGAAGCTGTTTGAAGATGTATGGCACTTTGTAAAGTCTTCGTGTGATTACTCTGCATTAGTCATAAAAGGCAACGATGCAATTCATCTCCCACCGCAGGGCAGGAGCTGCTGAGGCTGCCTCAGAGCTTATTTACTTCCTTTCTTCCTAATGGAGAGAGGGTTGGAACGGCTGGAGATGGTCTTTGAGAGAGATGCTGTGCGATGGGTATCGATACAGTGTTTGAGAGAGGAATGGGACAGCTTAGAAAAGAACTGAAGCAGTTTACATGGATCAATTTTCTGCATGCTTCTAAGGTACCAAACGGGTACGAAGTTGCTTTATCTGAAATATCAAAGAAGCAGCTATGACAGGCTGGGGGCTTGCCAAGAGAAAAAGGGCACCTTCACCAAACATGTTTTCCTACTCCTGCACAGTGCTTAGGCTCTCCTCCAGCTGCAGAACTTTCCACGAGCTTGTGCTGGGGCCTGGGAAAAGCACAGGGATGTGGGGAGGCTCTGAGCACTGCCCGGTACAAAGAAGGGAGATGAAAAGAGCTGAACTGTGAGCAGAGTCTGGGAATTTCATCTGCTTTGTGATGGCTTTCGAAGAGTAAATCTTAAACAGGCTCTTCACTGTAAGACAGGAGACTTGATGAAGGAAAAAAAGAAAGCAAGAACTTTTCCCATTCCTTTCACTTTCAAGATTTCCAATTATCAGAAGGCAGCCTAATCCAGCTGGGGAGGGGTGGAAGCTCAGTCCTGCACTATGCAAGGGGAAAATCCCTTCGGAATGTATGAACTGGATGTGCCAGGTGCTGAGCTTTATTCACCGCTCACCCTCTTGCTGTAGTGAGAAGAAATGAGTTGCTGAAAGGGAAGAGATGTCTTTAGAAGGGAAGTCAGCCCTGGCCTGCAATGATAACTTTGTTTCCTAATAACACACTGCTGGGGAGCAGCATTCCTGCACTGCTTCTGAAGAGTGGGGGTTGCTTCCCAAAGCTTGTTTTCTCCTTCAATCTTCACAGATATTGATCTGTATCAAAATGGATTTTACAAAGACGAGGAGGGGGGAAAACAACCCCATGACCTTCAGATCTATTTAGTGATTGGAGTTGCATGAAAAATATCTTGATTATAGCCTGGCAATTTTCTCCAGTTGCTCTGTGGCAGAACAGCAGAGCCACCGGTGTAGGCAGGAATGCAATGCTGGCAACAGAACTTGCTTCTGTAATCTGAAGAGATGTATTCTGGAGTGATTTCTTTATCCTATTCAGGCCTTTGGGACCTGGAGCTGCGATCACTGGTTTTCTCTTACTGATGTTCTCAGTGCACCAATTGTCCAGCAACCTCTATATGAGTTGCTTGAGCTTATATTGAGATGCTGTCCTCATCCAAATCTTCTTCCTTAATCCATGCCATGTAGGACACCCAGCATCCTTCTCAAGGGCCACACAGCTGGGGTTTGCAAGAGACACTGCAAAGCCACACCAGGCACTTCCTTCATAGTCAGTGGTACATCAAGGTACATCATAAGGTGTATGCATAGACTGCTGATCTAGTGAGCATCACTGAGCATGTGTGTGCTTGGGAGATCCTACAACTAAGGGTCTGATACAGCCAGAGTCTGCTGAAGGTGATGGACAAATTCCTTTTTGGAGAAAGTCTGGAGGTTGTAGTAAAGTGTGGTCAAAGAAATGTCTAGGCGGCTCACAGATGTGGTGTCTGAAAACACTGACAGCAGATTATTGGAAATTCTTGTTCTGGTAAGTCCTTGAGTTCCAATTATCATTTTTGTGTGAGGTACTCTTGGTACTAAGCAGAAGGGGGGAAAAAAAGGAGGAGAAAAACAAAAAGATAAATTTCGACAGAAAAAGAAAGCAGTTCTTTTCTCTTGCCTTTGGCTAAAGTATCTTCAGTAATGTTGGCAAAATAGAAGGAAAAAGTACAAGCTTTGTTTCCCATGGATGGATGGGCAGACAGCCAGAGGACTTGGGAAGAAATCTTCAAGCTGCTGCGTGCCCTCCTCAGCACAGAGACCTTCCACTTGTCTGGGGGCTGTTGTAAGAAGCTGCTTCATTTGCAGGGGTCTCTGTAAAGCCTTTAATGAGCTGCATGTGCAGAAGTCAATGGGACAAACGTGCAGGTCTGCTCTTCACCTCTGAAGGAAAACCATCTCCAGTGTACTGCCTTCTGGAGAAGTAGGGTGGGCATAGAGAAGAAGTAGATGCCCTAAATTCCTATTAGCTCCAGTACCACCAGCTGCAGCCAAGCAAGCTTTCCTTAGGATTTACATGGGGCACTCGATGCTAGAACAGAAAGAAGTGTTTTTCTTGTGATATTTCATTAATTACCCATGCAGACAAGACATGCACAAGCCCTAATAGCTTCTGCAGAAGTTTTGTGCCCTCTGTAGAGCTGCAGACACAGAGCCCTGCCCAGTTGCTGCCATGCTATGATGTGCTGAGTCAATTAAAACTCTGTGCTTATCATGGACACACAAAACAAATGTTATCTACCCTATTAGCCTGGTAAACCACAGGGCAAGCTACTGTTCTTCATGATAATAAGATAGTGCATTAGCATAAGTCAATCAGGAGCAGATTTTAGAAATAATTGGTTTAGATTTCGAGCTAACAGCTGCTTTGGTTATAAGCTCTCGGACACTTTGTTTTTAATTGGACAATTTGAAGAAAATGTTATCCAGTGCCTCCAGGCTTCCTTCAGTAGGGAAATTCTTTTTTTATAAAGAGTTCCATGAAAGTCTGCCTCTCTGTAAAGACGACTGCATGGCTAATGCAGTGTGCAACAACAGCAGCTGCAACTATTACTGATTGCAGATGTGGCCAAGGTTCTAAACTGAAGGAATCAAAAACTGAGTAACGGTTTTGAAAGGAAGCAAGAAGGAAGCAAAGCATCCTGCAGGTGCTACTCCAGGTGGGGTTGGATTGTGCAGTGGCACCCAGGGGCCTCCTGTGGCAATCAGCAGCCTTGCTGGTGGCCTGAGCTGGCAGGAGCAGCTCTGTTATCTCCTGCCCAGCTAAGAAGAACAGGGCAGTCAGAGGGAGCTGCTAGAAACAGCTCATAAAGTTTTCTGTTACAGAAAATGAATCGTGTGTTTAGAACTTCAATTTAGAGAGCTGGCAATGCACACCAGATGGAAGGGACCTGCAGAACTTGGCAAGTGATGGCTGAAACTGTTGAGATAACATGGGCTTCAGTTTCATTTGAAAGCTGTGTTTATTTTTTCTATATAACCTGAATTTCTGCGGCCAAAAAAAAAAAAAGAAAAAAAGAAAAGAGAAAAAGGAAATAGAGAGCAGAAGAGATTTGAAAGCACAAGAGGGGAAATGATCAGGACAGAGTCTGAGAGAAGACCCTTGGACCTTCCCCTTCAAAAGCAATGTGAATCCTGGCCCATCTCTGGTGTTTGTTTGTCCTGCTGCTTTTCAAGCCGCAGCCTTCCAGCATTCTTCCTGTTGCTCATCAAGTCTGCAGCCTTCAAATCACCCTCTTACTGACTCCAGAAGCTTGGACCACTCTCTGACCACATCTGCCATTGCAATCCTTCATGGGAACCCCATCACCCCCAAACCAGGTGCCTGGAGGGTCCTGTGGGAGGGAGAGGGGGGAGATCCCTAATCAGAGACCCCCTGGGTCACTGCTCCTGCAGAAGCTAGTGGAGACCCTTCCCAAAATCTCCTCCCTTTCCAGCCCAGCTCTCTGGAAGTAGTGGCCTGCCCACGTTTGGACACCTTGCCTGGAAGGTGGCAGATGACGCCTATGAAACTCTTTCCCTGACATTCAGAGCTGCTAATTTTTAATGCAAACTGTTGCCTTGGTATTTGCATTTGAAATCAGTTTGCATCTCCTTAACTCTTTTGCCACCCCCTCTGTAGCTATATAGACTTGCACAGGAATGTGCAAGACACCAAGTTGTCACTGGGAGGTTTACTTGGGTCTCAGGATGTGCAGTTCTGGAAGCACCTCAGTAAAAGGATAAAGCTGCCTTCCCTATCAGTGCCAAGATTCATCGCACCAAGAAAAGCCCCATTCTGACAAAGCAGTAGCTGGGAATGGCACAATCTCTGGCACACTTTGTATTCCTAATCTCTTTCTTTCACCTTCCTACATTTTGTGTAATCAAATCATTTGGTCTTCTCAACGGTGCATAAGAGCAGCGGGTCATTCAGCATGAGTAAGCTTCCGTTGTGGACTATGTCCTGGAGTAAGAATCAGATGGCTGATGAAAAAAATGTGGTCTCCTTTGCTTGGAAGAAGAACACCACAAGGATAAAGCAGAAATAGAAATGGTGTGCTGGCTCTTCTTCATAACACGATCTTCAAACATAAAAACAACAACAAAAAATTCTAAATAAATTAATGGCATGATAGGATAAATAGGGTGCTTCTACCAGCTACTATAAATTATACAGAAAAGGGTCACTGCACACAGTTCAGTGGAGAGGTCTCCCAAGGGATGGTTTATATAGACTTATATGTGCTAGCTTTTGATAGCACAATAAACAGTGTATTTCATCACTTTCTTTTGTAAAGGCATTAGCTGCAGTAACTTGTCACTGCTACCATCCCTCTGTTCCTACAAGCCTGTAGAGAAACTCACGTTGATGTCTCACCTTCCTTGTAGGAAGAAAAAAAAAAACAGCATCTGCATGTGGGTGTGCAGTGCTGGTTGGAAGCAAAGTGAAAGGATTGAGTGCCAAGCATGAGCACGTTTCCCATGAAAATGAATCAATTCCAATGTACTCGAGCTGGAGATGGAATGTTATGCTTTGTTAACTTTTTCTGATGATGTAATTTACACGGGAACTGTTTGTGTGACCACCAAAGTGCTGAAATGAGTGATTTTCTGGGGAAATGCAGCTCACTTCCCCTGGGTGCCACAGGCAGAGTGCTGGGGAACCTCCCAGAGCCCCCCAGCTCATCCTTTTCCCAGAGAAAGGCTGGCTGTGACCTCAGACCCCTTTTTGATCTCAGAAGTCAATCTAGGAATGCCTTCAGGGTTGGAGGCATTGTGAATGGCAGAAGGGTAGACACGAAGTTGGCTCTGTGGGTAACCCAGTGGTGGCAGTGCTCATCAAACAGACAGCGCTCGGTTATCTAAATTGCATAGACACATATGGAAGTGTCATACTCTTCCTTTTGGCTTTTTTTTCTGCCAAATCACATAAGGGCGTAATCAACTAAAATCAAATTATGTCATGACGAAGTTAAGCTCGCCAGATGAGGCAGGGCAGAAAACCTTATACGTGGATGGTGAAATGTGTTTGTTTAAGCTTCTCTCATTAAGTCAGTCTAATGTGATCGTGTCAGCTGGCACCCTGTAACTGTCTATACTGATGTGACGGGTAGGATTATGGAAACAAATCAGCACTGTCCCCTCTGTCCTTCCCTTTTCCTCTCTATGCATAACGAAACAAGACATACAATGCAAAAAAAAAAAAAAAAAAAAAAAGAATGCTGTTTTGTCAGGTGTCAGGATCATGGGAAAAGTCAGTGCTATTCACTTTGAAAGGGTGATAAGCACCAAATATGGCAGTAGGAGATAGCCTGTGGGCAGCGAGCGCTTATTTGGGAGCTTTAATTTACTGCTTTTTGCAAGAGATAGCAGCCCAGTACGATAGAATCTGGACACAAATAATATAATTCAGCCAGACAGCTAGGAGAAGGAGATACTTTGCTGTCTCAGGAACCACAATACGGTGTGATTTCAGGCTATGATAATCAGCATGCAGCTATTTTGTCACACCAAGAGTGATTGCAGTGAAACCTTCTTGCAGCATTATGGCTGAGATATCTGGTCCCAGTGGGAACCCCAAGGAACTGAGTCAAAAGTCAAAAACTTCAGCCTGTGGGTAGCAAATAAATTCTTTTGACAAAATAAAAATATAATGTTGATAGTATCCAGCCCCAGGAGGCTGAAATTTCAGCTCTGCAGGCACTGGCTCCTGAGATTGGCACAATGCACAGAACTTCAGGGCTGTCCAAAGCAGTCCGAATAGCTCTCAGGTGCCTTAAACTCTGGTTTCTCGGTCCAAAACACGTTATGACCTTTTCTGTTAACTGTTTAGAATCCTCTACTTAATCTTTAAATTTAAAGAGGAGTCTGTCATGTCTGGCTCTATCTATGAGATTGTCCTTCGTGAACTTTCTGGAACATTCATCCATTCATCCATCTGTGCTGTATTTTCAGACCCTTATTCACCAGAAATACCTCAGAAACAGAGGTTGCATGACCTGGCTTGTAATTTATTCTGTGAAAGGAATCTATCTTCATTAGCTCTTTGAGCAGGCAGGTGCATCCAAATCCTATGTTAATAATAACCGGTCCCACACTTGATTAAAATGGAGGCACGAGTCCAAAATTCTTCAGATGCAGGGACCCAAATCCCATAAACATTCCAGGTGCCTTAATTACAGTAGATCAGTGAATAGATAGATAGTCCTGTACTTCTTGACGGACGGTTCCTCTGTATTACAAGGGCACAGGGAGTACAGAACTTATTTGAATGCATCGCGGAACTGCAGCCCTCAGAACAGCCTGAGGAAAATGTCTACCATATTTTAATGATTTTTTTTTCAGCTAATTTTCCACTTAAGCAAGGGAGCAATATCAGTTTACAATCAGCTGAGACTGTGACACTAGCTCCCAGTGCTTCCTTATCACATTTACAATAGCTGTTTCGTATGGTTTGGTGGGAATTAGCATTCAGGACCAGCAGCAATGCAGGCTCCCAAGCCAAGCACCTGTATAAGATAGGAAATTAAAATCAGGAGCCAGAACTGAAAGCCAGATCTTGCATACAAGTAACCCAAATCTCTAGAGACGTAGTGTGTACTGGAGGATTTCATGCTGTGTTGAGCATGAATGCAGCCTGATTCCTACGTATAAATCCGTTCTTATTGCAAGCATAGAGAGCAAAAATAACCTACAAGGTAGGATTTGGGATTGGAGACCAGGGGAATCTTCTTTGCTACAAATTAATTTTTATCAATTGCTTTATTTCTATGTTCCTCGGTTCTGTGTGAAGTAAAAATGGCAATTTTTCTCCGTCCACTCAAAAGGCTGCAAGATGCTGAGAGCTGGGTGGGAGAATAGAAGAGGAGCAGTCAGCAGAGTTGCTTGGATAAGCCCTCCAAATACCAGGAACTTTAGTGGAAAGTACAAAAATCCCACTTAAAGGACAGATTCCCTCCTTCGCCCATAACAACGCGACTTTACAGAAAGGAAAACCTGCCTGCATTTGTGGCAATGCCAACAGCTGAGATCCCTACTTTCTCTGTTTCTGAATGTGCGTACCTGAATAAAAGCCTCTGCATTTATCCCTTAAGCCACCTCTGGCCACGCAGAACAACTTAGCACAGCAGTTATCTGTTGCAAGAAGGCAGATCAGGGCAGCTCACAGCTCTTTTAGTTTATGTGCCTGTTTCTTCCTCTGTTTGGAGGGAACGATGCTGATCTCCCTGACCAAAACCCCCATCATCAATGGCTCCCATCAGCGATGGTTCCCAGCATGGGTCTCCCCAGCCAAAGGGAAAGAGGAGTGCGGTGTGATTCCTGCATCCAAGGAGCAGCACTTGGGTCCTGATCGATCCCTCTGGCCCAAAGGGAGCCTGTGGGGGAGCTGGGCAGCCCAACCTCCAGGTGCCCACGGATTGCAGCCACTCCTGGAATCAGAGAGCATTTTGTAGCACCAAGATCCAAACCTCATCTCAGAAAAGACAGGACCCATCTTAGGGCTGAAAGACAAATATATTAATCTTCTCACACCTTCCCGAACAGGGTTGAAATGTTTGCCAGTTCTTAGTTTATATAAGGTAGATAAGAGTCTGGAAAAACAAGATTATATACACTGAGTACTTCAAAGGCAAGAGGCAGAGATTTCATGCAGCAGAACTTGCTCTGCCTTTCCTGCACATGCAGCAGGATGGTAGGAGCACTTTGGGAGGGGAAGCAAATTGCCTTGTCCCCATCCCTACTCCCTTCCTGTCCCCATCCCAGCTCTGCACTGCAAGCACAGCACAGCTCCTTCCTTCAGAAATATTAAATCTGCATTTTGCTTCTCCCTGGCATTTTCCTTTCATTCCAGATGGCACGTGATTAGAGTCCTAATCAGCTATTAGCTTATAAACACTGCCCCTAAGTACTGACAGCCCCATGATAAGGAAAAGCAAAAGGGAAGAAAAAAAGCAATCAGTTGATTGACTCATCTGGGCCACACGGGTCTGCATGAAACAACTGAACAGAATCCTTTGGATTAAATTTTTATAGTGAAGGATACCCCTATGGACACCTTGGAATAAAATTCATTATGAAAAGAGGAGTTATAATGCAAGGGGGAAAATCTTGGAAATGTTTAAGTTCATTCCTTCATCTTAAACAAACAAAACAGAGTAAAAAGTTCTTTGTACCCAGGCATTATTCCAGCCCTCCTGGGCTCAGGGTCACCCTGACATGCACAACCTGAGGTGTGTCAAAACCTACTTCAGCTCAAGCAAGATCTCTTGGTTACATCCACAGGTTGTCAGAAAGCAGCTGGATTTCCTCATTTTCGCTACAGAGATGCTGATTTGTGTCCCTTTGATGATCTGGGCTCTTTTTTCATAATGGGTTGCCCTTTCTCCTCCACCCCACAGTACTTTTGGGTGGCAGCTCACTTTCTGGCACCAATTATTTCCTCCTCATTGCAACTTGGAAATCCTTTTATTGCCAGATTGTCCACCTTCAGACAGGCTACGCTGAGAATAACTTATTGCTGCCCTTTCCTAAATAGAAAATCTCTCCTGCTATAGTTAGAAATGCAGTTTGTTTTCCTGTTTTACAGAAACTAATCAGAAATTCAGCACAATCTGAGGACACTGCCCATCTCTCCTTTTGCTGGGTAGCCTTGAAATAACAAGAAGCATGGATGTCAGATCTCAGGGTACTTTCAAAAGAGATAATGGATTCATGTAACCCAGCTCCTTTGAAGCACCAGCAGAAATTCTTCATTATACACAGCTTAATGGTTTCTCGGGATGTCAGACAAATCAGATCTGCCTCTACAGGTGGAATGAGTGTGTTGATATGATATTTTATTCATATGCAAATACAGCACTGATAACATGGCATTGCTCAGTGTGTGCTGAAGGCACAAGAGGTGGCACTGCTTAGGGTCCCTCTGCATCCTGGAGGGCTCAGACATCTGCACATGGGCTCTGCCCTCAGCTCCATCTGGGCTCTGCCCTCAGCCCCAGCTCCAGGTCTTCATGTTTCACTTGTCATTCCTATAAATAGGATCCTAGGCTGACCCTTCAGACAGCTGATCCTGGCCTCCTTCCCAGCCTCTGTAACTCTGCCTGAGCAGCTCCAGATCAGGTTGTAGAGAGTCCCTGAAGAGTGATGTGGAGCTGTTCTGCACGGATAGAAATTTTAGGGTGAGAGCTATGAAATCTTGCACATTTTGGACAGTGCAGAAAACTGGCTGCCTCACTAATTTGCTCATCACGTACGTACATGTGTTACATATTTAGAATATTGGACTGCTTGTAATTAAGGACAGCTAGGTGGCAAAGCAGCTTCCGTTCTCCTATCTGATTTCCCACAGCCCTTTATAATGGCAGATGTTTTGGGTTGTTTTTCAAAAAACTGAACAGCTCTTTAGAGACTGAGGGAATGAGACTTCTGGGAATCTCCTGTGCAAGGGGGAAGATAACAGCAGGAGTGAGGGGAAGTTCAGATCCCTGTGAAGCTTTTTACTTCCTTGAAGACAGAGTGAAGGCTTCATGCACACTTACAGCCACCCCAGGGCTTCCTCTGATGAAATGGAGAGGGATTGTTAGCACTGAAGGGCAGTTTTGCTTGGCAGGGTTGCTCACTTTTGAAAATTCCATGCACTTTCCTTTCATAGAATCATAGAATCATAGAATGGTTGGGGCTGGAGGGGATCATCTAGTTCCAACCCCCTGCTATAGGCAGGGACACCTCCCTTTAGACCAGGTTGCTTGAAGGCCCATCCATTCTTACTATTCTCTTAAATAAAAGTGGTGGGAAATCTGAGTGAGGAACTATTTAGTCTGTTCAACAGGAAGAGCATGACAAAAGAGAGCAGATTTTGGGATGGAGTTGTATGTTTTAGTTATTCAACCTCCATATTGCATCAACCAGATATTTTAAATTGGAGTAAGCAGACTGAGATTTCACCAGTGCGTGCTTTATACTGACAACTCTCAACAACAAAACAAAGGAAATGAGAAAAGAAAAAGGAGGAAGGAAGGAGTAATGTGAACTGAAACACTTTGTATGAGACTATTAATGTTTGATTGCTGATGCCCAGAAAGAGGATATAAATAATGTATTATTGCTGAAAGCTGTACCCAGCTTGGAGGGGAGGACACAGGATGACAAATAAAGCAGCAAGGCATGGAAGTGAGCATCACAGACATCCACCAGTAAGTTTCCTTTGTACCTCTTACGCCTAGAAACAAAATAATTACAGAGGCAGTGAAGGTACCTGGCACAACTTGATACAGATGTGATGATTACATGCATTATTTCCTTTCCAGGAATACCAAGCAATGCATTACTAGGACTTATCTAATAGAAACATCAGTCACCAGAACAGATGGAAAAAAAACAAAACAACAAACCAATCCTTTCTCTTCAGGCTGGTTGTGTTTGTGATTAAGCAGGTATCAGTGAGCAGACCATGCGGCTCATCTCACCAATACATCCACTCAACATGTCAATGCTATGATAAATAGAAGGAAGTCTGGATGCAGAGTCCCTGCTCCTTTCCAAGGATAAAATGCCTGAGATTTATCAAAAATATTCAGTGTATTTTAGTGCTTAATAACTGCTTTTGAAATCTAATTTAAGAGACCAGAAATCTTTCTCTCCCATTGGCTGAAATGTTCACCAAAATATAGGATGAGATGTATTACAGAATCTTAAATGAGAACCACCTAGGAAAAAGCATATGATGTTAAATTAAAAAATATGTCTCATCAGAGTGAAATGCTAAGCAGGCCATTATTACCCTATTTAAGAAACTGTATATAACCATGCGTTTTCTCTTCTCCAGCAAGAGTGACAGTGCCTCTGGTCAATGCCATCAGACTGTGGATGCTGGAAGTCTTTGAAAAGTTTTTCTCCTACAGTGAAAGGGAATGAGTCACATCAAAGTTGAATAATGCAAGCTAAAAAGCCCCTCTTTTCCTCTTCCACTTCCTAATTAAGATTAGTGTGTAATCTGCATGGAGAGCGAGGTTCAGCAGAACCAAGCAATGGAAGTGCTGCAAATACAGGGCGAGAACCTTTCTTTGCTAATTGAAGCTTTTCAAGTAGCCTCCACAGGCCACCAAGAGACAAATTACACTCCGGATGAGGAGGACGAGGGAGATCACTGAAGATGAAAGCAAGAGGAGGAAAAGGGAAAAGAAAATATTCTGAGGGATATTTCTGGTGGGGAATTTCCAGTTCACTTGTACCATCTGTACAAACTTTATAGCTCTACTTGGCCTGAAATTGGTGATATTCACCCTAAATTTTAGCCTGAACACCCAAACCAGTGATTTCCAGCATGTGGCACTGGAGAAGACTTGGAAAGAAATAGCACTGACTTTCCTATGAAGGCAGTTTTGTGCAGGAATATGATCTTCTTCTAGAGCAAACTGGGTGCTGTGAGGACTGAGCAGCTGAAGGGGCAGATCTTTGCTGCTGCCTCTTTTTGCAGTCAGCCTTTAGGGCGCAGCAGTAATGCTGGGTGCTGCCAACCTGGCTGAATGCTTGCTTGCCTGCTGGCAGAACAATTTGTCACGGTAAACCAGAGCAGCCTTGGGGATGGCTTTAAACAGTTCCTGGGGTGCAGAAAAGGAAGAAAACTGGGGTTTGGGATGGTTCATTTAAAAGTATAGCCCGCGTCCCTTTGCCCAGCTGTCTCAAATCATCTCTATTGCGCCATACTGCATCTCTTGTGCAAAAACTGACCCTGACTCCTTTGCTTCTAGCATCTGGCTGGTATTAGACAGTGGCCTCGTGTTAGTGAGGTGAGCCTAGGGAATAAATAATTATCCCGCGTTGTGGCGAGACGTGCTGGGGGAAGGGAGGACGAGATTAAAATAATCTTTTTGGAAAATGGATCAAAAAAAGCCCTAAGCGGAGATTATCCGCAGCCCAAGCCGGGCCCAACGCCATGCATTAAATAAATAAATAAATAAATAAATAAAATAAAATCTATTAAAATGAAAAAGATTGACATAAACCTCACCAAATACGGCCATTCTCTGATAGCTCGCTGCCCGGCTGCTCGGGCCAACAGCAGCAGAATGACAACGGCCAGCTTAGATCAGCAGGGCGCCCTGTGAATCTGTTCCACTAATCGCCTCCTCCCACGGGCTTATTATTATCATGTGTGGGTAAAATCAGCTTGTTCCCAGAATATCCATCTAGGGCTACCAAGAAACTCACATTGGGCTTTTCCCACTGGTGGCAGATTAGGGCAATCCATCTATAAAGAAGGCCAGGAGCTCAAAAGTTGTGCAGATGATGAGTGGATGGCTTTATGCTTTCCAAATCCAGAACAACAGGGTGTTTGCTACTTTTTTAGTATAAGAGAAGAAATCCATTGAGAAAGTGTGCAATTCCCAGATCCCAGGTGGTGTTGGGGAACAACAGCAGAGCCAGGGTGAATGTTTGAGGACAGAAAGAGGGTAAGAGGGCCTCCATGTCACCAGGACATCATTAGGGGATAACTCTCTCTCTTCTCACATATAGAAATCCCAATGTCTGGGAAGGGGCCATAGTGAGGTGATGGGGTCACTGCCCCTGGAGGTGTTCCAGAGCCATGGAGATGTGGCACTGAGGAGCATGATAAGTGGGCATGTTGGGCTGGGATCGGACTTGGGGATCTTGGGACTTTTCCAACCTTAACGACTCTGTGATTCTATAAATGAGGCTGCATCTACCACTGCTGGTTACTCCTGAGCTCTCTCAGGGAGGAGAAGGGCGAAATTCAAAGATTTGGATAAGAAATGTGAACATATTACTGTTTACTTTCGAGTTCTGGATTCCTAATTAAAATTAAAAAAAAAAAAAAAAAAGGATACATATTTCATGACTGCGTTTGCCTAAAATAAAAAGGCTGTGAGTCAGAGGGAAATTGGCAGCAAGTTCAAGTGGGTAATACTAAAAGATGCAGCCATGGCTTTCTTCAAGGTAAAGTGCCATGGGTTAAAGTGCCTGACTAAACGTGCTGGAGTCCAGTTGATGACTGACCATGCAAGAACACTTGAATGAAAGCTCAAAATGCTGGGGTATGGGCCAACCCCTGGGAACCTCTGTGCCTGTATGCTGTGGGCAGAGCAATGGAGGGACTGTGCCATCCAGAACCTGTGTACGTCCAGGCAGAGGAAAGCAAAGCAAAAAGTTCATTTTGCATTGCTGCCTCACTTGTCCTCCTCCTGCTCCTCTCTCTGACTCACTGCTGGTTCTGCTTGCTCGCACCAGGCCGTTTCCTAGGCACTGATCCAGCCCAAATCTGCATCTCTCCTTCGCTGAGGAGTAAATACAGCCCCACTCCCCCGGCAGTGCTGAGTCATTATTTTGCCATAAAGGACAGTCTGTTCTGCAAAAGGAAAACAGGTCTCGGAGGGGCACTTTTCTACGCTTTGTCAGACACAGAATTTGTATAGACATGCGTGTAAACAGAAAAGGCAGCATCAATCCCAGCAGGGGTGAGGAGGGAGAGGAACAAAAGCTCAGACATCAGAAAGAATTTTGGGAGACTGGGAAATGAAAGGAAGGGCAGTTGGAGATGAGGAGAGGAAGGGGGGGCATAGAGAGGAGGGAAAGTGGGGGGAAGATGGAAAAAAAAGGAAAGGGGAGGGAGGAGGGGGGAGGGCAAGCAAAGAAAGGTGAAATTGCAGAGCAATTCAGAGCAGCCAGGAGAAAGGCTGTGTTTGGGGATGAGAGCAGACAACCCTTCTGCAGAACCTGGGGAGTGGGAGTGGGGATGGGGATGGGGATGGGGATGGGGATGGGCTCTCATAGGTAGAGCCAGGACAACAGCCATTTTCTGACCACCTGTGTGGGGATGTGGGACCAGAGCTTAATTTCCACTGCTTCCCCTTTCCCTAGGAAAATTTCGGGCCCCTTTGTCAGCCAAAACCACCTCTGCCTTAAGCACAAGTACAGTGAGGTGCTGCAGGCTTATTTGACACCAGAGACCTCTCCATCTGAGTTCCCAGAGTACCTAGGACCATGATGCCTTTTCTTTCAGCTCTTGAGACATAAATAAATGAATAGAGGTGCTTTTCCCCTGCCTGCATGTTCCCCAGTACTCGACAACAGACTTACCACCTGCCTCAGTCCCTCTTGCATTATGCAGTGCCATAAAACTGTTATTTTGTACTGAATAAAAATGAAATTCCTGGTTTATGCATGAAAAGAGACCTTAAAGGGAGGAACATTCACTGAGAGGAAGGGAACGAGGAGGGATGTGCGGCGCTCACGAGGCGAGGATTTAGGCTCAAGGTCAGTAAATCAATCACCAGCCAGGAGACAGAGAAGAAATTGGACAACGCAGAGCCTCTCTGACACGTCGATCCTAAGCACAGCCTTTTGGGATGGCTCCAACGGCACCAATAAAGGGTTTCATTCCCCACTGCGCCCTGCATGCTTCTCCTTTCAGCACCTGGGCAATTCTTCTTCCCACAGCGGAGTCGGCTTTCATAATCCATCATTGCACTTTCTTGAACCTCTGGCCCATCCATCAAACATGTCAGCACTCGTAGTGTTGCAGACCTCACATTTCATGCCCCTCGGATGCGTCCTTCCCCTCGCAGGGCAGACTCGCCCTCGGGTTTCTGTCAGCACCATGAATTATTACTGCTGAGGGAAAACCTGGGGCTGCTCAGACAGCACAGAGTCTCTCTTCCACCTCTTACCTTCAGTACAACTTCAACTTTCATCTGACAATGGGGAAAAAAATCACAGACTGCTGCTGTCTGTTGTTTTTGCCAAGACTACAGCCAAGGCATGTGATCGACATGAATCCTGTCTGACATATGTGTATTTATTTAAAATACCAGCCTGCCTGCCCTCTGCTAAGAATAGCTCCCGTTGACACCAGCCATACTACATGCGAACGAATCCAAATATCCAAGTAAGTAAATAAATAATCAGCATATACAAGGTTCACAAGAATTTTTAGAGCCAGCCAGGTAAAGAACGTGGGGGATTTACTACCCAAATGCATGTTGCTATATAAAACTGATGCAGTCCCTTTGCGGAATGTGATTCATAAGACCATACTGCTACATCAAGGCTTAAACGTGTTATACAATTAAATATGATTAACCAGCTTCCCCACATCAGCTCAGTCATCCCATTTTAGTCACATTTCAGTATGACAGTTGGGGGGGAAAAAAAACAAAAAATTAAGTACTGGCTAACCGGGAGAGAAGAGAAAGAAACATCTTCAATTGCTGTTGGAACAAATCAGTGGATGGCAAAGACTCAACTGGGCATTAACACTGCCTGACACCTGTGGCCAGCACACGGCCAGCTCTCCAACTGCTGAGACCAAGTGGATTTTTTGATGGCAATGCTGACCTGCTTGGAACAAAGTCAAGAGTCCTCCTTAGCCCCTCAGCGGGAGGTTGGGCTTTACCATTTCCACTTCTTCCATTAATTTGGTTTCTTTCTGCCTGAAGGAAGAGCAAAGCAAACCTTGTTATCCTGTTGACAAGATGACATGTGCAAAGCTTGTGCCAGTCCAGATGACACAGGAAGGCTCTTATTCCAGCCAACGCCGTGCTGATATGCTGCTTCGGAGCAAAAGCCAGAAACTGGGCCCAGAAAATTAAAATTGGAGCTGCATTTTCAGCTTTTCCAGCTTGTTCTGCTTCCTCATTTTATCTGCTCTTGATCAAAGTCAATATATTTTTAAGAAAAACTCCTTCCAATCATTGAGGTACGAATACCTGAGAACTAGCACAGACTTTGGTTTATGAGGTGAACGATGATAAGAACATTTGATCAGGGGCAATTTACTTGGGAAGATCCTTTGTTTTTTTAAGCTGTCAGTCAAAAACTGTATTTGAGATGGGCTTCCCAATGCCCCTCTGGCATTCCTCTGAGTAAACCACAGCATGGTTCCTCTTATGAGACCTCACTGTGCTACGTGGCAAAAAGATTTCTCAGCAATCCATGCGAGAGTGGCCAGGGAATTCCATGGGGTTCTGTGGCATTGCAAGGCAGGCCCACCTGGATGCCACTCTCCAAGGCAAGCAATGCCTTTAGAGCCTAAAACAGCACAGAAAGAAACTCTGTTATATGTGCAAGCAAACTGCATGCCTCCAAAGTGGTGCTGTGAGGCTCTGGGAAATTGGAGACATTTGGGGAGCTCTGTAGCGAAGAGCATCGTTTGGGTTGCTTTCTCACTTTTTGTGTGCATGCTTGTCTTCTCCATGCTTTCACATGTGCATCTACTGCCCAAACACTGTTGTAAGGGTTTGGGAATAGATAACCCATGCACTCCCTCCTTTTCCCCCTCAGCTTCCATCCTCTCCTGTCCGTCTCGAAAGCCAACATGGCATAAATTGAAAGCAAAAGAGGCTTGGAGAGAGTGCAAGCCACATCTAATGACACCACTCGGCCCCTAAATGGCTGTCACTGTGTGTACAGCATGAGTCCTGACAAGGAGTCATTATCCCTGCAGCAAACACAGGCAGAGCATACAGCAGGCTGCCGGGGCCGGGAAAGGCTCCCAACTTCTTTCCTTTGATGGGTCTGCTCAGAAGCAAGCTGATGTTTGTCGCCTTGATGAGATGCAGTGAAAACGATGGTAATTTTCCATCGATGTTAGCAACCCCCATTGCAACTTCACGCTGAGCCAAGAGCACAGGGACTGAGGGTCTGTTCTTTGCTGCTATAAATTCACCCATTGCTTTCGACTATGACCTATTTTCCTCAGAGCAGCACTTTGCTAGAAACTAAGTGCTCTCTCCTTGGTGCCTCTGGTGGTCTCTGCTTGGTCCCCCCTCCCCTCCCAGCCCCTTTCCCTTTCCCCCCAGCTTTCATCACACTGAGCAGAGGGGATAACAGAAGGGATTTCCTCATCCCGAGGTTCCTTTACTCTTCCACGGAGCTCCATGCTGCCCCCAAGCACACCAGATAGGAGACACCTGAGACTCTATGAATCGGCTCCTCTTCTTCCATTTGTAACAGAGGGAAAATACTTGGGAAGAGAGGTTCTGGGGAGAAAATTTTGCAGAAAAGAAAAGACAGAGCCTTCTGAGCAGGGAACATCAGTGAGTATTCAGAAGGGGACAGAAAAGCTCTACAGCATTAATTATAGAACATCCCGAGCTGGAAGGGACCCATAAGGATCACTGAGTCCAACTCCAAATCAGACTTCATTCTCTAGATTTTTCCTGTCTTTACTTCATGCTCTTAGTGCTGTTGTTCCCCATGGAATTTTTGTTTTCCAGTCTTGCCCTTCCTTTTTTTCGGTTTCCCTCCTCTTTCCTTAATACATACATACATACATACATGCATACATGTATATAAAGATAATAAATCTAGACATAGCAGGAAGCTCAGCTTGACCCTCCTGATTCTTAACATATTAAGTAAAAAAAAAAAGAGTCTGTGAAAGATTTCTCAGTCAGCATCCATTCTTGATATAAAGACAGTTTTCCCTGGTAGCTGCCTTTCCCTTGCACTGCTGCCAGGCTCCATCCACATGTGCTTGATAAGTGCCTTCCTGCAGATGCTCAGGGCCCAGCACAGGATTGGGCTCACCTGGCTCCATAGGGCCCATGGGTTTCTCTGCCATAGGGCAGCAATTGAATTGTCTTTTTTTTTTCTTTCTGGATAACCAAGAGAACACAGCAATTGGATTGTTTCCCCGTTAAGGAAATGGCAGCCTGGATTTTTCATGAGTATCCCCTGAAATTGAATGAATCCTGGGGAAACTTCTTGCTGTAGATGAGACTTAAAGAGTTTCTACTGCGTGCTTTGAAAATAAACTGAAATAACACCCAAAAAAACCTTTTAGGGAAAATGGATACCTATAATTTCCTATGACAGCAAAGTTCTGTTTATTTAACCTATTTACTTTGCTGGCTTTCAAGTCTTATCCTCAGAAAATGTTATGCCAATGCGTTATCATTTTTTCACAACTTGGACTTTAAAAAAACCCATCGTCTGTGTTCTTTTCTTTAAATCTTCATAAACTTTAAACAGCATTTTTCTGCCTTCATCACCACAGCACTCAGGCACTGGCTGACAAAACGCAGGAGCAGAAACATTTCATTTTATTCAAGCTTTTAAACTCTCCTCGTCAACAGATGATTTGAGCATCTCTGCAGAGCGTAATGTCACTTCCCTGCCATCTGTCAGATGTCACTCTTCTGCTCGTACTCCCCAAGGAGAAGCGTCCATCACTGATTTACATTTGCTTTACAAAGGAAAATCCTGTTAGGATACGAAGGGACTGAGTTTTGGGGCTTCTTGTTCAGCTTCAGCTTCATGGAGGATATTAATTTATTCTCTTCCAGGCGTTGTGCAATTCCCCTCAACCAGCATATTCTGTTCATCTCTCTCTCTTTTTCTTTTTTTTCTTTTTCTTTTCTTTTCTTTTTTTTTTTTTTTTCTTCCTAGAATCCTTTACTTATTTTAAAGTAAAACAACCATAAGAAAGTCTCGGGAGAAATATTTGATTTCTCAGTCCTGGTGGGAAGATGCTCTTATCAAATCAAAGGGCTGTGGGTAAGATATGAAATTAGAGGGGAAGAAACGTTATTACAATTACTCAAACCCAGGACAATCTCAGACTCACAAGGTTTGCTTTGGGAAAAAATATTTTGCCACGGATGATTTAAAACCATTTTCAATCAACTCTCAGTTAACGTGGAATGAGAATTTGCATATGGGTAAACAAGAACAGCTGATGTGTTCAGACAGGGAGGGACAGAATTAAGATAACTTTTGGATGTCAAACCTAAGAAGGAAGGGAGGTTCTTTTCTTTTTTACTGCTCCTTGCTGCTTTTTGCTCACCCTTACAGCCGCTGTCTGCCCAGATAAGGACTTTGTTGGCTCATAGAGAAATAACGAAGTGCTGCTTTTCTGCCCCTGGAAATAATGTTTAAGCTGATGTTTAAGCAGGAGATGCCCAACTTAGCAGCTTCTGGCTGAAGAAGAGCAGTGATGGTCTCTGACCTTCCTTCCTCCTTGGGTGCTCCCTCTGAGCCTCCCATTGCCATTGGGATGAGCAGTGTGATGCCACAAGGGGAACATCCCAGCTGTGTTCCCATCCCAACAGTTTAGCTGTTGAGAAACCTTTGACACAGCAAGTGAAGAATGTGGTTTGCTGGTTGTTTGAGGGATACTTTGCTTGTTTTTTTTCCTTTCCATTTACGTTCATCACTGGAAAATCCTCAGCTGAGGCCTGGAAGCAAATCAGGAGCTTGGGCATTCTTCAGTTGGGTCCAATACGGTGTTCTGATCCACCACCAAAGAGTCTCCCATGCCCTGTTCTGCTCCTCCACAAACGTTTTTCTGGCAAACCAACACCGAAACTCGAAGTGAACCAAGCAATAGGATTTCTGAGCTGAACATCCTCAGTAAAATATCCGCAACGTTGAGCTAAAGAACAGGTGAATAATTTCTACAGAAAAATGTAACTCCTTGCCTCGAGGAAACCTGATGTTGTTGTTACATCTTCCCCGTGCTTGCAGTGCTTTGCAATTTCCAAGAAAAGGTGAAACGCAGTCACCCCTTCAGATTCCTGTGCATTGCAAATTGAATCCAGATGAAGCTGGCTCTCATTTAAACACCCTTGCAGGAGGAACATCAGGGAGCTGTGCTTCAGCTGATTAAACTTCCAGCCGTTCACCTTTGCAGGAGCTTAATTAGCTGAGATACTGCCTCCTCTATATTTATCTCATGTGTCTCCTCGAGATGTGTGCAGAGGGGAGGTTTGGTTTGCAGGCTGTTCTTGCACAGGTGTGCAGGAGCTTTTTCCATGCAAGGACAGCTGCTGTGCAGCGGGTTTCTCTGCATGAAGTCTGGATATCCAAAATACCCACATGGTTTTGGAGAGGTGAGTCTCATAATTTTAGCTGCGGTCGCACCGTGAGATATGTCAAATGCTTTCAGTGCTGAAGTGACAGGAGCAGAGCTGCTGCACGTGCAGACAGCCTCATCTGTCAGCTCTGCTGCTCTTTGGATCGAGACCACGAAAAACAACCTCGATAAATGTTCTTTACTTCCAAATCACGTCCATTATGTTGAAAATAAAGTACAAAAGCTACTGAAATCCCACCCCACCTCTCTGCGTAGTGCATGCCCTGCAGCAACTCTCCTTCTTGCCTGGATTTCGTGCTGGTGGCTTTTTTCTTGCCTCCTCCTCCTCCTTGCCCAGGTTTGTTGTTCACTAACAAAGTGGGTTCCCAGTGCAGCTGATGCAGATGCCACCTGCACTGGGAGAAACGTGGCAGAGGGATGAATAATGACCTGTGTGCTTCATGCCTTATCACCCATGTGTTGGCTTCTCCAAAATCCTGAAGAAAGCCTAAAATGCTCAGATCTGTTTTCATACTTGATTTCCTCTCTGTTTCTTTTGCCTGTTGCTGCAGGATTTTTCTCTGCAGGTTCACAAATCTACTATAAAAAAATAATAAGAATGGGGCATTTTTCTGGCTTCGCAACCTGTAATTTTAAAGAAAAAGGAATTCACAAGCAAGTCTCATGACGAGAGAATCTGATATTGAGTTTGGGAAATTTTATGCACTAATTTAGTATTTTCTCAGAAATGTAGAATCGTTTGAGTTGGAAGAGACTTTTAAAGGCCATCTGGTCCAATGCTGCTGCAATGAACAGAGACACCCACAGCTCCTGCAGGTGCTCAGAGCCCCTCCAGCCCGACCATGTCTGCAGGAACAGGGCACCCCCCAGCTCTCTGGGCAGCCTGTGCCACTGCCTCGCCTCCCTTACTGTAAAAACATTTTGTTCTTATATCCAATCTCAATCTCCCCATTTTTTTTTTTTCTCCATGCAATTATCACTGAAGACCTTCCAAAAAAAAAAAAAAAAAAACCAAAAACCAAAAAAAACCAATTTGGCCTTGGTAACCCAGACTGAATGCCAGCAACTCAGCCTGGCCCTCTCTCTTCTTACAGTTTCACGGTCCATATCCCAAACATTTGAGTGTCATTACATCTGCAGCCCAAGGAATGGCAGTGTCTTTGCTCATGGGGGAAAAAAAAAGAATGAAATTAAAACATCATAGAAGTGCCACAACATGCTACAGGTCAGGAAGCGAATTGCTTTGATATATATATCACTGTCTTCCCTTTGACTTGGGGAATACCTGTGGACACCCCATGATACACAATTAGTATTAGCAGGGCTTTGGTGGATGGCTTTGGAGGCTTTCTGATTACCACTAATGAGGCTTACTAAGCCTCCCTTGTGCCGCTTATCCAACTCAGACTTTTCTGGCTGATACATTTTTGCCCCCCTCAAGGCCAGCTCTGTGCTCTGCGTTCACACACAGCATCTTCCACCAGATCAGATCCAGAGAGGGAGGAGGGAAATGGAAATGGGGACCCGAGGGACAGGAGCTGTCCTGTGAAGGTGGGGGACAAGTGCCAAGACTAGGAAAGCTTCTTCTTCCCACCCTTCTTCCCCAGCAGCTGTCTGTAAGACTTGTCTGAATCTCTTCAGGTGGCAAAAGGGAAGGTTTTCTAAGAAGTTTTTTCTGCAATTGATTTCTTCTGGCTCTGCCTCTGCTGTATCTTCACTGCATCAAGGTATTGGCATTTATGGGCTATCAATCCTGGAAGCCAAATGGACATCTTGGTTACAGCCCCTATTTGAATCTCACTTAAACTTCACAGGACCATTTATGCAGGCACATGCTTGCCCAGTTAATTGATTTCAGGGCTGCCAGCTGGATTGTTTGAGCAGAGATATTTAGTTCTTGGGTAAATACCGAGGAGTTAAGGTGCTGATCTGGAGTGAACATCCCCTGCAACGTTTGGGGAATTGCTCTTAGTAAGTTGTTGCTATGGCTGTGGACAGGTTTTCCTGTATCCTAGCAATGATTGTGTTTGAGTGAAGCTCCACGTGGAACAGGCAGCTCCCGGAGGCAGTGCTCACACCACCAGCCCCTCGCCTGCTCTTCTGCCATCTCTCCAAAATGTGATCTCCCATCCCCTCTGCGAAACTGACGGCACGCTTCAGGCAACATCATTCTTTGCAACCTCGCAATTTGCACCTTGCAGCAATGATTGTGGTGTTGAAATGACATCAGTTCTGCATGTGACTGACTTGATTTTTAATAAACTGCAGGGCTGGTGTGATAGCTGCGTGTGATTCACTGTTGTAGCAGAGCTGAGCAGCTCTCTGCCTTCAAGCCACATGCAGTGAATACCTCCTCCCCCCCTCCCTTAGAAACCTCATTGATTTTTTGCCTGCATAATTTATACATTTGTTTCTGCCTTCTGTGAATAAAGGAGCAAACAAGGGCTGGGTCTGCTTGCAGAGATGTCCCTTTCAAGCAAACATCCCTTGATGAAACAGTTTCATAAATTGCAAAGCTTCTGCACCGCAAACCCCAGCAACACAACAACGCTATGTGAGCTCTGCAATCTAGAAAGATTTCCTCTGTTCCAGCAAGCAACATTCTTCAGGCTGGAACAAGCTGCACTAAGATGTGCAATTTGGCTTTCTAAACTTCTCCCCTGGAAAGACCCTGCAGCCTGGCGAGCAGGCAGGATGAACACATCACAGTAAACACTGCCAGACCCCGGAGTGGAGTCAAAGAAGCATCTGGCATCTTTTCCTCCTGCTTTCTGGAGGTTGACTCATGTTTGTAGCGCTTTGATTTCTGTGTCAGCGGTCAGGATGTTCTTCTTTGTGGAATGAAAGCCTGGCTCAATGATTTGAGCCTTCATGATGGACAAAGATGAGAAATGTTGGTGTGGCAGAAAGGCATGGCAGAAACCTCTTCTTCTGCTGGAGATGTCTGGATTCGTGGCTCTCACTCATGGCAGCATGGCCTTTTATTTTCTATTTCCCATTATAGATGATTGATTTTTCACTCTGTGCTGCACAGAGATGTCTGTCCGCTTTCCACTTGAGAGCTTTGTGCTGCTCATGAAGTTTGTGTGTGTTATATATATATACAGCCTGTAGGAGCCAACTCAACTATTCCCGCATGGGAACAACTCTACATCCACCAAAATTTTCATCCAAGTGCTTGATTTTGTTCCCCTGCCAATAAGAACAAGAAGATCCAAGGATTGTAAATTCTTTGTTGAGTGCACTTTCTGGACAGGCAGTGAGGGTAACTTGCCTGTGCTCATCTTCTCTTCCTTTACACAAATGGTACTTCTTAATGTAGACCATAAATGAGTCAGCTACTCTGACTGCACTGAAATGCCTTCATGAGGATTACAGGAAAAGAATAAGTTAGCATAAGCCTTGCAACTAACAAGGCTGCTATTTACAGCTTGTTTATTCACATTTGTGTGTGTGTGTGTGGAAAAAGTTGAGGAGTCCTTTTCCATTTTTTCTCTTTGTTGAGAATGACAAATTTGAAAGAATAGATGAAGTTTTGCTCCTGATTGTCTGTATAGCACCAAGGATGTCAAAGAAAGTCAGTGGGGAGATGTCACTGTGACTTTTGAGATGGTACTGAAAAAAAAGAAAGAATATGCCAATGTCCTTTCCTCCAAATCTCTATTACCAGCACAGTTTGGTTGAATTTCCATCAGCTATGATGAGCGAAGGAACTAGATCTTGTGTACTTTGGTTGTGGGTATTCCAGGTGAGGGCTTCCAACTCAAGAGTTTTGTTCTGTAAAGAAGCCATTTGACTTTTACCTCTGGAGGCCAACGGTAAGAATGGATTTCCATTCCCCTAAGATCTGTTCAAAGACGAATGGCTGCTTTGAAACCTTTTTCCAGTTGGAAGTGTAGTAGAGGAGATCAAAAGAGGACTATTTTATCCCCTTAGGGAACAAACTTTTATGTCCGTTGCTCAGTGTAGAAAATGTCTCCTTCCTGTTGAACAGTGGGATAAAAATGACATGCCTATTTCCATTTGCCAAGAGCATTTTCAGTCTGAGCCAGCCCAAAAACACAACTTGGTATTTTCAAGTGTCAATCAAACATGCTTTCCCTTCAGCTGGTTCAGGGTCCAACAATAGGCCATATGGGATGTTAGTCCACGCCAAATGAAGAAGAATTGAATTGGGAATGAAATACATCAGAGTATCTTTAGGCTATTTCCAAGCTGTACAGTCAAGATGATGGGAGGGGACTTACTGTAGCCTTTCCAGCCTCAACAGCTCTGTTGGTAAAATCAGAAGCAGCACAGGTATAAATTCACTTATATTTGGTGAATGGCAGTGAGTGGCAGGATAAGACCTACATGAATCTGGGTCCAAGTAAAGGCCTGTGTGTTATTCATATGTGGGCTTTAAGCTTTGAACAGGAGAAAAGAAGCTGTAATTTAAGGAAAGGGATTATAGCTTTGGAAATCACTGCCGGGTGCCTTAAAAAAAAGAAAAAACAACTTCTTCCTTCATCAGCAAAATCCTTGCGATCCCCCAAAAAATGGGAGAGTAACAGATGGCTGATGTTTCTTTTCATGTAGGCCAATCAGCAGGAGAGTAATACGAGCCTGTGTTTTAACTAACAGGAAGAAGATGTGAGCCTGAAGGAACCAGTAATGTGGCAGATGGACACAAATGAACCAGGTGTCCTCCGTGCTTATTGAAATACTTCCTTATCTGTCGCTCAAAAAGGGATGTTCTATGGAAGGAAGATGCCCATTGTGGCCTCTTTTTCTGAGCAGTGAGCTCTTGGACCGCAGCTCCCGTACCTGGTGTCTGTATGAAGTGCATGGCTGCAGCTCATCTGGCAGCTATAAAAAGATGCTGAAATATATTCATATAAATATTTCATCCTATCCCTCCCAAGCACAGGAAGGACAAAATGCTGTTGAACTCCAAGAATCACCAGAAATCAGTGTTTCAGGGTTGCTTGTGAGAGGCAGAGAAGATGCAGGAAAGCTCCCTTATTTCCCAAGCAAGCAAGGCAGACCCCAGTGCCAACGAGTGCAAGCCAGTTGCTACTCAACTATAATTGAGATCTAAGAGCTGTCATTTCCTATTGGTTAACCAAGGAAATATTTATGGCCAAAGCCTGGTGCCAAGCACAATATTTATGACCAAGTTTTTAGCGTTTTTTAGTGCTGATTTTTGCACAGAGAACCCAGATCACTTCCACACTGATGTGGGCATGAAACTGATCTGTATCTAGCAATGATTATGGGGAGAAAAGGGAAAAAAATTGCCAATCAGTCAACTCCAGATTTCTTTAGTGAATAAGTTGGGCAGCTTTTGCCCTTTGGTGAGGAAGGACAAGAGCTTAATTTAGATCTACAAAGCTGAGCAGTGAAACCAAAGCTATCCTTGGATAACAAACTTGTCTGGAGAAACATGCTTCTGTTCTCTAATTTAAAAATCCATCTTCTTAGATCTCAAGAGAAGCTGAAGAGCTTTCTTGCTCTTTATAGGCTCTTTACATTGAAATGTCGCATTTACAAATAAGATGTTGAGGTTCATCTGTTTTGTAAAGGGAGTTCTGTAGTAGCTGTTTGCACTGCAAACTATAATGAGGCCATGATCTGATGCTTTGCTGCCTTTTCATTACCAGTGGTTGGCTCACTTTACTTGTTGATTTGTTTTAGCAGAGACAGAATCACAAATCCCTTTATTGCTTTAGTAACAGTGAGCTTTGCTCAGAAATTCCCAAGGTGTATCTGGATGGCTGGGGGAGAAAAATAAAGGCAAACAAGGTTTCTACGTCTAGATTAGCACGTTTTGTCATCAGTGTTACTCATTGATCAAAGATATCAGCATGATATGCAACTGTGGAGGAAAGGGAAGTGGGGAGCAGCCAGGAGATTAAAGGTGGTGGCAGAATTCCCCCTGCTCTCCATGGCACTGCCTGTAAAGGGTAAATCCAACTGCATGCTTCCTGAGGTCTAGAGGTAAATTCGACTGGAGGCTGCCCAAAGCTTCCTTATGGAGCTAATCATACAAAGCACTGAGCTGCTGTAACTCCCACCTTAGGAATGCATCAAGATTTCAAGGCAACAGCTTGCATTAAAACCATGCCCTGCTATGAAGTTTGTGTATTATCTTCTCCACGTCCAAGCATCTTGCACAGCTGGCAGCCTGGCTGCTGCCCTACATCAGGACCTCGATGCCAAAGTGGGAGGACCAGAGCCTGCTGTGGCCCCCAGGGCTGGGCTCTGAGGCAAGGAGAGACCAGTTTGGTTTGCTGACTGCATGCACTTTGTGATGGAGATGAGGCTAGAAAGGAATCACGTGGGTCGTGCAGCTTTGGAGCATCTCATGTCGGATGCATTGCTTATCACCAGTGAAAGGTGCTTTCTTGCCGAGTGCTGTCATACAGCACTGATGCTTCCTTTGTCCCTACAGCCTGAGCACTGCCATAAGGATGCTGCTGAAAATGGGAGGCTGTGGTAGCACCACATGGGTGAAAACCAATCCACTCCACAACCAGCTTCCAAGAAAGGAAGAAACCTGGGGGAAGACTGGGTTTCATAACCATATTTACTGCTTTGGAAGTGATCATTACTACGCTTGCTTTTCCTCTGTTGTTACTCTTATGCAGGTGCCTTAGCTTCCCCCATGGCCAAAAGTCTCCTACGCAGTAAACATGTTTGATTTAGTCCAAAATGTCTTTCAAAGTCTTCTGGCACTTCATAGGGAATCTGAAATAAATCTGAATAAATCAGAGTCACTCTTGTGAGACCAGCAGTACCTGGCAGATTTCCCCAGAGGCAGACTGAGCCTGTTCTTCTGAGAAGCAGCCTTGCACGTCTCTCTGCTCTGCTCATTTCAGTGTGCATTTTGCTGTAAAAAAGATCTCTCACCCTCTTAGTGTTGGTTTTCTTACGCTCCTTTTGCTCCACCTGAAGTCTCCGTTTGATGACAAACCAGTTAAGGAAAGGAGAGAGAAATCTTTATTGCAGGAATGGAGATGAGAAAAAAAATGTGTAACAGCTTTGAATGCTAAGGTGCTGTTTCTGGAGCATGCAATTAACTAGCTGTGCCCCCTATGAGAAGCCCAAAGAGGGAAGGAGTGAGGAGGCACAATAACATATCCCACTTCTTAACATTCAAACATGCAGATGACATTTTCCAAAAGAGACAGAGGCTGAGGTTTTGCCCTGGGGACAGACAGTGACATCTAAGGCAAAATCATGGAGAGGGCAAATTCAAAGCAAGCATCTGGCCCTAGGATTCCTTGTTCATGCCTCTGTTCTTTGGCCAGTTGAATTCGTTCCATATTAAAGCAGTGATGGTGGGAGAGGGGTCTCAGGCACAGTTTATCATCAGGTTCCCAACTCACGGGGAATCTCAGCCCCCATTTAACGGGATAAAAATAGACTTCAGAAAAGGCTAAAAGGAGGGAGATATGTGCAGGAGTGTGGATTGCAAGGCAGTGGATTCAGGAGTTAGCAGCTCTTTGCAAATTCATGGAATTCTACTGAATGACCCCAAACACTTGAGCTGGAGTGTGCATTACTGCCTTGTCCTTATTCCAAGGACAAGTCTGAGATTACACTGGGAACCTTTGGGGAAGCACTGCCTTAATTACGTTTAGTGAAATCTGCAATCTTCAGTGGCTGGGATGTTTGCACGTAGTTTTTATGAACATCTGGATTGCCCAAATTACCCATCTCTTTTTCAAACAAAGGAAGATGATAATAATGAGGAGGCTCAGAGCCGGGTGCCTGGGAATCAGACCGGAGTTGCAGTTTTCTCCCACAATAAAAAAATCATTAAAACCCTTAAACGGTACCTTTTGTCCCAGTCAGCCTGAGTCCCTTGCACATGTACCAGTGAAAAACATCGTCCTCCAACTACATACAGAGCTGATGGAAATTTTGTCATGGCCCAATGATGCAGAAAGAAACCGGCAGTGAGATTTAACAAGGTCACTTCAAGGCACAGAAACCCCTGTAAAATATGCTCACTGCCCACAGATATAAAAGAAGAGCCGGAGAGGTGAGGGATAAACCCTTTCATTAATCAGAAATGATGATTTATTATTAATTTCCAAATGAAGGAAATCGTTTTTTAATCAAAATTATTTATAGAGTTAATCCAAAGGCAGTATTTGCTGGCCAGTTCCCTTGTTCACTAGCACAGAAAATAAGGCAAGGAGAAGATGGATGGGGTATGTCCATGGGATTTGAATCAGCTCTGTGCAGGAGGGTCTGTAGTCAAGGATACCTGTGTTATTTATGGCCAAGATTTTCAAAAGGGAATAACTGATCTTGGATCCCTTGGGCTTGGTTGTCCAATGCATGACCTTAGCAGCAGCTTGAAAAATGGCCTTTGTGAGTCTTACTTCTCACTGCACCTCTTTGGGTATTGTTAAGATTTGTCATTTCTGGTGCTTTGTTTGGGGCTGAAGATGAGGATATGGGATGTTGTTTAGTGACGAGGCTGGGTAGGTCCTGTTGCTGGTTGAGTTTGATGATCTTGGATGTCTCTTCCACTTGGATGGTTTTACTATTCTATCATTGATTTCACCATCTAATACTGTTAATACACAATCTGCATGGTGCTTGACCCAGTGAGGAGCAGAGCGTGGAAGCTCAGGTGACATCCCCTTTCCCTCCAGATTTCGTAGAGCATTTAAGAGATTTCATAGAGGTTTTAAGGGAACGGGTTTTCCTTCTCTCTGTGTCGGCATTTGGGAATCTGCACACTGACCCCTCTGGTTCATTCCATCTGTAGCCCTGGGGAGCTCCTGCAGCCACCTGGCAATCCCGCTGTGCTGACACGCCATGCTGCAGGCAGCATGCAGCATATGGCAGTGCTGTCCTTATCCCAGTGAGGAGTGGGTGCCCATCTGCTGCCCCTCTTCTGGATGTGGCAAAGAGGTGCTCAGGTCACCAAAAGGAAAGAAAGCAAACTGTGCAGGAATCCATGCATCCAACAGAAGAAAAAAAAAAAAAAACGGTGGGGTTTTGTAGTCCTTAAAGGCTCTCATTGCTTTAATCCTTCCCACTTTCTGCTAGCAATCTATTATACTGGAAGATAGTTGAGATGCTTGAGGAGTAAGGAAATTATTATGCATTAAATATGTAGCTAGTATTATTAGAACAGACTTTGATTAATTTTGCAGCTGACAAAATTACCCCTGCCTGAAAACGGAATCCATTTACTATCCATATGGAAGTAATTGTGTTAATATCAAAGCTGGTTTTAGAATGAAATGGAGAGGGCTCTGCTCCGTGCCTCAGGTGCAAGTAATCAGGGCTGTGCAATGAAGGGCTGAGCACTAATTTGTTGCTGACAGTTTTCCTTCACAGACAGTTGTCCAGTCTTCAGCAGGGCTATTTGTGGTGTATTTAAGGTACATTCACAGATATAGATAAGCTCAGGTAAGCTCCTGCCTCTGCCTCACCTTTGATTTGCATGTTGCGTCTGAGCAGCCTAACATTTGTGTTTTTGCCATGCATTGGTACAGCACCAAGCACAGCTGAGCCCTGTTCTCATGGCAGGCTCACTGACTTCGTTAACCTTTGACAGCAGAGTTACATGCCTGGACCAGAAATACCTATCAGGCTAATTACCTCGTTAGTAGGAACAATTTTGAAAAGCACTCGGGCAAGATTAAAAGAGCAGCTACCGTTAATTAAAAACTATTTGGGGTACAGGTGCTATATAAAGATCCCAGATGGCCCCAGCCTCATCACTTGCGGGTGCATGCAGCCAGATTCTGGACCTCCCCTTTTATCGCTCACGCTCAAAGTTTTCCTCGCCTGCAGCCTGTTTGCTGGAGAGCACTGATTCCCTCCTCTTCCTCCTCCTCAGCTGAAGGTGGGCAGGTCTGACTACAGCAAATACCCAAACACGCCGTGCTCCCCCTCTGCTTCACCAAGCGCTGCTCCTCGGCGTCGGTGGTCACCAGCAGCAGAAAGCTCAGCGAAGGCTGCCCAAAGGGCTGGGGGAAGGGCGGCAGCAGCAGCGAACAAACCGAGCAGCCAAAGCGCCCCGGAGCAGAGAGAGGAGCGAGCAGGGCGGGGGGAAGGCTGGGTGTTCTGTGCATCCTTACCGGAGCGCTCTGCAGCTCTCCTGTATCTCTCGTGAGTGAGCGCAGGTGTCCATCCGTACCCCGGGGAAGAGCATCTTCCTAGCGGGGAGAGCTGAGAAGCAGGGAAAGAATGGGAAGAATATAAATCATCAAATACCCTCCTGAAAAGAGGGAGAGAAAGGAGCTGAAAGGAATGAAGCCGGAGGATCTGGAGACTCGGAGAGGAAAAGTTGCCCCGACGGGAGACGCTGCGTACTGAAGCCCGAGCTCTGCTCCACGATGGGATTTCTTGTGTCTAAGGGAAACCTCCTCCTCCTGCTGTGTGCCAGCATCTTCCCCGGTAAGTTTGAGAAGGCTCTTCTCCCCCTGCTCGGCTCTTTCTCTCTTTTCTCCCTTATCCTTGCTGTGAACATCAGTCCCTTTCTGCAAGAAATTTCCCCCGCTCCCACACCCTCCTGCCCCGTTGTTACAGGTCCCCTAAATAAATCGCTCAGTGCTTTGCTTCTATTTTCTTCTCCTTGCCTGAACAACTGGGGAAAGGGTTAAAGCACAGCAGAGAAGGGGACATGGGGAGTGAACACACACAGAGCTCAGCCTCTTGCTGGGTTTTTCTCCCTGGGTGAAGTGTGTTAATGTGTCTCCGGGCGATGGCTGTGGCTGGGGAGAGCGCAGGCAGCGCTCTGCTAATGCTTCCCTTTGTATAATCCAGGGCAGGCTGCGGCTAAGTAGGAGCCATATTCCACGAGGGACGCGGGGAGAGACCCCCGCTACCTCTTCTCACTGCCCTTACTGGAAGATGGGATGCAGCCCTAGGGTAATCTCCAGAGAACTGAGGATTTAGTTTTTAATTAAACCAACGGGCACCGCTGACAGCTCCGTCAGGGTCGGGGCTGTTCTCTGCAGCATCCAACTTCTGAAGTCGTTGTTGGGAGAAACCTCACTCGTGTTATCCAGTCTGAGCTCTCCCCCTTTCTCTTCCTTCTGCCGTCGTTTTTGAGTGAAGCTTAGTTTGAAGAGCTGAATTTGTCTGCTTTTATTTTTTAACTGATGCATTTGATGCCAGTTCTCCTGTGTGAATCCAACCCACGACCCCTATCCCCCTGCGGTTTTTTTATTAAAAATGCTGCTTTTCTTTTTGCCCAGCATCCCCCTTTCCTGCCCACAGGCTCCTATGCTAGAAGCTTGCCACGAAGTGGCCATAAAAACTAAAGATTCAGGCAAAAATGGCCTATGCAGTGGTTTTAAAATGGTTTTAGTGATGCTCCCAGTTTCTGCACACCGATCCTGTTCTTCAGTAGAAACCCTACGGTTTCTCTACAGGTGAACTGAGCAAGAAATACACGGCAATCAGTGCCTGGGGTAGTAGGGAGGAATGTCACCACGGTGGCATTGCCCCGCTGTGTCCATGCTTGGGATCATCCCAGGGGTCCCCCCAGGAAGGCTTCTGCTCCCCCCTATGGCTCAGGGCTGCAGTGCACAGCAAAGCGAATTCACCCTGCCCTGCCCGCAGCTTTCGGCCACGTGGAAACGCGAGCCCATGCGGAGGAACGTCTCCTGAAGAAACTCTTCTCCGGTTATAACAAGTGGTCCCGTCCCGTCGCCAACATTTCAGATGTGGTCCTGGTCCGCTTCGGTTTGTCCATAGCCCAGCTCATCGATGTTGTAAGTGCACCCTGCCCGTGCAGACTAACCAGGTTGGGGGGGATGCTCCTGGTAAGTGGGGGTGGGGGGAGTTGCAGGCTGATTCAGGGTCAGGGTGGGGAAGCCTTTGCTCTCAGTAGGAAGGAGTCACCACACTGTGACTTGTACGAGTAGCTGGTCCCCAAACCATATCCTTTATTCTTCACTGACTATAGCCAGAATCCTAAATTCCTTACCAAAAGCCAATGGGAATGATTACAGCAGAGCAGTGGAGCAACTGGTTTGAGTGCCAAAGGATCCTGGCTAAGGGAAAAACAAGCAACTGATTATGATTTAAACCATAGTTGTTAGTACTAATTTGTGTGAGCTGATCAGACCGGTGGTTTGCATATCTCTGGGAGATGGCTGGCCTAAGGAGCTCCCTGTGAATTAAAGTTTTGAGGGATGTTAGCTGTGCAGACAGATACTAAGGAGAAAACTATTCCTGCATGTTTACTCAGATAGAACTTACATGTTCAAACTGCCTGTATGGAACAGAGTGATTTGCACTCTGGGCTGATACACACTGAATTGGTATTTAAAGGTCTATCCTCTTGCAGTGTGTTTCATACAGTCACAAACACAGGTGATCCCCATAGGGTCATGGAAAGCATATACACACACATCTAGCTTGTGCACACCTTGCTCCTGTGTGCTTCTTTCAGTCCATTTGCACACAGTGCTTCCCAGGACACTGTTGATGTCAAGGCACATCTCTTGAACAAGCTCTGGCCATGCTTTCAGAAGCTCCTTCCATCAATTTTTGCTGTTTTCTGTGGCAAAAAAAAAAGGGGGATGATAATTCAGAGTACAGTGCAAATTGCAGACGTTGCTAGTATAGGACAATCATAGCAGGCGACTCTCTTCATCTTATATTTTGAGATAAGGATTATAAAATTGGAGGGAAAAAAACTTTTAGAACTTCTCTTAAAGAAGCTGAGATTTCTTATTATCAAGATCTCATCCTTGAATAACTGAAATAGCAGAGGCTATAAGCAGCAATCTGGAATCATCCTCCATGCCTTTGCTATAGGCGGTACTGCTAGAGCCTGCCCATCTCCTCCTCTTGGACCCCTGCTGAGGTGATCAAAGTCTCTTTCCAAATGACTGTGGAGTCATCAAGGTTCAAAAAAATCTTCTAAGATCTCCAGGTCCAACTCCAACCCACAGCACCATGCCCACTGCCCACATCCCTCAGTGCCACGGCTCTGAACACCTCCAGGGATGATGATCCTGGCACCCCCTGGGCAGCTGTGCCACTGTATCACCATACATTCTGAGAAGAAATTTTTCCTAATAACCAACCTGATCTCCCAAGGCCTCTTGGACTCCACCTACTGTTGTGGTCAAAGTATCTTTCACAATGGTGTGCAATTATGATCTTCATCCTCAATGAATCCCTAAGTATTCAGGTTGAATGTTTCCATTGGTTCATAGAGCCTCACCGTGTTGTGGCTTCATAAATTAAAATTGATTTTTACAAGGGAAAGAAGAACACTGGAAGCTGCTACACTGCTGTGAGAACCAGCCCAAACACAACAGGCACCCAAGTGCAAGGGTGAGAGATGGATGGGAAACACAACAAGCTCTGATTGCAGAGATTCAGGCCTTAGATGCAAGGGAAATGAAGCCAAGGTGGGGTGAGAGGATGAAGTGGAAGACATCAGTTGCAGAAGGGTTGCATGAGACATCAGCTCTGCTCCATGAGACAACAGCAATCCTCCTTTCTTCTTCTCTCTTTATGTCAGCCTGAGCAATCCAGAGCTGTTCACAGTTGCTCATGATGAAGTTGTTCAGTTTTCATCTAAATAATTGATAAGAGTAAAGATGAGACATTAGTGACTGTGGAGACATGATAGAGATTTCCATTATGCAGCTGCAGAACCACGGAGAGGTGGAATCAATACAACTGCCTTGTAGAGCTCTTTCCAGGTTCCTGAAGAAGAATTAATCTTTTTAAGGTCGTGTTAGTGGTCAGAAGTGCAACTGGCTGGCCTCCATGTGCTGGGGAAGGCAAGAGGAGGGGTCTCATCCCTTCCCACACTGCTGGGGTCAGGGGATGTGGGTGTCACCTCTGCCGCTGCTGCAGTACTTTGACTGCCTCTCCCCAGCAGTGGCATTCCTTGTGCAGCCCCCTGTGCGACTGTTCAGCTCCCAACGACAAGAAGTCTGAAAGAGAAATCAGAGCTGTATTCAAATCCTGGCTCCTGCTGACAAAAGCTGGGAGGGAAAGAAAAATCAATGGGGAGCTTGACATCGCCACGTGTCCTCAGCTCACCCGGCTGTTTCAGAGCCCAGAAGAAGGGCAGGGGATCAGGCATGTGTCTGGGAACAGCCCATGAGAGGCATGCTTGGAGTCCAAACCCATGTCTCTGCATGGTGCTGCGTTCACCTTGAGAAAAGAGACCAGGCAGAGCAGCTGCACCGTAGCTGCAGAATCCCCTGCTGTGCTCTGTGTGGAAGCAGTGAGCCAGGCAGGCAGCATCGCATTGCCACCGTGAGGAACCTGTTGGATAAGAGCTGTTCTTCACTTCAGCCAGGAGGATAGCAGAGCCCTCAGGTACAGCGTGGAGGGAGAAAGTAGGCAGGAATTTCTGTGGGAAGATGGTGGCACCTGTGGGAGAAAGTAGGCAGGAATTTCTGTGGGAAGATGGTGGCACCTGTGAGACTGCAATCCCCAGTATAAAGAAGCAGAGAGGTCCAATCCATCGCCCCACCAGTGGCGATGCTGGTGTCCCACCTGCGCCCCAGGAAAAAGCTGGATTTTTTCTTTCGTTCATCACTCATTTGAATGTTCTTTGTGTTCCTCCTTCCTCCACATACTTCTGGTGCCCATCTCCTGGATGAAGGTCTCCCTACTCAGGTGCTACACTTGGTGCCATGGCCGCAGGGAGTGGGGAGGCACAGCCATGTGAAGCCTTCTGGCTTTTAATGCTCAGAATTAATCCTGAACTGGCACGAGTGCAGAGTTAATGATGAGCAGTTTGTTTCCAAATGGGCCCTGTCATCCAAGCGGGGTTTGATGCCAGACCAAAGAGAGAGAAAAGAAACAAGCAGGCCAATAAGCTCTGAGCTCTCCATAATTCATCCTGGTGATTTGCACAGGGCTGGTAACTTGCATGCAAGGCAAGTGGCGAATAGTAATTAATTCCACTAGTAATACTACTATGCTATTAATTCAGCAGTATTTGAAGCTATGTGTGTAGTTCTGCTGTCTCATGCTATCTCTAATTGGAGGTGGGAAAAAGCCTGCCAGTCAACATCATGGGTATGCACTAGACCTAAAGGTTGCATCTCATCAGAGTAGCTTGGTTTTTCCAAGTAAGTCACTCCATGGCGCTCGAAGTTCATATATTTCATAGGAAGAGAAATATCACTGAGCTTCATGTTTCCAAAACTGTGCTCACTGATAATGTTGCATGGAAATACTAAATACTGTGTGCTGTAGAGCTGAGCATTGCAAGCCATGCACACATGTGGCTGAGCATATACATACAGCAGTTCCTTCCCTCAGTGCTCAGGACAAAGCTGAGCTGAGGAGTGCTTCCTCCCACTTGTCCCCATCATCTGAGGCTGAACCCAGGAAAATCCCAGTAAATTCAAGCCAGTCTGCTGGCAGGATTGCTTCAGTGTAGGCTCAGCTGTTGTGTGGTATCAGACAGCTGTGCCCCGTCCCATGCTGAATGAAGGAAACATCTGCTTTTTATTTCCAAGATTAAACTTTTATTTATTGTGGAATTGGTTTGTAATTACAGAAATCAAGTGCAGTGAAGTTGCATTTAATTTAATTTACTCCTTGGGCCGCTTCATGTGCTCCTGTAACCAACATCTGCTCTTGCATTTCAGGATGAGAAGAACCAGATGATGACCACGAACGTATGGGTGAAGCAGGTGGGTGCACCAAAAGATGTGCTTCTCCCTGTTGCATTTCAGTTTTGCGATATGAACTCTCCCAGTTCTGTAACCACCTACTTTTTGGCAGGAATGGCACGACTATAAGCTGCGCTGGGACCCCCAGGAGTATGAAAATGTCACATCCATCCGAATCCCCTCGGAGCTCATCTGGAGGCCAGACATTGTCCTCTACAACAAGTGAGTGTGAGCGCTGACTCCGGAAGGCAAACGCATCCTTGCCAACTTTCCCTTCCTACAGCATCGAGGAGCTTCTTGCAATTGTCCCTCCTTATTTTGCTCTCTTTCCTTGAGGTCTGTAATTCTTGTAATATCTGTCCTAGATTCTCACGGTATCTGTCCCAGACGTGCCTTAAATGACATGACTAACACTCATCACAGGTTGTTTTTTGTCCTAATGATTGCTCTCTAGCAGTGAGTAATGTGGGGGATGCCGCGTGTTGGAGAGAGAATTTATCTGAACTGGATCTTTCAGCCCTTGTCAGCATCATTTTCCCAAGGAGCTCTCCTTTCTCATTCACCACCATCAACTGGAGAAGCTCATTACCAAGAGTGGGTTTAAATAAGGCAGATAAACCAAAAAAGTGTCAGACTTGCTGCAAATACAGATTTCAGGCCAGCCCAATGCAATTCTAGAATTATTCCTAACTACGTATTTGTTCCTGATCCCCAAGGCTTGTAATCTTTCTCTCATTTGCACACCTTGCAGGGAGTAGGTGGTGGTTTTCTTTCTTTTCTTCAGAGGCTGTTGATACTCATAGAAAGAGTTCCCTAGTGCCCAGCCTAGGAGAAAGGCTGCTTTCTCCTTTG
Organism: Chrysolophus pictus; assembly: GCA_037305975.1. Taxonomy (NCBI): domain Eukaryota; kingdom Metazoa; phylum Chordata; class Aves; order Galliformes; family Phasianidae; genus Chrysolophus; species Chrysolophus pictus. Next base: position 5,148,475 of record CM074595.1, read on the forward strand.
CTTATCGTAGCAGAGCTCTGTGGTTTCTTTGGATGCAGGGTATTCTAGGCTCCCTCCACACACGGGCTCCAGAGAAAATACTTCTGCAAGCATCAAACAAATCCATCTTTGTATGTGGCTTGCACTCAGAGAAAACACATCAAATAGAAGCCAGGTTCATTTCTAAAGAAGAGTTGCCTGGTTCTAGTTTGATATAATTTTATTTTGTTTTTCAAAGACACGACTGATGGAAAAATTTGTAGAGGATTGTGAAGCTTTGTAGACTATTGAAATTGTCACCTTTCCTGTTAGCTTGTCCCTGATCCTCAGTGGCATGGAGTGTTGCTGTCACACCAGTGTCTCCTCAGCAACCCCAGTCTGATCACAGCAGCTATTCCAAAATGTCCTTCCTGTCCCCTTCTGGGCTGCAATACTTTGAGCTTTTCCTGCCTTAGTGCTTGGCACAGCGAGGTCTGACCCAGCCACCAAACCCTACAGCTCTCCTTTTACTCATAGTTTATAATCATGCGTTCTCCTGATGGTTGTCATGAGTCCATCATGCATTTTTAATTGGTTACTTTAGCCATGAATTAAACATGCCTGTAGGCGCCAACCATTAGCCAGTCAGCAGTGGCTTTCCATTAATTTTCTCTCTTTATTTCTATACTTGTCTGTGCTGTTTCATATGGTGTCAGACATGTCTTGTGTAGACTGCTGTCTGTCCTGGCTGCACTTATCTATCTGATTTCTTACTAAATCCATCTGCAGCTGCACTCATTGTCTTAGTTGCACTACTCTGACAGTGAAATTTCATGATATTTATAGGCAAGGCAAAATATGCAGCATGAGGGGACATCAGCAGGAGTCTCTCCTCAACAGTTCAACAACTACTTAATTCCACCATGTTTCTTCTCTTGAGCGTGTTCTCGTTCCAGCTAGGAATGTTTCAGGAAAGTTTAGAAACGATAATGAATATAAATAAGGATTCCCTCTCATATTTTATACATATTGTTTAGGGGGAACTTAAAGCACATACTGATAACTCAGGGTTTCTAATACCAAGAGAGTTAATGGAAGAGGGTGAGTGGCCATATTGGCACTGTTTGAGCTTTTTAATGTGAGTTGTTCAGTGGTTAGCACATGCTCTGGTAGAATTATGGTGTTTCTGTTTGGGATGATATCCTTTGGAAAAGAGACTTTCAGGACAGCAGATTACACAGGGCTTTTCCTGTTTCCATCCTGAGGAATGTATAGAAATGGTAACACTTAAATTGATTTCAAGTTTACATCATTAAGGAAACATAACACTTTGTTGTGAGTTATTCTCATACCTAAGCTCATTATTGTCCAAAACATCCATTTATCCACTCTATAGACCCAAATTAAATGAGTAAACTTGGATGGTTTGGCCTCAAGAATCTATGTAGTTGTCAACATTCACAGGGAATCTAAAAGTAAATTAATATCCTATAGGGAAATGAATATGCTGTTGGGTTTTCAGGCTCGATGAGATAAATTCTAAGACTCTGTAAATAGTTTCTGCTAGACGTGACAAAACATATGTGTAACAGAGGAATATGAGTTAATAGGGAACTGTCAAAGCCTCTCTTCTCTGCCAAGAAGGCCAGCTGTTCTGTATCTGAGTCTCTAAAGGCTCTTCAGATGCCACCAAATCATTTGTAAGCGAATTATCTAATTGTCTGCATTGACTTATTTTCCCGTTCATGAATGGACTTTATGCACATTTTAGTTTTCCTTTGTGTATTTAAAGTGGAAAAAAAAATATTTGTGTCAATCTAATCAAGGAATAAGCCCTTAGGACTGCATTTTAATGTTTTCACTGCTCCACCACTGTGTTGTGTGATTTGGATCCAGTGCATCACCGAAACTCCACAGGACTTTGGATCAGCAAATTTGCAGCCAGTTGGTCCAGTTGCTAAAAAGGAATGCAAGAACCTTGAGCCTCATGGTTGGGTGGGGAACTTGAAATGTGCACTTTGCTGGCTAACTTTCAATTAGATGTTTGAGATAGCATGGCAGCATTTCTCATCCCTGCTGAGTGTAAAACTTGGGGAAAGGCTATTGGAAACATTCCGACTTCATAATTTACTTTTTCTCAATGCTTTCTGGAGTTGGCTCTTCCAAAAGAAAACCCCTGCCTTATCATCCATAGTAACGAAAAGTGAATAAAAGATTCCTCATGCATGAGGGGAATTCAAATAATACAATTTCAGTAATTAGGAGGAGGACGCATCTTGAGGAAATTCACCCAGTGATAATTTGGACACAAAGGATTGCTGGACTGGATCAGAGGTTCATCTGGCAGGCAGCTTTTGAAAATCTTGAGGAAGCAGAGAGTTCTTTGAACTATACTACAATGGCTTGTTCTTTTGAACTGTATGATGATGTTTGCAACCAGTGAAGCTTACAGAATAACACTGGTTTTCTGAGTCATTCCAAACCTGTTTGGAAGAGAAATGCCAAAAGATGCCGTAGTCTAACCTTAAAAATGTGGGAAACATTCTTGACGTTTTTCTTTGTTTGTGTGCATACTCAGATCTTGTCATTTTGCACCAGGCTGTAGTTTTAAGTTGTAACTGCTGCTTCACATCTAAGCTTTCCTGATTCTTCTGGGAATTCAGTATATTTTTGAGAGAGGAATTATCTTTTCAGATGCCTTTGAGTAGTACAAGAACTGATGGAAAGCTCTAAGAGGGAACTCTCTCCTGGGCTGTAGCTGAGTTAGCATTCGAGGCCTTTTCATAGCATCAGGACAGAGTTTACCTCCGTAGTGCTGATGAGGATTCTTGGCCAAGCAAAGAGTGAAAGTAAAATGCTCAAATTCTCAGTGCTGCGACAGCCTTCTGAGAAAGCTGTGCTTATTTCATCAGTGCAGCACAGCCACATCTGAGCCAGGTGCTTCTTTTACTGAGGAGTTCTGGAGGTTTGTTATCCATGATTTCTCAACATCTGAAGCAAGCAAATGCTGGGATGGAACCTGAAATCAACGCCCAACCATACATAGACATAACTGTTTTGTACCCAAGTTGCCAATAACCTGTAGGTACTCCAAACCCAGCAGGACAAGGTCCTGACTGCCCTCCTGTAGCTGACTGCTTTGAGCAGGGAATTTGCACTAGATCATCTCCAGAGGTCCTTTTCAACCTATGAATTCCTGGTGATCATTTCAGTAATACAAAGTAATTACTGAACAAAAGATGACTTGATTTGCCCTTGGAGAGTGCTTTAATCTGAACAATACAGATGCATCTTTTTAATATCTACCAAAAGGGCACAGGGTGGTTTGTTTAATGGAGTCCTCAAACCCCATTTTGCCTTGGTTCCTGTTGCTGGGTGACAAATGCTTTAAATGAGGGCATTCTAACTACATCCATACACGTGTATAGCTAATTTTCAAGCTTTTAAAGCTCTGTTTGGATTTAAATGGTATCATCAGAAATTAAAATAAGCGTGCGCCTCATTTACATGCATCCTGAAAACATTCAGTTTTGTGAGATGATCCATCTCCAACTGCAGGCAAAACAGAAACGGGCAAAAAATTCTCCATCAGCAGAGCTTTTTAGTGAAACACGGTTGATGGCTGCCAGCGAAACAATGCCACCCTCTAACCCTTAGGAATGTATAAGATTTTAGAAGAGCTGCCTGCATCCTAGAACTGAGGAATCAAAGCTGCAGCACTACTTCCATCAGAAAAGGAATGAGAGACTGTCTTCTGTCTTTATTAGTGTGTGCACAGTTGTGTTTGAGATGAGAAAATATAAAAGCTCTGGTGCTTTATTACTGACAGATTTCTTAGAGCTGTCAGGTTGGAGCAATCAGGAGAGCCCGTCTATCTTAATTCTCAACTTCTTGTTGTGATATTTATCTTTCACTTGCTCCTGCTTCCAAATGGTTTTTCAACACAACTGTCACAACACAGTGGTGGAGACTCAGTGAGATGAAATTGTGCTACCACTGTGAGGCAATGACTGCCGATTTTCCCTGCTGATTTCCCCCCTGCCTGCCTAAGGCATCCTTCATGTTATGTAGTGAATGTTGGCACAACTTGACCAAGAATGGATTCTCCTAGAGGAAAGCTTTCCATGAGAAAAGGTTTCCCCAATCTCAGACTTCATTTACAGACGGTCTTCTCAGCTTGACACCTTGGAGAAGACAGGAGAAAGGCTTTTTTGAAGGCTGTCAACAGCCTGGTGATCTTTTTTGCTTCTTTTCTCATGTCAAGATGAGCAGAATGAAAGCCTTACCCAGAATGAAAGCCTTTCTCCAGCTTCACCCTGCATCGGCAGCATGCCAGCGAGCGTGGTTTCCAAGTCAGTGAGCATATGCTTGAGGGTCCAGTGTGGGTGGGAAGCCTGAGAAAATAGGCAAATATATATATATATACATGCACAATGGGCTAAGGCAACAGCTAACACTATCTTTGCACAGCGTAACTGGCTTGGATTCCATCTGCGCACAGTATTGAGGTTAATTTAGCCTGCTTAAAAATTGCTCAGATATCTCTATGCTAAACTGCAGTGAGAAGTTCAAACACACGCTTGTAAAACCCATCCAAACTCGAGAATTACTTTATAGCCTTGTTAGGCTGCTAAGGGAAGAGCAGGAAGATGCCAGGATGTTTTAAGGCTCCTCGGAGTCGTTAGATAACCCCCAGGTGCAAGAAACAACTCTGCCTTTGGATTCATGCCTGCCATGGCACTGCATCAGCATCTGCCTTGGAAGATAAAGCTGCAGCAATCTGTAAGTGCGTGAGCTGGAGAGAACTGGGGCTGAGGCTGGGTTTGTTGGGCGTGCAATTCAAATGTCTTTCTGATCAAAGAAACAGATCAGTTCCTGAAATAATTGATGTGCAGGGCATGCAGCATCACTCTAGTTGCATCTATGCTTACAGAAGAGAGGTATGCAGGGAGGCATAGAAAGTTACAAAACTGCCAGACAGGACAGTTTTGAGAAAGAAACACAGTGTCTGTGAAAATAATACCTATGAGAATTGTTGTCCCTTAGTGCGAGAGTTTCATGCCCTTCAGCAGCAGCATTAAATAGCAAAACCACACAGCTGTGTTGTTTGCCCAGCCAATTACACATCATTCTACCTGAGAAAGGAAACACTGGTGGATGTTCATTATCTCTTTGCTGCAATACCAGTCCAATTATAAACATATTGTTCCATTAATGAACAATTTAATCAGGCCTCTAAGGTCTCATTAAATGCAGAATTGGATTCCAAATTCTTATTGAGATTTAGAAAGAAAACCACCAAGAAGAGCAAATGCTGGAGCATCGCTTGCTCTGCATGTTTCATGTCTCAATCTGGCTTCACAGGGCAGACAGAACCCAGGAGAAAACTAGATGATTTTCATCCAGAGAAAGAAGTTCATGAGTGTAAATTAGACATGAAAAAGAAAAGTCAAGAAAGGAAATGCATGGTACAATGCAGTGCTCTTATTCATTTGTGTTAGAAAGGTACGGGTGTTTTTGCCTTGATCCCTTGGGGACAGCAGTCTGGGTTTGTATGTATTTTTAGCTTTCTTGTCTTAGAAAAAAAACTTTAGCTTTACCAAAACTTGCCGCAAAGTGTAAAGACTTTTCATTATTGAAGCAAGAATTTAGCTAAAAAGCCCAGTTCACCACCACAGAATAATTATTGGGTGTCCAGGTTGTGACTTTCCAAAAACACTAGCTTTATAAGGCTTTCTGATTGAAAATCCTGGGTTGTTATTTAAGTATCTGATGTCAGCACACAGCCCCCAGCTGAGAGTCCCTGTAAAAGACACTGTAAATAATTCCCATACTGGGAAATTAAGGCTCTAACCGTTATTACTCCTATTAATAGGATGTTCTAACTGTTTTCTGTGTAAGAGACTGACTGATTACCCAACAGTATTCACTTACAGTGGCTGTCACAACTCTGTAGAGCCCACAGACACTCTGGCTGGTTCTTCTTACCTCTCTAAAGCAGAGCAAAATTAACCCTTTCCAGGGCATTTTCCTCTTTGAGGGAAACTTGTGTGCATTTAGCTCCAGGGCATGGCTCATACGTATCAAGGTTTGACATTTGCATTCAAATCCAGTGCTTGCATAAGCCAATAGAGTTCAGAATCTGGGTAGAGTGCATGGTATACATCTTGCATCTCCGAGGTGCCCTGAGTGCATCTTTGGAAGCCAAGCAGTAAATATCCTATTTCTTTGGTAATTAGAGAAGTTTCAAAGATCTTCAGTCTCTTTTATCTTCTTTTTCTCCCTAGTGCTGATGGTGACTTTGCAGTCACCCACCTGACCAAAGCCCACCTCTTCTATGATGGGAGAATTAAATGGATGCCACCTGCCATTTATAAAAGCTCCTGCAGTATCGATGTTACCTTCTTCCCCTTTGATCAGCAAAACTGTAAAATGAAATTTGGCTCTTGGACGTATGACAAAGCTAAGATAGACTTGGTGAGCATGCACAGCCACGTGGACCAACTGGACTACTGGGAAAGCGGGGAGTGGGTCATCATTAATGCTGTGGGCAATTACAACAGCAAGAAATATGAATGCTGCACAGAGATCTACCCTGATATAACTTACTCCTTCATTATCCGGAGGCTGCCACTGTTCTACACAATCAATTTGATCATTCCCTGCCTGCTTATCTCCTGCCTGACCGTCCTGGTCTTCTACCTACCCTCTGAGTGTGGAGAGAAGATAACCTTGTGCATCTCTGTGCTGCTGTCCCTCACGGTGTTCCTGCTGCTCATCACAGAGATCATCCCTTCTACCTCCCTGGTCATCCCTCTGATAGGAGAGTATCTGCTTTTCACCATGATATTTGTCACCTTGTCTATCATCATCACTGTCTTTGTGCTCAACGTGCACCACCGTTCCCCACGTACCCACACGATGCCTGACTGGGTGAGGAGGGTCTTTCTTGACATAGTCCCACGTCTCCTCTTCATGAAGCGGCCCTCCACAGTGAAAGACAATTGCAAGAAGCTTATCGAATCTATGCACAAAATAACCAACTCACCAAGGCTTTGGTCCGAGGCCGACATGGAGCCCAACTTCACTACCTCATCCTCCCCCAGCCCCCAGAGTAATGAACCTTCACCCACATCTTCCTTCTGTGCCCACCTTGAGGAGCCAGCCAAGCCCCAGTCTATGTGCAAATCCCCTTCTGGACAGTACTCCATGCTGCACCCTGAGCCCCCACAGGTGACGTGCTCCTCCCCGCAGTCCTCCTGCCACCCCCTGAGTGACGCCCAGACCACATCCATCTCAAAAGGCAGATCGCTCAGTGTTCAGCAGATGTACAGCCCCAATAAGACAGAGGAAGGGAACATCCGCTGTAGGTCCCGAAGCATCCAGTACTGTTACCTGCAGGAGGACTCTTCCCAGACCAATGGCCACTCCAGTGCCTCTCCAGCATCGCAGCGCTGCCACCTCAATGAAGAGCAACCCCAGCACAAGCCCCACCAGTGCAAGTGTAAGTGCAAAAAGGGAGAGGCAGCTGGCACACCGATTCAAGGAAGCAAGAGTCACAGCAACAAAGGAGAACACCTCGTGCTGATGTCCCCAGCCCTGAAGCTGGCAGTGGAAGGGGTCCACTATATTGCAGACCACCTGCGAGCAGAAGATGCAGATTTCTCAGTAAGTATGTGAACTTGGCCTCCTTGGGTAAACTGAAAATAATCTGAAGGAAACCTCACCAAACGTGAGGGCTATCAGAGTGTATTCATCATTGTGGGTCCTGGAGACGTTGGCACTATAGATAGAATCACAGAATTATAGAATCGTTCAGGTTGGAAAAGCTCACTAGGATCATTTGATCCAACCATCAACCTGTCCCCACTATGCCCATAGTGCCATGACCCTGGATACAGCTAGAGAGCTTATCCCTGGGGTCTTGTCAGGCCAAGGGTCTGGCACAACCAGGGTATGTTCAGGGCTGCTCTCAAACAATAGGGTTCTACAGCAGGAAAGTGGAGTTGTTGGTCAAGTAGGACCAGTTATAGAAGAGAACAGTCATCTTCCCCTGAACTCTTTTCAAATTTTGGGGTGGGCATAAGGCTATTTAATTTATTTTGCTTCTTAGGGGATCAAAATATAGCTAGAAAAAAAGAGAAATTCTTTGGTATTTCAAAACTGAACCATTTCAAAACACCTTTAATTGCAGCTAAGGATGTGATTTTAATTGAGGTTAGAGGGCACCTTGCAGTAGCGATTCTGCCTTTGCCTGCTATAGGAAACAACCAGAGAAGGAGCCAGCACGATTTGTTGTTGTCCCATTCCTGAGAACAGTATCAGCAAGTGCACTTTGACATTGGTTGCCCCAGCATTGCCCTTACATCCCTGCATTGGTAGTTCAGCAGTTCACAGCACTGCTCTTTGCACAAAGGATCACATCATGACTCTGAATTGTGCCTTCAGTTTTCTGCAGATAAAAGCCAAAACTGTTTTATAATGAGCACAGAAACAGAGTCCTGCCAGGAAGCATCTTGACCCTTCCTGGGCTAAGATTGTGAAAGAAAATAGAAAAGCAGTCATCTTCGTGGGAACACAGCAGAATTCTTTATAGCGAAGCCTCTGACAGACAGGGAATTTGCGCTGTGATTTCTCTTCAGCACTGACTGTGGTTACTGAGCCTGGGAAGGCAAATTCCTGAAATAGGCTGTGGCTGTGGGAAGTGTGCCGTAGCGTGGGGATGCTGCAGGGTATGTTTAGCCATGTGTGACGCCATTGCTCATTAGTGGACTTCCAGTGGAGCACCACTTGGCTCAGTCTGCGGGAAGGTGGGTGGACAGACAGACTTCGTGCTTACTCTGAAGGGGTAAATATGGCTGCAAATAGAGAAAGTAGAGGCTGAAAGGTTTTTTTTTTAATGGAGATGGTGATGCACATACGAACGCCACATCCTTTTATATCTCATAGCTCTTCCCTTACAATACTATGGTTACAGTACGCCAGCTAATTATGGTCACAGACACAAGCTTCTTGCTAAAGAAAAAGGGGTCTGGTTTTTCTTAGAGGTATCAGTCAGCAAAGATACCTTTCTGACAGTTCTTACAGTTTGATTGTCACCAGATTTACAGTCAAAGGAAGTCACAGTGCTTTTAGGCAAGACTTCCTGGGCTTGAAGAGTATCTTTATATTTGCATTTTTCATAGCACAGAGCACTTAGCAGCAGCAACAAAGGATTAAGTGCTACTGTCCATTTATGTGCTCTTTGGTACCACAGTTTTAGAGGCCTCTGTTCTTTAATGTATTTCACTTCACAACATCCCTTTGAGGAAGCAGCTGTTTATTCCTCATTTTGAGGAATGACAGCCAAAGCACAGAGATGAGTTGACCTGTACAAGGTCGCGGAACAAATCTGTGACAAAGAAGGCTGTGAACCCCCACCTTCATTAGCTGACAGCTCAGCTCTCTTTCCTGGGCTAAAACATTTCACCATCACATTAAGACTGTAGGAATTAAACTCTGCTCTCTCCAGCTAGTAATAATCATGAATAAGCCCATGGTAGTCAATTGATTTTAACTCACATATTTCCCTGTGGTGCAAATGAAAAAAATATGGCATCAATAATACTTCTCATTTCAATTCATTCTCTCCCTGCTAAGCTTGTTGATGTCAACAAGAACTGAGTCGATGGATACCTGTTGTTTCCTCTTAATCCATCACTGCTTCTTTCTTCAAGAAAGAAGACTGGAACAGGTTGCCCAAGGAGGTTGTGGATGCCCCATCCCTGCAGGCATTCAAGGCCAGGTTGGATGTGGCTCTGGGCAGCCTGGTCTGGTGCTTGGTGACCCTGCACATAGCAGGGGGTTTGAAATGAGATGATCATTGTGGTCTTTTTCAACCCAGGCCATTCTATGATTCAAAATGAACTTTCTTCTTCCACTCTCTGCTATTCCTCCCTCTCCCTGTTTCCCTCTTGAAAAGAAACAATTATCCCAAGGAGGAATATATTTAGAATGCTAAACATCAAAAGCAGAAGAAAAGGAAGAATTCTTTGGGCTCTAAACAGCCCTCCGTGGTGAGCAAAGACACCACGTGCACATCCAGCAGTGAGTGGAGACCGTCAGTACACCAAGCTCCCTGGTACTGAAAATTACTGTAAGGAACAGAGCTGATCTAATAAAATGAGAGTTTACTAAATTCTAAATTTACTAAATTTACTAAAAAGTCATCAGTACTCAGAAATTTGCTTTCATCTTAAAATCAAATTGTGGCATTTCTACCAGGGATGGAAGCCTCCCCCAAACCCATCAGCTCTGTGTAGCAGCCCTTGGCACACAGCTTATTGCCTCTCGGGTCATATTTTCTGAGCCATGGACCTTTGCAGGATGGGAACAAAGCTTCTTTTAAACTTCCTTTTTTTTTTTTTTTTTTTTCTAAAGCACCATTGCCACAGGGGCAGTGTTTCTAAATTAAAAGTAAATAGTTCATTTAATTAAGTGCTTCAGCAAAGAGAAAATGGGAAATGCAAGAGGGCAGTTGTTTGCTACAGAAACTTATCTGCGACCAAACCAGCACAACAAGACACTGGGGAAAATGCAAGACTGAATTGTCCCAGTGTGTGATAGGAATGCCATTACAGAAATTAATTACAGGCTGAGAAGTAAAACGAGCTGCATGTCACACACCAGTCAAAATAACCAGAAACCGACAGCACTGTCTGCAAAGCCTCATTGTCCTCGTGACTGTGTGCATCTCAAGGCTAATTTAATAAGAAGCCCATGAAGACAGCTTAAAAAATAAAATGGGAGAGAGAAAATAGCCTGAGGGGGAGGGAACACGGGATAATCTCACTGGTTTATTTTTAACAAAGTACAATAAAACCACTCGGGACTCCTCTAATCTGTGTGGCAGGCTCTGGCTCCTGAGCATCAGATGGCACTTGGAGGTCCCCAAGGCACCTCCAACCTCCACCCTGGGGCTGATGCCCTGTTCTGCTGCTGGGATGGACCAAGGAAGAGCCAGAGAGCCCCTGACCGTGCAGGAATTTGGGGGTGGATAAATCAGCTGGTTGCAGCTCCTGATTCTTTCCCGAAAAGAGTTTTGAGTGAGCCTCTTAAAAACTAATCAGGACGCAGCTCAGGAGTTGGGGCACAGATGCTGACAGCTGCATGGATGCTGTCAGACAGGCCTCTGTGGATCATGCTCTACGTGAGATGCTGGAGAGTTTCAAGCATGGGGAAATGCTACAGAACAGTCAGAAAACAAAACAGAATCCCAAACCATTTGCTTTGCTTCCTCCTCCCCCCCTTTTTTTCCCTCTCCTCTCTCAATATTTTCTAATTTCACCATTCTGTGCTCTTGCTCTGAAGCTGGATATTGATTTTGCAAACATCCAATGTGCTCCCAGCCATCATTTTCAAGTTGGGCCGACTGCTTATGTATAATCCATTTTGTCTGGAAGGAAATTTCAGCTGAACTTCTCAAGCTGTTCCTCTTTTCCCATTCCCCCTTTCTTTTCTCATTCGTGTCTTGCATTCAAGTGGTCTACCACTCACTTCTCCTAAGCATAAAGATTCAAAAAACCCTTATATTGCCATAATGGGGAAGCATTTATCTCAATCAACCTTTCCAGATTGACATCAGATGGAGAATTTCAGTTTTTCTTTACACATTGCCTCTTCATGAGATGCTAAACCTCTAAATACAGTCATCCTGAGCTTGCAAGTGGCCTTCTCACCAGGAATTCTAAGCTTCAGAGACTCGCTCCAACTCTCAGCAAATGATGAATAGATCAGAAAACCTGCATGGCAAAAGGGGGCTACCCACAGCGACTTCACCCTGGATACGAGAGGATAGTGTTTGATTTCAAGGGTTTTTATTTCTTTTACTCACCAGTGATAGATCGATCATTTCCTCCAAGAAAGTAAGCAGCTTCAGCACAAGCCAATATTTAATCTTATTTTTTTAACCTGGCTGCTGAATAATAAAATCCTCTGTTTGCACCCATTGGTGGGTATGGGAAAGCAGTCCCAGCAAAGCACACCTTCAGCTTTGCTGCCTCCTACTCCGTGCACCACACTCCTGATTTGCTGCAGTCACAAGCAGAGAAGAGGCAGAAGCAAGCTCCCGCTGAGATGTTTTCCCTAAGGAATCAGGGCAGCCTGCCAGATTTCAGCCCGAAGCGCAAGGCGACATCAGGGCTATTAATCATCAAGTGGGATATTGTGGAGAATTATAATGGGTGCAGCCGTATCAAATAAAGCTTCACCATCTGATCAGTCCTCTTCCTGGGAAAGAAATTAATAACAGCAATGTAATAAAAGAGGTTTTCATATGTATGTGGTTTCTTACTTGATGAAATAGCCATTTACAACAGGTCTTGCCTGACGGTGCTAATAAGAACTAGACTTCCCCAGAGAGGAATTGCTGGAAAATCATCCCACAGCAAGACAAAAGTGGAGAAAAAGCAGGATGAGGCAAACCACTTCTTTTATTTGCTGGTTCGTTTTCACTGCTCACTCAGCCAAAGCTGTAATTCCCTTCACAGAATGCATTCGGCTTCATTAATCTGTAAACAAATCTGTTTACCAGCACAAAGAAACAAGCAATTTCTTTCCCACTTCAACTTGAATCTCAGTCTCATTTACACACCCTGTTACAGCTGTTGCTTGTGGAAACTGGGATCGTGAGTGTGCATACGCACTTAATTATCCACAGACATATCATCCCTGGGGAGCTGGAACATGGTTTGTGGTTGGGGGTGTCTCCCATGCAAGTGATAAGAGTAAAAATTGCCATCATATTCCACCACTGTTCGTAAGCAAGACCCTTCCCTTTCTCCCTACTCAAAGACTTAAAATACTGTATTTAGAATAAAGCACGAATAGTCTTCATAGATTTTAATCTCAATTAAGCATTAATAACTGGCCTTTCATCTCTGTGTTGCCAGGTGAAGGAAGACTGGAAGTACGTAGCGATGGTCATTGACCGCATCTTCCTCTGGATGTTCATCATTGTGTGTTTACTGGGGACCGTTGGGCTCTTCCTCCCACCGTGGCTGGCAGGAATGATCTAAGCACAGCCACAGAATGAGGAAATACATCCTGCCCTGTGGGTCTTATTTCACCTGGAAGGAGATGAGCAGAGAAATGGAGCCAGCCCTTTGAATTATTCACTGCGTGTCCGCGCATGAGTTGTTCCACAGCACACTGGGAACACATTCTGAAGTCATGTCATTTTGCCAAGCCATTTTCATGTTCTCCATCTATTTTAGGGGAAAAGTTCTCATTAAAGTTTGTACATAGCATGGTGCCATTCACTGGCATATACTCAGCAGTGTAAGGCCACGAGCTTGCCCCCTAAAGCAGCACATGCAGAGGCTTTGCGTATACAAACCAGCAAATTTGCTCCGCTCGTCTTCAGAGGTCTCCGTGTGCCTGTGTAACCTTGCCCTGTCCAGCTGAAGTGGATTGGGGTTGCTTGTCCCTGTATGAGTCATTTTATAAATAAAGTTCCAGCTTTGGGATACCCATGCTCATTGTGTCTGTACCATATGGGAGGGGCTGAAGGAATTGCTCAGGGCAGCTCAGTCCCTCTAGGAACAGCAGGAAATGTTAGCCCACCAAAACACAGTGGTTGCAGTGTTCATTTGACAGAGGTTTCTTTGGCCAAGACCCTTCAGAAGTCATGGGGATGAGGGACATCATCTCTCAGTGAGGCTCAGACAAAGCAAGGGAGGATTTGCATCCTTCTCTGCAGCTCTTTCCCATGCAGCAGTTCTCCCCTCCCTGCCTGCCATTTCCCTGATTGGCTGGAAGAAGTTACTTAATGAGTATCAGGTGCTGAACTCACACAAATAGATCACCTTGGTCACTGGTTCTTCAGGCTTGTTTTTCTCAGCTTCCTCATAGCCCATTCAGCTCAGCATCCCCTCTGTTTGGCACTTAGAAATGCACAGCTCCCATCTCCACTGCTGGCTGCCAGCTGGGAACAGCACGGCAGCACTCAGTGCCACATCTCCCTGTTTGCTGCCACAGGCAGAAGGGCTTACAAACAGCTTACCAAACTGCACGAGGAACAGCAGATACGGCCTAAAAACACAGCCTTCGCATGGGATTTGCATGGCTGTGTGACTCAGAACCCAGGCGTCCCTCTGCAGCCCACGCTGCAGTCAGTGCACACGAACCCTTTGGGCTTCAGGGAATTTGCTTCTCAGCATCTCTTGCAGCCCCAGCTTTGGTGGATGCACAGCTCACACTCAGAGCTGTATGAGCTTGAGAGGCTTACCCACATCTAGAGTGCTAGGAGGTGCTCATGACAGCAATGCTGGGCTGGGGACCTGACCTGGTGGGTGGCAATCAGCCCAAAGCAGGGGTTGGAACATGGTGGCCTTTAGGGTCCCTTTCAACCCAGCCGTTCTATGGTTCAGTGATACTGCACTCAGTTCAAGAAGGACAGTAAATCTTGTAAACCTATACATCCCTGGATGCAATCAAGGCCAGGTTGGATGTGGCTCTGAGCAGCCTGGTCAAGTGGTTGGTGACCCTGCCCAAGGCAGGGGGGTTGAAACAAGATGATCAGTATGTTCCTTTTCAACCCAGGCCATTCTATGATGCTATAATACCAGATCCAGTTCATAATGCCTACTAATTATAATTCGTTCTTTGTACTGTTTTATAAAAAAGGGTGAGGGCTCCGATATTCTGTGCACCATGCATCCTAATATATGGACATTAGTTATACTAGAGTGAAATATTTTCGTTCTACTTATAATTGCAATAATTGCAATAACTGTTGGCAGACACAGGATAGACTCTAAAGACTGAAAACAAAGAATTTTCACATTTTATCTATCTTGGAAGGACTGGAGTTGAACCATTTCAAAAACAGTACATCAAAATTCGAGGACAAGATAAAATCAAAGCAGTGATCACCCTGGTTGGCCAATTCCATCAATCCCACCTGTCACAGCCTTGGCCACGTGCCCTCGATCCATGCAGCTGGCAGAAACGCAGTCCTGGCACGGTGCTGCAGCCAGGGAGTTGATGGCTCTTTGCTTGTTTTCAGAATAGAGACTCACTCTTTAGAGATGCTAATTTATCCTTTTTCACAGTCAGCGAGCTTGCTTATGGCAACGAAAAGAAAACAAACAGCGAAACATCTTCAAGGTCTAGTGCATAATTGCACCAACGCAGCTGCAGCCTGCTTGGAGGTTATGGGCTGCGCTGCAGACAAGCTGGGCTCCCATTTTCAGTGCAAAATACATGAAGGTGAGAGAAATTCTGACTCCGGGGTATTGCTGGCTCCTGGGCAGTGCCCAGGGGCTGCTCAGAGCTCAGTCTGCAACTTAGGAGCCCATGAGCATCAGGGCAGTGGAGCAGGTGTGGGCTTGGCTGTGTGCATCCGCAGCCATATAACCATCCCAGCTGGCCGACCTGCCACAGACAGACCCCTGCCTAACACAGGGGAATGATTCAGGTGCAGCAGTAGGACTAGGAAAGGTTTAAGGACAGATTCAAGAGCTAAACGGCTTCGTGTGAGATTCTGTAGAGGCAAGTGTAGGTTCCACTTTGCTCACAGCAAACGTGCCACCTCAGAGCACCACCTTCACTGCAAAAAGTGATTATCAGTGCACGCAGTAGCATCTCCAGGGGAGCATTGCACTGTGACAGCACAGGAGCCTGGCAAGGGCACAGCAATGCAATCCAGCCCTGGCATAGCTGCCCTGCCACTCTGGGCTGCCCACACACATCTGCTCCGTTCTCCAGCAAGTCGAAATGCCAGGTGTGACGGGGATTGCAGAGGATGTGGCTGTGTCCCTAAAGACTCAGTGACACTGTGGGATCACAGGGTTTGGCAGAGCAAGATGAGAAGTGACAGCTGAAACCGGCTATAGAGATGTTAGTGGCATTTGGAAGAAGCTCGGATGATGCAGGTCATTGGTTTCCTCTGGTGTTGCTAACATCATAACATTTCTCATGTAGTGGCAGCTCCATTTCTTCTCACATGGCATTAATATTTCCCCAGTTTAAAGTTCAAATAATGTCTTGCTTTCTGCTTCTGATGTGCCTTCTGGTAAAATCCAAGGGGAGAAAACAGGAATCGTGCCCCATCACTCTGTCTTGGATGGATTACTCCACTCTGGAGATTGCTAAAGAGGATGGTATCCCTCCATAGAATTCAATGATCAGAAACTGGAATAAAACTGAGATGTGAACCAGACTATAACTGTGGAAAAATGAATAATTCTGCTGTTCCAACCTCACGTAAAGCAAAGAGAGATTTTAAGATACACGTTTTCTGGAGTCTCATATGTGCACTCACTTTGCCTAAGTCATTCCCCCAGCCATACAACACTGGGGGGGTATTTCATCTGCAGCTTGTTGGTAGGATGAGCCATATAATCTGTATTTCTCCAGCTGTTTTCAGGGCTATAATACCATCTTCGTCTTCAGTGAGCTAATCCACATAACCTATATCATCTCCTTTTTGCTTAAGTTTCTCTCTAAACACTTACCTAGAAACTAGACTCAAATAAATTCACTTGCATAGGGGCAGGCAGGCAGAAGGATGTATGTGAGATGACAGACACATATGGAGCTAAGGATCATCTCTTGTAACAGCCCCACCTACCTTCATAGCCCCTCTGGGCTCTGCCTCACTGCAGTGATGCATTTTTTATAAAATCTCCTGTCCCCACCCAAAATCTCTTTTTGGTCTCCAGACCTTTATATTTGGGAAAACCAAGCTGCTGAGCCCTGGAGAGAGCCTTCTCTGAGCTGTTTGTTCGCAGTATTGCTAGTTAGTCCTTCATGCGTCTTGTATCTTACCCCTGAGGCTGATTTAATGATGCTTGTAGCCAAAAAAATCTGTCTCTGAAAGGTCCTCAGCCTCTGCCAGCATGTGGCTGCACCAGGTGGGCCAATCTCTGCAGCAGGGATAGAAACCCAATTTTATCGTAATTTACAAACATCTAAAGCTGTAAGAAAGTCTGAAAATACGACATCACGTTACACACTGTGTGGGAAAAAAAGGTCTCTGTAATGATTGCTTAGGGCGGAAGTGATAATGAGAAAATCAAGGCAGATTTTCCTTAAGGACTGAGCAGAGGGGGAAGTAAACAGGCATTCCTTTGCAAAGTGGGGAAAGAATAGGAAGTGGTGGGATTTCACAGGGACATGCTAAATTTGTGCACTGAGATTAATTCAGAATTATCTAAAAAAAAATAAACAGGATTAAATCCAGGAAAACTAATATCCAAACTTTTATTTGTAGAGATAAATGCTTTGAGAACAAAGCCCTTACTAGGAAAAAAACCTGCATTACTAATACATGCCACTGCTTTTAACTACAGCTTGCATTAAAGGTGATAAATGGGGCTAGAAAGACACAACAGGGTAAACAACAGGTTGCACCCAGCAAAGACTGCGGGATATTAATACCCACAGTGAGTGGTTTCAAGGAACTGGGCTTCAAGGATCCAGTTGTGGATGCCCCATCCATGCAGGCATTCAAGACCAGGCTGGATGGGCTCTGAGCAGCCTGGTAAATGGAACCAGCCCATGGCAGGGGGTTGGAACTAGGTGGTCTTGAAGGTCCCTTCCAACCTAAGTCATTCTCTGAAGGAACTGAGAGGCAAAGCAATGGCATGAAGAGTCTGTGATAGTGAGTGGGCAAAATCCCCGTGATTTCAAGTGCATTAAACCACTCGTGGGACAAAATTTAGGATCGTTAATGAACAAGTTGTTTGTGCAAGTTTTCTTTCTCCTAATCAATAGCCCTCCCAGGCACTGCTTTTGTTTAAACCCGTCCTTTCCTGCTGTATCTGAAATAATCAGAAAAAGCAAATGCCACTCGAAATTCTACTGCATGGATTAAACCCCGGTGTGAGCAGTGAGAAGATGTTAGTCACTTTCAAAACTAATCGATAGAGAAAAACAAAGGAGCTCTGTGCCAAACCACCCGCAGCCACTGGGTTTGAACAGACAGAACTGCAAGCTCAGAGCTGGGAATTTGGCTGCCCTGATTTACATTTGCTGAATTACCTGCAAAGTGCAGACGTTGCACTTTGAACTACTTGCTTTCTCCATTAGTGGGTGTTTGATGGGGTTGATTTTAGGTTCTACTGTGCAGGGTACCCCTTGGGTCTCCTTGCCTTTCCTGCCCATTGCTTTGCATCTGCTAGTGACCACAGGTATTAGGTTTGACAGCCAGCTGAGAATGCAGAAGCTTCCCGCATGCAAATTAATGCATGCCACATAATGCATTAAGCTAAGGGATAATTGATTGTAATGGAAGGAGTGGGGGATAGAAGTAGAAAGGCGGCCCAAAGTACCAACTGTGAAGCTGGAGGTACTTTTTATCAGTATCTGCACAGTTTGGATCCACATCAGACCATGGCTTACGAAAGGAAAAGAGCGTAACATCACAATTACGTCCATGTCAGGTGGATAAGTGAGACTTGGAGCAATTCAATATTCTACCTGATAAAATGCAAAGTGGCCGATCAGATTGCAGGAAGTAAAGGTGGGAAAGCCCAGTGGGTTGATGTCCAGCTCCTAGCAGTGCATGGCTGTGCACTGCTCGACATAGGGCGCTTATCAGACCCCAGAAAGCAAGGCTGCAGGTGGGGTTTGTCATCAGGAAGATGATTGCACTGACTGCAGTGCTTCTGCACAGAGCACCACTGCAAGAAAGCCATCAGCCATTTGCCAAAAGTAGAAACAGCCCAAATGGTGCTAGGTTTTGTTACCTTGTCAACCAACAGAAAACGCTATTTTGCTCCAGTGGATTTTCGCATCTTTGGGCATGAGGTGCTGTTTTTCTCTGTGCTGGGGATGCAGAATAACAAGTGACAAAAATAAACCACAAGCAGACAAATGGGCAAAAATCTGTTATTTCTGAGCATTTCCATACATTATTTCTTTTTCTTACGAGTCTGTCAGCCTGTAGCTCTGGCTGTGTGCCTTGCTGTGGGACACACAGTGTGAGTTTGAATACTGCAGGTGTCCGGCACTGAAAAACAGTGGATGGCTGAGACTCATCAGGCTGGTTTGGTGAGTTTGATATTGGCTTCATTTGATTGAGATGTCCGTATAGAAATAGTGGGAAATAAGAAAAGCACAAACACATTTGATGTTCAGGTTGCTGCTTCTCTTGGAGCTTTTACCCAGCGACTTCCAGGGCAAAGAACTGTCCTCAGCTGCCTCCACATCGGCCATCAAGGGATGAAATCTGTGCATGGAAATGAGGTGAGGCCACTGAGCAAGAGAATAAACCAGAGTAAAGCAGTACTGAGAAGGAGTGCTGCAGAATGAATTCTTTCCCCTTTAAATCTTTTGTCCAGTGTCAGCAAGTTCATTTTCCAGGACTTCTTGAGCCTCCACAGAAGACATATGTGGGAACTGAGATATTCCTCTCTATCCACTATGGAAACATTGTCAGGGGCATTAAGGACTGAAGATAACCAATATCACTCCACCTGCTCCCCTACTACTGCAATTATGTGTTAATCTATGATGGATGGCTGAGGAGTAGCCAATTGAGCTGGCTGTTATCCACATTAATAGGCTAATTGTAGATGAATCATTCTGATTGCTTTGCAAAGGAGGCTCTTGCAACACTGACAGTGCCTGAAGGATGAACAAAGGTCCCTGCCTAGTTTAAGGGAACTCACCAGAGCAAAGAGCTCTAAAATCATAACTTTTGCACTTACCTCTTCTACCTGGCCCATAACATCCAGAGACATCACAGCCCCCTGAGTATCCGGGCTGCCCAGGCTGTCCTCTGACACCAGGAAAACCTTGAGGACCAGTGTTCCCAGGGTAGCCCTTTGGGCCTGGTTTCCCCAGCACAACTTCTCCTGGTGGGCCTGAAGAAAAAGCTGTAAGCTTCAATATAACACTTCTATACTTTTCCCATCCAACATGGCAATTCATTTTCTGAGTATTGTTTCTTTATTTTGGAGAAAAGAATTGGAATTCTTCTGAATCTTGGTAACTAGAGGTCTTCTATTTGGCCTTAAAGGTTCCTAGCTTCCCTAGCTGGTTACAAGAAAGCCCACCTATGTGTCAATACAGAAAATCGCCTTAACTCTGGGATCCACCTCGGAGTCACTGTTTTTGTGCCTTCACAGTCAGTAGTAAACTCCCCCTTGACTTCAAGTTAAAAGGATCAGGATGGAGGAGCACACCAAATCCTAACGATTACTCAACAACTCTTGTGTTCCGTGAGCTGAATTTTTGAAGAGTTTCTATCTCCTGAGCGTCTGGTCTTGCATGCAAAAATGCAGTAAAACTCTCTGGATGTACCTCAAGTCTTTAAAATTCATCATTACCTAAGAACGGGTACCAAAGAAGAGAGGAATGGTCTCATATCTGAGCAGAGAGGAACTATCCAACGTGCTGTGACCCCACACGGTCAATACAGAGAGACAGCATTTACCTGTTCTGCCTCTGGGTCCTTGGATCCCTTCCTCATTGACTCCAGCCATTCCTTTTTCTCCCTTGGGTCCTGGGGCACCTAATCACAGAACACAGACAAGTGGCTCTTCGCTGCAGCCTCCCCACCAGGCTCTTCCTAGGCGACGAGGTGAACATGTTTGTAAGTACATCTGCCCGTACCTCTTTCTCCAGGATACCCATCTTTTCCTGTCTGACCAGGGATGCCATTTTCTCCTCTTTCTCCATTGCTCCCAGGAGGACCTGGAGGACCTGGTGATCCTGGCTCTCCTGGCTTCAGTCTTTCTTCCCAAACAGGAACCGGCTTCCTTGCATGTTCATGAATGAATGAGTCAAATTTCAACACATGACCTGAGAAGGCAAGACAGAAAAGAAGCTTTACAAGGTCACAAAAGTCTTTGTGCTAAAATCAGCCAATGAAACCAATGGATAGGACAATGTGGTGGGACCATGCTTGGCATTGCACAGAGAGGGATCCCTGGCTCACTACAGCTTCATGCCATCCTCCCCTGTGTGCTTTTGTCCACCGCTGCTGGAGAAGCATCAAAACAAGCTCGGGGTGATTATACTCACTCTGGATCATCCGCTCACAAGCCTGGCTAACCAGCTGGTAAATTGTGGCCAAGGACTGTGGTTCCCCCTAAAGTGAAGCATTACAATTCTTTTTTAGAAAAGGAAGTATTCACGTCTTTATTGATATCTTTTAGAAAGGATCAATATCACAACGCAGGACAGCTTTCTGCCCTTTCTTTGTGTCAGCTTGTGTTACTGAGACATTAATTGCTATGAAATGCATTTTCTTGATTTATTTATTACAAAGCTCCAAAGCCATAAAATTGTAATTGGGAAGCATCAATAATTGCTTTTCTCCCACACATCAAAAAGGCTAGACTGAATTGATATAATTACTGAAGCTTCCAAAAAAAGGAGAGTAAATTTCCCTCTCAAATTTCATCAAAACAGATAGGCAGTGTATAACTTAATATTCTGTGATATGTAAAACATTTAACACGACCAGATATTACAATATCCTATCTTTGTCTCAATCTTTTATGAATACTGATTCTTATCCTTATTAAATTCTAAATAAATGACATCTGAGGTTTTTCTTTAGAAAGTTTTAGTAACACAGGGACAAAAATGCAAAAAGCTGCTTAAAAAATGAAGGCTGAGTCTCTTCATGAAAATTCATAGCTAAGACCCTGGATGCTTGCAGAACCATTTCTAAGCTGTACATCTCTGTGTGGACCACCATGCAGATTACATGGTGGTAAACAAAAGCTTGGCACAACATCCAAGGGAGGGAAAAAGGAAAGTTTCACTGAAAAGAAAAAATAAAAAGTATAGAAAAGGAAAAACTGTTGGAAATGGAAGGAGGACAGTGTTAAAAAATTATAATGCTGGGGTATTCACTTGAAACAAAAGAAGAAAAGCAGTCTGTGAGAAGCAGCTTGAGCCTGTCTGAAGCTTAATTCACTTAACTCAGTCTTGGCAAGCAGATTTGGACTCCTAGAAAAACATAGGATTTCTTTTTAACTGTAAGTCAAGATGAACAAAACCTCCTCTGACAATAAAATAGCCTTCACAGACAGCGTTGCTCTCCTGACCTCAGAAGCTCTGTACCTGAGCGTGGCACAGGTTTGTTAGAAGTGAGCCCCAGCCTTGTGCCGCGCATTTAAAACAAAACAAAGCAAATTCTCAGTGAAGCTGAATGGTTTTGGTTTTGACTTCTCAGCAAAGAATGGATTTTCAATTGGCTTTTCTTCTTTGCTACTACAACTGGTACTAAGCAGCTCATTATTCAGACGCATCAGAACAGCCAGTGCAGGTGAACGGAAAGCAATGAGCCCTTGGTACATTATGTTATTCCGTTCTGAAAATGTCTTCACATGTCAGCATAGCTTGCCAAGCAGATTACCACATCCAATCTTTCAAGTGCTTGATGTACAGTACCAGGA
Source organism: Chrysolophus pictus (assembly GCA_037305975.1). Taxonomy (NCBI): domain Eukaryota; kingdom Metazoa; phylum Chordata; class Aves; order Galliformes; family Phasianidae; genus Chrysolophus; species Chrysolophus pictus. The sequence goes on from CM074595.1 coordinate 5,170,830, forward strand.
AAACTCACTTTCTCTCCTCTTTCTCCTTTTGGACCTGGTAGTCCCTGTGAGGAAAGCAAAAGGAAAAGTCATGGTCTAGGGAGAGGAGGAGAAAGCAGAAGGTCAGTGGGATGCAGGTTACATCAGCGGGACGTGGAGCCCAAGGCTTGTTTCCCACACACTTGTACTTCCCTTGACCTTATGAAAATGGCTAAAAGTATCATGAGCTCATAGGAATATCTTCTGTTCGTGCTTAAGGTGCTGGAACACCATCAACAAGGATGCAGATATTCCACAGATACAAGCTCGGGATTTGCACATCCATATGAAGGGTGAGCGTGAATTTAAACTCTCCTTCAGATGCTGAGGAAGAATTTCCATGGGAGCAGCTTGCTTACATGCAATGATTTCATGTCTTGGCCTTCTCTGAGACCCATGCTCAGTCACTTACTGTTGGTCCAACGTCACCTGGAGGTCCCTTCTCTCCACTGCTGCCCCGGGAGCCTGTCACTCCTTGGAAACCCTGCAGACATCAATTACAAGACACAGATGAAAGTCTGGATACTTCCCACTGTTGTTCTTTTTCTGTTTGACATCTCCTTGCAGCTCCAGGGGCACCAGCAGTTTGAGCTTGGAGGACTCCAGCAAGAGCACTGCAGCCTTAAGGTTTATGTCAGTACCCCATCCAGCCATGAGCACAATGTTAAAAGTGTATCACGTATGAGTCATCTTCACATCATTTCCTATTACTGTCTCAGCTACTGTCAAGCCAGCAAAGCTGAGTTTTGCCAACAAACTGCAATGTGATTTTTAGATGTGGCTTTAGATCCTTCCTTACACGTTCAGATTTAGGCACAGCCTAGAGCACAACTCTTTTCTTCAGCCTGCTAGTACCATGCCACTGTTTTTTTGCTTTCCCTTAAAGACCTGTGTTTCGCTGCTAAGTTTTTACAGTAGCAGCTGTAAATTAGAGAGTAGAAAGTGCCTTCTTTGGTTATCTCTTCTTTGAGAAGTTTCTGTGCCCTTTGGAGCCATAAAGGGAAGAAAAAAATAAGGCAAAAAACCACTAGAAATACTTTCTTTCGTAGTTTTTTTCAGCTGTTATGTTTAAGCTCAATGGAGATTAACAAGTCTTTTGATCAGTGGAAAATGAAAGAAAGAAAACTTTAAGGCAGCACCAGCCATCTTTCAGAGCCTGGTCCAACGACTGCAGTGCTTTCCTCGTGTTTAAAAAGCTGAGGTTCACTGCTGGCTCCATGTCTTGCCAGGATAAGCAAGACCAAGTCAGGAGCTGAATGTGGCCCTCACCACAGATACCTCACCACAGCTGCTATGGGACTTAACGCAAATGCAGCAGTAAACAGTTTCCATTTGACACTAATTTAGGACTGCATATAACTCAGCTATGAGAACCAGCAACTATCAGGTCTTCTTCCACCATCTAAAGCCAAATTCCATGGTTACACAGAACTGGTAAGGCTATGCCTTTAAAGTGGCCGGATGTAAACCAACTGCCATGGTTTTATGTTTTTTGGTTTACCATGACACCAACACATCTTAAAGTTCTGTTTGTGATGTCCTGGGCATGAGAGAGTGCAAATGCACCCAGCTTATGGCCCTGTTAGCACATACAGGAACCGGTGTGTGGGGACATCTTTCATATCTGCCTGCATCCTCTGGCTCCAAATGACTTCATTCTGATGAGCCCATACACCCCAAACCCACACAATATTTGAAAAATTCTAGCTGTAGAAAAGCCAGGGTAGTAAAACACTACCTGGATCAAAGCAGAAGTTGCCTCCAAGAGGTAAGCTGAAGGCTTTTCTGTTTATTTCATAAGAAACCGAGAGAAAGTGACAGAGAAAGTGGATTTCTGCAGTGTGTGTGAGGATATTCCCTTGTGAAAACCTCAAGAAGAGGGTTTGCCCAGATACCTCTGGGTGATAGCAGGCCAGCAGTAACCCCAATCTCCTTCTGAGGAAGAGATTATAAACAGATCCACATTGTTCCTGTACTCACCCTTGGTCCAGGAGGTCCTGGGGGCCCAGCTGTGCCTTCCAGTCCCCTCACCCCCTGCAAAACCAAATCCAGTCCAGTATTAACAAAGGGACTCAAAGAGACACAGTAAGCAGTGAGGTGGTTTCTCCCTGTGCTGTTTTTAATGGGAGCTTGCCAGAAATGGGTAAAAATATATCTGCCAAGCAGGCAAGAAGGTTGGCACTTGGTCAGCCATGCAGATTTGGCCAAACATGAGATGATCCAATAGATGCTTTTTTTTTCTTCCATTTCTTCCAGATTTGTGAAAATATCTTTCACTTTTGCACTGAGTGCATTAGGAGAGCTGGATGTTTGGATCCAATTTGGATTTTAGGCAGCACTGTGTGAAAACTGGGGGGTGACTGATGCATTTTACCTTTGCACCTTGAAGACCATCTCTGCCTGGAGCTCCCTGCACACCAGGAATGCCCTGCAAATCAGAATTGCTGGTAAAGTTGGCATCTGCTTATCATTGTCCTACTTCATCTTGTAGCAAGGGAAATGAGAAGGCAAGTGGGACAACACTATGGCTTTTCAGTCTTGCTTTAATTAATTACTGGGAGAAATGGACAAATCTTTGATACAGTTAAAAGAAAGGTGTCTACTGTTACCTGCATGCCAGGACTTCCAGTGTCTCCTTTCTCTCCTTTAATACCTGGTGGCCCCTTGGATTGAAACACAAGCACACAGTCAAACACTGCAGCATCTTTTAAAGGAAAGAGAGTCCTGCTGCTGCACGCCCACACCCTGCACTGCTGCTGCCCTCTGTGATGCTATGCAGGGAGCTTTGCAGCAACAACACGTTCGTGGGGATTCTGTCATCCCAGACACACATGCAGCAGCCTCCACCTCCTTGCCAAGTAATGATGATCACTGTAAAGAGACATGCCTGAAGACTGCACTTGGCTTGTTTTCATTAGAAGTACACAAGGGACAGTCTGGACAAAAGCAGTTCTTTGCCAGAATGACTGAATGTAAGCACTCATCACCATGAAAAAAATGTTATCATCTCTCTAGTGCAGCTGTCTAGTTGTTAATGAGGATGATGTCAATACACAGACCAGGTTTAGGGGTTTTGTTGAGACACTGATTTGTGAGACGTGTTCCAACTGCAAAGAGCATGAGACGAAGAAAGGCAATGAAAGAGATGACATACCACAGGGCCCTGAATTGTGATTCCTTGGGAACCTGGGGAGCCTTGCTGGCCACTCGGACCTGCTGGTCCCACTTTTCCAGGTGGGCCTGGTTCACCCTAAAGCAAAAGATGTGAAATCAAAGAAAGAAAGCAATTAGAGCCTGCCCTCCATGAGGGCTGTACTGCATGGCCCGAGTCAGCATGAGCTGTATATGGGATGCAAGATGAAGCCAGGACAGTGGGGGATCTCCAGCAACCTCAGCAGCCTTTTAGGTGTGAGGTTTAGATGCATCTTCAATAGGAGAAAATGACAAGGCAGCACCAAGCACAGCACAAAGACCAACCGTTTTCCATCAAGGCTGCTTCCAAGAACATTGCTGACCACAAAATTTGCATTAATTCAGCTTCATCAAGCCCATCACCTTAATTTCCAGAGCCCTATTGAGCATTTAATTAATAATGTGATCCCATTCTCCTCAATGCATCACCTCCCAAGGAGCACCAGGACTCACCTTGGGGCCCGGCTCCCCCTGCTCGCCTTGTGGTCCTCTCCTCCCAGGGCTGCCCTGCCAGCAAGACACAGAACTGCTGTTATTAACATCATAATCCTTACAGCAGTGCAAACAGCCACCAAAAGGACACTGGTGCATTTAGCTATACACACGATGGAAGATGCCACTCCAGAGAACTAGCAGGAAATAGGGGCAAGGAGAAAATAAATTGCCCCCAAATGAAACCACATCACCTCCAGCAAGGAGAGATGAAGTTCAACATCTCCAACTTCCCAGCAAATCCATGCTGGGGCAGCCAGTGGGGAAGGGATCACATATGAACATAGAGAAGAACTAAGGAGGAGCTCCTGCCTGCTGTCCTTTGGGACAAGTCTGGTGTTTGCAATACCCAAGAGAAGGGACGAGCTCTGAGATCAGGGCCAGCAAGCAGTGCTGAGGAGGCCCAGCACCTGCAGAACCGCTGGATCAGAGAGAGAAATAATCTTCTGGCACAAACCAATGCCGTGTGAACTTGTGAACTTAAAATACCACGTGAACTTAATCTGAAAGTTTCTATTCTTGATGGTAAAAAACAAACAAACAATGGATTTGGATTAAGAATTACAGGGAGCTTTAGAAAAGGTTCTTCCAGAAGCACCCAGAAGCTCATTTCATTTGAATCTGGTCAAAAACACCATTAAGGACAGTGACCAGCAGCCTTGCCAGCCTTCACTAAAAGGACTTTAACAAGCAGCAGTGAGTGCTATTGTAAGGGCAGCAAATTAGCAAGGGTTTGATGGCGTGAGGATACGGTTGTGTGTCAGAGCTGTATTTTCTCTAATGCTTGAAAGAATCCTGCTTTTTAAATAGTAGTACTGGAGAGATGTTTAAACCACAGGGCAATGCAAGCTGCTAATTATGCACTTAGGATATTGAAGCACACTGCGATAGTGGAGTGCACTGTGTAATTAAACTTCCACCGGAATGAGCACGTAATTACTCTGCAATGAGGAGCTTGCAAATCGTGGCACTGAAGTCACAGTGAAACCACAGCAATGTGAGCAGTTAGCTGAAGCCTCCTCACTTGAGCAAGGAGACCCGAATGTTCCACGGTTCAGTATCTACAGTGGGGCTGTAAGAAAGGAGCGGACAGGTTCTTGAGCAGGGTGTGTGTGACAGGACAAGGAGAAATGGTTCCAAAATAGAAGAGAGGAAATTTAGTTTGGATATAAGGAAAAAAGGTTTTACAATGAGGGCAGTGAGATACTGGCACAGGTTGCCCAGACAGGTGGTGGATGCTTCAGTGATGGAGGCACCCAAGGTCAGGTTAGAGGAGCTCTGAGCACTGATGGAGCTGTGATGTCCCTGCTCATTTCAAGGGAGTTGGACCAGATGGGCTTTAAGGGTCCCTTCCAACACAAACCGTTCTATGATTCTATGATTTCCAGGAGTAAAGCACCAGGAGTGGCCGAATGGGACAGGCTGTCAGATTTGGCTGTTGGGTGCACATAACACTTTCTTCTCAGCATTTCTAAAACGTGGGGTTTTTCTCGATAACCGCTTTATAATATCTATCTGGAACACTTTCTGGAGCATGCCACACTCTTACTGGTTGTTACCACTTCCCCAGATCTCCCCTTTCTCTATACATCACCCACTTGTGCAGACACTTATTGTCCCTCCTGTTTAATAGAGAATCCAGATTTTGTATGTTTTGAGGGTTTTTTTTTCTGTTATTTACAAAGAGTTTCGGAGCCACTGATCCATGGAATCTCTGCACACACACACACCAAGGTGGCCCGTCCTCCCCTCCTAAGAGGATTAATGCAGCACTCAGACACGCTCAGCCTGCTTCCAGCTGCAGCTGTTGCACTCCCAAAATGTCACAACATGTATAGAGAAACAAAGCTCTGGGGTCTGTGCTGGGCAAAGAGGAACTGCTTTAGCCTGGGATGAAGGTAGGAGATAGGTCACAGAGCCCCACGGAGCTGAGGTGTGCAAACAGCATGAAATAAGACATGCAATATGCAAAAAGGGTGAACTTACAGGGGGACCCGGAGGACCTGGCAAGCCTGGGCGGCCAGAAGTGCAGGAGCAGGCAGGAGCTATGCTGGGGCAGCTCTCCTCATCCCTCTGAAAAGACAGCAAGACATGTGAGCAGCGAGAGTGGGATGGGTGACAGGTAGTGATGGCAGGGCTTCAGAATTCAGTTTTGGGGAAAAAAAAAACACAGATTGTGCCCTGAGGCTGGGAGGTGGCAGTGGAGCCATGGGGCTGCCAGGGTAAGCTCAGGGCAGGAGGGATATGTGCTGTGTTGAGATTTTGCCTTTTGAAGCAGACACGGTGGGACAAGACATGCTCTTTGGTTCCCTTCACCAAGATACACCCAGTTGACATTCCCAAAAAATGAGGAAAAGAGTGGTTTCCTTCTTGACTATGAAAAAGAAGTGCGGTGTCATTCCTGTGCCATCGTGCACAGCTTCATCCCACCCAGAAGAGAACCTCACATCACCTTACCAGTGCAGGAAGATCACAACATCGGTCCTCCTCTGCGCCTAAGCTGTTGCACACAACCTGCAATGACTGCAGCTGGAACTGTGGGGAGGTGAAGAGGGTTTGATGAGAAGGTGGCACTGGTACACAGGCTGCACCACTAAAGTTCACCACGTGCTAAAAATAATGTTTAGTGGTGGTTTGACAGACTCCACGCATGGTCCCAACTCTAATTGCACCAAAAAGCCATGGCACACATAGCAGCCACAGCTCTGTGTCCTGCTAAGCCACCCTGCAGCCTCATCCCTGCAAAAGCTGCCTCTCTGATTTCTCACACCATCCCACAGCAGCGGGCAGGTCCTCAGGTAATTGGGTTTCAGCACTACCAAGATGTGAAAAAAAACTTTGCTGTCTACATTTCCCCCTTCAGAGGAATGTACCTAAGAGGAAAAGTGGCAGCAGCTCCCAGGAGAGCTGTGTTCCATCTCAGGAACCCTTCCTGCCTACACCACATCCCTCCCAGCCACCACCTCTGTGATGAACGCAGAAGCACACACTGCTCAAAGCAAACCAAAAACAGAAGGTGAGGCAGAGAGGATTTTTTTTTTTTTTTGCTTTCCTTAGCAACATTTCTCCTTTGTTTTTAATTCTGCTCCATGCATTCAAGCTGCACAGCTGAGGAGCGCATCACAGATTCAGGTGAGCCCCCTTGATCAAGCAGCATTTAAGGATATCTCAAATTAAATGAGATTCCATGATAAGCAATAATGAGATGCTCCATCTTCTGAAGGGCAGCAAAAGCTGTGGATGACATGAACCTTATGCTGGGCTTGAAAAGCAATAGGAGCAGAGGCAGCACGAAGCTGCTCATTAGTCAGCTGCATCTGTCTGGCTGAGCTGTGAGCAAAGAGAGTTTGGGAGGGAGAGGGAGAGCTCAGGCTCTTTTCTGACAGGCTTCTGATCCATCTAAACTGCCACAGCACTTATTTAGAAAATACAGCTTGAATCCCATTGTGCCCTGGTTTGTCACATGTCACCACTGCTCACAGGTGATTCCAATGCCCACTTTTCCCTGGTGCACCCCAGAGCTTTGCATTGCTCTTTGCAGGACCAGGCAGTTGGGGATAGGACAAACTGTTCTTACTGCACTTCTTTGAGGCAAGGAAAGCTGCAAATCAGTGGTTGGGCTGTTTCCCCCTAGATCTTCAGACCTAAAAGCAGAACCCAGGAGTAAAAGCTTCACAGTCATGAATGATTTCCTACAGTCTCACTGAGCAATTCCTCCTCATTCTGCACGTATTTAACACTCCTGATTTGTGGAGGAAACACGGCAGGGCAGCAGGCTCCTGGGCAATGCCATGCAGGGGTGGTTTTGCCTTTTGGGTGATGCATGGGGCTGTTGCAGGGCACAGTGCAGAGCCCACACTTCCCTTGCTCTGTCCTCTCGCAGGATGCAGTGCAGTGCAGCAGGGACATACCTGCAGGCTGGCAATGAGCGTTGGGCTGCTTTAATTTACACAGCAGCTGACAAGGAGCCTCTGTACTGAAGAGTATTTGGCCACCATTTGCCAAGCCCAAGCACACAGGAGACTGAGGCACCTCCACACCCGGCATTTCCCAGTGCCACTCAGTGGGGGCTGATGGCACAACCTTCTCTTCCAAAGCAGTTCCCTATATCTGCTGCCTGTTAGGGCATTCAGTACTGGGCCCTGAGCCCAGATCTCAAACCCAGATAGGAGGCGAGGAGAAGAATCCCCACACCAGGAAAGCTCATTAACCTGCAGAGATCAGTGGGATCAGCACGCAGCCCTGCGTCACAGCTGCTGTTGGAGGCTGTCAGAGTGAGGACAGTGAGGATGGCACAACCCTCCATCTGCCCAACTAGCTTCACATTTAACCCCCCAATTTCCAAAGCAGGCACGTCTGGGCACTCACTGATACTGATCCACTCCTGGGCCCTCTGGTTCGTGTCACTTTTCCCAGCATGATGAAGCCAGCGGTAGAGATGCTGCCAATGGTGTTGATGGGTCTCTCTGCTATTTTCTTACAGTCCAGGTAGAGCTTGATCTTGAAAAGGCTCACTGCAAGGTGCACCTGGGTGGGAAGAACAAGGTTGGATCTCTGCAATGGGCAGGGAGCTGTTAAACCTTCTGCCCAGTTCCCAGATTGGTGCTGGTATCCACGATGTGGATTTTGTGAGCAAATGCACAGAGTGAGCAGCACTATGCTCTTCCCTGGTGGTTCCCTCCTGTAGCTCAGCTTTCCCTGGGCAAGACCTTACTGGAGTCCCAGTTCTGAGTAATTCAGTTCTCAGAACCAGCTGAATAATGTAAATACCGATAGAAAGAGCTCATTGCTCATCTGGGAGGATTACCTTTGCTTTGAGGATACAGACAGCTAAAAAAAACCAAAAAAGTTATGAGATCAGATGGATTTCTCATGAGACTTTATCTTTTCCTTCCCTCCAGCATTAAAATGACACCCAAATCCCAAATTGTAAAAAATATTTCACGTTTCAAAATTTTTCTTTTCTTCAAGACCCGAAAATAAGAGCTCCTAAGGGAAAGGGAAGGAAACTGCCAGATCTCTCCTACAACTCTCTCCATCTCAGTCCATTCCTGTTAACAACTCCCTAACGGTCTCCATCTTGCTTTGTGGGAAGCCAATCCAAATTATACTGTAATAAAAAACAACCCTTTTTCTTTTTTTTTTTTTTTTTTTCCCAGTAAAGAAGAGACTCCAAGGGTCGAGGGGTTTGAAGGCTTTCCCCTTATCACTTTCTAGTGCAGTTCTCCAGACTCAGCGTTACTGTACTATGACCGAAGCAATGATAATGATAATGGTAACGATGTCAGGGGGGAAAGAATATTTTTCTCTCGCAAATTGAACACAAAACAAGTACACTCCACAGATTTCGTTCAGTTTTGAGGGATTTGGGTGACTTGAAGTAAGTTTCCAGATGGTGGTTCTGCAGACAACAAGCCTGAGTTTTTCTCTATAACTGTGTGTCATGGAGACTATGGAAGGAACAAGGGCATGTCCCATAAATAAACAGGCTGGGGATGGAAATAATAAAGGGGAAGGATTTGGAGGAGTGTTTAATTCATGAAATGCTGCCATCCAGGGAGGCTGTATCTTTAGTAAAACAAATATCCAAACATGTGATACAACTACTGAAATGGCAAACGCACACCTTGTAAAAGGAAGCGACTTAGTATACATTGTGTGTATTTTATTTTGATGCCATTTCATGTTGCTACCAAGTTTATATGTAAAAATAATGGCCACCGTGTGTGACTATAATTGACCCATCCTCATTAGTACTTTAAAAATGCATAAACATGCAGTGCATTCTAAGAAGCAATCAATATGTGGGAAACGTGCCTTACACATAGGATGAACCTATATAATTGTAAAGTCTACAATTAAAATGTTCAGCATATGAAAAAGGTTCACTGGCTCCCCAGCAATCTGGATGCAAAGCACTGATAATCACTCCTCGCTTTGAACAATACACATTGATGGCATAATAGTCTCAGAGTGGATGAAATCGTGAGCTACATTTCTCCCTTTATTGATAAAGACCTTATGAAAGCTCCCATAGAATATCTTCTTCACTTCCTGCTGGTCAAAGGAGACTTCCTGCAAATCAGCCTTGTAGTCATGATTGAAATAGGTCAAGGTTTTCTTACTGGCTACAGGGAAAATAGGACAAATAACAGCTTTTAGAATTCAAAGAGAGTTTGATTTCACCACATACTGAGCAACAGAAAATAAATAGGCTTAAGCATTGTGAAAAAATCTCATGTATCGCAATCAAATATTTCTAAACAATGGAAAACAAGAATAACAGCTAAAAATAAAGAGTATGCTGCAAGTAGAATAACAGTGAAAATACAGCTTTTAATTGCATTAGGAAGCCTTCAAAATGTGATGTCAGCCAAAAACTGCAGCTGCACAACAAAGCCCACAAACCCACCACACTTCCCAAGTGAATCCCAAAATGAGGTCTGCTGCCTGCAGAAATGTTAGCAGATAGCTGAACGTAACACACTCAACATGAAACCTTACGGTCAAGGTTAACACCAAGGAGGGGCTGGAAGTCCTCGTCGGTTATTTGCCACACAGCAAAGGGCTCCCTGGGGGTGTCGGGCAGGAGGCGCAGGAGGATGCTGATGGTGTGCTCGGGTGGGATGGTGAAGAGGTGGACATCGCTGGAATGAGACAAGCCAAGGAAGCATTGGTGGCTTAAAGCAGCAAATGCCAGCAGATAACATTCAAGAGAAGGGGCTCTCTTGTGTTTCTTGGGAACAAGAGCCTAGAAAAGCTTCACCCGTGGGGTTTGAATGTGATACGTCATGAGAGAGCCCGGCCTTATGTTGGGCATCCCTCTCAGGCTGTTAGTGCCTGAGCTGAGTGCTGCGTCCTGGTGGAGGAAGTGTCAGCCCATCACTGCCAGATCTGCCTCAGGGAGCACCACAGGCAGCCCTCGTGCTCTTCACAACAGAGCTCACTAAATATCAGATATCCTGCCAGGGTCCAAAACTCTTCCCAAGCAACCTCTTTCAAAGGCAGAGGAATAGTGGTCATATATCCTGGGGTAAATCTTGGCTGAAATCAATAGAACTGCCCTTCAGGGATAAGCATGGAGCTTCCAAAAAGCCCCCACAGCCCAGCTGCAAAATTTGAGTTCAGCTCTAGAACTCGTGGGCATGCAGCAAAACCCATCAGCAGCTCCTGGCACAGCACAGCTTCCTCTGCAGCCACTGCCAAACCCCTCAGAGAGTGCTGGGAGCACAGTGGGAGGATGCAGTAAGGCAACAAGGAAAGTCAAATTGGTTATGCCTGGAATACATCTGTAATGTGAAATGAGACATTTGCATGTACACAGTTCATCAAGCATCATTTCAGGACTGATTCATAAGTAATATAGGCTTCTTATTTCTCCTTCTGCTTGTGGTGGAGTGACGTCCTTGGAAAGGAATATGTGCCAGCTGAACAAAAGGACTTGCCCACAATTTTTGGAGTATTTGACCAAACAACTCTCTGAATCTCTCCCACTCTCTGTACTCTAAGAAGCTTTACTACTTTAACTAAGATTAAACCGAGCCAGAGCCTCAGTAATTAGGCTTTAAACAAAGTAGCTCTGAATGTCAAGAGTCAGATCGTTCCTGATTTATTATGATAAAAAATGAGTGAGGTCCTGGGAGCAGCCTGGCTGTCCAGGACCCACAGAGAAAACAGGGTCAGGGCACAGCCCTCAGCGGTGATTCCTTCTCAACAAGAAAAGCCCAAGCTGCTGAGAGCAGCTAGGAGACCAGTATTTACTAAAGCAAAGCACTGTCTCCAAACTACTGATGCTGGGAGGAGGGATTGAAGATGAAGACATGACCTCAAACTGCCATGACCAAAGTGTATGCGGCTGTGGACAGAATGCCTAAAGAATCATGCAGTGTCTGTGCATGATATAATTCTTACATCCATCACAACAACCAACACTGCTGCAAAAAGAAATTCTGCAAAATGGAAAACCCTCGCCACATGAAAATATTTGGCAGCACACAAATGAATAACGAATGCCTCCATTGTGTCCTTTTGACTTCTGAGATGTATTCTATACTCATCTTAAAACCAACCCAAGCCTAATTTCTGAATATATTAAGGAAAACTGGCATTCGTTTCAGTCTACCTGCAATTCAGTTTAGCTGAATCTTTACAATTTCATTTTGAAGTTGCCAGAGGGGATTTGTCATTCACACAAATCAATGAGCAGAGTGAGCACAGGGACCCACGATGAGCACAACGCTGGTCCCAGCTCCACTCCCACCTGGTCCTCAGGGTGAGCTGAATGTCTCTGAACAGGGTGAAGGTGCGGGAGCCACTAAATACGAATGGCTCCATAGCCACTCCTTTAATGGAGGCATATTCCTTCTCTACTAAGCCAAATGCTTCCATCATATCGAATCCTGGAACAAAGAAAAGCAGAGAGATAAGTGGTTAGGAAAGACTGCCCCCAAAAAGTGGGATGGCAGAGCAGGTAGGATGAGCTTCTAGCTAGATGGAGACCTCAACAGGAGAAAAAAACATAGGAACACAGGTATCAGCAAGGCTGTACAGACTCTCTATAAAACTGGATTATACTCCACAAGTGGCAACCAAGGGCAATAGTTTGCATCTCTATCATCCACTGCTGCAATCGCCTCTTGGAGAGAGATATAGTAAAGGTGAAGACTTCCAGAATTTTGTTTTCAAATCTCCAGAATGAAAAACGAGTGAGAAATGCTGTGATTCTGTAAATACTAAAAAAAATAAAAAACAAAAAAACCACCAACCCCAAACCACGTTCATTTCAAATAGATGCAAAAATATTATCTTTAAAAGACGTGGAATCTGTCCAGTGATTGCTGGCAGGAGGGATCGTTTCTGCTCTGAAATGCCTTATATGTAAGAGTCAGAAATACTGGGGGAGGACTTTAAAATGCAAGCATCCCATTTCTCTCTATTTCCATGAGACACTCAGAGGTTGACTCGCCTTTTGCGATCTACAGAGAGAGGCTCTTCCCTGACATCTCTGACATCGCCTGTCCAGCTCATGCAGCTTCATCTCACTTTCATGGCTCATCATTAAAGCTCTGAGTCATTTTCTCATTTCAGTTTTCTATTTGGTAAGACAAGATCTTGAAATTGGATTCTTTTTTTTTTTCACTTTATCTCACTTTGCAGCAGCCCGGGTTGAAGGAGATAGCTCATGCTTCAGTAAATGAAGGGATACAACTTCACTACAATGTAGTCCTTTCAGATTGGATTCCCTCACCCCTTCACCATTTACTGTAATCTGCAGTTGTTCGGCTTGAGTGGTTATTTTGCATAGAGGTTCGTCCAGAGACCACTTTTTTTCATTGCCCAACATACTAGAGAGTTTTCCAAAAGAAATGATCCACTTGTGAGCCATTTATCTGCAACATGGGGCTCCTGGCACTGGGATTCCATTAAAACATGCATGAAACACAATGGTGTAAAGACTGACAACAAAGCTCAATTCCCAATTATAACCATATTGTAACCTGTGTGTCAGACACAACCCACTGCAGCTCAGTCTCCCAGTGCACCTTTTCCTGTTTACCCCATTTTGTCCCATCCCACTGCATGCATTTTTCTTTGTATGTTCACTGGAGCAAGGAAGAAAGTAGGCTGTCCCACGCCTCAAGTAAGTGCCCTAAGCAATACATTCATCCTCTGCCTTGCACCTGGTGAACAATTATTCACATAAAGGCAGATTGCTCAAGCAGCACAGACAGGCTCACGCAGTAACAGCCCAAACTCTGATGAGAAGAGCAACTGCTCTGGGTGCAGGCAAAGACAAGGGTCAAGACTCTGGCTGAGCAGCCCTTGAACCCATGTTGTCCATACTGTATGAATACACTCCAACCAGTCCGAACTGGGGCCATAGCTCTCTCTCTTTTCTTCTCCTTGAGCTTGAAAAGTGGTCTTCAGTGTCAGTGTTTGAAGGGTCTCAGGCCTTACCTGATAAAGAGTGTTTCCCTATTTCATTCTCAGACTTTTCCCCTTTCCCTCAGGGCAGGGAAAGAATTCCACCTTGCTCAGCTGCTGCATATTTCTTGAAAAAAACCAAGATGAGACACTGTTTGCACATTCCCAGTATGTATGATGTACTGTACCTCGTATGGAGCCTGCAGAAGAGCTGATGGGGGGACAGGCTGTGGGAATGGAACAGAAGGGGAAAAAATGAGGGAAGAAAGGGAGTAGGGGATTAGTAAAGCAAAATTGATGCAGTTCCTATGGGCTGAGCAATGGAAAACACAGCAAAACACGGTGAATATTGTAATATTATACAGCTTAAGTCAGAGTCTGGTCTGAGCCTTGTTTAGATAAATGGAGAGAGGAAGAGAATTTATGTTTATGCTAACATAAAAGTTCTTCCTTGTCTTATTCATCACAAAAAAATAAAATACCATCTTTCATCATCAAACATCCTCATGATCACTTTCTTTTCACTGAATCATCTGTCACCTTGTGATATGAAATACAAGGGAACATCATTTTCTGTAAGCTTCTCTTTGGAAACAGACATCAAAACACTATTTTTTTAAATGGTGCTTTTACTGAAACATGCACCTTAGTAGGCTGAAAAATAAATAAGCATATATTCATCCTAAATATTGCACCTAAAACTCAAAAGACAACAAAAATTCAAGCAACAACCTGATTATTTTTTTAAATACCAGAAAGGGAGGAAAGATGCAGTGCTGCACATGAGCAGTGATGCGGCTTTTGTATGGCATATGACCAGGCTTTGACTTACTGCAACATTCCAGTTACATTTTTCCATACAGTATGCCAAGTTTTTTGCTCTTCTTCACACTTGAGAAACACAAACTGTGTTTTGGCAACGTTTTGCAGGTCCTTTGTCAGAAACTCACTTGATGAATCCTTTAATATGCTACGATGGCAATGATAGAAAAAAATATGACCTCTTTAATCACTGCAGATGGGTATTGTGATGGAGTGTTACGGGATTCACATATGGGAGTATGGAGTCACCTACTCCAAGAGCTTATTTCTAAATAGCTTCTTGCTCTGTATAAATATCTGGCCTTGAATCCTCACTGGTGTGAAGACAAAGAGGTCTTGAGAGTGAAAAGTAGGCTTTTTTTTTTTTTTTCTTCTTCAGAAGACACTAAAAATGATGGGCGAGTCCCAAAGACAGCCAAGGACACACACCCAGGCTATGAAGTTTCTATTCTGCAGTTTTACCTGCAATGCAAACAAGCTCTTCTGCCCACCCAGCAAAGACTGAGGTGACCTTAAAGCACATGTTGAATGAAGATTATTTGCATCTTCATTGATCCTCCTTCCATTTTCTGGACAAAAACAAGCCTACTTTTACTGAAGCTGAACCAAGTTTTCCCAGAGCTGAATCAGGCTGGAGGCTGTTGCTGTGCAGCACCGCAAGGTAAAGAAGAGAAGAAAACAAGTGTGGGAGGAAAAGTCATTTCAACATTGCTATTCTTAGTGCTGTGCCATACCTCTGCATCTTTGCTGTCTGCACTGGCTATTTCATTCAGCTGATGTAAGTGGTGACTGTTTAAATGAACAAAAGGAAAGTTAAGTGAAGTCTTTCAAGTTGAGTTTGTTCTGGAAAGCCCCCGGGCTGGGCACAGTCTGACAGCATGGATGTGACAGCCAGGGGAAAGGTCACCTCCCAGAGCTGCCCATGGGGGGTGGAAGCATCTCTGACACCCAGGGCACCATCTGTGCTTCTGTTACCTCCTGTTCCTCCTCAGAGGGAATCCTGGGCTACTTGTTTTCAGGTCTAGCCAGAATCACAGGCAAAAATTCCGAGTAAAAGTACAGCTCTGGAGTCTGCTCTATCACAATACCCATCTGCAGTGATTGTACACGTTATAGTTGTTCTCTTGGTACCACGGGTTGAAGTTTCTTCCCTATATTTCAATCCCTTTTATTTGCAATGTGAGCTCTCTGAGGAGCAGGAGGAAGAACGTGCAGACACTTCTGGCACAGCTCTGCTGGAGGAATGGGACACATAAACACTCTGTAATGCACTTCAACACAGAATCAGCCCAGGAGGCTCAGCCCAGCATTAGCAGCACTCCCACCAGACTGCCCACTTGCTCTTTGTGCTGCAGAGGATGAGGTGCACTCACCCAAGGGCAGAAAGATTCAGCTAAATAATGCTACATAGCAGATACCACAGAGACCCCCACACCCTTTGTCCTCCAGGTGACCTATTTTGTTCAAGCTCTTTTTCTTCTCTATAACAGAGAGATCCCTACCAGCTTCTCAGCAAGAACAAAAGCAACCACTTCCAGTGTCTCCCAAGGGCTCCTGCCCAGCACCACCCTACTTCCCAGCAGCTCCCTCTCCCAGAGAGCATCCTCCACACTCCCACTACTTGGGCGCAAGGTTTGTGCTCATCAGAAGTACAACAAGTCTTGTTTATTAATATGACAGATGAGCACTGCGTAGAGCCTTTAGTCAAGGACAAAGACTTTGTTACGCTAGATCATTTATAGGAACATAATGAGAGGAGAGCTCTTGACACAAATAAGCCTTGAATCTAAATATATCAGAGACAAAGAGGTATATCAGAACTGCAGGTAAGTACGTGGTAACAAATTAGTTATCTGTGGGAAATACACCAACATGCTGTTGCTCCTACTGTGCCTTCTGGTAAGTCTACAGAGAAGGATTTGCTTAATTGTTCTGCTCAAAAATTATCCCTAACCATCTTATTTTTTCTAGTCAAGACTAAGACTTGAAAAGAAGTGCTCCATGCATTGCAATGGTAGTGAGGAACTGGACTCATGGATGAGCACTGTCAGCCCTCCTGTGTTACACAGCCCTGAGGAAGGATGCCCATGCATCCCAGTGATGTGAAGGCTGATGTCCCTAATGCATCCCTGTTCCTGACAAGCAGAAGCCAATGCCAGCAAGGATTGGTTTGCTTGAATAAGCTGAGAAGAACACCATCACATGCCATTGGCAGTGGGTTGAAGGAGCAGCTTTGACATTTTGTACTTCATGCTTTAAAACAGCTATTCATTTTTTTGAAACCTCTGAACAGCCCTCATTTTTCTCACAGAGCTGTAGGATGCTTTCATTTTTTATTTGTTCTTGTTGGCATGCATCTCCTAGGTACTTGCCTGAGGTAGCTTTCTATAAGCAAAAGTTGTTATTATTCATTATTAATAAAACCTGAGCTTCTCGTTCCAGGATTGCCATTTACTCTGAGCTTCATCAGCTCAGCACCAGCCTGAAAGACTTCATTCTGCAAAGGAGGTTGAGAGCTGTGAGAAGGAAGAGAGGATTGCTGCTGCTGAATGAATTGTATTCCATTCGCTGCCAACAAAGCCATTATACAGGCAATATTAATTAAGAGGACCTCTGGGAGTACCGCTTTTTAACCTCATATCCTGCCTGTACAAAGCAAGATTTAGATAATGCCTCCACGCAGAGTCTGCCTGAAGGATTCTCTCTCATTTTTGCAAGTGCCCTCAGATGAAGCACAGCTCAGCGATGATGTAGCTGGAGAAACCCACACCCTCCTCAGCAGACAATATTTTACTAACAGGAAACATTCATTAGGCAGCACACTGACATATTCAGCTCAACACCCAACAAAGAGCCAATGCACATTGATGCTACAAAAGGAGAAAGAAATGTACCAGCCAGCTCATGCTTGCCTAGTGTATTTTCATCAGGAGAAATTCAGAATATTAATATGGGAGCCTAAATATCTTCAGCCACGGGTCTGGGTTTTCATAGCTGCAGATGACCAGATCTGAGCTCCTGCCTTGTGCCTGGGTCTGAGGCATCCTGTGCCCTCTTTGTTATCACTAGGCTGCTGAGACCGAGCACCGATCACTTACTGGTTCTGTGCTGAATGGAAACTGTGTCACTTCGAGCACCATCTTTGTAGTAGGCCCAGATGGATATTTTGTAGTCTGTGTTCTTCTGCAAGCCAGGCAGGATGGCAGTTGCCACATTTCCAGCAATGGAGAGCTGCAGCAGGACAAGAAATGAGTCAGTCGAATTCCCAGGCCTCCCTAGGCTAGTTCATGCCATCCAAGTGTCTGGCTCACAGACTGCCTGCAGGCACAAATGAGTTAGCATAGGGCTTTGAGGACAAAGTCGACTCTTGTGGGTTGCACAAATCCAAGCAAAGGCAAATTTGCAGCCCTAATGAATGCAGACTAGATGCCCATGCATTGCTAGCCAGTTGTTCTTAACAGCTACTTCTGTCCCACAACAATAGTCTCTGGTACAAGGCAGTCAGCCTGCTATGAGCATGAAATATCCCTGCTCACTTCCCATCTTTTAGATACATAGTGCATAGAAGCCCCACTATACCCCTATTCCAGCCTAAATGTGAAGCACAGTAGGGGGAACTCAAGCACTCACTGTGAAAACAGGGGCTTGGGACAGAAGAGGTCACCTGGTCCATCCCTACTCCTACTTGCATCAGTTCTGATTCTGATCAATCTTCTCTGTGTTCTCATCAGCAAGACCTCATCCTTCCTGAGGAGCATTATCCCCACAGCAGCCAGGACTTACCACCACTACAAATACCTGACTATTGTACTTGTCTTTTCCACAAAGACTTGACATTGTGGGCTGGTGATTCTCTGCAACCCCAGATCCTTTTCTACTGAATCGCTTCTTAGCTGTTTGTTCTACATCCTGTATACCTGTCTTTAATTATTCCTGCCTAAGCTTAATACTTTGTTTGTCCCTATTGAATTTCATCCTTGAGTTTTTCCAGAGCACTTCTGCAATCTTCCCAGAGCCTGCAGGACTCCAAACCTGCCACCCCGCTGTCCCTCCTGCTTCCAGCATTCAAGGTGACTACAGCACTCAGCAGAGCCAGTGTGGGATAGATCCTGTCTTAGTGCTGAAGGTCCTGAGTGCATGAACCCAAACTGAACTGCAACTCTGCCACTTTGCAGGTCAGCACAGGGCCACCATAGAATCATTAAGGTTGGAAAGACCACTAAGATCATTAAGTAGGACCAACAGCCCATTGCCAACAAGCCAACTAAATCATGTCCCTCAGTGCCACATCTTCCCTTTTCTTGAACGCCTCCAGGGACAGTGACTGCACCACCTCCCCTGGGCAGCCCATTCCAAGGCCTGATCATTCTTTCTGAGAATAAATTTTTCCTAATACCCAACCAGTATCCATTGAGCAGGCACAAACCCAACCCAGCTGTACGTGGGTCCGTACCTCCTGAGGCTTCTCTCCACCAACTGTGCTCCACTTGATCTGATAGACAACCACATCGGAGGCAGCGACAGCTTCCCAGTGCAGACGGAGGCTGTTCTCAGAGAGCTCAGAAACCTTCAGCGCCCGCGGCGGGGGGACCTTCACTGAGGGATGCAGGAGGACAACGAGCTGAAGCCCTGACAGCGCCTTGTCAGAGCTGAGGTGGGGAGCAGATGGTTGGGAAGCAGAGCATCAGCCAGGCAGCTGTCTGAGATCAGCCTGTCTTTCACTTCTTCCGATCCAAATGGCAACAGCCATCAGGACAGAGAGAACACTGTTTTCAAAACCCTAATTAAGGAGGATTATTTCATTTGCGGAGAGGATATGTATCACTCTGATACTGCAAAGGGGAGAAGGCTCCCAAGGACACAGAGGTTAGCAGTATGTAGTTTGCTTTCTTCATTTATTCCTTCACCTCTATTATTAACATAACAGAGTGGGGCATATTCCAACAGTCACCAGTTTTATACAAGGATCTTGGCCATAAACTGCTGGGACCAGCATTGAAAACATCTCAGTTTAGGCACATGCAGGACAGTTTGGTCAATAGGAAAGAAAGCATTTCCACTGCCTACTTACAAGTGGTGACGTTGCCAGTGATTGGAAAGGAGTCACCCTCATCATACATAGATCGGACACTGATGAAGTACTGGGTGAGGGAGGACAGTGGTCTCAGGACAGTGGACATTGCAGTGCCAAGAACCTCAATCTGCAATGGAGAGGGATGAGTTGGGAGAGAAGATCATGGAGACAGCTGCAGAGGGCTTCGCACATCCCTCAGAAGTGCCCATTTCAGAGATAACACTCCCTTCATGCACCAGAGAGAACAGGGCAGTGTGTGACCTCCCAGCTCTCCCTCCAGCAGCCCCTGAGGACTCACCTCCCCAGTGTTGCTCCCTCTGCTAGACACGTAGGTGACACGATGACCTTTCACTGCCAGTGATGCTGGCTCCCAGCTGACCCGCACGGATGCGTGGCTGAGCTCTGAGAAGCTCAGATACCTGGGAGGGCTCAAGGCCACTGCAACACAGTGAGTGACAGCACTCAGGGTTTGAAAGGCTGCACCAAAGCAACGCCACTTGTTGCCTCCTCCTACTCACGAGTGACTCCATCTTGAACTAAGAGACTCAATTCCCATTCTCTGGGATGTCATGGAATGCTATCTGTGCTTTAGGCGAAGAAATGCCCAAGAAATTCCTCCTTTCTCCCCAGACAAAAAGATCTTAAGGAACAGTCCCTTTAGGAGTCCTCTTTTACCAGGGGGGAATCACTGCTTCACAGCTCACCAGGTGATTAGAAACCATCTTAGGGACCAGTATTAAGAAAAGGCAGGATTTACAAGCCACAGGCACAATACAAGAAACCCCTAACTTACCTAATCTCTCCAACCTTAAATGTTTAAAAATAACTTAACCAGCAGCAGCACTTACAGGTGGTTTCCTGGATGCTGGCTGGGTCACTGGCATCTTCCCCATACAACGCATACACTGCAATGGAGTACTCAGTGCTGGGTGACAACCCGTCCAGCAGGACCTCGGGCTCAGCCACCTTCATCTGTCACAGGGAGAAGTTCAGGGAGACATTTCAGTTCTGGGTACCCCTCAGTCCTGGGGAACACTTCAATTCCAGGACACCCTTCCATTCTGGGCTGCCCTCTAATGCCCTCTGACCACTTGGACATGGGCTTTGCACTGCCAGAGCTTCTCTGCCTCCCTCCTTCCCCAGGGGACACCAAGTACACTGAGGGGTCACATCCCTTTCTCCTCCTAAGGCCTGCAGAGGTGTATCTCTTACATAGAGGTGATGCTATTATTCTGTGTTGGATCAGGGTACCTGAAGTAAGTTCAAACAAGTCATTTTTTGTAAGGAAAATATCGAGATTTTCCTGGGAAAGACATTATAATGGAAAGATGAGTATGGATGTAAAAAGCAGAGTGGCTTCCACTACTGCAAATACAAAGCTGGGGGTTGATTTCTGATAGTAGGATGCAAAAAATATGTATTCTTGGCGAAAATTCCCCCAAAAGAAAGGCAACAGAGCAGGAAGCCTGCATAGTTGTCTCCCATTTCCTGCAGCACTCTGCAGTGGGGAGAGCAGAATGTGCACAGTGTGCAGCATCCCTGTGTCACACAGTGAGAGGGGATGGAAGGGGCTTCAAGAAAGCAAGGTTTTAAGTGAGAGATGGTGAGCCTCTTCTCCTCTATGGCCTGGGAAGCTTGCATGACAGCTGCCTGCTGCAAGCAGGGCTATAGCAGCTGGGCTGCTGCCACCTGCCGCTAACACTGCACGGCACAGCCCTCCCTGCACAGCCTGCTTGCTGCAGGGACCCAGCACAGCGATTTTCCACTCATCTGGCATTGCTTTCTTTTTTATGCAGTGCCACAGTTCTCTTTTTAGAGGTCAGTGAAAGCCACCCTTACAAATTTTCAATCAACATTTGAAGACAAGCAAAGCAAAAATGTTTCCGTGCAGCCTCAAGGATGCAGAAGTTACTCTTGGGGCTGCAGAGGTGTGAACTCAGTCACTGGGCTGCCAAAGGTTTCTGTGCTTCAGGTCAGCTCTGTATTGTACAGTCAGAACTCAACCCCACACAGAGAGACAGGCACTCATTTTGGACTCTTTAACTGAGGAGAGACAAAGGAAAAGCAGTATTGCCACCATTCTCATGGAGCGTACCTCTGTTGAATAGTCCTCTTCTCCATCGGGGGCTGCAGAGCAGAGCACCAGGTACTGTGTGGCTCCCTGAGCTGCCTTCCAGCTCAGCCTGATGCTGTTGTGGCTCAGCTCAGAGACACGCAGGGAGCGGGGGGCAGACAGAGGCACTGGGAGGGAAATGTGGCAGAAAGACACTTTCAGCTGGGGGACACCCAACCTGCATCCAACACAGCCATTTGTCAAGGAGTAGGATTAGTTCATTTGCAGCCCAAGGATGGAAAAGGGACAAGGGTTGTAGAAAATTTCTGTTTGGGGTGTGTTACTCCCATGGCAGGTTGAGCTCAGCACAGTGGTGTCACTTGCAGAATGACATAGGTGGAATGGGACACTTGAAGGTCTCTGGTCCAACTCTGCTGAGCCAAATTAGAGGAGGTTGCTCAGGGCCTTGTCCAGCCAAGTTCTGAACATCTCCAGGGATGGAGGGAGTTGCAGACAAACCATCTCCAGACTGAGGTGGTTGCAAAGGCAGGGCTGTGTTCACCTCCCACAAACACACATCAGAGGAATGTTCTCTACTCACGACATACATGTGGAGGTGACGCCTCTCAGCCCATCCCCAACGGCTGTGTCATAAATGGGAAACACTGACACCAGGTACTCTGTGTGCGAGGTCAGGTTGGAAAGCCACAGAGAGGAGACAGCTCCATCCAGAAGCACCTGAAACACAAAGGAAGACGGTCAAGTCCAGGAAGTGCCAGCCACTCCACGGCAAAGGACAAGCTGAAGCATGGCAAGCATGGAGATAGGAGGCTGTAAGCATTCCTGCCCTTGAAGGATTGGATTTGTACAAGCACATAGCACAAGACCCCAGTCATGCTCTCACTGAAGTGAACGGGACAGAACGTGATTCCATGATTGACAGTTTCAGTTGGAAGGGACCTGATGTGATACTCAAGCCCAGCTGTCTTACCACTTCAGGGCTAACCAACAGTTGAAGTGTATAACTAAGGACAATCCAAGTGTTTGGATTTGCTTTTCTGATTCTGTCAGAGATGAGCATCCTTGAACACCTTTGTGTGGCTGTGTGTGTTCTTTGAGGTGCCTTAGGGAGGGGATAACGGTGAGCAAGAGAGAACTGCATGGTATGGCTTGCAGTAGTTCTAGCAACATAATATTTATCCAATTTCCTCTTCTGCCTCGCCATCCCATCACCTTGTCACATTTGCACTCAGTGTTCAATTTCCTTTCTGGCTTTAGCTGATATCCCACGGTCATCGCACTCCTACCCTCATCACTCTGCATACCCACGTCTGCCTGAATTCCCAGCCACTGACTGGAGGGCACTGCAGTGTCCCACAGGTACCTCTTACCTCCTTGGGAGTGCCGCCCTTCGATGGGTTGTACACAACCCGGTATTTCTTTGGTGGACTCTGAGGAGGACTCCAGGCCAAGTGCATGCTCTTAGAAGTCACAGCTGATATTTTAAGGTCTGTTGGGCTCAGCTGTAGACCCGTATTTGTAGGGATATCTTTCACAGCTCTACCTGGGAATTAAAAACGCAGTCACTTTCTTGTATTCAGACTTCTCATACCAAATATACTTTCTAGCTCATAAATACAACTGCCATTTTTAAAATCAAATTGCATCCCCTTCCCTACAGAGCAGAGAAACTGTTCCAAACTGCTGTAAAATAAATATTTAAGAACTGAGCAAGCAGAGAACATAAATACTCCATAGAGAATAATTTGTGCATTCTTCTGGTTGCTGAGAATATTCTTTTCAACAGAAATATGCATTTTTGCCTGAATCCAAAACACAGCCCAGCTTTTTTTCAATTATGAAGATCTGTCAAAATGAACCAGAAGTTATTTTGGCTTCTTTTTCTATGCAACCATCTTTCTTTAGGCTAACCTGTACCTGTAAAAAGATGCCCAATTACATCAAACAAGTACAAATTAATAGGAGTGAATCAAATTATGTCTATGTCTATCCACAGAGCTTTAAAATAAATGTATGCTTGAAAGTTTGTCTTTCCCATTCTCCCTAGGCAAGTCTGAGAGAAGAGAGAGATGGAAATGTGTACGTGATATTTCTCCTGAGGATCTAAGCTAACATCTGGAGTCGTTCTTCACTCTCTTGTACATCATGCAAACTGCCCTCCAGCAAAAAAAATGAAAAGAAATAGAGTGTTTGGTTTTGATTTGAAGATGCTTCGGAGATTACTTAGAGTGTGAGGAAAAAAAAATGTGTTTAGATGCCTTGCTGTCTCCTCTTCCTACTTCCAGATTTCTTCCATACAACTACTATATTCTCAAATTGGCTCTTTTGCATTGAATTCCTCCTGTTGATTGAAAGAAATGCAGAGAAAAAAATGATTGCAATGCATTTTTTCACACAGTAGAATAACAAAAAATGTAGAATAGAAGCCTCCTGTTCCCTACAATGCTAGTTATTGCCATTAAGTGTTTTACAGCCACCAAAAGGTATCCAAGGCCCTCGTGAGGATGGCTGTTCCCTGTATTGGCAAGGATAAGAGCAGATACCTAAACCAAGACCAAGAGAATGGAAACACCTGCAAGTCCCTCCATGGCTTGTTCACAACAGCAGGGAGTGAGGGTGGAAGAGCTGCATCCAGGGTGTCTTGTAAACACCAAGATCACAGCTTGCCAAAATGGTGGCAAGGACTGTTTTCAGGCACTGAGCAAGGAGATCAGCACAGGAAGGAAGGGTCAGATGGTGCTGAGGAGGTGGTGGAGCTCATGGAGGGAAAGGTACGAGAAAGGATGTTGAGAAAGGAGATTTTTTGATGGCAAGGAAAGCTGATGGTAAGCAGGAGGAAGCTCATCATCACCGAGGTTTCACCTCACCTGCACTCTCCTTGCTGCTCCTCTCTTTGATCCTGCTGCAGAGGACCCGGGTGAGCCTGCCAACCAGGGAGCTGAGCAGGGGGAAGTCCAGCACGTTGTACACTGTGAGCTCCAGTGGCTCTGAAGCCACCTGCTTCAGCTCAGCCTCATCCGCGTTCTTCACCCCTACAGACAGCAGAGCACAGGGCTGAGGAATCTCCCTTAGAGGACAACTTCTGCCTTCAGCTTGGATGTTGGTTTTGGGATCAACAGCAGACAGCTGATGTTGTTTTCCAGTGCTAGCCTTTAGGCCATCTTTGCACTGCCCAAGTGAGGCAGGGGTCCTTCCTTCTTTGCTCTTGTGGTGAGAACTAAGGTACCTTGGGGATTAATTCAGTCTCAGGACCAAACAACCTTCCTTTAGTAAGAAAGGGGAAACACGAACCTCAGGTGGGACCCGACCTGCAAGTCATTTCAGCTGCACAGTCCAGCACACAGCTGAGGCTCAGCAGCTACACTCAGTCCATGAAAGAAATCCAAGTGACAGCCAACTATATACATACTTGTATGTAATAAAGCCTCGCTTGTGTGTTCTCGACTTAAATAAGCACTTGAAGTGCTGGAGGTTGCAGTTCTAGGAGAGCATTCTGTGTAACTTCATTGTCCATGCCTTACTTTAGCAGACTTGTTTAGTCATCAAGGACAAAGCTGCTTGAAATCATTTCTTTGTCTCATTATTGCTACCAGACAGTAAAAAGCAGATAATGCTATTATTCAGAGAAACTGGAAGTTCTGAGAGGCAGAATTACAAAGTAATTACAAAGCAATTACAAAATTCTCTTGCCTATTTCCACAGCTCAGAATACTGCTCTCATGGCACAGTTAGCTGAGACTGGCAAAGGTCTTTATACACAGAAGGTGTAAAATCTCTTGAGAATGAGTGGGGTTTTTTTTCTAAACTAAGAAAATCTCATTTGAAGATACTACCTGTGCTGTGAGTTAATTTTCTTCTCAGCCCCAGTGCAACGCAGTCCTACTCACTACCTTAGCTTTACAGCTTCAGGATGTTCTTGTCCTCATTGAGGGAAAATAAGCTTCAGCATGAAGAGGAAAGGTAGGTTGGCTTGATGTCTATGATCTTACCAATAGCAAATATCTCTATGCCCATGTTTTTCAAGGTCTGAGCAGCCAGGTTGGCATCATCCTGGGATTTTCCATCAGTCAGGAGGATTACCAATTTCTCAGCTTCCAGCCGGGCACCAGCGTCTGGTTTCAGATTTTGTTCCAGGACATGGGTGAGCGCCAGGCCTGGGGAGGAGAACAGACGGATGGTGGGCTACAGCCAACAGACTGCCTCCACCTTTATCCTTCCCTCATTCACTTTGTCCCCCCAGGGAGATGCTATCCCATGGGAACAACTTCCCCCAACGCAGCCTTGCTGTGATCGGAGAGATGCAGTTACCTGTGAAGGTGTTGCCACCCTTGTAGCGCAGGTTCCTCACTGCTTCCAGCACCTGGTCCCTCGTAGCATAAGTGCTCAGATCCCACTCTGTGCGGGGATCGCTGCTGTACTGGGACAGCCCTGGGGAAGGCAAGAGCTATCGACATCGTGCGAGCCAAGGCAGGCTGCAAGAGGAGACCTGTTTTGAGGAGGAGGTGTTGGGCTTGTCATGGGTGGATGACACAAAGTAATGAATTGGAAAGGGAGCGAGCAGACCTGGCTCCTAGCTCCATTTTTCCCTGTGGTGGTAGTAACTTCTGAGTGGTGCTCTGAAGCGTTTTAAGGTCTCAGAGTCATTCAAGAACAAACTAGTTAGCTGCAAACAACAGGAAGGATTTATGTTGCCCTGTTTCACACACAGCCTGGCCAGTGCCATCCACTGGGTTCAGCATCTCTCAGAGCTGGAAGTGGCTCTGTTCTCAGCTGAGACCTAAGAAACCCCAGCGTGGCATTCCCACCCCACCTTTGTGTCATACTCTGTAGGAGTATACCATCAGAGGGAGACAGCAAACTCCAAGCGTATCTCAGCATCAATCGGGTGCTCCCCCAACACCAAGCCTGCTGCTGCCCACACACTGCTTTTGTTCACCGTGCAGCTCTTTCCTGCAGCCGCTAGAGGCCAGAGCTTGCTACCAGATGGGAAAGTTGTCAAGATCGATGCACAGATTCCAGCCAAAAGGAATAAAACTCCCTAGGGCAGCACGCTAACACAGAAACAGAGACCAAGGTCTCTTCTGGAGGCATTCCCCAAGGTCAGGAAACAGGAAAGTGTCCTACCTACTCTTATCTTGTCTTGGGCAATATTGAATGGGGAAATTAAAGCGCTCAGGAACTCTTTAATGAGCTTGAAATTGTTGCGCCCAATGCTCCATGATCCATCCACAAGCAGGACAATATCAGTCATTGCAGATGTGTCACACTGGAACTGGTAACCTGTGGAGAATCAATGTTTGATATGTAAAGAAGCAATTGTAAAGGAGGAAAAATATTTCAGTTTTAAGATGAGAAGCAAGTCTGCAGTGTAAAGCCTTGGATCATCTGCCAGCACGACACATCCCAGCATCTTGGGAAAAGCACATGGCGAAGGACAACGTATCTCAGTATCAAGAAGCTGAGCAGTGAGCAGCAACCTTTCTGTAAAGAAAGTGTTAAATCCATTGGGAAGTGCGTGCCTAGGCCAAGCATTGCTCTCTGCAAGCTGTCAGCTCCATTACATCTCAGCCCCGGCCCTTGCTTCCCTTTTATCTAGCCTAAGTCTCCAAAAGAATTGCAGGTGATCGCTTAATAACATTCCATTGTGAGATCCCCCGTGGGCTATAATTATTTCCTGGTGTTATATTGAATCCAATCTCTCTGCAAAAATCTTCATCATAGATATTCAAGGATTGTCTTTCTTTCTACCCCAGACACGCAGCTTAACAGGGGATAAGATGGGGCATGTTGATGATTGAATGCATCTTTCCTGAATATTTTTCAGATGCAGAATTTTCCATCTTTGGTAGAGGGAAACAGATGGTACCATCCAAATTGACTGAGATGCAAAAGGTCAGTCTCCTATCTCTTCTCATGGCCATGAATTTCTACTGTTATCAAGGGACCAAAGAGGGATGTTCTAGCCAACCCCCCTCCCACCACTTCAAATGGCTGTGAGCCGTTCAGTTGGAGGATCTAAAGTTTCAGCAAGGATCAGTTAGCTGGGAAATGTGAAGAACAAGACCAGGATGCCAGCGTGTGCTGGAGAATGATAACCTGTATGGGTAAGTCTGAAGGAGGAAGAGGTGGTAACATGCATAGAGAGAGAACAGTGGGAAATCATTCATTAAAAAACTCTTTCCCCTTGTGAAGGAATTTTTGTCTTAGCTCCAGTTTTCCTTTATATCTGTAATGCTTTGCAGAACTCCAAACTGTTTCAGTGATCCTTGGCAGCTCTCCAAAGCATGATCTAGCAAATAAGAGCAGCAGCAGCACTCATGCTCCCTTGGTGACAGAGAGACAGCTGGAAGGATTGTGTTTAGCAATCATTAGAGAAAACAGTGGGGGACAGAGAGCAGGACACGCTTGAAACAGCTCTCACCTCTCCTCAGTGAATCCCTTGTGGGTTTTTCTTTTCCTAGAGACTCTCGCTCCGCGTTTGCAGTGATACGCTGGGATGACTTTGTGGTTGGTGATGGTGTTTGTGTCACACCAACACTGGGCTGGCTCCTCATGGTTTCTCCTGAGCCCTTGGGCTGAGTCCCTTTGTGCCTTTTCTTTTCAGCTCTGTCCTTTGCTGTACTCCAAACAGAAAAAGAATACTTTTTCCCTTCCTACGTTATTGCCTTGCCACCTCCTCCAACCATTGGCTGATTTCAGCCATATTTGAGGGTTCAGTGATCATAAAAATCCTACAGGGTTTATGAAAATAGGTAGTTAAATAGTGGAGATTCTGTTCTTCAACTACAGCCGTGGGGAACAGAGCCTTTGAGACTATGGCACCTTTAGCCCTGGTGCTCAGGGAGCAGCTCATTCCCCAGGGAGCAGTGCTCAGCTGAAAGATGTGGCTGTAGGTGCTAAACTTGAATATTTGCCAGTCCCAGGCATCCCAGGATGTGCTTCATTGGGCTGGCATGAGGGGCAAATATTTTTAGGCTGGTTACTGTGTATTTAAGAGGTATGTCTAGTGGTTGGCAGTCCTGCCCACAGCATGGGATTGGAGCTTGATGATCTGTAAGGCCTCTTCCAGCCTAAGACATTCTAAGATTCTACGAACAAGCAAAGTACAAGACTGAGCCCCATGTACTACTGAATGAACGTCCCAAACAGAGTAGATCCCTTGAAGATTGCATTTCCATAGCTCATATGTGCACACAGCAAGGCAGTGGCCCCAGGACACTCTGTGCACCCACCTGGATCTGTCACGACGGTGCTCAAGGGTGGTGGAGCAGTCTCCATCCCCAGGCTCTGCACTGCTGTTGAGCTGCCCGCAGAGGTGAGATTCTTTCCTGGTGCAGCTCCTGAGTTCCTTCGGTTATTTCTAGTCTGGGATGCATTTTTAAGGTCCTCTACTATAGAAATCACAAATACAGGCAGGAGGAGTTAATCCAGATGGGTCTCTGAGTCATGGTCCACCCCTTATCCCATCGGAATTCACCATCTCCCCTCTCCAAGCTTCCAACAAAATAGTAATGGACTTCAGTCTATGGGGACACTGAATGTAAGAAAATATATCCCTTTACAATAAGGGTAGTGAGGCACTGGCTCAGGTTGACCAGAGAGACAGTCCATGCCCCATCTCTGGAGGCACTCACGGTCAGGCTGGACAGGGCTTTGAGCACTGATGGAGCTGTGGGTGTTCCTGTTCACTGCAGGGGAGTTGGTCCAAATGGTTTTTAAAGGTCTTTTCCAATTCAAACCAATTCTTGATTCTACTATTTCTGTGCCAGAGAACGAGCTCTGAGGAGTCACATCTCCAAGAGCTCTCAGAATGGTAAAATGTAGATCTTTCTACTTACTCACAAATTTCCTCTTGGCGAATAAGGCTTCCTGGGAGCCATTGAGCACATAGACCTGCAGCGTGTATTCCTTGGTAGGGCTCAGCCCCCCCACTGTGGCTTTGGGAGTCTTTGTTTTCAGCATGACTTCTTGCTCCGAGTCCCCTGAGGTAGGATGAAGCCACAGTTCAGAAATTGTTAGAGCTTATATTTAAGCTGACAATAGCAGAAATACCACCAAAATGCAGAGAATGTCTGTCTGGGGACCTCAATCAATTCTAATTTAATTTTTAATTCTGTGGATCTCTGCTTTCAGAGCTGAGAAAGACTTTTAAAAAGCCCTGATACATGCTCCAAATGGAAAACCAGTTTCCACCTAGCACTAGTGTGACTCCCACTGACGTCTCAAAGAGCAGCTGACAGAAAGGCCAGTTCCCAGAGGGTGAAGGTTGGGCAAACACCACTTATGGAAACATCTAACCAAGTGATGTCCTTGAGGTCATTCGTGACAAAGTGAGGAAGTGCTCTGATATCTTCAGAGTTCTGTCCTGGCCCTTGGGACTCATTGTACTTAATGCAGATGTTCTTGCTGTGTTTCCTCTGCAAGCCTCATCTGTCCCTAAGAGAAGCTGTCCTCTGCACAGCAAGGAGCAGATAAAGCAAGGCAGCTCTGCAAAACCACAGCCAAATACTGCACCGTGTCTCTGTAACAAGAGGTGGTATGGAGAAACTTTGGACCAAAAGAACAAAGCAAAGCAGCTCCCTAAAATCATCTGAGTAAGAAAGGTGTGTGAGCCTTTAAATGTGGGAATGGATGCATTTCTGATCTCGTCACCCTTAGGGCTGGAAATGGAGCTCCCCAGCCCACACATAGGGAAAGCCTCAGGCGTGCTCAGCGTGAGGATTCCCCACATTCCCAGGATGCCCATCACTCCCTGGCAGGGGAAGAATGAGAAACTTCCAGCGCCGGCTGGGCAAACAGCTGGGGGCTGAGCTAAAAGCAGGCAGACGGGCACAAGCTAAGGTTGCACCCGGATGCTGCTCCCCCACGAGGACGTGGTGCCCTTCCTGCAGTGCCTGTCTGGAGTCAGAAGTCAGGGAGAGCTGGAGCTCATCCAGGGCGCGGAGCCACGGGCTGAACATCCCCATGTATGGGGCCAAGGACATCCCGTCCCTGAGGATGAGACAAACAGGACCCCTGCAGTGACAGAGTTATAACCACTGCTCCGTGAATTTGTTTTCTGTCTTCCTCTCCACTTTGGGCAAATATTCAATGGTGCAGACAAGAGCATCCAGCAAATACCCAGCGCCAGACAGAAGCTGGGGGCCCATCCCTCACTCACAGCAATCTGCTGGGTAGCACATACCTGCCATGGGCTTCACCCGCACTTTGTAGCCATTGATGTTTCCTTCGGTTTCTTTCCATTTCATTTGGAGCCTGTCTTCTGAAAGGACTGTGAGTTTCAGCCGGCCTGACCCTGAGGAGGAGGAGAGGTGCCCATCCTGCTGTGGGTGCAATTCCTCCCTCTGCACACGCTCACACATGCATGAAACCCCCCACGTGCTACTTCTACTAAAGACGCGGGGACAGCTGCAGTGCAAAGGGAACCTTCATCATCCCATACAAGTACTCAGCATCCCCTGACATTGCACAGCCACTTCTGCTGCCCCTGGACCAGGAAACCCATCGTTGCAAATCCACCCTCCATCCTATGCTGAGGGGCAGCTTCTCTGGGTGAGCCCTCACTGCGTGCTGCTGCAAATGAGGAAAACAGCAAAGCAGTCAGAGTTCCTCTGTGCTCCTCTCACGCTGCAAGTCTTTACTGGGAGCCTTCATGGCATGTGTGTGGTTTCAGCAAGGGTTTTGGTGCAGATGGCGGAAATAGAAGGGAAGGGAATAGATACAGGGAGTCAATGAGGCTCTGCAATGAACTCAGGCTGCTGAAAAATACAGAAATTCCCCAGGAGATGAATGCCATCCTTATGCAGAAAGATTGTTTAGGAGGAAGCTCCAGGGATCAGCTGGATTTAGAGAGGAAAGAAAAAAAAAAAAGAAAAGAAGGAAGAGAGAAAAGGAGAGAAAACCTGATAAAGTGTAACTAACACCTCCTGGCAGGGCTGTAACTCACGGGCACCAGCTTGCATTGGTTTGCTGCAGGGATCAGTGAACTGAAATGACAAATCCTGATGAAAAAAATAGTATTAGACAAGGAGGTAAAAAGAAGAAAGAGCACATTCTCTTATCAGCTCCAGATTTCTCAGAGATCTTTTAAAGCCCTGCTAAATGTCTCAAGCCATGTGTCAGCCTTTGAATCAGAGATCCCTCAGTGAAATACAGTCACACCGTCATACAAATGTCACTGTATGAAACATTCCCACTTGACTAGCTGTAGGATGGCAACTCAGCAGATTTGTCTCCCCTCCTCCCTGCTCCTGCACCTACGGCTGCCTTTCCAGCAGGCTCCTTCATGTGCAATGAGCAAGTGCCTGCTTTGTCTGCATAGTAATAATATATGCCCTCAAATACCCACCTCGTTGGCAGCTGTTACCAATCTCTTGCTAATGGCTTCACATTGTGCCAGGGGAGAGTCAGGCTGGATATTAGGAAACATTTATTCCTAGAAAGAGCAGTGATGCAGTGGCACAGCTGCACAGGGGGTGGTGGGGTCACTGTCCCTGGAGGTGTCCCAGAGCTGTGGGATGTGGGCAGTGGGCACAGTGGGGTGGGCTGGGATTGGACTTTGGGATCTTGGAGCTCTTTTCCAACCTTCATGATTCCATGATTCTTTCCCTTTCTCACTACTCATCAAATATATATATATAAATAAAGCTTAAGGTGACCTGGAGCATCATAGAATGGCCTAGGTTAAAAAGGACCACAATGATCAATGATTTCAACCCCTTGCAGACCAGGCTGCCCAGAGCCACATCCAGACTGGCCTTTAATGCTTCCAGGGATGGGGCGTCCACAACCTCCTTGGGCAACCTGTTCCAGTGCATCATCACCCTCTGTGTCAAAAATCATGCTCAGCACTGGCACTGTGTGTTCTGTAGGACTCCACATGTTCCTATTTTGGTCTTGCATGCTGTCAGACATCTTTGCATGAAGTCACAGCCCAGGAAAGGAGTGGGAGCTGGCAGCGAGGACTTGCTTGGCTCAACCCAGCATCTGTGCCTCAGCCTCTCCTTGCAGAGACTTCCTGTGGGCTGCCCAACAAGCAGACAACTATTTTGGGGAAACAAAGCTCAAATTCACATCTCACCCCATGCAAATGTGAAGAAGAAGAAAGAAAACATGGGGAAGAGGGGTGAGGGGCAAAATCAAATCTCAGAATCGTGCCGAAGAGAAGTGATAAAAGATCATGCAACAATGAGGGGAATTCATAGAGGAAACATGAAGCTGTCTTCTTCTGGACAAGTGTGGTCCAGCTCCTTGGCCATCGCTCTAGGAGCCCAGAAGTTAAAAAGGCAAGAATGTCCCCAGAGAGATCAGAAAGGACAGCATCCTCTGAAGCTCCATTATGTGCTGGATGCAAATGAAGCCCGGTGCCATGAAAGCCCCACTGTTTCTCTGCCCTGTGTTGGATGTGTGCTCTCTGATGCTGTAACCTTGCTCTCCAGCTGATGGGGAGCAAAGCCCAGACACACTATGTGGAAGATGCACAGCACAGAGATAAGTCTGTCCTGAATGTGACGTGCCATCACCTCTCAGGAAAACCTTGTGGTGATCCCTCATATGGATGGTTCATATGGAATAGAAAGGTGGAAAGGAAATGGTGAGGTGCTATAGGTATTTTCTCATTTATGCCACTGCAGGAGCTCTACATGCTACAGAAGGATGCATGTCATGTACTCTCTTACCCACATGTCACACATCACCATGCAGTTCCACAGTGTCACAGTGCAGGACAAATATGACAATGAACAGAAGCAACAATTTTTTCTTTCTGTTTCTCAAGCTCTGTTAGCAGACCCCACAAGCATCCTTTCCTGCTTACACAGACTGAAATGCATCCCCAGTGCAAGGGAGAGGCACTCTGAGCTGCTGCCAGAGATGAGAACAGGCACTGCAGAACGGGGTGGGATGAAGACACTCTCCCAGCACAGACTCCCTGATCTCCTATTGCTCTTTAAATACGGGAATACACTGCTTGGAGCTTCCCCACTAGAAAGGCTGGCAGTTCAGCCCAGGTTTCAGCCCAGAGCCCCCCAGAGCAGTGCAGGTGAGCTCCTTACCTTGCCCCCCTCGTCCCCAGACGTGGCTCGCCACAGGCAGGCAGGCAAAAAAGAAGCAGGTACGAATCAGCATGGTGAGCAGGACCTGTGAGAGCAAGCACCAGGAAGAAGGAGCTCCAGTTACTTTTCACCATGCCAAAACCCACCTGAACCAGCTGGTTCTGCCACCCTGCAAGCCCTGCTGCTCTCTGCAGGGATGTCAGTAGTGACCATCTGGGCTTTGTTACGGTGCTGGGAACTGAAGCTTGTTGCTGTAATGGACTTTGTTATTGTTTTTTGTTATTGTTTTTATTTTTTTTGTTTCTGTTTAATTTTCTTTTCCAGCCCCCCAGCAAAGGATCCACGAGCTGAGATACACAGCTCTTTCCATCACTGACAGCACTAAGTGGGCAGGTGGTGAAGCTCACATTCAACTTTTCTGCAATTCCTAGATATTATTTTGTATTATTGGTCTCTTCAGTACAGCTGCTCAGCTCCTCGGACCAGAACCGAATTGAGTTTGTACATCTGATAGGGAAGAGGCTTCAATCCAGCGCTCTTCTCAGCTGACTGGATTTCCAATGATCACAATAAAGCAATTAAGCAGCAGAAGAGGTACCAGTCAATTTATATGTCATCAGCTTAGGAATGAGAGTTTCATTTATTATATATGGTGGAGTTCCTGAACAGTCACATCCAGGGTGCATTGGGACGGTCTTGTTTTGACTTGCTCACCTGAACAAGACTGAAATGCAGCTTTATAAAGGCAGAGGATCAGTTTGACTTAGAAATACCCACTGTGACACCCCCAGAGCTGGTAGCTAAGGACAGCCACCCCTCAGAACTCACCCTATGGCTCACAGACCTCGAGGACCTTCTGTTGTCTTTGCTGGCCTGGACTTAGGTGTCATTTGGGACAGAAAAGTCAGGCCATCATAAAACCACCCTAACAGATAGATGCAGAGCCTCCTCCTGGCCTCAGCCTCTGTATACCAGGTTTAAAACATGTGCTGATGTTTTTTTGCATCATTGGCATCTGTCATTTTTGTGCTACGCAATTGCTTTTGGCAGAACCAGACCATACACAAGTTTCCTCCTCTGCAGTGACATTTCACTTCCCTTCATTCTGATGGACAGGTATTTACAGGCTCCTGGCGAATGCCTGTATCTCCTCTGATATGTCAGCTTTAAAGTGATTTCAAGGAAAAATAGATATGCAGGAGTGACCTAGCTATGATCTCCTGGGTTTAAAATCAGTTCAAAATTGCTGTAAGAATGAATGGAAAAATATACTGCAAGTTATAACAGATAGATGTTAACCATTCTCCCCCTGCACACACACTCATGTATGATACTCAGTCTGTGATTATTTTTTTTGATTGAAGATCAAGTTATACGGAACAACTGCGGTGTAACTGAAGCCCCTGGCCATGAGAAACACTTGCCTTTTTCCAGCTAACAAGATGAAGTCATTGCTCATAAACAGAAGCATATTACAGGTGGGCTCTGCGATCTGTGTTCTCAAAAAGAGCAAAGCCTGCTCTTCCTGCAGGGGTAAATGTGGCAATGGGAAGAGAGGAGCTTGCATTAAAAAATTCCCTGACTCGAGGTCTTATTTGTCCCATTCTGCAATGGCACTGCATTGCTGTGCCACTGCCCTACGGCTTTGCTGGCAAACAGGACACCAGCACAGCACTGTGTTGGGTAGGATATTTACGTTAACCAGGGTTATGTGGGATCCAAAGTCCAGTGAAATAAGCACATGGGCATTTGCAACCTGCACTGAGCTGCAAAATCAGAGCCAGCAAGGAGCTTTCACCTGGATGTGACAGTAAGGGAGAATTTGATATTAACACAGGTTACACTCAGTAAGTCCCTGCAGTGTAGATCCTCACTGTCACAGCACTGTGGCTGAAGCAAGGACTTCATCTCTGCTTCCTATGTCGGAGGCAAAACCATCAGCACTTCTTCTTTTCCAAATTTCATTTTCCCATCCATAAATCAAGAAGAACAAAAGCAGTGGTTTTAAATGGTGGAAGATGAGAGCTGGAGGACCTATTGCTTCCTTGTGCCATAGGGTTACTTGCTGGACCCCAAATCCCACCCATTTCTGCCTTTCCCATCCATTTCCCACCCTTTGCATCCACTTTTGCCCCTTTGGTGGCACCATGGCCAGACTGAGCTGCAGACCCCAGACCAAGGGACCACGATGACATCAGCCCAGCAGAGCACAGGGAGCTGCCTGCACGCTGGTGCCTCTCTCCCATTACTCGTTTGGGGAAAGAATTTGGAGACAGCAACATATGGAGCAAGTGGTGAGTATTTCCAGGGCCTGGAAAATGGGAGGGGGACACGTACCACTTCCCGTTTGTCCCAGCTGTGTGCTCAGAGGGGATTTGGAGATTAAGGCCGTCTGAGATCCCCTTATTTGTGCAGGAAATTATAAGAACAGCCACTTCAATTAAAGAAAAAAAAAAAAAAAAAAAAAGATTTTATGCAGAAATATCCCTGCTGTATTTTTAAGTTGGTGAGGATGTAGGAGCAGTGTGAATTCTTTCTGCCCCCCGCAGCCCCACAGATCACCTGATAGTTTGGGGATTTTCCCATTGTTATCCCAGAGGACATCACCAGCCCTGCACAGAATTGATGGCAGTGATGTCACCTCGTGGCCCTGCACACGGGCAGTGGCAGGGATCTCCCTAGGGTGCCACCTGCCCGCTGTAGGAGCCCATATGCCCTGAGCACTTTTCTAGTTAAAGAACTGACAGCAGATGAAGAAAACCTGTATTCATCAAAACCTGTCTGTTCTTGCCTGCAAATCTTCTGTGTTTATTTCGCTACTGAGCAAAAATCATCAGTTCCTCTCCACATCAGTCTCAAAAAAGTAAGGGATAAGATCTGCTGTGAGGCATGGACCAGGCAGGTTTAGGAACTTTGGCTTGCTGCAGACCCACACCATGCCTGCAGGTGGAAGAAATGCACCCTGAGCTGCCACTGCCAGCACCATCCCCTTTGGCATAAATTCCCTGCAAGTTTTAATCTGTGAGCCACAAAAGAAAAGGAAAAATCAAACCATATCTCCAACAGGCATCACTGAAAAAAAAAACAAAAATTGCTCTCTATAAGGCAGTCCTGGTGACATTCACAACTGGACTGCAGCAAACACAAGACCTGAGGCCACCCCTCTGCAGCACTCAAGCATCCCATGGCTGGGAAACCTCTCAGAGTTCCCTGCTACCTACACGTGCCCCAGAACAACGCAGCCCCTCCGACCTCCCCTGCACATCGAGCACCAGCAAGGAGCAAAGCACAGACCTGTTGGAGCGGCTCTCCGGGAGGCAGTTTGGATCCTGCTACATTCTCAGACGTTGGGGAAGGAGCCCCAGCGCCTCGCTGCGCGTCGGCGTGCTTGGAGAGATCTCAACAGAGAGAGCTCAGTCCCAGAGTCAGTGCAGTTAAGGGAGGGGAGGGAGGGAGGAAGGAAGGGGGGAGAGGGACAGAGATTCCCCCACCTCCCTTCTGCACCGTGCAGCAGAGCGGTGGCCCGGACACGTGGCTCAATAAAGCATGCAAGGAAAGCACGAGCCCGTGTCTGTAAATCTCAATGAATGGCGTGGAGTGCTCGTGTTATCTCAGTGCTAAACCTCCATCTAGGAAGCTGGCTGCTGATTTCCTAGAGCGCAGCAAGAAGCTGTGCCTCCCACTCTCTGTCATGCTCCCAGGAATGAACTCAGTCCAGCCACATTCACATCCCATTATGTATTTCTGAGAGCCCAGCGCTCGTGCTGAAGGCCAATTGTGCTGCGTTTGGATAGGGGAATTAAGCACATCTGGAGGCTCTGCGAGGCCAGGAGCTGATTCATGAGCTGGAGAGCAAGCAGTGCCTGCAGCCCTGACCTTTGGCTGCGCAACTCTGGAGAGCCAAGCCTTCATCCAAAAACTTTTGTCTTCACTGCCACAAATGGGACAACCGATAGTGGTGTTTCTCCTCCCTGCTGCAGGCTGGATTTGCAGGTAGATCTCTGGTGACTGCTGGCATCAGCCTTGCATGGCAACAGTGAGCTTCAGGAGATGTGCACTGCTCACTCTCCAGAAAATGGGCATCTTTGGAAGCGTTGGAAGGAAGAAAATCGAAGTTTCTAAATATTTTGCAGAATAAACAAATATTTAGTACTTCACTGAAGATTTTCTTTATAATCTAGTAAAAGCTTTAAAGCATCGGAATATACAAAGAGTAACATGAAAAGAAAACACTTAAATCTTGTTAAAATGAAGCTTTGTGCACCTGGGGGAGACAGAATTGGCACTGCCCTGCATTTAAATACCACAAACTGCTTCTCCTGTAGTGCCCACTGGAGTTCAACAGCTGCTCAGATTTGCAGCAGTTTACTGCAAAACAAGAAGGTGAGAAAGAGCACGAATCTCCTATGCTTCATTCACTTTCTAGGAAATTCAAAGCCAGAGCCACAGCTCGTGCTCTGTTTATGACAGAAAAATAATGAGAGCCTGTTCCAGTGCTTATGCTTGTGTAGTTCAGAAGGCTGTCTGCTTTCACTTAGAGCCTGGAAAGACCCCAGTGGGTTATCAGTGCAAACATCTTGCTTGGACCGTGCTCTAAGAAGTCTATGCTCCAGCAGTGCTACCCCTCTGCACCAGCATGAGAGAGGCACATCTCTCTCTATACCATGAAGAAATAAGGCAGCCAGCTGCACTGCAGTGCCTCACACCAGGTTGGCACCACGTCTGGTGCCAGGGAAGTCAGCAAACGTTTCGAGACAAATCAAAGTGACCAGAGGGTCAAAGTGATGAGCAGGGTGCTCTGTGAACTGGAGAGCAATAAAACTCCCCACATTCTTGTTATTATCTGTATTCAAGCTTATTTTCAAAGTAGGCTGCATATGAGTGTCCCACACTGCCTGCAAGTGAAGCCAGGGCTGTGACTGTGACCCTCAGAGCCTGTCCCAGTGCTATCCAGACTCTCGTGCCCCAGTCTGTGCATGGAATCATGATTACCCCATCTCAGCAACAGAACCCTCACTTGCTCTTGCTTAACTTAATGTGGTTGGTGGCTGCCAACCCTCTAATTTGTCAAGATCTCTCTGCAAGGCCTCTCTGCACTCAAGGGCATCAACAGCTCCTCCCTGTTGCCTGCAAACTTATTCAGTATACCTTCAAGTCTTGTATCCAAGACATTTATGAAAACATTAGAGATGACACTGGTTAATTAATTTAAGCATTATTTGAAACTGGAGGCACAAGAATTGCTACCATAGAAGTCTTACCTTTCAAGAAACCCAGCTGGGAAGAGTAACCAGCCCAAGGAGTAGCAGGGCCCTATGGCTTTCTTTACAAGGAAGCATATACATCACACACAGCTTATGGAGCCAGCTGGGAAGCTCACTGAGCTCGTGGTAGACTGCACAGACAGCTCAGGGGAGCTCAGACATCTTCATTTGCTTGGTATCAAACTTCTTGCTGCTCAGCAGCTTGCATCACCTGTCCTGCAGCCTGGCGGGGTGGCTGATTTGCTCCAAGACTTGGTTTCATCAAGTACTGAACTCTCCCACCAGCATTAGAAAGGGGTGGCGAGAGCTCAAGGTCAGCTAGAGGCAAAGATTTCAACATCATCAAAATCCAAGACTCGCCCATTAGAACTTGTTTATTTGAAAATATGTTTAAATGCCTGACATTTCAGAGTGAAAGGTTGAGCTTGGTCCCTGCCCACAGTCCATCCCTACTTTGCAGTGCCCTGCTCCTCCATTCGGTGGTGAGATGAGGCTCCTCCATTCATTCAATGGCTTCCATGATTTCCATGACAAGAGTCCGTGGTCCGGTCATGATGAGGCTGCTGATGGTCTGATAGTCCAGATGTAAAACATACATGCCATTCACTGAGAAAACAAATTGGCACACCTGCAGGGAGAGGAAGGGCTGGTTACATTCAGCTGATGCCTTCACAGCAATTTCTGCTCAGGGCTGACTGCAGCCAGAGGCTGCACTGCCAATAACTGTAAAACCCTGCAAAGCCCAAAGCATCACCACTCTATAAGCTCCACTAATAATCACTGTGCTATAATCACTGTATCATAAAAAAGAGACCAAAGGGATTTAGACTGAGCTAATAGAGAGAGAAGATACTCATTTATGAGCAGTGGTTCATTTCACAGATGGAAATGAGGCACAATAATAACATTTAGCAATTTGGTAGCAAATTAGATTAGGTGAGGAGAAACAAACTAAGCTCTGGAGCAAATGAAATGAACTCACACATCTCCTTCCAACCCTGCCTGAAGCAAAAGAGTCACACTCTGCCTCTGAAGAACCCCATTATTTCAAATATCCACGTGGCTGCAGGGTTGTGTCAGCTTGTGGAAATCGCTCACTCACTGCTCTTCTTCTTACAGGGTAACTGAAACTCCATTTCTTTCATTCACTCCTAATTCCAGGCTTGCAGCTCTACACACAAAACCCATTCACGCTTAGATGGTGGGTCTAAAGTGATGTTCAAGACCTCCCTTCCTCACACCTGAGCCAGGAATATTGGGCACTACCTGGGGAGCCAAATCAAGGCATCAGTCTGAGGTTATTCTGATCTCATGCACGTGGGAAAAGCTCCGTGCAGAACCACGTTGTTAACAGCAGACAAACACAACCAGAGCTCCGTATGATTCCACCTCTGCTGCAGGAGGTGGGATTACCGTGGGGGATGTGTTCAGCCTGAAAGGCTCCAACAGGGCACAAATCCTGCCCCGTGTCACTGTGAGCAGAGTACCTTCATGCCTGCAGCAGCAGCAGGTCCTCCTGGGTCCACAGCCTGGATGTGGCACGGTCTGCCTCCTCGGACCACAAAGCCCCAGCCCACAGCATCCCCCACGATCTGCAAGCAGAACAAAAGGACTTAGAACAAAGGAATGGGCTGGATAGAGGGGATGCTGCAATTCCTACCAATGCACGATCTGCTTGAAATCCTAATTTCCACTTAGGGTGGGAGAGAAGACAAAAAGACCTTCACTCTTTGTTTCCAGTTGCATTAGCAATAGTTGTCATTACTTTGTGGTTTTCTCAGACTGTCGGATAAAATGAGAGCATCCTTGGGCACCAGGAAACTTTCCATATCAGTTAAACACTTCTGCCACCTCCGTGCATGACAGTTGGGGACTAATTGCTCTTGCAAATATTGGTTTCAAGGGCAGTCTTTCTTTCTCTCTCTAATCTTGGAGGTTTTTTTCATTCACCTGTGCCAGCGTCTCTCACAGTATCCTTGGCAATGACACATCCCTTCTGTTTTCCCCATTTCCTCCTCCATGCTCAGCCATGGGTAAAGATTGACTTCATTTTTACACTCCGTGTTTGTGGAAGGTTTTTGAACACGTATCACCTGAAAACTCAGCACATGGAGGTCTTGGCCCTCCTGGACTGTTCATTTCTCTTATGCCAACATGAAGTTCAGTGCAGGGTGTGCACCAAGAGCACACCAAGCATTTCCAAAACACAGGGACACTGTGCCTTAATGCAAAATTTGCAGGATGGAGCAGCCACTCCTGACCTTTCCCATTCTGATCTCAGCTTGTCAAAGCAGTTTGCCCTAACACCGCAGCCATATGACGTGACTAAAGGAGAAAAGGAATTCTCAAAGGACTTTGCACATTAGCCATATAAATAAATAACAGCAAGTGCACAGCAAAGCAGAATGCAATGAGCCATGAAAGGCCCCAGCTGGCAGAGTTGAAGGGCAGGGCAAGAGCGTTCAGGAGGAGAACGAGTGGCACATCTTCATGCATGCCACACCAACCAGCTGCTTTCTTTTCCTCATTCTTTCCCTCCAATTTCTGCAGCACACAGTTAACTTAGGGATCAGATCCAAACCCACCTGAGTCAAACCAGCATAGTGAGAGAGTCAGAAATAGCCAAGCACAACAGGATCCTCAGGGCAAGAACTGTCCTGTGACATTCACAGCCCCCAGCCCAGGCAGGGCTGCCTTAATGTGGTCCTACGGCTCTAAAAATAATGTGAAAAGCAAAAGCCCCAAACTAAGGGGCTTATTTTATTCATGACAGAAAGACCATCATAATAAAAGAAGAGCAGCCCTTGAATGTTCCCTCTTCAATTCTACTCCATCAGAAGCTGACAGAGCATATTAATATATCTTCTCTGCAACAGGAAATCAGAAGCTGAATAAAGCAGTGCAAAGGTGACATCTCTGTGACACACAGGATGAGTGTCAAAGTCCCAGCTGCCACAAGACCTGATTGAATCTAAAGTTTGTGTGGAGCTGGTGATACAAAAATTGGATTTCTCCTGTCCAGGAAACATTTTCTTTCCTGGATATCCCTCTGATATATATTAAATTAAAGCAGAGGCCACAGCGGTCACCGCTGCTTTCAGCAGCAAGGACATGTGAAGACATCGACCTGCTGAGACACGCCATGAAGGAGCTGGGATGAGGTGACATGCAATCAAAGTTTCAATGCTGAGAGGTCAGAGCAGCAAAGTGTGATCAAAACAGAAAGTGATCAAAGAGAGCTCAGTGCCGTCAGAGCAGTGACACCGCTCATGATGGTCACTTACAGTTAGCGTCTTCTTGACGTAGGGGGCCCCAGGGGACAGGAGCTCTTCATTGGTGACGGGTCTCTTTAACACTAGGGCAGAAGGTGACAGATCCGATCAGAATTGAGGGTTTCATACACTAAAGCACGTAATAAGACAGCTCACGCCCAAGGGAACAGATGTGTCCTGTGTAGCAAAAAGGACAGTGCAGGAGCCCAGACCTGATTTGGGGTTGCACTCAGCCACAGGAGGGAAAACCAGAGTGGGAGTAATGCTGAAGTAGGGGTTGGAGTTTCCAGCGAGGGAAGTGATGCTGCTCCTCCGTACTGCTGAGACAACTTTGATCTCCTTGTTGGGCTGGACTGCAAAAACCAGAAGTAACAGTTATCCAGGGAAGGAACAGATCAGTTTAGTAAACTTCCCACAGCAGCCTGACCCACATCTGAAGGATGTGCATGTACTAAATATAGCATTTGAGTTTAGGCAGAATAAAACTAGCCTTACAGAAGGACCAAGAGCAGAGCTGATGGGTTGCTTCCTGGAATGGGGAACTGTGACAGAGACTGCCACTGCACCATGACATCCACCAGCACACAGGACATGTGGCTGCTTCGTAAGATGTCTGGAGGAGCACCCTATGATGTATGCTGGAGATAAACCTCAGCCCTGAGATGCTCTGGCATCATAAGGCTCGGTTTCACACCCTTCAAATACGCAGAGACAGTTACCAGAGAGAAAGCTGGTGTTGCCTGGCTCTGGGTTGAGCTTGCGGAGGCAGAAGGGGCTGTCGGGGCTCTCAGACAGAGCACGGGAGGAATTCTCACTGAGCAGCTCGGTGAGACGTCGCCGCCGTCGGAAGTTGATCCAGAACTGGTAGAGAATGTCAGAGTCCAGGAAGTGGTGCCTGTTGGAGACTGGAGAGGACAAGGAAGGAAGAGAGGCTGAGGGAGTGTGAAAGATGTGTAGCAAACATACCAAGCTGTCTGGATGAACTGCTTTTAATGCTTCTGCATTATATTTTAGGGCTTTTTTTCTGTTGGAGAATGCTTTGTGCAAAGAAAGAAGAACAGCAGAGCCACCTCCCCAGGAGATGCCATCTCCCATCAGTACACCACTGAGCCCCAGGAGCTCAGAGGGCTCCCTGCATCACAGATGGAAAGCTGGGAAAGTAGGTGGGTGTGACCTGCAGCCCTGCTGAGCGCTGCACCCTCACAACCAGCCCTGGAAACTCAGGGTGGGGCTCAGCCCTGCAGCCCAGGTCTTTGAAGGACCGCAGAGCAGCAGCTCAAATTGCAGCTCAAAGCCTCTATGGGCAGTGGATTGCTCTGGCTTCAAAGGTCACCGGCTCCAAACATAGCACTAAAAGGCCCCGTTGCTATCTCTAAGTGGGCACTTGACCAGCACTTGTTGCATGCCGTGAATGGGGATTTGTTCTTGGCATGACAGCTATGCTCATCGCTCACTTCCCTTCCTCTCACCGTGCTGAATGATCCCGTGCTCCAGCAGCGCCTGGCCCAGCTCCACTGCTTCCCTCCGACTCTCTGCTTCTCCCTCCTGCACCAGCCACTCCACCATCTCGCTGCCCAGGAACGCCCGCTGGTACTTCACCGAGTTCTCCTCCCTCACCTTCAGGATGGAGCCTTCCACGCTCACCAGCCTGGCAGAGGTGGGACAAGCGCCCGTGATGCCACGCAGCCCGAAGCAAGGATGAGAAGAGTGGGCAAAGCCAAATCATCGCTGCCTGCGAGCGGTGGGAAGGGAGGGCGAAAGGCACAGCTGCATTTACAGGTTTGTAAATCTTCATCCCAGCAGTGGGAGCAGATGCAGAGGAATC
This sequence comes from Chrysolophus pictus, assembly GCA_037305975.1. NCBI lineage: Eukaryota > Metazoa > Chordata > Aves > Galliformes > Phasianidae > Chrysolophus > Chrysolophus pictus. The sequence goes on from CM074595.1 coordinate 5,214,840, forward strand.
AGTTCGGCTGCAACCTCAGCTAAAGGCTACAGTGGAAAGCTAAGCAAGCAACCGAACGCGTGCCCAAATAACAGCTGGTCCAGATGGATGGGGAAGGTGTGCTGTGGTAAGCCCATGTTCATTCTGCGGCGTGGCGGAGCTGAACGCAGTGCCTCCACGAGAGGGTGCAGCAGCCTCAGCTGTAAGAATCTCGATGCTCTCCCATCCACTGCTGAGCAAAAGCAAAGTGAAAGCAGTGCAGAGGGCACGGGGAAGTAGAAATCATGCCTGTATGAAGGACAGAAATCACACCTGTCCGAAGGACATCCCTGTGCATCCCTGGAGGTGTTTAAGGCCACGATGGATGGGGCACTGGGCAGCCTGATCTGGTGCCCGATTTGGTGGCTGGCCCACAGCGGGGTGTTGGAACTGAATGATCTTTGGGGTCCCTTTCAGCCCAGCCATCTATGGCTCGGGATCACAGAGCAGAAAGGCCCTGCTGGCCCTGTACCTGCTGGTTTTGCTGGGACACAAGTCCTAGCAGGGCTGATGCGTGTGACTGATGACCCCACTCACCACTGCTACTCTACAAGGAAAGAAAAAGCTCTGAGGATGTTAAATTGGTTCCCAAAGTTTTGGGGCTGATCAACTTCTCACTGCTGTAGAGTGGAGAGGCAGGACACCACATGCCACAACCATCAGCACTTGATCTGAAGCAGTGTTAGGTGACACTGTGCTTGTGGGGTAACTTTGAGTTAGTAAGCTTGCTGGGGGTCTGTGGGAGTGCTCCACAGATGGGCTTGGAAGGGGAGCAGGTATGGAAAAAGTGCATCAAAGCACGCATTAGTTCAGAGCCCAGCTCTTCTCCAGGAAAGAGCATTTCCCAGGGCTACAGCATACAGAATAGAAAGAGACAAATTTGCCCTGGTTCCAGCCATGAAGCAGCACAGCGAGCACAGCTGGCAGACCCGAGGCCTTGGGAAGGGACTCACGCACTTCTCGTAAAGGCTCTGTCCTCGCATGAACACCTTCACATCCTTGCTGAGGGGGAAGGTCCCGTCGTCCTTGCGGAAGCGGTACAGCAGCTTGGCGTCCTTGTAGTCCGAGTGCTCATCACAAACTGGAAGGAGGAGAGAAGGAGGTCAGTGTATGTGGGACAGACAGACAGCAGCACTGCACACAGGCTCAGCAGTGCGTTATCCTTAGGTTCTGCTATGGGAAACGTGCTGTGTCCCTTTCTGTGCCTCTTGGACCATGCTGCTGAGCCAGCATCTGAGCCTTCTGTTCCCATATCAGACCTGCGCAGCTTCTGGGAGAGGTCAGCCCTATGGGAAAGCCCTTGGGACAGCTTGACTTCAAGTTTACACTCTGACCCGGTCGCTAAATTGCTTCATTAGAATGGGAATTTTGTCATGTGTAAGCAGACTTGGAGGAGAGGTAAAACAACCCGACATCACTGCCTCCAAACTCCACCAAATTATCTCCATCCCTTCCAAAAATACTTGTGAATTACAACGTGTAATGGCATAATGAGAAACTTTTCCCTACCATTTTGTGCCAATTCACTTGTATGGCAAGCAGACCTCAAGTGAGTGTTTTTCCTGCAGCTAGGTGCATATAACTGGGATAAACACCCCAGCTTGCTATTTACTTTGGGGATGAGAGTGGTCTATAAAGGTTATTAAATACCTGCAACATTCAGCAGGAAAATACTGGGGATGCTGTTTTGAGATAAACTTGGCTGGAAGAGATGACTGTACAACAACTTGACTGAAATCAAATAAAAATAAAACGAAATATTATGGTCCAGTTTTCAAATAAGTCAGCCTTGCAAATATGATTTGAATAAAATTCAAAAGACATAAGATATTTCTTTTTTAGAACTTTACCATTTGTTCTTCCGAGTAATGTTTCATTCTCCTTTTGGTGACAAGCTCAAGGCTAAAACTTGCCAGAGCATCTTGAGTTCAGAAGTCCTCCTGAGCAGTTGTGTTGGTGGGAAACCAGGGCACCAAAGCCTGAGACTCACCAGTCAGAAGGCTGAGGGTGAGGTGATTGTTTTAGAAGAGAAAGCTTGGATCCTCTTAACTGAAAGGAGCAGTGATTCAGATAGCATTGCATGTGGTGATAGTTAGGAAATAAGCACACAGCCTTGACAGACAGCACCCATAAGAATCATACAGAATCATAGAATCATAGTTAAAAAGGCCTGGGTTGAAAAAGACTACAATGATCATCTCATTTCAACCCCCTGCTATGTGCAGGGTCACCAAACACCAGACCAGGCTGCCCAGAGCCACATCCAGCCTGGCCTTGAATGCCTCCAGGCATGGGGCATCCACAGCCTCCTTGGGCAACCTGTTCCAGTGCCTCACCACCCTCTGAGTGAAAACATTTTACTACGTGGAGACCAATTTCAATGCATTTCCAGCATGTAGTTGAGCAGCAGCTCAAAGCACATCAGCCTCTTAAAGGCAGCACAGAGCATCTGCATGGAATAATTACGGTTTTCCTGAATCCCAGTGGAGAGGAAGGCAAACAGTATAGGCAGCCAACTGCAAGGCATTCAGCAGACAGTCCCGTTTCCATAGGACCAACAACTACTAATGGTCCCACAGCAAGCTGGAAAACCTGCTTGTGTGTTCTGCAGGAGCAGGAGGGACGTGCCCATGATAAGAAATCAAACCAGCTCTGGCAGCCACGTCCACACAGGCTTAACCAACTAATGGGCTTATTGGAAATTGTTGGCTGGAGAGATGGAAAAATAATCAGTCTGAAGTGTTAATGGTTAACAGAGAACTCGCTGCTTCAGTGCTATGCTTTTGCGATAAATCACAGCAGCAGAGCTGATTTTGATTCAGGGCAGCTTAATACAAAGGACATGAAACCCAGCAAGGAGCAGACGGCAACAGAGCGCACTGCAATGGTTGGAGGCAGCTTGTGCTGATCGCTGCAGAAGAGAGGACAGAATTCTGTGACTGTCACCTGCTTCTGTCTCCTTGGCTCCAACCAGATGGACACCATGTCCCAGAGACCTGGGTTCAGGTTTGCAAGAGATAGCAGCCAAGGGTGGCAGCTCAGCCCCCAAAACTGCCCACCAAGGGCAATGTAAAAATGCTGTTTTATTCTTTTGGTAGCAAAAGAAAAACCTAAGAATCAAAACCAAAAACATTTTGGCCCGAAGCCCTAAGATCTCTTTGGAAAACCTTATTTAAGATATATCTGAAGAAATTTTCACTGCAACTGAAAGCATTTTCATTAAAGCACCTCTGCCCTTGCTTGTCCAAGCAGAAGATGCACTGCCAAAGGCAGGAACAGGGCAGAGGGAAGCAGCCCCAGCTGTGGCTGAACATCTGTGCATCTTCCCAAGTGCTTGGCTGAAGGCTGAATATGAGCCCAGCTGCAAGGATGTGCCTCTGCTAGGCACAAGCAGTGACTAGACCAGCAGTCATCCCCTAGGGATGCACAGAGAATGCCACACACCATGGTGGATGATGTAGTGGTCCATCAGCTTCTGCATCAGGCGGATGCCCGTCTCTCGATCTGGGGCTTCCTTGTGGTCAATCAACCAATCTGTGAGCTCCTTCGCCACGAAGCAGTTGGGATAAGTTCGGAGGTGGTAACGCCTGTCCTTAATGAGCTTCCCATCATGCAAGCGGAGCCTAGGGAGAGAAATAGGCACAGAGCACAGTTGGCATGGCGTGAACATCTCAATTCAATAGCCCAGCCCAGCCTGGAGAATCTATCGATGGGTTGGGACTCCTGGAAAGCACCCAGTGACTTAAAGATTATGTGTAACCTCTTCACTTTTACAGACTGCATCAATCCATCCCCAGGAGCCTCTTTTCAGCATCTCCTCTTCTCCCACTCCTATTTTGTGCACTTTGTAATTGTCTGAACCAGACTCACTTTGAGCCATGCATGACTTTGTGCTCTAAATAAAGCCTCTAAAATGTATACAGCAACTAACCAATTTATTATTTCCACTACAGGAAATAATAACTGTACATGTTTCTGTCATCTTGCATGGCTCTGTGCCTAGTTTTCCTTCCCCATGGCTGTGGAAGCAGGAACATCACTGCCTCCAGGACAAGGGCTGGATGAGAGCACTTCCAACAAGGACAAATGCTAGGTAAATCTGAGCTCTCCTGTGTTCCCGTACACACTCACCCACAGCACACGTGAGCACACCGATCCAAATCACACACATTAGTTCTAGCTCACCCAGACACAGCACTGCCTTCAGTCCATCAGCAGTCCTGGCATTTTCTGGTTCAAACTGGGACAGACTGGGGCAGAGTTGGGCAGAACTACAAGTGTCCTGTCCTGAGCACCCTGATGTTATGACTCGTCTGCAGCTCTGATGGAAAGATACATAGGAAGGAAGGCTGCTCAGGTGGGTACGGCTTTGGCTTTTCAAAGGACTTTTACAGCCAATGAAGCCACAGAGCACAGAGAACTTCTGTGTCCCGGCCAAAGCCGACGCAGCCTGGCAGGACACCTGACCAGGAAACAAACTCCTGCCCTGTAGCCTTTGCTGTTCCCAGAACACCAACCCTGGAAAGTGCCCAATGCATACAGCAGACTCAGAGAGATGTTAAATTAATATCTTCTCTGTAACTCCAGGACATTTCTGCTTTTCAGTTATTCATTTCAGCTCACAGTTTTGCCCCAGGCTGGTTTATTGTACAAAGGCATTAATCACAGCAGCATTTCTTTAATTTCTCAACTCCTTTTGTTCTTTTTGAAGAAGTTCTGTGTACAGCACAGCAAACGTGGTGTTGCCTGTTGGACAATAGCTTTAGGTACCGTACAAGAAACAATAAACCTACTGACATCTATTGGATAATAATGGATTATCCTCCAATATAGGATTAATTAGGATCTCAAAAGTGTTAAGATAAAACCTCTGTTGAATGAAAACGTAGTAAGTGATGGCTGCAATTAGTGCTTGGGTTACTTCAGGCCAACACAGTTCTTAGCAGGTATAGGTCCAGACCTTTCTGGTAACCCCCAAAGAAACACAGGAGGATGTGACAAAGCAGAGACACAAAGAAAGCAATGCAAATGTTGAAACCCAACGTGCCATGCAGAGCCAGCTCCTGATTCCACCTTGACTGGCCTCCTTCAAACACTGAGCTCTGCGTCAGCATTTTACTCTCCTTACCAGGAAGATTCATTCCACAAGTAACCAACAGATACTCTGCATATTGATTTTACCTGAAGAGAACAGCTTACCCTACTGCAGACAGTTGCCTGCTATTTTTACAACGTTGAGCTCTTTTTCCTTCCATTATTTTACCGTGCACTCTCCAATGCAATCACAGCAGCCACCACAAGCAGAGAGGCTCCTTCTCCCCACCCAGACAGCATCCCCCAGTGCCAGAAGTGACGAGCAGGCTTTTCTGATATGCTTTATTTCCTTAGGAACCAACAAGTGGGATGCCACTCTAGGGAGATGTTTGTTGGAGATAGGAGCTGTTTAAGCAAGAGCCATCCATTGCTGTTAAGAGTTTGCAGAAGTCTACAAGGACCACATGTGTATATATTTATATACACACACACATCTTGACACTTAATGACACAGACCATAATCACACGAGGCAGTCTAAAGCAATCTATCACCATGCTGGGACAACAAAGCCAGTGAAATGATAACTGTTTCATAACCATGCTTCAAAATAATAAAGAAAAAAGGTAGGGAAGAGTGTGTAATGCAATATTACGAGTCTCCTACATGCCAAAACCTTTCCCATGTACATATTGCTAATTCAAAAGGACAAAAAAATAAAATGAAATGCTTGCTGGAACACGACAATCAGCTGTTGTGAAACACTCCTAGTCTGGCACACCAGCTCTCTGCTAGCACATGCTCTTGCTTTGGATGGGCTGCATTGGGGAACCAACTTGTTTCTGTGTCAAGGTCGCTAAGAAGACACCCTCATTCATCTCATTCATCCTGCTTAACCTTGCTGAAAGGCAACAGCTTCCCCTTCTTGGAAAAGGAGCTGGGTTTCCTGCATGGCAGCTGGACAGCTGGACCTTGGAGCTTCCCGTAATGGTGGAGCTCTCAAGGATGTGAACACAAGGCTGCATTCCCACAGTGATTAAATACAAATGAATGACCCTGAAGGTACATCACCCAAATGATCTTTTCCTATCTTTAGAGGAAGATGAAAAATCATAAAGCTGAGTGCTCAGTAAATGGAAGCAACAGTCACAAAAGCAGCCGTGCTAAATGGCTGCTGGGGATGAACACTGATACAAAACAAGTGCTGCAAAACTCAGCTCGCTGCTCTCCCATGTCTACAAGAGCACAAAGGCTTTAGGAAGGGGAAAGCCATGGATGCACAAGGCAGCCCACCCAAAGCAATACGAGATGCAGTCTTATTTTCCCTTTTCTATTTAAAAGCACAAATAGGAAAACAGGACTTAAATCTCAAAAAGCAGTTCCAGCAAGAACAGCTGTACATTCCAGCCTTCTCCAGCCAGTGCTAAACAACAGAGCAGTAGGCTTCCTAGGATCATTCTGATCATGTAGTGTGATCTGAACATCAGCCCAGAGAAGTTCCCCAGGGACCACCACATCAGGTGCCCACAATTCCAAACAGAGGTACAAACCAGGACATATTCAGCCCTGCACCTCAAAGCAAGCCCAATGCATCAGAATCTTCACACTCTGCTTAACAGCCTTACAATCTGAGCATCCAAATAAAAGCACTCACCTGGACAGCACCTGAAAGCACAGTTCTGTTCTTTGTTGGAGAAAACCTTCCTTCTCTCCCTTCTTTTTGCCCAGGACATGAGTTTACTGAGAATATTTCCTTTCTCAGAGTGATTAATGCAGCTTAGCAGAGTTAGTGGCGAACATCTGGTTCACCTGACAGTAATGAATCCCCAAACTGCACCCAAAGACCTGTCTGTACTTGAAAAACCCAGGTTACAGAGGAGCTTCTCAAAGAGAAGTAGCTGCTCCGGAACACTTCTGTGCAGATCAGCCATTTGTTGCAATTGGAAGTGACTACCTGGGTGCCTCTTACAGAATGCCACCCAGGAACACTCAACACTCAGTAAAACTGGGGCGACTTTCACGCCAGATTTTACAACTGAAACATAAAGACCGACAGCAGAAGATGCAAGGAATGCCTGACACAGCAGCCCTGCAAACACAGCAGTGACTGCAGTGGAAATTAATATTCCATCTTTCTAGGGCGAGGTTTGAGACCCAAACTCCTCTCCCACTCATTTCTTTGGGATGTGTTTGTTCCTTGCCATCCCCAAGAAGCATTTCCTCACCCCTCACTTGCGCAGCTATTTCTGGCTGGGAAATGAGTCCTGACACTGAACAGACTTCATTCTGCAGCCAAAACAAACCGAGAGGGATTTGCAAACTTGCTGGCAAGCCAAAGAACCATAAAGACAGAGCAAAGGTTTGTTTGGCTGGATACAATAGCAAGGAGGAGGCAGGGCAGGAAGCAGAGAACAGGGAAAACAAATGGTTGAGCTTTTCTGTAGATGCAAGAGCTGATCAAGGCCTCCTGAGTGTGTGTGGGAGGTTACAAGGCTGTCTTACACAGCACCTTGATTCCTTCTCCTCGGGCAAGCAAAGAAGCACAGTGCATTTAGTTCTGCTCAGTCCTTCCCTCAGACAAGGTCATCCAGCTCCCTGCCTCAGTTTCCCCATCACCACTGACCCAACCGACCTTGGGAAGATTCACATCACTGCCTCCACTCTAACTGCCAGGCTGAAGAGTCCCCCAAACACAGGCAAAGGACTCAAGCACTCAGCGCAGTGCTCAGCCATCCCTCATTCCCCTTTCAGTTAGCCAAGCTTGGTGGAACCCAGCTCTCCACTTTCCTCCCCAGCCTCTCCGTGCAGAGAATAAGCTCCCACTCCAACCCAAAGCAGAAGGATGCAGCTGCTTCGTGCCATACCACGAGCAAACAATTGCCTGCCTCCATCCCCGAGCACTCCAGGACTTTTCGCTGACATTTCACCTATCACCTGCAAAGCACAAGTGAAGAGCAATGCAGCTGTGCTGGATAAAGACAACCTGCTTCTCTTTAACATGGAACAGGAGTGCTTGGGGAGAGCAGCTCTGGGGCATGAAGCAGCTGAGGCCGCCCAGCTCTGCTCCTCACAGCACTGTGTTTGCAAAACAGCATGAGTTTGCCAGCGCTGTGCTCCTGGGTGCAGCTCCAGCTCTTCACTGAAGGCCACATCATTGCCCTTGCACGCTCATTCTTTGCAATTTTAACACGCAGCTCAGTTATTTTACTTTCTCTCTGCATACATATCCCCCTTTTTTGGCTATAGAACCCATTTTAAACCTCAGTCACCCTGGATGAGTACAGCATTGAAAATACGAATGTGAATACACCTGCCCTGCCCGCAGCATGGAAAAGGCCATAACTTTGTGTCTCTTGCACTGAGTTATTGAAACAAAGCAACCCACCCTTAGATCTGATGCTGCTCTTCCCTGTAAGAAAGTTAAGCTCAATGTTTAAGCCTCATTTGCAACATGAACTGTGAATGGTGTGAAGGTTTGATGCAGCCCATCCCTGGCAGCAGCTCTCTCCCATTCACTACCAAAAAAAAAACCATTTAATTTCTGGATCCAGGAGAGCAACAATTTGGAAAGACAGCAGAGATGGGGCTGACCACAATAGCACTATTAAATTCCAGTCACCTTGGCCATGGGCTGTGTATTCAATATGCAGCTTTAATGTTTAGCTGGAAATTATCAGTCCTTGATACGGTGCAGATAAATAAAGCTGAGGCTGATGTGACTCACTGAGGTTGGACAACATAATGAACAGAGCTAACTTTGGGAATCTGGTGCTACCAAACATGGGCTCTGGGCTCTTTATGTTACTCAAGGATGTATTTTCTAGTTCCCACCCACATTTCATAATACAACAGAATGGCTCGAGATACAAACAAGCAAACTGCTCAAGAGCTGGAAAAGCCTTCAGGCACGCACTTGAAAGCAGTTCTGGTATTGTGACCCCATCCACACAAGGAACACATTCTCAGACACACCAGTTTTGTTGCGCAGCAGGGTGCGTTTCTGCCTTCATAAGAAGAAAGCTTAGAAGTAGTTTGAGAACCAGGACTATAAAACAGCAGAAGTGCCCAAAGGTAGCTTTCAAAACAAAAACCCTTTGTGTTGCCTTGCTTCAGGCACGTGGCATCCAAGGGACAACTCTGCAGGGCGGTCCCCATCCCTGCTCCAGGCTCTGGGTTTGGGGCACCTTGAGGAAGTTCTTGCTCAAGGACCAAGCTTTGAAGCCGTGTTAGTGTAGAGCCCGGGCTCAACCCTACCTCAGCTGCTCTCCGGCGATCATCACCTCCGCTCGGTAGTGCTGCTCCGTCGCTCTCTTCTTCAGCGCTCCGCTCAGCGGCTCCATGCCGGGCTGCGGGCGGCTGCGGGCCGGGAGCACCGCGCAGCCCATGGGGTGCGGGTTAGGAGGGGGGGGGTTGTGCCCGCGGTGCGGCAGCCGGGATGGATACGGGGAGGATGCCGGGTCCCGCTCCCCGCCCCTCCGAAGCCGGAGGAGGAGCGTTGCAGCAATCCGGTTTGCTGCTGCCCCGCGGTGCGGCTGGCACGGAGCTCTGCCGGCTGCGCGCTTCGGTTTGCGGCAGGACGGACAAAGCCGAGCATCAGCAGCAGTCCTTTCTTTGCGCTGCACCTTTCCTTTATTTGGTTCCAGATGGAGCATTCCCCAGCATAACTCACACCACACACCGCGATCTGGCTCCCAGCCCTTTCTCTAGGTTTTTTCGTCTCACCTGATGGAAAACGGGCTCCGAGCAGCTGGGCTCCTTCTTCTTTGTAGCAACCATCATAGGGGTTTGGTGGGAGAGCTGAACCCAGGCCTGGGGCCCTGAGCACGAGAAGGATGCATTTCTGCTAGAGCAGGTCCAGAGGAGGGCACAGGGATGCTCAGAGGGCTGCAGCGGCTCTGCTATGAAGGCAGGCTGAGAGCCAGGGCTGTTCAGCTGGGAGAAGGCTCCAGGAGGACCTCATTGTGACCTTTCAATATTCAAAAGGAGCTTATAAGCAGGAGGAGAGCAACTTTTTACACGGGCAGATAGTGATAATGCAAGACAGAATGGCTGAGAAGTCTTTGAGTTCCCTTCCAATCCAACCATTCTGTGATTCATTGAATAGAAGAGCTGGCAAGCAATCTGGGACTGTACCAAGGCCAAGCTGTTTGTCTGTGTGATGCTCCTGGCTTTGGCCATTACATCTGTCCCAGGCACTCACTCCTGCCTCGGCTTCCACAGCCATTTCCATTACCTGAGATTTTTCCTCTGCTTATCTTGCAGTGATAACAACAAATAAATAAGCAGAGGAACTGGGATGTGGAAGCGGTTAATTACAGCTATCACTGCATGTGCAACTCTATTTCCATTAGTGAGATCCAGAGTGCAAACTGCTGTCTGGGGAAGAGGGCAGAACTCAGAAATGCAAAGGAGAGGGGAAGAGGGAAGGAAATGATATCAGCAAAGGGCATTCCAACTCAAAGCTTAATGAAGCAGCAGTAAACTCTGTCTATCTCCCTTTCCTTAACGGCCCACCTGCCTATTGTTTACAGTACCAAGATGCTCTGTGCCTACAGCATCTTTCTTACCTTTCCTGACCCCTCTCCCAAGAGCAAATCCCTGAGACATTTCCCTTTCATCATGGAGACCTATGAAGAGACATTTCAGATGATGACGCCTGGGCTGCCCCCCAATACAACCCTCCATCAGGTTTTCATCACCTCACACAATGTCTTGTCACACAGCACACCTCCTTCGCTCTGACCAGAACGTGAGCTCTCCACCACCAGCAGCAGTGCCCCTATGCCAGCTCTGTGTGCACACTGCCCATTTCAGGGGAGGGCCAGATTGGAAATTAGGAAGCATTTTTTCTCTGAAAAGCATTGATGCAGTGGCAAAACTGCCCAGAGGGTGGTGGGACTGCCATCCCTGGAGGTGTTCCAGAGCCATGGAGATGTGGCACTGAGGGATGTGGTGAGGTGGGGTTGGACATAGGGATCTTAGAGGTCTTTTCCAACCTCAATGATTCTGTGATTCTATAATCTCCACCTCCCCAAGCAGACAGAGAGAAGTGGAAGAAGATGCTTCTGCACATAGAGGTGGGGGCAGAGTGAGGATGGAAGATCTGACACGGGATGCAGGCGCTTGTAGCTGTGTTCCCCCAGTTCTGTGCTGACCAAGGAGCAGAACAAGCCCCAGACACAGCACTCCTGTCCAAGGCAAACAGCAGCATCCAAGGCTGCACCAACAACACTGCTTCTATCCCAGCCCTCCCAGACATCCCCTCTCCCATGTGTGGGGAACACAGGCTGCCCTTGTGTGCCTTGTGCAGGCTCAGCCCACAGCGCAGTGCCACACCAACACACTGCTGCCAGTGAGCAAATAGCCGAGCCTGGAGGAGCAGCTGCTGCCCATGAGCACAGCAGTTCCAATGTCACATCTTTTGATTTCACAGCTCCAAGGGTCACCAACTCAGGTGCTGTTAAACCCCACTGTTTATCCCCACTGACTTTGATTCAGTTTAGCAAAAAGGGGATTCACAGCCAACAGGCCCAACAGGGGCTGAGAGGTCTGGGCAGATGTATCACTTTCTGCTGGTGGAACATGAACCCACTGGCCAACAGTTTCTTATTAGGCAGTTATAAATCTAAGCTGGAGATTTCATGTCATCAAGTGTCCTTCGTTTGGCTCCAGAAAACAAGTGAGGATATGTTAGGGCAAAAGATAGTGCTATTTTCCAAGGTAAAGACTGCTAACCCCAACAGTGAAACTAAAGAAAGGAAAAACAGACTGCTCGGCTTCAAAACAGCCACTGGAGGGATCTTTGTGTCCCTCAACATTTTGAAATCGCAGCTCAGGGCTCTCCAAGAAGTACAAAGAATTGAATCCTACCTTGCAAAAAAGAAAACAAGCACTGCAATCCAACCAATAAGCCACAAAACCAAGAAAGCAATGAAAAGAAACCCAAAATTATCCCACAGTTGCATTGCTTCATGGATCCACAGCCATAGTGAGAACATGAAACACCAACAGGTGTAACAAACTGATGAATGGTCTCATTAAAAATAAGAACAACAAAGCAAAACAAAACCAAAACCCACACAAATTAAAGCAAAGGACGACAGAAAAACCACTCTTACGCAGCGCCACGTGGAACCTGCATCACCTCCACTTCCCCATTCCTCACCAGCTGCCAGAAAGAACTTTACAACTTCCAATAGCCCTTAACTTTCACCCTGCAGCACCAGGGTATGAGGATTCAGAGCAGGTCTGACAGGTTTGGCTCTGCTGCTCACCTTTGGGTGAGGCTGTCACTGCTCTGTTAAGCTGAAAGCTGCAGAGCACAGTGGTAGGGACACGAAGCCACCCGGTCCCTCCTTGGGGTCAGAGGGATGCGTGCCACGAAGGCTTAGCACAGCGTGAAAGTGCAAGGTGGGATAGGATGGGAGAGCAGCTAAGCAGAGACACAGCAGAACCAAACATCACCCTGCATCCAGCTGCTCAGCGCTCCCTTACAGCCAGGTTCCTTCTGCAGCCAGGCACGGGGACACAATTCCCTCTAGAGGAAGGAAGGGGAAGTAAGCATCCCTTCGACCTGCGCTGGGCTATCAGAGCAGCTGAGGCCATTGCCCTTCTGTGATCCATTCTGCACTCCGTTGCAAGGTCTGTGGCCAACCCAGAGATGCATCGCAACAAGTGTAGGTTTCCCCAGTGGTTTTAGGTTCAGACTCTATTCTTGCCTGCACTGCGGAGCCTATGTTGAGTTGTGAAGTCCTGGTGAGGAGGACTAAATTTGCCATTCAAGCGCAGCGCATTGCAGCTGGGTACAGGGAATTGCTGCAGTCAGCAGGAAATCTGTGAGCAGAGTTAAAGGGGCAAATCCTGCAGGAATGGGACAAGCTTACGTGCAATGAGCACAGGTTGCTGTCAAGAAGTGAATTTCTATTTCAACATCAATCACGACATCCCACACACAGCACGGCACACTAATTGACGTATGTATCAGACATTCATGGTAGGAGTGCAGAAAATACTGCACGCACAAGAGAGTTTGGGTCCATGTAGTCACAACTGAACACTTCACTGGAGGTAACTTTAGCAATCCTGCTGTTATCAAGCAGTGGCACTTCAATCAGAAGTGGACCAATTTTATCTGTACTTTTTCCCTGGAGAGACACACTCCAGCCTTCCTGTGTTTCCTGGCAGGAGCTGATTTCTTTCTTTACCTGCTGCAATGTTCTGCAGCTTCAGCAGGGCTGAGCAGCCCTCTGAGGGAGCACGACTTGGCAGTGCTTAAAGGGAAATACAAGGGGGTTGCAAACTGCAAGGAGCTGATAGCACTGCATTCCCCTGCTCGAGCAGCAGCCACACTATGAGACACGTGGTTGGATCCATCACCCAAACAGAGCACCAGTGACTCACTCAGAGGAGGTGACTTTTCTTCCCCTGCACTGCTGATGGGATGCAGCCTCTTGCAGAACAGCTTGGGCCAAAGCAGACGAGCAATGAGTGTTGGCCTGTGTGTGAGCCAGTGACTTACAGATGATGGACAGAGGTGCTGCAGTTAGGTTGGATCTTTAGGTTTTACTGCTTTCAAATGGGACAGCTCAGCTCCACTTCTCCTTATACAAGACTTTTTGTTTCACCCACCAGCCCCATCCTGCTCAGAGCAAGTATTGATGCTCTTTGTGGTGTACATTTCTAGGTAACAGGCCTCCATATGCTTTCAGAACCCCCCCTGCAGCCAGCACATCCCACTACTCACAGCAATCACAACGGGAAGCTCTGCATCCCACACACACAGCACTGCAACAGGAACAGATGCAGCACATCGCTGGGATGCTGACAGTGCAGCCACCCAACCCACTGCCCATTTTCCTGGGAGAAAGCCAACGCAATTCCTCCCACAAGTCAGCATGATTGGATCCTACTGCCATTTCCATAAAGCTCAGGGCACAAAGCACACGCACACCCCCATGGCTGGCTGCCTAATGGAGGGGACTGGAATCTGAATGTGAAGCACGGCCACCAGCTGAAGGATGAGCCAGAGGAACCTGGCAGTTTGGGAAGACAGACTGTAAGAACTACCTCTTCTCCTGCAGTGTGTTTGTAAGCAAGCTGTTAAAATAGCATCTACAGAAGTACAATTTGTATTTTGCAGCTCACTTCAAAGATGCAAACAATGTTGTTATTAACTATTCCTAACACAACAAGTTCTTAAATTGGTTTTTAAAGTGAGACTATGAAACCCCTACAAAGCACAGAGGTGAAGCACCTGCTGTGGTCTCTGACAGCAACACGGGCAGTTTCCTTTGTCCTTCATCACCCACAGCAGAGAATGTGCAGAACACCAACACCATTACACTGCCAGCGTCAGATATTCTCCTCCAAGAAGACATACTGGCATTGACACAGTACTTTTGCTTGTTTCTTAATTACAAAGTGCCCTATTTTGAGTTCATTCTGCATTGCTAACCACAGTAAGACCAGCTTTATTCAAAAGCCACGTAGTGACACTGATGGAAACCAATGACTTTTCCCAAAGTTTTCAAAAGTAAATGGAAGTTTCCTGAAAAAGGGCTTAACACTGCTCTGCTCCATAGCTCTTTGCTTTATTATAATGCTCTTTAAAAGATGACACTGCAGTTCAAGTCTGGTATCACTCTACAGAACAATGAATAGCGTTCACTGAAATTGCCATTCCTGTGAACTTCACATGAAACACATCAGGAAAATTAAAGATACAGCATTCCAGACTGACCAGGTTTCTGCTGGCCTCAATAATGAAAAATGGCTCTACAATGAGAGATCACCGTGAACCGTCACAATCAAACTCTAACGATGTGCATCATCGTGTTTCTTCACTTCTGTTTAAGTCACTGATTGCTCAATCCATCATTAACGGAATTTAGAATTGCCAAAGTAGAGGGAGAACTGAAATACCTTGGTTGGCTGTCAGCTATTTTCAAAGAAGACCACTGTATCTTTAAATGTATCCTGGGTTAAACAGGAAACGTTTTACCTACACTTGTTAAGTTATTGCACAGATCATCACACTCATAAATACATGATGGAATGTTACATGTCTGCCTGGGAAAACAAAAGAAGCGTTATCCTTCAGGTCTCAGCACCAGGAATAGCTGGCCAAGCACTTCTTGAAAACACAGTGATTGTTAGGAGGCACCAAAACACAAGTGAAATGTTTTTAAGCAGTCCCCAACTCCCAGGATTAGCCTTGCTTTCTGCCTGGGAACGCTCTCTTTGGCAAGCAGCACTCAGCTTGAACATCTTAATGTTTCTCTGATTTCAGGCTACCTGGAGGAATCCAACTGCTCTGTGTCTTCCAAAGTTAAAGCTGTACAAAGGAAACTGCTACCCACCACTGCAATGGCTGCTTGTTCCAGCTGCAATTTCAGCCACCGCGCTCTCCCCTGGCAGTTTGCTTGGATGACTCAGAACTGTTAATAACTGGTGTGGGATTGAAAGGAAAGTGATGTTCACCTATCAAAACGGCTCATGATCAGGAAAAAAAAAAAAGAAAAGAAGAGGAACTGAGGAAAGGAGGGGAGATGTTAATAAACATTTCCTCTACACACAATAACTTCAAACAGCACAAGCTTCTGAACCATCCACTCTTAAACAAAGAGTCCAATAAAACTGGAGCTGTGCAACACAAAGCGTCCTCATTTCATCCTCTCTCCTTTGGAAGACATGACAAAATGCACAGATTCAAACAAGTCACTAAAAAATACCAATCTGTCCATCAAACCAAAGCCTGTTAGTATGTGAGATTTGTGGTTGCTGTTCCACTTTCTGCCATGACGTTGGTTTTTAGTTTCTTCCAGTAACACCTTTCTGGGTACTGTATCAAGAGTGATTCTGCTCTGTCGTCGTCTCCTGAACTGGAGGAAAAATTAATGCCCAAAAACCTTAGCAGGGCTCTGGCCATTTAAAAATATGTAGAAAATAAAATCTCAAAAATGCAGAAGTAAAACCAGAAAAGCAAACAAAAGGCTCATACCAATCATAGCTACAAGAGAGATATAAATAAACCAGTTTTCTCCTAGGCAAAGCACACAGCTGAGAATGTATGCAAATGTCACGCTACCACTGACTGAAAACACTAAAATAAAGCTTATCCCACTATCAGCTATTTCAGGAGCTTTATGAAAAGAAACCATACCAAGTTTGTCCAGAGGAGGCTGATTCAGCTTTGCATCACTCCAGACAGACACCAGCAGTTGGGCAATGCAATGCAGCAGATGCATTTTGCTGCCACTGCTGCAAGATGTCACAAGGACTGACTGTCAGTCGGGGACACAGCAGTGCTCCTTCACATAACTGCAGTGTGGGGCCCTCAAGGATGTGCATCACAGCCACGTGCTGCACCACAGACAGGTGACAGGTAGGCAACAGAGGTATATGAATAAAGAGACAGAGTTCTGTCTGACATGCAACTGAGTGATAACAAAGGCGTACCTGGAAGAGGAGAAGTAGAACAAAATCCCATAGGCAAGGCTGTAACCATCTGTCAATGGCAACAACAGCAGTGCTGCAAACCCAGATCTCTCCTGTTCTGACCACTCCCCAAGGGGAAGCAGGCATGGCTCAGCCCAGATCTGGGTGCTGAGCAGCACCACACACTGCGTGAGCTTCAGAGCATTGCCTCAGCAGAAGCAAAGGGGAAAAAGAAAAAAAGAAATGCAGCTGTTGCAGGACAGGGCTAGAGAAGGCTAGGAAAATGTTTTGTTCGTTATCTGAGAAGTCATGCTAATAACAATACAGAATCAGGACACAAATACCTGAATGCTATTTGCAAAGACTGTAAGCCTTTAATATCTGCTACATTTAGGAGTGATTTGTAGGCCCCTTCCTCTTTCCCCTTTGTTTTTTAGCTGCTGAATATAATTTTTTGACTTATCAATATTACTACAGTCTGGAAAAACTCTGATGAGTTTTTTTCCTCCTTGATGGGGGGAAAAAAAAATAGAACAACATTTGAGGTAACTTCAGTAACTCGGGTCGATCAAGATCCAGTTGCTGACCCACTGTTGCTCAAACAATTCACTACTTTTAAAAATAAAAGGCTTTTTGGGTAGGGATTAAGATCTGCTGTGTCTGCAGTAAAGAACTCCATGCTGCTACCAAAGCAAACTGTGTAATGATGTCATGAATTGAAGTTTGATTACTTTCAGGCAGTGTGCATTTATGATCCACCACAAACACCTCGACTGTTAGAAGATCACAGGTCTTTTGTATACATTATGGCTCATGTAATGAGAAGCACCTTTGGGGGTCAAGACTGAGACAGAACTGGATCTTCTATCCCATTCCTTAATGCTGACAAGGAGTTCCTGAAGCTTCCAAAATTGTATTCCTCTAACAGGATCCAGGAAGAAAACGTGGAGAAGTACGTGACAGAGAGAGATACAGTTTGACATATTGAAGATTAATTTGGAAAACATCTGCTTAATCTAAGTTTTACTATTAAACATAGACTTCTACTCATCCTGGAAGGCGCTCACTGCCAGACTCTCTCCTCAATGTCCTCATATTTTCCATGCATTTTTTCTTACTGGAATCTTTTCCTTTTTTCTTCCTAACTCCTTTCACTGCTGAGTTGCCAAACAGATGTCCAGAAGGCCATAAACAGCAGGAAGATCTCATTTTTGTCAGTATAGATAACATAGATAGATATAAGGAAAAAAGACAAAAGAAAAAACAAAACAGAACCCTACAAAATACTCAGAGTGGGAGAAGGGTAAAGGCAAGGAAGGAGGATACACAGCACTGCATCACATCCATGTAGGAGAGCTGCTCCTCTTGCTTGACGGGTGAAGAATTTACACAGTGCACAAGGAGCCATTCTGAACATCCCTTGATAGCTCAGGCTGCCCAAATGACGAGTGGGAACAAATAATCATCTAGCTCTAGAATCCTGATTAATTCTAAGGGGAGAAAATAACTCAGAAAATCTAAAAATCTCACAAAGATTAAAAACAAAGCTCCAGTAAAAAGTATCTTACAGACCAGTTTGAATTGCCAGACCTCGTCCTGTCACAGCAATCCATAAGGCATTTCAGCTGGATCTACTCAACTGCAGCTTGCTCGTTGAAAGGCTGCCTTTTCAAGATACAGCCTGTTCTTTATTTGTGTTAAACATCTCTGGTCATCTCAAATTAGATGAAGACTGGATGAATACCTATGAGCTTACACATGCAACACTATGGCATTAAAACGTGCTTGTGTCTTTCAGATCGCTCTTAAAGTCAGTGCACCCAGCCTCAACAGTGCAAGGAGAACATGTATTTCTCACTATCCATAAAAATGAGAGAACCATCTTCACATAATAAAAGATTCAGACACTACTTGTTTTTTCTTCCTAAGTTGGGGCAGAAGGAAAACAAATGGAAAAAGCACAAAAAGTAACACATCAGTAAGGTCAACCAAGATACTCCAGATGCGTGTAAAACTTTCTCCTCTCAATCAGCCAGCGTGGTCTCCCTTTCCTAGCTGCACAAAACAGGGTTAACAGTTCTACCAGTCATCCCACTTATCATCAGCTGAAGATGCCTTTTTTGTTGCCTTAGGAGGTTTTTTGGCCTTGCTCTCCCCTCCTGTGTTTTCCCAGTTGGTTTCCCAGTTTTCCCAACTGTCGCTGTTACTGTTCTTGTTGTTGGAGACTGTTCCTGAGCCCCACACGTCCCAGCTATCAGAGCTCTTCTTCTCTGTGGAATTGTCCACATAGGTCCAGCTCTCACTGCTTGGAGATTTATGAGCTTTCGGTGGGTCTGAGTTGCCAAAGGTCTCCCAGAAGCTTTGATCTACAGCACTGTTCTGGTAGCCCTCCCCTCCACTGTTCTGGTAGCTGTCTCCCTCGGCTGGTCTGTTATTGGCAAGGTGGGGAGAAAGAGGAAGAGAGAAATAAATTAGTTATCACAAACACAACAATAAACAGAAATGACCACAGCGATAATGTTACCACCCTCTGCTGAAACAAAAACAGAAGGCAAAAGAATTAGATGCATTTCTCAGAACAGCACTGGTTATTCTTCTAATTCAAATACATAGCTAACTGTCTACAACACAAAGACATTGATGCATTTAGCATACACTTAAAAATCAAGGTGCAGAGCACTACTTTGCTCTCAGACTGAGAACAACTTTATGGGCCCCTGAACCACATTAGAGAAGGACTTCTTGCAATTTTTTCCCCAAAGACAGAATAATTTCTTCACTTTAAAAAAAAATATCTGGTACTACTGTGTTGCAGAGAACACACAGGAGACAAAACAATGTGTTTTAAAGAGACAGAAAATAATAACAAAAGAAATACCTTTCAGAATGATCATCTGGTTTCCCAGAAAAGAAAGTGGTGACATCTCGCCATCCCTTACTCCCAACTCCCTGAACCTAGGCAGAAAGAACACACTTCTCATCTGGACTGAGCCAACAGCAAAAGTCACAACACATTCTCCCACTTGTTCAGATACAGATAACGTGTTACAAAAAATGTCACAACACTGATTAATATTAACACTTTTGATGGGCAATTTCCAGTTGATTTAGAGGAAACACGTTTGACAACCCCACGCTGCTGGATGATTTGAGAAGTACATAAAGTTCAGCATTTTCATCCACTTCTGTAAGTAAGGGCTTTTGAACCATCTGCTAGAATTTCTTGACAAAAATGTTGGGATTACCTCTTGTGTGAAATTAAACTTAATGGCAGCATTACTCTTTGGATGTTCCATGTGACTAGTATTGATACCTCTAATATTTTATACACTTCTCACTCATTCTAGCTAGTATTATTCATGTGAACAGGACAAATGTTGAGTTCTAGAGCAAGTATGACTAAACAACCCCTTTCAGGGTTATTATTTTGAACTGGTATTGGGTTACAAACACAAATTCTGAAGTGATGCCTATGGAAGTCACTATTCTAAGTCAAAGGCATGGAGGAGGAACCCCAAAATTCAGTTTTCAAGTTGCCAGGCTTTAAGCAGAACAGGCAACACAGAAACTTGTGTTATTCAAACATTCCCAGCACTTCGGGCACTGTTATACAGTACGATCTGCAGTGCTTAAAAGACAAACAAACCCTCCTAAGTAACACTGATTCTGCAAGACTTCTGCACCTAGCAGGCGCAGAGAGCACTTACCACAAAACCAAGCAATGATTGCAAAAGAAGACAAAGAAAAAGGTATGCAACGTTAGTTAAGTTCAACCATACAAACATAATGCAAGCTGTCTCCATATTCTCCAGCAGAGGTTTTCTTTGTGTCTTTAGGACACTGGTTGTCTTACAGCCCTACACTGTGCCCTCAGTGAAGCCATTAAAAGGACTGCATCAAAGCTGTAGAGCTCTTTTAGTACCCCAACAAGTACCGACCATTGAAAACTGCATTTCTGTTCACCACAAGTAGAGGCTAAAGATGTTTTGTGGTCACTCAAAGTGCTGTGTAAGAATATGGAGACTGGCTTATGCTTGGCCTCCTCCAAGAGAAGCAGGCCTCTCCATACCTTGCTGGCCAACTGCGATACCCCCACGGTGACCTCCTCAAAAATTTTCCCCTCTTTCACCTAATGAATCAAAGTATTGGTCATTAGTCATCAAACAGAGCAATGCTGAAGCCTTAAAACAAGTTTTCTTGTGGTATCAACTTGTAACAAGAAATTAACAAGAACAAAAACCTGACGTGAATCACAGTTATCCTAAGTCAAGGCTAGCAAGTTTAAGATAAGAATAATAATCCATTAAGATAATAATAAATCCATTGATCTCCAGTGGAACAAACCTCAGCCCTTTGAAATATGCTGAGATGTTCTGTGGGCACACACAGAACCTGAGGAAAGCAGCAGTGCACTAACACTGAGCACTAAAAACAAAGACACCCCCCAAAATTTCGCCCTAAAAATAACATTCCTAAGCACTGTGAAAGAAATTGCAGAAGATTTGGGGGAGGACAAACCCAATTAGCATTTCAAATCACAGAAAAATCCGAGTAAAGAATGTTGAATTAATAAAATTAATGCAAGGGAATTCCTGTTGTGACTAAAATATACTTTTCAGATTGGAGATTAACCCACATCCCAAAGCAGTGGCATCATTTGTGTTCGGAAAGCAACACCAGGCTGCTTTATCAAAATCCCTACGTATGGGGAAAAGGTATGGAGGTAAATAGATCACCACACTGCCACAAACGACTTCAAAATTTTGGAGCTGATCCAAAATTCCAGAAGCACAGAACAAACACATGCTAAACGGGGAAGATGTAAAAGCACTACTTTCTTTTTTTAACCAGAGGAAACAGGAAGGCAATGCTTGATGTGAGGTGAACCAGGGGTGCCCTGTCTGTAGCAGGGAATGCAACTTGATGATTCTTGAAGTCCCTTCCACCCCAGGCCACCCTACGACCCTAAAACTGGCACTGTCAGCTCTCACTAACCATCAGGAGGACTGCCTGCCTTGCTTTTTGGTATGGCCACTTCCTACGTTCACCCAGCTGGCTTTGTGTGCTTTCAAAGTGCCATTAGCCGTATGTTTCTGGTCAGTAATAATTGTAAGAAGAAAAACCTTCTTCACACTACCTATGTTTGCAAGAAACAGCACAACTGGAACAGCTCAGTGTTACTTTAGACTGTATTTTGCTGATGAATGCATGCAAAATTTGGTACTAGCTACCAGAAGTTTCTGCACAAATACCAAGTAAAGGTTGCAAGACTTTTTTTTTTTTTTAATTTCTATTTGATAACCTGTTCCCATTCACATGTACACACACACACACACACACACACACACACACACTTTGCTCCAAACTTTACTGTCTCCAGTGAGGCAGCAGAGGAACAACAGTGGCTTAAAGACGTTTGGTTGAATGTAAAAAATGCTGACATGCAGAGCGGGGAAAAGACTATTAACTTAACACCCACAGTTATTGGTATTTACAAAAATGATTTCTCTTTCCATTTAGGGTGTATTTTTCTCTTAGCCCATCTTCCATTACTGAAACCATGAAATCTATACAAGAATATCTAACGATAAAGACTTATTGTGGACATAGAAAAGCACAGCAGGGAGAAATGCATTCATTAACCCTCCTTTGGTGACTTCTTAGCTCTGAGTTATTTGATGCTTCCCCTTCACTACTGAGCTTGTACAAGAAAAAAAGCAACCCAACAGAAGGACACACTGACAGCTTGTGAAGTTGTGACAGAAGGATGCAATTGCTCTCTGAGTCATTGTGATCATATTCTGTAAGGAATTTACTAGTTCCAAAGTTACCTTTTCCTGTGCAGGTTTGAGAACATTTTCATTTAATGTCTGACCTAACTCTGATGCCTATTTAAAAGCAAAACAAAAACAAAGTCAGTTATATTTTCCTTTAAACAACAACAACAACAACACAGCCAACATTTTCGGCAGACTGGTTTCTCAGCAGTGTCTCCAAAAATACATGAAGCCTTAAGCTTTGATTCGTACAAGCAGAATGAGCTGAAAGCACACACAGTACAGTGCTGAGGAAAACCAAGACCACAGGCGTGTGGCAGAGGGTTGCTGGGGCTGCCCAGAGCCAAAGCAAAACCTGACCTCACAGCAGGAGCAGAAGCAATGCACCAACCAGCCTATGGACAGGCCCTCTGCTGAGCCCACAGCTGAGAATTTGGAAAAAAACAACTTCATTCACTCTATTTTTTTTCCTGTTCTCCCCCAGTGACATCACATGTAGAATTACATCTGTTCTGATCATTTTTCACCAATTCTTCTGCCTCACAGTGCTGCTGGTGCCGTCTGTTAATAACAAGCCCATGGTTTCTAAGCCATACACAGGAGGCAACGTTGTGACAGAAGACTTCTACGATCTCTTTTCAGGCTGCAGGTAGGCAGGGAGAGGAAACAACACACTTCAGAACTTCTCTTACAGCCCAAAACAAGATCCAGAAGGACCTTACACAGGGCACCTTACTGTGAGCCTGCAGCATAAGTCACAAAATGACAATTCCGACCAAGACAGCAAGGTTTGCAAATGTTTTCACACTGTCTGCACTGGAAGTGAGGCTGAGAAAGTGCTCAAATAAAACAACAGAGGGGATTGAATAGGGTTCTTCAATTATGACAGATCCCTCTGAGTACTGAGTGGATGTTACCTAACAGAAGGTTTAACAGACCAACAGTTCAGCCATACCAAGTGAAGCTATTGCTTGTATCAGCATGAATTCTGATGTAAACCCACATCCTCAATCACACAATTTCATAAATACAGAAAACTGAGATTTGGGTATGTTTCCTTTGAAATCACTATCTTTGCTACTATTGATTTTGGATAGCACCATTACTAACACTACATCACAGTGTGTTTATTAAAGAGCCTGCCTTCAAACAGCACCCCAGGGTAGTGCCTTCAATACTGCATTCCTGGATCAGACATGCAAAAAGGAAATCCTGAAATTGGTGTTTATGGGGAGCATGGAAAGAAGCACAGAATGTTTTCTGAGCATAGAGAGCCCGGATATCTCTATCCATTTTAACCTATTTTAGGTAGGTTTGAAGGAACATTACCATACAAAACACACAACATTATTCTGAACAGATTTGACTTAAGGCACAAAAGAAAAAAAGAAAAAAAAAAAAGGAGACAGCTGAAGAGCAAATGCACATAATCAGCACGAACAGTGACAAGGAGTCCATGCACAAGAACGTATGTGAGGGTGTTACCGGCTCTGGCTGCTGCTTGTAGCCCCAAAACTTTACCCAGACAGCAAAAGAGAAAGAGCAAGGAAGGCAGAAGAAGCAGCTTTTAGCAAAACTTTGGAAGCACTCTTTCAGGCAAGTTACGTAGCACCAACCTCCACCAAGCTCACATCTACTGACAAGACTGACAGTGCTTACATTTGGTCCAAGGACATCAAATGCACTTTTAATAAATCCATCAGTAAGTTGTTATCCTGCCCTACAGAGGAATAGAACACGTTTCAGGAAGCAAATGTGAGCTTCAATAACACAGCTTAGGCTGTAGGGAGCCACACTGCTGAGGGCCTTGTCAGTAGATGCGATGAGTTTGTACACCCTGCATTTTATTTACACATTATAAAGGAAGAACAGTTTTCTGAAAGGGAAACTGCTGGCTGAAGTGAAAAATGAAGACCTGCCAGACACTGCATTTTTTTTTTTTTAGGTAAGCCAAACAGTAAATATTTTAAAGCTCCTAGGTATGAAGTTTGGCTGCTCTCACAAGACATTTTTGTTCATTGTGAAAAATCACACACAAACTTGGCTTGCTATGTGGAGCGCTGCCATCCTACTGCACACATCTCCTGCTCAAACACCTGCAGTTTCACATGTGTGGCACAAGAGCAGCCCAGCCACGTGCCAGGCTAGTGCTGTGCATACAGGCAGTCACAGCTCCAAGTCAAATACTTTATACAAGGCATTAACATATGCAAGTCACTCAGAATACTGGCACTTTTAAGAACCCCCTCTTTTTACAGGTTTTTACATTCAAATTTAATTCTGTTCTATGCAAATAGATCTTGCTTACATCACAGCTCTGCATAACTCAGGTCTAGCTGTCTCTGTTCTAACCTTAGTTTGAAGGAGGAAATATTTCTGGAATTTCCATTGTTATAAGTGCACCCAATCAAATGAACTTAATAACAATATTAAGCAGTTCACATTTGCAATATCTTAACAGGATTTATGAATGGATTGCTTCACATCAGATCACTCACAAAAGAAAACTACTTTAAGACAGACATTTAAGCTTCACACAAATAAAACAGGAGTGTTTTCTGTCCACAGTCAAATTGATGGATTTCATTCTGCTGCCTTCTGAATGCACCTGACAGTTACATACACAGCAGATTACCATGGTCTGTTTTCTATTTAATCTGATCACAGTAACTGCAATTCCCATGGAAATAAGAGCTAGAACCTAAGAATTTCTGTGCACCATGAAGATAAACATGCAAAACTGAATCAATTGGTCAGACAAATGCATGACAATAACTGGCTTTTAAATGTCAATAAGATCTAAGCTTAATTTATGATCACCTTTTGACTTGCTTGAGATCCAAACCTGGTAGCCTGCAAAAAGAAGTAAGTTCAAATTTAAAAATCAAAGGTTTTATTTCTAGCAAACACACACATCTGAAATGCTGAGATCCCTTCCAAAACAAATGGAAAACTTAGAATTGAATTTACAAGAAATGACCACTCAGAAACATGAGAAATACAGCAGATAGAACATTCACTGCCAATATCTCATACACCATAGGCAAAGAGATGCAACGAATGGGACTTAGTCTGTCTTGGTAATGCTTTTAAACACAGATCTCTATTAGAAGCCAGATCGTGATGACAGAACCACTTCTAGTTCACCAGAATTACACTGAAATACACTGCGGTTACTTACACCCTCCTTAGCAGCTGAGGCAATCTTGCTTGCTCCAGTTGTAAAACTGCTCCATCCCTTTAAAAGACAGCAAGAATGCACTAAGTTATGTGAATGCCACATGTGAATCACCCACCAGTGACAGCAAAAATGGCAGTCTACCACTCAACTGTAAAATAGCAATGAATCTCCATTACTTGTGACAAAATGCTGCAATGTGCAGAAATGTGAGTTGCAGCTGTTATTCTGTTAGAAGTGGCTGTGTGAAAACAATTACTCTAAGAAACCAGCTAAAGAAAGTGAAGAAGAATGATTCTAATCTTTTCTTTTTTTTAATAAATCCCACCAAAGTACGGATATTTTGTTTAAAGAGTGGATATTGAGGTAACACATTACATTCTAGGTTTCCTCACTGGGATGAATACACATAAATGTTTTAAAATTACAGTGTAATACGCATTCCTGGTCAGAAGAGGGCATTTTAGTTGTGTGTTTCAATGACGTCATGTATTCCAATAACAGCTGACGGTCACTTGGACAACACAGTGCCATCTCTTTTTTGCTGTCTAAGCACATCTGCAATGTATTATAGATGTGGTTCCTAACTTTAGCTCTCTAGCCTACAGTCTACAATATAACTGGAAATACAGCTTCCAAGCACATTAACACAAGAGATCTTCTATGTCCAAATCATATGATGAAGCTCCACAGAAGAGCACTGACCACTAACTAACCCTGGTCAAAAACCTTACTACCTGCCTAAGTGACTCCAAATGCCAAATTTTGCCCTGCCCAGCTACTTTGCAGCATATGACAGCTCCTGACTTTACTCCACGTTTCCTTCCAACAACCCAACTTTCACCATCTCTGCTTTACTCACGACAATGTACAGCCATATGCTGTTATGTTTTCATATATCCTCATTTCCTTATCTCTCAGAACTGATCTCATACATGATGCTTAACTTTCCAAGTCCCCCAGTATTTTTCTTGCACTGGGAACTGATCTACTGCTCTACATCTCTTTGTACCTACTTGCAGCCTTTAGTTTCCCTTGCCTATCTGCACTGCAATAACAGCATTTGAAACAGAAGAAAATACTACTGCAGATCAAAGAAGTCCTAAAGCATTTTCTTACAGAGTACAGTGAAGACATGGCATTATTCAGGAAGTCATCCTCTTTTTTTGGAGGGGTTACTGTATTTCCAAACCCTACGTAGCGATTCTCTTGGCCACTACAATAAGAAAAGGAATAAACAGGATCTGTATCAGCAGACTGAATTAAAGCAAGTCACTAATCAAAAATATAAAGCATAAATGAATAATTGTTTTGCAGACTTTAAAACACACTTGCAAGAAAAAGCCTGGTAATGCTAACAGCTGCTGAATTAGCAGAGTGCCTTGCACCCAAAATACAAACCCACCCTCTTCACAGAAACTTAACACCAAAAAGGATCCACTGGTGAATCCTTGCTAATTAAGGCATCTCTTATGCAAGATAATGCCTACTTAATGATTCTCCAACAGATCACTCACACCAGAAACTTAAGTAAACCTTTACAAACAGGAGGGGAATCAACTCTTTGAAAGAGCTGATAACAGCAGGACCAGGGGAAATGGTTTGAAGTTGAGGGAGGGGAGATTTAGGTTGGATGTCAGGGGGAAATTCTTTACAGAGGAGTGATGAGGTGCTGGAACAGCTGCCCAGAGAGGCTGTGGATGCCCCGTTCATCCCTGGAGGTGTTCAAGGCCAGGTTGGATGGGGCCCTGGGCAGCCTGGTCTAGCATTAAATGGGGAGGTTGGTGGTCCTGCGTGTGGCAGGGGGTTGGAGATTCATCATCCTTCCAACCCTGGTCATTCTGTGATTCTGTGAAGCAATATAAGAAAATGGGAGGAAAAAAGGAGAAGAATAGTATTACATTTATAAATACCTCCACTTAGACTAAAACACATTAAGATACTACATACACTAAGAATTACCTAGTTTGGAGCCTACCACTGTAACATTTGGATGTAATTGTTCATTAGTATGGCCCAGTGAATCAGCATCACAATTGCAAGCTGTAGTGTAACATCCTGACTGCCAGGCACAAATAAATAGTTAATAAATATTGCATTACCCTTGGTAGGAGTTGACATCATCATTTAACCAGTCTTCAAAAGCCTTGTCAGAAGAGGCAGTTGCATTCTGAGAAGGTCCAGCAGAACTACTTCAACAAAAGATTTAATTTCATTTAAACAATGAAACTGTCTATAGCAAAAACCACTAGTTCAGCAATGTATCTTGTTGTATATCATCACAAATCAGGTGTGAAATTGATTATTTCTTTGGCCTACCACGTAGGAAACTTTAATGTAACCATTAAAAGCCAATTTACAATTACTTTTTCAGTTAACTTGACTCCTTATTGCAAAAAATAACAAACATATAGGCAAAGGCAGAAAAAAAGAACTGCTGTCCAGTTTTGATGCTCTCATTAGTAATTAGTGCCATAAGGAAAAGCCTGTTTCTTCTTTTCTGGCACTCAATTGTGAACTGGAGCTGAACTGCAGTTAAGGTAAAGCAGTGACACGCTATGCATGACTGACACAATGGATCTCAGGTGCACTGCAAGTCAAAACAGAAACAGGGCGCCTCCTCCTCTCCATCTCAACTGTCTCAAGTGTATTCTTTAAGATACGGGTGGAGGTGGGGGTAGGAGTTACAAGAACAGAAATTCTGCCTCCTCATATTCATAAACTTCAGCAAAATAAACGTTTGTTCAGACAACACCATCAACAACACAAAAGCAGCAGACACTCAAACATCAGCAACAGCAGATTCAAAAGCTGTACTGACAATAAACAACAGTGCATACCGATGGGTGGAAGAGAGAGACGTTTTAGGTTGAGGTGGTGTCCAGTTCCTGGCAGGAGAAGTTTCAAGGGACCACTCCTTGCCCTCAGCTACTGTAGCAACCTGAAACGGATAGGAAAACAACCACAATTCCAGCTACAACTTCTCATACTAGATAGCACTGGTCCTGTAAAGCAAGGACAAGTTGGCTTTCCACCAGGACACACACAGCAGAACTTACCTGATCTCTAAACAGAGCTGCAGCTTTGCTGTTGTACTTCTCTTGCATTGACCAGCAGGGATCATAGTCATCCTGAGACTCCAAGAACTCTCGAAATTTGCTGTTACCTCCAGCCTTCATTTTCTCCAGCTCGATATCTTTCCATTTGTCCATAGTTACAGAACGTACAAAACTGAAAATCAGTTTACAAAAAAAAAAAAAAATCATGGCTTGCTTTAACTTCCTGCTACATCAGCAGGGATAAAAAAAAAAAAAAGGATGGGGGTACAGAAATGTTAATAAATACTCTCAAAGCATGGAAAGAAAGAGTGTCTTAAGAAGCTGGTCAAATCTTCATTGAAATAAACAAAAATAAAGCACTGGCACTTAAAAGATGCTGTCAAGAGAAGGAAAGTGACAGAAAAAGCAGTTTTCTCCAACGAGCCAGGAAACATAATGTGTCGTACAGAAGAAAATTTCACTTGGAAGTTTTCCTTTCCCATCTACTTTCAGTGTTACATGCGAGGGCCCTGCAAAGCACCTCCTGCCCCTGCTTCATGCTTCTGCTCGTAATGACCACCAGGAAAGACAACTCAGCTGCCTAACACAGCCTATGCTAACACCTACCATGACCTCACCCCAGAGCTTCATGACTGCAATAAATACGTCAGCTCTGCCTTGGGCCATAAATCCTTGCTACTGTTCATTAAACTATATTTAAAAAAAAAAAGAGTTAAATATAAGGTCACAACCTCCAGCTGGAGACACTGCTTTCTGGACCTGGGCACAACATACCTGCACCAATGCAGCACGGATTGCAGTTAATTCCAAAGAAAGCAAAGAGAATAAAGCTCACTTTGGAGAGGAGCACAAAGCAGAACCGCCCAAGAAATGCTGAAACTGAGATTTTCTACACCCCTCCACAATCATCCTTTCTGTTCACAGCCATAACAACCCCCAAGGAAACCCAACTGAGCACAGTGTTTGCCTGCAGGGCTGACCTGAGGTGGACTCCCAGGCCTCGGTGCTTTCCTGAGCACTCCAGGCAGATCCAGATTCCATAAGTCACACTCACCCACTGGGGGTTAAACGCACCGCATTCAAAGCACACCTGCAAGAGAGAAAACAATCATCTCTAACTCATAAACAGCTCTCACCCACATGGAAGTCCCCCAAGCACAGCTCAGATAGATGGGTCGTGAAACTGTCTTATGCAGGAATTAAGTTCAGCAGGGAAAGTTCTTTGTGCTGGAACCACCACCTCAAGAGCATCAGCTTCCCTTAAATGTTTATTTATGCTGAATGGAAAGCATTCACCTACCTGAGTTGTATTATAAAATGATCTCATACCAAACACCAGTAGGGAAAGACATCAACAAGAATGAAGCTGTCTGCGGGCTATTGTATTTAAGGCAGCATTCTATCAAGCTATTTGAAATAGACAGTTTTAATTAAGTTATACCAAAGACATCGCTTGCTTGGACGCCAGTGTTTACAGCACTCAAAGCCTCTGAAAGCCTTCTGCCAAACACACAGCCACGTGTTACAATATGTATATGAATAAATGATACTGGAACTAATGTAAATACAAGAGATCCTTATTTCTCTGCTACCATTAGTTAGACATACAGGTGCTACAAATAGGTTAGCTTGTACAGACAGCAGCTATATGTGGAGCAGACAGAAAGACAATTCAGCTCTGGGAAATGACAGCAGAATACAGTTTTCTCACGTTGTTCTCATCTTGTGCTCTGACTTCCTTGAGAACTTTCCTCGTTCTTGGACTTGCCATGATTCTACAAAAGAAAAACAACAACAAGATCTGAGTCATACTAAAGAGCCGGATACTGGTGTGATGTTCAGCACCATAAATGCACAACCTCAATGATAAAAACCTAGCAAACAACACCACAGAAACGGGAGGGAATAAAGAAGAGAAAAGAAGAAACCACAACTCCACCTTTCCATTTACTTCGTACGGCGTGGGGAATTTTAGTCATCCTACCTCATCTGCTGGAAAGCTGTAATTCAGCCACAGCTGAGCAGGCAAGGGAAGAGAAACACAGAACTCCTCCTCCTATGGCCACATCCTGCCAACCTGACACCCACTGGTGCCATCCGCTGCCCCTTCCAGAAGCACTTCATGGTTCCATGGGACCTTACACACAGAAATGCACCAACCAAGGCACAGAATGACACAGACTCTGACACTGAGGAGTGCTGAATGCTGCTAAAAGAGCATTTGATGGGAAGACACAAAAAAGATTCTCGTTCTATCAGAAGTACTGAATTTCCTTATCAATTAAGTTCTGAGAAAACAAGGCGATTATTGGACCCTTTTGCACAAAAAAGAATTTGAATTCCAGTGCAGACCAAATCACCTCACTTTATTTTTCATGGAGCATGAAATGCAGCTGCAGGGAGCAATGGCAAGCTACAGATACGATTCACATGAAGAAAGAGAAGTGACTCACTCACAGTATATAGCCTGGAAAAACCAAAGGACACAGAACGCTCATGACTGGAAAACTAAATACCAAAAGCATAAAATCCTACCAGTAAGAAAACTGACGTTAAATTTGTATGAACGAGGCAATGTCAATTTATTGCTTCCCTGTGAATTCCAGCCACAGCAGTGCAATAGAACAGTGCAAATGCAATTACACACATCACCAGCTAAGACAACAGGGCTCAGAAAGAAATAAACTCAAAATTCTATCTATGTGTTACAAAGGCAGAGGTTACCTGTGGCAGAACTCAATGCCTTTATCCAAAGCATCTATTCCTCTGTTAACATTTTGAACAGCACTTAATTCTGTGTAATTTAAGGGGCACTATATGAACCAGGCACCCTTTGTAGACCAAGCCAACGTGCACACCACTCAAGTGGCCACAGAACACAAGTTTCAAACCTTTGCCTCCCAGCTAACAGAGGATAGGATAAGGGGGAATGGTTTTAAACTGAGACAGGGGAGGTTTAGGTTAGATATGAGGAGGAAGTTTTTCACACGGAGGGTGGTGAGGCACTGGAACAGGTTGCCCAAGGAGGCTGTGGATGCCCCATCCCTGGAGGCATTCAAGGCCAGGCTGGATGTGGCTCTGGGCAGCCTGGTCTGGTGTTTGGTGACCCTGCACATAGCAGGGGGTTGGAACTGGGTGATCTTTGAGGTCCTTTTCAACCGTGGCCATTCTATGATTCTGTCATCGCTGCTTTTCTGTATAAAATCCTTTATCAAAAGACCTTTGGCCAACTGCAGATTGAACATATATCCATGCCAGAGACACCAGCTTCCCCCACGTAAGCCATCCACAAAAGGAGCCCAGTACAGCTTCCCACCTTTCAAAAGTCAAGCTCCAAGCTTTGTAAGAGCAGGGAACGCCTTCAGAGCTGCCAGGCCTAAATCCAGTGATATTCACTCCAAATGTTAAGGGATCTCATTATCACAAGTTTACTTGAGCCACAGAAGCTGGCTGGGCACAAAATTTCCAAGGAAGGACTGTGCTACATAGCTGAAATGAATATTATTGTCATCTAACGCAGTAAACAAAGCGTACAGCTTCGGAATGTTTCCACTGATGGGTATAAATACATTGGACTAAAGGTTGCAAGGCGGAAACATGCAGTTCCAAGTAGCTGAGCCTCACACATTTATTTCCCAGCCAAACAGTTCGCTTCCAGAGCAACAATCACACAACGCACAACCTGAATTTCTACACTAGGAAAATCCAGCATGCTAAAAAGTTGGTGTGAGCTGTAACAGGACTCTACGGCATCGCTGAGGTTGGACAAGAGCTCTCGGGTCCCCAGCCCAGCACCGCACCCAGTAACCACACCCCTGAGCGCCACATCTCCACGTCGGACACCTCCACAGGCGGTGACCCCGTGCCCAGGGCAGCCGCGCCACGCATCATTTGCAGATGTCCCCTATCGCCCAACCCGGCACAGCCCGACCCCCCAACCTCCTGGCACAGACACCCCGCAGGCCGTGCCGGCTGACAAACGATGCCGACGGAGCAGCTGGCAGGGTGCTGCTCACCGAGCGCCGCGGGGCGGGCAGTTCCTCCACCGACAGCCGCGAGCTGCGCCGTGCGGATCCGAGGCGAGTCCGGGAGAAGCGCTTCAAAACATCGCCGGCTTCCAGCCACCTCTGGGAAAGAAAAGCAGAGACGGATATAACAGAAGGGCTAAACGGCGTCCGGCCGGGCCCGGAAAGGAAGGAACGGAGCCGCACGCACCGGCACAGCACTGACGCGGCGGCCGCTCCGGTCCCGCCCGGCGCCGCACGGCGCAGCCGCCGCTCACGGCACGGACGGCGACGTTGCAGCGCCGCGAGGAATTGTGGGTGCCGGGTTAACCCGCTGTGTGCCGGGCGGGGGGAGGCGGTGAGACGTGGCGGTGTGAGCGGCGGCTGCGGGACGTGCGGGTGGATGCTGTGCTGGTGGGAAGTGAGATAGAAAGCACCGTCCGGCGCGGGGTGGGAATCGTGACGTGGGAAAGCGGGGTGGAAAAATGGCAAAAGAGATATTGGGAGAAATATTGGAAAACTTTTTCTTTCTTCTTTTTCCTTTTTTCTTTTTTTTTTTCCCTTTTTTTCCTCCTTTTTTCTTTCTTTTTTTCTTTTTTATTTCTTTTTTTCTTTTTTCCTTTTTTTCTCTATTTCTTTTATCTTTTATATTCCTTTTTTCTTTTTCCTTCTTCTTTTTCTTTTTCTTTTCTTTTTTTCCCTTTTTCTTTTTTCCCTTTTTCTTTTTTCCCTTTTTCTTTTCTCCTTTTTCTTTTCTCCTTTTTCTTTTTCCCTTTTTTCCTTTTTCCCTTTTTTCCTTTTTCCCTTTTTTCCTTTTTCCCTTTTTTCCTTTTTCCCTTTTTTCCTTTTTCCCTTTTTTCCTTTTTCCCTTTTTTCCTTTTTCCCTTTTTTCCTTTTTCCCTTTTTTCCTTCTTCCTCTTTTCTTTTTCCTTCTCCCTTCTTCCTTTCTTTTTTTACTTTTCTTTTTACTTTTTTTCTTTTTTTTTTCTTTTATGTTGCATGAAGGTTGAATCTCTTTTGAATTAAAAATGCTCATCCAAACCACTGCTTTTCAAGACACGCTATTTCAAGAATCCTGCTTTGGGTCAAGGAGATATTTTAAAAGCTGCATCATTTTTAATAAGGAGAAACACATTTGTGTCAACCAACCAGACCCCAGCCCAGCATGTAGGCTCCATTTGGTGCCATCTGAATCCCCCTGCATAGTGATGGCCTCGTGCTGCACCAGGTTATCAGATTAGATATTAGGAAACATCTCCAAAAGAGCAGTGATGCGGTGGCACAGGGGGAGTTGGGATCACCATCCCTGAAGGCGTTCAGAATCACGGAGATGTGGCACTGAGGGATGTGGGCAGTGGGGTTGGATGTGGGGATGTTTCCAACCTCAGCGATTCTGTGGTTCTCTGTTGGCACTGGAGGGCAATTTCCATACCTTGCCATCCAACAATGCTCTAAAGGTGATGAGAAATCAAATATGAATAGAGAAGGTGGAAGTGCTTTGTGATGCTTGCAGACAAGTGCCTGGAGAGCGCATTGATAATAATCACTAATTTATTTTTAATCAACAACCATAGACAGGCCGGAGCAAAGCTTTAACATTTACATATGAATCCCACGGAGACAATATGCTGCAGGTTTTCAGTACAACTCCTATCTGGCCTCTTTTAATAAGTAGGCTGTTATCTTACTATCGGTGCACGAGAGATTAACAAGAGCCATTTTCATTAACATTAACGGCAGCTACACACATAACGCCCCTGCATCAACAAGAAGATAACGGGCCGTCAATGTGTGTGCATTCAAAGGAGAGAGGAGGAGGAATGAAACATAAAGAAAATTCTACTTAGATAATTTGCTCCTCCAGTTAAGGACAAAGTGGTCTCTTCTGATAAGCACCGTTATTTTCTGGTAAACACGAACCAGTGGACAATGAGGTTCCCATCATGCACACACTGTATTAAAAGATCTAATGAGAATATTAATCTCGGTTCTTCTGTCGAAGCGATAGAACCGGTGGCTGTGGGCTCACATCCCACATTCGGTACTTGTGCTCGCAGCCTCAGGGGAGCAGTGTTGGGCAACGTTTTCCATCCGTAACGATGCTGCGCTGAGTTCCTGATGGCTGCTGCTTCCTTCGTGTCCCAAACGCACACTTTCATCTTCCTGGGCCCAAAACTGCTGCTACCAACCAAGAGCGAGCAGTGCTGCTGTGCTCACACTGAAGTTGCCCTGAGCCAGCAGTTATCGTTAACCTGTTGGTGTGTGCTGAGATGGAAGGTGCAAAGGCTGCAGGATAGGGCTGGTTTTCAGCAGGAATGAAAGGAAGCCAC
Organism: Chrysolophus pictus; assembly: GCA_037305975.1. Taxonomy (NCBI): domain Eukaryota; kingdom Metazoa; phylum Chordata; class Aves; order Galliformes; family Phasianidae; genus Chrysolophus; species Chrysolophus pictus. The sequence goes on from CM074595.1 coordinate 5,249,674, forward strand.
AGGCATCTGCTTTCCTTAGCAAGCACATAAGTGCACGCCATTCCCTGGCAAATCCAGTTTGCTCTGCTCCCAGAATTTGGGCTGGCTGCATAGCTCTCTTCCATCTCTGCGATGTGTGGCAAATACCTACTATAAGATAATATAGAATGGCATACTAACAACATTTACAAAGGCATCCTTCACTGTATTCCCAGCTCATCCCTTTCTCTAGTTATGAATTGGTTCTATCATGAAATTCCACATGCTTTTTGCACAGTTGCCATTGCGGTAATTGTTATACCGAGTCACCCGCATACGGAATGCAGCAAAGAACAAATTATAGGATAACAGAACAAAACAGAAAGCAGGGACAGTCTCTTCCATGCCGAGCTTTTTCAGATAGAATTAATTTTACTTGGCTACAAAACGTAGTATCCGTAGCATCTCTAGGTTGACTTGTTCAGTGACACCCCTGTGGATCAATGCAGTGCTCAGTACTGGCAGCATTTGGCAGTGTTAGGAAACCATACGCTCCTGTCTTGGTCACTTTTTTAAAGGAATGAGTTTGAGAAGCTTGTGTGACTTTAGGAGGTGTCTTGTTTTTATAGGTCCTGATAGCAGGTCGTTCCCACTCACACACTGAGATATATGTCTTCTCCAACGTTGGTGGTTCTATGACTCTAAGGAATATTTCCTGCCATGGGATGGAACGTCAGTTCTTCTCAAACATTTATTTTGTATTATTATCATTATTTACTGCCCATTTTTTTTATTATTTAATAATAAATAACATTTACATGGTATCAATTATAGCATTCAGAGCTATTGCTATTCATTGCACTTGGCAGCCACAACACAGCAACCTCACCAAGCAACGATGGCTATTGCCACTGTGGAAATGCAGCTGGGAGTGCATGGAGCTAAGAGTGCATGTTGGTGTGTGTGTTTGCACCATCAGATAAAGTACAAAAATGCACTGAGGCATCCTTTGTGTTCCTGCAGTGACAATTCATAGCTGGAGCCAAAGGAAAGCTGCAGCAGCCACTTGTGTTTGGAAAGTCCCACCAGACCTTCTGCCTACACACGTTTCTAGGTCTTTCTTGGGTGTTGCTGGTGCTGGAACAAGTATAGCTGACACAGGTTAGGAAAGCAGCTCTATCCTGTGTACATGTGTTTAATTGGCTGGGGGAAGTTTGTCACTGATTCCTAAGCAGACAAGAGAAGCTGCTTGTCTACAAGAGAGCCCCCACATGGCTGCCCCAAATCAGGGGCTGCTCTTGCCCTTCTGGCTCTTCTTGTGTCCTATCATTTGAGAAATGCAACTGTTGCATGGCAGTCTCGGGCAGTCACTCGGTGTCAGTACCCATGGACTTCAGCAGCTGCACTGAGTTACTTCTTGGTCACACTGCCTCATGAAATTGCAGCTGGAAATGTGGCTGCAATCCTGCCAGGGACTCAGATTGCAGGGCAGCGATGTCAGCTGCCACAGCTTGCTTCTCCAGTGGGAATTAACCCTTTGGGCACTTAGAATTAACACCCTCCTCTCTACTCCAGGCCATTCCTTTGGGAATGTGGGTGTGCAATCCCAAGGAGGAAAAATGCAGCTCAGTGTGATATATACCAGTCGTGTTTCCTTCACGCAAGCCGTTGCTGTGAAGAAATGATGTGCATGGGGTGGGTGTGGGCAAAGCGCTCACATCGCTGTGTGCTCTGAATCCTCCTCCCACCTCAGCCATCCTCCACATCCTCATCAAACAGCGATGGGAACGCGCTGTGTGGCTCAGCAAGGTAATGTTAGGGAATTACAGATGCAAAATGAGGTGTTGAAATGCCATAGAAGCTGATTAGAAGCTGTCCCCTCCCGGCAGCAAAGGTTTCACGGGGATCAGAAAGAAAACAACAGAATTCACACATCAGTTCTGATAAAACTTACAGATCACCCTTGGCTGTTGGGAAGCTATTTCAAAGCATGAAAGTCATTGGGATCGTTTCCTTTCTAATGAGAATGATTTTTAAAACACTGTGCTTTGCTGTCACAGGTCTGTCTCATTTTCTACAATGCATTTGCCACCACTCTTAAGCTTTCTTCTCCTTTGGTAGTATTGGCTGCAGCTGGCCTCAGTCCCAGAGCAGCTCCCTTGGCATTATCCCAGGTAATGGGAGCTTTAAGAAATTACAAATTTAAAACTAGAAGATCAAAAGTCCTTGCCCTTTATTACATAATCTCTCACCCTTTCTGGCTCAATTATCCTTTCCTATGTAAAAAAGTCTTCTGTGTGACACTCTGGAACACCACAAAGCCCAGCTTCTGGAGTGATGGCACGTCTGGTCACCATGAGTGAGGTGCTGTCACAGCATCCAATATATTCCCCAGGATTTGACCTCATCCATTCATTCTGAACGTTCACAGTGTCCTGGAGCAGCTCACTCAGTTCTTACATAAGGGCTCCCAACCTATCGTGCTGAACACGTCCCTCTGTCAAATTGTGCTGTGCACAATGGAAAGGAGCCATCAATCAGAGATCTGGCAGCGAGCTTTACTTCCAATGTGTGACAGAAGAATAGGATGTGACATCCCACCTTGCAAAGGCTGTCCTGGGGGGGGGAGCGTGCAGCACAGGGACAGGCATGTGCTGCCTTTGGATGTGGCACCATGGCTGGGGGTCTCTGGAACAGTGTTTGTAGCTCAAGATCATTCCCTTTGGCTTTCAAGCAGCCCTGTGTGGGGACCCATGGCACATCACTGGTGGCGCAGTGCACATTGGTGTTGACGCTGTGTTTGGCAGCCTCTGGACTGCTCCATCCAATGGTGCCTCATTAATCCACTTGCTAATTCAATATACATAATGAAGATCCATTATTATTATTATTATTATTATTATTATTATTATTATTATTATTATTATTATTTTGGCCTTAGGTCCAAATTCAGCTAAGTTAATGTTTATTCACACTGAAATAAGGAATTTTCCAGAAGTCCGGGAGGCTTTTTAATTGGCTTGCAAGTAGTAACCCAAAGCCCAGCCCTGCTGTCGGGGTGCTCAGGGCTGCTTGCACCTCCTCTGCTGTCCATAGACAGAAGATGCTGAAGAGCACGGCACTGGAGCAAGCATCCAAACACTGGCATGGGAACAGCTGCACTAAAGCCAATGAGGCCACTTGGATATTTAAGGGCAGATGCCTCTGTGTGAGGGCCCCGTGCCATGCCAAGGAATCGTATAAATTAAGATTACACAACCAGGCTCTAGGAGTTTTAAGTCTCCCTTTGTGATACAGTTGCATTATCACATGTTTACCCTTCTAAACAGGCTAAAAAGATTTGTGTGTTCTCCTTCAGATGCATGCAGGGCTCAGCCAACACAGAGCTGCCTTTTCCCTGGCTTATCAAGAAAAAAGTGCAGGGGGAAAAATCCTGTTTGTGTCAAATGTGATTCCAGCAGCGATACCTTTGGCTGTTTCTCACAGCATCTCCTTTGTACTACAACTGTGCTGGAAAATAGCTGCACTTATGGGAGGCTGTTAGAAGCAGGAGATGGAACAAAAGATGTAGGAAACTCTAAGCAATGGCCCTAAGGGCTGGTACCAACCTGCACAGCTGCATCCCTGCCTGCTCCCACTGTTCCAGCAGCTTGCAGAGCCCATAGCACCACAGCCTGACCCCAGCCTGTGCACTGCAGCCTTCAGCTCCTCTTCTCCCTCTGATGTCAGCTTGCCTGAGCCCATAGAGCAGAGTGAGCCCTCCCTATGCAGTTTGTGAGGAGTGTTTCATCCACGTTCATCTAAAAAAATAAACTGGACTTTGTTCCTATTGCCTCTGCCATCCAAAATCCACCATTCTGGGAATACAATTAGTGCCAAAGCTTCTTCAGCCCACGGTTTTCTGGGTGAAGTAAATTGGTTTCTTCACTGGGTGTATTCCTTTCACACATAATAAAGTGTCTGTTATTGTATCTGACTGCATTAATTGCTGCCCTGGTTCTGCTTGGTGCACAGGTCAGATAATCAATACACTTTACCATTTAAAAACAGTAGGATTTGAGATCATTTTAGAATCCATCTCCCAACCTTAGGTATTCACAGTTTGCTTGTTTGTTTGTTCTTTTTCTCCCTGTGTCTGATTTGAATAAAAATAACTTTGTTACTATCAGTTTTCAAACATTCACAGCTCTTCAAAACTAACCCTGCTTCATTCTGTTATAACCAAGCAATGCTTTCCTTGAATAAAATGAATGTCATTTCAGCTGCCATCTCCATCTCCACCTTCACCACTGCAAAAAGCAACTTGGTATGAGTATTTAGAGGGCAGTGGGGCTGATCACTCACAGTCACGTTGCTTTAGAGGCAGGAATGGAGCCCTGAGTTGTTTGAGAGCAAAGCAAACTTTATCACGCAGCCATGGAGATTGCAAAGAGATGACATTGTCATCAGATGTGCCTCTCCAAAAGCTAATTATCCCACTCCGGTGAAGCTTAGCTGTAAGTACATCCCCATCCTGGCATGTCTGTGTGTTACCTGCTGCATGGGTTGAGCAAAAGCAGGGAGAGGTGACAGAAGCTCTCTGCTCCCACTCTGGGCAGGAGGCAATGTGGAGGCTCAGTGGTCTAACAGAGGTGGTTGTGTGCTCCTGGATATCTCTGCCATTTGCAACTGAAGCAGTTGGACCTGCTTTGCTGCAGATGCGTGGTATGGTGGGTGGTTCTTAGATGGTGCTCTTGTAGAACTCTCCACAGAAGGAGATGCTCCCCTACACACTTATGAGACCACTGAGGTGTGATGTGTAGCCCATATACAAATCCGGGCAATTTAAGACACTCACAAATGTGCATTTTAATGAATTTCATGTCTTATCCCCATGCGCTTGTCTTCCATGTGCACTTTAACTGACAAAGTTTATGGAAACAGTTATTGTATTTCAGGTTAATCCCGGGCATGAAGGCTTTAGGGTGAGTAAGCCAGCATCTATCTGAGGAAGAAGGTGAGGGGCGCATGTGGCCAGGGAAGAGGAGGTCCCGATTCCTGTCGCCTGAGATGCTCTATAGTCTCCATGCCCGATCCACGGAGTGCTGGCACACCCTCGGCCAGCAGCGGGGTCTCCCATCTCTAGAAAATAAATAAACTGGGATCGGTTGGCTCAGCCTCCCGGGGGCGGGCCGTGCCCGGGGGGGGCCGGGAACATCCCAGCGGGACTCATGGGGTTCATCCCAACCGCCTCAGCCTGCGGGACGGGAACGTCCGGTGGAGCATTGCCCTTTTAAGCTGTGGCCCCACTGCCTCCTCCCCGACTCCCGGAGGGGCTCCGACAGCCGCCGCGACCTCCGTCCCTCCTCCCTCCTCCCTCCCCGCCCGCCTCGCTCCCGGCGGCGGCGAGCGGCAGCTGCGCTCCGTGCTGCTGGCGGGGAGAGCCCCGGGGCTGCGGTGAGCTGGGTGCTCTGTCCCTGCTGTCCCTGTTCCCGCTGTCCCTGTCCCTGCTGTCCCTGTCCCCGCTGTCCCTATCCCGCTGCCTGCCCCGGCGCACTCGGGGACCATGGGATGCTGCACCGGACGCTGCACCTTGATTTTCCTCTGCACTTTGCAGCTGGTAAGTGCCGGCTCTCCGAGCTCCGGGGGGCTGCCCGGGATGGGGATGGGGCTGCCGGGCCGGAGTGGAACCCGCAGTGCTTCGGGGCCGGGGGAGCTCCGGGACTGTCCCTCCACAACTTCGTTTCGCGGTGGGGCTGCGCTGCTGGGTGAGCTGCTATGCTCGTTCTTAAAACTCGGAGAAATGTGGTCGTTATGCTTTTGTTTCTTTTCTTTTTCTTTTCTTTCCGATTCCTCAATTTATAAGTTTGTGTTTATGAAATACAACTAAAGAAAATCTGTCCATCAAAGGAGTCCCGGCAGGTTTGGTGGCTCAAAACCAAACCAAAACTTCCTCCGTGCCAAAACCTCTCAATACCTTCAGCCCTTCTATGTGTGGCTGCAAGAAGGAGTTAAGGCAGCTGGATCCCACCCTGCACCGGAGGGTCTATGCAGGCGTGGAAGGAATTATTTCAGCCGTCCTCAGGGTGATGTGCTATATGCAATGTGCTCATGCATATATTTCTTTAGGAATAAACTGGCCGGCGTGCAGAAAGTGTCCCTTGTGGGCAAAGGCTGCTCATCCCGGTGACATCTGCGTGTATGTTGGTGTGAGTGGTGATAACAAAGGTCTGCTTGTTCCTGAATGTCTGTGTATCCAGCTTGGACCTGGAGGGTCCCCTTCTTGTCAGTAGCTGATGGTCTCCAGGGCTCCTCCAGTCTTAAAAAGGAAATGACAGCTTAGACGTAGTTAATTTCATTTCCAAATTTGCTTTATTCTGGAGCATTAGTGGTGCGCAGGAAATGGCAGGCTTTCTCCTAAGTTCTGTTGAATGGTGAGCTGGTGCCAAAGGGCGAATCTAGTTAAAACTCTTTGTTTGGGAGTTGCTTACTGTAACAGCAGCTTATTTTCTGCCAAGAGGCAACCAGCAAGCGGGCATTTGGCTGGAAATGGGAGAAAAATCAATAGAAAAAAAAAAATAATGAGAACCTGCTAGTTTTTAAATGTAAGCCATCGGCCTAAAAGTGATGGGGAGCAGGGTGGGAATGCAGCCCCACTAACTGCAAGGAGTGCAGGCAGAAGATGGGGATGGAAGATTTGACTCACAGTTAAACAAAATGCAGAATAGAAGTTTTTTACACAAAGCACCTCACTAGGCATATTTATGAGCGTGCTGAATGGCCAGGGAGTGCACTCAGCCTTCTGGATTATTTCTTTTGATTTTTCACCCGTGTTCACAGAAGAAAGAAGCTGTATTACACTAGAAATTGGCATCTCAACACTCACTGTCTCTTAAACCCATCACTGTGTCATCCAGCTTTAAGGCACACACTTGCATACACTGGAGGGAAGGAAATAAAAAAGAGTAAGAAAAAGAGAAAGCCATGGGCTGCCGGTGCTGCTCTTATTTCTGACAAGCGTGGGAGTTTTTCCGTATCCAAGATACAGGGACAAAGAACCCCCAGCATTTTATTTTCCTTAAGACCCTCCTCCTTGAAGAAAAGAATCGGTTTGGCTCATTCTTAAGCAAGTTTGGATGCCTGAGCCGTAGTGATTTCCCATGGCACTCACTGGGTGAATTGGTAGAGCTGGAAAAATGTGAGCTATGGGGAGGGAATTCCTGGAGCTCCGCTCTGCTGGGAGTGAGGTCAGGAGATCCTGGCTGCTTCCCAGCAAGTGCTTGGGTGAGGCTGAGTCCCATCCTGGTGCTTATTTTATTTATTTTCTTGTAAGTCCAACTTGTCTGTAAGCCGTCGCATCATTTCCACATCGGTACGACTGGGTGACCTGCAGGACTCAGTGCTGAGCAGTGCGCTCCGCTGAGACAAAACACTGAAGCAATCAGGCCAAGATCATCAATAAATTATAACGATGTGAACTTCCTTTGTTCCTCTCGTGTCTCTGCTCTGCTTCATTTGATACTCTGAACCCTTCCCAGCCTACCCTGTGTGCTGCTGTCTCCCAAAGTGCTGGGGTGAATCCTGGCTCCTTGGTGGGCAGTGGTGCTTTTGCCTTTCATTTAAATGGGAGAGAGGATTTCAGCTGTGGGATTTCCCACTCCAGTTCTGCAATACATCCTTCTGTTTCATTATATATTCTCCTGTCTGTTTCTTGAGGCTTCATTTACATGCAATGAATGGAAACATGAAATAATGACACCTCTCCTTAAAGAAAAGGAGGAGGATTTAGCTTGCAGTGTGTTTTGGAAATTGCTTTATTATTAGGTGCGAGTAGTTGAGTTAGTGTACTGGGAAGTGTTTGCAAACTGCAGCTTAAATATTTCCCTGAAAAAAAAAAAAAATTAGAAACCAAACTTATTAATCACTGCTGTGCATGCAGATAAAAAGTTTGTGATCCAGCTGGAGAGCAGAACAGCCCATGAAGGGAAGGGAGGGCTGCAACGCAGTGTGAATACCAACGAGGGCTGCAGCCCCGTGGGCAGCTCAGGGCTGAGCAAAAGGAGTGGAGCTGAGCACGACTGTCTGGAGAAAATCAGGGCTGGCTCCCCAGCGGTTTGCTAATCAAGAGGGGGAGAGGAAGGCTGGCGTTTGAATCAGTAATTTGCCACGTTCCAATTTTAGGTTATTGTTTGCCTGCAATGTCCACCTCAAGCTCCTGCTGCCTATCTGATCAGCTCTGCAAGGAGGTTCAGGTCCTGCCGTGTGTTGCTGCACTGGATCTTGCCCTTCTTCTCAACCAATCCCTATCTACAGCAGAAGTCCATGGGAACAGCCAGGCCAGGAACACCTTGCAGATGGGAGAGGTGTTTGGATCCTGGAGTTTGTGCATTGTCCCTTGTAGAAATAGGGTTGGAAAAGGGCAAGGCTTTCCCTGTAGCTGTGGGGAAGACCGTGCTTGAGAACTTGGTCTGAGATTGCACCCAACTGGTGTATTTTCTAGAGTAATAAGTGATCATGTCCTGAAAGCACTACGTGAATTTATTTCCACCAAGCTGAGCATGGAAAAAATCCCTCCCTCCCTGTGCCCTGTCCTAGTAAATCAAACAACTGCAGTTTCTTTACATTCTGTCCATGAATCGAGAGCTCAGATGCCAAGCAAAGCCTGGAGACAATTTTACAGATACATTATAAATCCCCATAGAATAAGAGCTTCTAATGGAAAAAGTGACTAATACCTCAAATGAGTGCAGAGCACGGCGCCCTGGGATGGGACTGCACATAGAGACTAACCAAAAGTAACTATATACCTTTATTTATTTATTTTCCTGTGCTCTCCTTCTCCCTCGCTCCCTTCTTGGCAATGCCTTTTTTAATCTCTTACAGAAGGGGGTGACCAGTGCTGGAAACTATTTGAAACCAGTGCAGATCCTTCTCTTAACTGCTCCCTTGTACCTAAAGGGATTGTGTCAGCTTGGGCAGGACATGAAGCGATGGGGCTGGGGTAGAAGGGAGCCTGGTAGACAGGCACGTGGGATTGCACACATGTCAGGGAAGGCAGGAGAATGGGTGGGCTCAGTGTGGTCAGCGCAATGTAAGTCTGCAGAAGGGAGGTTGGGAGAGCATCCATGGGAAGGAGCAAGTAGGATTGCAGTGGAAGGGAAGGGAAATGGGTTGGGGCCCATCGTTTCCTGCTCTGCAGCTGCCCGCAGAGCTGGGCAGGTTCCTGCATCTCCTGGGGAGCTCTGAGCCCAGCAGCTGGGGCATGGCTGAGCAACAAAGCACCAAAGGAAAGAGCAGGTGCAGGGGTGAGCACAGCGTCCCTTTGCTGATTGGGACCAATGTGAAATTACCCTATGCTCCAACTATTTCTCTTCTCCAGGATTTGTGCTCAAATTATAATCCCTCTAGAAGAGAGACCATGTGTGTACACAGCACCCAGCACCGTGATGGGTTGAACCTCTCCTGGAGACCACATACAATAATAGACCATTTTAAATAATAACATAAGTCAAAAGACTGCAATTGACAGATGCTGTCCTCTCCATGTCTGTTCCAGACAAAGGAAAATTAAAGCTGTGCCAGTAATAGAGCTCGTCAGCATTTTCCACTGATGCTGACTTTCAGTAGAAACCTGGGGATTTGACTAAATGAATATTTTCGTGAGAAGTATCTGCTTTCCATAGACAATTCTGGGTTGTTTTTTTTTTTTCCTCCGAAGTTTTGGCTAGAATATTTTGGCAAAAAATCAAAAATGTGCTGGCAAATGCTTGCTGTGCTGGCGAGCATTTTTAGTTTTGGAGTTGTGGGGCTTTTCTTACAAAAAGTTGAATTTTTGCATGCGGAGATTTTTCTTCTTTTTTTTTTTTTTTCTCTTTCCTTGAGCAGCTGGAGTCTGTAATGCAGCAGTGGTCTGAGGCCAAAAGCTCTGAGCAGCACCAAGGAAGAGGGGCCTGGGGATACACAGCGTGTTTCGATGCAGATTGTGCATTGCCAGCAGCCCACATCCATAGTGGTGGTGGCAGAGATTGCAAGTGACTCACAGGAATCAAGTTTCCTTGTGCCCTCCAACCAAACCCATCTAGCACTTTCAGACCAGGAATGTCATCTGGCAAAGCCCAAGCCAAAAAGCAGCTGAGGGCAGGCTGGTGCTGAAGTCAACTCTTCCCGGAGCCCTTGGTCTGTATTTTGGCTGACTCCGTGCCTTTGCCTGACTGCGCTCTGCTGCTTTGCCTCCTGCCTCTTCTGTCCCTGAACACCAGGGCCATGCAGGAGGAGGAGGAGGTGGATTTTCCCCAGACGGGAGCCCCTCTCCCCTGCCCGGTGTGGGGTTGGGGCTGGGAGCATTGTGGCTGCCAGGGGCCCTTCCCAGCGCGGGCTGACGTTGCTCCATTGTGTGCTAATAATATACGGAAACTCAGAGCGTTCTGGCTGGGGTGCAAAATGGAGCTCTTCCAAGAATCTGCTCCAGGGGCCCTCAAGTAGGAACTCTTGGAGAATAAGCTGGATAACAAAGGCCAGATTGTGATCGCTTTTCCTCCAGGAAAACCCTGGAATAGCCCATTGCTTTTCGAGCCTTTAAGAAAATACGTATGATCTAGCAAGCTCTAAGTGCCCCAACTGTAGCTTTCCCTTCTCCCATTAACAAAGCATTGAGTTTGAGGTCAGTGCAATCAAACTTTTCCATTTTAAAAAGAAGAGATAATTTCCTATTTAATGTCCTCATGCTCGTGGTGCTCTCTTTGTATTGGCTGGAGGAGGTGTCATGAGCGGACCTGACTGCACAGGTTGTGTCTGTAGTGAGCTTTGGTTGAAAGAGACTTTTCAACGAAGTGGAAACATTTTTTATCTCAAAAGTGCATTGTTTTTCCATTCTCCATCTCTAGAGCACGAGAGGGAAAAAAAAGGACAGTTCTGGCCCCAGAATGAAAATTTTCTGGCATTCAGCAATGTTTGCTGGAAATGACGGTGGCTTTGTTGTGCCAAACCCCAAATATTTTGAACTTTTCAGAAGTGTTTTCAAGCTTCTGTCAAAAAGTTGAAAAGTTTCAGTAAAAAGAAGTTTGGGTTTTGGTGGCTTTTTTGTGGGTTTTTTTTTTTTAATTTTGTGTGCTGGATGTTTTCGTCTTCCAAATATCTCTGATGTCTTCGAGTTGGGAGTTTTGATGTCGTTCCGAAATACTAAGGAGAAACTGCTCACAAAGAAAGCACAGGCTTTGGTGTTGCCCAGTCCTGTTGAACTTGTTATCTCCTTATAGGCCGATGCTTTTTGGTGTTTTTGTTGTTGAAGGAAACTCAGTGAGTAACACCAAGCAGAACTGCCAATCTGAGATATTTCATAATCGTTCCAAAATCGTATTATGATTTTGAGATCCCAAAATAAGAACAAATAAATTCTGCTTTGCTTGTTCATTGAGCTCTGATGAGGTCAGACTTTCACTTCATCTCCTTTGCCATGGAGAACTGTATGGATTACAAAAGCAAGGATTAACAATAATAGTAAGTAGGGAAATAGTAATGGTAAAGTAGTAAAAGGAAAGTGGGTATTAACAGCTGGGATGAGAAAGACTGATGTCTCAGCAAAGATCCTGCTTCCCACCGCTGTATCAGAGCTGCATTTCACGCTGAACACAGAGAAGTCAATGGTGATGTTGCATTGGTGTCTCTGTGGGTTAGCTGACTTCTGAAAACCCTTGTGAAGCAAAGCATGGCAGCTTTGTTTCACTTCATGTTGCACGTTTCACAGGCTAGAAGGAAGTGAGCAGCAGTTCTCTGCTGGGATAAGATCAATTGATCCTCCCTTGACTTTGCTGTAGCTCATTAGCATCAGTGGCCTTTTCCAAGGGGTGCTTTTTGCTCTCATTTCCACAAGGACTTAATTGCCATTTTTCTGGTGTCTGTGGCTGGTTCTCAGCGCAGCTGCTTCTGTGTCGGGATGTTAGGCAGAAATATGTTGTTTATCAGGGAAGTTCTCGTCCCAGATTTTCTCTCAAAGGTGAGGATTCATGGAAATTAGGAGAGCAGCTTTTCTAATTCCCTTTCCTCCTTCATCCTGGATGCTGTTTGGATGAATCTTGCTTTAGTAATTGAGGTGTCAGATTCCCTGACACCTTTCTGCTGAAAGGATGATGGTGTGGAAGCGGTGACCTCTGCTGCCATCTGCCACAGCTTAATGAAAATATACTGTGGGAATCGAGACAACAGCTTGCCTTCGTCACCTGCTCGGAGAAGGCAGACATCAGGAGTTGCTGTGCCAATTTTCTTTGCCACCTCTCAGCAACTGGCCAGCTTAGCAGGCAGCTTCCCACCTGCTCTCTAGACTCTCTCAGGCCAGCAAAATACCTGCTTTCTTCCCTATTTTTCCTCTGGTTCTTTCAACCGATGTTCAAAACTCTAGAGATTCAGGATCACCAGTGTATTTTCTCTGTGCCGATGCATCAAGCACACAGATGTCCACCCCAGAAGCACAGGAGCACAAACTGCCACCCTGTCACAGCAGCACAGCAATGGGATGGGAGAGCTGAATTTGCATGGGATCCAGCCTCCGTGTCTTGTGCATCGCAGAGGAGATGAGGACACATCAAAGCCTGTAGAGAAGGGATGCTGTTGTGCCAACCCTGAGCAACATGGGATGCTGCTGACCTAAGGGAGGTGGGTCAGAATGAAGCAAGCAAACAGTCACATGTTCTTCTTCTTTACCGAGCACTGGACAACATGACCAAAGTCATGAGAGAACAAGAACTGGATATTACTGAGGAAAGTTTGGGTAAAGTTCTCCAGAGATAAGTATACTTAATAAAAAATGAATCCTGGTGCTCGAATGAATACACTGTGATGGCAGATATATGAAGCCTGGGAAGATGTCTCCTGTGAGACCTTTTTGGGAAACAGGGACCTCCTGTCTGTCCGTGGTGACCCTACAACAGCCTTGGAGTCATTAAAGTGCCTGGTGCTGCACTGTGTTTTCCAAGTGCTGTTCTCTGGAGATAGTTCATCTGTAAGCACCGTTCCAGCTGAATGGGGAAGGTGAGATGGAGGACACTAAAGAAGGCAATGGGGTATTTTATTACCTATGCAGAACTTACAAAATATGGAGTGTAACCTTGCATGGATTGCTCTGTATGCTTTGTTCAGCCACCGTGGATAAGCAGCCTTACCACAATTAACAGTTTGTCACTCCCTGTCTTCAGCTTTGCCTGAAAACTATTTCTGTAATAACCAGTGCTTAATCTTGGTACCAGGAAGGTTAACTTGGAAATCAGGAGGGATCTAAACCCTGATCATAATCGGTTTTGTTCATACTTGTGAAGTTTGGACATTATTCTTACAGTAGTACAGTAGTACTATGACAAGAGCATCGCTCTGCTTCTTTGTGTTGAGCGTATATTGGGTTGCACTCTAAGCTCTACAAGCAAACCTTTCTCATATGTGAATTCTTCAGATAGGTGGTCTTTCTGTGTAGGCTGTGTAGCAAGGTCTGTCAGTATTGCTGCTGCAGCTCAGGTGCTCAGGAGCACTTTGCTGCATGCTATGGGGTGTGGGAGCATCCTTGGCCCTCTTCAAAGATTCTGCACCCTTGATGCTGTTAGGAGGGAGTAAGACCCATATCTGTGAAAGCTTCAAGGCCAAATGCTCAAGGACAAGGATGAGGGCTATTACACTTTGCAGAACCCCAAACTCCTTTGAGGTTCTGGGCCAAGCAACCCCTGTGCCAAACTCACAGCACTTCCCTGGAGGGCTGCAAATTGAATAGCCAAATCTCTGGCCAGATATGAAGGCTCTGTGCATTGAGATAGCTTGCACAAGTATCTGAGCTACTGGCTACTCACCCAAATCAAGCTCAGTTCCTAATTTCCCATGGCTCCTGGTAATCCGTTAGCAGCAGATTTCCATGTGTGAGACGAGAATGGGCTCTGACAGGCGGCTGGCATCCGCACCTCCAGCAGACAACGCGCTTCTTGTGATATCATTGTGGGAAAGGCAATACACCTGCTTATGGTGTATACGTACGGAATTAAGGGAGAAATCTGATTATCCTAATTACTCAGAAATGCAAAATATGTGCAGAATATAGTGTGGTTAATTAGCCTAGGAGACTGCTGGCTGTTTGGCGGGGTGCTGGGAGAAGTGTGACGGGAGCTCTGCATTTCCTGAGTGTATGGAGAAAAGGGAGCATAGGGCTTTGGAGATGTGATTGTCAGTCTTAAAGCAAATTACAAAGCTGGGAAAGGGCAATTCTTTCTTTAATGTGTGCCATTTTTTTAAGATTCTGTGTCTTCAAATTTCCCATATCATTATCCAGAGAGGAAACATTCAAAGGAAGGAAAGTTGGGTCTGCCTCGCTGTGCAAACAGCTGCTTTGCTGGGAGCCTGTGCACAGCACCTCCTCAGATGTATCTTTTCTGTGTCCTCTTTACTCTGCATTCATGCTGATGCCAACAGATTCTCAGATGCTCTCAGAAGCCTGAGGAGAAAGCGATGATGGTTGTTCTGCGAGAGGTGCTGCTTCATTTGCATTTCATTTGCGCCATGGAAGTGCATGTTGAAAGAAGTCTTCTGGCTCCAAATCTGGCTGCTTTTCCCAAAGGCACAGAGGAAGTCAGGTAGCTGCTAGGTAGGGATGCTGGGTATGTCTCATGTTGTCCAGATCCAGAGAACCAGACATAATGGACATGCACCCACCATAGGCAGCACCCACCAATGGCCCAGGAGGGTTGGCAGGTAGCAGGGTCTACACCAGAACAGGTGGCACACACACCTCTGGGGTCCTACAGCCACACAAATCTCTGCCATCAGACAGAGCCTGGACGCAGATCTTCTGGATGTAATCAGTGCACAAAACACATACTCTTCTATTACGGCTTGTAACCATGACTTTAAGTAAACCCATCTACCTTTAATTCCTTTCTCAGCCAGACTGCAATCTACCTCAAGCTTTTCTAGAAAGGTTAGTTTTGTTGCTCTTGTTGCTCTTAGGCTGTTGGCCATATCTAATGTGCCAGGATCAATGCTGATGTCAGTCTAAACCAATGTGAGCTGGGATGTCAGCTATGTGATGTTATAGCAGGGTTTGAGCTTCCAGGGCTGCCACTGAAACAGCTTAAAACTGAGTTGTGTGACAGCCTGAAAGAACAGACAGGGCAATATAAAAACTCTACCATGGCTTCAGACAATAAAGACTGTGTCTCCTTTTTGATGAATAACGGCTCTTTGTTTTATTCCTTAGATGACAGGGCTGTTACAACTGCTGAGAACCATTTCAGTGCTAAATATATAGCTATGTAATAAAGGCTCTGCAATCTATGAACTGGGGTTGAATGGCTACTTGAGTGAATCATTTAAAGTATGATGAATTTCTGAAGCATCTCATAGTGATGGGAGTTGAAGAGCCAGTAAACTCCTCTGCAGATTGCTTACCCAAAGGATGCTTTCTTCACTCAAGATGTAACCCAGGTTTCACATCTGCCAAGTTTTTGTCTTGTGATGGCTCCCATGGGCACATGAAGTTCAACGCTGAAATTTTGGACACTAAGAACAGGCATTCAGATGGAGCCCCACTGTTTGCTGGCTGTGCACTATGCAGATCTCTAGCAGAAATCCTGGAAAACCAATGCTGGCAAACAAAGTGGGAATGGGAATGCAGCAGCAAATCCTTCATTCAGCTGTAACCTGGAGCTGAGCACTCAATGGGATTTTGCTGGAGCACATCAGAGATCGTGGTAGCCTAAAGTTGCTATGCCATGGAGTATAATGCTGCTTCTTGCACCTATAGTGCTTTCACACTAATAGAGGAGACGATGCGTGGGTTCTGTTACCACTTTAAACAGTGGATTTCACCTCCAAGTCTTGCCAGATTAAACTTCCTTGAAACAACTTAACGTAGCAACAAGGATTTGAATTTCCATAACATGGATTAGCGCTTTTCTATTTTAGCTAATCCTTGAAGGCAGTGCTGCAAGCAAGAAGAGTGAGAAAACTGATCGGAAAGTTTGGAGCAAAGGCAGCCCAAGGGTGGGAGTGTTCCAGGACTGAGAAATCATCTCGCACCCCAAAGGGAGCAATACTGGGGGCAGGAAGGCAGGGCCAAGCTTGGATGAAGCTTTTGTAGCAGATGTTAATAGAGGGCACCTCTTTGCCCCCTTTGGAGACAAGTGTTCATGAGTGCTCTGCCTCTGAGCTGCCGCCCCATGGGTCAGGGCTCAGCCCCTGCAAAGTCACCAGACTGCATTGCTGAGATACAGCTGGCTTGTTGGT
Source organism: Chrysolophus pictus (assembly GCA_037305975.1). Taxonomy (NCBI): domain Eukaryota; kingdom Metazoa; phylum Chordata; class Aves; order Galliformes; family Phasianidae; genus Chrysolophus; species Chrysolophus pictus. The sequence continues at coordinate 5,265,862 of CM074595.1, forward strand.
TTTGAGGTTTGTTGCAAAAGAACCAAGCTGCCGAAGTGAGACTTATTGACTGGCCTCTGATTTAAAAGGAGAGGGGAAAAAAAGAGCGGAGAAGAAAGAAAAAAAAAAAGGGGGGGGGGGGGGAAGAAAGAAAAGGAAAGAAGAAAAAAAAAGAGGGAAAAAGAGAAATGCAGCTTGACTGTTGAATAAACCATGAGGCATTGAGGAGCAGGCAGCCAGCAGGGTTGGGGTAGGAGCCCCGGGGAGCATTGCAGTGAGAAGGGGATGCGGACATCAGCCGGGAAACAAGGGGAGAAAGGGGGAAGGGAGGGGGGGACCGCTGTGCAACGCGCTCAGAAACTTAATTGGGGAACGGGCTGGTGGGAGGCCAAAGGATGTGTGCGATGAAACTGGGCTGGAAGTCCAAACAAATTGGGTAGCACAACAGAAGAGATAAATTATGCTCATGAAATAAACAATGGCTGAGCGACACTGTATAAACAGTCGCATGTAATAACGGAGCTGTTTGTCTCAGCCGTCCTAATTGGGAGGCTGAGCGGCATCTGATGAATCTGATGAAAACCCTGCGTTGCACATTTTCCACTCATAATGAGGAAGATCCCCCCTCCTAAAGAAACCCTCCCCCAGCCCTATTTAGCTGCACTGAAAGGCCTGGTTTCATTCCACTTTCCCACAGCAAACTCATCCTGGCAGGAGCTGCATTAGAGAGGACAAGTAGAAAATGATAATAAATTGAGGACTTGCTCTTATTTCACCTTGTGACAAATCTATCCAGTGGGTGACTCAGGAAGGGTGATAAGAGTATGGATGGGGCTGCTGCTTTCCTTTTGACGCCTGGTCATGTGGAAAATAACCCCATTCGAGCCCTCACTCAAAAGGGCTTTGCTTTTAAAATAACGCTTTTTAAAAGGCACTGAATCCTTATTTACACTGTTGGAAAGCCTGCAGCTCGCCTCCATCAAAGTGAATGTCATGGGTCTCATTTCATCATCTGCTTGGGCCGAAATGCAAAAAACAAAAGGAACACTGCTCAGAAAGTAATACATTTGATGCCATTAATACACATGAAAGGGCTTGTTAAATCCTGGGGATTTTTTTTTTTTTTTTTTAGCACAATACTTTATTGCCAGTAAATCTTTGATAAGGATCCTTCGTGTTATCAAACCCCTCTCCAGTACGGCACAGCTGACATCCACAGGAGCGTGTGGTGGTGGTGTGGGGATGGGGAGAGCAGAGCACTGTGGGCTCCCTGACTTCCACTCGGCTCATTCTTGTGCTTTGAACCCAACCCTCTCTGCCCTGTAGTGCTTCTTTCCAGCAGTGATCCAGTTTGTAGCAGAGAAGTGTTCTTTCCTTTTCTCAGCCACCCAGAGCAGATCGTGCTCCCCGAGCTGCTCATTCAAACCACCACAGAGAAAAGCTGCACTTCAGCATCACTTCAACCAGACGTGCCAAAACTTCACCATCTCCACTGCACATCGTCCTCACTTGGTTCATCTATTGAAGCAGTCTATGTGTCTCTCTCTGTTCTCTACTTTTTCTTAAGAAAAAGAGAGCTGGATCTCTGCTGGGGTCACAGCTGGGGGGGAGACCCCAAAGCTGTACTTTGCAGCCCTCGGGAGGCCATTGGAGATGCACGTGTTACCTGCAGTCACGAAAGTGATGAATCAATTATAAGCAGGATTGATTTTCACCCGGTGAAGCAATGGGACGATGAAAGTCAATAGTGATTGATTCATTTTCCTGCCACTCTGTAGCATGGAGGTTGTTTGTGGGAACTGTGGTTATTGGAAAAGTCCTGAGATACTCCAAAAGCTTTGGGCTGTCCCTGTTTGTAACAGAATAGTTGTTTTCCTGTTTTTTTTTTCAACTTAAAACCTTCCTGTCAAAAGCAATTTACTGAAACCAGAAGCTGGGTCATTAAACACTTTCATTTCCAAAATATTCTTTCTTCCCACTGTTTTCCCACCTGGTGCTTTGATGACAGGTCTGGAAGTTTGTTAGTGCATTCTGTGGGGGACAGCAGCCAGGATTTCTTCACCGATATTTATTTTTCAGCTGCAAAAATGAACCTTTTCAAACACAGTTTTACATGGGGAATTTCACTCGTGGCCCCTTTTTAACCAGGATAAGCACATTTTCACGTTAGGGTGGTTTTTTGGCAGAGCACGAACAACAGTTTGTTACTCGTGATGATTACAGCTCAGCTGTTGCAGTATGAGTGATTTTACACTGACGATAGCGTGCATGAAATGCAAGCAAATCACTTGGCCGGGTTGTGGCCAGACTCCTAAAATACTCCAGCTTCTAATTTGCCTGAAAACTTTCTGCATATTGCCATGATGTGCAGAAGGGAAAGTCTCCTGAGTCAGTTTTGATGCATTAACCAAATACTTCTGCACTATTAGCTCATCTGCTCTGTTCTGACTTCCCAGCTGTTTATGAGACTGAAGTGATGTCCTCCGACCGCAGAGGGCAAGGTGAGATTAATAGCTGGGGTGAGCAGCAGCGGGGAGTCTGGCAGCAAACTGACTCAGCATCCTTTGCTGGCCATTGCTGGGATCTGCTCTGGGTGCATCGCCCTGTGACTGGGCTGAACCTGGGGGATTCAGGCATGGAATTGGGGTGAGCGCTCTGCTCTGCGAGAGTGACAGTGGAGGGGAAGGAGATGAGGCACAGAAAGGTTCCCAACCTAAAATGCAACCTCTGGTAATCACTATGGGCATGCAGACATCCAATAAAAGCTCTGTTACAGTGATGGTACCATTCCTGCCGGTGCATTAATATGAAATATTAAAGAAGAATTTTACAAATACAACCTAAATCTCCAACTATCCTCTGTGCAAAATGAGGGTATTATTTCTAATTTCACTGTATAGATGGGAACAGAAGGTTAACACCTCTGCCGGACCACTTTGATGGAGGCAGGCCAAACTCAGGAGATGTATTTAGGAACTTACTGGTTTGTGCTGGCTGGGGTGGGAGCCAGGCTGAGTGCTGGTGTGCCCATACACAGCCTCTGCTTTTTGCCTACAGGCTCTTTTCTCCCTCTGAGTTGGGCCCAGATCTTATAGGGATCTCCAGCACCGGACTGTATGTACATTGTGCCTCATGTTAGCTCCAGTGCTTACCAGAATGAGGGCTTCTGCCTGTCTCGAGGAGCTGCTGCTCATGCTATTACAGCAGGGCAAAAAGCACACCATATGTAGCTGCTGGCAAGTGGAACGAGAAAGCTGTAACATCACGGGGAATCCATCCCTTTTGGCTTCACATGTTGTCTTTCCCTATGCCTACAGCTTCACAGCTAGGCTGGAGTGCTAAGAGGGCTTCTCTGCATCCCGGTGAGGGAGATAAAATCTTCATTGCCACTTTGCTTTCCATGAGAAACAGATGCTCTAGGAAAAGGGTCCGTTTGTACTGTAATTACTGGTGGAAGTTGCTGGGTGGCCGTGCCATCTCCCCGCCTGCTGCAGGATGATTACAAATGGGCTTTTCTTCTCGGAGCAAAGTTGCAGCGAGACTGTAGCAGCTCCCAATTTCCTAGATTATTAATAATAACAATATCATTCTCTTTCTCCCGTGTTTCTCGCAAGCCCTGTGCTTTCCTTTTAATGAATCCTCTTCTCCTGCAGCAGAGTCTGCGGTGACACCAGCCTGATTTGTAATGTAAATAGGCAGCCCAGTGTAAAGGCGACCTGCGAGAGCACCACAGGGCTCTAATTATAATTTTCATTAAACCCCTTCTGTTTATGAATATCCAAGCAATCTGGCATTGCAGCAGGAGCAAGAGGAAATTAAAGCAACGCTACCACTTATCTCTAGTGTCAGGGAGGGAGGGAGTCAGCTGTTGAGCACAGACTGAAACAGGGCCCTGCATTTTCCTGTGGACAAAGTTCTGAAGAATTATTCCTGCTCTGACATTCTTCCCCTTCCGAGCTTTGCCCCTACTGCAGAGCCAGGATGTGATTTTCCTATAGAGGCTGTGGGCAGAGCAACTGCTGTACCCGTGATCCAGCCATGACCTAATTAAGGGGCTCAGCTGCTCCAGCTCCCACTGCTGTTTGCAGTGAGGAGCCACGGAAAGCAGCTCCTTGGGTGAGAAAAACAGCTCCAGGAGGTCCCAAAGAGACCCTTTACTTACTCCCAGGCACTGGTAGGTCTCTGTGAGGAGAAGGTGATGCAGGTGCCAGCTGGGAGTGAGACATGCATGGTGCACAGGACGTGAACTTTTTGTTCCATGGAGCTCAAGCTGGGAGATGCTCTCTGTGTCACAGTCAGCCTCCTTCTTGCGTGCACATGACAGAAGAACTGAGCTTGGATTTTTTGAGCCTGAAGCAAGAGTTTCTTCCTCCTTTGGAAAACTGTCAGTAGAATATTTGATAATGCAATTATGGGGTAACCAGATGGAAAATAAAATTACAGTTTTCCGTAAATGTGTAAAAGGTAACAAGGACAGCAATGATTCTGTGTAACCTGTCCAGCTGCTATCTCGTGAGCTATACACACTGTGAATCCTGATCCAACCCCTGATGTGCTTGCTCTTTTCTTCCAGCAGCAAGATGCAAGAACAAGGTGCTACCTAGCTATTTTAGCTGAGCAGACCATGCTTAAGACAGGAGTTATAGGGTCAGTCCCTATAGCCAAAAACTCCAAGAATTTTCATTTTTTCTCTGCATCTCTGGCATGAGAACAAACCCAAACTAAGTGCAGCCTCCCTGGCAGAGCAGAATTAATCACATAGTATAATGCCTGGTTGGTAGGAAATAAATCTATTACAAAATTAAATTCCTGCTGATCTCCTGCACTGCTCTGCCTCACAGCCTTTCGGGTGTTTAGATGGCTTCATAAATGGTAGAGCATCTCCCGAGGGAGGTGGCTGGCGAGTCAATGGCACATCTTCAATATACTTTGCTCAAGAGTAAAATTTGTGCTGCTGATGGGAGAAGGTTCCTCCCTACTGAGGCTCTTTGCAAGCCCAGTGCTGTTGGTAGGAGGTGGCTGGGAGAGAGCTGCAAATCCTCCAGCGGGAAGGGAAAGCCAGAGCCTGGGCTGAGGCTGTGCCATACAGGGCATCTCACTGAGGAAAATATCAGGGACTTGTTGAAGAAACTCATTATCTTTGTGTCTGTTGCATACAGTCATCTCCCTGTTGTTCCTGTGTCCCCTCTTTCCATTGCAAGGCTGCAGAGCCGATGCAGAGCTGTGACAGTGAGAGAGGAGAAAACCTGGAGGCAGGGCCGTTGTGGGCACAACTGATTAATTTAATTATGCTTAGGAAACTTAGGTTCGAATGTTGATGTAGGTTATTAATAGAACAAGTTCCTCATTCTTGTCAGAATGCTTTTTTTGCCTGGATCACAAAAGTACCTGCTTATTAATTTAGCCTGGCTGCTGATCTTGGCAATCAGCAATCACAGCAGTGTGCAGGACTCAGATGCTATCAGGAGGCACAAGCAGGAGAGAAGGGAGTAGAGCAGCTCAAGTTGCTGATGCTGCTGTGCAGCACCTGCCTGCACCTCTGGCATCAGGCTGAGCCCTGCAGGGAGATGTGGTCCTGCAAAACAGAACGGGCCTGAAGCAGGACACCAATTTAGGAGCATTTGGGTAATACAGGGCAATAATTTCACTGAGAAAAATTCTTCCTAGGAAGCAGTCTTCTTCCTGGGAGCTGTATTCTGAACACCATTCAGAAAGTCAGTGCTGGACATCCTCTTTTCTTCTCTGAATGTCTAATGCAAGAGCCATTCACCTGTACCCCCAGCTGACCTATTCAAACCCTGTGCTGTGCTGCACCTGGGGATGTGCCCTTTGGTAGGGCACCATGAACTGTGGGGTAATGGGAAGCCCCAGTCATTCCAAAGCTGGATTCTAAGCACAAGCCAAGAATACCTCAGTGCCAGTCTCATCCCTTGTGTTTATTGAGGATCGTGCCTTTCCTGGAATGCTAAGCAGCATTCAGGCATGTGGGACTGAATAATTACGTATCTTTGCAGCCAGGATGTTTGTGAAAGGCATCAGTGACAGAAAGCACAGCAATCAAGGTCAGAACAGTGACACTCCTGAGAGCACTGGTGCCAGCTCTCAGAATGGGAGAATCCAGAGCAGAAATGTGCCAGGGCAGGGGAGGTGAGAATGCAAATCTGCACTGTGCAGCAGCAGGATGCTGATAGGAGGTTGTGCTGACCCATGCGGAGAGGCTAAGCCTGCCCAGGCTCTGTGCAGAACCTGATCCTCAGCTATGGCATGGAGCAGTCTGAGGGCATCCACCTGCAGTGGGAGCTCCTCCAGCAGCCTTGTCTTCGGCAGCATTTGTGTCCCCAGCCCTAGGAGTGACCAGTTTGTTCCTGGAACACAAATGATTCAAGACTATAAGGTCTGCTGCTGGAGGCCTCCCTGAGGTCTGTGTGAATAGAAGGGGTTTAAACAGCTCCTGGGGAAGGAACACACCAAGCTGAGCAGAGAATGGGGCTTATTGTATCCAGTGGCCAGAAGGACCAAACGCATCTGAGAGACAAAGTGACAACCAGAGACCTCCTGTGCAATTAGTCTCTTGACCTCTGTGATTCAGGAAGGGGATGCTGGGAAGGGAGCTGTGGATCACAAGGCCCCAAGGAAGGTTTCCTTGACAACACTTACTGAAGAAAAATGAGGTTTCATGAATGCAGCGTGCATTAGCACGTGAGATGCTGACTTTAGAAGAGGCAAGGACGCGGCACCCAGCAAACAAACCCATCAGTTTGGGGGATGTGAAGCAGCAGCTCAGCGAATTGCTCTTTTTCAGACAAACTTAATTAAACAGCTGTTAAGACCATTAATATTTATTTAGAAATGCAGCCACTGTGGTAAAAGCAAGCTTACCGTTTAACTCAATAATTTTTCTACCCATGAAACCAAGACAAGTATGTGATGTTGCCAAACTTGAGCTGTTCTGGGAGACTCCAAAAAAGCAAACAAAAAAAAAGATACTTGTGTTCAAAACCTAAATAGATAGATTTTAAAATGAGACATCTGAGGTTTTCTTAATTTCTTCCTGCTGTTTCAGCTAGCTGCACTCAAACATTCATCTGTATATGATGTCTCACAGGGATAGTAGTGCTGTGACTTTGCCCTGAACTCAAGCCATCAACCAAAATACCTCAGGAAATCAATGCCATTTTTTCCTCAAGAAAAGGCCTGTGACCTTTTTCAGTGAAAGTCTTGGCTGCCCTGATAGTGTTTGCACAGCAGACAAACAACGAGCATCTCCTTCAAAAGCAAAGCCAGTTGGCAGGAAGTCAAAAGCTGAGTCAACGGATGGGGACTGAGCCAGACAGCCTGAAAGTCACAGGGTTTGGTGGGACCCACGGGAGCAGCTTGGGAGCTCTTGCAGTTCAGGCAGGTGGGAAAATAAATACAGGGGTTATGGCACACGTTTTGCCCGTGTCTGAGCTGTAGGTGCACACATGGAGATCAGCTTGGTACGGGTTGCTGTGAGTTGTTTGTCTGCATCCTTTCCCCCTCAACAGTGTGCAGGCATGGGGGGATCAGGTTGGGCTCCCCAGCTAGCCAGTGTGACAGGAGTAACAGAAGATGAAGATGTGATTATTGAGATCCAAAAGATCAGAATTTAAACAGGCCACCTCCAGCCTATGTTGAATAGCTCAGAGTTTCCTGCTGGCATCAGCATCCACCGGTGACGCTGCCCTGCCAGACCCATCCCAAACCAGGAGAGGGTTCAATGAGAAGCTGTGCCACATTTTGACAAGACCATGAGCACATCCTTTCTAGCTGGTTCACCGAGCCTTTTTTTTTGCAGTGTGTGAGCTATAAACTCTGCCTTCTCTCCATTCTTCTCTTTCCCAGCTGTATCAGTGAAGGGCAGCCCAACAGAGAGCTTTAGCTCGTTTTGTTTGCCTGGCTAACGAGCGCTTCTCATGCTCATTTGCTGTTCCAGTTTCACTCGGATCAGCAGAAATGGGGTTTATTTCAGGAGAAGGAAGCCTGCCACAACCATTCAGATTTTAGTACAGCAACAAATCATTTAACTTAAGGAGTAAAAGGTAAAAGTGTCCTATGGTCTAGAGAAGTAAAAAGAGCAGAAGAAATACTATTTTTAATAAGAACAGTCATAAAGAAGAAAAAATTATTCTCCCTGATGGAAAGGTCCTGTCATTTCTGAATGGGTAGAAATCTGTGCCACATTCTGTGAAATTTCTCTTTACAACCAATACCTCTAGACTGTAATAGGGTTTCTCAATAGAATAGCATGAATCATCCATTTTAAAGAATGCTACAGCAAAGATAGGGCATTTCTCTCACTCACCAAGAGGGGCTGCAAAGGGGCTCAGTGTGAGACTACAGGTCTGTTGGCACATGTGGGCAGGGGCAGAGCTGGCCCTGCCATTGCTGCCAAACTGCAAGCACCAGGCAGGAAGGGTACGACTACATTTCTTACCTCTGCTGTGCTGTTACCAAGCCCAGACCCAGGCCAGCTTAGTGAAACATCAGCCCTGTGTACCTGCAAATCTCAGTGGCATTTAATGGGTATGCTTTGCACACAGAACTGGAGTATAATGAGTGAAACGGTTGTTTACCTATTCATTTTTAACAAATGTTTTCTTAATTATCCTGGATTCCTAGGAGGATAGGGACCTGCTCAGTGTAACTTCAGACTGCATTTCTAGCAGCTGGATTGCAGCACAGCCTAACCACCCGCATGTCCATAATACAGTGCAAGAGTTTCATCAGCAACATTTGAGTTTGCCTTCAATGCCCATCCTACACAACATTGCTTCTGTTCATATAAATGAAGAAACACCTTGTCTGAGTGCTCACATCATCTAGAATCATACCGACTGCTCCTGCTCCCTTTTGCTGAACTGTATGCAGGCACAGCTGAATCATGTCTGCGGCTCTCAGGGACACAAAAACATTTAAAAATGCAGGAAAAGGAGCAAAAAACCATAAATCAGGACAGAAACAACTTGGAGATCAGGGCAATTGTAGGAAAAAAATATGATTTGAAGCTAATGCCCAAGATCATTGGGAAAAGTGCAGTATGACCAAGGGTGAGTGGCCTCTCCATGAGTTGTGCAAAGGTGGTTTAGCTTGCAGTTCCTGAAAGAACTCTTCTCACTCTGTGGTCATGGGAACCATCATCTTCAGGATGGTCGGGTACCACTCTGTTCAAAACCCAATGGTCTCCCAAGTCAAAACAAGCCAGGAAACATCAAGATGCCAAAGGGCAAGCTTCCCCCTTTTACAAAGCCTGATGGGAAATGTTCATTTGTGAGAAGAAAACACGTTTCTAGACACGGATGCCCTGATTCTTGAGTGCTAATGTATACAGACTCCATCTTTATCCCCTTTGGGGATCTGAAGGCAGGAGGCGAAGCTGAGCAGCACAGGACATTATCTGTGCAGAACACAAAGTCCCTTGGCTCAGTGACACGCAGCCATGCCATCTCTGTGCAACACATGCTGTCACACTAATGGGACACACAAAGCCAATTAAATGCCTGATTGGATGAAGCGGTCACAGTCAAGTGACCCACTGCCAGCCAGTCAGGATTCAACATTTCCAAATATCGTTAAGGTATGTGCCTTAATCCCCTCCTAAAAGATTAAGCGTTTAACCTCTTACTGCTGTTTCTGATGAGATACAGAAAATCTCCCTCCTCAGGGGGACCAGGCACAGCAGTGACATGAGCTGTCCTTGCCCTGTGCTGGCCCAGGGGCTGCACACTGTCGTGATGCACATCTCATGGCATCTTCCTGCCGCTTCAAATTGATCAGAACTGCTTCAAAGGGAAAGCTAATTCATTTGCAAATGAGACAGATTTTGAGACTGTCACTGTTCCCTCCTGGTCTCTCCATACCCCTTTGCTGGTGAAGAGATGCCAATGAGGAAAGCTGCTTACTGATTGATCTCTCTTACCCAGGGCCAACATGGATTTCTTTGAAACAGAGATTTTTGTTGAACTTCCAAGATAATGTTGAGAATTGCGATATCTTTCTAGCCCAAAAGGGATGTGACGGTGATTTCCCTGCTGATTTGAGAAGGAGATGCCCGTCTGATAGATGTGGTTTCCTTCATCACGCAGTGGGATGGGGACCTGCAACCACTCATGTCCAGAAGTCATTACAGAAGTCCCAGTGCTTGGCCCCTGGCTGCCATTTTAAAGCCAAACCAGGAAAAGATGTCACATTTCATAGCTGATTACACATAGCAGACAAGGATCATCCAGCTCTTAGTGTCTAATTAGTAGTTAAACTGACTATCAGTGGTAAATTGTAATGATTTATTTAGATGAAAATAAACATGAAAAGTCATAATGTAATTGCAACATGCTACTCTGATAATTAAACACTTTGAAATCTTGCAAGAAAAGGTGCTCTTTGAAATCTGCTGGAAAAAGTCTCAGGAACCTTTTTGTCCCCCTCCACTCGCTGTTTCACCTGTAAACATGACATTTAAAGGTGGTGGGAAATTAAGGCTAGCATGCAACTGGATGCTGATTTTGCTCTTACAGCTGCATGCATAACACAGTGGGTCAGAACCAGATGAGTAGCTGCTTGCCTGATACACAAACAGTATGTTACAGATGAAAAGCACATCCCAATGCAAATAAGCTTGAAAATCAACCCCAGCACCTCAGTGCTAATGGAGTTTTATTTCTAGAACATAGTACTAGCCTTGAACCAGGTTATTAGTGCTGGAAGGGAACACAGTGTGTCCTCCTGGAAAGCCAATGAGTTTGCAGAATTTCATTGCTGGATGGCAGGATTTTCTGCTGGGGGAAGGCAGAGGGGAGAGTTTTCTCCTCCCTCTCACCTTGATGGATGTGTGCTGCAGAGCAGAAATCTGAGAGGTGTCAGGAATGATGGAGTGATGCTGAAAGCTCTGATAAATGAGTTCTTGAAAGTCCTGTTTGCAGCCATTTAAGGTGTTACTGTCTCACTGCCAGGGCTGCCTCCCCATTGCAAAGTGCACAGAATAGAGGACATGCCCCCACTTAGGAACTGGAGCTCATGGTCCACATTAGCTCAGCCACAAGAGGGAAAGGGAGGGCTGTGAAGAAGAAGGGGGATGTAGATACATGTTCTGTGCTACTGACTTGGTTCATAGGCAGTAAATTGCTTTGGGATGGGAGTAACGACTTCAGCTGCTGCAGTGATTTGCTCAGGGAGCATGTAAAAACCTTGAGAACGAAAGTTGTGAGTCCTGAAGCTGTAACTCTCTTTTTTCTTCTCCCTTCCAGCTTGCTGCATTAGAGAGGCAAGTGTTTGATTTCCTGGGATACCAGTGGGCCCCTATCCTAGCCAACTTCCTCCACATCATCATTGTTATCCTTGGCCTGTTTGGCACCATTCAGTACAGACCTCGCTACATAGTGGTGGTAAGTAATATCTGCTTTGTTCTGAGCCTTTCCTCTGGTGGGACACAGCAAGTGATGAGGAACCGCGTCAAGCCCTTGGGAAATCAAGCATGAGCTCTGCAAACAGTTTTAGCAGGAGGTGCCTGGCTGTGCTAAAGAACACTTTGTTCAGTGTCCTGTATTTCTGCTGTACTTGCTCCAAACTTGGAAGATTTCAGATGATTATTACTTGTGCACATAACACAAAGACGCCACGAAACAAAGAGGGAGAAATAGATGTTGGACAAACATGTGGCAGGAGCTCTTCCACCTCCTGTGCCTCTAATTAGGTAGAGGACCTTCTGTATATGAGAAACAGAGGAAGAGAAAAAGATGATGGTGCTGACTCAGTGCATTTAACTGCCCCCAGCTGGAATATATATAAGTATATATATAAAAGCTGATTCCGGTGACTTCCTCGTGTTTATTGCCTCTCTCTCTCCCTCCTGTTCTCTTTTAGTATGCCATCTGGACTGCAGTTTGGGTCACCTGGAACATTTTCATCATCTGTTTTTACTTAGAAGTGGGAGGGCTCTCAAAGGTGAGTGTGAGCTCTGTGAGTGCATGCCCAGGCTTTGCTGCAAAGAGAACGGAGCTTAGTAGTGAGATAAGGGGGAGGGGAATACCTGGGAACTAACCTTGCTTTCTCTAATACTGAGAGGGTTGCTTTACTTGTGCTGGAGGATTAATGCTTATTGTACAGCAAGAATGAGGGGTTAAAAGTTCATAGGGAGCCCTTTGCTGGTTAGTGCAATAGTAGCTGGAATAAGCCCTGTTGGCATATGGGATAAAGTGTCTTTGCTTTTTAAAGGTAAGGGCAAGCCTGTCAGCAGAGCTATCCTGAGAGGAGATGGCATTTGAGGGCTAATTCCCAGCTGTGATGTAGAGGTGGCTGAGGAAGGCTGTGAGCTAACTGGATTATAGCTGATCCCCTTGTGATCTGATAGCACCTGGGAGGGAAGGTGTGTGATGGGGGAGGAAGACACTGCGGAGCAGTGAGAGAGCTCACTTTCTTGAGGAGAGGTCCAGGGGGCTCAGTCTGGGCTCACTTGGGCTGAGAACTTTGCTGGAACTCCTTCTCTGGTATCTCTTAATATCTTTTACCTCCTGCTGAAGACCTGATGTCCCTCAGCAGCAGGGATGGGTAGCTGTGATGGATGCACTGGGCAAGGGATCTGGTGCTACATCTTCTGGGAACAAATAAAGGCAGATGGGGGAGGATGGTGCACCTCTGAACACTGCCTCAGTGGTGTGGCTTCTCTTACTTCTTCCTTCTTAGTTACGGTGACCTCTGTCCAGGGGACTTGTGAGTTACTGTCTCTTCAAAAGATAGCTCTTTAAAGATGAAATGAGCTCAGTGTTGCTGCCTGCTTAATGAGGGGTGAGTCAGAAATAATAAAAATGGGAGGCGAGCCCTAAGCTAAGCCTGGGCTGTGAGCAATGAATGCAAAGTGTTGCTGCAGCTTAGCGGACTAAGGGTGATTATGGGCTATGGGTTCACATCAGAGCACTCTACATCTGGCCTGAATTCCCAGGTCATGTATCGAAGTTGCAGTCATAATTGGAGCTGCATTTCATTTCTATTTTTTCTTAACAGACCTACAGTAAGTTGTGAGTGACAGCATAAATCCTTTGCAGATAAGAACATGTAACTTCTTAATTCCTCAGTTAATCTCCATTTCCCCTCACAATTATCCATAGAATCTTTGAGAGAGTTCTTGCCCAAACCAGTGATTATTCATGAGCTGGAAGCTCAGCCTGAGATGATCTTCATCTTGGCTATGGCCAATTAAAAAAAAACTTGTCTAACTGTTTTAAAGCTCCCTTAAGAGAGAAAATACTGGCTTGGAAAAACTGCTCTGGGAGCTTCCCTGACAGCAGTGTTTGCTTCCAGCCAGCTGATTGTTTGTGTTTACTAATCCCAACCTGCCCTACATCAGCTGAGGTGAGGCTGCTGTTCTGCAATTCAGACAGCATGAAAAACTCTGGCTTTCTCCACCACAGAGGGGCTTCACCTCATATCCTTGCTCTGCACTGTGGCTTGTTTCAGCAAAGCCAGTGCATAATGAATGTTTATTTGGCTTGTGGGATGATCACCATGGCTGGGAACTTCTGATAGATCTGGGCTACTGTATGTGTTGTTACTGATGTGGTGGGTGACTGGAAAGGGTAGTGCCAGGATCCACTTGCTAAAAATTCTGGTATACCTGAGGCCTTCCAAGGGTAAGCAGTTTTTCCTCTGTTTCTGTGTCTGTGGTTGCTGCACTTGGGCTTATCCTCGCATGCATCCTGGGACTTTTCCACCCTGCTGTGTTTCCCATTGCACTATAATGTTACAGATGGTCGTGTGCACTCGTAGCTAGAAAATTGTTTGCTTTCATGACTAAGCCCAAATTCATTGTGCTGAGGGAGTACAGGCTGCAGACAGGGCTATGCCTTGTGGGACAGGGCTGTGGTGGGTACCAAAGCTTGTGTGGGTGCCTGGCTGAATGAATAAATAGAAACCAAGGTCACCACAGCTGTGAGTTCTGTGAGATGAAGTCCTGTTTCAGCCCGCAGACAAGTCAGCCTAAGGGTTGAGAGACTCAGTTATAAAGCCAGTGTTATCCATAGTATATGGGCTGGTAGGCGTGTGGTTGTTGAAAAGCACTTCAGGGGATTGCTGTTCACCTTCCTTTCTCAAGCAATTTTTCCTGCCCTGCGCCTTTCCTCCTTTGAGTTGTCTGTCTGTCACTTCCCACCCTCTATTTATTCAGTCCCGTATTTCCCAACATTTCCCAGAGTGCTTTATCCTCCAGGTTCCTCCAGCAGAGCTTGCTCTTTGCTGGCCCCAGAAGCCCTGAGGATGGCTGTTCCAGCTGCCTCTACTCAGTTATAGTGACTTGCTAACTGTTGCTACCCCCTAACCATTAGTTATAACTACCTTTAAGGTTTGGGTTTTTTTTTAATCTAAAGGGAAAATGTTCTTTCCTGCTCCGTGAATCTATTTTCTATTTCCCGGAAGAGCTAAACTGGCCTGATTTCTATTTTTTTTATCTTGCCATCTTTTCATAGTAGCAATAAAGGAGTGTAAAGTATGGCACAGGAAAACTTCATTAGGTGGACAGACACAAATGGGTCTGCACAGGTGTCTAAGAAAACACTTCCTTTGTTGCTGGAAAGGCCTCTAAGTGTGTCAGCATATGTCAGCTTTACTGGAAGTCCTTGCCAGTGAGCAGGCAGGAGATGCAGCAATCTGGATTTGAAAAGCTGCTTCTCAGCACCAGCAGTGAGATGGTGATTCACCTCTGAGAGGCTCTTGGCAGCTCTGTCTCTGCTCAGAGTTCTGAGCACACTTGTAGCGTGTGGGGGAAATTTTGTCCCTAGAAGTTCAGTAATGCTGCTCTGTATCACTGTGCTTGATGGGACTCCCAGATAGCCTTCACTTCAGACTGCTGTTCCTCTTCCTCTGGTTTGTTCCTTTTAATCTCTTTTTTTTTTTTTTTTTTTTGTCTACCTTGGAAGCTATCTTAATATGTAGGCTGTGTCTGAACTAACGTGCTGCACTGCCTACTTGCTGCAAAGCACTCTGCTGCAACACCCTGGTATGAGTTGTCTCTTTGAATTAATAATTAAAGTCATGCTGGTAAGACATATGAGCATTGTTCTGTCCGGCTGCAGTGCTGATTGACTCTTCATCATGAACTTCAGAAGTGCTCAGAGAGGCTTGAGGAATTGCTACTGTGTGTTTCAACTGATCCCTTTGTCTCTTCCCCCTGGAATTATTCATTTTGTAAAGATGGTCTCTCTTTTCTCTTTTTTTTTTTTTTTTTTTCCCTTCCCTCCTTTATATTCTCTCAAGTCTACATAATGTTTTGATCTGAATTCATGGCGGTCTAAATCTCCTCTTGAATCAAGAAGAAAAAGGAAACCCTTAAGAACCAGATGATGGGGGGGGGGAGTGCAGGGGGAAGGTATTTTTATTCCAGAGAATCTGGATGGCATCTCTGGGCTGACTTTGTGCCTGAATAAATCCTTAGAGGAGGATGGATAAATGTATGCATAGCTACAATTGCTCCTCAACTCCACTTCAGTTTAGAAACTGGAAGCCTGAGCTTTGCCCTCCAGGTGCTGCGGCATTGTCAACATGCCTGCTGAGAACCAATGGAAGCACTTCTCTGTTGTCTCAAGGTGATTAGGCTGTTCAGTACACGTGATGTTCTGTAGATAAACATTACTTTTCCCCATCTGATAAAAAATATTTCCAACTTAAAAGACGTAAAACGATTCTGCTGTCAAATTCTGGGAGCCCTCATACGGGGTTCACCTTGTTTCCTGAGCCATTTTAATGCTGCCTTGTGTGGTAATTGAGGAAATACTGGGAATTCAGAAGGCTGTTAACTAGATGTAAAACCATCTCTAATTAGTCCTTTAAAAAACGCTTTTTAAAAAAGCTTTCAGAAAAAGAACATTTCAGAAGTGAGCTTACAAAACACAGCTGTCTTCCCTGAGCGTCAGAGCTAGGTGTGAGTTTCCCCATGGGAAACAGCGGGGTGAAGCTGGGAGCAGAAAACAGACTTGCTAAAAGGCAGGCACAGGAGTTTTAGTGCTGCCGTCTTCCTTCTCACACTGATGGCAAATGGATAGCAACCAGGTGCTACAGCAGTTGAGAGAGAAATGTGGTTTTTGGCTGGCCTTCAACACACTCCTGGGAAGGAGCTCGTATCGCTCTTTGCTTGTATTTCTCTGGAGGCTGAAGGTTAAAGAGGAAGCGATAGCCCTTCAAATAGCATCCTGTCAAGGAACGAGGGGGAGTGTGGTTACACAGCTCGTTCTCTCCCTACAGCAGGGCTTGCTCCCTTCTGGGACTCATTAGTATCTTTCAAGCTGCATGCTGTTTTTAAGAATATTTCAGTATGTTTAGATTTCAGATGCTTTACAGACAGGTTTGGGGAAACAGCTGTTTCCTAAATTTTCTTGTGATTGATCCTTTTCTCATGGTTTCAGTGTACCTTATTTTATAGTTTCATTTCTCTTCAACCATCTCCTCACAAATGAAGCTGGGCAAACCACAGGAGACATCCTAGGGTTGTTTTCCTCATCTCCTAGCAAGCACCGAACAACAGAAGGTCAATTAACTGATTTCCTTGAATGCTCTTTTATTATGCCTCATTCATGCAGGTATCCTCTGAGGAGATCCATCCAGGGACACGAGCAAAGGAACAGCACTGCTTTGCTTGTTGAGTTCCTTTCATTTGCACTGCCCTTGTGCCCTGCAGTGCTGCAGACAGATGCGTGTTCAGAAAGGTGTCTGCACTGCGAACCTGAGGGCATGCACAACTCTGATGTGCAATCAGTATTTGTGTGATATTTGTGAGAAGGATGGCTCATGCGTGCAAGTTGTACTTTCAGAATTCAAATGTGCTCTTTTTTTCCAATCTGCTCTTAACTGGAGTGTGATAAGTTTTGGACAGGGCTGAAATGTAACTATAAGTGAAAAACAGTGACTGCTTTTTAGGCTTTTAGGACCTACTGTTCTTCCACCTGTCTGTCTGCAGCCTAGCACTTGTTCTGTTTTTTCATGCTCAATTCACAAACAAGCTCTTTGCTTCTGCAACAGAGTTAAGTCAGAAAAAAAAAAACCCAAAACTATAAGCACTGATGATATGGAGAGTCAAGAAGAAAAGCACATTCCTTATTTTTGCAAACACGCAAGAATTCTTCTGAAAGGAGTAGAGAATAGCATGGGATGGACCGATAGGTGGGAAAATCCATGTATCTCAGAACATGCGAAGCTGGGAAAGAAAGAGCAAGCTTTGCAGAAAAGCTGTGATTTAGTTGATAAGTGGGATCTCTGTGGACCACTGAAGAGCAATGCCCAGCTGAGGGAGAAGGCTGAAGGCATTTCTGCCAAAGCTGCGAGAAGATACAAGAGGAAATTGTCTCTTGAAATGTAGATAGCACAGCACCTTGCACTGTGTGTGTTATCCTGGAGCTGCCAATCTCATTATCCCTCTCAGCCTTTAAAATGCAGGCAGCTCTCTTTACATTCCCAACTGTTAAATCTTCTCTATTGTCTTTCCTTTGCTATTCAGACTGCTTTTGCACTGGTGCCATACTTCATCTCCGTGCCCTCCTCCATCTACTGTAAAACACATCCCATCTGTTGTAGTGATTATGTCGGGAACTTGGCAGCTGTCTTTTCACTTAATTGTCCACATTTCTTAACATGTGCTTCCTGCAGCATATTTTAATAACAGCTCTGCAGACTGTTTTTGAGTATCTGTGTTGCAGTGGAGGGTTTCTACATGATGTGTGTACTGGGGCGGTTGGCTTCTATTCACAAGTCTGGCTGCCACTCTAATTTTCTGCATCTATAGCCAGGGGCAAACACGAGTGATGAATGCAGACACGTATCTGCAGGCCTACCTGGCTGAGCTCCCTCTACTGGCAGTGGAGATGAGCCGTCTCTCCTGCGTGGGATTCAGACAGTGGCGTGGATTAGCTGCTCTGTCTGCTGTTTCCTCTGGACCCCACGGGGAACCAAGGCTGCGGAGCTGCCCCACTGTGTTTCTCATGTTAGGAAGCGTGAATATCCCAGGCTTGGACTGCTGCATTTTTGGGAGCTGCCTCTTTCCTGCAGGCAGCATGTAGGACTCTAGTATGAGAGTGCAAGGCAGTATGTGGATAGGCGTTAAACATTTCACCTTAGGGGAATGTATCCAATATTTATTTCTACCCAGTAGAGATGCATGGATTCTCTGCCTGACCTGTGTTGCAATCCATCCTTCAGAATAAAACTTCCAATTCCTTATTCTGTACTGTGGCCAGAAGATATTGTTGATCCTTCATTGGAGTGATGCTGGGCACCTAGGTGCTTTGTGCTCCTCTCTGCAGTGATGTGCTTGATCTTTCCTGTGCCTTCCTTCTAGTTCTCAATTTGTGTTTTTCCATCTGGAAGAGGACTTTGCTGCGTCTTAAAAGTTCAAAATCCCAAAGAACTCTTGGGCATAACAATTGGTACCATTATTTTCTCAAGTGTGTTGTCACTTTTAAATGAGCAGCTGCTTGCACACACAACTCCTGCACTACTCACGATGGCATTGGTTCTCAAATTAGCAAAGATAAGAGCAAAACAAAAAAGCCTGCTGAAGTAGAGTTGATAAGGAATTCCTGGAAAAGTGTTTGTAAGAAGCTGCAATCATCACTGTGAGGTCAGCTCAGCTGGGTAATTTGACCTGAGGCTGGCAGTGCATAAGGTCAACAGGAGAGGCAGAAACACCATATGTTAAGAGTGTGGAAGGAAATTGGACAGTTTGAAATGGTAGGGGAACTTGTTGGATGGATTAAAACCTAGGAGCACAGGAAGATCTGTTGGGTTTTGAAAATCACTCTGGGGGTATGAAGTTAATTTCCTTCTCTGAGTTGCTTCCAGTGCTCTGTAGAGCATATCCATAGCACATGGTTTTTGGTTTTTTTTTTTTTACAGGATGCTTTTAATAATGAATATAAGGCCGATGTATTTTGATCTGTGATAGCGTTTCTTGAGAGCGGGGATGTCAAAAACTTTAAGTTTCCATTGATTTTAATACAGCATGTCAGATACTCTGAGAGTAAATGGAAATATCTTTGCAACTTTTCAGGACAGTGAGCTCTTGACGTTTAACATCTCCCGGCACCAGTCGTGGTGGAGTGAAAACGGTCCTGGCTGTGTAAGGAAGGAGGCTTCAATGTCTGGCATCGCAGGACTGGACAGCCATTCCTATATCTCTGTGATAGGCTGTGCCCTGGAGTATCGGTACATTGAGGTCATGCACAGCTCCTTCCAGATCCTGATTGCGGTGAGTACAGTGCTAAGAGTGCCACGGGGCGGTGGTTATTGAGGAGATGCTGCTTTGTTTCCAGGTGCGTGAGTGGTCTGTTTTCCACTGATTTTACATCATCTGATTGCAAAAGCTTCTGTAAATGTTTTTCCCTCTTGTGAATAATATTGCTGTAAAGATTTGGAAACGAATAGCAGAAATCTAACAAAGTTACGCATCACACGCAACCATCCAGTAACAAATCATTCTGTATCCCTGCTGGAGTGAGGAAATCTGTGTTTTAATATGGACAGAGACTCTTCTGAAGAAGGATTTCTTCTGTTCTGTGTGACTTAATGATGGGTGAGGGAGCAAAAATGTGCGTGTTTATTGTGAAGAAGTAAACGGGAGAAAATCCTCACTGCCAGAAGGTGAAATAGACTTTAAGGAACCATAGAAAGCAGCTTGTTTTATTTCTGCTGACACTTAAGATGAGCATTAAATATTTCTGTTGACTCTTTCCTCATCTGAGTTTTCCGTAGTCTTTAAATACTCTGCAGTAATTCAGTGTCCTTAATGTTCACTGTTAATTAATTGCTTCTCATTTGTCTGTAAAATTAGCTGAAGGAAAAGATCTACTGTCTGCCTTATTTCATGGGTGCTCTTGCCTTTTGTAGCTGCAGTGGTGTTAGAAACCCACAACTTTCTAATCTGCTTTGGTTTGGTACTTTGTGGTTAGTGGCTTTAAGTACAAACTGACATGGACAGATATAATATGTGCATTTCAGCTTTCAGTTTTGGCTTAAAAAGGAGTAACTTGCCTTGATGAAATGATAAAGGGTTGCAAATACAGAGAAACTCCAAACTTGTGGAGTTCCAAGTACTTCTCTGCACATTTTTGGTACAAATTTCCACTGTCTTCATCCTGTATTTCCTATTAGCTGGGATAATCCATGTGACCCAGTGAACTGCAGGGAGCAGGCGAGACTCGGACTCTGTTCTGGCCATGTCACACAAACCAGGCAGAGAGAGAGGTTCCTGTTTCCTGAGTTGGATGGGCTCCCTGGCTTCCATACAGGCCGTTAATATTCTGTGAGTTTTCCTTCAGGGAAGATGATCCAAATCAAAAGATCTGTGAGTTGCATCAGTGCATTTGTATGAGAGAACCTAGGGATCCAAAAGATTAGAAGCTGTCTTCTTTAAGAGCTGTTAGCTGGAACAGGACTGATGCTAATAGTCTGGTGCTGTTCCTGAGTTTGGTGAAATCAGAACTTCCCAGAAGTGGACTCAAAGTGTCACTGTTAGCATCCTTCCTACACATCTATCTGACACAAGTACCTGTGCCCCAGGTAGAACCTTGGCCAACAAATAGTCCCAGGTTGGATGAGAAAGACCTTGGCTTTATGTCATCAAACTAACTTGAGCAGATAGCCCTAATCTAAGTGGTCACACAGATGTGTATGAGTTTGTGTCCCTGGGAGTATTTTCTCCTTCACCTGCATCCACAGGACACCACAAGGGGTGCATAGGGAAACTGAAGAGGGAACTGTAAGGTAAAATAAAATGTGGGTAAATATTTTCTCTATCTTTTTCTCTGGGACTTCAGTTGCAGTAGGCTTTTGCATCCTAAACTCTGGAAATGAGAATACAGTACTTATATGCAAGAAAGCCACGTGGGCTGAGCTGTATAGAGTGAGTAAATTTCTACTTATCCTGTAATAAAAGTAGAATATTGAAGCTCCAGGCCTGTAGCTCCTGCCAGTCCTGAAATACTCCCATAGTTTTGTCATGTACTGGGGAGAACAGAACTACTTCTCCCTGCTTTGCTGAGGTAAGGCAGAAAGAAAGCTTTTTCATATCCTCACTCAGACCTTGTCTGAAAACAGCCAGTTCTCTCCCATTTTAGTCTCTAAGGGTCAAACTCTTTGATCCCTGCCAGTATTTTTTGTTCCCTTTATCTCATTTTAAGGCAGATTTTATTACAGGTTCTGTTCTCAGAGTGCCTGGCAGGTACTGTGCAGCAGGTGGGCAGAGGGGCTGGATCAATACTACAAAAACACGACTAGGAACTGAAGGCTCAGGGGGTGCAGTGATGTGACCTAATTCCCTTCTTGTCTCCTGCACATTTGAGATCTGAATAGTCAGTTAAGAAGGGAGGGGGGACAGGCAAAATTGTTGTGTTCTTCTGTTGGTTTTGCTTTGTTTAAGGGTTTTTAGAATTTGATTTTGTTGTTTTTGATTCGTGATCCAGCAGTGCAATATCAGTGTTCTTTAATTATGCAGTATCTAGCTGAGGAGTTCTTTGTTTTCTGGAGATACCAATTCCTTCAGAGTTTTGAGGGACTATAGTGCATTGTGTTGTGTACTCAGGAAAAGGTTAAGTTAATCTTGCTGAATTTGATCTTACATGCCAAAAGAAAGAGAAAGCAAACCCTAGGCCATATGGTAACCACAGTGATGGCTGTCATCTTGACTCCTGCTGTGGCTGTATTATCCCACTCCTGTGCATACATTTGAAGAGTATGCATAAGGTCTCACCCTACTTTTGTTTATAGCTTGTCTGTATTCCTTGAAGGCAAAAGCAACTGCTTTAATATGGAGTGGGATCAAACTTGGGCATATCAGTCAACACGTGATATGAATAGCTGTATGGCCCAGTATGAAAATCTTGCTTGGTGCTTTAGCATAGAAGATACTGGAAGAAAAAAAGAAAAACTTGTTAGAACAAAACTTCATCGAATCAGTACTAGTATAGAAATGTCACCATAAATCTAATCCTACCAACCCAATCAGGAAATGCAACAGCAACCAAAAAATCTGTTTCGTATTCTTAGCAAGGATTTATCTTGCATCTCCCCATCTTGCTAGCCAGCAGGGAGAGGAGTGATTTCTGATTTTGAAATATGTGGTGTAGCTCTGGGCTATCCATATGGTAGTTCTGGGAGTGGGAGGGTTAGGCTTTTCCTGAGGCTCTGTTGAATGGAATGGAAATTGGAAATCTCTTCCCTTTGCCTGCCTGTCTGCTGTTTTCACTCCAACTGACAGGTTGGAAGGTTCCCAGGAAGGCAGCAATGCAAGCTTTGACAGCAGATGTTATGTGAGAAGCAAGGCGCAGGAGATGCTTCGCTGTTGGCAGAAGCTAGATTTTCAGTTGTTGTGATTGCATCCAAAAAGTAAAGAGGTCATGGAACCAAAGGATTTTGCTCCATTTGACTATTTGGTCATAGTAGTTTGGTTTTTTTTGTTTTTTTTTTGTTTTTTTTTTTCCCCACAGGCTGGTTTTTGCTTTTTACAGCTTGTGAGTTGGCCTGAGATCTCTATATCTGTATCTATATATCCTTTTGCACTGAGAATGTAAGTGCTTCCTTAGCTTTGATTAGAAGTGAAACATAGAATTTATCTGCACTGAAGAAGGAGACTCTGAATGTATTCTTTGTGGTGGGGAAAAAAAAAAGGAATTGCAGGTTTCTCTTTTCTCTGGAGAGAAGAGTTGAAGAGCCCAGAATTTTTACTAGGACAGATGTAAGTCTAAAGCTAAGATTTTACACAAGCAATGGTAACACCTCCTAAAATTTGTCTTCCATTTTTCATGTATTTTGTACACTTGTAGCCAGATGGTCTATTTCGTTAGTTCTTCCTGGAACTCAATGTTTGTGGCTCCAATACTTTATTCAGTGCTTCTTTTCCATGAGCATTATTCAACTTGCTATTAAAAAGTTACTTGAGATGACTGAGGAATGAATTTATTTTCTTTGTAATTTTGGGTATGCTTGTCATCTCTGCCTTTCTTGCTTTGCTGATTTGCCCAAAGAATGCTTAGTACATCCCATATTCATTCTCTCTTATTCAACAGTGTGTGCGTTCCCAGGCTGTCTGACAGACTGACTGAACACACCTGTCTGCAACATGTGTTCCTAATAAAAAGCTTAATTGGATACTTGTGCAGCCTGGAGGAAGCTGGTACTGAACATGCAGAGCACGTGGAGAAACTGC
This sequence comes from Chrysolophus pictus, assembly GCA_037305975.1. Lineage (NCBI taxonomy): Eukaryota > Metazoa > Chordata > Aves > Galliformes > Phasianidae > Chrysolophus > Chrysolophus pictus. The sequence continues at coordinate 5,289,032 of CM074595.1, forward strand.
AGCAGAGGCTGAAGCCCAAGAACATTCTTTGGGGAATTAGAGCAATAGCTTAGTGTCATTTTTCCCTCACTGACTTTTCAATATTTCACAAATTCAATTGGCTTATTTCCTCCTCTTCCACCTCCCCTATATAATTTGTAAAGATCTAAGAATTACTGCTATTCCCTGGGACAGTAGATCTTAAAACAAACTCTTTCTTACTGAAAACAGCAACAAAGATTGTGTTTTGAGCAGGAGTGAAGTTACATCCAGATTCTGCTTCTGCAGCTTTCTTCTTTGTTAACTGCTGCTAACCTTGGTGATGTCTGGGGGCTTGAAGTGTCTCCTTCAAGAATGAAGTCAGAAGGGCACCACTGGTATCTCTTGGAGTCTGCTCACTCCATGCTCTAGTAGACTTCTCCAGTGAAAGAGACCAGATTATAGGAATGGCAGTCCTCCCCTCTAACTATCTTTCATTCACAATTCACGTAGGAGGCAAGATGCAGGGAGTCCCAGGAGTTCTCTACATCCCTGAGGTGATGTTTTTAATTATAGTTTAGGTCAGCCAATGAAAATCCAATTCATGTTCCTGTTGTTTCTCCTCTCATTTGTCACTGAAGCTACCCTGTTCTGGACAGGCTGCAGGACTTTTTTGAATAAAAAGAAAATATTACATTGACTAAGCAATTTATTATTGATGAAACTCTTGTCAAGAAAGAATGGGTTATCAGATCAATGCAAGAAAATATTAAACATGAATCAAGTAATATTGAAACAATCAGGAGCTAAATAAAAACAAAACTCTCCACTCTAATGGAGCTGGAATTAGGAGTTTCCTGAAACGGATATCAGAAATTGCAAACTTAGATAAGGTTGGTGTGTGTATGTTATAGAGTACAGTAATAGGGATGGATTCAGAATGCATTTTGCATGGTTATTAACCCAAAGCTCTTACCCTAAGGCATGACAGGAAATTCTGAGAAAAGAGAAGACCTCCCTAGGGTTCCCTTGGAATCAGAGCATATGTTCAAGATGCATCTTTCCTGCTTGGATATGTGTGTGCATGTAAATCACATGCTTTGGCCTTATATCTTGTGATATATCTTGCTGGATCTTTAAGCTTAAATATATATATGACAGGGCAATCGCAAAAAATGTGCATAACCACTCTCCTAATTTGATTCTGAGGTGACTGCAAGCACACATCAGAGACGAGAGTATGCAGAAAAGTGCTTAGACGTCCGCTGAATGCTGTGCCGGTTTTAAGCTGAAGCATTTTATTTTTCCAGGAGCATTTGCAAGGGTTTGCGTCGCCGGCTTACAGTCACTTGTCTGGGCGCGGCTGGGGCTGGCAATGCGGGCCCGCTTCAGCACCACGGCCAGCTCCGCCACTCGCCCAATGGCCCGAAAAGGGAAACGAAGCCGTTCTTGGTAGCATAAAACAAGCATGAGAAGAAGAAGAAATCTGACTATTCTGATCTTTGTTTGATTTGTTTGCTTTTAAAAAGCAATAGCTCTATTTGGAAGCGATTGTCAAAGTCAGCAGGTAAAAATCAGCTGGTCAGTACATGTGGCCTTGCAGTTTCCTGCGTGCCTAAAAGGACCTTTTTCTGAGCGAGGTATGTTTATGGAAACTTAGGGTGAGGCAGTACTGGTTTTGAAAATGCACAACAATGGAAATGTTGAATGCATAGAGCCACCTCTCCTCCACCAAGGTACTGGGATATGTTTTGATAATATTCACCCAAGATAAAAGAGAGCTAGCTTGTCTCTTATGTGATTATAGGAGATTGTAAAGGAGATGCAAGGCTTAGTGATACTATGAAAATATTCCATTTCTTTTCAACGAGGTGTTTTTTTGTCTGAGAGCGCATGGGAAATCAAGGATACCTTATAACTCCCCAGTAGAAATCTCATTAACTTGCCTTTTGTTTTCTAGTGTGATGTATGTTTCTGTCATATTAAAAATGAATGGACTCTACTTTTCTGGGTTCATCATGCATCATTCTGTCTTCCCATAGAGTGAGTCACTGTATGTTACATTCTAACTCTTGTTCAAGAAAATTGAGTTCACAGTGGAAAACAATTATGTCTCACAATAACTTTACTAATACAGTTACTGTCAACCAAGATACTGCTAAGTGGGGTGTTATGTGAAGATGTAAAATGAAGGATGGAGAGGATATTTGATTAACAGAAAGAAGGCAGAGCAAAATAAAACCTTGCTGGATCTGGAATGTTTAACTCCCATAGTACCAAGACCTTGTTTCTCTGTTCAAGCTGGGTAAAAACTTGGTACTGAGATGAAACGAGGCAGTTCTGACATGTTAGAACTTCTACAGACTATCAACTAAGCACAGACTCACTAGGCCACCATAAAGTGCTCTTTAATGTTCACTCATGTTTTCTGCTCTAAGTGCTGCTCTGAGCAATCAGTTGACATGATGGTCACACCATGCCAGGATAGGTGTTACTTGAGAGGCACCCTATTGTTTTACTGTTCCTGTTTCTATCTGGTTCCTAGGAAGTGGCAATTTCCTGCTAGCCTATGTAATGTGTGAGTTAAAACCATTGCTATTGCCTTGTTTGTTTTTCACCATGCTCCAGCCCATTTACTTTGCATGCTCAAAGCTTGATTGCCTCATGCAGAAGTGTTTATTCTCCAAAGATAGAAGGATATATAAAAAATGTGGACCTAAAGTAAGACTGGAATTTTCTTCCAATGAGTTTTGATCTCCAAGCCTAACTTAGAAAAGATCTCAGTTCTGAATTTTACTGCTGGTACATCACTGATTTTCTGGTTAACTAAGTTTCTATCTCATCTGCATAAAAACTGCTCTCATCTTGCTAGTAACTCCTTCACCCAAGTAATTTCTCTTCCATGCCATTTATTACAGAACTACAAAGCTGATGAGTTCTTGTTCCTGTTAATAACATCTAACACTGTGTGTCTGTCCTATATACAGACATCAGGCACACCCCTGTATCCCATCACTTCTTACTAAGAGTTAACTTAACACAGTAGTTCTTGTATTAAAGAAAGTCAGGCCATGTTCTTCCCAGTCATTCTGGCAACAGCAGGTCTCTACTCTAAAGGTGAGGATGGGTCTTGCAAGTATTTTGTTTTGAGTTCTGAGTATGCTCCCTGCAGTGTCTTCATCTAAGCCTACACCTGCACTCCATACTTCACAATAAATATGACTTGGCTACACCATTTCAGTAGTGCTGCCAAGCGGAGAATAAATATTGGCTGCTGAAATCATGCCAAGTAAGTTCTGACCAGCCTTGCAAGATTGATGCTGAAATGATTTATTCTCTCTATTTTCTAGCTGGTGGGTTTTGTCTACGCCTGTTACGTTGTTAGTGTTTTTACAGAAGAAGAAGACAGCTGTAAGTATTTATCAACAGATCCTTTGGCAAAGATTTTATTCAATTTTCTTTCTCTCTCAGATGTTTATCTGTCAAGGATGAGTTGCCATAAGATTTCTTTTCATTTCTCCACCCATGTGATGTGGTACTACCTACCTTTCAAAGACTGGCTATTTTTCTGTGATATTTTTTCCCCATGTCACTAAGTGTTAGACAGTGTGATATAGTTACTCCTTCAACACTTCTACAGCTGAACAGTAATACCACTGAGATGTAACTAAGAGAACCTACGGCAAAGAATACAGCCTTATATTTAACTGGGCCACCTGATGAGTATCATATGAGGATAAAGCAGAACATGAGATTTGTTGCCAAGAACCAACCTGACCTTAACTTAAAAGCAAAAGTAGCATGTGTGAATCACAGGAAGGATGAGGGAGCTGACTCTGTTGTGTTTGCTAGGCAAATCTCTCAAGTGTCATGTATTCTCTATGATAGGTCAGAAAAGAAAATTCAGAGAAATCACATGGATGGTTGAGTCTTTAGGTATCTGCATAGATCCTATAGCCTCATCTTGGATTACTGTCCTTCTAAAACTCCCCTGGAGACCAGTGCTTCCACAAACAAAAGAATGGATGCATAGAATTCAAATGAATGTGAAATCTGATTTCAATTGCAATGTTTTGCCTTTGTTTTTCAGCTCTCAGAATGTTTAAATGGGAATAGCCTTAATGAAATCAGTGGGTCTAGGCCAGTTTACTCTAGGTCAGGATCAGATTCAAAAGCTTTATATCCAAATATCACTTCCTTTCGTGCAAAAAGCTGTGTTGTTTTAAAGAACAGCTAGTATGGATGTTAGCTGAAAAATGACAGCTTTGAACTGGATATCTTGAAAGTATGTGAAGAATGTTGGTTTCACAAGGGTGAGATGAGATACACTGCTTATCTGACTTGTCCTCATGTTGTTTCCTACGTGGCTGAATTCCTTCTGCAATTCTACTGGCCTTACTGATCATTTGTTCAGAACTTGGAAGTGCATTTAGTGAAGGTATTATATTGTAAGTAATATCTTTAAAATTACCCTCTAGCACTCTTGTTGGCTAAATAGCTCGAATTCTGAGCCTCTTCTGAATTAACAACTCAACAGGGCTGATGTTAGGATGGGGAGAGGCAATCATATGGAAGGAAGCATTATCTAGAAATGCAGAGCTGTAAATTTCAGGACATGGTTGGTTGTTTTTTTCCCACTAACAAATTCTTTTCCCCTCCCAGTTTCTCAGCTTGGAGTTAAAATGTCAGCTTGAATAATTAACAATGACAAACCATCAATATTTCACACTCACAGTGGTAGATCCTTCCAGTGACCCGAACAAATTTGAGCTGCGTTTTAATTTTCTTTTCCATTTGTGGTTTCCTTTAAATGTTCCTTTGATATGCAGCATGAAGTAATTATAAGTGCTGAGGCACATTAATCAGGAAGCTCGTGCTAACGTGATTTTCATGAGAAAACACAGCAGTAGGGATCTACTAATGCTGAACTGTGGGCAAGAATATTTTGACATGCTAGTGCACTGAGATATATTGGTGGTAGCAACAGTGAGTGATCCGTGGTTAAGACTTCTAAGGGACGCAATGGGATGCTCAGTTGGATTGGCTGTTGTTTGTGCAAGGTACAAGACAGTTACTGAAAATTTTGTGTTTTTAGGGTTTTCTAGTTTGGATGTTTTCAAATGAAGTGTTTTTATTTTTTTAATGTAGTTAAGAAAAGTTTAAGTCTCACTGGAACTACTAGGAATTATCACCAAAATATACTTAGATCCTCTGCAGACTTCCCATTAACTCACAGTTCCAGAATCACAGTATCAGCACGAAGCTATTCATTAATATGGAATTTGTCAGAATACATTGTCCCTGAGTTTCTGAATGTATTTTCAGAGGTTTTTTCCTATCATATATATTAAGTAAATATTTTTTCTATTGTTTGTTCATTTAAAAAAAACACCCTCAAGCTCATTAGCTAAAATCTAAAATAATAGTGCCACCTTCAGGAAAGTAAAAGGCATTCATATACTTAGCAACGTTCCAGTTATATTTAAAAGGCATTTGAATGGGGCAGCTTTCACACTTCCAAACAAGATTCCCTAACACAGCACTAAACAGTGATGTAGATTGGATAAACGTTACAGGTTTTTGCAAGGCCTGTTAGGTCAGTCACAAATTGCACCACATCTTACCCCTACTGATCCAGCTATGTTGGTCAGCTTGGTAATGCAGACTTGGCCTAATTTCAGGGGAACGAAGAGAGACTTGGAAAATTCTTCCACAGTTGCTAAGGGAATTGTCACTTAAAGCATTCCTTGTTTAGTTACATTGCCCTTTTGTGAATGCTGGAGAAGGGAAGCATTGTTTCTCTTCCTATACAATTAAAAGAAATTGAGTTGGCAGAGGGGACCTGAAAAATATCAGAACTGAAGATAATGGAGTATTATCTACGGTTCTTCAAAGCTGCTGCAGTCTGTCTTGCAGGAAAGACAAGTGGGGCAATAAAATACCCACTTCACTGTATAACCTTCACGGGGTTTGCTGTCCTGCCAACTTCTCTGCTGGCATTTAGTCTCAAGTCAGTCCCCAGCTTCCTTCTTTCAGCATGTGCTTGAATGGCTGAGGCTTTGTCAGCTCAGCTGTCATACAAAGTCACAGTATGGTGGCAATACCCAAGAAGTCTGAGGGAGGTTCTTGTTTTTCTGGAGTCTTGTTTTGGTTTGGTTCTTTTGTTAACTCTGCACTTTCAGTCTGATGTTTGCTGAATCTCCTCCTTGGCATAGTGGCTGTCCTAGGAGATCCAAGAACAGAGGTCTGTACAGGCAGAACTTTCCACTTGGCAATCCATACCTGACAAACCTTTTCTTTCTGTCTCTGATTTTTTTTTTTTTGTTATGCCATGACACACGCCTACTTTTCCTTTCATTTCCTTTCTGGCCATGTTTGTTTATTTATTTGAGTTTTGATTTTTTTTCAGTTGATTTCATTGGTGGATTTGATCCATTTCCTCTCTACCATGTCAATGAAAAACCCACCAACCTTTTGTTCAAGCAGACATACCTGTAAGTATCGTCTCCTATGCTAAGAGGCAGTGCATGCCTCTGCATTTGATGGCTGAAGGGTGCCATGGGTTTGGGTTTTTTCCTTCTCACAGGTTGATTTGTCCAGCAGGTTTTTCAGGCACGCAAGGAATGAATAAGTTGTAGAACACCAGAAAGGGTGAAACTGTCTCTGCTCAGCTCCTGCTTAAAGGGTGAAGCTTGTGTTGCCATGCTCAGCTTATGACAGTGCAGTTTGAAGGGACACACTTGTGCTAGCTGCAGGATGTTACTATAAGCAAACTGTGGGTGCATTTTCCTTGAAGAAAGCAAAGAGAAACTTCTTAGCAACTAGTGCTGTCTGAGCAGCCACAGGTAGGAGCCACGAGGAGGGAAGAGTCAGCCTCAGTGAATGCGGAGAGTAAGTCATAGCAACAGCAGAATATGATTCTCAATCTTGAAGTTGAATGATGGTATGTCAGATTAAGCTTGAAGTATGGGGATAAAATATATGCAATTGCTAGTTATTTAAGCCATACCTTAGCTCTGTGGGCAGTCACAGCTGAGCTCAGACCTATGCATTGATGCAATTTTGATGATCAGGCATGTCTCTGCCATCCTTCCATCATGTTCTCATAATAGCACTGTTAAATTTGACTCTGTCTTGCATACAGTCTTCCTGTAGCTGTCTGTGCTTCTAAAGATCTTGTAAGTAACAGAACTATTGCACCACCAAATTAAGATGAGTTTAGTTAGACAGTTTGTATGCAGGACACGTTTGCTCTTAAGGTTTCGGCTTTGTTGTTACTGTTCTTCTAGGCAACAGAGTTCCTTGTATGCATGTGGCATCCCAAGAGTTCGGTGGGGAGGGGGGAGCTGGAAGGGCGGTCATCCTAGCAGTTCCTCTCATGCCAGTGTGTTAGAGAGACATTAAATTCCAGCTTCTGCCCTCTGCAAATCCCCTTCTGCTGCTGAAGGCACAAGAGCACACTTTCATGCAGTCCACTTGAAAGCTGGTTATTAATGAGATTCTCAAACATAAAGGCCAGCATTATCTGTTTAAAGCAGCAGTAAGATCTGAACTTTCGATGCTTCTTACAATGAGCTGCAAGAGGGCAGTTCAACGTGCAGAAATTTTTAAAAGCAACTGCTAAGGGAGGTTGGTTTTTGGGAATAATGTTACCAAAGAGTTCTTCCAAAAATGGGTGGATAGGAAAGAAAATTGGGCAGAGAGAAGAAAAGATTTGTAGATGTGGCCCTGTAACGTAGTAAGAACTTACTTCACACTTTGTCACTGCAGCACACAGCACAAAACCAGGAGAACAAGTCATTTCTGCAAAGCAGATGAATTCCCTGTAACTTTGGGGGTACAATGCCATTATTAGAAAAGGTGCTACAGGAGATTAAATATTGATTTCCCTCTCGTTTTGTCACAGTGAGATGGAATTTTCCACAGTCGGCAGAAGCTTTGGAACTTCTTTAGGCAGCTCCCTGATTTACTAGCTTGATGCAGTAGTGTATCTTTATAGTATGATGTTTGGGTTGCTTTTTTTTCTTAAAATGACAATTCTCTTAAAAAAAAAAAGCTATGACTTAAACATCTTCATTTATATACAGGAAGATTATAACCCCATTGAGAAACTAGAACTGCAAAACTTCCTTAAAAGGGTCTTCATAAGTACTCTACTAATAATTCCTTTCTTCATTTCCATTATTCAGACCATCACTCACATACTGATAGCTTCTGCCAGCACAGGATAATATTTCTTTCTGGCTAACTGGAGGTGAAAACAGCTGCTGAGGAGTAGATAAGGTGACCCTCTATAAATTTCGTAACAGCCACCAAATACTAATTCTTGTTTATTCTGGACTAGCTATTGCCTCTCTCCCACATGCAGAGTGCGGGTAGGAGTGGATACTTGATTCTCAGCTAATGATGAGGTGGAGTTTTGCAGTATGAGGCACTGAGGGCCAAATGCCCTCATCATTTAATACAATGACTGAAGACATTTTATACCTTTCCAAAAAGATGCAAAACAACAAATCCATCCAACTTCTTTCAAGTTGAAACTTCTAGAGCAGAAAGGGGTGAGGAACACATGCTTTTTGTTGTTCGTCCTTTTTTTGATGAAGGAAGCCCTGCATGAAACCAGATCCACTCTACAGCTACTGACTGAGCAAGCTGCTGCTGCGAACTTAGCTTTCATTTTAGGATGAAATTTGCCCGTAGTCAACTTCTCTCTGATAGTGGCCCTGTTGTCTTACACAGGACCACTTTAATTCATTCTTTGTCCAGTGGGATTATAGTCTTCACACCAGTTTCACCTATCCTTTTCTGATAGGATCACTTTCCTTCCTGTCCTCTGCCCTCTGACTCAGCCTTGCCCTGGCTTGCATATTTCTCTAGTCTCTTATCTCTTCAAATCTATGGATTTGAACAGAACAATGACATTAACCTTCTCTGCTATGCATAGCTAAATGTGAGACCAACCCCCATAGCTTCTGTGCTATGTACTGAGTACCCAGCCTGTGGTGTTAGATAACTTTTAAATAAAGACTTATGTTAATCTATTGCAGTGATTATCAGCTGCTAAATTCAGTATTGGAGTTGTGCATCCTATTTCCAGCCTTCAGCTTCTACCCCTAGCACCGAAAGATGTTTTTAAATAAACTTTTGCCTTGTATTAGATCATCTCCCAAAACTATTAATTTTATTAATTGATAACTGGTTTGAAAGTATCTATTATCAGCCTGCTTTATCTCTGAATCTACTACTGACCTCGACTTCAGTTCAGTTGCAAGGCTCCAGTTAATGGAAAAAGCAAGCAAGTGGTCAAAGCCAGCTGTTACTTTTATTAAAAAAAAAAATCACTGACACTTTTGTACTACTGCTTACAAAGGCATGGTTTAAATAAGCTTCATCTTACTTGCCTTTCCACTACTCAGAGGGCAACAGTGATGTTCTATAAATACAGTTATTTCTATTTCAGGTTCTACAACTGCTTCTGTTCTACATTTCACTGACTCTGGGGAGGTTTGGTTCCTGCTTCAAGTCACAAGCTTAAGGAGACTTCTAGAAATTGCACTGTGTTGATGAGTTGCCCTTAATCTCACTGCAATTTACCTCAACACACTGCACTAAGTTTTTAACAGTAAAAATACATTAGGAATCTTGATAGAAGTTACTTCCTGGGTGAAAATACTTAACCAACAACAATACATCCGTTATTGAAAGCCAGTTCCAAGTGGAAAGAAGGAAAGGCTGAGCTCTTGCTTTTCATCAGTTAAAGCTCAAACTCAGGCTGTGCTTTTTTCCACCACTGTCTTCTCCTAGGATTCATAGGAAAGGCCATGAGTGCAGGACTGCTTTTCTTGTTTTGTCTTTGCAGTAACAGAATTATCACTTGAAGCAAAAAAAAAAAAAAAAAGCATTCTCATGCTGTAACTGCAGAAGGGTCAACAAACAGCCTTGCAGTTTCTTACTAAAGCTGTTATCTTCAAGTAGTCTCTAATGCCTGCTAAGACAGCAGGAAGTTCAGCTCATCCTGATAACCAGTCAGCACTTCCTGCAGGCTGTAGCCATTCTTTTGGCATCTCAATTTGTTTCAAGCATCAATGCTCTGTAAGCTCAGTTATGAAGCAGAAGTCTTGTAGCACTGTTTTGGACATTGTTCAATGCAAAAAAAAAAAATCAAGAACTCACTAGATGTCAGGAGGTAACCTCAATTCATTTTAAAGTATAGAGAAGGGCAACACACCTCCACACCTTTGAATGCCATACTTCCAGGATCAGCAGCAAAACAGTTTTGTAAGGCTCCTGCCCAAGCTGGCACTCTGATACTACATCACATTAGTAATTTACAAGCTTTGATTTGATTTTAGTCACATAGCTTGATCTCACTAATTCTGCTTCCCTCACATCTAACCTCTCTGAAAGGCCATAGGGTAACAAAGGGTGCGACTTTTATCAGATGCTGACTTCAGTATTGACAGGATAGCAACAGGAGGCACTGGTTGATTGAATGATTACAGGCTTTCATTGCTAACTCCTCACTTTGATACCTCCTAATCAATTCTTCTGTGGTGCAGTCAGTCTGCTAGCCATAGGCATGAAACAGCTGTGGGATGCAGAGTTACAGGAGTAGAATGCAGGTAACAGGGCAGGTTGAAAGTAGGTTCTTCAGTACAGCAGACAGGTATGAAACAGGGAGGAAACATGAAAAACTAAAACGTCCTTTGGAGGAAACAAAAAAAATATAAAGTCTTAACTGTTTTGATGATCAGAACGCTTTACAAAGGAAACCTTTACTGGAACAGGAAAAAAGGGCCCACTTTGGCAAAACCAAAGAAAAGCTACACACACACAAATGCTTCTGCTTTTCTTTCTAGGTAGACTTCCCTCCCAAACAAAAAATAAAATAAAAATTGCTGACTATCAACCTGAAGCTGCATGTTTAAGAGGTGATGATTCAGCTGAAAATGTTCTCATCTTTACTGCTGGCTACAGAAGTAGATATGCTTATGCTTCTGCACTGAAACTGCAGTGATATGCTTTTTTTTTTTTTTTTTTAAACAGAGCTACTTTATTCCAGAGATGATCCCTAGCTTTTAAAATTCCTAACCAAGTTTTATGCATCTCCAAGGCTCACAATACGTGGATCTAACACTTTGGCTCACATCTAGTCCCTACTCTAACTGCAGTATATTCAAGTCTGGTATATGCATAATACTCTTCCTAGACTTGAAGATGACTTAACCACATTGTATCTGATTCCTCAATCCTACTCTTTATCTGTAGTCACCCATATTTACAAACTTGGAACAGAAAAAACAATTTTGCCCTCGTTATTTTCAGTTTGTTACCTGAAGTAATAGAAGTGTTTTGTTCTGCATTAATACCTTGCCTTCACTTTTTCTTCTCTGCAGGCCTGCGTAAATGAGGAGGAGCCAGAGGATGGATAAATCTTGCACTCCACCAAAGGTGCTGCAGGAAATAATCCCCTGTGGCCTGGGTCTATGGCAGAGGAAATGCAGGATGGTGAACTCCATTCCATTTTTTGTTCCTTGTCTTCTTTTCAAATGAAATGAATGTACATTGAAGGATGACCACACAGTCTGTTCTTAACTCTACAAGTGCCCTGATGAACCATTCCTACCACAGGAGGTGGTTCTAGCCAAATGGCACAGACTGGAAATCCTCAGGCAGAAGTTCACTAGGAGCCTGTCTCAAGAGATGCAGGAGAAGTCGGAGCTGCTTCCTTCCACCATGGATCCACAGAGAAGGAAACACTGCAACACCCTGGGACATCTCATATGTTTTGTAGTTAGTTTCTTCCCTCTCTCCTTTCCTCAGTTCTGGAAAGAGCCTAAATCCCCTTAATACAACTTGAGCCTTTTCCTGCCTGTATAAAACCAGGCAAGGGTTATTTGAGTTTAGGCTCTCTTACACACCCTACCTTTTTTTTTTTTAATGTTGTAGATAAGAGATCTTCCCTTTCTCCCCTTTATCCAAACCTCCCTTATTCTCTACTCCTTAGTAGTAAGGAATTTGGCTTGGGTTCTAACATTGTGATTTAACTACTATAAATGCTGAACAGCTAAAAAGAACCTAGTACAATTGCCAAATCTGTACTTGGTATGGAGCTTAACCCCATTGCAACATGCCAAACTTACAGCAGCTAGAGCCTACTCTGGGTTTGTCCACCCACATTAAGTTACTGGTATAGCTGTGTGCACAACTGATACCTGCTGCAGGACACTGGAAAATGCCTGGTTCCTCGTGGATCATGTTTTTGTACCTGCTTTCTTTGCCAAGCAGCCACACTTACTCCAGGCACAGGCCCAACAGCTTCCTGCTGGAAGGTATTTTTATGACAGGATAATTTTGAGGGGAGGGAGTGGGGAGGAAGAAAGGGGCAATAGAACTGTAATTAAGTTGCATTAATAAGCTGCAGCAAATAATTAAAAAGAAAAAAAAACAGCATCCTTTTTGTTAGTTACATCTCCCAGGATGTTAAGCATCAAGCAGGGAAAAGAGTGCTTGCCTGCCATCCATGGCTTTCTTTGGCTGAAGCATTCCACAAGCTGTTGTAATTCTTTGTGTTGTCTAGTCTAAGACCATTTGGGATTCTTGAATAATGCTTTACAAAAGAGCCAAGCCAGAAGCCGTGCTAGGGAAGCAAAGTGCAAGGAAGTGATTAAAAAAATAAAAATATTAAGTGCTAAAAGTCAAAGATATGATGATGCACTTTTCTTTGTACCTCCTTTAGTTTTTGTTAGCAGAAACATTTATCCTTTGCACTCTGACAAAACTTTCCTACTGGTCTGCTTGCACTGGACTTACTCTAAGTACTGCAAGACTACAGAATAACCCTATACTCTGTTAGGGCAGCAACTCGTAGTTATTTGCATCTCCAGCGTGCCACAAGATGAAGGAGCAATAGTTTTTTTTCCACAAGGGGATTCCTTTATCAGAAGCTAGGAGTGCCCTCTATTGGGGATAGGCAGCACTTGGGACTACACCCAGTCAAAATCAACTTGCACCTGCTCCTGAAGGGACATTTTTTCCATGGAAACAGAGTCCCCACACTTAAAAACCTACAAGAAAATCCCAGAAATAGCTGGGCAAATTCACACCCTGTAGTCCTTTTGATGCTAGGCTACATTCCAGGCTCCGAGCTGATGTTTAAGAGGAAATAGCACTACTCCAACACTGAGCTATTTTTCACTCCTCCCTTCACAGATTAGCACATTCACTTAAAATGTAGGCAGCTTTTGCTGTTATTTATAGTGGCAAAATAAAGCCAATGATAGCTTGAACCCTGCCATAACACTTAGTTTAGCACAGTGGTACAACTCTTCCCTACCAGAGCTGCCAGGTACCAGAGATCCACCAACCCTCAGAGTTTGAGAGTTTAATCTGCTCAGTTAGTAGTTTCATCTTTGCCATGAGCTGCATTAGAATTTCCTTCTCCTGAAAACGAAGATGAAGAATTCTGCCCTCTCACATGGCCCAGGGATGAGACTTCAGTCCCATTTGGTATCCAGAATTAGAGCCTGTGCTCCAGTCTCCATAGATGCTATATAAGAGACAGGTACCAAAGTTCTCCATCAAGTTCAGATGCAGAATTATTCCCACTTACACAACTTCACGTATCTGGTCCTTATCCTGCCTTGTCTTGCAGCCAGGAATCTGGAGATCCCACACTGTCTTCTACATTTCAAAGGAAATTAATGGATGGTAAGAATTTGCTTCTCCCACTTATGTTTGTGAAGGATGGAAACTCAAATATCTAAGCCTGGCTCTCCTCTAATATTCCAGGATCCCACCCACACCAGTAGGACATAATACTGGAATCGGATACTCAGAACTTCATAAGACAAGCCTTTTATTCAGTTAAACAGAACAGAAAATTTTAAAAACATCTTCCCTGCAGTTAGCATGCTTACAAGTCTGTTGCTACATGATAGAGTATTATATTTAAATTAAAAACTGGTTTAGCCAGCAAACAGAAGCCCTAGAAAAGTTTCCTTTGAAAAAAGTTCTCTTAGCAAAAGTCTAGTCCCTAACAGACAGCAAAGAGGCCTCACAAGAAAGATTCAGATCATCCTGTGACCAGGAGCATTGGAGAGTCTCTCAACATCTGTCTAGAAGGATAATGAGCTGAGAGCAAAGAGGTTGGAGAAACAGAACAGGGTTAAGTAGATTTGAGTACTGTTAAAAATAGTTTCTCCAACTGTTGAAAACTCAACAGAAAAAAAAAAAATCAGAAGTCAACCTCAGAAGAGCTAGATTCTCCTTTCTACTTCCCCCTTTCAATACATTCCTACTGAGCATCCTAGCTACTACAGGATGCATTTGGTATAATTTTACTCACACTTCTGAAGGAATCCATCAGCCCTAGCAGGATATTCTCTAAACTCCTAAATGAAGAGAACCAGACAGACTGCTGAAAACAGCTCTTGATTTCAGTGCAGAAAAGGGATCCTCAAGTATTTGGAGGACTACCTCCAGCAAAAACCTCATTTTGAAGGACAAAAAAAACTGGCATAGTTTTTCTGGAGCAGTCCTACAGCAAGATCAGAGCTAATCAGCAGCTCTTATCAGAAGCACTCTGCATAGAAAGGAGTTTTAGGCCAGCTATCCAGCAAATAAGACTGCTCCAGTAACAAGTTGTTTCTTTCTCTGCTAGTATAGGAGTGTATTTTAGACACTGGTTTTTCCTTTTCGCACATTGTGGTTCAGGACATGAAAGTCCTCACACTTCCTCGGATGACTGCTCTGCAGATAGGACACAGTCTCAAGTTGAGGGCACATTCTCCACAAGCTACCAGGTGGCCACAGGGAACAAATACAACAGACACATCCCTGTCCATGCACACTTTGCACATCCTTTCTTCTTGCAAGCGTCGGAGCTGTTCTTCTGTGCTCAATGGAGACTCCTCTTCACAAAAGAAAAAAGAAAACCCAAAGTGTTAATACTGCAACAGCTCCAGAGAGCAGATCATTTTGTTAATAAGTCAGAGCAACTGCTCATTTTTTCCCAAAGTGACAGCAGAAGTACTTTTCTCAAGCAGATTTCACTTAACAGCTGTAGCTAATAATGCTTATGAACTCTAGCTTACCTACTTAAGACTTGGTATACCTGCACATCATAGACCGAGCAGGGATAGATGTCAGTATCATTGTACTTCAGTACATATCCCTGATTAAAGAAAACCCAAACTGTTTTAAGGTAAGTCTGCATCACAAACTAGCTTTAAATCCTGAGTAAGGTTTCTACATTCTGCCACAGTCCAGACTACTCCTTTTCAAGACTAAAAAAAAAATACAACCATCATGATACTGTTACTACAAAAGCTGTCCTGATTATGCCTGCACATAATTTCCCCACCACAGTCACCCCAGTGCACCTTTTTGTTGCACAGGTTGCATTTCTCCTCTTGAACTTGATGTTTCAGTCTCTCTCTGAACCGCATCTGTTTAACCAGGAAGAAAAGGCATTAAACATATTCCTTCCCACCCTCTTCAGACAGTGTTGCTTAAAGAGCAGAAATATCCTTATTTCAGTCAGTCTTTACATAACCTTACACATTCAGCCTGGTCAAGCCGATGCTCCCTGGTGCTTATACCAGTATGCCCTCATAAGGAGGTTAACACATGCCTATGCCTATTATCTCCTCAAAGCTTCCCCCTATCCCCTCCCACTCAGAGGGTGGTGAGGCACTGGAACAGGTTGCCCAAGGAGGTTGTGGATGCCCCATCCCTGCAGGCATTCAAGGCCAGGCTGGATGTGGCTCTGGGCAGCCTGGTCTGCTGGTTGGCGGCTCTGCACATAGCAGGGGGTTGAAAAGAGATTAGCATTGTGCTCCTTTTCAATCCAGGCCATTCTGTGATGATTCTATGGTTCCATCAGCTGCTTGTTCCTGCTCCTTTGCTACTGTTTAATCACTCTCTCAGCCTTATGGAAGTCATTTCATTTTTGTCTTGCTAGATGTAATAGACTAATATGGAGACAGTAGGTTTAGAGAGCAGGCTTGCTACTAAAGAAGGGCTACAGGAAAACGTCTTCAAGTAAACTTCATTTATCAGAATCCATACAACAGACACAAAATAGACAGATAAACTGAGTAGAATATGTATTACCCAAACCAGAGTGCAGCTTCTAATGAAGACATTGATGCAATCTTAAATAGACTTAGACTATGTACCTGTCCTAAAAGCCTTGCTTCAGACAACTGCCTTAGTCAGCTACACCTAGGGATGGTAATTTGTGCAAAAGCCCCACATAATGCACACCTGCTACTGCAGTTAAGGGCTGCAGAAAACATCAAAGACATCTACACCACAACCTACTGGAGACATTTCCTGTGTCTGTATCAGTTACTCCAGTAATAACAGACCCTTCAGGTTTCTTTAAAGTATCTCACTGTTGAGCCTCTCGAAGAAAGGCAGCCTTTGGTTTATATCTACTCTTAATTCCAGTCTAGGAAGAGAGAGAAAGCAGACCCACAGGACACTCACAACGGTGCTCAAGAGGAAGTGAATAAGAGGTTGAACATCCACCAAGAATGTGGGTGGGCAAATCAATCAGGCATACCTCTGTTTTCCTTTGCACTGCTGCTCTCTTCCCATTCTGGCCGAAGCAGATCAGAAATCAGTTCAGACTCAGAAAGGTAGAAAGTCCCAGTCAATATGTATTTATTCTCTACCAAGCTAGCAACCCAGGCAGGGTTAAAGCCCATCTCCAGGACATTCTGTGCTACAGAAAACTGATCCAGAGAAGGAAGAGTCTGCAACTTCCAGTTCCTTAAAAGATCTGTAAAGTAGTAAACAGACTCTTCACAAAAAAGTATGCTACACTCTGAAGCCATTACATATAAAATGGCATTAATTTCAAAAGATTCAGGTTATCTATATAGATGAGCAACATCAAGATTTATACTTTCCACTTCCAAGCATAACTCAAAAGCCAGAACAAAAGCAATTTCATAAGAACCAGGAGAGTAACTTCAGATATTTCATTCTCCAGCAGTGAATAAAGCCTCCCATTTTTTGGCTCCAGTCCAACAGCCAAAATCTCAGAACTGCCTTGATGAACATCAAGTAGAATCTCTCAATTTATGCCTCTTCTGCCTCAGTCTAGCTGAAACATTCATCAGTAAATACTGAAACACGAAATTCTGCTGGCAGTTCATTCAAAAGGTTAAAGATTTAAGCTCACCCATCAGACAGGATCTTCAAGAGAATGAGAAAAGTCAGCTTTCCACAGTTACAGGAGCCAAGTTTAACCTACTTAAGTTTAGAGTAGCACTGGAGGGTAGATCCCCAAGACTAATGCTTTCATAAACAGGGACCTTCAGCTGTTCTCCTGCTTAAAATGCTGTTTCTGTCTGAATCTTTTGGACTACATCACAGAACAGACAAATAGAAGATGGGACAAACAAGTCATTATCCAGACTAGCTAAGTACAATTGGTCTTAAACAGGCTAGGAGATCTCACAAGAACAAGTACTTCTTGTGCTAGAGACCATTTCCCAAGGATAAAGGAGAATTGCTCCTAGAATACCAAAACATTAAACACCAACCCTGAACACACAAGCTAGAGTGGGGTAGAAGAAAGATACAACACTTAAACAAAACAGCACTAACCTTGGTAAGCAGAAGACCCTTGTCCCATCTGGTCCCTGGAATCTCTCTGAAAATGCCACAAGAGAAATGTGCTCAGAACTTCCCAACAAACTTGCATTTGCTACACACAAAATATTTTTGACTCACTGGAGGTGGAGTGCCAGCAAAGGACTCTTGAACACTGCTAACAAATTCTCTCCCCATTGATCGCAACAAGAATTCACACCTATAAGCAGAAAGATTTCAATATATTAGTGCAGAACCTCTAAGAGTGAGCAAGGTAGTAGGATTAAGCTTAGAAGCAAGTAGTGCTATCAGTTTGTGAGCCATTACCCACACACCTGTGGCTCTGAGCTGGTAATACTTCTGCCTTACAAAACAGAAGAACAACTGAGTGGAATGCACTTGTGTCTTTTGGTCTTGCTACAAGGGACATTTGTAAGCCAAGACATTTACCTTGGATACCATTTGGCATGTTCCCTCCAGGGGTCATCTCCAAATGCCCAGTTCCTCATACCTCCATCACAGTAAAAACACCTCACCACATCACCTTGGCCTGCAAAAGACATTACAAGATAATTTACTATCTGATACAACCTATGCTCTCCTAGCTCTAATCTCTCCTAGCTCTAATCAGAACCTGGAGAGGCTCAGCACAAATCACAGGCTACAGAACAGAGGAGCACATGACAGCTTATCAGCATCACACAAGTTGTTTAGAGGCACAAAGACGACAGAACTCCCAGAGCTGCAGCTAGCTGGTTCCAGAACTGGGTCACAAGGTAACAGGCAGCATGCATGGGAGCACCACAGTTCACTTGTACACCAACCATCCAGCCCCCTCTTGCCAGGATTTAGAGTACAGCTGTAATTCTACCTATGAACATTTTCTTACCATGATCTGCCATAAATCAACAGCTGGTTGAGTCAGCATACACTGCTTCTGGTTTATAGACATAGAAGTTTGACACAGGGCATCCCCAAGCTATCCCACCCTGCTACTGTGGGTCACATCACCATCCAAGAGGTGGAATTAAAGCCAAGCACAGTTAAGAACTGCCTACAGGTGCCCTATCTGAAGGTTGATGAAAACTTCAGTGAGATCTGCCAGTAAGTGTGGGTTACAGACACGATCTTCCAAACACACTTGTGTTAAGAGAGTTATTTGAGCTTTCATTTCCAGAGTTCTCCA
This sequence comes from Chrysolophus pictus, assembly GCA_037305975.1. Taxonomy (NCBI): domain Eukaryota; kingdom Metazoa; phylum Chordata; class Aves; order Galliformes; family Phasianidae; genus Chrysolophus; species Chrysolophus pictus. Next base: position 5,307,783 of record CM074595.1, read on the forward strand.
GCTCAAGTAACAGCAGGAGAGTGCCAGAACAGACTGCTTCCTAATGATCCCTAAAGTGAGCCTCTCTGCTGGGCTCTTACTCAGCTGCTCCACAAGTGACCCAGTCCAACAGTAGATGGGATTTCAGCTCCAGACACTGCTTTACAGTTTGTTCTGCACTCCTGGCCAAGCTGCTCCTTTTTTTATGCTTCACAACTTGAAAGACAAAAGCAATAGACCAGATGTAATGCATATATTGCTCTTCTGTTACAGACATGCATGCTGCTTCGCCCCCACTGCTGCACCCTGCAAATAGGTGCAGATTCTTAGTATTTAACTGGATTTACAGCAAGGCTACAGTTTCAGTGAAAGTCTCGCAGAAGTTGACTTCAGAAGCCAGACACTTCCTCTAGCTGGACAGAAAGATCAGATAATTAGACTTTCCAATGTGCATGTAGTGATTTGAGATGTGACACAGCAACATTTAAGACTGCCCTTCCCTTTCATCTTTACCAAGTACTTAGAGAAAGGTAGTACAATTCTACTTCAGCAATGAGGGCATGAGACATTTGGGATATACAGACCCCCACACACACAAAAAAGGGTTTTAGTCTATAGAACTTCCATGTCTATTACTGATGTGCAAATATGAGATCCATAGGTTTCTTTGCCATGGAAGAAGGGATGTTTCTAACAAAAGTATCACTATATTAGAGAGCAAAAAGGGATTCCCCACCCCCACTCACAGTATTGAACTACAGTCAATCATGAAGGTACTGTAAAGATTTTTTCCAACTCCTCAGTCCAGGAAACAGTACTTACTCAGGTTTGCTTCCTAGACAGCATAGCCCTCTCTAGGAGAAACAACTGAGAATGTGTATTTATATGCATATAAGAAAATATTGCACATTTTGCTCAAAAGTATTTTTTAGTTTAGCAATATGAATCCTTGTGGCAGCAAACCACAGTGACAGCCAAGTTTGCCATCTTACAAATCTTATTCAAGTTTGTATTATTTATTTTTGAGAAGGCTGAAGTGCAAGACAGAGCTTATGAAGCACAGCATACCAAGAAGTGCCTTGGGTTCTTCTAAAAGCACAGGTAACAAATAGGTTTGATGAATCTTTAAGCACACATTCTCATTCTGGTAAAACTGGTTTAAAACTTACTGCTTTTCTATTCTGCTAGTAAGAAAAGACTTAGTAATGGACTCATCAGCATCCAAACCAGATACCAGCACAGAAGTGAATTCTGCCCAAGTGGTAAGAAAGACAGCACACACATAAGGATGTGGTTTATAACCATACCAGATGCACTTGCAAGTATTTGCACAAGCAAGAGCATCAATACACAGTGAAATCTTCAAAAGCTAACTTGAAGAGGAGCTAAGGATATGCAGCAATTTTCAAAGTAGTGCTGAGCTAGGAAAAGAGCTGCAAATTCAGTAAGCTTTCTTTGATGTCTAGGTAGCTACAAGCTGGTATAAGAATATATCAGCTGATTTACATGTATTCATGCCAACAGAACAGAGTCAGAAGAGATTCACTACCAAAAAGTTAATATTTCAGCATGAAGTCACAAGCAGCACCTAAAACAGCAACACCAACAACCATTCTAAGTTACTACAGGATACTGAATCAGAACCAAGGTTGAAAGTACCCTTGCAACACGTTTGCCTTTATGAAGATACGGTGCAACAGCAGAGCCCTCAAACACATTTTTCTGTGACACGTTTTTCTGTTGACCTACAATGCAGGTGTAACATTCACACCACACTGTTAAGGGATCTCAAATACTGTTCACAGACCCTCCAATGACTTCATTACCTGCATTCCAGAGCTAAACAGAACTTGCATGAGGTAAGCTCAGCTCCTCTCCCTTTCTAGCTCTTGTTAAGGAGTGACAATTCTTCCAACATTTGGTATAGTAATCAAAGTTCAGCTATGGATTCCCCATACAGGAATTTTATAAGCATAGTTTCACAGCATTACACAGACAAAAGAGAGACTTTACTGGGTGTTCCTACCTGTGTAGAAGAACCCTGCTCTAGCCAGTTGCTCAGGATGCATCTCAGTATATTGTGGCCAGTTCTGAAACGTTGATAGTCTCGTCTCCTCTGTGACCATTTCTGGGTATTCTGGTTGGTTGGGCAGGGCTGTCTCCTCACTGTCTATCCTCTGCAAGAGGCTGAGGAACTGCCCATCTACACTGTCAAACACTCCCTGAAGAGGAACCTGTTGGTTCCAAACAGCTCCATGATAAATGAATTTACAGAAAGGGAAGAACTTCAGGTGCTCCACTATTGGGCAATCACCAGGCTCCCAGTCTTTCAGGATGCCACCGCAGCTGAAGCACTGTACTTGATCTCCTGGACCCACAAAGAAAAAGCCAGCCTTGGCTAAATCCCAGGCAGACACTGGTGAGCTGCGTGGCCACTGTGAGAAAGTCCTCAGCCTTCTTGCTTCGTCCCTCATGCTGGAATTGAACAGCTGGCAGCAAGTAGTCCTGAGATGAGTCCCCTCTGCTGGTGCTGTGTCTGCCATGTCCTCGTTCTGAAAGAGAATGAGAATCCAGAGCAGTCAGCTGGATTCCTGGTGTCAGGCTGAACTCACCCTGTGTTATTTGTTCTACATCCCCACAGTTCATCCCCATGTGTATTCTGGAATGCTCGTGGTCTTTACACAGCTGAGCTTGTTTCAGAATTGCAGCTCAGTCAGAGGTCTGGTGCTTCTGGACTTTGCTCAAGTTCTGCTGAATCCTCACTAGTCAGTCTGAAGGGAAGAGACTCGTACTTTCTGATCCCTCAGCCAATTTACAGGAGAGATGCTTGCAGGAACAAATAGCGGAAGGGGAGGGCAAAACCTACACTGCCTCTTGCTGAGCCAATCCAGCTTTCAGACTGTGCTAAACCCCCAGTCATTTTGTTCAGACTTTAACATTAAAAAGACTGCACCCCAACCCAGAAAAACAAAAACACAACAACCCTTTCAGAGGGGACATAAAGTCCAGAACAGCCACACTCAAACAGGCATCCTCTCAATATCCAATTAACAGCTAAGTGCTGTAGGATATCAGTAGATTTCTCATGTCTTATTATGAGAATTAGACATCACAGGGAAATATCTGTTATAGACTACCCTTCAGAAAGGGATCCAAAATAATTAAGTCCAGTTTCTAGAGGGAGGGGTAATCAAGGAAAGGTAAGACATTAATCTTCTCGCACAGAAGTGACACAGGTAGAATAAGAAGCCACCAAATGCCAAGTTCTCCAAGCTCCCATCCTTCCAGAGGTAACAGTTCTTCCCTGCACAATTAAGCTAAGACAACTCAGCTACTGCTTTTATTACCATCTACACTGGCAGCAAATACACTTCCAAAGGTCATACACTTACACAGCCAAGAATCAAGACCAATTTAACTAATACTTAGAGGAATACTCTTGGAGTGAAGTCACTACAAATATAACTAAATGACAAATACAATTCACTGCTATTTTTTGAATTAAGTGTCCTGAAAATCCTTTCACTACCCAGCTCAGTAGGTTGCTCCTCCCAGGGAAAAGTCGACTTCTGGTTATCATAAATAAGCATTTAAGTATACAGAGCCATTGCACCACACGTGCAGATTAGAAAGAAAATAAATACACTTACACACCCAAAGAAATACATCATTTTAAAGCTGACATACAAACCGAGAGTTTAAGTTGCTAGCTAACTACTGCAGCACACACTTTGAGTACACCATAAAAAACATTTACACAGAACATACCAGTATAACAGCTTACTCTGCAGCAAGCATAGTCATATAAGACATAAGAGGCACTTAGGCCACCAGCATCTCTGAAGGATTATTCCTCTGAAATACGCACTGCAGTGCATTTAAGGGAAGAAAACTTACAGGACATTTTAGTTGCCAGACCTACAGGGAAACTTAATAAATCCATTTTTCATAGGTATTGCATAGTGAGATTTTGAAGGCCAGAAGGATGCTTGCTCAGCTCCACGCCTCTCGCAACAGAAACAAGCAAGGAAAAGAAAGTTCATTAGATATCAGAGTTTTCTTCTATAACCATAATCATGGAAGACAATTGTAAGGAAAATGTCTCTAAATACTTGTTTTAAAAACTGTTTTTGTTTAATATATTGTAGCAGTTACTGAGAACTATGCTGCTGATATAAAGAAAAATCCATAGGAAGACAAACCAAGAAGCTGCATTAGCACCAACACACAGCAGAATTCACTAGCTAAGCAGTTTACAAGCAGTTTTTCAACCTGCACAGCAGATTCTGGTCTCAGAACACAGAGAAGTGACAGAGACTCAGTCATTAGCTGCAGTTCCACAGCTAGAGAATTGCTCTCATCATGGGCCCAGGCTAAATGAGAGTTTTAGTTTTCAGAAGACAAAAAGCATTATTTTCCACATAGAAGATGGCCAAGAATTATTATAGGCTACTTCCACTTCATAAGTGCACATTGCAAGCACTGTAGCAAGCCTCACAACAAAGCTACAAAAAGAAAAAGATGAAGTTACTACACTTCAGCACTTCACAGGAGAAATAAGTTGTTTGTTTGGTTTTTTTTTAAAGCAGAACTAGTGATGAAGGAAAAGTATTTTGCTATGGAAAACATATTGTGGCACAGAGACATTTGATTCTTTACAAAGCAGAGATAACTAATAAAGTTCTCTAAACTGAAATTTGAAGTAGCTATAACACAAGAGAGAACTCTCTCCTATTAAACACTACTTATCTTTAGTCCATAACCTACAGTTAATAGAAACTATACTCCCTAACAAAAGGGGTAGAAAAGTTATTAAACAACAAAATGGCTTTGCTTACCTGAAGCAAACAACAAATCACAACCAGTAACAGCCTCTCCCAACCCCACAAGCCTCAAGCTTACACTCTTCTCAGCAGCATACAAGTCTTCCACAAAAGCAGCAGAAACCCTTACCAGATGTAAGTGACCTCACCTGCCACTGAGGCCATTTTAAATGCTTCATTTTCCCCTGATTGGTTGGTTTTGTTTTGAAATTCACTACTGGCTAAGTGGGATTTGCATCTCTATAAGTATGAGCCACCAGGGAAAGACATGGAGTTAATTTCAAGTTTCTTGTGGAAGGTAATTGTTTGAGTCCCTTAGAAATATCTCAGTCCTGTGGTGTGGTTAAAACCCCAAGAAACAGAATGTAACTCAGCACTTGTGAAGACATACAGATGAATCACTAAACATACATACAAACAGCAGTAACAGCAGTGCATGGCACCGGGCACTGCTTAATGACTGCACAGTGGGATGGCTCCATTACACACTTCAAGTACAAATACATCGGGTGTGCTCCTGATTTTGCAGATGTTAAATCCACTTGCTAATTATAAGCAATTCAGTACTTGCTTGAAGGCTTGAAAGACTCTGTGCTTCAGTTTCCTTGTCCCTAAAAGAAGGACCAGTATATTTCCTAGCTCAGAAACGTGGCCTAAGGATTAAGTAGTCTGACGCTGATGTCTATTAAAACTCCTTTGGAATCTGGCAATGTAATGCAGTCTTTAAGTAGACACATATTACCTCCATGGCAAATGTACAGACATCTTAATACAGCTTTCCAGAAGCCACAAGGAAACAGGGATTTTATTGTCTGCTGAATCAGGTCCAAATATCACTTGTGCAATGAGTATTAAGAGGAAGTTGCTTTCAAACCAGAGCAGGTGACACTGATCTATACCATGACAATGAAAAGCACAATTTTTCCTAAACTGATAACATTTTGTGCAACTACGATTGTTTTTCTTTAATTTCTATTGATACAAAAACAGAGACGAACACAACCACATTCTAAAAGGAGGTTGTTTGGATGTAAGTTGTGACATACATCAAATATTTCAGAGTACGTCACACAAGGGCACGACAGCAGTTCCTAGAAAGGTGATAGCCTCAGCTATCAGTAATGCTCTGACTATAATGGCATTACTTTATCTTTTTCACCTTGCTCTCACACAAGCATGTTCTGCACCTTAAAATTTCCAAGAAAATATACTACAAAATGAACAGATAATATCAACAAGAATTTACTGAAGAGTGCTTGATTACTTTGCCTTTTCTTTGGGGATTAACACCAACTCTTGTTACCATCACGTCTCTACAATTTGAAATCTTTCTATTCCTTTGCATTCCTGTAGTCATAATTCAGAATAAAGAATTTTAAGGTCAGTTTTGAAAGGTGCAATTACTTGGAAATGTGTTTATCTCCATGGCTTTTGTGCTTGTGAGAAGATGTATGCAGCTTATTCTGAAGAATGCATTTGGGAAAGCATAATTTGCCCATTAGCAAAAGAATGGGCACAGGTGTCTTATGCTTGTAGAAAATGATAAATTGAGATTTTTGTTTTAAGAAAAAAGATCCACATGTCCTTTTCTTACAGGCAAACTTTTACAGACATTTTGATTTAAAAAGTCGAAACTTTTAAAAATTAAATACGTTTATGAAAATCCCTTGAGCAGTAGGGGGCAGTACTTATATACAAAATTTATAGAACTGTAACACGTGGAACTGGTTCTTTTTAATTTGTCCATAATGAATTTATATATAATTCACATTCTTTTCTGCTCCACATGTCCTGTTCTTGAAGAATGTATCATAAAAACGTGAAGTACAGAATGTACAAATCCCTCTTACAAAGGTTGTGTGAGGGCTCTAATAATGGGTAGCTGCAGATCACCTGTCCATAGGTAAGAATCATTAGTTGTTCTCAGGAAGTATTTTGCAAGCTATGACCCAGTGTTCTACTACTTCTAATCAACTTTCTTCTAAATGTGACCTCGGGGAGTGTTGGGAACGTGGGAGGCTCCTCAATCTGCCTATTTCATAGCCATGCCTAGATGTCAGCAGTCTGAAGGTAGATGTCAGGGAAGCCATCACAGAAGGCTTAAAAAATCTGACTGTGGCACATGGAAGGTAGTTCTGATGCACTGCAGCCTTGTGATAGAGGTGTACTGAGTTGCCTAGCCTTTGCAACTACATTGCTTCTAGGGAAAGCCCCGGGGGTGATGGTGACTGGAGATACGGTTCCATGTTTGCTTTGCTTCGAGGGCAAATCTCTCAAAATACATCACAGATATTCTTCACTTCCGTTTAAAAAGTGGTGAAGTTGAACACACAGAAGCTGAGTAACTTGTCAGGTTTGTGAGGCGCATTGGGCACTGTCAAGAATGAGCTTTTCTTTTTCGGAATCGTCATTTCCCTGTCCACCAAGCCTCTTAGGGAGGGAAAAGCGATATTAAATTTCAGAAGAACTGGAAGGCAGCTCCTAAGACAGTTTTAAAAATTGGACTGATTCTGGCAGTGATTATTAGCTGTGGGTCTTCTTGTTGCTGTTACTGTTAATATGCCATTCTTTTAACATCATACAATCTTCAAGACAGGTTTAAGGTTAGCTTTCTGTGGGGAGACGCTCAGGTTTGGAGAGAGCATTTCACCAACAAAGGAAAGCTCAGACGTACTTCTACTGATGTCACCGCAGCAGAAGAAAGTGAAGTGACAAGTCTGCTGAAGAGAGAAATAAAAAAATAAGCCAGCATGCTGAAGGATAGATTTGGAGGTTTTATTTTAGCACACCAAAATTGTGAAAGCAAATAGCATATTCAATAATGTGTTTTATGCAACTAATATTTATCTTTTTCAGCAATTTGTGTATATTTTCAGTTCTTTTTCAGAGGATTAAGGTGTCCTAATGAGCTCGTCTTAAGCCAAGGAGTGCAATGAACTACAGAAAAACAAATGTTGGAAACAGAAAACATCAGCTAGGATTGATAGCGTCATCACCATGCCTCTCTGTGAGGAAAGTGGTAAATTCTACATTGCTGAGCTCATTTCAAGGATTACTGGAAACTAATGCTAGGCAGTGATTGGAAACTCTCTAAGAAGAAATGAATGTAAACACAGTTATTATATATTTGCTATTATCAGGCTGATTTGGAAATAAAGTAATCAGTAGATGCAAGGGTTAAAGTATAGCTGGAGACAGCAAGACAAATGTTCCTAAAGTTACCAGGAAGTAGCAACCATTCACATTTTCCTAATGCAAAAGTAAAAAATAAATCCCACAAACGTAGATGTGGACATACACATATGTTTGATATACACTGCCTTTTAACCTAAAAAAACAAGTATAGCCTACAGCTTTAGTTTGCTGTACCCTAGGATGTTGAAGCAAATACAGTACTCACATGCTGCCTACATACATTCATGGCTAAGATGATTCATAGTCATCCAGTTTCTATATCAAGACTAGTGAACATATACAGTCACATACACTTCAAAGCAGTGCCCAGAAGCATCCAGGACTATCCTTTCTTTCTTTCTTTCTGACAGATGTTCCCTCTCATGCCATGCTGTTTGCTTTTTCACACTTGTTATTGAAGCAACGTCCCTAGATGGCCTTTCTGGCACATGCAGATTTGGGAGCAGATTTACCTACTTTACACATTACACACATATTGAGGATCTAATTTTGATCCATTTCTTTTCTCTCAAAAAAGAGAAAGAGTGCTTATACTGTATGTATCTGCTAACTGTAAGTGGTACATTCACGTCATGAAACCGACACAAGAAGTATGTTTAAAGGCAACAGAGACTTACCAGACTAAATCTCTGCAGGTATTTTGACACTTTCAAGAAAAACACACACACAAAAACAGGCTTCTGGCCAAAATAAGGACATCCCCATCCTCCAAACAGACCTCAGGCACCTATGTAAGATGTGAAAAGACAGTTTCGGTATCGCTATTAACCAGTGAACATTGTTACAAATCCTTTTATTGCAGCAGTTTCCAAAGTCAGACATTACATTCTACGAACCTCCAACAGTAAATAAGATCCACTGTTGCATAGGAGCGTTGGGATGAAACTTTTTTTGCCATCAGAACTCAAATAGATGCAAAAGATTATCATACAAGCTTCTAAACAATACTAAATCACCTAAAAAACTGCAGGACCCTGGGGAAGGCACGAAATGCCATTTTGTTGTGTGCAGCACCTATTAATTTTATCCTGCCCAAAGGATTCTAAGCAGGATTCTGACAGCTATCACCGAGTTCCAGCAGTTCTGGTCACTGCATATCCTAGCCGTTTAGTAGAACTAGACCAGTAGAAATAATAGAAGGGTTACTGCTTTTATTTCACCCGGTTTCTTGTTAAGGAAATGCCAGGCTCCCCTAGAAGCTACAAAGCTACGACTCGGCAGCACTGCGGGTCGCAGCCCAGCAGGCTTCTCCAGCACTGCTCCGCGTCCTCGGGCTCTACCCAAAAGGGTGCACGGATGGAGGTCAACAACCACCTCTCGGCCCTCTGAAATCAGCATCAACCACGCTGATGGGACCGAGAGCTCACCTCCCTTCTGCCAAGCGACAGCTGGAAGGAAAATGAGATGACTTAACCCGACAAAAAGCCAGGGCAGAGCGCGGGCAGCCAGCAGGCGCGCTGGCGCGATGCTCCATAGGCGCTCTGCGGCAGCAGCTGCTCGCAATAAGGCTGCACTCCCGGCCCGCAGCTCTTCCTTTTCCTCACGGATCTCACATCAGTGCCGGCAGCCAACGCCTAACCGCGCACCGAGACCCTGCCAGCCCCCAAAAAGGGGGGGAGTAGAGGGAATAGCGAGGAAACGAGCCGCCATCCCGCCCCGCCCGCCCCTCAGCCCGCCGCGCCGCCCCGCGCATGCGCGACAGGTGCGGCCCCGCGCCGCGCGCCATCCCCTCCCTCCCGCCCGCCCGCGCCGGGCCGCGCTCTCCCGGCGTGCTCCGCGCTCAGAGTCTGACGTCACCGCAGCCCGGCGCCCGCCGCCATTGGAGTTGGCGGTTCGGGCTCCGTCCCTCGCAGCGGCCCGGCGCAGGCGGGCAGGCCGGGGGGCATGTGAAGGGACGGGGCCGGCAGGGCACGGCGAGGCGCGCGACCGGCGCCGGCCTACCGTCCCCCCGGGCCCACTGAGGAGACGCCGAGCGGCGGCGCGCGGGCCCCTTCCCCTCCCCCTCGGCCCCTTCCCCTCCCCGGCCCTGTGCACGGAGCGCCGCCGCCGCCCCGGAGCTCCCAGCGGCCCCGCCTCCCGCCCGGCCTCTGCTGAACCACGGCGGCCCCGTACATGAATTATGTCTGCCACAAGCGTTGACCCTCAGGTGAGCGGCGCGGGGCCGGGGGTGCCGCGGCCGGGGCCGGCCCTGCTGGGCTCGGCGCTCTGGGGCTCGGATCGTTCTCGGTTCCTCCGGCCGAGGGCACGGCGCGATGTGCGCGGGGTGTTGGTGGGGCGGGCGGGGCTGGATGAGCCCTCCGTGCCTTGCAGCCGTTTGCTACGAGACCCCCGTCCCTCCCCATCAGGTGTGTGTCGGTATGAACGTTTTCCTAAAATCAACTTCTTTGTTTCCCTTTTTGTTTGTTTGTTTGTGTCTTTTCCTGTACCCGATCGTGTGCTGTGGCTTTCCAGAGACCGAAAGGACAGGATAATAAAGGTGAGGATCACGCTGAGATCTTGCTGTTGAAGCAGCCCCTGTAGGAGATGAGCTCTGCAGGTACCTGTGGGTTTGCAGCCCCTGTGGGTAACATCTGGAACAAAGGAAGTTGTGCTTTGTTTCACAGCTGGATCAACTGTTATTTACACGGTCTTGAGTGCATCCAGCTTATTGCTGTGGAGTTTACAGTCTCCTCGTTTCCTTGTAGTAACAAAAAACTGTAAGGTTGTCTGTTCGCTGTGTGAGTATTTCTACATATTTTGCATAGTCGTTTCCTCCTATGCAAATAACAATTCCATTACTGGACTGCTGTTGGCTCTACAGGTATGATTTGTGATAAGTAAGACTAGAAAGTTAATTATATTCATTTAAAATTCCTTAAGTAATTAACTGCTGGAGATAATAAACTTTTTATGCCAACATCCACGCTCCATGTGATTTCTAATTCCAATCAGTCATTCAGGAAACTGATTGATACCATGATCACTACGTAAGCATGTAATTGTTTAGCTTTACAGACCAGCAATATCTTCAGCTCAAAGGCTTTCCAAGTTATCATAACCTGCCTTAAAAATCCAGCTCTCTCTGCTCACAAGAAGTTTGATTCCGTTTCCAGTATTGGTGTACACTCTCTTGCTTCCATTGACAATCTTTCCAGGGTTATTCTCATGAATTCCCAAACTTGCTTGCTAAATACTTAAGTTTTGTGTAGCTTTACCTTATATGGAACAGTAGCTGTATTTTTCTCATGACACAATGTGGTGTTTGAGCTTTTTTTCTTAGCATGTAAAATGACAAAGGAAATCATTTGGTGTAACCCAATAAATTTTGCTGTTGTGTAGCTTTAAGTAATGGGTTTTGATTGCATTTCACATAAGAATTTACGTATAAGTAAGCATTTGGGTAAGGCAAGTATCTCTTTTGCACACTTTAAAGATTTAAATTTTGATTAAAAATGGCAGAATCTCAAGTCACACAGCAGTCATTGGTTATAATTAAATGTAAGCCCACCTGATCTCACTGTAGCTGACTTAACTTAGGCAGTAAACACATGCTGGGAGAGCTGTGAATTAGTTTCTGAGAGTTCTAATTATGGACCCAAACATCTGATGTTTCCTAATTTATTTTTTATACAGAACTCCTATATTTTTTGGCTCAGAGATGATTCACAGGGGTTCTGTGTTCTCTCGTTTGTAGGAAAGCTTGATTTTTAAAAATTTACTCAAGCTCAATTTTGTAAGTGGTGATACAAAGTGAAATCAGGGGACAAAAGTGATCTGTATGCCTTCAAGATTCTCCGTGCTGCGAAGAAGTTTTTTCTTGAAGTGACATAAAGTGGAACAGTACTGAAACACTCCTAAGCTGTATCATAATGTCTTGTAACTCTTTTTTTTGTAGTACAAAATGGTTCATTACATCAGAAGGATACAGTTCACGACAACGATTTTGAACCTTACCTTTCTGGGCAGTCAAATCAGGTTGGTGTGTTTTTTCACTTTTTTTCTTCATCTTATGCATGCTTTTGGCACCCAGTTCCATAGGATTGTATTGCGGAAGCAAATTCCTTAAAGACATGGAAAAAGAAATGAGTGGTATATTGTGTTACTTAGTAATACAACTAGCCTTGTGCTTACAAAGCTAATATTACTATGTGTATCCAGATGGCCACCAGTGAAAACTATGTTAATGCTCCAAGTAGTGTCTGCTGATTGCTCCTCATGTTGCAGGCTATTGATATGGTTGGACTGTGACAAACTACTTGATCTTGCAGTTCTTTAATAAATGAGTTGCATGTGGGAATCTGGAGTTCCTGATTTTGGGGTCTCACAATTCATCTTTTCAGTAATCTTAGGTTTTAATATTGTTGAAATTTGAATATTGCTTTTAAGAAAAGATTGCAGATATCTTCCTTGCTTTTCTCACTTCAACAAATATTGCTCTTCTTTCGTGTCCTCTGAAATATCACAAGTCTACAAAACATATCATTTTAAAGGTAATGAACACCCTGTAGTGCAAACTCTGAATAAAGCAGTTCTGTACATTACTTAATTACACTGTACATTAAGTCACCATCCAGAGCTTAAATACCACTGTAGTTGTGAAAATCTTCTAATTGAAGTAATTTTTGACTTAACTTTCAATCTTTTTAAAGTGAACAAAATGTTTAGAAACTTGAGAGCCTTGGCAGGGGTACATCTATTATTTGTTTTAAAAAGTGCAGTTCAGCCTGAAGCTGATAAATGCCACTGTTAATGTTGGTGATGTTGCTGAGCTTGCTGGCAAAAGAGCCTCTATGTGCTTAGAAAAAAACGTGTAGGTACGTACATACAGTGAAGCACAACTCCATTGACTCTTTTAATGCTGCAACAAGAAGTTGGTGTGCTGCAAGAAATAACCGTGTAGGTGGTTTGAATGGTTCTAAGTGGAAAGTGAGAGTAGCATTAAATAGGACTCTGATTTCATACTCCTTGGAGAAAGGATTCCCTCCCTAATTAATACAGTAATTGTTTAAAAAAAAAAAAAAGGGAAACGGTCAAGGATAAATTTGTTGAAATGAATGTGACTGCTGTTATGGTGAAAGATGTCTGATAGGGTTTCTCTTACATGCTCTGGCATAATGCCAGGCAAAATAGATTGAATGCTTTGTAAAGATGCTTGCTGAAACTTTCTTTAACAGTGTTAGAAACCTTGCTGAAACTTTACAGACCGTGGTGACAGGGGGTGAGTCTCAGAAATTGTCTAGAATCCTTTAGCAGAAATACTGCAGAACAAAACACCTTTTTCTAGATTACTTCTTCTCAGTCTGAACAAAATGTTTATCTGTGGATATACAAAGATAAGTATCTCAGAAGAGCTGTTCTCCCCTCCTTTTTGCCAGTGTTTGTTTTTATGTTTTTCCTATGTTAATGCATTATTTCTAAAATTGTTGACATTAATCTTGATTTGGACTCTCCCAGAAAAAAATGTTTTCTTATACTAAATATAGATTCATTTGGCTTGGGAAGCTTAGAAAATTGCATCCATTTTGAAGGATCTTCTCATAGGAAAGTAGGTAGTACACTTCTCGTTGGTGATAGAATTTGTATGTGAAGGCAGTGTGAGCAGTGGCAGCAGTGATGTTTTTTGAATCAGTGACACTGAATTTAGGCTGCTGAAATCTCAGTAGTGGTTGTGGTGGTGAATGTAAGACTTGGTGGCATTTTATGGTGTCATTCTTTATGTGGAAAGGATATTAATTTTGATGCTATGGAAGGGAATAAACTGAAAAACAGGTAATAAAAATGACTATAACTTATCAATTGGATATTAATGCTCATCTTCAGCAGGGAGTCATTTTGTTTCATTTTCTGAATAAGAAACAATCTTATGCTTGGAAAAATGACTGAAGTTCCAGTGCTGTTTTGCTGGCTTTTGTTCAGGATTGGGATCTTACAGTTTGAAAGGAATCTTAGTTCCTATTCTGAAAATCACCTTTCTTTGTGAGTAAGGAAAGGGTAACTACTGTTCAACTCATTAACAGGAGATGCTGACCTTCCTTCCTCCTTGCTGGTAATTACATTTAGAGTACCTTTATGGAATCTCTCTGATATCCAGGTTTCATACTTATTTAAAGAATAAAAAAATCTCGTAATATTCTATATTTATTCTTTTGCATTAGTGAATGTGAGAAACACATTGAATGTTTCAAAATAATGCGTCAGCAGAAGATTGAAGGGGAAGAAAAGGCTTCTCAACCTGATCTGAAAAACAGCTTAGAGGGAATAAGGGAGTTAAAACTAGAATTTCAGAGACGGATTTACTGGTTTATAACAGGTCAGTCTTTCATTTCATAGAGTGGAAAAGATGTTCTGTTTGGAAGGACAGCTGTAGATGCTCTTGAGCATTTGTAGCTTTACTGCTGAGGGAGGAAGAGACTTTGAGAAACAATTGAATAGGATTTGTCACAGACTGCTTCACTTCCTGGCATGTATCGTGTTTGTGTACTTCTCTCTAGCACATCAGTCAACTTCATTTCAGTTTCTAGTGACTGGATTGTCTTATTCCAGACTTGACACACTTCTTAATATGTGATCTTACTGTGGTCCTATCTGAAAGAAGTAGCCTTTGTATGTTTTACCACCTCAGGTATGTTTTGCTCGTTAAGATCTGTTGGCTTTTCTGAACAATCCCATAATGAGGTCTGTGTTCATAATACTGTTTGCTGTCATATTAAAGCAGTTTCACCTACAACTTTATGATAGCTAAGTTATACTAAATATCCTTACCATTAGAAATTAATTACCTTATCCCTATTGTTCTTTTCTGTTTGGTGATGTAGTGATTCTGTGTGGCTATTTGTATACAAAATTTTATATATCTGAAGTTACTTTTTTTTCTTTAACAGAACAGTAGCTATCCATCAATGACTGATCCTTATCTGTCAAGTTATTATCCACCATCTATTGGGTTTCCCTACTCCCTCAGTGAAGCGCCATGGTCTACAGGAGGAGATCCTCCTATCCCATATCTCACCACCTATGGACAGCTCAGTAATGGAGATCATCATTTTATGCATGATGCTGTTTTTGGACAGCCTGGGGGTCTGGGAAATAATATCTATCAACACCGGTTTAACTTTTTCCCTGAAAATCCTGCCTTCTCAGCTTGGGGAACAAGTGGATCCCAAGGACAGCAGACTCAAAGTTCAGCATATGGGAGCAGTTACAGCTATCCACCTAGTTCACTGGGAGGTACCATCGTGGATGGACAAACAGGATTTCATAATGATACATTAAATAAAGCTCCTGGAATGAACAGTATTGAACAGGGAATGGTTGGACTTAAGATTGGTGGAGATGTTACAACTTCGGCGGTGAAAACAGTAGGTTCCGTTGTTAACAGTGCTGGGATGACAGGTGCCCTCTCTGGTAATGGTGGATCAAATGTAAACTTGCCAGTATCTAAACCGACTTCTTGGGCTGCTATAGCTAGCAAACCTGCAAAACCACAGCCTAAAATGAAAACAAAAACTGGACCTGTGATTGGGGGAGCATTGCCGCCTCCTCCTATAAAGCATAATATGGACATAGGTACTTGGGACAATAAGGGTCCTGTGGCGAAAGTTCCTGCTCCCCAGCAGATACCTTCTCCTCAGTCTGTTCCACAGCCACAGCAACAAATTGTTCAGCCTGTTCCGGCTCAGCCTCCTCCATTGACTCAACCACAGTATCAGAGCCCTCAGCAGCCACCCCAAAATCGCTGGATCGCTCCTCGCAACAGAAATGCAGCTTTTGGCCAAAGTGGAGGAACTGGTAATGACAGCAGTTCAGCTGGCAGCACCCAGCCTAACCCTGTTCCAAGTGGTGAGTCCCATCCTGTTCTTGAAAAACTGAAAGCTGCTCACAGCTATAATCCTAAAGATTTTGAGTGGAACCTTAAAAATGGACGTGTGTTCATAATAAAGAGCTATTCTGAGGATGATATTCATCGTTCCATTAAGTATTCTATTTGGTGTAGTACGGAGCATGGCAACAAACGCCTGGACAGTGCTTTTCGGTCCATGAATAGTAAGGGCCCGGTCTACTTGCTATTCAGTGTCAATGGCAGTGGACACTTCTGTGGAGTTGCAGAGATGAAATCACCTGTGGACTATGGCACCAGTGCAGGTGTCTGGTCTCAGGACAAGTGGAAGGGGAAATTTGATGTCAAGTGGATCTTTGTGAAGGATGTGCCCAACAACCAGCTCCGACACATCAGGCTGGAGAACAATGACAACAAACCTGTTACAAACTCCCGTGATACACAGGAGGTGCCCTTAGAAAAAGCAAAACAAGTGCTTAAAATTATTGCTACTTACAAGCACACGACCTCCATCTTTGATGACTTTTCTCATTATGAAAAGCGCCAAGAAGAGGAGGAGGTGGTGCGGAAGGTAAACTTATTAAAAAATTTATTTTATACACAGATATGGGGAAAATGAAATGTGAAGGCTGCTATAATGGAGAAAATGTAAGTAGGAATTAAAAATGTTTTTAATACATCTCAACTGATGCTTATTTATGTGACGTAATTTCATAGCAAATATGTTTCAAAGCAAAAGCTTAAGCACTGACACAGGTAAAGGAGGTTTATGTCCAGGTCTCTGTAGTACCTTAAAGTAGTTAATAGATTAGAAACAAGTTTCTATATTAGAGTTGCCCCATAAGCATTTTGCTTCACAAATATGAGGTGTTTAAGCACTATTTGACTGGAACTTGTCTATCAAAATTGATACCTATGTTGGCATTTGAAATTTGCATATTACCTCTAAGAGCAGGAAGATTGATCCTACTTGTTCAGTTAAATCTCTGGAGAAGAAGCTATATAAAATTGCTGGAATATGGAATAGTGCTAGGAAGATTGTTTCTGCTGCTGAATCCCCATGTATGTTATTACTTGGGTAAATAAAGGCAAATGGTTCTCAGGTCCAGTATGTTTATTAATTCTTGAAAAGTCTTGAGTGAGGGTGCGTGAGAAACTGGGGCAGTAACTGGGAAAGCATGATGAATGTTTTATGTACTTTTTGATGTACCTTTTCATGGCCCCAAGAGTCATCTGTCCCATGACCTCAGTTTCAAGAATACCTTTCTCTACTTAGGCAGCCTGGAAGTCATGTACTGACACAACATGAGGTGTTGGGATGTGTAATTATCACTTAGGTAACACTTAAAAGTTGCTTTATCAATAGTGTTTTATACACATTTTTTTGAGTAGTGTTTTAATTAAAGCACTTATTGAGCAGGCTGTTTAGTGCAGCTTACACTTGTTTTTAAATGTTTTTAAAGCAAGGTTTGGTGACGGTGAAATTGAAGTTGCTGTTTTAATGGCTTTACTGACATTTAAGAATTAAGATAAAATTGCTTTAACCTGTCTTAGAATGTACCCTTAAATTGTGAGAGAAAAGATCAGTGTCTTAAGAACTTCCAGCTCAACTTTTTCTAACCATCTGATATGACATATGTAACATACTTCAACACAGCAGGGATGGCAAGTTTTTGTTCTGCACTCTCTGCGGGGTTTCACAAACCAAAACCAAAAGTCATTATCTCAACATTTCATTCGTTCAGTAGATGATTGGCAATTCAGTATTTAACGCAACCTGTATCTTGAGGAGAGCTGTTTTCATGTGTGGGATGGAATCCTAAATAATCATAGAATGGCTGGGGCTGGAAAGTACCTTTTAAAGATCACCTGGCTTCAACCCATGTCCCATGGCAGGACACCTTCCATTAGATCACATTACTCAAAGTCCTGTCCAGCTTGACCACGAGCACTTCTGAGGATGGAACATCTGCTGCTTCTCTGGGCAGCTTGTTCCAATGCCCCACCACGCTCATAGTAAACAATTTCTTTTCCTATATGTAATACAAATCTACCCTCTTTTATTTAAAAAATCAGCTACACCCTGCCCTGTTTCTGTGTTCCCTGACCAAGAGTCCCTCGCCAGCTTTTCTGCATTCTCCTCTAGATACTGGCCTTCTCCAGGCTAAAAAACTCCAATTCTCAGCTTGTCTCCCTAGGAGAGGTGCCCCAGCCCTCTGATCATCCCTGTGACCCTCCTCTGGACCTGCTCTGACAGGTCCCTGTCTCTTGTGCTGGGGGTTGCACAGCTGAACACCGTGCTGCATGTGGAGTCTCATGAGGGTGGAATAAAGGGGGAGAATGACATCCCTCAATCTGCTGTGCAGACTTCTCTATAGCAAGTCAAAAAGTCAACTGCTTACAGTCTAGGGAGGAGATTGGTTTTGTTTTTCATGCTGAGTCTCCCTGTGACTTGTTACCAAGGCTGGAGGGGAGAATAATGTGTGTGAGGAGTGGGAGTGCTGGGGAATCTGAACCAGTTGGTGCGTATTTGCATCAAGTAGTGAAAGTGATCGGCATCCAGCCTTTCTGAACTGTTAACTCGGTTGCCTGAGGAGGTTCAGATGGCAGCTTGCTGAGTGCTGAGCTTCCTTTGCTTTGAAGTAGCTCAGTGTGCTGATGTTCCTATTGAGCTGACCCCACTTGGTGTTATTTTCATACACATAGCTATTTTGCACTTTCAGTTCAAGCGTTAATATGATATGCTTGCTTAGGTCACCATTTCTAGAACAGGATTGGTTTTTCAAAATAGTTATGTCTTTTTTTGCCTCATTTAAAACTGAGGCTCTGGCTTGTCTGACACATGCAGAAAATAAAGTCTGAAGTTTTAACGTTTCTTAGGTTCACCTGGATGGGCTGCAAATAGCACAGTGCTCAGAAAATCAGAGTGTGCTGAGGAAGGTGGTAGTGCTGGAGAAATAAAGCAGATCAGCAATAAGGGTGTGAAAAGAAAGGTGCTGCTCATCCAGATGTATTCTATAAAATTGTCTGGAAATTAATTTCTTTTCTCACTCTTGTTGTATAAATGAACATGAGAAGTGTAGCTGATTATTAAGAGAGTTTCTTGGCAGGATTTCCTGTGACAATTTTTCAAGACTATTGCTGGTTGAGGTAACTTAAATGACTTTTTTGAGTGGTTATTTGCATATGTAGCATCAAAATTAGATTTCAAGTTGGTGTGGTGGGTTTTTTTTTTTTTAAACGAATTGTACTCTGTTTAGCAGTAACATTTCTTATCACAAATCTTGCCTCCATCACCATCATGATTACAAAAGGCTGGAATTCTTTAGAAATTACTCATGGAGAGCTTGAATGCTTTTATTTCATTTATACACGTTTAGTAGGGAAAAGAATGATGTCATGTAATCTATTTGATGCAAGCCACTAACATTCAATTTTTTTTTAATGTTAACATCTTTCTAGCCAGTGTTTCCTTTATCAGCTAATGGTTGACTTTTTCATGCTGACATACAAATCCAGCTTCTGATGTGCTGTAGTTGTAAACCTTTTTTTGGCCTAATGTAATGATCCAGACCTGGGAAAGGAGAAAGCCAAAGAAAAGTGGTCTGGAATTTCTCCTGCCCACTGCTTTTCTCAGTTCCAAAATCTGCTATAGCATGAATGTGCCCTCAAAGAGAGCAAATTTTGTGATCAGCTCTTAAGACGTGAAGTTGCAATGCATGTGAGAGAATCTTGAAAAAGAAAATAAGGGCTTGTAAAGAAAAGCAACTTGTTGCAGGTTTTTGTATTTTCATTTGCAACTTGTGATAGGACTGAAAGAGAGTTCTACTGTGAAATGTCTGCAGTTCATCTTTGCAGATCTGTATTTAACTGCGTGTCCCCAGTACTGTGTGCTCACCTCTGGTCTGTGTTGTGACAGTCTGATTTCAGGGTCTGCACCTTGGTGTCACTGAAACTGCAAAGGAGTTGCATCTCAGAAAGCTCTTGAATCAACAAGCTTATTTCTTCTTTTCAGCAAATATCTATTGTAAGGTGTCAGTGATATTCAGCCATCCCCCTACCACCAATATTGCCTGCTAAGCCGTGTCCCAAAGTACCACATCTACACTTTCTCTCTTTGGAAGGGCAGTCAACCATGCAGCTTCTGTTTACCACGGATCCATTCGATAGTGATTCTCTTAGCAGTGGTCAGTGGCTCACTTTGTGATCAGTGTTCACAAGATTCAGTAAAGAAACAGTTTGAGCCTGAAATGCTGGGCTGATATAGTTTGACTTAAGGTAAAAGTGAAAACAGTA
This sequence comes from Chrysolophus pictus, assembly GCA_037305975.1. Taxonomy (NCBI): domain Eukaryota; kingdom Metazoa; phylum Chordata; class Aves; order Galliformes; family Phasianidae; genus Chrysolophus; species Chrysolophus pictus. The sequence goes on from CM074595.1 coordinate 5,327,892, forward strand.
GTTCTGTTAAGTACAAAATACTTTATAATGTATTTCTAGTTGTTATGAAATAAGAGTGTCAGCCTTGAAATGCAGTTCCTGTTCAAGACTGTGCTGCTGCAGCAGTAGCTGAGGTAATCCAGAAAGCAGAATGTTACAGATCCCTATTCCCATTGGGAATGATGGTATTCCATCCCTTCCTTACTGTGGCCTTCATATGCTATCAGCTTGGGGTGACTGTGCAGGTATTTACTCAGCTGTTCCATCTGAAGATGTACATTAATACTAAGTTCTTAGCAAATCATTGGTTTGCCAGGTAGTATAAAATATAGCAGCATTTTTTTTCTTATATCAAAGCATAGAATTGTTGTCTGGGATCACATCAGTGCTGTAATACTACTAAAAATGCTTTTGCTTGTTCATCTGACTAAAATCTGTAACTGTTTTTAAATCTTTTCTCTTTACAGGAACGTCAGAATCGAAACAAACAATAAGGATATACATATACAGTTTGATATATATATACTAGAACTGATATTAAATTCGACTGAGAAACAGAATTGAAGTATTCTGGTGCTGTATCCTGGCATCAGGACCAACTAAAGCTTTCAGCTCCAATATATCTTCTCGTGCAGGGGAAATTAAGTTGTTGCATCTTTGTAGTTTATTTTTGCCCAAGTGGATCTGCATTAATTTGTATCTTTTTCTATGTAAAATTCTGTAGAAATCATTAATAAAGGTGTGGCTCTTTTTATTTTTTTAAGTTGGTAAACAGTTATATTAACCTAATGTGGGACCTATACATGAGCATACTAAAGTGTCAGTGCTTCCCAAAGACTTTATTTTGGCACAAATTCTGTTCCTAGCCAGATATAAAGAATCATGGAGAATACATGACAGATCTTCCTTTATCCTCTTCCCAATCCCCATTTCTTCATGGCAAACGTAAGAAACCACGCATTGATTTTTTTTTTTTTTCTTTTTGCCATTTAAAAACCTTTTGAAGATAACTGCACTTCAGAATTTAGAGATGAGAACGATGGGGTTTGAGATCAGTTTGTGCAGCTGCTGTGCCTCCTTATTTATCTGTACGATTACACTTCTAAAATTGCTAACGCGCCATCGTTGTTTTTTTCTGTCTGGTAGCAAATCAAATTGTCAGTGGAATTGTTTCTCTGGAAAAGATTTCCCTTCCACATTCTGTTAAGCAGTGCTTCAGTGTGCATTTGTTATACCATATCCTGCTGGGGGTGAGCGCGACGCTTTCTCTCAGCCATAATTCTGCTTTATGGTTTTTGTAGCTTGATAATTAAATAATAATGTGATGCTATCAACATTGCAGGGGTTTTGGACGACGTGTTTAAACCTGTTTCAGCTTCAGGTGTTATTAGTTAATTGCAGATCATTTTTAATCCTCTTTCCATTCCTCCCTCCCCCTCCCGCCCCCAAATCCCAACGCCATTTAAAGTTTTTATACCAATAATGCTGAGCTTTAATAACGTAGGAACTAATAGTATGGATAATATGATGGATTATGCCTCAGATGTTTAAAATTGACAGTGTGTATGTCTAATTTCTTTCTGTTGGATGAGTAAAAAAACCTGTTTTAAGAAAAATGAATTTGCTGTCATGTTTTTGTGGAGTGAGGGGACTGTCAGAGAGCCTGTCACCAACTGGAGTTCCAATTAAGCATGGAAATGGTGCTCATGTCCGCTGCTCTAGCACACTGAATCTGCACGTGTTTATTGTAGAGGATCTTTTACTATATTAGAAAGCAAGTATCTTCTGAATACTATTTACTCCAAAAGGACCTCCAATTTAAATAAAGTTTAATCTGTATCATTTAGACTTGTATTTAGAACATATAACTGTCTCTGGACTGTTACTGCCTGTAAGGAGTAATGGACAGCATCGGATTAACTTTTTCCTCTAGGAGAATACAAGCCTTAATAAACAATACATATTTAGCAAGCTTGATGTCATTTTCATTTTTTCCGTACTGTCATTTCTGTTCCTATGTTACAACCTTTCCATTATGCAATCTCATGAGTTGCATTTAATGTGAGAGGTGTTTTGGTTATGACAGGTTGGATGTTGGCTATTGGCATGCTTGCTGTTTGCTGAGGGGTTTCCCAGGACTCTGCAGAGGACACTTCAGCTGATCTGAGTGCTTCCATCCCAAGGCAGTTTGCACACACACAGTGATTATCATCTGTGCTTTCCTTTCTGAAGCTGTAGCTTAGAATTGGAAGTTGCCCTGTAGCCTTCAGTGCTGTGGATGTGTGGCAATGGGAGGAGAAAAGAACCTTTCAAAGAGGGGTAAAATGCTCCGAACTGTTTCTTCTACAACAACGAGCCGTATTTTGCCACTCTAATTTTTGCAATTTGACTTTAATTTTTTAATAGGCTTTTTAAAGCAATAGTGCATTTTACAACATTAAGAAAAGGATGTGCTGTTAGCTTCTGCTTGAGACAGGTAGTTTACAACTGGTGAGTGTAGAGCTGAGAAGAGTTCAGCTCCATTCTGGCCCTAAGGAGAAAACTCAGTTACACAACGTTGGTTTATTTTCTTATTTTAGATCTGGAAAGTTTATTTTCTGTGATTTAACTGGAGACAATGTAAATATTTTCTACTGGAGAGAGAGCTGTTATTTCCACCTGATTTGGCTGTATTGTTAAGGAAAGTTACAATGCATCTCAGAAGAAGCCTGTTCTCTGGCTTTATGAGCAGCAGAAAAAGTTCAGCGTGCAGAGGTTCCCCTTACAGGCATTGCAGTGTTTTGTGGCCACGCTGTACAGCAACAGCTGAGTTAAAGCAGGGAGAAAGCATTCCACAATGGGAAAATGATCCCTTTAGTATTGCCATGTGCAGTGCTAGGAGGGCTGAAGCGCAGGCTGGTAGTCGTACACATTTTCAATCATCTGTCTTTTCAGTTTAAAGAGACATAACTTCACGTGTGTGTACAAATGGCACTGTGAGGTGGGGAAAGCATTCCTCTGGTGTCTGTTCTAGAATAATATGATAGGTTTGAATTGTTCTTTCTCTAAACCAGGTAGTATTTCCAAAGGAACTTGCCTTCGTGCTTAACGTCATTGCGCTGGAGAACACGGGCTGTGTGAAGAGCCTGGCTTTGCTCTCCATTTTCATAATTGCCAATTTATTCAGGTAGGGGAGACATCAGATTGCAGGAGATAGGAGCATTTTAAAAGCTTTGATGAGAGTAAAACAACCTCTGTAACGTTACTGCTATTCTCTTGTGTACCTGTGGGAAAAGTAGTTGAGGGAGGGAAACTTGGAACAGATAAATGCAACAACGAAGCAATGCCAAGATAGGCAACAGGAGCTGTTGTGCCCTAATACTCTGTTTCCATGTCCCTCGGTTGCTCTGAATTCGTTAGGTTCAACACCCAGTTTCATTTGGAAAAATGTCTTTTTGTGACTGCATCTGCTCCTTGGAGGAGGAAGCTGTGCTGTTTTGGGGAAAGGGCATATTTGTAATTAGAGTTAGTGATGCTGCCCAAGAAAAAGGGTGAATGAGGCCATGCTTTCCCATGGTAAGCACCTCGTCAGCAGCCTGCCCCATCCACAGTCCTTCTGAGAACTAGCAGCTCTCATTCAGCCTGTCTTTAGACATGAGGGAGTCGAACCAAAGTGCTGAACTGACTGAGCCATGTGCCACGTGCCAGAGGGACCCTGGGGTCTGTGAGGTCCGTGCTTTCCTGCTGTCCTACTGGATTCACTTCTGTATTTTGTGGGGGATTTTGGAGCATGTTTGGTGATCCCTCGGGAAGCCCCACATGGAGGTGTGCTGATGTGGCTTCTGTACATCTGCAGTGCTTTTTGTAGCATCCCTGCTGCTTTGGCCCAAGCTCCGTAGCTGAGTTATGAGCACTATGAAGATGACCTTCTGCACTGAAGGAAACACTCTCAGAACCTCATAGAGCTGATCCACGCACTGACTGCCTCTTAGTGACTGCTTCAGTTTGGAGCGTGTGGGCGGATTTATGCCATCTGTCTGTTTATAAGTTATATTCAAGGAATTATTTTTACCTGGGAAGTTGCCATGACAACAGACAGTTGGTAAAGTTCTCACCAAGCACTCTTCTGCTCCATCAGTAGCACACAGTGTTTGCTGTGGCTTCGGTAATGAGGTGAAACGTGAAAGAGATGCAAGTGCTACGGGGTGGGTAAGAAAGCACTGCTATCACAGATCCTTGGGGATGTTCTTTGTGGAGGTTGGACAGCTTAGATGTTGGGATCTTTTCCATAGGTGACCTGATATGGAGTGGGGAAGAGAGCTGGCAGCTTGCAGAGTGCATTGGGGGCTGCGTGGGGAGTGCTGTGAGGGAAGAAATTGCCAGTAGGGCCTCCCTTTATGGGACATTGTTAGGTTATGAGAGACCGAAGGGATCGTGATGATGGTTGGAAGCACGGTGGGATTTTCTGGTCCAAAAGGTGCTTTGTAAAAAGGTCAAATCTGATCTGAAATAAGGGTGGTGGGAGGGGTAATTCAGGACAAGAACCAATAAGCGATTTTTACCACCCAAGAATAAAAAGAGCTCCAAAAGATTTCCTAATGCTAAGGAAAGAGCAGCAATAATGAGTTCCTATGGGAAATGTAATCTGCCCATGGTGAGTGAATTCAAGATGGAGAAGAAGAGAGACTTTATGAGCCAGGTATCAAAACACGGGGTTTTAGGTGTTGTTTCTCTTTTCTTTTTTCAAATGTGCACTCACATGCATACAAGGTGTATGTTATATGTCTCACACACGTATATGCATAGCTGTATGCCTGGAAGAGAAGGACAATAAGAAATAATGCTGGCTTTTTCTTCGTGTGAATGAGAAGACATTGCTGCATACCTGAGCTGACACACCTTGGCACGGCCCTGCGCTGCAATCTCACCTTGTTGGTAACGAGAAATGCATTTTCCAACCTGCTCGATCCCCTCCAGTGAGCAGTGAAAGCGTTCCTCGGAACGTGAAGGCAGCACTGACTCCTTCAGGCAGGCGTGGAGAAAGCAGTTCTGTCTTTGCTTTCAGGTTACAAAGCCCACGGAAGGTAGATGTGCTCCGGTAGTGTTTGCCTGGAATTTGTGCCCTTATGCATCAGTTCCAAATCTCATCAAACAGCTGCAGAATGAGATCCTCCTGCTTGGCATTGCCTGGGTTCCCGTTGTGTGTGGGGTTTCACAGTGCGTGGAGAGGAACGTGTGTAACACCTGCTGAGCACCATCCCATGGAGCCCTCACTGCAGCTTCCCATGAATCCCATAACTACAGCCAGGCAGCTGTTCCATCCCCTTACGTGGGCCTGTGTGTGCCACTGGCACTGCTTGTTCCAAAAGGTTTTGTCAAAAAAAAATAAGGGGGAGAATACAAAAAGCAGAGCTCCAGCAGCTCGGTTAAGAAAAAGGAGAGTTGTTTGTTTGGTGCAGGAGGCACCGTGGAACACGATGTTCAGAAGCAAATTGCAGCTCCTTGCCCCGGGGAGCTCTCTGTCTCACCTTGCTGCCTTTTGTTCTGCTCCAGACGAGCTGGCTGTACCGCTGCATCCCAGGAACAGTTTCCTTCTGACATAGAAGGTTTCCATTATTACCTTCCTGCTCGCATCTTTTGTTTCTGGGCAATTTCCAGAGCATAAAGCCACGGCACATCCACTTATCCTGGGACTCCCCATCTCAGTCATTAGCTTCTTTTGCAAAGCCTTGTCCACTGCGTGCTGTAAGCCTAATTGTGCTCTGCCTGTTTCCTCTGCTTTGACTGCTGCAGCAGTTACAGCCTCAAAGAGCTCCATCAGATTAACCACAAATGTTCCTAGCTGAAACCACCTCGGTCCCTATTACTCAAGCTGTGCTTTTGCATTTGATCTTTTAAATGCTTTGTAATGCTTACCCCACCATTGATGTGAAGCTAATTGGAATAGAACTTCCTACAGCACTTCTAGATCTTTTCCTGTAATGATGCCAAAAGCTTTCTTGTCCCTGGGGTCCGCACCTGAGTTTGGCTGGGAAACAGCAGTTTTCGAGGAGGCAGTTTCGCATTGGGATCTTGGCAATGCAAGGCTCTGAGTTGGGCTCACCACTACCTGGTCGCTGCGCTGGGAAGAGGGGAATCTCTTCCGGAGGAGCTGTGGGAGCTCCTAAGCAAAGCACGCAGCCAAGCAGCACCCCGGTTCCCAATGCTGGCGTGCTCCGCCCCTTTTCTCCCCCCTTATTTTATTCCCTTACATTTAGGCGTTGCTTCCTCGTGAGCATGCGGCTCAGTTAACCCCGCACTCCGCAGCTTTGTTCCTTGGCGTTAACGCTGCCGAACTTCTCCTGCCACGGGTTCTTGCGTGGCCCGGCTGCTCCCGTGCAGCGGCGTCACACGGCGCGCAGCTCCGCACGGCCGCCCGCCTCCCCAGGGCTTCGCTGCGCGGAGAGCAGCGCCCCCTGCTGTTCAGCCCGGCGCGGGGCCGCGCGGCTCACGGCGCTGCGGGGTTCGGAGGGCGGCGGGGGGCTTCGGGGCCGGGCTGGCACAGCTGGCCGGGCGGGGATGGAGCAGGGAGATGGCTTTCTCCTCTGAGGAAACGGGGACTGCGAGAAGGAGGCAGAATTGCCTCCGCGATTCGGAATGAAATGTAGTTCGAGCCGCAGCCTTGAAACCGTGCCTGGATAGAGGCAGGATGCTGAATCATTCCACAGCAGCACCTGGGAGACCGACATACGGCGTTTTGTCGGCACGACTGCCGCCTGCTGCAGCTCTTTGCCTGCCGTTCCCGGCACAGCTCTCGTGTCTCTCAAGGACAAGCGGCAGGACTGCCATCCTGCGGCCACCCGCGCTTTTGCAGCACGGAGAGTGGCTTTGTCCCGCTATTGTTTCTTCTGCTTAAGCAGAAACCGGCTTTATCTTGGCTCTCCCTTTGCGAGAAGGGCGATAGGAATTTAAGAAGGCGCTGCCTGCTCAAGCAGCTGCCGGTGGAGTTACCTGCAGGGCTATGAGAGCATCCCCTGAAAGTGATCCTTGTGCTGTGATGGCCCTACAGCCATTGTGTGATGGGGAGAGCTGCTCTGCAGCACAGATTGTGCTATGGGGGGGGCGTCCCCATGGACAGAGCCCCTTACCTTCAGAGCAGACAGCCCAGGCTGGGAAAGCTGTGCTGCAGGTGAGGTGAATGTTCCTGACAACCCCAAAACCTCCGCCTTCCTATCTGGATAAAGGGGCAGATGGAGTGTAGGATCCTTGAGCAACTTCTTTGAATGCTTTTCTGATTCTGCAAGTCCCCTGTACACGTCATTTTCAAGACACAGCTGTATATATACCTGCCCTTACAATTGAATGCCCTCCTGTACACATCAGGTTATCACCAATTTCCTATTTCTGCAAACACACCCAGCAAGGTGTGCTGCTCATAGGAAGGGGCCTATAAGGAGTGCAGAGAAAACAGCAGTCCCTCCAGGGTGGCACATGGGTTACATCACCTGGGGGTATTAGAGATAAATGAATCAGTTTTGAGCTGGCGTGGGACAAATTGGGTGAGGGAATAATCCCAAACAGGATCGTTTCTGTGGGTTTGATCTTATTGTACACCTGACAGAGCAGCCTGGAGTTGTGAGTCTTTCTGGAAAGCTCTTACCTTTCTGGAAGAAAAGGACAATGGCACCTCAAATTTGATCACTGCTGTCAGGATGTCTCTGCCCTGTTCTCATAGCAGGACAGCAGCCCTGGGCTTTTACAGGCACTGCCTTCTGAAATCCATTTCCAGGCCTCTGTGGTGAAACAGAAACACTTTGGCTCCAGGGAAAAAAGATGAAGATGGCTGGGGGTGGGGATTGGGAGGGGGACATTCAGTTCTGGGGCAGATGGATGTGTGATGCCAGTGGAGCAGTCACTTTGTGCTGGGGATGCCTGCATAGGGCTGCTGGGACCAGCACTGCACAGGGAGTGCTGCCAGGTCCTTCCCCCATGCCTCCCCCAGATGGGAATTTCTCCTCCTTCCCAGGCTGCTCCAGTGCTTCTGTATCCTTTCCACTGGAAAGCTCTTTTCCTAATACCTGAATAATTTCTGCTTCAGGTTTGGCCCACTCCTACCTGTATAGCTATAGGAAGACACGTTGTTCCCTCCCCTTATTGCAGCTTCTTAAGCACTTGACTGTTAACATCTTTCCCTTAACCTCTTTCTTTTTAAGTTCACCCTTTGATATCACTCATCTGCCCACATTTGTTTCTCCTTATCCCATCTGCAACCGGTCCGTGTATTTCTCAGCATATCCCAACTCTGGGGCCTTCCTGGCACACGCAGTGGGATGCAGGACAGCTCCATCTGCTACGTGGTGATTCGAGAGCACAGACATGTATTTTTTTTTTAATCTGTCTTTAATGACTGATGGCAGGATTTGTATAGGATGAAGCAGTCATACGTAAAGCTGCTCCCTGGCCAGCTGGCCTGTAAATGAGGGATGGGGACCAGTGCTTTGTGTACTGTGTGGAAGGGGTGCTTGGGGGGCTGAAGGCCAACCTTCCTTCTTGCCCTCAGTTTGGATCCTGCTGTGCTTTCCCCTTGTGAGGGAAACTGTGTAGCTCTCCTGAGTGTGGGGCAACTCCACAGAGAAAATAAAGTGGCGATTTGCCCTTTGTGGTGACTTAGTCATAGAATGGCCTCACCCAAACCCTCTGTTACAAAGCCCAGTTCCTATTTCCCAGGGTTTTTCCATCAGAAAACAGAACTTGGCTCCACTAAAGCCATGAGTGGCCCAGGAGTGCATCTGCTCTTGGATAAATCCTCCGTCTGAATGCGTGCCTGGTGCTGGAGGTGGCTCAGTGGCAGGATGTCAGGGCTGTGGCTGATGGTGCAGCTCTGAGGCTGCAGGGTGCATGCATGGCCTGGGGAGCTGCCCCCAGCTGAACCTGGGCACGGTGAGCACCATGCTGGGAGCCACTGCAGGATGGCAGGCAGCCAGGTCTCGTGGGCTGCCTTTGGCACAGAGGTGGGACTGCATCCCTGAGCACGTGGGATCCCACTGCTGAGCAAAAAGCACGGTGGATGAGAGAGGGATATTTTTTTATGGACATACATTGGCTGTCATCTGGCATTTGGATCCTGGCTTACTTAAACAAGCAGGGGTCGGTATAGGAGATGTGCAAAGCGGGACCATGGCTGCTCTGTCCCCAGCCTTTCCTGCTTCTCCCTCCCCCAGCTGCAGCTGATCTGACTCGCTGCCTTGTGCTCTCATCTCTTGTGACTGCAGAATGCATGCAGTCGTGACGAGCTCACTGCAGCACAGCAGACTCTGGGCTCATGGCTGTGTGGGATGGGTGCCTGGAAAGCAGCCCCTTAGCCATGCTGCAGTGGAGAGTGCATTCAGGGCAAACTTACAGAGCCCCAGCTGCAGCCTGGGGACACTGGAGCAATGTGTGTGCTTGTGTTGGAGGGGGCTTTGTGTGTGCAGACCTCTTTGATTTCCCTCTTGGCTAGGAAAGGGGGCCATAGGAATCGCGGTAGTCCTGTGTGCTGCAGAGTCCATGCGCTCCCTCCTCTGCAAACCTGGAGAGAAATCTGGTCCAGAAGCAGAAGCTGGCTGGCACCATCTTGACACAGTGGGTCTCGATCCACGATCCCCTTCACACCCCAGTGTCGGGGACCAGGCCCAGTGCAGATTGGCCCCAGCAGCTCCCCATTACCTGCATCCTGCAGAGCTGTCCTTGGTTCTTGGTGGCCCCTGGAGGGAGCCAGCAGCTTTCCTGCTGCACTGCAGATTGCCTCATGGCTTGTTCCCTTCTGTCCCTTAATGCCAGCTGAGCCTGCTTTGGGTTTAGAAGGGTCTGGCTCCCTGAACTTGGCTCCTTATCCCTCTATACCTACTTTGCAAAGAACCAGGCATTTCAAGAGCAGAACAGCCCCGTGGCTGGCAATCTGCCCCCCCAGTGTGCACCAGAGAGGCCAGGGTGGTGCAGATGTCCCGTCCCCAGCAGTGAGCACATCACCACTTAGCCCCTGATTTATGGTGGGGGCAAATGAGGTCAGAAATGTGTCCTGCAACCTTGCAGTGCTTGATGGACGTGGGAGCAAGCAGGTCTCCAACACCTTGGCGCTTGCGCTGATCTACTGGGAAAGGGAAGGGGAAAATCCAGCTTCTCATATACACCTCTGTGCCTCAAGAGCCCTCCTGGTGAGTCTGGGGCTGCCTGTACCTCGCAGCCTCTCGCCCCAGGAGCATCTGCAGTTACACAGTACCTGGCCTTGCTGGAGCAATGCTCAGGATCAGATCTGCAGGAGGAGCGGATTGCCACACTGCTGGATGTAGCCGTATGGGCATTGCGTGCTTCCTCCCTCCTGCCTCTTCCCAGGGCTGCAGGCAAGACCTGTTCCCAACTGCTCGTTCATGCGATGCGTCTGCTGCAGAACAGCCTCAAGAGCTGGGCAGCTCCCTTCCTCACCACCACGCAGTGTCCTCCGATGCTTCTTCCCTTTCCTTGTCCTGCTTCCCCCAGAAGCCCTCCCTAAAGGCGCCTGCATTTCAGGCGAGCATGAAACCAAGCAATCCCGCAGGGTGCAGTAGGGGTGTTCTTGCCCCTCTCCTAAACAAGGAAAATGCTCTGCTACCGGCATCTCTGTTGCAGACAAGGTCGTGCGTCCCACGTCAACCACTGCAGGAATGGAGGATGGAGCTGTCTATGGATTCACTTCCTCGGACAGACGCAATGCTGATAAAAGTGGAGCAGAGATGAAGAGGGGAGGGGGTGCGGAGGGTGTGCGGCTGAATCCAGCTACACGGCTTTTCACAGCCAAATAATGAGATATTCCCTTGCATGAGTACAGCTCTCAGGAGGTTCAGGACTTGGGGCTCGGCGTGTCTTTAGGAAGCTGAAAACACGAGTCTGACAACAGAGATTTATTGAGGTCTAAAGGCTAACCTAGGGATCAACGCGGGAAAACTGCGGAAGGGGCCGCGTCTCACCTTGAGGCTGCAGTGACGGTTTGGCAGCGGAGGTGGCACTGGGGCGGCTGTGATGTTGCAGCCCCTCACGTCGCTGCACCCATTTGGCTTTTGGAGAAGCAAAAACAGCCTCGTGATTTAATTCTGCACGTTGTCAGGGTGCAAAGGGGACGGTACCACGGCCCCGCGTTGTGACCCCACGGCGCAGCGGGCTGCGCTCTGAGCCTCTGCACAAGAAGGGAGTGAGGCTGCGGGCAGCAAAAGAGCTTGGCAAACGAGTAACACGGCAAAAAGCACCTTCGCCATTTAAAAAATAAAAAATAAAAAATAAAAAATAAAGCAACCTCCGGACAGGGTGGTTTATTCGGGGACCTTCAACACTGCATCGCGCTCCTCTCGCCTCTTTCCCAGCACCGCTCCGGAGGTCCCGCAGCTCGGCAGAGGGCCCGGCGCAGGCCCCCCCTTCCCCGTTGCCGCCGTGCCCGATCTCCTGTGCCCTTTGTAGGGCGGTAGCCCCGAGCCGCAGTGCGGGAGCGGGGCCTCGGGGCCCCCGGCCGCCTCCCCCGGCCCCTCGGGCCCTGCCCGCATTGTTCACGCTGTTTGTCAAAGGGCCGGGGATGCTCCATAGATCGCTCCGTGGCTGTTGTTAAGTGTAATTAGAGGGTGTATGTCCCCAATTTCCATGAAAATGAAGCTGTGAGGCTCCTCTCTTGGCATTCACCGCGTGCCTTAATTGTATGGACATTAAATCAAGGTCCGCTGTGAACACGCAGAGAGAGGCTCGGGCTGGCCCGGCTCGGAGCGGGGCAGGCGGAAAGAGGTGATCGCAGGAGAGAGAAAGAGGCTGTGAGCGCGGGGCCGGTGCCAGTCCGCGACCCGAGAATCCCCTCCGCCGGGGCGGCCTCGGGGGCACAGCGGGGCCGGGGAAGGGCGGCCATCGCCCCCTTCCCTCCCTCATTCCATCCCCAAAGCCCGAAGGCGGGGGTTCAGCCCCACAAAGCCCTCCCCGGGGCTCCTCCAGCCGGCAGCTCTGGCCCCTCGGAACGGACAGACGGCCGCAGCGCGAAACGTGAGCAGCGAGAAGCGGCGCTTGCGGGCAGCAGAGCCGGGAGAACCGCGCCGCAAAACCTCCCCGGCGACCCCCGGAGCCGTGCCCGCATCCCGGGGGCGGCCGCCGCATTGCCACGGGGCTCCGGGGGCTCCTCCCGCTGAACCCCGCGGTGCGTCGGGTGAGGAGGCTGCACCGCTCCGTTCCCGGCAACGGAGGGCGAAGGGAAAATCCCCCTCGTGTGTTCCCTTCGCTCTCAAAGCAAAAGAACGATCGCTCTCCTCCCGAAAGGAAAGCGGCGAAGGGAGGCGCGGGGATCCGATCGCTGCGCTGCGCCGCGGTGAGGCACCAGCATCGCTCCACTCATTATTATCGTTTTTTTAAATGTTATTTTCAATTAAAAAGAAAAAGAAAAAAGAAAAAAGATGGAAAAAAAAGGAAAAAAAAGAGATCGGGAGGGATCGGAAAGGAATAAAGCAATTAAAGCCGTTTCGTTGATCGCCGTCGGACTGAGAGGCGCTTTATGAATTTAGGACGATTTCTCTCTCTAGATACCGCGTTTGACAATCACCCCCTCCCCTTCCTCCCTTTCCTTTTTGTCCAAAAAAAAAAAAAAAAAAAAAAGAAGGAAAGAAAAAAAGAAAGAAAACCAAAGAAAGAAAATCACAAGCCCATTAAGGTCGCTTGCAAAAGGGGCGAAAAAAAAAATCCTGATGCTCTTCCAAGTTAGCAACAGAGCCGGGTCGCTATCCCACCATTGTCGCCCAAACCCCGTAATTACAGCTCTTAGCAGATTTACCCACTCCAGTGGAAGCAGCGCGCTGTGGCTCCGGCGGCACAAACTCTGCTGCCTCGCTCAGATCCAATGCAAACGCCCTCCCGTGGCTCAGGATGCTGTTTTTGTGTAGGCAAGCTGGAGATGAATAAGAAAGGCGCCTAGTCTCTCATTATCTTTGAATTTCAGACTTTTTTTCTCTCTCTCTTTCTCTCTCCCTCTTTTTTTTTTTTTTTCTTTTCTTTTTCTCTCTCTCTCTTTTTTTTTTTTTCCTCCTCTCTCCTCCTGCCCTGGAACAATGCAGAAGGACCTCATCAGAGCGAAAACCAGGCTCCCGCTAGGCTTTAAAAGCAAGATGAACTTGGTGCACCACCCATCTTTCTCTTCTCTTCTCCAAAGCTCTTTAAAGGGGTTATGAGGCGTCTCTCTCAATTTATCCCTTTTCTCTTGATCTTCCTAGCAGAGGGGTTTGGGGTCTAGTCCTGGCTGTTTCAGCTGATCTCATCCAGTCTAAGGGATTAGAGCTTCTTCTCCGCATCCCGGCTCTCAGCACATCTGCTGATTGGGTTCAGCACAAGAGGATTACATTGGGACCCAATGACGTCACCGCTAGGACATAAGTTCTCCTCCATTAACCAAATCCTCATCAGCAAGATGTCCTTGAAACTGGAGGAGTAACATTCAGGACTCCATTGCCAGCCTGTCCCCACCTTCCTCCCGGGCGGGCTGCTGGGGCTCTCGGAAAATAGTGTTTAAGCTTTGAGCACTTGCAGCTGCATCAATAATGCACCGCTCCGGGCTGCAGGACCGAGGCGTTATAGCAGAGCGTGTGCCCTATAAATAGGGCTCTGCACCTAAACTGTTAATCAGAGCAGCTTTATATATTCTGTTGCTTTTTCTTTTCTTTCTGTCTTTTTTTTTCTGATGGGAAGGAGGGGGGGGTGGAGGGGCAGAGGGGGAGGGGAGAGCTGCATCCTACAGTTATATTTTCAAGCTCAAAAAGACATCAGTGATAATTTTTTTTTTTAAGCTGACATGAATGTAATTTTAAAACACTTTTTTTTTTTTTTCCATTTTCTTTTCTTTCTTTTTCTTTCCCCCCTTTTTATTTTAGAAATGTGTAGGATTTCACCCCCGTTCTCTCAGAACAGAGACAATGTGTCCTGCGGTATATAAAGTAAGAGGTTCCCCTTAAATAACTAATACAAATTTTATATTTGAGGTTTGAATTTTTCTCCTGTCACATGAGCACAGACCTGCAGGCGTGAGGACCTGCTGAGCTGAAAGGGAACGATATTGACGTCCAAGTGACAAACAGAGAGGGTATATTTCGAGCTAAATCTCCCACCCTTGAAAATGCAGAAGGCACTCAGAGCTGCTTTGCCCTCTTCCTGCCCCAACCCTAAGGCAGCCCAACCGGGGCTCAGTGCTGGGAAGCATTCGGCCACGGTTTTGCTGCAGCCCTCCTTAGTTTAACTTCCAGACCTCATCACAATGCAAAGGGTCACCGGTACTTATTTATTTACCTAGGGTGGCCAAATTTTGTGCCTGGGGAGAGAAAATGGATTGAGCACCAAGCGGGCTGCGAGCAGCTGGGAGAGGCTTCGCTCAGCAGCCTCGTGTGTTTTGTTTTTCTGTAAGCAAACCTCTTCCTCGCTGCTGCTTATCCACCCCCCATCCATTCATGCACCCCCAATTTGCAGACATCCGTACGCACGTACTCACACCGATGTTTGTGACAGGAGGTGCAGATCTGGGGGGTTTCTACACACCTCTATTCCCTGTCCAAAGCAACTTTATGGCCAGCAGTGCACACTGCGCATTCGCTAGCGTAGCTTTCAGGCAAGGATTTATTTGCATGCGTGTATTTCCATGCCCAGTGGTATTTCCCTTCACAGGAAGGGGTAGGGAGGCAGGACACAATGGTTTTGATGGAAGGCATCTTGGTGCAGCCCTAGAAGGCCCCCCGTGCCCCTGCAGGTCCGGGACAGCAGGGCAGGGATGCGATCTGCTCCCTTTGCTGCTCCATCAGCACAATTACGTGGCGGATGGCGGCTCCCACACACGGGGCTCCGAGAGGAGGTCGGCCTGCAGATAGCAGTTTGTAGAATGAGCGGCTGCTGGGCCACGTTTGGCCAACGATGGACAAGCAGGAGCACTGCGGCGAGGTGAAATATCACCTTCCGAGCTCAAGAGCCATATTTAAAAGGGCCCCTATTTGTGTTTATAACGCTGCAGTGCATGACATAGGCACCAAACGGGGTGGAAGCGGGGGGGGGAGGGGGGAAAGGGGGGGTTGGATATCAGCGTTTGATGTTATGCAGCAAAGGGAATTTTCCCTTAGCATTTCGTCTTCTGAAACGTGTTTATTTTTTATTTATTTATTTATTTTAAAATCTGCTTATTTACAGCCTATTCTATATTGACCTATTTACTCCGACAGACCACGTCTCTCAATCTGTTATTGATCTAAAAGAAAACAACCTCACCAAATGAAGGCGGAGGGAAAACCGGAGGGAAAACGCTCTGCACCAGAAGCGTTTCCCAACCCCCCCCCCCCTTCTCCGGGGACGTTAGGCCGCCTTTCACGTCCGTCTCCGACCCCGGAGCTCCTGGGAGCGGCTGGCAACGGGGACAGAACCCAGGCAGGCGCTGTGCTGTGGCCGCACGGCGCCCCCCGGCCCCCGGCCCGCTCTCCATCCCCACCCGGTGCCGCTCCGGTGCCGCCGCGCTCCGGCTTCGCTGTCCATGGTATTGAAGGCGCGGGGCCGCAGCTCCGGCCCACGGGAACTCAGAGATTCCCAGGCCCACTGGGTGCTCAGAGATTCGCCCCCAGCCCCATACAACGGACTGCTCTGCTCATTCTACAGCAAGGCAAACGCAGAGGTGCGGGATGGAATGCGGGAAATGCTGCTTGCTTCCGCTGCCCAGGACGCCTTCCTATGATCCTCCTTGGAAACCCATAGATTTTGCTGCTGCTTTTCTCCCTCCCAGCCCCATCACACCACGGGACATGGGGTGAGATGCTGAGCCCCTGACAGAGCATCGAGCCCCGGTGTGAGCGGCCGAGCCGTGCTGTATGGCAGTGGGCAGCAGTGCTGGTAGTAGGCTGTAATTTCCCCTCTAACCTAAACCACACCGATAGCTCAGAACCTCCGAAGTTCACAATGAAATGCCCCCATTGGTTGCCCCCCAGTCCCGACCCTGTAGCCCCTTCCTGGCTTGCAGGCTGTAAAAGCAGGCTGGGCTTTGCTGCTGTTTTATTAGCACTTCCAGTGAGACATTTTGTTTTAAGCATGGCCCTGCCTTAATCTCTAATGCAGCATTTCTACATCCCGGAAGAAAATAGTCAGATGATTTGCAAAGAACCTTTTTTTTTTTTTTTCTTTTCCTTTTTTTTTTTTTTCTTTTTTCCTTTTTCGTTTCTTTCTTCTTCTCCCCCTCTTTCCCTCTCTGCCTTTTTAAACCCACCACCTACTGTTCCCTGAACAAAGAGATCCCAGAGACGAGCAACATGCCTCCACTTTCCTTCCATTTCCAATCCCCGGCTCCTCCAGGCAGAGACGACCACATTAGAAAAACACACAACATCGAACCCAACATCAACGGCGGCACAACAATCCATGAAAACATCGGCGCAGCCCCGTCCTGACACACACGATCACACGCACACTGCTGCTCTCAAAAGCAACCTTTCCTTCTCCAAAACCGATTTCCTCCCCTCCTTCTTTCTGCTGCACAAGGAAAGAAGATCCCGGCCTTTGTCTGCCTGCGGGATGGGGCCCAAGTAGTTCAGACCCCGAGCTGCCGAGCCCCCCGTGAGCGGTCAGGAAGGGAAAGCTCCTTCAAACGAGGCCCAGCTCTGCTTCAGAGCTCAGAAAAATGTTTTGCAGCCTGTAGGCCTCCGCTTTGCACCCCAGAAATCTCGCTGTGTAGAAAAGAGACCGGCGGAGCCCGTTCCCTGCTACCATTTCAGGCATTCCTCTACATTTCTCTTTTTGTTAGAAAGCAATTCATTTTCTTAGAAAGTAATGACACTTACAAGAGTTTTGGGAATCAGATTTTTCTATCAAGTCTCCTCTCTCCCTCTTTTTCTCTCTCTTTTTCTCCTTTGGGTCTTCTTGGCCGCTGCAGGATTATTATTGTTATTATTATTATTCGGATCTGTAATAAAAAAATAAATAAATCCCCTCTTCCCTCCCCTCTTCCCCCAAAAATACACCATTTGCTGATTTGCAAAGCCTCTTCCTATGTGTAAGAAAGCTGCCTGCTCTCCCCACGACTCACTTTCCTGGCCTCCCAGCTCCTTGAGAAAGGAGGAGGGCCTTGTGCATTACAATTCCATTCAATCTCATTCATTCTGCCTCTTTCTAACGGTCTTTGGACAGCAAATCCACACCAACGGGGGGTCAGAGCCCCCTCCTTGCGCCCCCCCCCAGCCTTAAACACACACAATAGCCGTCAGCTAACAGCACAGCAGCAACTTTGAAACATTCAGGCTTCTGAAGTGAAGAATGCCCGCGATTTCCCCACCCCCACCCCTTCCAATTCTCCTGCATTTGATATTTAAAAAACATATAATGATCTTCATTTAAAATAAATAAATAAATAAATAAGAAAATAAGAAAATGATCCTCACTTGGGTACACACATATTTTCACGGGGCAGAATTCTGGTGCCAAGAATCTCCTCGGCAGGAGTGGATTGCTCCATCACATAGCTAATTACCTGCTTCCCCTGTCGTTGCTTGTGTCTCTGTGCTGGAGAAAGGCTTTTTCAGTTTTTTCTTCTCCCTTAGAGATAGGTATTTGGCTATACCAATCAGAAGCATGGTTGAGCAGCTGAATTTCCCTCAGGCACCTCGTGGGAACGTGGCTGATGGCCGATAACTGCTGGGGGTCCCACTCCTGGCGACACTGCCCTATGGATCAGGGCAGCTTGTTGCCATGGGTTGGTTTGCCTTTCCCCAGGGGTAGTGACCAAATGGTATCTGGGCCAGGGTGAGCCCTGTGGACTGGGACCTCTCTCTCTGTTCCCATGCAGGGCAAATGTCCCCTGCCTTCTGTATGTCTGTGAGCATCGAGCTCCTCTGTTGCAATGGGGACAGCACTGTGCCCATTCACAGCCTCTGATGGCTGCTGCATGGAGCTAGGTCTGGCCTTGGGCAGCCTTCCTGCAATTTCTCCGCTGCTTTTTGCTTTGAGGCTCATCTATTTTCTCCTCTTCTTGTTTTCTAAGCTGAGAGGTCTCTGTCATGCTTTCGTAGCTTCTCCTTACCCCTTCACTTGCTGGAGAGCCCCTCCTGCTCTCAGAACTGCTCCTCCAAGCCCCAGGGCAGTATCTCAGTGTGACTTTTGTCTGAGGATGGGGAGAGAAGACACAAGACCCCATTGCTGCTCTCACTACATTTCCAATACCACTGGTGTTGGCAAGAGCATCACTGCCTTCTACTCTCCTGTATCCCCAGGCACTGCCAAGTCCCCTGGGCAAGCATGGGTTGTCTGTCCCCTTTGTGGTGGATGGGGACAAGGGGGAGGGCTGTACTGTTGGGTCAGAGTTCTGCCATCCTCACTCAACCCCGCATTGGGATTTTGCAGAGGCAGCAAGTCTTTAGCAGGAGAGAGAGGCCACAGCTTCCCGGTGCATATGGAAGGGGAAAGTCCAGTCCTAGAGGCAGCCTGTGGCTACTGCAGTGCTTTTAATACAATTAAAAATCAATGACACCCTGTGCATGCACACAAATAAACATCGTCCCTCTGCATCCCCGCTTCTCTGCCCACCCTCTCAAGGCCAGTGGGGAAGGCATCTTCTCCAGAGCCTGTTCATTACTGCTCTACTTAGGTGGGGAATTGCTTAACCGGTCTCTCTCCAGTAAATCATATTAACTCCAAGCACAGCTATTTATAAAATGTTCCACAGCCCAAGAGTACGGCATCCAGATCACTCGAAGAAAATTAGGCGATTAGGCGTGCATAATCCAAGCCCAGTGCGTCTACGTACAAAGCCTCGCCAGCCGGCCTGCCTTCAGCTATTCACTGACATTAAAGAAATCACCGGTTTTACTGGAAGCCCAGCCTGGGCCCGAAGTCCCAGCCAGGGATGGGGAAATAACCTTTTGCTGGGCAGAACATTCCCAGATGGCTTCTGATGGCCAGGAAATGAAGCCCGGCTCAGGCAGGGCTCTCCTCCCCAACCCCAGTCCATCCTTCCCTGCACGAGGGCCCCTCCAAACGCAGCACTCTGGGCTGAGCTTCTCCCCCCTCCTCCTTTTGCGACCCATTAAACGTCTTCTATACATTTCCTCTTCATCTTGTCAAGGCCAGTTGCTCTATGACTGCTGGTTTCCCAGGCAAATCACACCAATTTCTGAGTTGATGTTGAAGGTCCACATTGGCTCAGCAGGGGTCCCAGCGAAGCACTCATCCATGGAGCCGGAGGTCAGGCTCTGCCCTGCTTTGCCAGCTGAATTATTATTATTTTTTTTTAAAGCCGTGTTGCTCTTTGAACATTTACAGATCTGTTGGCTACAGGGATAACAACAATAACCAAAGGAAGGGCGTCCTCGCTGCAAATGTGCTTCTCAAGCCCGTCTGATATTGAGGATGCTGAAAACATGGCAGCTTTATTCCATCCTGAACTCCTAAAGCAGGAGGTTTGCATTTGGAACCCGGTGGGTGCACACATGGAACCCCCAAAACTACCCCGAGATCTTCATCCCCAGCACTGGGAGCTGCAAAGCCGTGCCCCTCGGGCTTTGTCCTTGCACATCCAAATTTTATAAACACAATTTGCTGAAGGGTATCCACATGCTCCATCTGTGCCTCATCCCATGAGCATGGGCACATGTGCAGCCGTGCACCACGCGTGTCCCTGCACCGTGTTCCCTGCACACGCATGTATGGGGCTCAGGGCAATGCTGCTGGGGGGAGTTACCAATAAAACAAACCAGCTCCTGCTTTTCCAACCTCACTCCTATTTTTTTTTTTCCCTTTTCCCACTTCCCCTTTGCCAGCTTTAGTATTTTTTAATTAAATTACGAGCCGCAATAATGTTTTGCTAACTGCAGCTCCCCGCTTCCTTGTGGAGCAGCTCGCGGAAAGGTATAATTTTGCAAACAGTTTCTTTAAGAGCTAAGCCTGAAGTACCATCAGCGATGTGTGTGAATAGAAAAAGAAACACCTCCACAAAAGGAGGGATTGTTAATGGAGGACAATCCGAAGGGGGCCCACTAAGGCCTGTCCTTTACAATAACGATGGAGGGCGATGATTTGAATGCAGGGGGCCCTACTTTCAAATCTGGACAAAAACAAAATGGTAATAAGGGTTGAATCCCTCACTGGTCAAAGCAGTGGGCAGCAACTGGTCTCTTTAACTGCCCCCACCCCCTCCTTCCCCCAAAGCAGACCCCAAACAAGAGGAACTCTCCTCCTCTTTAACTTTATTTCCTTGATTAGCTCTAAAAAAATAATCACCCGGCTGGACTTGGGGGAAGTTTTTTAGGGGCTGTTTGAAAGCAGAGGGCTCCTCTCCTGCAGGTGCTGCGGGGATGCGCCTCGCCACGGGCAGGTAAGCACTGAGGGGTTCTGTTTCTTACTATGCTTGGAGGATTCTGAGGGCTGCCCGGGGTTCCCGAACAGGGGCTGGGATGCAGCCGGGCAGGAGCGGGGTGCTTGGTGGGATGCTGCTGCCTCCTGGCCTCCAGATGCTGCATCATTTTTTGGGGTCAATTGGTTTTATAACATCGCTTGTAGCTTCCTTGCTTTGGAGCCAATTAAAGCTTGCATTGTAAGGGGGTGTGGGGGAATTAATAATTACAGTGCAATGTTTAAATACCTCTCGCCGCTTATTTAATGGGATTTTTGCAAAATGTTGGGAAAGGGCACTGGAAATGCACCCAGGGATGTGGGAGGGAGGTCTGGCTGCAAATCCTCACCCTCTGAGCTTAGGGTGCAAAGGCTGTCCCCGTGCTGGGGACACCCCCACTTGCTGCTTCCCCCTCCCAAAGCCTGCACAGTTCCCTTCCCCATACCTCATCCCTGCGGCTTAGCTTACCTTGAGCCCCCAGCTCAGCCCAGCCATAAGGGGAGATTCAGTGGGGCACTGCACCCTGATGTGGCACCCACAGCCCCATCCTTGAGCCCACACTGCTGCCTGCTTGGATCCCCTGGGAGAGGCAGCTCCTCACAGCCCCATCTGTATTCTCACAGCCCAGCCCAGCTGCCCTGGCTCCCCTCACCTGGCTTTACCAAACGCACTGGGTGTTACACATGGCTATCCCCAATGCACCTATAATTGGGCTGGCACCTGTATGTGTGCAACCTGGCCACACGTGTGTGCGTGCAGTGAGCTGTGTGCTCCTTATCTACAGTTTGCATGGTTTGCCTGGTTATAGATGCAGCATGTACCTAGCTGACAGAGATATTTTGTGGAATATATATTTAAATGGCTGCAGCCCCAGTAGGCAGTGAGACCATACAACTCCCTGGTCAGTCCGTCCATCCAAAGGAGGTTCCAGCCTTCAGCTGGGTAGGGGCTGCCCAGGGTCCTCACCTCCCAGCACAGTGGTTGATGATGTGTAGGCTTGGGACAGGTCTGTCCTTGAGAGGACAGTGTGACATTAGGCCGTGCCACCAGGGATGCTATAGCAAGTTCCTTTTGTTGAAAAATACTCATAGAATTTCTAATATTTTTGTTTTTCGGGTATACCTTTATCACAGGCAGCTCCTAGAAACGCACCTCTCGGTGCAGGTGCTTTGGAGAAATTATTTTACATACATATACTTTAAGGAAAGGAAAATAGAGTGTTGTCATCCTGGGTTTACCACCCTCCCTTAAAAAAATCAGCCCCTCTCTCTCACGAACGTCCCAGGAATGGGTCAGGCAGCATCCTGTTCCACTCGCCAAGCGACTGCCAAAGGGACAAACACATTTGTTTTGTGCTGGGTATCACTGCTGTCCCCTTCCCCTCTGCCTTTATTTACTAGAAGTGCTTTAAGAAGGAAAACGGTTCTCCTCCCCTCTCCCTCGAGTTTCCCCTCCGCTTAAATATTTGCCCTAACAATATCAGCCCCTACCAGAGGCAGGAGACCTTGGGATGGCAGGAGGCTCTCCTAGCAATCCCAGCAGCCTGGAAGCAGCAGGGCAGCACCCGCCCGGTCCCAGGCTCTGCTCGGAGCCGCAGCCGCATCCTGGGTGAACCCCGAATGGAAGAACCCAACGTAAATACCTGCAGACAGCGCCCGGGCAAACACCTCTGCCTTTGATTCCTCTGTGACAAGCATGGCAATCACTGAAATTGCAGCACCTCGGAGTTCATTACGAGGGGAAGAACTGCTGCGCCTTTCCTATTGCAGCATCTGATCCTCACTTTCTCTCATTTTAGAGGGGTACGTGCATTCAGAACGCACTGAGCTGCTGCTTGTTGCAGCTCTCACACCATCAGCCCCTCTGTTTGGGATTCTGGGCAGCGGTTGCAGTCTCGGTAGTTTATTGTGCTAAGTTTGATGCAGTGGTTTCTAGAGGGAAGAGCGTGTTTGTAAACACAGCCGCTGCTGCTGCAAGGCTGATGGGTGGAACGCCGCTGATATACGGTTATGGGGTTTTGTCAGCCCGGCTCTCCCCGTGAAATGCGCCCATAATCTGGCTTTAATGCTTAGATTTAAGACGGAGGAATAATGCGAAATAATTCCTTGCACGGGGAGAATTCGTATAATGAAAAATGCAAACTGGAATATTCCTTGTTCAGACCAAACAAGGACATATTTAACAATGCCTCGTTAAAAATAAAGAGGAAATCTATTAATGCAATAACTAAATTGCTATTATAGGCATCAAAGCACTCTGATGCTTTGAGGTAACTTTATTTCCATCAGTCTTTTTAAAGAGCACAGCATAAAAAAAAAAAAATCCCTTCCCATCCCGCCTCACAGAAACCCTGCCATTTTACTCATTAATTTTGTAATTAATCAGTTAAGAAGTTCTGACTTATTGGATTAAAGGGACGGGGAAATGCAATTCCGCCCAGCCTCATTTCAATGCATGATTGTGGAACTGCTCTTCGGAACCTCCTGCTCAGCCTTGTGCCCATGTTGAGGTGCAAGGAGCCATGGGGCCGCATGCTGAGCCCCCTGAGCCCTTATGGGGACCCACAGAGGGGGTGTTGAAGGTATTTCTCCCCCTTTTCCATACAGGAGCCTCTGTGCTGGGGGCACAGAGTCCCCCCCCATCCTTCCCCTCTGCTCCTGGGAACAGGAAGCATCCCTTCTCCCACTGCTCCCCAGCTCAGAGCATGGCCCATCTGCCAAAATGGAGGGAGAGACCCCCTGCTTCCTGAGAGCAACCCCTTCCTGTTACTGTCCCTGTCCCAGCTGCTATCCCTGTCCTGATCTCCAGCTCTGCCCTGATGCCCAGGGACAACAGAATGCACATTTGGCTGCAGTGGGTGCAGTGTTGGCTGGGTGCACTGCAGAGCCCAGCCATCCTTGAGCAGTGAGGAAGCATTTAAGAGAAGCTCAATGGCAAACGGGGCTTTGAGGACATCCAGCTTCTCCTCACCACCCATAGCAAAGCACTCAGGCACGTGAATCCCAGAGGCTTTTTCCTCCACGTGACAGTTACCTGGTATGTTCCCTGTGTGCCCAATGACCAACCTGAGCTCTGCCCTTCCCCAGTCCCTTGGTAGCAGAGAGCAGGGAACACACAGAGCCCGGTGCGGCCGCTTCCCATCAGCTCAGTGCAGCCGGGTGGGAGCTGTGCAGCAGGGAAACAGCTACAGCTTGTTTTGTTCCAGCGTTCACTTTGCAACCAGATACATCCGATGGATCACTTTTCTACCTCTGCCTTTGGTTTTTTTGAAAACCAGAAAGCTTTATAATTACTGTTCTACTATTTTCGGCCATTTTGCATTTCTTGTGCAATTAATGTAAAGCACCGTTCTGTTCCTTTTCTCCTTCTTCGTCCATTTCTTCCCTGAACGAACAGGCACAGATCTATAGTGTCCCCGGGAGATTTATTCCTTCTTTCTCTTCGTGCCATCACTGACACACTGGAATTAAAAAAGAAAGTATTTTGCAGGTCAATTTTGAGGAAATTATGGAAGCAATGTAAACTCAGTGCCTCCAACCTACTACACGAGATTCTTTCCTATTATTAACTTGTAAAACCAACAAAGCTTGAGTGCAGAAGTGGATGCTTTGTGCTAATTATTTAGGAAAGATTATTATTATTATTATTATTTTCAGCAGTGCAGTAAATCGCTGGAGTTTCAGCATTTGTTTTGCACTTTAAAGGACTGGGTGCAAATGTAATCAGCACATTAAAGCACATCCTCTCGTTAGAGGATGGGGAGCAGGATGGGCTCTGTCCATCCCCATTCCTCATACAGGCAGCCTCAGACTGCATGCTACAGGCACCGTGGGGTTCAGTGTTTGGGTGCTCGGTGGTGGTGCTCTTATTATTTCACAGCAATGTCTTTTTGCATCCTCCTCTCCCACAACCCTCAGTGTTGATCTGTAGATGACAGCACTCAGGGACCCGCACGCCTCTCCCCTGCCCGCCCATGCCCTGCAGCTCCCCTGCAGCATCTCTCCCTTCTCCCTCCGAGAACGACAAACGCAAACCTCGTGCTGCCTCTTCCCCTTCCTGCACCCACCTCCACTGCCCCAATTCCTGCTCCTCCTTCCCTCCTCTCTGTGAATCCTCTCTGTGAGCAAAACTGTGGGCATGGAGGTGAAAATCAATCTGGGGACCCTAAAAAAGCACAAGGTATGGGCCATGCTCCATTATTTGCACTTTTTCGACTCCTGCTGTGCCAGAGTTTCATCTTTACATGGACACATGGATTTTTCTATCCCTTTTTTCCCTTCCTGTGCATGTTTGACTTGCTTTTGGGAGTTCATGGTTTTAGACGTATTGTTTATTATTCATAGTATTAATAATAGGTGTCATCTCACTATGGTAATTAAATAATTAGGAAACACATTCCAGTTTGGTCAGCCAGAATGCCCAGATGGCAGAAACATGCCTTATAATGCAAAGATCTACATATGTACATAACTGGGTGCTAAATGTTGGATTTAGCTGTCCATAAACTTAAATATGTGCATTTCTTACCTAGTTGGATCCTCCACAGACCCATAAAGCAAGCAGTACTGTGATCTGCTCTTAAGATGCTATAAGAGCTTAGAGAAAACTGTCAAGAGTGGTACTTCTGTAGGCTCTTGATCCCATGAATCGGTGATGAGATTCCCTATTTTCCTCTACATTCCCTGCTCAGGGCTTTCCCAAGCCTGGGGTGGCCTCTCACTGGGGACTGGGCACCCATGTGTGATGCAGGGTTTTGTGAGATGCTGATTTTTTTGGAAAAAAAGATCATTACCATTATTCTGTAACGGCTTACCCGTCTCAAAATGGTCGTCGTGCTGCTGTGATCCATTGCTATCTGCTCTGGAATCACTGGCCTGGTGACTCCCCACTTGGATGCACGTGTTTTTCCATAATGGCACAAGGGCTTCCCACATCTCAGGGGCTCAGGCCAGTCTCAGAGACCCTACAGACATGGTTCCAAACCTCCAGCAGATGCCAATGCCCAGGGCTGAAGCAGCTCTGCAACTCAAGCGCTGCAGCTGACTCACAGATCATCTCCCCAGGGTGTCTGACCCAAGGGTTGGAAGCTCTAAAACAAGACACAAATGGTGGAGGTCCAATCATCCACACTCTTAATACCTCCTTCTCTCTTGATGATACAAACCATGGAAAGGTTAAGAAATAATTGATTGATTGGAGTCAAAGTAAATAGTAAAGGAAAATAAAAGTTCGATCACAAAAAGGTGAACTTATTTCAGAATTATCTTTACTCACCCTCACTCATTCCTGTGTCTGAAGGACAAACGTTGGCCACACGTAATGCTTTACTAAAATCCTCCATGAAGGCCATCTGCAAAGTGAACTATGAAACTACAAAAAGACAAATGGAGCTGGCAATGTCTGCTGACTACTCCTTCATTTGAAAAAATACAGAGAAAGCATTACTTTATCGTGCCTGATTGCAACAAGACTGATTTCTATACTGTAACACACAAACCCGGGGAGATGGCTGTGCTCAGGAAAGGTCAAGCTTGGAGGATTTTTCAAAGGTCTTCTGTAGGAGTTTGGATGACCTGGTCTGATAGTTTCAAAAGGCAGCAAAAGGAAAATGAAAACAATCTGTTGATGATCTAGAGTATGTATGTATTAAGAATCTGATGATATATCTACAAGGTCATAAATGTTTGGAATATGAAAATAAATAGCAGAGCTCTTGAGTTAATGAAAAGCCAGTTAGGCCAATAAACATCTAAAAGGACACATATGAACAAACATCCATCTTTTTAGTTCACTGAGTGAGTGCTGTTTACAGCTTTAACAGATTTTAAGGCCAGTTGCTTTTGGAGTGGGCAGCAAACAAGTGGATCAGGCAGTTGCAGGGCCGGCTGCAATTCAAAGCCATGTGGAGCAGAGCCCAGCAGTGCTTTTCCCCATGAGGATGGGAGATGCTGTGAGTTCCTGGGGATGCCAAATGGATGTGGCTGTACTCATACATCCAGCACCTTGTGTGCAGCCTGAGCTAAGGGGCTGCATCCAAAGGAACTGAAACCTATGGCCAAAGAGTGCAGCACTATCCCTGAAGGCAGGGCTTGAAATCCCTTCTTCCATTAGCATGGCTAATACCCAGCACTGGTCTAAGGCTGGAGCCTTTCTGCAGGGCATAGGGCATTCAGATGATTGCAGGCCAGTTAACTTTACCTCTTATTCTCTTCTTCTGACTCACCCTCCCTCCAAGCATGCTTTTTGGAACCAAATTCAGTGTCCTTCTGCAGTACTGCATTCAATTGCACCCAGCGCTGATCCCTGAGTATCTGAGCAGTGAATTTCACCCCAGATACATGTGGGGAAAACAGGAAGGCTGCACTTTGCATTTTAAATCCCGAAAACATATTTTAAGGGCTTTGCTTCTGTCTTTTCTTCAGTTCTTGAGAAAAACTCAGCTAAGGAAAGATTTTGGTAGAAGCCCAAAAGTGACATTCGCCTGCCTTTTCCAGGTAATGCATATGCATGCATGCAAAACTCAGGCACTGGTTTCTTCTGCCTGAGGATTAAAAGCTATGGCATGAACAGAAATAGAAGCCCATCTTTACAAAATTGCTTTTAAAAATCCCATATGCCAGTTGCATACCCTGCAAAGATATAGAGCTTGAGTAGCAGTGAGAGGATGGGGCTGCCAGCCAGGAGCACAGCAGCGAGCTCAGCTCCCAGCAGGTCTTTGTCTTGGGGTCAGCTCTGCTTCCCCGCTTTCTTTCCCATCTCTAGAAGGTGGAAGGTTCATGTGAGGTATTTTTGGTGTCTCAGAATAGTCTTTAACATGAACACTTCATTTGTGACCATGGCACTGACCCCATGTTTACACCAATAACCTGAATCCCAGTGTATGCCCCTTTATGTTTGGCATGTACAAGAAGCTCCCTGAGATGCTCCACTGAACCAGGAGGGCTTTAAGTAGTGAACAGCTCCTCAGAGTGCTGAGGAAGACACGTTGCTTCTCTGCTTGCAGAGCAGGAAAAAAATCAGATTGGTTTGGAAGGGAATTGTAAGTGCCCCCAACCCTCTGTGGATCAGCAAAAATGCAGCACTACTTCTGCTGCTGTCGGGAGAACAGCAAAGTGAGACCTGGCTGCTCCCAGCCCTTCTCCGAAGGACTTCTGGCTGGAATAAATCTTTTCTGCTTATAAAAGAAATGAGAGAGCTTCACATTGCCAGGGCCATTCAGATATATGGTGACAGCACCAAGAAGCTGATCTGGGGGTGAAAGCAGAAAGCGAAGGCATGGCCAGGGTGGGGACACATGCTGCTGCTCCGCAGTGATCGGATTCTGTGAGCTGTCCTTTCTGTGTGTGGGGGAGCAGAGCAGGGCTGCTGTGTGCTGCTTTGTTTGGCACAAAGGATGCTCTGCAAACGGCACTGCGCTGCGGGGCGCTTCCAGCAGCACAGGGTTCTGTTGCTTTGGTCAGGTGCAATGGGGAAAATAAAAGCCACACAAACTAAACAAGGCACGGGAATGTAGTGGATAAAGCACAGAAATGATTCTGGGGGGATTGGGAAGGATTTGCAGCCAGGAGTTGGGCAACAGTGAGGCCTCTCCCGGTGATGCTGCAGTATTTTGGAGCCTGAGCTGCTTCTTCAAAGCATCACAAAGAGAATTTCTTGGGGTTGTTTTGGGAATTCTGGGCATCACCATCTTCGTTCCCTTCAGAGATGCTATTGGCAGTACCAGGACCCCTCATAATGATTTTTCTCAGCCTTTCATTAATCCATTCAGTTTCATTTTGGTTGAATGAAGAACGAGGTACTTCCTACGTCGTTCTAGCAAATTTCTCCTATCTGCCTTTGTAACTGCCCCAATTATATTTTTGAAAAATCAGCTTTTCATTTAAGAAAACATTTTGAAGCGGGGAAATCCGCATTACCTTTAAATGTGCTTTACACGATCCTTAACGGCACAAGTTTTCTATTTCCCAAAACTTCCACACTGTTTAATACAAACTAAAGAAAAGGGCACTAGGGAGGGGTGGGTGACAGAAAATACCCTCTGGAGAAACAATTGGAAATGGTTCACACTTTTTGCAGAGCTGTCAGCTTCCCCTGTATCAGTGTGGCGGTGAAGCCTTTCTGCTCCTCTTTGGAAGTCACTTTCAGGGTAATGCCAGGTCCTGAATTGCAGTGTACGGTCCTGGAAGAATTAGGACAGCACACAGACACAGCACCGGGCTGCGGTGCTTCTTCTGTGTTTGTGTTTTCAGGCTCTGAGCTCCAAAGCGTTTTGGAGCTTTGGTGTGAATGGTGAGCAAGCTTAGAGGATCCCTGAGTGCCATCTGAATGCGGTTCCTTCCTCTGGGTACAGAAAGTGGTAAATAGAAAATAGCGGCTGAGGAAGTTTTCCATCCTGAAAGCATGAAAGGAGATGCATGGAGAAAGGGTGTTCGCTCTCCCCCCTCCTCCTTCCTTTCATTGGGATGATTTCTGTTTTATTCACAGATGCTGAAAAAAAAATAGCTTAGTATTTTTCTAGATAAAAAACTAACAAACAGAAATGAGAGCCAATTTGAGCAAAAAATAATAATAATAAAATAGCCAGTGTTTGGAAACTCAGAGAACCTGCCCATCTCCCTCCTGCAATTCTGCATAACTGGATCCATTTTTCCCCACTAAAATCAGCTGTGAAGGACAACTTCCATTGATTTCAATAGGAACAAGCTAGAACATGTTATGTTTAAATATTTGAATCCTCAGCTGTGCTACCAAGGCATGTCAATCTGTCTTAATACTTTATTCCAGGTTATTATATTAACAAAACTCAATGATATGCTATAACAAAATTGCATTACATGCTGTCGCTGTGTTTGGAGCTATTGTACTCTGCCTGCAGTGCTGTTCCTCCTTTGAACGAATGATCGTATGTGATCTATTTGTCCAAACCCATTCTGAGTATGGTACATTTTTAAATCTTTAAGAAAATAATGCAAAAGCAAACAAGCCAGCCAACAAAGACGTGTATTTCTCAGCACGTGGATTCAGATCTGAGTCTCAAATAATGCAGGGAGAAGGGAGAAATACTGTGGGGCTGGGTGGAGGCTGCCACACGTTATAGCACACAGCATCAAGGGACACTTCAGCCAAAAGAGAGCCCACGTTCATGACCTATATTAGGAATAAGGTGGTCATGCGCCACAGCCACGATCCTGTAATTACAGCCCTTTGTGGCCGCGGCACCGTTGATGCACAGTGCATGTGTTGAGGCACACAGGGAGAAACAACTTCACTGGGAGAGTCCACTTTGTAGTGGGAGCACTGATGGTGTGAGCAAGGTGTGTGGGATGCACAGATCAGGCACACGCATGGCAGTAAGGAGGGCAAAGCGAGCAAGGAAGCAAATCCTGATCGTACCCAGAAGTGGAGCTTAATCTCTTCATTATTTAGAGACAAAGAATCCCCTAAGGCATGTCAGCCTCTACGGGGTCAGGCTTACCCCAGCTCACAACCCTCTCTTTCACCTTTGGGCTCACACTGCAGCCAGAACCATGGCTCTGTGCAATGGGTGAATTCCAGCACGGCTGGAGCTGGGCTGCTGACAGCAGGCGGCTGCTGAGTCAGGTTCTGCTGCACACCCAGCACGGCATGCTGCGGCCGCTGGAACTGCTTCATGCATGAGGTCATGCTGCAATCACTGGAAAAATGCATGATATTGCTTTGTGCATGAGGTCCTGCTGGAAAAAATGCGTGTAACTTCTTTGTGTGTGAGGTCAGGCTGCAGCGAGCAGCTCTGCAATGGGGCAGCGCTGCTGGGGATGGGGCTCTGGGAGCCTTTTTCTTCCCCAACAGGCGACGTAACCCTTGCAGCTTTCTGACAGCTGAATAAATAGACAAATGAAGCGGGGCTTAATCTAGTGTCCACCCCCCTGCAAAGGCCCTGTATTAAAGAACTTAAGGAACTAATTGCTTCTGTAGCGTTACGGCCGCCCTGCGACCGACTGCCGGAAGGCTCTGGGAGGTTTGCGTTCTGTCTGTGCTCTGATGTAGCCTGATTTGGTTAGAATTCGCTGTATTTCCATATTAAAACAGTCAGGCCAGGGGGAAAGGAAAAAAAAAAAAAAGGAAAAAGAAAAAGAAAAGGAAAAGAAAAAGAGAGTCTCATTAAAACTGCATCATGTCACCCGGCTGAACTTCCCATCCTTCCACTTCCCCCCTCAATCAGCAGCAGGGATAACAATTAGATGTGATGGCTCTTCCTAACAGGCGGCAGTGAGCGCTGCCTGCCCCTGCGCCGGCTGCAGCAGCAGAGCCCATCTCACCCACTGCAAGTTTATAATTGATGAGCCATGGGTTGGCGGATAACCCACGCCCGGGCAGGGGAGGGACTGGAGGGCTTTGCCCACTCCATTTCCCCAGTTCTGATTTGTTCCCCACCCAACGTGGCCCCAGGTTGAGGGGCTCTCAGTCGGGGCAGCGCTCAGCTTCACTCAGCCAGAAAATTTGGTATTAGGGCTGGGAGGAAAGGTCACCTTGGAGGATGGTGATGGAGAGTTAAAAGAAAGGGAATGGGAGTGGGAGAGAGGGAGGAGAATGGGGGGTGTAGGAGGGAAGCATGGAAGGGAAGGGGGGAAGGGGACGTGGATTTCTAAGCAAGCTGACCCGGGAGGATAAAATATCCTGTTTTCATTGGTTCAAATGAACCATTAGGGAGAGAGTAATTTGTTGACCTTTTTGCTGCCTTATCATGAGATGAACAGCCTTAACATGGGCTTCACGTTTGCCTTAACCCCACCGTAAATCATAGAAGAATCGATTTTCTTTTATTTCTTGTTCTCTTTTTGCAAAATAACTAATCAAAAGCCAGCCCGCATTCGGAGATGGTTTAGCAAAGCAAGGCCAGGTAGCTCTGTGCGTTGGTAAAACTCTGCAGATGGTATCCACCACCTTCCATATCTGTTTCTGTGCTCTTTGGGGCAGCAAATGGGGGTGTGCACAGGCTAGGTTTCCTTTGGGAATTAGAACATGACAGTGATTTTTCCTCTTCATGATTTTTCCTTACCTCCACCAGCCTGGGCTGGCAGCAGTTCCAAGCAGTCAGCTCCTGCTGCCCTCAGCCCAGCTCTTCTCATAGCTCTACAGGCTGGTGGAGTGCTCACTGTCCCTGGCGGTGTTCCAGAGCTGTGGAGATGTGGCACTGAGGGATGTGGTCAGTGGGCACAGTGGGGATGGACCGACTGTTGGACGCGATGGTCTTGGTGGTCTTTTCCAGCCTTAATGATTCTGTGATACTGTAATCATGCACCCATGAAGTTTAAAGTCATAAAACCTGAACAGTGGGCAGACCACCAGAAATGCCCAATTGCCTCTGTAGGCTCCAGAGTTTTCAAGAAGTCAGGAGCTGTCTGCTTTGGCATGGAAAGAGGGCAGAAAAAAGCTTTCCCTCCATACAGATATTGAATTATCCATCCTGGGGTTCCTTGTATTTTGCAGTCTCTCTCTGAGAGACTGGGGGAACCCTCACACTTCCACACTGAAAGAAATGACCATCTCCAAATGGAAAATTACTTTAAATTGTAGAATAACCAGCATGTTTTACTTCGCAACACAGGTATGTTTTGTGCTTCCATTGAGTCTATTATTATAGGAAATTCAGATATGGAGCAGAAGCATCTGGCCTTCAAAGAACTCTGAAATTGCCATGGGATGTTATGATAATGCTGCTTTTATGCGACTGATCTTTTCCATTTGTCCTTTGCTCTCTAGGTAACAGCTTGGAAAATGTCAGGTAAATGTAGGTAAAGAGAATGCTGTTCTGTGTAGGGTTTGTGATATGAACTTCTATTATAATCATTCTACACGAGATGCAGATCTCTAAGTAGCCAGCAAATTCTTGTCAAACGGACCCAAATCAGGAAGGTCAAATGTTCTCATGGAGAATGCGAGATAAAGATGACTTCTGTGCCTGTTCTCCAATATAGAATCTTCTGTGATTGTTCAGGAAGATATTTGAAATTACTTCTAGCAGCAGGCCTGGTAACAATATACCATTGTGTGTGCCAGGATAAAAATAGCCTTTGGAACTGCATTTGTACTACGCTGCAAAGTGTGTGATCACTGGGAAAGATTTCAGAACTTCTTTTCTTTTTTTGTTCTATGTCTCACATTAATTACACTTTCCCTACCACTCTTCAATGGATTGGATGTCAGGTTTTCTTCCTTAGTTGCATGTTCACCTTGGGTTTTGGAAGGCTTTGCTAGATCTTTAGTGTTAAAATAGCTATGAGAAAGGTGGCTTTTACAACATGAAGTGTTTAGAGGAGTTTCCTGTTAGAATAAATTATTAACCAAAGAAGAAATACACAGAAACAGGGGTTTTATAAAAACCAGTAGCAATGGTGTAGCTTGTGTAATTTAGCCCAAACCAGTGAAAAATCAATTACAGAGTGTTATTTTAAAACTGTTCTACTACAGTGCTTGGAAAGTAAACATTACAACATGCTGTTATATGAAAGCAAAAAATGTATCAGCTAATCCAGCTTCTATACCAAGGTGTAATTTTCTTATGGAACGTGAATGAAACGTGTGTTTAAAGTGGAAAAAGAAAAAATAAAAAGAAAACCCTGAGGAAATTAGAGGAGGAAAAATCCCTTCTAACAAGCTTTCTTTTCTGTTTGTTTTTAAGCTGATAACATCCTTGTCTCAAACTTCAAAGTAAGTGTGTGTGAGACCCATGTCCCTCAGCAAAGCTCACTCAGGCCTTGCTTCTGCCTTAGGGGAAGGCTGCACTCCTTCCCAGTTCCCATCCCAGTAGCCTGACGCAGGCTAAAGTCTTCCCCAGACCATGCACTGAGTGTGAGCATTACCCAGAGCAAAACCTTCTGCTGGCTTGAAGGTGCTTCTTCTTCACCACCATTCAGTGCTTTCAAATAGTGAGAGGGCTGTTACTGCCAGCAAACACAAGTCTGTACTGCTGGGGCCAGTGGGCTACAGAGTACTTTTGGAGGAAAATCTGTGCCTTTCTGGTACCTCAGTGGGGGCTTTCACCCTCCTTCATACAGCCATGGTGCCAGGACTCTGCTAAGGGAAACCTAAAGCTCCAGCTGCTGTGAAATCCAGTGAAGGTCACAAAGCAGCAGGGGTTGGCTGAGCAAGGCTCTGGGATTGGGAAGGGAATGGGAGAGATGCAGGATCTGTGCAGGATGGGAAGGAGCTGCAGCTCCACGTCCCAGCACGCTTCCTCCCTACAGTCCCAGTAATGCACCTTACAGAAGATTTACATCCCAGAGAGCTGCGAAAATCACTGTTGAAATTTTTTTATCAAGCACCTTGAAATGCATATATTAACTCATTGCTAACAGTGAAAGGGAAGCAAGATGCATGGCTTGCATGGCCAGAAGCATGGGGAGAGTGATGGAGGAGAGCACGCAGTGCTGATGCCATGCAGCAATGCTGGAGCATGCGAGGTGCTGCACGCTCCAAAACCTCGCTGAGAAATACCAGGTCTCCCAAAATACAACAGGACTGAGTGCGCTCATCCTTCCCAAACCCCAGCATGATCCACCCATGGAAAAGGCACGGAGGTGGCTGGCAGAAGCCGTATTTTGATAACAAGAGTGAATCGAACATGTGTACACAGTTGTTTTCCCTGACTGGGGTCTGTGTAGTTCTTGCGGAAGGTTAATAAATGCTATGCAAATCCTCTTAAATGGCCGTGTTTACACCAGGGCTTACTGGCTCCAGCCATGTCCTCTACTTTTGACTCCCGAAGTTTTGATGCAAAAAGAATTTGCTTCCCCACGGTCTTTAGAGCACTCCCAGGTTTTGTTCATGCTCTTATTCAGCTATCTGCTCTTATGATCATAAAGGACATCACCAGAGGAAAAAAAGCTAAATTTGCTTTATTGGAAAAAAAAGAAAAAAAGAAAAGGGGAAAAAAAAAAGAGAAAGATGTTTTGCTTAAAGACAGGAGGCTACTGTAGTGTAAAATGAATGATTAATAAGGATGAGAAAAACCTAGTTCAACAGGGCAAATGCTCAATAACAGCTCGTTTAATCATCGGCAGATTAGCTGCAAATGCAAAGTGTCTGCTGCAGCACTGTGTTAACTGTGCTGTAAAGTGTTGGCTACTTCTTTAATGACAGCATAACCTTTCATTGTGCATTTATTTTAAAAAACCCAGCCCTTTAATGTCTGAGTGTTTGATTTCTTTCTTTCTCTCTTTCTTTTTTTTTTTTTCCTTTTTGCCTTCTTCTGCCCTTAATGAATTTTACAACACGGGGATATGCTGTGAGTTGTGTCACCTCTGCAAACACTGCCGGGCTAGAGTCACGTCTTTGGGGGAGAATGAGATTTCAGGAGGTACAGGCTCAGCCTTGGCAGCCACCGACTCCTCTCTCTTGATTTCATTTTCTGGCAGCAGTGATGCTGTCCTTGCGTAATTGTCCTTATGAGAACCAAGTACACCAAAGCAAGCACATTTATTTGGTACCACGAGGAGAGTTATCTAGCTTTGAGAAAGGCATTGATGCAAGACGTTCTCTCAATCAATATATTCATTATAAACAGAAGATCTGATTCATTAAGTGTGCTTTAAAAAAAATATAATTATTTCTCTTGCTAATTGCTCAAAGGATCACTGGTTGTATATCGACTGTCTTTATTATTGGTGTTTGCAAGGAACACGGTGGCCTCTATGGGTGTTTCCCAGTGCAGAACCTGGTGCTGTCCCCACGGACAGCAGCACCGCTCCTGGTGTGACTGCAGGATGAATGTGGGGTGTTGAGCTGATAGCTCAAACCCATAGCATACAGAAAAACTGGTTGAAAAGACCGACAGAGCAGCAAGCACAGAAGTCATAAATACCATTCCATAATAGTAGAATTACTCCATCTGCATTACTATTTTTCTTAACCATCACCACCACTCAGTGCTTTCAAATAGTGAGGGCTGTGCATCAACAAATCCTCCTGAGCCACGTGCACCATCCTTTGCCCCCCGTTGTACTTTGTCAGCTCTTCTGGCACTGCTCTCCGCTGCATTGTAATTCTGCAGCTCGCCTCTCACGCTGCTGAAGAGATAGAAACAAAGTCGTGTGTACTGGAATTTGATCATTTGAGCTGGTTTTAAGCTCATTTCAATTAACTTGGTAAACTATCAGAGATAAGCTGCCTGGAGTCACCTTCACTGATAGCAGTGGGTGCGGGATGCTCACATTTATCCCAATAAACACCCCGCGATGGGAGGCTGATCGTGCACGCTCTGTCATTATCTTTAGCACTTTATAGATATATTTGGCTTGGTGGCAGAAGCGTTCCCGTGGCTGTTGTAAGCGAGGCATCACCTGTGTAACAGCCTTTCGGCACTTCCCAGATTCAGGGTGCGAGGTGTGAGCACGACGGGAGGTGGGAGGCCTCAGAGCTTTGCAGGAGCCATCAGAGGCCCAACGGGGATGATGGGGAGCGTCGTGGTCCCCGTTCGCAGTTGGGGCTGTGTCACAAAATCAGTTTGTGCAGGCGTGGCAGCAGAACAAGGCCTTCAGAGCACAGCGCTCGGTCTGGGGCTGCAGCCACCATTTCCTGGAGATGTTGGTGCAACCAGCTCTGCAGAAATCAGCAGTGCTTCTCATTCCCTGATCCCACAGGTTCTGTTGTTTCCTGAAGCTTCATGGCCAATCTTAAATAAATGGCTGGTTGGCTTTCAAGCCCACCCCAGCAAAAATCTGCTTCGTAGCATGGATCTGCAGGGAAGCTCTGCCACAGCGTCACAGCTCGGATCTGCAGGCCCCAAGCACAGGAATTATTATTATTTTTTGAAATAATAAATATAACCAAACTGCCAGGATTTGGTTAATAAGCGATTTTTTTATTATTTATTTTTATGGCACAACCCCTTTTCACTTTTTTTAATTTGGAAGATAACGTAAAACTCCAGGTAACACCCTTTACTCTCTTTGTACGGCCGTTTTGTTTCAGTGTAAGGTGGAACACACGCATGGCTGGAGTCCATGAAACAATGGGAAAAGCCTAGGGATGACACCATTGAGCTTTGGTGCACATTTACTGAGCTGTTTCACTGGGCACATGCGGCGTAACCTCTTTTGCAGCACGTGTGCGTTCACTTTCTGTGTTTCTCTGATACCAGAGCTGTGCTGTTAACTGCTGGGTCTGCTCTGGTGAGGAGCGTGATCGATAACCAATATGTATTTCATAAACACTTAGCCAAGGTCAGCAAAACAAACACAGGAACAGACCCACAGTGCCCTCTCACTAAGTCCAGAGGTCTCTAGGGAACATCCATTGCTATTGGGGTGCAGGTGTTATTTCTGCTTCTCTGTTTTAATTCAGTCGGTCCCTGAAGAATCCTTATGGGCTTTGGAGACCTTCTGGCCACACCTTTTATCAGCTAGCACCATCCATCTGTGGCACTGTGCTGGCCTCTCATGTGACCTTGGTTTTGCCCTGCCACTAATCTGTGCAGGCAACGCTGCCCACAGAACTATTTAACCCTTCAGCATTGTGGATCCAATTGTTTTTGCACCACAATGGAAGCTGAAAACCAGCTGTGCAAGCAGCTCCTGCTGCCACAGAAGTGTCCGTGGCACCGGGTGGCAGGTGGGATGCATTCTACTAATGAGTTTTGCCAGAACATTTGGGCCAGTCACTGCAAACAAAGGTTGGAGGTCATCTGGAACACTTGGCTGTAATGCTGGGTACCTTTCACAGGTGGCACCATTCAAGTTAAAGCAGTGCAGGCAAGTTTATGACATCAGGAAGAGGAGCTGCTGCCTGATCTCTGAGCCACCCAAGTCTTGCACTCAGGAAGCTGAAAGGGAGTAGTTTTTTTTTTCTTTTTTTCCTTTTTTTTTTCCTTTTTTTTTTCATTGGAGTGTTGTTTAGAGAAATTGTTGGGCTAATCCTGCAGGAGCGGCCAAATATGGATTGCTTAGTTGGATTACTTATTTAAGAAACTGCTATCCTAAATAAGAGATCACCAGGGTGTGTTGGCGATTAGGCCCTTGTGCTGCTCTGCTCAGATTAAAAGCCCTGTTTCTCTCCCTGTCAAACACTGTAAAGAAGGAACTTCATCTCTGTAAACCATACAGTTTAAGTATTTGAACACTAAGTGGAAGTTTCTGGTGATCAAAGTAATTTTCTTGAATAATGTATTCATACATAAACCTGAAAGAAATGTCATAATTGCAATAAGGTGTCTCTGGGGAGTTTGGTTATCATGATATAATCACATCCCCAGAGAACAGGAGGCACAAGGCATAGCCTTGTGCTTAATAACACCCTAAGGGTGTGATTATCTCGTAGCAATCGCACCCTCATTGTGCAGTGTGGCCTGGAGAGCTGCAACTGGGATGGAAATGCACAAAATTTTAAGTAGAGGCAACAAAAACATGGAAACATTGGGTATTTGGACACCAATTTCTTCATTTTTTTTAGATAAAAAGAGGAAAGCTAGGAGCAGCATGATAAACAGCAGAGAGTGAAGCTGTTTTCTTGCAGAGCAAGAAAGAATGGGATGCAGTATCTGTCCTCAGCCATCTGCTCTGCCTTGTCCTGCCTTCCCTCTCATTTTTTTTTTTTAAATCCACCAAGTTGAATTAATGTGGTGGTGCTCGTTCTGACGCGGCGTGGATCTGACAGTGCGTTGGCAAAGCGGCGTGCTGCCTGCGGTACCTGGGCACGGGAGGCAGATTGCTTCCTTCTATGGAGAAAAGGACGCGGCTGGAGGATGGGAGTGGAGCCATTGGCCTCTCCCAGTCTCCTCTCGGTCTCCCAGCCTCCTTCTGCTTCAGGGCAGGAGAGGGGAGGGGATGAGGCTTGTGCTTTGGTATGGAAGAAATAAGGGATGCTGCGCTGATCCTTGTCATGCTGTGCATGTAGGAGCCTGTGAAAGCCAGGGACACTTTGGTGCAAGTCTGCTGGAACATCTCTCTTATAGGAGTTTCCTTGCGTAGCTATGTGGCTTAAAATGAATTACACCTCTGTGTGTTTCCACGGGGCAGTGGTATGATGGACGGATGTCACTGGGGTATTTTTTTCCTTACCCTGCTGATGCTCAGTCTGCAGCCCTACGTGGGTGGCACAACGCTTGGGTGCTGCTGCTGAGGCTGTTCACAAAGCAGGGGAAGGCTGCCAGGTGTGGGTGGGACAGTTGGGTGCAGTGGTGAAAGAATATGGCTGAGCTTGTGTTGTATTGAACAGGAAGGGCAAGAAGACAGAGTAATGTGTTCCCAGCCCTGTGGCTTTAGAGGGATCCTGCTTGTAGTGCTTCTGGGGTTGAAGGATCTGCTCCCACACCTTGCCATGAGTGTGTTGTGCTTATCAAGAAAAGGCACAGAAATAAGTGCGGGGAAGAAAATACTGCTCTTAGTTCTCGGGCAGAACCCATCTCATATACAACTGTCTGGGCTTCCTGCTGTAGGGTTTGATTGGAGACATATACCATTCACCAAGAAAGGTAAACATCTAGCTTGTCTAATTCTTTTTTTTCTGCCTTTTTAATTTAAAAGATCCACAATTTGACTTTTTTATTAATGTAGGCGTAAAGCAGTCACCCAGAAGAAGAGCTTTACAGCTTTCTCCCCCATGCTCCCTGCCCCAGCTCAGCACACAACCTCTTTGTATAGGGAAGAGGCCCCACTGATGTTCAGAGTGTGCTGCAGAAAGTATATCATGTTTACAGCTCTAAACAGGAGCAACGATAGGCTGCTGATTAAACCAACTGTGTGCTCTCTAAGGTTTGCAAGAATGGAGTTGTTTGGGAGGTAAATTAATACTTTTAATGGAAGTTGGATGGTTCTTACATAGGTGTGGGAAAAAAAAGGGGTTTTATCCACATGCTTTGTAGTTTGCAATGACTTGCATGCATGGTTAGGAGGCTAAGGAGTGCAAAAATTCCAGCCATGCCCCAGCACAGCTTTTCCAGGCCACTTCCAATCATCGTCTAACCAAATCCTGACTGTTTTCTGCAGCCTTTGCTCCCTGATCTAGTCTGCCCCATTGTGGCTTTATTCTGCTTTTAATGGCTGCAGTGGTTGAGGGCTTTAGGCAGCTGGTGAAGTGAAGCCAAAATCACATCTCAGGAGTGGGCAGAGGAGATATTTCTCTTCTGAATGGTTATTTCTGCTTTTTGGCTGCTCGGGAGCCCTTTCTGGCCACTCTTCTAATTTGGCATGAGGAAAAACTCTCCAAGAAGATATTTGGAGAAAAATCCTGGAGAGATGAGGGTGATCTAAAACAATTCAGAGAGGCTGGGCGCTCGCTGCCTAGTCAGCTTATTAGATTTCTTCCATAATGTCTTTTAAATCCAAAAGCCCCCAAGGTGCATCTAGCATGCTTGATGTTTTTATAAAGTCTCGGCAATTTCCACAGATTGAAAAATTATTTTAAGCTTTCAGAACGAGCCGGAATGATGAAATTAGTATATTCTGTGTATTTCTGATGGCATTTTCTCATTCTTGCACACAGTAGACTAATTTTTTGTTTACTGTTAGATGATGTCAAGAAGTTCTGAGATGAGTTGTTCACTGTTAACATAACAAAACACAGATTTGATCTGAGGGCACGA
Organism: Chrysolophus pictus; assembly: GCA_037305975.1. Classification (NCBI taxonomy): domain Eukaryota; kingdom Metazoa; phylum Chordata; class Aves; order Galliformes; family Phasianidae; genus Chrysolophus; species Chrysolophus pictus. The sequence continues at coordinate 5,367,755 of CM074595.1, forward strand.
CACATGTGGATGCAGATGCAGTGCATGGGGCTGGCCAGTCTGGCTGACTGCTCCTGACAATGTCTCTTTAAGAAAGCTCTGCGCTCCCTTGCAATGTTAAAGTTGCTAAGGTAACTGTGCATTTTTTTAGAGCACAGCAAAGTAAATAGGTACATGACCTGTATAAATTCTCAGTGCATAAATTACTAGAGCCCTCAAGCTAGAGTAACTTGCACACTTCCTTATTTCCAAATGACTTTTAGGCTTCTCTGTGTATCTAATGCATAAGAATTTGATGTGCGCAGTTTGGGTAGCAAAACATCCTCTAGAAAACCTGGGGCAGGGCTCTTGGTGCAAGAGGGGCCCAAAAGGCTTAATGGGTCCTCAGTGACAGGAAAAGTGGCTGAATGCTCTTTGGTCATCCAGCCTTCCACTTTGGGTACCACCAGCAATTCTACATGCAAGGGTTGCCATTATTTCCTTGTGTCTGGAAGGCACAAAAACTTGGGCATTGCTGGCAACTGTCCTGTGCTGGCAGCTTTGCCTGATCTTGTAGCTGGGTGCAGTACTGGGAGCTGTATGAAATCCCTGGTCCGCGGCTGGTCAGCCCTTAGTGAGTCCTCCAGTGTGCACAAATTCCATCACCCACACTGGTGCAGCAGTTCTGCACAGCATCTTCTCTGCTCTGCTTGGTTTGCAAGAGGCCCAGCAGTCTCAGAAAAACGAAAGTTGAACAGCTTCTGCTGTGATGCCACATCTCACAGCCCACGTCCTTGTCCTTTGTCTGTCCTCTTGCTGTGCTTCTGCAGCATCCCTGAGCTCAGTGGCTGGAGGGGATAATGCAGCCTGCTAATCGTATGCCTCTGCACGCCGCTGTGCCGGCACACACAGCCCAGTGTGGCTTCAGAGCTGTGCTGAACACTTGGGTCCTGCTGTCTAACGATAAATGGTGTCATGCTCCTGGTAGAGGTATCTTGTACAGAAATATTCGCATCTACACCACGTAACGTGTATGGTGATTTGTCAAGCTGTGTGAGATCTGCTGTGCATATGCTGCAAAAATAGCTTGACCACTTGCAGTAAGACCTAAATCTGCGTGCAGTGTGCTGAAATGATCAGGATCACTTGTCTGGGATTTCTGGATGCCCAAGCAGCCAAGATTGTCATGCTCCATCCAGATGAGGGCATTGAAGAGGGCATGGATGAGATGTCCAGGGAGAAGATAGCCCTGGCTCAGCGGGACTTGCTGCTGATAACAATTAGGAGCCAGGGTAATCTCATTTCTAGAAATATCAGCCTGCTGACATCACTGCCCACATGTGTGCAGCCATGCCATGGGCACAGCTCTGCGGTGAGGTCATGGAGCCCTGTGGGGAGCAGGGCTGGCAGTGCTGGGCCATGGGCTCTGTCAATCTGCCCATCTGCAGGGTGGGTTGTGGGCAGCAGGACATGGAGGCTGACGAGTGCATGCAGGCAGTATGGTGTGCTTACTTGCAGGTATGGAAGGGGCTCTGTGCAAAGAAATACTTGGCAAAGTGGCAGCTCCACTCCCCCCTCTCCCCCTGCCACCACGTTAATTTCTGTCATTCCAGTTACTAGGGATCTGGCTGAGATGTGCTTGGACAGCTTCATTGCACAGGTCCCAGATGAGATTTGTTGTCTCCTGGCTGTTGGCTCTTCCTTGGGTTGGGGTTTTACAATATCTAGCAGAGGTACACTGGAAGTGGGAGCAGTGACCTGAGAGCGCATCCCAGCTGAAAAATGGGGAGTAGAGTTTGGGGCATGGACAAAGGCCAAGCACTTAAGAAGCCATTTGAGGAACAGGAAGTTGAAGGAACTGCTGTGGGGAGGTCTGATACCATGGTTGGGTTGCCTTTGTCCTTGTTGCCTTACGTTGTCTTATTTTTAAGACAAAAATGAGTTGATCTGGGAAGGTCTCCCTGCTCTAGCAAGGATGGAGTCAGTGACTTTTGGCACAATAATAACTCAGTGGAAAACATTGGGGGAAGTGATGCAGTGAGTTTTCTTCTCCAACAAACCCTCAGGAGGTGGGAACACTCACTCCTCAGCCTTCAAGGAGAGCTGTCTCATGACTGCCTGCTGCTCTGCTATCTCCTCTGGGGCAGGAGCTTTGCAACCGGCTGACTTATGCCCTGCAGGAGGTTCAGCAGTGGCCAAGTGCTTTCTTCCCAAACCTGCAGGCTGGTTCCTGGCCTTGTGGCACTGTCGCAGTCTCTTGTACATCCGTGGTGTATCTGTGCACACAGGGCTGTGCGCAGGGCTGCTTTTTCCCCCCTCATACAGTTTTCTGGAGGAGATGGACTGTGCTGGCGCAGCTCCAGAGGCAATCTTCTCCTTGCCAGGAAGCCAGATGCATGGTCACATTGCCTGGCTCTCCCTGGCAGGGCTGGGGAAGCTTCAGCAGGTGTGATGGAACAGCATGCGGGAGCCGCAGGTTGGGCGCGGGCTGCCTCGGTGGTGCTGCCCGAGCTGCAAAGTCCCTGGACAGCAAACACAGCGTTAAACCAAATCCACAGTGGGGGAACTTCTGAGAGCTTTGCATCCTCCATCAGACTCGTATGCTAAACCCAGCTTTGGAGCAAGGAGCAGCAGCAGGATGGGAAGGTTCCCCCCGCCTCCTCCCCCCAAAGCCTTCCACCTCCTCAGCAATGCTGCGGCGAGAGCAGAGCTCGCAGTCAGCAGACTGCAGTGACAGATGGCAGGTCATAAGCCCTCTCACTGATCTAACACTGCAAAAGAAAATAGGGCTGGGGGTGATTCAGCTGCTAGGCCTCAAAGCGGGAGCATGATGGGATAGCGTGCTCTGCTGACATGTCCTTAAAGGATGCTGCGTCCCCAAGGGCCACAGGGGACAGAAGTAAAGTGACGATGAAGCAAAAATCCTTTTATGGAATAAGGCAAGTTTTGCAACAAAAAATAATGGATAATGTGCTTTCAGTCATTCTGAGTAATTGTATTTCTATTAGCAAGATGCAAATATTACTAACAGAAATCTCTATGGGGAATAATTTGTGATCTGAATTTAAGCCTACCTGGCCACAGTTGCTTTTCCCTACTTAACTGCCCACTGACCAGACCTGTCAGCACCCGAATCCGGGTTTATCCATCAAGCTGTCTCCATGTGGATCTGAAAGCAAGCTGGATGCATTCAATTCAGCACAGCGCTCTAGAAACGTTCTCGTTGCAAGAGGAATTTGTTGGCAGTTATAAGCTGCGAATTGCATTTTAAAACTAATATATATATTTTTGAGACATAATCCAGGCTGCATCCCAAGCTGCCTGCTCCTGCTGGCAAGCACCCATCTCACTGAGTGGTGACACTGTGCTAGGGTCAATGTCAGGCTGCTGCCTGCCTCCAGCCTACCATGAAATCAGGTTTCAGGTCGGGAAATGAGTGTTGCTGATCCGCAGGAAAAGCATTGCAGGGGGGCACGGAGGAGGTTAATGCTGGGGATGCTGCAGAGCTGGGTAGCCCTGGGGAAGGCAGTAGGACTCTTGGCTGTGAGATGTCACCTAGTGAACAGGGAGGGGACAAATGAGACCTTGCAGTGCCTGAGTGGAAACTGTGGACCAAGTTTGCTGTGCTAGAAATCACAGCTCTGCTGAAATGGATGGAGCTGGGGTCCTCTCTGCTGGATCTGCGACAGAACACACAGATCCATGCACAGCTGCTGGGGCAGATCCTGTGAGCTTTGCTCAACCACTGCTGATGTCACTCTAAAAAGGAGGAAAAAATCAGTTTATTGTGGAAACTTACTCCTAAAGAGAGAACATTAGAGGTTTTGAAATCCTTCAGTGGAAGGGCTACGTGTACAGTGTTTGTCAGATCTTCGGGCAGGGGAGGACTGTAAGAACAGCTTTTGCAAAAAGTGATTTTTCAAGCTATATCCCAATTATTTTTAAGCGAAACATTCCATTTATTGCTTCCAAAATGTTAGATTTTTATTTCCATTCTTGGAAACATTTTTTAAATGATAGGAAGTCGGGAAGTCCTGCAAAAAAATTTTACTGGAGGAGAAACCTGAGGGCTGGCACCAGTATTGACATCAGTTCTGATCTTTGACTTACTTATCAAGCACAAATGTTCAGAGCATGGGGCAGTTCCTCCTGGCTGGTTCTGCCTCATGAAGGCTTTGCAGTCAGGTATGATCTCCAGGAATAAATGCCATCAGGTAACACTCCTAACACCAGAGGCACAAGACCTGGTATTTTTTCCAGCTTCAACTTGTTCAGTTACATCAGTATGAAACAAGTGTCCAACGTTTGCTATTTTAGCCCATTCTGTGGCAGTGGCAGTGCAGAGGCAGCAATGCAGCACCCAATGGGGCTCTTAGATACAGCCCAAACCCAGGGTAGCTCTGTAAAGTCACTGTGTGTGCATCCATGTGGTGTGAACCATTGGGGCAGGCCCTTGCTGGGATCCAGTCATGCTGTTGGTGAATCTCAGGAGGATGCTTAAATATGCAGAGCTCGGTTTTAGCTCAGGCTCAACTTCTTCTTGGAAAATCAGGTGCTTTCCAACAGTGTCACCCCCTGGGTAAAGAAATGAGTCTTCCAGTGTGCAAGAGAGCATTTGGTGTCATAGAATTTGGTGTCAGATGCTCAGAGCCCCTCCAGCCCATACTTGGGTATCTCCAAGGATGGGTGTCCTCTAATACACCCGCACAGTTACTGGAATACTGAAATACATAGTGAAATAAGTAGTTTAAATATGTATATTGTTTCAGTGGAAAATAAAGATCCAGAAGAGAAATGGACAAAAAGCATTAAACACAGGGCCCTGTTTTTACTCCTGGTCTAAGTGTTGCCAAGGGGCTGGAGGTGAAGGAGCTGCTGGCTTCAGCTATGTGACAGCAATACTAAGTGGTGAGAGCAGTGGCAAAGCTGAAGGAATGAGCTTGGGCGAGGGAGCTCCTGCCGTGTAAGTGGGTTTGTGCAATTCCCACAGCTCTCCTTATCTCCCCGCGCCTTTGGTTGGCATATCAGCCAGACAAAGGGCTTAACGCAACTTGGCATAGTGACGGAGGAATGTGCTTAAAATTTCCAGCAACTGGAACAATTAAGTGAGCTCTCTAGCCAGGGAGAATAGATGTCCCCTTAGGATTCCTATCACCGAAGGATAACATTTCCAGGCTTTGTCCAGCAAGAGATGTCACTTCATTTACAGAGATCTTCACAATGTGGAGGTATATTGGATATTGGTTATTATGCGAAAGACTATCAGGAATCATCTCAGCTGGGCTAATTGTTCCTGGGTTCAGGGCTGATGGAATTTTAATTTCAGTGTGGTGGTGGCTGGAGAAGTTTCCTAGAATTATGAACGAGGATGAAAGAGTGATGATTTCAGGAGGAGTAATAATGGCCCTGATGCAGGGGATTTATTAAGGATTCAGTCAGCTGCATCCCTGAATGAGAGCTTGCTGGGCTGGGATTGCTGCTGCCAGCTGCCCCTTTTTGGGATGGAGATGGGATGAGAAACAAGTGTCTTCTACAAACAATGATTGCAACAAGGGCTTGGTTCCCTAACTGTCAGTAGTGTTGACATTATCATGTTCTTCAATGTTTGTTTTTATGAATTGGAAAAAAAAAAAAAAAGAAGAAACATTGCCCTATTTTTCTAGGGTACTTCCCTTCTGCTCCTTTTCTCCACCAAAGCTGTACTGGGGATGTGATGCCTTCGCAGCTCATTCCTTTGGGTAGGGGAAGGGGTGATGGGAGTAGCAGTGGAACGACTCCGTGGTACTGTATAAATAGTTGCTTTATTGTCATTAAAAAAAAAAAAAGCACTCTAAAGATTTTTTGGATCAAAACATACCAAAGAAAATGTAAAACAAAATTAAAATGAAGTCAGTATTCACATTGTCAGCAGTTATTTTGTCACTGCAAAGCATCTCCTCAAAGGAATATTGTGCAGCACAGCAGCAACCGAATGAAGCAAGCGGCTCCAGCGTTCACTTAAAAGGGAAGTGCAGGGACATCTTCAAACCGCAGTAATGGATCCCTGGGGTTCCTTTAAAGTCTGATGGTGGCACTGACATTTCCTGTGAAGTTAGAGGCTGGCAGGTTGTTAAAACTTCCTGGTTTTAACTGCATCAAGTGCTGCTGTGGTTTGTTGAATGTATAAAATCACTTCTCCACCTCCTTCTTAAAAATAAAAAATAATAAAAAAAATTCAGATATCAATAAAGAACTTGAGAGAGGAAAACACTATAATTATAGCCAAAAAGCTGGCACAATGCCTGCTGTATAAACCCGTTATTTTGGTAGCATAGAATTCGGTACTGGAATAATTCTCTGGGTGGAAACTTGGCAAACATGATCTCAGCCTGTGAGCTAATCTTTTCTTTTTCCTCCTATAATAACATTTTTTTCTTCTCTACAGATTTAGCCATTTTAAAATTGTGCATCCTATTACCAAGATTGTGTATGCACAAATGACCTATGTTATGGGTCTCCGGGGTGATGTGAATGTAGACAAGAGATCTGCATGTTAGATTAAAACCCCTTTGCTGGAAAATTAGTACCCTGTAGATTCAAATGCAATTATCTCTGCTCTGAGCCTCTCCTCATTGGGGATGGGCTGAGCAAAGGGTGGTGGCAGGAATTGGGCTCCAGGCCTGGGTAGTGTGAGGGATTTGGCCCTTTGGTCTTTCTCATGTGTGAGGCTTCTTGTTCCATTTTCTGCTGTTATCCCAATAGCTGTGCAGCTATTTGTGTGCTGGGGAAGTAAGTACCAAACGTGTGTAGATTGGGAGATCTGGGTTTGTTGTGCCATGGAGGCTGGTGCACCTCCATAGCATTTGAAGGCTTCATGAGCTGTGTACAAACACCAGCTCCATTGTTAGCCCTTATTTTTAACACTGATGGAACATCAGGTCACCTCTGTGACACTGAACTGCTCAGATGATGCTGGGTCCTGTAACAATTTTTTCACTTTGACTTATGCTGTCAGTGTTTGCAGACTGGAACGCTCGCCTCCACCTCCATGTTCTGCAAGTCTCCATGGATTGTGTTACTGGAGGAGGAAGACCTAAAATGACGGTGCTGCTGTTCAGTGATGATGTATTGTTCCGCTGCATGACTAAAAGCCTTCCATTGATACAGACATGTGGGATTTGTACCAAGTTTCAAAGTAGATCTTGGGAAGAACTTTGCAGTGGGTTTGGTCCTTGAAAGCAGGTCTTGAAGAAGTAACTCTGACCCTTTCCAGCTGGGACCAGCAGTGGTCCCTCAGGAGCAGCCAGCAAAAGGCATTTGTAGACATGAAGCTGAGCAGTGTGCATGATGGCACCTGGCTGGAGCACCCTCTGCAAGCGCACATGGATCATGTTCATTGTGAATGTGCCTCAAAGAACTCACGCTCAAAAAAATCAGAAGGCCACAGTGTGCTGCTTTCTTTTTCCACAACCCTTTTAACCTTTGAAAAGCTCTTGTTCATCTGTGAAACTTCTTAGGACTAGAGAGAGGAGCATCATGGAAACAAAACCTGATTACTTCCTTCTGCAAACCCAAGTGTCTTCTGTGGGTAGAAGCTGTGCTGGTGGGGTCCTGGTCCATGGGAGATGGATTTGCATCTTTCATCTCTGCTTCCCATGGAAAAAAAAAAAAAACACACACACACACAAAAAAACACCAAAAAACCCCATGACCCTGGAATATTTTATCTCTTTCTGCAGGACCCTGACAGATCTCTCTCCTGGGACCATAAATTCTTTCCTGACTGTCACTGCTGCTCCCGAACTCCAGTGTGGCACATTGGAAGAGTGAGCTTTGTTCCTCCACAGCACAGAGGGCATGCTACAGATAATTTAAGGGGCAATTTTTCTTTTTAGATGACATTAAATATTCTTTACTTAAAAAAAAAAAGAAAAAAATCATCCACACCACTTGGCATGAAGCAATATGTTCAGAAGAAGGGCAGATGTTGTTTAATGAAAGAGTGCTCTTGCCTCTGCTGTGTGTCCATTTCTTGAATCCTCATGGCAAGGAATAATCTCAGCATTGTGCCAAAGGTTTAAGAATGTGCTTTGCTCCTGCAACTGGGGAAAGGAAATTCTGACTGGGTCAATGTCTGTACTTTCATTCTTTGCCCAGCCATCATCCTGTCTTGCATATAAACTGTGTGTTTGCACCCCAGCTGGAATTGCAGAATGCTGAGCTGCAGCCCTTGGAAGGATACATCCACTGGGATTTTCTTAGCTGTCTGTTTGAAGGGATGGTGAGTCTGAAGTGGGGCTTCTGGCAACTCCTGAGAGCTTAAGACTATGGGAGAAGTTGTCCTGCTTTTACAGCAAATGGATTTGACCAAGAAGGAGAAAACACAGAGCTCCTCTGCTGGCGTGTTGCATTGGGTCTCCTTTCAATGAGGAAGCATAAAGCAAACTGTCTGCAAATAGCTATTGCAGCAGTAAAAAATGGAAGGAGGGGGAAATCTGATTTCTGACCCACGTTCTCACCTCTGATTTGGGGGGAATGGTGGGAGTTTCACACCTCATATTTATTCCTTTAGCTTTCCCAGTTACAGAACCCAAATTAGAAAAAATAATATATAAGGAAATGGCAACCAGAAAATGTTATGGAAAGGAAAGGAGTGATTCAGGATTGGAGTAACACCAATCAAATCGCTTCTCAAAAACCCTAAAAATATTCTCATGATTCAAGCAACTAAAACTGAGGGACACCTTGGACTCAAAGAAGCAAGTGACTTTCCAGTCCTTGCACTCTCATACCCCAAGCAAACCTTCTCAAAAATGTATTCCTCTGACCTTTCCATTCCTTTAATGGAAGGTTTGCCACTTGGTTATCTCATTCCTTCTTTGAGCTGCCAAAGGCACCTTGACGTGCATCTAAAACTTTCCTCCTGTGCAAAGGTGTGTGCCTCTCACCGTGTGAGTAGAGATTATGGAAACAGGACTGCTTAGAGCGGAGGAATCTTGTGATTTCTATCTAAAATAGGCGATATTTACTCACAGATTTGACTGCAATATTGAGTCCTTTCATTTTTTCTCCCCTTAGTGTTATATTCTGTTTTTTTTAAAACATTTTTGCATAAGGCATTGCTAATAATTAGCCAGCAATTCGTGTTGGGTACCTGCACTCCTGCATTCGTTCTGCAGGCAGGGCGTGGATGACTTACAGATCCCAGTTGTGTTTGCCAGCTCCTCGTTCCTTGTAACAGTTCAGCCTCGTGCAGCCAGGATTTTTAGGCAAAAGAAAAAAGAATTTCATAAATAACATGAAGTCGGTCAGCGCAAAATTAAGTGCGCCTCTGCAACGCAAACACTGAAGCGCGCCCATAAATTTAACTCTGGCTATTCCAAAGAGGTGTTTGGTGGCAGCTGCTATCAGGGCTAGGACCTAGCACCATCAGCGTGCTGCTTTCTTCTTTTCCACTTTCATATGAATTTTCATGAATGACACTGCCTGTGTTTGCGTGTTGTTGTACTTACGCCGCAGTGTTTGATCTGTGTGTGTTACGCATCTGCCTCGTGTAGCTCCCATCTATACCATGTTAATTATATTGCTCTGGTGACATAATAAACACTAAGCGAGTTGTGAATAGATTATTTATGATGCCACCTGAACTCTAAGTAATTATAGCTGTGTAATTTAGCTTCCCCCTATTTCATTTTATATATAATGTAATATTTCAAAATATTCTGGTGCACATCTATCTTTTAGTTCTGTGTTTGAATGAATAAATTGTGATTCTCTTTCCAAGGTAATATATCAGCAATGCCCTTAAGGGAGGGCACTGGAGCTCTGTCAAGAACAATCCATAAACTCATTTGCACATAAACAGAGACAATGGATACTTACATCTAATGCACACCTTCATTCACAGAAAATAATACGGCGCTTACCTGTCTCGTTGTGTTTAAGTCTAATGTTCTACTGTCAAAGCACTAAAGGAATAAGTCTCGGACTAATGGTTTTGAATACTGGACTTTTCTTGTAATTTAAGCTGCTGGGACAAAATGAGCATCAGACAACAAATATCTTACAAGAAATTGAATTAAAGTATTAATGCTTATAGTTAGAGGGATAAAATTACTTCTACTGGAGTGTTTGAGGCCGATTGTTGAACATTTACTTATGGGCTACAAAGGTTCAACTTCAAAACCTTCTATGGGCATATGACAAATGAGGCCTTTAATTATGAATGGAGCTCATTAAGGAGGCAGAGGGGTCCCAGCAGGTCAGGGTGAGCGGTACTGCAGGGACTCCCTTCACATCCTGCAGCCCCAGCACTGGGCATCCTCAGCCCCACTCCAGTGCTGGCAATCTGTTCTGATTTACTGCTGGACCAATCAATGGCCCCAACTCTCCACATCAGTTTCCCAGAATGCAGATGGGGTAAACCAATGCTCTCTAAATTGATGAGGTGATATTTTTCAGAGGCCATATTGGGCTACACCATTCTGAAAGGTGCCAAGGAGGAAGGTACAACTTCAGTCAGTATGAAACTCTCTTCAGGAGACAGGAAATCAGCCTTAAATATTTGTGGCTTTGTTTCTCAAAGTGCTTTGGGATCTTTGTACCAAAGGCAATGTGGATTTTTGTTATTCTGGATGAGCTTTCAAGGATAGGATTTTGTTCTCTTTTTTCTTTCCCCTTTGAGCACCGTGGGCTCATTCCTTGCTGGCCCTAACACAAAGCCATGGCTAGTGATGGTGGCCTTGGATGGAGAGTAATGGCCTCCTTTCTGCAGAAGTCACTGCAGGAAGTCTCCCACAGAACCAAAGACGTGTGCACATTTATGTCAATTAAAAGATACTTACGACAGTCAGAATTTTCTTCCTTTTCTTCTTCTTTTTTTTTTTTAATTAAAAATGTCAAGATTCAAACTTTACATGGGATTTGCAATGGCTCCAATTCCCAGTTGGCTTGCGCCAGGCGGCACCCGGGAGATTTGAGGTTTCCATGACATCATACGGTAACTGTGAGCCTATCAGTTAATTAAATACTATATCCATGTATTCTAGTTAATTGATGCTTCCTTTACATGGTTTATTGTGCTGCAAACTGGTATTGCTTCTGTCTCACTGAGCAAACACAGAGGGAGCGGGAGCCGCTGGGATGCTGCAGCTCATGGCTGGGCAGAGGGATGTGTTGGCACTGCTTGCCGTGCCCAGAGCATCCCAGGGGGCAGCCGGCATCACCGCCCCCAGGCTCACAGGCTGCATCTCCTAGGGATGAGCTGAGCCAGGCGCTGGGGCACACTTTACCTTCTCCCAAGTCCAGATCTCTATTGGACTTGTGAAGCCAGGTCATGAGGATGAGGTGCTCTTGGACTTCTTCCATAATTTAAGCTGCTGGGCCAAAATGAGTGTTGGGCAATATGCATCTTACAGTAAATGGAATTAAGGTAATCATGTTGAACGGGTAAAACTGAGTGTTTGAAACTGATGGTTGGCAGTTTATTATGGGCTACAAAGATCCAACTTTCATGATTCTATGAAAGAGTCACCATTTCCAAAGAAATACTCCTGGTTCCTGCTCCTTCCCATGCACAGCCAGCTGCAGCAAAAATCCAGGGCTGCCTCATCCCATTGCTGTGCAGGGTATGCTCACCATTTCCTTCTTCTTAGGCTGGACTGAGCTACAGCTGCAAGGAGGAGAGAAAATATTAAGCAGATTTTAATGCAGAACATAACATCAGCCACTCGTGTCTAAAAGTTCACTTGGCCGTAGGGCTGATGGACTTTCCAGTTTCCTATTCTGACTTTCTGTTGCACAGGGATGATTTATGTGCCTGTGTGTGGGGACTGGGGGATTTGTTCAGTGTCAAAGCAGGACTGAGGGCACTTAATTCACAGAAGATGCCACGTACCCCAATTTGAACTCAAACTCCAGCTGTGGAACTCAAAGGCACATCTAGGTGCTGCTATGTGTTGTGTCCATGCTGACAGTGGGATTACTAGAACACAAGATAACCCAATTGGTAACAGGAACATTTCTTGACTTCGGTTCCAAAGGAAAAGCTGTTCCAGAGGCTTCAGATGAGCTTTGTCAAAGAGGAAAGTTCTTACCCTGTGTGTAAACCCAGCACTGGCTAAATGCTTTCCTTCCCTTTTTGTTCTTTTTCATTCTCTTTTCTTTTTCTCACCAGATGTAAAAACTCTCCTCTCAAGAGATGCTGCTGGGATCCTGCACACACAGAGGGAGCCATTCCTATGGATGCCCTTTGTGGGATTTACACTTCTGCTCTCTCAGCAGCTTCCAGGCTGTGGTTTTCATGCGTGCAGTCCTTGTCCTCATGCATCTCCACACTTGTGGTGCAGGGAAGCACCACCACTAGAGCTGCCTCCTCCCAGCCATGTGCTTGCTGTGGGCAGCATGGCCCTATAGCTCCAAGCATCCCCTGCAGATGCAGCTGGGTCCGGCTGGGGGGGCAGCACACCACAACTCCATACCATTTCAGTAATACCCCTCCAAATTATCACTTCTCTGATCCTGCCACTGTGCTAAGTGCTGTGCTGGTGGTGCACTCTGGAAAATGGTACCATCTTCTATTAAAGGCAGGTATTTTTTTTTTCTGTAATTCTCTTTAGTGTTGCCTTTAGAGGCCCCTCTATGTGGCTCCTTTCACTTCTAATTACTGCACTAGGAGATTACAGTGTGGTGCTGGCGACAGAGAGAGAGAAAGGGGGAGGAATGGGATGGTGGAGAGGGAAAGATTTCTGCGGTAATTTGCATTTAAAGCTGGCACTCAGCATTATATCTCCCTGTTCACCCATTGTCTATAAACATTTTAGCTCTTCCTTCTGCCTCATCAGAATGAATTAAGCATTTTCATTGCACCACCAGCCTAATTAGAGTCATTTACTATGTTGACACAAAGGGTTTTTTTATGAGCATCTCAGCTTTAATACACTACAGCAACATTGGAAACCTCCAATCAAAAGGTAAATGTTTGGGGGTCAGAGATATTTTTCAACATTCTCCCAAGAATACAAACAAGCTCCTGGAGAGGTGACGTGCACACTGGTGGCTTTGCTGGGGATGTGGTGAGTTTGCACTGGGTTCGAGGTGTACTCCTTGCTCACAGTGACACTTGTTGGAGGGACTTAGGGCTCTGCAAGCACTGAGCAGCACAAAGTGCTTTTCAGGCAGATGCTGGAGTCAGATGGGTGAGGAGGAAGGCATGAGGTGGCTGCTGGGCTCAGATCTGCTGCTCAGGTTCTGGAAGTGTGCATGACTTTGGTTTGGGGTGGTGCTGGTGCTGGGCTCTCCTCATGCACATCCCACAGACAGATGCCACAGGCACAGCTCACAACCTCTTGCACACCATGTCAGGATGGGAAGATTTCTCTTTTTTTTTTTTTCAATTTTTCTAATGGTCACAACTGAAAATAAGATCAAGTCCTTATTTAAACTTGAAGGCTAACCTCTCCCTAACCTGATTTTCGGTTGTGTTTGTATTGGAATGGGATAGATACACCACTCACCACTGAATCCAATCATGCAGGAACTGCTTTCAAGTTCATTTCAGAAAGCTCCCCTTTCTGTGCTTTGCAGTATCACTTGTCTAATGAAGATAAAATTCTATTCTTTGCCTGACTTAGGGAAATCAGAGCTTCTGCTTGGATCTCCAGGGCAGGCACTTCCAGACAGCCCCAGGGCTGTGCTCTGTCACCTGCAGGCAGGCTGTTCCCAGTGCCCGACTGGTGCGAGCAGAACTTGTATAGATTTGTAAGATAAAATTGACTCAGCTGAACGGTGTGTCATCATTTTGGAGTGCAGACATCGATCACAAGAACAGAGATGTGCAAGAGCATGACATGTGCAGGACAACCAGGAAAACCTTCAGTCCTTGCATCTGCACCAGATTAGAAGTGAAGAGCTTGGTTGACAGATGTAACATAGAATTCTGTGTTGGTGCAGAGGGTCTGAAACAACCGAGTGGTGTGTGCAGAACAGCAGGATGACCCAACAGCTGTGGTGGGGGTCCATGTAGCCCAACACTTTGCTGACAGATATAGTGACATCTTACAGGATTACATACATAGCAGCTGTGTATTGGTGAGTTGTGTTTGTTTCCTGGTGTTAGTATTATTTTTTTTTTAGGAGAGCTGGTTCTCAAATAACTTCTCATCAGCTATAGAATTTGTCACCTTGCTGTTCCTGACCTTTTCCAAGTGCTTTAAGCAAGATGAGCTCCAAGATGCGTGGGACAGCCTACCAGCAATTTCTCTCCCTCTAGAAACTTTTTCTCCCTGACTTTGCCTTCCCATGCTGCAAGCATTTATTTAGAAGAGGATATTCCCTCTTATGCCACAATAGTTCAATTTCTTTAAGAGCTTGCAGAGAGGAAATGGCCAGAAGATTTTCAGAGATCCAAGTACTGTCACATCAGCACCTTTGTGCTGGAGGAATTGGTCACACCTCCTGAATCAACCAATCTGTGTATGTATACATAATTGAAAATAGTTTTTACTAGCTTACAAGAGTCACATTTACAAGTCTGTAGTCCTCAGGTTCTGCTTTGGAGCCCTTTTAAAAAGTGCCGTGACATTTCATGCCTTTATCATGGCTGATTTCTTCCTGGATTCCTTCTATAAAGATGTACTTGCCCAAGGCAAAGAGGCCATCCTGTTGGTAAAGAAGCACAGACATTTTTGCAGTAGGCTTGATCCTCAAAGTTTTGAACATGAAATGTCCCCAGGTGATGCTGTTGCTCAGTTTTCTCAGTCAGCAGCACTGCTACTGCAAGGAAATCTGAATTGCTGCATTGCCAGAAATTCTGCATGCCCAGAAAGCTCTCTGTGGCTTTTCATAAATATGTGCAATCAATTACAAAGCTATATTTGAAAAGCGTGCTTCAAAATGTTTTAATGATCAAACACCATAGTGAAGATTAATCGAAGACAATAAATTTGTTGCCAAAATATTCAATTTTTTTCCCAAGATGGGAGTTGATGGAATGGCATTCTTCAGGAAGGGGCCTCATAATATGTTGTCCTTCTCATTGAAAGTCCCATCTCCTGTTCTGTGAATAAACCTGTGCCTCAGCTTTTGTCATACAGACACCAAGTCCTTTCTTCCCAGCTCTTGAGGAAAGCTGTGGACATTGCAGATGTTTTGTTGGAAGGTCAGCGCAATAATTTTCTAACACCTTGTTTTCAAGCCAGTTCTTTGAACTGCTGAGGGCTTAACTTCTCACTAAAGTAGTGAACAAGAAGAGATGCAGTGTGTTTGGAAACTGAGATATTTCAGCAAGATTTGTGAGCAACGTGGCAATTGCCACTAACATGTTGTGTGTGTTTTGATGAGGTGGAGTGTGCTGGAGGAGCACAGATACCACAGTGAGCTTTAGTTAAACCTAGTTTAACCAGGCTTAGTTTAGACATAGCAAGTCAAAAGCTGGGTTAAAATAAATCTGTGGGAGAGGGGGTTTTGAGTGTGGGTGCTGAACAAGAGCTTTTCCCTTATGTGATTACATCAAAGATTTTCTCACTGCAGTGGATAAAGTACAACTCACTCCAGGCCAGATGACAAAATATCTTAAGTAATCTGTTTTTTAAACACATAGGACAAACACAGCCAAATGTTGTGCCTTCACTTGTACAAACTCCTTTTTTATCAATCATTTATAAGAAAAAAATAATGAATTAGAATAGAAATTGGGTGAAGAGGTTTGGTCTTCTGCATCTTTAATTCCATCCCTAGTATTTCCATTCTTCTTGCTGCTGCTGAAATAAAACTGGAAGCTGTGCTGGGTAGGGCAGTGTTTCAGTCTCTATGGACAGCCCTGACCTAGTGAGCTGTGTAAGGCAATGTATGGATTGAAGTCATGCAAAAACAGCAAGCCTGGGTTTGTACTTTAGCAAGGAACTGGTGCAAGGTTGAGGAGATGGAAACACCCCATCCCCTGGCCCAAGCAAACAGTGCCTGTAGATGCTAACACCCATCCTTCCTGGGAGCAGAGATACAGACTTTGGGATCCCTGATGTCCATCAGCCCAGTGCTGAGTTGGTGTTGGGTTGGTGGGAGGGGCTGGTGATCTCTGGTCCATAGCAGGAACTCTGATCTTTTTGCATTTTCAGACATGAATCTGGTGCTTTCTTGTATTGCTGTTCTGACACCTCATCTGCAGGGCTGTTCCAGGTGGATCACCAGGACACTCTAGAAGAAATGGTAGATCTTGGAAATAGTGTCCCTGGGACTCCAAACCCTCTGGCATCTCTGGGTACATCTGCATTTTGCAATTATTCTGCAGACGACAAGGAACAAGGAAGCATTGCTTCAATTTACGTGTTCTGTGGCCTCTCTGCATTTGTTTCTTCGTCAGAGACTAATGGGCAGAGCACCAGCCCAGGGCCCGGGAGACCTCATTTATGTCAGGCGTTGCTCCCAGCCTGCTGGGGAGCTCTGGCCAAGCAGGGCTCCTCCCTCTGCTGCTTCTCACCCACCACAAATAGTGAGAGCCGACTTGTTTGGAAAGTTTCTGATCAGAAACCACAAAGATTTGAGTATTAATAATGTAGTCCATCGCTATGAAAAACTGATTTTAGGCAATTATTAGCAGACCTGGTTACTTACCATGATATTTAAGTGCTGATATAGGGGAAAAATGCCATAGTTGCAAGGGAAAAATTACTGGAGCTTTTTTTCCTTTTTTCTTCTTTTTTTCCTTCTTTTCTCATTTTTTCCTTTTTTCCCCCTTTTTCCCTCTTCTTTTTTTCTCCTTTTTTCCTTTTTCTTTTTCCCCCTTTTTCCCCCTTTTATTTTCTCTTTTTTTCTTTCTTTCTTTCTTTTTCTTTTCTTTATCCTTTTATTTCCCCCCTCCTTTTTTTTTTTAACCTGCCTGCTAGCTGCTTTCAGTGCCCATGGGCTGGAAATTCAGCTGCTGCCACTTCCCCATGACAGAGGGAGGGCTGCAGGGAGCCCATCCGGGGCTGCTGAGGAGGGAAGGTGTTAGAGGGGAACGTTGGATGGGAAAACAGTGCAGAGTGGGCAGATTGGAGAGCGACAGATTGCAAGAGTGGGGGAGAGAGAGAGAGGGGAAAAAGATCCTATTAGAAATACCATGTGTGTGTGCGTGCAGAGGGGCTGTGCGTGCTGTAATATTATTCAAGCCATCACATGTATCGTGCATTAGATAACTCCTCTGGTTGGTTAGCACTGCGAGGTCTGTGGACGTGTTTGCTTTAATCCCAGATACATCATGGCTTAACCTCAAACGCATCGCGCTCCTCCCGAGCTGTTGAGGCTTTGCTGCAAAAAGCAAGGAGGCGAAAAGTTTGGGAGGAAACAAAACATCAAAACAGGGCTTCAAATTCTTTATTGACACCATCAACCTCAATTCACCCCGAGTGCAGGGATAAAAATTCATAGGGATGTGATGAAAGCTGAGAGCATCAGATGGGAATGCAGAGACTTAACCCTGAGCGTTCTGCTTCTGCCAGGGGTTGTGTGTGGGTATTTTCCATTGTGCAGATGTAGGTTTTGGGTTTGCATTTTCATGATTTTTTTAAATAGCTTACAGAATTTTCCTCATATCTCGGGACTGCGGAAGATGCCATTTATTAGCCCTTAGCTGCATGTATGCATGCACACACATGCTCATCTTTCAGTATTTTTTCTCAGTGCCATTCATAGTGTCAGCACAGTAACAGTGTAGTTCTGCCTACAACCCAAGATAGAATGCTTTTCCCAGCTCAGAGATGCAAATTTTACCTGGAATTAAATCATTTTTATCATCTTCCTTTGAGCAGAATTAGATTCCCAAGGAAGGGAAGTGAGGAGAACTGTGGGTAGGAGCTGGGCAGGGCCCCTCCATATGAATTTGAAGTTGCCTGGTGATGCTGAGCTGCACGCTGGGTGCCATGGCCTCTCCTGACCAGGAATGAGGGCACTGCAGCCCTTTGCCACCATCTATCCTTCCTCCTACAATACAGGCGGACCTCAGCATTGCTGCTGACTCCATTTCATTTGTGACCCAGATATCATCTGCATCTAACTAATTTCTTTCTTTTTTTAAATGAAATCATTTTCCTTCTCTTTGTGTCTACACCTCTATGTTTGCATATTGCCCCCAGTTAAACTGTGAAGACATTTCCAGAGCATATACCTGAACTATTTTGCAACTCACGACACATTTTGCTTTGATTGAACGTGGCGGCGTAACGCGTTCACCTTCCAATTCTTTCGTCGCTCTTTTAATTTGTAAATAGGTGATTATTTGTTGTGGCTTTCTTCAGGTTTGGCTAAACACGTGAGCCCGCAGGGCTCGGTGTTGCTATGCAGATTTCTGGTTTGGATGGCAGAACCGTGAAGCATCTCGGCACGCCGGCAGCGCGCACATCGAATTGCCGCTGCGATTTCCTCCTTCCTGCCACCCTGCTACCACGAGGGGAACCCGAGTGATGAGCGGAGTCTGAACTGCTGCTAAAGCTTTGGTTGTGAGCGAGGAGATTGCACGTTGGGTAATGGCGTTAGGGGAAGGTTGCTGGTGATCTCCCATTGCATTGCTTCCATAAGGAAGCACTGTAGCTCCCAGTTTTCCTCTTGTCAGCGTCGTGCTGGAAAAGCAACGATCTGCTTTTAGAAGTATAAAGGCACGTAAATATGTGCACCATCTAGCCAAAGAACAGAAAAAGCCGTATGTCTGCTGAGCTTATGTAACAAGATTTGGTTCTTTATTTTGCGCCTTGCAATTCAACACAGTGCAAACTTGCTCATTCTCTTCTGCTCTGTCTCATTTCATTCCATTTCCGTGCTGTAATATTTTTGGTTGAAATCCCTTCTTCTGTCCCCAGTTTAAACAGCATCTATCTGGGCTAGCAGCCTCCGGCAGCCGCATTTTTCTTAAAAGAGGTCAGCACTATTCTATGTATATGAGTCTATGATTCAATGACTAGCGATACAAATTTGCTTGCAGTAGCGGAATTGCACAGAATACTGAACATCCAGCAGTGGAGCCAATGCTGTTCCTCCTCTGCTACCGGCTCTGCCTGCTCCTGCATCTTTGTATTTCAGCTGCTGACAAAGATACAAGCCCCAGCGCTGGGTGATTGTGCTCAGCTTTTGCACAGTACTATCTATCAGGGCATTGCTCACAAGCACTAATGAGTCCCCTCCAGGAGATTCCAGCGATCATGTAAATGCATCTTTCTCTGAATGAGTTCTCTATACATAATACAAGAACCTGAGAGAGAATTTTCGAAACAAGGCAGAGAACATGATGGAAACGAATGTATTTTCCCTGGTTAGGTTGTAAGAGCTGAACTCACAAATGCTGATTTTTGGCCAACGATTTTTCATTTATTTTTAATTTAATCACATGCTTTAGTTTGCAGGCACATCCTGAAAAATGATCTTTATAAAATATGCAACCCTCTTTGCAGCCTTATTACATCACTGCTACACCAGGAGACAGAGACATCTCTCGGAATGGAAAACCATTTTAATGAATTGTTGTTTTATTTTAGCATCCCCCTAGGTTTCCAAGAACATTGGGTCTGAGCTGTCCATCTGATGGAATCCTCAGCTCCCAGATCAGGATAAAACTGATTTCCCAGTCCTGGGCAGCCTCGCAGCAGCGCAGTGTTATAAAACAAAGGCTGTGCTGATGGGGGGGAATCCCACTGCAAAGCAGGGGTTACTGCTGAGCTGTGGGGTTGGGGTTGCATCACGTGTGGGGTTTACCAACCCCCTGGTGACCCTCTGAGTCACCAGTGGTTCAGAGGAAGATGGTGGTCATGGAGGGATGCATGGGGTGGGGTAAAGGAAGCCGTACAATTGGAATAGGACGGGTTGCTGTCAGTGAAAAGTACAGAGTCAAAAATAAATAAATAAATGGAAACCCTAATTGCCAGGGTAAGAAAATACAGAGGAGGAAAGAGGGAGATGAAGGAGGGAGAACAAGAGCATCCCCAGTGGCAAAACGGTTAAAAGAGAAGAGTAAAATCCAGCACAAAATCAAGCAGTCAAGTAGTTAATTGACTTTGCTTTAATCAGCCCAATGAATATTCATTAGCGTGCTGGTCCTAATCACGGGGGCCATGTTGGCCGCGTTCAGCAGGCGCGCGCCCAGCCCCGTGCATGCCTCAGCAGCCGCCGTCCGCCCGCACCGCACCGGGGCTGCGGGGATTGGCCCGCGGCTGCCTCCGGGATGCCATAGCAACCCCTGGCCCGTTGCCGTGGCAACAGAGGGGTTTTGTAAGGGCCTGAGCCAGTAATCCATAGGCTTAGCGGAGGCAACGTGCCTTTGTGGGGCGTGCGGGGTGGATGTATGGCCGGGAGATTGGATGGGCGGGCGGCGTGCGTGGCTCCCATTGTGTCCCCGCGCCGTGGGAGGGGGCTGCGGGGTCTCCTCCTCCTCCTCCTCCTCCTCGGCTCGAGATGGGGTTTGGGGTATGGGCTTTGCACTTTTTTTTTCAGTGGGGGAAAAACCCAGCATAATTCAGCAGCTCTCTGGTTGTGCAGTTGATCTCCGAACCCATCTGAAGGGAGGAGAAATGCCACTCGGCAACACAACCCCAAAATCCCAGCACGAAGCAGCTATAGGAACTCATCATTCACACTGAGTAGAGTTTCCATTCTGGAAATGAGCTGCCCCATCCATTGGTGCTCAGAGCTGAACAGCCCCACCATTGTTGCTCCAAGCTGTGGTCCCATAGCGGCGTACATAGCCACAGGTTCCCAGTAGGATCATCTCCACTATCTCCTGGATGTTCCAGGTGTTGAGGAAGGGCGGATGGGCTCAGATCAGAGAGGCAGTCATCCCCAGCACAACAGAACCCAACAACTGCAGGTTGAGGCCCAGGAACAGCCATACCTGTTGGGCTGCAGGCTTCCAATGCCCTGTGGAATGCTTGGAGGGAAGATGAAAGCTGTGCAGGAATCCAGGAATAGAACCACAGGAGATTAAGCAATAGGTGCTTAAAAAAAAAAAAAAAAAAAAAAAAAAAAAAAAAAAAAAGCATTAGTAATTTCCTAATTCTCCCTTCTCTCGTGTTTTTTATAGCTCTTAAGATAGAGCAGAAGTGGCTACAAGCGAAAAACTAATTCAGAAGCTGTGAAAGGAATCGGGTTTGGTCTCTACAAGAGTTTTTTTAATGTTTCTATTATCGTTATCTTAAATTATTCAAAAGTGTCATTTTGAGCTCACAGTGCGGGGACATGGTTTAATAAAAGCACATGCAGGAGGATCTGCTTTATTTCAAAGGCCAGAAAAGAAAAAGAGGAGCAGTGCCGTGCTTCTGCCCTCCCTGTGCCCACGTGAATGGTCTTCAGGGCCAATGGGAGGATGGTTTGCTGTCACGCTAAAAACATAAGGATATCTGGGGCTGCTTTGTACTGCAGCACAGGGGGCAGCAAACTTTATATTCCCTTGATACCAAACGGCACCAAAATTATATGGAGTTTTTGGTGATTAAGGCACTTATCTATATGATCTTATTTTGTTGTTTCAAACCTCAGAATAGAGTTTCTGTTTCCATCTGGTTAAACTCTCTGAGAGCTGTAGGTGGCCACAGAGAAGGCACAATCCTGTAATTCTGTATGTGGAACGGTCCCATATGCTGAGTGTTGTCACACTGCCCCTTGGTCATAGGCTTGATGTCTCTTCCTAGCGCTTTCTTTTGGTTTGAATGTATTTGGGCTGATGTTGGCGACTGTGTGATGCATGGGAGGAAGGCCAGGGCTCCACAGCTCCTTCAGTGTGTGCTTAAATTCGGTTGGAGTAGTTCAGAAGTTCTGGATAAATTTGCCCTGGTTTCTATGAGTGATTGCCTTAGGAGTTGGGCTAGTGGAAATTCATCATTTGTTAGTCCTGAGTTGTTGCAATTGCCTGGCTGGGGAGCAGAAAGTCATGCCATGAGTTTGGTGATAAATGACCCAGGTGGATATGACAAGGTGTGCAAGGGCAGCACGGGCAACACCATCACTTTTGAATACAGTGAATGATAGGGAAGAGGAGGAACCACATCACAAGTGGCTTCAGATCAGTGCATGAATGTTTTCCAGTGAAACTGAGGATCAATTTATAATGATTTATAGTCTGATCACCTGTGATGCTAGAGGAAAGTCAAAATAATCCATAAAACAAAATGACATGCTGCCAGGATTTCTTCTTTTGATTTCTCCTTGCCATATCTTCTTTTCTTTCCTAGCTACAAAAATCCCTGCAAAGTCATCCCTGCTGGGAAAAAGAACCCTCAAGACAAAACCCAAGGTAAGAGTTGATGGTTTTCTTCATTCTGAATTTTGTCAGTATCTTGGGTGTCTTTAAATGGATGCTAACATGGGTTTGGGAGCAAGGAGTGGCTTGCTTTGTCCCAAATTCAGCATGCTCCTAGCACAGCCAAAACCAAAGGAGTTTTCCACTGCTCACAAACCACAGCAGTGCTTCAGCAATCTGTGTTTGGTGCCTTCCCTCTGACCTGGCAGGAGGCCGAGCATATCTTGCATGTATTGATTTAGGAAGTTCTCTAGAGGCTGAGGTTTGGTTGTTGGTTTGGAGGGGCTGGATTTGTTAATGAGGACCCGGCTACTTTGCAGCTAGCTGTGAAGTCTTGCATCAGGAAGAATAGGTTTTGATAAATTGCTCGGCAGAACAATGATTTCGGAAAACAAAAAGGCAGCAATGAGAAAGAAAAGCCCCAACAAACAAAATAATATTTATTTCTGCCGCGGCAGCTCTGTGAGCTGAAAATGGGATGTTTTGTGTTGCTGGGCTTGTGTGCAGAGCGCGATTGTATCCAGTTGCAGACAAAAATCTGCCTGGGCTTTGGAAGGGGGAAGAGAAGGGTGGGAAGATCTGTGTTTGCGGAATCACTGATGCAGGAAGATGCAGGCGCTGTGCTGTGTCTGCTTGCATCATGTGTGAATCCATCAGCGACTTAAAGAAACAGCAAACTCGTGGCAGCCCCTCGCTGTGGTTTCCCATCTGCTCAGTGATCCGCCGGTGAGGGATGTTCAGCTTTGCCATCTCCCACCTCCAAAGAGCCCTTTGTGGGAGCTCACAGTTGATGTCTTGCAGCTGAAAAAAATACCCAAGAGCATCTGCAAACTTTTGTGACAAAGCCTTGATCAAATTGTTGGGCACCGGTGTGCCAGCATCATTGTGCCATGCAAAGTAACATTTAGATTTGTTGGGGACTTTCTTAGCTGCATGTCTTAAATTGTCATTGTATCCTGACTGACACTGGTAAGTAAGGCAGTGACTGAGGGTGGGTGGTGCTCCTGTCTTTTTGCCTTTATGGGCTGCTGTGGGACCTGAGCCATGCTGGGAGGCCAAAGCTGCTCTGGAGCTGCTGCTTGAGGTTGGTTCAGTAGGAACCATCCTCTGGAACCCGCATGAATGGCCGAGTCCTTTGCTCTGAACTACATCCCTCTCCTTTGTGTTGCTGACTGAACACAGGGGAGCTCTCTGAGTGTACAAGGATGGGCTCGTGTTCAATTCCTGACTGACTCAGGGCTGACCAGTTTCATTTTGAGCCAAGTTTGCTCAGGACAGCAGCTCTGCACCCTTCCATGCAGTGTGTAGATGTGTCTGTCTGTCAGTTCCCATCGTATTTTCCAAGCCTGTTGCCTAATTTCTACCTGTTTTGACAAAGACAAAAATCTTGACTGTATTTCATTCCTGCAAGTTATCCAGCAGGGGCAGAAGGGAAGAGAGGAGACCCCAACTCTGCTCCCTGTGAAGGGGTGGGAGTTTGCATCACCGAGTCCTGCACCACAGAGCCTTGCACTCACACCTGCACGCAGAGTGACTCGGGTAAGACAAGGAAGGCTGAAGCACTGTGCTGCTACCGCAGCGGTCCTCTAGCAGTTACACATCCACTCCATTGTGCCATCATTTGTGCACACAAGTATATTACTATAGAAGGACTGTTGTGCTCGCAAAGGCTATCCTCAATGGCAGTAATTTGGTTTTGTCATGGTAATACAATGCTGATACACTGCAGACACAAAAGTGAGTTCTGCATGGCTTGGCAAAGAGCTTTTCACAGAGCTGCTGGGCGAGCCCATTGGTTTCTCAATGTTCCTAAGCAGGAATGGGTCAATGGTAGTTTTTAGGAAGGCAAATGCCCCTTGCTGAGCTTGTCTGACTATAAAGTGCTGCACAAGACATGCAACGTCCATAGCATCCCCAGCCCTCAGTGTAACTTGCAGACTGTTATAACTGCACAGCAGGAACGAGGGCTCTTTTAATCCGCTGAATTTGTTGTTTAGCATGACCTGAATAATCCAGTAGGGCTAACGTGATCTTCAGCACTCACACTCAACTGCCTGTTATCCTCCGTGGAGCTGCAGGATATCAAAGATATCTGACTGCTTTGGGCCAAAGACAGTTGCTTGGATATTGTCTGTGTCTAATTTGTTTTTCTGTGACACTGTTTCAGGCCGCGCTATTTTTGATATCACCAGATCTCTGTATCTGTACAGACTTTTGGATAGGATCAGTCTCGAACACACTCCTTCTTCTGCTGACCACTTCATTACTTCCTTTATATTTTCTTTGGTGGGAAATGAAAATCAGAGGAAGACAGAGCCAGAGTGGGAAAGTTAAAAATGTGCCAGTGACTGCCCAGCAGGAGGCTGGGTATGTGAGGGCAGAGCCTTGACTGGTGCAAACTGCCACAGACCAGAAACCATTCTTATCCATCTAGATGTATAGCAGTTATACAGATGCTTACATCCTTTCCCAGTTCAGCAGCACAGGACTGATGGAACGACGGGTTTGAAGTGAGTACCAAACTGCCCTTCCCCATGGCTGGTGATCTCGGTGGGGAAAGGCTGGTTCTAGGTCTGTAAGTGTGGCTGCCATGTTGCCTTCCTGGCCCCTTCTGCCACTGATGTTGGGAAATGGGCTGGAACTGTGAGCAAGGGATGTTGATACACAAGCTTTCAAACCGAGCATCCTTAAGAGGGCATCCAAATGCTGCTCTGTACAAAGGAATAGGAATTAGCTCTAAATGCAGGCAGCTTTGCCTACTTTATGGAAAAGAGAAATGTATTTTAAAAGGATATAGTTTGTGTAACCACACTGGGTTTACCACGTGCAGAACAGCTCCCTGGCAGACCAGCACCGTGCTCAGAGCAGAGGTCCCGCTCCTGCCCCCTCCCCTGCTGCGCTCCTCCTGGGCACAGCAGCACCAAACAAGCACAGCACAAAGAACTATTTACCCAGTAAGGACAGTGCCAGCCAGCCACGGCACTGACTTTCAGCTCCTGAACATGCCAATAATGAAGTTTTTAAAGGGAGAAGCATGCACAAAGGCAAGTGGAAGCCATCCTGTGTGGTCTCATGAGCGGCACACGTTCTCCTCCGGGGCTGCTGCCGAGTGGGCAAAGCCCTTCCCGAAGGCTGAAGGGCTCCTGCAGCTTTTCAGCTCATTGCAGGATCCTCTGAACCCCTCAGCATCCTCCTCCTCTTGGCACAGAGGAGTCGATAAAATCAGATCAAGGCTTAGCACCGCTCAACAAAAGGGAGCGGTTAAATGGGCTCGGAAGTGCTGGAAGCCATCCAGAGTTGGGAGGCGGCGGTGGGGACGCGGGGTGCCAAGCTGGGAGCGGGGTGGCACTTGTGAGCAAAGTTGTTGGGAAGGGGTTTTGTGGCAGAGCAGCTCGGCAGGCGCCTGTGCCCACAGCACAGGCTGGAACTGGTGGGGGGGGGGGGGAGAGAGGGGGGTGGTTGGAAAGGCGCCAGCTGTTCTGTGGGCTCTCTGCCATCGGGGTTTTTTTTTTTCCCTTTCTCCCCCTCCCAGTCTCCCCATCCCAGCCCCCAAACACAGGCGAACAGGCTGGCAGGAAGAGCGTGCTGAAAAGGATCTGACAGTTTGAACAACACTCGATGACTTAGTTTGTTTTCCCTGACTTTGCGCCAGCGAGCAGGTCTATGGATGAAAGACTTTATTAGGCTTTTAAAGCCACTGACACCGGTCTTTCTTTGACCTGAGGTACTTGAGAAGAAACGAAAACAACGTGTAACTTTCATGGAGTTGAAAGACTGCCCAAAGCGAAGAATACTGTTAACAAGAGACCCAAAGTATCACAAAACACTTCCCAGGGCGACACGCGGTAGAGCGAAGCAGGGGGAGAACCCTGGGCACGGGGCGAGGATGCTCGGGCATTGCTGATGTGGCAATCAGGATGAGGAGAGAGCATCGCGTCCAGCAGCCATGACCAGCCAGCAGCTTTCCCAATGTAGGAAAATCTGAAAATTCACACTTCCTATGCAGAGACCGTAAGCATGCAGGCGATCCTCGTGCTGTCTGAGTGCCAGCACTGCAACCATGGGACAGGCACGAGAGCAAAGCTGTGCTGAGGTGCTGGGGTGGCACTGGTGATGCTGTTGGTAGCATCAAGGAGCATAACGAGGCCAGCTGCATCCTCCTCCTAAAGAGAGCCCTAAAAGGGTCAGAGCTGGTTCCAAGAGTTACTGGAATTATCCCATCCTCAGGGATGGAATGAGAATTTCTCATTAATTTTCTGAACGACTGCTTTGTTCCTCAAGGAGCTGGGCTGAGGGATTTTGACAAGAAAACCAAGAATCAGGCTTTGCCTATGAAATAAATAAAAATAAGCAAGCCCCTCGGTGGTGGAAGAGAAAGGATCAAAGAAGCTGCAGGTGCCAGGAGAAGCGATGCAATGGATGCTGGAAATAAGCAACCCTGTGTGAAGGAGCCCCCCACTTGGAAAAGTAATAATAATAAGAAAGGTGAATCATCCTTTTTCCTACTGAAGCTTCATAGAAGGGAAAAGATGGCAAGCCAGGTTTGTCGAACTGAAATAGTTTCTCAAAACTGAAGACCAGATGACTGAGAACCAAGCAAGGAGGATGCTGGCTTATCAGTCTTGGAAAGGAATCACAGGAACTGAAGCTGCATCTATTTAAGCCTCAGTGGGCTGGGGAAGGAGGATTCATGGCTACAAGCCGTGACTGAGAAGTTTTTCTGGAGCTCACTGCAGGGCTGGTCCTTTCCAAAGCACTGCTGGCAGTGGAGAACACAGCTTGGGCAGCACTGGGACCGGTGACATGAGGACACCAGAGAGCCTTCAGGGAACAGCCAAAGCTTCCCAGAGGGCTGGCAGCACCGTTTGCTCTCCTAATGACCCTGTTCTCTGGATAGCAGAGAGATGAGGGCTTTGCTAAGGCCTTGTTTGACTGGATTTGCTCCTGTCCCATTCCCAGCATCATC
The DNA here is from genome assembly GCA_037305975.1 of Chrysolophus pictus. Lineage (NCBI taxonomy): Eukaryota > Metazoa > Chordata > Aves > Galliformes > Phasianidae > Chrysolophus > Chrysolophus pictus. Next base: position 5,394,910 of record CM074595.1, read on the forward strand.
TGTGTGCGTCTGTGTTTCCTCTTTCCTTTCTATAGGACTGAATGTTCTGAGCGATCATGTTATTGTATGTGTCTGATGAGCCATATGGAAGCTGTGAGGCTTCAGCAGTGTTTGGGGAATGTCATGCCAGCTGATCGTCTCAGCAGCTTTCCCCCTTATTACCACATTGCTTTTGCTGCCATCCCCAGTCGTCCCTCAAAGCAATTCACGCGCATGCCCAGCGATGTCAGTGCTTCTCCAGCACCTGGGATACAGCCCTCACCCCTCCTGGAGCAGGAAGGCTCACTGGGATCTGGAGATGCCTTGCAGAGCCTGTTCTGTGGTCATGCCACCTGCAAGGGTTTGTGGCATTAATTACAGCCTCTCTGGTCGGCAATATTCCTTTCCATGGCGCTTTCACCCTGCTGGCAGCTCTTTAACAGCTTCAGCAGCAAGAGGGACAGTGGGCACTTCATACCGTGTGCTTTTCTTTTCCTGTGTTGGAAGAGCAGCTCCTCCTCTGCACCTGTAGAGCTTGTTAATCTCTGCAGAAGGCTCAGCTCCTTGATAGCAGTCCAAGCCTGCACTATCTGAAGTACACGGCATCCTGTGCCCTGTATGAAGTTCCCATCACACCATTAAGGCTGTTTCCAGAGCTGGGTTTGGGTCACATCCGAGTCACATCTTGAAAAACTTTAGTTTCTCCAGCATCCAAGATGAAACACTTCCTACAGGGGCAAAGCTGAGACTCCATACACTCTTCTGTGCACAGCTGCGTTGGAGAGCATCCAGGTACCAAAAATGAGGATCCATCACATGGAAGATGAAGAGCGGAGCCATCTCAGGGACAAGGTGATGGGATTTGCTCACAGTTCAGCTCCTGCAGCACACCTGTGCTGCTTCGAGTGCTGCTGGAACCCTTCAGCCCTGGAGTTTCCTTAAGCCATGCAATATATCTGTGCTGTGTTGAGGACAAATGTCAGCCTTAGCATTATGCATGCGGTGCACCCAGCCCATCCCTCTCTGGGCTCTTCATTTCCATATGAAACATTGCTTGAACAGCAGTGATCTCCGGAGCTGATTTTGTTGTCTCAGCCATGGTGCCCTTTTGAATGTCCTGGCGGGTTGTTCAGTTCTGTTTATTTCTGGTGATTATTGGAGTCCCATAATTACACCTTACTCATCCATTTTTCCCACCAGAAACATCACTTGAAGGGTTTGTTCCCAGAGCAGAGCAAGGATCTCAGCTCTTTGGGTCCCCAAATCTCCCTCTGAAGGAGCACGGGAGCACCTGCATCTATTTCCACAGCTCCTGCAAGGAGGTTGGGGCGAGGTGGGGTAGCAGGAATAGGACAAGAGGTGATGGCCTTAAGTTGCAGCAGGGAAGGGTCAGGTTGGGTAATATGGAAAACTTATCTGAAAGAACAGAAATGTATTGACGCAGACTGCCCAGGGAGGTGGTGGGGTCACCCTGGAGATGTTCAAGAAAAGGGTGTATGTGGCTGACAGGGACATGGTTTAGTGGACATGGTGGGCATGGGTTGATAGTTGGACTAGATGATCTTAGTGGTCTTTTTCAACCTTAATGATACCATGATTCTTCGATTCCATGTGACTGCCCTGGGGAAAATAGTTTCTGGGATCTACTGTCTTTGGATGTGCCACTTCTCTTTGCCAACTTTTCCCACTTTACCATCTCTTTCTCTGGCCCAAATCCTGATGGGGCAGGGCAGGAAAACTTCATCCTATGGCTCAAGGTGCTGAGAGCCCTGCGGGATGCCCGTGGTCCTCAGTGTGCTGAGATCCAAAGTCACTGCTGAGAAAGACCCAGTGTGGCACAGGGGGGAAAATCAACACCCAGAGCGTTGAAAGCGAAAAGGAGCAGCCGATGATGTGGGTATTTTACTGCAGCACTTCTCGGTGTTTCTAAGAGGATTGGTTTTAGACAAAAAGGTTTGTAAACAAGCAGGTTTGCTTTTCCAGTAAGCCCCTTTGAACGCACATCTTTTTTTGATAACGAAACCGCTTTGTGCACGTCCCCCTCCCGGAGCGCTGCTTCAATTTCCTTTTAAATTTAAATTTCCCTTCTAGGAAATAAATGTGCCTGATTATTTCCAAACAGCTTTTCAGCTTTTCGGCTGGTCCTTGCAAACTTGTCCGCATGCATACATCTATGTCTTTTTTTTTTTTTTTTTTTTTTTTTAAGGTTTCTCTTCTTTTCCCCAAATATGTGCGCTCATCTTCTGTGTTCTTTTAATGTCCTCCAGGAGATTTCCATTCCCCGCATCAAGCCTTCCTAAATTGTCTCTTTAATCCCCAGGTTCTTAGTGCTTGGCGATGCTACTTGTTCTGAAGTGCCGTGATGGGAAGGTGGAGGGTTTTTTCCCCCTCATTAGCCGCTTTTAACATTCACCTCCTTTGTTTGTGTATCTTCTTTAGATTCCCTTCCCTTTGTGGGCAGGGCTTTGCTCTTCTGAGGTGTTAATAAGCCTCTGGCGGAGACGACATCTGTGGCAGAGGACATTAAGTTCTGAAAAACACACTTCTTGTGCTGGAGGCCCGTTGCCTCGTCTGAGCAGCGACTGCAGCTTCTAAGGAGCAAGGACAAAGGGAGCGCTGCTCGGGGCTGCCGCGCCGTGGGTGTGTTTTTGTCGGTATCAAGACTCGAGCTCAAAGTGTTTGTATGGGAGAGGGGGGAAGAGAGTGCCGAGGGGAGGAACGCGGAGGAAAACTTGTGAAGGGGAAAAGGAAAAAAAAAAAGAGAAGGGGCTATTTAAAAATACCGTGCATCGCTAAAACCAACACCTAAGCGAAAGATAAAGGCTTTGCAGTGCGTGCGCGCGCTCCATCCATCTGTTCATCCCTTTTATCCAATCCTATAGTCATGGGTATCACAAGGAGGAATAAGAGCGGTTAAAGCCTCCCCATCACAGGCGTGTCAGATGTTCCACGCCGAACAAGATCAAACCGGGGATTTGCAGCCTGTGGGATGCAAAAAGATGTCGTGGGGGGATCAGTGCACTTCCCTTCCCGTGTTGCCAAAAGGGAGAGGAGCGTTTGGGCAGGACTTTGGGGATGGCCGGCAGCTCTGTGCAGCACAACGCGGCCAGATTGCTGCTGCCCCTTGCAATCCCCACGGCCCTGAGCTGCAGGGGCTAAGAGAGGGCTGCTGCTAAGCCAGAATTCAGGTGCGCTCCAAAATAATTCCCAACTCGAAGGAGAGAAAGCAGTTTTCTCTCCTCTCCCCACCCTCCGCTCTTTTAAATTTCCCATGATTTACCCAGAAATGTTATTTTTGCAACGTTTTCGTGATTTTCACATTGTTCTGCAGGGTGTTGCAATGGGAACACAACTGTGTGCCTTCAAGTCTGTGAGCACTGTGACATTCCAGGTGACAGCCTATTTTTAGATGAAGGTATCAGTTCCCCGGCAGCTGGCTGAGCCCCTCCCTGGCTATCAATTAGTCCTGTGGTAGCGTTTTCGGAGCTGTCAGTATCTCAAAAGCTGAATGAAGCAAAAAGTCTCCTTGCACGAGGTGCTGATCTTGATCTCTCTACATCTCTCTTCCTGTGCACGGAGGAGAAATCTCTGACACAGCCCGGGGCTGATGGGCAGCAGCGTGTCTGTGTGTCCAAGGGATAGCATTTGGGACTGGCACGCAGCAACAGAGATCCAGGCTGTGCCCCCTCCATGCTGCTGCTTCCCCTCATCCAAACCCATCCCCAATGTGGGGCTGGTCCCACAGAGCCCCGTGCATGCCCATAGCCCTGTGCTGGGGCTGCTCACTCCCCAAGGACACCTCTCCTGAAGATTCTTTTCGGGATGCTGAAGGTCTCCAAATCATGTAGCCGGGTGTCTGCAGACTGATGCTATCACTGCTTCTGGCAGGACGAGGCTCTGCATGCTGCAGCCCGGCACCAATCTGCACCACGGATGCAGGGCAGCCTCCTCCTCCGTGCTCTCTGCAGCTCCTTCCCCCGCCGGCTTCAGAAGAAGAGTTATTTCTGGAGCTGGACAAGGTGACCTCCATATGGCAGCTCCTGCCGCTCACTGCAGGGACAGAGCTGGGTGTGTGCTCCTCGGGCAAGGCAGAGGCACGCTCCCAAGCAGTAGCTGTGTGCAAATGTGCACTGTTTTCAAAGCAAAAGAATGCGGTTGGCGTTGGGGTTTTGTTCTTATTTTTTAAAAAGGCAAAAGTAAAGAAAGTCAAAAAGCGAAGATTCCTGACTTGCACTGTGCATTTAGGGAAAATGATGCATCCAAGGAAAACCGTTCATTCGTGCAGGTTTCATATTTGTAATATTATAAACTTTCATTTGAAATATTGTAAAAAGAAATAATGTAAATATTTGCTCATTTAATCCCCCCCACCATACAGCCCTGGCAGGAGAGAGCTGAGCTCCTGTGCCGCACTCCCTGTCTCTCCACAGCATCAATCTCCTCTTTATTCCTACCCTGGAGGATTGCACAGAAGCTCTCTGCATTGGGCAGAGCAGTGCAGGAGTACAGAAGCTGACCCAGTTACAGAGCAGGAGGGGCTGGGGGTCGTCAGGGCAGGATGAGGAGCAGAAGGAGAGCTGCAGGACCCCGGCTTTGTGAGGGGTCAGGCATCAGCAAAGTCCCCCAGTGACCAAATCAGGGGACAGGAGCTCCCCGCAGCCTCAGCCAAGCAAATAGCAGGTTACTACTCTCCTTTGTGTGCAATGTCCTAGAAAATGTAGGAGGGTTCAAGCGCTGCTGTCGACGTGCCATATTTTGCTGGTTGGCTTGCACGGTGGGTGCAGCCCCCTCGGTATAAGCACAATTGCACAAGTTTAGGCAGCAGGCAGTGCATTTTTCCAAGTGCATCTCAATAATTGTCAGTATCATGGTAACAGAATTGCAATCTTCATGAGGAATTGCTCTTAATTACGCTGCAAGGGAATGTGCGCTCAGCAGCCGTCATTTCTAGCTGTGTAGGCTTTGAACAGAGGCATTGTATGCTGAAGGATACACAGAACGGCTTTGAAACATGTATATGCAATCTGGAAGGCAAAGAAGAACATATTGAGTCCCCTTGGAGTTCCTCAAGACAACACAATTCTGCATACACAGCTTTCCCAGTGAGAGGACGTGCTGCCTGGGCGGCTGCAGGACGTGTGCAGCACATGGACTGGCCAGAGCCTGCCCCACTGTTTGTGACTGTTCCTGTTTGGAGCTTGAATAATTCATAGCAGATCTTCACTATGTTTTTTTGTTTTTTTGTTTTTTTTTAATCTAACTCTTATTTAAGGGCAATTTTCCTCATCATCTATTTTTGCTTCTACAGTTCGGTCAATGACAACAGTGGTAAAACCATAAGAAGGATCACCTCCTTTTAATACTGAACATGGAACTTGCAGGGCTGAGTGGAGCAGCAAAGGCTTAACCCTGGTTTATGGGAGGTGGGAAGCGGCGAGCAGCAATGACTTCTGCAGCTCTGATGCTCGCTGCAAACAGGAATCGTCCTCCCAAATCCCTTCCTCAGGCAGCAACCAGAGCAGCGCACCGAGTGTGTTTTGCAGTCAGCAGGAATCCATGGGCACAGAGCTGCACAATTCCACTGGAAGCATGCATTAAAATATTAAAGAGTTTGCTAGAAAGGGCGTGTTAAAATCTACCTTTCTGTTGATGCGCGCATGAATATTGTTAATATTCTAAATGTGTAAGTCTGAGTGCCTTGTTTCAGATGGAGGGGATGACTCAAGCTGGATTTGCAGCTCTCAGTGCGCAGATGCACATAAAAATCCTTGTCCCACTCATCCCAGCCTTCGTCCTGCTCTCCATGGCCATGCCCCAAAGTTTGGGGCTCATTCCCAGCAGTGTCCCCACCTGGGGGGTCAAGGTCACCCCCATTTTGCAGCTCCTCCATGCAGACTGAGTCTGCCCCATCAGAGCAGCAACGTTGGAAGGGATAAACAAAAACCTTCAGTTGACATCAATTTCAGAACTCAAGTCTTTCTCTATTCGGCATATTTTCGTGTTCCCCTCCTGAATTATTTATCCCTTCTCTGTCTTTCCCCTTTCAAAACCAAGGTCGTAGAGGGGGTCTGCTTTCCAGTCTCTGTGTTTCTCTGAATTTCTCATGGAATACAAATACATCTGTAGGATGGCAGCTGTCCTGCTGGTGGTTACTCGCTTACATAATTTATTATTTTAGTTATATTTTTTTCCGCTGGGATTTGTATCTAAATGCACCTCTCTTAAGCTCTAGCTGCTCGCTAACCCTGCCCATTCCAACTGGCCAAAAATACATCACCTTCCTTGGCCTGGGGACATTTCTACATCCTTAAAAGTTAATCCAGCTCTAAGCTGGATTAGCCATGGAACATCCCTTTAACCAAAGGCACGTAAGGTCAGGGTAGAGCACTGTGGATATTCCAGGCTGGTAACCACAGGAGGAGTTCTGTGCCCTAAATAGTTCCTTGTATGATTTGTTTCAGTGGGGCTTTTCCTGCCGGGCTGAGGAGCGGCGGGTGAGTGGGAAGAGGGCTGTGAGAGGCACCATGAGGGTGGTGCAAGGAGCAGGATTGGCAGGTATGAAAAGGAAGGAGAAAGCTTCTACACAGAGCTGCTGACATTCCCTAGGCTGGAAGCAGGGTGGGAGCAGCGCAGGGCATTGCAGCAGGATCCAGCAGCGTGCACATAAGAAATGTAGGCAGATTGAAGCCTGTGGTTTGGGGGCTGTTATTTTTCTCTTGAAACATTATCCTTTTCCTTTTCCTCTCTTGAAGACCAGAAATCAATGCTTGTAAAGGATCCCCAGTGGATAGGCTGCCGCAGTGTTCTCTTTATTTGTCTTTTAGTGCTTTCCTCCAGTGCTGCCCATGGTAGAGCCCCAGCCTGCTCCTGGGTGGGTGTCTGCATGGACCAAGGCCAAGGGCTGACATAGAGCAGAGTTGTAGGGACATGGATGGATGCAGGGCTGAAGCCCAACAGGCAGGCATAAATCAGCACTTGGTTAGCATTGGTCTTTGCAGAAAAAGACCAATTTGGTCTCGCTTGCTCCACCAAAACCATTTCATACATTCCTTCTGAGTCTCCCTGGTGGAGCCTTTCAGCCACTTGGTCCTTTAGTAAGGCTATAAAGAGCAAATAATAAAACAGAAACACACAGTAAATTTCTTATAGTGGGGAATTTATCTTTTTCTTCTGACGCTTCCCAAACGCAGGCTGGGGAGGCTGGCTGCAATCCGGCTGCACAGCTCCTGCCAGGCAGAGCCGCTGGCTTTATGGGCTGCATGCTTGGAATTGTCATGGTACAGAACCTGGATCTGAGCATAAAATGCTGTATAGCTCGGGCTGTCCTGCAGGAATCGTATTTGAAACACGGGGAGATAAATCCCTCTATCTCTGTACGCCTCGCTGTAGTTATTGCTGCTGAAGCACATTTATTGAGCATCTCAGCATGTTTATCGATGATGGATGAATCATTGATGTTTTTAATATCAGTTCTCCAAAATACTACAAGGAATGTGTCAGGCAGCTAGAGACAGCAGAGATCCCCCAACCGGGACAAGACTTCTTTGTTACCTATCCCAACTCATGCTATAGGATGCATAAGCTGTAAATTTTTAACAGATGGGGCTGCAGCAAGCTGCTGGGAGCATCCCCTGTGTGCAGGGCTGTGCTCAGCTTCTCACTGCAGTTACAGAGCTACACGCACTGTGAGGAGCTCCCTCCTGCTAACTTCATGTCTCCAGGGTCCCAAGCACCCTAGGAGTGGATTGGGGATGTCCTGGGGAGAGCAGCACAGCAGGGCTGTTCAGGCACTGAGGGTTTCACTCAGCACACCGTGGCATACTGAGAATCACACTCTGTGCAACCTCCATCCTCTCTCCCATCTTTCCCAACAGTGATGGGGCTTTATGCATTATTGTACTGTCTGCAGGTGTATACAGACCGCTGGCAAAGTGCATGCACTGTTAAGTGACAGTACCCAAACCCCAAAACCTGCATTCATGTACAGAGAGCAAACCTATTTATCTGCAGGAAGAAATCAAGGAGTGACTCATTTTCCTAGAAAATTACCTACAGCATTTCAACGCAGCAAAATAATTAAACTAACAAACTTCAGCAGTGCTTTCATTCAGAGGTGACACATTTCAACAACCCTGCATTTCCCCTTGAAACCATTCCGCTGCATCCTCGTAACTGAGGATGGGCTCCCACCCACGGGGTGTTTGACAAGGCAATCGATGTTTTTTCCTCTGTTGCTTTGCTTTGTTTTTAAATGCTTTGGCCTTAATCTGGTGTCCGTCCCCTCCTGCTGAACGCCTGGAGCTCTCTTGGAGCCCTGCAAATCACTGCCCTGTAATCCCATAATGAAAAGTGGGATTACTGCCCCGCAGCACACGGACCCATCCCTGCAGGATGTGTGTTGCCTTCCAGAGGTGTCACCTCCTGCATAAGGGTGCTGCCCTGCTTTCCCAAAGCACCTTCATCCCATGTGGGAATGTGGTTTTATCGGGCAATTTGTCCTCAAACTGACTAATAAAGACTAGGAGAAACACAAAATGCTGACCAAAATCAATTAAGGAAGAATATATATAAATATTTTGCAGGTGTCTTTTTCCCCCTCATATCCATAAGACCACCATTCACAGGTCATCTGTGCATCATTCCTTAACAGGTCAGGCTTTGTGCTTAGGCTCAGCCCTATCTGTAGCAGCAGGGGATGTGCTCCTGGCCATGCTCACCATGCCCAGAGGGCTCCTGGGCACTCTGTGAATAACTCAGATGCCTCCCAGCTGCACAGGGGAATATCCTGTTGGTTTTCTCACATACCTCCTCATCAGCTCATGGCACTCAATGCCACCAGAGTTTAACAAGATTCAGGAAAGAGCCATCTCCAAACAGTCACGGATTAAGGGTGTGTGTGTGTAAAACCCATAAATTTGTGTAGGGGTGTGTTGGTGTGTCCATACAAATACACGAAAAGTATGCTCATGAACACTTTAAGCCAAAGGGGATTCAAATGAATTCAGTATGACCTCGCTGATACGCTTTTTTAAAAGTGATCTTCTGAATCTCCAAGATGTCCTTGTTTATTTTCTTTGATTGTGCTTTGATTTAAAATTCTAGGCTCATTAAATGCCATAAAAAGAAACATTTGCATAATTTATAAGCTCTTTATATGAACATTTTAATAAAAGAATACACCTTTAAATCAAATCACAAAGGCATATGACATCTTTGAAGGAGAAACTTATATTCCCAAACACAATAAACATTCTTCTATTACTATGTTAATTTGGAAAACAGGTCATGGGAAATTAAATTGCTTAAAATAGGTCACCAATTATAACTCTGCATTCTATTAAAGCAAATGCATCTCTGAAATCTTTATTAGTTTATTTTAATTAAAGGCAGGAAAATATTCAGTGTAAAATTATTGCCATTTGTGTGCTTTACATTGATACGGACACACATTTATTATGCAGTGTAAAACATGCATCTTTTTCCTTATGATCTCTGCATTGTTCTTCGTTCCTTCACCCCTAAAGTGAGTCTCTAATAATGCTGTGTGTGAAACATAAAAGGAGGGGAGCCCAGATGAAGTAATGGTGCAAATTCAATTTGGTCATTGACAGGAGGAAACGCAAAAGGAAATGCTGTGTATAGATGAAAAAAATCACTGACCTCCTCAGACCTGTTCTGTTGTACAGAAGGCTCTGTTTGTGTCAGGCTGTTTACAGGTGGCACTGCAGTTCATGTTATGCTCCTAAATTAAATACGGTGGGGCAGAGTCCTTCTGTAGTTCTCTCATAACGTTAATTAGTGCCAATGGTAATTATTGAGCAGGCCTGTGCTGTGCTGGCTGTAAGCCCGTTGTTTGCTCTGAAAAGTCCAGGTCAGGGAGTGGGTGCTGCTCCCTAATGGCACGTGGCAGGCCCACAGGAAAGGGAATCCCACCACGAGTCCCCATGGGCTGTGGATGTGTGTGGTCAATTCCCTGGCCCCAGCTCTGTCCCACCTGTGTGCCACTGGAAATTGGGAGGATGAGTGTTTATAGATGTAAGAAATGGAAATGCTGAACTTGTGCGAATCTACGAGATGGCCGTGGGGGTGTTGGAGGGATGGCTGTGATGGTGTTAGAGGGATGCTGTTCAACAGATGGAGGTGATGGTGTTTGTAAAGCACCAGAAGCACTCATGTGGGATTTCAGGGTCACATTGGGGAACTGATCATGAGCATATCCCTGCTTAAATTCCCTGCCCATTCCCCTTCTGAACATGGTTGCTCAGCCTGCATGGAGAAGATTGCATGGGATCATGGAGCTGGATGGGACTGGATTGCCCAGTGCCTCCATGGAAGTTCTTTCTGTAATCCTCCCAGATCAACGTGGTGAGGGGATAGCACATTCCTAACAATCAGCAAAGATAGACAGTGACACTCTAACTTTTAAGAACTGTTGGCTCAGTTTCCACTGCTTCCCATTGCCCGTGGCCCCGGCTCCAGCAGTGCTGTGGGTGAGCTCCTCGCAGCCCCAGGCTGGAGGAAAGCAGCCAGGTGAAGTTCCTCAGCACCTCATCCTCATCCAGCCCTCCTGCCTTCTACAAGGGAGAAGTTCTGCTCAGCCTTTTTCATTGCCTGGCAATGTGGAGCAGGACAGAGGAGCTTTGATTTCTCGCCCATGGAGTCACCTATAGATATCCTGTGCATGTTTTTTTCCTTCTCTTAGCTGTTCAGAGCACGTCTTCAAAAGAGGCTCAAGAGATCTTTAAGTCTAAACAATAAAAAGACCTATTACTTACCCTGGAGACCAACAACAGCTCTCAAGGGTAAGCTCGCATCAATTATGTATCTGAGCGTTGCACCGCACGCATGCAGAGAGCATCCGTGCTGTTTACTGACTGCTCGTAATGGCCAGGATGACTTGGGCAAACAGGAACATGGGAGATGAGATGGGCTGCACAGGGGCTGTGTCAGAGCACCCAGCATGTCACCTCCATCCCCACGCTGAGCCTGAGAGCTTGCAGCCAGAACCAGCCCTTCCAAACCCCTGCAGCAGTTCTTGGTTTGGTGGTTGCAAGGAAAGCAATGCTTGTTCCTATGTAGGTGTTGATAGTGTATGGATCATCCTGCCATGTGTGTGCTGCTTTGGGCAGAGCCCTCGTGAGATGGGAGTTAACAAAAATTCAAGCTTTCTGTTCCTTTTAACAAAGGATGACAATCCCCCCCCCTTTTTTCTTTTTAAACATATATAGTGCTCCTGCCTGAATGCAGTGCTGTAGAAACACGAGCATTTCACAAAGGATTACCATCAAACCTTGCTATCCTTGCCTAGGGAGGAAGGAAAAACAGCAAAGGAGGATGGAAAGGCAGTGGAAGGCATTGCTTTGCATTGTCCTGTGCTGACCCAGCACCAGGCTCAGGCGGACCCCCCACCACAGCCCTCGTGGGGCACGAGCTCTGGGCAGCCATCACTCCTTCCTTTTGCACTCCGTGGTGTTTCCAAGAGACGCTCACCTCCCACATGCCTCTAATTTCATTCAAATGCAGTGCTGTAAATATGAGCTGGAAGGTTTTACGAGGATAGCTTTTATTAGTGACTGTGCAGTACTATATCAGATAGCAGTAAAATAGAACAAGTGAATTTAAAAAAAATTAAGATCCATCAAGCCCTTCTGCTGATTCTCTTCTGGAATCAGGGTTGCTGAAGCTCCCTAGAGGTGTGTTGTCACCTCTGCAGAACAGTGTGCATGCACTGCTCCCTGTCTGCCTTCCGCCTGGAATCCTTCCTGCTCCCAGCAAAGCCACAGCTCAGCAAGCTGCAGGCATTCCTGAGCACTTTATTGTCTCCATGTCTCCCTGTGATTCTGTCTTCTAGCACAGGAGCAAGTTGTGTTCACATCCAGATTTCCCTTGGCCTGTTCTCCAACTAAGCACCCATCTTTTCAAGTCTGAGTCACGTCTTGTTTTTCAGCAGTCTTCATATTTGACAGTGAATCTTAATACACAAAAGGCAGACCAGGTGAACCTCCCTGGTTAGAGCCAGGGAGTGGCTTCACTTTTATGAATTTAACTGTGCACAGTGATGATTGGTTGCTGGTTGGACTGGATGGTCATAGTGGTCTTTTCCAATCTTAATGATTCTATGGATGAGTGCACCAAGTCCACAGCTTCAAATCTGTTTTTAAGTGGGAAGGATGTTTGGTTGGTTTTAACTTCCAGGGGATCGGACTTGGCTTTGTTTTTGAATCTTACTCTCAGTGCTTCGAAATGAAAAAGTTCAAATTATACAACTGTGCAAACAGCATTACTACAATCTGCATAGAGATGGGTCCGGAAGAGCTGTGGTATTAGCAGTTCATTAATATGCAATGAAAAGCTTATTTGCACTTTGTCTATAAGTAACAGTAACTTCAGTTTTCCTCTCATTTGCATAAATGATACAGCACAGGACTGAACCACTCCAGTGATTGTCCCTAATAAGATAATCAGTTAGAGACGTTGTGCTTAGGCTGCTGCTCTGTCCATTTGGGCACGTGTAGGGGAACATACAGGACCACACTAAGGGATGTGCTAATTTACTGATTCCCCAGCAGTGCTTACAAGGGTCATTTTTCAAGAACTCCCATAGTCACTTAGATCATAATATTTCATAATAAACATCAAAGCCCGCTGTATGGTAGGATGATAAAAAGGCAACAAAGCCACTCTGTGTTTGCCTGCAGTGTGGCCCTCTGCCTGGCTGGAAGGATCTCGTGCTCTGTTGTCAGTCCTGAACATTTTAACACTTTGGGTTTAAGCAGCAGCCATAGGGGGATGGATTGAAGATCTCCCCTGTTCTTCTTCTAGCAGAAGTACCATCACAGCTGAAGGTGCTTGTGAGAGCTCTGGCAGCTTCAGCTGCAAACTGCATGCTGAGGAGTGCTGCATTTCCCAGCACCTCCCTGCTCTGCTGGGTCACAGCTCTGCCTGCTCCCCTGCTAGCACAGAGTCTCAAATGAGGTCTTTTAAATCAGCCAAGATTCATTTAAAACAAAGATCTCTTTAAAGGAGACATCGGCCACAAAGGAAATTCTGCTGATCTGTCTCAGCACCATTGCCCACGTGCATTTGAATGATGAAATTTGAAGGAGTCAAGCTGGAGGTGCTGCTGGTGCACTGCAGATGGCTGGGAAAAGTCTGCCCCAAAGTCTGCCCCAAAGCCTGATCACAGCCACTCTGTCTTCCTTTCTCTCCTTCCCATTCCTTGCTCCATATCTCAGCATCAGGGCTCACTTCTGAGCACAGTGCCCATCGCTGTGAGGGGTTCCCGAGATGCTGATGGCCTTTGCAGCTCTGTACACAGGGCTGTGCTCCCAGAGAGGACATTTTCTGGGACGGATGCATTTGTGAGTTTATCACTGAGCTGCATATGAGAGCCTGATCAAGCCTGGATGTGATCCTGGAGGTTTTTAACTTTTACAACACCAGCACCTCTCTGGGGATGAACTCTGATCTGAAATATTCATTTTGGTGAATATCTTAATTGCATTGCAATTATTTTTGAAGTTACTCTGAGTGCCTTTCCTTTGCCGTGTCTCCTTTTTCCATAGACTCTTACGGCATTCTTTAAATCAAATGGCGCTCAGATACCATGGTGATGGTTGACCTTATTATTATGGGTGACCTCTTTCTTTTGGCCTCGGACAGCCATGGCTGACAATAGAGAAGTGCATTTGCTGTGTCTGTGCTGGGATCCATGAGGGTGTTTTACAGCCCTGTGCGAGGTGTTGGGAGCAGATTAAACCACGGATTCTAAATCATAAAGCATGAAGAATAAAAAAGCCAAACGTGCAAATGTCATTATCAGAGGCTCAGCTGATTTCTTGGTGCTGCCATCAGCGTCCCTGACATCAGGAATTGCTGTTGTGGGGGGAATAGATGACACCATTTCTGCAGGGGTGGAAGATGGGAGTGCAGCAGGATTTCCTGTGTTGGCTTTGTGCTGGGTGGGGAAGCGTTCGTGGCTCAAATCTTCTGCCTCATGAGCATGAATGTGATTTGGTCTTGTAGTAAAACATGGGGGAATGCAGCCTGCAAATTTGAGCTTGTAGGGGTAGCTGTTGATTTATTTTTCAGAATAATACATCTGCACATGCAGCCATGCAAACATGCAGAGGTGTTTCCCTTTGGGCTACAAGATTCCCATTGCTTTCAGCACAGCAGCCCTGGTCAGGCTCAGGAGAATAAATAGTAGAAAGTTAGAATGTGGGTGGAGCTATATGCTGAAAAATCCACATTAAAAAAACAAAGCAAATATATACATATATACATATATGCATATATACATATATACATATATACATATATACATATATACATATATACATCTGAGTCCATTTTCTGGTGACATCACTTGATCATGAGCAGGTTTGGAAGTGGCAGCCCAGATCTCAGAGCCAGCAGTGCTCCCACCCTGAGTGGGCATCCAGCACTTGGCACCTGGCTCCTGGTGCTGAAGGGATGCATGGGAAGCTTGAAGTGATGCTTCCCAAAGAGCATGAGGAGTGCAGGAGTTAGATATTAAGCACTGGGTTTTGCAGCAGCGTGACAATAACTGTCCCCTTATGTTCTGCTGTGACATTGTCCTCACTGCCCTGTCAACTGCTGAAGCACTCTGCTTATAAAAACATCGTTTTTCCAATGTTATTTCTTTTATTCTTCTATTTCTGTTTTGCTTTTATGATGTCAGGGTTTTGTATTGAATTTAACCATGCCAGAACACTGTGTGTATTGAAAGAAAACTTGCTGGGTCAGTGTGACTGTTCTGGTCAACTTCCCTTGTTGTCCTCATTCAAAAGCCCTGCACAGCCCCAGCTCCCCACAGCCAACACCAGCAGCTTCGCCATGAGATCAGCCACACAGACTAAAATTAACGAAGCTCCCGATCGCTGATAACTCATTTAGAGGTAGGACAAATGTGCCATTCAATTAATAATAATATGTTATCCAGGGAAAAATACGTGGGTTAGAATCGAATGAAAATGAGTTCTCTTTGCATCACATTTCAGGAAAAAAAATATATATATTAAAAAAGTTTTGCAAAAAGATTTCAAGACCTCTTTTTTTTTTTTTCCTCCCCTTCCACTCTTCATCCAAAGAGAGGTTATAAGGAAAATTAAGATGCAGGGTGAGAAATTGGTGAACAAAATACTGTTGAAATTTTTCATTCAAAACCTACTTTTGGAAAAGGTTGTTTCCTTCAGGCTTGCAAGGCTCCTTCCTCCAAGCTGTGCTTTGGCAAGGAGGTCATGAGAAGTTGTGCAGTCTGAAGTGGGAGAAAGGGAAGGCTCTGGCTGGTTTGCCCAATCTGGGGAAGTTGCTGGGATGCTGTGCATGAGGTTAGCTCTGGAGCCATAATTCCTGCACCTCTCACACTTTTTGGGTAGCATCGCTTCAAGCTTTCTTGTCCTTTCCCATCAAGACACCCATCCCCTCAGCACCAGGAGCCAGGATGGTTGCCCAAGGGATGGATGAGGAACTCACTGGTGACGTTTTGATTGCTGAGGTTTTGGTCCAGCGAGGCCACTGGGCTGAGATGGTCACAGGAAAAGTTTGCCTATGATGGAAGTGCTGACCATGGTTTCGTGTCATTCTCCAGTGTAAAAGTGAGAGAGAGAGATGGGGCTGGGAGAACCCATTGGTAACGAGGGAAGCCACAGAGCAGGATGCAGGATGGACTTCTGGAGCTGCTGGTCACAAACAGCTCCCCCTGTGCTCATATTCTCAGCCTCACTCATCATTTCAGCCTCAACGCTTGGGAAAAGATTTGTGCATTACAGCTGCGTGCTGCAGAAGTTACACCTGAAAACCCAAGTGTGTGACATGAATACTCCCTCGTAACATCAGTTCTGTGGTTTCACAACTGTACACCACCAGTCTGTAACTGCAAACGAGGAGGAGGTCCTCAGTGTGCCAGAGCTGGCCAGAATTAGGCAATGCCTCTGCCCCACCCGCAGCACCCTCGGTGATTTCCTACTGTACTCAGTACAGTCATCGGTATGTGTGGTGCATTAGTTAAGTTAATTACAACAGCACAGAGATTCATTGCAAATTGTTCCTAGTTAAAACTGAAAATTCACTGGAACAAGGAGTGCTAATTATATTCCACTTGTTACTGCTACGTCTAGTTAATATTCCAACAGCTGCTTTGGCAAGATAATGATGGCTCCAGCAGAAATTACTGAACAAATAGATTTTTAAATCAGTAACAACATATTTACCAGGATTTTTTTTTTCCCTCTTCATACACAAAGTTAAGCCCTGCCAGAGTTGAGCATTCATATTCACTGAAAAGTAGAGATAAAAAAAAAATCAACATTGCCATTATTGTGTTAATTTGGAACACTTCAAAAAAAAAAAAAAAAAAAAAGCTAAGCAAAAAATATTATTGATAAATGCATGTTTCAAACCTCTTCTAGGGATATAAGGCTTTTCTGAGGTTCACAACATCCAGTGCAGCTTTTGGGTTGACCATACTCAGCCAGTCTCTCTTACTGGTGTTGTGCAGGCACACAGTGGGGCTCAGGAGATGTTTTCCAGTGCCTGCTCTAACGCAAGGCTTGTAGGGAACTCAGAGCAAAATCTGTCCTGTATACAGGCCTGGAGCCTTCTGCACAAGGAGGATGTGGAGCTGTTAGAGTGTGTCCAGAGGAGGACGATGAAGATGCTCAGAGCACCTCTCCAATGGAGAAGGGCTGAGGGAGCTGGGTGTGTTCAACTCAGAGAGGAGAAGGCTGTGGGGAGACCTCACTGTGACCTTCCAGGAGCTTATAAACAGGAGGGAGAGTGAGTCCTGATATGGTCTGAGAGTGATGGGACAAGGGGAAATCTTTAGAAAGAGGAGATTTAGGTCATATGTGAGGGGAATTCTTGACTCAGAGGTCAATGATGCCATGGCACTGCTGCCAGAGCTGTGGGTGCCCCATCCCTGGAGATGCCCAAAGCCATGGATGGGTCCTGAGCAGCCTGAGCTGTTGGGGCACCCAGCCCACAGCAGGGGTTTGGAACTGGAAGATCTTTAAGGTCCCTTCCAACCCAGTCCAGCTCTGAATGCCTCCAGGGATGGGGAACCCACAGGTTCAGCTGGTGCTGAATGCTTAAAATCAGAGGCGAAACAAACGCAGGAGAGTGTCTGGAATTCTTTCTAATGGATAGCACAGCTTCTGGTTTATTATTACTGCTAATACAGTTTGCAGCTGCGAAATGAACTGAAATTTCAATAGCAGCATGCCTCTTCATGCTGCTCCGGGAGTGCACACTGTGTAAATGGACGTGCACCTCTCTTCCAACCAGGCTGGGGCTCTGGATCACACCATATTTTGGCTCATATCCCAAATGGGGAAGGGACACTCTAGTACTTAGCTATAGGGGGAGGGTTGGTGGCACCTCTGCCTTTTGAGGAAGGGCTCACAGCAGTGCAATCCTGCTGGAATTGCTCACATTTTCAATTAGTTGTCTTCAGAGAGAGGATTTTCTTCTCGCTCAGTCATAACACCAGGATGTGCTAAATAAATTCACTCTGGGTTGTTCCCTATCTGGCAAAATAATTCATGAATCAAGGTGGGGGGAAAAGAATCTAGTTAGCAGCAAGTGAGCATACAAATTGGGGTGACCAGTAACTGTGGGCTGCGGAGCCAACACTGATATACGTCCTATGGTGTCCTGGGGGAGGGTTCTAATTGCAATATGAGTTGGTGCAGTAACCTACTGGGAGAAGGGGAGAACGCAATTGCTTATCAGTTTATCATTACAACCTTTTATTAAGGTTTTTTTAATTAAAACGGAGCGACAAATGTACACTCTTATCCCTATAAGCAATCTTATCTAGTGTGACTGCTGCTATATTAGTGAACTAAATCCTCTTGATTACACTGGATGTGATCTCATGAAGTATGACAGTTTCACACGTTAATAACAGGAACCAGCTGAGCAGGCTGATGCACAACCTCTCCTCCAGCACAGGTCTGAGCTGCTCTGTTGAGGTGCACTTGCCTCCATGTCACAGCTGGCTGTTGGAAGCACAGAGGCCAGGAAGAAGCCCACGTGTGACTGCATGGCACACTGCAGGCTCTGCCCACTCACAGCTTTGCAGCACAGAGCTGTGCCATTGGTGTTGGATCACCCCAATTGAATGTGGGTACTTGTTCTCTCAGCCTGTGCATGTAGTGGGGCTGTGCTTTATGGCTTCCACTCACCTCTCTTCTTTGCAGCTAATTGCTAGTTCAGTATTGATTCAGTGCCGCTGTTTCAAAGTTCACCTCCTCCACAGGAGGAGCCCAAGTCAGTAATATTTTAATAAATACAGGCAACTAAAAGAAATAATCTTATTTCTCCAGAAATTCTCTTGTTATTACAGTGATATTCCTTGATGGTTCTAGGATTTTTTGCAGTTCCTTTCTGCTGGTCTGGCTCAGAGGAGCTGTGCGGTACCTGGGGGCAGCACTGTACCTGTGGGCTGGGACAGGTCAGCACTGGGATTGGTTCTACATGAGGAAAGCAATGCTCCAGGAAATGCTGCAGAGAAATAAGACTAAATCATTCGTGCAATACCCAGGGGAACTGGAAACAATGGTGCCCAATGGTTCACCATGGTCTTGGTGGGTAAATTGAGTGTTGGAAATAAATTAATTCTCTGGTTTGTAAATGTCTGTACCGGTGATTAAAAAAATAAACAAAATCAAATGATAAAGGCCATTAGAAATAAGCAAGCTCAAAGAGATGTTTTTAATGCTCAGCATAGAGTTGTTGTAGAACTGAGGCAGTTTTCTGCTACAAGACTTCCTGAGCTTTGACAATAACAGCCCCGCTGTCACCCAAAGGGCCTGGGTCCCCCCGCGGACGTGAGTGATGGTTATGTCCTCACGTAACACACAAGGATCATAAACAGTTAATCTTCACCAAAAGGGAGAGTGAAATATTGTTTGATATCATTTTTAATAAAGAGAATAAATTAGGCTTTAAATATCATAGCACATCTTTAAACGCTGGTTACAGCTCGTGCACGCAGAGCAAATTAGCAACTGAATGAGTGTGTCAGGGGTTATCAGCTGAGTTATTGCCTCCCTGCCCACGTTGCATTGTGCTGCCCTGTGGCCATGGAGCTGCCGTGCTGGCCACCTGCTAGCGATGGCTGCGCTGATAACCGTGCAGCTTTGTGTGCTGAATTAAAATGGTGGCTTTAATCTCGGCGTTCATTCCTAATTCCACCAGTGCCATCGTCGGGTTGTTCTCTGCTCTTGACTTATTGATTTTGTAGTGTTTGGTGACGTCCCATCTCCCTGTGATGGCGAATCGAACTCTTTGGGTTGGCTTGGCCGCGGTTGGTTCTTCATTGCAAACACAGCGTTGTTGGTGAACAAAAAAGGAAGGGGTTAAATGAGCCGTGGAGTGCACGTCCCTTCCCTCTGGCTGTGCATCAGATTGAATGCTAAGAAAGATTGATGGTGGGCTTTAAAATTAATTGCAAGTGCAATTGTTATTATTAATACACTTGTGTATAGACCTAATAGCACTCCGCGAGTCTGAGGAACAACCGTGCTATGAGAAGGGAAATCAGCTGCAAATGCACTTTTGGTTCTGTTTATCAAATAATGCCTAAACTTTGTCCTAAAGCTCCCTTCAAGAGCAGTCCTTAGAGCAGTGGATGCCATGAGGCTGATTGTGTTGGGGTGTGGGAAACCACCATGGGCAGCCCCACAGCAGTGCATTGCTCCATCCCTCCTTCAGGACCCCAGATCCTGGGCAGCCCACGTAACAAACCCTGCCCTCTGCAAAATAGTGAGCACTTTGCAGTGTGCTCCCACACAGCAGCGACCAAAAGGAAACCATGCAAACTAATGGATAACTCTAATATTAAAGCTATTGGCATATTTTCCCCTTTCTTTCCTAAGTGCTGCCCATAGATGTGCTGGTTTGAATGCAGGACAGTGGCCACCTGGCACAAGGGCAGGATGCTGTTCCGTTCCCATTTGTGCCAAGAGGGACCACTTCATGATAGCCTACACTATCCCCATATTTTCCCCAAATATACATATTTCTGTTGCAATGCATCCTACATTTCGCTCCAAATGCTTAAAAAAGTGTCAGAACTCAGGAAGATTAGGAAAAAAAAACAGAATCAGAACAGTTTTCTTTGTTAAGAATTATTTGATCTTTTTATTTTTGAGGGGGAGGGGGAAATCCTAAACTTTGCATTTCAATGGATTTTTTTATTATTATAAATCCATCTGTGCACATACGCAAAAAAAAAAAAAATAGAGAAAGTCTTTTTTGCTCTGTGCAAAGCTCAATTTAAGGCAGCTCTCAGAAATAAAAGGCAGAACAAATGTTATTGTTATTCTCAATATACAGATGTTTATTCTTATCTTCTTCCCCCTTTTCTTTCTTTATTTCTACTACTGTCTTTTGGGTGACATCATAAGTAGGACTTGTCTCCTTATCGCCTCGCAAAGACTTTTGTTTCCTGGGACAGGAGCCTATTATGTCGTCACACGCTGGAACAGGAATAATCTCCCCCTTTGCTTGGAAGTCTTAATAGAAGACAATGAAAGAAACCATATTGTTTTCTGCTGGCACCAAATAAAGGAAGCGAGGGAATCTGAAGGGGGAAAAATTAAACGAGAGAGGCAGCAGCCTGGCATTTTGCTTCCTAAATTAATGTTTGGGGTAAAGAGGGAGAGGGTTTCCACACTTAACAGACAAGGGAAGACATTTTAATTACTGGGTCAGGCACCAGGCTGAATGCGTGTCGGGTGGAAGGACCTACAAGGGGCTGGGAAATGCTCCCTGCTCCTGGCCCTGTGCATCCAACCTCTGCCCACTGCAGGCTTGATCTGCTGGAGAGCCCTCGTGTCACTCTGCAGGTCCTGTCCTGCAGCACAGCAGCCAGCATGGCTCTGCCCTCTGCTTTTGTTTCAGCGTCCAAGGGAATATCTGAAAAACCTTGGGACATTCTGCCTGCTCCTCTTTCTTGGGTGCAGACACGAACCCCATCTGAATCCAACTTTGTTTCTCCCATGGGACCTTGCCATCCTTTTCCATTCTGAGGATAGGAAGGATTTTGTCTTCCTGTGGGCAAATAGACTAGAATGGAAACAAAAGCATTTCTTTCTCTTTTTTTCATATCTTATCTATATATTGAGAGACAAGTAATATAATCCCCTTACTTACCGTAACACTGCGCAGCAAAGAAGGCAATATAATAATATCACATGGGGAATTCTATGCTCTTCATACCGTGGCTGTCTCTTTGGGTGTTACTGCATCTAATGAGTTATCTCTTTTTAACTCTGATTCTCACAGCAAAGTGCTTGAAAGGAAAGAGAGCGCATACAAAATAAATGTACATCCAACTAATGCTGTGACACAAGAGTCAGCCTTGAATCCCTTTTATGAACTGGAAGCCACGGGAAGAATTTCAGCATGCATGGGGCCAAATTTTGTAGGATGTGCTTTGCTGCAACCGGGGGACCTCGCTGTGAGCAAGGAGCAGCTTGGGCTTTGAGTGCTGTGCTCAGCTTTGGGCCCTCAGTGGGCACGGTGGGGTGTGTTGGGATTGAACTTTGGGATTATGGAGGTCTTTTCCAACCTCACTGATTCTGTGATTCTATGATTCCCTGGTTTTACCAATCCTGGGGTAAATGAGCTGGACTTGGACTGCAAAACTTGGCTGCCACCAGCACAGAGGTGCAGCCCTGCTGCAAAAGGGAACCTGTTCCTGACCCACATCCCTCAATGTGCTTTTGATTTTTTTGATGCTTGTTTTGTTGTTTTGTTTGTTTAATTGTAAAGAATTGCTATTACCTACAGATTGCATTGAAAATTTCCTCCTAGGCATCCCTATCGACACTGAAATTCATCCCTTTAAGAGGAGTGATCTCAAAGGAACTTTTAAGGTGCTATCTAACAGAGCGCAGCACTCGGATACAGGAGCAGATTAATGCTTTCCATTGAGGTAAACATTTCCATCAAGTTGTGTGCACTCCTGGATCAAATGATGTTTTCCTGCCTAGCTCTTAGGGAAAGCAAAGTCTTTTATCTTAGGTAATCTCTTCTAAATTGGCCTTAGCTCTGCTACATAAATGACAGCACGTGCGAACCTCATGGCTCAGAGCACACTGTGTGTGTTGGGCAGAGCCCATCCGCTGCCGTAACCCTGCAGAGTTGCAGATTCAGGCACTTGTGATCCAGGTCAGGCTTGCAGTCCAGCCCCAACTTGCATTCATTGTAATCTGATTTTTCCAGAGGGTTTCCTGGCACAATCCTGGTGAAGTGCCACCCTGCAACCTGCGCCCTGCACTGCTGAGCGGTAGGTCTGCCTGTGCTGAAACGCAGTTACTTGGACAGCTGGTGGATTTTGACTCTTAATTTCTATAAAGACTCTATAGGACTCGCTCAGTGTCCCCACCCATTTTTTTTTTCTGGCAGTTCTGTGACTGTGAATCTCTGCCCCCATCCTCTTTTTCATCATAAAATCTGCCCCTCTGGGAGAGGTTCCTATAGACAATAAGGTCTTGGGTCAAAAAGCCCTGAAATTGTGTGCATTGGCTAGATGGAAAGATAAAAAAAAAAACAAAACCACACACACACACAGAAAGACAATTTAGACTCAGCTGATCAAAGGTGTTTTACTGGGCATTTGCAGAAAGTGTGCTCTTAAATCTGACCGAGGTTGAGATATATTTTGCTGTTCTGAAGTGGTTCGGTTGCTGCTTTCTATCAACTACCAACTGTGTCCTTAATTTCACGGAAGTAGAGAAGATGTTGCTAAGATGGGCCTTTGGTCTGTATCATTAAAGCTTTTATAAAAGCAATTAAATTGCATACTATTGTGAGAAAAGGTGTGAAGCAGAAATCACCCTGTAGTGCTATCATGGCATAATGATTAATGAGGGTCTTTTTCTTCCCTCTGCTCTTTAAAGTGGTGCTGACTTTTGAAAGGGTGGGGTTTAGGCTAAGAAAAACACTGACAAAGGTCCCTACACCCGCACTGTGTCAGCACTGTACTCAGATGCTAAGAGCATCTCAACCAGGCTCCTCCACTGCATTGCTTTTGGGCAGGAGAAAGCTCATGGAGCAGGTTTATGGAACTGTAGAATTGTTTGAGTTGGAAGAGACATTTAAAGGCCACCTGACCCAACTCCCATGCAATGGACAGGGACATCTACAGCTCGAGGTGCTCAGAGCCCCTCCAGCCTGACCCTGAATGTCTCCAGGGATGGGGTATCCACCACATCTCTGAGCCACCTGAGCCAGTGCTTCACAAACTACTTCTTCCTTTATATCCTATGTGTCCATAAACCATAGGTCAGGAGGACCAAGGTTACGCTTCATGGTCCCCAACCTCATCTCAAAGTTGCCCCCTTGGCTTCTTCAGATCTGCCTTATAAAACCTATGCTCATTTCCCTTGCCTGTATTCTGGCCTCATCTTCACACCAGGGGCTGTACCATTATCTGAGCCCAACAAACCAAATCCTCCTCCCTCATAGATTTGATCCAGAGGAGGCTGTGCCATCTAACCATTCCTTATGTCAGCTAAGGAGACTCCCATAAGCTGATGTCCCACCAGCTGCCCTTTGTGTTCATACTATGACGGTCTTGGCTCTGGGCTGACAACACTGCACCTTCATCTTCAATTTCAGAGCAAGTTTGGGTTGTTGTGATGGCAAAGCACGGTTTCCAGATGCACCTGCTCTGATGCAAACAGTAAGTGGGGACTGGTATTTGTTTTTAAATTGGATATTGATGGAAATGCAGAGCAGGAACACTGTCCAGATCTAGCTCTGGAGCACAGTTCCCATTTTACTACATCTCAGTTCAGTCTCCCTGAAAACAGTGGCATTTTTTGCTCCTGCCTCTTTCCAGAAAGCCAATCTGTGGATAAATTATGCACCACCATCAGGACATCACCCTTGGCTACTGCTTCAGACATTTATCCTCTCCCAGATCAAGTGATGCTACTCACAGACACTCACTTCCCAGATGCCTGTTGCCTGCCCTGCAGGTAACCATGATGGTTTTGCACTCCCTAATCCACTTTGAATCATTTGGATCAGTTTGGGCTGCAGGTAGGAGATGGATGATGCTGGAGCTGCTTAGGGAGCACTTACACACTCCCAGCTGTTGGCAGAAAGGAAATCTGAAGACTGGTAACATCTTCAGTCAGGCCTGTGGCTTGTATAAGAAAATCTTTTTGTGCTCCAAATTGTGCTCTCAGCTATTTTGGAAATCTTATTGCATGAGGATGAACCATTGCACCATACAGGTTGTGCTACATGGAGCCCAGTGCTGGCTGCAAATCACTGACTGGCAATAGGCACTGTCCCCAAACAGGGGCATGTGTCTTTCCAGGAAAACACCCAGCAGTGAGTACTTCTCAGAATCATTTCACCTCTTCTCTCTTTTGATTTTGTTCTTGAAATTAAAGAGATTATCTCAAGGACATTCTCTGAAATGAGAATGATTGTTTTCGTACAGGGAGTATGGAGAAAACTATCAGGAGAATGATACTGGGGCTTGAAGAGAGGTTAATGACAGTATTTTGCTGTGGACAAGAAAAGTTCTTCATGAGAGAGCAAGGATGTGAAATATCTAACTACTGGTGAAAATGTGGAAGAAAACAAAGAGCTTAAAGAGGAAAATCTTTGTCTAGAGATGATACATGGGCCTGTGGAGGAAGGCTGGCCTCCAGGAGTAAATGTACAGGGAGCTGATGGGAATTATCAAAAACTCTCTCCCCAGCACCTCCTCTGCCCTTCCCCTTGATGTCCTTTTATTATTAAAATGAGTATTTCCATCCTCCATTTCATACATAGGAACAGTGTCAACCAGTCCCATTAGCTTTTGGAGCACCAAAGGCTGAAGGTTTGAGCGATGAGCAGAGGACACCAGACTCCTTTCTTTGTCCAGATCACACCATCAGTGCATCCCAGACATGTGGTCCCTGAGCAACTGCTCTTCCATGGGTCTGCTTGGGGTCTTGTGTAGTTCCTGGCCCTGGAAAAGGGACAAACCCAACTTAAATGCAGAGCAGTGTGGGACAGTGAGCTTAATGGGACTGCAGGGAGGCCATAAGAGTTGTGGATGCTTTTCCCAAACTTTAGGTTGGAGCAAAAGAAGGGAGAGGGCAAGTCTCTGAAAAAGGAAATATGGAAAATGTGAGACCAAGTACACCTTGGCAAGAGTTGGGAGGAAGGTAGGGATGGGGAAATGCCCTGGGTCTGCTCAGAAGTACAGCAGAAAACTCATTTCCAGCTGCTTTCCTTCCAACAGGTAAAATATGGGGAATCTCCTATTTCCAGCACATGTTTTTGAATTGCCTGTTGAGTAAATTGTGGATTTCCATCCCCATTATTCTACTGGTAACTATCACTCATAACACTAATATACAAAATAAATTAATTAAGAAAAAACTTGTAATGATTTTTTTTTCCTGCTTAAGTTTTCAATTACATCAGCTATCTCATACTCATTAGAAAGACATGAGCCCATATTCATTAAATGCAAAACTAACTTTCCAACAGCAAAAAGGCTTGGGTGAAGAGGGTAATGATTTAATTTTCTTCATTTCAGAGAATTACATCTCTTATCCTGGGGCAATACGTCTGTAAATGCAGACAAAGTGCTGTTTCAGACTCAGTTTAAATTACTAATTTGGTGGAGCTACTTGGTAGGAAAGCTGAGCAAGGCCCAGGCCACCATTTTGTCTTTTACACTCAACCAATGCAAATTAGACACTACCAATATTGAGGACCCCAGACAATCTTCAGAAATGACCATCTTCAGAATATCTATTATTCTGTATTAATCCCTACAAATATTAATCCCTATTTGTGCAGGCGCTTCTCTAGCTGCAGTTTCACACACAGAGATGTCTGGGACTTATAACTTTGGGCATTTCTTCTGAAGATTTCTTTTGGGCAATCTTCTGAAGATCTGCAAAGTCATATGTTATTTTCTGCTTGTAAACAATGGAAATGAGAAGTTTGCAGCTGGCTTTTGTCACAGAATTTTGACTGTGACAAAAACAAAAGCGCCAGTCTGGATCTCCATTAAGTACCTTGTGTTGGTGTTTTCATAAACATAGACTGTGTGGAGAGATGCACTCACATTTCGTGCGCCACATTGGCTGTGGAACTGAGCTTCAAGGAAACAGAAACATCAAAACATAACAACAGATGTCAGAAGTGTATATTCCTACCTTTTCAAAAAGATAAGATTTGGAAATAAAAATCATTAGCTACATATTTGGGTTTTACCTAGCGTTTATAAGGAAATGTGCGCCTCTTCTTTCCCAAGTCCAAAAAACAGAGCCAAAAACAGGCAATGTGTCACTTTGTAGGGACTTTTGGTGCTGTTCTTTAAGAGGGGAGAGAGGTCATACAGTGCAACAAGGAGAAATGTCAACAAAACCTACTCGTTTTGCCTTTGATAGATCTTGCCCCAAGTCTTGGGCATGAATTTCTGTTTTCTGGATGACAGAAGAGCAAGGTACCCTATAGACTTGAAGGGGGAAATGATTTTAAAACAAAAGCCAGAAGTGAAAATCCCAGAAATACGCATCTCTGGTACAACCAGTGTGCTAGGAAACTAATTGATTGACTAATAAAGCCTTACCCAGGATTTAGTTTGGTAGACAATAGCATCTAGTTGAGTTACCTAGAAAACCCAGAATTTCACCATTCTTACTGGTTTTAAATGCTTCTTCATGTATCTCTTCAAAAAATGTTAATGGGTTCATGAGGTGTGGTTTGTTTTTTTTTTTTCAGAATGCTGATTTTTGTAGTCTGAACAAATCAAGAGTCGAAATGAAAAGTTTTAATACAAACATCACCATCATTTCAGCGAGGAAAAGGTGACCAACATTCAGAATTCTATATAAGGCCATTTGTGTCCAAACCTGAGCCTACATGAGGATCAGCTCCAGTTCCCAAACAGCTGCACGTGAGGCTTTGTGTGAGCTCTGGCTGCGATGTCACCACCCCCCGGGACCGAGGCAGGGAGCTGTGGGGACATCAGATCGTTTGCACTTTTCCTTCTGTAGCCGATAAATGCCCTCACAGCGCTAAGCCCAGCGCGGGGCCGGCTAATCCAGGCAGCCAGGGCAGGATTTGCTTCAGTTTGCAGAAACCTTTGCAAACAATAGAATTAAAACCTTGTCCACATCCCAAGTGTGTGGCCTGGGTTTCATCCGCTGAATGCCATTAAAGTGGCAATGTGAGGGTGAAACAAAGCACTGCTGTTCGACTTGGCTCTAGGCAACCCACGAGCAGTAATGCTTGGACAGATCCACCCCAAGCAAAGTTTTGAGGCTAGCTCCTGAGGGTCAGCAAGATGACCTGAGGAAGAGTCTGCAGAGGGGTCCGCAGGCAGCAGAAGGGGCTGTAGGAGGGCATCCTGGGCTGGAACTCCTTAGAATTTATTTTTGTGTGATCCAGGGCAGTGGCAGTCAGTGGTCCTTTATTGTAGCCTGAAGTATGGAATGGATTTTGGCACACTTTGACAATTTCTCCTTGTTAGAAATGTATCCTTGTATACGCAGCACCATGTTTCTCCCTGAGCCATGTGCTGGCTGTAAACAGCAGCGGCGAACAAGCAGCAACAGTGAACATTTTGGTATTGAGATTGAACTTTGTTGTGCTTCTTTGGAGTTATTACTGTGCCACGGAGCAGGGCAGGATTTCCAGGGAAGTCCAGAGTCTGAATCATGCTGTTTCATTCCAGGTGTCTCCGTTCCCTTCACCAGAATGATTCCTGAGACAACCTTTCAGCAACACCTGAGATATTCTGGGATATAGATTGTGAGTCCTGAGTCTTGCAATTGATACCAATGGGAAAGCCACCACCAGAGGCCAGAAGCCCAAACGGCATCCCTAGGTGCCAGCCTTGCTCTTGGGCTTCTCTTACCTACAGCAACAGAACCCAAATTCATACTGAACAGGAGCACAAGAGCCATGCAGACACATTGTTCTGAGCCCTTGGGCAGTTCTACAGAAGCTCCTTTCTTTTCAGGCTCCTCCAAAGCCACTGCACTCCTCCTGGTTTTAAGCGCTGTGATTTTTTTCTGCTCTGAAAATAATTAGCACATCATCAGTTGTAAATGAGCCTCATCTTGAGTGAAAGAATGGAGTTATGTGGGTTATTTTTAAATAGCACAACAATATATGCTAGAGCAAAAAAAAAAGCGTAAATTATTTACACTATTTACACCATCCCGCTGAACAGAATCTTCAAAAACATGCTCTTAAAAAATGGCATTATTAATGGAGAGGGGTTTGAAGAGCGTTTTTTGAAGTTTCCTGCAAGCTGCTTTAATACTGAAAATGACCTCAAAACACACACTGGAGCCATTCTCTCTTTTTGCTGAGTGTGGGGCTGGGAGCAGGGCTGGCACCTCCCAACAGCCCCCAACAAACATGGGGCTGGGGCACTCACACCATGGCAATAGGGGATTGGCCATCTGGCCCTCAACATGTGGCCCAGCTCGGCCTGGGACTGACTCCCAAAAGGACCCCTGTGAGCTCCCCACACATGAGGAATGATGCTCTAATGTGTGACCCACACAAGCCTGGCGCTACAGGGTGACAATCCCATGGGTTGGGGATTGCGCTTCACCTACAGCTTCAACCCCACTGCAGGGGCTGCAGCATGAGGTGCTGTGGGCAAAACCTTCCTTGCAAACCCCAAAGCTGGGCTGCAGAGTGGGGCTGTGTGTCCCTGGGTGCGCTCCCCTCTAAGGGCCGGGCTCTGCGGCATTGCCTGACCCTTTGTCTCGGCGGTGTCTCTGTTGGTGACAGATGGTGATGCTGTCCTGGTGAATTTGTTACCTTCTTGATGACATGCAATATGTCTGCATCCTGACAGTGAGAGGAGAGACTCCAGCTGTCCCTCCAGTAATTGACAGCAAGGAGCTGTTTTCACTTTTGACAGAGCTAAGAAGCATTAGCATCATATTGGCGGTGAGGAGGGGTTTTATTATTATGTTTATCATCTGAGGAAGGGCATTGTGATGTGGGACTTGGAGGGGTTTTTACAACTTCTGCCCCCACCTGGTCCTGAAAAGGAAATTGCTGAAAAGGAAAACACAGCCCAAGCCTCAGCCCAGCTCCTCTCCCACTGATCCCATGGCAGAACCCCACCTCTCTTCTCCAGGAGCAGAGAGGGGAAGTAGGAAAGGAAGGGTAATTTTAGGGTAATTAAAGTGCCCCGATGTGCTCACCAGGGTTTGTCAGACAGAGATGCTGTCCCAATCCTTGTGCCCCCAGCTCACTGCTCGCATTCAGTTTGGATCAGATCCACCTGCAGTTTGAAAGATAGAAAGAAAATATTGTGGTTTCCCTGGGCTTAGGCTCTGCGGGATGATTGATGTCCCACGTGTTTCCCTCCCGCTCCTCCTCCTGCACATGCACCCCTCACCAGCAATAAAGGGCTCTGTACCCATACCCTCCTGCACTCCGCAGCAGTGCTCACTCTATAATAAGTCCTTAATAAGATTGGGGGAGCAAAATCAACTCCGAGCCCATAAGTCACAAAGACATCCACACAACAACTATTCCTCCCTCAATTAGATTCGAGCTGACCTAAAACAAAGGTTGGGTCTCATTGCAGATCTGACAATAGCAAAGCTGCCAAGGCAGCAGCCGCTTCCCAGGGAGCAGAGCGTTTCCCGTTACCCTACAAGCTGCAGTTCCTACAAGGAAACCACGCACAGCTGGAATGGTATCAGAGGAAATAGCCACTGCCATGGTATTCACTGAGGTTTTTTACATGGTATTGTCCTCCCTGTGCCACCCATCTGTGAAGGTAAGGGCTGCCTCTGCTCTTGGGGCACCTCATGTTTGCGCAGTCACTGTAGGGATGCTGATCCCATCCTATAGGAAATATTTGAATTCCACTGTTTTCACCGTATATGAGGTTTCTGGAACTTCCCATGAATTCTTTTAAGTCCCCAAAGAGAACTTCTGTGGATTTCAAAAGAAAAATAATGTGAACCAATATAATATATGTGTTCTGCTTGTTGCGCAGGAAATCCTTCAAAGTCGATTCAATTATAATTCTTTGCTTTAAAGAAACCTTTTCAACTCTCTCATCCACAACCATCTGCTCTGAGAAAACAGATCTACACATTTCAAAATGCAAAAAAGTATTATTCAATTCTGATTTATGATCAATCCGTGCATTTTAACAGCAGCTGCTACACCACTTGGCCAACATCTTCAACCCAGCATTGATTGCTCAGTCTCATTGAAAAACTTTGGTGAAAGGTCCTCTTCCCAGGTAGCTTTAAATATGCAGGGACAGCACTCTGTGGTGGGGCTGTTTGTGCTGACTGCATTCTGAACGGATCGATCCGAAGGCACGGTGCTGACCTCAGGGATCTGCTCACTCACACGCAGCAGCAGAGCCCTCGGATTGCATTTGGAGTGGGTACCTTCAGAGTGGGTACATCTGGAGGAGGGTGCATCTGGGAGAAAATACATTTCACTTTCTGGAGCCTTTCATTCAATGTTTCCTGAGATCCAAAGCTTTATGCAAAAGGAATGCACATATCCGTATCTGTGTGTACTGCTGTGTTTGCATGCAGGCATCTCTAGAGTTGATGCAGGGGACACAAGTGGACCCCTTGAGCTGCAGAGCCTCCTGGAAACCCTCTGTCTCACCTGCTCCATACCACTGCAAGCCAGCATTGAATTATCCCTATTCCTTCCAGTACCATGACGGGTACTGTGTGTCCCCAGTTGCTGTTCTAAGAGTGAGGAAGGGGGCACAGAACCAGAAGCAAGGGGAATCTGCTGCGTAACCAGGATTTGTCAGAAACGGGTGTAATTTCTGCTCTTTGCTGTGATTTATTGAAGGAACAAAGGTTAATAACAATGCCACTCCATCAGTTTATTCTATTCATTTTCATGTCATTACCACGCATCAGGCGCTGCACACTGCAGCTGGGGATGGGGATGGGGCTCTGCTCCTGCCCACCCCTGGGGACCTGGGGCTGGGTACAGCCCTGGGGTGTTCACCGTGAGCCATGCAGCAGCACCTCACTGCTTGAAGGTCAGAGGCTTCTGGTTTTAGATGGAGAAGGAGATGGCACGAGCAGAAGATGGGACCGACACAGCAGTGATGTTTTGATGGAGGTACATAGAATCATTAAGGTTGGGAAAGAGCTCTAAGATCACCAAGTCCAAACCCAACCCCTCCCACCATGCTCACTGACCATGTCCCTCGGTGCCACATCTCCATGGTTCTCTAGGTTTACTCTAGAATATGGCAAAAGCAAAAAAAAAAAAAAAAAAGAAAAACTGAAAAGCCTGAAAAGCCCATAACTGAAACCTGCCTGTGGCTGGGGGTTGGAACACGATGATCTTTGAGGTCCTTTCCAATCCAAGCAATTGTATGATTCAAAAATGAAAGAAATTTCAAATAAATAAGACTCTCTGCCCACAGATGAAGCTGCTACCCAAACCCTCTCCCCAACTCCCCCCACCCACAGTGGATTCACACACACTTGCATGGATTTAAAGCAGCAATCCTTGCAATTTTTTATTGTTTGCCATCATTATCTGTGAACATTTGTTTTAGGTGAGCAGAAAGAATTCATCAGGGATGGGAAAAAGAGATGGTAGTGTGGTTCCTACATCTTAGGGGCTGAGCATCAATCTCAGGTGCTGTGCAGCAACGACATCTCCCAGCAAACACAGCCATTCCCAGCAATCTGTGCGAGAAACACAGAGAGAGGGTTAAAGAAAATGCAGCATCTTGCCCAGCTCATCCCTCTCTTCCTCTCTCTCCGGTGCTGGCAGCCACACTATTCTCCCATCCAAGTGGGCAGCAGCGGCCGCACACAGACGTGTCAGGAGGTGTTGATGCTGCATACGGCGGCGGCTGCTCTGCCCACCCCGGAGACTTCAGTGCCTCGCACCTCCGCTCCACTGCGGGGATTTGGCTGTCTTTCAGCTTGGAATTTTTAGAAGGACTTTGAAATGTTTCCAGCTTGCTGGTTCACTCAGGGAGGTACCTGGGCTGCTTTGTTCTCAGAAAGGAGTTGATAAATCAGCAGTCGTTAAGTATGGCAAACTGCACTTTTCTGCATCATTCTGACCTGTCTCAGCTCCTATTCCAAGGAAAGAGGTGGATGGCAAAGGACAGAGGTGCCTCAGAGCTTTGGGTTGGCTCCTGATCAGGATTAGGGGAGAGAACAGAGTTATCTGGGAAACAGCTGAGACAGGGGCTACTGTGCTGATGGAGGACCCAGCTGTTGGGAAGCTTCCCATCGTCCTGTGATGTTGTTTGGTACTGAAAGAACTTCTGATGCAGGTGAAGCTTTCTTCAGATATTTTTGGATTACCTTGAGAGTCCTTGAGCATTTTCCTGCTGCTTTGTAGCCCTCTGATGGGCCATCAGGGTTTGCACTCACTGATGGCTCACAGATGTGGCAGCTGTCTCCAGATGGGTGCAGAAGCCAATGAGCACTGCCTTGGGACTGAGAGCCAGGGGCAGTCGGATGGAGCCCAATAAAGGGATCTGCATTTGTCATAGAATCACAGAATGGTTGGGTTGGAAGGGCCTCACAGCCCCTTTATCCCCACTGCTGCCATGGGCTGGGTGTCCCCCATCAGATCAGGATGCCCAGGGTCTCATCCATGGCCTTGGTCACCTTCAGGGGTGAGGCACACGTAGGTCTGGGCAGCAGTGCCTCACTGCCTTCTGAGTAAAAAATCTCCTCCTCGCATCTGACCTAAATCTCCTCTATTTTAGTTTAAAGCCATTCCTCCTTGTTCTATCACTATCTTGATCTACAAGTCTTTGTTTCTTTGGGGTAGTGGCAGCACTTCACGACTAGATGCAAAATTGTCTGGAGAAACAAGATCTTAACTCTTCTGGACACCTTGCAGTGGGTTCTGGATGTTCTTATACCAGGTGAGCAGCAGCAACCCAGGTCACCAAGCTCGAGGTCACTGCACTGGGAGGGGAGAGCTGCTGGCAAAGCTCTGCCTCACCCCCAGCCCACTGCAAGGCTCTGAGCTCAAGCCATAGGGGTTCCAATACACATAAAACACCAGCAGGGCTATGGGAACCCTCTGCAAAGTCACAGACCTACTGGGTGACTGGGGCCACCCATAGAAAAGGAAGATAACCCATTCTGGCTGCCTTGTCCTCCAAGGCAGGTGAGAAATGCTTTCCTCCAGCCTCATCCTTTTCATACAGGCTAAAGGCCTGGTTTCATTTCCAGAGAATTTTAGTAGTACACAGGTGGTGGCAGTAGGGATATTTTTGAGGAAATATCCTTGAAAAGTAATACATCTAGGTAAAGAAGCACCAACTTAAGATGCAAACCCCACACCATCAGCATCCTCCCCCCTTTGCAGGGAGGTTCAGCCTCTATATATCTTAACCATATGCCCCTAGTGAGGCAGTCATTAGCATTCATTACACATTCATAAGAAACAAATGGGCAGGGAAGTGGGAGGGATTGCATTCGTCTCAGCTGCTCTTTTGCACATAGCCCAGAGGGAGGGTCCCTGCCAGCTCCAGGCCTCGCTCCACTGCATGTGTGCCTTGCACACGCCTTGCACATTGGTGCCTGATTTACAGGCTCTCAGCTGATGACCCCCTCTGCTCACACGTGCTTCCCTTCGCTTCATTTAACTCTACAACATAAGCTGATTATGGAAGGGAGTGGATGAAGCACAAATCTGGCTTCTTTTTATTTCTTGCTTGCTTTCTTGCTTTCTTCTCTCTTTTTCCCTCTCTGTTTTCCCCCATGGAATAACACTTCCCTTCCTGCTTCACTTCCCATCAGTTCCTTATGCAGTAAAGCCATGGCAGGCAGCTGCTGGCCCCATCAGGGACCTCAGATCCCTGAAAGGAGGGAGGGGAGGCAGATCCTGGTGCCTTGAAACATCAGCAAGAGGGACTTGCTATCGCTGAGGCACTGAGAGCAGTTCAGCTCAATCTAAGCTGTAATTAATAACTGGATGAGAGTCTCAGTCCAAATGAAGTCAAATAGAGTGGTTTTAACACATTGCCATAGGCAATGGTGCACGGTGCATTGTACATGGTGCACAGTGCATGGTGCCAGAAAGCCTCTGGCCCAGCTCTTGGCTCTCACCAGCATAGCAAAGCCCTTGCTTCAGAGGCACAAGTACTGCAGCAATTGTGGGTTATTTTTTCTTTTACCTCTTCTTCTCACTTGGAAATGGCAAAGAGTAATTCCTCAGTTCACCGCTGCCCTAAGCACACCGTTAACATGCCTTGGCCATCAGTGGCCATGAAGAGGGTGAGCCAAGCGTGCCAAGGGGGTGTGCAATGAGCTCATGCTCTCTTGATGATGGGCATTTTCAAAGCAAGGAGCTGCTGGGAGAGCTCCAGAAGCTCAGACAGTGCAGAGTGGCAACCCTAAGCAAAAGAAACCCAGAGGATACTCTGGGAGCTGCTGCACCCAGCTGCTCTTTTCTTGCAGTCACTTGTTTGCATATATATATATATATATTATTATTACTATCATTTTTTTGCATAAAGCAAACCTCATCCTTGCAGTGCAAAGGGCGGGGAGCTGCTCCCATCCCTCAGTCAGCCCCAGGCACCCAGCTGCCCCCAGCCCCAGGCAGGCAGTGAGCATCCCCATGCTGCACAAACAGCAGTTCTGAGCCTCACGGCCCCTCGTTAGCAGCAAACATCAAGGACTCCATGCAGCAAAATTAACTATTTTTT
The DNA here is from genome assembly GCA_037305975.1 of Chrysolophus pictus. Taxonomy (NCBI): domain Eukaryota; kingdom Metazoa; phylum Chordata; class Aves; order Galliformes; family Phasianidae; genus Chrysolophus; species Chrysolophus pictus. The sequence continues at coordinate 5,429,612 of CM074595.1, forward strand.
GTGGGATGTTTAACAAAAGAAGAGATACTAATGAGGTTAGTTAAAGGGTGGCCCTCTTTCATTAGCTCTGCTGGGCTAAGTCTGCCAGTGAGGAACTATCAAGAAGATTGCTTTTTTTAATTACTCTGTTAATTGATATAAAACAAAAAGGACGCAGATTAGTTGCATGCAATTAGCAAATTAATTCTTGGCAATTACAGACTTAATAATGGAGTACTTTTGCTGCTGTGTGTTGGATTTCGTGGCCTATATTCATTGCCTGTATGAGCTGAATAATTTATTTTTTATTTATTTTTGGAAAGGAACAAAAGTTAAATAGAAGCGTGTATGTTTCTTTGGGATTCTCTTCGTGGCACAGGAAGGAAGGGAAAGGGGATTTTGCACCTTTGGTGGTGCCTCACAGCTTCTCTGCTGTCTTATTAGCACCAGAGTCTGAGCACTGCCAGCCCCATGCCCTCCTGCCTGGCTCTCAGGACTGCTCTGAGATGTGATGCTGATACAAGATTCACTTTCTTTCTGAATGGGGCCAATGGGCAGGGACATTGGAAATCAGGTCCTTTGGGTATAACCTCAATGTAGGGCTCCTCCCAGCTTGCAGCACTCTGGAGGAGCAAGTAGGCTGAGAAATACCCCAATTCTCCTTGAACAGTCAGGGTTGGAGAGGTCACCATTCAGCATAATAGTGACACATTTCATCTGCAGTCCATGGCTGTGGTGTGGCAGTGGGTGATGCTCTGTTGTGCTTGGGGCAGGCAGGATGGAGGGGATGAGGTGTGCTTCCCCAGCACCAACACTGAGCGTAACTGCAAAATGGGTGAATTTCAGATTACTGAGCATTCAGATTGAACGTCTCCAGAATAACTGCTCTGCAAATCTGCCATTGGGTTGCAGTATTTTGGGAGAGGAAATGCAAGAGGTTGTGGATGCCCCATCCCTGGAGGTGCTTGAGGCCAGATTGGATGGGGCTCTAGGGAACCTGAACTGGTGCCTGAGTGGTTGACAGGACCACCCACAGCAGGGATTGGAACTGGGTGATCTTTAAGGTCCCCCCCAACACGAGCCATTCTCTGATTCTGTGATTCTAAGAAATTCTCCCTCTGAGCACTCATAAACAGTTTTCTTACAATTTCAAAGCCTTGCTCCCAGCCTCCATCTTCTAATCGTGCTGTTTAGCAGGGAATTGCTGATTCACTCAAACATCAAGCACCGGCACCGTGAGCATCAGCGCAGAGCATGGATGAGGTTAATGTGACCGAGCACAGTGGCTTTGGAAGCATTGGTTCCTTTGTGTTTCTTAACCAATGTAAAAATCAGAAAGCAAAAGCCTGGAGAGCTGTGAGCTGAAGACAGGGAAGGCCACTCTCTGCATGGGGCTGCAGTCCTGCGGTGCTTCCTCTTTCCTCCTCTCGCTTCAGTTCATGGCAAAGCCCAGGCAACGTCTGCAATGCATTCCTTCCCATGTGTGCAAGCTTTTCAAGGGGAGTTGTTCCATCTAACTGTCCTTTCATTCACTATTGCTATCCTGCAAAAACACGTGCCTTACTTTAAATTCTCTTTTTTTTTTTTTCTCAAATGAGACATCTTGTTTACATTTCCCCCTGTCTTTTCTCCCCGCTTCCTGTGGCTGTGTCTCCTGCTGCTGCTGCATTGCTGGGTGCCAGAGAAACGTTTTTCTTTCACTTTTATTGTTATTTATTGATTTTTTTCCCCTTTGTGGGTTCAGAACCTTTTGCTTCTTCCAAAGAGGGCACTACACGTTAGCAACCATCCCATATACAATTTACACTTAAATTAAAATATTGAGGTCACTCTCACGTCAGACACCTATAGAACAGGAATAAACCCAAAGCACAAAGCAGAGCCAGCAGAGCAATCAGCGTGACCAGTGCTTATCTTCCCACACTTGAGGACATCAGCTCCATGATGCAGCAGTGCTGAGGCCTGTTGCTGCCCAGTAATGTTTAGGGCAAAACTCTGCCATATGTCATTTTTGACTTCTTAAGCTCCAGGGCTTGGATTCCTCTGCACTGCCATACTAACCATTATTTTTATATGTTGCTCTTTTCAGAAATGTTGCTGTTGGGTTTTGTTTGTTGTTTACACCAACTGTAGCAAGATCAGAAGATAAAAAAAATAAGGCAATGTTCAAAATATCATCATCTGTTGGCAGACATTTTTTCACATACACAGACCTTCAGGGGAAAGGACAGTATTTACCGATTCAGGATAGATATTAGTGTTCACAAGCAGAGGTTCAAGAAGCTGTGTCAAATCCTCCAAGTTTTTCTTGCAGTTACGACCATATTTCAGCAATAAATCCACTATCCAGACAAAATAAAACCACAGAACCATTTCAGTTGGAAGGGACCTTTAAAGCCCATCTGGGCCAATCCCCTGCAATGAGCAGGGACACCCACAGCTCCATCAGTGCTCAGAGCCCCTCCAGCCTGGCACTGGGTGTCTTCAGTGATGGGACACCACCACCTCTCTGGGCAACCTGTGCCAGTGCTTCACCACCACGATCGTAGAAAACTTCTTCCTTGTATCCAGTCTAAATCTCCTGTCTGAATTTGGAACTATTTCCACTTGTTCTATCACACGGATGCTGCAAAAGAGTCTCCCCTTCTTTCTTATAGCCCCCCTTTTGATACTGAAAGGTATCCGTAGCAAAGGTACGCAAAGGTAGACCACTCCAAACACTTCCCAAAGAGGTTCTTTCCAAACTCCAACGTGCACTTGGATTCAGCTATCTGAAAGCTGCACAGCTCAGACATATTTTCTGATTTTTGGGTGGTCCCTTATGGAGCCAGGACTTGGACACAATAATCCTCATGGGTCCCTTCCAGCTAGGGATATTCTATGACTGTGTGATTCAAGCTGTGCTGTTTGATTTCTCACAGTCAATAGGCAACTGTATGTGCCAACACAACATCAGATCTCGCCCGTGGCGCTGGGCAGCCTTTTTAGTTAATGTGTTGGTACTGAGAAAGAAACTTCCCCAAGTTGTGCAAATCACTGCCGGTCAGACCGAAATCTCACTGTAGCATGAAATGCGAAGTGGCACCTTGGGTACAGCTAATGGAGCTGTCGTGGGCCTGGAAGTAACTCTCAGGGCACCTCCAAGGAATGCGTTCCTTTGCATTCACCTCCCTGGTTTCTGGGGCCATTTCTCTGTGCTTGTCTCGTGGTGCCCATTTGGGCTCACCAGCACAGAGACCTGCGGGCACAGAGGAAGCTGGGACAATGCCTCACTTCAGGTGGGCATAATGCTGAGCTCATTACAGCCTCAAATACACTGCAGACAAAAGCAGATCTGCAGGGAGCTATCTGCAGAGGGAGAGGTCAGCTCAGGCCATGCACAAGCAGTGCGTGGGGCACAGACAGGCTCCATCAGTCCAACAGCAGTGAGGTTGGGTTTGGTTTGCCAGGATCCCTTTGGAACCAAGAGAGCCTGTGTGTGGAAATGGAGCATCATCATGTTTTCAGGATAATGAGCTGGGCACCCATCCCTGTGGCTAATTAAATCTGTGGAAGCCTTATTTCAGCAGCAATCAACCTAAATCTTAGCTGTTACATTGCAGATACTTTTTGTGTTTATAAGAACCAGAATGAGATGAAGTAGAGTGTTCTGAGCTTTCCCCCATCTGAGCAAGTGTGGCAGTTCCAGTAGGGACAATTCCAACCACCCTGCTGTTCCTTAGGGATAGCCTCCAAGCATGGGGATGTTGCAATGCTTTGGGTTTTCAGCCTGGTATGGGATGTGCAGATGCTTTTCAAACAGTTATCAAAGCAACAGGAGAAAAGCAGGGAGCTTGTCTCCCCTGAGCCTGAGAAATGGGTTGGGTCATGGTTTAAGTCCATTTTCTGACTGCATCTGTGTGCTCGTTCTCCCCATCTGAGCTGCATTAATGCAGGGCTTGAGGTTCCCCTTCCTATATTTCTAAATGGATGGAGAAATCTTCCAAGGCACAAGTGAAGGTAAGAAAAACCTCAATTCAGTATTCTAATAAGAATTAGGCACCCAGATCTCTCAGACAGCTTTGCAAATAGCCGTCGTGAAGCACAAAGGGATCTTCTCCTTAGCTCAGGGGCACAACGCTGTGGATCAGGCGCAGAACAGCCCCAGTCTTCCCCCATCTCAGTAAATTATGGTTTTCTTCCTCTAAGGCTCTTCATTTTTTTATAGCATAAAATAGGAAGCTGTGAAAAAAATCCTGGTCCTTGAGAAAACTGCAGTACTGGCAGGGAGGCAGATGCTGTGTGCACTGATAGGGGGAGAGAAAGAGACCTTTCCTGCTAACTTCCCTTCCTTTTTTCCCCTTTTTTTCTGTAAAAAAAGGTATGTTCACAACCCGTGCACGTGCAAACCATGTAGACTCCTCATGTGTGCCCGCGGGGGGTTCAAATTGAACTCCAAATCATGCAACTGTGATCCATGCAGATTAGAAGTGGACTTAGATTGCAATTAAGTCAAGGAAAGTCAAGAGCTTAGATAACGATTATCGTTTCTTCTTATTTGTAGGAACCAATCGGTGAGAAAAGAAAATACACTATATCTGTGCATAAGCACTAATAAATCATCATTAAACAGTTCCATCCTCACTGTACAAACGGAGATATTATGACATGTTTGTAATTAGCAACACAATTCATAGTAGCTGTGCTATGCTGGCTTGGTGCTGTTTCACAATCGAATGCAGTTTGGGATTTTGCAGCCAACCATTTTTAATCACTGGAGCACTTCATTTTTAGTAAATCCAGCCCTAATTTTTGTTATCCCCTGCTGGGCTTTACTTGAAAAAAGTTTAATTTCATTGAGATCCCCTTTAAATCATCCCTGCTTAATGCCTTCCAGCCTTCTGCAGTCTGTCTGCCCATTCCATATGAAGCACACAAGCAAGCAGTAATCAGCAGCCGTACCCAAGCCTTGCATTAAATGTCAGCTTTGTGCCTCGAGATTTTTCATGTGCTTTTGAAAAACATGTAGCAGGATGCAGCCCACATAAAAAGAGAGAGATAGCAGAAAAATAGTGTGCATTATTGGAGAGAAGTAAGTAAATGATAAGAGATGATTTAGAGATCCTGAATGTAAAATGCATGATCTGAACATTCAGGAATGGACTGCTCCTGGACTATTAGGAGTTGGAGGTCACGCCACATGTCATTGCAAAGGTAATTTTCTCTAGATTTTGAAATAGGATCTCAGGTTTGACCTATGCCCTCTGTATCAAGAACATCTGGGCATCCTTAATGCACCTGTTCCTTTCTCTTTTTTCCTTTTTCCTTTTTTTTTTTTTAATTTTCCCAGTGCTATAGGACAGAATCTGGTTTTGAAGAAAGAAAAAAAGAACAATTGAATTTCAGCATTAGCATTTCCAGAAACTTCTCTGTGACTCTGGATGAGCCATTTCACGCCTTTTAGTCCCCCCTTGTCAGGTAGATGGGCTCGGAATAGAAAAGGCTAGATAGCTCATGCATAGCTCTCAGAACTTAATTAATGCCTGCAAGTTGTTTTCTGATCCTCACACGAAATAAGTTACTCACAGTGCCTTCAAAAGCACTTCCACCGGTGTAACAAGTTTGGGAATGAGATTCTGTTCCCCATAAATAAAACAACTTGTTTTGTATCTGTAGGAATTGAAGCGTCGTCCCACAGAGTACAAAATAGTATGAATAATTTTGAATGTTCTTGTTGGATACTTTTCACCGCCTTTGGAAATCAGAATTAAAATGCCCACTTCTTAAAATTTCTGCTCTTGTTGAGCTCAGCTAGAAACCCAGATGTTGAGTGCATCTGAAAGCCAGGTCATCATCTTCTGAGACCATGCATCCAAAAATGATTCTTTCTGAAACATGAATGCCAGTCTGTTCTATTTTCCCTCATCTTTAGATTGGAAAACTGAGATTTACCCATACAAACCAAAAGGAGAAAGGAGAAAGAGGAAGCAAAACATCTTCCAGGCTGCCTCTGCACAAATTTTCTCAACATTTTCAGGCACTTTCCCTATGTAAGTCCCAATCTATGTCTCTGTGCAGAAGTCCAGCACTTCAGAGTACTTGGGTTCCTTATTTCCCAAGGAATCTTTAAGAACGAGGGGCCAGGGTTGCTCCTAGGCTTGACTCAGAATCATTTTCTTACAAAAAGCATCTCCAAGGTTGTGTAACTCAATGCTTCGTGTCTGTGCAGCATGGTGGAAGAAGGAAGAACCTCCATGGCAGGTGGATTTGGGGTGGTAAGGGCATGAAATAGGTGGTAGGGTTCTCTGGTGGCAGATGCCAGCAGAGGGTGATGAGCTCATTTTCTTATTCCCAGTTTGCAAAAGGGGCTTTGCTTGCAGTTTGTATTTCATCCCGTTTGCAACACCGCAATGCAAACAGAGTGAGTATCCATAAAGACAGTGTTTTCTTTAGGTGACAGCAGCGCTTCAGGAGCAGGGTGCTCCCTGTGCTGTGCACTCACACCACGACTGATGGAAGAGATCATGGGGAACTGCAGATCAAACCTAAAATAATCAACGCTTCATTTCTGCTTCTGTCTTTGCTTTGTCTGGGTTCTATCTAAATAAGCACATGTCTGGAGAAGCACCAAACAGAGCTCTGCTGCTCTGGGGATGCTCAGCTAGATGGGCAGGGTGTGTGTTGCAAAACACATACAGGGATTGAAATTCCATTCCCTCCTACAGCAAAGCCTCTCCTGCTGCTGGGCACTGCAGGTCTGTGGGTGGGGGCTGGGGGTTCGTGCCCAGTTCCCAGCTGAGCATCCTGTCTGAGGTGAACTTAAAAACAAAGTCATCGTGCACATAGTTCCCCCAGCAGGTTGAGACATGCTGTTGAGGATAATGTTAACTCCCCGCAGCCTCTGAGAGACGGGGAGAAAGCAGCTTATTTCCATATCTTAATTAAAATTTCCATTAATCCCATCTGAGGCCTCATAACTTCAAAAACTTGGACAAAAAAAAAACCCAAAAAAACACACTTATTTCTGATAAATATTTTAGACTAATTGTTCTGAGGTAGCAGACATCTCTTCCTGGTGAATATCAACTAGCCATGGGTCTTGCATAAAATTTAAGGCAAACTGCAAGGGTTTGTTTGTTTATCCCCTGCAAATTTCTGAGCACATGACATGCCGAAGACAGACGGAGTGTACAACAAAGCACGGGGCCGAGCTGCAGCTCAGTGTGGTTGTTGGGATGGCACAGAAGCAAGGCTGGGAAGCTCTGGGGCTGCTTGTTGCTGTGCATATGACTTAATGCAGGATCAGAGCCCTAGGGCAGCTTTCATGTCCCTAATGGCGGAGATGCTCGTATTGGTGAGCATCTCCCCACAGCAGGACCTTGTGCTGCCTTCCCCTTCTGCCCCATTCCTGGAGCCAAGGCCACCTGTTCTCCTTAAGCGCAAAGCCTCTGGGTTGCAAAATCCACTGCTCCTTTGGGCATTTTTTGGGAAGGCAGATGAGATCAAGACTTTTCCCTCTGTGGAGAAACTCGAGGATTCTTCTCCTTTAAAGTGAAGAGAGAATTGAATAATAGAATCACTAAGGATGGAAAAGAGCTCCAAGATCTCCAAGCCCAACCCCAGCCCACCCCACCGTGCCCACTGCCCTCATCCCTCAGTGCCACATTCCACAGCTCTGGAACACCTCCAGGAATGGTGACCCCACCTCCCTGGGCAGCTATGCCACTGCATCAATCTTCTTTCAGAGAATAATTTTTTCCTAATATCCAACCTGACCATCCTGTGGCACAACTTGAGGCCATTATCTCTCTTCCCATCAGCCTCTCATCCTATGAACCTGGCAGCTACTTTGAAGGTGGAAGCTGCAGGGGAGAAATGGGGTGGAAGAATAGGTTGTAAAATGAATGGTATGCCCTGGGTAAGGAGGTGTGAAGCGCTGTGCTCTGACTTTGCACTCATGTATGCAGAATTTGGCCATGATGTGAAGCCCTGGCGCCCCATAGGTAACATCCTTGAAATGAACTGAGTACTGAGAGCAGGGACAAAGTGACACAGAGAGCTGTGAGTGACAGAAAATTGGATGAAAACCATGGGGAAAGCAGAAAAGCACAGGGGAGGGAGAAGGAAGGGGAGAAACCTATCCTAAAATGAGCATAGAGCCTGCCTGGTTGCTAGGGAAGTGGGACTCCTGGTAAGCAATTTCCATTTGTACCTGTATTTATAACAGTGTGAAGATTCGTTTTATAATCTGTGTAATAAAGAACCTCATCAGCAACTTCTCAAAGAAACTTGTTATTACGGAGAATGACACTCTAATTGCCTCCAGACATTTAGCTTGTCTAGTGAGTGAAGTAACCTGATAAGCTATTGAACTATTAAGTGATGTAGAATCAATTAATGTAGTTAGATAAGAAAGTAATACCCTACCTGGGTAAACTAAGTAATATGTGTCAAAGTAGTCACTATTAATTCAGGTCCAGAAAAGCACGGTGGACCAGTACAGTTCCCAGTAATAACACAGAACTGAGAAATGTGTAGGGAGCAATGAGGGGCTCCTTCCATCCCAGCTCCTTGGGAAGAGAGGTTGTCAGCTCCAAACTTGCTGTTTGAACTGGCTCTTGAACTGCTGCAGGAGTTTGTTCTGCAGGTCTCCAGCCCTTGTAGCTCCACACAAGGTTCTGCAGCCCGGTGTTTGGAGAGCCCTGCAGTGTTTAGGACTGAGTCTGGAAACTATTTTTCTTTTTACTTTTTCCCCAAATCTAACTCTTCATGGGAAGAGTGCTGACATGTACCTTGCTGCTGACAGAGCTTTCGTGCTCTCCTGGGGGCCTTGAGGTCCCCATGGGAAGGCTGGCATCCCTGTAACTGCTCTGCTTGGTACCTAGTGCCCTTAAAGCCCCCCTAAATATCCTTGGGATGGCAATTTGCAGCTCTGGAAGCTCAGTCCTTTGGAAGTTTGGGTCAAAAGCTGGGAGAGAAATGACAAATTCTGCTGGAAGCTTTTTTGAGTATTAAATTATGGATAATCTCATGACAGAAGAATATTCGGGAAAGAGCTAACCTTTACATCCCCAAGATACCTTCCTTCCACCCCTGGTACGCTCACCATTGCTTTTGGTGAAAAAATCTGTGAAGGACCACAGCAGCTCCCTATGGACCACAAGGGAGCAGGAAAAGCACTCACCACTGTGTTAAATCGGGGACAACAAAAATAACAGCAGTGCATGTTTTAGTGCATCGGCTCTCACATTCAGATGCGGTACAGGGCTTGAAATTTTTGTTTCTGATCTTCTTTAAATAAGAACAACTCACAGCCATCTGAACTGATTTGCTTAATGCGCTGTTCAGCATTCACAGCGTAAATTGAATTGTTAGCCTCTCTGTCTTTGCATTTGAATGTTTTGATTCCAATTTTACCGGCAGAGCGACCTCCCCTAACTGAATTGTTCTCACAAGCAATGTTGATGCTTTGCACTCCCACTCAATTGATGTCATTGTGGCTACGACAAGAAGGCGCCTGTTAGAGCGAGCAGGGTGAGCCGGGCTAAGGGCAGCCAGAGACAAATCAGAAATATCTCATTTCTCACAGGAGATGTTCTTGATTTCAGAAGTTCCTTTTCATCAGTTCCCAGTGATTCACTCCCTGCCTTTCTGCTGGAAGTCGGCACCTCCTGATAGGGTTGAGCTTCACCCAGGTCGTCTCTGGGCCCATATGGTGTCACTGTAGCTCAGATATTAAAACAAACAAAAAGAAGTATATGTATTATATATAAGTATACGTGTATGTATGTATATGTACATATATACTGTTCTTCTGAAATACCACTGGAGCATGCAGTGACATGGCAGCTTCTAGGCAGCAGTGGACTTTTCGAGAGCAATGAAAACCTGAGTTGTATGGGGAGCTGTGAGGCTGCAAGAGCTCCTGGGGCTGTTGGTTTGGGGCTGCTATCCAGGGAGGATTTAAACATGTGTCCGTGGTGTGGCTGTCAGCACACAGCTGGCCAGCTGTGCCTGGGTCTCTAAGCTGGATCTTGATAACAGTCTAGCATGGGTGCAGCAGAGACCATTGGGGAGCAGCAGGAAAGGCTTTGGAAGGCAGATGCAAATCATGAAATCATTGAATCACAACAACCATCAAATCCAAGCCCAGCCCACCCTACTGTGCCCACTGCCTGTCCTCAGTGCCACATCTCCACAGCTCCAGAACACCTGCAGGGACGTTGACCCCCCCAGCAGGGCAGCGTGGCAATATGGAGTACAGGATTTTGACTATAACAAGTGATTTCTTCACCACCAGATCTCAACAAAGTTTCCAAGAGCTATTGCCAGAGCAAAGCAAAAGCAAAACTTCTCTCCAGGATCCTCCTATGTGGCCTGCATGGCTTCTAGTCCTTTCCAGAGTCTGATGTTTCATATGCAGACAGTTGCCAGGGGAAATTTTGCTTACACCATAATTTTCCATTTGCTGCCAGACTTCAGACAGATGAGTGCAAACTGTTCTCTCTGCAACTTGGGAGATAATTTTGCAGTCAGTGTGAACACTGTGAACCTTCTAATTTTTTTCCTTTAATAACAGTTTGGCAAATCAAAGTATCTGTTCATTTAGTAACAACACCTAGAAAGCATGAAAAAAATACAGAGGCGCAGAGATGAACTCTGGGCTGGCTTTGGCTCAGATTAGATATTCTCATGGTGAGAGGTGTTGGCCATTTCTTAATTTACCTGCTCTGCAATGAAAAAGAAGTGTCAAGGATGTCTGTGGAGGGAAGAAATTAACATACGTACACATTTTCCAAATATTTCAATTTACACCAATTCCTGTGTTATATTTTCCAACACTATGCAAAGATGATGATCATCAAGATAAATTCAGTAGTGTAGCTATTTTCAGCTAAGAGGACATCAAATGGGGGAAAAAACCCTCAAAAATACAAAAGCAAATAAAGAGGAGAGAGTTTTACTTTCTGGGGTAGAAGTTGTGGAGATGTTTCCTTTCTTTGCCTTTCAAACCTTTCTCATTTTAATCCAAGAAAGATGCAGGTGGGACAGCAAGTCCCATCAAGTAAGTGAAGATAAGTAAGGATTTTCCCAATGAATGGCTTTTAATTAGTTAAAGAAAAAAAGAATTAAAGGTAAATGTTGAGCCATTCTCCCTGACTCGTATATCCACATCAAATAATGGCAATGAACTCTCCCCTTCCACTTCTGCAGTGCACATAGGGAAACACACACAAGCACAGGTTAGCAAAACCTCACTTCCTTTTGTTCTCTTTGTTCCCTTTGTTCTCCACGCTGTAATGAAAACTGACAGCCATATTTATGGGGAGGTTCCTGCAGGAACATGGCAATAATCACCTGCCCCTGGCACCCCAGCCCACGTCTGTGTGGAACAGCAGCTTTGGGAGGGCGTTGGGAGTGGAGCTCTGCTGCTCTGCGAGGCTGCTTGTGGGGTTCAGCTTGTGGTCCTCTGCCAAACAATGCTTCTGAAGGGCCCTGATGGCTCTGCTAAAAGGGGGTTGCCTTGAATTCCACCAAAAGCCTTTCCCGTTTGTGAAGGCAAGGCCTCTGCATGCTCTTTTGAAGCAGGCTACGCTTCATCCATGCACATTTCCCCAGAGCAGAGCTCCAGTGCAGAAGGCTGTGGGGTTTTGCATCTCAGTCCAGTGGGAGCGAGGCCAACCTGCCCCAGACAAGGCTACCCATCTAACTAGGTGCCTCCCTATGGTGCTTTTAATGATTATTTTTTAATACGCTTCTGTTTAATGAGAATTTAAAAACAAAACCTATTTAGCCTTTAGAAAGAAAAATCTTCCCCTATCTTAATATTTTTCTCTCCTGCGTTTATTTCCTCAAGTAGCTGGGATTTTTCAGGCTGATTATTTTTTAAGGTATTAAAAATATAATCCACATGATATATTAAAATGTAATTAAAAGTGTTATTATATTTTCAGCAGCATGCAAAGCCTGGGGGGATTTTACAAGTGCAAATACGTGAGTTTCTGCCTCCCCCACGTTAACAAGGGAGAACAACTGACCACTAGAAACCCTTTTTACCAATAGGAAAATGGAAACAAAAAGAGAGGGGAAGAATGTTGATGTTTGCAGGTGTTTCAATGACCTCCAAACTATTTTCTTTCTGATCCAGAAAGCCTCCTAGGGATACAGCAAAGGAGATAAGAATTAAGTTCATAACTGGGGTTGCCGTGTGTTTCAGGTTGTGATAAAGCAGTTCTGGTGTAGCAATATGATGGGGATGCAGAGGATGGATCTGCTCTGCACAGCCTCACTATCATTGCTGTAAAAATCTTTTTCCTTTTTGTCCAGCCTAAATCTTCCCTCTTTTAGTTGGGCCACTATAGCCTGGATTGCTTTGCAGAGGAGCCAGCACTAGGAGCTGATGTCCTGGTTCCTTTCCCATGTTCCATAGCCTGGTGCTTCACAGGTACATAGCAAAACCCAGGCAGAATGGACGTAAAATGTGGGGTGCGAGCAGCTGCACCATCCATGTGTCAGTTTCACCTGTTCTGGGGGCTGGGGACTGAAGGACGGGTTGGGAGGTGGCATATGATCTGATTTTTAGGTGGTCCTCTGTAGAGCCAGGAGTTGGACTTAATGATCCATATGGATCCCTTCCAACTTGGGATATTGTACGATTCAATGATTCTACGATCACAAATGGCACTGAGGCACGTGGGCACAGAATGAAACCACTGTGGGTAAGTCTGCTCCCAGAAGGGTGAGCAATGAGGAAAAACTGAAAATAAATACAGTCAAAGCACCCAAGTGTTAGGAACCTGATTCTCTTTATTTCCCCTTTCTTCTTTTCTCTGTAGCCCCAGGGACTACTCACGATCCAACAGCTCACGTTTTCAACAGTCCTTAAATAAGTGTTTAATGGGATTTATAGAAACACCTGAGCAGGTTAGATGGGTTATAATTCCCACTGATTTCACTGACCTCTCGATAGATGGGACACAGTTTCCTATTTCACACAGGCTTCCTTGAAAATATTATTCAAAGTGTGCTGGAAAACACGAGTCGTATTAGATTTGTGGTTTGATTTCTGGGAGGTGCCCTCAGAGTGGGGCCGATGCACAGAGGTATAAATAAACATAGGGGTGTCCTGGTGCCTGCCTGTGTGCTTGTGTGCAGCCTCACTGGTGGCTGAAAATCTACCTCCTGCTCTTTGGTTTTCCATTTTAGCCGCTCTATTATCAGAGATTTCTGGAGTGTGAGTTTCATAAGTAGAGGTTATCATACATTGCAGGCCATCTCTCCTGCTGGGGAGCAAAATGAAGGTTTGATAATGAGATCGCCCAAAGGCAGATAAGAGCTCTAGCTTGCTGAACAGTCCCCCAAGGTTTCCTGTGATGACAAGAAGGAGGGAATGCAATTTATTATCCTTCCCTCCTTGTACCTTCCCATTGTCTGGCAAGTCAAAGCAACAAACTACGCAAGTTGAAAATAAATAAAATAATAATTAGAGCAACCTGGTGTGCTGCTGCTTTACTCTGAAGATATAGGTCTGTGATTTTCTCTATCACCATGAAGGACATCTCTGAACTCCTGCAATCCTATTTACAAGACCGTCTCTCTCCCCCTCTCCTCCCACCTTCTCCCTACCAGGATGGATATTCTAAAATTGAGTCAAGTGCTTTATCTTGATAGACTTGGGAGGATGGCTCTGGAGCTGCTGCCGATAACCTCCCCATCTCCAATTCAGTTTGCTCTTCTTTCATGCTAAATGCTACAAAGTGCATTGCAGCAAAACGAAAGGTCAGATTTAAGCCATAAAGCATGGAAGATTCGTAGCCGAAGTTGCCACATCATTAAGTCCCAGCATCTCCATGCTTATGTTTCCTAGCACATATGGTATATAAAATCACCTAGTGTTTCACAACCCTCTTAAATAATTAGGCACAACAGGGTTTGCTGGGTGACCACCTGGATAAAGTCAAAACAGTGGCATCTGCAGCAGCCAGATGGGAGCCTGCTCTTCCCTGCCATCAGGAAATGGACAGCCGACTTCCACTCGGGTGAACCCAAAGCTGCCGACTTCCAGATAAGAGATGGAAAGGACAGGTCAGGAGGGAGCGATAAATGCGTCCTCTCACAGTTTTCAGGTTACTGAGTCCCTGTTGGAGCTGAAGAAAAGCTGCTGTGTTCCCCAACCTGAGGAGAGCAGGGAGGAGGTGATGTAAATCCAGACGTGATCAGCAAATCGTGCAGCTGGCAGTGGTGCTCTGGTGGAATGAAGGCTTATGTTTGTGTCTGTTTTGGTCATGCAAAGAAAAGAGTGGGGAGAGGGAGAATATAAGCAAATTGGCATGAGACTCCATTAGATCCAGTCGGTGTCCATGATAGTCATTTATTTCCTCCATTTCATAACGATTTACTCTAGGAATTGATGTCCACCTATCTAACACACCAGTGATTGAACTGTGGGTGCCATGGTGATACGTGGCCACTGGTCCTAGAGCTCTCTGTGTTGTCATTGAGTTCTGTGGGTGTAAGTGCTGTGGTGATGGGGGCTGTGGGAGAACACAGACAGACATACACACAGACACAAATGAATAAACCCAAACCTGTGTTCATCTTCAGCTCAGCCACATCCTCTCACGGACACGTATCAGCACATCAATAACCCAGATCTGTCCTTTCTTCCACACAGTATCAGCCCAGGTAATAATCATTCTTCAGTCCCAGCTTTTGCAGTGGGTCGTTCTGTGACCAGCAAATCCCACCCTGGAAAGTTCCCCCACCCTGTGTGGTTCCCTACCCTGCATTTTTTTGGTTATTATTCAGAAGGCAATGCTGCAACCCTGGCTCAGCAAGCCAAGGCTGAGAGTGGCTGGCATGGGCAGGTGAGGATATTCCATTGTTTGCAGCATTCTTGGCTATTCTGCTAGCGTTATGTGTGAACTGAGGCCAGTCCAATGGATTGGAAAAGTGCTCTGTTGAAAGGTTAAATAGCCGGTGTTCCATTGACAGGTATGGGAGGAAACAAACCTGAGGCAATTCACAGTGATCAGCTCAGTCTCTGGTCAGCTCAGTGGTGTAGCTATGGATAAAGGCAAGCACACAGAGTTCTAAAGGGAGTTTACCCACCTCTTGCTGCTCAGCCTGAGCACTCAGCAGTGCATTTACTCACTTTTTTGTGTGCTAAAGCAGCACTGATACAGCTCACAGCATCCTCAAGCAGTTGTATAGAGGGTCAGGAAAGAGGCTTAATAGGCTGAAGGTGCCTGAATGCAGTGTTACAGTAAGTAACTGACTCTCTTAAAAAGGGAGACTGGTAAAAGAAAAAGCCCAGGGAACAAACACTGGATCTGTTGTGCTGTTACCATTTAACCTGCATTCACTGCCAATTGAAATGCACTTTACATTACTTCAGTCAGATACTTCAAGGGAAATCCTGGAGATGGGAGCACTTAAGCAAGAGCACTTCTGGTGGTAATGTGTGTATTTGAAAGCCTGGCAATTGGGAAGGTTGTGAATGCAGCAGCATATCCAAATATAGCTGTAGCTTGTTATATGTAAACGGCAAGACTCATTCTGATATTCCTGCTCCTATCCCACCTCTCTTTTCTGCACAGCAGTGTGATTTCCCCACCTGTCAGCATCTCCAATCTGTGGCTTTGCACGTAACAATGTTTGCTGTGCACAATATCCCACATGGCAGCTTGGTGAGCTTGCTGCTGGGGTATCACGTTGTAGCAAGCCCAGAGGAGATGCTCAGGAAAGAGCCTTTGGAGAAAGTGTTACATCTTCTGCAGAACTGCCTGAGCCACACAGGGCCATGGAGGAAGCCAGAAGTGTCCACAAAGCCGTGTCTGCAGCCGACGGCAGGTAGAGGGATGCTGGCTGGGGGCAGATTTTGTGCCATCAAGAGGGTACCAGGTGAAAGTGTAAATCTCCCTGTGTGCATAATCAGGTAAAATTGCTCTTTGCTGATCAAACCATGCTGGTACATTTCAGACTGCATCATGAGGAGGAAATGTCCTGTTTGCTCTGTCCTCAGATGTCCCCTTCTCATTCCTTCAGTTCCTGCTTTGCAGGTAGAAAATCAGAGCAGTGACAGCCCCAGAAGCACTCACAAATAAGGGACACGTTCAGAGAGCAGCACCTCTTATAATGTATTACAGGCAAGCTGGAAGCTCCACCTCCCATTTAATTTGCTTGACTTGTAAGGACCATTGTAAAGAGTGTGGTTCAGTATATACGGATTGTATCTGTGGGTTTTGAAAGTATAATGAGGTCTGTTCTGTGCCATTCACACGTTCATCCTTAGGGCTGAATTCTTCCTCTTTCTCAGAGTCTGCCCCACTCTGCATCTCACGCTGATGTCTGGGCTGGAGCGCGCTTTCATGGCACAGCTCCAAGCTGCTCAGGTGATTCTCTGCAAATCTGAGCTGCTAAAAATCAAAAAAAAAAGCCTCTACTGAGCATGTGCAAATAGTAATTCCTCTCATGTGTGTGGCACGGCCAAATCCGAGCAGATTTTCACTGGAACTTCAAAAGGTAAAAGCATATTCCCAGCATAAAATTCTTCCTCACCCCCAGTTATAGTCAGGAATGTAACAGAGCAGATTGCTATTAATTTTTTAGCATGAGGGAAAAAAAATAAAAAGGCTTGTTTTCTTTCTCTTCAGACATCTGCAATCTGTTTTAATTGAAGTGTTGTTTTGTTTTTAGTTTTTTTTTTCCAGAATTCACCCTTGTAAACTTTCAGGCCAAACCTTAAAACCCCACAACAGTGGGCATGGCAGCAACCCTGTATTTCAGATAGTTGTTTCTGAAGACCTAGAGGCCCTGGTGCCCATTTCTCCCTTCAGCACAGAGTTTCTGTATGAGGTCCTAACGTTTCTGACACAAACTGCTCATTCTGGGGCAGCAGGGTACCAGCAGAGCTCGCCCAGGCCCAGGCAGAGTAATAGAGAGCACTCTGGAATGCAAAATGCCCAATTTTGCATCATCAGAAACCGAGTGCAGCAAATTAGTGCTTTCTGGTGAACTTTCTCCTTGTGACTCAGCACTTTCATCTGTAAAATGGCAATAATGTCACCCTTCTCCTAAATTAATACTCAGCTGATGAATGCCATAGTCAAGGCTGAGAGGAAATTAGTCATTGCCCCCAGAGCAGATTTTCAGTAGTTCACTGAAAATAAAATATTGAGTGGGTTCTCTTCAATGCGAATGGAAATTTGGGGGAAAAGTATGGCATAACTTAAAGATCAAATAAACATGCATATGTCCAAAGGAATCAAGCTGAGATCATTCAGATAAATGCAATTTGACATTTCCAGTCTATGCATTACACCAAGATTTCATGTATGCTGTTCTTACGCTTCACGGTGCCTTTAGGTTCCAGATTCCAGCTCTCCAGCAAGGACAGCCTCTTGGCTGTGCTGTATTGATCCAGGGCCACCTGCCCACCTTCATGGACCTTTCCTCCTCCTCCTCCTCCTCCTCTGGCTGATGCAGGAGACACCAGATGTGCTCGCTGCACTTCCATCATCCCTTTGGTTTCTCTTCCTCTGCATTTCTGCACTGGAGAGGGATTTTGCACTGCCAGCCACGGCACTCATTAAGTGCTCAGCTCTTCCCATGGCCTGCCACGAGCAGTTGTTATCGGCGCTAATTAATCTACAGGGGTATTAACTGGAAGAGGAAATGCTTGCTGGAAAAGGATGCTTGTCTCCTGCCCTTCCTTGAGATCCCGACGCTGGAGCTGTGAATAGCCACCAGCAACAGGCAGATGGAGAAATGTATTTAACAGCTCCTCTGCAGAGCTGATAAAAAGCCCAAAATTAATGTTACCCTATGAATTGCACATATATATGTGTATACACACACACACATGCAGACATAAATATATACGAACCCTATGTACCAGCTTTTGTTGGGTCCTCCTGTGCCTCGGAGGAGAGCAGGATCCTGGCTATTGAGGTCTGTAGGGCTCAGCCCACCCTGGGATCCCCCATGGCCATGTTTGCTCACTATGAAATGGAAAACTGCCTATGTCTTGCAGTTCAGGATGGCATCCCACATCCCCTTTGGTTTCCTAGGCACAACTGCTTTGTATCTTGAAGTTGAAGTTGAGAAATAAAAATGCTGGCCCAGTGGCCAAGGAGGACTCAGGAAAAAACCTGTTTTTGTTAGCTACAATATAGAAGAGATGACAGCAGCATCTCTGTGCAGGTCTCTTGACTTTGCTAGCAATCAGCTGGGCAAACGTGTGGACATATCTCCTCCTTACTCATGTCCCCAAAGCTGCAAAACTCTTGAATTAATTTTATTTTTAATTTAGTAAAATAAAATTAATACTTCAAGTAGGAAACATTTGAGGACAAGTTTCAGCTCAGAGCACTTTATTATGGCTGAGTTTTAATCCTTGGTGCATAAGAAGGATTACGTTGAGAACACTGACATCACCTTAAATATAGCAGCATGAATGTGCCACTGTCATAAATCTTCCCAGCCTTTAATTTCAATTCAGGAAAAATGTTGGTCAAAAATATCTTCTATCCCAGCAACCTTCCCTGGGCTCAAATGTGAGCCCCAGTGAGAACAACTTTTGCTGATCCAGAGAGTACAGAGTGCTGGATCTGCCTGTTACAATTGACGTGGAGGGATAATGGGTGAGGGAAAAAATAAATAAAATTAAGAAAGACCCTTAAAACCTGAGCTTGGAGTAGGAAAATTCCCCTTTGCACTGTACACAGCGGGAGGATGGGGCAGCGGCCAGACATCCAGCAAGGAAAGATTAGATTTGTAAGTGAAGCATCAGCAGATGTCTTAAAAGGTCCCTGGAGAATTTGTAATACTCTGGAAGAGCTGAGAGTAATAAAATGGAATAAAATCGATTACAGAGGCAAGTTCCTACCCTGCCTGCCACACCTCCAGAACGCGCCTGGCTGCGCCTGGTGACTTCATCAGGGAGGGCTCTGCCTCTCTGCATACCCTCCTGCTGCCCCAGCACTGCTCAGCACCTCTGCCATCACACGGGGTTTAGCTGCATCCTTTCTGACTGTAAGATACCGCAGCACTGCAGAAACATTCAGAGATTTGCACAGCAGCAATAGGGAAAATACCGTCCCATTTTCTGGTATTGAGAAATTGGTCTGTAAATAAAGTGTGCTCACGGGATGTTTGCTGATTTCATTTTATGAATCACCGTAATAGTTGTCATAAACGAAGTGCTCTGAAGCCAACTACTACAGGCCCTGATACCCCCAGCTCTGGCTGCAGTGATGTGCCATAGCATCACCTCTGCCATACTTTGCATACGGAGCATTCTCAGCAACACCACCATGTGCTGATGGGAGCCGCGAAGCCCTGAGCATCCGGGATCCACACAAGGCAAACACATGCGGCTGCTAACGGCACGGCACCATGGAAAAGCACAATTCACAGCGTTAGCAGGTGAGCATATGCAGATCAGCACATAAATCATGCTGATGGAGCTGCAGCAGCCACCACAAACCCAAAATGAGTGTCTCTTTTCCCTCCAGGCTAGCACAAGTGCTGGCTGCAGGAACAGCTGCACGCACCCGATGAGGCCCAGGAAGGCCATTAGCACAGCTCTCTGCTTTGGAGCACAGTGGACTGAATGCAAAACCCTCTTTGTGGGCTTGTTAATATTTTTCTCGTCGGTTTGATCAGCATTTGCTGTCGCAAATGTTTTCCCCAGAGGGTCTATGCTGGGCTGTTACCTCCATGGTGGGGAAAACGTAACTTTTTGTGTTATATTTCCTAGCTTGAAATGAACATGCAGTCATTTTAAACAGACTTGGTTTAGAGTAAATCCTTCAGCCCAGCCTCTGTCAAGCTGAACAGAATTGCAACGCAGAGAAAATTGTTTAGAAAAGAAAATGCAATTTCATGATGTAACTATAGGGGAAAAGTTTTAAGAAATGTTTGGCAGCTTGGGTGTCTGCCTTGGGAGCCTGAAGTTGGGCCCATTGAAGAGAAATGATTTTTAGAAAGTATTGAACCCTCGCCTTTGGACAGCCTGCTCTCTGCAGGTAGGTGGGCCCTATTCTCCTCAGTCTGAAAGGCTCTCTGTGCTTGGAAAAATTAAACTAACTTTGAAAAATAAAAGACTATACTGAGGGAATAACTATGATACTCCACACGTGTGAAGGGAAAAAGATGCTTTGAGAAAGGGAAGTATCAGTGTGAAGGCAGTGGTGATGCTGATGTTGTAGGAGATGTGGTAGAAATAAATATTCTTTGGGGCTAATAATAGAGGATGGTGGTAAAACAAGAGGTGAGGGTGGCTGATGTTATCCATCAGAGACCAGCAGGTCACTGGGATTCCTCCTTAGATGTCACAGAGAGATTTTTCACTGAGAGCTGGTGAGGTGCTGGCACAGCTGCCCAGAGAGGCTGTGGATGCCCCATCCCTGGAGGTACTCAAGGCCAGGTTGGATGAGGCCATGGGCAGCCTCATTTGGTGCTGATTGAGTGGTTGACAACCCTGCCCATGGCAGGAGGATTGCAAATAAATAAATTGTCTTTGAAGTCCCTTCCAACCCAAGCCATTCTATGGTCCTATGATTCTGGATGTGTTGCTGCTGGTTCTGAAATTACACAACGTTGGTGTCTGTGCTTTAAAGCTGGTTGGCTTCCTTGTGAGATGGTAGCTGTGATGCAAGAGCACTTCTGCTGCTTTAAGAAATATGAATTAGGTAATTTGAAGTCTTATTTGGTCATCTCCTCTTCTAATTTAAATGTTGCTAAATAAATAATCAGGAATAAAACCAGAGTGATCTGTTGTCTCTTCAAGAGTTGAGTAAAATGCTGAACTTAACTAAAACCCAGCAACGGTGAAAAATAAGGTAGGATTTAAACATTAATCCCATTATTGTGCTCTAAGACACTATTAATAGATGTATGGGGTTGGTAAATCCAGCTATTTTAGAATCATACAATTATAGAATTGCTCAGGTTGGAAAAGTCTTTCAAGATCATCAACTGCAACTGCAACCTAACCTTTCTCCCCAGTATTTCACAGCCATTTCATTTCTTTTTATTCAACAGTCCTGTTAGAAGGTAGCTGAACTCCCTCTTAGTAAGTTCACAGGCATGTGACCTGCAAGGTCCAGTGATGAAGGCTGATAGAGGGATCTGTGGGAATTGGGAGGAAGCAGTGCGGAGGGGCTGCTATGCATGTGGGACCCTTGGGCTGGCACTGCTGCCCCATATCCTCCAATACTGCTGCACTCCAATCCCATCACATGTGCAAAATGATAATATCATGCTGTTCAATTCAGACCCGCAGAGGACTACACTCTTTCATCCCTATGCACACAGAATAATAACTGCACTTTGCATGCAGTCCCATTCATTCCAGCGGGGACTCTCTTGTAATCAATAGATTTGTTCCCAAATTATAGTGTTATTGGTCCAACTTGATCTTTATTCCTGCAAACCAATGACACGTGCAGGAGGCCTGGAAGCGATGCTATGGCGAGGGCTGCTCGCGTCCCGCTCCCATTGTTGGAGGGCTGCAGCCCTGGCGGCATTGTTAGAGCTGCCAGTTTGCTCCCAGCAGATGTTAGGGGGAGGGGGCGATTAATTTATTTTTTTAAGAAGTTTCCCTTTTGAAGGACCAGCCCAGATGAGAGATTAATTCTATTTGCTCTCCCCTGCGCTGTGTTTTGTTTATTTAAGCTGGAAAATATTTAGAGAGGGAAATGTGTTTTCTTGCTGTTCGAAATAATAATAATTTGCCAATGGAAATTTATTGCTGACTTCAAAGGGAGTCCTAAATTTGCTGATAGTAAATTAAGGGCAATCCTGCTTTCCCTACACTCAGAGCTGCTGTTCTTGCGGGGTTTCGTGGGCACTGATTTGAATACAGAGCTGCCCACAATGCGACATTTCCATTCTGTGAGCATCCTCCAAACTTCAGTATTTGGTTTTGGCAGCGGTGGAACAAAAATAAATGAATTTTTGACCAGTTTTTGAAGACGCAAGATTGTATCAAAATACTTGACTGCAAGACAAAGCCTAGCTAATGTAAGGTTTCTAAGACTGGGGACAGTTGGATCACCATAATAAATGTCAGAGTGTCCAATGCCATAACCCAATCCTTGAGCAGTGTCTCCCTTTCACAAAGCCCACGATCCTCAATAATTTTTCTCTCCAGATCTGTTTGATGGTGTTCTGGATCCCAAATCAAGCTATAAACCAAGAGCTGTGACACCTTTCTCTTTTCCATTCTCTCATGTGTACATAAGAAATAAACAGGAACCTCCCTAAAAAGCTGGTTGATTTGGATTCATCTCCATGGGACATCTTGTCCATTATTATCCATTCTGTTCTGGAGTCATTTCCTGAAGATGATGATGTCCCAGGCATTTCATCATCAGGGAAGGTGAGGATGTGGAGCACCTCAAGGAATGAAGACCACCTGATCCCCACAGGGAGCTCCTCTCCTGTACCTGAAACCTCAAATCCCATTCAAAGGCACCTTCTGGGCTTAGCTCTCCTCCTAGCACTAACCTTATCACTGAGTATTTAGTATGAAATGAAACAAACAAAAAAAAATCCATGCCATGCCTTGATTAGGGATTAGAAATGTTAACCGGTCAGTGCCTTTTTCTGCAGGGGTATGCAGCCCTATACCTTTAATTAGAGTAGCCTGTGGTACTTGCCATAAAGCTGATAAGTAATAAATAGCTGCCTTTGTCACATGCAAGTTCAGCATTGTGAAACGGCACACGGACGGCTTTAAAAAGCCTTTGATTAAACCCAGCACTACAGTAAATCTACAAACACAGAGGAAAGAAAAGAAGCTATTTAGTCTGTGCCAGTTCCCGGCATTAAGTATGCAAATTTCTCGGTGTCTTCAGCTCCCAAGAACAGCAGGCGCTGAATGCAGCAGCAGCAGCAAGCGGCACGACATCATTCATTTCAATCATTAAAACAAAAGCGGGATAAATCGCTACCTAATTTGTAAAATATGCTTATCATATAGGCTCTTTGGTCTTTAAGAAAAGCACCAGCTGAATGAGAATCACTGAATTATTTTGGAAAAAAAAAATGCTTGAATCAATTCTGGATTTCTTCCTTTTCACATTGATTGTTCTTTTCTTTCTTTTTTCCTTTCCTTTCCTTTCCTTTCCTTTCCTTTCCTTTCCTTTCCTTTCCTTTCCTTTCCTTTCCTTTCCTTTCCTTTCCTTTCCTTTCCTTTCCTTTCCTTTCCTTTCCTTTCCTTTCCTTTCCTTTCCTTCCCTTTCCTTCCCTCTCCTTCCCTCTCCTTCCCTCTCCTTCCCTCTCCTTCCCTCTCCTTCCCTCTCCTTCCCTCTCCTTCCCTCTCCTCTCCTCTCCTCTCCTCTCCTCTCCTCTCCTCTCCTCTCCTCTCCTCTCCTCTCCTCTCCTCTCCTCTCCTCTCCTCTCCTCTCCTCTCCTCTCCTCTCCTCTCCTCTCCTCTCCTCTCCTCTCCTCTCCTCTCCTCTCCTCTCCTCTCCTCTCCTCTCCTCTCCTCTCCTCTCCTCTCCTCTCCTCTCCTCCCCTTTTCCCTTTTCCCTTTTCCCTTTTCCCTTTTCCCTTTCCTGCCCATGCCCTCTCTTTCTCTCTTTCAGTCCCAGCCACCACTCACAGCCCATCCAGGAGCTTCATGCCAAACTTCACCCATCACTTCGCTCTGTACAACCTCTAAACGTCTTACATTCTTCCACATCTCCATGCATGGGGCCTGCAGACAACTTATTTCCCAATCAAACTGTTTCTTTGCCCAGAACCACTGCACCAGCTCCTCTTCACCCTGTGATCTTTGGGGTGCAGGGGACATGGGCACTTCACGAAATCACAGAACCATGGGATCATAGAATAGTTTGAGTTGGAAGAGGCCTTTATAAGCCATCTATCCCACCGTCCCTGCAATGAGCAGGGACACCCACATCTCCATCAGTGCTCAGAGCCCCTCCAACTGACCTTGGGTGTCCCCAGTGATGGGGCACCACCACCTCTCTGGGCAAACAATGCCAGAGCTTCACTGCCCTCATTGTAAAAAACGTTTTTCTTATATCTAGTGTAAATCTCCTCTCCAAGTTTGAAACCATTTCCCCTTGTCCTATCTCAACACACCCTGCTGAAGAGTCTGCCCCACTCTTTCTTATAGCCCCCCCTGTAAATTTTTGGCTGAAACTGCCCCTTTATCTTGTCCTCTCCCCAGGGTGTACCAAGGGAAGCTGGGCCAGCAGCCTGCTCTCCTTGCAGCATGCCCTTCCATGATGCACCAGCTGCTCAGCCATTCAGCTGCTGCACGAGTGCCTCTGGCAGCGCAGCTCCCTGCTGCCATTCTGCCGGGGTGTCAGCAGATGGAGCAGATCATGGTTATTGGAGCTGGATGCAGAGGCTGTCAGGAGCCGTACGCTGCCTGGCATATGCAGACAGATCCCAGGCATCTGGTTGTGTCGTGGTGTGGCCACAGTGAAAAATAGTCCAAGGAACCCAACTGGGAGGGGGAGCATGGGGTTGGGGCACGGATGTTGTCACGCCGTGGGTACCACACAGAGCTTGGTTTGGGAGACAGCCAGGGAAGGGGGATGGATGTCCTTCAGAGTGAATGTCCCCTGGGAGCTGTGCAAAATGCACATCCGGGTCAGGCTTGGCGCACACAGGTGTGACATGCAGCTAGAGAGCAGGACATGGGGCTGTCACCAGAGCCACAGCATTGTGCTGTGAAACGGATGGAAGAAACTGGGTTGGAACAACACCCCTGATGTGCCTTGTGCAGCCTTCATTCATTTTTAGTGCCAAATGGGTTCATCACAGGCAGAACACTGCAGAAAGAGAGTTAAAGTGAGCTTATCTCCAACGTCACATCATGAACAAGCCAAGTGCCAGCAGAATCCAGCCCATGTAGGTGCACACTGTATTTAAGAGCACAGCCCATAGCTGTCCTGTGACGTAGCCACGGCAGCACTGCTCTTCTTCCATGGGACATTGATGTTTTCTTTCCTCCCCCAGCAATGCCTTGCACTGCAGAGCTGCCATCCCAGGAGCTCTCCTTGCTCCAACCCCATGGAAGTGCCTGTGCTTTTGTGGTCACAGGGCAGTTTTTAGTGTCCAGAAGGACTTGGAGGAAGAAGCTGAGATCCAGACCCATCCCCTGCCTTTGGTTGACATCCTCACTGTAAAGGGACATGCAGGAACTTCGGCAGCGCAAGCTGCTGCTGTGGTGTTGTTGTATAAATATGTTTTATGTATAAATATGCATTTGAATCTATGTTTGGACTCAAACCTGTCTGCTCATCCAGCTGTCGAGTCACCTCTGCGAACAGCAGGGTCCTCCGTGACAGATTGAAACCAAGCAAACCGCTGTCTGTTCTGCAAAACATATTTAATTTGTTAAAGAGATGGGAACTTTGTGGAATTAATAAGATGTGCTGCAGAAGGGAGATGCTCTCTGAAGAGCTGGGTCCTGGTTGTGAGCGCGGTTTGCAGCTCGCTGGTAATCCTGCAATTAAAGCGACAGTACAGCGTATCGCAAAAATGGGATTTGCATAATTTGAAATTTGAGGAAAATCTCTAAATACTTTAATTTTGATAGAAACTGTTTCTACTGCTGACATGTGTCTACACCTATAATTTCAGTTGATAAATTGCTGTAATTTCTCCTCCATTTCATGTTCTTTCTAACATTAATTGTCAGTTGTAGAGTAAAACAGTAGAAAGAGGGAGAGGGAGAGAATAATGTCATTGTGCTTTTGTGGTGTGAATAGCCTTCTGAGGAATGATTATCTTCCACACAGATGCAAATAAAACACAAGAGAGAGGAGATCCCTTGGCTTGCACAGAACTACCACGATGGGTATCTTTGTCACATGGTGAGATGGGGAAGGAAGGAGTTAAAGCCCCAGGAGTGCAGTGGTCACTTCCTCCCAGGATGGAAGGACAGAGGGACAGGTCTGACCACTGGGATCCTGGGCTTCTGTCCCCATCCATGGGCAGTGATGTGCTGGGTGAGGAGGAGGATGCCCACAAAAGAGGGATGAAGGTGAGCATTGAGCCTTGGTACCTAGAACCGCCCCCAGCCCACCTCCCCAACCACCACTTTACTAGCTACTTTTAAATAAAAGGCCCTTTCAGACAGGGGGCTAGTGATACTAAATTATTCTATTAATTTATTATTCATGATGAAAAATTATTCTAATAAACGGTGAAAAATTATTCTAATAACATTCTCTCCTATTAATATTCTGCAGACGAGCAGTTAAACTCACTTCCTGTGGCTGCTCCCTCCTTAGCACTGATCTATTTCTTACTGTGTTTATTGAAATGAAAATCTGCTTCTTTGGGAATGTGCTGCACCGAACCAAACTGGTGGCAGGGAGCTGAGAGAGGAAGGCCCCTGGCTGTGCAGAGCATGGGGCAGTGTTGGGCATCAGGATGCCATGGGCTGCTTGCCCACTAAACTTTAGCATCCGATGCAGCCTCCCTAAATCTCTCAATGTGGGGAGTGGGTTCCTTGCTTGTCCCCATCCCTCAACCTTGCAGCTGCTGGAGTCCTCAGCTCAGGTGTCCTCATGCACTCATTTCCCTACTGAAGAAAACACACTGCTGCACCTTCATACTCAGCCCCAAGCCTCTGTGAGGACGAATGGAACTTGCAGCCAAGTGCAGGACATGGTTGGGGACCTGGCTGTCACCCACACACCAGGACCAGCATCCTGCAGCCGCCCCGTGTGCTGGCACCGTACACTGCCAGGCTTCGTGCCAGGGAGATTTTCCTAATGGTTCCTCTGCCTGCTCTGCTGGCTGCTGCGCTCGCCTGCCAGCTGGCTGCTGGGCTCCTAGGCTCGCAGACAGCTGGGGAGGGCTTTCATGGCTATGCGGGGCTGGGAAGCGCTGCGTACAGGTGGCAGAGCATCCCCGGTGCGTGCTGCGTGCCTCTGGGGTGCTTTTGGGTTTCCCACTCAGAATTTAGGGTAAAGAGAAGCAAGAGGCTGTGATGGGGAATTGCTGGTGCCCAGAGCTTGTGATAGCACAGCTGGCAGAGAGGAAATTGAGAATTCCTACAAAGGTGCTGCAGAGAGAGGTGGCTCAAGGACTGTGGGCAACTCTTGGAGTTGGATGCACAGTCTGAATGGTGTTGGAGTGGGCAGCACTGCATATCTCTGAATCCAGCCCACCAGGCCTGCTGGTGCTGTATCATCTGGATTTGCTTTGCTTGTTGTCCACAGATCAAAAAAACTTTGCTTCTGCAAAGCATCAACGCAGCCATGTCTGGGAATGATGCTTTGGTTGCCAAAAGAAAGTGGCTGCTTCCAGGGGGGATCCTTCTCCAAACCTTCTGCTTGCTTCAGTCATCATGTCTTGCTCTGAGGTGATGCAGGAAGAGAGCACAAAAGACATGCAGGAGCCATATCCCAGAGCACGGGTTCTTTCAGGGTACAACTTAAACTGCAGCAGAGCTTTGCTCTTTGCTCATATGGAAAAAAAGATTGTCTGTGGATGTTGCTTCCTGCACAGCTTCTCTGACCATCCAAGAGGTCTGTCTGTGCAATATCTGTTCCACACTAGCACCAGATCTTCTCCTGACCTTTTCTTATTCCCATCTTTCTTCTGCCTGCCTCTACAAGCTGAACAATTCATAGCACAAATATATGGGCTTCCTCCTACCCCTCCCCAGCTGGCACGCATCGTTATGCCAATTGCATGGCAAATTAGATGCACAAGTGTGTGTTAAATGTTTCTGTGACTCCAAGTCCTAATAAAAAAGCTAACCTCCAGGTGACATTATTATAGCTGTAACAAGTAGAGTGCCTCGGTAAAAAGACTTCATCTCAAAGGACTTTCACTGAAGCCATCTCCTTCTTTGTGTGTTCCTCCCTCGCAGCATGGGTAATTAAAGGACCAGCTCAGCTCAGAAGATTCCTCTGCTTTGCGTTTGAGGATATCTTTCATTCTATTTTTTCCCTCTCCTCTGATGGCATATTAGATCAAGCCATTAAGCAACATCCTCTGTTTCTCCTGAGAATATTCATCAATAATAATGAACAGCGCTTGCTCCAGGGCTGCCCCCTCCTTGCCCAGGAACGTTGTTGGCACATGGTACCACCCTGCTAGAGTAGTGCTGGCATGTGGTTTTATTCCTGAAATTCATTTAATGTGTGACTTTTTTCTCTCTCTGGGATGGTGGAGGCCCTGCATTGTTCCAGGTTTAGAAGCATTGGCCAAAGCTGAGATTTTATCTGTTCCAGGGGGAAGGAGGGTTTGCATCAAAGCGACACATGAGTATAAACTCCTTAATGCAGATTGGCTGCAGTGGTGTACAACCGAACGCCCTTAATTACACAGCTGAATTGGTGCATGTTCCTTTTTGTCCCACCACAACACACTTATTTAACAGGTCTGCATAAAAGCAACCAAAATATTTGAAGCAAAACTTTCTACCAGCGGGCAGCCTGTCCTACTCCTGTCTGCCAGAGGCTGAGTGGGCACAGCCAGCAATGTCTGCAGTAGGAAATGTGAGGAGGCTTTGAGAAACACCTGTTCTGCTCCTGTCCAACAGGGGAGGGACAGAACCTTGAAATGAGAACTCCATCAGTAAAATAAAGAGTTGGATCCAAGAGAGGTGGACAGCACTCCAGAATGAGGAGTGGAAGCCCACGTTACAGCAGCTCTGAGCACCCAAGAAGTTCATGCTGCTTTAACTCCCCTTGTGCTTGCCAATCTTGTTTGCCCTAATAATGTCCTAGATTCAATCAGATCACAAGCAATGCAAATCTTATCTTGCACCCTTGCACAGTGCCCTGCTACGTAGGGGATTTTCAGGGAAGTAGCTCCATCAATTACACCAAGGGAAATTAAGGTAGACAACACCTTAAGCACCGTTCACCTTGCACCACTCATTCCTTCCTTCTCCCGTAAGCTCATCAGGAGGCTTAACCCACTGCTGGTGCCACCATTCCCAGAGATGACTGGGAGCACATACAGGCTCCCCGTCCCACCCTGTGTGCTCACTGCTGTGGGCTCAGGTTCCCATCCTCAGCCCCATCCCATAGCACTGCACTCCTGCCATTGCACAACCATCCTCTTCCCTCTCCCACGGCCACCTGTTGGTGTAAGGATGTCTTCTTCTTCCAAGGAAAATCACACAACTTGGACAGCTACTGTAAAGCTAATATACAAATCACAACTCTGAGGAGCAGAATAGAAACATCCGACCATATTAAATAAGTTTTGTGTGTGTTTGAAAGCTTGCAAAAATCTAGATATTAAATTGATGTCCTGGCACTTGTGCAGCGTAACAGGCAGATTCAATTAAAAGAAGAAAATATGTCCAGCCTGTAGTATGAGCTAAGCAGCAATAAAAAAGCAAATCAATTTTGCAGGAGTTTCAAAGCCTGGTGCAGATTTCCAGGAAGCAGAAGCCAAAAATATATTTATTAAAAAAGACCCTAGGGGCTCAACAGTGTCATTTTACCCAAATCCTGCACCCTCAATATGATGAACTGTCACAGAATTTTGAGCAATACTTTGTAAATAATCCATTTATATGTATAGATATAACACGTTATATATGTATAGATAAATGCATATGTTTCTATTGCATATGTTCAATGTCATTGATTATTTTATAGAGATGCACGCAAAGGAGTACTGCAAAAAAAATACCGTGCCAAGTAATTTGTGTTCTCAGATATGCAGTGTAACATTGGCATGTCTATTTGTGTGTACTGCTAAATGAGGGTGTTGTATTTGCATACCTACATATATACATCCCTGCATGAGCATGTGAATATAATATTGTATATAGTATATATACACTATAGTATATATGGCATATATACTAGTATATATACCAGCATATATATATATAGCTATATATACTATAGTTTATGGTATACGATATATATTCTATGTTATATACTATAAACTATATGTATATACTATATATTATATAGTATATACATAGCATATAGTATATAGTTTGTAATTTACACACACACACATTTCCATGCAAATGCTGATGGATTATTTGCCAAAGATCCCAGATGCAGGTGTGCCATAGGTCCTTCTTTGAGGTTCTGAGGTTTGTCCCTGTGCTGTTTTCTCGAAATGAAAGCTGAATACAGCGGATATCATAGACTGAGAGCTTCTCCATCCCACCCAGCACAGAAGCAAGGCTGGCAGCCCCAGTGGCCTTTAGAAACCAAAGCTGGGTGAGTCCCCAACTCCATTGTATCTGCCATAGAGTCATAGAGTCATAGAGTCATAGAGTCATAGAGTCACAGTGTCATAGAGTCATACAATCATTAAGGTTGGAAAAGACCACTAAGATCATCAAAACCAACCACCAACCCAACAAACCCATCATCCTTCATTACCTTCTGCACATCTCTTACTTGCAACATAGGTTGCTCCGCATCCAGCAGAGATTGCGTGCTCACACGAGGGGCTCTCTGTCTCTTTTCTTGCTTCCCTTTGGTTTTGTCACTTGGTGCTAGAAATAGGTGTCACATAGTGTTTCACTGTGTTCAGGCTGCAAACCAAGAAATAAATCATCTTCTTTTGTCACACTGAGCCACAGTTTTATTCCCCTGAAGACACCTAAATGTGACTGCAGAGGTGGTCAATGGAGGTGAGCAGCATGGGGCTGATGACCGAGGTGCCCTCCCACATATTCAACAACCAGGCCCACACTTCCAGCACTCTGTGGGGCCTCACCACAGCACCCTGTGTGCTCCCATTGGAAGGAGCTGGCAGAGGGACCTCTGGGTGCAGAGCTCAGCTCCTCACTGTGGGCTTTGTTTGAAACAGCACCCAACATACACAGAGGGAGAGGAACCCTGCAAAGCCAAATTTGCCTCTAAATCTATTTGTGTTTTGCAAGGCTCAAGTTCACCTTGAACCGTCTTTACTGTTTCCTTGCCTTTTCCCTTTGAAGTTCCAGGTTCTACATAAGCACATAAGCCTTTCAGGGGAAAAAAAAAAAAAAGAGAGAGAAAAAAAAGAAGGGAAAAGGATTCATATGAAGAAGCTATTTGTGATACGTATTTTTTAATACTGACATTTTAAAAGGTTGAAATATTATGGCATCTTTTGCAAAGTTATGCCATTTAAACAAGATAACATGGCATTTTACCATTAAAGAAAAGACCTTCTTTTTTACTGGTACCTTTGAATACTTTATCATTTTGCAATAATATCCTTCAGCTATATAGCTCTCTGTTCTCTTTCAAATGGAGGACAACTTCTCTTCTAATTGTGCTTATGATGCCAATTAGCATTGGGGTTTTCTGCTTTTATTAATAAACAGCCTTTCTAAGAGCACTGTGACTGTCCTAAATATTTTTTTCTCCTATATGGGATTCAGGAGGAAATTGTAATTAATTCCTCTTTCAGTGGAAAAGCAAAGCTATTTTTAAATTGCATGCCTGATTGAATTAACAAACTGTTAGACAATTAGCAGTCTTTCTTATTTATTTTTATGCTCTTTAAAATGCAGATTCAATTTAGTACTGTTTTTGCCTCCTTTCGTTTCATGTGTCCTAATTGTTAGCTAAGTAGTGTCAGGACTGCGTGTTATCGGCCAAGGCAGGTGTCAGCTTCAATATTATTAAAGATGCAATTATTCCTTTCTCAAGCCCAGCTTGTCAGTTTAGCTCATCAATGTATATATCAATACATTTTTAAAAGAAAAAAAAGAAAAAAAATCTGTTTCCCATCCATAATTACCTCCTTGGTATCCTGCCCCTTGTTTTGGAGCTGTCTCTCTAACCACAGTATGCGGGAGTCCCAGAGAGCATAATGAGGTCTGACAGCCCCACAGAGTGTCAAGCTGCACAGCCAAAGTCTCCAATGTACAAACGGGTTGCCAAAAATGCAGCCTGCAGGATTTGGAGCAGCCCTGTCCTGCCTCACTTCTCAATGGAAATGAGAGCATGTGAAGAAAAGGAGCTGCTGCATGTACATCACATAAGGGCACTGGGAAAACTGTAAGGGAAAATGGTAGGATGTGATGCTCCCAGCCATAAAAGTGACAATGAAGGGCTGGAGATGTGCTCATATAGCCAAGCAGAGCTGCAGGAGACCAGCCCTTTGCAGGATACACATGGCATCAGGAGATGAATTCTGCCTCTCCTGTTCTTTAAAGCTGGTTGGTTCCAAATGCCACCTCCCTGCATTGCAGCTTTAGGGTTGGGGTTTTTCTCCAGTCACTGCTGGGACTGAAAATCCCAGAGAATGAGCTGGAAGGAGCGATTTGTTGCTCAAAATGAGGTTCAAAGTTAATCAAAACTATTCACTGGGTATGGATTGAATTCATAATTTGTTTTGGCAGACAAAAGTGGAATGACTGAAATAGCACATTTTTTAGAAATTTCCTACATGATGTAACTCCAGAATTTCAAAATGAGGTTTTCTTTTCCACAGTGCCTAAATTCTATTTTAAAGCAAGGTTTAGGATCTATGTTTCATTTTGGATTGAACACTGTGTTCTATTTGACCCAAAGTGCAGCACACATGCACACATCCCTGCAATTTGGCCACCGTTCAACAAATCAATTATTCTCAGAGCTTAAAAGGTGCCCCTTAAGGGAAAATGTGAAATTGTTCCCTGAACATTCCTGGTCAGATGAACCATATCCTGAAGGTAGATAAGCCATGAACAGACAGCAGTTTAACAGATCAGGTTATGGTTTATTCACACATCTCCTTCCAGCATCAGCAGACCAAAAGTATTTGCGCTGACACTTTCTTTTCCTATTAGTCTCCAGCAAGCTCTTTCTCAAGGCAGGTGCCCAGCAGAGCTGCATTCAGTGCCCTCAGCCTGCAGGACAGCCACTTCAGCATTGCACCAATGCATACCAAGCAGGTTCCACTCCTCTGGACAGCTGCAGATTTGCTCTGCTGCAGAGAGGAGACGAGGAAAGAAGGGGCTGTAGTATTTAAAGAAAATTGATTTCCACTGAATTTTTATTTGGTTCAATAGCAATTCTCAACAATAGGGTTCTTAATGCAGAATTTCGCTCTGCTTTCATGTGGTGTCAGGATCTGGTGGTGTGGTAGGAACTATGGCTGTAATTAAAAGGGCTGCACATTCATCTCCAACTTAAATTCTCCAGGCTTAATTCTCTTCTCAACCCAGTACAAATCAGGAATAATTTCATTTCCATTAATACATCACAGCCGTGTGAATCTGATGGAATACCACGGTCCTTCCAGCTCCGCTTGCACAGAAGGCACTATGTATGCTATGGCATTGCTGAAAGTAGGAAAAAAAAGATCATGAGATCAAAGCAATCGAGCTGTACGCTTTAATTATTATTATTATTATTATTTTTTAGAGGGAGAGAGAAAAAAAGGAAAGAAGAAAGATTACGACTATTTTAATGAGAGCCTTTTAATACAGGCACGGCAACTTGAGACGTGCAGATAGAAGCTCTGGGTATGGCCATAGGGAGGGAGGAGGATGAGGGCTGAGGGAAGGGCTCAGGGCAGGTTCTGTTGCTGTCCCCACACACTGCTGGGCTGGGGACACTTCTGAGCACTGGCCAAATCCTGCAACATGTCACCATGCAAAGAGCAAGGAACTGCCCCGAAGCCTTGAACTGACTTTGTTCTATCCAGGTCTGTGAATTTCTTGTTCTGGAAGCAGTCACAGTGTCTCAGTGTGATATGTTTCCCGTTCCCATAAGAACTGGAATGTTAGATTCTGAAGAAAGCCCATAAAACAAGACTTGTTGGGGAGCCTATGGCATTGTGGAAGGAGAAACAAGATGTCCAACATCTGGTCACAGACAGCCAGCATCCAGAGAGAGAATGAAGAGTAAGAACAGAGAATGGATGCTGCCTGCTGACCCCCAGAGCTCGTACACCGGAGGCTGAGACCTCTGAAGAAGAATTCGGAAGGGTTGGAGGCTCTGAGACACAGTCAGCATTCATTTTTGCAGGAGTTATGCAGCTATATCTTCTCCTCCCCTTTGAAAATCTCCACCTGTGACCTATAAGTCTGAAATCTGATGTCGTGAGGCAGTCGTGTTGCTGTTCTGCTATAAGAGCAGTTGCGTTATATTAGTAGTAGCATTTGATTGTTGCACTTTGATATAACTGAATAGGTAATCAGACCACTCTTTATTTTAGCCCGAGGATATGCCTTTGATTTGTAGAGGTTGGCCATTTCTTATCTGAGTTTGAAAATGGGATTATTTAAATGTGTATTGATGTTTTTCATGTGGTCTAACTGTGCAGTTCAACATGGTAATTCAACTCATAGCTATACCAGATTGTTATCTAATCTGATAAGATATGAACAGCACAAAGCTGAGATGATGAAACAATCAGGATTGTTGACTCACTGGGGTCCTGCTAAATCCAGTCTGCTTTCATAATTATCCTGTCAAGTTCCTCGAATCTTTGCTACTCCAGCACTGCGATGGCGGTGGTAGTGACACCACTTGGTGAATACGTAAGTTGATCAAAATAATTTCAGCAGATACAATGGCTACTTATGCCTCTGCCACAATATGAAAAGCTACTGATTCAAATACGCCAGACTGCAAAATTGGCCCTCTTAGCATTCCTCAGATGACTGAAGGCCATTATTGGAGGCCTCTGTAAGTTGGTGTTTTGCTAACACAAGCTGCCACCTGACTGCTTCCAGCCAGAGGGGGAAGAGGAGGAGGAGAAAATTCACCCTGAGAGCACCGCTAAGTCAGGATCTTGTGGCTGTGGCAGGCAGCAAAACCAACCCGAAAATGCTGGAATCCTTAGCTCATTCTTGTCATGGCTCGTGGCATATTTTATTAGTCCTATTACCAACACTTTTAGGGAAAAAAAATTAAGCTATGTTAATTACATCTAAATGATGCCTACTAAAGGCTTCGCCTCCTTGCAGATAGCTCGGTTTCAGTTTGTTTCTCCACCATCTAAAGGAGTACTCATATAAGTGCTGTAATGGCAGACACTAAAGTGCTGTAACAGGTCAAAACAGGCAATTCAGGTATTCAAGGAAACAATCATTAAGGGTCGAGCAGAAACAGTGGAAATATTGTGAAGGTCGGAATTGAAATCACACTCCTTTGCATTTTACAGCGGTCTTTGCTCTTAATTTGGGGTCAGCATTTTGATATCAGACAGTATTAAGCTGTAGAGTAATCTGTGTATGAAGGAGGTCCTTTGGTGGTGATGCTTTCAATGGTCAGAGAAGGAAAATAAACATACAAATGTCCATGGAAATCACAAAGATCAAAGTAGTGCTGTGTCAAGCATCTTTTGCTGATTAGCTCACTGTCAGTTTACCTGTGGCTGCAGCTGGAACAATCATCAAGAGCTTTGTTATGGCACAGAGTGACCAGTCAAGCATCCTTGTATTTAAAATCAACACTAAAATATCCAGATACTGAAAGATGCTGCTACATTCGCTAGGTGTATTTTAAAGGAGAAAACACTGCTTCAATGAAAACCATTACCAGCAGAGAGACTGAGTGATTTAGATCAAAGTATTTAATGCTGCCAAGTAAAAATGCTGAATTTGCAAAGCTCTGAGCTCCTCACCATGAAGGTGAGACAACAGGCACTGACCATGTTGCTCAGCATCCAGACTGTGGAAACTTTTGGCCCCAAGTGGTAGAAGAGCTTTAATCCTCTAGTCTTGCCTGTTGGCCCTCTTGAAAATTGTAGCTATTACATTTAAATTAATTATGCCATTTTTTTTTGACGAAATTGCGGAGTGCTGCACTGGAGAGCCTTGCCCAGCCCCTGCACACACAGGGTGACAGGAGGCCTTGCCCTGTTCTTTCAGCAAGGCTGTAATTAGCATGGAAAGGAAAGACCAACTGTTGTTTGAAAATGTTAATGCTAAAGGTCTCAGTTAAGCCTGTGTCTCTCCTATAAGCCCATGTCTCTCATATAAACTGATGGAAAAAATTAAAACTTTTCCTTTCTGTCTCTTCCTTTCTCCTTGTGCCTCGAAGTGGCTCTTGGAGATGGGGCTGTGTATGAATCCTGCTCAGTGCCCTTCTTGGCACATCCATGTCATTTCTCTGGCCTTCCAGCCCTTTTCCATGCAGCCAGGAGCCCTTCCCAGCTCCTGCTGCTGGTTGCTTCCCTCCATCCCCTCCCAGCCCTTCCTCGTCCTTCCACCTTGTTGGTGTCCATTGGGGAAGGATGTGTCTTAAGGCCAAGACTATCTCATGGGAAATCAGAAGGGATGTATCAATAGCTGCTCTGAAAAATAAGGAAAATAAGAGAAACCTCCCTGTTTAGGCATACATTAAACAGTGTACCACGCCTCCTCTTGACAGAGTTACTTGTGATGGGACTCCAGCCTTACGTTTGTCCATAAAGCTATAAACTCTCCAGACAGACGGACAGCCAAGCGGACAGATTCAGCAGGAGGGTGATTTCTCTAGGCTGTCTCTAGGAGTACAAACTCAGAGATCCAGTGCAGTACACACGTGGCAAGGCTACCCAACAAAGGGCAGGGATGGAGACATGCTTTTCTCTGTCTGCATTCTTTACACAGACCTCAGGCTTTGAAGGTTGCCCAGGGCAGGACCCAGACCAATACATTTTGCTGCAGCAGATCTACACGAGCCCATACCCAGCCATCCCTCTCTAACCCACAGATGGACACCAAGCATCAGGTCTCCAGGTGCTGGGGCTGACCAAACCTTGCTCTTTGGGAAAGTGATGAGTATTTATTGCCCTCTGTAATACCAGCCCTCCATTCACCAGGTTCCTCATCTCCTAAACTCCTTTGTATGGTTGCATCCCACTGGGGCTGCTCATCTCAGCCCCCCCATCACACAGCCCAGGGGCCACCCTGAGTCCTGTCCACACCTGGGTTTGCTGATGAGGTTCAGAATGCCTTAAACTAGGTTAATTTAGAGGAAAGTGAACGAAATAAATTGCTGGCACTTTTGTGTGCTGATAAGTTTAACCTTTTTTTTTCCCCGAGCGGCTAAATTGCCAATCATCCGGAAACACACCAGAGTTCACCCATTACATAAAGGAAGCTGTTAGTCTCATTTAAAACAATATTGACCTTTTTCCCGTCCTTTCCATTTTGACTAAATTACAGGGTACATTTTTTGAAATGTGCCTTTTGTCTGACTGTAACCAGGTGACCCCGATTTTCTTCCTCTTCCCCCATCCCCCCACTTACATCTTTCAACCTTTTCTTTCTTCTTCTTCTAACAGAGTTCTTAGCTTAACCACTGAGATTTTCAAATCCAGAGGTATTTAAGAAAGAGTGTTTGTGATACGTATATTTTCCAGTTACAAAATCCACGCCTGGAAGCAGAAAGGAGCTTCACTGGTGCATGCATGGTGTGGGGTTAGTGGTGGCATTTTGGATACATGCATGGTGTGGGGTTACTGCTGGCATTTTGGTTATGACAGAGAAGTGTCTCTGCTCTGCCCAGTTCAGATCAGCAAGTGTGTGTGAGCTTCCAGTTTTACTCAAAATTAACTTCATATTCTGCATTACCCATAGATTAGCTTCTCTGAGCATAACTGTTCCTGCTGAAAAAGCAGCTGATTTTTTCCTTGTTTTTAGCTTTTAATCAGGCTGTGAGTGTGCATAGCTCCCATGTAAAACTATTGTAACTCATTCTGAGAAACTTTCCCTGCACAGAAAAGCTTTTTTACTTCACCTGGGGCCTTGGGCTGAGCCTCAGATGTCATCTTCTGAGGATATTACAAACCAAGAGTGAAGCTCCAATTGTTTTCCTTATATCCAAGCTCTTTGTCGGCCTTGCAGATCTATCTGCTTTTGTTTACATCATTAGATCTTGAAAAAACGCGAAGAGACAAAGTCTCCCTGCTGAGATTCCTTCCTTCAGAGCTGGTGTCAGTTGGCTACTGGGCACCAGAGGCATTTCGAGGGGATGAGCTGCAGCCTCATCTGGGGCAAACATCCCTGCGACAAGGGGCAGAGGCTCACTTGCATCAGTTGAGGATCAGCACCACCCCCCTGCACATTTGTGAGCGTGCTTATGGCATTTGCTTCTTGTATTAATTTTTTCTGGCTGAAAACTAAAAATATTCCCATGTACATTCTGCTAGCTCTTGGCTCATATAAAAATGTCTTCTGGTGCCAAACTTTTCTGAAAATTAATACAAGCTTAATTTAATTCGGAGCCATGTTGCTTCTTTATAAAATGTTCTTTTTTAAATCCTTCAAGTGGGCTTTTGTATCCCAGTGATTACTGCTTGCTGTCACCCAGGTGCTTTTCTCAGGAAGCTTTGGGAAGTGCTGGGGTTCCCTGGCAGGAGAAATGCTGGTGTTTCCAGGAAGCTTAGGAAATATAGGCCTCTTCTTTCGGAGCACTCATCCCACAGCACTGAGAGCCTGCAGAGAACAGGCTCAGCTTTAACCCCATCTTTTCAATAGTTGATTAATCTGAATCAGTGACATTGAAAATGGCTCAAAATGTTTAATCGTCTTCTGTAGGAAAGAGATATTCAGGAGCGAGAGTGCTGTTCAAATCAAACTGCCAAGAGAGAAAATGATTTCTTCAAGTTGCTTACTGATACAATGTTCAATCCATCTGTGAAAATATTTGGGTTGCATTCCGGGGTTTTGATTGACTCTCCTGCCAACACCAAAATTTTAATAAGCTTTGCAGGGACAAGCTCTTCCAGCTCCCAGTTCTGTGAGCAGGCTGTGCCAGCAGCTCGCACTCCAGGCTTGTGCAGAGGTGGGAATTAAACAGCCCTACCTGCTGCGTACGGCGGTGCAGCTTTTGGGCTCTGCTTTTATTCAGCAGCAGGATGGGACTGCACATAAAACTGCCCCACGCGATTATTCAATCTCATGACAGTCCACCAGTTTGCAAAGCAAAAAAGAATCACGCGGTTACCCTGTAATTTGCTGATAGTTACTAAACAATTGCAGTTTGCCTTACTCTGAGGAAGGGCTATGTGGTGTGAGGAAGGCATGGTGTGGCCTGTGGCTGTGCTATCCTGGTCACCGGGCAGGGCCTGGAGGGTAAATATGGCCCAGCATCTTCACAGGAGCTGAGCAGATGAATTGGGGCACCTCACATAGCAGATAGGGCTTCACAGGGGTTGGGGTAGGGCAAGCACAATTTCATTATGGAAGATGAACTTGGAGCCAAGGGGCCTGCAAACACGTGTTTGAGTGAGGCCTGGCAGAGTGAAGACAACAAACTCATTCCCAGAACATTTGGATATCCGTCCTCTTGCAATTTGTCATCTCAAGGCTTAGTGCAGCCAGAGCTTCTGCATTTCCTGGGATGGAGCAGGCACAGAAATAAGCACAAATTATTACACGTTTTATATACATTTATTTGCCCTGATATCCCTCTTTTTCTGAAGAATTGTGCATTACAATCCACGAACAGACAAAAAAAAAAAAAAAACCAACATTATTGGCAATGTGGATTTGCTCAGGAAATAAGGCAGCAGAGTCAGCTGTCACTTTAACCCTTAGCAGCACAGTCTGGCAATTTTGCACTTCCTGTGAAAAACGGGATCATCCAATACCACTGAAGAAAGACAAACATCTGGGCCAATCCCTAATCTCTGGACACACACCTGTGAGACTCTCTGAGAGCATCCATGGCTCGAGGAAAGGATTAATTTGCCATATAAGGAGTAGTGCTGGGAAAACTGAAGGGGAAAGTGGGGCTGCAGGGGGAGTTGGAAGAACTGTTTGATAACTATTTCTTCTGTGAAAGAAAAAAATGAATGAATGACAAAGTGAGAGGTGTGTCTGGTTACCTGAGACCTGACAAGGAAAACTGAAAAGCTTGCACACCAGTGCACCAATCCCCCTCACCAATACATCAAACCCTTCACCAACGCCTTGCCTGCATCCCTCCCTTTCTATCTCCCGAACCGCCTATTAAGAAAGATCCAACAACACCATTAAAATGTCTTGCGTCGATTGGAAATTCATTGTTCGCTAAAAGCTAATCAAAGTGCTGGTAAACACAATGGCCCCCTTCTCCCCAACCTGACGTTTCATTTACACAAGAGCTCGAGCAGCCGCACCGGCGCTCTGCCACGCAGCCGTCAAGCACTGATTGTGCTATTCAGCAGGATGGCTCAATAATTACAGTCCCAGATCTCCAAACCGCACCAAAGAGCAGGCTTACCACTGCTAGCCTTTGTTACTAATTGTCCTTCAGGATACTTGAGATGAATTACCGTGGCTTACATTTTCCTGTTTTTCCTTTCTCTTCTATTGGGTAAAAAAAAAAAAAGAGAAATCTTTCCACTTAGCAGAGCTGGACAGATCAGACAAGTGTAGCGCTGACTGTTGACAGCACTTCATAAGAAAGCCCTCTGAATGCAAACTGTCTCATTGACATGTTCAGCTTGACACGTTGGATTGATTTTTGATTGTTTTACACAGCTCACTTGCGCATGTTTTCATTACGAGGCTGGGCAGTTTTCATACTAACACTCACGAAATGTTAGAGGTATTAATATAATTTGATACCATCTATGCTGCATCTAATTGTAAGCATAATCCAACAAATGAAGCCTCTTTCACCAAAGCTCTCCAAAATGGATTGCACTTCTGATCACTCTTTTAGTTTATTTTGTTTGGGGGTGCTTGAAATAGCAGCAACATTATTTGTTCCAACTTAAGACTGGTAGATCAAGATAGAACTTGAGTGCTTTAAGTCCAGTGCTGGATCCACGCCGTTCCTTTATGCCTTGAGCTGGATCAGCTCCTGATCTGCAGCCTGGGAGCACTGGGAAATGACGCTTTGACCAGCATCACTCACGTGCAGACAGCTTGGATCAATGCTTGTGGTTTGTTTATTAAATCCACAGCCTCAGGCTGCTAAATTGCCAGTGTTGGACTCAGGAGTGCACGTCCCCAGGCAGCAAATAGATGCTCTGGGGGGATGGGGGTCAGTTTCTGCTTGCTTAGCAGTGAGCCCCGTGCCTGGATGATGGTGCTGCTTCAGGACAGATCCCCGTGTCCCCAGATGTCCCTGCCATCACCCATGCCTTCCCACTCCTCACACCTGCCTCGAGCTCCTGATCTACTACTACTTTGCTTTTTCTCATCTCTCTCATTAGTTCATCAATCTCATCTGATCTTTCAGAAGCCCCAGGAAGGACACTGAAGGCTGCTTGGTCTTTTCCATATAAATATCACACTCCCTGTGACAACCCAAACAGCAGTAGCCCAGTGCTAGTCCAAACTCCTCCAGAAATGTAGGAGGAACTTCCCTCTCTAAAACAGCTGAAGGTGCAGTTTGTGGCTGTGTAGCATGGCTAGTTCACACAGAGAATCAGCTCCTTCTGCAGGCCCTATTTATCATGGTAACTCCTTTAAATTAATACTACCTGCATGTAGAAGGAGGAATGAAATCACCCAGGCTGAATTTTAGAAAGAGGAGCCCTTGGTTCACATGGGAAACTGTGACTGTTTATTTCTGCATTCACCTGACCTGCGTGTGTGGCCAGAGCATCTCAGGAAGCTGAGCAGCACACACTGACCAGACAGCCTCCATTTCACAACTTTGTCCTCTTTTCTCCAATCATAGCAGAAAAAAATCATTTCCCATCACTTTTTCCTCCTTTTTTTTCCCCCCAATAAATGATATTAAATATTTTCTGGTGCCACAAATCATTTTTCTGAGCCCTGATTTCCATCAGCTGGGCAGGCATGGGAAGGCACTGGTAACAAATTGCCCTTGTTGTCTTTTCATCAAACAGCATGGCCCTAACTAGTGTGTAAGCATTCTCCTGTGTCTGTGCACTCTCTTCATAACCCTTCCACTCAAACAAAGTGATTGTCTGAACTGCAATTTCTTCGCCAAGATGATTAAATTAGTTCCTACATGCCAGAGATGCACAGAGGTCTTGACATTTATATTTGGGTACTAGAGTCTGACATCCAAATGCATCCGTGTTTGAAAACAGCATAATTTAGAAAGTAGCATAAAATCCATTAATATAATAGGGAGAGAGGGCGATGCTTCCCTCCACGTGGGGCTGTGCAAAAGATGCTTTCAGGGCTGCAGGAGGGCAGCACTGTGGTGGGCTGTTGGGGCTGCAGAGTGTCCCCTATGCACGTCCATTGCTGCCAGGGGAATGAGGAGACAGCACAGAGCAGGGTGAAGGCAGATTCATGGCTGAGATGCCGCTGGATGAAATCCATTTGTTGTAGCATCACACAACCCACAGTTTTCTCCCGCAGGTTGAAGCTCACGTGCGCAGGCTGAATCTCCAAAAAGGCCAAATAAGCAATTAATTACGCTCTCAGTGATCCTAGCAAGTGAAAAGCAGCAGTGCGTGTGCAGGCAGCTTATTCCAAATTCACCCCAGCACCCCTGTAAAGAGCATCTGACCCGACATTGTGCTCCGTATTATGTGATAAGGTTGCTGTAGGCTGTTCATTGCCATTATTTAGAAACCAAAATTATATGGTTTTTATCATTCTTAACCCAATTATACAATTACTGAGCTTGTGTATTAAAGACCTCTGCCGAAATCTGAATCCCATTGTTTTAGTATGGCTCGGCTACCCAACAGACACTCTCTTTTGCCTGGAAATGTAAATTTTTTACTTTAACACAGAGCTGCATTGCCTCTTCTCAGTGTTATTTTGAATGAGCGAATGCAAATGATATTATTCAATTTCAGAAGCAGTTTCATTCATGATGTGACATTAGCATCTGCTACCTAAAGGAAACATTCTTCACCAACTACAATTAAAAAAAAAGTCTGATTGATAAATCCCTGCAAACAAATCCCCCACTTTTGCACCTACACACAGTGTCTGCTGGGATAGCCTGATTTTTCCCAGGGTGTCCCTCAAAAGTTGAGGTTGAGGGTGGGTGGAAAGGACTTCAAAGGTCTGGTTTCAAAACAGTTATTATCTCTAGGATAGGGGATTAATATTATTCTGCAGTGTCTGTTGGTAAAGCTTTGAATTTGCTCTTTTTCAAGATGTCAGAAGCAAGAAGTCTGCCCATCAGGCTGGGCCCCATGCATTGGGGATGGGGCACATGGCTGTGAGGCTGCACTGCTGCCTGGTACCTGCTTGGATTTATTATTGTCATCTGCAGTATCGATGAGTGAGAACTGAGCTCAGTGCGCATGCCTCTTTCTCCCGGTATCCATTTTCCTCAACTTGCACAGCAGAAAAACATTTCGATTTTTTTTCCTTTTTTTTTTTTTTGTTTTTTTTTTGGTAATTATTTTTAACCTCATGAATGAAATACCTTAACGTTCATTCCAATTCAT
Source organism: Chrysolophus pictus (assembly GCA_037305975.1). NCBI lineage: Eukaryota > Metazoa > Chordata > Aves > Galliformes > Phasianidae > Chrysolophus > Chrysolophus pictus. Next base: position 5,472,779 of record CM074595.1, read on the forward strand.
TTTCCCAGGTGGAAAAAAAAAAAATCCAAATGGCAAACAGAGGGCGCTGGGCAGGACACTGAGATCGATAGCAAATAGGGCTGGGAGACGTTCTGGCTGCTGGCAGCAGGTCAGCAGAGTGGAATATTGGAATACATTGTGAGTGCCGAGCCTTGCCTTGTTCAGGGGAAGTCTAATTTGAAAAGGAAAAAGCACCTTAGGAATTGAGATCTGCCTGCAAAATAGTGGAAACGGCCCGCATCATTAGGATGAGTCTCGTTTTGGAAAAATACCTCCTAATTAATTGAGAAAAAAAATTGGCACAAGAAGAAGTGAGGATACACATATGGGTGTGTGCACACATACGTATTGCACTTATTTTATTATGCACGTGCTGGAGTGTGCATAGGGGTGTGTGTATGTCTGATAAGAATAATGAGCTGTAACAAAAATGAGAGGACAATTATTCTGATCTTCTGTAACCCATCTCGGCTGCACAAATTATCATTCTGAGCAGACTGAAAACAGAAAACTAAGTATAATAGAGGCATATTTAAAAAATAAATTAAGGAATAAAATGCACAGAGACAGAGTGCCGTGTTTTGTTACGTCGTTCCCTGCCCGCCTTTCTTCAGAGAGAGATTTCAAATTAAATTCAAAGCCTCTACTTTTAAATAAACAATGAAAATTGAAAATAGGCGTCCTTGTTAAAATATATATCTCTCTATTTCCTCTCATATTTTTTTAAAGTCATGCAGTTCCCTGCGACCGTACAGGAAAAAAAAGGAGGGCATTGGGTATTAGGATTCCAAACGGGATACTACATCTTTAATGATACATATGATAATTAAAGAATACAATAAACACAATTAGCATATGTTTTAAACAGTTTATTAGTGAAGCTTACCATAAAATCAGAATATATAGAGCTCCAGGGTTTGTTGGGATAACAGCTTCTAATCCTTAGAGTCATAAAATCTCTGGCTTGGAAGAAATGGGCATCTTTAAAATGATTGAATCAGCAGGCCTCAAGTGAAAACACACAAATTAGCCACCTCCAGCAGCCGGGCACTGCTGCGTGGGGTGAGGGCATCGTGGGCTGCCAGGGATGGAGCGGGCATCCCGGGAGGCGGCGGCTCCTTGCATAATGGGGGTACACCCAAAAGCCGTAAATAAATTGAAATATCTCCCTTATTTTGCAAATATTCATCGTGGGGAGGAATGAATGCGTAAAGAAGCGTGGGTGTGAAGGAGATGGAGGACTTGAGATGAGAAGGGCGCAGGGCTCCCGGCCCTGCTCGCTGCAGGATACAGCCCTAAAAAGCTGCAGACAGCAGGAAAGCAGCTCTCTGCAGTGCCACTTCGTGTTTCTGACCCTTTTTTTCCTTTTTTTTCTTTTTTTTTTTTTTAAGATGCCAACGAGCTTGCTTTCTCTTCCCCTTTCTTTCCTTCTGACTTCAGGGCAATGGGAGGAATTTGGGTTTTTCTGCTGATGAGGAACATACAGGCTCTGTACTGTCTACTGTAGAGAAAATTTTTCCCTCTTTTGTTTTTTGTTGTGTTCAGAGGGAGCGGGGGACATCTAATCCCCCAGTTCAGATATTTCAAATTGCTTAAGAGCAGCTGGAAGGTTTGGGTGAGCCTCTGTCTGAGCAGAGCGAGGTCCTGCCGAAGGGAAGGGGAAAATTTTGTGATGGATCCCTGTCAGCAGTAGTGACCTGTATTTCATACCCTGGGCTTCGGAGTGGCTTTCTATGCCTGAACTGGAGGGCTCAGGTCCAGGAGATGGACCTCCTGGCTTAGCAACAATGCAAACACACAGCATAAGACATTTCTCCTCCCATAGATATTGGTCTAAGCACAAATTTGGAGGAGAAATGAAGGCCTGAAAAGATGAAGTGACTTCCCCAAGGTCAAACAGCAGGACAGTGGCAAAGGCAGGAGCATAAACATGAATTATATTGTCACTCTGCCAGAGGAAAAGGTTGAAATGCAGCTCATTTTTTTCCATAGTTTAGACCCAGCTTGATGTATTTGACCTCTATTCAGCTGGCCAAGGTCCAGGGAACAAAATATGAAAAATACTGGTGGGTGTCTACTATGGGGAGAGAGGTCAAGGCAAAGGGGTGTATGGAATGGGTTACCTCAATGGCAATGCAGTGCTAAGCCATGGGTGGGTCAGGGTCTGGTCCAGCAGTTCCCCATCAAGGTTGGTGGGTTTGGGTCACGTTTGGAGGGAGAAAGAAATCTGGGAGGAGAGAGGAAAAAACTGTGGCTGCGCCCATTCTTTATTGCAGTGCTTCACTATTGACATTCCCACACTGATTAATAGCCCGGGGAGCTGCCAGGCACAGACAGTGCAGCAAGGAGAGCAGAGCACCAGCCCTGAATTTTAGCTCCATCTCCAGCTTTTAGCAGAATTCAGCAGCCAGTGGAGCATTCAGGGAAGTGTAAAGCAAAGGCAGGCTCTTGGGGTGATTCTTTCAGCCTGTAAGATCCATACCTTCAGAAATCCATCCCCTTGAAGGCTTGCAGGCTCCTTTTGGGGTAGGGTGGGCTGATGGTGGCACATAACACTTGCTGGCATGGGCGTGCTAAAGAGCAGTGCATGCGTCACAACAGACAATGAATGTGCCATACTTGATGTCCCCCAGCTCGGCTGCTGGCAATGAGTCCCTCCTCCCATGTCCCACCGCTGTGCCAGTGGCACCAGGGCAGAACCCCAGGGCTCTGCCTTAGAGAAGCAGAATGAATCCAGAGCAAAATTAAACCCAAAATTCAGCAAGTGTCAACTGCCTCCCCCTGCTCTTGCCACGATAAAGGCCGTGACATTTTCTAAACCTGAGGTTTGAAAGAAAACATTTTAAGTGATAATTTGTGCACTGCTCTCTTCCTCATTCAGATGCAAGTATGAACTCATTTCATTACGTTTTTAAACCAGCTAAACAAGTGCCACGAGCATTTTTGCCATCAGTACTTACATGCTGATTAGAGGGTCAATTTACCACGTGCAAAATACTTTCCTGCACGCTTTCCTTTACCATTTTATATATATTAGTGAGAAACTCAGAAATGGTGGATACTGGATTCAGCTTAAAGCTGATCCTGCACCGAAGGTTTGGCCAAGACATTGACTTTAAGCTGTGTTGTTTTTATAAGTGATCCAAAAATAATGCTGTAGGCTTTATTACTGAGCCCATATCACACATAATTTGAAGGCTGAGGACTCCTGTGTCTGTTAAAACAGAGAGAAAAGATACACAGAAAAATTTCAAGCTGCCTTAAAAATAAAACCGAAGAATCAGAAATTTATTATGTGGCCCAAGTACATTGCAAATTGAAAAACTGACAGTGGTGGATAGCCTGTACACTGACATTTATTTGCTCAGTTCCTCTGCACAGACTTTTAGGATGTTCTTTGGTGGATTAATGTCTCTCAGCTAAGAACGTGCTATAAAAAAAGCAAGGAATGCAGCTGATAAAATTAATGAAACAAATCATTGCTGAAAAGCAGTTGGTGAGGTGTGAATTTGAAAGCTAGTTTCCTAATACAATATTTGTAAAATAAACAGAAATTAATATCCATTAATATTAACATAATTATCTTAGCTGAGAACGTTGAACTGTTGCCTGTTTTGTGCTTTTCGACTGCAGCATCTCACTGCAACTGTGTTTGTGGCTGGGGAATAATCTGCTTGTGTATGCTGTAATGACACAAGAAATAAAATGTGATAAAAGGAATAAAATGTGAATTCCCATCTCAGCAAAGAGTAACTCCACGACGCATATATTTTTTGTGGCTTTCCCATAAGGTGAACATTTCAGCATGGCTTCCTTCCCAGCCCCATTTACACCGCAACACTGAGCCCAGCTCACATGAGAAACTCATCCTAGTTAACACAAAAACTTCCCCAGATCTTAAAACGGCTCTGATCACTCCTAAATTTCCTACAAGCCCACCCAACCCCCATGCTGTCCCCAGCCAGCCAGGCTGCAGGGCCAGGAGCCCCCAGTGCAGTGCTGCTGGTGGCTCTGTGCAGGTTGGGATGCCACTGGGAAGCATCACACAAGAGGTGGCCCTGGGGATGCATTTCCAGGTGAGCATCCCAACTTTCCCATGCAGGGCAGAAGCAAATTCAGGTTCCTCACAGCTCCATGCATTGCTGCCTTTCAGGCCAGATACAATTTTAAAAAGATGGTGTTTTCCACGAGGAATGTCTTATTTTTAGTCCTGCAGATACCGCAGTGGCTTGCGAGTGAAACCAGGCACTCTGCATGCTGAAATAAAAATACCAGCACCTCTTAAAGACAAAGCACAGAGAGGAAAAAAAGGGGATTCATTCTTTAAATCATCAGAGCAATGTGAAGCATGTCCGCGCCCCGGCAGTTTGTTGTTGTGCTTTGCTGGATGCAAACATGTCCGTGTTGAAGTGGTGCCACTGAGTGAAGGGGTGAGCAGCTCCGGGCAGTGCAGCTGCCAGGATCCATCCATGTGCATTCCAGACATCCCAGTTATAAAACCTGCAGCACAAGGGGTGCCCAGCAGGCAGAATGGGGTGAGTTTTGTCTTTGGCTTCTGCAAGATCCATCTTTAATTTGTAGTTTGTTAGATCCCACACAAAGAAGGGAACATATGTTTTATAAAGGAGTCCTTTCTTTGAAGCAAAATGAAATGCTGAAGGTTTCTGAGCACATATTTCCTTTTAAAAACCTGTATTCGTCCACCTCAAGACCCAAGATCTGCAGGAGCTGGAGTTGTGTGAAGAACTCAACTCATAGGCGGAGCCACTTCATCACTTTGGCCTAAATCAAAACATTTTACCCAAGCTGAAAAAAAAAAGATTGTACTTTGCTAGATATGAATTAACCAACATGTATTAAAAAATGCTTTGATTACTTTCAAGTGCAGGTTGAACTTAAATACTGCCTTGGGGAAAAAAAGATCCAAAACATTTATTTTTGGAAGTGTGGAAACGCAACTTTTCTCAGTCTCTTTCCCAGCCTGCCACATTGCCATGTTTACCATGGCACCAACAGTTGTCAGAGTATCTGGCTGAGTCACAGCTTTTGAGGGCTCAACTCCGGTACCAGAGATGCAAAGCAGCTCCTCTGCAACCCGGGGTTTGTGTTGGCACCAGTGAGATCAGAATCCGCCCTTCTGTTTACCATTTAGCTGAATCACCCCATCACAGACCAACTGTCATCTGTCACTCCATACTTTTAATGGTGCGTTGCACTGATGCTGTCTATTTTTTCCCCTCTCTAGCAGCCCTGTCACTCTGCTGTGTGCTAATCTCTTCTTCCAGGCTTCTGTTGGATCTCTTAATGACTACGCGACTGAAGTTTAGCTCCAAAAATAAAAAATAAAAGCAAGAGAGATTGTGGGGAGTGAGGGGCAGAATCAGATTTGTGCTGTAATTTGGGCTGAAGGCAAAATGCCCTCAAATTTTGGGAAGTGCCTCCCAAGATGCATTCTGCTCCTACAGCTGCAGGGACAGCCAGGCTGCAGTTGGGGCTGCACCTCACTGACCAAATGCATGGTGGAGAATTAATGAATTTTAAAATTGCTTCCTGTTCTTAACAAGAGGGCCTCACCACAGCTCTGTGTTCCTATGGTCAGCAGACCTGAGCCTTACCTCCTGCTTCGACTGTGAGATGCTTTCTTAGCATCTGCAAAATGAATTGTGCTTTGTTTCTGGGGGAAAAAATGGGGAATGCACTGTGCAAAAGGCAATGATGCTAGGGGGAGAACTGCCCACCAAGCAATATCTCAACATCTCAATGTCTCAGTGTCTCAGTAATTGAATATTATGTCCTGTCCTCAGAGGGACGTACTTGAGTGTGGGGGGGAATTTAAGCTACAACACTTCAGCAAGGCTTCCCACTCAGTCTCCATTTGTATAGTTGAACTGCTCATCTAAGAACTGTAGCCTTTTATACTTTGCATATCTACAAAGCATCCCAACTTCATTCCTTGCCCTTTCCAAAATTACCCATATGTATGTGAAACAAGCGTGAAAACTGAGCAGTGAATTTTGTGCAAGCTATCACTTAGCCATGGTGTGCAACACCTGTGCATGCTAACCCATGTGGGGATCCACACGTCTCCATATTGGCAGAGGTTTTTGTCCCTGCAAAATGCAAGTCAATGTACTCACCATTCTGATGAGTTGAAGTCCAGGAAAAAAATTGCTTTGCTCATTCGATTGCTGTATGTCTGTGACATAGAGTATACCTAACTTGTAGAGGTCCATCTGGTAAGAGAAATAGTATTGTGTCATTGCATTATATGTGTCTGGGTATGGATGTATTTCTCTGCACTCCTTCTTTGTCATGATTCTGTGGTTTAATTTAAATACGTGTTTCACTTCTCCCCATATTTCAGGTTTATTACAGAGTATGAAAATCAGGAAGCTTTTTGTTCACTTCATACATCTCTTCCGACAATGCCAGGCATCAGAACTCGGCACAGACTCTAGAGTGATTATTGTTACACATGATCTATGGAGCAGATAAATTACAGCTTGATTTTTATAAGGTATGTTGAGCCTGCAGGCTTCAGCAGAAACAAAAACAAAACAAAACGCAAAACCTTGGTTTAACTAGTAATTTGAGGAAATATGACAAACTTGACATGGAAGTCACAGAGCAAATAAATATGCACATCCATCATTTTGTAAAATAATGCCTTTGCTAGAGAGATCTCTGCTTGCTGCAGTCTGCACTGTGAAATTTCTTTGTGGTTTACTGGTCTTGTATCTGCTATATGAAGGATCAATTTAATTATATTTGAAAGAAACAATTGGATGTATACAAGAAGTAGTGCCATACAGTAAAATAGGGCAGATATCAATCCATGTAAAACAAAATTATGCTGATTTCAGGACATATTTCAGTATTCCTGAAATGTTCAGATGTGCTTTTTGTCTTCCCAATATGATTACTAAAATACTGATCTGAGAGTCTTCTCCTTTATTGTAAAATAATCCAGTTCCTAAAAATAAAGCATCACCTGATGCTTAATGCAGATATAAAATCCTGCTTTGTACAAAACCCAACAAAGGACAATTTCAGAGTCATCTTCTGAGCACAATAGTTCTGTTGGTGCGCTGGAAAGAAATTATTTATGAATTTCTTGCTTCAGGAATTGGCATTTTTTTGGCAGTTTGCCAATATTTTGAAGAATTTTGTCACAGTGAGGAATGTCTTCAGTGCCATTTATGTGCGCACTGCCTTGTCAGCAGTCCTGTCATGGAATCATAGAATCGTGAAGGTTGGATGAGACCTCCAAGATACTCAAGTTCAACCCCAGCCCACCCTACCGTGCCCACTGCCCACGTCCCTCAGTGCCACATCTCCATGGTTCTGCAACATTTCCAGGACAGTGACCCCACCACCTCCCTGGGCAGCTGTGCCACTGCATCGCTGCTCTTTTGGAGAAGCAGTGTTTCCTAATATCCAACCTGAACCTTTCCTGGCACAATGTAAGGCCATTACCTCTCTCCAACCTGTAGAGTTGGGTTAAGGCCATTGCCTCTCTCTGTCCTGTGGAGTTGAGGACCTGCAGTCATCACTGGGTTTGTGCTCACCACACAGCATGTAACTATTGCTGTAGGCATCAGAGAACTTCAGCATCCAAAGCTGGAGTGCCAACAAGAGGAGAATTTCTAGTTGAGAGATGAGGATGTAGGGCTCACTTCCCTTGTGATGTGCTTTGTTAGATACAATCCTTGAGCCTTCCTGGGCAGGCTGCAGGAAACTACCTGTGTTGGTCTACAAGCCAAGAAGTCACCCTATGTATACAGGAGAGATGGTGATCAGAAAAGTAACTCTAAGTCTGACATCTACAGAAAGCCGTTTTGGTCTCATCTTGCAGTTTTGTCCATGTATCTGATCCTCTGCTTTGATCTGATACTGTGGAGTTGATCAAACAAACGTTATTTGAGCTACTTGGAGCACAGCTTGTTTGAAGAGACCATGATCTATTCTGTTGTGTCTTCTAAGTCACACCTTGCAATTTAAAAGTAAAACGTGTTCACCACTCTTAGCTTTGCAAAGCCTAAACCACGGTTTGTGCTTCATCCATAAAATTGCCAGCTAAATTTCCATTCTGGAATCGTTACTCTAGGTGTTTGTCAAGAAAGATGTACAAAGCAGACTGAACATGTTTAGCATTTTGTATAACAGGTTGAGCTGCAAGAATGACAGGTTGAAAAATCTTGTTTGGACTCATAGACTGAAACCATTTAATATAGAAGTCACAGGTGGACTATAAATACAGAAAACCAATGTGCCATATTTTTATAGTATCCCCATTCTGGATATCTTTTAAACATGCTATTACTTCAGAGCAGGTGTAGAAACTAGACTCACCCATTTGCTTTGAACATCTACTATTTTTCAACGGGTGAACCTTCAGAAACTCCAACGTGAACAATACACAATTCATTTGAATGTGCACTTGTGTTAACTGACCCCACAAAAGCCAACTGTGTTCATTTAGGGTAGGAATTACCCAATTTGCTTACATAATCTCAGCAATTACCTGTTCATCTTGTTTAAATATCAGACTTACGGTGTCATTTGTGTAGTATCTGATCTTTTTAGTTAACCTCAAAGATATTAATCTTTATTAAAGGGGCGAGAGGCAAAGAGATGCTGGTGACACATATTTTGACAGATAGGAAAAGCTGTTTATAAAGTGAACATCAGTAAACACTCGGAGTGAGATGTTGATATCAGCAGCAAGTAAATGGCTGGCCAAGACTGGAGAAGGTATTACACCTTGAATAGCAGAAAACATTTTTTTTCCCCTGAAGTTGATCTTTTATATTTTTAAAAGAGAAATTTACTATGATGCCTCCTGCTTCCCCTATGGTAAAATGCCAGAAATTTGACTGAGATTTACCTAAAGTGACAGCAGTGCTTCATTTCGTCCAAAGAAGCTGATCACTAAATGTCACGTCTATCGGCTCTCATGTGGATCACTTATTTGACATGTTCATGTCTAAGCATCGTAGTGCTTCACAACATGTTTTCCATTGCTCTGAGGCAATTTGAGATCTTTCTGGCACAAACGTGAGCTGGCCAGCAGCAGTTCGTTAAAATAAATAAATAATGCTGCTGGGATTTGTTCCCCTGCATCCCAGGGGTGTCAGGACAGAAGCAGGCATCCAAAGCCCTTACAAGAACAGACCAGCAGCGTATGCTTCTGCTCAGGCTGAGAGAAGGCCTTGATGGGCGGGATGCCGTCTGCACTCAGCTCGAGTCAGAGCACACAGAAGATGCTGGCATTTAAACACAGAAAATAACCTTGTGCCATTTGCTCTTTTATTTTATTTTATTTAAGCAATGTATAAGCAGCGAAACGTTACAAAACTCTGGAATAGGAAAGAACATGGGTTCTCCTGCCTGTCTGCTGAGCCAGTTTCTCTCTTTCTTCCCCATGTTTCTCAGAGCCTGGAGAGAGGCAGATGGGGACTGGCAGATACATGGGCTCCTGCAGCAGGGGATGTGCTTGTATCACCCACTGGCCAAGCCTCAGAAGTGACCTAACGCAAGTGAAGTGGAAAGCAAGGTGGAAGGCTTTTTGCACAACATGTAGCAGTAGTAATGAATAATGAATGAATTTTTACCTTCTTTGCTGTTTTAGCTTGCTTTTCTTGCTAGTTATTGCCTTCCCATCCAAACGAGTGTCTCAAGGTTGACAAGCTAATTTGTGTGTGTTTTGGAGCTCGTGACGCGGTGGGTCAGGAATTAAAGCAGTGCTGGAAGTGAGGATCACATCAGACCCAGCCATCTGCAGCAGAGAAGGTGAAGCTCAAGCAAGAGCCGTGATCCTCTACCCTTTTAGCAAATCTAAGGGCTCTTTTTCCATCCTCTTCTAAAAATTCCTATTTATCTCATTCAAATACATCTACTTCTAGTAGAAGAAAGGGCTGAGGTTCTGAACTCAAGGACATAAAGGCTTCTAATGAGAATTATACACCTTCCTGTCCATCCCAGCAGCTGACCTGTGCAGTTACCCACTTATTTTCAAACACTCAGGTGCAAATTCACTTATAAAATACTGCAGCAATGTTGAGTAAGGGCTTATCCTATCAACTGTGCAGTGTTCTCTGTGCAGATGTAACCCCAGCCAGGATCACACAGTCAGACTATCCCAAATTCATGGCAGCTCTGTAAAATGTTTTCTCTTGTAGCTGCCCAGTTGACAGCTCACAAATCAGCACTCGCTCAAGTCACAGTTTAACTCCCAGAAAATCTTCAGGAGCAACAAAAACATCTCTGAAAGTATCCTATGCAATATGAAAACATTTTTATCTTTATCATATGGTGTAAGATTAAAGTCAATCTACATGAAAGCAGAGTGCGTAACTGGATACAAGATTCCCAGATAGGTGGCACGTGTCAACAGGCATTACATGGTGTCTTTAGGTGAGCCTTTGATACAGCCTGTTAAATAGTTCAGTGAGATAGATGCAACCATGAGAGGGTTTCATGGCCTTGATTTGTTTTCCAGCTAAAATAAATCTGAATAGAACAGACTTAAATTACCTGTGATTTTTCTGTCTTTAGGAGGACACATAAAAGCTCATGAGATTGCTGTACTCCCTGGGGGGGGAAAAAATAGGGGAAAAAAAAAAAAAAAAACAGGAAAACTATGAAAGATTCATTTTAATGGAATCCAGGTTTAACTGTTTCATATTTAATAATATTTAATATTTCATTTACTACTGGGGACTCACCTTTTTCAGAAGAATGTAAGATTCGAGGCACTATCGTGCATTAAGATTTCATGTCTGACTGCAGCAATATTGTAAAGGCAGGCGTTGGAGCTGCTCAGCCTGTGAGCCAGGAGGTTCCTTTCTTGTTTCCTACAGCCAAAACAGGAGCCAAAGCCCCAGAACGCAGTGGGGTGCATCTGCAAATCCTAGCAATGTGTGGAGACAGAAAACCATGTGTTTTTTCATAATACTGTGGCTTGCAATGAAAACATGAGCATTAAAAACTCTCTTCTGCACTTTGCATTAAGGAAACTTGGGCATGGGAGGACCTCTGGCCAGACTGGGCTTAAGGACAGGTGGATGCTGGCAATCATGCACTCATAGAACCACTGAGGCTGGAAAAGAGCTGTAAGATCCCCAAGTCCAACCCACCCACCCCACCACATCCTCAGTGCCACATCTCCATGGTTCTGGAACATCTCCAGCAAGCTCCACTTCCCCGGGCAGCTGTGCCACTGTACCACCAGTCTTTCCAAGAAGAAACATACCCTAATATCCAACCTGACCCTCCCCAGGTGCTAATGAGGCCATTGCTTCTTGTCCTATTAACGTCCCTGAAGGATCACATCTCTCCCACCAACCTTGGTGCAAAGAGCAGCTCGGTATTATCTCAGTTTTGCCAAGGATGAGAGTGATTCCACTGAATCAAGAATACCCATGTAAGGATATTTGGGCACTGACACGTAGCACAGGTTTGTCCCTGCTGAGAAAAGGGATATCCTTGCTTCTGACTAAGTGCCACCTTCAGTGACGTGAACGCAGTTTTCCCGATAGGAGAGGCTCCTTTTAAACATGCAGCAGCTCTTGTATTTCCAGTATTGGACTCGCTTTTCTTGCTGGAGAGTCTGTTGATACATTTTTACCTCTTTCTATGGATATTCCTCAGAGCCCGAAGCTCTCAGATAATCTAAAATTCCCTCCTGACACCACCAGAGTAAGGTGGTTTTCAGTCAACTTCCATTGCCCTGACTTCCACACCAGACAAAGACTAGGAAGGGACCTCCTCACTCCTTGGTCCCATCGTCCCATTCAGAACTGTATCACAAGGGGGCTGAATTCAATGACCTCTTGAGGTCCCTTCCAACCCCTGCAATTCTGTGATTTCCCAGCTGATGCAAGCTGGTTAGGTTTTGCCACCAGCTTCCCTCTGAGGAGAAGCTTGTAAATTCTTAGGAGTTTTGCTTGGGTGCAGCCTGTGGGAAGAAGGACCTTTGGAAGAGCTGGGATGCAGAGTATTTCATGGTACAACAGAGTCTGCTTCTGTTAAAAGTTTTAGTTTTGTAGCACCGGTGGGCTGCTGCCTTGGACTGGAGCAGATGCTACAAGGATGAAGCACAAACTCAGAAAGAAGTTGCATAGAAGGGTTTTAGCTGTGGGTTGTTAGAGTTAGGGCAGTATGGTTTGGTTGCAGTTAGACTTGATGATCTTGAAGGTCTTTTCCAACATGAGCAATTCTATGGTTCCATGATTTGGCTCCCAGATGTCACCAAAACAGAAGGTGGCTTCTGCAAGCCCTTCTGTCTGGGGGCATGTTCAAAATGCACCCTGTCAGCATCAACGTTTTATAAAAAGATGCTTTTCCAGGATGGGGCAAGCAGGTTTTTACCAGCAGTTTCAGTTTCAGATCTTACTGAGGGGCTCTGGCATTTGCATAACTTCCCACAGAAACTGAATCAATGCCTGACATCATGGAACAGAATTTCTGGCATGATTTAGCATTAGTAAGCCGCTAGTCATCAGCATACTGTCCTATCCCTGTATTTGACATCTTAATAGAGTCGGCCTCATGCACACACATGTTCAGCAGCATCAGATTCTTGTGCTGCTTATGAACTGTTTAACATGGGCTTGCACGTATGGACATCCAAACATCCAAACACACTGGTCCAATACGATCAATTTTCAGTGCTCAACATGCATTTTCCTTTTAGGCAAGAAGGGATTTTTAAGCCCTCCTAAATAATTGAAGATACTACTGATACAATCAAAAGTCAAGCTCCCCAAGATGAAAATGTCTAGATGATGAATAAGTTAATGGAACTAAAATCCCAGTCGTAGCTGATTAGGGGACCAGGAGAGTTTATCAGAGATGGGAATGTACAAGCCCAGTCACAGCCTGACCTTGTAACGAATGAGAGCTGAAAAGCAATTAATTGAGAAATTATCGGGGAAAAGCAAAGTTGTATGCTTGGTTAGGTAAAGCAATGTGTCAATGGGCCAGGGATTGATTTGGCTGAAATACCTCAAGGTCTCTGTTCTGATGATTCAGGACTTGAAGGAACTGGCCCGAGCCAAGCAATAAAAATAAAACAGGATCAGCAGAGGGAGTCATCCATCAGCATGGCGGGTCCGTGTTCATGTATTATTTAGCTGATAGTTAAGGGAAGTTATCAAATGAGTACAGGCTTTCATCCCAACTTTATTTTCCCAGGGGGTGGGGAAATGGAGGGAGAGAAAAGAAAATGCTTGGCAGTGAGCACCCACTGCACTGAGCTGGGCACAGCTGCTGGGCCAGCGGATGGCGAGGCTCTCCCACTCACTTTGGGGCTGCAGGGAGGCAGCTCACTCCATTGGCTCCCAGCCCTCCTCTTCCTGTCCCCAAATCCCAAAAGCCTGCATTTAACTTCTGCTTCTGTTTTTTGCTTGCCAGCTGACTTTCTGATGTGCCACAGAGCCCAGGAAATGTAGAGGCTGTTATTAAATCTCTACTCTCATTCATTTTGGCATCATTTTCTACTGTGGCTGAAAAGTTGCCTGAAAACTGCAGCATGCTTTCCTGTTCAGTCAATATTTTAAGTTCTGTTTTTCTGGAGTAAGGTTTCCTAAATATTTCAGTTTTACTATTGGCTCTTTTTGTGTTTTCCTTAACAAAATCTCAATGGCAGTCGCCTCTATGGCTGAAAATAGCAATGTCATTTCCATATCTGTAGTGGGGGGAGAGGCAAAAGGTTTGGTCGATAGAGATGAAATGTCTGGTGATGCAAACATGAGCTGGGTACATTAATGTCAAGCTAAGGAGTGCTGCCTGGAGATAACAGCGTGATCAAAGTGTACAGCAGGAGGAGAAGCAAGGAGAGGTGGTGGCCCACTGGTGCTGTCCTGGAGGAGGACCCCAAGCAGGAAGAGAAGGGAACGAAAAACCCCACTGATCAACATCAGAATAGAACAGTGATTTCTGCTCTTTAAATGCTGAAGCGACCACAGCATTTCACCACAGAGAGCCTCAGCTGCTGCCACATCACAGACACGGGTTTGTAGAAGAAAACTGGAGCAGCAACTTGGAGAGAAAGGAACAGCTTTATCCCACTGCCCATGGATACATCTCAACCCGTGCTCATTGCTGGGACACAGCACGTCACAGTCGGTGCGTGTGTGGCTGCTGTGAATCAGAGAATGTTCCTTGAAAAATCTTTGTACCATTTTATGCCACCACAGCAACAAGTCTGGGGACTAACCTGAGTCAAGCGCTTGCCCAGCACTTTCATAGAGGTGAATTCCACACATTTTTTATAGAAGAGTCAGATTTAGCACTCCAGAATCTTTTCAAAGCCAGGCTTGTGGTCACTGCTGGCTATTAACAGAGCATCTCTCTGAGAAAGGAAAATGGGATTCCCCACACTGGTGGCAGCATGGACATTTGGTTCTTTATGGGATTGCATTATTTTTCACCTCCAAGACCATGCTGCACAGCCTTGGAGAGTTTCTGTGGTGCTGGAAGTTGTGGCATGGCCCAGCACTAATCACATATTATCACCTTACTATAATTATCAAAGCTGATTGAGAAGAAATCCTCCTGGTGAAGCCTTTGTCCTGCCCTTTGCTCAGCAGAGCACACGGGATGCAGCTCCCAGCAGGACACCAGCACTGCCAGCAGCAAAATCACTGAGCTCCAAGGGGCGACGATTCCCTGCATGAAGCAGCAAGAGAGATGCTATCGTGGTGATATCATTAATTCATGTTTTCGAGGAACGTGTGTCTAGGAATACACCAAAATTCAGTCTCAATGAATTCTGTGATCCTCAGCTGCTCTGCGTGCACACTCTACGATCTGCTAATTTGGGGATGTACATTTGCATGCTGTGTAGCTACAAGAACCCAGAGACTGATTCCTTGCATGATTTTTCCTTAACTTCAGTGCGTTGCTACCTGAGATTTTTTTTTTTTTTGTACTCTGAATGCCACTGAAATAAGACTATGAAGGCAAAACAGAGAGTGTCCTGATACAAAGAGAGGGGCTGTGCCCTTCGATTCTCTGGGCAGAAAGGGTGCTGGATTGCCATGTAGGTGGGATGGGATTCTCTGCGGAGAAGGAAACCATTCAAGTAGCAGTGGATGTCAAAGGGGATCTTCCTTACAAAATGCCGGATATTAGGCTCATACAGGGCTGCTACAAAAGGCAGGGTTAGTCGATCCATAAATCTCCCATTTGGGCTTTTTGTTGTTGTTGCAAAGAGTTAACAGGCACTGAAAAACATTTCTAGGATGAAGTGCTAAGATTTAGTGCACTGAATTAATTCTTAAATTAGAACAGGGGATTTGCACATGATTTCTAAGGGAAATTATCTTCTGGGTAAAATTAATACAGGAGATGTTTCAACATCTGGGCTGGCATTATTACGAGCAATGATTATCCAGACATTGCCAAAAGAAAGAGAACAGTAGACTCTTTCTGTTCCTAACCAAAATAAGCAGCTCACCCTGAAGGAAGAAGACTATTTGCAGAAGCAGTGGCTTATTTGGAAATGCACAAGAAATATTACGTTCTGGAAGAAAAAAAGAAAGCTGCATGCCTGATAATGGGAGGTAGGAAACCAAACTGTGGGCTCCAGAAATGGTACCCTTAATACATGGGCTCTGGGCATCAGTCTGCCTCACCTTCACACTCCTCATCAAGAAAGATGCTTAATACAGGGGTACAGCTGTCCAGGTCTTTCATGTTCAGAGGTAAAGGAGGGAACATGCTGGCAGATGTGACCTGGAAAAACTCAAGGCATGCTTTGTTGGCAGCCTGCAAAACCCCTCAAAACTAAATAGGGCACAGAGCAAAGCCAATGCAAGGCCTGCTTGAGTTAGTTTGTTGAAACAATCACACTCCAGGAGGAGCTTATAAATATTTATCTTGCTTCAGAGTGTTTCATTCTGTAAAGGAAAGGGAGAAGGAGCTGGAGTGGGGAAAAGAAGACCGGTGGCATGCAGGGCCCTGCTCCTTTCATAGGAAAAAACATCGATGTTTAATTCAAAAGGCCATAAATATAAGACAAACGCCACTTTACTTCCATGTTAGCCACTGGCTATTAAATTACATCACAAGCACTACGTGTGGGACCAGGAGAGTGCACAGTTATTTCTGTCTTCTAAACCAGAGTGCAAGTCTCAAGGTAATTACTTTAGATCCAAGTGTAATTACCAGCTGATCTGCGGGAACAGACACAGTAGTCACATTCATTCACGGCAGCATTAGAGCCTGGTGATAACACAGCATCATTAGCACAGCTTAGCACTCCATCCGTGGCTGCAGGCCGTGGCTTTCCCTGGGAAGCAGTCGGGTCTGACCCACCAGGAGTCACAGAGATGCTGCCCCGGATCTGCACATGAGCAGAGCAGTGCAGGCTGTGTCAACAGCAAACATGAAATTATGTCAGAAGAGAGATTTTCTGCATTATACTTCTCCTTTTAGTGGTATTTCTGCAGTCTGCCCTTACTTTTTCCTTTGCAGAGCACTGCACATCCTGGGAAGGAGGTGCTGCTTCCCCCCAAGTCACTGCCTTTCTGTTTAGCTTTGCTCTGCTTTCCTGTGCTCCACTGTGACAGCATCATGCTACGATTCAGGAATGTTTTCTCTTGAGCTCACCCCTCATCCATCCCTTTTGGATTCGCCTTTCTTTATTCCTTTATCTTCTTTTTTCAAGGCTGCAAGCATCACAGTAAACAACCCTTTTATTCTGATGGTCTTGAAAGCTTTCTCTGTACCTCCAAGAAGGTCAGAAGAATTCTTCAGAAAGAGAAAAGGATGAAAAAAAGTCCTCCTTTCCTTAAAAAATTCCTTGGCTTGTTACCATGCTTTCCTAACATTACATTGCTCTGGGGACAATACAATTAACAAACTAAGCTTAGAAATTAAAGCATTTTTTTTTAAATACATTTTTAATTTAGCATTTTCAGGTACCTTTATTTTTATCGGTTCTAGATGATAAATGTGAGCAAATGAAAAGATGACAGAGCACAGCTTGACATAATTTCCTGTAAGAAATGTGGGACCTCAGATGACACAAACGAGCCAGGCAATCTCTCCCCGTTCCTGTAGGTAGCAACGCATTTGCACACCGTTCAGGTTCAGTGATGTTAAAGTGAGATTGGCAGGGTAAGTAACCCCTGAAGGAGGATTTCCATTTCGGGCAGCCCTGCTAAGCCATGCCTGATGCTTCCAATGAGCTCCGTTGCACAGAGATGGCTTTTTCCCTGCTTTTGCTTCTATGCCGGGTTTTATCAGAGCAGCTCCACAGATGTCAGTGAGACACATTTTGTTTTCAGTTACA
This sequence comes from Chrysolophus pictus, assembly GCA_037305975.1. Lineage (NCBI taxonomy): Eukaryota > Metazoa > Chordata > Aves > Galliformes > Phasianidae > Chrysolophus > Chrysolophus pictus. Next base: position 5,490,081 of record CM074595.1, read on the forward strand.
TCAGTGTAAATCACAACTGATCTAGTGAACTCAGAGATACCCACTTTACAGCGATATCTTTGACATTAAGAGTTTGGTGCCGTGGTATTATGACAGCTTAAAGCCCCTCCATGAAGAAACAAAGTCAAGATCAGCACTGTCCTGGAACGCATTACAAAGCACGTTTGTTATTGTAGAGAAGACAGCATTTGCCTTGGCTGTGAAAAAAAAAACAGATCTCAGATCTATAGCAGCGAAGATTTCATCTCTGCAATTTATCCAATGAGATTTCCACTCCTCTTGCACAGATACCCTGCTGCTAACATAGCAGTCAAGATCAGAGCACTTAATCAATCATTCACTGAGGACAAATATGCGTAATCTAAATTAGAACAAACCGAGGCATATTTTATATGACAGCCATACAGATTTTTAAGAAAAAGCACTGGCAAGAAAACTGCATGAAAACATTGTTTGTGCATGTACTTAACGCGGTAGAACTCCTACAAGTTTCTATGGAATTAGGTGGCCTTGAATATACTGGGGGCAAACTCTGCTCTCGCCCATTTCCCTTCCACATTCCCTTTAAAAGCTGGGGCTGGGGCTGGCCCTTCTGAAGCAGGATGCTGCAGAGCTCTATGTGACAGAACCTACTGCTTAAAAACCTTTCATATTTTATGATCGCTGTTGATTCTCTTATGATCAGTGTTGGTTCAAGCTCTCATGAATCAAAAATCAGTTCGTGGCATGCATCTTAGAGCAACCTATTTGTCTGCAGGTAGCAAAGAGAAATGGCACTTTGAAGAATAAAAGTCCTTTGCCTTTAGAATGATGCACAGGCTGCAGGGAAGGCTGGGCACCAGGGGGGAGCTTGGACCTCCCATTCAGGCTCAGCCCTGGGCATGCTGGGTGACCTTGTGTTCTTCCGCTTCCCTCTGGGTGAGACAATATTTATCCATGATAATAAAATGCAAGGTTCTTTCACTGCAGCTCATGGGTTCATCCATTGTAGCAACTTGCACAAGCTCCCTTTGAAAAAAAAAATAAAATAAAATATCAGAGGCATTAAAAGGAGCAAAGAGCTGAGCCTCTTTCAGTGAAACCACGCAACTTTCCTCAGAGGTCGGGCCCTGGTTGCCCTGCCTCTGCAGGGTGGGAGCTCTGTGGAGGAGTATCCTGGCCATGGCTGCTCCTCAGCCCATGGTGCACAGCAGCTTCAGGTGCCCTTCGACATGCAAGGCACACAGCACACAGCAGGGCAGGCAGGCAGCACCAGCGCTGCCTTCTGAGTGACTCCTAAAGTGACGACTTCTGCAAAAATGCTGGCAATGGCCATGCAAGCATCCCTTCACCACTGCCTTCTGCAGTCCCTGTCTTACCCCTACTTCTGCTTTCCAGAAGGAGCAAATGCTGCCACAATAATCCACACATCTCCAAAACCTCCCAGAGGGAGCAAATCTCAGTTTATTGCCATGTTTCGATACTATTACATATGCATTCCCTGGATGGGAATGGGTCTGATCTGGCATGCAGCAGGGTTTGTTTTCTCTCCACTGTCACAAGTTTTTGGAAGAACTGCTTAGGCTTTCCAGGGACAACCACTGAGATTATAGATTTTTCTACCCAGCAACTCTCTGAGGCAACACATTGCTGTCGGTACTGCTGATGTTGGCGGATTTGTCCCAGTTGGTTCAGGAAATGCTGGTAGAATCAATGACCCAATATCACTAGAATTAAAGACAATGGTAAATAGCCCAGAAATGCCTGAAAAATCAAAGTCGAGGCAATACCAAGGGCTTTGGAAATACCTACTGTGGGTGTCTAAGCAGGAATTTATATGCCACCTGCTTATTTTTGCATCTGAGTACTTTACTAAGTTCTCTAAGCGTGAGAACTGAGTTTGAGCCTCAAAGATGAATTTTGATGATTTCAAAGGATGACACATAGCCTTCCTTTTGGTCAAAGATCATCATAGGCTTGAGGGAACTCTTGTTTCTCTGAAGTCTCTTAGACTTAAAGCCAAAAGTGCAAATAACATCCTGTTTGCATAGAGCAATCCCATCTTGCTTTTCTCTCCACAACAAATGGAGAACTCCTGCTCCCTCCTACCCAACCCAGATATATTTTTGGAGTGATGAATTCCTCCTGGTTTGCACCAGCTGCAGTCTGCCACGTCCTGACAGTTCAGGTATAGGTCTGCCCAAGCCTTTGAGCCCACGGAGCACAGCTCAGAGTGATGGAATCAGGGTCACGCTGCAGATCCTCACAGTTGATTGAGTACCACAGATAGCACTGGGTCCTCACCTGTCCATCCTCCTCCTCCTCATGTCCAGGATGGAACCAAGCACCAGGAGCAGAGAACAACATCCCTGCAGGCAGTGGTGACCTGCAAGTATCTGTACAATTTGGAGAAATCCCTTTGAACCACCATTTAAATGTAGGTGTTTGTTTTATTCCCCTGCAAATCTCTACTAAAGTACCTCAATGTGTGATTTATTTTTTTACTTTTCTTTGTATTTTACACTGAGTTTCAACTCAGCCCCTCGAACGGAGGCTGCTTGCACTGTGGGGCACAGGAATGGGCAGGAGCATCCAAATGGAGACCCCCAGATCTGAGCGGTTTTGCCTCAGCCTCGCCTCACTGTTGGGGATAATAATTCCTCACAGGGCTCTTGCACAGCTGGATTCATTAAGGCATATGAAGTGCTTTTAGCTCCTGCCCTGGAAGGCTCTGTGAGTGTTATTTTGGACTGCTCAGGTGTTGGAAGGAGAGGCGCCACAGAAGGAATACGAATAAATCAAGAAGAGGAACTGCCCCTTGCTGCATGCAGCCCCTGCCCCCCACCGCTCTCCATCACTGCCGGTGTCAAGCAGTTAATTTACAAGCCCAGCACTTTACAAAGCCCCTGGAGCACCAATTGTCCCTTTCTCATGCAACATCAGCTCCTCAAACAAGCCAGCTGAGTCTCAGGGTCACCCTTCTCCTGCCATTCCCAAGGCAACTTCAGCCCCTCTCCAAAACCACCCGAATATTTATCTGGGGGCAAGTCAGATCCCTTGGAGCGCAGTGCCAAAAGCTCTGAAATGACCCCAGGGTGCAGGGTGGCTCTGCTCTGTGCCCTGTGCCTGCCTGGGGATGCAACATTCAATAGGCAAAAATGATCAAAACCCCACAAGTGGCTGCAGCAAGGCCAGCAGCATCCAAAGTACCGTGCCAGAGCTGGGCAGGGACAGAGCAGTGCTCAGGCTGCAGGACAAACCAGAGAGCACTGGGGAAAGAAACCAGCTTGTGGATCAGAAAGCTAAAGGCAGTGTGTAACTCTCACATGGCTTTTTTTTATTTCCTCCCTCCCACCACCTCCCTCCCCTCCTCCAGTCTGTTGCACCGGAGCTGTCGGCCATGCTGTTCCAGTTCAGGGGCTCCTGCAACAGAAAAGATCAGCTGTTGGAGAACCCATGGAAAGCCCTGGGGGAGAGCCATGGCCGCAAGGTAATCAGCAGGCAAAGTTATTACCATTATGCTGCTAATTAATTCCCAGCTCATTACGTTTCCTGTGGCTAATTTGTACTCGCCGCTGATTTGATTAAACTCATCTCTATGCTAATAAATGTGTTTTCCATTTGTTTTAGCGACTGTAGGAAGAGAGCCCAGTATTTACATATTTTGACGTTTATCAAATAAAACGCGGTGCCTGAATTAATTCTGCTCTGATTTATAAGTGGGGGGAAGGGGAGCGCCGGGGCGCTGGGGGTCAGCCACAAAGTGTGTGTGAATGGCGGGTTGTGGGGTTGCAGGGGTGTGGAGATACGTGGGGATGCTTCCCTACCAGTCCCCATCCTGCCCAGGGATGGAGTCCCACAGGAGCATCCTGCAGCAGCCCTGCTGTGGGGCACTGCCCATGGGAGTGGAAAATCCTTCGCTTTCCTTAAAGTGACCTCCCAGCACCTCCTGGCCACCTTCTCCAGGTTCTCACCCACCTCATCAGCTGTCCTGCTGCTGTTGATTTCCCCTCCTAGCTATGTTTTTTGGGGGGGAATGGATACACGGACACTCGTCGGGTGGATTTTTCTTTGTCTTCCAGAAATTGAGCTAAATGGAGAGGATATCACACTGCAGCACCTAATTATAAGCAGTGACTTTATTTCTGAGCTCTCTGTGGCATGACTCACTGCAGTAACCCCATGCTCCCATGGGTTGGGACTCTTAATCAGGCGCATACGTACTCCTTGTGATGCATACTCAAATGCATACATCACAGGCACCTGCCTTCTCCACTCTCCCCATGGCAAACAGCGTGGCAGGAGGCACTGCCCAGCCCCCAGCAGCTGCCTTTAAAACTCAAGATGAAGTCTTTGGGACAGATCTTCAGCAAGTGCAACTCCATTGGAAACAGCATCCTCTTCCTTATAATTAATTGGTGTAATATCATTCTTCTCTTTATCTGGAGCAAATCCTAACAGGAAAATAATCTGAGAGTATGAGTTAGTGAGATCTGTGCTTTTAAATCACTCGAAGATTTGTGAAATCCCTTCTTTCCTTTTGCTAGGAAAACTAGCCATTATCACCAAGCAAATTCTCTCTACCTACATGTGTGCATCACATTATGTTTGTGCACGCACATTTATCCCTCAGCTTCCCCTCGCACTCTCAGCAGAAGTTTCCTGGCAAAGCTGGCCCCATCACATTGCTTCTCACTCTGCGATCCCTTGCACTGCCACCGCTCACCCCAGGCAATCTGGGAACAGCTTGATAGCTTAAGTAACAATTAACTGCCTTGTCTTTTGGGAGCACTTCTGGTGCACTGTGCTCATCCCCAGCTCCAGAGCAGCATTACCCAAACTGCTGCCTGGCTCCTGCACATCTTTACGTGTGGAAAGCACTTCTGAGCCCACCCTGAAGCCTCCAGGAGGCTCCCTTTGCTCTCTTATGAACATACCTGTTTGTGTCACTTCTCAAGGTAAATGGGACAAAGATGTCATTTCCTCGGTGTCCTTTGGAGCCCTTACAGCAAAACCTCTGTTGGTTGTTATGACATCAGCTTCACTCCTTCGCTGCCAGTAGAAGCCAAAGGTGGTTTTCCTTGTGCTCGTGTCCCTGCCCCCTGTCTCAGTGTCCACCATCTTTTTCCATTGTCCATCTCTTTGTCCCAATGTCCATTTCCCTGCCCCCAAGTCCATCACTCTGTCCCCAGTCCATCTCTATGTCTCCATGCCCATCAATTGTCTCCAACCATTCTCATCTTCCTGTCCCCACGTTTCTCACCCTACCCCTACACCCATCACCCTGCCTCCATGCCCATCCCCATGTTCCCATGCCCATCACTGTATCCCCATGCCCACCACCCTGTCCCCACGGCCATCTCTCATGCCTCCTCCCTTGAGCTCACGCAGAAATGCGGGTGCAACTGAAAGTTCCCAGGCCCTACACAGCATTTTCCCCATTTGATTAGAATAACCTGCTTAGCCACGTGATGGTGCAATCGTGGGACTTCTCCTACAAAAGATTGTAAGCCTTTGCAAAAATGGGAAGTATTACAAAAAAAAAAAAAAAAAAGCACCTTGTTTCACATTAACAGTCTTTGCTTTTCCTTGCAAAGGTGGGACAATAGCTACACACTGCATGGTATCAGTGTCACAAAGAACAGACCCAAAAGGCTTCAGCTTAGGACAAATAAAAGTAACATTGATTCCTTTATATTTTTTTTCCAGCTAGTATCAATACATTAAACAGCCGCGCTGGAAAAGTGAAATTGATTCAAGGCCTTCAGTGCTCCCTGCCAAAAAAGCCTCCTGAAAGGATCTATTCTGTATTGAATTACAGTCTGGAAAAGTTCAATAGGTTATTGTACAAACAGAGAGCAAAAGCTCGTCAACAATGGAGCAAGAGTGATTGTGAAGCTCCTTTGTGCTTGCCAGCCCCGAGCCCCTCGCAAACTCGGATGTTAAATCAGTTTAATTAAAATGGTGGGCTTCAAATGCCTTGGGTTTTTTAATGCATATCTCTATGTGAAGACACGTGGGCTGAGAGATGTAAACCTGCCTGCACTCACAGCCCCTTGGACTTTTCCTCAGGACCTAAATCACAGATTTGTACCACTGCTGGCCCAGGTGCTGGACCTGAAGCATCCCTCATGTTGAGAGCCGGGGCTGCACGTTGGATGGGCACACAGTGCGTGGTCCCATGGTTGGCGCCTGCTGCCAGGCTTTGGGGCAGGGTGACAACAGTTCCCTGTGCTCTGAAAACCTCGTCTCACTGCGGGGAGGAGGCACAGCCACAGCCCCCAGCCAACACCAAGCACTGCTCTGACTGGAACTGCTGCTCCAGGCAGGTGGGAGCAGCCCACAGCGCTGCGCTGCATCACGGCTTCCGGATCCCCCTCTCCATCTCTAATTAAGATTCAAATTGAGTATAGAAATTATGTGTAAGTAAGATGCTAATTATTAAAGTCATTGATCTCCCAGACAATAAAGCAGCATCGCTTTCCTGCACTGCCTGTTTTGAGGTAGCTCTGAGCTCTCGCGATTGCAAATACCTGCGATATCTGCAATGCACATTTAAGTGTGTAAATGATTGATTTTGTGGGGAGGAGAAGTCCTCATCTTACTTTGAACAGAATCTCTTCACAGCATCCTCAGCCCCAGCCGATCCCAGCCACACATCTGACTCTTTTAATAACTCAGGCACCAATAACAGCATGCACTAAACTCTCCCAGACTCGCTGGACACCTGGCTGATATCCTTGCTCATGCTGCACCAAAAGAGATTTCCCATCCTATTTATTTTCTTATCAAAATAAGCAGGATTTGCTAGACTGTGCACACAGAGGTCTCTCATAGCGATTTTCCAAGCCCCGTTTTGGGGCCATCCAGAAGGGGAGCCCTGAGGTCTGCATCCAGCATTGTACACAAGGGGTCTGCACCCATAGAGTCAAGGAATCATTAAGATTGGAAAAGACTACTATGATCACCAAGTCCAACTATCAACCCATCATCACCATTCAAAGCATCACAGAAACTTTTAGGTTGGAGAAGACTTCTAGTTTCCCAGGAGCACCAGGATATAGTGGGCATCCTCCCAAGGATGCTATCCCTCCCACCTTCTCTGCTCCAAAACAGTCCCCACCATTGCAGCAAAGGGAAGCAGTGCAGCCTGGCTGGGCAGTGGGGCCAAAAATGTTTGTTTGGGAGTCCCAAAACAAGCACTCAGCACAGAATGAATCAAGATTTCATCCCCTATCCCCATGCCTTTGTGGCTGAGCATCCTACCCAGGAGGCACAGGGCTGGGGAAAATTGTGTGCATAGTTATAAAAGCTCTGTAAAAGAATGGCTGAGAAATTGCAGAGAAAGAAAACGATTCAGAAAGCAGAGCATAATCCACACAGTGCCAGGCTGCAGGCAAGAGAGCAAAGGCACCAGCTGGGGGTCAAGGTGGCCAGGGCTGGAGCGGCTGCAGCAGGGAAGAAAGGAAAGGCTCAGGCTGCAGAAGAGAGGGATGTTCAGCCTGGAAACACATCGTGCAGTACCACACTGCACCAAAACGCTGGAATTAACATCAAAGCAATTCTGGAGCAAATGAGATTACAGTATGCATGTTAATGAGGCAGCAGAGCTAATCAGCAAGGATGCCTCGCTAGGAGGGCTGCACTGCCAGCTCCTGATTTGTATTGTCAGCCTGGACTGGGCTCCCATTTGGAGAGAAGATTTTGTTTGGTTTAAAAACCATCAGTATTTTTGTGGGGTTTTTGGCAATCTCCGATTTGAACTGATTCCTTCAAGTAGATGTCTGGCCCTCCAGGGTATAGAGAAGAACTTGAAAATGGGATTGAAGTGGTCCCCAGAGCCAAGCTGAAAACCACTCCAAAGCCAAGGACCGGATAAAATTTGCCCAAAATATACTTTTCTCTATTTTTAAACGTCTTTATGTTTAAGCCAATCCCACCAGTTTGCACAGAGCTGGATGCATGACTTTGCACACAGCAGGCATGGCTCTGTGTGTGCTCAGCTGTCCTAAGGAACACGAAGCCACTCTAGATCAAGGGGTTCAGCTCTGCTCACATTCATCACAGGTTTTTTTCCAGTGCCACAGTGCTGATGTATGGGTTATCTTTCACCATCGGGCACCTTGCCCCTTTTAAGCAAAACTGTTCCAAAATTGGAGCTTTTTGAAGTCAAGAGCCCTAAAAAAAGCACTTGCTTGGGAGTCATGTGGCTGCAGGAGAAAAGCTGCAGGAGGGGCAGTCACTCCTCTCAACACAGAACTGAGCTGGGGTGGGGGAAGAATGGCAGAGGATGGGGCACGAAGGGCATTGTGGAATGGAAGGGGCTGAGATAAACAAAGGCAGCAAATCTACTCACAGGAGCTCAAAGGGCAGGGGAAAGGCATCAGCTGTATATCCGCTACTGCAGAGCTGCCTGAATCCTGGGATGCTCCCGGAACTTGTGAGCAGATTCATTGCAGTCAGGGAAGCTTTGGAACAGGGTCAAGAATAGGGAAACCTTTCCAGAGCCCCTCATCTGTCTCCATGGCAAATTTACCTCTGGGGAACAGAGGAAGCAGAGCACAGCTGCACAGGGGGCTGCTGGGCACACAGAGCAGTGCTGGGGAACCCCTTGGCCCCTCACACTGCCCCTCCTGGGCCCTTTCTATGGAACACTGCCATTCTGATCAACACCCTTTACAAGGGAGCAGGCTTGTTTCCATTTGTTTGGTTTTTTTTCAAACAGCCTTTCTTCTTGATTGGAGAAATTGGCTGAAATTGGCTTTCGCTCTCTTTTCTTAAGTATGGCTGCATTTCATTTCTGCTTCCCTCTCACTGATCTGATTTGCTGAACTTGTGAGTAAACAAGATTTGGGATATGTGAGTGTTTATAAAGAGGAATTACACCCTTTATGTGAGAGTTTGCGATGCAAATATCCCTTCTGCAGGTGGCTCTGAGCAAGGCAGAGCACCAGGATGTCCACTGCTCACCTCCAGCTCCTGTCCAGCTCTAAGAAAGCACCTCATGGCCTCCAGCTTCAGAGAGGGTGATGGTGCTGCTCAGGTCACAAAAATATACCATGCATCAGCATGGAGGTGCTGCAGGAATGGGAGCCCAGCGCTGTTCCTCACACACTGCTCTCACCCAGTGAACAGACTTGGGCAGACCAACAGAGCAGCGGGAACCAAACAGAGCCCTGAGCTGCTACAGATGCACCTCCCTTCTGCTTCAGTCTGACATGGCTGGGAAAAGAAGCTGTTCGGCAGCGCTTTCCGTGCCAGGGAAATCATTAACAAATTAATCATTTACTAATTAAACGGCATGATCCCCATGTAAAGGGAGTGTGATTATCCTCTTCTGGAAGTCAGGAAATAAAATCGTGTTTCTGATTTTAGACCAGATTTGCCCTTCTTGCAACCCTGCAACTGCTGTTGCCGCAGCCTTTGCTGATTTGCACCAAGACAGGCAGGCTGCTGCTCCCAGGATCTTTTTAGGAAGGGTCAGAGGTTTGGGTATTTTTTTTTTGCACGCTCGAAGTCCCAGCCAAGGAAATGTGGCTGCATCACATCAGGCATCACAGGGGCTGCCCGGGTGTGTGCATGCCCCCCCTCACACCTCCAGATGAACCACAGCCTGCCAAAATTATCCATGGAGTCAGAAGAAGTAGAAGACAGAGGCTGATCTGTTTATTTGCACTCTTCCAATTTTATTTAGGTCATGCATGTGAGATTAAGGCTGTGCTTCATCCCAGATGAGCAGCCTCTGGAAATAGGCAGAATAGGTGAAACTTCATCTGTGACATATGAGTATGAATTTATTTAAAAAGCAAGAAAGAAGGCAGAGTACAGTGGGAAAGCCACTGATCAGAGAAGCATCGTGGTACCTTCCTCATCACATGCTTGAAGCAAGTCATTGGGGTGCACTGCAAGAAGCCCCATAGCCAAAGTGCCAAGTTACTGCATCGCAGGGATGTTCGTCTTCTCGTGACCCCACTGCCACAACACGTAGCAATGGAGTGCTCAGACAGAGCAGAAACTCTCCAAAACTGGAGCCAAAATGTTTTCCTTTCCTTTGTGATCCGAGCACTGCAGTCCATAGAGTTGTCGCAGATATTTACTTTTGCGAAGTGCAGCTCATTATTATTGCCTCCTCCTGAGCTGCAGCGCAATGGAGATTAATTCCCCATAGCCTTGCCCAAGAACTTTTGGAACAATATATTTTGCAGTCTTCTTTGCTTTGTGTTATGGTTTCATACACTCAATCAATTGCGAATGTCAAGCGGTGCAGTGGGCCTGGCTGCCACAGAGAGAACAGCGCGCCGGACCTCGCTGTGAGGGTGTTTGCTTTGTGTTGTATACACAGAACAGAAGTCAATTCAGGAGCAGCTAGAAAAAAACAAGGGGATTAGGAGTGCAGGGATGTAACAGTCTGAAAACCAAAGCTTTGCTGACTCTAAGAAAGCAAGAGACTTCTAAGACTGTTCCTTTCCCCATCATAACTCAATACAAATAAATAGAGGAAAGTGGATGGAAATGGAGTAAATTATTTCACTGCCTATAGTGACAGATGAGCAAAACCAACTCGGCTGGTTTCTCTGGTCTTTCAGCATTTCTGTATGACTTAAAAATGCCACGGTCATCCAGGAGATCTTGCTCTGTGTGGTGGCCATCTATCCAAGGGCTGGGATCCTCAGGAGGATGAGGAAACTCAGGAGATGACCAAGATCATAGAATCATTCCACCTATTGAGTTGGAAGGGACCCTTAAAGGCCATCTGGTCCAAACCCCCTGCAATGAGCAGTGATATCACATCTCCACCAGTGCTCAGAGCCCCTCCAGCCTGATTCTGAGCATCTCCAAGGATGGAGCTTCCACTGCGCCTCTGGGCAACCTGTGCCTGTGCCTCACCCCCCTTACTGTAAAATACATCTTCCTTATGTCCAATCTAAATCTCCCCTCTTTAATTTTGAAAACATTTCCCCTTCTCCTTTCACAACAGACCCTGATAAGGAGTCTGTCCTCTTCCTTCTTTTAGCCCCCCTGTGGATTCTGAAAGGTTGCTATCACGTCTCCCTGGAAATTCCTCCTCTTCCTCAACCACCCATTGCTCATGGGCGTGTGAGGAAGCTCCTGCTCTCTGGTCACAGCAGCAAAATGCAGCTCTGGGTTTCCCATAAGAAGTGGATTTGGGATTTTGCTCATTCCCAAGGCTCCTGCCCCCAGCCTATGCCAAGGACCAGCCCCGTTTTTCTAAGTCAACGCACATCTCTAATAGAAACACAAAGTGAAGGGATGCCAGAAAGCCACTGGCCTTCATGGTTTATTAAGCTTCTTGTGCAGGCATAATGTTGGACTTTCTTTTTTTTTTCTTTTTTGTAGATTAGAGCATTTCACCTCTGTGCTGCACTTCACAAAGCCTGGCCCTCCTTCAGAATGATGGAAGGAAGGTTGGGAAGATCCAGCATTTGTTGCTGAAAGATTTTTTGACTCTATTTTTAAAAAGAATAGCAGTCACATTTCTTAACAGCTCTTTATTAAACCGTCCAAACATATCATCTGCACTGGGGGATGTAAGGGCTGACACAAGACAAAACCATCAGATTGCTCTGAGAAAATGCATTGGCTTGTCTTGACAATTTAGGGCTCTGCGGAATACTCTGTTCATATTTGCTGTTGATTTTAAGACTGAAATTTGCAGTATGAAAACAGACATGTCCAAGAAAGCATTGCTCAGCTTAAACTTAAAAGGACAGAGATGCAGGATTACAGCAGAGAGATGCAGCTCCTGGCTCGCAGCCCTTTCTTAGGAACCAGCTTTCACTTTGCCTTGGGCTTTTGGTCTATCAGCATCTAATGAGAGATGACAGTGCAGGCTCCCTTAGGGGCTAACGTGGGCAATTTCAGTCCTGGCATTTTAATTTATCTGTAACCAGCAGTTTTCAAAAGGGTAGAGCTAAAAAAGAACTTGGCTTGGTCACACACACAGACAAAAAAAGGGAGAGCTGTGACACAGAATGCAGGAGGAGGTTTTGCTTCGCTTTAACTCCTTGGGCTCCTGCAAGGCAGACGTGGTGCGGCCGAGCCCACAGCGATGGCTGCTGGATGCTGCCAGCCCCATGCAGCAGGCACTGGGATTCCTCTCACCAAAGCATGCTCCTCTGTGGTTTATGGCTGTTGGTTTTAGTGCCGGGCACATCTACTATAGTCATGACAGCTCAGGTCCTGACTTTTCCCATTTATTAATCCCCAAAGTTGCATTCAGACACCACGAAGGCAAAGGGTTAGCTGAGGATCAGCAGCGGCCGTAAATCCACAATTAAGGGCTGTGGGTTTGTCTCCAACCCACCCCACGGAGCTGGCTGCAGGCACCCCGCACTCATTGCAGGCCTGCAGCCCCGCACCACAGATCTAAGGTCTGGATGCCCCGGGGAATTTTCCTTGCTGGGTTTCCACGTGGTTGGGCGCACACGCAGCACTGAAGCTGCTCAGGACGAGATCGGTGCTGACGCAGCGGTGCTGCTGAGAGCAGTGTCTGGCACCGGCTCACATCCGACCCTCATCAGGAGCTGTTGACATTGCCTTTTATTTGTTCCACTGCATTTTCGATACACCCTGCAGGCAGCTGGCTGACCTCGGGGCACCTCACAGCATCCATGTGCTCCTGAGGGATGGCTCCGACCCAGCCTGCACCTCAGCTGGGTTGGAGTTGCAAAAGCTTTACTTGGGCTTGAAAGGGTTAATTTTTTATATTTTTTTTTTTTACTTCTTTCCACGGCAGAATCTCACGTTGCCTTTTTCTCCCTGCTGCCTCTAGAGGACCAGGCGATTCCAGACACAGCTCGAGCAGATGGTTTTGGTGATGTAAAGCACAGGGGGATCACTCCCAGGAGCTGCTGAGGCACTGAAGTCAGAAATGAACTGATGCATGCAGCATGCCACGTCCCCTGCCCCTCTGCCTTTGCACTGATCCCTCCTGCACAGGCAGCCCGTGTTTCACAGCATGCTGGTTGCAGGGTGCTGCACTGAGTGCTGGCTGCTGCAGTTCAGAAGTTTTACAAACCATAACGTAACACAAAACCTCAACCTTTTGTCCATGGCAAACATTGTCAAAGTTGTCAAAGAGTGATGGAAGCAAATCTGTATTTTCTCAAAAATCTGAGATCCAGAAGCATTCTCTTAGCAAACGGAAGCTAATTTCTGCTATGTGAGAACCAAGTCTCTCTCCAGGAAATTTTCCTTGCTTCAGTGAGATATATGGGATTCACAAGGGGAAATCCAAACATTTTCCAGCAGAACTATGCATCCACAAGCACACCTGAACCACACTCAATGTTGCACATAGTCCATGCATCTCTCACCAGCACAATTCTCTGCAATGAAGCTGTGCTGTGAAACTCCCCCAGAAACAGTTAAACACAAGAAAGCAGAAATGATCCATAAATTAGGTCTGGCTATAGGTTCAAAATCATAAGCTATGGCCTCTTGACCTCGTACTCTGAGGGGAAATCAGAAGCATTTTTCTGAACAGCCACCACTGGAGGAAGGGAGGTTTAATATAAGGCACAGCAGAGCACTGATGCAAATAAACACAGTGCTGCATAATTGCAGGGAAAATCAATAGGTAGTGTGTTGGTTAAAATGAAGATGTACTTATTGAGGTTTTTGGTTTAAACGTGTGAATGGGGAAAGATTTTTTCCTACCCGAGTACAACAAAGGCAATGGCTCCTCTGTAAAATGAGCAAGTTTTAGCCATTGTCTTCCTCAAAGCAGCTATCTGAAGAGTCGTGATTATTAGCATAATTAATAACCCCAGTTTGCTCATTTGAAAAATCCCAGCAATGTTTGCAGCTCAGACACCACGTCAGCGCAACGCACGCGAAATCGCTGTGACAACTGCTCTGCAAGTTAAGGCTTTATTGACGAGCGCCGCAAAGAGAGGAAGCCCAGAGCAAATCCCTTTTCACTTTAATATTTAAACCTCCTTTAAGAGTACGTCAATATTAACTCTCATAATTGATGCTGACAGTTGACTGTCTGGCCATAAAGAAGACAAAGTGAGACAATAAAACATGAATAATAGCAAACGCCGCACGCCGGCCAACGCGGTGAAGGGCACCGAGGTCCCCACAATGGCACAGAGTGATGCTGTTGGGTGGGAATGGGTGGGACCCTTCAGGATGCCAATGGGCTCTGTAGATGGACTTCCCCTGAGGGGGCTACAATGAGCTCAAGAAATGTGCCCTTGCTCAGCCCAAAGCCCGGATGGTGCTTTTAATAACCAAATACCATTTGTAGGTAGTTAACCTCCAGATTTCCAGCATTAAAGGTATTTCCCACAGGAGCCAGAAAACACTGCAGGAATGGAGAAAGGCAAAGTTCATGGAAGTCGTTGGGAAACAGCATACAGCCCTCTGCAAATCCCAGCGCGTGGGGAAAGCATCCAGCCAGCGCTCGGTGCGCCGGGGTCTGGAGATATTTATTCATTGGGCAGAGCTTCCCGATTTCCATTACTCTTATTCTGCAAAATGAGTCCGTTGTTTGTACTTAAACTCTGGGATAAAAGTAGTAAAGAATGTAAACAACGTAATGCAGAGCTTTAATGCAAAGTGCTCATGAGGTGAAGTGTGGCTACTGGGGATGTGGTTTGTAACACAGGGGGAACTGTGCAGTAGATCTCCATCTCTGTTTTTTGAGTTAGGTGTAGAATGGTTTTGTTGGCTTCGGTTTCTACTGATTCACACACAAAAAAATCAAAACCAAAGAGATTCTGCTGTTACTGAAGTTGATACGGCAGTTTTAATTTTTATATTTTTAAAACTTTTTAAAAAATAAAGGCAGGAAAACAACTAAACTATCTTGCAGATATTAAAAAGTAAGAGTGGTTTAACCTGATACATTCCAGCCAAAAATATTCCATATATAGAAATTTGGTGTTTCTAAATGGTAAAGCTTAATTTAAAAAATTATCCACAAGAATAATTCCCTTTTTTCCCCATACATGTTCAATGGGTTTAGAGACAGAAATCTCCCTGGACAAGCATCCCTTCAGCTAAGCCATTTCAGATACCTCGGCTCTTACCTCAGCCCTAAACTGATTCAGTGGGGCTCCTCCTGAGCATCACTCTTGCAGCACTTAGGCAAAGTCCCAACCAAGAGTTTTCCTTCTGTACCCAATGCTTTGTCTCTGTTCTTTGGGGTTCCCTGGGCACTTCTGCTCCTGACAGAGGAAGATGACAATGGAGGAACTGGGATTAAGGAAAAAATCCCCTAACGGCTTCCGTGCGGTGGAGAGCTGGTTACGGATCTAGCACAAACAACAGAAGATGGGAAAGCTCTGTACCAATTAAAGCTGGACAAAAGGCAACAAACGCTGGAGAAAATAGGAGGGGGGGGGGAAAGGGGGATCATTGCACTGTTGTGAGTCTGAAAAAAAGAAATAAATTTCAACAAAAATCAATACCTTCATTGTTCACCACAAGAGCCGCGCGAGGAGCGAAGCGCCGTGCTCACATCTCATGGCTGAGTGCAACGTCAGACATCGGCGCTCAGATCCTCACCAGAAACAGCGATGGGAACCTTTTGTTTAAAATGTCTGTTGCACAGAAAGCTCTCCTGACTGATGACTGTGGTTATATTTGGAAGAAAGGCAGCCACTGACACCAACTAGCTGCGGTAATTGAAAGCACTTTAAGAAATTATATCACTTTCCACAACAAACGTCGCCAAGCTAGAACTGCATCTGTGTGCACACGTGTGTGTGTGTGTATACTGGGTTTGTACACAGGAAAAAGGCTGCTGGGGAAAATTTGGTGATGGATGCATACAGCTCCATCCTTAATTGTGGCACTGCAAATCAAACATCGTGTGCACTGAAATCTGCTCCTCCTTACAGTGATGCATTCGTTACCACCACGGCTCTTGTTTAAGCATCTGACTACAGTAATTGTTCTATGCATTAGCTATGTTCCCTGATGCTTGCACTGTTATCTGTATCCAAAATGGATGAGCAACCCAATTCCTTGCTTTGTGGGTTGCCTGGTGTCAGTCCCAGCAGGGGACAGGGTTCGGAGTTCTCCCATAAATCCTGCGGTGCACAGCTCCATGTGGAGCTCAGGAAGGCACACCCAGCCCTGCATGGGTTCTTATAGGTGAGCAACTCCCAGTGCTGGTGAATGTGAGCACAGAGTGCAGCATCCCTGTTTGTCCCCTGCAACACAAAGACGGACACAGAATGCACTGCAAGCATGCAGGACCTTCCATAGGCAGCATCAGCGGGCAGGCAAGGTTTCTGCATTGTAACTCGCTCTGTGTGCTTGCACATGTGTCACGGAAAGTAAAACCAGAGCCCGATGCCACCCATTAAATATCTTCATTATAAGGGCATCCCTTCAAGCTGACTCAATTTTGCTGCATCTCAAGGCCGTGTGTTAATAACTGTGCGATAGGGCAAGCTTCTTAAAAAACACCGACTATTTAAATTCTTACCAATAATATGCAGCTTCCCCTGTCTGACTGATGGATATACGGCTCAGCCAAGCCACCAGAAAGGCAATAAATACATGTACTGTTATGGGTCATGAGTTTAAAAATTAAATCAAATGCAGAAATTGAGTCTTGACAGAATCTGAAGGGATAATGCCTTAGCTTCTCCAATTACGCAGTTCAACATTTGGATAAATCATATGAAAGTAAGTATTTAGCCCCATTTTTCATAATCACTATTAATGAGAACAAAATGGGAGCTGAGGGCAGAGGGAGAGAGTTCTGACAAGATAAATAGCATATGGGGTGTGTTGTCAGCCACAGAAAATCACGGCTGTTTAAACCCCCTAAACAGCAGGAAGGGAAAATGCAGTAAAAAAAAAGAGAGAGAGAGAGAAGAGTGGTCCTGCCTTCTTAACATCCTCTGCATTGGGGCGTTCAGGTTTGGCTTCCCAAATACAACACAGGGCTCCTCGAGCACCCAGCATGGTGTGAGCAAGCAGTACCTGAAGCAATGGGGTGGAAGGTTGCCTGTCTTGCACTGTAAGCAGCATTTAAAGCCTTGCTGCAAAACTTCCCATACAAACACATAGCTTGGCTCCATGGGCAGGGCCCTGCAGGCTCGGGGCAGGAGCAAACCTCCTGGGACCGTCTCTATGAGTGGAGGTAATGAGAGCAGGGAAGAGATGGCTCTGCCTGGCGCTCAGTGCTATAGCACACACAGGATGTGCAGAAGCAAATGAGGAGAAAGTGCGAATCCTGCAGTCATTTTCTATTATCCCCATCCTTCCTCCCTTTAATATCGAAATCCCTTTAAGTGCTGGTGCTGGAATTATTCTCAGAGATTCTCATACGAAATTTGATGTCGCCGAACTGAATTCCTTCCTACCCCATTCTGCCAGCCAGGGTGCTGACCGCTTGGCTCTGATTTTCCTCATCCTGTGTTCACGCATCTCAGGAGCATCTCAGGGTTCCTCCTGGGTGGGTGCTGAGCCCTACTGCCTGCATGTATCCGTGCTGGCTATCACCTCCAGGAACCCACAGCACCCCCAGCGCCGGCAGTTTGTGCTATCAGAGACACGCGGATCTGCAGCTCTGAAAACATGAGTTCTGCTGCAAAGCTCTGCATTAAGCTATAAATACCGCAGCAATCCAGGGGAGCAGGGACCGCTCCAGTATCTCATGCAACATTAGCAGCGAACAGATTAAGAGCGTGGGGCCTGGGAGATTATCTCCTCGGATCAACGCGAAGCGGGGAAGCAAACAAACAGCTGGCTGGGTTCCCCCCAAAATGCAAACGTGCGATGGTGGCGAGCTTCAAAGCGTTTGTTTGACACCAAATAGGTGGGGTGCCCACAACTGCCGCGCCCAGGGAGAGGGCAAATAAATAAACAGAGAAAGAATTCTGCTCCCTCCTCCCCCCCGCCACAAAAGCACCTCCCATGGAAAAGTAGGAAAGCAGCAAAAACCGCCCCAGAACATATGGTGGAATCAAGCGCGGGATCCCCGTAGGTTTGGGATGTACAAGTAAATATTAATCTGGGGGGGATACGGGGGGCTGAGATCAAAAGAGCTGCTCTGGTTTCTATAGGGAAAAGGAGTTCTTTGATGTCCCAGCATCTTCCCCGCGCCGCCTAATGAACTGAAATTGTGACACAGTGACATCCTGCAAGGTTTGAAAGCGCTCAGCACAATGACACGTCTTTGGGGTTTGCTGCTCGCTTTTTCTCCCTCTCCCCAAACTGCGGAGCAGGGGGAGGCAGCGAGCAGATTGCCCACAGCAGGAGCAGAAAGGGCCTCATCCCACTGCAGATCTGAGGCTGGGGAGTGCTGGGTAGGGATGCAGAGGGGAGGAAGAGTAGGGCACACGAAAGGGGAAGGGGGCAGGAGCATCACCTACAGGTACCCGGGGGTGCCTAGGAATATCTCCTCATCCACCCTGCTGCACCCGCAGCCACACTGCAAACAGCCACCGCAGAGTTAAATCAAGATAATCCAGGGATTTTCTCCAGATTAATCCCAGCCCTGTGTAAAAATGAGCGGGTTTCGTGGCAGAGGGAAACCAAGCACATAAACCCAGCCGGGGGTCATGGGGATGCTGAGGGCAGAAGGTAGGGAACGCAGCAAGGTGTGGAGAGTGAAACTTTATTCAGTCATCTGCTGCGTTCGTTCTGTGTTCAGAGTTGAGGAAATTCCTTTTTGCCTTGGATTCTTTGTGCTGCAGAAGCTCTGTGTTGCGATGAGGCAAAGGAACCGTTGCAGAGAACAGAAATGGGGATGCTCAGCCACAACCCTGCAGCAATGTGAGGGATGAGCACAGGGACAGAAGACGAAGCCCCACAGCTCTCACCAAGCTGAGCCTGGGCTCTGAGCACTGCCAATTCACCAGGATTAGGAAAGCATTAGCGGGAATGACAACTTGATGGGGTTTAGCATCATGACGCTGTGACATCTCCTTTCCAAAACAAAGCACTGTTGTGCTTGTGTGTACAGAGAAAAACGCATACAGCAGCATGAATCAGTGCAGAAGGAAAGGCTGCAAGGACTGGTGGTGTCCCTACAGCAGTGAGCTTCCCAGGAAGGGACATCACAATGCCCTGAGTCGGGCCTGGGTGCCTCAGCAGCCATTTTCCCCATCCTTCTCTTACCACAAAACCCATTCACAACACATTAAAGAAACAGTGTTTGTGCAGCATTAAAGGTGTTGCACTGGTTCGTAATAGGAAAGCAGATGTTCACCTGCAATTTTCCACAGATGATAGTTGTATTTTACTAATGAAGTTCAACAATGAGTTTATCCATGAGTGACTTAAAGTAATTCCTGGTTATTTCATGCCTGCATTGGGCTGACAGCAGGTATGGCCATTCCATTTGCTGGGGCAGAGAGATGGGACAACAGAGGCCCCAACTCTCCACCACCTTCCTAGTTGGGTTGTGCCGGGTGCCCCATATCTGCAGCTTCAATTAAGGCTGAGATGCTCAAATTAAAAGTTCAAAATCGGGATGGAAGAGGAAGCTAGAAGTGATGAAGAACGGGTTGCATCACCAGGTGCTGACAAGTCAGTAATTCAGGCTTGATTCAGAAAACAGCTCTGTCACAGGAGGTAGGCTGCCTGCGTGCTGCCTGCACCCTGCATGCATTCTGCCAGCACCTAGCCTGAATTCTGACTGCAATGCACCTGCATGCCAGGCTGCCTCCTGGCTGCACCCAACCTGCCTGCTGCCTGCACCCTACCTGCACCCTGAGTGCATCTGCTTGCATTCCGCTTGCACCCTGCCTGAATGCTGCCTGCACCCTACATGCAAGCTGAGTGCACCCTGCCAGCACGCTGTTTGCACTCTCATCACCCTGCCTTCATTCCACCTACACGCTGCTTACACCCAACCTGCATGCTGCCTGCACCCTACCTGCACCTTGCTCTCACCCTGCTTGCATTCTGCCTGCACCCCGCTTGCACGTTGCACGCACGCTCCCAGCACCGTGCCTGCATTCCGCCTGCACCCTGCACGCATTTGCACAGCCCGCCCCCCGCAGCCCGCCCCGCTCCAGTCCCGTGCCGGTGCTGCCCCCTGCCGGTCCCGCCGTGCTCTGCAGCCGCCGTTCCGAGCTCTCGGCTCCGCCTCACGGCCGCGGTTGCCGCGGTAACGTCGGGGGATGCGGAGCCGGAGGGACACCGAGGTGCGGGAACCGGGAGCGTACGGGCTGCGCTGCGGCACCGCGGTGTGATCGTTGGGAGAGCCGGGCTGGAGGTGGGGATGGTGGAGGTAACGATGATGATAGGGATGGAATCGTAGAATCGTGGAATGTCCTGAGTTGGAAGTGACCCATTGGGATCATCGAATGCAACTCTTGGTTCAACATAGGGCTGAGCAAAAATCAGACTTTGTGGCTGAGAGAGTTGTCCGAATGCTGCTTCTGTTCTGGCAGCTCGTGGTGGTGGTCACAGTACTGGTTCTGGCAGTGGTTATGATGGTGATGATGGTAATGGTGCAGGTGATGGTTAGAGTGCTGCTGCTGCTGACAGTAGTGATGGTAATGATGGTAATGATGGTAACAGTGCCGGTGATGATTATGACGGCGATGATGATGGTGATGGCGGTGAGGATGCTGAAGTCCCCATGCAGCCCTACCAGGTGCTCCAAGGATCAACCTCAGATCCACAGTCTCTCCAAAGCTGCAGCATCCCAGCCCAACACTGAGTGCTGGAGGCCCAGATCCCCCAGCTCCCCCTTCCCAACACCCGGGCTGCCGCCAGCACCCCCCTCCTCACTGCCTGCTCAGGACTCCCGCACACACAGCTGGACAGCTGCATATCCTGGCAGGCCTTGTCCCAAATCATGGACCAGACTGGCAAACAGGAGATGCTCATGAGGGTCTCGCTCAGAGTGAGCATCTCCCAGCTGCTTCCTTCCACCTAAAATCTCTTCCGTTTCTGCACTTATTGCTTTATATAAACAAACATGAGAGCGGTTCATTCTTAATAAAGTTATTTGTCTACTTAAATTAATATATCATATTCTCTCCTGAAATATAGAGAGCTATTTGTCTCCAGAGAAATCATGTTAAGAGTGACATAGTATAACCCTATTCATTTGCATATGCAGATATGTCTAATTATTCAACTTGCAATTAAAGGCTTGTGTGTCAGCAAATGAGACTAATTAGATACATTTATCTATGATAATCAGCTTTATTACAAACAAAATAGATTTCCCCTCTCTTCCTGGCCAATTGGGATGCGTTGGCTGGAGGTGCCCATGGACAGAGGTCGTGCACAGGTCCATCTCCTCCAGCCTGGGCAGAGGCACACAGTGGCTGGTTCCAATTTGGGACCCCAAGCACAAACACAAGACCAATCACTTTTAAATTTTTTTTCTTTTGAAAACATCCCTTTGGTTCAATCTGTTCTTCACCATAGGACAAGGCCATAAATAATTACTAGGAAAGCCAGGAAAGCTTCTAAGTGATTTAGGTTCCATGTTGAAATAAATTACGAGCTCATCCCACTGCTTTCAGCAAAGGCTCAGCAAGGGGCAATGGAAGCTTTCCTCTTCTTAACTTCAGCCATTCTCAGAGCAGGGATCACAGTTTGGTGACTCCTGGAGCTTCTCAGCAATGTGGGACAGCAAACCGTGCATTTCAGACCAGTATCCTTCAATGAGAGAAGTTATTTTGCATTTCAATATAATTCAAAAAATGAAAAAAAAAAAGGAAGGGAAAGGAAACGGCATCCTCAATACAAAGATTGTTCTATTCTCTGTTTTTCTTTCATTGGAAAGAAGAAAAAAATAATTTATAAGTAATCCAAATCTGATTTGTTTTATTTCTCTGTTGGGAGGAGGGAGCAGTGGAAGAGAGCTCTGCCTCCAGCAGAACTTGGACGTGCGTTTTGTACTCATTGCTGCATTTCAAAACTTGCTCCAACATTTCAAGGTTGGAAAAGCACCTGCACAAAGCTGAAGGAATGCTTCATACCCCACAAACCTGGCTTGGAGAATTCAGGATCTGTTTTTCCTAGTGACCCGAGTTTCCTCTTACGCTGCTCAATAAGAGCTCTGCTATCAAAAGAGCTCAACTTTACCTGCTCTTAACGTGACACTGATGGCACCTTTCAAATCCCAGCAACCCTGGGCACTTTGGGGCTGAAAATATCCTTTTGTGTTCCATATTTTCATATTACTCAGCTTGTTGGGATCTCCTCCATCCCCAAGGCTCTCAATGCTGTTGGCAATGGCCAGCTCTTTCCCCCCCCAGCACTGAAGGTTGAAGTGCTGTTGCCCCCTGCATGATGAATGGGTGGGGGTTCAGCATCTGGGCGTCACTGGCAGGGATCAATAAGTACCATGTAGCCCCCCAAAAAATCACAACCAAATAACAACAGAAAAGCAAGGTTCAGTGAAACCCTTTCAATAATGTCAGAAGCTGCTCTGAATCACTGAAAGCTGGGAAATTCGAGGTCTTTCCAGGTGATCATTTCATTTCAGCTTCATCCACTGCTGAACTTCACAGAGCTATGAGTGGAAGACGGAGCAGCAGATTCATAACGTGGCTGTAATGTGCTTTTTGTGTTTAATATTCGCTGAAATAGTTGACTTTGCTGGGTTTGGTTATGAAGAGGAATGGTAGTTTTTTGTTTCATTGAAGCAGAAGACATAATTCCATTATTATTATTATTATTTTTAAATATATATATATAAAATAGTCCGGAGGAAATAGAACAAAATGGGAGAATAAATGGCTCTATAGACCCTGTTAATTATGTATCCACCATATAAAGTAGCAATAATGGCATAATATTTTTTCATTAAACAGGGCATGGGAATATTTGCAATCTCAGTACCTAAAGAGAGCCTATAAACAGGAGGGGAGTCAAGTTGAAGGTGGGAAGATTTAGGTTGGATATCGGGGGAAGTTCTTCACAGAGAGAGTGGTGAGGTGCTGGAACAGCTGCCCAGAGAGGTTGTGGATGCCTCGTCCCTAGAGGTGCTCAAGGCCAGGTTGGATGGGGCCCTGGGCAGCCTGGGCTGGTATTAGATATGGAGGTTGGTGGCCCTGCGTGTGGCAGGGGGTTGGAGCTTCATGATCATTGAGGTCCCTTCCAACCTGGGCCGTTCTGTGATTCTGTGATCTTGTTCTGTCAGGAAAAAATGGCTTTAAAAAATTTCACTTACGCCATTTCAATAATGCTAACTAACTTTGGGACAATTAACACCAAACACTGGTGTCTACTATGTAGCAAGAAAACAATTCTATAGTCCAGAATCAATTCAGGTGTTGGTCTATACCAGCATCCGTACCAACATGGACCGGTGGACATCACAGCTCTTTCTCATACAGATATATCCCAGTTGTCTGTCAAGGAATGCCATGCTCACGTGATGGGAAAATCCCCTTCCAGGCACACAGAGTTGTTTTCCCATTCAGAACAACCCCAGCAGTGCAGAGCAGACCCACACTACAAAATGGTTTGGTCTTCATGGAGGTGCAGCGTTAAAAAGGAGAACAGGTTTGCTGGTTGAAGCAAAGAGAGGCAATTTGATAAAGGGCATGGGAAAAAGGGGGGAAGCTGCTGCTGCTGCTGCTGCTTTAAATTAAAATGCTGTATCAGCCAGTCCCTCGGGATCTGATAGAAATCTAATTAGTCAGACAATCTGGCACCAAATGTCCTAATTTCCCCAATCCATGTGGGATTTGTGTATTCTCTTATTCACTGCAGTTCTAAATTTCAACCTGAGCCTTTCTAACCCCTCTCTCTTTTCTGTGCAGACATGGGACTCGAGAGAAGGTGATCCCTATCAAAACCTAATTGTTTTTCATAAACCTTTAATTAATTAGACTCGGGCTCATGAAAGACACTTAAAATATTAACAGTTTGTTTAGAGATGAGTGTTGGATGAGGACCACGGCAGCGCTGTATTTCCATAGGAAATCTGAATGTAATTACTGTGAACGGGTGCTCAGTGTGGGGTCCGGGGCTGTTTGCCCCAAAACATGTGGAGCTGAGGTGGGATGCACAGTGCTGCCCATGGCCTCCGAAGGACGGAGGGAATGCCAAAACAAAGGGTTAACCACGGCCACAGCCCCATGGTGCTGGGTTTAAGGAAAGCTCTGAAAAACAGCCCCAAAAGTTCACTATGTAGGGCACGATGGGAGCAGCAAACTCCATAAGGTTCCCTACATCCTAGGGGACCACCAGCTGCTGGCACATGGTGATGGGCATCTCTGCATCCCCCATCATGGGCTCACACAGGATTAAGCCGTTTGGGAGTAACAGATTTGATTTTTTTTTTCTTTCCGGAGCGGCTATGACCTGTCATGTCAAAGCTTTTTATTAAAGTCTCTTAATCCCCAGATTATCACCACAATAGTTCCACAGGCCCAGGCCAGATAAGGCAGAGCCCATTGTGGAGATGAGCGTTGGAGGAGTTTTAATCTGCAAATTATTGGCATGCAGGACCACGAGGGGCTGCTTTGCTGTGTTGCGTCAAAGGGAATTGAATATTTATAAAGAAGACTTCAAATGGGCCACGCACTGCGTTCCTCCCACACATGTGCAATCCCTGCACAGCCAAGGGCCCTGGCTGGAGGGAAAAGCCCCCAGTGCTCCCAGAACCGGGGGGGGGACCCCTTCAGAACCCCCCACTGCAGCCAGCAAGGATAAAGGATTGGATTTATAAGAGAGAAATTGTATCGTAGAATCACAGAATTGGGTTGGAAGGGATCTTTGAAGACTATGTGGCCCAATCCTGCTGTGGTGAGCAGGGACAGCCACAGCTCCATCAGAGCTCAGAGCCCCTCCAGACCGACCCTGAGTGTCTGCAGGGATGGGGCACCACCACATCTCTGGGCAGTCCGTGGCAGGGCAGAAAGGCAAAGCTGGTGATGGGAACTCCATCTCTCTTTTGAATATGGGAGGAGATCAGCAAACAGATGAAGTTCCTGAGAGGGGTCCATTTCTTACCCAAAATTTACTTCATGGAGTGAAGGCTTGCACTGTATGCAAAATTAGTTAGAGGTTACTTTCCAAATTAAGGAACAACTCAAGAATCTGTTTTGCTGTGACGTTTCCTAAGAAAAGATGGATTTGGAAATGTTATCACTGAGGTCACAGACGAGCTGCAGGGTGAAGCAGGATGGGTTCTCTCTCCCTTTCCCAATTCTTGTTGTCCCATCCCTGCAGGTGTTCAAGGCCAGGTTGGATGGAGCCCTGGGCAGCCTGAGCTGATCCCCATGGCAGAGGATTGAAATTAGGAAGTCTTCAAGTTTCCTTCCAACCAAAGCCATTCTATGGTTCTACAACTCTGATTCCTTTGCTTCACCCACCACACAGGCCACCAAACCAAAACGAACATGGAGCAGTTGTATGAGCAGATAGCAGCTGGGAGCATCACGAGATGCACAGCCCATGGCACAGGGCAGAACTGCTCCAGGGAAGAAGGTTGTACGTGCATATATATGTGTTCCTGTTGAGATCTCAGACCTCACTGTACACCAGTCCAAAGCAGCCTCAGCCTGCAGGAGCAATCTGGGACTCACTGTACCAGCACATAGGGCTGGGGACAGTCTGGGCAGTGGCTCAGCTCCCTGCTGCTCCCAAGGCCAGGACGTCGTCCGTCGCTGGGGATTTGGCTTCGGATCCTCTGCCTTGGACTTGGCAATGGCTCTGCCACAGCCTTCCTGTTCGACCTTGGGCCAGCTGCTTCGTTCTCCTCCATACCTGTGTCCCATCTGTTACAAAATGACTGGGTATATTAAAGGGATGGTGCGAAGATAAGGAAACCGCGAGGCTATTATTAGCTGTTACACTAATAGGACCCAAATGTTCCTATTTTTTTTAGTAGCTCAAGAACTTAAGCAGGCAGAAAAAGGCTTCAGGAAAACAAAGCGTTTCCTCTCAGGAGCCCCCTCACAGAGGAGAGGTGTGTCTGCCTCTAGAGCTCTTCATGCATTTTATGAAATTGCAATGCCCACATTTTCCCTAACGGCCTTCATTCCAGCCCGTGAAATGGCCCCAATAGCCTTTGGCTCATGGAAACCTTCCAACGCACTCAATATTACCTGCAATGCCTGCATTAATCATAGCACACAGGTGCCAGAGCCACCGGGGGGAAGGGGAGGGGAGAGGGCAGGTAATTTATCGCTGCACATCCCCAGCAGGAACAAATGCATCAGTCCAAAAACTGCTCTGCTTCCTTGTTCCCAAAGTTCTTGGCAGTACAAATCAGGAGACTCTCTGTGACTCTCTGTGACTCATCAGTCATCTCTAGCTTCAGGCTGCAACCTTTTCGTGACTGGAGGGGAAAAAAAAATTATAAATAAAGTGTGAGGGTGGGGGAAGTGACTAAGTGCAAAAAGTGGAAAAGGAAAGCGGAGCGCATTCCTGCAGCTCAGCATCCTGAGCACAGGGTGGGAGTGCTTCTGGGATGCTGAGGGGCATGGAGGGGAGGGACAGCATCGTGCGGAGGGATGCAGAGTTGTGATTTCATGGGGTGCAGTCAGTGCACTGTGGAAATGCATGGGTTTTTAATGTGGCTCATGGATAGGGCAAGAGGGGAAAATGAATTTGAATTTGGGGGGATAAGATGGTTTTCTGGCTATCTGATAGGTCAGTCTGCTGTCCTGGGCTTTCTGGAAATGGTTACTAGACTGAGGCCAGCTCTGTGCACTTATCTGGGCCTCCAGATCTGTATCAGGGCTACCAGCCTACCCAGCACATCAGGGCATACACAAAGCTGGGTCCCTGCTTGGAAAGCTTCACCTCCAGCTAATAATGCAGACGCAGTAAAATAAAAAATCAATAAACCCCACGTGCCAAACGTAATTGTTTGTGCCCACTTGTCCCCCTTCGGTCCCATTAATGGAGGCAGCTGAAGAACGGTGAGCACATTTCCTTTCGGAAACGTCCCCAAACTTAGTGACATTTGGAACCACATAAGACAGCTGCACGGTGAGATAACTTAAATGATGTATTCAGAAGGGGCTCAGTTTGGAAGGTTGCATCTTTCATAGGAGCCTGGCAAAAAATTTGTGTTGTGTTCTTAAATGTGGAATAACTCTTCCTCCTGGTTTATACTTATTGATGAGCACACTTGAAAGATGGCTGGATTTCTGTACAGCGCAGTGCTTTCTTTTCCTGACACATGGATCCATCTGCCAACATCACAGACCTAATTAGTACTCTTATTTCTATTCACTGGCTGGCGAGCATGTGGCATCTTTCCACAAGCCTATGAAAACCTCACTCTACGCAGACATACACCATATTGCAGTGGGTGGGTTATGACCCCCACGAAGCTCATGTTTGCAGTTGCTTTTCCATTGAGGCTTAATGTCATGATAGCCAAAACAAGAGGGACCATCACCCAAAACACAGCCTGGCACAGGGACATGGATGGGATCTACCAAGTCCCCGTCCCCTAACAGCCACACATGCTGCACCTGGGTCACTGCAATTGTTCATAGGGACCTAATTGAAATTGGGCTTATGTAATGATCAAAAAATAACCATAAAAACAGCACAGAGAATTGGTTGTAAGGGCAGAAGAGATTTGTGCAGTTTAATATGCCAAACGCAAGGGCTAGGAGAAGGAAATAACAGGGATATGGCAACCCCCAGAGACCCAAATCTGAGAAAAGACAATCAGAAAATGCCTTAAATAAAGCACAAAGAAAGTAGAGACATATCTGGCTCCATTTCTCCTCCAAGAAGAGCAATGCACACACACCCCAACACGGTCAGCCTCACAGGCCAGAAATATTGTGTAAATATGCACGAGAGGTTATTTCTCTTCCCATGCTGGGCAGAGTTATTTGGCAGCCTCCTGCTGGTGTTAAATTAAATTACCCATATAAATAGCACTGGAGGTGATGGACAATAGCTCCCACTGGTTTACACACAGGCTGCCCCATAGCAGGTTGGAAGGTAGAGCTGCTGCAAAGTGCCCTGGAAGGTGCTTGTTTGAGTCAGAGCTCATCAAGCCTCCCCCTGGTTTACGTTACTTTGCAGACCTCCCCCTGCACCAATAAGCAGCTTCTGCTGTGCGAGAGCACAGCTGATCCACTACCTGAGGAGTTGGTAGCAAAGTGCCTTAATTACTCTTAGCGTTATTCTGCATTTCCTCTAATTGTGCTAAAAATCCATAAAACAGTGCTTCTTGTGAACAAAAATTGCCTGCTCAATGACTCCCTTTCGCCGTCTTATTTTTTTTGTCAAGTATCTCTTTCTTTGCGGGGCTACTCCCTACCACTCCTGTTGTTAATTAAAACAAGCCCTTAACACAAATGAGAGAAGGAATTGTCCCCAGGGAAGCCATCAGGGCTCACATCCCACCGAGCTTACAGCAAACAGCATCTCAGAAACCAGTGACTCCAGGTATGTATGCATGGTGTAAAACGCACCATGAGGACTAACAGTGTTTGGTTTGCCAGGAAAACAGCAGCAGAGAAAGGTTTAGCCCTGCTATTTTCTGGCAGAGCTGTGGGTGTCATTGCTGGATTTGCACCCAACAAATAAAGGCATGGATAGGATCAGAGGAAAACTGCAGGCTTTGTTTCTTAAAATCAAAATGTCTCCAAGTGAAATGAACCCCTGGTGTGAGCGCACTGAAGCTGATGGTGCTGTTGGGTGATCCAAGTTAACCTGACTTCTTGGCGTGCTCTGTAGTTACTGTGCTCATACACTGCTGGCCAGGAGTGAGAGCATGAGGACTAATGGCCAGTTCCAGGCTGGAAAGTGCTACGTTGCTATGAAGTATTTAATTTTTATCCTTTTTGTGTGTTTCTGGGGATGGAGCCCAAGCTATCTACAAGAAAAAAAAAACACAGTGCAGCCCAGAACCTGCAGAGATGTATAAAAAAAAAAAAAAAGGTGAAAAAGAGAGAGAGAAAATAAACCAACAAAAACCCATCAGAGAGTGTGAAATTCACCTGGATCATCCCTGAAGGTTTGCACTTCTGTATGATGAGAGCCACGTTAATAGGGAAATCTTGCTGCTTCTCCTCAGCCTTTGTGGGTCTGCACGACGTTTTGGGGTGGCACGTGAGGGCTGGAGGAGCTGCAGGAAATAGGGGAGTGTGGGGTGGATGGAGCTGTGCAAAAGGGCCCCCATTTCTCCTGCAGGGCATCATCATAGTGAGACACCCACATCCCTGTGCCGAGGGACTGCACTTGGATGGGGCTGCACAAGGTGAAAGGCTTCTGGGTGCTGCTCCAGGGGTTTTGCTCCCTGTCCTGAGGGGGAGCTGGGAACAGAGGGAGCCCTCATTCTGCCTCTGGCTACAGTGGTCAGGGCAATAGCACTGTCCAGAGGATGGGGAGTGGCTCTTTTCTCACCTCAATGCATCCTGAATAAAGCATGAAAGCAGCGTTTCCTCCTGGCACTGACCTGCAAGAAAACAGCTGGCATTAAAAATAATAATTAAAAAAAAGAAAAAGAAAAAGAATAAACAATTGCTCTATTATAAGCATATATGATGAGGATGTCCAACAATTGAAATTCTCAATAACAGGACTTCGTTAAACCTCTGTGGTCTCCAGAAGGGCTATACAATGCAGCCTGTGCTGTGGCTGGTGGCTCCCCAAGCACTGTGAGGGTTTGTGGATAAAGGGGAGCAGGAGGAGAGGTAAAGAGGTGAAATGAAGGAGAGGAGAGCTAGCCATCTCGCTGCTCATCTAAATTGATATTTGATTTCTGAGCATACCTCAACGTGGCATTGACAGATCTATTTCTCTTACAGGGCTGTCTGGTTTTATACATTTCAGGTTGCTGGTGCTATGTTGAGAAACCTCAGCCGACCCATTTTTTCCCAGCAGGAGCTCCTCAGGCATTAAAAAAGGGGGGATTTCTGTTTCCAGCTGTGGCAGGGATGTGCCGGGCAGCTCATATATATACATTAAAAAAAGGGAGGGAGAGGGGGGGCATGCAGAAACCCACCAGAGCCCTGAACCAAAGATAAAAGCTTAAATATGTGCACTGAAGTGTAAGGTTAAACAGAGAGGGAAAAGCCATTAGGGACAGCAGAGCTTCAGAAAGGAGCAGGAATAATTCTCGAGGAGAAAGTGTTGGCAAAGTGTATCTTCAAGACAAAGAAAACAGAAGTCAGAAAAACATGGCGAGAGGCTGCTGGAGCTTCAGGCAATACAAATGGCTTTTTCTGCTCCAAACTGACTCTGGATGAGATCTCTGGCTCTGGAGGACATTGGCATTCCTCACTGCTCTCTGCCCCATGAGGACCAGCTGCCAGAACACAAACAGAGCAACGGTGTCATGGCAAGATAATAATAATAATAAAACACGGCAACCGTTTTGTTGGCTTGTCACCTATTGCAGCTAATGATTTAATTACTCTAATTTAAAGTTTTGCTAGATTCCATATCAAAGAATAAAAATGCAGTGATTGCAATGTCAGAAAGGAATAATATAATTAACGTATTTAGTGGTAACATAATAAACTGCTGATTGCACTGCATTAATCGGCAGAGATATGAAACATGGAGGCTGTGTAAGTGCTGGCATCGCCACAGGGCTGAGCACAGCTTTGCACCACCTCTGCAATGAGCCCCAAACCGGGGGGGGGTGGGAACCCTGCAGCGCTCTTTGCCCAGCTCAGTCCTGGTGTTTCCCCCACACAGATTCATGCCCCAGTTAAATGGATCAGCGTCTGATTCCCTGAGTTATCTGCAATGCACCAAGTCCAGAAGCAGTCACGTTCTTGAAGGAATAGGAATAGTTTGGTGATGTCCTCCACAACTTGGCTCGCTGGCCAGCAGCCAGCTAGAAATAGAGAAATTGTTTCTGCCTGACAGAACCTGATAACTTTATTTTTTAATTTCGTTGCTCCAGAACCACACAGCCAACAGAGGGAGCCCAAATTCACAAGCAATCCACACGGAGCATGGAACCGGGGAGCTGGATGCACCGTTATCAGCTCATGGGGCACCCACTGCAAGCAGCAGCCAAAACGCAGACAGGAAAGCAGAGCAGCACCTCAGTAAGGAGACAGAAGGCCAGGCTGGAAAGAAAGAATGTGAAACAGGGAGAGAGGATAAGAGTTCATATTTTTAAGCTTATTCTGCAAAAGGCTTCCCTGCTCACAAAGGTGGAACAGATATTGGATGACATACGCAGGCAAATATGGATGTATGTGTATAATAACTACATGGTGCACCAATTTATTTCTTCAGATAACTTTCTGGCTGAAAAGGAAGGCTGTGTACCCCTCTTCCCCCCTCGGTGAGCACGGGTGCCTGTTTGCATCTGATGAGACAAGTTGCATCGTGCAGCAACGTGCAAAGACAAGCACACACAGACACTGCCTGCCCTGCCCAGACCCACACTGATCCCAAGGCATCTCTGTAACCACTCCATCATATGGTAGCTTTCTCTTTGTCCCAGCTAAAAACACTGCTATGCTATAGCTGTACCTAAAAGCCAGAGATGATTTAGCTCACAGGCACAGCAGGTCTGGATTTCTCAGCACAGGGGCTGGGCTGCGATGCTCA
The DNA here is from genome assembly GCA_037305975.1 of Chrysolophus pictus. Lineage (NCBI taxonomy): Eukaryota > Metazoa > Chordata > Aves > Galliformes > Phasianidae > Chrysolophus > Chrysolophus pictus. The sequence goes on from CM074595.1 coordinate 5,521,524, forward strand.
GTGCTGAGCAAACTGTGGTGTTTCAGAGCAGCAATGGAGAGGTGTGTGTGTGCAGTGCAGGGACGCAGCCAGCTGATCCTCCATGCTAAATTCAGCAGCTGTGTGCTACATCTGACCCGAGCGCAAATGAGGCAGTGCTGCAAAACCAGCACCAACTATATCTTCAAATTAAAAGAATTCAGTTATCGAGTGCCATTTTTTCTTTCCCTCCCAAAATAACAGAATTTGAATATATTATTTGAAAATAGACATTTTTTTTTTTGTTTTTCACCTCGCTGCACCTAATGATTGTGGTGTGATTATTAAACACTTCATAAATAATAATGTGACATTTTCAGATGGTGCGTCTGATTAAGCAGCCATTCTTCTCCCCCCGACTGTGGCTGCGGACAGATGAGATTGCTGCAGACACAGCAATCTTTGCGCCTCCTTCCCTGGGGAGTGGGGATCAGAAGTTGGCCCTGTAACCCAATTAAATCCGGGAGGAGATGAGCTGATCGCATCAGGCCGGCTCCAAAACTCACAGCCATCGATGGGAAGACTTGGCATTAACTTCTCTGAACTGCAGATCTGATTCCTGAGCACAGCGTGATGCATTTTCTAAGAAGGGTGTTTTACACTGTGAGTCACTCCCTCTGCAGTGGGCCGTGGCTTTATTCAGTTCTGGTTTAGTATTAGGAAGAGTAAATGAGCAGTCCCAGATGGAGACAGAAGTAAATCCAGGGAACTCAGATACAAGCACGGGAAAGCAGCCTCATCACTGGAGAAAATGGGTTTCATCTGCAACCAAAATAGCCTGAGAGCTCTGCCAGTGAGCAGTCAGAATCCTTTGGGGATCAATGCACTGCAGAGACGCTCCTGGAGGAGTTTACTCCAAAAAGCATTTAGTGAAGTTACTTATTAAATAAAGAGCCCAAACCCAGTGGGATTTATCCCCTGGTTATTGCAGTCCCCAGATACAGCTATGGTTCTCAGAGCCATCACACAGAACAGGGGAGGTATCAGTGAAAGGGACAATCTCCCAGCCCACATTCTCTCCTGCCTTGTGCTGCATTAGGATGAGTTAATACCACACAGAAAACCCAAATGTTTTCTTTTTTCCTGAGCACAACCACCAGTTCAGAGAAATGACCAAGAAAAGCAGCCCTTCTCCGTGAGCCCTCCCAGCCATCTGCCTGGATATTGCTGACCTTTAATATTCTGCAGGCGGGAGGTGGGAAGGATGGGATAGAAATGGGGGGAAGGCGTGGAAAAAAGTCACTGCAGTAACAATGGCTTATTGCTTTTGGATAATCTCGCTCCTTGTACTGCTGCTAACATGGTAATAATTCTCCACCTCCTGGATGTCAATAATGCACTAACCCCTCTCTCCCCCTGCATCAATAACACAACAGCCACTCTCTGCTTTCAGCGGCACTGATGAATTTTGGATTGCAGCAGCTCAGATGGTCCGTGCTAGTTCTTCCCTGCCTCCCATCCTCACTGCGTTTTAATTCCACTTTAAAGACAGTTACCATCAGCATTGTTTGGCCACAGCTTGTGCAAAACAAGCTCATGCTGTATTCAAACTCAGCACAGGTGCCAGGATGTTTTCTATCAGTGTTGTTCCTTTATCATTGTATATTCTCACTTGATAAGATTTGCTATAGACTCTGTTCCATGTGTCCTCCAAGCTTTCTGCCCTAAGCTCAGTGCTGCTGAAAATCTGACACAGCTTCAAGACACAGGGAAGGTTCCCAGCTCTCTCCTTGCATTGCAGCCAATTGCACTTACACCAGTTCCCAAGTTATTGATTGATCAGTGTTGGTTTAAAACATAAACATACACAAGTGCTCTCCACAGGCAAGTTAAGAAAATTAGGGTTAAAGAAATCGATATAATAACAACAGCTAAAAAGTAGTTAAAGCCAAGTGATGGGGCAGGCTGGGGGAGGGGGGGAAGAGGAAGCACAATCGAGGGAGCTTAATATCAGAGAGCATATGGCAAAAATGTCCTGTAAGAGAATCCTTAATATTGGAGTGAGCCTCACATGCTAGTGAATATCACCTCCACTGTATTTCCAGCATGGTTGAATTCAGGAAGAGGCTGATAATTTTCAGAAACGCTGCTCCTCGTAATAATAGTAGATGAGGTTTTGTGAGTTATGTTGAGAATTATTGGCAGGGGTTAGGTGATTTCCCACTGGTGCTAGAGGGAAAACATTGCTTGCAAATTACCAGCATTTGTCAGTACTAATACCACATCCCCCAGCCACCCAAACTGTCAACATTAATAGGTGTCTGTACAGCAAAACGGGGTGAAGACAGTCAGACTCGATCAGACCTTGAACTGAGAAGAGGAGTGTGATACCAGGAATAAAGGGATGGGAACGTGCTCTCAGTGCTCCTGCCTCACCCCCAGCACCCACCCATCGCTGTGTGGGTGGCACAGCTCTGCCAATTAGCACATTTGCTTCCCCATTTGCAATCCTTCCCATCACTGTTTCATTCACCAGGTAGATCTCTGTAAGCCTCTGCCATCCTCCCTCTTCCTAGTGTTTTCACCCTGTCTGTCATCAGCACAGCATTTCCTTTTCCACCCAAGAACCAAACACAGGGTGCAATGTGGGGAAGGCTTTCCGCTCCTGCTGGGCTCCCCTTCTGGTCCCCACGTAGGGCAGGCAGTGACAAGAGGGATCCTGGGGACAAGGACCTGGCCAGGGCTCTGGGAATCTCCTCCTAGCAGCAATGATGTCTGCCCCTTGCAATATCTTAGCCCATACATGTTCAACCCAAGCCTGATCTGGTGGTTGGCAACCCTGCACATAGCAGGGGGATTGAAACTAGATGATCATTTTCAACCCAGACCATTCTGTGATTCTGTGATTCTATGATTTTCTGTTTTTCTTACATACGTTAAATATATTTTATATTTTATATGCGGCCCAAGGCAATTTCTCTTTACTCTGTGTGATCCAGCCAAGGCAAAATTTGAGCACCCATTCTGATAATCAGCTAATCTGAACCTTAAGAATTTGAGGTACTGGGTGTGGACAGACATGCAAATCCAGATAAAAGCAGCGCAGATGAAGGGTGGCTACAGTGCTACACCATTGCCAGGATAGCAATATGTGTTTTGCTAAACTTTTGCTTAGAAAAAAAGATACCTCTATATGTAGAATCATAGAATGGCTTTGGTTGGAAGGGACCTTAATGATCATGGTTGCTCACACCATATCTGGCTGTCCAGAGCCCCATCCAGCCTGGCCTTGAACACCCCCAAGGATGGGGCATCCATGTTTTACAGCAAAGGAGCTGCCATCCACTCCTCCAATCCTTGAAATTCAACTCCAGCTCCAGCCTTTGTTTCGAGCAGGCAAAACAAACTATGACTTTGTTTCCTACATCTTCATCTTCCAGGCTGCACAACCCATGCAGATGGGGACACAGCTCATCCCTGTGTCCCTATGCAGCCCAGATCCGGGCTGGGACCGCCATCCCCCACCAAGCATCACACGCAGAATGCAGACATCTGCTCTCCTGAGCCCTTCAGCACCAGAGGTAGCATTAATTTAGGTCGGCCACAACCAGAGAGAAAAATCATTTCCATTCGACTCCTCCTTCTGTCAAACTGCATAAAATATAGTTCACTTCTTCACCTCGCCTGGCCCCTTGGTGATTAACATTAGCAAATGCAATCAGCCCGTGGCCACGACGCAGCTCCGTATTAATGCAAAGCTGGGGGAGGGCCTCGGCTGCTATCAGCACAGAGAGCCTTACCTTGTAATGTGCTCATCCTTCACATGGCTGCTAGTGATAAAAGAAGCCATCAAAGCAGATGGACAGGCCGGCCTGGGCAGAGATAGGAGATTTCTGCTGATTTCTCAGGGAAAAAAAAAAAAAGACAAAAAGAAAAGCACTCGGTGAGTGCTATAAGCATCCCAAGCAGTTCCCCCTCAAGCAGCAATCATGATTGCAGCAGAGCCCTGAGGGCTGTAAGTGAAAATGGGTGAAGGGTACAGGGTTGTTGTCCCTGGAAGCGGCCGTGGGTCTGTGTGTGCAGCACAGCTGAGATAGCCATGTAGAAGCTCAGCCCATGTTTTAAAGAAATTTTCCTTAGAAACGTTTTCTTTGATCCACTTGGAGGACAAAAGTTTGTGTTTTAAGGCAGCTGAAGTCATTATTCTTCTCACACAGTGTTAAATGCTCAAATATTTCTTCTTTTTCTCTTTCCCTCTTTTTCAGTAGCCCCTTCTCTTTGGCAAGTGGGGCTCCTGAGTCCCTTCTGATGACTACCAACATACCCTCTTGGAGCAAATGAAATTTCTTTGACATCTTAACTTCTCACAAACAGATTTTAATCAGGGAATATTACCTTGCCTTCAGCTAACTCTCTTTCTTTGCTCTTCCAAGGCTTTTACAATCATTTCCTTACAACTTCCAGAACATTAAGGTTCAACACCACGTTGAACACTGTACACCATTTCCCCAGGAGCTCTGTTTATTTGGGAGGGATGTGCTTCCACAAATGTAATGTAAATCACGCAATGAAAGAACATCTTCTGCAGCCCTCCATTGTCCTGACATGGTCTTTCATGTCTGCTTGGTGGATTGCTTATAAGAAATACCTCCCATTGGGTGACAACCAGGGTGATGCTGTTAATATAAACAAGGATCTGAAGGGGAGGGACGTGGGAAGCCCTGAGTATAACCTGAGCAATGCAGATGTGTTGACGGGATCAGGAGAGCAAAAATAGATATGGAAGAGAAGATCATAGAATCATCCAGGTTGGAAGAGACCACTATGACCATCAAGTCCAACCATCAACCCCTCCCCACCATGCCCGCTAACCATGTCCCTGTGTGCCACATCTTGCTACTTGCCAGAGGATGCATCAGTTCATGCTCAAACTTGCTATAACCTTAACAAAGACAACAACTAGGGAGGACATCAGCTTCCAAGCTCTGAAATCAGAAGGACGTGAATCCAGAGGTAGGAAATATTGTGCTGTTGTCAATTTCCTCTCCATGTTTCTCCCAGAGCACGGAGATCAGACAGCAGACAGAGGAGCTGTGCAATTCCCAGGCTGCTGTTTTGAAGAAGGCTCCCAGCAAAAACTAGCACCTGGGATGGATGTTCTTGGAGCAATTGTCTTCTGAGGTGGAGCAAAGTGTCACTGTGAAGCATGGCAAAGAACTGAGATCCTGGGCAGATCACTGAACCCATGAGTGGGATTCAGCTGTCCCCCTGCAAATTCTTCCCTTTGCTGATAATTTACTGTAATTAAACCATATGTAAAGTTATCTCACTCTATCAGAAGCAGAGACCTTCTGCTGCCCATATGCCAGAAAGACAAATGAAGGGCAAAACACACATGAAGAAGGCAAACTTTGTTTTCTTCATTAAGGGACATCAGGGACGCCTTCTATAATGCATCAGTTGGTGCTCAGATGGTGTTACAATATATGAGTGAGATCCATGTATTTGGACTCAAGGAGTCCCTAAGAACACTTGGGAGCCAGTCAATGACCCAGCTGCTTGAGTCATGCAATTAAATGAAAATTGCTACTTATGCTTAAAAGCAAAACCCTCTACTTGTTGAGTTCATGGTCTGAAAACCTTCAGAATTCTTCAGATTTAAAAATCAAGAGCATGCAAACCCTCACATGTGATCTCTGCTTCCAGTGTTCTTGAGCCTGTTCAACCACAAGAAGGATAAGGGAGGATCTTATCAACACATAAATATCCATCTGGAGGCAGGGAAGAAGATGGAATCTGTCTCCTCTCAGTGGTGTTTAGTGAAGGAACAAGGGGCAGTGGACACAAATCAAAGTACAGTAAATTCCGTTTAAACATATAAAATAAAAATGTCCCTACAAGGGTGGCAAATCTTGGAGCCATTTGCCCAGAGATGTTGTGGAGTCTCCATCCTCAGAGACATTCAAAGCCTGAAGAGATGCAGTCCTGGGCAGTTGGTGGCCCTGCTTGGAGCAGGAGCTTGGACTGGCTGATCTCCAGAGGTCTCTGCCTGCCCCAACCCTTCCGTGATGCTGTGAGATGAATTCGTGATGCTAGAGAGAGAGTACGATGGAGGCAGCCTGGATTTTGAGCATTTGGAGCTGTCAAAACTGAAATTATTCCAATCTCTTAAAATGCAGCAGAAAGGCGTGTTCTTACCTACAGACCATTTATTTCCACAGACCTGCCAGGCAGGAGAGAGGAATTCTTTGCTGTTGTTGATCTAACTGCACTTCAACAAGGTAAAAAAACCAAAACAAAACCACGACTAAATAAACCCAAACCTTTCACAGCAACTACAGTAAATTGGTAGCTGATGTGTTTTTTTTTCAAAATTGTAAATATATAAATAAGGGCAAGAATCTGGAGTTCAGTGCAATAGAAACAGAAAGCTGATTCAGCAGAACAAGGCACAGTCATAAAAGATTTATTATGCTTTATCAGCAATATCCACAGTCTTTCTGTGATTAGAGTTGCATTGTGTGTAATTATCTTATAGAAATTCTGCTCTTTGATGTGCTTTATCCACCATGCTGAAATACAGTTCAATTCTAGTGGGTTTTCATGGTTGGCTGGAATTTACATTAATTCCTTTGGGCCTGCAGGGCCAGCCTGGTCTGTCACTAGCAAGCTTGTCATAAATATTCATATACATATATATATACACAAACATTTTTCTGTACAGTCCCAGAGACTCTGGCCCAATAAAATAAGGGAAGACAGAGATTCTGACTTCCTAGAAGGGGCTTTTGATTGATATTCCGTACTCCAGCCTTCTATTACTAGAAATTAGTGAGCGATGGAAATGTTTGCAGCAATTTGCAAACAGAAGTTACGCTCTGCTTTTAATTTAAAATGTCCAAATAAATTGAGGAAAGTTTCCCCCCGTTTATTTAGGCTTGATTTTCCCCCCTTTTTTTTAATCTTACTTTTTAAAGTTCACTGATTATTTCCGTACCCCCTAGGCCCATAAATGGTTGCTATCATCCAGAAAAACTACAGGTGTTTGCCAGCCAACCTGTATAGGATGCAAATGCTCAGAACTACCTTGGTCGTGTACCTGATTGTGCTTTTGTGGGTTTCAGCAGGGAGGAAATAATCACCTTCAATGGGAGCAGAATCAATTTTCTGAATAATCGCCGAATCCTTAGGAGATGCTCAGCACCACGCAGGAAGGAAAAAAGAATGGAGAGCAATGGGGAACAAAGGTTTATGAAGTTTGTTGGGTTTTTTTAATAAGCAGAGCTCATTTTGTTCCCTTGTTTGATAACTAAGTGGAGGCTGCTCTTATTAAATATGTCAAATAACTCCTAGAATTGTAGCTTTGTGCTATTTCAGGCAGAAGATAAAGCAAATTTAGAAGATGTAAGTCTATCTGGCACCAGCCTCTCCTCTCGGTCCATCTACAGGTGTTGCTCTGTGAATACAATTTGTTTTCCAATTCAGTAGTTGATATTAGAAGAGATGGAAGACAAACAATTGTTATAATTCAAAGTCGCAAAAAAAAAAAAAAAAAAAAAGCACAATACTTATGAGAGGAATCCAGCATGACTTAAGAGACAGACCAGCAGCAGGTCTGATCACTTCCCAGACATCACCAGAAACCATGACTGCGGTCCATAGAAGGCCAACAGTGTCATCACGGGGCAGACCTTGGTTTTGCAGGAGCCTCTCACTGTGTTCAGGAGGACCAGCCCTTTGCCAGGCTTCTCAGCCCAGGGTGTGATTCTCCCTGTCCTGTGGCACTCCAGCATCTCCTTGTGCTGAGCCTGGGAGCAATCGCACAGCCAGATCTCACCAGCTCCAACATATGCTCCACCTCTTCCTTTATTGCTGCAGGGAACACTTCATCATCCACCCATTGATTTCCAAGGTGTACATTGAATTAGATTAGATTCCAGGTCAGTTCAAGGGGGGAATAACATCCTCCATTATCCACTTGACCTGATCCTCCCCTCTTTCCTCCCAGCCCTTCTGGATTCATTATGTCCTCCTTTTCAATTCTTCCGATGACAGGTTTCCTAAACAACACAACATCATCAACACCCAGATAATTAATTTTCCTTGTTATTGTTGTTCACGAGATCTTGACTTGCTCGTGGGAGGGTGAATTCTAAATCCCATTTCCTAACTGTGCATCCACGCTGCTCCTCAAGAGCTGAGGGGCAACAGAAAGAAACCTTGGTGCAACTTCTCCACCCTGCAGCGTTTGTTGAGCTGAACGGAAGGCTCTGCAGCAGGGCAGGGAGGAGGGCTGACAACCAGGAGAGCCAGCAAAAGTCCCGTGTTGTGAGAAGAGAGGGAGAGAAGAAATCAATACATATGAGTGAGAATTGAAACAAGTTAAGAGCGGTATGCTTATTAGCTCCTCACAGCAAAATAATCTGCCATTGAAAGCAGACGGGGGAGAATATCAGAACGACGGTAATGGAACACAGATTGGTTTAATGGTATCACAAACTCTTTTGAAGGCAGCCGTGTAGCTTAGAGCAGGTGGGTGCAACTCAACGGGGAGGCCTATCTCTAGGTAGAGACTTTGTTAAAGGGAAAAATGGGGGGGAGGGAGGGCAAAATTGAAATTCTGTTGTCAAGTAACATGACGCTTTAATTTCATGCCACATTATGACAATCTGGTCTGCAAGGCACTCCCAGTGTGTGGCAGGAGGGCTGCTGTATTACAGCTCCTCTCACACAGCTGATAGGCCAGAGACCTGCAGCCCTCAGCTAATTGTAAACCCGATTAAACTGCAGTGTGGAGAAGTTTGATTAATTCAATCTATCTCCGTGCATCAAGACCAGAACCAGACGTGGAACAAGACCCAAACCTTTGGATTTTCATGTACTTTGTTCTTTGTGCTTAAAATAAATTGTTGAAAAAGTGAAGCAAAGCAGAGGACAGTGATGAAACTATGAAGCAGTGACACAATGAAATGTGACAGTCCTACCTTCTTCCTAGAAAACTCCTTTTATTATTAAAAAATAATACATTAAAAAACAAACAAACAAACAAACAAAAAACAGCATTTCAATTAGCATATTTATGTGCTTACCCAGATAAATTACCATACTAATAAACTTCTGATAGACTTTCAGGAGCTGCTTAACCAAGGGCTTCTGATCCAGCAGCATTCATGATCTCTTGGATAGGAAGGATTTGGACTTGGTCAGTTTCAGTTGTTTTAATGTGAGCAAAACCATCGATTGCTCTCTCTGTTGTGAGTGCACATGAGACAGAAAAAGAGGATAAAAGAGGGGCTATTCCCCTTAGCTTGGTTGGCCCTTGTTCTTTCAGTCTCTGTCCACAGAAACTAAGACAAGAAATGGTTCAAGGGAAGATACTGGTTTCTGTGTCTCATGCGCTGATCTGCATTCAGGTGTCTGTAACTCCCTCTGTTACAGCCCAGTGCATCTGAAGTGTTTAGTTCCTCCTGCACCACATATTAATGGAATGATTTGTAATAGCACTGGTAATATACAAAGAGTAATATTAGATTATTTCTGTTGTTCATTGGTAACACAGTTGGACAGAATCCTCTTAAATCTACCTAAAGTGGCTTCCCATGGATGCTAGTGCTACCACCAAAAAATAATACATTATGCACACACGTATAGCTTCTCAGCTACCCAGTGGCTGCTTTTTGTGAACGATTATAAAATACCTGCATGACCCTCCTAAATTGAATGCAATTTGATGGCAGAAGCTGAACAACTGCAGTGCTCAGAAACCTTAAATATTTCAGAAGCCTTTTCCCTCCTCCTACCAGCAAACACAGAGGACGTCCCAGGCTTTGCTACACTTCTGGAATGCATTCACTTAAAAACACACACACATTGAACCCCAAATTATTATTCCGTGGTGAGAAAAGCAGTGAACAGTAGAAAATGACAGTTTACCCAAATGGAGGTGAAAATGCACTTTCTTCTGTACTTTAGAGAAATAACAGCTTTCAGCAAAGATCTAAATCCTAGCAACAAGCGCAACGTAAATGCAGGAAGGTCAGCTCTTTGTTAGAGGAAGGTTACTTTGCTGAACACATACATTTTAAAAATAATCTACTAGAAGAACTAAGCTTGGTAATACTTCTGCTGTATTTGTACCTGCAGAGAACAGATCTGTGCACTCACTTCCAGTGCAAGAATGCAAAGATTGAGTAGAAGCAACAGTTTTCTTCTTTGAGAGGCAGAAGGAGAAGAATCGGGGATGTGTTTGAAACAGAATTTGGGCTCTGCTGAGCCAAGAAGTTGGTGTCACCTGGTTTGCAAAGCCTTCCAAAGAGAAGGAGGACCGCACAGTTTTAGAAGGGCAGGGCTCCAGAGCCAGGAGCTTCCTGTTTGAACAGAAAAATAGGCAAGGGGTATGGAGAGAAACAGAGCACAGAGGGCTGAGCTGCTGAAATTCTTACTAAGTGGGAAAGTACGTAAGAATATGTTTAATCTTACTCCTAGTCAATGAAGTAGGAGGCTCTGTAAGCAGGTTGGGTGAGTTGATGTTCAGCAAGAATTGTCACGAGGAGCAGGGAGGAGTAAGATGATGAAGTCAAATTCTCAGGGGAGAAAGGAGAGAATTCATAGCGAAATAAAACCACTCAAAAATACCCAGAAACTCTGTGTCTTGAAAAGGAGAATATAACAAATTCTGGGCTACATGAAGCAATCCTGAATGGATCCAGAACTCCTGAGTCAAATTCAGAAGGATGGGAGTGGGGAAAATGAAGCAAGGAAATGTCCGAGTGGTTTGTCATCCTGATTTAGATCCATGTAATTTTTATGTGCTTCAGTACAAAATCATCTTTCCATCACCTTCCCTTGACCAAGGTGCATCTCCAAGACAACAGCTGTTTAGAAACAGCCAGGTTTAAATAGACATACACAGCACTGGTCTAGGCTTCTTCTCTGGGTCTCTTCTCTCGGGTGAGACTCTGCTCCCTCAAAATCAGTCATAGACTTTTCCTGACTTCCCTGGGATCTCTTAATACGTCTTCTTTCAGGGAAATAGAAACACTTCGCGTCAAAGGCATTAAAATGAAGGAGGATGGAAATCTTGGTCAGTAAGAAGATAAGCCGGAGGAAATAAAAATACAATCCTATGGCACCTTGGAAAGACCAAAATCATCCATCCTGCGGTGTTTACTCAGCAGAACAACAACAGCATTTGTGCTTTTACAGGGAAATGAAAGGACAGCGCGGCAGGAGGGGGCATGGGGGAGATCTGAGCACAGGAATGTTCTGCCACTCCAGCCTGCTATCATTAAACCACATCAGAACTTCATAATCATGGTGTTTAATTAAACAACAGAGGCATGGGTTTATGCATTAATAATGAGGCCTAGCACTTTAGCATGTCAGGCTAAATACAGTTTTAAATTAATAATGTAGCACCACAGCATTAGTGAGAAAATGAAATCTTATTAACAACCCTTATTTGCTAAAGTTCTAGCTCTCAGGGAACAGTGTTACAGCAAAGCATTTGCTTCCCTTAAGGGGGCAGATGGGAGGAGGTGCTGCTTTCTCACACCCTCTGTAATTCCATTATATATAGCTAGCAGTCACTAAATATTGCCAAGTGTCTGCCAAGCAGTGCCGTATGCTGCTTCTAAACCTAGGTGTGACGTGGTGCATAATCTGCACAGTTTGTTTATACACCCAGGAAGGGCATTTACTCACTTTTTTTTCTATTACTGTACCATTCCAGCAGGCAACACCAGAGAATGTCTATGGGGCATCATCACTATCTGCAGTATCAGTGTTTTACAATCATTTGTGTGCGATCCTCTCAGACCCCAGGACTGCAGACACTGCTATTTCGAAGATCAGGAACTGAAAGCAACTGAGAGGATGGGAAATAAGAGAAAACAATTGATTTACTGTGGCTTACAGGGTTACCGTCCATCAGCTGATCCCTAATAACTGTCCACACAAGCATTCTTGGACCACTCTCCAATGCAATGTGTTTTATGTTCAGAGCAGATGAAGAGTGCCTGTGATTAGGTACTCCAGCCTTGCTGACAGACTGTCATTTGTTATGCCACAGAAGCTCCAGCACTTTATAAGCAGGGTCTCACAAACCTTTAGCTTCCTGACTCCCACTGATTTCAAGGACCTGGATGACCTCAGGCATGTAGCAAATCTGCAAAGGACTGAAGAGTGGAGCCCCATCTGCTCAACCCTACAGCAGAATCCGAAGCCCAGGGCATCCATTTCTTCATGTATTTGGCACAAAACACTGCCAAAAAAAAAAAGGAGCCAGCATCACAAAATCACTCCAGAATCCCCCACCAGGATTGTGGGAAGTGAGGAGTCTGGTGCAACCTAGTTGCCTGCAACTGGAGCTTGAAGGCTGAGGGATGCCCATGAAATCTGCAATCTATTATGCTGTTCTTGGAAGTAAGAATGCTGCAATGATACAGGTTGACAGGGAAAGCAGTATTATTCAGGGAACCATCAAGTTCAGAGCTGGTTCCTGCAGTCTCACGTTCTGAAAGCAGAATTCCCCTTTCCTGTGAATACTGCAAGTGCTCTAGAGACAGAAAAAGAAGGGGGGAAAAAAAAGGAAAATATAACAGATTGTGCACAGATCTTATTTTATCTCTACTGCACAATGCACAGTGGCAACATAAGCAACCTTTTAGGGTACTGGGAGAGATCATGAATGATGGGTGGCAGACAAATATATTGCTACAGCCTTTGCAAAAGACCCAAGCAAGCCCTAGCAAGTTGTTCATGATAGCAACTCCCTTAAAAAAGAATGGTCTTCCATATTTAATGCCTTCAGACTTTTATTTGCATATTCTATGTGTATCTGCTGCAGAAAGAATACTGAACTTGTAGAAGTTGGATGGGATATTCTCATCATGCTCTTTTTCCATTCATTTACTGCCCAACTTGCCTGGAATAAGGAAGGAGATGAGGCATCAGGAAAACTGCAAATCTCGTATAAGCAGTTTTCCTTGCAAATTCTGCACAAGTTAGAAGCAAACGTCACCCATTCTCTCCTGCTTCAGGACCTCAAGGACATGGGTTTCACTTGGGAGCCACAGGGCTCGTGGGAAGCAGCAGCTCAGTATTTGTGAGAAGTGAAATGTCTGGGGCATAAAAATCATCTCGGTGTGCCTGGACATCCATCTCTTCTTGTTAAATAATAAATAGACACCTAATGGAATTTAGTCTGACTGCAGGGTGCAGTGTGAGTGAAGGCAGAGCAGACCTGCACATTTCCCCTTACTTCATCATCAGTGAATAAATGGGTCACTGATGAATGGGATCTGAGTAAATCTCCATCCTTTCTGTTCTGTGGCAATGGGATGTGGCTCAAACTCACATGACCTTGCTACAAAACACTACAGAGAAATATTACAAATGATCTCACCACATGTTTCTACTCTGAGCTCAAGAAAACTTGAGGAAACAAAATTTTTCATGCTAGAAATCCTTCATTTGCTTTTTAATTGTGCTGCAGAATGTCTTGGGATCCGGTCTTCCCCCACCACCCCTTTTTTTTTTTTTAATTTTCTATTTATTAATATTTAATCTCTGCACGGTGCAGAAGAAAATCATTTCTGCAATAACATCAGAATGGGAGAGTTAGAAATCAATAGCCAAGCTCTCACAAGACACATTCAATCCCTTCTTAATCCATTTTCGACTGCTCCCCTGTCTTATTAGAACAGCCAACTTTTCCCACACTCGTTAGGTTGGGATATTCAGATTGCAGGAGGGAATTGAAAGCACCCAGCAGTGCAGAAATCTCCATCCTGCGAAAGTCAGGAGAGGGAACACATCATTTGTCTTTGGAAAAGAAGTCTAGACCTTGTCCTGAACCCAAATCCCTACTCTAAAACTTTTCTGATAGATAGCCATGCCCCATTTCTGTGAATAGCAACGAGTCTGGCATCCTTTATCAGCTTGGAGCCACATTGGCACATCTCTCCCTCTCAGTTTTTCCTGAAAGACACCTGTCACATCCAGGCCTCTCAAGCATCACCTTTCCTAATGCATGGGTCAGTTCTGCAGAGGGGGAGAGCCAGGCAGGCACAACTGGTGGGAGAAGTCAGTGTCTTAGAAACAATGGAGTGCTGCGCTTCCCCTATGGGCTCTAAGACTTGAGGACATGACAGAAGTCTCTCTTCAGCACCAACCTGACAGTGCACGTATATTCACCCTGCACACCCCACTAGCCAGACCATGGCTGCACCTTCATCCAGCTTGGCATGTCCCCTCCTTCTGCCTGCCATTGCAGCCATCAGTGCTTTTTCACCAGCACCCTGGTGGCATGCAGCCCCTGGAGCCAGAAGACCCAGGAAGGGACATCTAGTTAGAGCTTCCAAAAGGCAGTGACTTGATAGGAGAGCTGCTTGGAGACAGCCAGAGTTGCAAAGAGCAGAGAAAAGCAAGCATTAAAAAAGGGCTGAGCTTAGCAGTTGTTTTGATTTCCACAGAGCAACCTTTTTCAAGGCTCTTGAGGTCCTCTGTGTTTCTTTTTGCTCTTTAGAGGACGTTTCGTGTCCTGGGATATAGCTTTGCACGAGTATTCAAACTTTTCCTGAATTACGTGCTTCCTTCTCCGTGCAGTGATGCGTGGCAATAAGCATGCACAGCCCTTTCCTTAGCAAAAGTAACGATGAGAGCTGTAGCAAGAATGCAGAAGGTGCGGCTCAGCCTGAGCCTGCCTGCTGCAAGCAGACGTTTTGCCAGCAGAGGGAACTGCAGACCGGGTAATCTTCGCCGGGCTGCACACCGAGTCCCGGAGCTGTGCACAGGCGGACTTTTCAGGCAGCATTGCTGCTGCACTGGGCAAATTTGCTCCGAGGGTGGTGTGTGTGCAGGGACTGCTCAATTAATGCATTCAAACAGGACGCCAGTTATGAACTCTGTACGCTCTATCAAAATAATAATAATAATAATAATTTAGAAAGCAATCCTCCAAATTGTTATAGCCGTCTCCTTGCTGCCACCTAGCGAAGGGGAAGAACTGTCTGCATGCACAAGTGAGTTATTTGAGCGCTTAAGCAAATTCTATCCCAGAGGCTTCTACTTTTACAACAAATCTTGGAGGGAAAAAAAAAAAAAGAACTGTCTCAAAATAATCTTCCAGGCTGCACGGAGCTCTGCTTGCTCACCCTGCTCTCCTGAGCTCACCCGAGCTCTCCTGCTCGCCCTTGGGGAACTGCTGCTGGTGCTCGCTCGTGTCTGAAGAGTGACACAATACTGCCCATTTCGTTGCGTTGAAACTCTTCAGGGTGCATTTATTTAACTCTGATAATTCTGGTGGGCTTTCCAGGATCGAGTAGTAAAGGAAGATTTCACTGTCCTTCATAGTATTATGAATGAATAATTAGCATAGCCGCCGTGGCTCTAAGCACAGACTCGTTGCACAGCATCAGACATCTCAGGCAGGTTTTACAGTCAGAATCAAACCTCTTCTTAGCACCTAAGTGAGCTTCAGGCAGGATCGAAAGTAGGATCCTCATGCCCAAAGCCCTGTGCCTAAACCATAAGATCTTCCCTCTTTACAACACAAAGAGCATCCCTGCATTTTTGGGGATCTTTTCCCAGAAGACTCAGCAGCACAGTGGACAAGTGATAGTTCAGAACTCAGCAGAAATAATAAACCAGCAGACCAGCAGGCCGAGCTCTGCCTGCTTTTCCTTGCTCTGAGTTTCTGTCCTCTGCTGACCCACAATTTGCAAATAGCCAGAACCAGCACAGCACTGCCATAAACTGCGCTTTTTCTCCTGGATTTTTCTTGTCCATTTTCTACCACTACACCCGAGGGAAGAAGTGGACTGTGTTCACCCAGCAGGGCAGAATGACTCCACTCATTTCAGTACCATTTTTTCTAAGCACAAGAAGATCTCACTCCCACACCTTGGTGCTCAAACACATTCTGCTGTCCATGTATTTGTTTGAATAGAAGGAAAACCTTCAAAGACTGCAGTGACAGCAGCCACTAGGAACACGGTCTTATTTACAAGGCAAAATTTATGCAAAATTCAGGGTGTGGAGTTCCAGCCCCAAACCACTCGTGGGGCTTGCTGTACCTGTCAGGCTTTTGGGTCTCTGAGCCTGCAGGGATGGGTGCTGCTGGGCTGCTGGGCTCTGCTGGTCGCTAGGTGTCACCGTGGGACTTTGCAGCGCAGGGCCATACCCTTTCTATCGAACACCATTCTTTCTGGTCTCTTTTCAAGAGGTCCTGTTTTGTTCTTCTAACACAAGAATCTGGCTGGTAAGGATGGACGTGGAATTTCTCTTTTCTAATAGAACAATATCCATTTGTGAACTGGTCCCCTGTCAAAACACTGCTAGTGCAAAATAACTACTGTTTGACTGTGGCAGTCACTGCAACTCTTTAGTAATAGATCCTAGGCAAACCCTGAGGTCGTTTATCTATCATGTGCAGGTAACATGTGGCTCTGAGTAAAGATCTGTGCTCCATAGCTTAGCCCTATCTCACTTCTGTTCTCAAGGAATTCAGATGCTAGCCAATGTAACCACTTGGAAGAGATACGATTTTCTTCACTGTTCTTCCATGAGTTACCCCTTTTTGTTATTTATTTTGTCTTCTCTTTTTGTTGTTGTTCTAGTCTGATGTGACTACAACCCCAAATCAGATGTTCCTTTTTCTTAGATAGCAGCCAAAGCAGTTCTCAAAGAGAAAACACTGAAAATGTTCATATTTACATCTTCACAACTTTATTACCTATCTATTTACATATTCACAACTGAACTGTGAGCGAGAAGTCCAAAACAAATCCTTCCATGTGCATTTGATTTCAGATTCATACAGGCTTCAGATGATTTCTCTAAGACATGTATTCTGGGATTACAGTAGACAACAATCCTGTTCTGTTCTCTTGTAGTTGATAAAATCCTTAAAGAACTCGTCTATTTATCAAAGTACTACAGAATCTGCATGAAAAGCTTTTACTTCTAATTTTCAGCCCACTCCTTCTCTCAGCATTACCCTTGTTATACAAGACATGCTTAGAAAGTTAGCACTACTTGTCCTGAGTCTCTATCATTAAAATTCCTATAATGCTGTCACACGGCTAGTCCTTCTCATTGCAAGATCTCAGCACATTGCAAAAAAGGTAAATCATCTCCAGCAGGAGACAATTCGCATTTAGCAGTCCCTGCACATCATTTTCATGGGAATGATTTACGCTAGTGATAATTTTCTAGTACCTCCTCTGTCGTCTATTGTCACTTGGAGTCTTGGAGTGATCCCAGAGGTGAACAAAGTTACGCTGTGCTCACCTGTATTTGAAAGTCACCGTGAATGTGTACAGTGATCTGTCCCAGGAGTAGCTGAGTGGTCCAAACCTCATAAAACAATTAAGTGACTAAAACCAGTAATTGGTCTTCATGGTCTGATAAGTCCGATAAGGGCAGCAAAGAAGAGACATGACTGTAGATTCAGACACCAAAGGCAAGGGAAGAGAAAATCAGTAAAAGTATGATGGTCAAAACATTTGTGCAGATTGAGGGCCAGGCTTCACAGCACCTAGTCTTACGTGCTCTGCCATTCTGAAATGTGGAAACACCATCTTCCAGATTTACATGCACAGAGGGAACAGCCTCATCCTCAGGAGGCAGCTCTGCTACTGTGGGTGAGTGTGCATCTGTCACTGCAGATCTCGGCAGTCCTGACTCTGATGTGGAGAAGGAAGAGAGAAGCTCGTCATTTCATGTTAGCACATTGCAGAAAGGGAGGTGATGGAAAGAGGACAGGCTAACTACACTAGGTAGAGGGTCTGATAAAAACAGAACACATTCTGGATAATCCTTGTGTCGCCTTAACACTCAAGCTTGTGTTTATTTCTGTAAATAATCTACCAGGTACATCAACTGGTTGCATCTGCCTTTGGGCAATATCCACCTGCTGTACCTCTATGTCAGCACACATGCTGCATCCCATCCAAGCAGGCATAAGACATGGCCTCAGAAGCTCCCCCCCCCAAAAAAAAAACACCAAAAAAATTGAAACTGGAACCTCTTCATGGTGTAAAAATTGGGCTTCCTCTGTCATCTCAGTGCAGGAACACAGGACAAAACACCCTCCTTATCCTTCTCTATGCCTGAGGGTGAGGGTGAGGGGTCTGGAGCACAAGTCTTATGAGGAGCAGCTGAGGGAGCTGGGACTGCTTAGTCTGGAGAAGAGGAGGCTCAGAGGAAACCTTATTGCACTCTACAACTTCCTGAAGGGAGGTTGTGATGAGGAGGGGTTCGGCCTCTTCTCCCAGACAATAAACAGGACCCAAGGAAACGGCCACAAGTTGTACCAGAGGAGGTTCAGGTTAGACATAAGGAAGAACTTTTTCTCTCAGAGAGTGGTCAGGCACTGCAATGGCTGCACAGGGAGGTGGTGGAGTCGCCGTCCCTGGCAGTGTTCAGGAGGCATCTGGATGAGGAGCTACGAGATCTGGTTTAGTGCTTGTGGTAGCAGTGGTAATGGGAGGGCGGCTGGACTAGATGATCTTGAAGGTTGTTTCCAACCTTGTGATTCTATGATTCTATGATACGCAGCTCTCACCACTGCCAGTGCCCACCTGGTATTCTCCATAGGATTTCCCTGTGGACCAGACCCTCTCCCAGTCATGGCAGGGCTGATTTCTCCCACTGAAGGCCACCATGCAACTGAAACAGTTAAGAAAAAGGGAGTTGTTTCCTTTCTGAGCTTCACACTCAGTTACCAGCACTCATAACAGGGAAGGACAGAATCCCTTCAGAGTTGGATTGAGTCACAAAGGATCACATTTCTTTTCCCAGTACAGGGAACAAAGGAGCGCAGTGAGCCTTTGAAGAAAATGGAACTGGATGGGGGCTCTGCCTTGAAAACCTCTCTCCACATCAGGTGCCTCCTCTGTCATCCTCGCCCACATCAGAGCCACCAGACCAGCACGCCGTGCCCACCGCTGTCAAGACCTTGCAGAATTGCCTCCAATGCAACTCGTACCACTTAGTGACTGGTGGTCCCGAGTGTGAGGATGGGGGGGGGGTGTTCACTTCTCTGGTTTTCCATGACCATGACACTATTTCTGTTCCCACTCACTTTTTACTGCCTTTTTTTTAACCCCGGTTTTTCAGCCCAGGCTGTCCCTGGTGTGGGAGGACCCCATCTCCACAAGTACACTTATCAACTCCTTGATAACACTCCACTTATCAACTCTTTGAAAGGGTAGATAACTGCAGGAGAGGGGAAACGGCTTTAGGTTGAGGGAGGGGAGATTTAGGTTGGACGTCAGGGGGAAGTTCTTTACTATGAGAGCGGTGAGGTGCTGGAACAGCTGCCCAGAGAGGCTGTGGATGCCCCGTCCCTGGTGGTGTTCAAGGCCAGGTTGGATCGGGCCATGGGCAGCCTGGTTTGGTATTAAATGAGGAGGTTGGTGACCCTGCGTGTGGCAGGGGGCTAGAGATTCATGATGCCTGAGGTCGCTTCCCTGGCCATTCTGTGAAGTACAACTCCCTTACAGCCACACAGTTGAGCGCAGCCTCTGGAGTATCATGAGCGCGGGGCTAGAGCTGCTTTCCCAGCTATGTACCCCGCGTGCGTGCTCTGCTGTCACGATTTGCGCCAGGGGGCACGGCGCAATGCCACCCCGGGGCCGCAGTCCCGCACGGGGCCGCGCTCCACCCACAGCCGCCCCGTCCCGCGCTGCCTCAGGCGGCGCCGCCTCAGGGCTGACGGCCGCGGGGCGCTCGGTGCCCGCAGCGGGGCGCTGCCCGCCGCCCCTCGCCGCCCTCTGATTGGACGGCGGGGGAATCCCGCCGGGCCGCTCTCCGCTATATAAAAGGGCGGCGGGGCCGCGGTCGCATCACTGCCCGCCCTCAGCGCGGAGCGGCGGGGCCGCCTCGTCTCGGTTCTTTTCGGCGCTGAGGCGGCGGCGATGGCCGAGCTCAAGTCGCTGGGCGGCGAGGCGTACCTGGCGCTGGCCCCGGGCTACGGCCCGTCGGCTTTCGCTTACGGCGGCGCCGAGGGCCCGCGGGGCGCCTACGCGGGGGGCGGCGGGGCGGACTTCCACCCCGGGGCGCTGGGCAAGTCGGCGGAGAGCAGCGGCGAGCAGAGCGGCGACGAGGAGGACGGCTTCGAGGCCGGGGTGAAGGGCGGCGCGGCCTTCGAGAGGGAGGGCAAGCTGAAGGCGGCGGCGCTGGGCAAGAAGCCCAAGGAGCAGCGCTCGCTGCGCCTCAGCATCAACGCGCGGGAGCGGCGGCGGATGCACGACCTGAACGACGCGCTGGACGGGCTGCGCTCCGTCATCCCGTACGCCCACAGCCCTTCGGTGAGGAAACTCTCCAAAATCGCCACCCTGCTGCTGGCCAAGAACTACATCCTCATGCAGGCGCAGGCTCTGGAGGAGATGCGGCGGTTGGTGGCCTACCTGAACCAGGGCCAGGCCCTCAGCGCCCCGCTGCCCGCCACCCTCAACCCCTTCGGACAGACGGCCGTGTATCCCTTCACCGGCACGGCCTTGCCCGGCTGCCCCGAGAAATGCACTGCCTTCACAGGAGCCGCCTCCGCGCTCTGCAAACACTGCAGCGACAAGCCTTGACTTCTGCCTTCTCCGGGCTTCTTCTCGGGTTTATTTTGCTTTTTTTTTTTTCTTTTACTTCCGTGCTTTTCTTTCCACCGCCATCAGCCCCGGCTTCCTGCCATCAGTTAAGTCTGGGTTTTCTTTTTTTTTTTTTGTTCATTTCTCTTATACCTCCCCTGGACCTCATATTGGAAACATTTGGCCATTGCACCAACCCAAAAGCACACCCGTTACTAACTCCGTTTAGTTCTCCCCCCGTGCAGCTTCATCCATAGAGTCGTTTCCTTCCCGCGCTGTTAGTGGACTGTGCACATAACATTTCTGCTTGTGAAGTTCTTGAGCAGTTCTTAAACTGAACTCCAGAAACACAGAGTGGGGGGAAGATCTGGAGGCGGAAACCTCAGTGGGTTTTTGGGGGGGCTACGATTGATCTGGGTTAAAAACAGCTTAGAAGAAACAAAACCCAGCCCCAAAGCTATGCAATGTTTCGGAATCGCACATAAACTAGAGGGGTTTCTATGTAGCCAGATGGGGTTTGACTGTGCCCACAAATCCCAATGCAAATGTCATTTGCTCAGCTTGTGGGAAGGAGGAAGCTTGGTGCCCCTGATAAAATTACAGATGCTTCAAAATAAGATGCAGTCTTGTGCTTTAAAAAAAAAAATTCTTGAACTAAGGGGAGTCTTGATTGTATGCTAATGCCTGCTTTTTGCCTGTTTCTCAGCGTGGTTAAGTTTTTCCAGGTTTTCCAAAGCCTTTGCTCATCATGATAAACAAACAAAACAGTCACTTAACATATTTATATGTATTTATAATAAATAAAAGACATGAATAACTGTTTTCTCTGTCCTACATGTCTCTAAAGCCAGCTGGTAGTTAGAGCACAGCTCCTGCTGAAGTCAGTTAAAGAGATGCTGCAGCAGTGCTTCACAGGGGGCCGTGAAGTTAGGTGAACAATAGTACTTTGAAAAGCTTTTGGACATTCAGCTCCTTATCAGCAGAGATTTGGGATTTCTCTGCAGTTTGTTTCATGAATCCCAATCTCCCAAAAGGTGCTCACGCCTGACCTTTACAGTTAAGCAGCTGTAAGTATGTCGGATTTAGGTTGTGTATTTCAGCTCTTGCTGGAGAATGCCTTGCCCGCAGCACTGGAGCTGTGTTTAGAAGGGGCTGCTCTAGCACAGAACTTAGCTCCTAGGATGCTCATGTGAAACGTGGCAGGGAAGGAAGGTGCTGAAAGACTCTGCACGTCCCTTTGGCTTGGTTTTCTGTTCTGTTTGCAGCTTGATCCTAGACCTGTGTGTGGCTTGGGCCACTTAATGTCACGATTAATGAATAATCTTGCCAAGTACTGACTGTGTTAGTGCGAGTTACCAAGACGGTACGTTGCTGGCCAAGTTTTTAATGTCGCTGTGCTGGTTTACTCTGGTTTTGTTTTATTATATTTAATGCTTTGGTGCCTTGTGTGCTTCACTAATCATTATATAATTGTAATTGAAGTACATTCAGTGATTTCTGGTCAGATTGGAATACCCGCCCTGTGTCAGAGCAAGCACATAAACTGGTACAGTTGCAGCCTGAGGGGCTCGAGCTGTCCGTGGCCATTTGTGTTAGGAGTGGGGTGTAACTATTTAGGGTTATTAAACCAATTTCCATGGCTGTCGTTAGTGTTATGCTAATTTGAAAAGGACTGCCGTCCCTCTCAAGCCACTTGTCTGTGGCACTTCGTTTTAATTAATACCTATCCAAAAGACTTTTTGTTTTGGAAAATGAATGTGTGATTAAGCTTCATTCACAAACGCATGCTTGAAATTAGTTCTTGCTCATTTCCATTTTTGTACCTTCGTTTCCTCTTTTTTAACAGGAAAGTTTATCTGTTGTACCTCATTCAGAAAAGTCTTGAAATTATTCTTAAAAGGCATCTGATGAAGTGAAAGTCAACTAAAGGCAATAGTGAAGCACAAATGACTGGAAGCTGCAAATCAGCAACGGTCATTCGATATTTTGCAGACTGAGTTGTGGTCAGAAACTATTTGGAGGAGAGAATCATGGTTTTTACCTAGACATTCATTAATTCTGCTTAAAATTGTTGAAAATTGAACAGTTGTGAATATTTAAATGGCAAATTGTTGAACTGTTCGGTTTTCACCAAAACTGAAATAGTTGGGGTATGAAATACTGAACAGCTTCATATTAAATATGAGTTTGTTTTGGTTAAAAAATTATAACAATGGAATTTATAATTGCTTTTTTTCCTCAAATAATTATATTGAGAAGTGTTTCATTGTAATTTCCGAGCTGAGAAAAGTCTTCACAGTCTTACAGTTATTTTTGGAACAATGATTTTTAGTACAGTGATCAACTTCTGCAATTTCCGTGAGAAAAAATCTTGCTTATATTACCATATCTACCTAGAA
Organism: Chrysolophus pictus; assembly: GCA_037305975.1. Classification (NCBI taxonomy): domain Eukaryota; kingdom Metazoa; phylum Chordata; class Aves; order Galliformes; family Phasianidae; genus Chrysolophus; species Chrysolophus pictus. Next base: position 5,544,466 of record CM074595.1, read on the forward strand.
TCCTAAAATCAATCTTCAGAGGATCCTTGAAATATTCAGAAGGCTCTTTGAGAACCCACTTTGAATTAAGTGATTAATTAATTTCAAATGCAGAAGTTAAAGCCTTTATTTAAGAAAGTTCTAATAGGGAAAAAAATAGAAAGCTCAACTAAGTACAGTTAAAGGCAAGCTATTAAAAACAGAAATGTCGAAATTATCAAAGCAATACTACAGAAACTTGTAAATAATAATTAAAATCTACTTTAAAGAGTAATTCATTTCAAAATGGAAGGAAAGCCATTCATAGTCCTGCCTGTAACAAAGTACTGCTGAACTACAGCTAACTGGCTTCCAGCTTATTGTGACAGTTCAGTTCTGGGAGTTGTTTCCAGCCGTTGTGGGCTTGCAGAATTTTCACTCTTATGCAGAGCTGGAGCCCATACAGAGCCCTTCGTGTTTCCTGCTGACAGGAAGGCATCTAGTTGGGTATGATGCATGCTTTGTGTTGAGCTGCTGCTAATACTGCTGCCAAATGAATGCCCAGTACTGCTTTGCTGAGGGGGGGGTAAGCCAGGATTCTGGCTGTTGCATTTGTGTGTGCGAAGCATCGGTGTTAACCTTGCAGGTGTGCGTGGTTATTGTGAGGAGATCCCATGGCTTCTCAGTTGGTTTTTCCCCACTGGCATATGAAAAAAATCTATTGTGTTCCACGGAAGGTTTTATGTCTATTTTTTCACTTAGTGCTTCAGAGAATATAGAGGAAGAACTTCAAAATGCTGAAATCTCTTCTTCTGCTCTCACATCCTTGTTAAGATTCCTGCTTGCTTTTTATAAAGGACTTACGGTGTGTGCTCGGATGGAACCGGAATACAGATCATGTGTTCTAATCTACTTGTTATCCTGCTATGTTCATACTTGACAGAAAAAGACAATGCCAACTTTAATTAAAGATAATATATTGTTTTCTAACCTCAATCAGTTTTTCTTTAAATTCCAAAAACAGCCAGATTCAGTCTCATTAGGAAGAGATGGAAGGAGATGCTGCCCTGCTTGTTGCTTCTGTAGTTCTTCCAGTCACCGACCACAACTAATGTTTTACCAACCAGTGTAACATTATTAAGAGGAACTTGGAAACTGCTGTCAGTTTGTCCTGCATCAGCCCAGGTTTGACATTAACAATATGATGATGTCTTGAGCTTGCGAGATAAAATGTTGTTGAACCAAATACTGCAAAGCAACGGGTTTAAGGATGCTGCACCTGCCTTCCTCATGTACCAGCAAACAGTTAAATCAGTTGTTGTTTCTAGGAAGAAGCCGTGGGAATCCTGCAGTTTTCCTTGCTCTTCAGTCCTTGTGCTGTTTTTCTGATGGGCCATCATAATATCTGTGTTGTTGCTTTGCTGATCTCATTTCCCAGGCTTTACAAAGCAATTGATCGTTATTCTCAGATCATTTGTAGGGTCGTTCTTTACATCTACTTTTCTATTTTTTTCCACTTTAGAAAAGAAGTTGACACATTACAGGAATGAAACAAATGCAGGGTCCAATTCTGCTGCTGTGTTACTAATTGGCGATATTTCTGGTGATGTTAGTGAAAATAAGATAGGACCTGATGCTGCAGAGCTCAGTGGTGCTTTTTGAAACCAGCATAACGCTGCCCTCTGTAAGAGGCTCCACAGGACCAGAAAAATCTGTGCAAGCTTGATCCCTTTACCGCATTAGCCTTGTAGCATAACTGTAAAGCATAGGGCACGGTGGATAAAGACTACACTTAAAAGCCACCACAGCTTGTCAGCAAGCCTGCTTACTGCCAACACAGGAGCAGAAGAGCTGCAGTGCACGATGGAAGGCTGAGCTCTGGACAGCACTTTGTTACGACTCAAATTACTGTGCTTGCAATTCAGGAGATGCATTCAAACAAGTGTTTCCTGTGCATGCTCCTGAAAATTTGAGCTCGGCTGTTGCAGTGTTATTTGAACTTAGCAGCATGATTTTTACTTATGCTTTTTGCCTACCGTACGAACCATCAGCAGAGCAAGCACTGCTCACATCTCAAAGGGAAAGATTTTGAAAGAATACTGGAATGCACCAAGCCATATTTCTAATTTTCAGTACTGCTGTTACTCCTTTGTAGTCTGGTAGAATTTTGATTAGTATTGTACAGTAAACTCTGTTTTGTTTTCTCTAATCCTGATTAAGGCTAGAAAAGACTCTTGATTACAGTAATTTTAGTAATGTAAATTTGGTTGTGATATGTCTTTATCTGTAATCCCCTTTGGCATCCCGTTCAAAGGGAGATGAAAAATTCAGGGATTTGTAACGTTTAAATCAGTCCTTCCACGAATGCTTCTCATTCAGTTGTTCTCCTCCATGAAATAAATTCATAACGCATACATAACAAAATGTTTTGCTATCAGAATAGGTACGTTTTCCTGCTGCAAAGGTTTTGATTTCTTTAGAAGAAAAATAGTTTGATAGCAGACATTTTCTCTTTATTAAGGAGAAAAAAAAAAGAAACGAAACCAATTATCAAGACAAAGAATATATCTGGAAGATCTCCACCATTCACTCAAATGTTTTGAATGGTTGTTCCCCCATCATCTCTATATATTCTTTTCAGAGTCAAAATTTACATTTTACCTTTACTCTTTTACATTACCTCAAGCTCTTAATGTTTTCTATTTATAATTACACTGCTTTTAAATTATCCAATTTATTTTAAATGTTTCCTGCAATTATGAACATTAAAACTTGAGTTAATGTTTATTCCTGAAATGCTAAATGCTTCCCAGAGTAACTCCCAGCATTTCTTCAAAGCCAAATATATTAATCTTAAGTGTTAGTGATGACAGACAGTCATTTTTTCAGGGATCTTTAGCTGAGCTGTTTCAGACCAAAAAAAAAAAAAAGGTTTTAATATTTACTCTACTTAAGACACTGAAAGCAGAATAAAGATTTGCAGCAGACAAACCACAGGTACATAGCATCTTCTACATCGGAACAAGCAGGGCTGTCTGCAAACTGCCTGCCCTCGTGGAGCAGTTAAATGTATGTTTATTATTTAACAGCTTATTTTAACTGTAAATATTTAATTTCACCAGTGATTCATGTTCATTAGAGTCTGCCTCATTAATGCCAGTTGTATTTGCTTAATTTCTGTCTCCTGACGCTGGCGCTGATGTTTTGTGTGTTTATATCCAGCGATATGGAACTGTACCGTGAATATAACCCAACCTTCCTCAGCCACCAATGGGAAAAAACTCTTTGCTCTTTTGCCTGGAGTATTTCAAAGGGAAAAACATGGCCGAGCAAACAAACATCACCCAGTTTTTTCCTCCAAGCCCACTTTTGTCTAAAGTAATGAGGCCATAGTCAGTTGGCTCCAAAAAGCGTCGTGATTTAGTATGACGTACAGTGAATCATTGCAGATCCATTCGGACTGCATTCGTTATTTTAATGAGACAGAGGCAAATCTGTTTTTTGGCCGCAAACCTTAAGATGCACGCATAATGCGAAATGTTTGCTGATTGCCACAAGGCAACTGACATGACGGATTTTTATCGCCATCATTACGTGGCTTAAAAACTCACTGCCTCCCAAGATATTTAGCCCCTGCTATTTTCTCCTGCGAATGACACAGAAGTTGCTGTGCTGACATTTAAAAGCAAAAAATAAAGCTTATCTATTTAATTTCAGTGCTTATTAAAGCCTCACACCACCTCCAAGAGTCTGCACTTCTTTATTCCTGCTTTCACATAGAAGTAGGGAAGCCCCCGCTGCAGCGCGGTCACCCAAAAAAGGTCACAGTCAGTTGGGCGACAGCAGTGCGAGGTCCCCACCAGCCTTTGCTTGATGTAGGATAAGACATGACAATGAGGCAGGCATATCTTTGCACAAGCAGTAATCACAGTAATGGTGTTCCTAAGAATTTACTAGTGCTGAACTTTTCTGTGTGCTGTGGTACTATTTCCTCTGCTTCTGCGGTACCAGTAAGGAAATTTATTGTGCTTGTGTTTGCCTTCAAGCAAGCAGCAGTCAATTGATTATTGATGGAAATCTCTCTTAAAATGAGGCTGTGTTGATATATGCAGTTATTATGTGGAGATGCTATATCTGCCTAGAATGCACATCCACATGCATGTTGTATTGATGTGTGTTTATAACAGTTTCCCCTACACAGGTGAGCATGCATATACCTGTGGTTTATTTACCTAGCGTGCCTGTTTTCCCCCAGCTGTCAGTAGCCTTGCTGGAATGCTGTTATGTTTGCATGATGCTTCGAGCAACATCATCTGGCTGCGGCACCAAGTGCCATTGCACAAAATCCACGCGACTTCTGGAAAATTACTCTGACCCATGCAGGCCAACCAATCAATGAGTTATATTTCTCATCTCATTTTACCCTCTAAAAAGAAAGCAAAGTTTTGGGAGGGGATGTGAGAGGCTGTTTGTTTCCCATTCTGCAATTGGCGGTTTTGCAGACAGAAGATGGAGAGCCAGCGTTATCTTTGCTGTTACTGGATTCCACACGGATGCATCCTATTCTTATTGATTTGCTTGATACCAGGTAAAAGTGTCATACATTGCGCTATTGACAGAGATGTCACCGAGAAGTCTTTATGCCACTGGTTTGAGAACTGTATTACCTTAAGTGTTTTTTGTCTCCTGGCAGCTTCAGTGTAAAGGAAACCACGCAGCTGACAGCCATAGTGGGAGTGCTCAGTGTTTACAGCAGAACTGGGGCTGTAGGGGAAAAAGATGAAAATCTCTTGCAAAATGTTAAAATGGCTGCTGACTTGGAGGCCTCTGGGTTAGTTTTACATCCTCCCCAGTGTCCAAGAAAATACAATTTTACTTGTAACAAGTTTTCTCCCCTTGGCTTATTCCCTCTCGTGCCTCAATCAGCTGCCTGAAAGATTGGAGGACAGGAAACACTTTAGTTACAGGAGCTCTATTACTCCTAACATTGCTTTTTGCAATTGAATGTGGCACTGCACAGAATAATCTTGGTTCTGGAGACTGCGCAGCAGGCAAATGTGCTCCTCAGTGACTTGACTCCTCTCTGCGCCTGCGGAGCAGCACCGAATCGCTTCCAGCAGTTCACAAATAACCTTTGGAGAGGTAAACAATGCAGCAAAGAGTACCTCTTCTGAAACGTGGCTCGCCTTTGCAGATGCTTGAGGTTCCTCATATCCAGTATGTCACTGAAATCAAGACCCAAGTATCTTCTCAGGCGAGATTTTCCTTTCCTTTCTGAGCTTTTGTGTGCACTTGTTAGGACCGTGCTCCTTCTCCAAGTAATCCCTTAATCACAGGATCCCTCAGTGGGATTCTGATCCAGCCTGCAAACGGAACAATTTCTATATAAATATGTGAATAATAATGCTCAACCACATTGAATGCTGTATGCTAGTATCTCTGTAGATATTTATTTGTTTTTGTCTTTAGAGTTGAGCCAAATTTGGAAGCACTATCTGATCCTTTTAGTGAAATTCTGTTGCTTTTTACGTCCTTCCCCAGTTGCCTTGCCCTGAGGCATCAAAAAGATCAAGGCATTTGCCTATGGACACACACTGACTTGAGGGAGCAGCTTGCCATATCTGAACTCGGCTCATCCTAGCTCGCTGCTTCCCTGAGCAAGCTGCACATAGGAAGCACCAGCCCTGACATTCGCATGCTCTGCAGGCTCAGGGTCCCTGGGCACACAGAGTTACTCTTGTGGCAGTGGTGTCACCCAGTTCGCCTCCTGATTCCTTCTGCAGCAGCCACAGCCGATGGATACGGAGGTGCAGCCACACTGTGACTTGTTCTAGCGATATCCTGGTGCCGTGTTAGCCTGGGGCAATGTGAGCCTGCTCCGGGGATCAGCCGGCCCCCAGCTGCTTCTGAGGAGGGGAAGCGTAAAGGTGGCTCTAAGCCACCTTTGTTTGGCAGCCGTTGTCTTGCGCTGAGCACAGCCGATTCTTGGGGGAGAATCTGGGCTAGGGTTTATGAAATGCAGTGCTATAGAAACCTGCCCTCTGCAAAACACTGCTCGCGTCTAAATGCCCTCTGCTGGAGATGGCAAAGGTGCTGCCCAAGATCCTGGCTCTGTCTGTGAGAGCACCAGGCTATAACAGTAAGTGTCATCACCAGGCTGTCCTCCACTGCTTGCTCTGCATCTCTGTCACTGCTTCAGCCACAGGCTTATGCCCTAGGAGGCCTGCTCAAAGCTGATAACCCTGGGACAGAAGACTGATGTGCCTTCGGAATAGGAGATGCTCTGGCTGAACTGGCTGAACATCTCTTCATTTTTATTTTTACAAACAAAGCAGGCATTTGGAACGTTTTCTGTTTGTGTCACATGCATTCTCCAGCCTTGCTTTTGTGCTTAAGGCTGCCTCTTTTCTGTTTCTTGTCCTGACGTGGTTGTGCTTGCACACCTCTGTTCTCCCTCTCTGTTTGACACTGGAGACCCTCTGCTCGCTTAGACCTGTCTGTCACAATTCAGTGATCTGTCCCATGGCATAGCGAGCAGAGCGTCTTCATTCATTTGGCAGTCAAGTGCTGGCAATTACACATCTTTCCTCTTCATTCTCTGCCTCTTCATTTTCTCTGGGAAAACATTTTAACTAATTTATGGAGTAGTTATTCTGGTTTTGCATGTGTGCGAGTAAATGAGCATGTCATTTGTCTTTGTAAGCAAGAGAAAAAATTATTTTCTGATGGAAAGATAATGGAAACATACTGAGGTTGAGAGAAGGGCTTTATTAGGAAGGTGCAGCTTGACAAACAGGATTCCTGCATCCCTATAGACCAAAAAGGTCTCTGGGAGTCAGATTGTTGTACCGAATTCAGCATCTAGAAGTCAGACATTTAATCCTAGGCTGCCTCCGTCCTGAGGAATAGCAGACAACTGTTTCCCAAGGGTTTTTCATGTCACTATGGAATAGGTGGACAAGTCACCTTCTGGGGCTGCTCAGCTCTTGACATTGGCTGCAGAAACTATGCAGGTAGTGTAGAATAGATATACTGCTTTCAGACATCAAAACCCTGCTGTGAAGCCTCCTCCTGAAGTGAGGAGTGAAAGTGGGAATTTAAAAGGTTGTGATTTTGCAGCATTTAGAATAAACTGGCCCCCTCCACAAAGCAGCCCGTCAGCAGTAAGAATAACCCAAGGCAACGTGAAATTAAAAGCATCTTTCACAAAAGCCACCAAGGGAAAGTGTTTATATCTGCAGGGAGCACTTCTGGTCAGTAAATAACGTGGGATGATAACAATGAAAGAGATTAATGAGTAGGGGTAAATGGGCAAATCATACTAGCCTTAGACTGAGCTCTCCGAGCGGGTTGGAAAGCCCTGCTGTATAGCACACGTTGGTTTTGTGGCACAAGAAATGGGATTGGGTGAAGTTACAACTGCACCTCCCTGCTGCCCAACTGCTATGAGCTGAATGTGATGCTGTGTGGTGCAATAAGAGAACGATGTGGTAAAAACCAACTAATGCCAACAGTGATAAATCCCAATAAATAACTGCACCTATAGGGTGGTTCTGTACCTGAGAACACAGCCATTAGTAGCGTTTCCGAAATCTGTAGTATGGCACTGCGTTAGAAGTTTACTTCTGGTTAATATGAAGTGAAAGTGGCCTAACGCAGTACGTTATTTGTCCTGATAGATTCTGGGGCTCCTGCAAACAAATTTCAAGGAAACTGTGAAGCTGTCACGCTTCATAAAGGCTACTAAAAGGTTATAAATTTGGTTGCTACCATTCTAAGCGCAGTCGTGTTTTTAAGGTATTTCCTTTCCCTGGATGGGTAATGTTTTAATTGGTGTCTGTGACTTCCTAGTGTTCCATAGGGCAGCAGAGCAGGCGCTGACCCATGATGGCACCGTATTTTACTGTCGAGTCTTGATGGCAACATCCCATGGAAAACATCCTTAATGTCCCCAAAAGCACAGCGGCTCTGCCACCCGAGCTGCCTCCAGAGCATGAAATTCAGTCATGGAGTGAGGGCGGAGAGAGTCATCGCGTTTAACCCGTGGCTGCCACATTTTTCATCCTTACAAGGGCGTTAGATGCAGTAAAATGAGCTGCGGTGGAAGCGTGCGTCTCCCTGAAGTGGGCAAATGATAGGTTAAGAGAAAGCGAATGAAAGATAAGATTAATAGCATTTATCGTGGCAGATAGACTTGCAGTTTGCTAATTAAAGATGTTAGAACATAGAAGCAGCCAAGGATCAGTGGCTTTTAATGAGGATGTTGTAGGGTGATTTAGGTCTAATTTTCTGCTTAATAAGGCTGGTTTAAAAAGTAATTTTGTTGGGATGTGACTCTCCTAAACCTGTTCATTATCAGTGATGGGACTTCACTTCAACACTCCAGGAAATGTTGTGTTTAATTAATATTGTGTCGGCAAGTGGATATGCTGACAGATGAGAAAAAAATTGATGAAGAACTTTCAAGGACATTGACTTCATTACGCAGCTTCATTATAGCCTGAATAACTGGCTAAATATGTCATTGGAAAGATAATGTCCTGCTTTTAACTCTTCTCTGTATGTTGTTTGTGTGAGTAAGCAGGGCATGTTCTCAAAATATCTATTACTGGGGGAAAAAAAGCAATATCCAGGAATCCATTCTGGAATCATTTCTCATTGCTACATTCTCCTTAATAGATTTCCAACTGATGGTCGAGCGTGTAGAGCAAAGTACTGTTGATTATTTGCATTAGTTTATTAATAATTTTGTTTGACTGAGTGATGTTCTTCACCTTAGGGTAGTTTTACACTGCACCCCTGAGATAAGGGTAGAAATTAATTTAAAAGGTTTTATTTCTCAACATAAAATACCACCCTAAGGTATATTGAGTGATCAGAGCATCTGTTAATGGAGATTTATTTACCTCTATCTGGCCGCTTTGTCAACAGAAGGGCAATGAATGTTTGTCCATTTAAAGCCCATAATCTTATGTACAAAAAATGTTCACTAACTTTATGCATCTGGGCTTACTGGAGCCAAATTAAGCATCTAAAAAGGTTCTAAATACTTCACCCTGGCACAGAGGAGAGGTCGCAGCAGCCTGAGTGCATCATAGCAAAGTTGCATATAGACATGGAAAAGTTCCTTACCCCGTGATGAAGGAGGAGGTCCTGACTGTTACTTGAGCCAAGAAAGATCTTACTATTTCCCATGCAAAACTCAGGTGCCTGGGGGAATGACAACTAAATCTTTTCCTCTAGGCTTAGAAGAGAAGCGCTAATTCCAGCCCTGACAGAGCAGTCTGACCTGCCAGGCTCTCCTCCTGCAGCATCCTTTGGCTCTTTAAGGATTATCTTTGCAAACAGACTCTCATTTTTGCCATAACTACAGTGAAGCTGTGAGAAAGTCACCCTAGGAAACAATTTGATGAGGAGAGACTGCTAAGTTTAATTAACCTTTGGACCAAGGGCTGCTGTAATAGCTTGCTTGTAAGATAGCTTGTCACCACACTTCACCACCTCACCAAATTTTCAACCAGAAAATACAGCAGCAGGACCCAACTGTGACCTTAGAGAAGTCAGAGTGGGATCTGCCAATCCATAATGTGAGATGTTTTGGAGCAAGAAAAAACCTTCAAATCTGATCTTTAAGACAGACTGGGAGAGAAGGAGAGAAAAAAAAGAAAAAAAGAAAAAAGAAAAAAAGAAAAAGAAAAAGCACTGAACACATGGTCTGGAGCAGTGTTTACCTGGAGGATACATAAAGGCATCCAAAGGGTGTCTTACTTGCTTTCTCAAGAAAAACAGGTCAAGCAGCAAACCGCTGACTTACCTTGTGTTTCGATTACTTCTTTCTTTGAGAAATAAGAGTGGGTAAAGAAGGGGAGGAAGAAAAAGAAAGAGCAACCTTTGAGGCTGAAAACAAAAGCAGAAAAAAAGTGTTTTCAGCCCTAATCATTAGGATATCAGCCAAGAGACGCGGGCCAGGCAGGGGAAGAGGGAGAGGCGCTGACTGCAGGCGACAGCTGGAGTTTATCTGATGCGTCAGCTCTCTTTAGCACCTCCATTTTGTGGCTGCTGTCACCTTCAGATGACGACTTTTACGGGATGGGATTCACTAAAGCATTCTGCTATATCAAGGCTTTGTCCCCATTACTGTATATGCCTTAACGTTCTTATTCCCCATTGCTGCAGGGGGACAGGAGAGTGTCTGTGTGTCCACAGTCCTTGGGCATGTGCTCCATTTGGCCCTCACCCAACACCTTTCGAACTCTGCCCACATGGCAGTTACCACTAATAATGACTCATTATTTTTCTACCCTCAGTAATAAGGCAGGCAACACTCAGACCAACTGTTCAATGAAAGAGTAGCAGATAGCATCCTGTCATCACCACAAATCTGAATGCACTCTGGCACCTTATGCTGTCTGGAGAAACTCAATAATATATCCCAGGTTTGGAAAAGAAGAAGGGAAGAATGAGAACCGTCAATCCACACGTAGGTTTGCATCATGTGTAACAACCTCCCTAATGGGTCGTCGTGGGATTGAGACCTCAGGGTTTCAGTATGGCACAGAGACACCTGTCAGCAGAGCACACTCAGGAGGTGGCTGTGGTTGAACACCTGCAGGCACAGTCGTGTGGTTCTCACGCATCACCATGGGAAAATGGCATACAGAGCTCTGTGCATCACCTTCACCACGCACGCCTTGGAATAATGCAGGGATTTTGTTCCTTAGAGACAGCAGGAAATAGCTGGGGGTGTACTGTAAGGTGTCATTGGATATGCTGTTATCACCTGTCAGGTTTTTCTGATGGGAACACTGTTGATGGAGTGGCAGTAAGGGCCAAACAGCTCTGAGATGAAAGATCAAGGTCTTACCCACCCTGAACCCCACAGCTTCTCCTCTCTGCTGTTGCAGGGCAGCATCAGGGCTATGTACCCTCAGTAGTAGGAATTTTCAGTATTTTGGATAGCTTGACAAGCACAAACCCTTAGCTGTAGAGGAGACCACCCAGTTCATTCTTTCATACTTACCCCCATTAAAACTCTACTGGCCAGTGAGGAACTGAGCAGCCTGTGGGTGAGGCCCAGGGGATATTTTGTGTCTGCAGGACAAATCAAGTTGAAGGGATGCTGCCGAAGCATTGTCGCTGCCTATGGGGTTCCCCATCCACGTGGTCTGCCAGCACCCCAAAACACTGCATGTTCATGTCTTAGGGCATGGCAATCCATGTCTAACTAAGGAAAGAAGTCCACCCCGTGATCAGCCTCTAAGTGCACTTTGCTGTGATTTAGTTGGTTATCTGCCACCCTGGGGAATATCCCAATGCATGGGATTTGGTCCTTGCTTTTCCAGTGGCTAGATAGCTGGAGATATCAAAAGGATTTCTAAAAAAAAACAGCAGCCTTTGCTACCTTGGCCCATGGAGAGAAGCCATTTACCCGTTTGGCTGTGTCTGATTGCACTGATTATGTATTAGTGCTGTTCCACGCCCTGATTTAAATTATGTCCAGTCTATTCTTCCCATCCTTTGACATCTAATATAAGCCAAAGCAGTGTGCAAAACCTGCCCTTGTTAAGTGATGTGCATCCATGGGTGTAGTTTCCTCCAGCTCCATATGGTACTTACCTATAGAAGACACACGTTTTTTCCACACAGCATCCCCACTTATACCTTGATAAAAATATCCCTTGGGTTACAGCTTCACTTGCAATGTGTGCACCTTGCATCTACCTCCCATGGATTGCTGGTGCAAAACCAGAGCCCTTCCCCTTCTGGTTGTCAGATTTACTTGGCTACCCATGGTCTGCAGATACTATCCCCATCTAATGTAGCTCTTCAGCTGACAGAAAAGTTTTTCAAAGGTTTAATGTTAAGCTCATTGTGGGCTGAGAGACACATAACCCCTGCCCACATGGAAATGTATCGGCTCAATCTGGTACCAGGTGCTGTTTGAAAGGTGGGCAAATCCCTGCAATGTGGGGAGCAGAGCCAATCCCTTGCTCACAGCCCGCTTTCCCCCAGCTCTGCTGCAGGATGCTCAGCTCAGGCATTGCTGGCTCCCACGGGTGGCCAGGACGTGGCTTTTTGTTCTGCCTTTGCTATTCATGTTCCTGAGCTTGCCACTTAATTATTCTCTGACAAAGGGGCTAATTAATTCATACACAGGGCAATTAAAACGCATTGTGCGTGATCGGTTTTGCAGCACCGACAATGAGGTGGCACAGAAACCAGCTCTTCTGTGGAAGAGAGGAGGAGCAGGAGAAAAGGCACATTCCCATTTGCCTTCTGATCTTGCTCCAAACCTGTGGATGGCGAAGAATCTTCAGGACACATGAAAATCTCACACAAAGCTCGGGCTACTTGGAGGAGAACGTATTTTTGCATCCTTCTGGCAGCCCTCCAGGGCAAAGGAGCAGGTGTGCATTTAGAGGTGTGCATCTGGAAGCACAGAGGGTAGCAGCACATGTATGTCAGCAGCACTTGCTCCCACCGGCAGCCTGTTGCTCATTTGTGTGGTTTCTTGAGGATCTCCATTGAGAATTCACCGTCAGGGTTGGAGCAGCGCATCAACTTCATAAATCACTGAGTCCCTCCCTTTGTAAATATCTAGATGGGCTTTTGGAGCCAAATGCCATCAGAAATTTGGATATTTGTAGCCTCTATTCTGTTGCAATGCAGAATTATATAATTGCCCAATATCCACAAGCTGAATAATTTGCAACACCAAAATCTAAAGCGTGTTCTTATTAACATCCCAAATGTGCGAAGCGTTCCAGTAAATAATGGAAGATACATTTCTTGCCCCCGAGAACACAGTCTGAAAAATTAATATTGGTTCTAGACAAACCAGTGTTTGCTCACTAAAATCCTGTGCTGAATACTTTATAGCACCCACAGAGCTGCAGGGGCACTGCGTGCTGCACCTCCTGCCGTGCCATGGAGCACAGAGCAAGGCTGCATTCAGGGCTTCCCCTCACCCTGCAGCTCAGAAATTGTGGCAATAATGTTCCTTAACAATGTTCCTTAACAGCATCTCCAGTGAAGGTAAAAAAAAATCCAACTTTTCCTGCTGGTCCCCAGTGGGTTTCATTTAGGCGAGGGCTATGTACATTAATACAAATCATATTTTATGTTGCTCACAGGACACGGAGATAATCAGAAAGCTATCTTCATAAACAGAGGGTTATTCATAATCCCTCACATGGCATTTCAATTATCAGTCTGATGACGATGTGACATTATGGATGAGGTTGTGATTAAATTTTCTTGTGTAATGACCCTAAGTAAATCTTTGCAATTTTCATTTTGCAGAGATTTAATATAGATTGGTGGCCGGTTGTTTGGCCCCCGTTTAATCCAAAATCGCTCATTAAATTGGGACCAGTAAACATCTGATGATTGCATTTCATGGGCTGAGCTATGAATTTAGCATATTAAATCTACATTCCAGATGGATATAAGCATCTGTTCTCATTATGGTTATTGGTGTTAATCTGAAACCCTGACCTGTTTCTCCTGACATTACTCATATTAAATTCAATCCCAAATTCTAACAAATACTGGCATGAGGACACAAGGTAGTTAAAATACCTTCACGTGCACGTAATCCAGGGAAAGGTTAACTGCAGGAATTAGGGGGCAGATAACACGAACTGCTTTCTTGTTCTCGGAAGGCGGCTTTCATCACTGCAGCATGTAAAGCAACTGCTTTTGTTTCCCAGAATAATAACAAAAAAAAAAAACAAAAAAAAACCCCTGAAAAATCCCAGTAGCCAATTCCATTTGACCATGTACTTGCTAATCACCCGGCTTGAAATGTATTCTTTACCGAGTGGCACATCCCTAATTTGTAAATCTGATTTGTCACTAAATCTCTGCAGAGTTTGACCCAGCGTCTTGGAAGCACCCGCCTGGCTGTGCCTTCAGAGCCAGTCAGCTGAAAGTCAAATTAATCGGTGACTTCCAAAGACCATTAGGAAGAAGATATTTGTTACAGGACTGCTGAGAGCTTCTCCGCACTGAATGATTCATGTTTATTGCAGCTCGGGCATTTATTTATTAGATTGCTCAGTGTAATGGGAAATTTAAAATGACACACATTGTATTACAGAGAGGCTTAGCAAAATATTATCTCCCTGTTATTGTAAATCAAACAATTCTCAATGTCAGCTTGGATCACCTCTGCTCAATGGTAGTTTTTTCCAGGGGTTGTTTGGCTCCTGAGGTTTTTTTATCTTTCCTTTAAGCAAGATCTCTCTCTTCCCAGCCTGGCATGGGGTGCTGGCTGCCCTCCTGAGCTGAGTTAGGTTCTCACACCCAGGTCCCAGCAGCCTGATAGGTGCAGCTGATACTGTACAGTTCCACTGATCAAACCCCACTGCTGCTTTGGAAGAGCTCGCTCCTGCATGTAAAGGGTCTGAGAATTCAGCCCTGCAGTCCAACCAGAAGACATGCTCCCATGATTTTAATATTGCAAAGCACAGAACCCCAAATACATTCCTTCTAATACAAACTGAAGATGGTACGTAAAACAAGAGAAAAAGATTTAAATATACTGAGTATTAGACAGCATGTTGTCTTCCTGTACCCACTTCACAGTGGGAGGAAAGTCTGATCTCTCATGTAGCATCTACAAAAAGAAGAGGAGGAAAGTGCTGCAGCATTCAGCAGGTGAAAGTACCCATCAAGGTTGGTGTTTACAGTCATTCGCAGTTGTAACAGAAGGACATACACACACACACACAAAAAAAAAACCCACATCCCTGCCATTAGTAATTAAGCTTACATCATTCATGGCAGAGCCAGTGTGTATATGCAATGAGGCTAATTATTTCCAAAATGGTGTCTAATTTAAAAGAGTTTGGTTTGTGCCAATGCACAGGCAGGCTCATCCTGTTCTCAGCAGCCTGGAATGGCTGCAATCCCATGGGGGCAGGGGACTGTCTTGAGGATCCAGGGTTGGTACTGCTCATCAGTCGCTGCAGATCCCGGAATGAAGAAATGCTGCCTGATGTGTTCAACCTGAATTGCTCCCAGGTGGGAATGTTGATTTTTCACAGCCTTGTTTTGCACCAGCTTTTTGTATGGGTGCTCCCCAGATGGGGAATGGCATCAGTTCGGGTGTGGGGATGGCACCATGGGGTCACCACCACCAGCTTTGGAGTGGGGAATGGCTGAGAGAGGAGTCCTGGAGGAGCTTCTCTGGCAGAGAACAGACTTAATGGGCATAGCCATGGAATAAGGCAATATCTGAGTTCTTTTGTTTTTTTTTTTTTGTAATGGTGCTTCCCACTGGCTTCTGTGCAGTGCTGGCAGTCCGTGACCACAGACAGACACATCAGTGTGGATGAAGGTATCTCCTTGAGACTATCACAGCACAACCGTGGCGAATGTGAAGCTAGAGAAGATCAGAGTTAGCAATGCACCCATTCACACCATTTTAAAGAGAGGAAGAGACCATGCAGGCCAAGGAGGGCAGATCCTGAATTCCCCTCAGCCTCCCAGTTGGGGTTTGCAGAGGGGATGATGCAGAAGGACAGCTCCAGGAACTATCCCAGCTCTTCCACCACTACGGATCACAGATTTTAATTGTTTGTTAACTACTATTGTCACCCGTAAGTTAGCAAAGCTGGAACCGTCTGACATAAATCACATGTATCAGCCCAATAAATCTTCTCTTGAAATGACAGCTTTGCAGACAGCACTAAATGAGAGCGGCCATCGCACAGACCTGTGCTTACAACTGCCGGCTGCAAACCGGTGACAGATCTGCTGAGACCAAAACACTTGGCATCCTGCTAATGTCTGTCATTACCGTGATGGATACAGCCCCTCTATCACATTCTGCAGTTGTCTACATTTGCAAAGCTTTATTAAATTACTGTGATTCCCAACTGTTATCCGACATCAGTACAAGTATATGACCAAGAGCAGTCAGGGACAACTTGAACTTTTCTAGACCCAGGGAGGTGGAGGGGTTGAGAGCTGGTTTCGTTGACTTTTCTAGTTCTATGCTAGAAAACCCCATGCAGAATCATCACTGATATCATTATGTCAATGAATGGGAGCTAGCAGTGTCCTCACATTCAGCAGCAGAAGGGTTGCTCACCCTTATGCATGTGAGCACAAGGATGAATTTGGGGCTCTGCACCCTTCCACCTTCTTCCTGCTGAGTCCTGATGTGCAGTCAGCAGGTCCAGGGAGGTGGTGATCCTTCTGTACTTGGTACTGGTGAAGTTGCATCTTGAGTGCTGTGTTCAGTTTTGGGTCCCTCACTACAAGGAAGACATCAAGGCCCTGGAGCATGTCCAGAAAAGGGCAACAAAGCTGTGAAGGGTCTGGAGCACAGGCCCTATGGGGAGTGACTGAGGGAACTGGGATGGTTCAGTACGGAGGAGGCTCAGAGGAGGCCTCATTGCTCTCTACAGCCCCTGCAAGGAGGTTGGAGTGAAGTGGGGGTCAGCCTCTGCTCTCAGGCAACAGCAATAGGACAAGAGGTGATGGCCTCAAGTTGCACCAGGGGAAGGTCACATTGGGTATTTGCAAAAATTTCTTTTCTGAAAGAGCGGTAATGCAATGGCACAGGGAGGTGATGGAGTCACTGTCCCTGGAGGTGTTTCAGAATCATGGAGATGTGGTGCTGAGAAACATGGTGTGGTGGGCTGGGATTGGACTGAATACTCTTAGTGTTCTTTTTCCTTAATGATTTTGTGATTCTGCGGTTCTGCAAAGGCTGAAGGGCTCATTCTGTGAGCACTGGTGCTCTCAGGGCCTGGGGTTCTTCAATGACCCCACCACAACTTTTCCCCTTGATCTGCCCCCAGTGGAAACCTAACATGTGCCACCTCAATGTATTCTGCCCCATTGTGAGTCCTGTCTTCACGTAGACTAGGAGGGAGAATATACAGATATATTGTTTCTATAAATCCCCTGATATTATCTTTTATCGGCAGTAATAAATGTCCATATTAATTAACTTAATGGTTTTAACTGCAGTAATGACTTTGTATTAAACTAGTGTGCTTTCATGTCCCACATAAAAGCTGCAATAATAAAATTCATCTGCAGTATTTTTTTTCAGCTTCCATTGTGCTGAAACAAAGCAAACCTACTGCTGGAATATTCCACATGCCAAGGCCAGCAGATAAATGGAGTTTTGTGTACATCACTTCCATTTTGAAATAAGAGTATATTTTTAAATTGGAAAGTTTGGGGCAAACTACTGATAAAATGAGACTGAAAGTGGGCAACTGTTTTGTTGTTGTTGTTGTTTTTCCTCTATTTTGCCAGTAAGCAAATGAATCTGTACTCAGTCCTCTTTCATCTGTTGCTCTGAGTATTCTGATTATTTCCATAAATATCTGAAATAAATTCATGGTCTTTTGCAGTCATTTTGGAATACATTCCTGCCAAGGCTATCAGTAATGGGGCAGGAAATACTGGGTGCGATTCAAGTGGCAAGGAAACATCAATGAAATATCTTCCAAATTTAATTTACATTTTCCAGTGTGAAGTTTCTTCACATTAAATGTGAATTTCTGCAGCTGGAAAAGTGGAAACTGGTAACTGTCTGGCCCAAAAAACTTTAGGGCTCTTGACAACATCTTCAGGTCTTGACATTTTTGACCCAAGGGCTGAAGCTGGCAGTAACAGGTCACAAAGCCAAGCCCTGCATGCTCTGAGGACACCAGTTGGCATGTGCATCGCTCCCTGTGGGACCACTGGGTATTCCACAAGATTTATGTAAATATTTGTAAGTGGCACATCTGTCTGAATTACAGCCGTGCCCTCCTGGATTGCTAATTGTAGGTTTTAATTCAGCTCAGACGACCAGTTTACATAAATTAGGGAGCTGGCAGTAAGCAAGCTTTGAGGAGATGGGATATGGATGTAGTGAGGGTTGTTTTTTTCTCTAAAATGCTTCTACCCAAGCTAGAGCCTCGTCCTGCGCCTTGAATTGCTGTGGGATAAAAGCAGAGAGGACCTCAGCTCTCAGGTGCTGAGCAGCCTCTAAGTCATCCGTAGAACTCTCCCAGCCCTTCTTCAGCTGTACCTAGTCCTTGCTCCCAAGGTGACAGATGAAGCCTAGGGGTAAAATGGCCCTCTAATATAAATTAGTGCCCAAAAGACAAGCAAAGACTAGAATACAGGATCTCATTTTCAGAACTGAGCCATCTGATTGTGTATCTTACTGCCAGCACGATTGTCCCATCAGAGCCCGCTGAAAGCTTGTGAGCTGCAATTGCACGTTGAGATCCCAGCATGAATGCTACAGCTTAAAGTTCAAGCAGAGATTAATCAAGCAGGTGAGCATTAACTTTCTCCAAAAACTGGCCTTAGGGCTTGAATGTCTTTGCCTGATCCTTATCCACATCATCCCCACTCTTCTGCCTGAAACTGATGTGGTCCTGAGCCATTTTTCCTGTCACATTCTCCTATCCTTCCAGGACATCATCCATTTAACACCACATCCTCTGAACATCAAGACACACAGGATTCATCCCAAAGCACATCAAATGCCCCTGGCTTGGCTGGAAGCATTTGTAGACAGTGAAGTCAAGGTCTCCTTTAGCAGCATATGCTTGCAGATAAAGTACCGCTGCCTTCAAGAAGCAGTAAACATGCATTGCCAGCTAGGAGAAAAAATCAATGCTTTCCCAATAAATACACGTATTCTGCAAATGAAACAGAGATTATTTTTTTTTGTTACTGTCTGCCTATTGCTTTCTTGAAGTCTCCTTTCCTCAGATGTTTAACAAAACTAACACTAAATTTACAGAAATGCCCCCAGACGTACTTGTAAGGAAGCAACTCGCTGTGCATGCTCAGTCACCTGCCCAGCACTGTGCAGGAGCATCATCCTGCACCTATGGAAATAGGCTATGGAAATATCGCCTGCCACCTGGAATCTCCCACCATAAGCATCTCAATATTTACTGCTCAATTAGAGGAAGGTCTGAAAGAGAAAGAGAGACCCGTGATGAATAATCTATCTCTGGGCAGCTCTTTAGAAAGGCCAGTGGTCAGGTAGGAAGAGTTAGAACTGGATTTGGATTAAAGGAAAGAAAGAATATGAGCAGGACAGACTGGAAATCTGTTGAGATGACCAATCTGTTCAGATGCACACCTGCCTAAACTGTAATTGTCTAATGAACTCCAATAGTTGCTGCCAGCATACTTTGTGCTGTGACTTTGTCTTGTCTCAAATTCCTCAGATCCTCTAGAAGCTTGAGGAATATGTCATCTTGAAAAAATGCCAGCTCCCCAGAAAAACCACAAATGTTAAATTTGGAGAGGTGACCATTCACACCACTGCATCCAAAACGAGGCTGCCAGCTCCACAAGGCACAGAGCAATGCTTGCTTCTTTTTCCCTTCTGTACAATGTCACCAGGCTTTGCAGTACTGTCAGAACATTCTGATCCTGATCCCTTTCTTGATGCCACTCTGTGCTCTCTTGCATCCCGCTCTGAGCCTTAAAGCAAGATATTGTCTCAAATTCAAGCATCCAAACCCACCACTGATGCAATGGATCTGAACAGGGCTGCAGCCAGTTGAATTTTTGGCCATTCTTTCTGAATCGTATGCTAAGGACGATGAGTTTATCCGCTTCTGTGATGATTCAGATGCATCCAGGCTGGTCCATAGCCTGTTAAAGTTGCCAGGAATCTTCCCATTGCTCCGTTGCCACCGCTGCTGGAGAGCATTGGTGACACATCACTAAATTCAGCAACCAGACTTTCCAGAACAAAAGCCTTAGTTTTTGTATTTTGTTCTGGCTGGCAGATACTTTTTTATGGAATCACTCGAGGGCCAGGTTATAGTTCTGTATTTGTACAGGGCTGTCATCCTCATAAATATTAAACATAGCTTCCAAGTGAAACCGCAGCTCCTTTTATTGCACAAAGCAATGGATATCCCAGCTGAAACCATTCTGCTTCCTTGCTGGTGCCTGCTGAAAAGTGACTGGGGTTCAAAATATTTATCAATGCTTTGTTGTATTGGGAGAATGCTCAGTGACAGATGGACACTCTCTTTAAAACCTCAACGTATGCAAATCTCCATACAAAAGAGCCCAGGATGTTTTTAATATCACACACTTGCCTCAGGACATGTTTTTAAATCCCCACTTACCAAGGGCCCTGGCTTTTTATCAGTCGAATGCCTTAAGCACTATGTCAATGTGGACATCTGGCCGCGTGTTTAAAAAATTTTTTATTTGCTAAAATATTTAGTGATGTGACAGGGGTTTTAACTGGGGACATCAGGTCCAATGGCATATGTTCCAACCCAACTGCTCAGAGAGGAGAAACTAACAAGGTAGCTGTTTAGAGCAGTCTACCATTTGGAGTGTACAAAGCCAAAAAAGAGGCAATGGAGATGAAGTAAACCAATGCAGAAGCAAAGAGAATGGAGGTTAAATACATCAAAATATCTCACTGGGATTATTCTGATCCCTCTCCATCACTCCGATGTGGAAGTCTCGTAATGATGTGTGAGGATTTTAAGGGCTTCCCCCTCATTTTGAGACCTTTGAGATTGGCCAAGGAGGCTGACTGTTACTACGTGGGAGCCAAAGCAGCCATGACTGGGGACTGGGACAGGTGGGAATGGCAGAAACACAGGCAGGAGAAGAGTGCCAAGAAATGAGTGAATGACAAATCACGGACAGGAAGTATCACAGGTTTTCTGAGTTTCTTTCTAACTGCTGATATTTCATGCTTAGTGTCACAGCAGGGGGAATTCCCATGCTCTACCACCACAAGAGCAAGTCTCAAAACTTCCCACAGGCTTGGGTGGTCCGTCAGCACCCGGTCCATGAAAAGAAGTGACAATGCCAACAGTACCAAACATTGGCTTGTTTTGGTCCAGTTATTCCTGGTACCTTTCATGGAGGCTGCCTTGTTGGGAATTGAACAGAAGGCCTTAAGCACAAACCAACACCCTATTGCTGGGAATCTTCTGGGGCAATGGGTGCCAGCCCAGTGCGGTTCCAGAAGCCCATTTCCTTCCAAGGCATTCATCTTATAGCTTTAACATTTGATATGTAGCAGTGATTTCCAGCCTGCTATGCATGCACGAGCCGTGGTAAGCTTTGTGGAAGCCAAAATGTCAGCTAATTGTTACTCACCTGCTAGCGTTATTCTATTCTCAATTAACATCCCTTATTATTAGAAAGTCACCACATGTGAATTGAAATCTTAGGCATGTTTGCCTTCTGCATGGGCAGCCAGGCAGCTTAAACTGCTTAGAGAAACCCAAGCTTCCTCACCTCAGTGCTGATGCTTAATTCAAGGCTCATCATCTTGCAATGCCTTAACCCTTTGGCTGCTGACATCTCAAAAGGGGTGGATGTGGCACTGCAGCTGCTACAGAATGATCATGTGAAGGAAGGAAGTGATGTGGGTTGTGTCACCGTTGTCATGTTTGATGGTAAGGACTGCAAAACCACTTCATTTGAGGGCAAAAGTTTCCACTTCCTTCATTCAAGGGGAACAATCAGCCAGCAGAACCAACCCACCCCCTGACCCTTTGTCTCTCTTTGATGTGATACCTGCATTTTATGTCACTGCATTATTCATGTTTACATCTGATTAACTAACACCCCTTGGGGTTTACTGATATTCTGTGCGGCTGCAGATATGCCAGCATGCCGTGGAGTTTCAGGTCAATATGTTAGAATAGATGAGGCCACTATTTCACAAAATAATGCTGCCTTTACTGGCAGGTAAATGTTGCATCCCCTCATTTCTCTTGCAAAATGAACGAGAAAATATGTCCAGTGGTTGAGCTGCATATTGCAATGATGATGTGATGATGTAAGGCTAATGAACGGTGAAATCAATGAATTTCAGCTCATTTATGCAGGAAAGACGAAACTCCATCCATACTGGTATCTCATCTCCATTGGAGGCCAAAACCAGCTGCTCTGAAGAGTCCAATAAGCTGCAGAATGCTGATAAGTCGAGGCTGGATGAAGCCTGAATACACCATCCCTAGAAGCAGGCTTGAGTCCCAGTGCATAAGCCTCTTCTCTCTCCCAAAGTGCATTCTGTTGGTATCACTGGGGGAAAAATGTGATTTAAATTGAAGATCATTAAAAGAAGGCACATGGCTATTATACAGAAGCCTGAAAGGTCTGAGAAGAGATGCCCAGGCCCTTATCCAGCACTCTGTGTGATTGCAGAGAAGGTGTCCTGCAGGGATAAGCCGGCCGCAGGCAGACCCACAGGAGCCAGTCCCCGTATCCCCAGGCATGATGACTTCAGTGTTCCCCCAAGAGCTTCCCAGCTCTGCACCTGCTGTCTCCTAGCAGGGAAAGGTCTCTGCTTTCCCCATTTTCTCATCTGGAAAGACACAAAATATCAGGACTAGAACCAAGACTTACCGAGAGGATGAGGCACAGCAGTAAAGCACTGAGTGCTGTGCTGGCTTACGGCGTGTTTTCCTAATGAGAAGGTGATGGAGCTCTCCTAGAGCTCGATCTCTGTAACAAACTCCTAAACTGTTTTGTTTTTTAAATAAAAAGTTATTTTTCTCCTGTGTACATTACTTTCTTTGTGTCGTGTGCTTGTCTTTGCTGCATTTCTCCCGAGAACACTTGGTCACTCTATTTCTATGAAGTATTAATACCCCACCAGTGATATCTATGTGCCCAGATCTTTTTTTTTTTTTTTTTTTACCTTTAGATGTTCAACAGCATGAATATTCTTATTTTTTATTTAAAACTAATTTGGAGTTCTCTCTCTCCAAGGGGTTTCTAATCACCAAAAAGTGCCCGAGGCTAAAACTGATTGACAGGAAAACGTTGTGGCTTCTGAAAAGTAAATTGGCTATTGACAGAGCAGTATACAAAGGAAAATGCTAAATGCTTATTATTTATGAGCTATTAGGGAAAATGTTATTAGCATCTGTTTCCCACATGGGCAAAAACACCTGTCAGACATCAGGAAACTATAAAACGATGCACAGTTAATAGTTACTTTGTTTAAAAAGTCATTAAAATTGAATGTCAGCTAAAACTTAGGAAAACGTTATTCTTCAAACAACTTTTAATCTCGCTGTTCAAAAACAACAGGAAAAAAAAAAGAAAAAAAAAAAAAGGACCTTGCCACATTTTAATTTCTGGGAGCAGAGAGGCAGAAAGGAAGACGGTGTTTGATTTGAAAGCGATGAGGCGACGTCTGGTACACAACAAACATGGTGTGGGAGGAAAGCAGAGGAAGAAAGGAACGAGTCGGCTCCATCCCGCTGCGGCACGATGCGGGAAAGCAGAGCAAGGTCAGGTGCTTCCACAGGATGTTGGCATACAGGGAGATGTTGGGATCTCACGTAAACCTGTGCCTTGGATGCGTCCGTCTGTCCTCCCGTTCGTCTGTCTGTCCGTCTGTGGCCACGACGGACTCTGCTCAGGTGGGGCTCAGACGCGGAGCAGCGTTGGCTTCACTCCAGAGCATCACGTGGTTGGGCTGTTGTTGGCATCCCACCACAGCCGCGTTAACGAGTTGCACCTAACGAGCCAACTAACAGCCAGATCTTCTCCCTGGGAAACATCAGAGTTGCAGCACAACCATTACTTGTCCATGTCCAAACTGCTTTGCATGGAGTGGGTCACCTCCAGGTGGGACTTCCTGGCCATCTGAGGCCAAAAAAAGGGATGTTGTGGCCCAGATGTCCCATGATGCTCAACCATGCTCCTCTCCCCCCATCTGCACTGCATTAAAACAGAGTTTTGACTGCATTTTATTGAATTTGAAATCTCCAGAGTTGCAAAGAGCTGCATCATTTGTGGCACTGAGGGACGTGTTCAGTGGGCATATTGGTGACGGGTTGATGGGCTTGGTGATCTTAGTGGTCCTTTCCAACCTTAATGATTTTGTTGTTTTCTGATTCTGTAATCTAAAAATGCCTTGAGCATCTCTCTGCCCTGCATCAAATGGGATAAGGCTGGAAAAATGCAAGTATTTCATTCTTCATGTTTTTAGGCACGGTCTGTCAAAGCAAACCTAAATCAGGATCATTTTTTTGTGAGAATTTTTGAAGGAAATTAAAATTCTATTATAATTTTTTGTTGTTTTTCTTAAGGTGAGTCCTGCCAGCATCACAGATTGGATAACTGGCAAACAAGAGGTTTTGGTTCTTGGTTTTTTTTACAAAAGCTGTAGCGTCTTCTGCTCTTCTATGTGCCGCCAACATTTATTTACCTAAGCAGCCATTTTCCTTTTAGCCATTCCTATCTGATTTTTCAAGCAGCTTTGCTCAGGAGGCAAACCTGGTCTCTGTGCTTTGCACACAGCTGAGCACACCAGCAGCATTTCAGCAGCCGTATGAACCATCGCAGTGGGACTGAGGGCGATTTCTGACGCAGGCTGGGATGACACTCCACCCTCCAGCTTGGTCGCAACTTTAGCACGGGTTGTGAAACCAAACCCAGGGGGTTTTGGATGGATGTAGAGGCTGAAAGGTGAAAATATGCTTCAAATGTACTGTTTGTAGAGTCTGAGCAAATGTAGCAGCAAAATGTATATATAAGCCTTACTGTGAACCGCAGCGTGGTCCATGTTCCCAAGACTGCCCAAATATCTGCTGTTGGAAAATAAATCTATCTGTTGTGTATGTACAATCTACGTTCTCACCTTAGTGGGAATCTCAAACCTGGAGTTATACTTTGGAAAACAGAAAAAAAAAAAAAAAGATTGTCTTTAAAATTCCCTTATCACCAAATAACAGCGGTGGAGAATAAGATCTCCCTGATCTAGGATGCAAGGACAAACGCTGTGTGACACCAGTAAAAACGCCAGAGAAAAATACCATGTAAAATATTGCTTGTCCATTTAAATTATTTAATGTTATTAACATTAATTACCATACTTAGATACCCTGAGTGATTCACACGTTTTCCCTCCCCCAGCTTTCTGTGCAAAGTTTAGCACTGAGTTTGAACACCCACTTGTCTCCATCCATTCTCTCGCCCATCCCTCATTTCATGATCCCAGAGAACTTTGTCCCAGACCTCATCCCCTACACTCTTCCTCTTTGGCACCAAAGCCACCTGGTCTCAGTTCAGCACATAGCTGAGTGTCCCAGCTTCTAGCTGTCCCCTCCATGGGGCTGTTGGTGGCATCAGCTGAGGTCTGGCCCATGACAGGGTGATGATGTCTTGAGGCATGAAGCTGGAGACATCTGACCCTTGTGGTCCTCACTTCGCTATTACTTCCAACAGAACTATTGTTTTTTTTTATGGATGTCTTAATGGAATTTCTTCTGGAGCTCATAAATTGAGGCAGCATCTCAACACTGAGGGAAACAACATCATCACCATGCAATAAACTGAGGACTCAGGCTGTGTCTGCAGGGTTGACCATTGTAAAGAACCCAAGATCTAACAGAAATAGCCAAGTAGGTAAGGTGGAAGATGCACTTCAGCTGCATAGTTCATTATTAAATTAATTTCTGCAGTTGGTTGACAAGATCATGCCTTTGACCTGCACCTCGTGTGAGCCCCCTGGGGAGCACAGAGCAGAGAGGCAGGTGGGACATGAAGCATCACAGCCCCAAACAGAGGAGGCTGCCTCCTGGGAACCCCTCAGCTGGAGCACGCCAACAGCATCATTAGCTGGGAGAGGCCTGATCCAGACCCAGCTGCCTTCAGAAGGACAGAAGCTCCCTCCTGCCCTTCCCACCTTCTCCTTCAGCACTTTCGGCTGCCTCTGCCTTGCCCAGGTCTCCAGGCAGGAGCCCTCCTGGGTGAGGACTTCAATGTCTCTCTCCCACATGTTTGATGTGCCGTTTTTTCTTTGAAATGCAATATCTCACTCGTCTAATCCTCATCACATTTGGGAAGCTTCTTTACAGGCTTTCAGATCGAGATGTCAGGGGAGTAGAGTTTATTTTAAAAAGAGGCCATTTTGAAGTTTTTGTTTTGAAAATGTAAATGCTCTTTTCTTGATAAAAATATAAAGTAGCCTTTTTGGTTGCTGTTTTTAACCTGTTTCTGGTTAGGTCGGTTTTTTTTTTTTCTCTTTTTTTTCTTTTTTTTTTTTTCCTTGAGTTTGTTTTTTTTCCTTGGGACTGTATGCATTTCTCTTGCACCCTGGGTCTGTGTACCTACACTTTCCCTCAGCGCTCAATGTAAAGCTCATATGAACATACAAATTCTGTTTTTGAGCATTAGCTTGGGATCACTCCAAAAGAGCTGTGTGTACAGCCAACAGAAACCAAAACTGTGCCCACTGATGTACTAAGGAGTAAACGCTAGCCAGCAAAATTTGACAAGACAGAAACTTGCTGTAATTGATGTCCTTTGGCCCACTGAAATGATCTCTAATTCCTGTATGTGTCTCAGGAGCAATTGGCACATGCTTTGTGGCACTGAGGGATGTAGTTTAGTGGGCATTCTGGTGATAGGTGGTGATGGGTTGGGGTTGGACTTGATCTTAGTGATCTTTTACAACCATTATGATTCTATGATTCTGCGAATCCCTCACTCACTGCTGTGAGGGATTGGAGCCATGCTGAGCTGTTTCAAAACCCAGCAACACCATGGCAATTATTTCCCCGACCCTTAACTCCCAAGCAAGGCACTATTACAGCTAGCTGGACTCAAAGCACTGGCGCAAGGCATTGGGAACAAAGTGCTGGGTACAAGACATTGATGGAAGTCATTGGTACAAGGCACAGCCCTCAGCCCCACGTCCTTGGAGCCCATCTGGACATGGCAACTGCATGGACTGAACTTGGGAGCTCACACTCAGCTTTTTTCCCCGATCCAACCTTTACTCCTCCAAGTCCTGAAAGTTTAAAACATCTTTTGTATTCCAGAGGCCAAAGGGCCAAACTTGCCTTTAATTAAAATGCATATTCTTTAATTAAAGGCCCCATAACACATGAAGGGCATTCATTGAAATACGATGTGTGACATAGTCATTACCCTGCTGTTAATTACTAATTAATGAAGCTATTTCAATTAATAGCTTCCCCACTGTCACTCCAGCTTTGACAGGGCTCCGTGCTGAGAAGCCGTGGTGGAATCACAGGCGATCATAACTCCTGGAATGGCACCAAAAGGCATCAGCTGAATATTCATGTCGGCCGGCGTTAACACTTTTCAATTAAACATAATAAAGCAAAATCTCTGTCAAAAGTGTATATCAAACATGCGTCAGCCTTTCCCTCTCCCCCTGTTCTCTTCCAGCTTGTCAAAAATAACTAGAAAGAAGGAGAAAAAAAACTAAGTGGTTTTTTTTTGTTGTTGTTTTGTTTTCTTTTTTGTTTGCTTGGTTTTGTCCTTTGACACCTCAGGCTGGAGCATGATTTCTCCAGCAAGCCGTGCTGGCTGAGGATTTACTGCGTGTCCTGGCTGTGCTTCCAGCACATGCTCTCATGGCTCATTTCTTCCTAAGGGCTGTGTGTGGGATCACTGCCCTGGTTCCGCTCCTTTCCTGCACCAACACTGCTTTGGGCCTGGGCTGGATGGATGGTTTCCCAGCACCATGTTGGAGAGCTGGGTTTAATGTCCAGAGGTAAAGGAGTCATTTCCGTGCTCAGGTTATAATGATGGAGCTGTGGCACCGAGGCACGAGGGAGGAAGCGCTCTGCCATCCACAATAAGTTCTGCAAGTCCCAAAAAAATGCAAACTCCACTGGGAACTCTTGGGCGCCATCTGCTTGAGGTTCTCCATGTGAAAAAGAAAGGTGGAAATGGAAAAAGAGAAAGAGAGGAGAATAAGGAAAAGGGAAAAGAAAAAGGGAAAGGGAAAGGAAGGAGAAGGAGAAGGAGAAGGAGAAGGAGAAGGAGAAGGAGAAGGAGAAGGAGAAGGAGAAGGAGAAGGAGAAGGA
Organism: Chrysolophus pictus; assembly: GCA_037305975.1. Taxonomy (NCBI): domain Eukaryota; kingdom Metazoa; phylum Chordata; class Aves; order Galliformes; family Phasianidae; genus Chrysolophus; species Chrysolophus pictus. The sequence goes on from CM074595.1 coordinate 5,572,251, forward strand.
GAAGGAGAAGGAGAAGGAGAAGGAGAAGGAGAAGGAGAAGGAGAAGGAGGAGAAGGAGGAGAAGGAGGAGAAGGAGGAGAAGGAGAAGGAGAAGGAGGAGAAGGAGGAGAAGGAGAAGGAGAAGGGGGAAAAGAAAAAGGAAAAAGGAAAAAGAAAAAGGGAAAAAAGGAAAGGGGAAGGGAAAAATGAAAGGGAAAGGAAAAGGAGAAAGAAAAAGGGGAAAGGAAAAGAGGGAAGGAAAAGGAGAAAGGGAAAGAGAAAGGAAAAGGGAAAGGGAAAAGAGAACAAACTCTCACAAAATGCCCTCCATACATTTGTATGGGAAATGACGGTGTTACTAAAAGCACTGAAGCTCAAACACTGAGTACTTCTACTGTCTGTTACAGGCATTCCCTGTGCTTGCTAAAGCAATAGAATGATTCAGGAAATGTTAAGAGAAATAATACTTGAGATGGGGGGTGCACTTCCCTGGAAATGCTAATCCACCCAACACAGATGAACCTCCTGGAATAATCCTCTCTAATGCACGCCCAGGAAATCAATTCTGTGCTTTATTCTTTAATCCAGAAATCTCCAAGGAGGAGGAGGAGCGCAAGGACAGATAGACACCAACAAAACAAGATATAAATGGCATTGTATTGCATCAAAGACAGGAAGTGGGGTCTTTATCGAGAGCGATGACTTATTCTTGCTACAAGAAAGACGCGGAGGCCCTGCAGCATGTCAAAAGAAGGGCAGTGGCGATTCAATGGTCTTTCTTCTCAAAAAGAGCAGTGGCACAGCAGCTCATGGGGTGGGGGGGTCACCATCTCTGGAGGTGTTCCAGAGCTGTGGAGATGTGGCACTGAGGGAGGTGGGCAGTGGGCACAGTGGGGTGGGCTGGGGTTGGACTTGGGGATCTTGGAGGTCTTTTCCAACCTCAGCGACTCTGAGATTCTATGATTCCATACATGGCACTGCAGGGACAGAGGTTTGGGGTGAGCTCTTGTTGGTCCAGGTGGCTTCCAACTATTCCAAAGGGCAAATTTGCCACAGATGGGCTGAAATGAAGTGAAATTGAAAAAAGAGATAATGATAACGTACTCAGCTGAAGACCTCCTGTCTGCTATCTGCCAATATCCTTGCTGGTGATACTATCTGCTCAGGGGTTTCATTCTGTGGAATAACCATAAGTACCCAGGGCTTGGGGTGTCAAAGAAAGCAAATGCTCCACCCTCAGAGCACAGGAATGCAGGGGACTTCATCTGTACCCCAAGCCCACTGAGCAGATGAGCAGAAGCACAGAATGGTGCTCATGCCCAGCCCAGCTTCACCCCACACCAAACACCTCAACAGCACTTCTGGAGAGCAGAGGATAAAAGCGTTCACCTCACACACGTACATGGGAGAGGTTATAAAACAATGGGTTTGTGTAAAATTCAGTAGGAAAAAGAAAAAAACAACCAACAGAAAACACATGAAAGGAATTTAACAGCTGCAATGAACCCCCAGTGGCTGCACAGGAAAATCCCCCGCCAGCCACAAACCGCTCCTGTAATGAGCATGCAGGACATGCGCGAGCAGCTTCCTAATTCTCTGTGTAAAATCCTACAGATAATTGCTACACGTGTACTTTCCGTTGTCTCCCATGCAAGGGGTTGTGATTTTTTTTTTTCTTTCTTTCTTTTCTCCTACGGAGCTGAAATTAAAAACAATTTATTAGAGAATAATTGATGCCAAAGTGCCAGGAGATCGCAGCACAAGCTGCGTTTGGATGAACAAGAGCGAGTCACCAGAATGGGCAAGGCAGGGAAACACAATTTGGGAAGGGATTCAAGGGATCAGCCGAAGCTTTTCTGGCAGCTACTTCCACAGTCACCCCATTAGTTGCTGTTAATCCTTACAAAAAATCTGGCAATTTGGAACCAAAATTTTGCAAGTGTTTCAGAACTGCAGTAGGAGGCCAAATCCTATTACTGGAGAATGGAGCTTTGGCCTCTCAGGAGCAAAGGCACTTTGGAAGATGTGGATTTATGGGCGAGGGGAGGGGGTTCTTCTCATTTTATTATTGGATTAAAGCCTTCCCCACCCTTAATCCCACACCAAAGGCTCGGAGCTCCGTTGGTATGGAAAGGAACTGAAGCACAAAGCCCCATTACTGATGATCACGATGGGATTTTTGGTTATCCCAGGGCTCTCTGTGCTCCAGAGATCTCATCCCCAGGGATCACCCTGGCCAAAGACACCCCACATCTGCAGGAAAATGCTTTTGAGGGAAGAAACAAAACAGAGCAATGGAAAGGGGAGAGTACATAAAGCTGCTTGATGCTCTCAGCTGTAACCCCTCGCTTCCCTCCCATACCCCCCGACCCTGCTTCTTAATTACAAGCAGTCAAACTGTAAAGACCTTAATGGACATCTTAATTATCACATTAAAGTTTGAGATGGAAAATTCCTCATTAGGTGGCATGCAGTAGGTCACGGCTGCAATAAATGGTGGTATTTTGCTTGTGACAGCGCAGAGCGCGGTGCCCTTTGCAGAGCAGTGATGCCTTTGGGGCACATCCCGACCCTGGGGAGCTGCCAGGTGGGTGTCAGAGCAGGGCTTTGCTGTGAGAGCATCTGCTTGTGTTTTCCATGAGGAAGTACCAGCGAGAAGTGCTCTTTGCTCTCTCTTTTCCCCTCCAAAAAGTGCTGCTTTACTCCTGTGTTCTGCTTTCCACCTGCTTGAATGATTACATTGATTTAGTGTTAGGCAAACAGTGCTCTTTCAGTGCTCTCAGGCCAATGCCAACTACTGAATGTGCCCTAAACAACTTAAATACAAACTGACCCAGCAATTCTAACCTACAACAGCAGTACAATGTACCTGCAATTAATCAGCACAGCTGCAGATTTCCAGTCCTTTTCACACTATGATGAGGAACCGGGCAGGATTTGGGGTGATTCGTGGCTGCTCAGAGCTCCTCAGGCCAAAAGAGCTCAAGTGTGCCTACCAGAGGTGGTTTGCATCTTTATATGCAGAGGAGCAGGATAGGGAGGGCTGAAGACAACACACATGCTATTCAATTGACTTCAGCATCATTTTGATAGCACTGAGTTCTGTGATCTCTTTTCTAAGCACGCACCAGAAGAAAATTAGCAGATCCCATAGTCCTCAAAGACATCTCCTTGACTACGTGGCTCTGCTCTTCAATAGTGCTCAGAGGGGTGAGCAGCTCTGCTCTACACCCAGCACAACCAGCTGTGCCAGCAGTGCCATGCGCAGCGCCTGCTCCAGCTGTGCCAAGGCCAGGAGCAGCAGCTCTGGGCTGGCAGCAGTTCCCACATCCCAAATCTAACAGCTCCCTCTGTTGGCATCTGAATGAACCTATAACAGCGAGGATGCACAAAAGCTGGCAATTTGTGCTGGTTTTTTAGGCAGTCTCCAGGCAGAAGACGGTCTGTGTGCGGGCTATGTGCCATCCAACAGCAGACTTGGTTCATTTGTGTTATCACTCCAACAGGTGACCCCAAACCATGTCCTCTGATGCTAGAGTGTCCAGAAAACAGCTTGTTGGCCATTTTTCCAATATAAGTGGGAAAAAGCACACACGTGTGACGATGCTGTGATCCACCAGCCCTGCTCTTCTCCCAGCAAAGCCTCCCACCCCCTCCCCAGCCCCGAGGGGTTGGTGACACTGAGTGCACTCGAGCTCTGCCTCATTGAGCATCTCTGCATTCCAAGGGAAACCACACAGTGTGCGAACAACTTGCTGCTTTTATTTTTGTAGGTCCTTCCATGACACAATCTCTGATAGCAAGCTTTGGCAAGGCTGCTTAAACTAATAGTTGTACAGCTGTGGAAAAGGGGTTCAATGCTTTGCTGAGGATACCTGAAGGTGGAACCTGGCCTTAGATCTGTAACTTTTTTGGCCAGTTTACAGAGGCAGATAATCCAGTCAACCCACTGAAGTGCTGGGTGAGCTGTGAGAGAAGGGTGGGAGAAAGAGCAATGACTTCCTTTAATGTGAAATGTCACACAGAAAATAGATCCTACAAAAGCAGAAGCTGTAGGCTGATAAATCCTTCCCCTTTAGAAATCCCATGGGCTTTGCTGGGAGTACCACAGAAAACAGGCATGCAGAATCTGGCCTCAAGTACATAAAATATAGAATTTGGTACTTAAATTTAAAAATATTTATAAATAACTTAAGACATTCAGGCTCAGAGATGTGAACAGCCAAGTATTTCCCCCTGACACAGGGAACAGTGTGGATCCACATCCAGCACTATGGGTTCCCAGTGCAGGAATTGGCTTTACACCTCATGCAGACACCGTGCCCACTGCGTGCTCTTTGGCAATGCCCCCAGTGCTTCAAGAGCACATGGAGGACACCTCTGATAGAGCAGGGAGCACAGATCCATAGCACTGCACATGAGCAATTCTTCACATTCACGGCATACAGTGAAATGGCTTTGGAGGATTCCTCAGCTGCCCCTGCACTATGAAGGCAGCACAGCCCCATGTCCCCCCCGTGAGGGGTTTGAGCTTTGAGGTCTCAGCTGGAGCGTGGTGAAGGCAGTGTGGATGGGATGTCCTGCCCAGGGCTCCCAGCTAGAGATCCTCAATTGCCCTGAAGGAAGCCTTGAATCCATCTCACAACCTTTTCACATGTGCACCTGGGTTGGACCTGCAGAGCAGATTGCAAAACAAAGGCACGCGAGGGACAGTTAAGGTCAGAGGTGCATTCTTTTGGATTTTGCTTTTAGTCCAGACAAAAAGCAATGCGTTGGAAATACCCCACACAGTTGCAGGACGGCCAAGCACAGCCGTTCCCACGCTCTGCACTCTGTAAGCAGAGAGTGCAAAGTGCAGCCCCGTCCAGCAGGACAGCCAACATAGATGGCCCCTGAAAGGGACCAGGGCAAACCAAGGCCACGTTCTCACTGTAGACTTTGAACTGGATGGCCCCACCAACCACCAGCCATGCCCTGAGCAAAACAGGAACTCTACCTTTCTCTTCTGCTGTGGGTTTCATTCAGACCCACTGCATACATGGTCCCAGTCATTTTCATCCCATTAAAACACCCACAACACAATAATGTTCTTTGGCACTTGTGCATCAGTGGCACACAGACATGACACACCCCGCTCCTTCCACTGCTCCTCAGACTCACTGCTACATGTCAATGTAGGCAGAGTCTGTGTCCACCCTCTGGGCCTCTCCAAACACCAGGAACGCACAGAGACCAACACTGTTGACAGCAGCCACCAGGTTGAAAACAGAAATCCAGGAGCCCGTTGTTTCCATCAGATATCCAGCCAGGTACACGCAAACCACACCTGTGCACAGAGAGAAGAGATGGAAATGCAGATGGGCTGCATCCTGCTTGCCCATGGGATGAGCTGCAGGGAGTGCCTTACCTAGCAGAGCTCCGCCTGTATTTCCAACACCTGCAAAGAGAAGAGAGGGGAAATGCCCTTTTGCCTCATCTCACAGGAATTGGGTATTAACAACATGAAGACATGCACATCTCCACCTGGCTTGCCAACCCGACCCATTCGTTCTGTGTGCACAGCAAAATGCCATGCAAATGGTGGGGCCAACCAACACTTCACCCCTCCTGCTGGCAGCCATCAGACAAACAAAGCAGCACATCTGTGCAGCTCCACGAAGGCAGCTCCATGCACGGAAGGGAGCTGAGGCTGCAGGCACACAGCTCAACACCCCAAGCCCTGTCTGTCCCCACACAGCCCAGAGGATTCCTTACCGAACAGCAAGCCAGCACAGGATGGGGCCAGGTCTTGCACGTTCACTGAAATGCCACTAGTGAGAAACAGAGAGGGAAATGGCAGCTTTAACGAAGCAGGATTTGCTTTGTCATCATTTGCACTGAGTTTAGCTGGTCCAACCAAAGGAAAGGGTCCCAGATAATACTGGTGAGAGAGGACAAGGAGGGAAGAGGCTGCAAGCAGAGCAATATAGAAGGATTCAGCTCCAAGCACTCAGAGGGGATGAAATGCAATTCACCCCCTGCTTTGTGCCCTCACAACCTGCAGCACACAGATTAGAGGGCGATGCTCAGGGCTAGCACCAATGGTGGGATGGAAGCAGGCTGCTCATAGAGCCCCACCAGTGTGGGGTGGGAACTGAGGGGCTATGGGTACCTGTGGTTAAAGGTCTGAAGCCCAACAGAGGCTGAGGCAAACACTATAGCGTTGCAAAAACTGGATGTCTGGCCCAGGCACAGGGCAAACATGCTTGAGACTCCAGAGCCAATGACCTGGAAAAAGAGAAAAATTAAATACCTCAGTGAGTTTTCTATGAGCAGGTAGCTCAAACTACTCCCATGGCTTCAGCTCTCTTACCTGCATGAACTTACGAACAGTGATGGTTTTGTACCCTGGAAGAGAAAGAAGAGCCTCAGTTAAGGCAGCTCAACAGGACTCCTTGTTCCCAGCCAGGAGAGCACAAAGTGATTTCAGATGGCCAGAGCTCATTTCTGGATGGACCTTGTAAGACCAAAGAGAGCTCCAACAACACAGATGGGGCAGCACTCCCACTGCTGTCATATCAGGACTGCATGTTGTTTGTTTGCTGGGACTTCTCCTTCCCAACAAGCCTCTCTCATTCCTCCTCCCAGTTCTGTTCCCACAATAGATAAAATAAGAGCTGAGGAAAAGCCAGAAGGGCTCTTACCCTGATTAATTAAATGATCGGACAGAAATCCACTGAACAAGCTTGTTGGAATTGCAACCAGCCAGGGAACTACATTGAACACCCAGCCCTGAAAGACAGCAAAAGTCAAGAGAGGGCTGCTGTCAGAGCTTGTCTGCAAATGTTTTGCAAAAGTCTGCAGAAAGGAAAAACATGAAGGGAGCAGAACTTCTTACAGGCCTTTACTGCCTTCCCAGAGCACAGCCCCCAGGCCAGGCAGCATTGCTATCTCTGTTCCTCTGCAAATCCCAGCAGTGAGGACTGAGCATGACAAACTCTGGTGTTCAGCACAGCGATGTGCAGGGAGCTCCGGGAGCTGCGGGTGTAGCTCTGCCCTGCAGGTCAGCAACAAAGAAGCTGGCAGCATTTTCAGCAGGGGCTTCAGCCTCGTTAGCAGCATTAGCAGGAAGCTGAGGGAATGTAGCTGGACTTTGTAATGCCAGGATTAGGTAACATTATAGCAACAACATGCCTTGGTTTATTTTCAATTCAGCAAGCTTGCTACGTTTGTAATCACAGATGATTGCTGGTCATCTGGATTACTGCTGCTCAGATTTAGTGCCCAGATTCCCATGGGGAGCTGAACTCACTGTGTGTTGGGCTGCCTTCATCTCAGCTCATCCCCTCCATACCCCTTTGCTCAGAACCACATGGACACACCCCGCAGCAGCAGAGGGATGCACAGAGGGCTGAGTGCTCCTGGTCTGAGTAATCCTGTTCTGGCTGCTCTTGGAAACTGTACCCACCTGCATCTCTCAGCACCACTGGAATTTTAGCTCTTGGTCACTTTCAAAAATGTACCATCATAGGGCTTGCAGGTCTGTGCATCCTGTAGCACCAGCTGGGGTTACTCAGCACACTCGGTCCCAACACACCAAAGCCACCCTTGTCTCAACCCACTGCCAAAGCACTCCTGCATCTCCATCCACCCAGGTGGGCTGGGGATGGGTGAAGGCATCTCACCTGCAGCAGGGGCATCTGACCAGCAGGTGACACAGTTTTACCACACTAAGGATTATCCCTTAAAATCAAGCATTGTCAAGCCCCAGTTTATTAAAATATATGAAGCAGGAGCAGTGTATGGAGCATCTTACATAAGGGAACCATGAAACAAGGCATAGCAGGTGGTAAATTACAGCTGCAAGCACATTACAAGAGGTGCACAGATCTCGTCACAACAATATGTTTGCTGGTTTAATACACGATCGTAATATAAATACCAAGGATGCCATAAAGGACTTTATAGATGTAATAATAAAAAGCATGCTTAAGCTCTGAAAATTACCAAAAAAAAAAAAAAAGAACAAAACCCAACCCTAACAGAGGTATTGTGGAAAAGACTATGTCAGTTTCTGAGCACAGGATAGACAGCAGCACTCAGCCCAGAGGAGCAGGACTCTGAAAGATGGGAATGCTTGCACTGGGGAGAAGGAAGCATTCCCATTAAGTGCACATTATCAGTGGTAACAACCACTTCTGCAGGTAGCTCTGAGCTATGCAATATAGCTAAAATCCCCATGAAAACCCAGTCATGGAGTCACTGCAACAGCATGATGTCCCAAGCCCTGCGCCATTCATTAGAAAACCACCCCACTCTTTGAAAGCAGTGCAGGGAGCCCAGCCCTCCTCCCCCACCAGCACTGTGCTTACCTTGGACTCGGGGAACGACTCCTTAAAGAAAGTCGGCAGCCAGGAGAGGAGGGTGAAAAATGTGCTGGCTGTGCACAGCTGTGCGATGATGACAGCCCTGGGAATACACAGCAGGGAGGAGGCAGTGAGCAGCGATGGAGATGCTGGGTGAGAAGGACCAGCCCAGCAGTGCAGTATTTCAGTTCCTGGTCTATAATTAAATCCTTGTGAGTGCTGCAGTTGCTTCCAGAGATCCTTTCACAGATAACTGCAGCTCTCTGCTCACACCATGCACTCTCACACCCCTCTCTCCGTGCCTGACATCAGAGCACAGGCTCGGGCCAGGTTCACCCACCCTGCTGCAGGAGGTGTCACCAAGGGCTTCCTAAGGCCCTGCCATCAGCACATGGCCCATGGTTGTTCAGGGCAACGAGCCCCTCTGCCCTGCCTTTAGCAGCCTCTGGGAACCCACTGCTGTGCTCCAATGAGCCTCAGTGCCCAATGCAGAATCCTCCCCCCTAAAAAAAGGGCTGTAAAGAGATGCTTTTTCAACAGCAAGAATGCAGGGCCCCTGCACTGCACTGCTTAGGAGCTCACTGAAAGTAGTGTTTCTAACAAGCTTCTTGGGGAATGGTGCTCTGGAGAGCACAGGACTCATCCCGGGAGCAGCCTGTAAACCTAGTGATGTTTTCCAAAAGTAAAAGGGCAAAGTACAAACGCACAGAACAAACAAGCACACCGAGGTGAGAAGCCCTGGCAGGAGGATGCTCTCCAGCCCTGCTGTCCTGGCACAGCACTCAGAGCTCCATCAGCTGCCTACCATATCGGCGCCTTCTTAAACAGCTGCTTCCAGGGCACTTTGCTCTGCTTCGAGACTGAGATGCTTCTCATTAAATAGTCTATGGGGATGACGAGATCTGGAGGGACAAAAACAGTCAAAAGAAAGCTCTGGTCAGCAACATGCTATGCAAGCTGGACCAGATTTGACAGACCACTGTACAAGCACTTTGATCTCCTCTAACTCTGCAATGCTGGCACTGGATGCTCGTGTTAGGTTCACCAAGATCTTCCACAGCACCCACCCACCACTCCATCCAGCCACCCCCACCATTTGTTGAATTTCTGGACAACAGCTCTTTGGGCAGCTCTGGATTCCGTGCAGCACCAGGCACAAGGTGAGCTGGGCTCCTGCATCCCATGTGCACTAATAACACTGTATCCAGGTGTCATTGTTTGCCCATGTGTGGATTTACACCCAGAGTTATTTGGAAGAGATATTCAGGATTAACTGATTTGTAAAAGCTTCGTGTGTAGATGCTCTTAGCTGGGAATAAGTATCTTGCCCTGCTTTAGCTTAATCCACTTAGCAGATCAGGCTCTGTATGGTGTTTTCACCGGTGCTTAAAGGAATGGAAGAGTCAGAGCAGACTCTTGTCAGCAATATAATCCAGCATGGGACTGGGAACAGAAACAGCAAAGCAAAAGCTCAAAATCTTGTTTCTGGGTTCAGCATCTTCAGGCAGACGCTGCATACAACACAAAGAGACCCAAGGAAAACCCACCATGTAACACGCCCTTGGCAATGCAGCTTTGCTGAAAGCTGCCACCCGAGGCAGGAGGGCTGATTTTACCTCTCTCTGTCAGCAGGTACTTGCAGGTGCAGTAAACCCAGAGCAAAGTGAGCAAACCAGAGAAGTAGAAAACGCTCTCCCAGCCGTACCAGTCCAGCAGCAGAGATCCTGCAGCTCCGATCACCAGCGTCCTGTAAGGCAAATCACAGGCTGGCTCATGTGTCTGCATTTCTAACCCCCATAAGTGAGTGATTAAACACAGCAAAACTGCTGTATGGCTTTTAAGCAGCCCTTCCATTTAGAAAGGAAATTAGCAGAGATGAGAAAGTTCTATTATTGTCATCTGTCAGAGGACAGTGAGCAGTTTTGGGCTGACCCCTGCTTTTCCTACCGGATCAGGCTGTTTCCCAGAGTAATTAAATGTTGCAAACGCTCTTCAAAGTCTGTCTTGGAAGGAAAGTAAAAAAAAACAACAACACAGAAATCTTTGACATGCTCAAGAGCAAACAGCACACTTCAGAGAACACACAGTCTTCAGCAATGTGTGCGTGAGAGCACAGACAGCAACTGCCTGAGGCTTCCCCAGCTGCAGGCAGCATCCTCAAGGACCCAGGCACCTGCCTGCACTACAGGCTGGAAGTTTTGCCTCCAACTATTTAATGTCCTTTCATCATCAGGATGTCCTGAGACTGTCACTTGCTGCTCAAAGCCATCTGCCTTGTGAACTTACCCGAACTGTGAGCCGGTCCCCACTGTGCTGTACGTGAAGGCTCGCTCACTCTCCCGGACCCTCTGAGACAGCAGGCTGGCCAGGGATGGGAAGTAGACCCCTGTGAGCAAGGGAAAGGAGCTGTCAGAGTAGGGAACCTCACCAGCAAGCTGAAAGCAAATTTACAAGATCCAGCAGGAGCTAAGCACTGAGATAAAGTAGAACTTTGGGTGAATTTGTAACAGAGGCATAGCATAAACTAAAGGAACCCGTGACCATGAAAGGTTTGCTTGTGCCTTCTCCATAATGCCATGTCATTGTCACTGCTGCTAGCATCAATTATAGAAAAAAAAAAAAAAAAAAACATTAAGGTTGGGAAAAAACATCTAAGATCCCTAAGCCCAAACCCAATCCCAACCCACCCCACCATGCTCACTGACCCTCAGTTCCACATCTCCATGGCTCTAGAATACATCCAGGGACAATGACTCCACCACCTCATCAGCCCATCAGTGCCAATTACATCCCCACAGTGCTGCAGTTTGGCAAGAGGAAAGGAAAATCACCCCAAATTATGCAAAGGCTTTGGGAAGGACCAATTTTCACAGAGTGCTTTGAAGGACTTTTAAAACCCTGCAAATTCCAATCCAATTTCAGAAGCCAGCTGTAGTTTCCTATCGTGGTAGCCCATGTCCTGCACAGAGGTTACTGTGGGGAATGATTTGTGGGTGACTTTATCTAGAAATGTCTTTTTTTCCTTCCTATGGACACTGTAGGTGCAGAGGCAGCTCTGAGGCTTGCTTGAACACCCAGGAGAAGAGCTCATGCACTGCAAACCACAGGACTTAGCCTGGACAAGAGAAGGTCCATGGAGACCTGATAGCGGCTTTGGGGGTGGGCATTTTAGCAGGGTTGGTTGTGATAAGACAGTGGAAAATGGTTTCAGACTCAAAGAAGGGAGATTTAGATTGGATACGAGAAAAGTTTCTTACGATGAGGGCAGTGATGCACAGTTTGCCCAGAGAGATGGTGGTGTCCCATCCCTGGAGACAGCCAAAATCAGGCTGGAGGGGCTCTGAGCACTGATGGAGCTGTGGGTGTCCCTGCTTATTGCAAGGGGTTGGACCAGATGGGCATTAAAGGCCCATTCCAATACAAATGATTCAATAACTCTTTGAACTTGCATGCACTCACTGCCTGTGCCAAGGACGTGGCTCTCACCTTGCAGCAGCCCCATGAGGAACCTGGAGCAGGTCATGAAGACGAGGTGTGCCGACGTGATCTGGGTGAGCAGTGGGGTGATGAATGTCAGGAAGCCCCATGCTGATGCCGAGAGGAGGAGGACTTTCTCACCCCCTATTCTGGAAGGAAAAGAACATGTATATAGAAAGTGAGCAGAAGGCAAAAGGGCAAGACAAAAAAGCAAATGCCCCCTGCCAAAGCTCAAGCCTTCTTCCCAGCTCTGCCAGTTTTTAAGAGCGAATTCTCCCCTATGCAGGGAATTCCAAGCTGCTGCTTTGCTTTTTTTTACCACAGTTACTGAACCAGTGACAAAAGCCACTTCTGTCACAAAAATTATAGTGGTATAAAAGTGGTCTTCACTGTCTAAAGGTGAATAGAAACCACACTGGTCTATGTGTCCACGACCACCACACTGGTCTACATGTCCATTAACATACCCATAGGTCTCTCTGGCAGCTCTGTGGGATGGTTGGGGCACTCCCTCTATTTGATGGGCATTATGCCTGTGCAAAGTCCTTTGGTGCATGCTGTGTTATAACCACAGCACCGATTTTAAGACCCAGGCGTCTGAACAAATTGTCAAAACTGCATGTGTACTTTCTGAATCAGGGCGATAGACCCTGGGCAGGGCTGATAGAGAAACCCATCAAACCTTTCCCCACACACAGGTTTCAGCCTTTGCTCTGTTACTGTCCCAGGGTGAAAGGTGGCACTACCAAAACTTGAAGCGAGAGGTTAAAACCAAGCTCTGTGCTACTGAGAAAGCCCAAGCAGGGGAAAATAGAAATGGAAGCAATAGAAATCAAAAATGGAAAGAGAAAATGAAAAAAAAAAAAAAGAAGGAAAAAAAAAAAGATAGATAAAAATGGAAGTAACTCCCAGTACTGATCACTGATGTGTCCTCCGATGACCTGCGTCAAGCAGTAGCCCCAGAAGAAGCTGCTGAGCACAACTCCTGACTGCTTCTTGTCCCAGCCGAAGTGCGCGCTCAGGGAGACGGCGCAGATGGGCACGGTGACGCGGGCGCAGTACAGCAGGCACGTCCCCAGCAGCAGCATCACCGTCCACACACGGCACTCGGGCCTGAACGGGGCAAAAAGAAGGTGGGGAAATGGCTGAGTGGATGTGCCTGGCAGAGCTGTCTTTTTTCTTCCCAAACAAAAGCTCCAGGAAGTGTTCTTTAAAGGGTAACAAAGGAAAGGTCAGCACGTGACACACCACGTTGGAAGCAAATATTTGCTGTTTGGCACTCAGAGTAATGCCCTCAGGGGAGGTGACATGTTACCCTTCATAAACGTGATATGGATGGAAGAGTGTTTTAGTGAGAGATGAACACTGTGGGGCTGAACAGCCCAGAGCGAGGAGCAGAGTAACCCAGCGTAAAAGCAAGGATGGGTTTGCAGCCCATGCTTAGTTTTGGTACATGAGCACCCAGCCCCAAGGTAAGTGCTCCTGCAGAAGGGGATATTTACTCCTGCCTGGTCTGCAGGCTGGGTCTCCCAGTGCCCATGAAAAAATAAGCTCAGTGACAACACACGCTATTCAGAAGGGCTGCTCCGAAAGTGATGCTTCCTATTTTATTATGTTGACCCATGAGAGGTGGATGTCGGTGGTATGGCAGTAGAGATTCAACCTTCTCAACAATATTCCATTCCATGTGAAAGATGGCAGCAGAAAAGCACCTCACATGGAAGCGTGTATGGAACAAAGGTGTGGAACTAAATTCTCCATGTGGAAAAAATGGCACCCAATGACATTCATTGATGCTTGCTGAATGTTGATGGAAACCAAACAGTGGATGTATGCACAGTGAGGCGGTGGGTGGTGCAGACTTGTCCAAGTGTGGCATACAGACTCTTGTTCATCCTTGGCAAAAACACCTAGTGGTGGTGACTACATGGGAAATGCTGTTTTGTAGCTGAGCATTTGCCCTGTCAAATGGTGTTATTGTGCTCTTTGTAGCTGTTGTATCTTCCATGGAAATAAATAGGATGCGACCCTCATATGTTAAATTACGTTAATTTTGTGCCCGTTGAGCAAATCACAAAGCATTGGGCAAACAAGCTCTTGCCATTCCAGGGCAGACTGGAATTCACTGTACTGGGGCACTGACCTCTGTGCTTTCCACCCCACTGTCTGCATGGGAAACAACCTGCACCCCTTGTATTGAAACGAGCACTTATTGCCCTGTACTGGATTTATGACCAACGTAGGTTAATCCCACACAGCACAAGAGCATTGATAAACCTGTCCGTCAAGGAGGGAGACAAGAGAACAATGGAAAGGAAAGCACTCAGAGCCTCTGGGCTGTTCCAGGTGAATTTATTGCTATTTCCTGACCAGGCAAACAGGCAGCTCTGTGCCAGCCCTGGCAGGGAGAACTGGGAGCTTTGAAGGTTGGACCTGTCCTGACTGTGCACACACACTACTAAATAGTGCAGGAGCTAGAAAACCTCACTTATCTTTGCTGGAAGAATGAGTAACCAAGGGTTGAGCTGCCTCGGTGACTTGAATCAGGTGACAATCACTCTCTTGGTCTTATGCTGTTAGAAGGACATACTGTAAGAGGGACATTGTCACTGTACTCAGCACTGCTGAGGCCTCACCTTGAGTGCTGTGCTCAGTTTTGAGCCTCTCTCTACAAGAAAGACATGGAGGCCTTGGAGCATGTCCAGAGAAGGGCAGAGGAGCTGAGGTCCCAGGTGGTGGGGTCACTATCACTGTCCCCCCAAGGGATACGGTCAGTGGGCGCAGTGAAGTGGGTAGGGTTGGACTTGGGGATGTTAGTGGGCTTTCTTCCAACCTAAATGATTCTGTGAGTTTATGATCCAATGATCACACTTTAACTTGCAGCGAAAACAAAGGCTGTTTGTTCATCACCTGCAGAGCTGTGGCTCCTATCAACCTCATTCTGCAGCCAGCCTGGAGCCCTAATCTCCCCTCTTATCTGCAGCAGCACGATGCCAGTTAATTCAAGCCAATGAACCTGAACAATTGGGGTGACCAAGTAAAGCACCTGCAATAAGCGTCGATATTCACTATCATTTGGCTGCTGAGACAGTGCACGTTTTGATCACTGCTTCACTGTATTTATATCCTTTCCATATATTGTTATCAGTAGATGCTTCCATTCAAAACAAGCGTGGACTGTCGCGAGGACTGCAAATTACCACTTGCTCCATAGGTAGCATATCCAGCAAGGAAAATCCACTCTGACAGCCTGAGTGTGCCCACACCCACCTGAAGCACGGCAAGAATTACTTCTCTGCAAGGACAATGATGTGCTTACATCAGAGGAAAGAGCTTTGTAAACGCATTTTCTCCTAATTATAGTTATCACAGAGGCTGCCGATGAGTCAATGTTCTGCTCAGTGCAAAACAACAACAGCAAAGGTTACAGGAGAAGCCTGGGCTAGCAGAAGGGAGAAAAAATAAAACTCTGCTTTTAGAACAAAGCCGTAATGACAAATCAAATGTAAGGTTTTGGAGATTATAACTGCCCTCTGAGAAGTGAAGCTTTACCAGCGTTAGCAAATTTACCTAAATTGCTTCTCTGATGAGGGAGTAATAATCTGTGCTGGAAATAACCAAACCAAGTAAGACTGAAGCACATCTAAGCCTAAACCTATGGCTTTGCTCAGCAGCTTCCTTCGTGCAAGGAACAGCACCTGCAGCTGCATCCCCTTCTGGGACCCAATTTGCAGACAGAGCAGCCATGCAGCTAAAAAACACTTCCTACTTCACAAACCTTCAACCACCACCCAGACAGACTATAATTAGCATGAGGACTGTAATTGAGCCCTAATGACTTTTTCAGGGCAGCTGTCTGTATGGCAGCAGCGCTGTGGTGGAGCAGCCCTGGTGATGTCCCTTGGTTCTGCCCCAGCACAGCCCCAGGCAATGGGTCACCACTTTGCTCAGAGGCACCCAACGATTCCATGGGGTTCAGATCCCACCATGCCCCATCCAAGGGCACAAAGGCTGACATCAGTGCTTAAGGAAAGTCACACTGGAAGGAGAACCAGCAGCACAGGGTACCTTTATTTGCAGCCTATTATCCCGCTGGAGGAACTTCTGCAGTAGGTGCCACAAAGCAAATATTGATTCAACTTTTATTTCTCTTGATGTGCCCCCTCCCTTCCCTCAGCCCGTTGCTCTGTTTGCAGGCACTGCAGGTCACTGTTGAAATGAACTCGCTGGAATTTGGGCTATCTGAAGGGACAGACCCAGCTCCCAGCCATACCTCGGGGCCACCAAACCATGGGACAGCATCGCTGGCACCAGCATGGGGCCACCTGGCAGGAAGATGACAGCTCCATAGCAAATCTCAGTCCCAGCTCAGCCACCGCCTGCTTTGATTGATAGCAATCAACATAATTGCGCCTGCCTGCCGTGGTGCAAGGAGATAACACCCAGGTGGTTATTTTTAACTCCATTCAACAACCCTCTCACTTCTCTTTGTCTTTCCTACCAAAAGTTCCTCCCTCCCTCAAAAACCCAACACGGGTATCCAGGGAACGCTTTTTCTTCCCTCCTCGAGCTGACACTGTCATGCTGCAGACTGGCTCCACACCAGTGATTTCTCACTGTCAAAAGCAGCGTTTTGGTTCAGAGAAAGCTTTTTTCCAGCCAGAGCACAGAGGACACAGGGCTTTTTTTACTGGGAAAGCTGCTGATTTCCTGTTCGCCTCCTGTGCACAAACTTCTTGTGTAGAGCCACAGATGGCAACAAAGTGGTGTTCAGCAAGCGCAGCTCTCAGTTTATTCCCTCTCTTCATTTCTTGCTTTCGGCAAAAGCAAAGATGAAAATTAGATTTGAGCCGCTCTCATGAGCTGGAAATAGTTGTTTAGTCCAGGTGGAGGAGGTGGGAAAATGTAATAAAAAAGCACACACGTGCTTTGCACACTGATACAAGACGGACATGGATCAGCCATAAATGAAATGCATTTCTTGCTTACATACTCCATGTGAAAAGTTCTCAGCAAGGGCACAGTTAAAATCAGAGTGAGGAACTTGGATAATAAAACAACCAGCAACTGAAAGAAAGAAGCAACAAAAGCTGCAACACAGGGCTGACAAAAGATGAGGGTACAGAGCTCAGGAACACAATGTGATCTCTGGGGCAAGAAGTGCAGTCAGGAGACTGGAGAGCAGCACGTGGCCATGGTACAGCTCCTTTCATCTGTGAAGTTGAGAGAAACTGCTATAATAATAATCACTTGTCTTTATGTGTAGCCAGAGGCTAGGAGAGGCAGAGCGGTTTCAGGAGCCGTTTTCTTCCCAGGACACGCTGCCTTTCCCGTGCTCTATTCCTCTTCTGGAGGCACCATCCAAAATATTGTCTCTGTGTCACTGGCTGGATCTGCCCATGGCTTCATTTCTAACTTTTGGCTATAGATTTCTCTTCTTGGATCTTTAGCCTTCCCATTAGTCCAACCAGAAGGCCCTGCTTGGCACGTTAAGATCTCCAACAAAAAGCTCTATCTACATGTCCAGATGTGCTACAACACAAGCAATCTTCTCAAGCTCCAAACAGAAATCCCCAAGCATTGTTCTTGGATGAGAAAGACAATACAGATAATAACATGTAATAGCACAGTCATGGGAAACTACCTACCAAAAAGTCTGAGAAGGTCAGCTGGGGAGGTAGGGTGAACCACGGGGAAAGAACAGTGCAAGAGGAAGGAAGAGCTGGCTGAAAAAAGGGAGGACAAGAGAAGAAGCGGCACGAACAAAGATGGAACAATAAACCCGCCGAGATAAGCGCTTATCTCTCCTTGCACTGACAGTGCAGGCAGATCCTGGGAGGCAGCCTGGTGGGGCTTTTGTTGGAGCATGAACGCGGAACTCATGTTGCTTCCTCCACTTGATAAAACCTTGCCTCCACAGCAATTAATCCATGCATTGAAATGTCAAGAGCTATTATTCAATTGCATACCTTGATCAAAAACTGTTCACTACGCTGATTTTTAACCACCTCACCAGCCACATTCTGCACCTCTACCACCCAGACACCAACCCGCCCATAGAATGTGGCAGAACGCTCCTCTCCCACTTGTTTGCTTGAGACCCCCAAACAAGAGAAGGTATGGGCGTGTGTGGATCTAGCACAGACCGAATTCTTTCAATCACTAACAGCAACGTGGTCAGAATTCTCTAAAAACGCTTCTTTCTTGATACTTCACCAACAGTCAACATCAACCATCGCTTTTGTTTACACCCCAACTGCTAGAAGTGGTCACTTTGGCCTAAGAGGAACGCTAAATATTTTCATAGAAATGTAGGATACCCTGAGTTGGAAGGGACCCACGGTGATCAATGAATGCAGCAAACCCAAAACTCAAACCCTACGCCTGAGAGCAGCATCCCAGTGCTCCTTGAAGGAAGGCAGTTTGCAACCAAACTGTGACTCCCATGCAGAAGTTCACCCAGGTGGGGATGAGGTAGAAGCACGTTGTTGGAACCGTGGTGTAACACAGGGAACACCATAGAGACAGCATGGAATTTTTGGGTTCTGAAGTGCTGGAAAGTCAGCAAGCAGCCCACCAGTGCCCAACCTTGATCTCTATGGCACTGTACCGAGGCGGTTTGGGGAAAGGAAAAGAACAGAAACAGTTCTGAGTTGGTGAGCTCCTCCCTTTCCAGACTTCATCTTAATTAATCGCTATCAGCATTACAAACATCCCGGCTGGAACACTTTGATAAACCTCGCCATAGTTTCGACGGTTGTTTAAATAACTGACTGCAGGCCAGAAATAGATCGGAGAGATTTTTTTCCCCCCGCGATTCATAGCAA
This sequence comes from Chrysolophus pictus, assembly GCA_037305975.1. NCBI lineage: Eukaryota > Metazoa > Chordata > Aves > Galliformes > Phasianidae > Chrysolophus > Chrysolophus pictus. The sequence continues at coordinate 5,590,879 of CM074595.1, forward strand.
TTCCACACCTCGCCCATCGGTGGTTTTCCTCCACCGCCCACCACCCAACAGCCGGGTGCCCTCCGACCCCCGAGCATCTCCGAAACAGCCCGTCCGGAATCTGGCACATCGCAGGAGCAGCCCCAGGAGTTGCGGAGAGGTTCCCGGCTGAGCCTGCCCAGCTCGTCAGGGGAACGCCGCAGCCTTACCTGGACCAGTACGGCTCCCCGCCTCCATCCCTCCTCATACCGTCGTGCTGCGGGTCCCGGTGGCCGTGCTCTCCTCCGCACACCGGCACATTCCTGCCGCCGCCCGCGGCCATGCGGGCAGCGCTTTCCGGCCCCGCCGGCTCACATCGCCCCGGCCGCCGGCTCCCTCCCCCTGCCGAGCGGCGGCCACGTGTCAGCGCCTCCCCGCCGGGCCGTTCCGGGAAGTCCCGCCGCCCTCCACGATGCCGGGGCCGCCCGCATAGCTCTCGGGGCGGGCGGGGTCCCGGCTCCGCATCCAGCCCCGGGGCAGCCCCGAACTCGCGGTGCCCGGGGAAGGCGCTCGGCCGGCGGTCAGCGCGGAACGGAGCTTTGGCATCTCCATCCTTTTCCTTCAAATTTGGTCTTCGTGTTGCTGGTTTCTTTTTTTCGCCTCTTATTGTTTTTTTTTTTGTTGTTGTTTGTTTGTTTGTTTTAACTCCTCCTCCAGTAAATAATTAAAGCCCTCACCGGCAACATCATGGGGGCTTAACAGAAAGAACATCCTCACCCTTCAACATCCAAAAACTGCAGTGCTGCTTGCACTACTGGTGGGACAGCCCCTCGTTCCTCTGCCTTTCATAGATGTGCCAGCAGGAATATCTCTCGCTCTGGATTTTCCCACCCAATTTAAGAAGAAATTGAATAGAAATTCATATTGCTGCAGCTTGATTTAACCCTGCTGGACAGAGCTGCTGCTATCCTTAAATGTCGGATACAATCAGACTTCCGTATGGAAATAGATAATTAAAATAATGGTTATCTCACTTCAAAATAAGAGCACTGATGAATCACCTCAAGAATATGAATGAGCAGCTGTTAGGACATCATCGAGGTGACTGTATGACCAATAGCAGCTTGGATGCAGGCATGGCAAAACTCAGCCCAGCCAGGTGGTACACAGCCCTTGGGGAAGGTGCTGAAGCTCCTGGCTGCACCAAAAAGCACAGTGAGCAGGTGTGCATGGCCAGTAGAGCCTGCCTACAATCAGGAAAACCAGGAGCCTGTGAACGCTCAGTAAAAACAAAACTTAGCTCTAAAGCTAACTTACCCATTCTTCTCCTAGAAAGAATACTTTTCAAGTCCCTGAAGAGCAGTCAGCTTAAATCAAGAGGGGCAATACTGAGCTGAACTTTAGAGAGTGAAGTAGCAAAAGGTTCTTTACATACGACAGCTCCAGACCAGAAATAGGAGGGCTCCAGCAAAAGACATACAGTCACACCACATTCACTGCCTCTGCGTTTCGAGGAAAGAGGTCTACCCCAAAACACCCATGGCATAATCACATAATCACATACAGTCACCTGCCTACCCACAGGGAAAGGAAACAACACCAACAAGCTTTGGTGTGAGTGCAAAGTGAGGGGAACTAAGCAGAGTAACCACAGGGCTCAGCCTTCGTCACGTTGTCAGCTTTCTTTCAATTATTTGGACACATGACTGGAAACCATGCAAAGGAGGAATTTTTATTCACTCTGCTACTGTGACTATTTCCAGAAGAGGGAGCCAAGGCATGAGAAAACGCAGCCAAAAATCAAAAACATCCTTCAGTCTGTTATGAGAGATGTGTATGGATAATAATAGTGTGTGTGTTTAGAGTTCAGTTAAATCTAGCTAGGAGGGGAGACGAGTGCTGATATAAGTACAGAAGTGAAATGTATCTCATGGGTCCAGGAGAGTACAGAAGAGCTGAGGGCTTGGGTATGGTACAGCAATCACGGATAGAGAAAACCTACTTACACTCGTCTGAGACACTGCTATGTAAAGTTTCAGTTCTGTTGTAGGATGCATCTGACACTGTAGTGTTGGCTATTTACTAAAGTTACAACTGAGTCTCAAAATTGAGTATATCATATCAAATGTTCTGATTTTGTACTCTTACACTTCCTCCTTACTGCTCTCAGATACTTTGACTAACTTGCTTCTACAGTAGGGAGCTAATTTTACCTTGAGAAATAGCTGCAGTTAAAATATATATATATATATTTGAATATAAAATTAACAGCAAACTTGTTAACATCCATTTAAAATGTGAGAACATTGATACCATTCTTTGCACTGCTGCATTACTTTCTGGAGGCAAACATCCCATCAAGGTGATTAAATGGCAAACAGAAACAAGTCAGAAGACAAGTGCTGACTTCAGAAATCAATCAAGAACACAATCTCCTCTTGTTTTCCCTGTGTTCAGTTTAATCTGCCAAAAGATTAAACCAAACCAAAGATTACTGGGATAATATATGAGCTGACATACACCAGCACTGAATTTTATCCACACAATGGTTGCATTATTTGAATATTTTAAGAAGTTCAGCACAAATTATGTCCCAAATCTGCATTTTTTGGAGCATATGAGAAAGAGTAATAGGTTCACATATTCCATAAAAGGTAACTGCCATCTTCTGAAGAGAAACTCCAGTTGGTTTGCAGGAGACAACACTGCTCACAAAGTTTTCTGTGCCATTTTCACTAAGAACTTAATGGCAGAAACTGATGCTCACCAGTCACAATGTTTCTACGTGGAAGAAAGACACACAGCGTGGCTCAGAAGCCACCACGTTGCTCTAGTGCTAAAGACAGGCTTAGAGCAAAACATGACTCCTTCTCCACTGATATTCAGATAATTACCTGAAGGATGCCTTCGGCTGCTGCTAACAGGAGGTCCATGAAGATCAGACACACAGGGATCACGCTCCAACTCAATTTAATAAAGCTTCAGAATGAACTTGGACAGAAAATGGTTTGAAATAAGTTGAGCACCACTCATCTACTAGTCAAGGTGTTGTTTTTTTTTTTTTTTTAAAGTAGTGCTTTTAAGCTTAGACTCAAGCATACAAAGCATAAATGTTATAAATTAAAAACAATAAAATCATCCTAGAAGAATGTAATGGCTTCACCTATAGTACAAGGAGTGGAAAGGAGACAAAATTATGTCCAGGTAATTTCATACATTTTTAATGCTACATAAGTGCTCTCCACATTCATTCCAGTGTTTCTTTTAATGCAGGTGGAAGGAGCAGAAAGTGTTTCAATGAAATCATCTCACGATTGAGATGTGCTTATCCCAGTTTCAAGCTGTGTATGTGTTCTCCTCTTCAAAGGTCTTGAGAGGAAATGCTTTACTTAAAATTCTGCTGTTAGTTTCAGATTTCAGCAGCCTCTGGTTTTCCAACCATATAAATTAAACAGTTTAGTAACTTTTTCTCAGAAAGTACTGCCAGTATTTCATCTTCATGGAAACCCATTATCCCTAACCCTTCACAAATGACTCCATTGTACAACAGAAGCAACCAGTTTAGCTTAGATTGGACAGGCAGAAAAGAAACATGGTAACAGCCAAGAGACAGCTATAAAGGAGACAATTTTGGAGAAGGAATGAGATTTGTAGCCTAATCAAAACACATTTCCTATAAAGTCTTTTGGCAGAGGCATGTAAGAAGATATTTTACAACTCGACTTCTTCGTGTTCATAGTATTAATGAAAAGAAAATAATCTTACTTGCTTTCAGCAAAAGAAAGACTGAGGGAAGAATGAGTGTAGTGTACCACATTTGTTTGCCACCGTTGAGTTTGGAACAAATCTTCATACAAAAGTTATTCTCATATTATTCTAAATTAAGTGGAAAAAAAACATATGTATTTTAACGCTAAAGCAAACTGTTCAAAGTGGCATTTAATAGTATTTGTTAAAGTGGTTATCTAACAAAAATGGGTTAACAAAATCCCATCCATTAGTAGTCACCAAATAAGACATTTCTCATGCATATGACAAAAGTCCATTCGTGTACTGACAGAGGTCTGTTTACTGTGTACAATATTTCCATAAATTATGTTTCACAGCCCCTACCATCCAAGAATATTTCAAACAGATTATATATTATATTTGTATATGCAAACTATTTTATATACACTAATATAAAGATCCTTAGAAGTACCGTTATGACTACCTTTACGCTTTCTCTAAAATGCATAGCTTTCGAATATTTTCTTGCAGTTACCAAAAAACTTTACAGATTAAAGCTGCTTATCAATGTGGCATGTTCATAAAAACAAAGTGAAATAGTTCTATACTAACTTTATAATAAACCCCTTAAAAAACATGTTTTTTTAATGGAAAAAAAAACAAGCTAGTGAAAATTCAAGTAATCTATGTTCACTCTTTGCCCAAATACTATGTGAAATTAACGTAGCGTTCCAGAAGTACAGTGAACTTCTCAACCAGGACTGTAATACTGCATTTCTCATGGAGAAAAATGCTAGTCATGCAACAAAACCGCACTGCTTTCCACTTCATCTGGGAGAAGCTTTAGATGAGATTTAGTATGTAAGCATCAGAACAGAGGAAAAGCTGATCAGTTACATATGAAGAAATTAGAGCTATTCCAGTTTTGTTTCTGCAGTTTGTTATTAAACAAAGTGACATTAACCACACCGTTTCTCACAAACTAAAAGTTATACATGGTTTTTAGACATCAACCGAGTGGGAAAAAAAAAAAAAAGGAAAAAGAACACAACTGTTAAAATGTTGGTGTTAAAATAACCAGTCTGGGAAAAGAAAAGCCAGACCACTGCTGTAACTGGGGGCAACTGATAGCTTGCTTGTTACGTATAAACTTCGAGACCTCCATGCCACAAAATGCCTTAAAAGTGCAGAACAAAACTATCAGTAATAAATGAGAACAACTCATTTTGTTATACCCATCATCTAGCTTAAACTTAGTGCTCTGCATCTCTAATAGCTGCTTAACAAACAATGGATTCCCCTCACAAAAAAACAGCTACACAAGTAAACAGTGTTCACAGTAATGCAATCAGTAACAGGTTTTTTTTTTTGTTTTTTTTTTTTTAGCTTCCATAACTCAGGTGTATCTGCAAAGCTTTATACAGTTTAATGCGTAAGTATTCCAGTAAAATTAAGTGAAAACTAAGTTTCATTCTACAGGGTAATATCTACCATACAAGACTAGATTATGTACAGTATGGGACTGGTATGACAACTGCCAGTGCATCGTGATGTTCAGCTACTTCACCCACCAGATCGGTCTTTGTTCAACAAATCATTAATAACTTGATATACAGACCTAAAGAACCTACAGATTGATTTGGCAAGATTAGTGCTTCCTACCACTGGATATACACCAGTGAACAGTGCTGCAAAATTAAGTTGACCTGAACATCCCATACCCACAAGATTACAATTTGTTGACTTGAAAGTCTGGACTTTACATGTAAAACATTAAAACCAGAATCCTAACTGGAGTGAGGGCAGTCAGTAAACAAAGTAATACAGGTGAAGATGAACTGCATCTCTTCAGAAAGGTATGGAAAGAATTGAAAAAAACTGACATTTCAGTCTTGAAAGACAGCCCTGCTCTGCTCAGCTCAAGGCATAAAAACAGCCCAAGTAGCTCTAAAACTACGATTCTTATTCAACAAGAGTAAAGGCAGATCCTGCACAAGAAGATGCATCAGAGGCTTCCATAAGTATCTCTCCCCCCTCTTCATTTCCTAACACAAGTATGTCTTTCAGCTTACAAAAATCCAGTGGCCCTCCAAGCTCTACTAGCCTGCTGGAATCACTGCAGTGTCTGCAGCTGCAAACTCAATATGGAGGGGAAAGGTCCCCTTTAAGAAAAACTCTCAAATGCCTCTGAGGGCCATTTTGGTCATTTGTGAAAATTAAGAAAAAACTTATTTCCAACAATACTCTCATGAAAAAAGATGGGTCACTGATCCATTATGAACATAGCTCTCACCATATAAAGCACCAAAAAGTCAGAAACAAGGAAAAAAAAGTTCTTAAATTAAGATTTACAAGTTTGTACACTATTTCCTAGGCAAAAGGTTGACCTTACTGCAAAGTTTATAGATGAAAACATGACCAGTTACTCTTAAGGGGAATGTATATCTTGCTATAACTTAAAGGTAGAAAATATTCACTGTTCTATATACACATTTCAAACAGGAGACAGTTAAACTTAACTGAATAATTGCCAATGTAACTCCATATTAACTCACTGACCACTCAACTAAGCATCAGTAGCCAATTAGAAAGCTTGAGTTCTGTACTTTTAAAAACGTGATTTTTCCTGTCCTGTTTAATTGTTTTTTTCTTTAAAAATGTATTATAGTGCATAGCCTAAGTCAGACTTCCAAAGAGATACAGCGCCTTTCAATGCAGTTTTTGCAGCATTCAAAAGGGACTTTTCTCCCTTCAAATTAGATGTTCATTGAAAAATCTGAATTGAGTGCTGTACTGTAGTAAAAATATTTCAGTCACAGACTGATATAAATGTATACTGTGCAGTACTATGATTGTTTGATGTCCATCTGCACACATTTTACTTGGGTTCTTCAATTGTCCCCTTGCTGAGGTCTGTCATTTTGGGGTATTTCACTTTCTTCTGGTCTAGCTCATTCTGAGCCCACAGTAGTAGTTTCAGTAATTTTGCCAACTTGGGTGTTGATTCACGATTTTCATAGTCTAGAACAGCTTGATTAACCTCACTCCATACCTGGAAAAGAAATACTTGAGTTTAGTAATAGTTCTTCTATGATCAACACTTGTAATGTCACACAGACATGGATAACATCAACACAGCTTGTTAATTCTCAGAATGAGGCAAGGGCAAAGCTCCATATACCAACAGTCTAGAGAAACAAAAAAGAAAATCAAACAGTTTTTTGAATGCTGCTTAAGAAATATTTCTGCTCTTTTGCATAATGCTATACACATTTTTATGAAAATTTCAAAAATATTTGGACATTGTTTTCACCACATACAAATAAAATACATCAACTTCCTTATGAGTAAATTCTACCTTCTGTCGCTGCATCATGTTAAGCAAGTCTCCAAATGGTGATTCTTCAGGATTATCGAAGGCAAGCAAAGCCAGCGTGCGCTCCATTTCTGTCAGGCATTCCCGGCTCTCCTCGCCTTGTTCTGCTAATTGGGTCTGAGCAAATTCCAGAGCTGCTTCTGTCTCACGCTGCCGAATCAGTTCAATCAAATGCTGCTGCTACATACAGAAAAACACAGCAATGTTAGCTAAACAAATCAGCAAATGTTCAGTATTTCAAGACCATAACGTTCAGTCATTAGTATGTAATTTGAGACAAATACTAATTCATACTATGAAAGTTTAAGGTCAATTCTAAATATCTGAGACAAGAAGTAACAAACTTGCCAAAGATTTACTAGAGAAGGTAGTCTGATGTTTTTAAATAACATGTTTTGAAAATGTGTGCTACTAAGAGAACTACTAGAAACCCAGATTAATAGTTGGTAAATCACAGATCCTTCCCTCTGTTAGGAGTTTCCAAGTTACTAATTAATTGTATATGACTGTTGTACCATGCCACAGATTTTCCCACTGCTATAAAATGATATCAAAAACAAACATTTCAAACTGCAGCCATGCCACAAATCCCTTACAATACTCTTAAACCCACACTTTTTCCAGAGTTTTAACAGAGTTAACAATTTCTGAAACAAAAATAAGAATTTCCGCTTGTTCTTACCTGCAAATGAAAGTAAAGATATCTGTTTGTATCTAACAGTTCTGGATGGAGGCTGTTTATTAATGAAATGGCTTCTTGAATCTGTCCTTTCAGTATCATTTCTCTGATTTTTATTCTTTCATCAAGAGTCTCTAAATCAACACTGGGTTCAATTCCAGACTCCATTCGAAATTTCTCTGCTGCTTCTTTAAAACCCTCTGAAATAAAAACGTTTTACCTACAAATCAGTTTTACAGAACACCTTAAAAAAATCAGTTTCACTGAAAAGATGCGATTCAAAGAAAACTGAATTGTCACCTGAAAACTGAATTGTTAACTTCTGAAAAATTCTTATTTATATAAGCATCTAATCCAACAGGCACCTGGCAGTACATGCTTAGTTCATTTGTAACTCAGGTGCCTTCATTCTCTAAGGATACAAGCATCATGTAACTTTATATGTTCAATAAAGCACTGTTGTTTTTTCCAAAACGGGCTCATATTTGAAGAATTTGCATGATTTTGATTCTCCTCCGGTCCCCAATTGTGTTTTTATAATTTTACTGACAGGAAAAGAACAGAAACAAACAGGAAAAGAAAACAAACTTTGCTTTTCTAAAACAAATATAGTGTTGGTAAAAGTTTTTAATGGTCACTCTGAATCTTAAGTTATATTTCTGTACATGCACAAATGATTTAGCTTACTTTATTAAGCCACTAAGATGCTCTTCTCTCATCTCAGAAGATCCAGTTGCACACCAGTGTAAACAGGGGTGTAGATCAAATATAAATGCCTCCACCCTAGTATAGCTTATGGTGATGGTATGCATCATAATTGCTAGGGACAATTCCCAAGGGTTTTTGATTGCTGTAAGTATAAAGTTAGGCTATATGCTGAAGAGCTTAATAATTGTCATCAAAACAGTTCAAGACCAAAGTGTCCTTTCAGAGTCTACCTTTCTAGACAGTTAAAACTTGCTTCTGATAAATGCTCTGTGAAGCTTTATGAGTGCTATTTAAAAACAGCTGCATATCTTGAGCTCTGTCTTAACAGCACAAAAAAAGGATATAGAGAAGCAGGTTATTTCTGCTTACAGCAATCCAAAAATACTTTCTTCTACATCTTTTAACATAAGAATTAAGGAGAGAGTAATTTCTATTTCAATATATCTGCTAGGTCCCTGTTTTAATCTAATTAACTCTGTGTCCACTTAAGAGAATACAAGAGCTCCTGTACATTGCTAAAAGTCAAAAGCAATCACCAAATCCTTAAAGTCTTTAATTTCACTCTTTATAGTACCATATTCTAACCAAAGTGGTATGCCCCAACAAGATACAATAAAAGCCTCCTAGCATTACAATGCACTATTACCTGTAACAAGGTAGTTCATGATAAGGCGGTTCATGTCTGCTCTCTGAATATGCAAGTTATTAAGTTTTTCCATCCATTCATCTTTTGTGATTTCATCAGGTTTTTCTGCATAACTCATCCTGGTCTCTTACTACAAAGAGAGAAAAGCATTTCATTTAACACAATTCAATTAAAAGCAAGTTTAATGTGTGTAAGCACTGTGCTACTGCTATCTCTGTATCTTTCAGATGAGATCTCTTAAATATTCCAAAATACACTTTTATCTGCAGGCATTATTTTACATTTTCTTTTCCTCCTTCCTGCACTTTCAGCCAGTTTCTAAAGCTGCTTTCATCCATCATCAAAATACAAATTCAAATACCATTATCATGTCGTTAAATCCAGTCCAAATAAAATCTTGTCTAAAAGTTATACAGGACCCACAGCATCACGAAGTAAAACAAATGAATCAAAGTTTTACAGCTAACCAGAAAACCTGTAACAAATTTCCAAAGCAAAGTCTATATAAACAACATTTGCTTTAAAGTTTTTTAAAAACAAAAACGCTGACTGGATAGCAGTGTATGTCACACAGCCACAAAGAAGCAGTGTGCTCCCGTGCACAACCAGACGGCTTAGTGTGACCGTCCCAGAAGCGCTCCTGCCAACGCTACTAAATTATTTCCTGGTGTTTTCTCTCAGATTCGGAAACAGTGCTCTCTGCTAAAACCGAAGCCGGTATTTGTCCACTTCTGACAGGGGCAGCGGAAGGGGGAGGAGGGGCGGCAACAACAGCAACAGGCACCGCCACCCCGAGCGGCAGCGCACCGCCTCCCGCTGCTTCCCATCAGAACGGCTCCTTCCCTCCCTAGCTCGCACCAAAGTCGCACCGACCCCAACAGCGCCAGGCAGCGGGGCACAGGACGGGCCCGGAGCCACCCGAAGGACCGAGCGCTCCCGGCCCGCGCTCCCAACCACGCGGCGCTCCCCCCGAACTGCTGCGGCGCGAGCCCCGCTGAGGGACCCCGACCTTCCCCCGCCTCACAACACCCCGTTCGGCTCCGGCCCTCCGAGGCGCAGTCCCCGACCCGGCCCTCCACGGGCCCAGGCCACCCAAGCGCACGGCTCCGCTCGCCACAGGCCCAGTGCCTCCCCGCCGTCCGCAGCGATCGGCGACGGACCGAGCCGCCGAGGCGAGGCGAGGGCCGCGGCAGCCCCCGTCCCCCGGGGAAAGGAGCGGCTCCGCTGGCGCCATCTTACCGAGCGCGCTGCGATACCGGCTTCAACGCACGAACGCGGACTCCACCGCCGCCTCTGCCAGGCCTCTGGCGCGCGGATCTCGCGAGAACTGCTCTCTCAGCCAATCGGCGTCAGGAGAGAAGCGAGAATACGCAACCATAGAGATGGGCCGCGGGACAGAGTGTACACCATGTATGTACACACACAACCAGTGGGGCGCTGGTACCATAGAGAAGACTTGAGGCGCCTCAGTACCGCTAGATTGAAGCCGGTCCCGCCGGGAGTACCATAGAGTTAGAGCGGTCGAGGCCAGGCCGCAAGATGGCCGCCCTGCCAGCAGGGCGAGTGGCGCTGGAGGCAGCGAGGCTGCGTGAAGTGGGGCTGGGAAGCAGTTGTCATCTGTTCCTTGTCTCCCCTCTTTGGCTCTCACCTGTCAGGCAGGGCCTGTGCTGACTCCATCATGCTTCCTGTCCCAGCTGCAGGCCTGCTGCTCCCTGTCTCCTGTTCCTCCTTGATATTTTAGTGCCTCGAGCGACAGTGCAGGCCTACTCTGGGACAGCCAACTTGCAGTCTGCAGACCTTCTTCAGTTGCCATGCTGGACTCTTAAATGTAGTGGCTGAGGGCTCTGATTTACAATCTGTAAAAAAATCTATACTGGCTCCAGAGAATTAATAAACTTGCTGCAACTAGATGCAATAAGGTTTATGAATCAAGGCACAAAGACAATAAAACAGTTCTATTTGTGTATTTAAATAAGAGAGCAGTACATTTGCATATGAAATATGGCAAATGATATTAAATGGGAACATATAATTTCACTTATACTTCGTGGGAATATGGATACAATTACTCATTCTTCACTCCTGTTTTTTTGTAATTGCACCACAAAATGTAGTTTCCAGTTTGCTTGATTTTTTTTCCATTACAGTTGTTTCTACATTGAAATTGATACTCTCTATAGTTCAATTTCTTCTTATTATTTTTTAATTCTCAAAAAAACCCTCATCGTTTATAAACAGTAGAAAGCTTTGGACAAAGAACTTCAAATATATACTAATATACACCATTAGTTGTTAACCACAGGACAGAAAGCTACAGCACAGCGAGTATTCATACTGTTTGGAAAGAGCTTTTCATCTAGCTTAAATCAAAGCAATCAGTCAAACACAAAAAAAAACAAACCAAAAGAACACCCAACCCTCTCAACAAATTTGACACTTAGGGAAAGACAAAACATTCCAACTCTATTTCTTATACATCTAATCAGGTGCTTTGTGAGTCTTTCCTTTAGACTCCTGTTCCTGATTCTTGTCAGCTCCTCCCCCAAAAGGTGGAGCTTCTCAGGAGACTTCCATAAAGACAGAGGGAGTAGGAGAGTACCCCTCCTTTGAAGGGTTTCCTGAGCTTATTATTGAGGGACGTGCACCCTGGGTAAGGAGGAGACACATGTGAGCAACTCTAACTGCTGTTTACAGGTGAAGAGCAAAGATTAGCTTGTAGTTGCTTTTTAAAGAGTAGAATAACATACTGAGTAAACTGAAAATGTATGAGCTGCTATTTGGCGGCATGCTTGATTGTGCAGTGATGGCACTGTTTTTTTCACAGATTGGGATATTCAATTAACTGCAACAGTTTGTCCCTTTTTTGTTTTGTTTTGTTTTGTTTTTCTGTCCTATTTTTGTTTCTAAGCTGAACAAATGCAAAAAAAATGAGCCAGTAACTATTCCTGTTTTGTAGCCTTGATTTTGTTAAAAAAAATACTGCTGGCTTTCTTTCTGCCCAGACGTTTTCAGGAGTAGGCTTTTTTATGACTTTTATGTTAACAAAAAGAAATTTGTAACCTATTTGCAGGGTACTGTGATTTGCGATGTTCTTTTTTTCCTTACCTATGCTTCCCCGGCATTTTGAGGGTAACGTCAAACTGGTTAGAGACTGAGCTTTTGTTTGAGAGAAGAGGCTTTGTAACAGCCTAGATTAATTTGCATAGCTCTTCTTTGTTAAGCCTCACAAATATGAATACTCCTTGGTAAAGTATTTCTCTGTTCATCCAGTCTTTATACAAAATGATATAGGGGGAGCCTTGCAGAATTAAGTACCCAGAAGATATGCTACCTTGACTCCAGATACCTGGAGTATCTGTACTGGCTGATGTGCTGGACTCTGGGGACACAGGCTGTTTTCTGTAAACCAAAAAAGGTACAGCTGGAGCACAGCCAACAAAAACTAGTCTCTTCTGACTTGAAGTGATCAATATTTATGTTAAAAAGCAATGGAGTAGGGATGAGAACTTGCTCATTAGCTTTCATCCCTAACTCTTTTACTGGACTAACTCTGTCTCTAATTTTTACCTGTTGTTTTACCTGTTGTTGTTTTCTTGTTCTTAACAAATAAATAAAAATACAGCTAGAGAAACCTCAGGGATAGTCAAGCACAGATGTATTCACTGCAGAGGAAAGTCTCAATGTATTGACTGCCTAATGGTAGACAAAATCCACGAAAGCAATGGAAAAAGGCTTTAAGGAGAGTAGTGCTGAGGGCTTGGTAGATATCCTAGCATAAGCTTTTCCGGTACTTAAGGATAGATGGGTAAGGTGCTTATTAAACTGTTTTAGAAGCTAATTGATATGCATTAATCTTTTTGCTAGGAGTTCTCAGCAGATTTGTGAGGTTTTTTTTTTTTTTCAGCTCAAACTATAATTACCTTTCTGTTAGAAGCTACAGTTACATTATGTAAGAGAAGACATAAACCACCCAGGAGTAACTTTTCTAAATGAAGGGAAATCAGGCTTTAAAACAGGAAAACAATGGGGAAGGGAAATGAATCGAGTGAAGCGGAGAAAAAGCTGAGGTGCTGAATGTACTGGTCAAGTGAAGGTGATACAGGTGTTTAGTCAGCAAGGATAGGTAACAGACTTGGTGAGAAGGCAGTCTTTAATACAAAGATGTTAGGGGTTTTGTGGGATGAAAGCATTATTTAGTTGGTATTCACTGGGTGTGCAGACTGAGTTAATTATCACATTAAGATGATACAAGCCTCTTACCAAATGTGTGTAAGAGCAGGTTAATACTTATTTCACTGCTGGGTCCCCGTTCACTACTGATGTGCACCTCCCTGTTTTGCACATTCCCTTTCCCTTGGTATAGATTCCTTATTATGAGCACTCACTGGATGCTAGATGACCATTAATGATATCATTAGCTTTTTTCAGGTGTAAATCACAGAGGGGCTCGATCTACTACATCCAAAGGTATTTATTTCCATTCCACGTGCCTTTGTTTTCTTGTAACTCTGTAGATGCAGAACAAAAACTACTGCTTGTCTTGTACTTTCATACAGGAATCTGTTTCTCACATCTTGGTGTTCCTGAGTGGAGTAAGTATTAATATAGTCCTGTTTTACAGGTGGAGAGGTTGCCTATGTTGTTAGGAGAAAAAAAAGAAAAGCTAATAGTAACTTTAAAGTCATCATCCTTAGCTTTTATTCCCATGAGTCTCGTACTGTGCTCTTGAATGTAGATTTCCATAAAATCTAATTGCTTGTAAAAGTTTGGCTCCTGGTGTTTTTTAGGAGCCTAGATGTTTTGAAAGGGTGTTTATTGGGATAAAAGGGTGTTTATTGAGCAGTCTTTATGCATGAAGCCAGTTAATGCTGAGCCCTTCCACAGCACCCAGATCCACAGGTAGGTATTAATGCAGCAGCTGCTACTTGATTTTTCTGAATCAGATGAAGGTAAAAAATGGAATAAAGCAGAAGGCGCAGAGCATAGCTGATGGAGCAGTTGGGTCTGCAAGCAGTAGGCAAACTCCTCTGCATAGAGCTGATCCTGCTCTGCAAGACAAGTCGCTGTGAGCAAACAGTGTTTAGGACTCGCTACAGTTCAGTTCTGCTTGGCGGGGCCGTGCGGGAACAGCTCTTCTCCCCGCCCTACGGCTGAGGGCAGGCAGCGAAGGGCCGCGGGTTTCCCGCCCAACGCCCAGCTGTGAGGGAGCGCGCGCGCTGCTGGGCCAGGGGGAGGAGCTTGTATCGGCCGAAGTCCTCCGGGAGCCGTGCGCAAAGCGAGGCGCGGTAGCCGTTCTAGGCAGCGGTTGGCCGCCATATCCGTCTCTATGGTAGCGGGGGAGGAGCGGCCCCGCCCAGCGCTCTGGAGCCGTTGCGAGAAGGAAATGGCGGCGCGGCGCGGCTGAGACCTTCGTTGGCGGAGGCGAGATCCCGCACCCACTCCCCGCGGTGAGTGAGGGAGGTGGGAGGAGAAGCACCGGCGAGAAGAGGAGAGCGGGAGGCGGGCCGCCGCCGAGGCGGAGGGGTGGCGGAAAAAGGACGGCCGCCACCTCAGGCCTCGGGGCTCGGCGAGAAAATGGAGGCGGGCGGGCGGTGCGGGCCGGGCGGCCGCAGGGCTGCGGGGAGGGACGGGGGCGGGGGGGGGCGGCGCGGCCTGTTTCCAGGGGACCGTCGGTACGGCTGCGGGGCGAGGGCGCATCGGAGGCCTGGCCCGCTTCCAGAGGAGGTCGGCGACACATTGCGGGGGCCCCGGAGGAAGCCTCGAGCCGCCGCCCCGTAAGCTCCTGACGTGGTTGGGCCGCGGCGGAGAGGACGGCCTCCGCGGGCGGAGCGGGCAGGAAGGCGGGCTCCTCCATCTTGGGGGAGAGACAAGGAGAGGACGGGCGTGCGATGAGCCGATCGACGTCACGGGTCAAGCTGACGGCGGCGAGATTCTCTGTGACGCTACAACCGACATAAGCGCCTTTTCGGTCCCGTACAACGAATCCCGCTACCGGACGAGGGTTTCTCCGCCGCTGATCCGTTAGGCGGCGGGGTGCGGGCGGAGCGCTGCTCCTCCGGATGCCGCCTGAGCGCCGCCGGGGCTCGGGGTGGGTCCTGGCACGAGGTTACGGGGTTTGGCGCTGGGTGATGCAGAAGGCTCCTCCGTGGTGAGTTCAAGGAGAAAAGCAGGATTTTAAGAAGTGCTGGTGTCTTGTAGAGGAAGGAGAAGAGGTTGCATCGTTAGGTAGTTAATGCCAATATTGTATTGAATGCTTATACTAGTCAACGTTTGGTACTGTCTACCTTCCTCCCTCCCCATTGATGTACTTCAATACTGTCCCTTGGAGGTAATGATGTTTTAGAGCTGCTTATGTGCCTTGCACAAAGCTGTGCTTTGCATATGACCAAACTCTGTTTCGTACAGTTATCCAAGCAATAGCTCCATTTTAGGAGTGGGTGAATAAGATCCTATCATCTTAGCTTGTCAATTTTCACTTGGAAAGAACACTTCAGTCTCTTTAATAAACTGAAAAATGTATATGGATTACACTCTTCTATATATTCAGTACTTAAAAACAGTATAATGTTCTTGTTTTTTTGCACTGGTTTTGTTTCCTTTTTTTTCCTGGGAACTTCAGGATGGGGAAAAAATGGTGATTCCTTTCATTTAACGTGCAAAGTTGTGTGTAGCATTCTTAAGATAAATTTTTAAAATTATTAATATTTTAGACTCTAAATAATCTTTTTGAGACTGCAAAAGTAGTTCTTTTCAGTGCTTAACCATCACAGCCTTGTTTAAGTATATTCTTTGGCAGTTGATATTCAACTGTCTTTTAATTTTATAGAAACTTTTCCACTTCTTACAACTATTTTATATAAGAGCCTTTTTTGAAGTGGTAATGTCAAGAAGAATAGCTTCAGCTATGTCTTGTTGATACATTTATGAATGAAATTTAGCAACCATTTAAGCAGTTGGATTGCTGAATAATGAAAAATGTCGATATGTAGTTAGTTACTGTATAAGTATTTACTATGTTAATTGTAATAGATATTTTGGGTTATGCTTTGTGTTTTATGTGCTAAGTGCTTTGATTTGCACAAGTCCAGTGACTTGCACATCGGATAACAGTTGAATTCAAGACTAGAGTTTCAATATTTTTTCCAAATGTTTTGGTTTGATTTGTAAGGGATGTTTTAATTTCTGTTGGTGTGCAGATGAGCATGGTTTTCCTGCTGCAAATTTGTATACTTTGTATGCAACAAAGTATTTATTGATTTTAAAAAAAGATTAACTTGTAAGTTGATGCATACAATTCCTATAATACTTTTCATGCTGTATTGTTCTTTGAATTTAAAAAACAAAACAAAACCAACAGGAAAATACGAACAAAAACCTCAAACTTTGAAAAGCAATGCTAATAGAGCTTAAAAGCACAAAATAGCAAACAAAATTTCCAGTGTATGATGGACTTGACAAAAGATGTTGTCTTAATTCTGTTTTAAGATTTTTCTGAGAATAGATTCTATTATTTAATTTCAGTTTAAGATTCTGCCTGTAGAGTTTTAACTGCATGCTTTTAGTTCTGTACAACCTGAAACTTCAGCCAGAAATACTAAGTGGAGAGAGGAAGGGGAAGGATTACAAGGATTAGGCTGGAAGATTATGAAATGTAACTGACAGAAATGAAAAGAGACAGGACTGTACTAAGCAGGAGTAAGACTAGGTGGTTTCTCGTTGACAGAAGTGGTCTGTCTGTGTTAGTTTTACACTCTGAGCTTTTTCTGCCTAATGTCTCCTGTAGTACTTCAACTAGTAGGACAGTGGCAGGAGAAGTAAATTTTACCCTGTTTAAGCAGGAGTAAAGGAGGCTCTCAGTCCTCCTCCTTAGGACCATTTTAGATCCACTGTCAAGTACACTTTGAAGGTATTGCTTTAAAGGTTATATTACTATCATGTTTTTATATAATACAACTTCAGAAATAAGATAATAAAATAGTTAGTTTCAGGAGAGTTACTCTTAAAAGCATTAATAGACTTCAAGGTTAACCAGTATCTTAAAATTCCCACTAGGGAAGACACAAAAATTAAATGTGTACTTAGTGTGTTCTTGTGGTAAACCCTAATTGAAATTGGTATTTGAACTGTTGACTGTGTAGTAACATAATCAGTATGCTGTAATTACTGTACTTGACTGTATGCTGGAGGAAAATCTCGTTTTTTTTGTTATATAATGGCACCTTTTTGATGGTGTGAGAATGAAATTGATCACTGGTTTCAGATGTATTTTAGCTCACTTTCTACTTCATATTAGAAAGGGAAAAAAGTGTAAAAAGAAAGCATTTTTCTTCAACAGCTGGGCTGGTAGGATCAGAAATTGTAATCCTGCAGTTGCTCTGAGTCTATTTCTGTACACTTGGTTCTGCTGACAACTGTGATTAGACATGCCAGAGGGTACAGATAGGTTAGTGTAAAACTAAGGTTTTTTACGTATATTTTAGGGCGTATAACTAGTTTATGTATTGTAATAGTACCAATTTGAGGAAAAGCTTGCACAGCTTTACTAGTTAGTATAAAACTATAGAAGAAGAGGGAATTCTAAGTATAGGGTAAATATTCAATATTGTTATATGTTTAAAAATAAGCAAGGGGATCTTGAAGAGTTATACTGTTTCTGTTCACTTAACAGCCTAGTATTCATAAGTCACAAGAAAGAACTGATTTCATTGGTACTTCAGTGCAGGGATATCAGATGGTGCAAATCAGTTTTTCAAAGCTCTTTGTTTCCTTTGCAGTTGCTGAAAATATATTTTCAGTGGTGCTGAAGAGGTGTTTAAAATGTTTAAAAAAAAAAATAAAAGATTGTATGTATTTGTAAAATATTTCCATTCAAAGTGGTGGAAAAGGAATGGTAAAGATTATTATGTAGTGAGTAATAACCAATGACAATTTAAGTTTGTAGTTGATATCTCTGTTTGCTAAACATAACTGTGGCTTACAAAATTGGCTTCATGGTTTTGAAGCCATAAGGAGACATTTTTTTTCTTGGAATACGAGCTTTTGAGCACAGGAAGGTGCCTTCTCCTTCCCCCCCCCTTTTTTTAATATAAAAGGGAAAAAAGAGCAGCACTGTCTGTGCTGGTTGGGGTTGTGCTTACAGTGGTTCTTAATGTTTTGTTTGCCATGCCATTTTTGCTTGTACTGTTTAGACCTTGAGAAGAGAGGTAAACCTGATCAAAAATTTCACGTTTATTTTTGTTGCTTTGGGTAAACTCTCTTGGTAGATGTGGGGTTAGCTTGCACAGAAGAACGTGAAGAAAAGCTTTGGATGGTACAGATGGTTACAGTAGTAACATGTTAGTTGGATAGTAAGCCATTAAAGTCTCTTTGCCTCATGTGAAGCTGTGGGTAGAAAATACCAATCGCACTCTATAATATTTTTTTCTTAGTTCCCATATCCTTAAATTGGAAACACTAAATTATCAGCTCTGTTGAAGTGATTATGGACCTACACTTTGGAAGATGTGCACAATATATCAGAGTGCCTTAAGTTGAGATTTGGCTTTTATTAAAATCCTGTTGGTATCATTGTTGATTACAGTTCTTTTCCCAGCTGTTAACAGTTGGTGGATGCTCTCATGTACACGGATACATTGGACTCTGTTGATGTAGCTTTATTCATTCAGAGAATGTGTGAACTTGCTTCTTCCTGAGATAAACCCCTTCTTTACATAAAAGGGCCTGTACTGATGTGTCAGTAGAGCTTTCAGATTCAGTGTGCAGCTGCACTGATGAAGCTGCATTGCACTGAAATGGTGCATACCTGCCACCCCACCCTGTAAAAACAACATACAGGTGAAAGTACAGATTTGATGGTGCCATTACCTTTGTGTAAGAAACACATACCACTGCTCTGTTGATTAGGACCTTGTACCCCTTAATGTTTCTGACTTGTGCGATTGTGATGGTGAAAATCTATAGCACAGATATTTTCATAGTTCTGTTAAGTAAAATTTTAATGTTTGCCAGGACTCTGGTGGACTTGCTGCTAAAGCACCTTGAAAGCTTCTGTGAGAAATGGCTATTTAACTGAATTTAGCTGTGAGAAGTTCACTTTGATTCAAAGAAGAGTATTTCTGCTACTTGTTCAAGAAAATAAACTTATAATACTTGGTGCTCTGCTCATTCTGCTACATTACAGGGTGGTTTATCCTTTTTTTTAGTGTAGTCCAGTAGAAGTAGGATATTTCCAGTGTTTTTCATGGGAAAATTATTTTAAAGCTTGAGACATCCAAACAAACTTAAGTCTCTGTATTTTATGTTGCATAAGCCAAGGAGCTGCCTAAACCACTTGTTTTAGTTAGGTAGTATTATTATACTCTGCAGCTGCTCATTGTCTTTTCGGAGTCTTACTGTTGACTGGAGTCCGTGGTGTGTCTGTGGTAACGTGGTTTTATGCTTACACATTAAATTCAACGCCTCCAGAGGTGCCACATTTGCTGCCTGTGTGCAGGACTGCTGTCCTGTTTGTGGCAATGGCTTTCTTAGGCTCATGTAAGGTAAGTGAGTAACTTGACACATCATGGGAGGGAAGGGATGATGGAGTAGACACACTGTAGAGGGACTTAAAACAATGAATGACTGAAGCAGTTTTGGAAAGGTTCTTTATTACAAGAGCAACCACCACATGAAAGTATGTGTTCTTGTAATAAATGTTTTTTTTACATAAGCGGCCAAATTGGTTTTGTTTGCTAGTGGATTTTGTTCTGGTTTTTGATACCTTTCTTAAGTGGAGAAACTGATATTCCAAGGATACAAATTCTCCCCTAACCTGCAGGGCATCAGTTCCTGTCTTAAATCAGCATAATCTCACATTAGTGTCATGTTTGTTCTCTTCCATTGCTTTTGTTAGGAATTTAGATGGGATGCTATGCAACACTTTCCAGTTACTGCATTTGGGGTTTGTGAATATTGTTGCCTGTCTTTGTAAAGGTGGTGGGCAGGTGAGGCAGAACGACAGGAGCTCTTAGTGGATATAGTATGAGACTTGTTACTGCTGCCATTTCTGACAAATAAATATTGTCTTGTACGTGGGATTGGAATACTTCTGTGGTAGTAAATGCTACTGTGAAAGTAGATCTTGATGCTTTGTGCTGTTGTGTGCAGAGTTGATATTTGCCTAGATATATTACAGCTTCATGCAGCTTAAATTTCTTTTTCAAGAAGGGTCTATCTTTGTTCTATTAGAGTGAGGGTATTTCTGAGGAATATGGCTGTATTACTGAGCTGTGTGTTACTGAATACGCATTGTTGAAGTTAGAGTATGATAATGTGTTCATATTTTTAACGGAAAATAATGTATTGACTCTGAAATAGGAAGAAGTTAACTTCTACTTCTAAGCTGTTAGTACTGCAGTAGATTTTTGCAGCATTATTTTTGATTGCTTTTTATATTCTTACATCTAATAATAAGCAGTGAAGAACTCTTAAGCAAATTGTGTTTTTGACCAGTTTCAAAAGCTGAGTTTTTACTGGTATAAAATGTATTTACTAGGAATAGTCTAGGCTTCTGACCTTGAACCACAGTGTCAAATAGTGTCAAATAGCAGTCAAATAGTGAGATAGTAAATTGTTCAGGGAGTGGAGTTGGGAAATATAAATCAAATCAGTTTCCTCACATGTGGAGTTAAGCATTGTGGTCACTGCCTTTCTCGCTTCGCTGCATCTCTTCTGTTGCAGTGTTCCAACTTCACAACTCTTGGAAGGGTAATTTCCTTTTTTCAGAAGGAAAGTATCCAAACTAGTAATCAGTGGGTACATTTTATATGAAAGTAGACTATATTCTAGTTGAACATATAGGGGAAAAGATGGTCCACTGTGCAGTCAGAGCTTTCTTAGCATAGATGTATCTGTTTTGTCAGCTCTGTACATGTTGATGTACACCTGCAGATGTCAGGGACTCTATCAGCCTTGAGATAGGTGTGGGCTGAGTGAGTCCTCAGAGAAGTGGTGGAGCACATCCCATTTACAATCAGTATCTGTGGCTTCTCACACGAGTAGTCTGCTCTTGCACCTTTCCCGAAGGAGCAGGTGGAGAGAACTGCACTGCAGCCATGTGTGAATGCAGCTTTTTCCATTGCTAGTGATGAACCTATTTCCTGCTGTACTTAGGGATCGGTGAAGTTTACCTTTTCTCTACTTTCTGGATAAAACTTCTGATCTATGTACATGATAGGTTTTGCCCTACTGACTTCCTCCAAGCTGCTTTTGTGATGCTTGTTGATGCAAAGAATTAATTTTGCTAATGTGAAGTAGAAAGACTGCAAGTTTCCCCCAATGTCATCTTTGACAAGTTGGGGACAAAAAGAAATTTTCAGTGGAATCAAGCATCCAACTGGGAGTGACATTAACTAAACTATACCAGCAGTTTTTTTATTTGCATCAGAAATGATGTCCTTATCTGACTTCTCGGACAATCACGTGATATGATGTGATAACGAATAAATTCACTGAAGAATTTTTGAAGTCTTCTAGTTGAAGCTAGTATCTTAAGTCAGGGCCAAGACTTTCTTGTCTGGATATAGAGTTGAAATTGATCACTGATTAATGGTACTTGTTTTTGATAGCTTTTAATAAAAGTAAGACTTATATTATGCTTTAAGTTTCTTTGTGGATGAAATATCTTTGTGTTCTGATTAACTCTAGCGTTTGGAAAGTTGCTAAACCTTATGTTGGTCCTTGCCATTATTGGAGATCTCTGACCTGATATTGGGTCCTAACATTGAGTATTAATAATGTTTCTGAAGCATTAACTGGTGTTTTAGTGGACTTAGCAAAGCAGCCGAAGCCTGTGAATTCCTGTTAGAGCAGAAGCAAGCCCACATTGTTAAGTAACAGTGTTAAATGAATCAAGTCCTGCAGCTGCTAAACTCTGTAGTGTGTCTGAGGATGCAGTTAACCTCGCTTTCTGTGTTCATGTGGGGTGTGTTGTATGTGAGACATTTCAAAATCAAATCCATTTATGTATGGAGATATAAACGCACGTAAAGAGATGAGAACTAATCTGGATGTCAGCTGGATGTCATTGTTTGGACTAAAAACACTTATGCAGGACATTTATATAGCCTGTAAGTTAGTAGGTTTGGGAACTTGTACAGATTACAGCATATTGTTTGAGCATAGAAAAGTAGCTCTCATCTAAGAACATGCAGTAAGGTGCAAGATACTTTATTAAGTGAACCCATTAATAGGGACTAGCACTAATGAGAAGATAAAGAACATTATTCTTAATAAATAAATTCCTCAGGAATTAGCTGATAAGCTTGAATTGGAGAATTTACCCAGAATTTTGTTTTTGCTTTTTGTTTGTACCCAAGTACTCAGATGAAGGCGAAACTCTTGGTTGCTCTTAATTCATGTTAAAGGTAATGTTACTAAGTTGTCTTTCAATATGTTTTTTTCAATCTTTGAATATCTTCTTTTCAAGCGAGATCTTCCCAGTTAATTGAGTCAGGAAATTGATCATGCAATTAAAATAAGTTCTGAAAAAGGCAAGGTCTTTATGCAGTCTGTGGACACATTGAATGCTTATTACCTCTTTAGGGCCAGTGAATTGGAGATAATTAAAGTAATTTGTTAAATGAACCTTTGTATAAAAAACAAACAGAAAAGATGGGGAATGATAGCTGTTCTTTTGAGAAGTTTGTCATCTTCAGGGTTAAGATGATAGTTACATCGAGACATCTAGAACAGCTTAATTAGATTACCCTTCTGCAATTACAGGTATCTCCCTGCAGTTCTCTCAGCCATAGGTAACTTGTTGTGTGATGTTTGTGATCTGTTTGGTTACAGAAATGGCAGTACACAGCAGTATGCTTTTGAGGTTTTGTCTGAATGTGAGAATGAGAGTGGATTTACAGAAAAGAAAGAGGAGATTGTATACTTTCCTTTTTTGTTTTTTTTTTAATGTACACAATGTGTTTGTGAACAACTGCTGTCACAGCAGGATCTGGAATTTGGGAATTTCTTTTCTGCCTCTTGTTAAATCAGTTGCTGATGATTTGAAGACTGAATGATACAGTATCTAGAAGGATGCTGAATGTGAGTGCTGGCTTCCCACTGTTCTCCTCACTTTTTGAGAGTAGTTGATCACACTGGAACTGTGAACTTCTATCAGATAAAGCTATGATGCCATAAGGACTTCTGTGGTTTTACTGTTTTTTTTCTTCAGCTGAAAACTTCAGCTTAGGGTTTTGCATGTTTTGTTTAGTGATAGTTGTGTGTGTGTTTTCTTAAACAAGGTTATTTATTGTTCTTAGCTTAGGATACTTTGCTTCTGAAATTAAGGTCCAGGATGAATTCAGTTACCTGACTTTTTCAGGGGAGATATGAGCATTCTCCTGCAAAGTAACGGAGTATGAAAAAAACCTATGTTTTCTTGACCAAGATACTGTGACAGCTTTCTGCTCTACTTCTAGAGAAGTGACTGCTGTTTCACTGGAATGCTCACGCTGTGGTTTGCGCTGTTAATACATTGATTAGGGTACTATGGTTAGACTGCTGTTGGACTTGATGATCCTTGAGGTCCCTTCCAACCTGAGTAATTCTGTGATTCTATGATCAGAGTTTGAGAAGGAAATCTTGGCTGAGGGGGCAGCTGGGGAAGTACAGCTGGTTAAGGTGTGATGAGCTCTTGCTGAGTGGCAGCTGAGCTGTTGTTGCTACTTAAAATGGCTCTTGTTCTCTTGTATGTCTCTGCACTAGTTTTGATACTAATTCTT
The DNA here is from genome assembly GCA_037305975.1 of Chrysolophus pictus. Lineage (NCBI taxonomy): Eukaryota > Metazoa > Chordata > Aves > Galliformes > Phasianidae > Chrysolophus > Chrysolophus pictus. Next base: position 5,614,734 of record CM074595.1, read on the forward strand.
CATTCTTTCACCAAGATGGGGTGGTTGGGGGGAAGGCAGCACAGTAGAGCAGCCCAAGTAATGTTAGCATTGCTCTTTGTTCTTCATGGTCCATAACTGTGAATTGAATAAGTATTTGAATCCATTGTTTAATGAGGAACTGTTTTGTTATGTTACCATTTTAATCTACAAACCTTAATGTTCTGTTGTCAAAGCTTCTTGACAAGGCATCTGTGAAAGGGAAAGAGCTATTGCCTTTTAAAGAAATTCATAACTTGTTCAACTTTATTAGTAGGTAGCCTTAAGTATTTTCAAAATGAGGATTGCTTGCTACAAAAGTTCCCAATCTAAGCAAAAAAATAAATAAATTATTAACAATTTGTTCTCCCAGTCTTTTTTTAAAGATGGTCTAAAGTTTTCCAAAGGCAGGTGGTATCTCTCCTAAAGGAGATGTTGGGGAAAGGCAGGGAGATACTTTATTAGAAAACCAAGCATTTTCATAGCAAATGTAGAGGACAGTTTAAACATTAAATTCTTAAGCCTTCCATCTTGGAATTATTTTAAAAATCTAGTTTTGTTAAGAGTTTTTTTATCTGTGTAATAGAGAGAATAATAGGTAATAGAGGTAATAATAATATCATGTCTTTATTTAAAACAAAAACCTCACCCATGTTATTGCATAGAATTTCTTGATTTATCATTGTGTTTAAAAAAATGCTATGTTTAAACTCTAAACTGTGTGTATACTGTATAGCCTTGCCACGGGGTGGGGTATGACTGTCAGACTGAAAAAGATTGTGTTCAATGAGCTGGAATATCTCCTGAGAAGATGCTGATTGCACTTGGAGAACAAGTTAGTGATATCAGCTCTGTGGCTCAACATGAAAATTGTGAAGAGCATGTTGCTCAAACAGCCCTTCATACACCAAGGTGTGACTGTAGAATATGAAGGCAGCATTCTGCGTAGACAGTTCTTTAGTATATATTAGATAAATTATTCAAATAATATGCTCCTTTTGAGTGTTTAAGATATATAGTTTATTTTCATAGTTTAATGTTAGAGTTGAACAAGAAGTGATTAGCTGACTTTCCCTCTTCCTTTAGGATTATCACTTAAAAATTACGTGATGTGTGATGAGTTGGAGATTCTGAACAGGGAGATTGAAAGGTTATTACAGAGCAGCAGCGTGGAAGGAAGCACTAAGAGTAACTCAGACTGTCTTCAAACATCACTGACAGACTCGGATGTAATCACTGGTTCAGACTCTGGAGCAAAATACGAATTAGAGCAGGTATTCAATGTCATGAGATACAGTACTAGGGTCTCAAACTAGGTTATTTTCCTGTCTTTTTTTTTTCCTTGAATGGGAATAGTTGACACAATGTATATAATGTATGGAGTCCTCTGTAGAGACAGTGTAGAGGCAGGAGATGTTGACGTGGATCTAGCTATATAGTATAGTTCCATTCCCTTCCCTGACCCCAGAATTCCACTTTCCCACAGTTGTGCAGATTATGAAATTTACTGTTCATTAAATAATAGTGGTCCACTGAGAGTCACATTTTGGGTGGGGTTCTTTTTTCACTATGTCATTGGTGTTCTCCTAGAGATAATTATTGTTCAGGAAGTAAAAAGTGTTTCTAAACAGCAGATGGTTATCAGAATCTTTTTTACTGCTTTGAAGCAATTATTAGTGTATTAGGGATTTCCTACACCTAGTATGGCTATTCCCCTCCGTTTAATTGCAGAATCCTAACACACAAACTCTGGCCTTTATCACTGTTCTTTACAGGCCAGTTGAAAAGTGACTTTTTTTATCCCATTCATCAGGTTCTACTTTTCTTCCCAAATTCTTTTCCAGTGTTGCTGTAGAGTGGTGGAAATCATAGTTATTCCTTCAGATTTTTCAGCCTACTTAACTCAGAAGCAAACAGTCAGTGTTTGTGTTTCACTTTTTTTTTTTTTTTTACGTGAACCCTTGGACTAAACATTGGTCTTGTTTCAGTACTTTAAATGAATGCTTTGTTTCTGAAATGTTTTCTGGGCTCATTTTTTGTGGGGATAAAAAATGTGATTATTAATGTCACCTGTTCTTTGAAGTTTCTGAAATGCTGTGCGTTGCAAATGTCTTCAGCAAAAGGGACAGCAGAATGATAGGGAACGCTCCTGAATTCTCCTGTGATGAATTTCACAAACTGGTTAATCTTCCCTACTGATAAACCTTGGTGTACTGACCTAGTTAAATAGTGTTTCTGTGTTTTCATTGCATAATATATACTTAATAAATTTAATTCTCAGAATACTTTTAAATACTGGAAATGGATTTGTCAAATACAGCTTTTTACTGTTCTGAATCTTGATGGACTCTCCATGAATTGGTGAGTCTCATCTGTTGGTAAGCAGTGGAGGTAGTTTTCTTTACTTAAACTTTTTATTCCTGTTTCAATGTCTTTCTGAAAATGGAGAACTGATAAAAAGGCAAAGTAAGAAAAGTTGGTTTATAATGGAGATAAGACAATTCCAAGCTGAAGCATTCAGTGGTAAGATAACTTCATAAATATATTGGTGTCTTATTTCATTTCTTTTTTTTTTTTCCAGGAGTTGTCAGAAAAAGAATTTTTGGTATCTGCTTCTGCTGACAACTCAGAGAGACAGTCTGGTGCTTCTGAATCAGGCAGTTCAGCATGTGCTGGAAGGATAATGCTGAATGACTCTGATCCTTTGCTGCCCTCTTCTGGCTCTCCTTTTAATTCAGCTCAACACGGAAAAACTGGTCAAACCTCTAATGCTGTGTCAGGTAAAGCGCATTTTGAAGAGACTTGTTTTTTTTTTTCATTTTATTTGAAGTTTAAATCTCAATTTAGGTTACCTCTGTCTGTAATTTTTAGCATGTCTTCACTTTGCAAAGTAAACAAAGATGTGAATTTTAACTTGTTCTGTTCCTGCTTCCATGGCAGCCTTTTTCTGATGTGGGTCTAATTTTAGTGTTGCCTTTAAAAACAGAGCAAGAAGCTATAGTTAATGATTTTTTTTATAAGGGATTGGGATTTAAGGATTTAAAGGGATTTCGTATTTCATACTACAGGCTTAAATTCTTTGTATTCTAATAGGAATTCTAAATTGATGATCTGTAATTTTCTATCTTTATAGCTAAATTTGTAGTATTTCACTGAATGACTTGAGTTGCAATTTAAATATTACGTTTTTAACATAAATATGGGCTTTAAAATTCTCTATATTTATTGTTTGCCTAGTAGTGATAGTTAACCTTCTGTTTTAACACTATATTAAATATAATAATAGAAAACAAGGATTACATCATAGAGAGATCATATGTGATACTGCATCAGTTGCATTACTGTTGTGCTGTGTGTGAAATGAGGCATTTGTCACCAAGGTACACTGCAATGCTGGAAACAGATTGAAAAGTTTAATATAGGATGCCTCTGAAAACTTATGATTGTAATATATACAGCTTTCATGCTTTCAGTAACTACTGTTAGGTGAGAATTCTTTAAAGTGCCCATTGGGATTAACTGTGCAACCCTTGTCCCAGGAAAATATAGATACCTGCTCCAGAAACATGTCTGGGAGATGGCTAGCTTTTCTTGGTGCTTTGAAAATACTGTTTCTGTTTATCCATTTCATTTTGGTATACTTAGTACTGCTTGTTATAATCTTATGTGAGCAGTGTAATTGCAGTGACTGCAAAATGAAGTTGCTGAATTCTAGGAGTGCAGTTTGCATGGCATGCAACTCACTTAAAACATGACACTGTGGTATAATACTAACTTTAAAAACTTATTTGAACTAGATTATTCCTGAAGGCTCAAAATATAGTCTCAGACTTGATTTGTTTATTTCTGTCACTTGCTGCTGCTTTTCCTGTAGAAAAGTCTTCTAGGACACTGGGGAGAACTTGGAGGTTTTTGTCCCTCCCCTCTCTCCCGCATTCTGGTAGATCACGTAGACCAAAAACCTCCTTGCAAATAGTGGAATTAGTGAGCAACCTTTCTCAAGTATCATTCAAATGATTTTTTTCTCTGAAAAATGCTTCTGAAGATCTTGATTTTTGTACTGCTTCTTATAATTTCATCTAGCAAATAAATCTTTCTAGGGAAGTAGTGAAGGCTATATATATTTTTGGATCTAAGTTTTAAATCTTATGTTTGTCTTTAGTGTTTCAAGGTGGGGAGAGTGGTGTCTATACTATGGAACAAGCTGTAAGCTTACAGCCAGTGTCTATGGAATCTGAATCTAATACTGACAACATGGAAAACAGTTCCCCTGGTAAGATTTCTTCTTAAGTTGGGCGGAAAGTAAGATTATTTGTCCATCATATATGTATGTTTTCAAATAATGCGGGAGACCATAGCATTTGGGTTATTTTGTATGATGTATAGTTATGTAATTAACTGCCACAGCTGTGGCAGTTCACAGGGAAATATTCATCTGTTTTCAGGACCATAAAATGAGGTGGAGATATGTTCATCTGTTACTACAAACAAAATAATACTGTGCTGTTTAGGAAAAATATTATTCACCACTACTAATTCAGTAAGTTTTCTCTTGGTTTTTAGCATCAGCTTTGGATGAAAAAGATGAGCAAAGCAATGAGGAGGAACAAAAATCTATCAAGCCTACAAGCAAAGAGTTCAGGAAAACCTGGGGGTTTCGAAGGACTACAATTGCCAAGAGAGAAGGTGCTGGAGACATTGATATGGACTCTAGTGAACAACAGCCGCAACAACAACAACAAAGCTTAAATCTCAGGCGTAGTGGGCGACAACCAAAGAGAACAGAAAGAGTGGAAGAATTTCTTACAACAGTGAGGCGCAGGGGGAGGAGAAATGCTCCTATTGCTTTGGAAGATTCAAGTGAACCTGCATCCTGTCCAGCTACAGATGCTGAAACTGCATCAGAAGATAGTGTTGAAAGTGCTTCAGATACAAAGTCTGGAACTCGCAGAACTGGCACTAGGAGTAGTAAGGATCAGAAAGGCTCTAAAAGCAGACGCACAAAAGAGGAAGAGGAGGAGGAGGATGAAGAGGAAGAGGAGGAAGATACTTCTGACAGTGACAGTGATGGGTTAACACTGAAGGAACTGCAGAACCGACTGAGAAACAAACGTGTTGAACAGAAACCTACACAACTGACACTGAAGGAAATACAGAATCGCTTGAGAAAAAGAACTTCAGAGCAAGAACCTGCAGAAGCAGATAATGTCCAGTCTGATCAACCAGTTAAGACTGAATTATCTGTGAAACAGGAGCCTGAGATTGTAGATAATACTGAGATTGCAAGTCAGGTTGTTGTGTCTGAAGAAAACACCGAAGATCTTCAGGTTCAAAAGGAGATCAAACCTACTGTTGGAGCAAAAGGAATTACAGATGAAGAACCTGAAGAATTGCCCAAAAGCAAACCAGAGTCTGAGATTTATGACCCCAATGCACTATATTGTATTTGTCGTCAGCCTCATAACAACAGGTAGGCAAAACTTTCAGTTAAAAATGCAGTGCAAGTAGTGGAATTTTTTTGTGATGGAAACAATAAACCAAATGCTATGGCTTACTTTTTGAATATGTATAAATAAGCTACTGGGTTTATTTGCAGTTTTGGGGAGAGCTTATAACAAATATTCAAGGGAATATATTAATGAAAAAAAATGAATGGCTAGACAAAACAGTATGCTGATATCTTAGCAGGAAAATTAATATCTACTGTTTAAAAAAAATCAAGTTTTGACTATAGTCTTCTAATGTTTTACTGTTGCTTTTTTTTTTTTCAGGTTCATGATTTGTTGTGATAGATGTGAGGAATGGTTTCATGGTGACTGTGTGGGTATTTCTGAGGCTCGAGGGCGGCTGTTGGAAAGGAATGGTGAGGACTATATCTGTCCAAACTGCACCATCCTACAGGGACAGGATGAGTCTATTTCAGAAGCAGACCAGCAGGAAGCTAAAGCAGGGCAAGTAAATGTGGATGGTACAGAATTCACGAGCATAGGAACAATTGAACACAAGTCTGTTGAAGACCAAGGCATCAAGGGTAGAATTGAAAAAGCTGCAAATCCAAGTGGGAAGAAGAAACTCAAGATATTTCAACCTGTAAGTATTTCAGGTTTTCAGTATTTTTTGTGCTTTGTGTGGAGTACATTGAGGCAATAGCTTACTTGTATAGCAGTAAATCCAGTTTTGCTTATTAAAGTTAAATATAAATCTGACCAGCTCTCTAAATGTTACTGTTCAGCAACAGTTTATCCATAGTTCTATCAGTGCAGGAGCTAACTAAAACAAAGAATGTTTCTGGAAGAGGTGATTTAAAACTTTTATTTGAGTGTAAGGAAATGACACACAATGTGCTCTGTGATATTTAACTTTTTTAAATTCTATTTTGGAAATCAAATAAGAATCAAAGTTCTGGACTATCTTATTTGAGCTTTAAAATCTCAAATAATTTTTTACATTTTCAGTGATAATGGAAGTTTTTTACTTAATGTTGGCAAGTGTCTGTGTTGGAGTTAGTACCAGCTGTTACAGTTACCTCTACTTCTAGTTGAAGTTCTGGTATTTATTGTCATGATGCTTCTTTAAGTTACTAGTATATAGAAAATTGGTTTATATTGTCTTTTGAAAGGGTAATATAAAAACATACATTCAAAATTATTATGAATTCTGGTATGAATTCTTATAATTTTGTAATAGCTAGTTCCATACTCAAATCAAAATAGAGCCAAAGAAGCTGCTTTAGCTCAAGCCATGTAGATTTAAAACTTCGTGCTGCAGTGAAATCATCTCTGTATTACTGAAGCTACCATAGTAATGCCAACGTTTTCCTTTTCTTGTTATGCCTTGAAGACCATGTTTAGTGTATTTGCTTTCAGAAGGCTACAGCTGTTCAGATTTGTGTGAATTTGTTCTTTGACAGCCTTTGAATTTTGGTGTCAATGACTTGGATTATAATCTTCCTGTTGTAGAAAATTTTTATGCAGAATACTTATGAAAGAAATACTCAGCAATTTAAATATCAGAACTATTAATATCAGTACAGTGATCTTACGTATAGATGAAAGCGATGTAAGCTTAGTGTATACTAAGTACTCTCTTAAGGTAAATATATTAAATTTTAATTTAAATTAAATTTTAAATTAAAGTTTACTCAAATGTTTGCAAACAATTTCAGCTATGTTGAATGTACACTTGTACAGAAAGAGTTCAGAGAGTTTGACTGCTGGGGTCTGCATTTCTGACAACATCAGTATTAGTTTTAAGTACTGCTTCTACTTATCTTTGGTATTAATGTATTAGCATGTTACCTGAATGGGGTAAGCATCTCTTTTAGTGAAAGAAAAAGATGATTACAGTTGCCTGGTACGGAAGAACTACTAACATTTTAGATATTCTTCTGGTATTTTGAAAAAGAATGGAACTGTTCTGTTCATGTTTGACAGATGACTTCACCTTTTGAGATAACAGACTTGACTGTCCAGTTTGTATGTTATCCCGTGCTGTCCCTCATACCTCAGTGAGGATCTCTCTGTGTAGAAGCAAGCAGCCCATTCTCTGTGCAGAATTTCCTGCCCATTCTAGGGAAAGAAATCATTGCTATTTCATACGGGCTGAAACCACTCTGTGTTACAACTGACACAGTTACTCTGTTCTTACGCCAGTATTGTAAGCACTTCACAAAAGACTCCATTTTGTTGCTGTCCATAAGTACCTGTTTACTTAAGAATTATAGCTTGTGATTAAAACTCCTAGGAATTCTATAAATAGAAACATCAGTGACGAAAGTTTTGTCTGAGTAATAGTCCTTAATAGTTAACCATGGCTGTTAGCTGAAGTTTGAGGTGCTTCCTGGGGAAATTTCATCCTTCTTTATTGAACTTCTTAGTTAAGTGTATACATGATGGAAAAGAATATAAATTGTAATGCCAATTTTTATGGGAAAAATCCCAATCTCAGGTTTTATCAGACCACAGCAACTAACTAATCATTGACTTTGGGGGAAAAAGATGTTAAGCTATGTAAAGATTACTTATTCCCGTGGAAATATTGTTTAGAAACTGTTACTTTGGTAGTTAGAAATCACAGTTTATGGAAGAGGAATGAGAGACTGTCTTCATCCACAGCAATTTCAAGTATTAGGTCAGTTGTATAATTGCAGTTGTATAACATTTTTATGAGTAATCCAGAAGATGGAACAAGTGACACTGACCTTACGTACTTTGTTTTTGAGGGATGTGCTATGTTTTCCTCTCCAATGTTAAGATTTAAGTGACTTTGAGAGTAGTGTTAAGGAAATGCAATTTCATATGTGAACTTTTAAATATGTAAAAAGTATTAGAGTTTGACAGAATTGTGTAGGAGAATGGCTGTACTTATGCCAGATGAAGACTTCTAATATTAAAATTGGTAAGACTCTTGAGCAAGAATTACCTGTACACCACAGTAGCTGAGTGCCTTTTTTTGCATGTGTCTGGTGCTGACAGCTGCTGGTAGTGGTATTTAAGCAAAATGCGATTTAGAAATCTTTATCTTGTGAAACCGGCTCTGTGATGCTAAGGAAGTTCCTCATGTTATGTGGAGGATCAGAGCAAAAGTATTTCTGTGTTCATGGGAGCTGAAAATCAGTGTCCATTGGTTCACTGCTAGCAGAATGACCAGTACAACACATTCTAAAAATACTGTTGCAAGAATGAAATGCTTTTAATTTGTATGGGTTGTTTGTGGCATCTCAAGGATGAAAACTATTCTTACGTAGATAATTGCTCAGGTCACCCTCATAGCTGTAGTCTGAACTTTTGTAAATTCTTCATGTTTAGAGGTTTCCGATTCATTTTTGAACTTGTTCTACTTCATTCTTCAGGTAGTTGATGCTCCTGGTGTGTCAAAGTGCATTGGTCCTGGCTGTTTCAATGTGGCTCAGCCTGATTCTGTGTATTGCAGCAATGACTGCATTCTCAAGCATGCTGCAGCCACCATGAAGTATCTGAGTACAGGCAAAGATACAAAACCAAAACCTAAAGAGAAGACCAAACCAAAATCTGAAAAACCTGGTGTGACAAAATCTCATCTCCAGGTAAGTTAATATTTATGATCTGAAACAGCTGTGCCGAAGAACAGTGGCTTGTTTCTGCGCTCTCCTTTTTGAGACAAAATTGCTAAGTTGTACATTAAAGAGAAACATCCTTTTTTTTTTTTCTATCCTGTTTTCTGTTCCTTTTATTCTGATGAATTGCCCTCCTGAAGTAGAGATAGGTAGAGTTTCTGGAAAGGACTTTCCAGACAGGAGCACTCTTTATATAATTCAATACAAAAAGTAGTATATCATTTTATCCTAAAGTTAATTGCAAGTTTTTCCTTATTTAATTCCAAATTACTGGATTGGGCAATATTTTTTAATTACTATAAACTGTGAATTGTTGTGTTACTGTATTGTATGTGTGGTTTTGGGAAGCAAAACAGTGAAATTAAAGCCTCTCTTTCTTCTTGAAGCTATAGAGTGGGTAGTAGTTTTTAAAACAAAGGAGAGAAACTGTTACAAGGTTTTTATTAATCATTCCCTGCTCCTGAAGTTGCAGTGTATTATGTTTTACTTTTCAAGACTTGGATTTGAGATTGCATAATTTCAGCTGTATTTACAGGAGCTTACTATGCAATAAATTTGCTTACCTATATGTAACTATATCACTGCTTGTGAAATACAATATGTTTGATGAGTATTAGTAATTTAGCTTCTTTCAACCATTACAGGCAGGCACTAAGCCACTTTCAAACCAGAAGAGACAATTTCCTGAGAAAAAAGAAACGAATGTGAAGAAGACTGTTTTGTCAGCTGCCAAGACTGAGGCAAATACTCAACCTATTGCTAGAGAGCCAGCAGCAGAAAACACCACACCATCATGGGCAAGCGATCATAATTACAATGCTGTAAAGCCTGAAAAGACTGCTGCCATATCATCTTCACTGTTGTTCAAATGTATGTATCGCATAGGGATATTCATGAATAACCACATTTTCTTTGAATACCCATCCATTCTTGGCTCTGCAAGACTAGGGAGTTTAGGGTTAGGGTTGTTTAACAATGGCACAAAGCTTTTCTCCACCTTCAAAGATTCACACGCAGAGATAAATGGAGACACTAGCAGAAGTTTCATTTGTATCGTGGGACAGTTGTATGATTAAGAGCCGATTTGTGAATGCAAACTTCATGATTAAGCTTTAAATTTTTCCCGTAAAGACAATATCGTTTCTAATGTAGAAAAGGTAAGTATTGCAACATCTTTAAAGTTTTAACAAAAAGGCCGCATAGTCTGCAGCTTGAATCAGCAACTGACTGTACTACTTTGAATTGTATTTTTGTGATTTAGATTTCTCACCTGTCTCTCAGGTCTTTCATTGTTAGTGACGAAATGAAGTCTTCGACGTGGTATCCAACAGCACTTTTACACTTCTGCAAACAGCTTTTAACTGTCAAGTATATTCAAGCTCTTCCTACTGCTTTTCTTCTTTACATGAAATGATTTAAGGGCCATTCTTTACTTTTAAGTTTGGGGGGAGGAAGTATTTTTTTTTTTACCTTTCTATTTATATGTTCATACTTCACACATTATCCACGCACACAAGAACACATCTTGAATGGGTATTAGGCAGAAATATTGCATATTTTTGCAGGTTTTGAATAGCATCCTTGTAACACACAAAGGTAAGTAAATACTGCTTTGTAGCCTAAACAGGTGGTCTTGAAAATGTTCTTTTACTCAAACTAAGTAGTTTTGTGATGCAGTGATGGAGCTTCAAATGAAATCTTACATTGCACATTTATAAAGCACATGTCTTAGTATTTAATATTTTCCCACTTGAAAATTAATGAATTCAGGAGTTCAGTGCTCTCAGCTTGCTTAACCACACTTCAGCCAACTTTTATATTTAGAAATAAACATAGTTATTAAACCCTTTCTTTATATATAAAAGTAACTGGTAAGTTCATAAATTTTCTGAGTCTAATTTTTAAATACAAGGAGCACTGTGTACCTCATGTTGCTCCATTCTACTATAGCAGTTACTAGGTGCATTTTAATTTTGTTTACCCAAATGGAAAATTTAAAGGGTTATAATTTTTCCTTACATATTTTTATACTATTGGTTGATAAAATTCCCTGTGCCTTTTTCTATAATGAAATCTTAAAATACAAATTTCTGTAAAATTGCATTTTGAGTTTCTTGTAAAGAAACTTGTTTTTAATCAGAAATTAGTATTGTAAATGTAACTGATAATTTGAAAAGACCAAAATGAAACTACAAGGGCCTATTTTGCATGCAAATTCCTATCACAGCTCTATCTCAGTATAATTGCAAGTGTTGATATAACCACAGTACTTAAAATGCTCTTACTACTATAGTTCTATTTTCCTTGGAGATGGGAATACAGATCTTGAGACAAGAGCTTTTTTTTTTATTTAAGAGGCTTGCTCTTAAACTTTACAACACAAAAGTTACACAGATTGAACCAATTCCAGTAGAAAATAGGACTCCCTTAACTAAACTGTTAAATTAGTGCAGAAAAAATCTGTTTATACCAGACTTCAGTAATGAAAACAAGCTAGTCTGTGTGATGACAAGCTCTTATATCAAGTGCAGTGAAGAACTTCACATTGCTGTCACTAAGGTAAGCTGTGCTAATACGTGGACACCATGGCACTACTAAAATACCAGGTAAATTGTATGTTTGGGTAAAAAGATTGTCCTGCATTTTGACTGGACTGGTGTATTTTATCATCATCATGAAAAGCTGCTGTTGCATCTTCTTCAGAAGTATTTTCTGTGGTTTAACCTGGCACTAAAATGATACCAGTACTCATATTTCATAGAGCTGTTAATGAGTGGGACTCTCTGGGGAGATCTTCCATGAAGAAGATCCAAGTACACAAACTGTGGTACACCTGTACTGTTTTACAGCAGTGGTTAGGGAGAAACAAATGAATGCTGCCCCCTTCTGGGATAGAGGTAGCAAGGTTTTTGAAGCACTAGTTCTGGTGATTTAAAAAAAAAAAAAGGCAAACAACAAAAAAAAACACTTTGCTTTTGTTATCCCCTCTCAGTTTTCTTCAGTTTTTTGTGCAGTCCATTTTCTGTGCATCTAAGAACTAATCACAGTCTGGTGCTTGCTTGTATAACTTATGATCCCACATTCAAAGGACACCTGGACTGCCTTGTTCCTATACACCTCCAACAAAACATGGAGACTCTCAGGACAATACAGTAATGCTAGGATCCAGTAATCAGAAAGTTTGGTGTATGAAAATGTGATTTTTGTAATGCTGTGTCAAGGCAGGAAAGATGCCATAACACATTTTCTCTCCTTAATCTTTATAGTCAAGACCAGAGGAGTTATCACTCAGGTGGTAGAATTAATGTTGGAGTATATAAGTATCACTGTAGAAGGAAAAAACAAGCCCATTTCTGCACAGACTGCTGCTTGTTCAGATGACTTTGTACCTGCTTATGTTGTGACTCTGCATTTGAGTATGTAGAAACACTGGTATGGTTCAGCTTAATTCTTAGGAAAGGATTTTACTTAAGTCATAAGTATGCTTGACTGCGAGGACTGCGCTATTTATTGTTAAACTTGATGCTTTTATTTTTGTGAGTGCTCCCTTATGACATAGAGTAGCCTGGGCCAAGTTCCATATTGTTAACAACTAAACTACTTCAGATACCTCAGTTAAGACCTTGAAAGCTAAGGTATCTTGCTTAATACTACATTTATTCTGCAAAACAGGCCTGTTCTATGAGGCATTAACTATTGAACAGCACTAAAGGAGTAAGAAGAGCTCCTACTTTTCTGTTACTAGCAGTTTCCTGGGATGTGGTTGCTGCATATGTGGTCTAGGCTTAACCCTTTGTAACTAGAGGAGCTTTCAGAAAGGCTGCTGAGGGATCAAATAATGATCTGAATACTGAACAATGAAGCTGCCAGAACTGCTGAGAAATTCATGCTGGAGTTGCCTTTGGAAAGATTATAGAGCAGAAGTTTCTGGTGTAGCACAGCTCCAGTGCCAAACTTGCATCATGAGCATGGTGGGGGCTGTGCTGGCACAGGGGCTGCTGGGCAGTCTGAACCCTGGCTCTGGAGTGAGGCAGACCAGTATTGGCTGCTGAAGCCAACATCCCCTGGGACTCATCCTCTTAAAAGGAGCAGTGGTATCCTGGGGGAGCAATTACCATCTCCTGCCTGTGAACTCCCGGAGCTCCCCTTCCTGCTCTTCCAGGTATGTTACATCTGTCCTGTGGTTGTCAGCCACTTGAAGATTTTTGCCATGTGTCTTATGTTAGGAAGGCTGGTCTCTGCTGACAGCGTATTTTCTGTTGTGCCTTTCAAGCATCCAGCATCCTTGTGGCACTTGGATAACAGAATGCCAGCAGAATTACCATAAATGGGTGCTTGGTTTCAGGGTGAGGAACTGTCACAGGAGGGATGGGATGGGGGAGACACATGGTACAACCTACAGATGCACTATGACTATCAGGGTGGTTTACCTCTTGTCACCAAAACTGAAAGTGATGCAAGTTTGATTAAAAAACCTCACCACCCTCTATTGCTGTTTTGCGTTCTTTTACTAATATTGCTTTAGTTCTCTGAACTTAACTCGATTGACTGGAGAGCTGGTGAAAAAGATCTTCCTCTGATAGTCCCCAAATAAAAGGGTTTTATTGAGACCATCTCCTTGCACTTCGAAGTCGAGTATTGCTGCTGATACTGGTGCTGATGCTTCGCTGTGCTGATCTCTATACTGAACTTGGAACCTGAAGATGGCCTGTCCCTACAACGAATGATGGTGCTGATCCAGAAAAGGTTCTTGAAAACAAGGAGATCTCTTGTTTTTAACAGTACCGAGGACGGTGCCTCTCTTTCTCTCAGGAGCTGACATAGTTATGAAGTAGTTGTCTAATATAAATCATAATTTCATGTAAATTAAAGCAAAGCATTGCACGTCTATGTTATAGGTTTGTATGAGGATAGCTACAGTCCTGGCTTCAGTGCAAACAAATCGCCACTACAAAAAAGCCCCTTCTCAGTTTCCTAAATTAAGCAGTTTTAATGGCAGATTCACTTTGTGTGCCTGAATGTGGAGGCTTGACACAGAGTTGAATTATGAACTGCTTGTGTAGATCAGAATGGATAAATGCTCTTGAAGGAAAAAAAGGGCTTGGTCATAAGGTTTGATTTGATCTTAAAAGTGAAAATGGGCAGAGTTCACATTGTTTCAGAAGCAATTAACAGTTGAAACTAACACCCAAACCTGTTTAAAAATAGTTCAGCTCTTCTGAATGACTTGAAACTAATCCTAAGCTATCTGAGAGAAATGACAAGGCCAAAAAAAAACAAAAAAAAACAAACCTGGAAAAGTGCCAAGCTTCAGGAGTGCGGCAATTGCACAGCCATGTAATAGAAGCTGTTACAAGCTACACCTCACCTTCACAGCCTTGGGCATTGAGTGCTCAGTGCCACAAGAGGGTGCTTCAGTGGCACCTAACAGGATTGACTCTTCGACAAATTTCTGAGGCTCAGATGTCAGGCATGCATCCCAGCAGTGTGACTGCAATGGCTGCATATGAGGAGCGCTTCTTGACTGGTAAGTAACTTCCCGTTGTAGAGTGCTTTATAATTGACATCGAAAGCACCAGCTCACCCATGTATTTTGTTCAGTTTTTAGTTAGATAATGCATCAAAAGATCTCAGCTAAACTCATGGGTTAAAGCTCTGTAAAAGCCACTGCATTGGAGTACAGAGCTGACATTCTGCTCTAAGATTGTTTCTGTCACTAGTCATTCAGAAAGGGGTTAGTCATACCACAGCTGCATGAGACAAGTTTGTGCAAGACATGGGCTGAATGAAGAGAATGAATGAAGAGAAGAAGCTTCTAGGAAAACAGTAGTTCCAAATGAGGCCGGGGAAGTTTTTTTCCCATCTTCCATTTCAGCATTTTAGAAAGGTAAAGTTGCTGTTCCTGAACTCTTAAATATTGATAAATAGGGATGAGATGTTTAATCGCTGAGCCACATTCAGGCTGGACAGCTGCAGTACTTAAGTGATACGACAAAAACTGATGGTGTAGCTGCTGCCTTCCTCTTAACAAGGAGCAGCACGACCATATGCAACTTCACTGTTCTGTAGGCTAATGCTGGTGTATGTTGGTTTTTTTTTTAATTCTTAAATACTTCATTTCACAATTGAATTTTTGTCAGACATTTAAGCTGTGGTTAAGGCGAGTGCTGTGTCCAGCATTTAGAGATAATGATGTGTAATTACTTGGCTCAGGGTAATCTTCACACAGGTGATAGATTCTATTTCAGAGAATGCATCTTGATAGATATTCTTGCTTTATTAACTGCAAAACTTCACTAATATTGTGAATTTGCTGTAATTTTTTTTCTGAAAAGGATGCTAAATCCTTTTGGATATAATAACCAATCCACTTCCAAAGGTGGATCCCAAGTAGCTGTGCCCTTTTTTCTAAAATCCTTTATTTTGGTGAGCAGGGATAATTAATAGTATCCATAGAACCCGTGCATGCTCCAGCAATGTCTGCACTGTGGGCACATAAAGGCTCACTGTTCTGAAAGACAGTGCTGTGTTAGTGAAGTCCTGCTCGTCCGTATGTTGTGACAGTAAAAAGTTCTAAGCAAGCTGAACGAGATGCACCCCCTCATCCCATCTTCCCTATCCTTTGTTGAGAGAACTCTTATTGTGAAGGAGGGCAAAGAACCCAAAACATTAGTGTAGGCAAGGGAGGAGGGAGAGCACATCTAATACTAGACAGTGTAGATGGTAGAGGCAGTAGTTCTGTGCATGAGCAACCTTGTGCCACGGTTTTCAATTCTGTAGCAAATAACTTCCGTGACTGCAAGATGTTTTTCACAAACCAGAGTTTCTGTAGTGTCCTGGACTGCTAGTGGTGATGCTTTGTTGTTGTGAGATTTTGTTTTAAATTTAAGCCTTACAAACTCATTGCAAAACACTTCAATCGCCTATGGTTCATCTAAAGCATAGCTTAACACTTGAGCAAGAAATTTGGCAATCTTAGCTGTGGTCCAGTTAATGTTAAAATACAGCACAGTTCTCCAGATGTTTAAACACTGGAGTAACTAGATGTCTTCAGCAAAATAATGTCACAAATGAGATAATTTAAATATAAGCTGTGAGGGGGTGGTGGGTATCATGAAGTTCCAAAGACTGGGAGGAGAAGAAGAGAGACCTAAAATAGGCTTGAGCGTTATCTCTGCAGAAAAATTTTTGAAGAGGCTGGGGGAACAACAAAGTTTCCTGTGGATAGCTTTCTTGGTGGTGGTGCAAAACACAGCTTCCCCATGCAGGTGAGAGATTACAGTATCCTGCAAATGCATCCTGCAAATCCTTCACTGAAAGGAAGGATTCCACAACTGTGTTGTGGAAATCATTCTTGAGTTGGATCTAACCCATGTTATGATGCTGAAACATCAATGCTGAACCTTAGAAGTATACTTGAACATCTGACTTTCAAGTGACTCATCTGTAACACAGCAGATAACGTGGCAGCTCTGCACCACTTAAAGGAGTTTCGTTCTTAGCTGCGTGTTGCAATATTTGGCTAAGCTTTAACAGGGATTTCCTTAGGGGAGGTGTTCTCTATCTGATGACATCTAATGGGAGAGATTGTAGTAATGTCTGTAGTTAAGATAACAGTAATGCTGGTTCATAAGCCTTAAAAAACAAAACAAAAAACAAACACCTTTCTAGCTTTGTGCTCATTGGGTCTCACTGGCAATGAGCTGACTCATTAGCTCCATCTGTACCTCAGTCTTTTTTAGCCTGTGCCTCTCCTTGGTCAAAAAGAATTCTGTTGTTGTCTAAGTGGTTCACAAGACAGAATGGGTAACGTGGGAATGTACTGGGGGGAGATGGGGGAGTTGGTTTGTTTTAAGTATCCTTAACATCAAGCCCAGGGATTCAGAAGTGTTGGATGGAAGAGTCACCAGATGCTTCCTTCTGGCACTGATCTTTTGTCTGGTGAAACCTTATTCAGGCTGGTTAAGCTGATGTTCTGTAGTAGTCTTTATTTTAAAATTGGTTTAAGAGCATTTATTGTAGGTACGCTGGAGCTGCTGATTAAAAAAAGGACTGAAAACATCACAGTACAAAGCACAGCAGCCCCTGTGTGTAGTAGGCATTGACTGTGTCTTCAAGCTGTTCGTGATCTGCAAGGCGAAGTGATTTGAAACTCGTGGTCCAAGCAAATACCCAGTTGTTATTGTTCCATCAGTTTGCTGAGCAACGGTGACATCTGTTCAGAAATTAAATTCCACGAATGTTAACATACTGCTCGCTGGAAGGAGTACACATTACTGTACAAGTTTCCCAGACATGCTCTTGTCATACCACGAGTCTTGGGGCTGTGCTGACACTGTGACTAAGCCAATAGGGCAGTGAGCTGCTGGCAGAAGAGGCAGTCCTGCTCCCTCCCTGAACTCGGCTGTGGCTCCTGCCTCCTGGGCATTGACTGCAAGACCTGTCCAAGGGCAGAGGGAGTTGGTGCGGCTGGACTGTCTGCAAGTGGAACCAAAACCTCGATAGGTCAAACTTGCTTTCTCAAAGTCGTTATGAGATACGAGTTTGTTTTAAGATAAGGTTCATCTCTGACATTGCAGGTTATTAGCATATAAAGGATTTAAGTAACCATGGTTTGTTGTCAATGCACACATCATTTTAATAACCTTCAAATACAGTGAGATGTCCAGAGAATCAGTACCATCAAGTACTATTAGGTAGACAGTGTTTGGTGGTGTAAGGTAATATTTTGGCTTGTGAAACCATTAGTCTTTCACAAAGCTGAAATATTTGCATGTTCTCTATTGGCTAAAACAGCATATGTATTATGCTGGAAACCTTTTCAGTGCATCCGTTTCTGCACTGGGAATTTCAATCTACCTTTGCACTAGTACCATTTATGTATGTTACACATCTTACCCATGATGTAGTTATTTGGATCAGAAGGTTTGGAATATGGATGTATTTTCTTTAACATATACAACATCTGATTAACACATCATCTTGGCAGTGCTGTAGTTAACTTTATCAGCATGCTTCTTGTTAACAATTGGAACAAATGACTGGGTATTTGACGATAGGGTATTAAATATAACTTTAGTATTTAATGGTTTGTAATTATACTGTGCACAACTAAAGCTCTTAGCACTGAGGACTGGATTGTACTGTGGTCACTTTGTTGACACCTGAGCTGTGCTGTCCTGCCTTCCAGGACACAGAAAGGTGCTGCTGTCCCAGTTAACTGAAGAGATGCAAGTCTGTGCAGAAGATGCAGTAAACTGGAAAACAGAAATTCCTGCTGACTTATCATGCACACATTCTGGATATTCATCTTCTCTCTTTTCAATAATGTTAATACTGGCTTTTTACCTCTTTTAGCTCTGGATGCCTCATTTGACCAAACCAAATCCATCAGCAGTAGTTTCTAATCCCTCTTGAGATGGCTGCAGACCTCCTGACAAATAATGTGGGGTTGGTGGAGTACACTTAGTGGGGGGAGCATCAGAAAAGTCAGCGTGGGTCCTGCTGAGACTTTCCCCAGCTCCATGGTCAGTCTGACAGTGAGTGAGACAGCCTCTAGGGAATAGATGGAAAATAACAATCTACTTTGGAGTAAGATCTCCACATTCTTTGAAAGGTTTCAGTGTATTTTGATAGCTGTCTCATTTTACACCTCAGATAAATTTCACTCTGAAAACCTGAAATAATACACGTTTCCAAAACAAACAAAAACACACTAAGAAGAAAACAGGATAAATGATGCTTCTGGGTCTTCCAGCTTTGCTTTGTGTTTCAGTTTAGACGCACTTCTGCACTTTCAGGTGCAGCGTTTATTTTTAGTTGATCTGAACCACCACTTTCTGTATTTGTGGTGAAACTATGATGATAAGAGCCAACGTAGCAAAGCTGCTAGAAGCATTCTTTCTGCTGGAGGAGTGTACACGTGCTCAGGGTCAGTTAGAACTGAGTTATACAGAAAAGTCAGGAGGCGGATTCATCCAGGGTTTCATTCACAGAGGGAGTATTTGCAGTGTGTTTCTTAAGTAATCCAAACCTTCCCCTTTTGTGGCTGTATTTCCGTTCAAAATCTATGCTGTTCTGAGGTTTCTTGGATCAGGCTTTACAGCTGTGCTTTCACCTTTGTCCATTTCAAATCTATTTCAGAACACGTGAAAATTGGATGCAGCAGGCCCTTCCTGATAATTTCTGCTCTCATTGTAGCAGATGAGGAAGGTGAAGAGGGACTTATTTGGTCTTTGGTGAAGTTATCTAAAGTTTTTGAATCCTTTCCAGAAAGCATACAGCTTTTTGCATCTAGAGCTTCAGGACCAATTCTTCCATTGACAAATCCTTACTAGTTGAAAGCATCAGATAAAAACTAATGTGTTCATTGGTTGGTAATTAACTGCAGGTTTGTGAGGGGGGAGAAAAGACTTTTGAGGGAGTATGTTTGGCTTTTTTAATTGGAAGTGCTGTATTTCAGTAGGTAGGTTCACTCAGAGCCCACCGTTGTTTGAACTGTTGTGATACATGTGTTAGTGCTGGCCCACTGTAACCATAGTATTTCTAAATGATATTTCTAGTAAGCTGAGGTGGAACAAATCTTGTTTGCTGTTCAAGGAGCTGTTTTTGGATTATTTTGTTGTTCTGAATTGTTTCTGTTGATGCCAGAAGGTGGATGGATGAAAAAGTAACTGAAGGAATGGTTGGCTTTGTGTCCCTCCCAAATCTAACTTAAACATGAGATTATGTCTACCGATCTGTTTAGTAATGGTAGGAAGAATAATTAGTTTAAACAGCAGTTTTGGATACGGTGAATGAAATGATGGGACTTAAATGGCCACAGCCTGAGCAATGATTTTAATGTTTAATTCTGTGAATCTAGAGTTTAGCTGGAAACTGAACGGAAAGATCTAATCATAGTTTATAATTGTAGTTGTGTCCAAGAAGATGGAGAATGCAGTTAAAACTTTCAGCAACTTCTGCGTTATGTAACTTGGCTCTCTTTTCTTGCTCCTTAAAAAGTCTGTAGAATGGATTTCTTAAACTTCAAGAATATTAAGCTTGGGGTAATATTAATTCAGTCACAAACTGGTGGAATCTAGGTGGAATTGTAAGTGTGGGGTTTTGAAGCTTGATCATGAAATCCAACTCGGGGATCTTTGAAGGTGGTGCCTTTTTCAGATTTTTTGCATAGTGTGTGAATAAGGTTTTCAGTCTGTACAGCTGAAGTGGAACTGTTAAACTCTTCAGTCTGGCAAGATACATTATTTTGCATTCAAGGCAAATTTCTTCTCTCAAAATTTGTATCCTTGGTAGTTATTCTCCAGAAGCATCATTTCACAGACTTCTGTATAGGTTGATAAACGGTCTTTGTAAATAGCAAGTTATAAATGTAAGTATTTAGTATTGCACTGTTCTTCTTTGTTTTGACAGCTCAAAAGGGAGATAAAAAGAAGGAAGACAAAGCAGCAGAGCACACCGTGGCGTCAAAGAGAGCTGTTGCTTCAACATCTGTGGCAGAGAAACAGACATCTTCCCTCACTAAAAATCTTCTTCCCAAGAAGGCTCCAACCTTCTCTAGCTTGTCACTAACCAAACAGCCACTGAAGTCTTCTACTGGGAGTTTCAAAGGCGTAATTCCCAAGAAGCCGTGGCCTTCATCAGACAGCGTTCCTTCAAAGCCTTCAGCTCCTCCTCCTACCTCCTCGCTTCCCAAAAAGCCAGTTGCATCTTCCAGTTTGGGAACAGGACTCAAAAGGCCTGCTCCATCTTCTGTTCCTACTGCATCTGGAAGTAGTCAAGTGAAAGTATCGGCTGTCCCAGTCCAGTCCCAGCCCAACTCTCAGATTCGACAAAATATTCGGCGGTCCCTAAAAGAAATTTTGTGGAAGAGGTGGGAATTCAGAGTACTTATGTTGTATAGGAAGCTATACCTGGAAGTAAACGTTTAGCCTGCAGTTTTATTTCTTGATAGGCAAAATTGAGGAATTTAACTTATACTAGAAATTGGTGAAAATACATTTAGCATTTCAGGTTTATTAAAAATAAAAAATCTGGATCTAAAATCAATGTGCATGTGAAAAAGCTTTTTAAAAAAAGCCAGGAAGCCACTATCCCATTTCTGCTGAGACAGTGACATCTGAACAATTAAACCACAGCATGGAAGCATTTGAGGTGCAGTGATCTGAAGTTAAAATCTGGTGAAGGCGGTGTTTGCAGACGTAGAGGTGGTACAAAAACAGTATTGGGAATGTCGCAGTGAAAAGTTGGTAACTGTAGCACTTACGTGTATAAATAAAATTTAAAAAAGAATGCTGAAATGTTGTCCCACAAGTGCTGTTAAAGCTGTGGTCAGCAGGGCTTACACCCCTGCATTCTGGTAGTGTCTCTGAACTAGAAATGTTCACAGTGGGAAGCCTGAGCTTAAAACTCAAGAGCTTAAGCTTCCTCTGTAGCTCATGGCAGAGAGCTCCGTTTTGGTGCCAGGAGCAGTCACAGAGGCTGACCTCAGCTCATACAGGCTGTCTTTCGTGTCTTCTGTAGGCAGAGCTATGAGGTTGCCATACTTCACTGCTTGAGGTCCTGAAATAGGCTTTGGTTTTGAGATGTCTTAACAGAGACTTGAGTCCCTGCTGGATGCAGAGGAGCTCAGGTTCGCTCCTTCCTCTGAAAGGTTATTTTTTAATGAACGCTACCTGAAGATTCACACCTAACATAAATGCACGGACATTTTCTTGTTTTAAACAGAGTCAACGATAGCGATGATCTGGTCATGACAGAGAGCGAAGTAGGGAAAGTAGCGCTAAATATTGAGAAGGAGATGTTTAATTTGTTTCAAGTTACGGACAACCGATACAAGAGTAAATACCGTAGCATCATGTTCAATCTCAAGGACCCAAAAAATCAGGTTTGGAATTTCTTTAAATAGTAAATGTACTGAAATATATCATTATTTTTTTAATGTTAAGATCTATCCTGAAAATCTTGAGTTTCAAGATAGAGACTTAAGAATTATACAATACAGAATTATTTTAAATCCTTCCAAATCTTTAAAAAAAAAATCTAGTAGGAATTGAACATCAATTGGGTCGTGTGTATTTATTAAGTCTGGGCCTTTGGAGTGGAATGTTCACTGAATGGCATTCTTAATTATAGACTTCATTCTTCCTCCTGTGACGTTCTGTAGTATGTGTCAGATACTACCTCGTGATTGTTTTAAAAGGGAAAAAACCTTTTGCAGGTGGAAATATTTACTAGAAAACACTTCAAACTTTGTGGGATTTTTCCCCCTAATTTCTGTAGTAGACATAAAACAGGAGTGGCCATTCAACCTCTGAAATAACTGTTCAGTTAAATTGACTTCTTTATGATAATGAGGAAAATTTGTACTTGATGTTTCTTTCATCCTTGTTTTCTGGTTGCTGTACCTTTCCACTTTGCTTATAATTAATTAATATTTTTAATAAGGAATTAATAAATCCAAACATGTTTTGACAGTTCAGCACTACATATCTTTTTTTGTTATCTAACAGTTCTCTTCAGCATAGCAACAGTGTGTTTTGTTTTTAGGGACTTTTTCATCGCGTTCTTCATGGGGAAATCTCTCTGTCAAAACTTGTGAGAATGAAACCAGAAGAACTTTTATCTAAGGAACTGTCTGTATGGAAAGAGAAACCAAGCAAAGCAGTAAGTGATGTACAGTTTTCCAGTATGTCCTTAGGTATAAATTAAAAGCAAGTTCACCAGCCCTTAGCATCTTATTACTGTTTTCTTCCTAATGAAGTACGAATAATTCTAAGTTTCAGTAGGCTTTTTCTCTTCCACTAACCAACTAATAAGAAAGTACAGAATGCAGTTATAAAGTAAGTATGCAGTCTTCTCACTGAAGTGATTTTGTTTCTCTCAGGTGATGGAGTCAAGAAAAAAATCACATGAGGTCAAGAAAGTAACTGTGAAACGGGAACATGCACCTGATCTAAATATGGAAGACTCTCCACCAGTGTCTGATTCTGATGTAAGTATTACCTGTTGCTTTAGCATGAAGACCTCAAAGGAGGTCATTGGTAACTAACTAGGGCCTCAGATTTTTCCTCAGAAATGTGAACTGTTTCTATGAGCTGTAAGAATATTACCTCATAGGTGTGCTGTGAGCATTTTCCTTTAATTGCATTCCCAAAGTATTTCTTTGTGGTGGAAATTGATGATCAGCCAGATTTTTTTTTTTGTTTTTAGGAGCAGCAAGAGTCAGCACGAAGTGTACCAAAATTAAACAGTGCTCCTTCTTTGGATGTTTTTAGCAGTATGTTGAAGGATACGACAAGTCAGCACCGAGCCCATCTTTTTGATCTAAACTGCAAAATTTGTACAGGTATCTACATGTTGACTTTGTGTGACGTTAGAAGAATTCTGAAGAGCTTTGCATGTTTATTTGTTTTTCTCCTCAAACATTTTCAGTGTTAAATAGTAACCAAAAGCATTTTAAATGAATTTATAGGTCAGATTTCAGCATCTGAAGATGAAGTACCAGCTAAGAAGTCAAAGTCGGTGGCTTCTGTTAAAAAGGTGGAGACAAAATCAAAACCAGAAGGTCAGCCAAAGTATGAAAGTTCTGCACCAACAGCAGCAGCAGAGCCTGCCAAAGAGGCAGTACCTGAAGATGCAATGGAAACTGATGTTGAACCTGCAGCAGAAGTGGTTTCCCAGTCAAACGTAGAAAGATCTTATATTCCTACGACTCAAGTCCAGAACAATACTGACTCTTCTGTCCCTGAAGAAGCTCCAGCTCTTCCTGCTGTTTGTGCTGGTGGAGTTGTCACAACTGTAACAGTTTCTGGCAGAGATCCGAGGACAGCCTTGGGCAGCTCCTCTGGTACTGCAGCAACAGCCCCACGTTCTGGTCCTGCATCTGAGAAAGTTTCAGTGGGAGAATCAAAGCAGGAAACATCAAAACCAGTTACGACTGTCCCCAAATCGATATTAACAAAACCATCATCTTCACCAGATCCAAGATACTTAGCTGTTCATCAGTTACCCGGTATCAAGTGCGTATATTTAATAGCAAGCTAAGTTACTGAATCTTTAGCCTAGTTACCTTCAAAGTTGGTTTATCCTCCTCTTCCTCTCACCCCCCTCTGCCAATAATCAAAAGACACATTCAACTTGAAAGTTCAAATAGCTTGATTCAAAATTTTAATTGACAATCTCCTCCTTTGTTGGTAAATTTTTTCTGAGCATCAGTATATATTGACAGCAAAGATACTACAATGTGTTTTAACAGGAAATAAAACTTAAAAGTATTTATTGGTAAAATCTCTATATACATTCAAGTATAGAAAGTGAGCGTATATGAGAGATGGTTTAAATGTACTTCAGATTTTCATCTATTAAAATAAGTATATGAAAATAAAACAGTTACATCTGACTTTAATTTATTTTCATAAAATTAACCATTTGCTCAGCTTGAAAGGAAGTACATTGTTAATGTATTCTGAATACATATATATAATAGAAAACATAAGCGTTGCTAAGGATATGCTTATGGAACTGCAGTTAAAATAGTTTTGTTCATACCCACTCCCTATGTATGAGATTCTCTTTCAGATGCATATTGTTGTCTCGTTTAGTGGAAGCTACATAATTCAAATTAGTTGTTTTATACTCAGGATCACAATACTTACAGTGCTAACCCTAATTCTATAAACATCATGACTTTCAGCATCATTTTGCTTGTCTGTAGCTACAAGTATATTTTCAATTATTCCTCGCATTTCCCATTAATAGCTAGTTAATGGAAAACATTTACAAAACAATTACAAAGGATTCTGTTATTTAGGAGTAGGCAAGAAAAGAAAAAGGAAAGAAGCATTGTTACTGTGATCTGTAACTTTCCTGTTTTGGATTTGTTTTACAGCGTTGCAGAGCCTCGCTCACCTCAAGACGGCGACACTTCCCTCTTCCTCTCTCGTCTCAACACCATTTGGAAAGGATTTATTAACATGCAAAGCGTGGCCAAATTTGTCACTAAAGCATATCCTGTCTCCGGGTGCTTTGATTATCTTAGTGAGGTTAGCACTGAAATGCTTACGTGTTCAGAATATGCTGCAATTCCAGTTGCTAGGAAAGCTATGGTCACTGTGTGTATTATATTGGAAGTCTGACAGTGGTAAACAGGCATCCCTTTAGAAGTAGGAATAGTAGCTAAAGGAAAAAATTAGCCTTTAAAAAATTCCTCACAAATTTGTGAAGAATTCTCACATCTTTTATTAAATGTATGTATGTATATGTGAGTATCTGCCATGGAATTATATAGCTTTATTTCAGGTTCAGGTTTTGAAAAGAAGTTTTATAGCTAGCGTTTTAAAACAGGTGCCACCTTCTGCTCACAACCAGATGGATCACTGATGTGATCTGTTAAAAATATTTCTTTAGCCATTTATTAAAAATACTGTCCTTAATTTATTAACTTTTATAAATGACAGCTTTCCTATAAGACAAAGCTGAGAACTATAGCTGATGGGTGAACAAAGGTACTTGGCCTTCCACTGCTATCTTTGTTTGGCAATAATTAACACCTTGAAATTTGGAAATTAGAATGTTTGAAATTAGAAATGTGTACGTGCAAGTTCATTAAAATATAGTAATGCATTATCCCCTGGGCTACTGGGATGGGGCAATCTGCACTGTGTTAAAGCTAAAGTCTCTTGGCTTATACTACCATGTAATACTTCTTGTTTAGGATTTACCAGATACAATTCATATTGGTGGGAGGATCTCACCGAAGACAGTCTGGGATTATGTTGGCAAACTCAAATCTTCGCTTTCTAAGGTATTCACTTAAAATCCTTTGCAAAATACAGAAGAAATATGCAGCAATGAAAAATGACAACTTTTGATAATATAAGTTAATAATCAGGAAATACTGGCACAGATCAAACCTAGAAAACTACTTGACACCACTTATTGCTTTGAAATTGATTCATTGAAGAAAGCTTTGCCTATTAAGCTGCTGATCATCTTTCTCCTACATAGCAGCTAAGTCTTCATACTACTTACTTTTTTAATGATTAACTGTAAACAATTACATATTCAGTATTAAAGACAGAAACTCAAAAAAAAACCCTAAAAACCAGGACGTTATCATTAAGTGTATGTATTTAGTCATACTATTAAAACCACTTTAGAAGTGGTAAAACGTGAAGCACAGCATGTAGATATAATTACGAAACTAAGGCTTTCCCATTTCTTTCATAATTGTTTGAGTATTCAAAACGTCAAGAGGGATAGCTTGAAGTGAGATACATAAGAAATTGGGATTTCTGAAAACGACAAGCCTAATTCTGTTTTAATTTTGCTGATTGAACAATAGCATTGTCTTAAAGATAGAGTGTCCCTTGAAAAAATAGTGGATCAATAAGTACACAGCTTATTTTTTAACCCTGGAATTTACCATTTACCTTTTTATTTGCTGATGTGCTACAGGTTGAATTTTTCCACTTTGCTTTTGTATTACAGGAATTGTGTTTGATTCGTTTCCATCCCGCCACAGAAGAAGAAGAAGTGGCCTATATCTCTCTCTACTCCTATTTTAGCAGTCGTGGTCGTTTTGGTGTTGTAGCTAATAACAACAGACATGTCAAGGATCTCTACCTGATCCCACTGAGTTCTAAGGACCCAATACCTTCCAAACTCTTGCCCTTTGAGGGACCAGGTAAGCACAAAACATAGGGGAGATTAAACACTAGGTAAAATCACAAAAGAAGAATCAGCAACAAGTTGTTGAATGTTTAACATGTTATTAAAAGTATATATTTCATATAAAAACATTTTTACAGATTATACAGGGAAAAGCTGCAAAGTCAACCATCTCAAAGTAAAATAGTCCGAAACTCACATAGCCTTTCTACCAAGTTGCATACATGCTATTAGGAGGATGTTTTTGCTCTAAAATTGAGTACGTAGAACAGCCACATCAAACAAACAACCTAACAGTGACAACAAACAAACAAAGAACACAATGAACCCAGCCTACTTTCAGCAAGCCATAAATCCACAAAGCCTTAGGTCTTTGGTGCACTGTCACTTACATCAAGTGGGAAACTCAGCCCTCAGAGGAATCTGTGAAGACAAAGGTAATATTTACAGTGGTTTCACTGTATTGGTCGCTAGGCTGCTCTGCACTGTGCTTCATGCAACACATATGCACAAGCTGTTTGAAGTGTTCCGTGCTTGGCAGAACCAACCAGATGAATCACTGACTTCTGACAGTCAGTCTGTTGGGAGTGGGGAAATCATATTCCTTTGGATAGGCAGTAGACAGCAGTTGGTGTAGGTGAGTTACATTCCATTCTTTATTTATAGTTAAAATTGTCGGAAGTAATATTTGGCATGAAGTTTCTCTGTGTTTGAGGCAAATAGAAGTCTGCAGTTGTTAGGCAAAGTGCATTAAAGCACTGCGATAGATGCAAGGGTCCAGAGGTACAGACAGCTTTAATTAATGGAAGACCACTTAGACTTCACTCTTTTTGGAAGCTTTTATAGAAGGCTTTACCTCATAGTTGTGCTCAGTTGTATTTTTTGTATTTAAAACCAGAGTCCAGTATATGGGGGAAAAATATCAGGTAAGCTGTTCTTGCTTTTTGTGTATGTATTCAAACCATAGCATAAAATACATGTAATCCATACTCTTTAATGGTGTCTGATGGAATTCACCTTTTTTTTTTTATACTCAATAAAAATATTTTACACAAAGTGGTCATTGTCTCCTTAAATTTAATTGTGTGCCTTCTAACAGAAGACTTGAAAGTGCTTTAAAAGCATTATGCTGTAGACAGTGTAAGATGTGCTGGTTAATATAGGTGGAGGGGGGAGGAGGGAGAGGACAATAAAACCCTGTCACTCCAGAAGTCCTGGTTAGTAGATATTCCTGCTGTCTCAGCCAGTTCCATCAGGCACATACGGATTATGAATTTCTCCTGTTCTCTGGTGAACTGGATTTGGAACGGGACTGAGGATCTCTGAACTGCTATAGTGCATAGAAGATCTCCAAAAACATTGACATGGGTGATTTAAAAACAGAGGAAAATGGAAGAAAATTCACATTTATTTATGTCACCTCAAATATTGTATTACTGGATATAATGTGTGTTTGGGATACTCTACATTGTGTGATAGTTTCCTGTATGTGAATTTACTTTTCTGTTTCACATACACACTTAAGTTATTCAGCACTTTTCACGTGTGGATGTCAAAGCAACTCGTGGGAAAAAAAAAAAAAGATCAATTATAGTTATCAATAGAAAGAGTGATTTATTGAGGGCTTTATTGGCAATACTGGAAATCGAGCAAAGGCCACGTATTTAAAATAGACCAATTGTAAGGAAAGCCCTTTTCTCAGCAAAGGAGATTCCACAAATGTTATCTCTTTTGACAGTTTAAAACTGGAAGTGTGTTTTCTTACAGAATGAAGACCTGGAATATCTTCATGCTATTTAGAATGCTCTTAAAATTGCAACAAATGGGAAAAAAAAAACCCCAACAAACGAACTAGATAGAATATGTGGCCATTATACGTATAAATGTGGCAAAACTGATCTTATGAAAAAATGTATTCAAGGGCAAGAAAAGCAAATATATGTCTAATGCTGATATTTAGTATATAATGTTTTAATGGCTTTAGTTACAATAAAACCAGCACGTGGATTTCAAATCAGAAAGAGTTAAATATTTTATAAATAATTTAGCACTGAAAGTTCTGCCAACTTAGCTTGCAGCACTTAAAATGCTGGCTTGTAAGAGAGAGTTATTGAGCAGTAGTTGGGGACTTCAGCCAACATTTTCAATATTACCTAAAATTCGGCGTTCAGCCTATTTATGGATCACGAAACCTGTTTATGGATGTGGAAATATAGGTAGATCAGCATTCTGCTCTGTATTTCCATTCAAAATAAGCTCTTCCTGTTTGCTCACTCTGGAATGAATGAATGTAGATAGTGGGTTGTGCCAAACTTCTAATGTAAAATTACACTATCAAAATTTTAAAACGTGATTTGTTCTCCGACTAAACAAAACAGATTCAGTTGTGGCTGTTATTAACTTACCACTGGAATTTGTCTTGAACTTGTGCTTAAATTTTACCCTATTTAGTGATGATCGCTGATTCTTAACCAGGATTCAGAAATGATTTTTTGGATTTGGAAATGATCTGATGGATTTTTTGAAACCTGCCTGTTTTAATAATTCAGTGTTTGAGATGCGTGTTGTGATCAGTTGTGTAAATCACAAGTCTCTGTGTAAAAGTAAATGAGCTATATATTAAAGACAGAAGAACAATGAATGCCTGCTAGGACTTCTGGGAAGATTTGTGAGCCACTCTGCAGTGGTCAACACTGACCAAATGTGGAGTCATTACTCATGAACTGATAAATGCACTCAGTGTGAACCGTAGCTCACTACTGAGTCCATTCAGGCGACAAGCTGTGGATGGTCTTTTTCCCACTGAAGTTGTCTTTTGGACTATGCCTAGAGATTATAACTTAACGTGCATGTAATACATTGTGATCAGAATGGCTGGAGCTGATTTTAGGCAAAGGATGCAAATGAATTTTAATTGGATGAGCCAAGAATTCATATGGTGCTTTCCAGATGATCTTGGATTGGCTGAAGATAATTATTTGTTTAGTTCCTGTCCTTCCTGCTTTCATTGTTCATCTCGCCATCCCTGCTCTCCTTATGGTGGCAGGTCTGTGTATGTACTAAATGGTTAGCTAATCTTAGTTCTGGTTAAGACAGCCAGTTCACTTTCTTCCTGTATTTGCTACCTTCATATACATTTTTCTAATTGTGAAAGAAAGTAAAAATTGGCAACACTTAAGGAACACCGAAATCTTTTACCTGGAGGATAAAGATAGCACTGAATTTTTAAATCTACAAATAGGAAATAATATACATTGCAGATTGGGAATTATTATAGAAGGCAGCACATCCAACACCCTCTCAACCACAGTTGTGTCAAACTCAAACACTGAACTGCAAAATCAGCTATGGATATCTAGAATACATTCAGTCAAATTTAATTATTCTTGTTTCTCATCATACTTAAAATGAGAGCTGTTTCTGATAGGAAGTCTCGAGTAAAATTTAGATTGGCCTCAATTTGTTTCTGACCTTTTGTAAAGAGTGCTTCTAGTGCCTGTCCAGATTTTGCTGCTCTCCCCATTACAGGCTCACTGTGTTATTACCAGTTACCATGAGGAGAACACAATTTCAGAGGAGAGATTGTTCCTCGGCTGTGAAGAGATCTCATAAGACTTTCAAGTTAATTTACTTTATTTGAAAAAATTACAGTCCTTGTTAATTACAATTAAATTTTTGGAGAGTGAGGTTTAAATTGAGTAAGAATTGAGGATAAGAAATGCAAGCACTGATGACGATGGGGCAAGGCTTTGTTGGCAGAAAGAAAGGCTTAATGAAATCTATAATAAATGCTGACAATACTAGGTTTAAAGCAGTGGCAGTTTTGCAGTGTTACTGCAGCAGACTGAATAGTTCTTGCAGTACAAACTTTCACAGAAGAAATTTTGACTTCCCTGGTCAAATTGTAACTCAGGTTAATCTGTATGTGATGGTATCTTCTCACCTAGAAAGCTTCAGTTAAAAATAGCTAATCTCATTTTAATGGTCTCTGAGTTTAATCTTAGCAATCATAACTTGGAAAAGATGAATTCTATTAAACACAAATAGAAATTCAGCTACATAAATAAAAACAGCTGATAGAATTTTCTAATTAGTGAATTAGGAGTCCCTCAAAGCTTTGCATTCAGTTGTTTCACCAAAAGTACATACGTAATGCCTGTTGTTCACAAATAGTATTTATCTGCATCTCTGGGATTTTTATCTATTTATTTATAGATTGCTGTTATCTGGAAGCTTTTTGTGGTGTAAACTGTTCCTTAGTGAGCAGAGGGTTTTGTTTAGGAAGAGCAACAAAAGATGTAAATTAGTATCTTACGCTTTTCAAACTGTTACAGGTTCGTGAGTGGAAGGAGCAGCGTGGGTTTTAGATTCCTTGCCATTTAACCACACTTATGTTACTTGGCCATTTGTTTTGTGTTTTTGTATTTCTGCTTCCTAGCTGGTTGCAGGTGGTAATTAATGTGGACTCTAAAAGGGATTCTTTGAAGTCATTAAATCCAGAAGTTAAGAAAGCCTTTCTTCATACAGTTTTCCTACATTTGCCTCTAAATGTATGTTAAAGGATTCATTCCCTGTCTTTTATTCTGGTCATATTTATTTTCCACAAGTGCCAATGGGAATTGGGGATGTAAGGGGAAGAAACACAATAATATGAAACGGACGTACGGATATTTGTGTTTTCCAGAAACTTTCTGGTCATTTTCGGATAAACACTTCCAGAGATTCAAGTCAGAAGCTTTCACAGTGGAGCAGTTCTGCTCTCAGTGTCTATAGCATCGAACTGAATCCTACAGCAGAGGGTTAAAAAACAACTTGCTGAATTGCCAAGCATGCCAAATTCATACCCAACTAAATGCTTTCTAGAAGAGAAGGCAAACATACCCAGTGTCCCTTCCTCCCACATACTAAACTCATATTTGCTTAAGCTCTCGTGCTGGATTGCTATGTCAGTTATCAGTTTCCCTACTTCTCGATGTATGTTAAAAATGACATCTAGCTGGGGAAAAAAAAAAAAAGTAATCGGAGTCAGTTACAAGCCTTAATATTGTTTCCAAACACAGTTTGTTTGAGGTTGTTGTTGTTATGAAGTTTAATAGTGCCATGTGGTTTATCTGTAGGAAAAAACAAAGGAAGGTTTTCTAATAGCATTAGAGGTTGCTTTTGTTCAGCTGTGCTGCTTAAATTCTAGTTTAGCCCTACAGAAAGGTAGATTGCTTGTCCAATATCTGTGTATACAACATTATTACAAACTATTTTACAGGAACTGTTTGAGTAGGGAGTGGGAGCGGACAAGAATAAAAGTAGTAATACAAAAATGAGAACTTTACTATTTGAACAGTAGCAACATTAGCAAAGTCTCCTGTTACTACAATATTAAAGGAATATCAAGGAAGGGATTAAAATACTTCTTTTCACATATAAATACGTACATAAATAGTAAATAAATGTAGATACATATGTTTGTGGACTGATAGAATTGCCGATAAGTCATCGCATGAAATTCAGAAGAACTTACTGTTACGACATTTGTAGCTACCACTGTATAATGTAATAAGTTTCTATTGAGAGCACTGATAAAAATAGCTTTTACATATACAATCTTTGTGTTCTCTTTCAGGTCTTGAATCATCACGTCCAAATTTAATTCTGGGATTGGTTATCTGTCAGAAAGGGAAACGTCTTGCTACCGGCATGGAAACAGACAAAATAGAGGAAAAGCGAAGTCGGATTCAGTTGCAAGAGGAAGCAGAACCATCGCAGTTCTCGAAGGGGCCAGTAGCTTCTTTGCAAGAAAAGAAAACTCCAAAGTACACGCTTTATTCTGGAGACTCAGCTGTAAGTACAACACCACCTGGGTCTCCTCCGCCGCCTCCACCCCCACTTCCCGTTCCAGAAAGCTCAGCAGTTACACCTTCAGTATTAAAAATACTGTCCTCGATTAAAAGTGGAACCACAACTACTGCACCACCTCCGATTTCAACCACTGCTTCTCCAAGTGTTACTGCCACGCATTCTTCATCCTCAAAAACTGCCACACCTCTCGAGCACATCCTGCAGACACTTTTTGGAAAAAAGAAATCTTTTGAACCTGTTGCTAAGGATTCTGAAACTGCCCAGTCTTCAAATCAGAAAGCTCAGGCAGCTGCTGAAGGAGGTATGGCAGCTGTTCCTTTGTTAGATCCCATTGTACAGCAGTTTGGACAGATGTCGAAAGACAAAGCTATAGAAGAGGAGGAAGATGACAGACCGTATGATCCCGAGGAAGAATATGATCCAGAGAAAGCTTTTGAAATGCAGACAGGTGAAAGTGAAAAACTTTATAATGTGGAAAAGCCGAGTAATACAGCAGTACTAGAGGATGAGGCCTATGATCCAGAAGATGAAACTATCTTGGAAGAAGCAAAAGTTACTGTTGATGATTTACCTAACAAAATGTATACGGATGCTAAAAGCAGTGCTACAGAAACATCTGCTCCATACGTACCTGACTTATCTGCGTCCTCATCCTTAGTGGAACAGCAAAAAATGTTGGAAGAATTAAACAAGCAAATAGAAGAACAGAAAAGGCAGCTAGAGGAGCAAGAAGAAGCCCTCAGACAACAAAGAGCAGCTGTTGGTGTTTCAATGGCTCATTTTTCAGTGTCTGATGCTTTAATGTCACCACCACCAAAATCTTCCTTAATAAAGACTGAATTGTTCCAACAGGGCCAGCAAGCTGTACAAAAAGTAGATTTACCTTCATCTGCAAATCAACAAGCACAAGTTTTAAACCAGGCCTCTGACCCACGGCAGACTAGAGATCCTCGACAAGCCAGAAGAATGGCAACAGAAATAAATGACAATACTGATGCTCGAATAAAGCCTCAGGCAGTACAGAATGAAACACCCGCAAGAGAAATTCTTCCAGCAAGTTTTCCAAGTGCTTTGTCAGCTTCACTTGGTAAGGAAGATAATACATTAATGTCTGCTCCTCAGCTTAGTTACAGTGGTGATAACTGGGTTTCAAGTGAACAGGGTTGTACAGTGTCACAGAAAGAGGCATCTAGTAGCAAATTTGAAAACACTGCTCAAGTTAATTTGGAGAATGTAAGTCAAACAGTTCCTGGCGAGCCCTCTACATCCAAACCCTTACGCAAGGTGCTGCTTCCAACGCCTCCAACTACGTGTTTTCAGCCTAATTTCTCCGCATCAAATGACGGTCAGTCTTTGCAAGATATGCATCAAGTATCATGGTCAAATGAGCCAAAGGAAGCAATAGGAAGAGATTCTTTTTCAAATGCAATGTTTACTTCTCAGGAAAATGCAGGTGGTCACTATGAACCAGAGAGAGGTCTGTCTTCACTGCAGTATGAAGAACAAAGAAACCCTCAGCCTCATCAATTTGTAGAACAAACTGAGTCTACATCAATTCAGGGTGAGGGTGGGCACTTTGAAGAAAACAGACTTCCATTTTCTTTGTCTGGGCAGAAAGGAGGACCTCCACAACCATCAATACACAATGCACCTGGAGGACCCCATGGACCTAACTTTAGAGGGCCGGCACCACAGTTCTCAGAAGAGCATGGTTCTCCAAATAGTGATGGGCAAAGAGGACCTGCCCCTGGAAGATTTGGAGGTCAGAAGGGTCCCATCCCTTCCTTATTTTCTTCACAGCACGGATCTCCACTTTTTGGTGATAATAGGGGCCCTGCCCCATCTTATGGTGTTCCAAGAGGAATGTCACCATCTCAGTTTGAAGATCACATGGAACCTCACATGGAACAAAGGGAATTCTCAGATTCCCAATACAATGAGATGATCAGGCCTCCAGGACCATTTGAAGGATCTGATCAACCTCAGTTTATGGGAAACAGAGGACCTTTTCCTTTTGGAGGTCAAAGACGACCTCCACCAGCTCAGTTTAAGGGACAGAGAGGAGGCCCTCAGTTTGGAGGGCCAAGAGGTCCATCCCCTAGTCATTTTGGGGGACCAAGAGGGCCTCACACAAATCAATTTGAAGGGCAAAGAGGTCCAGCTCCAAATCATGGACCTGGCCCAAGAGGACTTTTGCCACAGCCGTTTGAAGAACGGAGAGGGAGTCCCCCTCCCAGATTTGCCAACCAGAGAGGTCCACCACCACCTCAGTATGGAGGACCAAGAGGACCCTCGCCTGCACTGTTTCCAGAGCAAAATGAACCTCCTTCTAGATTTCATTTCCAAGGTCAGTCACAACAAAGTATGAAGTCAACCCCAAGACCACTCCTAGACCTTCCAGGCCATCTGTCAGCCCACAGAAAAGACATGTGGGAGGAGGCTGGACCATCTGCATCTCTTTCCAATGTTTCTGGACAAGGGCATGAGTCAGAAGGACAGTGGTCAGCACCTGACTTCCGAGAAGGCAAAAATATTGAATATAGAGGCCAGACATTTGAAGGGAGACAGAGAGAGAGATATGAGGGAGGAAATAAAGACAAGGGTTTAGATCAGCCAGAGCCTCAGCAAGCTGATAATCGACAAGGTAGACCCTTTGAGGAAAGACGACGGGATCGTGAACATGGCAGACCTTGGGAAAGAGACCGTGGCAGAAACTGGAACAGAGACAGGGACTGGGAGAGACATAGGGACAAGGAATGGGATAAAAACAGAGACAGAAACCAAAACAAAGATAGAGAGAAAGATTCCGAGCATGCTAAAGACTGGGAAAGAAGCAGAGACCGAGACAGAGCCAGAACCAGAGACAGAGAATCCTACAGAAGACGTGACAGGGAGAGATCAAGAAGCAGAGACAGAGATCGTGACAGAGATAAAGACAGGGACCGGGATCGAAGCAGGGAAAAAGAAAGAGATCGAGAGAGAGATCGGGATCGTGAAAGAGGGAAAGATCGGAAAGATCGGAGCAAAACCAGGGAAACTAGTAAAGAGGTGAAGCCAGAAACACCTAAGGAAAGCCAGAAACCAACAGAGGCAGAAGCTTCATCTTCCACTACTCAGTCATAGAAATATGACTGCAATTGTGTTTTCCATAAATAAGATACTTTTACAACATAGCAAGGACCGAGTCAGTGTCTTCTGTATATACTGTATATTCTCACCTTTACAAAAGTGCTGTTGTAAATCTAGCCTTATAAAACGTACTGACAAATTAGTAATTTTTGAAGAACTGTGAATGAAAATACTCAAATATGTAAACAGCAAGAACATACTGGACTTTCACTTGCTGCATTTTGTGCATAACGTTTTTATTACAAAAATTCACAGCGTTACCTGTTCTGAAATTTTGTTTTTTTCTACTTGCATCTTTATCTTAAAATTTCCATTTACGGTACAGAAATGGGAAAAGTCTAAGAAGAGCATATTGCTTTTTAAAATTATAAAGTTATGTTTTCCAGTAACTTGAATTGTAATTTTATAAGAGAATTTAATCAAAATCCTAGGAGCCATACCTTTACATCTCATTTATGTGATATTTTGATGTCCAAGTTGTTCCTACAGCACACGCTTTAAAAAAGGAGTCCAATATTGCTGTCTTTCTTTACAATGCAAAGATTGTGTGTTTAGGAAAAGGCTGCAGAAGAACAGTGTTATTATTTGACAGAGGATTTGGAAATGGAATGTTAAAAGCTTAAAGTGCACTATTTTCCTTTCTCTATACAGTTATTTTGTGTTTTGAAATCCATCTATTAAGTGTACAAGTGAGGAGTTTTAAATCCCGCATATTTACAAACCCGTAATTAAAGAGCACCTTTATAACCAGCAAAACTTTAAAAAACACCAGAGATCTATTGGCAAAGAATCAAGACTACAAAAGAATGGGGATACCAAAGGATTGAAAAAGAATTTTATTGAACAGACCATTCTGTCTGTTCCTTTGAGCTGATTTACGTGGGGCATTTTGTGGGTTTTGTTTTCTTTGTGCAGAAAGCTGCCAGAGATTTAAGAAGTGTCACCATTTTCCTGTACCAACACAAAAATTGTCACTGTTTTTGTCAGCCCCTGCTAATACTGGCACTGTATATAAGACTGTCCATTGAAAATGGTCTAAATGCATTAAGCTTGGAAAGAAGATTGGTAACACCTGATGTCATGATTCAAAGGGAAAGTTCTTACTGTGAAATACATTACACAGCTACTTTTCATGTATTCTTCAAGTACATAATTCTGAAGTATGAAATATGAAAACCCTGCTAGTTTACAATTTGACTACATAAATTAATAGTTGCTTATGTATTTTCATATTTTTTATAAAATAGTTTTGAAAAAGGTAAAATTAGATTCCTACAAATATTTGCACCTTGAATTCTACATTACAAGTAGCGTCCATGTCATGTATCTCACCATAGGTTATGCAGTTCATATTGGTGTGTCTTACAAGTCCTCACACGTCACGGGTTTGCTGGTTGGAATGATTGCAATATGAACCTGTAAAGAACACGTTAACATGCAGAGAGGTGTTATTAAATACAAACATCTACTATGGTGTAAGATTTTTTCTTAATGAGATGTTTCTAATTTAAAGACATACATAAAAGTATGCAAAAAGCAAGTGTGTTTGTTTAGGTTTACTTGATAGAAATTTCTGTAAATTGTATTTTATATGGCAAAATATAGCACTGTACATTAAGATATGGGAGCTCACAGGTTTTTGTTACTGTAAGTAGAATAAACATCTACAGTTAAACTTTGTCTGTTTCTGAAGTGTGTCTGTGTCCATCATTTCCTACTGATCTCTGGTACCTCTCAGCAAGCCCAGGGGAGTCACCACAAGAGGCTGATGGCCCACAGGTTTCATTTCCACCCCAAAAGATGACATTTTGCAGGATGCCACCATTATTAATGGATATTTATGCGTAGTTGTTCCAAAAGGCGCACGAAAGTTTGTTCTTAGGATTTTTCTCTCAGTGAGAGAATTTTTCTCGTGCCCTGATTTATTCTGAAGGTTTTGTTACATGAATTAGGACAAAAGACCCTCAATTGAAGGTCCTCTGAGCAGCGTAAGCTGAAGGATCCATACGTCCACAAAAGGTTGCGATACGCCCTGTGCAACTACAGGAGATTGCAGGGTTAGAAGGGGGGGGGGAGGGCACATAGAGCCCAACATGTGTACATCTGCTGTCAGCATTTCTGATTTCCTTTCTAGAGGTGACAGATGCACTTTTCGGATTGGCCGCACCTCCTTTGGCACGGAAAATACCCGTGCATGCTGTTACCTCCATTGGTGCACAGTAAAGGAAGGTAGGGAAAAGGTCTGTTTTCTCAGAATCACAGAATGGCCGGGGTTGGAAGGGACCTCAAGGATCACGAATCCCCAACCCCCTGCCACACGCAGGGCCACCAACCTCCTCATTTCATAGCAGCCCAGGCTGCCCAGGGCCCCATCCAACCCGGCCTTGAACACCTGCAGGCACGGGGCAGCCACAGCCTCTCTGGGCAGCTGTTCCAGCACCTCACCGCCCTCATAGTAAAGTAGACTTTATGAACCTTCTGAAGGGAGACCGTATGAAGGATTTCGTACAGCACGGATCTATATGTTCTAGAATAGCACTTCTGCGCCTGTCATCCGGCTTGTTTCTGGAGCCTGTCACAACAGGCGTGTGTTCTCAGTACCGCAGCACACGGCCACGGTGACAGAAACCACCGCCCAAACCGCCCAAACCGTGAGGCGCTGCCGCGGATCGAGCGCTTCCGTTCGGGCGGGCGACGCCCGCAGCTCGGAGCGCCGCACGTCGGGCAGCGCGCAGCCGCCAGCACGTCGGGGCGGTTGGCGGGTCGCAGCGCGCATACGCGAGGCGGGCGGTTGCGCGCGGCGGTTGGCAGCGCCGCGTGCCGCGCGTGCGGGTTTGGCCGCTGCCGTCCGACCTGTGAGCGATAGGGCGGGGCGGGGGGGCGGCGGGCGGCGCTCCGCTTCCCTTCAGAGCGCGGGGGGTGAGGGACCGCCGCCCTCCGGCTGCGGGCAGCTCCGCGCCTCCCCGGGTTGCTGGCGCGGGGGCTCGGCTGAGGGAGCCGAGCGGAGCAGAGCAGGTGAAGGCCGTTTCGGCGGTGCGCGGGAGGGGAGGGCCGAGCCGAGCCGAGTGCCGGGCGCTGCCCTGCGGCCGTCGGCCGTGACGGCGGCGGTTCGGTGGTTGAGCGCGTGGGACGGACGCGGCTCCGTCAGGTAGGCGCGCCATGGCGGGGCCCGTCCCGCAGCGCGGAGCGGACGCGTCCTTCGGCGAGCAGAGCTTCGGCTTCGGCGCCGCGGAGCTCAGCCTGGTGGAGATGACGGACGTGGAGTACGGGCAGCTGCAGCACGCGCTGTACGCGCACGTGGAGCCGCGGGCCGCCGAAGGCGAGGCCGAAGCCGGGCCCGGCGCTGCGGTTTCCCCCGACGAGGGCTGCGCCTCCTGCGGCCCCGCCGGCCCGCCCGCCTTCCCCGGCCTCGGCCAGGCGGGAGCGACCGCCGACGGCGGCGGGCCCGGTTCGAACCCCTGCTTGGGCCGCGCGGACTTCCAGGAGCTCAGGATGATGTTGCTCGGTGAGGTGAACCCCCCCGCCGGCCAAGCAGACAAAACGCCTAAGGGCGGCTCTGAGGAAGCCTCGGGGCGCGGCTCGTTGAGGGCGAAACACGGTGAGAGCTTTGCTGGGGTGAGCAAAGGGAGCGTAGTGGTTGAGCATGTGGCGATGGCAGCCGAGCCCAGATCGAAATCTGCAGTCAGAGTTCGATTGGAGGACAGATTCAACAGCATCCAGACAGAAAACCCCAGATGCCAAGAACCCCAAGAATCTGGAGTGACTCTTAACAAGTGTGTTGTGCTTAATTTCAGTTTCTGTCGTTAAGCTATGTGTTTTCATAGAGTTCGAACTGCTTTTCTGAAGTAAGCCTACGATGGGTACTTTAATGCACACGATGTTCTTGTAAGTTGCACTTTTCTAATCTGTAGCGCTCACACGTGGCTGCAGCTGTGCTCTGCCCTCCCGCATCAGTGGCACTGAATGTCATCACAAAATTAATTACCTTACAACTTTATTATTGATAACAAACTGTGATTTAAGTAAAGGTGAGAGAAGAATGTTGCCTGGTTTTGCAACTTAAAGCAAGGCAGCTTCTTGATCCTACCAAAATAACATGGGGCAGTTGATTGTTGTAATGAACGATACAACTTAGAGGCTTGGCTCTGATAAACACTTTGAGTGGAAGTCTTCTTATACACTGTAAACAGTTTGGCCCTGTAACTGTATCAGCTTTCTACTAAGCATTTCCTTGAGGCTGTTACTGCACTGAATAAAACACCTTCTCAACTGATAGATTATTATTATTTTGCAACAAATGAAAGCGGTTCCTTGATGATAACTACCAAAGGATATGTAGCTGTGATTGCTTTTCTGTGCTCCTCATTTTCAACTACTCACCTCAGTGTGTTTTTGTGTAGCTTGGTAACGTTGATTCGGCAGCCGTCAGAGCTGGTCGGCGTCCCCCTTCATCAGCATCAGAACAAGTGTGCAGCAGTGGTGAAAAACAAGAGCACGCCCACCACGCCTTCTCCACAGTTCACACATCCACTGTTTGCCATGAGTGCGTGTTCTGCTGCTGGAACTGCTAATTCCTCACAGGCTCAGGTAGGTCGTATGTTCTCCATTAACTGTGCTCTGCAGATGTCAAATGCTAATGATGTTAGTCTTCCAGGTGTAGTAGAATTGCGAAGCTTTATGTTTAAGTGTGACTTGGTTTGGATAGACATGACCAGTACAATTTATAGTGTACCTGAGTGACTGGAAGGCGTGGAGCCAGGATCCACTCCTTCTCAGACCTCATTTAAGGGCTGGCAGTGGAGGTTGTGCGTATCTTGCTGGAGATCCCTGCATACCTGAGGCCTTCCAAAGGTAAGCAGCTTTATTCCTTTGTTTCTGCATCCATTGCTGCTGCACTTTGGCTTATCCTCACTTGCTGCAGCTTGGGACTCTGCCACTCCACTGTCATTGCTGTGTTTTCCATCGCATTATAGTGTTATGAGTGTCTTGGAGAAAGATATCTATGTATGTTCTTTTATTGTATTGCTTATTCTGTACAAGAGCAGGAGGAGATGTTTAACAAATAAGATTTTCTATTGTTTATTTTCTAATTCATTTTGATGGGAAAAGTGGTGTTTTGTTTTTCTCTGTAACCCCTGAAGCAAAAGAGATGGTGTGGCACTCAGGAAATGCCAGAAGTGTTGTTAAAGTAGAACTAAAAATTTAGCAGACTGATAAAATGCCATGGTTGTGGTGTGCAGAAGTAATTGAGATTTATTTTCATACAACGCATTGACTAATGGAGCTGAAATTAAAGATCTTCATACAAAGATAATTAAAATTGTCTTCTTTTTATGTATATAGTCCTCCTAAGTGTTTCGTTTCTGATTTTCACAGGCCTCTGGAACATCTTGTGCTATCTTGGAATCTGCCAAACATCAAGAGATTGGGATTCCCAGAACATTCTCTTTCTGTTACCATCAGGAAATGGAATCCACAAAACAGACAGTAGGTGCTATGAATAAAGCTTTGCCCGAGGAAGTTTGGATTAAAGTTGGAGGTAAACCATCTATCTTTGTTTAGTTTTCTCTGTCCTTCAAATCCTTTGTAATGTGCATATGTCCTACAATGAATATGAGTGCAATGAATCATATCAGGTGTGGTCTTTGAGGTACACAGTGGACAATATGGAAATACTTTAAAGAAAAAAGTTGCCTATAATTTTAGCTATATTTACAAAGATGTTTGGCTCTTCTGGCTTGAAGTGAGAAAGCCTGAGGCTGTAAAATATCTTTGAAATTCTGGGTCTAGAGTAAGTAACTGGTTTCTTTCTACATTTTTTGACCCAAAAGTTGATATAGCAGATCCAGTTATCAAATTGAAGAACATTTGAAGGACTTCTTCAAATGCTAATTAAAGGTAGGCATGATCTCTGTATGTTCTCTGAGCAAATGGAAGTTAGGTGGATTTTGAATCAGCAAGTGGTGCCTTTGGGTTTAGGACACGTAAGAATCAATCTAGATTGGCCGTAAAGCTTCCAGGATTGTTCCACATAAAACAACAACAAATAAATTTTCTCTGCTCAGTATTTTCCATGACCAGTAGGAGGATTATCAATAGGTTCTTTTCCTCTTTGTTTTGCAAAGAAGACACCTTATGCAAGCAAGCGATAAACAAAAGAAGTTGCAGCCGAATAAGCCCAATGGATGCAAACATAGATCGCAAACCTCTTAGTGAGATACAAAATATGCGAGATAGCCAGAGTACTGCAGCTGCCCAGGGCCCCTGGCAGTCAGCACAGTCACATTCCAGTGTGCAGGTACAGAGTGGTACGCAGGAAGGAGTTACTCAGCGAAGAGAAAGACATAACCGCATGGAGAGAGACAGAAGGTAATTTTTCTATGAGGGGCTGCAGTGCAAAGTTTTTTTGAAGCCTAAGATACTGATACTCTAACAGTCCCATCGTTTTCCAGAGTAGAAGGTAAATTTGATGTATTCTGTTTTACTTGCAAGAAAAAGCAGTGCAGGTGGTGAGGGTTTGGTGTTTATTAGAAGAAAGTGTATGTGCCTCATTGCAGGCTGCTCTGGAAAGATGAGGTGACTAACTCGTATATAACACCACTAATATGCAAACTTACAAGTATAGACTGTAGCAAACTAAAGACAGCTAGCTTAAAATAAAACAAAAAGCAGTCCCCAGAGGTCATGGCTTGTGTCAGATAAGAGCAATTGTCCTTTAAATGTTGTTATTATTACTTTTTTCCCTTCTCTTTCATCTTGCTGACCTGTTGTATTTGTTTGTAGGCGCAGAATCCGGATTTGTTGTGATGAACTGAATCTTCTGGTTCCATTCTGCACTG
The DNA here is from genome assembly GCA_037305975.1 of Chrysolophus pictus. Classification (NCBI taxonomy): domain Eukaryota; kingdom Metazoa; phylum Chordata; class Aves; order Galliformes; family Phasianidae; genus Chrysolophus; species Chrysolophus pictus. Next base: position 5,657,319 of record CM074595.1, read on the forward strand.
CTGATACTGATAAAGCAACAACCTTACAGTGGACAACTGCATTTCTGAAGTACATTCAGGAAAAGCACGGTGATTCTCTGAAACAGGTTCAAATCTAATTTCATTTTTGTTCTTGATCAAATAGTGAAACACTTCTAAAGCTGTCATAACATAGCTGAAGTGTATGGAATGTTTCTTCTGGGTGTTGTTAGTGAAAGACCACTGTGTCACTGAACTATCCTTTATAAAGCTGTTTTATTTGACCAGCTCTCCTTGCAAAATTTCAGTTCAGTAGTGTGGTATCATAGGCTGCCTTCAGTTAGAATTTTCAGATTGGGTTTACTTTTTTTTAGTTAGTATCATACTCAGGAATGGGGCTGTCTGTAGAATTAGGGCCTTCTTCAGTCATTCCTGTTCTTCTCCTTTCTTTTTTCTCTCTTCCCCACTTATTCACAGAGGTGTTTCTAGCTGGCTGCTGTGAGCCAGTGATCACATGATGGGATTCTGAGCTACATATGTGCCCATGCTCACTTAAAGTGATTGAGAGTAATAAAGGGTTGTATGTCCCATAAGCTTCCACACTACCACAGCCCTACTTGCAGCCCAAGAGCAATTCTGTCTCTTCTAAAAATATCATAGGAGAACAGATGGAACACGGTCCCTCGGTGCTTACTGTTAAAGGTACATTCAAGACATCAGTGAAACAAAAACAGATGTCTCAAGTAAATACCTCCATCAAACTTTGTTGTTTCTTTTTGTATTTTGATTTTTAGGAATTTGAGACTGTGTTCTGTGGCAAAACAGGCAGGAGACTGAAAGTGCCCAGATCGGATTCGTTTGTAACATGTCCAGTTCAGGAGAACGTGCAGCATGGCTATGGAGACCAAGTAGCCTTGAATTGTCTAAGTGTGGATAAATAAGGAATGACCCAAACTGTATTTATCTCTGTTTACATGCGGGGCTTTGGTTTATTGTGATTAATTTATTTGAGAAGCTCTGGGAGTGACTTGCAAAACTATAACTTGTAAAAACACATAAATAGAGCTTTAAAGAAAACATTCATCATTCAAAATGAAAATGGAAATTGACTGCCAGCAATATAAATCAGTGTTCTGTTAAAAAGGGGCTTTGGGACTAGAGAAAACAAGAAAATGCCATGGCAGCTATTAATTATTTTTCTCCTTTTGTTCCTTTTCTGTTTGTGGTTCTGCTTTGGATTTTTTTCCCTTTTTCCTTTAAGGTGATACAGTACAGTTAAGAATTGTTGTAGAAGATCACCCTACCCTGTTACTTTGATAACTATGTGCAAATATATCCTTTAAGTGTAAGAAAAGAAATATAAGGTACTGTATTAAAATGCCCATTTTTCTCATTAAAAGTTTGAAAGTTACGTAGGTTAATTGAATAAGTGCATAGTTTCTAAACTGCGCTGCTATGATGGAGTTCGTTTGCTGTACTTTAACATATTTGACCCCAAAGATTAATACAAAGCTATTAGCATTGTTTTTAGAGTGGTGCATTACTTTAATGCATTTCACACAACTGTCCAACAGTTTCTTGTATTGTTTAGTCCAAAAATGGCATACTGTAAACAGCAGATTATTTAAATGTACAAACTATCTTAATATTTAAAGACTAATAGGGCTCTATTGTTGATAAGCTTCAGCATTTAGGGCAGAAATAGAATAGGGTCTGAGCTTTATTAATTTCAGTGATAATAGATGATGCCAGCAGGTTTTGAAGTACAGAAAGGTCTCCCAAAGTAAATACTGTTTGAAATCACGGATATCGACAATTTTGCAGCAATTTATTTCCAAACAATCCTAGGAAAAACAGTTTTGGAATATAGAGTTCATTTTCATGTGTATAGTGACATTTATAACATCACAAAGAAAGGTTTAAAAAAAAATCTCCTTTTATTTTTACAACACTTCATACAGGTCTTTTTTGGCTGAACTTTAGAAGAGCATCCTTTCTTACTTGGGGTTTCTTTCGTGATTACTGTGCAAATAGCTTAAGTTGAGGATGTGAAAATGCTGTTACTTAACTTCCTTTGTTATCATATGGAAATACAAAAACTCTCCCCCGTAAAATAAAATACATACATTACACCTTTTGCAGAATTTGATTGCAGGAGGCTTAGTAATTACTAGGCTGGGCAAATATTTGAGGTGCAGTCTGAATACTGATAACAGGCAGCATATACCTAAGCTGTGGTCTTAACCCAGAGTGTTAAGGTGTTAAAATACTGGATGCTTAAATGCCTCATTTCCACTGCTATAAGCAGCAGTTAGGTGCCTGAAACCTGAACAGTGTGGATGTTAGTGCACAAACCTGCATGGCTGAAGTCAGTGGGAGCAGCACCAAGGAATTCAACTGACAAAGGCTCAAACATTTATATGGAAAAGCTGCACTAGGATAGCTTGGAGATGATGGTAAAAAGGAACACTTCCTCTTGCAGGTCTCTTCAACAAAGGGAGGCAGGGAAGAAGGTGAGGTGATTTAGAAGTAAGAATTCTGGAAAAGTGTTGGGGGAGAAGGAAAAAAATGCTCAATAAGCATCTTTAGTTACAGTTTTCATCTGATGCTTTCTTTTTCATAGAACTGAATTATTGTGTCAAAGTCTCCACATAAAATAACAGAAGGAACATCTGTCCATTTATCACTAGGAAGATTGTCTGTTTTCTTACAATGCACTGTTTATTTAAATATTCAGTCACTTCTCCACTTCTTGTACTGTCTTATGACTTTTTGGAAGTCGATGCTCCGACAGCTCCCATGCAAGCTGATGTGTCACATATGCCTGGAGTTCCCTGAGCCCCAACAGCTCCAGGAGTACCAGGATCCCCTGGAAGACCGGGTTCACCCTGAGCACCATCCCGACCATTTTTACTAATTCCAGGTACACCAGGAAGTCCTAAACAAGAAGGGGGAAAATCATTACATGTAACATTTCCTGACTTTCATTGAAAAAAAAATTATAACTCTCTTAAAGTTCTTAAATACTTTGAGTATCTGTATATCAGACTTGTTACGACTTGTTGAATACAAGATGTTGAATAAATTTACCCTGAGTCTGCAGTATATGTGTTGGATTTTTTTAGAGTACCTTTGGTTTACTGGAATTACCTGAGTGTGGTTAAAGGTGGGTGTTTAATATTACACTGCATGTTTAATATTGTTACCACATGTGTCTCTTTTAACACTTGCTGACCATAGCAGAACTGGATTCCACTTTGCTACTACCTTCATCCCTGAGGGACAACAGTTAATTTGTAACCAGATTTATTTTGTAGGGTCCCTGAATAGTTTGCTGAAGGGATTCTGTGTGAGCCCCTGCCCACCCCCTACCTCCAGGTCCCTCCTTAGTGGGAGGCAATGGCATTCAGCTCCTTCAACCCACTGCATGTCCCAAAGTCTGATCATCATTAAGACTCTGAACAGGGGAAGGAGAGTGACAATACAGAACACCTTGTTGACATTAAAGATAAGGAGTTTCCTTTATAATGTGTCTAATTTCACAAATCTTCTCATGGTGAAAAACACATTTTGTTTATAGGCAGAAACAATTTTGGTTTTGGGCAGGCTTAGGCTGTTCTTTCTTTTATTCTTTTTCTTTCTCATGACAAAGATAATTCACAAAACTCTAATTCCCATAATAACAAGCTTTTAGAAATATTGTAAAAAGAGCTTCTGTCTCCCTGAGGGACAACTGTATCTCTAAACCTGCATTCCTGACTGAGTTATGATACAGAAATGAATGCCTGATCCTTTTTATTTTAGTTAAAATTCGCCTACTGTTGATATCACTCAACCTCATAAATAGAGAAATGCCCTCAATACTTAATACGTGAAAAATATTTTCTAAAGCATGTAAAAAGATGCTATTTATGTACTGATGGAATTATTTTACAGAAGAATGTGAGAGACAATGGCATATAAATATTCTGTTTTTATGAAAGCATGTGAATGCAGAGCCTGGTTTTAGTGCCTGTAACTTATTCATTGTGAAGATGTAATCACAACTAGAAAAGCTGCTTTAATAGGTAAGCAAAATATTCTTTCAGATTTTCTAACAGGTGCTTATTAATCTGCAGAAAGGAAATTTTGAATCCTCTGATAAAATAGGCAGAGCTGTCCTTCTTAGCTTTTACTTTAGTTATGACTCTTTATGTTATTTGCACAGGCTTACCTTGAGGTCCTTGATCACCATCAGGCCCATCAATTCCTTGTCCAGCTGGTCCTTTATCTCCCTTTTCACCAGTGTCACCTTGAATCATAAATAAACAATTTCAGCAATGAGTTGTAAAATCAAAAAGCCTCAGGTCAGTGCTAAGATCGTTGCTTGCACAGCATCCTAAAAGATGCAAGCAAAACCATCCTCTAGAATTCTGTCTGTCCACCGACTGATCTATTCTCCTCTACTGCTGAAATCAGTGCAAGCTGGTCATTTATTTCAATGGGCATAAGACAAAAAGTGCTTGGCTCAGTCTCACCTCTGGGACCAGGATCACCAAGCTCTCCTGTTGGCCCTCTGTACCCAGGGGGACCACGAGCACCAGGATGGCCAACGCTCCCAGTGGCTCCTGGAGGACCTGGTGGACCAGCAGGGCCAGGGCGCCCCGTCATCCCAGGAGATAAAGGCTTTCTCAGATTAGCAGCTAACTGTGCAATTTGATCTGAAAAACAAAAACAGAATAACAGCACCTACATTAAAAACTGCACATCTAACATCTTCATTCTTTGCCATCTGGTCAGAAACCTGCTGGCACCTTATGCCATTTTCTGTTTCCTAAACCATTTTGAAACATGGCAAGGATTCTGGAAAATGATAATTAAAAACCAGCAATGCTGAACATAACCTCTAGAGGCAAAGCAGTAACATCAAGGAAAGAAAGACACTTGCTGGGAGGTGGCACCCGTTTGGAGTCCTGCTTTGAGGACTGGGATGTGCCACGATAGGAAAAGGAGAGCTAGGAGCTGAGGTTCTGAATGACACAGGTAAGGGGATAGCAGAGCTTCTGCCAGCATGTTTTGTATGTTGCTCCAGTGAACCATTTAAAAATACTAAATTCAAGAACATGAAAGATATCCCAAACAACAAGTATTTCCTGAAGAGTTTCCTTCCATTAACAGCCAATGTATTTTTCCTACTTAAAATAAAAAAGAACAAATCTCGATAGACATCTCATGTTCAATATCTCATCTTCAGCCAAATACAGTAACTGAAATTTGCTTTCTCCAACAAAACTCACCGTTTATCATTTCCCCACAGAGTTCTCTTATATGTTGTTCACTGGCCTCTTTGCCCTGCAATTAACAGAGAATTCCTGCTTTATATAAACCACATTATTGACAATAATCACTGACAGATACGTCATGACTTGAAACTCACTTCCAGCATGAAAATGAGATTTTTTCCCCCCTCTTCAGAAGATGACAGCTTCAATTTAGAAGCTGTGTCACAATATAAATGGCAGAGATTAACATTAGCATTTCAGGGCAGCTATTGAATGTGGGCCTTGCCTAAGTGCCAGAATGTGAGCCTGGACCAAGGTAGAGTTCTGACATCTGGAGCACTGAGTAGGGGCTGTATTTTTAAATGACAAGTTTCTAGCTCACTTTTGTAATGACAACAGCAACTTACAGCCCATTCCAATGGACAAATAATCTGTATGTCAATGAGATTCATTCTCCAAGGTAAACATCTGGGGGGTTTGCAACTCTGAAGCCTGCAAACCTCTGATCTTTTTCCACCGCAAAACTCCTGATGCAAGACTGCTACCTTGCCTGCACGTTACTTTCGACTGCTCAAATGCAGGATGCCACCTTCTTTTCTGGACACACATCCAAAACCTGCAATCCTTCCATACAGTGCAGTGAACAAATGTACCACAGAAGCAGACAATACTCACAGGAGGCCCCGGTTTGCCTGTGATGCCAGGAACGCCCTGCTCCCCCTGATGGCCCATAGGCCCTGGGTGTCCTGGGATCCCTGGAGCTCCAGCTGTCCCATTGGGTCCTTGAGCACCTTTTGGACCCAGTTCTCCTCTTTTTCCTGGCTATAATAAAGAAAAATAATGCAGCATTTGGAGTTTAAGGAGATGCATCACTGAAAGATACTGTAAGCATATTTATAGCCAAACGTTACAGGGCACAAGCCTGCAGTGCCTGACACATACCTCTCCTTTTTGTCCAGGAGGACCAAAGGGACCCTGTTAGGAAGAAAATGAAAATATAAAAGAAAGATCTTATGGAAAATGTCCATTGAAAGTCCTTTCTCCCGCTCTGCAAGGTCTGGGAAGCAGTGTCAACAAGCACATGGCATGCAATGGGCCACTCTAGTAAAGGGGCCAGGAACAATCTTGGGATGTCGCAGACCAGATCCAGCCCTGGCTCCAATGGACTTGCCCCAGCATCAGTGCTGAATATAAGCCCAGGCAGCCTGGAGAGTTCTGGAAATTGACAGAAGGACAGAAAAATGTCCACCTGTCCCTCAAAGTAACAACGAGTGCTGATGTGCCACTGCTGTGTGAAGCCCACGTCGCCTACCCTGTGCCTCCTCAAGGGAGCAGCAGGGCCAGTGCACTCCCAGAAGGCTGTGGCTGGAAAGCTTGGCTTGCAGTCCCCTTTTGCAGCCAGTGGTGCAGTGATGGCAGTTGGAGCCCTTGCATGGTTAACACACACTGATTGCATTAGTTCTTCATTCATAGTTCTGTACATTGCTCTACTACTTAAAATTCAATTCAACTGAACTCGAGGACACTCACCAGTTCTCCTTTGTCACCTGGGAGACCGTCTGCTCCAGCAATGCCCTGAAAGCAGATGACAGAATTAACACAGCACCTAACAACACACACAGGTCACTGGCAAGAAGACTCAGAGACTTGAACAACCTCAGGGAGATGATCTCCAAAAGGAGATGGGGGCACTTAGCAGCTTATTATCCACAGTCCCCACGTGGGAGCATTGCCCAGGAGCTGCCCTGCACAAGGACAAAGAGATGCCCCTTACCACGGGCTGTCACTTGGATGCCTGACGGAAGGCACTGGAAGCAACACAAACCATTGCACATTGCTGCTCTGGCACCACTCCACGTGCTGTGCAGCAAAGCTTGCTTATTGCACGGCAATTGGAGCAGATAATGAACAACGTTATGGTGACTGTATGGCTGGAGAGAGAAAGTTAATTCAAGACAAACAGAGGACAGGTTGGCTTTTCACTTAGCAACAAAATGGAGACCACACAGACACTGAAACTGGGAAACAAAATAAGCAATGCTTGTTGAAAAATCACTTATTTTCTGCAAGAACAAAGTCAAACACCAATCTAATTTGCATATTCAATGAAATTTATCCCAAAAAGCTCAGCACTGAGATAGGTCCAGCTATGAAAGTAAGCAGCAGGGAGTAAAAGATGAAATAAACGAGGCTACGAGGCTGCCAAGCCCTGGGGCTACAATGAATCCTCTTCATTGGTCTCAGGGACTGCCCCAGTGAAATGCTGGTGTGCAAGGAGCTCACATGCAGCACGCCTCGTGGTTGCAAAATGAACAGCAAGAATCCAGCATTTCTAATCACGGCATTTTCATAAGTTTCCATCAGAACAGACTACATCTCTCTCACTATCACAAAAAAAAAAATCAAAAAGTCAATGCCTGCTCCAGACTACTGACATCCCAGGGAAGGAAAAGCAGTCTGTGCACCTTTGGCACAGTTCAAATGCTTCTTGTCTGCAGGAAACTCATCACAGAAAGAAGAGCAGTGTCACTTACCTGGTTACCTTTGGCACCAATAACACCAGTAGGACCCTGAGAATAAGTAAAAGAAGGCCATGAGCTCAAATTGTTCTTTCCTTGTGAATTCCTGGTGTGTCATACATGCACTCACACGGCAGTGAGTCAGCCTAACTGCCAGTAGGAGGGATCAATGCTCATCCACGTTTCTCAGACATAAGAAAAGAATTAAAGCACCCTGCTGCTCTTGCAGCACACTCTGCAGCCAGCAGCTCAGACCTCAGCCCATGCATTTTATACCCTAAGAGCAACAGGAGGCATTTCAAGGCTTTAGAGCATCAGTTCTCTTGGAGATTTAGAGTCAGGTTCTCCTCCACATGCAGGTTTACAGAATGACACGGCCACAGGAATAAAACACATCCTGATGATGAGGCATTTTGCCCTTCAGATGAGGTTTCTACAACACATTCATCAACCTGGCACCTTCAATCTGATCATTCTTTAATAACCAGATTCACAGAAGGCTCAGCAGGAGGAACCTGAGAGGCAGACAGACACAGAATAAGGGCATGTCATTCTGCTCAAGTCAAGCACTGAATACATTTAAAAAAGAAGGAGGAGGATTTCTACTAAGGAAGAAGTAATTCTTGGTGAAACAGACAATAGCACGTGGAAATGCAGAAATTGCTATAGCTATAACTCCTGTTTCAATGCTTGCCAGTGACAAAGGCCTTATATTCTTTCCTGAACATCACCACCTAGATCTATGCCTCTGGAGTCCTGAGGCTCCACAGAAGTTCATGGCAATGTAACACATCTTAGCCCCCAAAGGGGGCCCTGAGAGGAACTTTCCCTTAGAAAAAAGCTTAAATTGAAAAGACTCTGATTCAAAACTGTGGAATTCCCTGCAGTCATAGCTCCTAGCAGCAGGAAGAAGTGACCTTCGTGGCCCTGGGGGCAGCCAGATCCACACCCAGCACCATCCTCACGTGGCTGTCTCTATCCATCGAACACAGCCAACATTTCTCAGCGAAGGACTGCTGCGAGATGCTGCACACAGGATCTCCAGGAATCTGATTTTGACCTAAATCCTGTGAAGGCACACTTGGCTATTGCTGCCTCAGGCTGCAGGCACACTTAAGGTAAGCTGTATAACCCCTCGTGTTCTCCCACCCAGTGGGCAGCAGGGCTGTCACCAACAGCAGAGGCACCGTGGAAAGACACTGCACGTGCCAGCTGTGCACACAGAGGTCAGAAGCTCCTGGGTTACCCAGACCTGACACAGCACGTTCTCCTGGGGAAAACTGTTAATGAGCTGCGGGGGTTAAGAAATAATCAACAATTACATCTCAAAGCAACCACGCTTAACTTCAGAGCCAGAAATAAAACCTTTCTTTTTTTTTTTTCCTTAAGCAAATAACTTTTTTCCCCCAGAGCTGCTCTCCAGATAACGCTGCTCTGTGCAGGGCCTCCCTCCCCTCTGGAACATGCATTTCTCAAGGCAGCAAAGCCCTGAACACGGGCAGGGTCACAATGCTGCTCCTGTCTCACACCTCAGGCTGCACTGAGGGCCTTCTTTAAACCCACACAGAGGGGCCTTTGTGAAACCCATCGTTGACACAGAAAGTTCACCTTAAAGCTAGAGTCAGGGCAGCTGCCCAACACACGGCTGCTGCTCTCCTGCAGGCCCTGAGCAAATGCTGTTCACTTTGCCCTGCTGCCTTCTTTTAAATGAGAAGGAATTCTTTTACATAAAAAAGTTGGATTTATTCTGAGGCATGGGGCCCTATGGTGCTGTTCAGAGAGAAATCACGGAGCAAACTGTAATTAAAAATAAAATCCCGAAACCCTAATCAAAGCATCTGAATGACAGCGTGAATCAGCTCTCCTGTGCTGCTGGGGGGGGGGAGGAGGAGTGCATGCAAAGCAGGAGACAGCAGTTGTCTATTCTGGCTTCGATAGGATCCCATCCTGCCTGGAACTAACAGGAGCTCCTGCACTGGAAGGGAAATGGGCAGGAATAGGAGCTGAGGCAGAAAAGAGGCAGATGCACGAATCCTGCTGCCTGCTTGGGGCCCAGCTCAGGCATGCAGCAACAGCAGGATGGGGGGCGGGGGGGCACCCCATGTGCCAGCCTGCAGCTGAGTCTGCATCCCCTTGGTGTGATGACATCAGCTGTGCTGTGTCAGGGACCTGCTAAGCTCTGATTTCACATCTCCCAAACAGGAAGGAGTTACAAACATCATCATCTTCTCCTTACCCTGTCACCAGACTCTCCACGAATTCCAGTCGGACCAGGAAGGCCAGGTTCCCCACTGGCACCTTTGGGACCCTGTTAGGAGGACAGGGATAAAAGAGAGCTACAACCTAGAGGAACAAGAAACCCTGCATGATATCCCCAGAGCTCATCACGTTTGAAAGCACTGCCTTGGATTTCCTCTCTCCTTTGTTCCCCAGGGACCATTTGCTTGCTGTTGGCATTGCTTTTACTGACTGCTCAGCCAGTACAGCCTGCTCTCATTTCTGGTCAAGCACACTGACAAGGCACTCCAGCTTCTTGTTAATAAAACTACATCCCAGGAGCTGGCAGCTCACACCGCCTCAGCCAGCTCTCTGGGGACAGAGAGTGGTTGTAAACCAAGAAGGGAAAGGGGAGGAATAAAGAAGAGGGTCCTCCATACAACAAAAGGGAAAAGGAGCTTGCTGATGACACCAGGCGTCCAGGTGAAGGAGGAAGCAAGGGGCCTCGACATGGTCAAACTCAAACCCTCCTGATATAAACACTAAACATCAGTTCCAGCAGGCAGCTTGTCCACCCTGACATTCTTTCTATTGTACTGTGTTAATGACAGTGTTAATCCAATCCTGGCAAGTGGAAAGACACTGCTTCCCCTCATTTGCTGCCATAACACAATGGTGAGCACAATGCAGCTGACCAGAACACGATGTGTGTGAAGTGACCCTTGTCTGCACACTGACCTGGAAGCCTCGGACACCGGGGGCTCCAATGGGGCCTGGGAGACCAACGGGGCCCTGAAAACGTAAGGAGATGATTCAGGCTCAGGTAACTCACCTGTGGCTCCATCTAACAGAGAAAACATGCAGTTTCATGTTGCAGAACACTTTTCCCAGTGGCATTGTTGCTGAACAGCCATCACAGTGGTGCTTGTGTTTTTACTGACACTTTTTAATATACTGTTACTATTAATAAAATTGCTTATTTGTATATATTTGTGGTTAAGAACCCATCATACTCATGAATGGTACAGACTGGTGGCAGCAAAAGATGAAAGTACACGATCTGTTCACTCTCCCAGAATAGCCCAGGCTTAAGGACATTTTGTGTAAGTTAGAACTCTAATAACACAAGTCAGAAATTAGAAACCAATATTAAAAGTAAGCACGGGTTCAACTTCTATTGCATCCATGTCGTAAGTCTGCAGCAATGCAATTAGCTGAATTGCACTTATTCTTCAGCTATCACACCATTATACCTGTTGTGGTACTGGCAATTTTGATGAAGAATTGCAGACATAAAAGCAAATATTATGAGTAGAGTTTATTTCTAAGGCTGATTTCCCTCTCCTTGGGCACCTGAAGAGCAACTGCATGCAAGCAGTAAATCATTATCCTGCTCAATTTCGTCCAAGTGGCACATACCAGAAATCATGTCAAACTTGCTGCAGGCTTCTGGATTTCAAAATGAGATTAATGGATAAAAAGAAAACAAAAAAGTCCATAAGAACCACTAGAAGGCCACGTTCAAATACAGTGGTAGCACAAGGTGGGGAATAAGACAATAAATGGTTATTTATGCACCACTGAGGACCTCAGAGCTCAAAGTTTCACAAAGCTGTCAGTACAGAAAGCAGAAGTGAAAACTGACAGAGCAGTACCTGTTTCACACCCACAGCAAGGTAAGACTGCTGCAACACCACGCACGGGCAAAGAAATGTGAGAACAGATTCCCACCTGAGAAATGCTTTGGCTTTGCACCATACGTTGTGAGTGTTGGGGTCTTTTCAAGCACTGCAGTGCTGTGCCTTTCTGGCATAAGATTCCCAGCAGGCCTACCAGCTTTGTAGCACATGTTAAGCTCCTGTCACTCAGGACTGCAATGCACAGCTCTGCAGTGCTGCTGCTTGGATAGCTCAGGTTTTGCAGTGCACCTCTACTGGGACGGGACAACACTGCTGGTGGCAGCATGCACTGAAATGGCTTACAGGACAGTGACTGCTCAGCTGCTGAACTGAAACTGCCTGAGAGCAATACAATTAGAGAACAGTGAGTGGCCATTTGTTTTAGGCAGAGACTGTTTGCATGTCCTGAGCTCTCCTTTGGTATCTGGTTCACAAGCAGCACTATACTTACAGTTGCTCCTCTGGGTCCTGGCAGACCTCTATCACCAGGAATACCAACGTCGCCCTGAAACAACACCAAAGTCATCCCTGGCACTCAGGTGCAGCAAATCCACCCTCCCCAGCCCACTGTAAAGCCTCTTTACAGTGGATCCCAGGTTACTGCAATCTACTGGGCCCCTCTGCCTGTTATCTTGTTACTGAGTGCTTTTCTTGTGCAGGTAAGCAGCACATCAGCTCCAGCTTCACAGATTGGTTTAAAGCACACTCAGCAGAGTTCACAATAAATGTAAACGATGGGGATACGTACGGGGATACCTGGCTCTCCAGAGGGACCTGCCTCTCCCATCTCTCCAGGACTGCCCTGCAGAGGAAAAAGCAACACTCCATTAAGGACCAGTTTCAGAGAGCCATCTCTGTCCTATCTAGAAAAACAAGCCAGAAAATGGAGTCAAAAAATAAGGACAGCTTTCAGCTTTTACAGTTTCAGAACAAAGAGAAATCCAAAGGACATTTAAAGAATGGGGGACCAATACACCCTGTGCTGGGACATAATGCAGGTGTTACTCTAAAGCTCCATGGAAGCCTTTCCCCTGAGGTAGTGGAGGAAAGTTCCAGAAGGAAAGATGAGATAATAATGCTAGGAAATGCTCAGTCCTTCTAAAGATGAACCTCACTTTCAGGACCTTGACAAAAAGGGGCACACTTCTCTTCTGAGCTTCACTAAATGACTGGTGAGACTCCTATGCACCTGGTACACCTTCAGTGAGCCAGATACAATAGCTGTCTCAGCAAGAGCAGGGCCACCTCTGTTGCTTTACCTCCTCAGTGGCAGGAACACAGCCTGGGCAGGAACACAGACACCCTCACTGAGGGTCAGCCCTCCCCCAGGGCGCACCTGCAGGCACTGAACCTTTTTGTTGTGCAGGTTAATGGCTTTCCCACCAGAGCCCATCATTAGAAAGACTGACTCACTTACTGGTTCACCTTTAGAGCCTTTAATCCCTGCTCTTCCAGGCAGTCCCTGAAAAAGAAAGAAAGGAAGAAAAAAAAAAAAAAAAGTAGTGTCAGAAGCAGTCAAGCTATGAAATGTATTATTCTAGTCTGATTTGTCACACATGAAGTGTGGTTTGCTTGAAGCAATGGAGGAATTTACATTTCTGCAGTTTTCAACATGGAAATGATGCCTTCCATTTTCCTCTCGTCCATTGTAATAGCTGCTCTACACACTACTCCTTAACAATTAGAGCAAAGAAGAGAAATACACAAATAACACAACAGCAGCAACATTTTGCACAGTGGAAACCTCCCTCCTGGGTGTTGAAAATACTTTGTAAGACAGGAAGAAAGAAATGCTTTATCTCTATGTAAGTGGTTGGAAGTCTGGAGACACGAAACACTTTGCCAATGCACACCGGTAGGGCAGGGATCAGCACACTCACGAACCATGGTCAGCTGTATCCCAAATTTTACTTCCCTGCATAAGGGATGTTCATCACTAGGATGGAAAAGAGAAAATTCTTCTCTGATTCAGATTTTAAATTAGGCCAGATGGTCAGAAGCCAGGACTTTACTATGCTGCTATTTGGTGCTAGTCCAGATGTTTCCATCCCGTTTTGTACATCGCTCCCTGTCTGTATGTTGGGGAAATCACACTTCCTCTTGCATTAAATGGGTCCCTTTGTGAGACAGTGCACAAAATGAAGCTCCCCACTCCCAGCCATGCTGCCTTAATGCCTCAGAGGAGAGCAGCCAATGCTGCCATACTCACAGGAAGTCCGTTTGGCCCCTTCTCTCCAGGAATACCCATACGAGCTGCATCACCCTGTGGATATCGAGAGGTTAGGAGAGCTTCTGCTACTGGAAAATGATCTGATACAAAGAGGGGACACATTCCCTAATAGGCATTTGCAATCTTCTCCCTCTCCACGTGTGCAGGACCAAGAGCCTGTTGTGCCCACAGGAGGTGGGTACCCTCTGGACAAGGGCTGTTAGGTGCTTCCCGAGTTCCCTTGCAGCTCCCAGCCTTCATAACCCAATAATTTTCATTCCTTGGCAGCACATGGTGCACACTGTTCCTGTGGGATCACTATTTGAAAATCAGGCAACGATTACCTGACAGCACTTTGTCTGCAGGCAATTAAAATAAACATATGTCTCCGTCAGCAGCTCTGAAAAGGCATCTCTGAAGGCCTAAAGTCAGCCAGTAGAAACCACAGAGCACAGAGACATAGTTTAGATCATACGTGCATGGCCTTTACTGTGCATCTTCCTTTTTTAGGGAATTTCCTCGGGATTAATTAATATAAGTAATTTCCCTCTTCTTCACTAGTCACACTGTTGGGAGACTAAAAGCAAAAGCCTTCCAGCAGTGTTTTTTCCTTGACAAGAATCAGAAGCTGTGCAACACCCATGGGACAGTAACAGAAATCTTTCCTGCACAGTGTGTAAGTAGAACTTTACAAACCTTCTCACCATCGAGTCCAGGAGCTCCATCCCGTCCATCCTTGCCAGGTATGCCCTACAATCATACACAGTGCAGCTTAAGGTTACGAGGCAGACATTGAGGTCACAAAACACATTTACAACAAAGAACCTTTGGGCAATGGGATCTCCAGTTATACTAGGAAACTGGGAAATTTGTCATGAAGAGCAATGCAAGTAGAGTTTGGTCCAACCAGGGTTACACTGAAGGTTATCCAGATTCACAGAGCAGAAGCTTGATAACAAAACATTTAAGATGCAAGATTTCTCCTATCATGTTTTATCTTGTCATCTGCAAGACAGAGAGACTTACATCCCACTTAATTGACTTACAGGTTCTCCTATGAGCCCACGAGCCCCTGGGTTTCCTTTTGGTCCGGGTCTACCCTAGAAATCAACAATAAATCCTGTGTTATCCAGGACACAACCCTTATGAACAATCAGTAAACCATGACAATATTCAGACTCTGCGGAGATATTTCATTCAGTTTACACCAACTCTTGTCTTGTTCATATAATTATGGTGTTTCCTTTAGCAAGCACCAGAAATGTGAGCCAGTGCTGGCTGCAGTGCCTGAGACAATTCCTGACTGTTTCAAGTGACAGAGATACGAGATCAGATCCCCACCATTAATTCCTATTCACAGCACCTGCTGTACTTTAGAAGAATGCATAAGAACAATTATCCCCTTTTTATAGACATAGTTAGATAAAACATCAGAAAACATACAGCACTGAGAGCAAAACCTTCTCCAAGGCAGGATGGCCAGTTAGCCTCTGCCACTGCCACCTCCCTGCAACAGCTCCTCAGCCAGTAACAAACAGGTTCTCAAATTCTACTGTGCTTTAGAAATGGACAGTGCAAAGTGCTAAAAAAAAAAAAAGCAAACCAAAGGGGACAAGCCATAATAAAGCTGTCAGACAGACTGCTCTGAATGTCACATCCAATGCTGGAGCACATGGAGGTTTTGCTGCACTTACAGTATCGCCTTTGGGCCCTCTGAATCCTTGAGGTCCTTTGATTCCTTGGTCTCCCTAAGACAAAAGGGGAAAAGCCATTAAGTATTTTCATCGCTCTCAAAGACTAATGCTTCCAGAGTGTAAATGATGAAGGGTTTTTTGTGCTGTTTGCAAGCATTAGCAGAGGTGTGAGTGTACACACTCCCCCAGGAGCTGGGCTGTACTTTCTGTTACACTCTGTAATTCCTGACACACGGGTGAATTGCAGCAAGGACTTTGCAAGCAATCCCTCAGGGCAGAGACAGACTTCCCCTTCATTTACTGAAACATTTTCTTTCACCAGAAACAGTGTAGGAGAAAAACTAATGGAAAATGCTCTCAGAGAGGCCATAATTCTGCAGATGCAGATCCGGTCTCGCATTTGGGCACACTAAGGTGGCAATACAGGGGTCTATCCGCAGGCAGGTCTACAGAATAGGCACAAGGCACGACAGAGGGAAAGACACTGTGAGATCTGGGTCAGGTGAAATGGCACTGCTTTAACTGGAGGGAAAAAGGTGATGGGAATAATCTGCTGGAGTTGGTATATCTCCTTCCTGTTCACTGGCAGTGGCAGGCTCTGTTCAGAAAGGATAAACATTAGGCTTTGGCTGTGGAAGGCAGGCCACAAAGCAGCACATACAGCTCTCCCCGGAGGTCCTGGGATTCCGGGTGGCCCTCTGAAACCGATGTCACCCTGCAAAGAAAAACACATCATTCTAATGCTGCTGTTGGCAGAGGGGAAGTAACAATATCCCTACCTCATCCCACAGACTCAGAAAACACACAAAAACCTGGAAAGCTACCTCATATCTCTTACTAGTTTGTAATACAGACTTGCAAAAAGATCCCTCTCTGGACAAGCAGGTTTTTACTCCGGATCTCCCCATCATTATGTTTGCAACACACTGATATCATTCACAGCCTTGATATCTTGCTCTCGTTCCTAAATCAATGCATGATTTTATCAGACTCAAAACCATTCAGCCTCTAAGACAATGGTCAGGGGACACTGGTGAACTTCCAAAGCCATGATGAGATATTGACCTCATTCTCACTGAAGAGACTCCACATCCTGAAAATCTTTACTCATCAACAGTTCTTTGACTCTTTTTTGGAAAGAGAGAACAAAGAGAAATGTTCATGATAGATTTCTCAGATAGATTTCTTTTTTTTTCTTCCAAGATTCTTCAGTGCTGTCAGTCCTGCAAAGGCAGCACGTTGTCCCTGTCTGAATGTCTCAATCAACACCAGGCCTGATCCTGCCAATCCCCCAGGTATGCAGATTCATTCTGCCCTTGGAAGGTTGTTTTGTTCAGTGGGTGTGCAGGAAAAAGGCTGCAATCAGCATCTCTACATGTTCCCCAGTGGTCTTCATTAAAGATAAATGGGCACCTGGCATTCGGACTTCACATGGCACAAATCAATGATAGAGGGAGAGAAATCAGGAAGTTTTTCTTACTCTGTCACCAGCTGGACCCATTGGACCAGGGAGACCTCTTAGTCCTCTTGGGCCCTAATTAAGAAAACAAATCAATTAAAGCCCTACCACTGTTAAAACACAAAACAATGAAACAGAATGGCATGACGGATCATGAACACAAAAAACCTTAAGAAACTCCAGGGAATGGCAGAAAGCTCAGCCTCCTGTTGCACAAAAATGACCCTTCCCCCTTCAGTGATGACCTCAGAGTAAGTGACACAGTGGAGATACTCCATGTGGTCAAGCTTTCAGATTGCCTGCTTTGTCTAGCCCAATTGTCAGGCTGTCAAGCCATCCCAGCACTCAGCATCAGAAAGGGGCAATGCATCCAGAGCTCTATCAGAGTCACAGGACAGTGGCTATTTGTTTAGATGTTTCATCCCAGATGAGGTGCCAAAACCAAGACCTGAACTAAAGTTCTGTCAATCTAATATGATTTTACTTTTATTTTTCTTTCCTTCCCCCTGCCCTGCAATTTTCTCATGTATTTTTATAGAGGTAAGAGCTGCCTGTATAATGTGAAATGATCAGTTGCAGCATTCAGTTTCAAAGCAAAAAGGACATGGGAACCAGTCTGAAGAGCAGGTGTTACCTGCAGGCCAACGCTGCCAGGGATGCCTGGAGGACCCGGAGGGCCAGGGCTGCCCTGGAAGAGAAAAATTAATTAGGAAGAGCAGAGGCCACACGAGCCTGCCCCCCAAAGCCAGTACTTCCCATCCTAGTCCTTCCTGAGCTCTCTTCTACCCACATTTCTGCTGCAGTTTTTGCTTCTACATCATCTGCAATTTCTCTTACGTGCAAGAACACTCCATCAGCCAGGAGTTTACCTGAACGATCAATGCATGGCTTTTTCCTGAGCTGACATCCCTGCATACGAAACAATAGCAGTTAACTTATAGAGCTGATCTTAACGTGATGATTGTTGGGAAGATGAATTTCCTTGAAGTAGTTACACACAGACATACATGCAGAGCAACAGAAGCAATTAGACTTCAGGCATAATTTCCCTTTGCTGTTCAGCTCATTGTCTTACATCTCCCTGTCTCCTCAATAAAACTGTTTGCTGTGGTGTTTTTAAGTACCAAAGTCCCTCCCCACCCCTTAGATTGAAGTTTACCTTCTCTCCTTCTTTGCCTATTTCACCAGGTTCTCCTTTGTGACCAGTGTGTCCCTAGAAATAAGAGCTCATTTTCAGTTATCCCATTTCCAGTACAGTCTTATTACAGAACTTAAATTTTATCCGATAACTTCAAGACCTAAAACCACGCAATGGAAAGAACCAAGGAAATAACATATACATGTAATTGTGAAAATTCAGGTCAGTTCTGGAGCCAGCCAGCCCTGCCCTGCTCCTGTCAGTCCTGCTTAGCATCACTGTGTCAAAACTGACCTTGTTTCAGGAGTTGCATGGGGAACAGGTGTCCAGGTGCAATTTTCAGTTACAGGTCAGTCACCAGAACTCAGCTCCCAACTGAACTTCTGAACATGGGGCTGAGATGTTTCTGACAACCCTTTTTCTGCATTTTTTTTTTTTAAGTCACCTTTAACATCTGCATCATAGGGCTTGCTGGAGTGCGTCTGCTCTCCAGAATTCACACAAATTGTGGAGGAGGGGGCACAGAAAGAAGTTTAACTGCTGAGTGTGGTTTCCTGAGTGCTGCAACCTAGAATTTAGGTACCACAACCAAGTAAACAGAAAGCTGCCCGGGGTTCACAGTGACATCTGTTTTGAGAGACACCTTTGTCTCTGCAGATGGCATTTTTCTTACCTTGAAGCCTGGCATTCCTGGAGGACCAGGAGGACCTGGTGGGCACAGAGCTGGGCACTGAAAGAAACAGGAGCACTTTGGGTTAGTGAATACACACAGTGCATCCATGGAAGTGGGTTTCATTACTAAAGGAAAGGAAAAGGCCATGTCTGGAAGCAGGTGTGGCTCTAAATCCACTAATTCACTCATACCATAACATGGTCAGTGGTATTTCCCTATGGGAAAGGGGTCCTAAAACAGGTTCTCAGGCCCATAGCAACCCACAAAATAATGATTTCTGCTTGGTCAGCTTCACTCAGAGCATGCTTGCGTGGACTGTAAGGAATTCTGAAGGCTGACAGTTGTCCACAGCCCAGAAATAATGGAGAACCACATATCCTCAGCAAAGTAGCACAGATACATTAGAAATCATTAGGAACATTTCTATGCATGCATTGACCCCTATTGATTTCCATGAGGCACCTCACCTAACTGAAACAAGGGCAAGCATTAAGGCTTATCAGAAGGGGATGAATAACAAATTAACCCCAATACCAACAAGCTGGTGCCTGCAGGTGTCTAGGGCTGGCTGAGCCCCTGCTGGGGACTCTAGTTTGAGTGGGAATGAATCAGAGCATGGATGGAAATTTAATGGGGGTTCCAAAAGCCCTTCTCTAAGAACTGTATTGTTATGAACAATATTTTCTTCTGCAGCTTTTATTTATTTTTTCTTTTAATAAAACTTCAGGCTACATCTACGTGACAAGAATTTAGTTTTCTGGTATATTCCACAGCGAAACTTAAATTAAAATTGCAGAAATAGTACCCTTTCCTATTAACTTCCATGTGAATTGCCATAAGGTAGTCTAAACTGGTTCTGAGTTTTTTGGGACACGCCAATTAGGAAACCAGAGATGTTGTCATAACAACAGATGTGAAATCAGGAAATGTCACTTCCATCGCTCATGGGCTTAACACTCCCTTCATTCCCTTGAAAGAAAGGAATCAAGGCGTTCTCATAAAGAAGAAAGTCTAAACAAAGCATATGCCCAAAGGAGCTCCATGCCATCATCCATAGAAATAAACAGTGCAACACGCACAACCTTTTCTCTTGCAAAGCAGGATTGGAAACAGATGCATGAAAATCTGTTCCTACTTGCCAAATGCTAAAGTTGTTTTGTAGAGGAAGAACGTATGCAAAACCTGCATTTGGGAAGCAAACTAGAAAGCAAAGATCGTGTGAAAAAATCAGCGCTCATCTATCTACCTCCTTGCAAGAACATTTCAGTCTTACAAACACCTACTCATTCAACACTTACGCTTCCTGCAGTATGGCAGCATGCTAGACCTATGTCTGCAGGTCTGAATGGCACACGTTGACCTTCCTCCAAGTATGTCAACAAAAATATTCTCATGCTACATCAAGAGAAACCTACCTGAAGGTCCCCACCGCCTTCGGGAATGATGCCTGCAAGACCCTGAAATTCATAACAATGGTCTTTAATCATATCCAGGCAAACAAAAAGAAGAAACATTATCTCCAGAAAATGCACCTTACAAACCCAGCTCAGCTGAATTAGCACAGGGCAGATACCTCACCACACGGTGTGAAACAGCCCCTGAACCTAGTGTGTTAGTTATGAGCTGCATGTCCTCAAAATGGGGATGTCCTCGAACTGGGGATGCACAGATTAGTCTGGGAAAGGTCCCCGAGCCTCAGGCCATGAGGACAGCAGTTTCAGGAGAGCAGCTGTACCTGGCCCTCTTTGGGGACTGGGGGAAGGCTCTCCTGGGGCCAATCTGACCTTCCAAAGAAACTCAGCCAAGCCAAGTCTTGCTGGTTTCAGGACCCCTTGCTGGCACAACAAGAACACACACCAACAATCGGGGCTCCTGTGGGAATCTGCTCCCAGAGAGGGATAATTTCTCTGGCACACACTTTACCTTCAAGAGACATGCAAGCAGTAAACAAAACAAATAATAAACAAACAGGAAATGATCCACACACTGACGAGCAGCTAGTGAAGTCATTGCTCTCCCGGGGCGCAGTGTTTACAGGTTGCTGAAACTCAGCCCAGAGAAGGAGTGCTCATGGTAATTGCAGCAAGTAAAACACACACGTTCTGGCAGCAAGATGAAAATTCTAGACTCCCCATGGGAAGTTTCTCACATTCATTCATAACTCTCAACTTACGGGAGGTCCAGGTGGTCCAGGAGGCCCTGGGAATCCTGGCAGACCAGAAGGTCCCTAAAAAGAGAAAAAATGTAAAGAATTTATCTTCTTAACCATTTAGATGAAAACATGAAGAGAGAAAAAGGATAGCTACCAAATGCCACTGCAGATTTGTGAATGTGAGGCAAGATATCTCAAATTAGCCTAAATTAGCACCTTTCTGTCTGCAGAGGATCCTAGTGCTATCAAGAGAAAAGCAGATGCATGTGCAAGTATAGGGAGCAGGATGGAAGAATATATTCTGTATCTGCACCCCTGCTTCTACTGGCTCTGTACCTCTCCAGTGGAGCCATGGGCATCCAAAAATGATGGTATGCTTCTACAGAATGGGCTCCCTCCAATTAGACTCTTTCTGCTCAACAGCTTCTTATTGAGGGTGCTGAAAGTACATGCCAGTAGGGGAGATCTCTCTTCTCGTGGCACTGACTGCTCTTTTGCTGTTACTCATTGCTGGCAAAAGATCTGTCTGTAAGCAGCTGCACACCAAAGCACTGCACTGTTGACAAGGCTGATCCTGCACAAGCTGATACAAGGGATAGCATTGCCCATGTGCATTTGTAGAGCTTGCAGCGCCTCGTGCATCATGCTTCCAGAACAGAGTAAGAAAACAGAAATGAACTTCACTCTTCTATAGTTGTGGCATGTTTGATAAGTGGGAAAAACTCACAGGAGGACCCCGAAATCCATTTCCACCTGGAAGTCCACTGGGTCCTGGAGGCCCCTGTTGAACAGAGAAAAAAGCCTTACACCTTGGTGACCTCACGTAGCTGCCAAAGCCCAGGGGCAAACAGTCTGACTGTATTCATTTGTCTAATCACCCAGAGAAGCCCAGCCCCACATACATCAATTGGTTTGCCAATGCACGTCTTCTTGCTCCACCTTCCCACAGAGTTTTCTATTAGCATTGCCACGCATTGCCAACATCTGCCCCATGCTGACTCAGCTCTGAGGCACTCTGAGAGCCTGCTGAACAAAAGCTGCTGCTCCAGAAATGGCCACTTCCAGCAATGACAAGGCTGCTCTGCCTTGAATCAACAGCAGTGATCAGCTGCATTAGGATAAGGATACACAAAAATGGTCCACAAAGCTGCCAACCTGCAGGACTCCATATCCTGTCCAGATTAAAAAAAAAAAAAGAAAAAAAGCCCCATCTCTTAAATAGTAATTTAAACCTCTTTTTTGAAAAAGAATCTCATTACTTACTGGAGGTCCTGGTAGTCCTTTACCCTGGAAACAACATTTGAAAGAGATCACTTAGAAATTGAACATATAACAGGAGGAGCAGTACCTCAGAAAATGCTGCTTAATTTTAATTTTCCTTTCAGTTTTCATAGCACTCTCCTGCCCCCACTTACTGTAATTCATAGTCAGAACACAGCTAGAGTGTTAATGAATCCTTTTGTTGCCTCTAGTAATTTGTATTCCCTTTACATCCTTGTTACCTACGAGACATCTCTAAATAAAGCCACATGCGGTGGTGACACGGTAGTGGGACAGGGACATTTATGAAGAAAACATTCTAATTTATTCATCTGCTTTCCCTATCTTCAAACATTTGTTTGCTTCCTGAGACCTCATCTCAGCTGACACCCACTGGCTGTCCTGTGATGTGAGATCCAGGGAAGTGGGGGTACTGAGTTAGCTGTGGCCACCCAACAAAATGAGCACCTATGCACGTCGTGCTGCCACTTCAGGGAAGGGCTTACATCTGCTGATGGCATTCGAATCAGCATAGCAAGCTCTGCAGCTGAGCTCAGCTTCATGAGAAACAGAGATACTGATAATGCTGGGGAAGGATGTTAGTTTGTTCAGCATTAATTCAGTGGTTTTGTAAATGCAACAGCAGCTGTATTCAGAAACCCTTAGGCTTGATGCTAAATATGGATATACAGTTACCACTTGATTTGATGGAAAAGATTTAACGGGGCTTTCCTTACAGAGACATCACTTCTGGTCGTTATGAACTTAGCATGACTCTTCTATTATTCCATCAAAGCTAAATATGACTTGCCAGTAGATCCTGAGACGTTTAACATAGCACTATGGATTTCAAAATGAGCACAGAACGGCCAGTGATGTTTGTGCAGCAAAATAGCTTGATATATGAAAGTCTGTTTCATTTACTTATACAATACAAAAGACATTATCTGACAGAAGGAAGGTCTGATATGTTAGTCTTCATCCCAAGCTAGGTGACTTTATCACATCTCTGAGACTAAGCACAGGCTCCACGTCACCAGAACAACTCAAACACAGATACTTAAGCACCTAAAATGATATTTTCACTCATTCGGGTTTAGATCTCTTGATCTGGGATACAAGGCTTCCCCCTCTTCTCAGGGCAGACTCTGGCACACAATGACACACCACCCTGACATGCAAAGATCTGGGAGTTACTTACAGCTGGTCCAGGTGGCCCGGCAGGTCCTAATGCACCCTACAGAAATAAAACAACAGAGTGCAAATTAGCAGGTCAATCAGAAACTCCCATCAGTAAGACATCAGTGTCTGCTCTGCCTGATAGTACTCTGCTTGGAAAATCCAGCAGCATCTGGATGCTCAAATTTACAGTTACAAGGACAGAAACCTATGGGTAATGATGATCCTGTTGTTATAAATTACTTGATTGAACAATATTCTAAGATAGTAGGAAGCTAAGCTCTGAACTTGCCCCAAAAAATTCCTCCCCCATTTGTTGGCTATGAATACCTAAACATCACAAACTGTAATTTCATTCACTGAAATATTCTCATTCATAGTACTTTCATGATGTAGATCCAGTGATGAAATTATCTGGAATCATTTACATGATTTGGACTTGTTCTAGAGTATGTTATCACATCACACATCTCCCTGCAGGCAAAGGTTTTGATGGGGGAGCTTCTGCCTTCTCACTGGTTTCCTTGGCAAATAAATTCCCAATCTCCTTTTTGCCATTTGCATTCTTCCTCTTAAGATCACCAAACTCTAGTCAAGCTTATGTCTTACACTTGAATCATCCTTGAAATTGGTGAAACAACATTTGCTTAACTAAAGATGATAAGCTAGCCAGCTTACTCTCAACCCCTCTGCTGCACTGCAGAGCCTTCCTCAGCCTCTCCCCAGCTGGACTGCCTAAACCTGCTCTCCAAAAGTTCTCAGCTCTACCAAACACATCTGAGGAATGATTTCCTGAGCTGGAAATAAGTCACATCCATCCCTAGGGCCACAGAGACAAGACGCGGACAGACCAGGAAAGGATCCCAGCACAGGGCTGCTCACTGTGATCCCAAGGATGACTGCAGCCTTTCTTAATGTTGGGCATACCAAATGAGATTAGAAATGTTTTCACTTGTTAAATCTAAAGAGAAAGATACTGAGGACCCAAGTGCCTCATTAAGAATAGCCTTGTGAGGGAAGGAGTGTAATCCAATCAAAATCAGCTCTGCTGTAGATGTCAGCTCATTCATTTTTCTTGCTGCAGGTTACTCTGGTTTTCATCCGGTCGCTTTTATCTTTAGGCTGAAGTCTTTAGGCACCAGTGCCTATGGGATGAGCTGAGATCTCTCTTTGTAAAACAAAAAAACAACACAGAATTTCCAGCATCTACTGATTTACCACCCTTAATCCTGCTCCCACAAAAAAAAAAAAAAAAGCTGGATAGGCCCCTTCTGCTTTGCCATTGCACTCAAAGTACCAAGTGCTGGTCTTTTCCCCTCCCTAATACTGAGGGTGTGAGGTGGAGCACTCAGTGGTGAACATTTTTGGTGCAGTCATGGATCACCGAGGCCCTGAGCTGATGTGACTCCATTAAATCTTAATGAAAAACTCTAATTTACACCTCTACTTTAATAACACTGACTCAACTCATTCTCCTGATAACAATGTTCTTTCTCTATTGAAAACAATCTTACCCTGATTTTCCATTTTAAAGCCATATGCTTTATGAATATACAACTATTGAGAGCAGGAAATTCTTGATTAATATGGCATTATGAGTTCATAAATAAATAATGCATAGCTAAAAACAGCCTTCCAGGAGCCCACTTCCATTTGCCAAACAACTTCACTCTCAGACACTTCAGTTCAGAAATCTATTCATAACAAGGCACAGTGCTACGCATGCATTCAATCCCACAGCAGTCAATGGACATCTGCTGCTTTCAGTGATTCCCATAGGACCCTGCTGCGTTCTTAAACGTGTGCAAAAGAAAGTCAGGATAACCACGCTGCCCTTTTAGAGTGATAGAGCTTTTAGAGCTTCTTTTCTTTTTCCAGGCTTTTATTAGTCCAATTAAAATGATTTTCCAGACAGATCACTGACCTCGAAAAACTCCCATAAATGACAGCATGCCCCAAGTTTGCCCCATGCTGACAGACTGAGTTAAGAGACAGGGGAAATCACGTCAAATCAGAACACAAAGTTACAGTAACTCTGTGTGCTAGAACACTGTTTGTGTGCTCCTACCAAATACTTGGAGGGGAAGTTCTCGTGCCCAGGAATTATCTGCTCCATTACCCTGCTAACTCAGACTTCACAAGCTAAGGTAGGCATGGCCAAACGTTACCACTGAACGTGAAACAGGAGAACAGAACTTCTCAGTTTTCTGTGTGCTCCTCAACATTTCTATTTTAAAAATCAGAGCTCAGTTTCCTGAAGGAAGTTTCCTGGAGTCTCATTGAGATGTGACTCTGGGGAGACAGGTTTGTTATAAGAAGAGTGCAGGATGCAAGATTTTTAGTGCAGTGCTGATGGACAGAAGCTCAGAGCTGTGATCAGGATGCTTGGGTTCAACTTTCCCAGAGGCCAAGCTAATTTTGCCTTGCACATGGGAAAGGAAGAAGAGCGTATCAAAGACACGTGGCTCTACCACTCACTGCTTTAACTAAGACAACTCAGAGTTTTGTGCTTTGGTTGAGTTTCTGGGGCAAAAAAAAAAAAAAAAAAAATAGATTGAGAAATACTGAACATGGTAGAGAAGTCACCAGCAGCACTACTTTCTTTTTTAACTCCTACACACTGCGATCTGTGTTGAGCCCATCACTGCAGCCCCAAGTTCAAGAGAACTGTGGACCAGCTCGTAACAACCTGTAATGACTTGTGATAGAAGAGAGGAGGATGGCCATGCTGGGTAAAATCTGTGCTGAATGGCTCACCTACGCTGTGCTCCCAGTGTCATAACAGAGGCATACATATCTTTCTGGCCCCATTACAGATGACCTGAAGGACACCTGTAGCATCACAGCCATTTCTCCCTGTGATGTCCTTCAGCAGAGCCATAATACATAAGTAGTAAGAAAAAACCTTTTTTAAAAAAAAATTCTATATCAACTAGGGAAATCTATTCCAAAGCAGCTAATAATGTCAACCACATGAACAGCCACAGAATTAATAAAAGGCAAAAGTTTGAACAGCTAATGTAATTATATCCATAACAGAACTGCAAAATCAGGCTGAAAATAAAGACCCAAATAGCTTCACTTTGATAAATGTTTTAATTAAGTCTATGGATTGCTTTTTTGGATGCTCAAAATACCACAGGAGATGTTCTGCACTGATATTTGCACTGAAACTATCCAAAGCTCATTCAAAATCATGGGAAAGAAGAATGGATCCCATGCGTTGCACCTACAGAAAAACCATTTGGGTCTTCATTTCAAAGGTAAGCATTCTGCAAGGGTTCACAGATAAATAACCCGCCATCATCAATACCCCAGTGTCACCAATTCACAAAGATAGGAGGAGTCATCAGTGTAAGCAATGACAAAGTCCCATTTCAAGGCACGGGGATGCAATGTGGTACTCACACGGTCTCCTGGAGGCCCATTTGGGCCAGGAGGGCCATCAGTTCCCGTTAAACCCTGTGGAAATACAAGAATAAATGTAAAGACAGAGAAACACAGAAACAAGAGCTGTAGGAAACTCCTGTCACTGTCACATACCACTCTTCAGGAAAGCCTAACCTCTTCAATTCACTCTGTAGTTAAACAGAAGACCAGAAGCAAATTACCTGTATTGTTCCCTATGCATTTTAAGTACAGATGAACACCACCAAGAGATCTTGTTGTTGGAATTTACTGAGTTGCTGTCCTTCAGCTTAGCTGTAGAAGCTGCCTAAATGCTTCCTCTTAGCCTGAAGTAGAAGAAAAAATGCTGGCTATACTCTGTTATTATGGTAGTAAGTTGTTAAGCTGGGAAAACTTCCCTATGTAGTCACCTGTCCAGGTCTGAACAGAAAAAAAAAAAACAAAAAAACAGGCAAGAGAGCAGCAAACTGTGCTGTCCTATCAGTTCTGCATCCCAAAATCACTCTCGTACTGCTTAGTTCAATATAAAGATGCCTTCAACTCTTAGAACGTCTCCTAATTTATAAGATGCAGCTTCAGCACCCGCTTTACTTCTCCAGTAGATGCAGAGCAGGTTGATGAGACGCAGGGCAACATTCATGTATATGAAATGCTTAAACAGCTTAAGAGATGACAAAATACTCACGTCTACTCCAGGAAGGCCAGGCAGCCCAGCTTCACCAGCTGCTCCAGGCTTTCCTGGTGCACCCTTTGGTCCCTAAATGAGAAAACAGGCAATTCTTTATACCATAGCAAATGAAATGCATCATGTGTTGATAAAGACTACAAAATGGAGGTTCATCTGTTGATGTGTTAATCTTACACCATATAAGGTGGAAGAATTACTCCCGAGAGGTGAAATTTGTCATGAACCCGTATCCAAATCCTAAATGTGTTTCAGTGCTTTAGCTCAGTTCTCCACAACCCTATTCACAGACAGCCACCCTTAAGCTGTTCCTAATAGAAGAGAAGAAAGGGATAGCATATCCAACACGAAGAAAGGGACAGGATACGTGACCCAAAGCAGAGCTGTGCCACACTTTTCATCACCAAGTGACAGACTGGGAGTTGAAGCAGACCTAAACTGACACCAAAAATAAATGTATACATGCTAGGTGCCAGTTTTTGTTACATTGGTGATGGGTGAGCTGTATTTCAGGTATAGAATCATAGAATGGCCCAAGTTGAAAAGGACCATCATGATCATCGTTTCAACCCCCATGAATTCAACCCCCATGAATGCACGTGCTTCTCTAGCAATGAAACAAAAGAATCTGTTTCTCCCCAGAACCACTGCTGAGTTAACTTATGGAAATTCTGCTGCAGATCAAGAGGAAAAGGAGCCATAAGACTTAGCTCCTGTGCACTGCTTCTTCCTAAGAGAACAAATAAGTTGACATCAGCCAGATAATACTTACTGGTGGGCCTGGCAAACCAGGAGGGCCCGGCTCACCCTGAATAAAAAGAGAAAAGACATCAGTGTTAGTGATGAACTTCTTTCTGTTGGCTTCTTGTGACAGCAGTATGCACAACAGCCACGGTGCTCACACCTCCCTCCGTGCCCACTCCAAGATTTACCACGCTCAGGATGAAGAAGGTAAATGCTATGGGATCCTGTTACCTCCTAAAGCAAGATGAACCTGGATCACCCTTTTCACATTGCCAGTAGCAGTCTGGGAGGTTGAGCGTGTGGGCATCACTAGAGAGTGTTCTGAACCACCACCAAATCTGCATTTCTTTCCACATATGCTTAGGAACTGTTTGCACTTTGACTTAGCAGCAAGTGAGGCACAGAAGAAGCTGAATGGCCACTATAATTTTCAAACATCTTCCACGACAAAACAGAGATGCTATGAGATCCAGGTACCCAGGACACACTATGAAATGGTGGTGCTACCAGAAGTTTGGGACTAACAGAAAGGGAAGAACAGTCTGCAGCAACTTTCTTCATGTGACTAAACCTGGACAGGAAAAGCAAATGAACAAAACTCCCAACTGATTTCAACCTAATCCCACTGCACAACCTGGATGAAATCCAAGCTTTACTTAAAAAAAATAAACTTTTTATTTTAAAAGTGCTCTTTTTTTTTCTTTTTCTTTTTTTTTCTGATCCTAATGGAAACTGAATTATTGCCTGGAAGACAATATTTTAAAAGCCTCTGAATTGCTCCTTTCAGCTCAGCCAGCCACAGTGCCATCCAGGAGCTCAAAAAGACCCCAAACAAAAGATGTTTGTGTTTTATTGTCAGTCCCTGTAAAAAAAAAACCAAACAATTGTCTGCAAAAGACAGGAGCTTGCTGAAACTCAACAGTCTCAGCTCAGTTCCTCGTTTTGTCCAGAGGCAAATTGCTTTGCTCCTCCATGTCCCAGTTTAGGTCCCTGGATGAAGACCTCTACTCCTGGCTTCAGGGTAAGTACTTTAGTAGTGTGAGCAGCTCATTTCTTGTGGGTGAGGAGGGGGCACGGGGCACATTGATATCCTGGAAGAGGAAAATCTGTATGGAAAAAGACTGCTTGCTAACTGAGCAAGGTTAGAAATAACCCACCCTTGCCATTGGTCTGATAATTAGGGGTTATTAGGCAGTAAACAAAGGAGTGCAATTTATAGCACAACTCTGCATTTACTGTGTCGGCACTGTGAAGTCCCTGGGCTGTCCCATAGACTGGCTTTGATTTGCTCAGCCATGGGTTTACACACTGTGCTGGTGGCTGATCAATGCTCAGACCAGAGGGACATTACACAGAGCTGGCATTGTGCTCCAGCTTGATGAAGAAACTCTTTTGCTGTTCATTACCCACAGACTTTCCATAAATAGTTATCGTGATCATAGGTGGGGAAGGTCCCTTGCCAAAGGAATGAAAGGAGCAGTTCTTCTGCAATGAATGGCTTGGAAAGGCAGCATCCCTCCTTCACCACACTGCATTTCCAACCCTTTGCACATTTTTTTCCCCCTCACTGCTGTGACGGCAATCCATACAGCAAGGTCACGGCACTTGTAAATGCTGTCTGGGACCATCTTAGACCTTGATCCTGCCATCGAGGACCCCTGTGGGACTCTGCAGGAGCTCCAGAACTTCAGTCAGATGAATCAAAGGCCTAATAAGTGTTTATGCCCTTAATGCCAGATCACTGGGAATTAGAGGCAAAGGTTGTCAGCAAAAGGAAGTGCTCCCCTGGGTGCTTCATGAGAAGGAAGTCAGTTTACTCTTGCTTAGCAAGCCTGCATTAAAGTCAAGCCATGAGATGAAAAGTGGGGAAAAAAAAAAAATAGAGCTTGATTTTTGAACAGCAACAATTGCTTATTAGCAATTTGGGGAATTACATTCCTAGAAATAATTCACAGGAACTTGGCACTAATTCTTTTGATCACAACATGTTCCTATTCTGGGGAGGGAGATTTTGTTTGGTGCTGCGTATGAAATGTGAAGCATGTTAAAGGCTGTAATTACAAAGATTTCAGAGGAACTGAATGCTGCAGCTCTTAGTGAAAGGAAAGAACAACAGCAACAGCTTCTAGAAATTGTACATATGGGGTTTATTCCAAGATATTCTGACTAACTCAGTTGCACTTTGAGCACCACTCATGGCTCAGGACTTATGGTATGGGACCACCGAGCACGTTGGCACCACTCATCAATCTTAAAGCGACTCTTCCCACACAGCATCCTTCCAAAGCCATCTGTGAAGCTGATCCAGCTGGAGTGGCCTACAGAATTCAGAAACTTGCATAGATAGGGCCAGAAGAGTTCTGACTGTGCTTTAAAAATAATTGCACTATCACAGAAAAACAATGAAGTGCCTTCATTCCTTGCAGAATTCACAATACTACTCAGGCTCCATCCATTGCTGCATTTTATATAGCATAACTTTTTGGAGGATACTGCCAGAGAAACAATAGCCCTTTAACTGGAACGCTGCATGAGCATCCTCAACACCAGCCACAGCCACAAGTCTCTTTTTTTGTGCAATTCTTTACAGGTCTGACTGCCTGATTGAACTGCAGAAGCTATCTCTGAACAGCTGGCTTCATCTCCTGTTAACAGAGCACCTGGCTCAACATGCATCTGGATGAGGGTTGTAGTTTGTGCCTGTTCAAATGGCAGACTGCTCCCATGCAGGCAGAATTCCACGTCTGAAGGTGGGACTGCAAGACTTGGTGCTTTAAACACTTTACTCAGCAGTTTGATTTATTAGGACTCAGTTCTTCACAGTAATTAGATGTCAGTCCTGTCCCACTTGGAACTTTCTGAAGCTGTTAGCAGTGGATAAAAAGGTGTAGATTCACACTACAAGTGTTTCCCCAGGTTCCCATTTCCAACAACCATCAGAAGCAATGCTGATGGAGCTCCTGGATAAGGTGCAAATTATGCTGTAGAAAGGAGCAGAACAGCAGGATCACAGAGATTTGTTTCCTTCCAAACGCTGTTACCTACAAGTTGGTTACAATCTGAAGTCTGAAGGGCTTTGTCCCTCCCAAATTCCTCTTCATACAAAATTATTATACAAAACCAGTCCTATTCCACAAAGCCTGCTGGCCACAGACTCCGTGGGCTCCCTGCAGCTGCAAGGAATGTGTTTCCTTTGCCCTCCTCCCCTTAGGCCTTTTATCAAAAAGAACAGCGGGGAGATATCAGCTCTGAACTTCATGTGCTACAAAACCAGAGTGAGATTTCCAGTAAAACAGCTTCCTTTAGTTGAAAGGACACTTCAGAGGGAATAGCTGCAAATCAATGAGGTTTTCTCTTCAGACCAGCATTGCTCACACAGCCTCTATGAAAGCTCACCACTGCAAACAAAAAAGCTCCTTGTTCACCACTTACCAGGGAGCTAACATATATCTTTTTATTTTTTTTTCTCCTTTACATTCTTATCCAAAAGAAAATGACCTGCAGGGACTGAATAGAGTTTTTCAAGGCTGCTAAAAGGCCCAATTGCAATAAGCACTACTCAAAAGGAGCAACAAAACAGGAAACTGGTCTTCTGTATTTGAAACCATCCTGCTGAACATTTATCTGATAACTCTAACCCACTGTCACCTACAGAGCAAATACAGTTCTTCTCTAACAGAGTCACAGAAGCAATGTTTAATTTCTGTGGAGACAGCTATTAAAGGCAATAGACAAGATTTTTTTCCCCTCTCTGATATCTCCTGGGGTACACAGCATTCTACCTACACAGGACACCTACAGAACTGCCCCCTGAAATAAAGGGGTTTTTTTGCTGTTTGTGCCATTGAAAGAAACTCATGTCTGAAAACCAGTGGGCCAGATTCTGACTTTGCACATATCAGTGTAGATTGGAGATGCCACACTGACTGTTGAAATAAAACACAAGTACGAGCAGCATCCATGTTGAGTTTCTTCAGGCTCTCCATGGACATGGATGCTCTGAAGCATCACAAATCCCTCTGAGCTACACAACATGCAGTAACACTGACCCACATCACATTCATGCACTCAACCTTCCACATTTTGTTCCGCCTCCTCTCCAGACAGCAAAAGAGAAAGACACAGCTCTGCAGGCACAGCTGTGAATTCTTGTACACATGCTATCTTTATCCTGAAGTCTCCCGATATAGGATATGGATCCTACAGGGAAATAAGGCCACTCAGTGCCTCCATTCTCCGTTCTAACCATTGCAGGACAAGATCTTGCTCTCCACATCCATCCACCTCTGCAGCATGGCCCAAAGGCTCAGGAGGACCAGCAGCACTTCTCAGCTCAGCTCGCTTTGCCTCTGCTCCACCCCCTCCCTCCCTCTGCCATGTGGCACTCACATCTATGCCGTCCTTGCCAGATGGTCCAGGGGGTCCTCGGGGTCCAGGAGGGCCTTGTGGTCCTACTCTCTGAGAGGATCGGGGGGATGAAGAGGAAGAAAGAGATTATTTTTCCATTAGAATAAACACACAAGCTAAATAAGAAAGCAATCACTGAGTTCCACAGCTACTTCACCTCACAGGGCCCCGCACCATCCTGGGCAAACTTGGAGGAGCTCAAAGCAAGGCTCTTTGGAAAACATTTTTAAGCGAGCACAGCCTCAGGGTCTCCAGCCCCTTCAACAGATGGGGAAGGAGAGATGGGAAGTAAACGGGCTTGGTTGTACAGGCTGTGTTCCTTACTGCCTATAGAAATGATCCTTATGGGCCAGAAGGGGGAAACGCAGGGTCCGTGGAAAATGGATGATAATGTGTAGCATTAAAAATGCATTCAGTCCCAGCCTGATGGCGGTGATGGGGACAGAAGGACACTGCTGAAGTCAGAATAAGAAAGGGAAAAAATCTCCTGAGCAGGATTTCATTTGAAAATCTGGGATTTTGGATGTGTAAGGTTGGGGGAAGGAAAGAAAAGTCTGATAAATGACTTCTGTATTGAGAGGACTCCAGAGAGCAACTTGCTTTAGCACTGGCAAAACAAAGGTTTCATTGTGGAAGCAGCTCTGCTCACAGCAGATGAGTGCAGCTCTGAATTTCCAAGCTAGACTGCAAAAATTCCTTACTGGCACAACAAAAAAAAACTCACTGAGGAGTTATTTCCCCAGGCAAAAATATTAACACCACGCAGGGAAGTTTAATATGGCTTCACAAGCAAAGTGAATAAGGATTCAATACATTATTTCATAAATGTGAAGTTTTAAAAATTCAGAGGGAAAGAATAAAACATTCTCTGACTTATGGAGAACCAGATCAGGAGATTCCAGGCTCACGGGCACCTCATTGCTTCACTGTGAAAGAAAACTGTTTCTCTTGTAACAACAGCTCTTCCTTTCCTAGGGCTTTATCTCTTGCAGCTCTAATTGAAAAAAAAAAACAAAAACAGTACTTGCACAGAAAGCATAAGCAGCAGCTTCTGCACACAAGAACACCAAGTAAAACCTGCTGATGCAGGTATGAAAACAGCTCCTCGCCAGGCACAGAGAGTGCATGCTTTAAATAAGCTCTAGATTAATGACCTGCTATTTCCACGTTTCATCCTGTAGTTAGGACATACACACATTGCAACATATCTTTCTCTTATACACTCATTTCTTGAACATAAAACCAACATGAAAATTCTTACCTGAGCTGATGTTGTGGCTAATAGCTGACAAAGGAAGAGAAGCCCAAGAGTGGGAAATACAGTCATCGTGCCCAGGCTCTGTCTCTCCTTTTTACTCCTGGGCAGCCAAACCGTTTCTATCCCCCTGGATCTTGGCTTACAAATGAGACTTCTCGCCTCCAGATAAACCTGCAGCTCCCACTGGAGGGGCAGAGCTCAGGAGCACAGGCAAGAGGGGCTGAGCCCAGAGGAAAGAGAAGGCTTTGCAAGGAGGTGGGAGCAGGAGGGGGAGCAGCAGGCAGTCATGAAGAGAGGCTCTCATTCATGCCCTGCTGGGCAGCCCCAGCAAGGAGGGAAGAAACATAAGGAAAAGCTGAACTACAGACACACACAGCAGAAAATTCTGCAAATCCAGCTGGAGATACATTGTTCCCTAGGTCTCAGCTGAGACATCTCTCAAAGCGCATCATCACTTCAGTGCTGGACAGATGAAAAAGTAACTGTCATCCACTGCCTGAGGCTACTTGAAAAAATTATTATACATGTAACGAGTGCAAGAATTACAGAGAAATGCACTTACTGCTTTGTGAGATGGTTTGTTAGCTCTACCACAACTGGTTTTTGTTTTTCCTCGAGGGAAACCCACAGAACACCAGGCTTATTTCTTGAGGAAGTGATGAATCCTGACCAGAGGACAGATGACCACAGAGAGACAAGCAGAAAGAAAGGAGAAATTCTTGGAACTACAAGGAACTAAGGAAGAATTGCCTCTGAATAGTGCAACCGTTGCCAAATTGATCCCCAAAAGAGGATCTGAAACAGCAGCCTGTTCACAATGAAGCAGACAGCTTCAGGCTTCCCTTTATTACTTAAAGACAACTTCATCGAAAGCAATACTTGGAAATGGAGAGACTAAACCAGAGGACTCATCAGGACTGGAATAAAACAGCTGATTTGGTTAGCAAGAGGAGAGCAGTAGAAAACCAAGGCTTTGCAAATTTAATCCCAGACTTCTATTTGACATCCTTACGCCAGGTTTGTATGAGCAAATAGTGCATGTCTGCCCAGCTCTCCAGCAGCCCATATTTCACCACCAGCTTTTACAGAGGGTTAGAGGGCTCAAACATTTACCAGCATCTACAAGGATTTTTGGAACAGTCAGCCAGGGACAGAAAAGGAGAGCGTGCCTGTCTGTGTTCACACGGCCTAAAAGTAAATGGAATGCTTTTTAGACAGCTCAAACCCCACAGGAACTGCACAGCTCGTACCTTCTTCACAGAGACCAACCGACGGTAAAGCAAATCCAGCTTTCCCCAGCTCCTCTCAGCAGCTGTGGCATGCATTTAGTTGAGTAAGATGAGGGAAGGGTGACGTTTTCAGCTCAGAAAGGGTTTACTGAAAAAGAGTTTTATCTCGTGTCCCAAAGAGAGAGGCCCTACAGCTAAAGCTTCCATATGCACACTGGAAACTGCTCGAAAGGGAAGTCCTGGTTTATTCTACAGAGCATCATCGTAGCTTTCCACCACATCCATTTAGGAGGTTCCAAAGCAACAGCAGATGGCTATAGGATGGGTTGGCAGACCAGATCCATGGTCACATCTTGTCCTCAAAGATGAAAAACGTAAGTGGAAACTGGTATGCATTAAATACATGCTTTAATAGGCAATGTTAATGCAACAGACCGTCATACAGCTCTGAGTGCTGAAAATACATCCTGTGGACTCACTGCAAACACCTACAGCCGAAACTCTAAACTGAACACAACAGAGAATGGTTTGTTTTGACCACTCCAGACTCACTGTGAAATCCCATCAAACAGAAGACAAACTGCACATCACCATACAAGATTTATGATTGATGCCCCAGCTGAGCATATATTCACAATGAAAATGTCATTAAATAAAATACTTCAAATCTGTACAAAAAAACCATGATTAACAATTCTTTATGAACCTTTTATGAAAGAATTTTTACTCGACATCTTCAAGTTTTTATATCTGTAGAGCTAACTGCATTCTTATTGGCTATTTAACACCACCTTTTCATAAGAAATAAAATCTTTTAAAAACACTGAAGCCTTTTTCCAGCACGTGTGTGACCATCACCATTAAATACTAAGCTTGCAGACTTCTGTTCCCACACATGAGGATATGATGTGCTGAAGCAGGGCCTGCAGCCTGGGGAGGAAAATCACAGAAAATCACAGATCAAATTCCTTGAAAGATGAAGCTTCTAACAAACAAAAAGCTGTAGCAGAGAGGCCAAACACTGCACAGGCTGCTGCATCTGCTCTCTGGTGAGGTGGGTGAGCCTCTGTCTCCTACACAAAATAAAACACCAGAAGTAAAACAATCTGAGCAAACAGTATGTCGGACTTCTCTGTTCAACAGCTGGTGAAAGCGTTTCCTCTGCCTCCTGAAATGGGTCCTCTGCTGCAAATCTCTCTGAGCAGAAGTGCTAAATTGTTTAATATTCCCTCAGACTCGGTTGGACCCTACACAAGTCAGGCAGAACAGCTAGCAGAGAGGTCAGTAGCATAAAGGCAGGAGAACAGTGGGCGAGGTCTGAAAGTAAATTGTTGATGGCTGTAAATGAATGAAGCAGACAAGCATATCCCCTCCAATTAAAGCTTCAATTAACTGACCCACAACAAAGCTCCAGCAGTAACCAGACATGCTGCACTCAAGCACGACCTCGCAGTCTGACAAGCTGATCATTAATGGTAGAATGATCCTGCCACAACTGGGATGCAGGTTAGAGCTGAAACATCCAGCTTCATCCAGCAGGCCAGCAGAAAAGAGCCCCTCGGGTCGCTTCAAGTAGCAACAAAATCAGAGAGAACACAATGACAGAAGCATTTGTTCCATTTTAGCTATCAAGGAAGAAAGGGCTTTGCATCAGCAGTGGGTAAGTTTATGCGGAAGACTACCAAGCTCCTGAACACAGTGGAAAAAGCTGGGGAAGAGGTGCTCCAGACAGTTTTATGCAACGTCTGAAGGTTTTTTTTTTTCTTAGAAACCCGTAGACAATTTGTATTCTCAATAAATTCAACAAGCACTATGAAACAACAACTGCAGAGGATAAAGGAAACAAGTAGCCCAATGTTTCTGCACCATGGAGAACATTATCTGTACACTAAGGTTAACACCGGTCAGAGACATCAATACTACACATTTTATCCTGGTCTTAATTCAAACTTGTTTTCTTACAGGAGGAGAGGCAACAAAACTCTTACATGATGCAAAATCTCTCATCTCTTTACATGATGCTCTTATCTCTTTCAATAAATGCCCCAGGAAAGAGACACCTCTGCAGGAATAAGTCTTCTGTGAAGGTGCTGCCTTCCAAAACAACCAAGAATTTATATGGCAATAGAAAGGTCTGGCAAATTAGATCATGCTATCTTACGTTAAAATTCATGTATTTATTAAATACTAATTCAAACAAGGAATCTGACTAACATTCTCCTTCTTTAAAAAGGGACATACCAGAAGCAAAGCAAAGTGCAAAAATCCCTGTTGCTCCAAGAGAATTCTGAACATCAGATAAAAAATAGGAACACAAACAACACAGCTTGTTGAGGAAGATGACTAACTTAAAGTTTTTCTCTGTAGGGTAACCAAGTGCTGGTTCTCAGCAAAGTCACTACCGATGGCCTTATCAAAGTGAGGAAGGGTGAAAGTGAGACAGGGGTGAGCCTGAATCAGTCCAGTCAACGTTTATTTTCTCCATAGTGTACAGCTCGCAGAAGTTGGCTCTCAGCAGTTAGGGCAGCACACCTCTGCTTGCTTGAGTGCTCACCGTGCTGCTCTCACTCTGTTGCTATGTGCTCTTCACCAGGCTCTGCCACACGCTCAGAGCTATCCGTTCTTTGTATTGCAACCTCATCACTGCCTTGTTCAGTACAAGAGGATGCAACGCTCTGCTCAGGACTCCCTGGAATTTGTTTGTTGCCTGTGGCTTTTGCACCTTCTTTTTCAATTGCATTTGCTGTGTTTTTATGCTGTTCTACCCCACTCGCCTCACTGTTGCTTTCCAGGAGGGTGGTGTTGCAGGTGTGCTCATCACTCTTTGCTGTGACTTGATCTGCACTTGACTCCATACCATCGCTCAGTGGAGAAGCCTGAGCAGTGCTGGGAAGCACAGAGGCAGCCGAGGAGTTCAGAGCCCCACCATTTGCACTGCCCTCAGCCTTCTCACTCATCTCCTCCACAGCTGCCTTTTTCTCACTGACTTTTTCATCTTCAGTCTTAGCAGATGGATGTGACTGGGCACTGTGAGCAGGTGGGGCCATGTTCAGATTTATGGCCAAGTTGATATTTTTATTTCTTTGTGTTCTTTTATCAACTTTCCTCCTCTTTATGGCAGCATCACCAGCCTCTGGCACCGTTAAGTCTTTGGGGTTTGCATTTTCTTCTTTTGGTGATTCTTGGTTCTGTCCTGATTGTAAGAGTGGATCCAAGGGGATTTCTGCATCAATTGCACATTCTTCCAGATTACTGGAGATTTTTTCAATATCAGAAGGGCTTTTCAGTTGTCCACTCTTTATGGTGTCTGCCAGATTTGCATCCAGTTTTCTCTTCTTGCTCTCCTTTCCACAGTCATTCTCTGTTGCATCTTGCAATTCAGCCTCACTGTTGCAATCTTTCTCTTGCTGGGCAAATTGAGTTTTTTTCTCATCTTCATCATCCCCACCTTTTGAAACACATTTACTTATCTTCTCCGTCCCGTCCTCTTCATTTGCTTCAGTTTGCAAGTCAGCATCTCCAGCCTTCCGCTCCTCCTCCAGAGACTGGTTCTGACCCTCTTCCACTGAATCATCAATCTTTTCACCAGGAGTTTTCTGTTCATTTTCAGCCTTTTGGTGCAGCTTTGACTTGGTGGAGCGGGGTCTGTACTTCAAGAGTTTATCATGGGGCCCCCACACAAAGTTGTCTTGAGGTTTGTAGTGCTGCCAAGCATAATGGACTAGTTCTCTTCTCTTCTGTTTGCTTCTGATAGTGAACAGGAAGTAGTCCAAGGCACTTCTCTTGACATTTGGTAATGTCTCATTAACAAGAGTTTCTGTTAGGAAAAACTTTACCAAGTGCACTTGATAGTGTTCATATCCCAACTCCCCCAGGCACTTCAGGATGCGAGTAATCCGTAAATTGTTGTGGCTAAACCTGAGACAAACAGATGATTAAAGTTAAGAGAAACACTTACAATCCTGAGGTCATAATGAACCTCTGGGACATCTGCAGAACGTTTTGTGTACTGTTGACAGTGATCTGTGAAAGACTATTTCACAACGCAGATGAAATACAGGCTTGTCCTACTTCTAATGCACTTATAGCAACTATCTTCATCAGTACCTTCCTAACCCCTCTTGAATTAACTCAATTACTGGAAACTTTTTGACTTTCTGAATCACTCACCAATAGAAGACAGCCATCATATTGGGTCATACATACAAGACCATGCAGCCCAATATCCTGCCCCTGACTGTGGTAAGCCTCATGTCAGCAACACTTGATTTGTCAGGTACAGATTTTCTTGACTTTGACTGTTTTTTCTTCTCAAACAAGTGCATGGCTGTAGGTAAATGATCAGTAGTACAAACAAACAAAGACTCACCGGTTCAAGTTTTGAAACCTTTCAGCCCAATTCTCTGCTCTCTTGAGTTCTCCAGTTTCCTGGTTCACGAGAATTATTCCATAAAATCTCAACATGAGTTGATAAGCACGTATAAACCTTTCCATAACTTCCTCTGACTTCTTCAAGGCCTGAAAAAGAGAGACCAATGAGTACAAGTTGCAATTCCCTCATAACCTACATCCCTAAGCAGGATTTAAATGTTAAACAAAGCTTAATTATATCATTCATCACTTCATTTGCTGCTGCTAGCAACTGGCAGACACACAAGACAGACAACTGTTTAACAGTGCTTGAATGAGACCTGTTCTCACCAGGGCCCCAAGAAAGCAAGGGGGGGGAAAAAGTCCTACACTTTAAACATAAATCACTTAGGGAAAATTCTAACACTCTTCAGATTTCAAAAGAACAAGGCACGTATGCTTTAAATACCTGAATTTCTTGACACGTGAGTGGCTTCGCACGAAAATTCATCCCATGTTCACGTAAAGGAAATAGCCTAAGAAGAAAGAATTTTTCAGCCCAGATGAGCAAAGATGATATCCAACCCAGGGAACCCACTTTCTTAAAACTCAAATGATTCCAGAAATTGTGAGATCACAGGAATCTCACGGAGAGTTCATATTCCTATGAACACAGAAATAGTTAATTAGAAGACAAATCCCTTCCATAAAATAATTGTACACAAAGGTGATAAATAACAGCACACTTTGCTTATTTCCATCCCTCACTCCAACAAAACTTTGTTCTGCAGTATGTTAGAAGACCATATATTACTGAGACCTATTACCACAGCTGCACTGGGAACCTGTGTCTTCAGGATTTCCAGAGCATTGCTTCCAAAGGTACAGAGAGAAAAAAAAATTGGCAAGTTTCACTTAAGAGTAATTCTAGACTTTGTGGGAAGGTGAATTCAACAGCATGTATACAACTGACACAGGCACAACATTCACGCAGTATTTTACCACTGTATGTATGAATGGTTTTCTTCCAGAACCTCATAGTTGTCCCACCAATATTCAAGCAGATCTTCAATATGCAAACCTGAAGAGAAAATACAAGACTGAGGCAAGAATAAACGAAACCAAATGAAAACTGAAGTTAGCCAGTCATTCAAGACAGTTCATTACCCATAGCCAGGCGTTAGCACTCAGGCATTGGTTTATCTATTGTACAACTATACTGAGAAGTCAGAATAATTAAAAAAGAATCATGTGTTTTCTTCAATCCAGCAAACAGAAAATTAAAGAAAATGCAGCAGGAACAAAGACATTTTAAAATGGAAATTGCAGAGTTTTTTTTTCATTTGGTTTTTGTTTTAATGCTTGTTCCACATGGATTATACTACACTTTCACCAACTCCAACAGCTGCAGTAGAGCTGCACTGAGCAGTCATCAAGCAAGGTACTCACCATGGGGCATAAAAGCAATCTCATTTTTGTAGAAGCTCAAGTTCCACATATCTTCTTCCTCGTCAGTTTCTGATTCTATCAAACCCTGGAAACGAGAACAAAAAAATCAACAAGCAGCAGTAATGCAGTACTCACCTCAGCACTTCTCCTCCCCTCATGCTGGGAGCACAGGCTAAGTCCTTGAAACCTCTAGGAAATAACAGCTTGTTTTTGATGCACCCACATGAACATTATCCCTCTCCCTCATAAATTAATCCTTTAAAGCTATAAGCCTCAGCGTAAAGATAAAAGGGCATCTTCAAACCTAGAACACATTCCTAAACTTAGCATGCAATGAGGAAAAGCCACGAGAGCAGGTGCACTATCATGAAGTCCATACCGGGTAACAATGCCTGTATCTCTGCAAGTCTCTTGCTGCATTCCAGTTGCGCCTGCTTAAGAACTAGAGAAAAGTGACAGATCAGACACCCAGAATAACGTGGTCTTCTGAAAATAAAAATCCAGTCTGAACTCAGCATTTCTCACACGTTTTCCCCTGTGCCCACCAGTCTACAGCTCCAGCACCCCAAGAACAGCCAGTTCCTACTGGAGTTAGCCAAAAGATTTTTCTTCCCAGTTTTATTAGGGTCTTCATGTTTGATGTCTGCCTTCTATCCCAGGCAGGTTTTCCTACAGAAACGGTCAGAGCTAGCTGGAAAGTCCCTGGATGAT
The DNA here is from genome assembly GCA_037305975.1 of Chrysolophus pictus. NCBI lineage: Eukaryota > Metazoa > Chordata > Aves > Galliformes > Phasianidae > Chrysolophus > Chrysolophus pictus. The sequence goes on from CM074595.1 coordinate 5,698,958, forward strand.
AAATCTTATTTTGTTTGTTAATTCAGAAACTTTTAAGTAGACAAATTAAGGTCTATCTGCCTGTCCCTGAATCACTACGTGCTTCAGTCAAGAGAGATCATACTTTAAACTGTAGAATTCAAGATGCATAAAGATCATTTAAATTCAGGACTCTTCTTTCCTCCAGACATTATTCAGCATGCATTTTCTTCATTTTTGCTTTCTACTCTACAGCAGTCCTGCTGATCTGGCATTGTGCTCCTTTAGATAACAACAGCCACATGGTCACATTAGCTATTTATTTTATTGCCATAATGATCATCATTTTCATTGCTGCCCATGTCTCCAAGAAACCTGTGTGCCAAGCCTACCTTAAAAGCCCTCTGAAATAATGGTGATGAATTGGATCTTCTTTGTCCCTACAAAGAGAAGGCGTTTAGAAGGAAACATACTGGAACAGAACAAAATAATACAATAACACCAAATGAAGCTACCCACAGCAGTAATTCACACGATCCCTATTAGTTGCCAAGTGACAGATTTATCTAGTTACAACTGAATTAACATGGCTTTATTAATATTTAAATCACTGTAGAAAAAAAGGCTGTGCTGCCACATTTGCCTGACAGCGAGATATCAGGCTCTCCTTGCTACACATGTATGCTGGATTCATTATACTCATAACATGCACAAAGAAATCACAAAGAACACTCGTTTCTTCTGAACTTCATGGAAGTGAAAGTTGCAAACAATTTTTTAAAAATCTACATTTATAATACATACATAATACACATATATATTTACATTTAAGTGCATCACTTCCATGGTAGGAGATTTCTGTGACAACTTGTAAGCAACAGAGGCTGAATCTTGCTGAGTGCTACACCATCTTGTCTCAAACCACCACAACACTGAAAAGCTCGCAAAGGTCAAGGCACAACCATCAAAACAAACAAGATTGCTTGTGAATAAAAGGATCCACCCAATGCAAAGCACACAGGAGCTAGAGGGTTCAGCAATAGCCAACAAGACCGAGCCTTTGTGAACAGGGATGAGGCAGGCAGAATCTTGCAAATAAGCCTTCTAAGAAACTCAGAGGAAAGAGGCAGCAACTGGTCTCTCAAGTTACTTGAAAGCTTCATTTGCTACTACTTAACTTCCTCTGCCTAGAGAAAAATAAAAAGGAAAACCACTTCGCATTGAGCAGTAAACAGCCATAAGTGGTTCCAAATGCAGGAGCAGGATGAGATTTCCCAACAGCTCCTTGTAAAGAAGTAATCCCTCCAACTGTACTGTCCACTCTTAGCACTTGAAATTAGAAGCAGGCACAGCAGTGGGGAGATGATCAATGTAGAATTTTTAAAATTACATTTAAATATACATTTAATTACACACTATGGTCCCCATTCATTTGGGTGACAGGAATTAAAACACAAACAAACCTCCAGGCTTGTGTGGTATTGTTGTTTGTTTGTTTTTTTAATGTAACAAGCTGCAATGTGACCTAAAATAATACCTGCCTACATTGCAATACATTTCCCACAGCCACACACTCCACACAGGATTAGAAATCAAGCACTGATATCCCATTGCTGCAACATCCACTGCCAAGAGAGCAGCTGGAATCACGTGTAACTACAAAAAGCTGTGCTATGCAGTTAATATTTGGAAAATAAATGTGGCTGCAAACATAGGACTGATATCTACTCAGCCAAAGCAGAGCAATATTATTCTTTCATTCAAGATGTAAGCACTGACCAAGATTTAGAGCTCTGAGATTCATCAGTGCATTTAACTGTAAGTTTTGAGCTCCACAGATTAAATCCTGACACATGAGGAATTAATGACAACTGCCAAATACAGAGGAATCAATTTCAGACGTTCCTTACACTTCAGAATCAAAAACAATGTCCTTTAGCACAGTTAGTTGAGCTAGATTAACAGGAAAATAGTTTTAATTCTGAAAAATGACTGATCTGCTGAAGAATAAGCATAAATACAGAGACAGGCACAACGCAGTGTAAGGTGCTATCGGGCTGCTTCAGAAAGAAGCTGGGTCAAGGAAGAAAGCAGGCTGTAGCACAACATGAGAAAAAACAATATGGGGAAGCAAAGAGCAAGAACTCAGCCCTCTGCCCATGGAGGTGTTGTTCCTGAATTTCTACAGGCTTCAGGAGAAGCCACAGAGAAATGCGACCTTCACTTTCTTTCCAGATTATGGATACAAACTTGTACACATAAAAATCAAGCCTTATTTCTCACAACACTCATAAACAACTTTAGGTGGGATTCCACCTCCAGCACTGCTGAAGCATCAATCAGAACGTGCACTGCTTCACAAAGAGCACGAGGAGAGCAGAGAACAAAGCTGGAGAGAGTAACACCAACTGTGTTTGGCTGGAAACTGGAAATCAAATCCAACTGAAAGGGCTGAAAGGATGCAGAGATTATCAACAGGAAAGAAGACAATCTTAGGGGAGCGATGGAAGCCTTCCATTTGGGGATAGTTAGGAGATGGCAGAACTACAGGGCTTGTTACGAGGCTCTGAGCAACACAGCACAAACCCCATGCGCTACAGCAAATGAAGAGGTAATCTCTGAAGATGAGCATAAGCCCTAAGATGTTCTGTGGTCGCTCTTAGAAGAAGCTTAAAGTGCAAAAGAGTTAAAAAGACACCTGCAGAAATTTTTAATTACAAATATGGGGTATTTGCAGAGAAACAAGTGGCATGCAAGCAGAAAAGAATTTGAAGGTTTTGAAAGCGTGTAGTGAGAATAATAAAAAAAAACCTCTAACCTCAGTATTGAAAAAATACATTAGCAGCTTCAGGAATATAGTATACCATCTAGACTGAGGGGAGAAGAATTAAAGTTAGTGTAATACAAGCAGAAGTAGGAACTTATTTTGGAAGCTGACTCATGGCTTTGGCAAGTTGCAAAGGCACAGACTTATACAAAAAGACGCACAGTTTCTTTGTGTGCTCATTCTCACTCCCTTTAAAAAGAAATCAGGCACTGTAAGACAGAGGTGATTATACATCCATCACTGAAGGAAGAGCTCCACTTTAAAGGTGAAGAACAATATTCCAGGGGCATAAATCCCAGAGACAACATCCTCCTCAAGGCAAAGCGAAAAAAACGGTCCTTGCTTTTACTGCTGTCACAATCCAGGAGTTGCTCTAAGAAAATAAAAATCTAAAGAACAAACATCAGAAAGCACAATCTGAAAGTTCAAGGGATTTTATCAGGTTTTAAAATTCGTAAACAAAACCAGAGCCCTAATCAAGAACAACAGAAAATTGACCGTGTGCCATCAAACAACGCAAACCACATAAAGGAACAGGCAAGGATCTTCCGTTCCACCTAAATCACCTGTGACCTCACAAAGATCTATGTAAATAGCTAAGGCCTCACTACATCCCCATGAAGATGTGCGTGCCCAGCTGCTCTATTTCAACTTTGATTTTGTTTGCAAAGTGTAGGGGGTGTGGCTTTGTACGAAGTCATTGGTGTTTGGAATACTGTGTTACATAGAAGTTATATTTTTTTTTAAATAGGGTTATTTTATTCACTTAGCATTTATAGAAGAAAAAAAATTAAAGTTTAATACTAAACTCATTTAAAGGTTTATTAAAAACCTTTATCTTGTTCCCATCCTGAGGATACGGATGCATCCCTGAAACGAAACCAGAAGCAAAAGATCAGTTTTCATTTCCCCAAAAGGGGAGGAGTTAACAGATAACAGTGTTTCTGCTGGATCCTTAAAAGGCTGAAGAAGAGTTTTGCATTTGCAAAGCAACGTTGTAGAAAAAATTACTGACACCCACTGTCCAACAAGAACACTGACGCTAAAGATAGGAGCTTCAGATTAGACAGGCTCCTCATAAATTAAAGTTGAATCAGTGTAAGAAAATGGAGACAAGTGTTAACGTTTTGCAGAATATAACTGCAGTTCTGAGAACATCAATGGATCTTTTCAGAGTTGCCATATAACATCTCCCATAAGAAAAATAAAAAAAGGCCAAAGGAAAGAAAAACTTACTGCTCATTTTAGTAAGTGAACAGGTCTGATGGCTCTCCACGCATGAAAGAGAAAGGACACTGTAGAGGACATCAGCGTAAAGCAAGGACCTGATGCAGACACCATGCTATGGTGCCAAAACAGTGTCCATAACAAATGGAGAAAACGTGCTGGCACCACGTAGAAGGCAAAATGTTCTTTATGGGGTAAAGCAGCCGTACCATAGGGTGTGAGGGCAAAGAAAATACGAGAACCCTGCATGTGGCAGCCTACTGAAAGTTAGTTCTAAAGCTCCAACACAACTCTGCCACTGCTATCTGAGTTGCAAAGACATCATTTCCAAACGGGCCTCAGACTGCCTCTTCTTTTCGAGGTTAGAAGATTGGCTTCAACAAGATGAGGACAGAACTACGTGCTAACGATTGCTGCCAAAACATACAAACCTTCTGACTTATTTTAAGTGCTTCACTGCTCCAGTCCCCGGCTGTAAATCGAGATAGGAAGAAACAGGGGCCCAAAATACAGGCAGAACGAAAAGCAGCCGGGCCAGGAAGATGCACGGACAAGGGGAGTCGCGTCGAGGAGCCGGGGCCGGAGGAGCCGGCGTTCGGACAGGTGCACGCAGGGCTCTGCCGCCCGCCCCGCCCGGCATCGAGCGGGCTGAGGAACCCACCTGGGCCTGCCGGGGTTCCCGCGGCGAGCTCAGCACAGACTTCTCCGCATCCTCCGGCTCCTCCCCGGCGGCCGCCTCCGCTCCCTTAGGCTGGCCTTCATCGCCATCCTCATCCCCCTCCTCGTCGTCGTCTTCCTCCCAGGTGGAGTCATACCTCCAGAGGCACGTCTCGTCCCCCTCCTCGTCCTCCTCCGCCCTGAAACTGAACCAGGCCGCCATAGGAAGCCGGGCGGGGGAAAAGGAAAGCGAAAGGAACGCCGGGCCGGCCCGCACAAAGCCGGAGCACGTGGGTCGGGGCGGAGGAGGTGGAAGGCCGGCACGCCCCGCCCCCTTCCTGCGGCGCGGCGCCCCATTGGGCAGCAGGCGGCTCCGCGCGGTCCTAGCGCCCGCCCGCCCGGCCCGCCGCCATGCCGGGATCACCGCCCGCAGCGAGGCCGCCTGAGGGAAGAGGAGGGAACGGCATCCTGCAGGCACCGGGCGGCCTGAGCGGGATTCGCTCTCCTTCCCATCCTAGCTAAACGGTGGTGGGAACGGGGTGCTGTAGGAGTGGGAACTGTTCTCCTTCCATCAGCGAGACTCGGGTGCGAAAACACCCCTGCTGCTGCAGCACGGTGCACGTGAACGCTCGCACACGTGGGTGAAAAGGAAGCTAGGAGATTGTTGGTTCCTCACCTTAAAGACAATACTGATAAAGTAATTCTTTTTATTAACCGCTGGTCAATACGGTGAGACAAATTCAGCAATGTTTCAGCTTCTTTCAGTCACCATTTCACACGTTGGTTGACTGCAGTCCATCTTTTCACAACTCAAAAATAGTGATTTCTATCAAATCTTACTATTCTGGTATATAAAAGATAAGCGTTACAACATCAGTAACAATTTAAATTATAGAACAGGAACAATGCTTTGCAACACCAATTCCACATCTAATAAAACTGCTTAAAAATAAATAATGAAGTACAAAACCTGCTGTTACATACTACTGTAGTACAGACAGATGAAGCAACATCTCCAAGTTTAGGCACAGCTCAGCTGATCCCTTTCAAAACCATGTGACACCAGTGGATATTTAATTTAGGACACTTGTTAATAATCCCCCTTTCAGGTGTTGTCATTTTCACTTCAGTTACGGTACTTAAGCTTAGCAAGATTGAAAAAAGTGACATCACTGCAGGTAAAAGTAGACTTTCCTCCAGCAAATGGTGTGAAAAAATACCTCAGCACAGTAGTCGTATTTAAAAGGATTTTGGTTTTACTGAACCAACAGATTCAGATATTTGATACAAATGCTATGTTTGGATGAACGGCCAAACAACATTACCCACAGAGGGTCTGTAATGTTCAAAGACAGCAACCAAGCAAAGGCGAAAACAACCAATTCAAAATTTATAGATACAACCTCTATTTTTCATGAATTGAGGCTCTGTGTCTCACTGAACACTTCTTTCAGGAGCTGTTCCAACACGGTGTGTGCTACTTGGAAATACAAACACTGCAACTGTTACATATGCATAAACCCTCCGTGCTGCCAGCTTTCTCCCTGAGTGCCCTGAGCAGGTTGCCTCCGTGCAGCTTGGTGCCGCAGCACAAACAGATCAAGGACAGGCACAAAGTCCTGTATGCATAAAGGCAACGTGCAGGTTCTTCAAATACCTGGCTCAGATATCATTTCCTTTGTGAGAAACGTTCACGTAATAACAGTCCTACTATTTGTTTTTAATATTCCCTCCTCACGTTCCATAGTCAGTTACTTCTGTTGTTCAGTTTTATGTCCTGCGTCGTTTTGCAGCACTGGGGCTGGAAGGGTTGCTGTTGGCATTTAAGACTTTTTCAGTGACTCTGTTGCGTTTCCTCTTATCAGATCCTTCTTTGGACCCAGAATCTGATGAAGTCTTCTCCTTTTCTTTGCTGCTTGGCTTCTCAGTTGTTTTTCCTAAACTTCCAGAGGGTGTAAAAACTGAAATAGGATCAAAGTAATGATTCCAGATCAGACTCGTGGCACGAAGGCAAACAAGAACTGATATAAAATCTCTTTATATTACAGGAAACTTTTCAAATAAATACATTCTCAGCGCCTTTAAAGGTCCTTTAAGTATTGCTTTCACTTTTAAAAAGGCATGGCTTTCTTTTATTATTTGATTTCAAAGATGGGCATGCATGTTGACAGGACAGAAATGACATTCATTAAGTGGAAACAAGCAGCACTTAAAATACTTAATGGGAATACTTTACAGAGGACCAATCTGTGAGATTTATAATCAGCAGTGGTCATTACATTTGGGATTTTAGATAGGCTTTAAAACAGAACACCCAAAATGTGAAATTTCATATATTTTTAAAATACATTTTTAGACCTTTTATTACACTCATCCTTAAAACACTTATTCTGCAATATTATGACATTATACAGTTAACTGTTGGCTTGGTCTGTTAAGGTAAACAGCAGGATCTCCACTGTCTGTGGATGACTTTGTTCTATAGCAAAATGTTTTTCAAAAGTAAGATTTTCTCTCATTTAAAGAGGCAAGATAATGCATAACAAACACAGCCAAACCCAACCCCACTCTGCTCTCCTTCCCATTTAAGCATCTCAAGTTTTGATTTATTGGCCTTAATTTCTCATAAAGAAATCAAACAATCACAGAATGGCCCAGGTTGGAAGGGACCTCAAGGATCACAAATCTCCAACCCCCTGCCACACGCAGGGCCACCAACCTCCTCATTTAATACCAGACCAGGCTGCCCAGGGCCCCATCCAACCTGGCCTTGAACACCTGCAGGCACGGGGCAGCCACAGCCTCTCTGGGCAGCTGTTCCAGCACCTCACCACTCTCATAGTAGAGAACTTCTCCCTGACATCCAACCTAATTCTTCTCTCACTCAACTTCAAACCATTTCCCCTTGTCCTGCTGTTATCTACCTTTTCAAAGAGTTGACTCCCCTCCTGTTTATAGGCTCCTTTTAGGTACTGAAAGGCCTAACTTAGAAGCTATAGAACTGCACACATGAATTAGGAGCAAGGCAGAATTCTCCAAAAGAATCAGATTCTGTAACTTCTTACATTACTCTAGTTCTTTACAATAGGCACATGCTCAGTCTGAACAGAAATTGCTAAATACACTATGTATGATATTTACATTTTAACATTAATTTTTCAGAAATACAGTTGTTTTTTTTAAATCTCATTACACAGCAGAGAGTTACAAATTTACCTTCTTCTGGACCTGCATGTGTTTCCATCTCTTCTTTTATCTCCTCTTTCATTTCTTCTTCAATCATCACTTTTCCTATGGAATTGGTCATTAAGCAATGGTTAGATGGTTTTCAAGAACCACACAGAGGCTTTCTCCATTAGCAACCTCAGCATATACGCAATGTGCACAGACATTAGGCATAACAGTAATGCTCTTAGAATTAAAGCATACTAACTATCCTAAAAATAAGCATGTCCTAACAGTAAAAATGCAATGGTAATACCAGCAATAGGTATTTGCTACAAGTCCAAGTCGAATGGAAGTTTCTTCTACTACTGAAACTTAGATATACAGTAAAAGTATATTTCTAATGTATGCTTTGAAACATTTGCTGAAGTGCTGTTCAGTGGCCTTAATCATTCATATTCAACATACAGCCATAGAAATACTATGTACAAAGTATATAGAGAAATGTTATTACACTCCATAGACTGCCCCATAGCTTCTTTCTGAAAAGCACTTGCTACAAAATGAACCACATGAAAGTGCACAGATGATCAATTTCAGCAAAAAGGTCCACCTTAATCCAACAGAAGTCTCAACAAAATGCAAAACCACACAATAAACAACCAACTGCAAAGAAACACAGACTGTTTTTCATTCTGAAAACAGGCAGCAGTGAAGCATGTGGATTTTTTGCCCAGAAGCTGAATCTACATGGTATAAACAGAACCTGCTTGTGCCATATTAGCATTCGTCTTTATTATATTTAAGAATACAAGCAATACTGTGTGGAATTCGACCAACGGTCTGTCTTGCCCACTAGCCTACTTTCTACAGCAGAGAATCGAAGAGGCTGATAAATGGGGAATATGAACAACACCAGCACGGTGATCCTTTCCCCAATTATTTCCTTCAGCCAGATTCAAGAGATGTATCTGTTCTCTTCTTTATCATCAGTACAAATACACCTAACACACCAGTCTGAAAGAAAAGCCATGTATTTATGCTAGTAGGGTACATTGTTATGTTCTTTTCTGGGAGTTCTGTTAAGCTATTTGTTCTGTGATGGGCCTAGAGCAACAAAAAATAAAAGATTTCTATCACATCTTACCTTCTCTTACTTCTTGAATCAGTTCATCAGGAAGAATAAAATTCTTCTCTATATTTGGAAATGGAAGAATCTCAGATTCATGCTTAGTAAGAAAATAAAGATTCTTATGATTGATCTTGGTAAAAATAAAAAAATATACATAGAGAATAGAAATGCAATCTCAAGCTCTATTTCAAGTGCACTTAGTAGCTAAGTAATTCTTAACAATTCTCAGATACTAGAGAGTAAGGATGCTCCTGATGTCAAACTGGTTCCTAAGTTGAGATCACGACTCATGACCATTTCTGGAACCATGTTGTGGCAGATTCTTAAATATATACATAAGCTGTCTGTTTGGTACCTAAGTACCTGTGTAAATGTTTGCTGGATCAGCTCTTAGGCAATTAAAAATAAAAATAGAATAAAATCACTAAAAAGTCAGAACTCAGTATGGCAAAAAGGAAAATGCAAACCAAAACACAGTAAGTTTTATAGCCTCCCACCTAATGCACTTTCATACAGGAAAAACTTCATCACCTCACTGAAACAAACACAGTGTTCTGTAGCTTGAGAGCTGTCAGGTGCCAGGGATTACGGCCAATCAGGACTCCCTGATACTCACAAGAGCCTGCATGTCATACATGGTGCTCAGATGGTCCCAAATCACTTTGGAAGAAATCTGCCGTCCGATATTCTGGCTGAATTTATCTCGGATACAAATCATGTGAAAATGGCGATTCACACCTGGGGGGAGAACTCAGTGCAATTAACACTGCCAACAGCTTCATTTGTGTCACAAAATAATATCCATCATCAAAAAACCAACCAACCAAACTATAATCACAGGGAAATCACAGAATGGCCAGGGTTGGAAGGGACCTCAAGGATCACGAATCCCCAACCCCCTGCCACACGCAGGGCCACCAACCTCCACATTTATACCAGCCCAGGCTGCCCAGGGCCCCATCCAACCTGGCCTTGAACACCTCCAGGCACGGGGCATCCACAGCCTCTCTGGGCAGCTGTTCCAGCACCTCACCACTCTCATAGTAAAACATCCAACCTAAATCTTCCCTCCCTAGATGGGGCCATCACACAATTCGGCGAGATGAACGGCATCCCGTCAGCACTGCCCGGCTGCTTCTGCACCCTGCACCGCAGGCGCCGTTCTGGAGACGGGCTGCGGTTGCCCCACTCGGCGGTACTTCCACGTGAGACCGCAGCCAGAGCTTTCAGAGAAACGGTGCGAGAAAACAACCCCAGGAGGACAGCGAGAGAGGAGGGCGGGCCGAGAAGCGCGGATCGGGAGGGGCGGGCACGGCTCCGCACGGCGCTCGGGCTGCCCGGAGGCCGCTGGGAGCGGCGGCCCGAGCAGCGCCCGCCCGGCCCCGGCGCCCGCCTCCGCAACCCGGCCGACGCCGCTACTCGAGGCCGAGGCCCGGCGCGGCCCGCTCTCACCTACGGGCTTGTGGCCCAGCATGGCGTGGAAGAGGCAAACCTCCACTTCGGGGCTCCACACCACCACCGCTTCTTCCGCCGGCACGCCGGGCTCCGGGGCGGAGGCGGCCGCCGCCGCGGCGGCCGCAACAGCAGCGGCGGCGGCGGCGACCGCCGCGGCGCTCCCGGGTCCGGCCGAGGGCAGCGGCGGTTTCTCCGCAGCGGCGGCCGCGCCGCCTTCCGCCTCGCCCATGGCCGCGCCGCGCCGTGCCGTGCCGTGCCGTGCCGCCGCGCGGCGCCCTCTGCCGTTCCCCCGCGCCGCCTCCCGCAGCGGCTCCTGGCGGCCGGAGGAGCGGTCGGGCGCCCTGTGCTGTAGGGGGGGCGGTTCTGAGGGGTTTTACTTCAGGTTTTCGCTCGAGCTGCTGCCGAAAGGGAGATTTCGCGTGGCACTGCGCGCCTCAGTACCGCAAGCCGCTCCTTCTGTGCTCGTCGTTTAAGGCGTGAAAGTGTTTCATTTGGGAAGAAAGGACACAGCGATTCCTCCGTGGTGTGGATTGGTGTTTTTTTGGCCGCTTGGCCGTTATCACCACGTGTGATATCAGCACAGGGCTTCTGTCGCTCGCGGGGTCAGGTTTTGCAGTTGCTCGCTTCAGAACTTAATCCTTTAGGTGACATTAAAATGAATTCTGTAACAAATGGCAATGATACACGTAAAGAACGACCGCTCTGAGTCAGTAGTAAAACAGCGTGGGCAGAAACTCACAAGCAGAAAGACATCTTCATGCAAGTTGTCCAAACAGTAAGAAGTAGGAAGGTGAAAATGCTACTGTCAGGAATGGGAATTTTCTGTACGCCTGATACTCAAAGAATTAACTAACTCATATGGCCCCATACCATGCTTATACCTCAAGCAGATTAACATTCAGGGAGCATTTGAAGTGAGTCGAACCCCAAACATGCAAGCCCTGGGAGGTTTGGAGGTAAGGATGGGGTTGGAAATGGATGATCTCTGAGGTTTCTTTCCAACCCAAACAATTCTCTGATTCCATGATTCTCTGGTGCTGGATATGGATGCCTGGATACAAATTCTGGTTTCTACATGGGTTCAGGTAGAAAATGGAGAGGAATCTCTTACTCAGTCTGGTTTAGATGCTGTTGAAATTTTCCAGGAATCCCTGTTTCTGTGACAGCCTGAATCACAGTGACAGAAATCTTGATGTGGTAAAGCCATGCCTGCAAGTTGACAGGATTCTCCAGAAAGACCTTTTCTGTCTGCTGTCAGCTCCGTACCCACAGCCTGGTTGTGACAAATTTGCCTTCACACGGTTTTCCCTTCACAATAGTTTCTTCATTTTGAGCCATAATTATACACCAACTCGAATGTGCTGATCTTCAGTAGAAATCCACATACTTTCCTGTTAAATCCAGCCCTAAATCCAAGAAAACTCTCAGACCTGTTTAATCTTCCAATGTTTATTTGATCTATGCTGCTACCTAGTCTTAATCTGCTATCAAGAGACAGTCATGATTTCCTGTGATGGCTGCACAGCAGGAGTAAATGAGTTCTTGAACAACTAAATTCCAGCTTTATGCACATGTTTCTAGGCACAGAAAAATGAAGGACAAAATAAAAAGAAAGTAAATTACAGAGTAGAAAAATTGTCCCCCAATAGAGTAGTTTTCAAAGTTTTACAGGAATAATTTTTTATTTTTTTTAAGTCTGTATGAAATGCTGAGCTTCAGCGATCTCATCTGTCAAATTATGCTTCTGCTTAAATGCTATCATCAAGAGGGAATAACTGTATTAACTCAGATAGCAATTTTTATGTCATTGAGTTCCGAGGATTAAAAAAAGAAGACTGAAACAGTAGAACATATGGCTACCTCTGAAAGTACAATAGCATATGAAAGTAATTTAATTCCATACAATAACATTAATTCAACAGGAAGAGTATATACATAAATTGGTTGCTATTTTGTTTCAATCACAAATAATTACATTTCCCTGTGTCTAAATTTCCTTATTTCTTCAAATGCCTGTAGGAAACATATGGGAGCATATAATTATGCCATGTACAGCATCTGCATGGATTAGGACTAGAGTTAAATTTTTCTCTTCTTATACTTTAGATGTTTATTTTTTCCCCTCGTTGAACAGATTTTTCAGATTCTGACAGTTTTACCCTTTGCTTGTTCAGGTTTAAATCTCACTTGCAGTTTTAAGTAGGCATCAGCAATATAAGGCACGCGTAATTTAGATTTTCTCCTTTTCTTCCCACATTTTAGGTGATTCTCAGAAATACAGCTGACTGTTGTAACAACTAAGGGTGCTCAGCCCTTTGCTCTCCCCAAGAGAGACATGATACATCATAAGGCATTGGAGTCTGAACAACTGAGAATTGTGTGTAGCGTTTGGCATTCTCTCTAGAAGAATCAGATTTCTGGGGTAAGCAATATAGCTGCAGCCATTTCTGTCATTATTTTTGAACACCATGTGTTAGTGCTTGTAATAAAATTAAAACTTCTCTCTGAATACCCAGTAACTTTTGGTATGTCACGTAGACATTTGTAAAAAGAATAACATTTGAATACTTTTGTATTAAAATCAGTTTGCTAATTGATTTTAGTGCATCTTTGGTATAGAATCTAAAATAATTTTTCTAATATAAGTACTTGAAACCTCTTGAGACCCTTACTGAACATTACCATTTATTCTATAGATACTGCATTTTGCTCAAGCCTGTGGACAGATGTCACTGCCAAAGCTGAGGTATATGCTCAGAAATTGCTGTTTAATGTTGAGTGGGTGTCACTGGCCAGAGCTGTTTTTCAATTTTGACAGAGTGGGTTATTACCTATGATATTATGCCAGTTTTCATTACATACATAGATTTCTACATGCAGAAATACATGCATTTGAGGCCCAGTCCTGCACCAAATCACTCAGGGACCAGTAAACCTTCCAACAAGAAAAGTAATCTCAGTGCCTTGACATCTTTCAATATTTCCAAAAAATATTTCCAAAAAATATTCTTTGTGAAAAGGACCTCCTGAGGAGTTCTGATCTGATTTGTAAGCTTTTCCTGTACTTTCAAAATCTGTTATTTCAGTGTGAAATGTGTGGGAAGTTTTGCTTTAGCAGAGCTGGATAGGGAGTTGGAACTATCAGTGGTGGTAGTTTGAAATAGATCTGCTTTTCTCCCATAGGACCTGTCAAGAAGGAAGAATCAAAAGGATGAGAAGCCTCTGTGTTGTTGGAGTCCTATCACACAGAGCTCTTTAGAGAAGTGCTGCTTCTTCCAGCTGAGAGCCAAGAAGATGCTTCCCAGGTTTCTTCCAATTACCCAAGTTTTTAGCAAAAAGCTGTGTTTGATTGTTTCAAACAAGAACATTGAACAGGGAGTGCACTCTTAGACTTGGCCTACCAATCTTCTCACAGGGGCACAAATACTGCATTTGGTTCTAAATAAGGTGGTGGTGGGGAAGCAGCATAAGAAGGAGAAGCAGCTGTCAGACAGAGGATACGTTCTGTTTGATGAGACATATGTTCTTCAGCTGAACTTTTCCCTTGTGATCTGTTGCGCTCATTCTCCCAGCAGAGAGAGGCTACATATTAGATGGGCATCAGATGGCAAGCTTTAGAAAAATAGATTGAAAAACAGCGCAAATAATTATCTCTAAGCACGCACAGAGGCATTCATTATTGCTACTGTTATGCTTCGAAACATCACGGTGCAGAGTGAGGAGTGGGAAAAGAAAAGCCATCTCACTTATTTTTCGGTTTAAAACATACATCATGTCCCAGGTTTAAAGCTTACAAAGAAGCTTTAAAAAAGAACCAGTGAATGTAGCATGAACCAATTCCAGGTGAACACAAGAATCAATTCATGAATGCCTGGATGTCCCAAGCCAACATCAGAAGACTTCACAGCACAATTTATTGAAGGTGATAGTGCCTAAATTGCCTGCCAAGCTAAACGCACCCTATCCAATCTGGTCAGTATAAATTTAAGGATGTTTTTTTTCCTTGACAGTTACATTGCTGCAATCAGGATTGTTCTAATAACCATTTTTTTCTTTGAGGCACTATTTTTTATCCATCTTTCAAAACAAAATTACTACTTTAAAATAAATTAAAAAAAAAACAAAAACTTGCATAAACATAAAAAGAGTCTCCAGAAGTACAACAGACAAGTATTATACCTGACCAGCTCACAATAAAACAACAACAGCACTTCATACTCAGCCTTATGCTGTGGAGAAGGGTGGCAGCAGATTTTCACACCCCAATAGGCACATACAAGCCTTTATGGGGATATGCAAGTCAGGGATTTAGGGGATTATGTTAAAGCCTTTTCTTTTGCATTTCAACTTTGAATACCTGAGGACATCCACAACTACCCTTCAGCAGCATCTGTTAGGGTTATAATGTTGTTATAACATTAATAAACATTAATAAAAAATTAATAATCTTATTAATAAACATTAATAAGATTACTTCCTAGAATGGATCCCATGCATTGGCAAACAGTGATGTGCCAGGAACAGGCTCCATCTGCAGCAGGCCAGGCAATGCTGTTACAGAAATCTGTGGAAACTGCAGGCTAGTTTGAAATTCGCCTTGCAATGATGTCAGTAGCTCCATTCAGGACTAACATGAGTCGATTTTTCAAAGAAAGTCTGAACTTGCCCAGTGCATAGAAATAGGGCTCTAGATGTAACATGTCTCAAAAACAAGAGTCTACAAACTGTTAGTAACAGTATCTCTGTTCTTCATTAGCAGTGGACAATGGACCTGTCCTACCTCCTGTTGTGTTTTACAAACACTGCCATTTTGATTCCAAAATTTTAGACCTGATGTTTTATTTACAGACCCAAGCTAGAGCCGTATAATTCTCAATTTGTTCACATATATGAGGAACATAGCTACTCACATAAGCAAATACTTGATAAATCAGCTTATTTGATAAAGGGGCTAGACCTGTTGAAGCAAATTCCTCACTGTATATGAAGTAAAGTCCATCACGTTGAGAAGGAATTGAATTCCAAGAAATCATCAATATGTCTGCAGTGGCTCAGTTGGTAGGAGATGCTCTAACGTAGGTCAGAGCTTGCTTTCAAGCAGACAGATGCTACTGTGTCAGATTGGGAACAGCTTCAGCTGGAGTTGCCTAAGGTCTGTGAGTTTTGGCCTTCATTATTGCCAGTGAATCCACCGCTGTCTTTAATGAATACAAAAACCAACTGCAAAAGTTATGCTTCAGTGTTAAGGGGAACAAAAACCCACTGATATCGGCAAAGGTGGAATTTCATACAGGCTGTATTCTTGTCTCTACTTATTCAGCAGGTAAGGCGACATCAGTAAGGAGAGACAGGAGACAGTTGGTTACTATATTCCAGGCCTGCAGCTCTTACTTTTTTGTTGTTGTAATTTACAGCACATATTTCAAAGCCAGTTATTCCCTCTAAAACTGCACAGAAACACCAGAGAACCCATAGCAGTGATTTAAGTATTTGGATTAGATTTGAAGCATAGAAATGTTTTCATCTTCACAGCCAATGAAATGTCATTTTGCACCATGTGCATGCCTAGGGCATCTCAGGAAGAAAAAACCCTCGAATAAATAAACAGGTTTAAAGAAAAGCTGCAGTCAATACTGTCATGACTGATATCACTGTATGAAAATATTACTTAAATACAAGGAGTTCATTCTTAAATCCCATCTTTCAAAGCTAAGATAGTCTGTCATCCAATGTGTTCTCCAGTTGTCATTCACAGAACAAATCAGAAGCTATTACAGGCTGTACCTGTCTGTAGTTCCCCAGCACCTCCTGTGGCTAGAAGACTTTGGGTAGCAGCATCCATGACATGAGGGATTTATTTGTATTAGGGAAGCCTACCGTGTTTGTTTTCTGATTCAGCAGGCAGAACTTTATTCCGGTGCTTTGTTGCTTGTATATTAAATCAATGGTTTTATAAATTGTACAATTATGTACATATAAGCTGATGTAAAAGTCAGTGATGCCAATAAGCTATTGCTTAAGAAGTCTGACAAATTCTGTCTTACCTTTGTGAGAGACTTATTTGCATAAGCCTCTCACTGGATCAGTAGTTTTTTACTTCACTCCCAAAATTTCAATTACCACCTTCTGCACTGTTTCCTACTACAAGAAGCACTACATAATTAAACTCTATCCTTGGTCTTGGAAGAACATAGAGTGGGTTGATACACACTGATTTGGCCACAGTGCTCTACTGCTTTGCTATGATCACTGTCTGTCTTCGAATTACTGGTTCCACTTTGCCAATTATTAATTTTCTCAGCATTCCCTACCCCAAAATTGCTATTTAAAGATAGAAGCAATTAGCATTAAGTCCAACCCCCATCTCAGATTCCTACCAAATGCATTATTTTCAGTCTGTAAGCAGTTTTATGTATGTATCATAATTCCCACATGAACACATATGTTGAGTATTCTGGGACCAGCTGAGATTTACAGACCTCTTCTTTAGAACAGCCTCAATTTTCTTCTGGAATGAAAGTAACTGAAACCTCACACATTAAAATACATTTTTTCTTTTTGCATTTTTGGAATAATCTTCCTCCCTTTGCATAATGGATAGCAGCCTTAACACATCCTGTTCCTTCAAGTGCATCAGTTGCATGGAATAAGGATCTCATTTTCACACAAATTCTATGGCAGGGCAACCTGACGGACCGAAATTCAATGAAAATTACATAAAATTGAAAGAGAGCAGATGCCATTGTAAGTGATGACAGGGTAGCACTCTCACTATCATCTACTTTGCATAATCACATTAGCAACAAAGCCAGTTAGCACATTTGACAGCTTTTCCCAGCAAGCTGTAACTGCAAGCTTTTTGGAAGGAGACAGAACTTCTTCTCCTATTTAGGATTTCTCAATTGCCTCAGCCATTCACACTGGTTCTATGTTCCTTGACACAATATCAGAGGTAAAGTACCATATTTAAGCAATTTTCTAAATGATAGGAAGGCCCCAGTTTCCATCATCATCTGTAACTTTATCATTTAGCTCTGCGATAAATTTACAAAAATTATCTATTTGGCTTTATCTTGTGTGTGTAGGGCATATGTTTAAAAGCTCAGCTATTCTTTGTAGATTGGAGCAATGATGTGAGACATGGGATACTAAGTTTAGGCTGGCTTTGGATCCCACCTACACATCCTGGTGCTACTGACTCATCCTGCAGCTCAGGTAAGAGTAATCAAATACCTCTTTCTCTTACCTCATTCATAAAGCTTGCACTTTTCTTACATTCCCAGTAGAAAAATACCTCCTGTCCAAAAGAAATGCTGATACAGAATGTGCTGATATCTGTGGGTGTCATTCTCCTGGCTTCAGGATGCTTTAGATCAGCCCATAGGAAGCCATTAGGAATGGGAGATAAAGGAGTAGTGTTTGCTACATATTGTCCTCTTCCCGTTGGTGGAGAAAAGTAATTTAAGAATTTCCTAGGCAACATCGAGCTTTGTGATTCTCTCAACCACTTTGTACTTATCTGTAAATCTCAGGCCTGGAGGTCATTTAGCATACAAGAGATAGTACTGTACGGGCAAAGAATTAGAGAGGATAAAAATCTCCTTTTTTTCTAATCTTCCTTCACTGGCTAGTTTTCTTATTGGCCAAGATCCCTCTGTCTGTCTGCACGAGATAATGGCAGAGCTGCCCCTTCTTCCACACAATATCAGTACCTTCATTAACTACTAACGTCATCCTGGTTGAGGGATGTTTTGTGAAGTCACAAACCTCACATCAGCTACCTGTGCGTTTGTGTTTTACAGACTGTACATTTGTGAAGGAAAATGTGATGTCTTTCATTTACACCCGTGAAATTTACACTCAGAGCTAACTCCAGGTGTCTCAGAACACAGTTCTTTTCCCAGCTCTCTTTGCTGCTAAGAGATAACGAAACCTAAAAGAAACAGTTGTTTTTTGTGGTTTTTTCAGAGACACTAAATTAGGCCCTAGGTTTACCAGCACTCCCAAAATGGGAATTATTTAATCAATTTCTGACTTTCAAAAGTTTTTCTTTTCTTATTCACTATTAGAAGCAAATGAAACTTCATTTGGAATCTCTACACATCTTGCTGTATAACAGAGTACAGTGTACTTTAAGAAAACAATAAAAATAAAGAAAAACCAATGTTGCTATAACAGCAGGGAATTTGGGGCTCAGGTGAACTATAATGGGTCCTATTAACATTGCACAACAGAATTCTGAATTTCTCCTGCAATGATGATAAATATTTACAAGATGAAAAGAAAGGCTTTATTCCCAGGGTTTTATTTAGAAGCCATTACCTGAAGTGCTTTCTACTTTTGGTGATGTTAAACATAATCATTTCAATTTTTCAATCCAATGACTAAGCCTCCACTAGAAAATATTTACAACTGTGATAATTTTAGAATAGAATTTATGTCTGCTAATGTTTTTTGATGCTTTTAAAGGAAGAGTTGTATGGCCTTAGAAATATCACCCGACCTTGGTGAAACCATCCAGCTCTGCTGAGTACAAGCCTTCCACAAAACCTGCTTATCAGCTGAATTTCTCTGAAATTCCCTTTTTATTCTGTCATTTTTCCCCTGTATCTGGCTCTGTTGTTCGTTTTATTTCTTAATCCAAAGGCCAAATGCTCAACAGTCAAAAAGGAGAAAGATCTAAAATGAGGAGTGGAAAAAACAAGATTTGCAGCAAATTTAAAATGCTGGGTCATTTACCGACTTTGTTAAAGGATCCCCTGCAAACTGCTCTCATAATTGGCTTTTTTTTAATGGGAAGAATTTTCCTCAATGTTAGAACATGAATGTAGTGTTAGCTCTGGGACTAACATGACTGCTGTCCTTTTACAGCTGCCTGATTTTCATCCTCAGAGGTGATTTAGATGTTGCTGTCATTTCAGAAGTTCTAGTCTTGTACAGAACATTTAATCTGCTACTGCCTTTCTGACATTGTCCAGCTGTGATGATCTGTGGTGGCTTTCCAACAAAGGCACAGCACAAAAGTGGCAGTTTCTCCCCATTTTGTGTATAGGAGCTTCTGAAATTGTTTTAAAGATTCTTTCTTTATTCATTTAACTTATTTCCAGTCAAAGGGAGTCTAATTAACTCCATCTGAATATTCTCCATGATCAAAGGGGGTCGCAAGGGACATCTTTCTACCCTTAGCAAAGGGTGTTCAGCTGTTTCTGTACCTATGTATGAAAGTCAGGTAGGAATGGCAGGCAGTGCTGACATCCTTTCCTCTACACCTGCAGTCAGAATTTGAGAACAAAATAAGATGCATTCACCACTTCAAATGTTTTTTAAGTTATTCTTAAGTTATTCTTTCTTCTTTGTTAAGAAAAATAACCCCCTTTTGTTTTCTGTTTTACCTTTTATCGCTACCATTCACTTTAGTGTATTAACTTATTTTTATGTCTTGATGGGATTACTTCTAAATTGTTCAAATTCAGAGCCGTTTCTGTTTGCTCTCACCATGACCAAGGCAGACATATGCAACGCTGTGCTCTTCTAATCAGTTTTATTGCGTAGAATTGCTGATTAGTTGGCTTTGTACTTGTTCTCCAGACTAATTTATAAAACTAACAACAGCTATTTGAAACTTCTGACTCCAATACAAATACAATTCAGGTTCAGAAATTTCAATACTGAACAAGTTTCCAGAAAATGAATTTAAAAATCACAGTCTTACCGGAACAATGAATATATATGCTTCTCTCTTTACTCTTTTGTTAAAAACATGCTACACATTAATCAACAGACAATTGAACATGATGATGATCTTGTGTTTTATGACACTGAACTTAATGAAGTAAATTCAGTGACTGGGTTTTCTCCTGATTCATGCTAGTGCAAACAGAAAGAGACATTGTGTCTGTGTGGCAGTACAGTTCATAGCATATAGCTATTTATTTTATACAACGCTTTCTTTTGTCTTCAGTTTGGAATCAAAATTGCTATTTACATTGCAAAAAAACCCACCAATCATTTAAGATAATGTAATTTTAAAACGATGCGACCTATTATAACTAGAGGGCAGCTGAGGGAAAAAGCTTTTCATTATGACTATTATTGCATTGTGAGTCTGAATTTTTTCCTCAATTTACTGTTGAATTGAGTCTTCTGCTAGGAGATACTATATTATGCTCGTTTTTCTCTTTAGAACATTAATGGAAGTTTATAACTAACATAATTGAGATCAAGCATCAGATATCAAATGGATATTGCTTGATGTAAGAGATGCCTTTTTGGCTGCTTTATAAGCTCTGTTGATGTCAACAACTGAAAACCTGACTGTTCTTCAGAATAATGATTACAAGCTTTTTTGTGCATTTGCATTCAGCCTCAGAACGTAAACACTCTGTAATCCACGTGGCTTGACCCAGTGTTTACATGGATTTCAGAGCTCACATGACATACAAATTCAGGTCCTCTTAGGAAATGAGGGCAACCAAAGCTTAATGCAAACTGATTACTTGTCTTCTTTCTATTCCCTGACAATTTCTTCCTCCTTTCAAAATTCAAAATTTAAATTTTGTAAGTAATTAAACATAGCTCTGACTTCATAATGTAAAAGTGGCTTTCTTTTAAGAATGCCATGGCTGCTAAGATGGTAATGGATGCTGGATACCTGCATACCCGAATTTCAGTGCATTTTAAAGTTCTCATTGTATTTCTTTCCTTCTCTGACACCATATCTCTCCTGACTGAGAAATTAGCATTAGCAGCACTAATTGCATAACTTTACATCCACTTGTACTTGTCCTTTCAGTGGTGTTGTTGTGTATGACGTAGCAAAGCAGTAATATTTTCTAATCTGAAAGTTTCAGTTCTCTAACCTTTTCACAGGTGACCACTGCCCCACTCTGAGGACAAGAACTGTTAAATCAGTCCTTTTTTTTTTTTTTTAGCATACGTTTTTATGCCTTCAGTCTCCATCCACTCTGGCTTACACACACAGATATGATTATTAATCCCGTATTAATATAAGGGATAAGATTGAAGTGCAAAAGGTAATGGGGGTAGAAATCACCCCAGGGTTGTTGGGAGCTTCATTTACTGGAGTTATGCTCTGGTTTATATTCTTGCTAGAATAGATTTTAGTAATGCAGGCTGAATTTGGACTGCAATTTCTTCAACATCAGGAAGTGCCATTATTGGCTGTAATCATAACTGGAAAATATTTGGCTTCACAGTGTTTAATTGCAACTGCCTGCGACTGCTGTTTTACAAACAAAACACTTATTTTTAGTGTCCTTTATTGCATTAGCAATCATTTGGAAACAGCCTTAGAGGTGTAATTGCTTCCATAGCAGCAGGCTTTGCAGTATTGAGTGTTACCTGCCTCTGGGCTGGCTCCTCACACCTTGCCCTGGTTGATGGATACAGCTGGGACTTCTGCAAACTTGGAGGTGACAGCTGCGCCTTCCTTCTGCATACTGAATTTGGTACCTTATAAAAAAGGGCCTTAGAGCTGGCAGGAGCAGGATCTGAGTTCTGAGTTGGATTTCTTTTTACAGTCCTCTTTCAATTTTGTACATTGCAATCGCAGTTGATTGTATTCCTGGTCCTGCTGGACTGTTACTGTTTTACCACAAACAAGTTGAAGGAAAAAAAAACTTCCTTACAGGATTTTAAAATAAATTGTAGTAATTAAAAATTCATAAGAACAGAATAATAGAGGAGTTTCAAATGCTCCACAGATAAGAACATCTCAGTATTGTATAATTGAGCAAACAGAAGAAAACACATAACTGCCTTTTTAATACCACACCAAGTATTCAAGTGAGACAGGATTCAGGTATTCCCACAACCCCCATTTTCATTCTTGCATCCCCTCCATTTCTTCGCTCAGAACACAGTGTTTCTGTTTCAATTATAAATCCCTCACAGACACTGATTTTGCATTCTCTGCTCCTATGGCTGGCTAACAGACCAGAATCCATGCGAGTCAGACAGACACAGCGCCGAGCAACAAGTTCAGTATGCAGGGGAAATGACAAAGTGCAGAGTCTAGATGCAGGCTTTAATGATAGTAACTTTTTGCTGGGAGCTCAGTAGGCAAATCTAAAGCCCTGGTGTGGCAACAATCGTTCTACATTTGCTTTCCCACATCCAATGGCTGATGTACTGGCACAGTGCAGTCAGTGACAGCAGCTCTGTGTGGGCACTGGGATCCATGCAGCAGCAGGAAGGTGAATGAGAAAAGTGTTTCCAGTTCTGGAGATGGACACCAGGAGGAGGCTTTGCTCAGGCGGGGCACCTGGGCTCTGACAGCAATTGCTGACTTTACATAAAATGATGGTTTTGGCAGGCAACTCGTGAAAATCATCGAATCCAAGTCTACTTTATTATTCCCTTTATGATGCGCAAGATAAGTGCTGCTCATCAGGCTAAGTGGGCAGTTAACATCACTTGCTTTTATTGTGTTGTCTGCCTGACTGGTGATTTATATCTACATTTGCACTGCCATCAGGGCTGGAACAGAAATGCTGGTGACGCTTTGTAATGTTAGGCAGCTAGCACTGGTATGAGCACAAGATGCCAAATTTCAAAAGGAGCCACATCACATCAAAGCTTGGGATCAAAACCTGAATAAAACTGTCGATCGGACTGTTTATGAGGAAGGTGGCTGCAGATTAGGTGCTTTTATTTACCAGCCAGATGGCAGGGGGGCATTTCTATGTATGTTTCTAAAAGCAGGCACAGTATGATACCTGCTAATTTGGGCATTTCCCTTCAGAAAGTCCTCTAATTCCAGTCCTAATAGTTCCTGCGATGGATTAGTGATGTGGCACTGAGCAGGAGGAACCCACGCTAATTTAGGGAGGGAAATTTGTTACTTGGTCATTTCCTTTTTCTGAGCCCTCTAAGTAGAGAACAATGCCTGAGAAGTCAAGATATTTTAAGCATTCAGGTTCCCTGAAGCCAAATGGTTTGAAAGCAGTCTGAAAGTTACCTGGAAGCTGGCTGGTACTTAGCTCAGCAAGTCAGCAGCCTACGGATAGACAGCCATTGATGGAGAGATTTTCTGCTTTTCAAAAAGAATCAAAACCTGTAAAGGCAGTAGCTTCCATAATATCTTCTGGAGTTAGACTTATTAATTTAATCTCCAAGTCTGGATGTTTTGCAAAGCAAATATTCAGTAGGGCATTAGAGGCATAGATGTAATTTTTTTTCAGCTGTAAGACTTGGCAAGAACTGTAATTTCAGAAGAAAAAAAGAAAAACAAGAAAACACTGCTAGTCATTGTTCCTGTTCTGCTTTTATTTTCAGTCTGATCCTATGTTTTATTCCATATTCACATGGGTGCTTGAATCACTGTATAGAGAACAGGAATAAGAAATTAATCATGCTGCCAATTAATTTGCAGAGAAACTTATTGAAATGTTGCTAAGTGCAATAAGTTTTGTAAATCTAATATAGAAGCTCACGGGGTGTCCATTATTTAAATCTGAAGGACTCTCGTGAAATCTGGTAAGCTGATTCTGTAGTGAAGTTTCCATGCTGAATTTCGAGGCCTGGGGCAATCAAGACAGCTATAATACTTCGTTTCATTAGACTACTGAGTTAGGATATATTTGTAAAACTGAATTAAACAGACTAAAGAGCTTTAGTCAAATGCCCTGGCAGGAACTAGAAAATTGGCTATTATTATACATGTGTATGTATCTATAATTCTGCTTTTCCAACAGCAGTATGACTCACTGCATCTGCCTGTGACACATAGGAGGCAGAGCTTCCTGTGTGCACTGAATTCTGTCTCTGTCAGCTCTCCTACAGCTTTCCTTACTCTTTTTTGCCCTGGGTCCTTCTAACCATGTTCACCTGCCTTACAAACCGGGGTTCTGGGATGGTGCTCTGGACTACCTGCATCTTTTTCCCACATGCACATCATAACCCTTGTTCTGTCTGTTAGTGATGGGATTCATCCTGCCCTCAGTCCCAGCAGATACGATCGCCTTTACAAAACAGTATTTCTATTCAGTAAATCCTTTTTAATCAAGCAATATTAAATAAAGAAATAGTAATATCTAAAAATAAAATTAAAATTGAACTTTTTCCTTCACCACCTCCTTCTCCCAGCAAAGGAGTGAAACAACGCTTAGGAAAGCTGTCTCGCAGCCCTGGAAAACACAGCCAGTTTTATTAGGGCAGAAAATCCACAGGAAGGATAGGAACATTCAGATAATAAGGCAGATGGTGTTTTCCCAGTTCGGAGGGTCTCTGCCCAGCCTGCTGTACTCAAGGCATTTCAAGGCATTTTTTTCACTTTCTTCCAAAGCAGCTGGTACTGCCGCTGTTGGTGAAAGAGAGTGGAGTAAATGGACCTTGGGGGTGATCCAACCTGGCAGTTTTCACATTTTTGAGAGATACGATTACAAAAATCAGAGCACAGGTGTCAGAGAGAGGGCTGTGTGGCTCTACCTACATCTTTAAAATGTACAGAGTCTTGGCAGGGTTTCCTGCATGCAGAAGGCCAGACAGGGGTGGGTAATACACGTGGCCAACAAAAGAGCAGATGATTGTGGTGTGAACTCCATGGAAACCCATCATTCTTGGAAAAAGCATACAGCTGCATCCTCTATGTCACTGTCATCTCCAGATTTTGAGGCTTTAGAATATGTCCCTCTACTTCCCCCTCCTCTGCAAGAGACAGAAAAAATGCTTCTTTGCATTTATTTCTCACTGTGCCAAGATCCTAAAGTGTCTGGTGTGCTAAAAACACTTAATAGCGCAGAGCAGAGCCGGCTGCCTTCCATTCTTTCAGTGTGCTGACAGCTCACTTCTGAAAGTTTTAACTGTAGAAATGAAGCAATTTGTCTGCAGCCTGTGATTATTATTTTTATTATTTAGCTCCACAGAGTGATTCAGAGTAAAGAGTGGTTCAGAGTTTGAAGCTTGGGAGAAAACAGGTATTTTCTGTGAACTTAGGAAAGCATGTATGTCTCTTGTTGAGTTAATGTCATTGCTCAGCTGACCCCACTTGGATGGAGGATCTCAGGGCGCAGCACAATAGCAATCTGCTTGCACTCTGTACCAGAGGATCAGCAACGAAATTAGAGGTATTTTTGGACTACTTGAGATAGCTTCCTCTCCCATTCCCACCCACCTACACAGTTTTAGAGCATTTAGTTGTACGGAGGGAAGTTCTTTTCATGCAGTTCAGTTTGTCATAAAAGCCATGTCAGAAGGAGACTGGCTTTTTATTTTTTTAGACCAGGCATATTTCAAGGGTAACTTTCAGAAGGTCAATCCAAGGACTGGTATCTGCCAACGAATTGATGATGTTCAGATGAGTGCTAGCCCTTCTGAGGGGGTAACAACCTTTGTGAGTGAAAGTATTGCTCCTAACCAGAGACTGTCAGCTGCTGGGATAGTGGATATACATCTGGGGGCTGGAATAAGAATAATCCTCTAAGAGAAGCTAAAATAACCTAGCACACCTCTCTCAGGGACTGAGCTCTCTTTCCTGGGTTTCAAACTATTATAAACTACAGATTATACATTTTTCTGTTTCTACAGAGACAAAAGTTTTGTATTTAGTTCAGTATTCCTGTGCTTTTGAGAGACTTTCTGTGTTGTGTGACAAATTCAATCAATGTGATGCTATTTTTCCAGCTTCTGCACTTCTTTTTCCCCATCTTTTGCTGCAGCACTCTTGATATTTGGGGTAGACTTTACAGAAGGCTAAAATGCCCTCTTCTCCATTTATTTTTCATCTTTCTGCTCTTGCCAGCTCCACAAATTACCCTGATGGTATTTCTGCCTTCTTTTTTGCCATTAACAGCTATATTTTGTGACAAGAGCTATAGCTGAACTCAGCATGCAAAATTTTGCTGTTATTTTAAATAACCATCTGCTCTCCCCACAGTCTGCTACCTCATCCTTAATTTCTTTATTTTTTGGATGTTTATTTTGATTAGCCTTGTCACATGGTGCTATAAGGAAATCTTGCTTCGATTCACACGCTGCTGCCATCTTGATACAGAAAACTGGCTTACGATCAAAATTATGTTATTTTGTTCCATCTTTCTCTTCCCCTCCTCTTTAAAACAAAACAAAACGAAAAAAAAAAGTTTTATATAACAAAGTGTTGTGTAATGAGGAGAACAGCAGGGAGTGCATCAGGACTTATGGATTTTCTTTTCATCTGTATCACAAATCCACTGTGACACGTTGGGCAAGTCAGTACACTCCAGATCTTCTTACTGGGATCAATGTGATAGTTACTGAAGTCGCCTAAGTAGATCCATAATCACACCTGTGTAATGAAGATTAAACTCCAAATCAGAGAAAAAATAAAATCTTGCCAGAACCGTCTGCTATCAGGGAAGAGGACGTGCACTAAAATAGGTTGCCTTTGTTTTCATTAAAATCACTGATACAGGCAAGATTCTGAGTTTCAGACCAACACGCATATTTGTGTGTAAGTCTACATGTTTAAGATATTATATATATTGATGGTAATATATATGCATGTTTAAGGTGATATATAAGCTATACATATTGTAATGCACAATTCTGAATGGGGAACTTGCACATGAGATGGAAATGTGACATACCGTAAAAAATTTGTCTTGGAAGAGCAAAAATCATGAAGAAATGGGTAATCATTTTGTGAATACCAATTTAACTAATCTGGGTTAAATGAAGAAATGTGATTTGGCTTCCTGGGGGAAATGTTTTCTGAGTAAATATGGTCCCACTGAGTGCTTTGCCTGTATACTTGGTGGTTTCTGTGCATCTGTGGGGAACACACTGAACACAGCTGTACTAATACTACTCTCATGCTTCTCAGTTGTACTGTACTTTTCCTTGGGAGTCATCTTGAAGATGGCTCTGGTGGTATATAGCAAATGTAGCCCTGCTGCCCTTGGCTGTGCTGGTCTATATGCAAAAAGGAGTGAGTCTGTGATCAGGTCTCTATTAAACCACCATCAACTCAGTGAGTCTTGGTCAGTGTTACTGTATGACCTGGGATGATTAATTCTCATCTCTTTCATCAGTATAAATCGAGAATGTAGGGGCGGAACAAGAACAAGGTCTTTTGGTTTCATCAGGGGTTTCACAAGTTCACCTAAGGTGTAATTTTTATGCTACAAAACACGAAGTATTCATTCAGAAGCTTTAAAAAGATAACAGCTTTAACTCCACACAGTGCTTTCAGTGGTGTATGACAAGAGCAACACAACTGAAATTAAAACGGTTCTTAAAATCCTTGCTGAATTAATGATATCCTGATTTCATTACGAAGTTTGTTTGTTTGTTTGTTTTTTAAGATAAATTTGAATACTTTTATCTTGCTTTCTCTTGGGCTAGGCTAACTCATATTATTACAATTTTTTTTCAAAATGAACACCAGTAGAGGAAGTTACGACACCAAGCTGAGTGGTGCGGTCGACACGGTTGAAGGAAGGGATGCCATTCAGAGGGACCTCGAGAGGCTGGAAAGGTGGGCCCGGGTGAACCTGATGAGGTTCAACACGGCAAAGTGCAGAGTTTTGCACTTGGGCCGGAGGAATCCCAGGCATCCATACAGACTGGAAGGAGCGGTCCTTGAGAGCAGCCCTGTAGAGAAGGATCTGGAGGTCTTGATAGGTGAGAAGCTTAATATGAGCCAGCAGTGTGCCCTTGTGGCTCGGAAGGCAAATGGTATCCTGGGCTCCATCAGAAGAGGGGAGGCCAGCAGGGACAGGGAGGTGATTTTCCCCTCTACTCTGCTCTTGTGAGGCCCCATCTGGAGTACTGCGTCCAAGTGTGGAGCCCCCAGTACAAGAAAGACAGGGAGCTGTTGGAGAGGGTCCAGAGGAGGGCCACAAAGATGATCAGGGGACTGGAGCACCTCCCCTATTAGGACAGGCTGAGGGAGCTGGGCTTGTTCAGCCTGGAGAAAAGAAGGCTGCGGGGTGACCTCATTGCAGCCTTCCAGTACCTAGAGGGAGCCTACAGAGGGGAGGAGAATCAACTCTTTGAAAGAGTTGATAATTGCAGGACGAGGGGAAATGGTTTTAAGTTGAGGGAGGGGAGATTGAGGTTGGACGTCACGGGGAATTCTTTACAGAGAGAGTGGTGAGGTGCTGGAACAGCTGCCCAGAGAGGCTGTGGCTGCCCCGTCCCTGAAGGTGTTCAAGGCCAGGTTGGATGGGGCCCTGGGCAGCCTGGTCTAGCATTAAATGTGGAGGTTGGTGGCCCTGCATGTAGCAGGGGGGTTGGAGATTCACGATCCTTGAGGTCCATTCCAACCCCGGCCATTCTGTGATTCTGTGATTTTGTGAAGTTAACAAGAATATTCCATGTGTATCTGAGCCCAGAACTGTGGCAACTGTGATATTAACGTGTTTCTTTGGGAGCCAGAGTGTCCTTAGGATGCATTTTTCATCCCTTCACTTATCTTAAACTCCATTCTGTATTGGTTTTAGACAGTATTTATTCTCACTACCCTTTCTAATACGTTTTTTTCTGGAAAAAATAATAATAATTTAAAAAAAAAAAAGCCAAAAAACTCAGAGGTGATGCACTGGCCTGCAGAAAGGAAAATCTTCATTCCTTATGACAGCTAAATAAGAGACACTTAGGTTATCTACACAGTGCAGCCACGGATTCAACATGAGAAGTGTCCTTTTCTATACAGTAGCCCCTTTTCTATGCTGCTGTTGACCATCCGTGAATCCCTATGGGAATTCGCCGAGTTTATGTGGTGAATTAACACACAAAGGACTAGAAAGCACATTATTTCTTACAGCAGTAAGATACACACTTGCTGCTGCTCACATTACTCAGTGAAAAGCAGTGATGAATGACCAAAAGAGGCTCACCTGTCCAAGGCAAGTGAAAGCCACATAAATCTTGTTACTGCAGAGCCACAGAAGGTGAGGCTGAAAACATTGGTTTGTAAAGGGTGGGTTGAGAGATGTCCTGGGGAAAATTTCCTGACTCATCTGCAGAATGCTCTATTCTGATTATTTCACCTGAGGTAACATCAGGCAATTCTGAAGCAACTGGAAAAAGAGAAGCTTTACAAAATCCTTTAGTGATTTGATCATTTTAAAGCAGTGGTGGTGGTAAAGTAAGCTATAACTGCCCCGATGTACTTGTAGTCCCTCAGAGCTCCAAAAAGTCAGAAAAAGGGGCTGTCTTTTAGTGGATCTGAGATCGTTTTTTTTTCCCAAATGATCAGTTTTGGTTACATTTGAGATGACAGGAAGAGTTCCTGAAAAAGTCAGTCTGACAAACCTCTCAGCAGAAGGTAACTGGCAAAGAGGGTGGACTTTATTAGTGCTCTTAATGAAGGGACAGCTGTGGTATGAGCACGGCTGACAATGGAGAAGATGCACAAGGGTGATTATAAGTACTGAAATCTTTGTGGAAGACTTCAAATAGAAAATATACCTTAATAAATGTAGAGAATTCACGTGTGAAACACCAGTTTGTAGGAATTCATTGCTCACAGAGCAATGTGTTTATGAGTATCCTAGCAGCATCCAGTTTTCTTTTCCCTAGCTGTCATCACATGCCTTGACCTATAAGAGGCTTGATTTTGTAAGTGAGCTCCTCATGGCAGAGGTTTTAGGTGGGGGAAGAAGAAAGCAGGCTGAGTTAAACAACTGTCCTGTCTGAATACACACTTCCCAGCTGAGCTTGAAAGGCAAAACCTTATGTATCTTTATAGACTGCTATAAAATCCACAGTGCAATATTACTTGCTGTGAAAGTCTTTAATTATGAAGCAGATATGGGAACACGGTGTGGTTTTGTCATCTTCAGCTTGCTGGCTGTGATTATTCTGCCCAGTGAACAGCAATAGAGACGTTCACTTTTCCCTGCTCCTCCAGGATCTCCCACAGGCTCTGTAACTTGGGAATCTTCCCCCAGCTGTATTCCATGGCCCCAATTTCTGACTCTTTTCCAGAATTCATGGATTTCAGGCTTGGGATGACTGGTCCAAGCCAAATTCCAAACCTCTCAGCATCACTCCTGAGTTAGCCAAGTGGAAAGCTGTTAAGTGACATGAGTTAACCCCTCTAGCCATTTTGGCTAGTGCTGGGCATGTGTCTCTGCATCTTCTGCCCCAGAGAGTAGAGCACAAGAATCATCAATCAAGGCAGAGCTTGCAGAGCAGTGCAGGCAACTGTCCAAAGGCAGAGCACTGCAATGGCAGGAAGGCTACAGTAAATTGAAAGCCTGGGGCAATGCAATTTGTTTCAGTGCTTCATCTCGTTTTCTATCTTTAGATGGCATCTACCAACCAGCATTCCTCTCTAGAACAGAAATATATAAGGACAGCCTTAACAACCTATGAATTTAGTTAGTTATACAGAACTGGTGAGACTCAAAAGGTAGACACTGGATGAACTGGAGTATGAAATTTCAATGCACTGCAGAGATGAATGCACAATGGAGAGAAAACAGTTAATTGTAAAGGAGAGATTAAAGGACTGACTGACATAAACTGCCCTCTTCTTGTTCAAAATGGTTTCTACTGATACCTATGTTTAAATCATATCTACCAGCTGTCATTTTTTCCTAATTATGCCTAATTATATTTAGACTACAAAAATTGTCAGGTTATACAGTTCTAACCAGATTACTTTTTAACTAGCTAAATCAGGAGTAATTGGAGGCATTGCCCAAATATATAATTTACTTGACAGCTCAAATACTTACTTAACTTCCGCAAGAGATTTTCCAGCCCTCAGTGAGTTCCACTGTGCTCATGGTACTCGAGCATTTTAATGACAGTCAAGACTTTACATAGCACAAATGGTACTGGCCATCAGTGCCACAGCTCCCCTCTGTCCATCTGTCTGTCTGCAGATAGATCTGCCTCTTTATCCCCTGTGTTTGAAGGTTCAGAGTATTGCTTGGAATCAAGGAATTCTGATTCTGATCAAGCAATTCTGTAATTCTTATTAATTAGAATACCTACAGATGACCGAGTGCTTCGTGGGGCTGCAGCTGCAGTGGTAGCACTCAGCATTTTTGTGGTAGCACTCAGACTTTTCACTTACAGTTTAATCAAACTCCTACCAAGTTCACAACAGCCTGAATTTTGGCAGAGCGAAGGTGACATCTACTTTTTGTCAGAACAACAGCATGAAGTTCCTATCTAATCAGTGATCACATTTACTTACTCGTGAGATGGCAACGTAGGCATCTGCAGTGCAAGAGAATCTGAGAATTTTTAAGGGACAAAAAGGCAGCTCTCTTCATTGGAATTCTCATTCTCAGCAGTAAAGGGTGACCAAACTTTCTGGCTGTAGTGGTCATGCTGCAAAAACTGACATTGGACTGGGAGTCAAAAAACCCATAGAACATCACTCAGCCAAACTGAGAGCATCAATCTCAGTTTGCAGTCGCAGCAGCTCTGAAGAGCCTATATCCCTAAGTTCAGGATCTAGCCTATCATTTTTTATTAGCATCTCCAGCTTTTAGTTGTTGCTCTCCTATAACATTCAGGGATCTTTTAATTCTGCACAGAGAATATTTAAAGTAAAGGCACATACGCCATAGCTGGAAAAACCCTCTTACCCTAACAGCTTGGTACTTTATCTGCTGCCGTCATTCCTGATTACATAATTTTAACATTTCATAACCTTAATCCTAGACTGGGGGCTGAACTTGATCTCAGTGTAAGAAGTTTAAATACACTGATTTGAGGCAGCCCTCAAATCTACACTTTTCCAGCCCCGTCCATCTCCGAAGTAACAAAAACTTGCACTCAGCACACGATTTGTTGCCAGGTTTAGCAGACTTCTTTTTTTTTTTTTTCTGCTGAAACAGATCCCGGTACTGATCTTTTGGACAAAGCAAAGAATGAGGTTGTAAGATGCAACAGAATAGAAGTACTTCCAAATCCAGCTCTCTCTCTATTTTTTCCCCATATATTTACCTCCTGCAGCATGTGGCTTTGATGACTTCAGTATTTATAATTTCCTTCTGCTTCTATATCCAGAAAGATCCATGCACCTGTGTGCTCGGCCATCCTATATGGCCACAGTTTTTTTATGACCAAGTTTAGAATAAAAGCTTCAAGTAATTAAATACAGGAATGAAAATGAGTAACCAAAGTCTATGGGAACCAACTCTTCACGATTCTGATTTTTTTCCCTAATATTTTATCCTAATTTCTCCAAACGATAATTTCTCAATATCATTCAGGAAAAAAAAACAAAACAAAACAAAACAAAAAACCAGTAATGTATTAATAATTTAATAAGGCAGCGCCTCCCTAATGGCAACATTATGTCTCTTCATCTCCTTGTCAGTCCCCAATACTCTGACTGCTGAGGGAGATCTGAATCAGTGGAGATGAGGTCTGAGGGCAGCATGGGCAGGATGACTGCCTTGTACCTTTTAAGGACTGGGGAGGCTCTAGGACATGTTCTATCTGTAATCTGTAGGTAACTGTAGGTACCTGTAAGGAGCATTCCAGTTAGAAGACCAACCTTAAGTCCCCATATACTCAGCTGAGAGAGCAATTTGAGCGACTGCATTTTGGGTTAAACCTAACAGTTAGACTTTCCCTACAGCTTGCTCTCTGGAGAAATTTAGCTCTTCCCACTGACCCAGAGCCCTGCCAAAGTGAGCCGATTGCAGGAGGTGCTTGAGACATGCAGTCAGGTCTGCCCCATCTATGTACTTTCTTGGTGAGTAGAACACTGCAGTGATGAAGTCTCTGCAGAGTTGGTACAGGATATTGCACTCAAGAAACATAACTTAAAGTACTTCAGGGGGTAATATTGATAGTGAAATTTTAAGCTTGTGTTCATCATAGTCCTTAATAACCTACTTAAAAAATGCAACCATCTTCTTGCTCTAGCCATCTGTACATGATGAAATTAAAGAACACTCAGGGCTCTTGCCCTGCATTGCCAACAGGTTAACTGTTTTCTTGTTGATATCTCATTTGTTTTGCGCTGTTTAGTGGGTTGCTGAACAAGCTGCACAGGGAAATTGTCATTA
This sequence comes from Chrysolophus pictus, assembly GCA_037305975.1. Taxonomy (NCBI): domain Eukaryota; kingdom Metazoa; phylum Chordata; class Aves; order Galliformes; family Phasianidae; genus Chrysolophus; species Chrysolophus pictus. The sequence continues at coordinate 5,732,364 of CM074595.1, forward strand.
ATTATTAAGAAATTGTGTCTAATCCACCAGGACATCAGTACTGTTATAATGTTTCCACTGAGGAGTCAAAAAGAGCCTTGAGTAAGGAGCTGGAGGTGTTCCAGTGAGAACACCAAAAAAAACCCCACAGTCTTTCTTCTCAAGTTCGTTAATTGAAATTTCCATATGTTTCCTTCCTTCTTTGCATTGGATGCCAGAAATGTACAGCAGTTCATTTTCAGAAGATGAAATTTATTTTCTGGGAAAGAAAAGTTCCTGAGCAGGAGCTCACAGAGAAGGTCTTTGGAACCAAATTCCTCTCCCAAGACAAATTCACCATGTCCTTAGGGCACTGCCGTGGTATTACACTAGAAGCTCTATCCTAGAACTACTTTATAGTCATAGGATTGCAGTATGGTTCTACTGAAGTTAAAGTCAAAGACTGGAACAACTGGGGCATTTTTGGGTGCTCTGTATCTGGTTGACAGAGCAGCAGAACCTTTTCCCTCTCATGGCCATTATTGTGAAAATTCTGGCTTCTTTACGCATGTTTGGGACATGTTTGTGAGCACAGCTGATTAGAATTTTTTTGTTGGACAATGCAGGTTTTTTTCTTTTTGTCAAGGAATGTTTCACAAGAACAGAAAAACAAACAACAGTTTGAATAAAGCTTTTATCAGAGATTGTTTTTAGAGCTCTAAAAAACTAATTTTTGGTTAAAATGAAAGAGTATCTGTCTCCTCGTGACTTTCAGAGCAGGGAAGATATTTGTCACATTCAGGGCTTAATGTATATCCCAGACTTTCAGAAAAATATTGCTTCTGTTCATCATGGCATCAGCATTTGGTGATTACATTTTCAAATATTAAGTAATCCTGGTCTATGTTAGAGACTCTACTAAACTAAGGTGAGAAGTTTGAACATGGCAAATAATATTATCCTGGCAGAAGAAAAGAGCTTTCCAGGGAAAATGAAGGGATTTTCACTGTCCTGAGCTACAGTATCTGGCAAGTTTACCAATAATTAAATACACTGCAATTCAACTACTTATTTGATTAAGGGCATCTCTCTAGACACTGTAACATGTCAGTTTTTTGGTGACGGAGCTGACAGATTAGTCTCAATTCTTTGCTCTAATGCTATAAATCAGAAAACATGAATTGCTAGGAAATCTGAAGTATGGAAATGTGATACAATGAAATGCATAACCACGCAGAGGCTTTGGTGTTTACATTTCATTCTAAGCAATAAAGCAAAAGAGAATAGCTCAGACACGGAGAGCCTTTTTGTGCAAATGGGCCCCTTACAAGAAGAAGTATGCCTGACATAATTACAGCAATTATATAGAGGCACAATTATGTATTACTTTCTTTTTTAATGAATTCAGTGAAAATACACTTTGCTTCATCAAGAGCTCGTAATAAGGAAGTGATGGCAAAAGAAAGGAAGGTGAACGAGCTTGTATATGCAGGTGAAGGAAATGGCTGTGAACAGAACAGCAACAGCATATTGTCATCTGTTTCTGTTGTGAGAATGTTTGCAAGGATCTCTAACGCAGAAAAGTGATTCATACAAAGAGAAATGACTGCTACCATTTTATTAAGTCATTTATTCTCAAGGCATAAACCATGCCAGTGGAAGCTGATTATTGCTGTGTTATTTTGCAAAGTACCATTCTGCTTTTCATGAGTCTGAGACCAGCCTGGGAATTGTCCTTTTGTCAGGAGGGAAGGGACTGTGTTCCCTCTTTTGGGTATCTCTGCTTTTATGAACACAGATACATAGTCTGTGTTTTATTTTTTAATAAAAACAGTAGAACAACTGCTTTCAAGGACTGTTCCCATTTTCTACAGGAAGTCTGACACTGCCTTTATTTAAAACCCTGGTCTTGTTTTGTTTCCACAAGCCGTCCTCTTTCTCCACTAAAGCCTGCTCTGATCCATTTCTTTTCACAGATATCAATGCCTTTGCCAAGTGCCTCAATGGTTTTCAGTTCTTGGAATTTCACTGTTTCTATTGTCCAACATCTGAAGTAGTTTAGATGCAGATCTGCTCTTTAGAGAGAACTGGAGCATCAGCCAAGTGGATTACAGCGAGGCTGGCAGGTTCCAAAAGCTCTATGAAAAATACGCTCCTCTTTGGTAGGCAAATAGCCCCTTGAAAAGAGAGTTCCATCAAAGCCAAACTTGTCTGGAAACCATGAGTACTTCTTTTTCCCCACAACATGGACACATGTGATGAGAAGAAATTATTTCTCTTTAGCATTACTTAATGTACCATAAACTAGGAAAGAGCTCTAAACAAAATGAGAGTCCATTATCACTTATTATTCCATAATCTTTCCATTCAGACACCACCTTTGAAAAACTAATTAAGGAACTAGTGGTGGCTAATGCATGCGCTCCAAATAGTGAGCATTCACTGCTACTTTCAGCAAGAACAGCAGAGGTTCATTAACATTACACACAAACAAATGAATTCAGTTTGGGTTAATGCCACCCTATTAAACTTTCCACAGCCCACTTAACTGGAGCTTTGGTGTGTGTTTGACAGACACTTTAAACTCTCTGGAGATCCCATGTTTTCCTGTTTTAATTCCATCTCCTTCTAAAGACCAGATTTCATCTTTGCTCTCTAGTTGATTAGTGACTTGCTCTTTGCATAAAGCTCTCTGAGTTTGAAGGAGATGATATACAGAGTTAAATTATGTCCCGGATCAGGAAAGTTAACAGAAATGGATCCAAAATGATGAAGTTAACAAAACAGTAATGTTGCAACCACCAGCAAGTGTTTAGAAATTGAACCAGCTTTAGTGGTTGCCATACACCAGTGCTGTGCAGGATGGATGTCCCTCAGTACATTCTGTGTGTTTCATTGATTCAAAAATTCAGAGATTCAAACAAGGACTTTGTTTCTTCCAGATGGCAGATGTATACAAACTTAAAAAAAGAAGTCTCAATAAATACATGCCCAAGGATTGCCTTTATCATGCGTTTCGATTTTATCACATGTACTGCAGTGTCTCCTCAAAAGTGAAGGAACTAATACTGTGATAATAATGGGTTAGCTAATAGAGTTGCTGCCAATTTCACTGGTGTGACCAGCTAATAATTACAGCTTTTTGGAGTTCTTTCCATTAAGACGAGAAGCGTTTGATGCCTGGCTTGTGTGTTCTTTAACATTAATTTACTAACAATATAGACAAAATTCCAGTGAATATAGCAGAAACACTGAGCAAGCAGTCCCCTTGGTGAGAAATGCCTTTTCTGCCCCTTCTGCATGTGCTCTCTCCAGTGACATCTGCCTTTCTGTGTATTATTTAGAAACCGCAGTAAACCAAGCAGTCTGAGAAAGCCCTGCTTTGTAGCAGCCCTGCGCAACGTGTGAAGTGGAAGCAGCAAGAGGTTCTTCAAGATACAGTCTTGCTAAGAGCAAGCACAAGGTGCTACTTCTGTCAAAACATTATGATCACATTTTAAGTTGGAGAAGCTCCTCAAGCCCCTCAGACCATCTCTGATTCACCACGTGCCCTGGGTAATTTGTTCATTGCCCGAAGCCATTGAGTACCTGAACGGCCTTCATTGCAACACACATGAAGCCTGGTGGTGCAGGAGCATGCAGCCTATCCATGCTCTTCATGTTCATGCAAAAAACCATCAGCAATCATCAACAACTCCAAGTATAGCATGAATAACGCCCATGAGAATAGAGAAAGGCGTGTGGGGAAGCTGAGTCTGTTCAGCAAATGACTTCTATTACTCCATTAAAAAAAATAATAATAATTCAAACACGTATTTTTTAATCCAATCACTCTGACACAGCACTGTTTTCTCTTTGGGCTGATTTTGTGTGGATGTGAGTCAACACACAAACACACACACAAACCCAAACATCCACATATATGTATATCAATGTTTATATATTACTTTACATACACACACACGTGTATAATCAAGAATGCATAAAATGTTAATGAATGAATAAAATAAAATTACTTGCTTTTTCAGTGCTCACAACTGAAGCCACACTTTCACTTAGGAGCTATGTGACAGGGTTACCTGGATTTTGAGATGCCCTTTTACCCACCAGTAAGCATGTGTTTCCCAACATGGAGATAATGTGCCCAGTGACATCAGCTGAACATGTATGTATGTGGCAGTGAATTAATTTGGACTGAGACAGCTCAAATGGCAAAAATCCTTGACTTATCTGCCAAGAAAACTGAAAATGTGCTTCAGATGAGATCTGTCAACATGAAAGGAGCAGAGGGTTGCCCAGTCAGGCAGAAGATGAATTCATGTTTGTTCTCTCAACTGTTGGAGATTGGAATATCAGTATAGAACCTGATTAACTTCTACTTTCTAAAGAATGAGCTGCTCTGAGATCATGTTTAGTAACAATTTGGTTTACCTGAGGTCACGCAGTCATCTGCAGCATTGTCTTCAGGCTGGTAGTGTTGCCAACACACTGGCTTATCAGGTCTACTTAGGTGCATGATCCAACCAAATTAAATTTTCAGCCTCTGGTGGTTTCTTTTCTCATGTGAAGCATAAAATAAAGGAGATAAATAAAGACAAATGCTGAGGACTAGAGACTGAGAGATGTTTCATTGGATCGCTTCAGAGAAACTGAAACAGGGGCTGGGTATGGCTGGGTATTGAGAGCACACAAGCAAATGTTCTCAGCAGAAGGGTAAGATAAACTTGAGGGAGTCTTTCTGAAGGGTTAATAAAATATTGGTAAATATTCAGACTCTTAGAACCTGAAAGCTTGAGGTCAGTGATGGCATATGAACACTGTATGGTGCAGAAAACTGTTTCCCATGTAATTCACTCAGCTCGTGGGACTTGTGGGGCTTGGAAGGCCTTTGGAGGAGTAGGGCAGGGAGTGCAGATGAGTGTCTGGATAGAAAAATTCATCACAGTACTCTCATCTCCAATGTTTCACAAAAATCAGTGGGATACACAATGTTCAAAGGAAATACTGAATAGAGAAATGTCTTTGTTTTATTTTTATCTTGACTGGATTAATTAAAGATGTCATTGATCCTGATAGGTGCCTTGGGGTAACATGGCTGATGCTGAGCTTGCGACAAATGTCTGGTGATGGAAGCAGATGCAGTGATCTTTTTGAGCTGTATTATTCCATTTGAGTCTACTTGAGTTCCTTTTAAACAGTGTTTCTGTCTACACTATTATGTTCTCCTTCCATTTTTTGGCAATGTAGGGCAACGTATTCCATTCCACTAGAAAAGAAATTGGTTGTTGGGTTTTCATTTGAATATCCTTTAGAGCAAAGCAATAATTTAGATAGAATTACAGAGAAGACAAGAGACACTTCCCACCCTACTCCACTGATAACTTAGCACTGCTGAATTAGAATAGTACTCTTCTTTCATCTATTACAAACTAGTTTTCTAAATATTTCTTATCAAAACTGAGATTCGGTTGTCAAATGCTGGCAGTTTGAAGCTGGAAAAGATGGGCAAGGATTTAAAATATAAAATAAGTGTATTTGTGGACAGAGGCTGGGCGATAGGGGTGAAAGCACATGACAAATCCATATCTCCCACAGCCTTGCAATTGATCTTGCAACAGTTGCTTCCATCCATAGGGTACAAATTAACTTGGTGCCCTGTAGGTAAGTGGTGGGCCAAAGCGTGAAGCATCTGTCTTTGTTTTAATATAGCTGTAGTCATGGCATTAGTTCTGTGCCTTACAGGTCGGAAGGCATTTATTATTGTAGTACCCTTTGCAGATCAGGAAATAATATTAAGATTTTTCTTATTTTATTTCTTCTCGAGACAGCAGAAGAATAAATGAGATGTTAAAGGTCAAAGGGAGCATTTTGTGCAGAGCCAGGAACGAGCTCATAGTTAAATATCTTGACCTCAAGACTCACTCATCCGGTAGCACACTAAAAGCCTGATCTGTGTTCCCTGTTCCTCCAGGTTCTTCTGAATACACACATTGTTGAAAATATATCTGCAAAAAATATAGATCAACAGATTTTTCACTGCTTCTCTGAGTGAGATCACTTTAAAATTAGCTGTGTCCTGTTTTCAGTATTATAAATTATCTCTAAAAAATTTCAGTTGTGCATTGGCTGTTACTCCATCTCCATTTATGCTTGATATCTCTCTAAATCAGTGACTGCTAAATTACAGGTGACTCATAGACAGTGATTGAACATTAAATCAAGTTTTTTTGTCTGATGAGAAACCTAGAAGACACAGGAGAAATAAGATGGTTGAAACTTAAGAACTTTACCAAGAAACACCGTGTTCTTCCTATAAACTCAGTAAATGCTTTTTTTGTTAGCAGGGACAGAGCTTCTCAATGAGACAATTTCCAAAAAGCATACTGATGAATAGTTATTTACCTGCTGGCATGTGATTTCAGGAAGACAAAGTAGGACCTTTCCTAACTTAAAAAGAAGAAAACCTGTCTCAACTTCTGTAGCAATTCCTTCATCCCAACATCCTAAATTCCAATAATTGGTCCTTTCTTGCTGTGATCAGGCTGTACATGCCACTCCCTAAGCCCCAGACAACCTACGACAAGATCTACAAGTTGTAATTATTCCTTCTCTCTCTGATTTCGTTATTTATGTATTAATAGCCTTCCCCTTTCAAACAACCTTTGCTTACAGCAAACCATTACCATATGATGCACTTACACTAAGTACAAAACAAGTTAATACACAGTAATGCTGTGTAATACACTATCCTGCAGCTGAGTGTAATCTAATACAATGTGATGTAGGAGGAACCATGACACAACTCAGTATTTAATACCAGGATAAATTATCCTGGAAAGTTTTGCACAGGGCTTATTTGAAAGCTCTCATTCTCCAGCAAAATATGTTAAGGTGTTGTAAAGAGGCTGTCTTTTGCCTGCAGGATGGATTTAGGTGCCTGCTGGTATCAGCTGGGTAGCTGCTTGCTTCTGTACCACCCACTCTCTTGGCCATCTATCAGGAGAGCACCAGGGGAAAAAGAGCTGTCTGAAGAGAATCCCTCAGAGCCACCAGCACAGCCCCTTGCCAGTGAGGTCATTAAACTTCTCTGTTTACTTCTTTTACATTGGAAATGAATAGCTTGGAGGTCGTGGAGGATGCCAGGGAGAAAGGGGAGATTCTCTGGCTGAATGAAGCCACACAGACAAGATTAAATTAGAGGTGTGAGCACAGAGTCTGCATGGATCCTGCCAAGAAGTTTAATTAAAGCCACTTGCTGTTGCAGAGTGACCCAGTTTCATTCCTAGCTATCACATCAGATGTAATGTTTTATGAGATGATCTACAACAGCAGAACAGCATTTTTATCTTTTTTTTTCCCCTTGTTCTCCTCCTGCAGAGGAAATAACAAACTGTATTGCAGGTAAAGATGTACTTTTTGTGTTGTAGGCCTGGTAGAAAACACTGACATACCACATGGTTCCTCTGGATTTCAAGCTGTCAATAGCTCCTTTAATTTCATATTCCCTTTTCCTTTAATCATAAAGTTTAAGTGATGCACAACTCTACCTGGAAAATTTGGGTGCCCCTATCTTCCATTATGACATGCCCATTGTATTTAGAATTACATTCTAAAGACTCTATATTTAGAGTCTTGATTACTCATTAATTCACATTCCCCACATCGTACTTCTATGTGGGACAGAACTGCATCACTCCTGGCTCTCCAGCGTGGTCATAGTAAAAGATCTCTTGATTTTGGCAGCTTTCTGCAGATCATTGCAGGTCATTTTCATCTATGGCACCATTATATCCCTCTACAATGGGGGATTTTTCCCCCACCTGCTTTGATCTGCCAACAGAGGAGGCAATGAAAAGCGATTCACTACATTTGTTGAACTGTTCCAAGCAACCTCCTAGAGCCATACAGACCATCAACTTTCATCCTGTTCTTCCTCCTCAGAATAAGGTGAGACATAAGAAATAGCAAGGTGGAAATAGTTTGGCTGGTAATTTTTGGATTGCAATGGGATTTTTTTGGCTGGGAATAGGTTTGTATTCTCTTGCCAGTGCAGTTACTGCTGTTTAATTCACTGGACCTCAGCGTAGCTCCATTTCGCATACTAGTCTGAGACTCCTATCTACCAGCTGCAAATCAGCAGCAAACCTCTCTTTGCTTTTCATGGAAAGACAGATTTATGACAGCTGCTGCAATCTCTTCATTTTTACAGCAAACTATTAATTCTGATTTTTCATTCAGTTCAAATCCAGAGAAGATGCCGGTGCACAGCAGCACTGACAATCACTCCTTTTCTAAACAACTAAACAATAAAATCTGTATTGTGAAGTTTCAGTAAAAGTTATGCTGACGCTTGAGATGAAAATTGACTATCCTTCAGACCATGGGAGAAAACTTGTCTGCCTGTCACAGTGGCAAGCACAAAACTTTTAATCTGATGCTCCTGTGTCTTTAGATCTTGGGGACAAGGAAATCCTGGTGTTCCAAATGTAGGCAAGGAACTGTCTGACTTAGAGCAACAACAAACCCAGAGGCACTCTGGCTTTGCAGTTATCTTCAGATTCTATTGTAATCTAAACAATACTGGCAAGGAATAACTTCTACCAGCGGTTAGATGTCCATAGCACAAGAGTTCTTTCAGTTTTTCTTATTAACTAGGTGTAGCAGGAAGGATATTTCAATTTTCTACTGCTTATGTGCATTTCAAGTCTCTGCTTTCCAAAGATAACAGCAGTGCTTTCACATCTGATTGAGATGCCAGTTTTACACAGAACAGAGCCAATACAAAACTTATGAAGCAAGCTACTACTAGAAAAACACCCTCATCAAGAGTGGGGAAAGAGAAACAGTGCCAGGAAACCCAGCCATTTAGCCAAGAGACTCAAGCACAGATGCTGAAAAAAATACAAACACCCAGAGAGATTTCATTTCCTCTGAAGGAGAAAAAATAAAAAATAAAATACGACTTCCAGCTGATTCCACACAACTGCTTAAGTTTAAATGGCTTCATCATTGTAAGAGATTGATTGCTAATTGCTTCTCTGTCCTGAACCTTCCGCCAGGTTTGCCTGATGCAACCAATTCATGTCAGAAGAAGAATGTGAATGGCAGAAAGCTCAAGGGTTCTGCAGCTCTTGCTGTGGATGTCACTATAAATCTGGCAGAGGCAAGAGGAGAGGGAGACAGGCCTAATAGATGATAGAAATTGCAAAGGGCAGCCCATTGCCCTGGTACAATCTGGCCACTATGGGCCAACCTGTATCTCTATAATTACCTACAACTATCTTTGTGAAATGGAGGAAGTCTTTCATTGTATTCAGCAATTGATTCTTTTTGCTTTGTGCCTGTTTTGTTTAATCAATACAATTAGAGCTGAAGATGTTGCAGGTGCCACTGATGTAATAATGGTTGATAACCACATAGCTAACATTAGTATTTATAACTTGCAGTAAATCTCTATGCATATTAACATGAACTTGACATTTTGCAATCATATTTGAAACCTGGTCTACGGGACCAGATTCAACAAGAGAACTGCTTTCACAGGCTCTTGAAACAGGCTCTGATAAGGCTGTGAGCTGTGCTTGCATTGTTCCACATGAGAGATTAATAACAGTAAGAGGGATTGTATCACAGCCAGATTATCAACAAGATGTGACAGAAACTATTTGTGTCACTGAGAATGAAGAGGTTTTGAAAGCTGAAGATAGCAATGAAACAGAGTAAATAGTAGGGACAGCCTTTTCTAGCTAATATCCAGGGGTTTTTATGCATCAGCTGACTTGTACCATATTGTTGACCCCAACTGGACACGTGGGAATGACACAAGGCTTCACCAGGGGTTGTTCAGAGTAGATATCAGGAACAATTTCTGTATCACTGATGGTGGCTAAACACTGGAACAGGTTTCCTTGAGATTGTTGATGCCCTGTGCACGCCAGTGTTCAAGTGCTATGAGGATAATGCCCTTAATAATATGCTTCAACTTTTGGTTAGCACTGAAGTGGTCAGGTAACAAGACTTGATGGTCTTTGTAGGCCTCTTCTAATTGAACAATTCCTTCGTATGCCCCTTCCAATTGAACTAATTCTAATTATTTAAGTGCCAGATGCCTGATTTAAGGCAAATTAGGCCTGTTCCCAAAGCCTGTTGGCAGTGATGGGAAATCATCCTTTGAGTTCAGCTGGCTTGGTCTCAAAATTGCAAGCTGGTCTCTCACAATAATGTTTGTACTACATTCAGTGTCACTGACCAACAGTTATTATGTATTTATTACTAGTCCTCTCCTCCTATTTTGGATTCAAAGCTTAGTCTATGCTTGCTAACACTTGTGGAAACTTGTAGAGGCTCTTTGTGTATTTGGCCTCAGTTTTCAATATGAACTTGTGGCAGTAGTGCTATTTTGAGGCTTCCACTTCTGAGTGAACATGCTTGAAATGAAATGGTGTGAGGAAAGAAGCTCATTATGTAATTGTTGTTACAAAATCATGTTGTCACTCGCATTTGGTTCCAGCCCATGATGGGAAATTCAAAAAGTGGGTTGTAAGGCCATAGAGAAAGAGAGAGGAAAAATCACAAAACGATTGAATAGGCAGCAAAACATGGGGGCTCAGGAAATATATAACAGCTGACCTTGATAAACAGGCAAATATTATAGGAAATCTGTAGGCAATGGTAAAACAGGTGATCATTTCCCCAGAATGACTTCTCAGAAGAAAATCCTTGCCTCATTTCTTTAAATCCTTATTGTCCTACACCCTGATGTTAGGACAACATCTTTCAACAACATCTTATTTAATATAGCTACAACACCGTATTTTTTAACTGGATGTATGTTCTTGTCCAGCTGCATTTAAGCAGCCCTCTGGCATCTCAGAAACCACTGATGGTTCCCTGAAAACTGGTGCTTTCTAAGGAATAGCTAAAATAACAGGAAGACTGATGTATGTTCTTATGTGTGCATCTGGAGTCTGACGAGGAGAACGAACAGAGATGGTAAAGGATGCTTGCACTTAAATCCAGGACACAAGATAAAATCAAGTGAAACATAGATCTTTTCCCAGACGTTTTAATTCCTATTGGCAAAGAAAATAGAGCATTAATACAATTTCACATCTCTTTCACTGTGGTTTGCTATTATCAAATATGCAGAATGGTGCCATGAGGAGAAAACATCAAGCTCATCTTTCTGAGAACAAGGTGAAATTCCAGCATCTCAAGAAAACCCACCAAACTGGGCAGTGCAAATAGACCAAAGTTTGGCATGGGCTGTGAGTCAGAAAGCCAATCAGCCACATGCATTTCCAAGCCTCCATGCACATTTATTGAATAATGCATGAAACCTGTACCATGATGTCACAAAATGACTGCCTGTGTGTGTATACAGTATGTGCATTTGTGCATGTGTCTAACAGTCTCCTTAGAGCTTAGAGCACCCCAGGCTGCAGGAATGATTTCTATGCTCCCTTTAAACTGTAATTCTTCATTCAAGGCATTTTGGCTGTGCTAAGCCAGGGAATTGAATTTGAGGACTGGCTCTAAGCCCCTTAGCCATTTCTTGCTTCCAAATGACAGCAGCACACTCCCTGTATCAGTTTCCAAGAATGTATTTAGAATGTGCAGCAAATTAAAGAATAATAATAGCATAAAATTCATTATTATTGGAGGAAAAAAAATATGGCTGGAGCAAACTGAGAGTCACTGGAGAATGATGAGGATGAAAAGAAAAAATGAAGCACAGGAGCACTCGTTTAGGATGCTGATAGTTCCATACCAAAGGTTTTGTGTAAAAGGCAGAAATCGTGAATGATATTGCTTCCTGGTCTGGCTTTAATTTTCACCAAACTGCCTGACCTTCTTTCTCATAATAAATTTTGCAGCAGTTTATTCTGTGCTTGTAGCATGAATTGCAGATACTCCCAGGAGTTGCTGTGTAGCTAAGTGCCTGATCAACACATGGAATTGTGGTAATTAGAACACAACTCAAATACAAATGGAACCAGCTCCTCTGTTCTCAAGCCTTCCGTGTTCCAACCTGCTACGTCTCCTGCCCTCTTACACCCTGCTGGTGAGTGATGCCCAGCTCAGGGAGGCAGATGTGGGCAGAAGACTTCTCTTTCACTTTGGATGACTTTTCAGCAACTGATTTCTTGGAGTCTCACAAATGAAGGCAGGCTTTTTCCTGGCCATGGAGAGAAAATTCTCTTGTTGGCATTATCCACTAGTTAATAGCTCATCTATAGGAATAAATTAAAATAACAAGGTAAAGCAAGCCATTTTCCACATTCTCCATCTCAGCAGGATGTTCCTCAGGAGGGAGATGCACTCCAGTGTGTTTCTGCTGCTATCCTATTTTCTCCTTTGTTGCCCATAAGGCCACTAATTGAATCATAAGATAATTTGGATGTTGCTGCTAACCTCCTGAGCCATCCATTTTGTGTGGGACATAGTGAGTGTAAGTAGACTTGCTGACATAATAGCCTGTGACTCAGGAAGATATCCCTTTGCTCATCAGTGAGCTTGAGATTGCCACATTATATAGCTTTCACGATGGAAAAGAATAAGAAATTATTATAAGGTGCTGTTATCTCCTGTCACATTTAATAAAATCAGTTTAGCATTCTAAAAGCCCTGTGAGGAAAGCGACAGTATAAAAATTCATGAGTGCAGATGAAGAGACATTACTGAATAAGACCTTCTGTCCATCATTACTCTGCAGATTGTTTTTAGGGAAGGAATGAGTAAGCTGGGGCTAGGGGACCTTGCTGTGTGATTTGCCAGGCATTTCAAAATGTCAACCCTACATGTAATGGCCAGAGATGAAATGCAAGTTGTATTAATGAGCTTTGTACTGCAGCCAGGTGGGAGTATAACAACGAAGTAGCTCTGCCCAAGATGATGGATGTTGATCACCAGGCCACAGAGGCTCCTTGCAGAGAAGTGGCTCTCATTAAGGAGGAAATCTTCAAAAGGTTGCACAGCATGAGTTTTCTCATCAAACCTCATGTGAGAAGGACGAGTGAGCAGCAGCCTCAGAGGCCCTGTTGAGCATCCCTGAACAAACACTAAGTATAAAGAGCTGGCAGTTCCATAGGACGGTCATAAAAAGCCTCTTGTACTTGAATCTGGACTGCATCACTGAGGTGAGATCTCTGTGAGCTGAGGAAAGTCAGTGACTTCTTTCTGTTGTTGCCATTGACAATGATAATATTTTCTTGATGAGAAGTAACTCATAGTACCATTCCTGCTGAAATGCCTTATATTCTTCTGAGACACTTCATTAGCATCCCATGGGAAAATGCGAAGAAGAGACTGCAGCCAAACTTTGTGCTACCTTATTCCAGCAACTGGACAACAGCATTACTGATGTGTGACCCCACAAGCTGTGGATGCAGAGGGACTGTGGCCGTGTTACCCGTGAGCTGACAACTCTCAATTTTAAACAAGAAGTCTGTGACACTGGAAGGCAAGGCTGCTTAACTGACTTGCCATGTGTGAGCACCCAGCAATTACTACAAATGGGTGGAGAGAACTGCTGAACTGCACTGAAGAAGCTGGCACCTGCAAGCAGAAGGTTTTTTTTAATTGGTTTCCATCTGTCAGACTTGTCAGTGGTGAAATTGGATGTTTCACAGAGAAAAAAAACTCCTTCCCCCTCATCCACCCCCAACACCTCCTCCCTTCCTGCTGGTTTGTCTCCAGATTCCAATGTGGTACGTGAGCAAGTTTATTTCAGCATCCTCTGTCAGCAGGAGTGGAGGAGTTGTGAGAAGAGGCATGTCACAGCCCTGATTACTAGCGGATATTTTGTGTCTGATCTGTGCTTGGGAATCATTTCCTTTGGATACTGTTGAGTCTGTCATTGATGCTCTAAGCCTTTAGGTTCAAGTAGCTTCTGAGATGTGCAGGTGCTCTATGACTTTGTACATCTGAGAAGATAGGATGGGGTGCTCAGAATGATCTATCCTTCTTCAGAAAGTCCTAGGTACCACACTATTCATTTGTGCATGATAGCTGTTCGGGTAGAAAAGAAAACAAGCCAAAGTGCTTACTGCAATAATGGATAAAAGGGAAAGTGGAAAACCTCATATAACAATGCTGCTGCTCTCAGAAGTGAAGATCATGAGGCAGCAGTTGTAACACAGAGAGCTTATATCTCTTCTCCCATGTACTCCAAAAACAAGTGTATGCTTATCTCTACCACCAAGTGGGACTTAAAAGAAAGTGTCAATAGAGAGGTCGGAAAGTGAAGAGAATTCTCTTTTCTCTGCATGTTTTTCTTTTAATGAAGGGAGATGCATTTAACTGAAGCTCTACAGTCAGTCCATGAAGATAAACAAGGTGCTGAGATGGATCTGTACAGATGGTTAAGGCAAAGGAGTTGTTTTCTGAAGGTACACAGCAGCCAATAACATCCAACATTCGTTGTTTCCAGCTTTCCTTCAGAGAGACCTATCTCAAGAGCTTCAAGTGTTTGAACATGGCCCCTTCGGCAACGCTTCAGTTCTCAGGGAGTTTGAGGATATGTGAATCTCAATGAGTTCAGCACTGCAACCTGCAGCGTCTGCGTTAACAATCATCTCTTTTAACCTTGTCTCCCTCTCTAGTGGAAGAACATAGCACACACAAGTGGGAAAAATTTCAAAGCAGGTAAAATCAGATCAAATCAGAGGAGAAAATGGGGGAGGAAGAGTTGATCCTCCCTGACCCTGAGAGGTCCTATCTTTGATGTCACACAGCTTTGGAGGCTTGCTCAAGCTCTTGAGGGTTCTTGTAAGTACTTTCTGGACCACAAAAGCGTGGAGCACAGGGAGCTGTGGTTGGACTACAGCTTATGTCCAAAGGGACCACCTTGCAGTGTCTGTGTGAGAATACCCAGACATTTAAATGTGACTACCTAAAAAGGAAAGCATGTTCCTGGTACAGCCTCTGCTTCTTCTCACGGGAAGAGGCAGATGGAATCCAAGCATGAATGAGCATGTTCCCAGCTGAGAGTCAGGTATGACTAAGGAAGAAAGGAAACAATTTTTTTCAGCTAACAGTAGAATACTGAAGCAGATGACTGACCAGCCCATCACAGCCACATTGTCTAGCTCTACTCCAACCTCTTCTTCTCAGATGAATCATAGAATTACTAAGGTTGGAAAAGACCCACAGGATCATCCAGTCCAACCATTCATCCATCACCAATGGTTCTCGCTAAACCATGTCCCTCAACACAACATCCAAACGTTGCTTGAACACCTCCAGGGTCAGTGACTTCTCGTATCTTTTCCATTACTATAGAAGAAAGACTTAAGAGTTGAAATTGAAATAAAAGGGAATCATAACTTAAGTAATGGGGAAAATGGAACTTGTTTATTTTATAACAAAAAGAAAAAAAAAAAGGAAAGAAATTCCCCTTGTACACCACTGTCACCTGATAGAGATCTGCTTCCACAGAATTGCCTCAACTTGTGAGACAGAATGTGCTGGTCCAGCTTGGTGTGAAAAGGAAACTGAGATGACAACATTATTAGTGTTCTCAGGTAAAACCTGTCATGTTGAATTAACAGTTTGTAAGAGACAGGAGGGACTGTTCCTTCATGTAAACCAGAGCTGAGACATCACCTACAGAAATAATTGCATTAGCTTTGAATCAACAATGGAAATAAAGGATTAACTATTATCTACTTAAGTTCTTCATTGTTTTTGGTAGCATCGTTGTGCAGACTAACTGAATTACCTTTGTCTTCCCTTTTGTCGGAAGGTTTATGGGACACTCTTCCTTCCTTCCCCCCTCCTCCTGCAGTTGTGAACACAAACACAACAAATAGCCTCTGCCTCTAGATCTAAAGCGTGAGCATTGGTTCAAGGTGTCTTTGTCCCAGGCTACTTAATTCCTGGTGATGGTAAGCTTCTGGCCAAGGGAATGGGAGCAGAAAAAATGGGAAAACATAAAGTTCCTGCACCAGTACTAAATCACCTCTTGAATTTTGATAAGACTGTCCTACAGAGCTAGACAAGGCCTTTTCTAGTTGTTTTTCCATCACTCAGGCTCCACACAGACAGTAGCTGGCTTGGCACACCTGCTTGACATCTCACCTCCAGTCCTCAGCCTCTGTGCCAGCAAGCCAGCAGGAAGGAGCAAGGATGCTGCAGCACGTGTTACCTTGTGCTGCCTTTGGCCTTAGGCAGCTCAGGCAGTACAAGCTCATGGTTTCCAGTTGTAGCACTCTGATGCAGACTTGGGTGCATTGCCAAGAACCTGGCTGTTTGCACTTAATCCCCACTTCTACAAAGAAGCTACTAACAGCTATCTGCAAAACTGGACCTTGAGGAGATGTAAATTCACTGGCAGCAGTGAAACTTTTGTCACAATACATCTGGACTGCTTACATACGGTCTAAGAGGTGCTGCCACAGTCAGCTCCTGCATGAAACCGGGACGGGAGGCTAGTTGGGATGTTAGAGAAGGCTACATTTTCGCTGTAAAAGTGAGCTCCTTTTCCAAAATCATGCTTAAAGGGGAGCTGAACTCTGCTTACCTACTGCTGTCCTTCAGATACAATAAAAGTTATATCCACACCTCGCTGCTCATGATGCCCAAGGTGGGACTAGATTACCTGGCTGCAAATCTGTGTCTTCATCTAATCCCGACTGTACATTCCCAGTTTTGCTTGTCTTGGATTGGCTTTGTATGTATTTATGCAAATTTCATGCATTAACTCGTAGCACATAGCACTGCTTCCTCCAGTTCATTATTTATTTGAAATGAAATCTGCTTTTCTGTATCTCAGTTTTTCTGGGTACATCTAGTTAAGACGAGCTCTCATTTTCTAGCAGCGCAGAACAGTTTAAGGGAAAATAAGGACTTTTAGCTATGAATATTTATGGTTAGAGTTGAATTGTATTTCAGACTGCTATTCATTACTGCTGGTAGAATAGCGGATAGAAACTAATATTTAATTTAATTGATATATTTTGTCTTCTGCGCCTTGATCAGTGAACAAATTTATCTGAAATCTGTGTACTGTTAGTCTCAGTATTTAAATCTTTTTAAAGTAACAATCTTATTAAAGGAAATGAAGGTAGGAATAAATCTGCAAGGCCAATAAGCCAGAAGTATTTCTGTGCACGAAGAATAAACACACAGAATTGACTAAAGCCATTTTATAGAACAGATACTTTACTGTGAAAAGGAAAACAAATTATCTTCAATATAAACATCCATTGGCATGTAATAACAGCTGCTCAAGTGAAACTTCTACTTGATCACCCAGAATAGAAGGAGCTGGTTGGAAAGAAGTGAATATTTGTAAGGGAGATTTACATCAAAATAGGCACACTAATTTTAAGTGCACACAATTTTTTTTCAAATGTTTCTTAGGAATGACAGTGAAAATACCTGCAATTGAGAAGTTAGATGTGAAGAGGGGGGCACTGGACCAAGATACCAAGATAGACAAGCTCTGGAGCTTTCTTTGGCAGCAGGTTAGCAGGACTGCACCCACATCCCGCCTTCATCCCAGTGCACTGGGTGCAGAACAGCCCTCTTTCCCCTTCAGTTCATTTTGATTATAGTCCTCTTCTTTGCTTCTTTGTCTTTGCACAAATAAATGGCCTCCTGAGAAATCCATTTTATCCCTCCCAAGAAATAGGCTCCATTTCAAAGAAACATGCAATATCTCCAGGTTTATCATTTGTCACCCCAAAAAACGTCTTTCCCATCCTATCTGATTCAGTATTTCATTTAAGTCCTGTAGCTCCTAATTCTCCATTACCCTGGTGCCAGCTGCTAAGAAAGTTTATTGGGCTCATCAGAGTCTTGCTGTGACTCACAGCCCCTTCTTACATAAGACAGCCTTTTCATATTGATCAAGACAACTGATCTTCAAACCCTACAGTGCCTCCTGGAGAGATGGATATAAAAAATGGACAGACCCTGAGCCCTGAGGCAATCCGTAAGGAAAACGAACAGCACAGAGGGATGAATTGTCGTAAGCAAGAGGAACTGAAACGGCAGTTGAAGAAAAGCTATTGACTGATTTGTGATTATGTGAAAATCAGGCATGAGAAGAATGCGGGTTTTGTTTTCTTTCTTTTCCTCTTCCAGTGTTTTTCACTAGACAATGGTGTTGCTAACACAACTGCCTTCTCTCTGGAAAACGTCTGCAAATCCTTTTGATGACAGGATGCATATTGGGACACTGAAAGCAAACAGAATGATGGCTGAACATTTATTTCTCCCATGCTTTCTGATGACAGTTGGAACTCACCGAACCTTTTATCCTCCATATTAAGCTGATAGAGCACAACCTTCCTTAAAGCTGAGTATTGAAAAGTCATTAGCTTTGGGGCTGCCATGCATTTCAACCGGGGCCAAATCAACATCCCCCTGCAGAGAACTCCTCTGTCTCTGTCTCCATGTACAGAGATTCATTAATTTTGCATTTGCCTTTCAAGAATAACAGATGGACCAAAGATAGTGTTCCATAATTTCAGTTTTGGTGCTCATCTGCGGGCAGCTTTGCCTTTTCTGTTCACCACAGCTGTGAAGCTCCCAGTAATAGTTAGCCAAATTCTTTCTCCAGCTTGATGAAATGTTTTCCCAGCAGAAGCCAGTGCTACTTCCACGGGAATTGGATTTTAACAAGGGAAATCAGTGGGACTGATGTATGAAAGTCTTACTGGCACTGGAACAAGAGGTAAAATTGCTGCTCATAAAATGAGACGTTGACCCAGAGATCATCAGAGAGACTACAGAGAATGAAATGCAGGTCTGACCTTCAGTATGACACTGTATATTTGCTAGGCTAGATCTGCAAAGTTTTGTAGCAGTAACAGCAGCAATTGGAAGAAGAGGTGGTGCACCATTACATCTGTTTTTCCTTCAGAGAACTGACTCTTGCCTGTTCTGCTGAGGACATTGCTCTGGCTTTGATGAGGAGCTGGCTTTTAACTGAGCATGAATGGAGTGAGAGTGGCTGCATAGGAACAAGAAGTATTTTTCTCTGTCTCCCGAAGTCCATAAAAACTTATTGAGATACAAAGTGAAATCTGCAAGGGTGCTCTGTGAATGCCAGTGAGCTCCTTATGATAAGCAGTATATTAAAAAGCACTGAAGCATGCTGTGATAAACGACATCCTTCCTTGCAGTTGTAATATATACAATAAGCAAGAGATATCATCCTGTATTCAATCAAAATGAGGACCAGAGTCTTTGTTCCTTCCACACATCAGCTACAAAATGTGATTTTTGTTTTAATCTGATCAGCGCCTCTGGCATTTAAGATTGGCTGTGGAGCTGCTAACATAATGAACTGCTTTATTTTTCCCCTGCTAAATGTTATTTTAAAAAAAAGAAAGCTGTAGAAATGAGAAATAAACTAGACGGGGTCACTTATGAACACAAACTGTGTTTCTTTTCAGGTCCAGGCCGATTTATACCAGTTGTGCACATGGGCCTTCATCTGGGTTTATAAATGCTCCCCAAATTGGTATTTGATTTTGTATCAAAAGGTTTGTGTTTACACGTCTTGCTAAATCACCCTCCCCAGGAAGGTCAGACGTTGTCTGGACAAGAATATCCACTACCTTGCTGTGGTGCCATCAGTCATTAGCTTTAATATCCTTCTACCCTTGCTTGTCCCAGGCCAGATCAAGCTCAGACGAAGCAGAAGGGTGAAAAGTTCTGAGTCAGAAAACACCACTGGCTACCTAAGATGTTTTTCTGGAATGGTCCTGAAGACTCTAATTTCATGCTTGTGATAACAATAAAGAATGCATACGTTTTACCCCAGTTACTGGTCTGAAGGACGACAAAAAATAATCTCTTGCAGTAGTGTAGAACTTTGTAAGAATGCACAATCTGCGTGGGAGCAATACTGAGAATGCTGCTGCCAGATATAGCTGCTTTTCAAGTGGACAGAAGAGGTAGAACTCTGGAAACACCAGATGTCACAGATTTTTTAGAGTTCTCCATGACACTGCTGAGGCCATTCTCATTTAATAGAGTTCATTCCTGTTTGGCTATTTTTGAGATTTAGAGTGGCAGTGTGTATGTTTTCTGTAAGGAAGCAGACACCAAGCACAGCACCACTATTCCGGCAGCAGTACTTTGAAAGCTGTCAAGTGCTATGCCAAGGTTGTTGCTGTTGATGAAAGCAACAAGAGTTGCTTTTAAATGGTTGAACAGTGGCATGTTTGGCTGATACACCTCTTCAAATGAAGGTTATATATAGCTCTCAGGCAATGTTTATGCTGAATGAAGGAAAAGATGAATCAGAGCTGACTGGGATGGAAACATTGGGGTTTGAATTGCTGGCCTGTGGAGAGATCTTGTTAGAGACCCTGAGTGAATCTATTTTGTTCTCTGTTCCTGAAATCCATATCTATAAAATATGAGCAACCTTGCAGCAGCAAAGAGATTGAGTTTGCTAGGTTGTTAGCACTGTGCTACCACTGCTAAACCTTGCTAATGACTGCCATTACATCTCAGTTATGTTCCTGAAATGTTGGGGTGTTGGCAAGTCCACAAGTGACTGCGGACTCCATGCAGGCACAGGATAGCAAAATCCATGGAGTTTGCTGTCAGATGAGCCCAGCAGTCTATTCCTCAGCAGAAATGATTTTCAGAAGCTAGTCTTACACTGTACAGTGCTTATTCTGGTTATTAAGAGTACCTATGATGTTCACACCAGCTTGACTGTGTAGCATCTTACCCTTCACGCAGTCCTTGAAAAAAAAATAGCTTGACAAACCTCCCTTGTAGCTCTGACTCTGGGACTCTTCCCTTTTGGCAAGGACTCTTTGGCAGGGAGACAAACCATGGGCCTGACTGATGTGGTGCAAATACCTACTCAATCTTCAGACATTTATAGGAAGAAAATGGTATGTGAATGCTTTCACTGGAATTTACGTAGTTAAGTAACAGAGATGAGTTGCAGAGGGCTCACACCTGATTAATTATGATGTGTTTGAGTGCCTGAGGCTGAAAGCTGCGTTGTATACATGCTGGACATACCCTTCCTAACAAATAGCTTCCAAAGACAGAAGAAAGAACAAGCAGAAGAAAGGAACAAAGAAATTCTGGTCCAACTGTTTCAGCCTTTAATGTGATTGAAGTTGATGCAATGGCAAAGTATAGCGTGTCCATCCTTTCAACAGCATTTTGGGATGAAGGAGGATGAAACAGCACATCTGAGATATTGATGTTACTCACAAGTGAGGAGTTCATTATTCTTTCTGTACCTTTGGAGATCTTGAAACAGATCATCTGGGCCATGTGTTCGTAATCATTCCTTTTTGTACTTCAGTTTACAGTGAAGCTGAGATTTTACACTGCCCATGTCAGCTGTGTACAGCAGAACTGCAGCAGTGTGAAAGGGGAAAAAGTGGACTGTTTCTGCTTTACAAGATGGTTTTACATTTTTGTGTTAAAAGTGTGGAAGATATTGCTTCCCGTTTCTTCAGGATTTTGTAAAGAAGCAGCCAAGTGTAATGAAATATCATGTCACTGGTAACACAAACCAGTTGAGCTTTCAAGTAAGCACTGGAAAGACTGAAAATTGGTGAGTGTATGCTTGGACAAGAATGTGCCTTGTATGTGTATGGTATTCACACCTGCAATGGTATTTTGGCCATCTGAGACAAACATAAGTTTTTTGGACTCTCTCCTCTCTTTACCAGCCGCAGTCCCCAGTGGGCTCAGATCTCTCATCCTAAGCTTGCTGACACCAATTTTTCTCCATGGCATGGAGCTGACTGAGCCCAACACTCGGCTGCCCAGCAGTGACCGCTGAGCCCTCACCCTGCAGGCTGGCCCTGCAGTGAACCCCAGCATTTTGCTGGGTGCAGCCACCATCAGCACTCAGGGCTGTATTTGTGCTCACGCACTGCAGGAAGGATTTTGCATGTGAGTACCCATAGTCTCTTCACACTTTGCTTCATACTTCACAGCCCACATGGGACTTACAACAATAACCAGAATGCTCTGCCTTACTGCTTAAATACCCTCATGAATATACTCCAACCTGATCTACAGTTCAAATGAATTCAATAAGGCAGAGGAGGATTTAAAGACATCTTAAATAAATTAACTTCTGGATGGATGTTTATTAAGTTTTATGAAGCCATTTACTCAACTGCAATATTTGTTTCAAAAAGCATCTCCTGTGAACTATGGAAATTACCTTTGTAAGTGAAATGAGAAACACGGGCCAAACTGAAAGCATTCCTCCTTGCTTGAAACGCAGCCCTTTTCCCTTTCTAAAATAGGAAGAAACTCACTGACTGTCCACAGTGCTTTGCTTTCCTTTGCATTGGTGGGGCATGCTGTGATGCCTGATTGCACAAGACTGGGAGGGAAGGTTTCATCGTAGAGCACAGCTCACTGGTTTCTGAGAATTTTGCTTTTTCAAGGAATCGGTTCTGAACAGGGGAATTCATGAGTAGAGGGCAACATTTTTCACCTCAGTTTGAACCAGGTCTGGGTATTCTGAGACTCTGCTGGGAGCATCTTGCTCTGCATGAAAATCTCAGGCAGAAAAAAGGACATTGCTGCATATTGTGGATTTTCACTGCTGAACAGTTTAACTCCATCTCTGTGGCAGCTGACTGAAAATACACCTTTTAACAGGGCAGGGCTGAAGACCAAATAAAAGGATCCATCAAATAAATTATTGGGTTCTTCAGTAATTGATGATGTAGGGACAACAGAAATCCTGCTCTTCTCAACTGGAAGCAGAACCAAAACGCTTTTGGAGAGCCAGCACATCTCAGAGAGGTTTTAAAAGATGAATTTTGTATCCATGACTCCGAATGCTTAAATGTTATTTTGATGTTGTTTTCCAAGCAACCTTTTATGCTGCTAGAAATCAGAACAATCATGTGGAATGGCCAAAAAGTGTGAAGATGTTGTGGGTTGTCCCGTTGCTCAGCTGAGCTACATTACAACAGTTTCAATGGGGAGCTGCAAGGAGAATGGAGGTGCCTCATTTTTGCTCATGAAGTGTAAAGATGCTTTAGTACAATGTCAATACCTGAGTATCCTGTTCCTACAAAATTACATCTGTGTTGGAAAAATCAGTGCCAGGATGAAGTGGGTCACGCAGAGGAAAGAGGAGGAGACAAGGAGTAGGAGGGGAGATTTCAGAGTTAAGGCCCAGGAACCTGCATTGTCTTTCAGCAACGCATTCTCTGGGGCACAGGCTGTCTCCTTTGCTGTGTACATGTACCTTCTCATGCAATAAAGCCCCGAACTGTTCAGTTTTCCAGGCAGAGCTGCTGTAAAAATAACAGCCGTGATATAATGTTTTTAGTGCTTGCCCTACAATAGGGGAAAACAAGCAGGAAAGAGAAACAAAGGAGTTCAGAAAACAGCAGGACTCTCACAATACCAGCTGGATCTCAGTACAGCAGCTGTCTTGAAGGCTGGAACATCTCCACTCCCATCCCTCAGGCTTGTCACACTCTCAAAGCCCTGGGGTTCAACCAGAGGGAGCTGGATGTTCTGTGCTGCTGCTCCTAACACCACAGCAGGCTGGGCTGTGAACTGGCACGCACTCTCTTTTTGCTTTTACCTGATCTAAAGAGATTTCACAGGGCTGGAGAACAGCCAGCAGCTTGTTCTGGTGTGTGAGCAGGGTGTGTGACCCAGGCACGGCCACCACCAGATCAAGGAAAATCAACCCAAGCCTTAAATTTGGATATTTATTTCGTAGGTTCAATTAATGACAAAATAAAATAAAATAAAATACCATACAGTACAAAGGCTAATATCAGGAAGTAACCATTTCATTACAGTTTGATAGTAAACACAGTATCAATAATAGCGTGTTACATCGAAAGAGTGTTTCCCATTGCTGTACAAAAGGATTTGACACCCTTTCCCTTCCCTTTGTCACAGAAAATCTTACAAAGGAGACGCTGACACACTTTGAACATTCATTTTTTTCCCATTGCACAACAGGCCACAGAAAATAAAGCACATCAACATTTTGTAGTTCAGAAAAAAAAAAAAAAGAAAAGGTGCACTTTAAGAAATGTTTGCCATAAATACAGTATGTGCAGGACTATCAGGTGGCACAGCTGGGGAAGGACTCTTGATCACAAAGCCAGGACACAGCACCATGAATTTTAGCAACTTCTGTTTCCCTGCTCAATGAGTACGAACTGAAAACAGAAGTCGTTCATCTGTAATTTAAAGAATCAGACAGAGCTCCAGCAGATAAAGCTTTGTTTAAACAGCTACCAAACAACACAACCAGGAAGATATCAGACTAACACTCAACGCGTTGCACAGGAAAACTCCGGCGCTCTCAGCCCCCGCCGAGGGCATGCACAAATGGTAGCTGCACAGATGCTCGGCTCAATTCCACAAGACAAGCTGTCCGCAGCAACAGCAGACTTTTATTTCACTGGATATTTGATGCTGTAAATGCAAAGGTCCTGTGATTGTTGTATTTCTAGCACGTGTCCTGCTAACCCTCCTCATTTTTCCATTTAGTTTTCTTCTTTGCGGCGCAGTCACTGAAGCGAGATCTCACGCGCTTTGCAAAAAGACAAGCTCAGCAGAGCGTTCAAACACCTCTGTGGATGGGGCCTGCGGTGAGAAAGTCCTGTCTGGGGGAAATTTCTGAACAGCATAATGACTTTGGAAATCTAATTTCACACACTGCCAAATAGACGGCCCTGACATGAAGACTGTGAAGATAAACGAAACCTCAAAAGTATATTTGAAGAGGTCATTTGATAAACTGTCCTCAGGTGGGAGCTGCTCTGAATCCATCTGGCAGCACTCCACATCTGTGGGTTCAACAGATTTTTTTTTCAGTCAAAACAACCAGTTTGAAACACTTACAGGACATTTGCATAGATTAACAGCACGCTGCATGGATGCTCACCGCTCTGCCCCTAAAGAGAATTCAGACAAGACAGGAATACAAAGATGTGAGGATGCATTTTGTTTAATGGCAAAAGCCAATTATACTCCACTAGGTTTAAAGCTAAACCCTGTTGGGTTAGCAGTTCAACCATTGTTGAAAGGCATGGAAAGAAAGAGAACCATGTCCTGGGTATACACTGGGCATTTGGTACCTTTTTCTTCACGAGAGTACCATGCTTTTCTTTAGAAAACCATGGGGTCTTATAGTGACTTATCCTCACCTCTTTGAGCTCAGGGAAACCAAAACTGTTTTGAGCATAGCAAAACTAGGTGAAGGGGGGCAAGAGGATGAAATCAGCTGTAACTTCCACTTCTCAACTCAGGTAATTAGATTTGCCCAATGGAAGAGGTAGCTTTGAGCTGCAATCCCAAGTTAAGGCCATAGACTCTGGCCTGCTCCCACATTAACGTGGAGGAACAGGGCTTTAGAAGCCAGAAAACTGCTTGGATAAGTCTCCCATTGCAGGCTGCTCTTCAGGACTTGAGCATTCCAACAAACACTGCAGAAGAACTGTATGATAAGTTCATTTTCACTCCAGCTTGTTCTCATTTTCATGTCAAATCAAAAATGAAGCCACCACCTTCACAGAGCTGTGATCAAAAGTTCCGTAAGCTGCCAGTGTATCTCAGTGATAAAAATCAAAGCCAAACATCTTATGTGAGAATATTTTTGTACAGTGTTTTCCTAAGATAACCAAGCACATTTCAGCAGGTTGGTGTTTAATGAGCATATGAATAACATTAAACATTTTAAAGGTGAATACTGGAAAGCAACTGAGACACACAGGATGTTAAATACTAATGAAAGTCAAAGCAACACGCAGTTACAGCTTCCATGGGAGGTTTCAGAAACCACCGCACAGCCGTTGACTGTATTTAGAAGTACTGTTAAAAAGTTTGGGTCCTCTCCAGAACTATTTAAAGGTTGTCTTGCCTGCAAGGCTGGCACTAAGTATGTGACATTAAGACTCCTCTTCCTCTGCTCATCGTACCTGGACTTTGTTAGTGCAGGAGGAGTGAGAGCAGTGAAGATAATTGGGTTTGTAGGGTCTATTATGGGTGATGTCCATGAGTTATTTATTTTGTTTGCAGCTCACCTTCCTCAGTCAGCTGGAAGCTGTCAAGGTGCCACAAGTGCTGTGTCCCCCTTTCAGCTACAGTCGTTTACAAACGTCATAAAAGTTTGAGCTGTAATGGATGGACATTAGATGAAAGTAGCAAAAGTGAATAAACCAAGAACATACAGGTCTATACATGGTTCTGCTATTCCTATGTGTTTCACATAGCCCATGGTACAGGATATATTGATCCTCTGCAGCTTCTCTTCCAATCTGCCCAAGCCATTTCTAGCACACTTACAATGATAACATTTGCTGGTTCCTCTAAAATTTCCTTGCAAAGAGAAGCCAGTCTCCTCTGTCCTTTTTCTGTGTGTGTCCCTTTACTGTCTTTCCTTGTCAAAGAAGAGTCAACTACACATGAGCAACGAAAGTGCTTTGTCAATTGTAAACTCTGCCCTCTGTTTTGTACAACCAGGGCGAGAAATTAAGAGAAGGCATGACAGGACAGAGCCTGTAGTTTGGCAGAATCAGAAGGAACTAAAGCCCGACCGATTCCTGTTTTGAGCCCTTTCCTTTGGAGTAGTTCTGTAGTAGGCATGAAAATAATCTCCTTCCCTGCTAGGTGTGATTGGAGGTCATGGCTGGCAGCAGACAGATGTACCGTGCAGCAAGCTCTGTACCACTGCCAATAAATGCCTCAGGAGAAACTAACAACAAATGCCCCAGAGGTGTTTTCTCCATGTCCTGAGCCCAGCAGGACCTAACTCGTGAGATGCCGCTGGTACTGAATGTATCAGGAACTGATCTGCACTGCAGAGGACACTGTGGAGATCTGCAGGGCCACACAGCTGTGCATGGGGCCAGAAGCACATGTCCAACATTGAGACTAGTCCTGTGTTCCACGAGTGATCAGTAGTTGCAGAGTGACAGGGGATAGGCAAAGCTGGGAAGCTGAATGGAGCCAAGCATCGCTTCCAGTTTGTAATAAAGAAGCAAGCGCCCTCTGCACGTGTTCAGGGATTTGCAAAGAGCCTCCTTTCAGCAGAGCTCCCCCTAGAACTCTCTTTATGGAGAATCTCTTCATTTCTGTGCTTTCGAACGGGAGTAATCCACCTTTCCTTTCCCACAGCCATTCTAAGTAGCAGAAACAAACAGCAATGTCTGTCACCAACAGAGAATAACCCTTCTCACAACAACTGCAGATAAGACTAAAACCTAACCTTATTACCAACGCTCTCCAGCCGGCCTCTTGCCCCCAAATGGCCTACCTCTATTTTAGAGTATGTTTGAATTCCTGCTAATGGTTTGTGACTGCATCACTTTGTAAAGGCCAGACCTTTAAGCAAATGCATGGTTTCCCTGATAGGATGTGTTTGGCTCACCTTTGTGTGAGCACAATTGGGTGTTGAGGAACGCCTCTGGCAAGGAGAAATGTGAGCAGGGACAGCTTTGATTTACTTTCTACCTCTGTGTGAAGGGGGACATAAGGTCACTAACAGCAAAATCACAGCACAAGTTGAACAAGATGATGGGTTGGTTCCTAGGTTCACCCAGGTCACCATCTGGTGCTGTGACAGCAGGGAAAGCCCTTTAGCTTGTCCCAGAGGCCC
Organism: Chrysolophus pictus; assembly: GCA_037305975.1. Classification (NCBI taxonomy): domain Eukaryota; kingdom Metazoa; phylum Chordata; class Aves; order Galliformes; family Phasianidae; genus Chrysolophus; species Chrysolophus pictus. The sequence goes on from CM074595.1 coordinate 5,759,914, forward strand.
TTGATTTCTGGTGCCAAAGGCTCTTGGGCAATTTGTTACATCTCATAGTTGGCTGTTAGTGGTAGAACAATATAGGAAAAAACATCATGCTACCTATCCTGGCCAGCTGAGAAATTTCAAATTCAAAGCCATAATCAAGGGGAAAAATAGGAGGAAGAGAAGATATGCTGTATGTCCTCTTATTTTGATCCTGATTTTTGCTCAGAACCTGCTCATAGTCAGGATTCAGCACAACCCTGCCTGAGCCAAACTGTCTGATTTGCTGTAAACAGGTCTCAGCCCTGTTCCTCTGATTTGTTAAAAGAAAGTTGTTTTAGAGCTAAGTCTCCCCAGTTTATACCTTGTGTGATGAGATCAGTGTACCAACAGTTTTGGTAGTAAAAAGAAATGAAAAGTAGATAAAGAGGCCCCGCCACCTACAGCCAGTAGCCTATGAGATGTCAGCTTGTGAAAATAATGGGAAAAATCTTAGAGTCCTACAGAACTGGGCTGGTTGCTCTTACAGCAGCAGGCTGGATCCCTCAGCAGCCTGCTGTTTTTTCACCTCTTTAATGCAGGCCAGCTAGCTGTTTTCCCTGGCAAAAGAAACAAGAGTTTGGCTGTGTGGCATAAGTAAGATTTTCCATTTCTGTTCGTTTTCAACACTCCAGCTGGACATGGTTTCTACATTCCTGACTTTGCCAGAGACTCTGTTACTTATAGGTGTTGAAATACCAATACCAGAGAGTGGGGCTCCCTGCGCCAGGCACGATGCATGCCCTAAAGTGAAAGCTGACTCCAGTTCCCCCAGGCTATCCTCACCCTATTCTAAGTAAGGCATCATCTGTTGGTATTTAAATTCAAGAAGCCAGAATGGCTCTTTTGAGCACCCAGGTCATATTTGTAAGAATTTAGATGTAATTCTAAAACACCCATCTGACTCCCTGAGTTTTCACTCCTTGCTCATTGTGTATCCATCCATAGATGAGCATGTCCATTTGCCAAAACCAACCCTTTCTTTCTGAAACCGCTTTTTCCTCCTTAGACTCTGCTCAGTGCCATTAAGAGGCATGATCTCAAACCTTTGGATGTGAACATGGCATCTCTGCATTGAGAGAAGGATGAAATACAGTATGAAGTAGCCTAAATTTAACATATATTGGCTTCCCAGTTAACACTGTACCTGGATTTACACCAGACTGAACTTACAAATCGTGTAGACATCACTCACAGGAGGCAAGGCCAATGCTTTAAAATAACCTCAAAGTTACTGGCAGAATGAAGCCTATTTCTCCAACAAAAATGACTTTGCTAAACACGCTTTGTGTTACATGAATTCGGAGACCATGCATGAAAGTCACAGAGGCCTCTCTCAAGTTTAGACTCCATGAAATGCATTTCTCTTCCTCCTTTGGCTTCAGTAGGTAGTTTCCCTTGTGACCTGGCTGGAAAAAGTGTGGTTGCTGGAAATGCTGTTGGATTTCCTGGTGAACACAAGTCGTTTTTTCTTCTTCCTCCATGGCAGGCACACGAGTGTGAGCGTGGAAAGGAAGATCTGTCGGAAATTTGCTGATACCAGGTTGTATAGGATGGGGTTGATTGCTGAACTGACGTAGAAGAGGACATTTGTCAACATGTAGAAGTAGTGGTAGAAGTTGAAAAGGAAACTGGAAGAACAGATGAAAGAATTCTAAGAAGAGTGTGGAGAACTGGAATAATTCAGTCACAAGTGTGAAGAAAACATGAGCTTTTCTTGTTGCTAACTTTTCTCTGTTAGGGACATGATCTTGCCAGTGGGAGTTGGTGCAGCACCCTTTGGTTTCAGCTGAGACTGGGCAAGTGTAGGTCAAATACCTTTACAAAGGTTTTGCCCCAGTCTCTGCCAGTTAGAAACTCATTTATGCCCTGGGACTGGGTGGGATTTGCCTCGTTTTCATTTTTTCTTTGAAAATAGACATGCTTGAAATCGAGAAACCAGATGGAAATTTGCTTCTGTGTAATGCATATACATTGGTCTGACTTTTCTGGCTGCAGTTCTGGTATACAGAGCCTGCAGAAGAGCCAAGATCTTGTAACAGATGCAGATATCTCCTCCCCTGGGCAGTGAGAGCTGCATCAACTCATTGAATGGGTCCCTGGGTTGGGATATGCCTGTACTCTGGGATGGCATTCTCAACTCTGGGGGCAAGCTGTTAATAGTATGCTTTTGGAAAATATCCTCGCCATCACAAGATGATGTTTTCATCTAAAATGTTTAGCTTTATTTTTTTTTTCTTTCTGAAATATCTTTCCTCGGGAAAACTGAGATCATCATCTCTGTGCTGGTAAAGGGTTTATAAACAACACAGATCTCATTTTCAGGAAGATGTTCCCCAGGTTCATTTATCTCAGTGGAAACCGCAGACCTTTTTGTTAGTCTGAGCACTGTCTAACGAAAGATAAATAGACGAGTGCTGGAGTACATCACTAGCTCCCCATGGCCCCCTCAGCAGTGCCAAGTATGGTGTGGCCCATCCAGCTCTTGCAAGCCGAGTTTCTCAATGTAGTTGTGAAAAATTAACTTAGCAAAGATTTCTTCAGGAGCAGACACTTGCATTTATAGATGATTTTGTTGAGCTGCTGCAAGCTCTTGATTAGCTTCCGTACAGATCGTTCACCATTCATAACATGCCTATAAATTCATTTTCCTAAACTTACTCACAGCTTTTTAAAAGAAGAAGAAAAAAAGTGAATGCAACCAGAATGCATAAATTCATGCTAACTGCTAGCAGAATTCTCTACCTCTTTGACTCAAAGCAAAACCAGCCGCTACATAATTGACTGCTGCTTTAAGTGCTTTACATATAGGATAGCAAATAAGAAACAACAGTTTGCCCCAGTGTGTGCCTTGAGCTCTGTTTTCATGATCAAAGATTTTGGCTTTTACTATGGATGTATGTATATTTCCATTCAGCAAACTACTGTATGATAAATTACTATTATATATGCTTGGAGTTTATGAAATTTTAATGTCTCATTGTTGCTCTGCCTTTTGGTATCATAGATTTTTTTTCTTTTCCTGTTCATTTCATAAGCAGAGCCAGACCCAGAGAGAACAGGGGCATAATGCTGTGGGAGGAGAGAGATATCTTACAGTGAGAACCTCTTATGTTATCTTTCTCTCTCGGATTACCTGGGTTTAGATCCCTAGGCAGTGTTAGCACTATGCATATTTAAAATGAATAATCAGCTCTGTATCTGCCTTGCCAAGGAACTGGGCCTGACACAGCAGAGAAGCTGCAGGTAGCTGTTTGTGTGCCATTGCCCATCAATGAACACCAGAGGTGTAGTCAGTGTAGGTGTGCAACTGCATGTAGATATGCATCCCTACACTGTCTGTGAGCCTGAACATTTTCTGATCATTGAAAACTGCTGGTGTTTAATTTTGTTGCACTCCCTGTAAAACCCAGTGAATGTCCTATCCCAGATTCTGAGCATCCCAGTTATTTTCCCATCTGTGAAATCTCTCCTGTCACTAAGGAAATGTGGCACTGCGCAACTAAATTGTGTGTTGACAGGAGCTGCTTCATCTTAGGGCTGGAGATCAATATCTCCACCGTAGAGACAGTTATCCCCTTTGGATGCATAAACCCTTCTGCCAAATGTCGTTTCATCAAGGGCTGTCAGAGGTGAATATCCACTGCCGTTGTCACTGGGGATTGTTCTGTGGTCATAGCCACAGAAAGAAGAGCTGCTGATGCATTCTGGTTCAAACTAATGCTTCCTTCAGCCACATCTGGGGGAGTTAGATGTAAAGCAATGCCTCTTAATTTGGCTGATAATCATGGCAAGAAATCCGGAAGGAAAAACAACACAACGATTAGGAGCTTTGCCCTCTTTTTCTCTCCAGTCTCCACCCCTATCCCCAGCCTCTGGTGCCCATAGCTGAGCTCCAGCCTGGCCCCACACCCCAACCAGCATAGGGAGATGTGCTCCCCAGACCACGACTCACTCTGTCCAGTGGTTGGAGGGGACGTAGCAGAACATGAGGCGCCGTATGTGATAAGGGAGCCAACAGACCACGAAGGCAATCACCACCGCACCTGCAAGGCATGAAAGAAGCCCATTACTTTTTGTGAGAAGTTCTTCCTCGAGGATGAAAAAGGACCTGTCTTGTGTGGGTGTTTATCACTGTAAACTTCTTTCTTAAAGCCCCACTTTGTTCACATCTTGCTGCTGTGGAAGATATTAATAACCCTGAGGGACAAACAGCCTGAAAATACCTATAAAAGGAAGTATAACAGAAATAATAGAAAAAATAGCTATAAGCTGGGACAGAGAAATTATGAATAAAAGAAAATATAACAGTGATAAGGGACTGCTTATGCCTGGATCAGACAGAGGCCAAATGAAATCAGGCCGTATTTGCACCTATCCTTGCATTTTATGCCGTTATGGCACTGGGAGTTTTGTCTACAATACCCACAGAGGCAGATAGTGTGTGTTTTTCATCCAGGTAGACACAGTAATCTCATTAGTTTGCTACGTGGAGCCACTGGCCACAGTCTCCACAGCGCTGGGGATCATTAAATGGCCTCAGGAGCTGCTTTCCAGCTTGTCCTTTTATCTTACATTTCTGCAATACCTGAGACAGTGATTATAAGATGCTTGGGTCTGAACGTTATTGTAATAAAAATCGTAAGTTAAAAAGAAGAGATGATGCATATTTTTTTCCTTTCAAGATTCTAGCCAAGGAATGTCAAACAATGAAAAACAGAATGTTACAACTCTGAAGCATAAAAGCTCTGCTGGTGCTGAGCAATCATCAATCGAAATTAAAAAGCAGATATATCAGGCAATCAAGAGAAAGATTTGTTTCCTTTTGCAATATGTATTTCAACCTCTGTATGAAATGACAACGTTCTGGCAGAATCCCAGCAGGAAATAAAGAAATCTCAGTTAAAACATAACATAATAAAAGCCAAGAAGAAAATCAAGACTAAATAAAATAATCATGTTATTTTTTTTTTTTATTCCAAGTTTGCTCTACAGACAGTAAGGACCTCATCACTCTTGTCCTTTATGTGACCTGTGAGGACTGTGAGGACTAGGAAGTAGAAATGCTCTCTCGCCGAGCTCCATACTACCAATGTGAATTTGGAGGCTGCTTTTCCTTCTGCTTTCTGATTGAAAATATTTAGGCAGCCATGTCCCAAACTCATCAGCGCTCATCCCACAGAGTGGGAGGAGAGATGCAGATGATGAGCATCTCTCGAAAAACACAGCCCATGGCAGCTGCACCTCCCCATCGCTGTTATGCAGCACAGAGGCAAAGTGAAGGCTCTGGTAAATGACCCCTTCAATTTGGCAAGAAATTCAATATTTCCTGGTGTCCAGATCCGTACTCACACTTTATTTCAACTGCATGGGTTCTCATTCATTTTACACATCACTAACAATGGAGATGGTTAAGTTATTTACAATCAGCCCGTGCGATGTACGAAAGCAGGAACCCTGCAAAAGTCATTTATTCAGTAAAATTTTAAACATCTGAAAGAATATGTTTTGGAAAGCAGGCGAGAGGGGCTGGTTTCATTCTCTCATCTAACTGAATTCATTATTTCATTCTGAGTGTTTTTTGGCTGCTATATGGTCATTGTGATCGCAGATGTAATTTGTCACTATAGGGTCTGCAGCTCTTCAGCAGTTTAAAAGACACCACCAAGTGGATGAATTTGACCTGCATCTCATCCAGATAGTTTGTAGAAACCTACATGCACTGACAGGTCCCAGGTGTTGCCTCCGCCTGCAGCTCTTCAGGCACTTCAGAGCCTGGATTCTTTCTCATGCCAACTTTAATGGTCCTGCACATCTGCCCATTAAATCTACCAACATGTTAATTGAAAGTGTTTTCCTCCTTGTAAAGGAGCTCTGCTTCTGTGGCTCTGGGACTGCAATGCCGGATAGCACAGAGGCAGGGGTCTATATCAACAAAAACACATGCTGAGAGAAATAACCACTTGACCTCAGCAAACAGATAGACAATTAAATAATCTGTGGTAATTCTGTAATATCCCAAGCAATCATTCTGCAATTAGAACTGTATTAAACACATGGCTAAGTGCAATGGAGGCACTTCAGGGGCTGATTTTGAAATCCTGGCTGGGCAGCGTGCTGTGAGGCTCTGTGCAGCACAGGTGAGGAGGTCCTGACCTGCGTTTGTCACTCTTAACCCTGCTGTATCAAGGGCAATGTTGCTGCCAAAATGATTATTTATTACTCTTATAGGCTCCTAAAGCCTATTCTCCATCATCTGACGCTTCACATGGATTGGATTTCTTCGGTGTTGTAAGATGGGGCAGGACAGCCTGGTGGAGCTGAGCACCACCTGGGAAAGGATTCAAAACAAGGCAAGTGGGTCTTTGTTTATCCTCTAAATCAAACTCGTAATTTAAAAGTGCAAACCTGAATTACTGCATCTTGTGATTTTCTATTTTGTCTTGTGGCTCGATCCCCTGCCTGTTGGAACAGCATCCCAAGGATGAAGGGCAGGAGGAGCGAGCCCATGTATCATACAGCAAGTCCGCAGAGGGAAACAAAAATCTTGAGTGACGTCTTCTTCATTGTGCAAGAGAAGATTTAGACTGTGCCAGTCTTGATTTTCAGACTAAACTGGATGTGGAAGCAAGTCGGGAAGCTGAATTTTATTAGATTGCACTGAGTATTTTATTCATCATGAGTATATCCTGTGGTCGTGTCTGGGAGGTGGCCATTTTCCAGGGCCAATGTCTCAAAAATCTGGCAATGTGTGTGTAGTACATTACCTGTACATGGGCCCTGGCAGTGCCTGCTGGACAGACAGAAGAGAAATGCTGCTCAGAGAAGCTCAAATCCAGCCTTCCTCAATAGCTTTGTTCAGTCAATTTTGGCCAATTTATTTCTTTTTCTTTGTGTTTCAAAGGGAGCTGAAAAACAGACAGCATGTCATAAGTTTGGAGCAAAGACAGGAGCTGTCTGGGTCTGGGCAGACTGAGCAGAACAAAACCTCTCATCCTTTTCTGAGTTTCAGCATATCAACAGCTGTTCATCTCCAATGCTGCTCAAGGAATGCACGCTCCGGCCGGCATTGAATAAAGTATAAAGCAGGGTAATGGAGCTCATTAATTTGCATTGATGTTGACTTCTAGAGAAGCAGTCCCTGCGTATTCAAAGCCCTGGGGGTTTTATATGCTTATTTAGCTGATGTCATTACAAGAGAATCTATCACAACGGGGAACAAGTGTTACCGTGTGGTTCGATATGAGAGATGGAGAAAGTTGGGCCAAGTGCAGATGCAGCTGGCAGTGCCTGGCTAAACCTCGAGGTGCTGTTTATGCAAAATGATGCAGTACCCGACAGGTTGTCGGCAATATTTACACCAGCAGGCCCCAAACTAGGGGTTGTGGCACTTACAATGTGAGTAGGAGCCTAGTAAAAGTAAAACTGCTTCTGCTGGTATTTGGGTCACAAGGCTGTAGAACAAAGCATTTCCATAAAAGTCGATAACTACCAGCAGAGAGCGGAGACCACCAGTATGCACCAGTAGTGCCCAGGAGAGTGAAACAAGGAGAAACTGGGAACTGAAGGAGCCCAGGGAGCCCACAGCTCCTTCAGAAACTGCTGAAGACACATAAACTTTGCTGGGTGCAATCCTCCTGTTCTCTTGTATGTTACAGAACAGTGTAATCATTAGTTTTGACTCCTTCATTTACATTCTCTGAAGCCAGAGATCTGCTTTTATTTTCCTGTATTATTTGCGGACAGCAGAGTAAATAGAAAAACCTTTTCAGCACAAAAAAAACCCCAAAGTATTGTACTCTGACTATATTCTCCAGACTTGATTTTCAGAGGATTCAGCTGACGGGTTTGAAAATGAATGTGAATTCCTGGCTCCGCTCACACAGGGCAATGTGATTAAAACATCCACTGGCACCAGTGAGACCTGGTTTCATCCAAAAGGAGCAAGGCAGAATATGAAGGTTAAAAGCCAACCAAAGAATGGGGCTCAGCAAGCAGCACATCCCTGCCAACACACTGCAAACCAGGGACTCTTCCTGAGTCCTCTTCTAAGATAATTAGTCATAGATGTTGCTAGATTCAATCTAAGCTTCATTCGTGTCGTTCCCCCCAAGGATGTCAGGGTGTTAGTAGGAGAAGGAAGAAAAAAAAGGAATTTTTTCCCTTGGAAGGATAGATGAGGGCTCTAGTCTTCTCCTCACCCCATTCAATACACTTTCCACTCACTACAATCAACCATAACCCAAGATGACATCCTTTGCAGCCCCCTTCTTCATTCTCCTCTTATTTTGAGTCTTACATGTCCTTTATTCCTCCCTGAGCTGTTTCTGCTTGCTGGGGGATCCTGGTATTTGCTGCATGCTTCTGAAGTCACAGAGGCCTGGCCAGATTTCATGTCTAAAAAATGCATCAGTTAGCTTTTTAAACACTCATACAAGGCAGGACCTAATACCTGGAAAATCTACTTGCCCAGCTTGGCCAGCCCTAGGGTTGTATTCAGAGATGCAGCAGTTGGAGCCTGAATTCCCATAGCCCTAGGAGCCCGAATCCCTGCAGCCATGCCCAGCACACACAGATCTTCCTCTCCCAACAGGCACAGCTGCGCTGCATTTCTGCTCCTCAGAGGCTGTTTACAGAGTGCTCTGTACAACTCCCTTTATGTCACTTGGCAGGCTGCAAAGTAAACCTACACGTACAAACACCTCCAAGAAACATATACAGCTATTATGTGGCTCGTTTATCCTCCTGAATTTTAGTGTGACACTTCAGCTCTTAACCACAACTTCTATCCACGCTTAAAGTCATGGGAGGCTTGCTGAACTCCATTGCAGCAGCTCAGATTTTTGCTAGGGTTACAAACTGTCATGAACTTAGTTCCTTTCTTGCAAGCAAAGTGATTCATGGATAAATCTGATTTCCTTATAGTACAGACTTTGAGACTGTGGTTCTTCTGTAGACCTTTGTGGCTGCAAAGCACTTGCTATTTGTTACTCTTGTTTGTGGGATAGTTATACTACATCTCATATACTACATACATCTCATTATTCTCCTCAAATTGGTAGCTCAAACTTGGAACATCTGAAAAGAGAAATGGACAAACTCTTCAGCACATCTTTCTGGAGGGAAATTATTCACACACAAAGTAATGAAACACGTAGGATGCACGGATGCTTCATTAATACTTGGCATTTGCCTGGCATTGCTTGAAGAACTGTAGAGGCTCCAGAATCACAATTTTAACATTCTCAAACTTTCAGTTAAAAAATATGGTGTGACTTCATTTCCTAAAAACTATCATACTGAGGCAACCAGCCAACTGTGGGAGGCTGAAGGATATTCTTTTAATTCTTTAAACCTCTCTAAATGCTTTATAATTGCTTCAGTTAAGCAGCTTCTGTAACAGAGCAAAATGCTACCTGGGAGAGTTCATGCTTTAATGAGCTTAGCCAACGTCCACCCAGGGATGCATAATGCCTGCACTCGATGTCCATCAACTTGCCTTGGTGTTGTTGTCATTACTTGGCTGTGCCCTTCATTAACTCCTTCCCATTTGCTGGACATGGCAGTTGTGGAGGCAGTGAGGGCTGCTCCAAGAATAGGCATTTCTTTCTGCAGTTACTGGATGGACTGCAGGCTAGTGCTTTGATGGAGGCGATTAGTCCGTGCCACAGAACTGTCCCCTTTCGAGAAGAAATGTTGGCCAAAAAGCGCTTCAGACTGAGGCAAGCTCAGATATGCCCCTAGAAAGACTTATATTGGATGTGGTATGCAATAGTCTGGGCAGCATGTGTGAGGTTTCATCTGCTGAAAACTGCGTATAATGAAGGGTGTGTATCATAGAATCATGGAATCACTAAGGTTGGAAAAGACCCACAGGATCATCCAGTCCAACCATTCACCCATCACCAATGGTTCTTGCTAAACCATGTCCCTCAACACAACATCCAAATGTTCCTTGAACACCTCCAGGGTAGGTGACTCCACCACCTCTCTGGGCAGCCCATTCCAGCTCCCGACCACCCTTTCGGAGAAGTAGTATTTCCTAACGTCCAGCCTGAACCTTCCCTGGCACATGTGTGTTTGAGAACTAGTGTATAGTTCAGATTTATTTAGGTAGCTTTCTTCCTTATCAAATGGTTGGCGTGTCAGGATACACAACCAGCAGATTCACCCTTCTGTGCAGCACCACGTAAAGCCTGAGGGATTTGGCTGAACAGCACTGCTACACAGCAACCAAGGAATAAAGGAGTCCTCACAAAGGAGCTGGAAAGCCACCAGTTCCTGGAGCTCTCAGGATGTGGATCCTCACACCTACAGAAAGCTGACAGCAGAGAGGGAATTACAGTCAGAAATCACATGCTTAATGAATTAACGAACTGGCTCACAGGAAGCAGGGCTGACAAGTTCCTCGATCCTGATCTCCCTAATTGTTTTGTACAGGACCAGAGTCAAAAAGAGCCAAGAAAACACATACAAGCTAGCAAAGAGAAGGAAAGTAATACCGTGGATATTTGAATGAAGCTGCTGGCCTGACAATTTTAGCTCCTATTTTAATGTGAGTAAGTACAAACTCAGTAGGTGTGGAAGAGGGAAGCAAAGTGTTTGCTACTCTGATCTCATCAAACTCTGCACACCATGAACTGAAAAAACTTGTTTTCTAAGCACTGGTTGTATGTATTCTGAAACATTTCACCCTTAAAACATAACCAAGCTTTCTGTACATCAGGCCAAAGTTTACTTTTGGAAATGGAAAATACTTTGATCCTCATAAAGTCTAATTTTGTTCCAGCACTGTTATTAGTGTGGACAAGGGCCATTTTTTCTTTTCCCACTGTCTTCCATAAACTCTTCAGTCTGGGTAGATGATTTTGGCTGCCATGGAGCCCAGCACAAATCGTTTGCACTGTGGTAGAAAGAAGGGCTGCCATCAGTACCAGGGGTTAACCTCATGGTGAGGGATGCTCTTCCACTGTAGGGAGTGGGATTTCTGGTATGTTCTCTAGGGCCAGGATTTCCTCCCCTATGGAAAAGGTGGCCTTGGCCAAAGCACTGCAGCCACCAAGAGCCTTGCCATAAAAAGCAGCTTTCAGCTGACCAGTTCTCACCATCTCGTGTGCATGAGGGCCCTCACAGTGCAAAACCTGAACTGGCATATTTTAATAGATTTTTTTAGGGTGCTATTTTTGAACTGCTTTTGCTTTATCATCTGTCAGTTTAAGCTACCAGATCCTTTGTTTTTTCTTCAGATTGCTTAGTTAAGGCTTCTGGAATTTCACAGCACCACTCGATCCTAGGTGGATCTTTTATTTCACCTTTGTCTGAACCAAAGCTCTGAGGAAAAAAAAAAAAGAAAAAAAAAAAAAGGAAGGGAATAAGGCCAGATATTTAAGGCCTAAGTTGCTGCTGATGGAATCATTAAAATGCTGAGCCAGTTTTGCTTTTGAACTCATTCAAAAGCTCTTCCTCAGAGAGCCTGTGTGTGAGAGCAGGTCTATTCTTTAGCTTTACATATTGGCAAGCAAAGGCAAGAGAAAAGGATTATTTGTTACCACTCTAATTGTGGCTGTTCAGAAGAAGAATAAAATATTGAATCTCTTTCTGTCTTCATCTAGGGAGATCACAATTCCACCTCATTTCTCTGATGTTAATTCTCACCCATCAGTTTATAAACTGCCATTTGTGCTCACAGCTATAAATGTTGTCTGAGACACTGCAGTAATTATGTGTACAAAGGTGACCCCTTTATTGCATGTGAAATATGGATAGAGGCATTTTCAATAACTGGGCTTAGGAATTTATCCAAAATATGTTTGCAGCTGCTTTGAGGCCTGCAAAATTTAATAAAAATCCTCTGAGAAGCTTTTTTTCTTTAAAAAAAAAAAAAATTCTATTGCACTCTAATACTCTAATTTGGCTTGGGATGGAATGCAGTGTTTTTGCTGCGATATCATGAATAGCTCAGGCAAAGTTTGCAAAACACCATGCAAAATCTGGCAGGGAGCAGACAAAATGCAACTCAAGGGATGCAGATATGTCCCTTGGGAACCCTGCTGAGGTGACAGTGGGAATTTGGCCCCCAGAAAAGCATATAAACGAGACTCACCTTCCCCCAAAGCTTAGCACTTGACTTTAGGAGATGCAGAGGCCTCTCCCAGCAGAGCCAGCAGTCAGTAGGGCTTCATATGCAGCCCTGTTTGATACAATCTTCAGAGTAGTGTGTTTATATAGAGCTCCATATGTTGGTTTGGGAGGTTTGGGGGAAAGATAATACGTCTGCTGCTGCTGTAATAAGCAGAGCACCAGGGAAGATTGGCCTGACCCAGGCTGTGTGCAGCACAGGAACAAGGAATGCTCTCTCTGCAGATGATACAGCGGTCACCCATCACTGCCTCACTGCCTTGCTTCAGGCTTGGATTGTGCAGAAAATGTTTTGCTTTCTCATCAACAGAAATAGCGACGTTTTAACATTGCTCTGTAATTGAAATTGGAAGTCGATGTTTTGAAGAGGAAAAGCAGCCTGACTTGATTAAGATTTTTTTTTCTTAAAATCTCAGCTACTCCATTTTTTTCTGTCAAAAAAAAGGAAAATTGAAATCTGAATCAAAGCTGTGACCGTCTGCAAGAAACACATTTCTATGTGTGTGCCATCAGGGGGAAACCAATTTTCCACACCCCTCTGGCAGAGATCACCAGATCAGCCCCTACTTTTGCCTGCAAAGAAGGCAGAGGAGACCAACGCCAGGAGCTGGAGGGGATCTGCATGCCTACATGGCCATGAGCAGTGTGCCCACAAGCGACCTGTGCAAGGTGTCCACTCAGGATGATCTGCTCAAACCCAACCCCACAAAATACCTTTGGTTCTAAAACAACATCAGTTCGCACACCACACAGAGCCCAAAGCCAGCACCAGCTGGAAGAGAGGTGTTCAGGTTGGAGGTGACCAGGGATAGGAAAAGAAGAGCTTTATATTAGCATGTCCTTTCTGTCTAAGAGAACATAATTTCTTTCCTTAAATTTGGAATTTTCATGTCTCAACTTCTCCTCCATCGAGAACAATGAATTAAAGAATGCTTAAATCCCACTTTAGCTTCCTTCCTTTATAATGAATTTTTTTATCCTTTAAGGGAAGATTAAGACAAAGTGTCTCTGGGAGAAAAAGAAAATTAAAGATAAAATTCTCTAAGAAACTCTTGTTTTCTCAGAAAGAAGAAGAAGAAGGAAAGAGACCAGGAGAAGAAATAAACTCACCTTCCAAAATGTGGGGCTTTCAGTTGAGAACTGGACAATAATGGCAAATTTCAAAGCATTTCTCAGGGGTAATCTGGATTTTTTAAAATGTTACTTTTCATTTCAGATGATTTGAATGAAAGCATTCACCAATTTCAACCTCGCCCTTCAAATCACATCTACATAGACACTTCTAGCTAGTTCAGTGCCAAAACACTGCTACTTACGCAGAACCCTGACACCATGTTTCAGGGCTTGCACACGGCCGGGCTCCATGGACATGCTGAGCATCGTCTGCTGCCCACCGATGGTGCAGACCTGGTTTTCCTGGGCAGCTTGCTTGAACATGATCATGAGCTGGTTGGCAATGATGGTGTTGAGCACAGAGATGACAACCATGGGAAACACGAAGGAGATGAACGTGTTGACCTGTGGAGGAGAAACAAGGCACGGTCAAGGCAGGGAAATGGTCAGCAAGGCAGGAGATTGTGATTCGTTTCTCACAGCAAGAGTAGCAGCCTGCAGTGGAAATATTTTCCCTTCTCTTGCACTTTGCCTTTGGTTTTGAAGGCTTATTGCACAGAGAGAAAGCTCAGACACCATCGTCATGCGTTCATTTAGTGGTGTCAACACTCAAAAAAGGCAAATTCACTCACACCCAATTACAGTGTCTTTCCCTTCTCAGGGCAGCTCATTTCCAGAAGTGTCATGACCAAAAGATATCATTATCTTTTTATCTTGCCAGTGGCAGGATGCTTTGTAGCTTTCATTGTGCAGAGCACGACTCCTAAATAACAGTATGTTATTATATTTTTTCTTTATTATGAACTGTACTCGGGATATTTCAGCTCTGGCCTTCCCTTGTAGATTTAATGACAGCTTTTTGTTAGCCAGTAATCAAATTGTCCAATAAACCTTGTGCCTTAAAAGATTAAAATTGATCGGGATAAACAAGTGGAAGTTATAATGGTTTTAGTACAAATTATTTGATTACTACAGTTTTGATAAAATTAAATGGAGGATCAAATTAAGCAGTGATTGAATCAAGTGGAAGTCACTGTTCGTGTCAACTAAAAGCAGAAAGCCTTCATGATGGCCTCCCTCTCTGCCTTGAAACTCGCTGGAGCTCAGTTTAGCAATGCAGCATCTTCAGATGCGAAGAAGATTAGCTGTGTGTTCCTGAGGCTCATCCTCGCTGCTGGGTGCCTTGGGAGGAGGCTCATCGCATCACTGACATCAGTGGGTGAAAGAGCAAAAGTCCCTGAAAGCCTTGAAGTTTTAAAATTTCAAAATATTAACAAGAATCGGACCGCATGCTACAAACCACTGAGGAAGCAATTTTATTAAAAGCAATAGAACAGCCGCATCAACAAAAGGCTAAAAGACAAAAAGCAATGGGGACCCTCACCCCGTGGTAGGGCTGTAAGGCATGCTAACTTTTTTCACCCAAAGAGACACATCTCCTGCAGATCAGTGCCTTAAAATACAGAAGTGACCCCACACTCTGAGCCAAATCCATGTTCCTCTGCAGGAAACCTCATCGACCGATGAGTGCTTCATCTGCTTGGGTGGAGAAATCCCTTCTCCAACACAGTAAGATCACCGCACTGCCCAGGTTTCTGTTCTACCACCAGTATCTAGTTCAGATATATGTTCTCTTCGCTCCAGAAAAATTCAGAAATACAACTGTAAATGGAAAAATGAAGAAAAAATCCCCAAACCCCCGTAATGTAACGTGGGATGTATAAAACAAAGAACTAAGAACGTAAGTGCAAGGGTAACAGGTGCACTGACAATCAGAAGCACTTAAGTCTCCATGTTCATAAATTTAAGCAAGATGTAACTCCTCTTTTGGTGAAGACAGGCAGTGCTGTTCTTGCCAAAGTTTTCTTTTTTAGATCAAGTCTCTGTAGAACTTTGTGCTCCAGAGCTCGATGCATTTAGCACAAGTACCAGCTGGGTTTCATCTCCAGCAGTCCATGTTGTGAGAGCATTGACTCTCAGTTTATTCTTGTAATAATAATGGAGTTACACCATAGACAATTTCCGGAGGAAATTCCTAGATACAGTCCCCCACTGCAAGCTATTAATGGTCTCTGTTGTTAAATACATACTTCTCCAAGCTCCCCTTGTCTTCTAAAAGATAGCACATCTCACAGCATCCTCCATACAAAGAAGAGCTATCTTTTGGAGTTGCTTCAAGATGTTAAGATAGATCCTTAAGTGATAGGCAGCACGTTCTCAGCCAGCACAAAATAAGTTTTTCACAGTGAGAGCAATCTGTGCTTGTAAAGAACCTGCTTTATTTAACCTTCACAATGCAGCTGTGCTGAGCTTACCCGGCCCTGCAGTCCTGCAGTCCCACATGGCTATTTGTGCTGCTTTAGCTGCTGAATATCCTTTGCCACCACTGAGCAGCATTTGCAAATGAGCAAAAGGAAGCGCTTCACTCTGCCACCAAAGATTCAGAGTTATTGAATTTCACTCAATAGCTTTGCCCAAGCTAAAAATTAGTCTTGCCTAATAGAATCACACAGAAACCAAAAAGTCTGTTCTGAACTTTCTTTAAACTTTTGATTCATTCCTTAACAGTACCGTGAAGATTTTAAAGAGCTTGAGAAACTGTCAAGAATAGCATTATGAATTGCTACGGCAGAAGTGTAAAAATTGCATACATTCTATGAAAGGCTCCATTAAAAGATTTCTATCTGGTCCTGATTTGCACCGAAGCCTTCCTGTACTTAACAAAATTCAAAGGGATGGAGAGTTTTAATTTGTGGGAAAAAATCACTTTCAAACACAAACACTCGAAGACAAAAAGAGCCAGAGAAGCAGATCTCTCCCAGCACAGCCCTTGTGCTTGGTGCTGTTCCTGGCTCTCGCTGGGCTGTGCACAGGGCATGGCAGTGCTGCTGGTTTGCCTCCAACAGCACTTCGGAGCCAGCAGAAGTTTCCTTTCTGCATTGGAGCTGGTCTGGAATCCCAGGACTACATATACTGAACACAGAATGACTTGTATGGGTGTTTAATGAGATTTTCATTAGTGCTGACACTCATTATCAGTGGAACTACAGCTAGCAGTGAACACCTATGACTGTTCATTCTTTTGGCTTCTTGCGTACCTTTACAGCCCTGGGAAGGAGCATTTAGACAGTATTCAACTTCATTATTGATCTAAAAGTCTTAGGCTGTATGCTGGCTTACCACAGAAATGACAGCTTGTGCAATACCACATCCAAACTGTTGTATCCAGGTTGTTTGAATGCAAAAGCAGAATGCTGTGGCCTCATCTCAGCTGCCACCAAGAGTTCAGGCTGTTTATCCTCCCCATTAAAACTTACATATATACATATTTTGTAAAGATAATGCAATATTACAATGTTTGCCACTGGCAGGAATGAATGAAACACAGAGCCGCTTCCATGTTGCTGACTCTCCTGTGGCCAGAACGGCCCTAAAAGCCACTCGAGCACCAGGCTGAAAGCATTTTTGGGATGGGATTACTCCTCAGGACTCCTCAGTCATCATACAAAGCCTTCATCTCACATGGCACAAAGCCATGGACTTTCCTCCCAGCAGCACTGAGCAGCTCTGCTCGGGATCAGTCAGATGTGTTTCTCCAGGACCCCCAGAAGCATTACAACCATGCAGCATTTTGAAGGACTCCGAAGACAGAACAGTTCTGAGGATGAGGCTCCAAGGGCTCATGAGAAGACAAATGGAAATCTATGGAAATTAAATCACACTTTCGGAGGATAAAAATGGAGTTATCAGTCCAGTCAGTTATCCAGTCAGCTCAACTAAAACCGGACTTTGCGTTGTTCACTAAGCAGGACCCTGAGGAATTCAGCAGGCTGTGAGTTTTCTTGTTCCTTCCAACCAAGAGCATGGGAGAGACACGGGGCAAGGGACCAGCACAATCAAGTGAAAGAGAAGAATAACACAGTGCTGGGGTTTGTCTCTTTCTGGGGTTTCTGGTCCCTTTCTAAATCTTTTGTATGGAACACGGCTCCCCTGGCTCTGTGGAGCTGACATGGTTTGCTTCTGTCGAGCCAACCCTCGCATCACAGCCGCCGTGGTTTCCCTGGGTTACTGTAGGAAGCAGGCATGGCTCGCTCACTGCAGTGATGGGGAAGGTGGGCACAGAAATTGGCCTAGCAGCTCCCCAGAGGGCTGAAAAGAGGGATGTGAATCAGACGTTTTGTGAATGTTGTGCTGCAGGGTGACTGCTGGAGGAACACGGAGCCCAAGGCCCCTTTGGAAGGAGTTTTTTAATGGCAGAGAGCTGAGATGCTCCTTTACTGCCTGGATTTCTCAGTGCGGAAATCTTCAGCTGTCCCAGAGACCTCTCGAACCCTGAGGACACACAAGGAAAATGGCTGCGAGGCCCCAAAGGAGCTGGCAAGCATCTCAGATTTGCCTTTCTGGTTTCCTGGCAGTGACGATGGAGAGGCTGAGGATGCAGGGTGTCATGCTTTTGAGCACATCAATTAAACTCGCTGGGATTTAACAATCTACTACATTCTGGTTCACCTCATTTCTAATGGAAATGAAAAGTAAATTCTCCTCCTCCTGGCTGTGGAGGCTGTGTTGTTAGCATACGTCAATCAGAAAAGCAAATCCTTCATCATTCGGCTGCCAAACAATCCTGTGTGACTACATATAGTTGAAAAGTCACTAGTTTTCTCACTTGTTGACTGGAATTAGCATTTTTTAACCACTCAGTGAATAACTTCAGCACTAACAATCGCACTGCTCCATTTGTGGGTGCAGCAACCTGTGGAATACAAAGCAGGATTGGGAGGTGTGCATGACGCTGGCACGCCAAAAGAAGCATTTGGCTTTGTCACTGTGTTTGATGTTCAGAGGACATGCCTGATTAAATAATCCCATTTTTGTTCTCCCATTATAAGTAAGTTCCTGTCTAGTTAAATCCTATCTTTGCAGTTTTTCAAACATCCATGCCAAGTGTTTAGCAGTGAGCAGCTCTGTGCCATTCCTTGGATACAATGGGGCAAGCGAGACTGTGTCTGTAAGTGGTGACAGAGAGCAACAACTGTTCTCACAGCCTCTACCTGGGACAAGAAGGAATGTGAAAGCTGGAAAACAGCCTAGAAAGGGAGTTCAGCTCTACTGAAAAATTTGGAGGCATTTCAGTAATTTCAGCATGGCTTGGTTCAGACCATATTATTTAGCATTAGATTTTAGTACAAAGTATTTCCAGTCTTTCTTCTTTTGGATCATTAATTCAATAAATATCTAAATTAAATCTGCGGACTAAAGATGAAGCCTAAAAGTGTATGAAATTGAGAGAACAAAGGAAGGAACCAGAGCTGCTGGAGCAGGTACCTAACACTGAGGTACATGCAGTGCAGCACAGACTGCTGGTCCTTATCCCAGATAGTTCATCCTGCCACGGAACCTCAAATAGCAGTTAAACAGGAGCAGGGCTAGGTGCTGAGTGCTGTGTAGGTCTGAAGCTCTAGCAGGGCACTTAAGCAGGAGCTTGATCTTTGCACATTTCTCTTTTAACTCACACAAGCTTGCCTGTCATGTTGTATTTCTGGTGCTGCAGTGTGAAAGAGCCCTGTCACCATCATCACCTTCAGGTGCTTCATCAGCCATGCAAAATGAACCCCCCTTGTTTCATGACCAGAATGAGCATATAAAAATCTGATGTGGATCTGGGGAATGGGATGTTATATCCTATCATCACCATAGCAGATGTCCAAAGACAAGACATGGCCACAGAAACTTCTGGTTATTGTCACACATTATGCTCTGTACTTCTATTCTATACAGGGGGGAGTATGGACTCAGTATCTCCTACCCAAGGTGATAGTGTGATTGTGTGATTTGCTCTAATCTCATCTCAAACTGCTCTGCTGTTCACTTTTTTGGACCGCAGGTATGGAAGCCTTCAAATGTGTCCTTCAGAGGAAAAGACAACAGAGGAAAATCTCAAATACAGACGCATCCTGCTCAATCCACTTTTCATTAAATAACTCAGTGGGTTTTGCTGAGCTCGGCTGGCATCAGCTGCAGGAGCTCAAATTGGCCAAACTTCTCTTTTTTAGATCTCTGCAGGAGTCTCTTTCTTCTAGTCAGCTTTCTTCTTGTTTTGGATAAGGTCTGGAAATAGGAGGCTGCAGGTACTGCTGCTTAGGTGAAGAAAAAGAGCACACAAGCCTGAACATAGACTGTCAGATGGATCTGACTGATGCTCCCAAGCGATCAGACTGGGTCTTGTCCCCATGACATTACTGCTCTGCACCCATTCATGTCAATGAGACTGAATTAATGGTGTGGCAAGGACACATCAGTGTCAGTTACTGATACATCCATTCACTGGCCTTATTCTATCCACAGAAGTAAAACTACTCCAAGGCAGCTCCAAGCGTGATACAAAAGACCTGTGTGTGAGCTGTGGCTGCTTGCTCCTATTAAGAAATATTAGGTTTTGTATGGGTAGGTATTTTGATCAGAATAAAATGCGTGTTACCATGTGGCTAACAGTGATAGCATGCACTGCTTTCAGTCTACGCTGTATCTCAATCCACCTAAAATCTGTTATTGTTAGCATCTTGTGCTTGCTCCAGAGCAGTGGTAAAGTGACATGCATTCTCTCTTTGGATCCAGGGAAACAACAAGAGAATGACCAGTCAGTGTGGAACAGAACATGAAAAATAATCAACATGTAAGATTTTCAAGCCTGTGTGGGGTCCTGCACTGATGAACTATAACAGGAATGCAGAGCAGCTAATGATCTTGAGAAGTGAACTTAATCACACACTCTGCAGGAGTTAATCAGATACAGAACAGATGGAAATAAATTGTATACTGACAAAAAATCCATCATATCTCCATGGCAAAAACATTCCTCCAGCTTTGCCATTCATAAATCTCCCTCCATGGAGAAATCACTTGTTCATAAAGAACAACATCTGATGCAGAACAACTTAAAAGCGTCTCTTGCTTATGATGGGGTGGCAAAGATGTCACAACACTGAGTAATGTTGGCATTCCTGAGCTTGACTGGGTACCTGATAAGATCATTTAACCTCATTTCTATGCATTGTTAATAATCCTGTGACCTAACGTATTTTCAGACTTATCATAAGTAATAGCTGAAAGGTATGATTCACACATAAGTGTTTGATATAAGGCTTATTATTCCTAATTGTACACAAGGGTAATATCCAAGTATGAAAGCCCACGGGGGCCTCAGAGCTCCACATTACCTTGCTAAATGTCAGAAAATCTTCACTATAAACATTCATAAGAGAAAATTTCCTCCTCTCCTAATCTTTAGGACACCACTCTCAGATCTGAACGGCTCTTGTGATTCTGGCTCCCAGTGGTAGAGAAAAGCTGTGAAATTCAGGAAATCCTGAGAATAACACACTGGAGAGCTGGGGATGTGGGAAGGTTTTAAGGTTTGCTGAGTGTGATGCAGAATGCCTTATTGCACCATTCACCTCTCTGTAAAACTGAAGGACAGAAGAACATTTCTTCAGGAAAAAGAAAATATAAAACAATTGCCAAAAAACCCCCAAACCTTCAACCAACCAAAAGGATCTCCCTGTGGTGACACTTGATGAAGATGATGAAGATAAGTTTGGGGCCTCATTCAATCTAGAGATTACTGCCACTGACTTGAGGGATGTGTGGAAGGTAAGATGTCAAGGTTTTGGCCCAGCATGGCTGCTCCTCCCTCATCCTGCCGAGGAGGAAAGAAGTGAAAGGGCAGCACCGTCAGTCCTCTGTCATGCCATCATTAACCTGAAAGATTCAGATCGTGTTTTCTTCCTCCTTCAGGCCTTCTTATTTTCCTGCCATTGCGTGCATTGAGCTACTAGGTAAATTAATTAAATTTACTCAGTTTTCTTGCAACAATAATAAAGTCAATTTGTCTGCTGTCAGAATGCTTACTGGCCTCGGCTTTGCTTCTCAGATCTAGTTACCCATTACACAATTTAGGGCAATATTTTTGGTTGAACAAAAGCTCAGTGAATAATGTTCACGATTTTCCCTTTGAATGTGCAGGTCTCTGCTATGCTTCCCTCTCACCCTCCTCACCAGCTATATCCTACTGAAGGGGAAGTAATATTTCAGCTTCAAATGACAGGTTGGAAATATGCTTTAAATAATTTACCAGTGCATTTGGATTTTGGTTCTCGCTATCTACTGGTATTTGGGTTCCTACTTGCTTTTGCCAAAGGGACATCGCCCTATAGCCCCTATCACAATATATTTCTTTTCCTCCAGTCCTGCTGCTTGTCAGCCCTCTAAATATTTCAATAAATGCTCGTGTAGTGCCTCATGCTTCTGACATCTGAGTCATAGTAATCCAGATTTTGCTGTTATTTTCTGTCCATCTTCTTGCATAACTTTTCTACAGTACAGTGCACACCAGTGGTGCTCACGTGGTGGATGTTCATCCACGGGAAGTGCCTCCCCACCATGATGCTCCCTGTTGGGGGTGTCTAATGAAGTCCTTGTCAAAACCAAGAAAATCATCTTCTTTCTCATGCCATGAGTGCAAGCACTCAGTATATCCAATGCTCCTGCTCCTGCAGTGTAGGTTTTGCAGCTGGGACAGGAGCAGGAACAGCTGCTGCAGACTTAATGAGGGTGCAGACTATGCCTATGTCTTGCTGGTGTATCGCCATGTAAATAAATCACAGCAGCTGTTTTTGCAAGCTTTGCTTCCCTAATGTCTGCTTGTTATTCTGTACTTCTTCAGTTCACGCTTGGGATAGTCATTGTAATGAATGAGACTATTATACTTGGATACTGTCTCACAGAGAGCATGTCAAAAAATAATCAAACCATGGCGACAGTCAATTATCCCCCAACTTTTCTTGTTCTGTCATTTGGTAATATTGAGTCATTTCAGCCCCGATAATCAAAATAGATGGCTTTAGGCTCTGTGTATATTAAATCAATTAAAGGGACCAGGCCAGCTTGGGAATTTCTAGCCAGGGTTTTGGAAGTAAGCAAAAGGCAGGAGGATGGCAGCACATGTATGAGGCAAAGATTTCTAGCTGTAAAATCAGTGAAGAGTTAAATCTAGTGATGGTTTTTTTCTCTCTTCTCACACTCCCGTGGCAATGTATGGGAGGTGGATTATGCTAGGGAAACACATGGGGCTGTTCTGCTCCCACAGTGGCCACCAGCACATGGTGTGATCACTGAACAGTGGGGTCTCGCTCTGTGCAGGAGGGGCGGGGGAGGCAACTCTGCTGCTGGGGGCAAGGCAGGGAAGTGGGGATGCAGCCCACAGTGAATGGATGCAGGCAAAGGTGAAAACAAGCTAGGTGACAGGCAGGCACATGCTCAGCATGGAGGGCAATTAATAAATCATCTCCAGCCCCCAGATGATCCTAAAGATTTGAGGCAGAGGCTTTGCAATAAACCACGCCAACCACTACACCCTTCAGCCTGATGCATGAGGCACGCAGGCCACAGAGGGATTCAAAGGAGAGTTAATTTAGAATCAAATGGAAAGAACAAATCATTCTCCTCCTGAAACACATGGGACTTGAGATTGCTTTTACAATCTCTGCCAGGTGAGATGAAGGTAGAAGGGGGTAAGAGATATTATAGATGTCTGAGAGACAAGGGAGGTCATGGCAAGGAATGCTTTGTCTGTTGATTTATTTTCATGAACAAAATTTCTGAAGCTGTTTGTAATATTTCATATGTGCTGAAAAGTCACATTTAAGATAGCTGGTAAAATAACAGCTTGTCTACGTAAAATAATTAGTAGTTGACAAATGGGTTGAATTTTAAATCCATGAGGAGCTTTGGTTAGCACTAATAAATGTTGATTAAGGTAGCAATTAAAATCTAACAATCTCTCTGGGGGTCTGAACTTTAGAAGTTTGGAACATTCCTCAGTTTACTAAGAAAATGTGGCAGTTCCTCCCCGGATTACAATATTAAGCTGTGGCAGCACAGATAATTTATCTTTATTTTTTCCAGTTTACACAAATTAATTGCAGATGGGGCACAAACCAACGCCTGATGCACACAAAATCAGACCTTGTTATAGAGATGGCATTTGGCAGCGTGAGTTTTTAGCAGTATTGTAACGGCAGGACTTTGCCATGAGGTCTTTCCAGAAAGTTGAGTCACAGCACTGAAGAAATGAAATCTTTTCTGGAGTAGGGTTGGGAAAAGGTGATTGGGAAAGGCTGTGATTTGAATCATTACATCCAGCAAAGCACTGGGCTCTCTCTTGAGGGAGTTAATGCTGTTAACACCCTCTTGAAGTCCCTATTTCCATGGCAGTCCTTCCCAGGAGGCAGTACTCATCCCTCTTCTCATCAGGCTTTGAAGTAGGATGGAGAGATGTCCGTCTCTCCTTCAAGATGTGCTGCTGCCTTGGAAATGTGGTTGACCTCTCAAAACTAAAGGAGGTCAAGAAGCACAGAGTGCGTGCAGATCTCCTGCATCTCCCTGCTGCTCTGAGAGACACAGCTATGCAGCTCTTAATCAGGGTGATTGGATGAGGAAAAAGTGTGGACCAGGTAGTATCACAAGGAGACTAAAATTATCAAATTATCTTCCTCTGCTATGCTTGAACTGCATGACCAAGGCAAATCAAGCAGCACTTTTTTTTTTTCTTTTTTCTTTTTTTTTTGTGTAGGCTTAATTCCCTGATTTGTTATCATGGGACTATTCAAGAAGCTCTTGGGGCTTTTATGATCTTGTTAGACCTGAGAAAATTTCAGTCGTTTCTCTGCAGTTTCTATTTTTGAAGGAGGAAAGTGCATTTGTATTTCACAGAACACCACTTTCTTGCTGACCAAATACTTTCTTTTCCCCATTCTTGCTTTGGGTAAAGCCTAAACAGAATATACAACCAGATTTGTCTTCCTTTACCACACATTGTGTCCTCCATTAATTACGTTTCCTCCCCCAGATTGCAAGCTGAATGCCAACAGAACAATAGGAATGCAGTGTGAATTGGGAACGACTTTGTTTTCCCATGTTCGCAGCGTGAATAGGAATGCATTGGCAAGTCTGCCTTCTTCAGGCAGCCTGAATGACCAGATGTGTCATTTTGTTGTTATACTACAGTCAGTTTGTTGTAGGTCTGTTCCTGCTAGTTTGGGAGCAGCTGAGATAAGGTGTCTTTCTTCCAGAGCACATACAGTGGCCTCTGTTGAGCAAACAGACCAGCATGGAATTGGTGCACAATGCAGTCACAGCACTGAAATCCAGGAGCTGCTCCTGGGGAAGCATGGAACCAGGACCTTGTTTCCTTCACTCAGTGGTGCTGCTGGCCCTGGCTGCTTTCTTCCTACCCCTTCCTGCCCCAGACCTTGTCTGCATGGGGATCAGCAGCCTCCATCCTGGACGGCTTCTCATTCTCTAATGACCTGCATGATTTGCAGGTGTTTTCTCAGCTCAGCTTGTGTGATCTGAACATGGCTGTTTTTTTTTTTCTACAGCACTGTGTTCCTCAGCACATTTGCAGGGTCCATCCATTGCTAAAGATATTTGCAGCAAGAGAAAGATGGAGAGCTGAGGATGTGAAATGCTGGAAGAGGAAGAAAAAGAAATCTGTCCAGAGAGAAAAATCCCATTCACTCTCTATCAATGTGTGTATCACCTTTCTTTTCTTTGCTTGGGTAAAGATTACATACAAATAGCTCAGATAAAGGCAGAAAGGGACAAAAAATGAAAGATAAGCAGAGATGCTCAGAGCTATTTTTTTCAAGGGAACTTTGAGAACTGGGAACAGTTGTGCATTTACAATCAAGTGAGCAGGTTGCATGACTGGAGGTTTGAGGTCACTCTCCATGAAGATGGACACAAAGGCTGACCTGACCAGGAACTGGAGCCACAGCCAGACACAAGAGATCATTGGGGAGCATTGGCTCAGCACTGCAAATGAAGGGATTTCATGGAAAACAGCAGCTGCAAGAGGTTCCCAGGTGGACTTAGTCATCTTGGATGTCTCCACCCCAAGCCAATCCCTCCAGGAGAATTAAATCCAGCTGGGGAGATGCTTGTGATACAGTGAGAGTATGGGGCTACTGTAGTAATCGTTGCTTTAGGTCTTAAAATACTGGAAATCATGAAATTCCCTAAGAAAGATGGGGTGACTGCTTGTGCACGGGCTTACAGACTACTTTAATAGGGGCCTACTTGATATTTCTACAGTAATACTGCGTGCTCTGCTGTTCCTACTGTAGAATTACATGCCTTGTGCTGAGGAGGGAGGGGCACATTTTGCCATTTTGTAGGGGAGATGAAGCAAATGGAGGAGCTGTAGGAGACCTGACAGCTCCATGGATCTCAGGGGATCTGCCACCTCAGAAACTGTAGAGGTAAGCATACAGAGGGTAGAGAATGAAAGTACATGATGGTTTGAGGGGAGCAAGGGAAGGTGGGAGCAGGGAGAGCAATTGCAAATCTAATGTGTCTGGAGAGGAAAGCAGGTACAGGAGCTTTCCTTCTCTGGTACCAGTGTCTCTGTTGGCAAAATGAAATCCCCTACTGAGCAGGTCAGACCCCAGTATGCCCTAGTTGGCTTCAGAACTGCAGTTCCAAGCCTCAGTGGGGATCTGCAAGGCCACCAGAACTCCAAATCCTCACAGCTATTCAGGAAATGATCCCAGAACAACACGTACCAAGAAGGTCATGGTGCTCTGCTGCAAACCATAGTAAAGCCAAGTCCCAGTTGCACATCCATTTCTCAGAACTTTTTTTTTTTTAATAGCATTTAAAGTGCAAAATGAACACGTGGAACTAAATGCTACAGGATAAGACTGCAAATGAGACTAATAGGGCAAATGTCAGATTCGTTTCTGGTGCAGCTGCTGAGGAGTCATTGCTGCGTACAGACTTTATGTAACCTCTGCTTTGAGGCTTAATCCAGCTACCAGATGAGTGGTGGGAGGCAGATATTCTGCCAGTGGGTTGGTTTCTTTGCTGTTCTTAATTTCTTTGAACCTTATCCCAAAGCAGCTGGCTGTAGCCAGTGTTGGGGATTGGCTGTAAGTCTGATGGATGAGGCCAGTGTGAGTTGCTGGGGCAGTTAACTCCTTGGGGTCTGCGTGGGGCTCACCTGCCTGTAAAGTTATAAACTGCTCTTCCTTAAATTCAGGTTCTGATTGCAGGTTTAGAAAAATCTCCATTTTCCTGTGGCAGCTCAGCCTCCTGTACAGCATTTTGCAGCCTGCTAACAGCAGGGGTGTTTTTCACATTTGCCTTTCTCAAAACCAAAAAGGTCCGTGGAGGGATGCAAAATATGCTGACCTAGAACTGGAGCAGAAACCAGCTCCTGACGCTCTGACTTCTTCAGTGCAGGAACCAGGAATGGAATCCCTGCAGATGCCAGCAGCTCCTGATCCTGCTCAGAGAGTGTGGCTGCAGGAGATGACAGCAGCCACTTCCCCTGCTTGCAGGGACACTACCATGGGCACTGCTTGTGCTGGTCTTTCCTATGCATTAAGTAAAATAATTTGCTTTTTAAATATAAGTAATTACTTGCAAACATTACTGCATTTATCCCTAAGGTAAGTTTCTCAGACACAAGAAGACTCAGCCTCAAATAGAAACCTTTCTTCCTCAAACAGCTATGGAGGCAGAGCCTGTGCAGCAGAGGAGGTGATTTAGCTCGAAGGAATAATCACAGTGTCATGAATGCAACCAGGATTTCCCTGTTAATTACCTAACTGTTTAATTAAGGGGTGATTTTTTTTATTAGAATTAATTCTCGTCTTTGTGAAGTACATGGGTTATGAAGGGGATAGCACAGAAGTGTTTATCACTGCTGCCCTAAGATGCTAATTTCCTTATGTTATGACTTGTAATCAAGATAAATTTTCTCTGACTTATCCACCAAAGGTAAGACTTTACACTGGTTTTGACATTCAAATTACCTTAAATTTGCAAGTCCAATATTGTCATAAATATTCATAGCCAACAATTGAGTGTTTAGTCCTTAATTTTTTTTTTCTAATTTTTAATTCACTCCTTAGATACTAGTTTCAGAACAAGCACAGGGAAATGGAGCACCTGGCTCTGCTGCCAGCAAGCAGGTTGACACACCACGTTTCTGTCTGACGTTGCTGTGTAACAGCCCACATGACACAGATTTGATGGTGAAATCATCCTTTGATTCTTTTCCTTGTGTTTATTTGCAAAAAGCTACTTACACTCAATAGTTATTGGACAGTGCTGCTGTAATCCAGTGCCACGTCCACCACTGTAGGAGGTGACAAAAGGTCTGTGCCAGCTGCACTACGGAACACCCCCAGCTCACCCCCACCCTCAGGTCTCTGTGAGACCCTCCTGCTCCCAATGGCTCATGATGTAGCATCCCCCCCTTCCTTAATCAGCACTTTGCACCACAGGGCCATGCTGATCTGTTAACAGGCAAGTCACATTCACACTGCTCTCCTGATGAGGAACTGAGGTGTTTGCTCTGGGTGAAATAAAAGAACAATCTCCTAGCCCAGGTTTGTGTTTGCTTGCTTGTTGTTCAGTTCGCTGTGCTCTGCATCCAAAATCCTGCCTCAAAATGGATTATGGAAGTACTTCTAATATTATTTTTCTCTTCCAGGTGAAAAGAAATTGCATCTTCAAGTTTTGAGGGTGTGAGGAGGAGCATAAAAGATCTGGGATTTCAAAAACACTGAGGAATGTATTATTTGGTGGGACTGCATTCCCTGTGCTCGGCACCTGGCACCAAATTCAACATCAGGGCAATAAATTTAAGTCTTTCCAGGTTCACCCACCATGAAGGACCCTCTTGTTGGTCACGGTAAGGATGAGCACCAGAACATGTGAGGATCAATCTCCACAGCTCTGAGCTGATTTGAGAGGCTTCGCTTGAGCAGCAGTGGATAAAGAAGATGCCAGAAATCCCATACTCTGTTCTCTCAAACAATTCATTGCAATATAGAAAGAGATGCTCCTGTATCAAGCTGGTAGGGAAAAAAAAAAATGACAGCAGCCTTAAACCTCTTGATTTCTGATTCAGTAAAAATTGAGAGTCTTTTAAGTGACAAGTTCTCATAAATAATTCCATCTAATGGAAGGCAGTTTGGTAATTGCGATACTTTCATTTATCCTGTAAGTGCAGAGAATTCTCATTAGCTCTCAGTATTCGGGCACTGAGATGAATTTTCATGGAGAGAATAGAGTAGCACATATAGTGCTGAATTGGTGGAAGGAACTTGATTTTATTCAGCATTTTATGGACAAAACCATTATGCTGTTCATTAAGCAAAACTGTCCATTCCCTTCTGGGTACAAGGAAGATTTTATTATTCCTGTTTTTCAAGTTAATAAACTGAGGCAGAAAACAGTGAGATCTAATCGAAACCTCTTCTTCACAAGCATTTTCACAATGGATTTCTCTGTTTTGTAGCAAAGTTTATTTTAAAATAAAGCCTTAAATTGACCTGAGAAATCTGACTTCCCATTCTTCACTCTAGCTCCCGTGTAATATTGCTTTGACTAAGGGCAATAAAAATATGCACAGGGGAGCTGAAATGCCAGACTAGCAGACTGAATACATGGATATTACAAATGAATAAAGCAGTATATAGGCTTTGGGAAAAGAAGCATGCTGCTTCACCAAGGCAGGGAGAAACTGGGCTGCTAACAAAGCCTGTTGTTTAAATGAATTCTTGGAAGAGTGACTCTTCTACTTGTCTTATGTTGTGCACTCTGAAGCCAAGTTATGGGAATTACACATCTGTGTTCTTGATTGTTCCACTAGCACTGAAGGCGGAGGAGCAGGGATGTTGGAGTACAGCATGCAAGGATGAAGGCAGATGCTTGTTGCACACCAAAATCTGATCTTATGAAGTAACGAGCTGTAGTGTAACAGCCAAGCAAGGTTCAGCCAAGGGTATTATGAGCAAAAGAACAAGGGTGAAAGCACATTGCCCTTCTGGTACTCTCCTGCTGTCTACATGGCTTCAAAAAAAGGTGTAACCAAAGATGTGAATGTCACATCCTTAACGTATGATGCGCTTAGATGGAGCTGGCAATGATAAAGCTCTGCAGGTAAAACTTGTGGCAATGGGAAACACTCCTGTGAGTCATCCTTTCTGTTTGGCTTGTATCGAATTTCCAGCTCAGGGAAGCATTACTTGATTTTAAGATAGAAAGTAAACGTTTGCAAGACTCAACTCCCTGCTGGGAGTTGTTTACAATCATCATGTGAGTGATCGCCAGCAAGGAGGACAATTGCCAAAGCAGAGCCAGACCTCAGCCAGCCCAGGGAATTTGCTGAGCATTACTTTATCACAGCTGCAAATGTTTTTCTTTGGAGATTTTTCAGGCACACTGCTTCCTCCTTCCTTGCACAGGGAAGGCGTTGCAACTGGTCACCTGCTCAGCTCCCCACCAAGGCATGTTTCTGCCTTCTGTCACTGCCTTCCTTGATTATCTGCATCTCACTGTGTTGGCTGTTGGTTACTTAATTTCTCTCTAATCAGCTCTATTTAATAGTATTTTTTTTTATTTGTTTTTTATTTGTTGAATTTGTTTCCATCCCCAGTCCCAACCACCCAGCCACCTCTTTTCCTGTACTTACAACCTTCATTCATCTGAACTTCTATTTCCTGCACTGCTTAATTTGGAAAAGCATAGCCCTAATGACAGCGTTATGCCACCCAAATGGTGTGTCAAAGTATTTCACGGGGGGGACCTGTCTGCAGTTGGTTGTGAAGCGTGCCAAGTTCTGCTCTGCTGCACAGCTGCTGCTGAGGCAGGGATCACACTGATGGAAAAGGAGATTTCTGGTATTTAATGGTGCAGAGTCCCTGCACAACCCTGGAACAACAAAAAAAAATGTAAAATGGGAGACGTACCACCATTTGATTGCTATTTGGTTTATTATCTTTAGAGCCTATTATAAAGTTTATTAAATACTCTCCCTGGTGTATACCTGGCACAGGCAAGGGAAAACATGGGCACGCTAAAGGAGAAATACTTGAAACAAGATGCATCAGGAGAGAATGCCAGGAAGACAGCACCTAACTTCTAGGGGACAATTTATGCCTTTGTTTACTTATCTATTATGCATTAATTGAAATGCTTCAAAGAAGTGGAACTTGGCACAGTGTCAGATGAAGCCAGACCAGAAATGCTTTGACTCAGTACAGTGAGACTGACTCAGTACCGTGAGACTGTAAAAGCTGTGCAAAAAATATAACCAGAAAGATCTGTTCGTGTAATTTCAAAGCTTTGTGCATCTAAAGGTATATTGCATACTGTTGTAAGGCAATGAATGGACCAAGAAAATGGGTGAAATGGTGAACTGTGCCACTGCTTTTAAACACAAATCTGCTTGCGGAAACGCTAACGTATTTCTTCTCAACATCTTAAATAAAAAAACCATGCTGACCTTCCGTCTTATTTCAAAACTGTCCTGAACTAAAAAAGAAGAAGGTGGTTATAAGCAGAAAGGGAAACAAAGCGTTTCACCTCAGCTCAAGCTCAGTGCTGTGAATAAAGGTTCACAGAGCGCTGTAGGTCAACCCCAAACTAACTGCTTTGTTTGTCTCATCCCTGATAAATTCCTCGCCTCTTTTTTTCTCATTTTGACCCAAGCACATTTTTTCCTTTGGAAGTGAAGTATTTCACTATGAAACCACAAACCCCGTTGTTCTGCCGAGTGGAGAAGGAACATCTCCAGTGGAAAAGAGAGGATGGAGGAGAAGTCGTGGCTCTGGCTACTGGGAGCAGACGCATCTCTGCAGCCTTTGACCCCAGCTTTCCTATGATAAGCACTAAGGAATGAACAAGAGCTGAGGATTGGGCTGTGCTGCTGTGGCCCCAAGACACCAGAGCAGCATCTGGGGAGCGTTGGGACGGAGCTGTTCTTCCCTCACTTCACCCCAGGGTGATTTCTGTATTCTGCAGCAATGCTCTGCTGGGTCATCTCATTGGAATTAGGCAGAGACATTTCCAGAAGCACATCTTTGCAAATGACAGCTGACTCCTTGGTAATGACAGATTTGGAGACAATTATGACAGACAATTGTTTAATAAGAACTGGCATTTTTCGCAAAAATAATTACATCAATGAAGCACGAGGACATTTCAGCTTAGGATCTCCGTTGTTCCGGCCAAGCCCTTCTTGCTGGTCGTCAGCCCCATCTGCACTACCCTGAGTAACTCATTCAGAACTGTTCATACTTGTGGCAGGCGTCGTTTGATGCACCACCAAAATTTAATCCATGAGATCAATCTGACATCCCCATAATCACAAATCCCCAAATCTCCACTTCAGGCAGAAAAATTCACATCAGACTTCAGAACAATATTGGACATTGCAGGTGGGCGTTGAAAGCCTTCATGGCCTTCTACATTGGCTTCCTTGCAGCTCTTCATGTCTTCTTTCTATGTGGTGTGCCACTGAGAGGCATCCACCTGCACTTCTGCTGCAGGGAGCATTAAATATCTTTATTTTCCAGGTACAAGATCAGTCATTCTCAACGTGGGCATTTTCCAGCTAACAGATTAAGCCTCTCCTACTGGGCACAAAGCATGGGGACATTGTCTTTTGAGATTTAATGAACAATTTGATGTTTGCTGTGCACTCAGGCTCCTCTCCTCCTGCAAGGAAGGGCAGCTAAAGGGGATGGAAGGGAAGGAAGGATGCCGCCCTCCTGCCAGCCCTCCTTCTGAGATGGAAGGTAAAGCAACATCCACAGCAGGTTGTGTGAACACCCAAAGGCTTGTGTAGCCACTGGGAACTGTCACAGCCACTGGTTTATTCAGCAGCCTTCATGCTTTGAAAAATAATTTCCTCTCCCTCCTTTTGGCCAGCACAGTGATTTGCTGCCCGATGGCTTAGACAGTGAAATAGTGGAATATTTTGGAAAGAGTGAAAAATATAATAAACTGGGAACACGTCCATTTCCCTCAAATCCTGCTTAGCCTGATTTAAGGTATTATTATGAAGGCAAAAATGTTGAAAGTAAAATTATTGTTCTGTGCTGAGAGTGGTAAAGCAGATTTTTAGGCACAGAGAGAAGGGAGCTGACTGCTCTCATAAATAAGTCAATGTGTTACTCCTGCTAGACTGGAAGTGGAATGACAGCTCTTCCACATACTGATGCTCTATTTCTCTGCGACCTGCACTAAACTGAAGCATGCTAAAAATATCCTGCAACAATCCCCTGCAAAGCACATGCCTCAGGGCTGGGGAAACACCTGGTGCAGGGCAGGTTTGGGACGGTCAGCTTGCAGCTCCCTGCCCCTCCAACCCAACCACGCTCCCCACTGCACCACCGCTCCCATTTCACGTGCTCAACTTGCCACTGAGTTCCAAAGCAGTGTGCTATTTGGGGATGACATTTTCCTCATTCCTCAAAAAGCCCAGAGCACATCACCATCCCTCTGGGAGACCCAATGGAGGAAGCCAACTAGGTGTCATCAACACCCAGGCTTTTTCTCTCCTTTATCTTCAGTTTAATGCCAGAGATGCATAAGGAAAGAGAAAGCACGAGCATGACACGGTGAGTCATGCTTACCTTCACCCATGCAGTGAACAAGTTACCAATCAGCAGCTCTATCCCTACCTCCTTATTTAAAATGCAAATTGACATAGAATCACAGATTCATTAAGATTGGAAAAGAGCTCTAAGATCCCCAAGTCCAACCCCAGCCCACCCCACCGTGCCCACTGCCCACATCCTTCAATGCCACATCTCTATGTTTCCTGAACACCCCTAGGGAGGCTGACCCCACCATCTCCCCAGGCAGCTGTGCCAGTGCCTGACCACTAATGCTTTAAGTAAATGAAAACAGAAAAGTTAGAGGACAATGATATTGTTTTGGCAGCCTGAGGTTCCTGAGCCACATGCAATTACTTGGGTGGATGAGGCTCTAAAGGGAGAGCTGAGCAGCAGTTTCCAGGGCACTTTATGCACTGCTCTGTGTCTCTTCTACACTTACAGTGATATAACCCAGGAACAACTCCTTTGGGAAACGACTTTCCTAGCAGTGCAGCAAGCAGGTCCCTCTGGGCAGGGACCCACGCTCCTGCCTTCCTGCTGCACCACCTGCCTTGCATTAAGATGGAAAAAAAAAAAAAAAAGACAATGCTGTCTGTTAGCCCTGATGCTAACTTGCATCTGAAATCACTGCAAGGTACAGAGTTGTGTGCTGCAGGGCCCAGCTCCTTGCAGTTGCTTTCCCCAGGGCTGCTCCAGCTGCACGCACAGGTTCTGGGGAGGCACAGCCTGGGCCATTCGGTGCACAGAGGCCCTGGAGACGCAGCAACTCTGCCAACACAAAATGTGTCACTGTGAAGGGCTTGGTTACAGTGCTGCTCCTTCAATCATGGCAAAAAAAGCACAAACGTTCTGCTCTGAAAAAGGAAATTCACTGACTCCTTCTTGAGCCAAAAATAAGGGAAAAGGCTGTGCGATTCGTTTATTTGAATAATAAGCATTTCAAAGTTATCTAAACAGCACTAAAACCAGGGAAATCTCTGTTTATTTTATCAGTCCGTCTTTGTCACAGGATTGATGCTGGTGCTCCAGGCAAACTTGTCTCCTTCAACTGCAGGCAATTTAAACACAAGACTTTGGCTGGCAGCTGGGAGAGGCTGGGGGAAGGGGGGTCTGCCTGAACAGCACCAGTTCTGCTGAATGCTGTAAGCAGAAGAAACTGGAAATGTTTGGTGGTTACATCCTGGAGCAAACTGCTGTTTTATGGGTGACCAATGCACTGAGTCCCCCTATTTCCCATCTCTAAGTCTATGCTGGAGCCAGATTTGTGACAATCTACAGTTAGAATTGCTAATGGCAACACCATGTGTATTTTCAGCTGAATTTCTTCGTCCCCTGGCTAATTACTCTGCTTTCTTCAGCAGTCTTTACAATCCCTTTTCTTGTAACTGTATACAAAAGCCTGTTTGCTACCACACCACTTCTTTCCAACAAAACTTCACAAGAATATTGAGTGAGGCATGAAAACTTCATTGAAGCAAACCCTCTCCTGGGCTGCAGAGTCACTTTCCAAGGTTTGATGTTTGCTGCCAGCAGTTTCCAGGAGGCTTTCTGCAAAGGGATTTCCTGCAAATTCCCTGCAAAGGGATTTCCTCCCCATCTCCCTGGGATGCAGCTTCTTGGTTTGTGCCAACAGGTGAAGTGGTGCAACACTGGCTCCAACTGGGGTCAATGGTGGAAGCAGTGGGCTCATGCAGACACCCAGTTTGCCTGGCCACCACACCAGCCCCATGTTGTTGATAAGTGGAGGCAGCCAAGCAGAACGACCCATTCTCCACCTGAGTGCTTTCCTGCTGACCTGAAATGCCCCAGCTCCATTTGGCAGAAGGGCAGCATGGCTTCATAAGGGGATGCTGCATCTGCAGAGCAAGGACTGGCAGGTAGAGTCGTGGCTCTGTGTGATGCAGCCAAATGTGCTTGCAAAGCCTTGCAGCCTGACATCAGGGTGAGTTTTCCTAGATTGTTCTGCAATAGTTGGCTAAAGGCTGGGCATGGAATCATCGAATCATAGAACTGGTTAAGTTGGAAGGGACCTTGAAATGTGGTCTAGACCAAATCTCCTACTCTGAAAAGGGAGACACACAGCATCCATGCACCTCATGGTGCTCACAGCAGAGCCTCAAACAGCTCCTGCATGACACTCAGGGAGAGACTTCTAGGAGGGAAACAGAGAGGCACACCTTCCTGCAGCACCAAGATATGCCTTCACTGCAAGGCATGGGACTGCAGATCAGCCTCCCAGAGAGCAAAGACAATCCACAGCTGAAAAGGAATTAGTGCCTGGCAAATCTGCAGCTGGGCTTCAATGCTTTATCCACAGTACCCACAGGTTACGACGTGAAATCATCTCTCCAGATTGATCCGTGTGTCCTTAAAGCAAACTGTCCCCTGACTGCTTGGGGTTTTCCCCATGCATGGCAAAACAGGGCTGTCCTACCTGCCCACAGTGAAGGCAGCTGCTGTCCCACCCCATAACACTGTGTGACAGCAGCAGCAGACCTCTGCAACACGGGGGGCAGCCCCCGAGAGCCCCCAGAGGAATTTTTTGCCTGGCTAATGCTTAAGGGATGGAATTTAACACAGCAATATAGAAAACCTCTAAAGTGTGCCCCTTTCTCAACCAAGATTGTTTCGGAGTAAAGAAGGCAGAAGGCAGCTTTTTTCCTGCTGTAACATCCCTGAATGTGAGTGACCTTTCCTGAGAAGTCTCCACTGATAAAAGGGGAGGAAGGAAGAAGGGAAGGGAAGAAGGGAAGTGGAAAACATGGTCTTTTTGTGACACAGCCATCCCCTGAGGAACACATCTTTCCAACCCATTCCAGAGGAGCACAGAGCACACAGGCAGTGACAAGCGGAGACCTTGTTTGCTGGAAGAGACACTGAGACCAGAGCCAACACCCTCAAGAGCCCCTTTGCATTATTCAGCACCGTGGAGCCCGCAGCAGCTTCTCTGCAGAGCTGGAGCACGAGTGTAATCCACAGCAGCAGAAAGCAAAGCAGAACAGATCCCTGTCCTGGCAGCTCTCAGAGGTTTGGCCACATTTCTCCTCTGTGCACAGGAGAATGGGACAAGAATTTGGGAGCAGGAGTAATCAGACTGCAAAGGGGGAGAAGGAGACATAAGGACTCAGACAGAAGAGCAGACAAAAACCTATTAATAAAGTTCCTGAAGAGCCCACAGCGTTACACCTGACAAATTCATCACATGAATACATAAAGGAATAAAACAGCTCCAGATAATTGCAGGGCATGAGAACATGTTCAATGTCATCTTAAGCTTGGCGAAATTAATTTTCCTGACAGCTTGTTTAAAATGGAAACAGTCTGTGCAATTAAAAGAAATACAACCCACGCAGATGGCATGCTGTGGGGTTCACCTTTACCTTTTTGGGGGCAGCTGGGGAAGTGAGGCTGCTGGGATGTCCTGTGGAGGTCTGCAAAACCTAACACTCCACCACTGCAACTCTGTCCAACACCCACCTGCTTTTCTGGTGCTGTGCCTTTCAGGTCCCAGCCCTATTTTTCTCCTCCTTTCCTGGATATCAGTGTTTCCCAGAGGTCCTTATGCTCTGGGTCCTTTCCTCCAGCTGTCCAAATGAGTGCAGGGTGTCAGACACTGATTTTGCAGAATGGCAGCTTTAAGCTCAGGTTCCCTCATTCCCTAGCACTTGTCTATGAAGCACCAAGCACAAATCAGCACTGTATTAATCGGAGCAACAGAAAAGCCAGGCTGTTAATCTTCATAATGTCCCTCTCAGCGGGGATTTCACTTGAATGTTGTTTGCATTAAATATGATACCAACTGCTGGATATGCAGTTATAAATAAATTAAAGGCCACAGTTAAGTCAAATACTGTCCCACTGCTGAATGCAGACTCCGGTGTGAGCTCTGTTTACGACAAAGAGCACAGATTCAGTGCTGGAGGAAATGGCAGCAGCAAGTTCTGCTCTCAGTGCTCTGCAAAACTCGTTCTGGGGACTCTCAACCCCTTCATGGGCAACGCGGAGACAGCAGAGGTGGGAGAGCTGAGGCCCAGAGGAGAATTTGGGCAGCAGTGTGTGGGATTCAGACCTGGGACACAGAGATGCTCCCTGCAGAGCTCTGGGGTCAGGGCAGACATCAGCACAGTGCTGTGCCACGTCCCGGTGCCCTCGTGGCCGCTGCTGCTAATCCATCCCTAAGCCCCTGAGCAGCTTTCAGAGCATGCGAGCTTACTGCTGACCAACCTGCTACAGAAACACCACCCTCAGGCCCTCTGCTTTCCCCATGCTGCGATGGTGGATTTTCCTCATGTGGCCATGAGGCAATGCATGAACCTCCTTTTGCACGGCGGCACTGCTGGGTCCCAACAACACTCCTGCAAAACTCTGCCCCCTTTCAAGGGATCTTCCATTTCTTCAGCCAGTACCGTGGGTTGGTGACTGCAGTCAGATATCTGCACTGGTGCAAACCTTTCCTCTTGCAGTGCTTTATCACATACTCAGAACTGGAGGATGAGGAAGTGTCACATGTCATAAGACTGTAACTGACAGTGATGAAAGGAACAAAATGTGGGCTGCGGGGAGGGACATTTCTGTGAGTTTCTCTTTTGAATGAAATGAGTAAATTAAATGTATAAATTGTCCTCTTGAGGATAAAATGCAAGAAGGAATCAAATGAATGATGCAAGCAACGAGCTAAACTTTCCCGGTGGCTGTGTGCATTGCATTTTAATGAGACAGTTTGAAAAAAAAAAAACATAGAAGAGGAGTGAAAAGCAAATTAATATTAAATTGGTACTGAGCACACTCAGATACCTGTAGACTTACAAAATCCATTCTCTGGGAGAGCAGGGTGCTACAGCCCTACCACCAACTGAGACCGCATCCATGCGGTTCGGCTCTGCAGACCGGCATTGCTTTTGATTGTGTTGCAATGACTGGGATGTGGCATTGCAACAACTCCATTAATTAGCTGCTTGGAGCCTTGATCAAAACCAGGGCTCTGCTGAGCTCAACGTCGCCCTGCGTCAAAGCGCTGCCGGCTGCTGTGCAGCAGTTCTGTGCTGCAGACGTCTGCTTGGAGAAGATGAGTTGGGAGAGCAGACCCTGATCCTCAAGGCTGAAGGAGGAAGGCAGTGAGATGGTTGAGGGGTGAGCAGCAGAAGAGCCCAGCACGTGAGCATTGCTCAGGGCAGGAGAGGAGCTACTGGCCTGAGGTGGGGAGGGAAGCAATGTGGTCATTGAGTTGCTCCAAGTGGCTGCAATGAAGGCCCACAGAGGGTTCAGAGTCCTCATCTCCTTCCTTTCAAAGCAGCTTCTGCAATACAAGAGCTCCCTAAAGGAGGGACCAGTTTCCAGGAGCAAGATAACAGGTTTGCTTCAGAAGCACAAGTTGGCTGTAACAGCAGCGGCCTTAAATTTATTCTTTATTATCTAGAGGGAGTAGTAGTTGGCAGGAAGTACCAGAGGGTATTTGCAAAGAGAAGGGAACACGTTGCTGAAATCAGATTACATCCCCAGCTCTGTCTAGGCTGCCTGTTCCTCTTCTATATATTTAGAAATCTGCTTGGCAAAGAGACAACTTTATAAAGGGAGATTTACAGCACAGGGTGCAGTATCTGAGGAGATGCAAACCTGCAGGCTGGCTGCAAACTGTGGGTGAGGAGCATGGGATGAGGGCGGGCAGGTGGTACTGCTGCCCACAGGGCACTGCCCCAGCCCAGCAGCTGCTCTGACAGCCCTGAATTACTGAAATCCAAAGGGCTTTTCGCTACGTGTGGCTTCACAATGTAGAGGTGCTTCCAGGTTCCATTTGTGAGCACTTTGCATAGAAGAGATGCTTTTCTTCTCTCCCATTCAGATATGGAAGACTTTGTGAAAAGTTATTTTTAACAAATTTTAACTAGAAAATCTCATCGCCTGCCTTCAGCTGACAGTCATCTCCAGCCCCTGAGAAATTAAAAGTTTCAAAGAAACTCATCTTTCTTTCTCAATCAAGAGTTCAGTTAAAAAAGAACCTTGCTCACTGTTATTTTATTTCCTTGGTAGAGATGAGCTGCCATGAAGTCGTGCCCAGCAGCACACTGACTGCACTGATGAATGTTGAAGTGGGAAAGCCATAGGAGGGAGGAAGCAAAGAGAGCCTGCACACAACTCAGGCATGTCCAGCCCTGTCTCATAGCATCCTCTGCCCCTTAGGATGCCTGTTGAATTAGGAGGGACAGGTTTGTGGTGGCCCAGAATGGAGGAGTCCAGTGCACACACAGTGCACCCACAGGGAGTGAGCACAGGATACAAACGTTTCTCACTGCTGCTGCCCTCCCACCCATAGAAAATTCAACAGCTGACACTTTGAATGCAGAGAAATACTGGGAATGAACTGGTGGCTCAGAAATTTCTGCCTCTCAGACAGGGCTGGTACTCCATCACCACCACCTATTTATTCAAAACCAACCCCTGGCACTCATTTCTTGAATAACTCATCAGCTCAACTGATTTATTGTCAGCTTTTTTTTTTTTTTTAATCCCACACCTATGATGCTTTGAAATTAGATTGAAAAAATGGCACCCACAGGAGGCAAAGCGTGTAGGCTGATGTTATTGAATTTGCCAAATGCATTTCTTGGGGAAGGCCAGGTCTCTGTTAAACTCTCTGCTCAGATGTGTCCTTGCAGAGGGAGACAGGGACCAGCAGCCAAGGTCACACCAGGCAGGAGACCACAGGATGCTCATGTGTATATGAAGGTAAAAAAAAATGTCTGGGGAAGCTCAGAGCTTATAGTCTGCTCTTCTCTGCCACACCAGTCTGAATGATGAGAGGGATGTGGGGAATGGAGATAAGGGAGTGCAGGCATTGGAAGCACCTCCAGCTTCACATGGTGTGAATGCTTCATGCTGGAGAAAGACCAGGCAGATTGGGAGTGTAATGACAGAGCTTCACCTGCTTTCTGCAACGAAGGAAGGGATGTTAGGACCAGGGCTTGCTGTGTTGGCACCTAACAATGCCTGCTTTAGGGCTCAGACCTCATCAGCTCAGGTTCCCAGCATGCTCCCAACCTCTCTGGACACTTTTGCTCTGCTGCTGTCCTCTCCTGACATTGGCACCCACCCCTTTCACAGCTGAGAAATGGGATGGTGACACCAGTGGTGCCCAGAGCCCCTGCCCTTGGATGCAGCCATCAGGTGTGCTGGGCAGGACACAGGAAGCACAAATGCCATCTGCACATCTCCAGCAGATGCTGCATGGAGATGATAGAAAAAGCCTTTAAGGGGAAGGAGGGGAAAGCAGGGAGAAGACAATTAAATAGCTGCTTTAAGTGATCTGGAAGGAGATTAAAGGCAGCATTATTATATTTTTTTTTCTCTAGGAAGAGGAGCCACTAGAATACCTTCATCTCTTCTCCTTTTACAAAGTGCTGTTAAGAGGAAAATGTAAGAGCTGATTTGATCGGCCACATTTCCTCACTTTTGATTCCCTCCAGCTGACATCTCAAGAAGGGGGTTGGGGAGGGAAAAAAAATATCAAGTGAATTAAAATCAATTGGGGGGAAAGAAAGAGAAGAAATTATGTAAGAACTGGCAGAACACGGCAGACCAAGCGGTTATGTAAATCAACAAACACAGGAGCTTGCTCAAGTCAGATCCAGCTGTACGATGGACCAGGTGTAAATGGCCTGGGACTGGGTGGGCTGAGTTTGCTGGATTAACGTCCCACGGACCTGTGTAGTCTGTGGAAAGAGGCAGACTTATAGAACCTTGCATCGGACACAGTCCTGCCGCAAAGAAGCTGACCTGTGCTGCTGCTGAGTGGGCTCCCCTGGTGGGCAGAGACACTGTGCCTCTATCTATCCAAGATAGTTTATCAGCCAGGCTCCAGGGGAAGGATTATCACCATGTAAGCGACTGAAAACAGCCCTGCTACTAAAAGCCATAGCAGGAATTTGGCTGTGACTTAAGGAAAAGAGACCAGCCTCAGTTCCTCTAGCCAACATTAGTATAAACGCAGAATTCCTGAACTGAAGCCATCGACTAATCCTGGATACGACATGCAAGCAAATAGGGAGAGAATTCAGCCCTTTGGTTTTATTCATTGCTGTTTTTCATGTGCTATGGAGAGACCTTTGCCAGGTTTATTTGCAGGCATCCTGCCACACGTCCTCACTGCAGAAGGTGTAAGGGAGTGTTTGCAACACTGTGTGTGGGATGCTGGGCCCCTTGGATAAATGGGGGTTGGATACAAGAACCTGGAGGCATGCTTAGGGTCAGGGAAGCGTTCAGGCCAGTTGCCTTGTGTGAGGGATCTTGAGCACATGAAAGAGCTCCTCCATCCCCAGCCCCAGTGTCTGCTCCCTCCTTCACATCCCATCAGATCTGAAGCCCTTCAGCACATCACTTCAATGCAAGAGGAAATAAAGCAGAGTACCTACTTGGGCAAATGGTTGTTTCACGTGCAGCGTTATTTACTCTACCATGAGCAGACTTCATAAAACAACAAATAATGGACCTGCAGAGCTGCAGCCACACAAGAGTGGGATGACACACAGCATGGAAAAAGTCCACCCAAACCAGTGAGAGATGCACAGCTCCCAGTGTGCTTTCCAAGAAGATCCCCTAGCAAGTAATCAGGATGGAGCCCATGGAGCTGCAATGGTTTATGGAAGCTCAGGGCCTGCTGCCATGTGTTTCAATAAATGGGTTCTCACCAGCTGTCCTCACCAGTAAACCACCAGTTGTATCAGACGCCCTACACAGGCCCTATATAAACAGCAAGGGTTTGGAAAGGGGTAATGTGAACCACCTTACTGGGACCAAAAGGCTGCAGGTGGCCCAGTCAGAGCCTGGGGAGTGTTCTGCAGCAAGGCCACCAAGTCTGGGTTGTGCCACACCAAAGCAGTAAAGGAAAACAGTATTTGCACTGCCACCCAAACAGTAAAATTTAGACCTTTTTGGAACAGGATGGACAGTGCGTGCTGGTGGATGTGGGGCAGTCACTGAGTGGTTTCCTGTTTTGAGAGCAAAACCATGAGCAGCCAAAAGCACGAGTGCTGACCTGCAGGAGAACAGAGCCCACACGTCGCTCTGCCTCGCAGCTCTTTTATCTGGTGGTGCCACAACGAGCAGCTGTTATAACCTCCTCCAGCTGAAGTGGCATGAAAACATTAATTTACTTGTATGGAAATGGCTTTGAGAGGTGCTTAATTTGTATGGGGAAAAAAAAAACACCATAAAATTGGCTGCAGCTTGTGTTAGAGGATGTGTGCCAGTTAAAGTGTTAACTAGACCTAAACGATGTACTATAATGGATTTATTCCTGCGACCAGATCCCAAAACGATGCCAACATCCAAACCAGACACCCCTAACAGACAGAAGGAACAGGCAAACTTGGCACTGGGAAAACATAATAAACCAGCCTGACTTCAGCAGCTGTGAGGCTGCTGATAAACAAAACTGGGAAGCAATGCCCCTGTAAGAAATTAAATGGAAGAGGTCATATGGAGCTCACACCATGATGGCACGAGGAGGGATGCTCAGCACCCCACGGTGCTGATGGGTGACAACCCACAGAACACTCATGTGTTGCTCTGCCTGCTTAGCAGTGTGTGCTGCACTAAGCAATCTGTAATTACTAGGGGAATGCCAGTAATTACTTCTTAGAGTTGTGCAGATTGAGAGTTTCATGTTAAGTAATATGAGCAGAAATCGAGTGTGCGGCGTGTTGTTTGAATGGTTTTCCTCTTTTTGTAAGGAAAACTGGTTGTTCACACAGTGCAGTTCCCTTTGGGAAAGTCCATCAGAACTTAAAGACTCCAAGCAAACAGTGAGGAACTTTGTCAGAAAGAGCCTTCAATGAGAACACCCAATGCTCACCCTGGGCAGGCAGTGGCTCCAGCCCAGGGAGGGGCATCCTCCTGGGCTCTGCAGAGTGAGTGCTGGGCTCTGAGTCTATAAATGGTTACATTTGCTCTGTTCAGGGCCTGGCTTGCAATTAGTCACCAAATAAAACCTCTTGGAGAACCGATGGTTTCAAAAAATAAAAAAGAATTTTTTAAAAATCCCAATTTACTTTAGGCAGTTGGCCAAACAGGAAGAGTGAAATATGTTGAGTGATTTAATACAAGAGATTTGCCAGCTCAAGCAAATGTATCATTGCTCTGATTAATTTGAAAGCAGAAAATGAACGAAAGAGATGTAGAGACCTGCTCTGAAGCAGCCTCAGCCCTCTGCAGAACTCAAGGGCTCCAGATTTCTGAACTGTGGGACCTCAGCACATCACTCTCACACATTACCGTTGCCCTTTCCTTCACAGGTCTTCCATTATTCGTCGTTTTTTTTTTAAACCCCTGCACTGCTTACAATGTGAGAATGCTCGATCACACGCTGTGCAACGGTTTCCCTTAATGCACTTCAAACCTGACTTGCAGCTGCTTTGCTTACTCACTCTGCAGCCCTCCCTGACCCAGGGCCCTGCTTCATGTTGGGTGCTGAGGAATGAGCCCCAAGCCATGAAATTAGCTCCTGTCTTAGCAAATCTACATTTGTAGCCAGGTCCCCAAGAAGGAAACGTATGCTGCTCCCCCGCCTCCCACACAGCTGCCTCCTTCCTTTTACTTTTTAGTACATTCACAAGTGAAATGATGATAAAAAATGTAAGGAAGAAGCCACAGGCAAACTTCATACACAATGCATTAATGTCTGCCTGTCTTTTCCTCGGGTAACAGGATAAGGTAGATCCTGAATAACAGCAAGACTGTAAAACACGTTGAGAATTGTTCAATCTCCGTAGACATGGCTAGGAAATAATCTGCTCTCCTCAACCCTATCGTGTTAACACAAAGCATGGGTTTAATCCTTAAAGGAAGATAAGTGGAAATAATGCATTCCAGCCACACTGTTCTTAAATCAGATGGCTCACGCCTCCTTAGAGAATAGAGAATTTGGGTTAAGCACACTGGGCTGCCTCTAAGAAAAGCTACAAAGCTACAGGGGAAACAGCCTCCATACCTATATGGAGACAAAATTTAAGGGAAATTCAGTGCTTCCATGGGGGCTGGATTTTGGTCACTGGAGCAGCAGTGCAGTGGGAAACTCAGAGAGACATCCCAT
This sequence comes from Chrysolophus pictus, assembly GCA_037305975.1. Lineage (NCBI taxonomy): Eukaryota > Metazoa > Chordata > Aves > Galliformes > Phasianidae > Chrysolophus > Chrysolophus pictus. The sequence continues at coordinate 5,803,741 of CM074595.1, forward strand.
AACATCTGCAGGCTCTGGGGTATACTGTCTGTATCCTCACCCACTTTCAGTTCTGTTTCCATTTAAGTTCTTTACCTGCAGGAACATTTTGAAAGCTTTAGTACAGTTTTAAACCCTAATAGGCTACAGATTAGACCCACCTGAAATTCATGTTCCAAATAGAAGATTGAGAAGCTATCACTCGTAAGCCTGGCAGCAAAGGAGCTATGGAGATTGGTGTCTTGCTCTTTCTGCCTTTCCTTCCACTTCTCTTACATTTTTCAAGCCTAATGCTCCAGTGAACAAATGCCTCAACCCCTCAGAGTGCTGTGAGTGGTGATGCTGAAATCCTTTCCACTCATGGGAGTGTTAGATTAAGCAGTGCATGGAGACCAGCAAAGCCTTTCTGAAGTCAGGGAGGGGGCCACTAGTTAAACCAGCTGTAGTTTTCCCCAAACAGCCCAAATAACAGCCGCTCACTGTTCCTGTTGGCTGCCTATGCTGCCCAAAACTTTCTGAGATCAGTCTGTTACTTCACAGATGAAATGAGCTGCGGATCATCCCAAGAAGCTGGGAGGGGGAGGAGAGCAGAAAGATGGGTTTATTTGCCCTGATGCTGCTGGTCCGTTACCAGCCGAAGGGGAGGGGGATCAAAGAAAGGCTGAGGATTTCTGCATGCAACTCGCAGGGGTGCGGGACGGAGGGCCCCGCTCCGGGACAGGGCGGGCTGCTTGCGGGCAGCAGGGACAGCTGCTCGGAGGGGGCTGTGCCAACCCGGGGCTGGATTTACCCCGCTGCGGGGTTCACCCCGGTGCTCAGCCCGGCGCTGGAGGGGCAGGAGCCGTATGGGGGTACAGCAAACACAGCCGACATCCCCCCGCCCCCCAAACCCCGCCGCCCGCCCGCACCCCGCGCCGTCCCGTCCCGTCGGGGATGCTCCGCTCCCCCGCTTCCCAAAGCCGGCTTCCCAGCCTCGTCTCCCCCACCCACTCCGCCCTTCTCTCGACAAAGTTTGGGCTTTTCCAGCTCAGGGAATGAGGCGGCCGCCCGGCCCCGGCTGCTCGGGGTCCTCACCTGGATAACCGTCTTCAGCGTGGAGGTGTTCACGATGGTGGTGCAGATGATGGAATCTGGATCCTGATCCTTAGCATAAATCTCCCCCATGGTAAAGATCATGGGGATGGCGAGGAGGAAGGAGGCAATCCAGATGCAGCTGATGAACTTCTTGGTGCGGCTGCGGGACATGATGCTCTTGGCTTTGAAGGGGTGGCAGATGGCCATGTAGCGCTCCACGCTGAGGCTGGCGATGTTGAGCGCCGTGGCGTAGGTGCAGGCGTCCCGGAGGAAGTAGTAGCCCTTGCAGACAGCTCCCCCGAAAGCCCAGGGGTGATGGACCCAGATGAAGTTGTAGAGCTCGATGGGCATGCAGAGGAGGAAGATGAGGAGGTCGGAGAAGGCGAGGCTGGCCAGGTGGTAATGCACGGTGCTTTGCAGGTTCTGCAGCGACTTCTTGCGCACCAGCGTGTACGCCGTGATGGAGTTCCCCACGGTGCCGACCAAAAAGAGAGCTAAGTAGATAACGGTCACCATGACTTTGGAGTAGATATCGGTGTTGACGTCCAGGTCCTCCTCGTCGGGTCCTTTGGAGAGCAGGTCGGAGCGGTTGGAGGCGTTGGGATGGAGGTGCTGGGAGCCGCCGGGCACGGCCGGGGCCGTGGCGTTGGGATGCATCCCGTGGCCGGGCCGCCCCGCCGGGGCTGCAGCTCGGAGCCGCCGCCCGCCCCGACGTACCGCTGCCCCCAGCGAGGAAACTTGGCTCGTTTTAATGCGGCGGGGAGGAGGCGCTTGCAGCTGCCGGGCTGCTGTGCGTGTGTGAGTGTGTGACACACAGACACACACACAACGGAGCAGCCTCGCCGAGCTGTGTGCAGCCCGCAGCTTTGGAATCTCCTCCCTGCAGCTTCCCGGAGCCCAGATGTGCAAGGCAGGCTCTTCCCTGCACGCACACAAACACACACACACGCACACGCACACCGCAGCCCACCTCGCACAGCCGTGCCGGCACACGCCGCACCGCCGCCCCCCGATCTGCCTTCCCCCGGCCCCGGGGAGGCCCCTCCTCTCGGCTCCCCCTGCCTGAGCCCCGCCGCCAAACGGCTTCGGCAGCCCCAGCCCGGTGCCCGAACTGGAGCCGACGGGGAGGAGCGGCTGGGCTGGGGAGAGGCGGCTGCAGAGCCCCGGGGGACCGGGTCCCCCTCCTCCCGTTGGAACCCCCCTTCTCCATCCCATGCAAAGTCAGGCACGGAAGCAAGGCTGTAAGGTGAGGGCTGGCATGGGACTGGGAAAGTGCCCAAGTCCTATTACCCCTTCAGCTTGATTCCCCCCCCCCCCCAATCATGAGAGACACCAGCAGTGCACCCTTGGACATTCCCGTGCCCTGTGAGCATCCAAATACCCACAAACTCTGCTGCTTCTAAGAGGAATGCATTTAAAATGCATTTAAAACACATAAAAATATCTACTTCTGCCCGGAGGCTTCTCAGCCCTACAGCTCAGCAGCATCAGCAGCGAGCTGCTTTGCTTTGATCCCCATATGTCACTTTTCCTTTAGCTCCACATCCTCCAAATTGGAGATGTGTCCTCTCTGAGCTGCTCTGTTGCAGGGGGTGTGAAGATGCCATGGTGATGCTGAGGGTGATAAAGGAATCCCCCACAGCAAAGGGCTCCCCAGGATAGGGGTTATTGAGGGTTACTTTCTCAGGCTTGGGGTGCTGAGCTGGATGCTGCCTTGTAAAACCTCAGTGAGCTGTTTACTCAATTGTCTTGATGATAAATCTCTTTACTATTGCACAGAGATCTAGGAAATCCCATCCAGGGATTTCCCATCCACTGATTTGGCCAAGGCAACCATAACTTGTCTGAATTTATTTGCTGACAGATGTGTTTCCAAACACCGCTGGACTCTGAGTGCACTGATGCCTTGCAGACCGCTTATCTATTTGATGCAAGAAGATATCTAATCCTGTGGTCAGTCAAATAATCTCTGCATGCATACAGCCAGCCACCAACGACCAACATTTCCCCAAATTTCTCTTATATCCAGCTGACAGAATCACCACAGAAAGCTGACCAAAATCAGATTTATTTATTCTTTTGTAGTCATATAAACACGGAGAGAATTGTTTTCTAGCATTCATCCCACACTGGTTTAAAGAATGACTAATGATCTCTTAGCACCAATGTTCCTTTTGTCTACAAGTTTTTGTTATGAGGTCTCTGTCAGCACAGAGGAGTTTATCAGGGCTGGGGCCCCCAGCTGCTCTCACCCCTTGTTCCATGTCCTTGTGCTGCTGTCTGAAGTGCAGCTGTAGTGAGGGTGTGCTCTTTTCCCAGGTTCCCAGCGTTCCTATTCCTTAACAGTAACTTATGGTCCTGTGATCCAAGCCCAAAGCCCTGCTCCTGCACTAAAGCGCTTCTCCCTGAGGCAATGTAAGAGTTCCTTTGGGATCCTTGTCCATAACAAAGAGTTATTGTCCCTTCCTAGCCGTGTAACTTCATTTTGGCCTTGTGGAAAGTAATTGCTATTCCCATAAACTAGATACCCATCTGCTGGTCTAATTTTACAGTGTGTATGTGCACGTTTATATCAATAGCTGTCTGTAGAAATGCTCTGTTTTGGATTCTGTTGCCCCGTGTTTCTGCACACAGGCAATGCAGGCACGGCTGCTGACAAGGAAGATATTACATCTCCTCGCTCTGTCCCAGCAGCCGTTCCCAAGTGCTCCAGGTACCACCTCCTCCACTTTCCCTCCGTACCAAGTGCTGGCAGAGGATACCCAGAGATACAGCTAAAAGAGAATTCTAATTACACTCTGAAATATCAGCTACCAGGAATCAATGTAGCTGTTGATTTACAATCAGCACTTCATCAGGCTGGTGCAGTTTGTGTCAACTGCCAAATCTCTGCTTTCATAAAAGCCCATTGGAAGGGTACCTCTTTTTCAGCTCTTCCTAGCAGATGAGGCTAAATAGCAAGGATGTCAACTCATTGCTCTTCTATCAACCAGCTAGCTAGCTTGCACCTCTTGTAGAGTCGTCAGAGAGCATGAGTGCATGACTAGATGTGAAATCACGACGTGGCTCTCCAGTGTACACTGGTGCTGGTAAATTTACCACCAATTTATCCTAGCTGATCCTGAGTGTGCTGCCTTCCCAGAGTCTGCCTGCTGACATGCAGCCTTGCCATTCCCCATGCAGAAGCACGGGTCACCTTGTAAAGAAGAAAATAAAAGAAAGCCTTAGCGTATCACCAGCTGGAAAAGGGTCAGCCTCTCTCATCTTTATAGGAAGGTCTTGTTCTGCCTTCTGCCCTCATATCACTTTTACAGAGCTGGATACCTACCTGTGGTGCAGAGCTGAGCCCTGAAAACCCTTCCCTTGGAATGGGCAGAGCTGTAGTGCCAAACAGACACCAGCCCACAGAGAACATCTCCCATCACACCATTAGTGTCCCCATTACTTGTGCATGACCTGAAGAATACGTGCAGTCCCCTTCCTTGTGTGAGGTATTGAAATGAATGCCAAATTACCTTTTCTTGCCTTCACCTCTGCTCCCTGCAGGGATGTAATCCATATTCTCCTTCAAGCAAAAGCAGAGCCGGAGGTGCACCCTTCTCTCCCTGTGCACTAAAGCTTCCAGCCTAAATCCCTGCTGTTTGTTTCTGAACTAGCCGACCTTTTAGCTAAGCTGGGCTCGTTTTAATATATTTTGTATGTGTGTGTCTGTGGCTTAGAACAGAAAAGAATCATGGAAACCAACAGGCTCCTGATCTCAAATGTTACAGCAAGGCATTTACTTAAAATCTTGCAGGAAAATATCACCTAAAGACCTTGCCTATTAAAACTTCCTGGGCTGTGAGCAGAGGGTCCCACAGTGACCAGGATACAAGGCCCCTGGTTTGCCTCACTCCCTTTCGTGTTGACCCAAGTGTTTTTCTTCTTTGCTTTTCCCGTTGCAGCTGGGACCAGTAGGAATTTTTCATGTTAACCCTATTGCAGTCTGATTTCTCCAGGTGGGATTTATCTGAAGGACACGGAAGGCAGCAAAGAGAAAGCTCTGCAAGAAGCAGATGCTAAAAGACCGTGTCAGCCTTTTCCTTTTGCTGAGGTCACAGCTTCCCACCCTATGTATCTGTTAGAGCAGATTCCTGGTTTGAACCTATAGAGTCAGATCCCATTGAAATCACTGGGACAGGTGCTCCTTTCTTCATACATCCCTAAAAGTCAGGGGTGTCTAAGGTGGGTTGGTAAGGTGCAATCCTGGGAAGTACAAGGAAGATTTGTTCAAGAAAGAGAGGAAGATAGGAGTGATAGAAAAGTGGGCATATATCAGCTTTTTTGACTATAATATTGACTGCATCATTACTTACAGGCACTGCATTACTCAATGTATTGCAAAATAAAGTATTGCTAGTTGGGATATGCAATAAAGGATTCCCAACTGCTGCACGTTATTTACTGTATTTGGCTGAAGTGATTTCAGGAGAGTATTTTAAATCAAAACTGTTGATACATGGGTTATTTATTGCCTCTGATTTTCACAGCAGAGGAAACTGCTGAGACTCCTCAGTGTGAGCACATTGGTGTGTGCATTGGCAAAGCAGAGGGACCATACCCAGCACAGAGCAATGATCACATACCCCAGCGTTTTGTCCCTGGACAGATTTAAAAGAAAATAGGAAAGTGGAAAACAGAGTACACTGGGATATGTACGATGATGCTGGTAAGAGAATTTCCCTGAAGAAGGATCAATCTCTGGGAATGGACAGCTGGGAAATGAGGTGTCCAGATTCATCCCTTTACTTTAGCAAAATTCCTTTAAAGTTGGCAGATTTTTTGGCCGATAGGCATTGCAATATTTATCTCAGATGGAGCCAGATGTGTTAACTGGACACACACAGAAGATACCAGCTGCTTCAGTTCAGAGATAAAAGCAGATTTTGGATCCCCTGAGTTGTGACTGCAACAAGCCCAAATCAGATTCCTTGCGCCAACAAACACACTTTGTTTTCATATACAATATAAATGTCCAACACATGATGAATTGTGCTCGTGCATTGCCCTGCAGTTTCCCTTTGAAAATCCTGTTTTATCCAGGAAGAAATACAATGAAATGAGACAGAGGAATCCAAGGGAAGAGTTTGCAATTGCTGCAGCCTCTGAGGCTTCAGCCTGGCTCTGGGTTGGGCTATGGTTGTGGTTAGAGTTAGGGTTAGGTCTAGGATTAGGTGAGAGCAGTGCAGGCAGGTAGCCCTATGCCTCACAGGGATGCCATCTGCCTTCCCTGCCCTTCCTCAGTGGTGTGTTGTGAGGGGCTGTCCCCAGAGCCATTCCCATTTTCCTGGGACACCCTACAATGGCTTTGAGTCGCTCTGTGCCACTTCAGCAGACATGAAAATTTGGCAGTTTTTGCTTTCCAAAGCACACTGTGACCTGCTGTGAATCTGTTTTGTTTGTACTGTGCAATCTGCTATTTTTCCCTCTAAAAGCCCACATCCTCCCATTTTTTTTTGGCAGAGCAGTGGAGCCAGCATCCCTCTCACTGCACAAGAAGAGGATGCAGAGAGGATGTGATGTGCAAAGGAAGTCTGCACCCTCCACAAATGGTGAAATAGTCCCTCCTGGCTATTATCAGGAATGAGAGGCTGCAGAGGGCATTGCTCCCTGAGCTCCATCCCTGCCATTACAGGCAATGCCATTGTGCAGTACCTGGGTGCAGAAGAGTTCCATTTCTGACCTGCTGCTCCACCTGTAACACAGATGCAGGTGCAGGACCTGCTGCTCTGCTGGTGAGTGTGAGCCTGAAGGGAAGGGTTTATTCCCATACCTGCAGGCCAGCAGACTGTTGGGAACAAATCTCTGCAGACTTCCTGGGGGAATTCACCCCAAACCGTAACACAGAGCAGCCCTGTGACTGCTCTAAGCTAAACTGAAGGAGAACAGCCAGAGGAGGCAGGCAGGAAGCTGAAAAGAGAAAAACAGCAAACAAATGGCCAGGAAGGCTAATCAGCTCAGCCTGAGTTAGACAGGGAGCTCATTCAGTGCCTTTCAATGTGATACTGGGACTAAACTGGGGCTGCATTCACTGCCTGAGAGTTTTTGAAAATCTGATCACAGCTGTCCAGGGAACTGCAGGTACAAGAGAAGTTTGGAAAAAAAGACAACTTACATGAAATAAACCTTTGGTTGATTTGGTGAGATGCTTACAGAGCACAGGAGCCCTCTGGACTACGGCTATTTTTTTTTTAAACCTTCTCATAAATCACAAACAAACTGTTCTGACTCCAAGGGCAAACATTTTCAAATTGTTTTTGCACCATACAAAAAACAACATCTGCTCTTGCAGTACGTTCTCCTTTTTGTATCTTGAGGGTTCCCTCTTCTGTTGTTTGCTCTGCCTACACTACCAGTATCTTGTCAAATCCTCATACGAAGACAAACAGATGATTCTATGGTATCTTTCCTAGAACTGTTCTAATGCTGTTGGAGCTGAGAGGTGAAGGAAGGTTTCTCACCTGACAGACCCGAGAAACACTGCAAAGAAAATGCAGTGCAAGGTTTTTCTCAGGTTCTTCTTGAATAACTTTTAAAGAAGAAAATCTGCCCGTCATGTCGAAATAAGGACCCCTTTGGCGCAAAGAACATTTAAAATAACAGCTTGTTTCTAGCTCAGATTTCACAGCATCCAAAGATGCTGAAACCAAAATCAGTTCTCTTTCAGTGCAGTACAAGACTCTCTGGCAGTGCTCAAAATAGCAAAAGCTGCGCACCCAGCTTTGAATCCAGGGCTGAGCGCTGGAGGAAAAAGTCTAGAAAATGATTTGGGTGGAAGGGTGCATTCATACAAGAAATTGCTGAACGTCAGCAGAGCCAAACTAATGACAGGGGATGAGAAATAGGTTAGAAAAATTAGATGGAGTCCTTCTCATTCAGTAATGACCATTTCGTGAAAGAAAGTCATATTTCACTACGTGGTAAACATAGAAGTAATAATGAAGATAACTGCCACTAAAGTAGCTGTGAGATGAACTGGCAGACAGTGGAACAGATTCAATTAACAGAAAGATTTCTTGAAATGGTTTGATTCTTCAGAATTTGCTCTGATTCTTCAGCTAATCCTTCAACAAATTTTGCAGCCACCAGTCAGCCCAGCACAGATGTTGTACAGGGCAATGATGCGGAGAAGCAATCACAGCCTTGGCTTTTCCTGGAGCTACATGGACAAGAGGAACGGTTTAACCTCGGAGCATGGATAAGTGCTCCTCTACCAGCCAGGAACAAAGAGAAACAGAATCTGCACAAATCAAGAATTAAAAACCAAAAGCCACTCTGAACTCAGTGAGGCAGGATCTGTCCCCAGTTTTGCTTGCATGTGTTTTAGAATCCAGAAAAACACATTTTGCTTCTATCCATACCATGATGGAGATCTTCGCTTTCCAGGATCACCTCCAAGGAGCTTAGAAATACATCAGTGCCCTCGGGTTATCTGCTGTCTTTGATACGAATGCAAACACTTTTTATGATGAGCCTGATATAGCAGATAGAATAAGAAATGAGTCGATTGGAGAACATGCTTGATAAAGGGCAGACATGAGAAATAAAATACACATCCTATTGCAATATATTGGAGGTACTGGAATAAAAGGGCATTTGTAGATATTGAGTTAACTGCATGACATGTCTCTGATCTCCAATAGCGTAGAAAGAAAGATTTCCAAAGCATTCTCACTTGAAGGTTTAAAAGGGATTATGTCTGCATATTTAACAAAAACTGGTTTGGACCAGATATTTTTATGGTAGATAAAGGCAGCAAATGTGTGAATCCCACCCTCACTAACACAATTGCAGCAGTTCTGTCACAGAACTTCTCCTGCTGCCCATGATGAGAATGAATAGAGGATATTCAGCACATAACTCTGCTTTAGTCTCTGCAATGGCAGCTTGCAGCTTTATCTTGTCTGTCCCAACCGCAAGGATTGCTTAAAGAAAAGAGCTAAAGACAAGGAATCCAAGCAGTCACTTTTTGCTTCGGGGATGAATCCTTTTCCTGCTCTGTGACTTCTGAATTTAATAACGGAGGATTTGGGAGAAAGTGATGCTCCTAATGGGGAAGAAGTGCAGCGACCTTTTGCTCACATACTGAGGAGCTGAGTTTCTTCTGGTGCTAAAAGTCTATTAGAGAAATTGAAGGAAAACTTCTCTATAGATTCTGCTTTTGCTAATTGCTGACTTCCTTGCAAACACTATGCTCGCAGAAGACTCAAAAATCAAGAAGTTGTTTTCAGTCTTCATTTAACTCCTCAAAGGCATTAGCAACTGAGAGGTTGTGGTTAGTGCTGCAAATTCTCCCATACAGCAGTTATGCAATGAATCACTCTTCACTGTTGAGCCCTGCCCACCCTCCCACCAGCCTTGCTGTGTGATAGCCTACTATTATAGCTCCTCCAGGGGCTGCTTATTTAGCAGAGCCAACCCTGTTCTTCCTCTCCTATCTGACAGGGAGCTGCCCTGCTCTGCTCCATGGCAAACAGCAGCTGTTGGTGGATATGTCTCTTCCAGCCCTTGAGATGCTCACAGACGTGACTTCACCTGTTCCCACATCAGAGAGCCATGCTGGATGCGTCTGCTGCTACAGGGACAAGTTGGAGACAAAGAAATGTGCTCCTGGATTCCTGGAGCACCGCTTTCTCAGTCCCACAGAGAAGATCTGAATGCAGTGGTTCTGGATCATGCAAGACAAAGCTTCCCCCTTGAGTCCCCCTTGCTTTAAGCAGTTCCAGATGGATCAAGAGGACATTCCTCCAGAGTGAGGACATCCCTGCAGGGTTGGGTGGTTCCTCATCGCACCCATGGCTGCCCTGTTTGGGAGGGACTTAACAGAGAGAAAGCAGGAGCAGATCCAGACCTACTGCAGCCCCTTGAGCCTCCATCCTTGGTAGAAGAATCAACCTTGCCTCACCAGCACAGCTACAATTGTCCAAACATGACAGTATTGATTATCATTAGATTGTACTGAAGAGAACCTACAAATGATGACAGTAATCACCATCATTCTCATTGGATGGCACAGACAAAGCTCCAAATAAGCCAATAATATCAGAACTCCCCTTTAAGCATTTTTGATTTTCTCTATGGGAAATCACAAGTTTTGCTGTTGTTCTTGAAAGGTGTTACATAAAACCCAGTACAAAGCAGGTTAAGCTTCTTTTTGTGGAAGGTAGATAGAAACTGTGCTTTATTGGGTATCTTTTCTGTGATGTATCCCAGACTGGTGGCTGGGTGAACCCCATCCTGCCCTCTGACCACCCAGACTCACTTCAGACACCAGGAATTTCTGATTTTTTGCCACCTCTCAGCTAACTCTGGGAGCTAACCAACAGGCTGGATACACATTGCATCACCAACACATTTCAGCCTTCCCATGTCACCACCTAAATCAAATTGAGTGGAGAATGGAGAAACAGCAGGGCCAAAATCAATGCCCTTCCTCTAACTCAATATATACATATCTTGCTATCTTGAGCTAATTATTCTGTCTTGTGTTTGTGTGGAGTTTTTTTTCCTTTACTTGTTTGTTGGCTTTTTTTTTTCTTTCTTTTTTTGGGCAACCCAGAGAATAGCAGCAGATCTTCACACTTGGTTTTGGCTTGGAGCTTGGTATGGCCAGCAAACACCTCCAGTACAACCACCCTTACACAGTCTTCTGGTTTCAGCAGCTCCTGGGTCTGCTGGCAGCATTGCAGTGTTTGGTCAAATATGGCTTGAATGGAGTGAAGTGATTTCGTGATTACTTACATGAGGCTCAAACAGCAACCATCATCCCGGAATGCTATCACTACTTTGGCACAGATGACTGAAGCAAATGTTATGTGATCAAATGCAAAGAAATGCTCTTGCATTGGAAAAAAGCAGATGTAGCAGCTCAGATTGCAATAAAGCTGCAGGTAACTTGCTATTACTGCTCAGAGCTGCTGTTAGAATCGGGCTCAGCCCCAGTAGTGCAATAAGGTGCATAATTACCTGTCTCTGTGCCCATTCTCTGGTCACAGCCTCCCTAACTGCAGCTGATCCAGGCAGCACATCCAGCCTGCACTGCACTGCCTTGTTATTTTGAAGGTATAATTAAGTCCTCTCGTACATGAAGTTAGCCTTATTTCAAAAGGCTGAAAATATGATGTGCACAATATCTGTAAATACCATACATCATGCAATATGGGCAGCATAAATGAATTTTGGTCCATGAGAGAAGTCATAGCCTAAACTTTCTCTTCCCAGTTCTGCCCACTGAGGATTTTTTTTTTTATTTTTTTTCCTGCAGAAAGAAGCTATAACTCCTTACATTAATAATCTATTCTGAGCAGGATGTTAAATGCTAAACATCTAAATTAAATACAGCAATGTCTGCTCTTCAGGCAGGAACTCTCTCCCTTGAGATGCCCTTTTGCAGGCCTGTTCAGTGGGACCACGGTCAGATCAGCCAACAGAAATGGTGGGTCCACCAGGCATGACCATGGAGCTGCAGCCCCACACATGGTAACACACAGGTTTTGTTTTGGGGAGCCAGCTCTGTCTGTGCTGAGGTGATCTCTGTGTGTTCCCAGAATCTCCAAGGCAGCTTCATGGGTTAGGAATTAAATTTTTCTAAAGTACTTTGCTGTAATTACAAATGAAATGCTTGAATAATTCCAGAAATTGGTTTAAACTAGAAAATACTTCAGCTAAAACAATAATTTGCTAAAAAGTAGGGGGGGGGGGGGGGGGGGGAAGCTCAAGAAGAGCAACTAGTTTGAGCATAGAGAATGCTGAGAGAGAGGGGTTTCGTGTGAATATTTATCATCAATATCATCAATAATTTACCTTTATTGATGTCACCCTCACAGATGAAAGAATTCTGAAAATAAAATCTATGACCCTATTGGGCTAAACATTAAGCTTGAATTTATGTTCATACTTAAACCCATTAAGGAAGATTTAGTGATGCTCCTATGGTACACAAATGCATCAAAGTGGTGGTATCTGCATCTTAGGAACATGAACCCTATTTAGTTTCCATAGCAAATTTTGTGCCAGTAGAATAACAAATTAAAATAAAGATGAAAAAGGAGTTGCTGGAAAAGTCTGGGATGTCAGAGCCATTGACAGGTGTAACATTTTGCTCAAGTCTTTGGTCAGTGCTGTGCTTATGGAGCAGAACCCATCCTAGAGCACAGCTTGGTACTTTGCAGGTGTTAGCTGGGGTCTGACTTATCCACTGCCTCCCTCCCACTCAGAATTCTAGCATGTACTGTCAAATTTGATTGAAATTGGTGAACATATTGGCTATTATGCATACAGGCACAGCTTAGTAGGTTTTGCATCCAATCTAAAAAAGCAAAGCAATCTCAAACAGCAGAGTGGAAATGGAATCCATACAATCTTCTCACATTTGTTCTGGAAGTTGGAACAAAAAAGAGGAATCTCAGGTCCAAGGAAGGAAATGGTGACTGGAGCAAATCCATGGATTTGTAAAGAATTGCTCTGATTTTGAATAACGAAAACAGCCTGAAAGTCTTCAGATAAGAGTTACAGCCTTGAAATGAGGAAGTACAACCTTCAGTTGTACTGAATGCACAAATGCATGGATGCACAGATCTGGTGTAAAGTAAAACAGTGATGGGAATCCAAAATGCTTCTTTTTAACTTGACAACATGCCCTATAACATCACCAATTCAGTGTGGTTTGTGCCTGTTGGTTTCTTCTCAATAATGACTGAACCATCGATTCACTGAAATAAACTCTCCCTTCGTGCATCTCAAATGTGTAACCACAAGGTTGGGAAGAAAAATTGCACCTCCAGATCATCAGGACACTGAAACTTACTGCAAACATCTTAGGGAGATGTAGATAATGCAATGCCCCCCTGCTTAGATGCAGCTGATATTATTAGGTCTTTTTTGTAAAGTCAATGAACGATAGCATGGCAGATTCATTGGACTGTCCATGCTACAAGGACAGAAACAATTGGTAGGAAGGGAAAAGGAATCTACACAGCAGATGGTGCCTCTCTTCTTCTATTTGTGTATCTGTAGAAATACCCCCAGGCTCACAAAATCTCTTGCTTTGCTGCCGACTGACACTTATTTGAAGCCAACATGAAGATTTAGTAACCAGCCTTGAACGGGAGAACAGAGAGAATGACTGAGCAAGCAGAGGGGATGGCTTGCCAAATACCTGCAGAACACCTCATTCCTCCCCTTTCTGGGACCTGACAGACAGGTAGAGCCAGATCCAAAGCCCGGAACATATGGGGTCATCTTTTTGCTTCTACAGGTGGCTGAGGAAGCCTCTGGGATGTGTCAGCCCACAGGCTGGAAGTGATGGGATCAGGCAGTGCTGGAAACACAGCCTGGCATGTGGGTCCTGTCCAGCTCTGCACTGGGATCTGTCCTGGTGTTCCTGGCTCTGCTGCCATCTCAGCTGCCCCTCGGGACTGGGAATCAGCTCCTGTGCAAAGAGAAAAGATGACAGCCAGCTTCTGAAGCAGGGGCTGCATTTGCTGTGTGATGATGAGAAGCTACGTGGAGAAGACAGAGAGTACAACCTGCGATGAAGCAGTGATGGGAGTACTCCACCTTTCCCAGCAGGTGAGCTGTATCTTCCTTGTTCAAGATGGGAGATGAGGAGCCCAGGACCAGCCGGTCTCCATTCAGCCAAAGCCTCGGCTTCAACCTGACACATTTCTGTGTTGTTTTATTTGAGGAAATCAAGTGTGACCCAGGCAGGTCTGGAGGCACAGCAGCTGCTAAAAGGCTTGTGGTGTTGAGAGCTGCCCACCAGGGTGTCCTGAAAGGAGATGAAGGTCCAGGAGCAGGAGCTGGCAGCCTGGGGAACGCATGCACAATAACCCCAGAAAACCAAAGGTACGTTTTCATTTGTTTTTCAGCATTTCTGCATCTCCAGCAGTCCCTACTGTTAACAGTCTCTGTGCCATAGTAGCAGCACCAGCACCCAGCGCAGGGACTTGGCCCATCTGAACACTCACCCTATGCAGGAGGAGTGCATCAGCTGGAGATGGAGCAGGAAAGCAGGGTCTGTTTGGAGCCACAGACAGTTTTTCATCCAAAATAAGATTTAGATGAATTTAACCCGTCTGTAACATTGCACCATAAAAGGGGGTCACACTGTTCTGTGTGCGCAGACGGATTCAACATGGCTTAGGGGAACATGCACATCCACCATGGCTTCATCCTCCATTTCTGGAGATAGGGAGCTGTGACAGCATCATTCCTGGTCAGTATGCTCAGAGGTTTATTGCTATTTAATTTTCAGCTCTGCAAAAGTGGTTACAAACGTGAAACTTTGTTTTACTCGTGACTAAAAGCAACATATGATTACTATAACATTTGGACAAAAGCATCAGTAAAAAAGAAAAGCAGCATATGAGGCAACATATGGTAAATATGTATTTAGAAGCACAGAAAGTAGGCAAACTCATTTGGGTCAAGATTTAATCAGATAACGTTTGGTTTAGATTCAGCTCTAATGCTACTTAGGAAGCACATTACATTGGAATCAGAATTTTAAATTTGGTTAATAGCAAATGAAAATACAAAGCAAGATAAAAAAGAAAGAATTGGATGATTTATGGCTTGGCAAATTTCTATTTCTTTGACAACCAGAAGACCAAGTCTAATTAAACTGTACACATCAGCTTTCTCCACATTGCTTGCACAAGGCTACACAGGGATCATGAGCATGTGTAATGTGGTTAATAACTAATATCAGTTATTATACTCTATTCATTAGTTTCCAGATTTCAGTGAGCTATCATCTTACACTGTGAAGATGCCCATGAAATGGAGAAGAGGAAGACCATGGCAGTGCTGGAACTGCTTCTTTGTGTTAATGGCAGTTCTTATGATTCAGAGAGGTTGGCAGCTCCTGCAGGCTTTTAAGCACGTCTTGGTACCAGAGCTGCAGCACAAGCCCATCCACCAGCATAGCTTTGCACTCATGCTTTCTATCACCTCCTGCTTGGTGGAGTACATATGTTGTGACTTTTCATGATTCCTCCATTTGACCTCAGTTAGAAAGTGATGAAATATTCACAAAATATCTCCCCTGTTTGGTTCTGAACCCATCTTGCACTGGTAGGTATGACTTCATCCATTTGGTGCAAACTCAAGTGAGAGCTTAGGGACATGATACAGATCATGGGAGAGGACACAGAGCACACGAAAGTAATGGCACAAGACATGAGATTATCAAGCAGGAATTTATTTTCTTGGGAATCAGATTTAATTTAGGATCAGGCACCTGATGCCTCTCCCTCTCTTCCAAGGTCAGTGTTTGGTACAGTGTCTTTAAATTTCCTGCATATTCAAGATTTTACACGTGAAGATCTTGTCAGTTTGTATCCCTGGAAATGAAATGAGAGTAGTTTGAGGTTTACTGATTTTTTTCACAAAGGCACCAGGTGGCTGGGAGTGCAGCCGTAGTGCCCAATTAGCAGCAAGCAGAGCAGAAGGCTGCGTGTGAAGGAGTGAGCACAGCACAGCGCTCAGTGAAGGAAGCCAAGCAGATGAAGCTGTGGGATGGAGCCCCTCCAAGTGCAAATCAGAGAAAGAAAGCGGGACCAAAGTGCTGAGGAAACCCTGGCACCTCTTCCAGGCAGTCACAGGGACCTTACACACCTCTGGTTATAAATGCAAACTCATCCCTTGGCAGGACACACGCTTTGCCTCAGCCTCTGTGTTGTCTTTCCTAATGAGGGCTGTTGTCCACAGGAGAATGACTGCAGTAAACCCTCGGGAACTGTAACCCATTAAAACATATGGCACCACTCCTCCACATCTGCTCGGCTGTGGGAGCATCAGTTCTCACACACAATCCTCAGCGAAGCTGGAGCTGGCAGCATGAGCTTGGGGGACCTATAGCTTTTGGGGAAAACACTCTGCTTTCCTGGTTTTTGGGCCATCTCTCCTAATTCCATCAGATTATGGAGTTAGTGAGAGTAGGGAGGCTATAAGCTAATGCACTTCCCTTCAGAGTCGGGGGGATTTTCCCCTCTCCTTCTCTTTATAACACAGAGATGTAATGCAGTTTGGCATGGATTCTGAGAACCAGCCTTTTGTGCAAGGAGCTCCTCCAGAGTTCTGGGAGGAATTAATGTGTCCAACCATTCTTAACAGACGAATGAAAACAACAGACTTCAGAAGGGCTTGGGACTTCTGTTACGATAGTCACCAACAGGTATTAAAAAGTCTATGGCTCTACTGCCTGACCAGGTGATCAGGGTAATATGTCCAATTTTAACCAAACAAAAGAGAGGGCTCAGGTAGAGGATCACAGAGCTCTCAGACACTGCATATTGCCTCTCAGAGTACTGCCAATAGCCACAAGCCAGTAAAAGCAATTGCTAGAACATTTTCCCTTTTCTTCTTGCTGGTGATTCAGACGAGTCCCTGCAGCACAAGTGATTGCTTCCATTTGCATTAATAGCAACAAAGTTCAAATGTGTTACTCTGAGCATCACCTTTGCTGGTCACAAGAGAAAGTACAAACTTTTCCCAAGAAATAGCAACCCCCACGAGCTCCATGGGAGATCCAGAAGCTGCATTTGGCTCGTGATTTCTCCTGCTGTGGGGCAGGTCCCATGCCTCCCTCCCTGCACACCCTCCATGCTCCCTGCTGCCAGCTTAGTGGTGATCTTCTGCTTATCCCACGCCCATACATCTGCTGTGCTCCCCCATCAGAGCTGACATCTTGGATGGTGTAATCCTCTTTGGGTGCCTCAGACTTTAATCAAAAGGTCACCTTCAGAATGCATGAAATTCAGCATCTCTCAGCAACGAGGGTAATTAATCAGCGTTTCAGTTTAAAGGACTCTCTCGTTCACCCATGACAGTAGGAGCAAGGCAAAGGAAAACGACTGAGGAGCTGTGACAGATGATCTCAAACACAGCAGAGATACTGACAAGAAAAAGAAGCCTCGAAAACAGGTTAGCAGGCAGCCAAATTCTGCTGCCAGCGTTAACTGGCACAATCTGAAAGAGTACAGACTAAGAACAGTCCTTACATTTTACATGCTCCCAAGAGCTGGCTGTGTGTGTGAACACAGCACAGCCCATGTGTCCTTCAGCAAAATGCCTCCGTTTCTTCTCTCCTCCCCACGTGCTACCACTCACGAGATCCCAAGTGCAGTTCCCCAGCCCGAGGCACAGTGATCTGCAAGGAGAGGGGGAAATAAAGCAGAAACAAAACCAGAGTGTCAACAAATGTGGCAAAACGAGGAGTTAAAACCACGGGACAGCTTCACAATGCCTGCGGTGATTTGCTGCTGCTCGCTAGAGTGTTCCCTCACTGCCATTTCACAACGGCATCTGATTAAATTTTGCTGTCTGGTATTGAGTCTAAATAATAATTAATAACTTACGAGGAGGCCTCCTAACGACGCACGCTGTGTTCCCGTGGTTCACTCTGTGCAATGCAAGGTGAGCAGGGTGCAGGGCCTCTTGGCTCAGGTTTTCCTTCTCTCACCCAGCGTAACTTCAGAGCCCATGGGATCAGTCGGGCGATGTGCAGCTCCTCCTCCAGCCTGCAAGGCAGCCCTTTCCTCAATTGAAATGTGTGTGATAAGCACGAGGAGCTGTTTAAGTATCACTTGCCAGCACCTGCCAAACAAGAAATGGATTTGCTTTCTGCATTCAAGTGAATTTTTATTTTTGTCAATCTTGCCTCTCTTATAATACATTCCCCTGTGAAATGTGTTGAGCAGAGATAACCAAGCATAATATATCCTGCGGGATTTGCAGCGGCAAGAAAACAATCTTGATATTCACAATGAAAAATGTCAAATAGTTTTCTGCCACTTATAGCATCAAATGATGATGCTTTTAGTATTCTTTCTGTGGAGAGTACAATATGAAAAATACCAGACCATGAGAATTTGTGTATGTGTGTTTCTATTTACCACTGATCAGGTAAAAGAAAGCAATGAGAAATCACAAACAAGCCTCATCACGATCCCTGCACACTCTGGGATTTCTTTTCTTTCTTGTGTTCTTTTCCCCTTCTAATTACAGTGATGATATTACTCAAATCAGCAGGTGAGAACACAGCTCCTAACACTGCACACAGTCCTCCAGGGAAGCCTTGGCAGAGCAGGGTGTGATGGCAGCAGGGGGGCAGGAGGGACCTGCAGGACAAAGGCGATGGAATGCAGGGAATCTGCTCAGTTCTCTGCAGCTAAGAGATCCTCTGAATATATGTATTTTTCTTCCTTTCTTCATTCTTTCTAGACCATAGTCTGATCATGGCTTAGAAAAGCCAATGAATAATTGGCAGGGGAGTTGGAACTGGTTGATATTTAGGGTCCTTTCCAAACCAACCCATCCCATGATTCTGTGACTGTGAATAGGGAGGACACAGTGGGAGGAAGTTTACCCACCCAAGGGGACTGATACAGGAGAAGAGCAGATGATGAACAATGATGATCAATAGGAATTTAAGGGTGTGAAGGAGCAAAAATGTGACAGCATCTTTCCTATCCCAGCAGCTGGATTCACCAAGTTATCTGGCAGCTTCTTTTGTTGGGATAGTGCTTAAAAAACCCAAGCCACTAAAATGAAGCCCATTTTCCAAACACGTGTTACTGGCCTTGAGGAATGCCCTGCATTAGCTGCATCTCTTTCACGCTGCCTTTCTAAGAAGACAAGTACTACTTGTCAGTCCCAGGGATATTTCTGCAGGTCCTGCAATATAGGTGGCATAAGAAATGGGTGTGAGTACTGAGAGTTTTAACTTAATATGCTTGGCCCTTTTGTTATATTAAGACAAAATTTAGCTTTGATCTCACTGCAATCTTTTCCAGAGTTTGGGTGATACCCACTCTGAGCCCATTCACCATCATCACCTGGCTTTTAAGCACGCATTTACCCAGGGGGAGAGCTACTGGATGGTTTTAGGCTTCCAATTGCCAGTGGCTGTGTTAAAACAGGGCTAAGGGCAGCACCGTGAGATGCATTTACCCACAGAGATGCCAGCAAATGCACCGCCAAATTTCAGGCCTTTATCTCTGTAGAGAAAAGCCACCCTTCAGAGATGGGGAGTTCTGGAGTGCAGAGGAAGGCAAGGAGAGCTCATAATGCTATTGCTGTCAGACCAGAGCACAGAGAAAAGGTTAACATGAGTGATTGCTCTCTGGTGTCTTATTAATCGCTTGCTTTCAATTATAACATTCGATTGGCTGCAGGTAGGAGAGGATGTATTTTCACTTCTTCAACAGCTGTTTAGGAGTTTTAATTACAAGTGACACATTAAGAGATCCTGACCCAGATCACTCAGTGTGGGGGATGCGTGCAAAGTTTTGCTCATTTCACACCACATATTGTGTTCAGATTTGTCTATATAAACAGGATGTTACAGAAGCAAATGTGGTAACGCTCCGTGAGCCCTTCCTGCTTAATCCATTTTAGCATTTGCATGCTCTCAGTTGGTTTCCACTGTAATTACATTTCCATTAGCTTTAATTCATGACTTGATCTTCCATTTGCAACTTTCACTCTTCTTCCATGTGTGTGCATGCACATTCCTGCTCACGTTTCTTGCAATGTACAACAGAAAGCAAAACTCCAATGCCAAAGGTAGGAAAAGTGTATTTCTGCAGTGGGAAATTCCCAGAAGAGGCTGACATTGGGGGAAGGATTCATGTGCCTGAACTACACCATGCATTGCTTTGGACCCCATCTGCCACATGGTATCTGAAACATCCCCCTAAGGGCTGGAAGACGTGACAGAACACCTATGGGACCGTGGCCCCAGGGCTGGCTTCATGGAGCACAC
This sequence comes from Chrysolophus pictus, assembly GCA_037305975.1. Lineage (NCBI taxonomy): Eukaryota > Metazoa > Chordata > Aves > Galliformes > Phasianidae > Chrysolophus > Chrysolophus pictus. The sequence continues at coordinate 5,823,602 of CM074595.1, forward strand.
TGCACATGGTTGTCTTGGCAATTATTTCTGAGCAGACCTCCTGTTTGTCTGTTTTCCTGAAGGGGGTTTGGGGAGGTGGAGGTGAGCTCTCATTGGCCTGGTGTGCATGGGAATGCTCCTTGCCTGTAGTGCTGGGGGCTGAAAGCTGCTCAGATCCATTTTTAATCGAGCTATGGGGTTTTTATATAAATTCCATAAAGCCTGGTAACCCAGTCTCTGAAAAAGTAGAGGAGCTGCTGTGAACCTGGGTTGGAGAAACTACAGTAGTGTGGTTTTAGAAACCGAAGCTGAACAGATGCAGCCAGGAAGACCCAAATCCATGGAAGTTCTGTTTTAGGCTGAAAATATATGAAAACAAACAAACAAACAAACAAACAACAACAAAAAAAGACAGATGTACTTGAAAAGAATTGGGCTTTCAGGTCTGGGGTCGGTGTGTTGTTGCAGAGACATAGAATCATCAAGGCTGGAGCCAACCATCATTACCATGTGCACTAAACCACGTCCCTCAGAAGGGATATAAGGGGACATACTGTGTTTGAATGAAGCTCATGGTTTGCTTGGTTAGGGGTGGTCAGGTGTTGCACTGAGGCCCAGTGCCTTTTTCACCACTTCCCCCTAGAGGCAATGGATGCCAAAAGAATTCCTAAAGTTAATTACTTGAAAATAGTTTTTGGAGGATTTTTCCCCCCCTTCAATGAAACAGAAACAAAATTCAACAAGGTTGCTCCAAAAGTAACGCCTCCTATTTATTTCTATGGAACACGCTTCAAAGATTCATATTATTTTGCCACAGGGCAAAAATCTTTACAATTGCTATGGGGTATGGGGGGAAATCTTGCTTCATTTTAATGCTAATGATATACAAAAAGCAGCAAACCCTCACTTTCCAAGAATCTTTACTTGTTCCATGCTCATGGCTCTTCTCATATCTCTTTGCCACTAAAAGCCATGTAAAAATGCCAAGCGTTTCATAAAGAAAGAGATGAGATGTGCCTTCTAGATAGCACAGCATATTTGTATCTTCAGGCAAAGAAGCATTCACAGATACGAAGCCCTGCTAATGAGAACAACCCCGTGCTTAGTGGGAATGTTAATCAATTAGACACGCAGAGCATTAACGATGTTTTCTTGCCTAATTAGATTAGCAAAACATGAGCACAGATGCTTTTTTCCCCTTACAGCCATCCCAAGGAGCACCACCCATCTGGCCCCAGGATGCTCCATGGGGAGATGTTTCCCTGGGCACCCTTGGAGCTGGAGGGGGTTCTTCCTGCAGAGACGACACCCCCAGCACCCAGGGGCTGGGTTCCATTAGTTAGGTAAATCTCAGGGAGGACATCTTGCTCACTGGGCGTTAGTAGGATCCCCAGATGGAAATATTGAGAACTCCAAGACAGTGATAATAAAAGGGCTATGAAAAAGAGAGGAGGCTTATCTCTAAGAGAGGAGCATTATTTGATTCAGAGTGAGACAAGAAGCAGATAAGAAGCCAGAAACACTCACAAGTCCAGAATAACAGTGACCTACAAAGCATGGGATTCCTGAGAAACACTGATAAACTGCCCTGAGACCTCATCAGCTTTCCTCCCTGTTATCAGATTCACACAAAGGCAGGTAGCACATATTCAGTGCCTGGCTCCCCAGAGGAGAGAAGAAATGAAGGAAATCTGCTGCACTGTTTTAGTGAGGGAGAAGTCTCAGAGCAGATCCGAGCACAGTATTAAAAGGATTGCACAAAACCAAACGACCTCAACAGCTGCTGGTAGGGAATTGTGGATTATCATTAAATAAATAAATAAATAATGTTTTAATATGCGGTTGAATAAAGATTAATCATCCCTCATTAAGCCCCAGGTTGGCTTTCTTTACTGAATGGCTGCAAGGGGAGCTGGAGGTATCCAGAAACCCCTAATTGACCCCAACTGATGTAAAAAGGTGCAAGCTTAACTGCGCCAGCGATCTTTTGCAAAGTGTCTGAGTGCTTTGGTGTCATGCTCTGCTGTTCCAGGCAATGACAGCTATCAGCTGGCTATGCAAAGAGGCTGGCCTTCCTGCCTGCTGCTTTCAGCACCTTGTGCAACCACAGAGCACACACAGCCCATACTTCAGTTGCCGCAGACTCGTTGCTCAGTGAACTAAAAGTTAGTTGCCATTAGCTGAGAGACCACAGGAGGTCAGGGATTCTATAGAGAGATGACAGCACAAATTCACTCTGTTCAGTGCTTGCTTCAAGATCTGCATTGTTGACTTTTTTTCTTTTTTCTTTTTCTTTTTTTTTTCCCCCAAGCAAACACAAATATTACCCTGAACTTCGCATGCTCCTGGACAGATCCACCACATCCCCAGAGCACACTGAGCCATGTTGCAGAGCTCTCATTCGAATGCAGAGCTGGCCAACTCCAACTTCTCTTACATGGTCAGATCACGGGAACACTCCAAATTCCCATTGCTGCATCACGTCTGCTCTAGACATTGAAGAACAACTGCAGTGATCTACATCAGCTGAGGATCCACTCAGTACTCACCAGCAGCAAAAAGTCACAGATTTGCTTCCATCCATAGGAATGGAGGCATGCAATGATGCAGGTAGGTTACTTTTCCTGCTGAATGTGTTTTTCACAGCTGTTGCTTATGTGGCTGGAAGGTTTTATCCAGAATGCCTCAAGGTCTGAGACAGCTCATGGTATTTCATTCTTCTTCTGAGGCGGAAGGCTTCATCTGTGCTTTTACAGGTTTTCAAAACTTCGCTCTGCTCAGAACAGATTTTGTACTCCTAAGCCAGGTGTACAGTTGGGTAAGAGACTGCTTTTTTTTTTAATTTATTTTTTGGGATCTATTCTGCTCCAAATGAAATTATTTTGGCTGAAGGAAATGTCGGCACATTTTGCCCCTTTGAATCCCCATGGACTTGGGATGTAGTGCAGGACCCCACATTGAGGCTTAAGATTTTTACAGGCAATTTCTGCCTGTCTTCATCATAAAGTGAGCTGAAAGGCTCGGACCAATAACGATCACATCTGGGGAAAGGAGAAAATCACAGTGGGGAAAATATCAAGACAGAAACTGCCTTTTGATTGATGCTTCAGCGCTCTCCATCCCTGCCTGGGAAGGAAAGGCTTTGAATGCAAATTAATCAGCTTCCATAAAGATAATGCAGCTGCTCTGTTCAGACCCCCATGTGCTGCATCACTTCCTGATTACAAACTATATTTGTTTTCCCTGGATATACCTCTGATTTCCTCTTCTGGATGCCAAAAAGTTCAATTTGGACATTATTCAGATCTTTTAAAATATATTTAAAGTCTTGGTAGCGCCAACCTGGAATCCAGTGCACTGATCTGTTCCTTGGAGCAGCCAATGTTTGCTGCTCCAGGGATGCGGGCAGCACCGGTGATGCTGAAGCCAATTCCACAGTGCTGCTGTCTCCATTGCCATCTAGCGGCACTCAGAGCTTGCTTTCTTATGCTGAAACAAACAAAAAAACCCCTGTCAATCAGGTGGGTTCTCCACCATCACCCCATTAAAAAAGTGCATTCCATCGATTTGCTGTTCCCACTGGCAGAGCCCTGCAAGGTACCAGGAGGTACAGGATTTGTCTGGCCCCTCTGTGCACTCTGGGATGGGACAAACCAGGGCAGGAAGCACTTCAAATCCATCTCTGAACCACACGTACAGCTTTATTTGCTGCTGTTTTAAAACCTCCAGGAAGTTTGCAAACTCTTTGCTGGAGAAGAAAGGCTCATTGACTGTAGGGTTGTTGCCTACAACAAATAGCGTGCGGCTCTTCCTGCTCAGAGCCCCTTGCGTGCTCCCATTTGTTTTACCTCCCTGTGACATTTCCTGAATACCAACTGCTGTTTGTTTGTATTCTTGAACAGTGTGAATCACCCCTTCGGCAAACGACAGCCGACACAGGACTTTGCCCTCATTTACGTAGCGTGGGTCTGGGAGACGTCGTGTGGCTGTAAAGGGTCACTGCGGGTAGGGATGTGGCAGCAGAGAATTTCCCCTCTTGGTCCTTCCTCAGCAACCAATTAACTTCTTTTGCCTTCAAAAGCTATTATCCTCCCTAGAAGGAGGTGTACATCACAAGACACACACCCTCAGGGTCTCAGTCTCACCTGCTGTCCCACCAGTTGGATGGACCCTGTTAGGCTGATGGAAACACACACAAGCAGCATTGAAATACCCATCACATTTCTAGGCCTTTTATAGCAATATAATACTTCATATGGGATCAGGAAACATACTCTCAAATATTTTGTTCTAAGTTACTGTACACCTACATAACTCCTACTAGGAGTGCCCTGTTACTTCCTGAAATCCATCCCTCATCAGTGCCACAGCATCAGGATAACCCTCCTCCCCAACCCCTCCCTCCTCTCCTCCACCCCTACCCCCCCTCAGTGTTTTATTTTGCTCTGAAAACAAGAGGTTCAGCAGATAAGGCTCATTTAATAAGCACAAGGATTGCATTGTGATATCTGTATATATATTTATATATTAAAAAAAATTCTACCTTTCATAAATACATCATACATAAAACGTGTTCCCAAAATACATTCATGCGTTTTCCCCTTTTGAGATCCCTGCTTGTACCCAAAATATCTGTAAGTTGGGAAGGGCAAAGAGGGGAGAGAAACTCATGTCTGCAGGTGCCTCAAAAACCAGGCCAGGTTGTGAAGAAGCCTTTGGTGTCTGGGTGATGCTGAGGTCAACTCCTGCATCCACGTGTCCAATCCTGACCCTCTGGGACAGCAGGGCTCTCCTGCATTCTGCACTCATTGTGCCCTTCATCATCATGCTGCACCAGCTGACAGTGTTTAAGCAGCCAAAGGAAAAAAAAAATGCTCATTACATGTCTGCTTACGAAGGCATAAATATACAAAATATACAAAACATCCACAAAGCAATTGCAAGCAGCACCTGGCACAGAGCAGCGCCAGCAATGCAGCTCAGTAACATATGTCCTGTTCAACAGAAGTTTCAGTGCAGCACCTCCAGGGCTGCCCACAGCCCTCCCCATCCTCCACAGCTGTACCTGAACCTTGAGGCTGTGCAAATGCAGGCAGACGGAGCTTCTGACCCAAGGAGGGCTGTGAGGGAAGCCAGGGAAACTCCTGCTGGATGCTGAAATTCCCCCTCTTTACCCCTGGTCCGTATTGCAGGTGCACACTCAAAGCCATTTTGGGAACCCTGCCCTCTCTGCCTGAAGCACACACTGGGTATAGGTCAGCATCTCCTTTCCATAAAGCAGTCTGTCATTATGGTGAGCTCTCCCTTAAGCTAGCAGTTGAGAAAAAAATAAATCCATTCTGACTTTTGCATGTACCCAAAACCAACATTGTACAGGGCAATCGAAGAGAAGCATCACATAGATCCATATCTCACATTCTCCTGCATCCAACAAACAGCAAGAAACACAATAGAATTTTGCACACTATATTGCAAAAGGCATCACCTCTCAACAACACAACCAAAAAATGAAGTGTCACCACGATGTAAACCCTGCAGGAAACAAGGCAGCGAAGTACAGTGCTCAGCAGCTCCCAGGGATCTCTGCCTGTAGTGTACTGATGGATTTGTTGGACAAACCTCATCCAATCCTATCTCCCATTGCACAGGAATACCAGCTTGCATAACCAGATGCTCTGCTACTAAACAAAAAGGTTGGAGGACACCAGCACGAACAGATGAGAAGCTGTGTGTTGCAGGAAGACAGTGCTGGCTGGGCTGTCTGCTTTGCATCCAGGAGTTTAAGGGCCGGTCATCTTTGCAATGCAGATTGCAGGACAGCAGGTGTCTTTTCAGGCAAGGAAGTCTCATGGGAAGTTTTGCTACAGTTGGCTTTACAACTGAGATATTAGGGACCGGATCCTCTAGTGGCTTCAACCCCACTCACTCCATTGGAGTTACTGGTGTCTGTTTCCACTCATGGAGATCATGGTCCTTGCTTGTCACAGACAGAGAATAAAACTACGGTAGCCCTTTCTTTAAATAAAATTAAATAACTGCATATTGCATCAGCACACAACCTAGAATGTGCTTCTGCTGTTAAGAAAATAGCAAGCACACCAGTGATTAATTAAATTATTTCTCTTGAAGTAAAAAAAGTGATAATATTACTAATAATTAAAAACTTTGGGGCTGCATATTGTCTTTTTGTCGTATTTTCGAGACTGAGAAAGTCACTGGCACGTGCACAGCCTCATATATCCTCCTCAGCTGGGAGCGAAGGTTTGGTTTCCTGGAGGTCCCCATTGCCATTTTCTGATGTGTCTGAGCTGCCAGGGGCTGATTCTGTCGGCGGTGGTTTGTACAGCACACAGGCGATGGTGAAGAAGGTTGTCCCAAGCACCTGCAGCCACCAAGATCACAGAAATCATAGAATCACAGAATCATGGAATCATTAAGGTTAGAAAAGACCACTGAGATCATCAAATCCAACCATCAGCCCATCCCCACCGTGCCCCCTAAGCCATGTCACTCAGTGCCACATCTGCCATGTCTGGAACACCTCCAGGGATGGTGACACCTCCACCTCCCTGGGCAGCCTATGCCAATGCTTGATTGCTCTTTCTGAAATGAAATCTTTCCTTATATCCCATTACTCCCTGTTCTCCCCTAAAATAGATGCCCAGCCCTCACTGGGTACAAACAAGAAAAGCAGCGCTTTAGTGTGCAAAGGGTTTTGAAAGCCACTTTGTCACAATAACTGCTAAACACTGATCTCTACATCAAGTGCCTACTTGGGAGCAGTTGAAACGATGGCTTTCAGCTAATAAATAGGAATCACACAGCTATGCTCTCATATTTTCTAGCAGCGATCAGGAAACAGTTATTTACAGTGTGCCCACAATGGCATCATTCACTCACTAACACTGCAGTTATATACTTCACTCCATTTTTTAGCAAAAATCATTCAGTAACTGTTTGGAAAAGAGGAGATTTTTCTTATGGTGCAACAGAAGCTGTAAGCCTGGAATGTAATGGGAATTTAAACGAACAGTGCCTGGAGCACCATTACCTGCTGAGAAGCAAGAGAAGCTTTTGCCTTCTCTGAGGATATTTCTTGTCTTAAGGTCTATTTTGGCTTTGGAAGGGGGCAGATGGGCATAGCACAGTTCTGTAAGACTGTTCCCCAGCATGAGATGCTGCCTCCTAAACACTGCTTGATCAGAGTGTGAAACACCAACCTCACCTTGTAGACCAGCCCGGTGACCAGGGTGTAGCGGCTCATGGCTGAGTTCTGGTACACATAGCAGGAGCCTTGCTCTCCACACTGGTCCTGCCAGAGCAGGCAGGATTTGTCGATCATCGACCCAAAGGCAATGGGGCCAGGGATACCTCCTGTGGGAAGACAGAGCCAATCCTCAGACTGGGCAGAACCTGTGCACCAGCTTTGCAAGACACGAGGTGCTAGCAGAAATGCACCAGGCACTGTGTCTACTATGATGCAGCAAACTCATCCTGCAGACATTCAGAGCTGCGCCCAAGCATGCTGAATTTCAAGAACTGAGAGTCCAGGCAGTTGACTTTTGACCCTGACTTGCACAAGTACCAAGGAGCCTCTGCTCCTTTTTTCTTAAAATAATGACACGCTGCCAGGACATTCTCCTTTGCCCCATCTGTGCTGCGTTATGGAATCCCTCATTCATTTTGCAAACTCTATGCAAATAGAATTAAGTTTATTTTCTGAAGGATAGCAAACAAGGGAAAACATCTTCCATTCAACACCTCATGTCCTACCCCATCCATTTCCAATCCAACCTCTTTTGAACACGGAACAGTGTGGGGCACACTCTTCAAAGCCAACAGACCACACGGATGTGCTGTGCCACTCTGTACTGTACCTAGCGTTCGGACCACGATCCACTGGATCCCAAGTGCAAATGACTTTTGTCTGTCGGAGACACACCTGGGGAAGAAGAGGGCAGTTCAGCAGCGCCACCAGGCTGCATGGCACCAACTTTCCCATCATGCCTTCCCCAGGGCTTGTGCCAATGGGGTAAAACGGAGGTGGGATAACTGAGGCTTCTTGCAGAGGATTCTGGGCTTACCGTAGCGTTGCAGTCAGGGCAGGAATGCTGCTCAGGAAGGTGAAGAGGATCACCACGAACATGAAGAAGAGCAGCAGAGTCCTTTTTGCACAAGGGGAAGTGCATTTCCCTGCTTCTGCCTCACCAGGGCCAAGCAAGAGAGTTTTCTCAATGCAGCTACATTCACGGTAGACCTGGGAAAGAAAGGCTGGTGAGCAGATTGCTGGGGAGAGCGTGGTGATAGTCAGGACTGGGTTTTAAAAAGAAATGAATTTGGAGAGGGCAGAAAGCAGCTGGTTTTGCTCCTGGTGTGGATTGAAAAAGAAATCAGGCTGTGTTCTTGACACACCTACTTCAAAGCAGATTATTAAATAAAGAAATCAACTTTGCCAGGCAGCACTTCAACACTGAATGTCATCATTACCTATCTTGAGCCTTTTCCTATGTCTATAAGCTGTATGTTAAAAGTATGTGGAGATGCATCATGTGCACTGAACACCCAAAACAAACCCCATAAGCACTGGCACAGGAATTAGGTGCTCACCAAACTTCTCTCCTTCCCTGAGTGAAATCCCATAGATCTCAGTGCAGTCTGACCCAGAGTGGGGCAAAATCAAAGTTGGGCACATTGAGGGAAATGAAGCAGGGTGACCTCCAGAAACCTTTTAACTTCCTTCCAGGTGGTCCCTGAGCACATCCTCTATCTGCTCCGTGCTGTCTCTGCCTTTTACACTGACTTGCAACAAAGCCCAAACCTGAGTATGCTTTTGGAGAGCCAGCCAAAACATTCCAAAGACAGTGTGCTGCTGCCTTATCAATACATGGTGCTGTAGGACATACCTTCTTGCCATTCCGGAGGTTTTCAGACACTTTTCTGCACCCAGCATGACAAGGAGAGTAATACATAACATCATCACTTCCGCAGACAGGGCTGTAGGTCTCCTGCAGGCAGCTGCACTCTGCGTTGCACACCGCTGTCAGGTTCAGCTGGCCACCAGGCAAAGTGCTAAAGGAAACATGGGAACAGTCAGTGGGGAGACCAGAATGGTTCTCCAGGATGAAAAAGGGTAAAGAACGAGAAGGAGAAGAGGGAAAACAGAAGATGCAAAAGAGCTCTGGAGAATGTAACACCAGGCCTGGGAAGGGTTTCATCTCACCTACTTGTAGCCATGAAACAGGAGCTGTGCCCCATAGCTACAAAGGATGCTTTAGTGACCAGATCAAAAGGAGATATCTACTTTTGAACAGGGGATCCCACATTATTTGTGCACAGGGAGATCTTGTGAAGACAACAGAAGAGTAGAGACTAAGATGCTGCTGCTGCTGACCCTCTTGCTGGCTTACACTCCCAGTTAAATGCAAAAGTTTGGATATACGTACTCTGGGGATATGGTTCTCACTCTCAGTATCTGCCTCTAAGACTGACTGGACATTATCTTCTATCTCTAACCCTAAGCAATGGCCAACATCAATACCATGTGTTTGGCACTATATTCCAACTAGGGCCACGCAGTGCAAGACATGGTTATTACCTTCCGTTGTACATCTGAGTTACTCCTGCCATTGGCATGTTGGGGCAGTGAATGAAAAAAATGAAAATAGCTAGCAGACTCGACACTGTGCAAAGTAAACACAATTTGATGATTCCTGAGCAGCGGAGTTTAAATTTATTCACAAGGAATCCTCCCAGGAATGTGCCTCCGCCTCCAGCCGGCACAACCAGATAGCCTGAAAAAGGGAGACAAAAAAGCACAAGCAGATTTAGAAATATCAGTGAACAGTTTCTCATTTATCTCATTTATCTCATTATTCTCATATATACATGCAGTGTGTCTGCATGAGAATAACGCTTTGGTTGTTGAGTTGCTTTTTGGTGGGAGTTTAGGAAAGTTTGCTACAATAAGTGCACCTCCATAGTTCCTAGGGTAACGTGGCTTGAGGCTGGTAAGACAAATTCTTTTCCCTCTAGATCTTAAAAGAGACAGTTTAAGAAGCACATCATGAATACTGATACTTGTTTGGAACCCACGGATATTAAAATTTCTTGGTCTGGAATGCAAGAGTTAATTGAAGATCTTCCCATTTTCTGATGAAGTATTTTTGTTAGAGGTGGTTGTTGATGTTGCCTGGTTATGTCCAAGAAGAAATTGAATACAATTTTTCATCTTTCTCTGGGTAGTGACAGATGGCTACAGAAGTGATGCATTTCTTAGTGATGTCAGTAGATAGAGCTCTGAAAACACACTTGGTACAGACATGCTGATAGGAAATGATCCTCACTGCCTAATAGTGGAAGACGATTACCTTTCTGTAAATGAATGGCAAAGTGTGTTTGTCTCATTCTGCGTGAAAAATGAAAAACATAGCAAAACCAGGTTCCCTTACCAAAAAGGGTGGCAGCTTCAGAGGCACTTAAACTAAACTGAGACTCCAAGAACTTGGGTCCAAACGTAGACATCCCAGCAATGAGAGTGGCTTCCGTCGCTCCCGCTAAGCAAAGGAAGATGAAGGTGGGATTCTTCAGGAGCAGCAATACTGATCTGGGGAGAACAAATACACTGGAATTGAACTGCTGTGGCACATTTTGATTACAGATGTGTTACCTCCACATGTAAGACAGGGAAGCATCACACCATACAGCATCCCGTGGAAAGAAGAATCCCAATAGGAGCTTTTAAAAGAGCAGTGACCTTCTCCACTTCAACTTACTGAATTCTACCAGCCAAGGAAGGATGCAGAGGATACCCTGACTTCTCCCCATTTGACTGCATGGTGAGAATCAAGTTTGCCCTTGAACTCTGCCTTATTATAGAACACCATTTGTGTGTCTACTGCTGTTGCTACTACAAGGCAGCCAGACTCTGTGTGGTCTTAACTGCCCTCAGGCATAAGCTTACCTTCACAAGCTTTTATAGCCCCACCAACAGATGGATGCAAGGGAATCAGAGCAATGTCAGCCAAATACCTAAAACTGGAGGGAACAATATGGGATTTTTCTCTGTGGACTTCATGAAGGCACCAGATGGGTCTACATAGGTGTGGATGAGCAAATAAATGCACTGTGTGTAATGTGATTTGCACTAAGGATGCCCACACGACTACAACTTCTATTTGGGTCTTTTCAGTGGTAATTTTCCAACATTTGGGTCCAGGATGCAAAGCGTGTAATAACTTCCACTCCTAAATGGGATAATTGTGGAGGCACTCTATCTGACACCAAATCTCAATCACTCCAAGGTTGTAGCAGTCCCTAATGGCAGTCATCCTGGGACTCCTTTGGGAAACATTTACGAGCTAGGAACAAAGTTCTGTTATATACCTATGTACACGTGTTTCTCAAGTGCACACATGTCCTCATGAGAATAACAATCACTTACAAACATGTTTTTTTTTTTTGCAGCTCGTGGGAAATACCAGGCAAGTCTTTCTGTATGGAGGAAGCAACTCTAAAACACCTTATATCTCACGGGAAAACAGAAAGCAATCTTTCTCCCACAATCTAAGCATAGCTTTATGTGAAGATTAACATCTAAGTTGAAACAATACATTTTGTTTTTGACCTACTGGGATTTAGTGGAGAGCCAGAGATATTCATGAAAAATTGCCATATGTCATTTATATGCAGAAAGATGATCCAGCAATAATTCCATCTCTGAGACACAGAAACACCCTCAGGCACATGGAATGGCCTCAATTATTTCCCACTATCACGGATATTGGACTAAGAGAGCTGCTTTGGAGGGAGCATTTTGTAACAAGCTTGAAATTCTGCCACATAACTTGCCCAAAGTTTAGCCCAGACCAGTACAGCAAATTGCCTTGTTTTGGGGTATGGCACAGCCTCATCGTACTGCAGCAGCAGCAACTGGGAGCCAGGGGATGCTCACTGAACTGAAAGGCACCATCAGTTAACAGGTACTGCTTGGGAAGAAATGTGAAATGGGAGAAAATCTACTGCAGAACCACCAAGTGTGTGCAGTGCTCAGCATCAGATACGCTAGGAACTTAGGGATTTACCTGGTTTGACCCAAATGAAGTGGACAATTCCATTGTGTCAATAAACAAAGAGGCTGAAAGACATATATATGACACATTCTTACACTTTGATTTCAGAGGGCTCTTTAATAACCATTATCTAGCCATTGGGATTGTCTTAATTTACTAAACTATTTAACAGGAATGGTCTTTTCAACTGTGTTTCTTTCTGAAGAAAAAACCTAATCTCTTGGCTAGAAAACACTCCTTGTAGGCATTGTGACTGCTGTAGAAAACATACAATGCCTTCACCATTTACAGTTCAAGAGAAAAGAGGAGAGTGGTTCCCTGGCAAAAGCATTACTTTGTACCTATTGGCCAAAGGTTGCAGGTAGGAAATTTAAGAGGAACAACTTTCAGCATGATGAATGACCTGCGTCATTTCTTGTTTGCAGACAGAAGAGGTATTTAGGAAATAATGTATATAAAGATCTCAACAAAGTCAACACATCTTTTTATCGTTAGCAGCAGGATTCTAGTCACACCCAGAAACCACATAATTTTCAAGAAGTCTTGGCTGCCCTTGCGTTTCACAGCCAACGTGATTTCAGAGAGTTCACTACTTCCCTTTCCTCTTGTAATGGTCCTGTTAAGTGAATGGGGAACATATCTGAGGAGCAGTGCATGCCCAGGACAGCAAGCTGCCAGACAGTAACACCATATAGCCATGTGCTAGCAGTCAATAGTGACAGATGAGTATTTGTGCAACTTACATCATGTGAACAGGGATTTTTCCAGCACACAGCAATGACATCTGCTGTTACCACCACCACCAAGTGGATCGAGGGGAGCTGCTATGTCCCAGAGGAATGAAAAACATCCTCTCCTTACCATACTGATGCTGTAGTAAGGCCACGGCACATGCCAAAGCCCCATCCTGCCTAGTAGCCCAAGGGAGACAGTGAAATACTGGCTGTAGCTTGCTGCCCTGAAGACTGGCAAACCAACGAGTGATCTTCAAGCTTCACCTTACTTGTGAGGAGCAAGTCTTCTATCCTGCCTTGGTGTGGATCTACGTGTCTTCTCTTTGAACTTCTGTGCACGGACATCAGGGGATGTTCCATGCAAGCAATCATAAGGAAGCAGAAGGAAAGTGCTCTTTTATCACACCTTTTCAGCCCAAAAACGAAGACAGAGGGCAGAAGCCTAAGCTGTCTGGGCTTTGTTCCTGCACGCTCCTGCTTTTAGGGAGCACCGTGAATACAGCAATGCATTAAGCTCTCTTAGAAAAAACCTGATGGTGTGGAATAGTATTCTATTTCATCTCTGTTTCTTCTTATCTTTGTGAGACTCTTATTGTCTGTACTCTGAGAAAATCTGTAGCAGCCAATCCGTCACCTAAACAAAAGCAACAGTGTCCTTTGGCCTTGCTCTGTGCACAGGGCCACACGTACCCAAGAGCTGCACACAGATGTGGTCTCCTCTTTAATGGAAGTTTCCAGAACAGCAAGCCTTTAAGGCACTTCCCTTTCATTAATCAAAACCAGGGAACACAAATGTCTGCTGGGTTTTTGCATTCAAAAGAGATTTCTGAGGTTTAAAAACAAGAAAAAAGCACGTTAAGAGCTAGACTGATCTGAATGGTGTGAGATGAGCCAAGCTGCCTTCAGTGCTCATTCTTAGGGCATGAGGCGTGAAGGAAGACAGGCCCAGGACACCTCTAACCACTGCTAGGACAGTCCTCATCGGGAATAGTAGGAGCTTTGTTCAAGGTAAGCAAGCAAAACATAAAACCCTGAATTCATCCCTCTCTGCTGCCCAGTTTGTGTTGGTTTCAGTCATAACCTTATCATCATTTAAATGCAGGTTTTGAATTTAATTTCCGTGTGGAGAATAAGTCATGACCTTGGAAATGGCACCGAGTCAAGTATGCCATTTAATAACAGTATTGAAATCTATTCCATGTAACTGGAAACTGCCTTAACCCCTGGTAAACTTCCCATGAGGTCTCTAGGATTTTTAACTACCCCTTACTGTGGGAGTACCTGCATTACTCAACACGGATGGAGTGCTGCTGACAGCTCCTGCACTGAGCACCTGTTTCAGCCCTCCTTTGCTTGCACAAAGTTCTGAAATAACACAGCATGGGCTCTGGCAACATCTCAGCCATCGCATGCAGATGCAAACTCCTCCCTAAGAACGGGAGAAATGCAAAAATGAAAAACCCCTTTATTGATGGCAAGCTCGCCATCCAAAATGAAGCAATGCCCAGATCTCTCTGCAACACCCACAGCTCTAGGCTCAGTTGAAGCCAAGCCAAGTAAACAAAGAAGCAACTCCATTTAAATAAAACTCAACACAGCAACAACAGAAAACCATAAATGATTTCAAAGATCCAAGACTTGATTTCATTTTGGCCTCTTACTTGTTTTTACCCAAGTTCCAGGATTCCTTTAAACCATTTCCTACCAAACATGTGTGAGTGTTCTTGCCCACACGACATGCCCTGGGATTTCACTTGTTGCTTTGCAAAAGAGCTAAGAGGTAGTAACACATAAATGGAATCAGAAGACACAAAGGCAAAACAAACAAACAAAAAAGCCTGTAAGAGGCAGTGAAGGAGGTGACTGTCTGTACCAAAATGAGCCAGCTCTCTGTGCATCACCCTCTGGGGCAGCTTTCTCACCGAGGTAGGTCTTTAACTGTTTTCCCAAAGTCTGGATCTGATGCTTTTTTGTGGCTCCCATCCTTCAGCTGATGAGCCTCCGACACCCTCATAACAATATACCTCTGGGACCCTGCAAACGAGAGGCAAATGGGAACAAGGAATAGGTGAGACATGAGACGTGGGTGTTACCAAAGGGGTGGATTTACAGCAGGGAAGCAGGCAGCCAGAGAGCCGAGGGGTGAAATTAATGTATTAATTACAATTTGAAAACTAGGAGCTCATCCTCCACGTCCACCCATGTCTCCCCAGCTACAGGAGAGTGCAGGCACAGCCCCACCCTGCAGGCTGCCTACCTGGGAGGCGCTGGGGGTAGCCCAGGATGGGGATGGAGATGAGGAGTGAGGCTGCTCCAGCCCCCAGGAAGCCGATCCACCATGCTCCCACCCACAGCGTGTTCTCTGGGGAGATGTCAGTCCTGCAAGAGACAAACCCAAAAGGACACAAGGGAGAGAGGTGGTGGTTTGAAACGGAGGGGGAAAGCTGGGCACTGCCCTCACTAAAGCTGGCTGAGGTTGGGGGAATGATGGGGACATCACTGAAGGAAATTGCCTCTCCTGGAGAGTTCTGCCATGTCCACCATCTGTCCTGCCTGACAGATGCACAGCACTTAGTGAGCTTGAGAAATTACATCATTTATTTCTCTTTTCATCTCTCGCCTGCATGTTTCACCTCATCCCATTTCATTTTTGCTTTGGGGATTGCAGTGAGCCTTGTTCCGTCCCAGAGCCACCCTTTCAGCAAGACAGCTGGTGGAAATAACCCATCCCTTCCCCAAAAACCCACTCAACCATTGTAGCCCATTCATCTGCCAAAGAGCCTATAGGCTAAGAGGTGATAAAATAAATTAGAAGCAATAAACAGCAGAGAGAGACAGACCAGGCATTGTGGCCAGATAGCCAGGAGGAAAAGCTGCACTGCTGGCAGCCTGGCCTGATGGGGGAACTCATTCAAAAAATTCACCTGCTGCTCCCAGCCTCGTTACAGCAGGCAGTGCAGCATAAGGAAGGATTTAGGCTGACAGGTTCATGAACAATTCTCTTCCAGTGTCAGCATTACTGCAATCAACCATTCCAGCCTCAGCACCCCTCCCCACAGAAATGCTGCTGAACACAGCGGGCATTTTCCCCCTGGCAACTGAGTTATTTTCCTGGATTTTTTTTTTTACCCCAAAGGAAACATACAGCATAAAGGAAAAGGAACAAGATTATTTTTTAGCCACTTACTCTCTGCCAATTTCAGTATAAATATTTAGAAACATTCCTCCTACCAGATAACCCGCTGCAGGGCCAAGGATTGCAGCAGTGTAGAAAACAGCTGAAAGGGAAAACAAACGGTGTTAGAGAACCTGCAGAACTGCAGTGGATGCGCTGCTGCTGGGGAGTGCTGACACCCACAGTACAACCAGCAGTGCTGAGGAATGAACAGCCTGGAGAAGAAAAGGCTCTGTGAAGACGTCATAGCCACCTTTCAGTATTTAAAGAGGGGCAATAAGAAAGGACAGACTCTTCTGTTGTGTCTGTTGTGGAACAGGTTGCCCAGACAAGTGGTGGTTGCTCAGTCCCTGGCGACATTTAATGTCAGGCTGGAGCAGGTTCTGAGCACCCTGCTGTAGATGTCCCTGGTCATTGCAGGAGGGTTGGACCAGATGGCCTTTAAAGGTCCCTTTCAACTCAAATGATTCTACAAATCTATGAACGGAGCAACCTTTCTCAGTGAAGCTGCACTGTATGTTGCAGCAGCAGCATCTGAACAAACATTCTTCCCGTGCTCTGGCACTGAAGGGGCAATGCCTTGCATAGACATGATTGATGGCCAGAGAAGGTAATGCCATGCACACAGCAGAGATTGTCCTCAGCTGACGGCTGTGCCAGGAACACTAGCACCTCCTGCTCTGCAGGACTGCAGGAGCGAAAATGCCCAGCTGCACTCGCAGTGCCTGCCTGCCAATAAATGGAAGGGAGAAAAAATAATGAAAACCTCCCAAACAGCTGCTTCTCTCTACTTATCATCGTGTCTATCATCAGGAACAAAAGACTTGGAGCACCTCTTATGAAAACGCCCAGGGCTGCCAAGGCAGATGGAGCAGACCTCCCCCCAGCCCCTTTGGCAGCCACTCACCAATGTACACAGGGGAGTAGTTAGTCTTGACGTTTTCATCTAAATAGGTGACGCCAAGCGTGTAGAGCGGCGTGGCTCCCATCCCATGCAGGAACTGCCCCAGCATGAAGACAAACCTGTAGCTGGAGAGGCCGGAGGCAGCCGCAGAGCATGGCAGGCTCTGGTTGGCAGCACAGACGCCCACCTCAGCCGAGGAGCGCACCTCATAGCGGCCCGTGGTGAAGTGGGGCAAGGCGAAGAGCAGGGAGCCCAGGCCCATCACCAACACGCCCCAGCCCAGCCAACGTGGCTTGTGGCCGTTCCCCCCGAAATAGCTGACGAAGGTGAGGCAGAGGCAGGCGGCGATGTCGTAGGAGCTGGCGATCAGCCCGCTCTGGTAACTGCGCAGGTCGAAGCGGCGCTCAATGGAGGTGATGACCGTGTTGATGAAACCGTTCACCGTCATGCCTTGCAGGAAGGAAGCCACGCAGAGGAAGAACAAAACGCCCTTGGAGGTGTTGAAGAGCTGCAAGCAGCCAGGGGTGAACCCTCCCCAGCCGCACGCCAGCTCCTCCTGCTCGGCTGAGATATATTTAATGCCTTTGGCCTCGCAGAGGGGCAGCCCGCAGGACTCGGCGCCGCTGGGAGTGCCATTGCTCAGTGGCGTGCCGCTTGCCGAATCAAAGGCTGAGCTGTCCTCACCCACAGGGGACGGGCTGGGGAAGACGAGAGGCTGGGAGAAGTGGAAGCCATTCTCCCCCGTTAAGTGATGGGGCTTTGCCATGAACGGCACAGCAGAGCGGGTCCAGTGTTGGCTGCGGCTGGGGCTGCTCTGCAGGGCGGTCAGCGTGTGCCTATTGCGGGGCTGTGAGTTTTGGCACACACATTAGATGGCAGAAGGCTGAGCCAGGATCATTGCAATCTGTGAACAGAGAAGTTTTACATATACTTTTACTATACTATAACCTAGAATTGTTCTTCCTTTTGTAGAATGCTTTTTCTCAGTAAGTACCAGCGTTTCGCTGTGCAGTTTGGCTGCATTTCCACCACAGTGTGCCAGTACCTCAGGTATTGGGGTTCCATTAATAGTACAGAAAATTATATGTATAGAATCATAGAATCATGAAGGTTGGAGAAGACCTCCAGATCACCAAGTCCAACCCCAGCCCACCCCACCATCCCACTAACATCTCTCTCAGTGCCACATCTCCATGGTCCCCGAATGCTTCCAGGGACAGTGACCCACCCCCACCTCCCTGGGCAGCCTACATCAGTGCATCACCACACTTTGGAGGATAAATGTTTCCTAAATCCATCTTGAAGTTGCCCCTAGAGCAACTTACAGCCATCACCTCTTATCTTAAAAGATGAACATTAAAAAGCTACACTAAAGACCAGCTCCCTGCCTGCTGAAGTCTTTCATCACTTCTCCCTAAAAGTGATCCCAGTTTGATGCTGGACCTTTCCTTTCTTAGGCACAGCCTCTTTCCCTTCCCTTTTTCCTGCAGAGAAATTTGTGAAAAGCTACAAGTTTCCCACTGTTAAAAGTCCCTTGGTTCCTCTTTCACACTATACTAATAACAGTTTATAATTATTCCGAGAAGTTTCCACAGTTGGATTGATTTTATTCCAGGCCCTGAGATCTGTTTACAACTATTCAGTAAAATCCTTTCTATAACTAATTAGACTACGTGCTGCTGCAGAGCAAGCTGGAGGGCACAGGCAGCTGATGCTAACCTGATTACCAATGCAGACTATCTTCTATCAAAAATTCCCTCTGCTGTCCCAGCATCCCAGCACCTCAACATCGCAGAAAAACAGAAAAGAAAATTTTTACAAAAAGGGCATTTTTAGTTAAGTGCATTGGCTGAACTATAAATGATGTGAACAAGAAACTTCTCCTTTGAGTGCAGATCTTAAATACGCAACAAATACTGGACAAGAACTGCTTTATTACAGAATATTTTCAAAGTATTCAGCATTTCCCAACATTTGCTGCCAATATTTATTTAAGAGCCTCCTATAGAAATGTTCCTCCTTGGATTTATCTAAGGGAATGGGAGAAAAGAGAAGACTGTTGTCCCAGTAAAATGAGCCACGTTCACATTGCTGTAACCTGGGAATGTTGCAGAAATATTCCTGTAAACAGGAGAATTGTTTGACCTCTACCATTGGTTCTTAGAGGCACCAGGGCAGGTAGGCTTGAAGAATTTGATGCTCAGAAGATTATCAAGGTTCTGCTTCCACCCCAGAAGGCCAGAGGATACACCCCATATAAACTCATGTCAGTAGTGCTACAACAGCACGGGTTAGCAGATGAGATGCACTCATCAGTGCATGAGGCCTTTCATTTGCAAATAACTGTAATGTTCACAATCCATTCTGGGGACCAGAGGGCACCGACTCCGTCTGTGTCCAGGTTTCTGTAGGAATCTGATGATAGCACAGAGGCAGTGTGAATTTCACAGCCAAACAGCCACTGCCACACCCAGAGCTGTGTCTGTGGGTGCTGTCAGCACAGAAACCTGCAGGCTACTGCTAAAGCAGGGAAATGCAAAAACTATCTGCAGGCTTCAAAGTTTAGCTGCAGGGACAGACTTTTGTAATGTGTTGGCATAAAAGGATAATAGTTTGGATGTATGACCATAATTTTTCACTTTTTTGTCTCTCCAATGTCCCTGTGGCTCTTGTGGCTCTAACTCTATTTTTCTCATCTTTGCAATATTGCAAACAATAAATAAGAGTGCTTTAGTACTCTATTAAACTCAGCAAGGATGACTGGCTGTTGGATCAGGTGTTAGGGAGCAGAATGGGTCACGTACCAAAGTGTAAATCAACAGACTGCAGATGCAGTCCACACACTGCACACAGTTGCCATTACATTTGACTACATCCGTGAAGAAGGCTGCTTAGCTGGCAACTGAATTTGCTAGCACCAACTTCAGCAGGTAAATAAGCCCATCTCATATTGCTAACTGTACGATGGAGAGCCAAGAGTTCCCAAAGGGGCACCCAGGGGGAAGCGCTCGTACTGCCTCTATCAGCAGCAGGATGCCTCCATCGGTACATATTTCATGAGCCAGGAAGAGATTAGAGATTAGCATTAAAGTTTTCCCATCTTTAAAGTAGTAGGAGGAGGAGTCTGGCCACCAGCTCCAAGTGACCGCAGCATCCTCCCTTCCGACTTTTGTTACCCTTAATCCTATTGAGTTATCAGTAAACACAGTGTATCCCTCCCAGGGGCAGCAAATGCCTCCCCCATGCCCAGCAGCCTCACACTCTGCTCCAATCCCTGTCCTGGCCCCTCGCCCTGCACCAGCACAGAAGGGTTGCATTCAGTGCTCCAGGCAGCCAGCCCAATGCTGCACGCTGTGCCTACCTCACTACCTGCTATCTCACCAAGTGTTTCCAAACCAGAACTGACACATTCCCTGGGAAGATGAGCTTCCACGTGAGCCATGTGCCACTTTAGGACAAAATATATTCCTTAAGGGAAAAAAAAATGTACAAACACAATAAAATTTTACTTCATGTACTTCCTAATCGTTGTTATTCATTCACTTATTGCTTCTTATTCCCTGTTTTTAATGACTCAGCTAGTGAGTTCTTGCTTGCTTTGAACCAGCCCCAATACTATTATGTCAAAGCTATGGATGTCCTGATTTTGCTGCAAGACTAGGACTCGTTATTGTTATTATTTTTGAAGACCTACAGTTGATTCCAGGCTGTCAACAGTATACCAAATCAACACTACAGCGGTAGCAAGGTAATGAAAGCATGTATCTTATAATGGAATTTGTAACGATTACCTCTCCCCAATATTTAGCATTAAATCAATAGCAAAATGGCAAAACTTAGAAGCTTTTCATCAGGTGATCACTTAACAAGTCACAGGACCCATTAAAAACATGTTTTGTCTCTACTGAGGCCTGTGGTTAATGTCACTAATTAACTCCTAACTGGCATGCGAAATAATCCTATTTGCTGAAGCAAATCTTTCCTTTCGCTCTATGATTTTTGAATTGCATGAGGTATTATTGTGGCAAACATCATCTACTCATCATTTCTGCTTTTCACAGCCAAGCACAGGGCAGATTTAATAATTTCTTCAATCCTATGGCAGCACACTTGCTAAGAGAAAACAAGTGATCTGAAAACGTGTTGCAAACCAGTGGGGAGCAACTGCCCTCCTCCCTGAGCTACAGGAGAGCCTGGCCTGGCTGTATGGCCAACCCGCCTTTGGGAAAGCCCACATCCACACATGAGGCTCTGCTGTCACTCCACACTGGGATAAATTCATCAAGGTTTGGACGCTTAATTTCTCTTAGTAACAAACAGGGAATTTGTCTTGCACTTGGCTTGGAGGATTATCGGTATTACTCTGCTGCAGCTGATACACACCATATGGATCAGGCGTAATCCACTCACCGGTTTACCAGGGGAAAGCCTCGCAGAAGTGAGACAAATCCACACTGTGGTCCTGAGAACACGGCTGTCCTCAAGGGCTGCTTCAGCTGAGAGGGAGATAAAAGAAGGCACGCGGTGACCAGGCTGTTCTCTGGATGTGCAACACTGCAAATTGCTGTCCTGGCAGCTGGGGAACTTTACTCAGGGGATGTGAGGACTTCCTATTACAGCACAATATTACAAAGCCTCCCTTCGGCTCAACAATACGGGGGAGGCTGCTGTTGCCAGGAGCAGCCTTTCATCAGCAGTTCCAATAGGAACAGCACCATTCTGCACATACACGTTTCAGGAATGACAAACACACCCAAAGAGCTCATGGATACCTAATGCTGTGCTCCCCACCAGTGGCAGTGCTGCAGGTGCACCAGAGGTGTGCTGTCAAGTGATCAGTCCCACCAGGGTCTGAAACATAGAACCCAGCAGCAGAAGCTGGCTTTAGATTATCACCGGAACAAGGACACATTTATAATTAAATAACGCCCAACTAGCAAAGCTTAGCACTCACAAAATCCTTTGTATGTTTTCCAACCACTCTTCCACTCGCTGGCAAATTAATGCAATAATATGCAAGAAATCAGGAAGGTGGCTTGGATAATTTTCAATTAGCTGCTTGAAAATGCTTTGAAGATAAATCTAGCCAGATTTTCTGAGCTTACTTATTTGTTCCAGCTTATCTGTGCAAACGCAATTGGCTGCAGCTGCCTCAGCCCATCTTCAAAAACTTGCCGTGCCAATACACAGAGCAGATTTAACCAGGCAACAATATTCTGCTGCAGCAAAGATTAGCCAGACAAAAGGTTCCTTTATACCATAAAGCCTAACTCCCTCTCTCTAATGTCACTCTTGCTTTAATGTCTTTTTCCTTTCCCTAAGTTTGATCAATGATGAGAAAGTTTCCATGCCAGCACAGCGGATGCAGCCCCAGTATTTTCCCATGATCTAGATCAACGCACATTATTTTCCAGCATTTGGGTTCTTAAGGATATTTAAAGAAGCTCAATATTCAGGACAATGTTTCTGCATGAACCATGAGTCAGCTTTTCTCCATGGCTGTCACTTAGTTCCTATAGATATCCCTTCTTGCTTCCAAGAAATGATGATTCAGGCAAATCCTGGATGAGATGAGCAAACTGAATGAGCCAAATTATGAAAATGAAACACCATTCTTTGCTGTGTCTAAAGATAAGAGCAATTTTATTAAAAAAAGCAACACCTTATGCTATGCAATACGAGGATGCTGAGTGTAGGATAAATATCATTATGTCGACACTACCACCACTTACAGGAACATTTTTTTTAATCTTCCTGGTTAGATGAGTGCAAAGGTAAAAATGAAAAGAGGAAATGATACCATGAAACTCTGGGGAAGCTCTGCCACAAACAGGTGGATTTGGCATCACTAAGATGAGTTGTAGATGGTGTATTAACATTATATATCAGTAGTGCATCCTCTTTCATAAATAGAGGGCAACAGTCATTGCTGGAGTAGCAAAGCCTCTGCATGGTTTTCCACATGCTTGTCTGTTGCATCGCTGCTGGAACAGGCTTTTCATTGAGATATCACCATCTGGCTTTTTTTCCCCTGAACAATCAATTCATGCTCTACATCAAGCTGTTCTCCCCTTGCAGAGTATCAGGAATTGGAAATCTGGATTGACTGTAATGCAGCAAGAGCAGAAATGCTGTTGTTCTTGCAGCCATACTACCCATACCCTAGCTCAGACCCCTCTTACTACTGTCACCGGTGCAAAAAAGCCCACCCAAAGCAATCAGGAGACACATGTACATTTCCACACTTTTCTTTACTGCTGCAGCATGGGAAGAAAACTGCATGAAACCCCAGGCATTATGAATTCCAGCACAGAGGAAGAAGATCTGCCATGGGACAAAGCCTCTACACCACTTTTACATGCTGTGGGCTGTGAGGTAGGATGTCAACATCCAGATTAACTCATGTTTTGCTTCTTCTTGGGATGAGACTGCTTTCCAGCAGCTCTTTTCTGCAGCAGGTGGGCTTTCTAGGGCCAACCATGCACCATGAGCCATTTGCTCTACCAACAGAGCACAGGCTGCAGCTCACAGCCTTCTAAGACACATTCTCCAGCTCTATGCCATGTTGGTGGATTAGATTCCCACCCAATTCCTGTCCTAACCCAGACAATACAGGGAATAAAGAGAGCACATTAGAAGAGATGAACACATCACAGGAAAAAAACCAAACACATCACAACACACAGAAAAAACAAAACCCACAAGGTGCATCCCCCAACATTCACTATCCTCAGAGAGCACATGAGTCCCTGAGACAGGCTGAGAGAAGGGTGGAGAGACAGCCAGTACAGGAAGGATTCAGCTGAAGGAAGAGTATTACCCACACAAGCTCACTCTTTTTTCCAGATCAGCAAGTAATAGCTTCCCCAAACATCCTCCAGAGCACAAGCTCACTGGTGCACACCGCTTAGCCTGGATCTTGTTTAACATTCACTGATGCTCTCTAATCCTCCGAGGTATTAGTCTTGAGATTCCTGCCAAGCACAGGAACAGCACAGCTCTCCCAGACAGCACTTAAATGAACTTGCTGCTTGAAATGGGCCATTTGGCACTCTACCATAGAACTCCAGCTGTTCTTTTTTTTTGTTAACCTCAGATGAGCACCTAGGAAGGCACTACAGCATGCAAAACACACAGTTAAATAACCCTGATTTCTCTGACTCAGATGACTCCCTGCGATGTCATTCTGCATTAAGAATGGGATTTCTCTCTTAATCACGTGTTTAAAAGTTAAATATCTAATTGGAATTGGACATTCCTATTGTCTCTCCTGCTCACTGTGAAAAGATCATCAGGCCCAGCTTGTTTATGGCTCTCTAGCCATGTCTCCACCATCACTACTTTTCGTGTTTCTAAATCACCCATTAGTGCAGATATGATCTGGAGCAGGAATGGGCATATAATCATATTTCTGTTGGATTAGCCAAGCATATTATTTTGAATATACTCTGGTCTCCTGTTAGCTACAACAACGGAAACTGTATTTGATCTAGCACGAAGCCAGATGGTACAAAATGACCCCTTGGGCACAAAGCTGATGTGACACAAGGGCGTTCAGACCAGACCAGTGCTCAGGATCATGTAGCTGTAAGACTTCTAACTCAGGCGTGCTTCCTCAAAGTCTCCTGGCACCAAGTACTCACTACCTGCCCTCCAATGATGAGCTAAACAAGACTGTCGTATTTCATCCTCTTAAAATTAAACACCACGCCAGATTGGGGTTAGTTTGCAACACATCATGATTTGGAGATTTCTTTAAGAAAAACATGTTCTCATTGTGCAACCAAGAGGAAATGATGATCCCTGTCAAAGGAATCCTCCTTCTCTGACTCAAAATCCCAAACCAGTTCTGTAACCACAAACTACAGCAGTGATGAGATTTGGGCAGGAATACAGACCCAAAGAGAATGGATCAGAGATTAAGAGCAGCACACGAGCAGTGTGCAAGACTGCTGATCATTGCAAATGGGGACAGGCAGAAGCTACGTGATGAATATGATGGCCTGAGGATTGCAGGAGGCTTTGAGAAGCCAGATTGAAGTCATCGCTTCCTTAGAAACCTCCAAAATGCTGAGTCCTCACCAATGTCTTTGCTGCAATGACCAATGTCATGGCTGCAGCCATGACTTAATGCAGAAGGCACAGAATGTCTCAGGGATGGCCACAAAGCACAGCAGGGTGCACACAGGCAGTTGTGTTATGGCTTGATGCTTCCATGTGGCTGTGCGCGAGGAGTAAAAATCACTGCTGACCAGAAGACATGAGATTACTCTGGGAGATGCTGGTGGAAAAATGCTTGAAGCCATCAGCACAGATCAGCACCAGCACTGATGATGTGGTGAGGTGGGTCCGTAGGACAGCGCACAGGTGTGTGTGTGCTCTGCCAGCACAAACACTGCTGGCTTTGCAAAGCTCTTACAGGATGGCACTCCTCTCCACTCACAAGACTCAATCAGGCCAGCAATTCATTCCCACTGCCAGGGAACAAATTGCTGCCAAATGGTATTTCTTCCTGAGATAAAGGAATAAACAGGCATATAATGTTCCCATTGTCAACCCAAAACATCTGCTGGAATTCAGAGGGGTTTGCTGTCCCTGCGTGCTGTGGGCATGGCCTCTGCTTTGTACCCTCTGTGCTCTCATGGATGAGAAGCACAGCCTCAGAGAGCAGCTGTGAGGGGACAGATTTACTCAGAAATCTGAAAACTGCCTTCAAGAGATTCCTGCTCCCATGCAGCAGCACGGCGTGGTTCTTATTTCTGACTTAGGAACTTTTTGGTTTGCCTTGCTGAGGTCCTGCCTGCCTCTCACAGCCCCTGCAGTCCTGTGTGGCATGAACACAGCCTGGTTACTTACTCTGCACTCATTTTAATTCAATTTCTTCAGCATCTCAAAGTAGTCCCTTCAAGGTTTTCTGCCAAATAAAAGGAACACACACTAAGGGGCTCATGAGCTCTGTGGGGCAATGCTGTAACCAAGCCCCACATCTGGCCTGAAGGGTCAAAATCCTCCTCAGCACTGACTCCACTCCAGCAATACAAAGCGTAAAGCTGCTCTGAAAGCACTGACAGGCAATCCCTTTTTGGGGGAATTCTTATGCTAACATGAAGCCCTGTGGCATCTGCCTTGGCCTCCATTATACCATAGCAGAGCAGGAGCAGGTCATTCCAACAGGCTTCTGTTTCCTGCGCAGCTTGTGAGGTGAGAGCAAGCTTGAATTAAAAGTTCAAATCTGTTTTATTTGGAGGATAGAAGGTCAAAAATATTGATGCAGTTTCATAGAAGAGGATGCAAGGGAACAGAAAATCGAGCAGTGCCCATGCCCTTCAGATGCTGTGGGGAACTGTTTATTTCTGTATGATGGGTTAGGATCGCTTAGCAGAACTCTGTCATCTAGATGTATTTTTTTTCTATCTCTTAATGCCATTTAGAAAATTAACCCCTATCTCAGTGTATCTGAAGCACTCGAGTTCACAAATGTGAAAGCGTATTTATAAAAAAGCCAAAAAGTACTTTTTCTTGGATTATTTTCAGCCAGAGCACTGCAAAGTCAAAGTATCTTTTGGGAAATAAAAGTGTTTGGCCTTGCTTTCTCCACATGAAAAAGACTCCTAAACCCCTTCATACCACCGAGCAGTGGTTAAAAAAACTTGTCAGCATTTCATTTTCATGCTTGGAAGGCCCAGCCCAAGATCTGAGAATTCAAGTAGCTGGAGTCTGTTGACATCACACAGCAATATATTACATATATAAAAAGAAGAGGAATCAAATTTAGTTTTAGTGTAACTACACATAGAATCATGTGAGTCAGAAAGGACCTTTAAAGGTCATCTTGTCCAGCTCCCCAGCACCACCACAATGGGAGATCAGCCTAACATCTTTGTTGCATCAAGAATGCCAAAAATTTCCACCTTGCTGAACACCCAACAGGGATAACAAGAATAAAGCAGAGATTTCCCACCACTGACATACTCCCATTGCTGGTAAACCTGGAATGATATTATTTTTGGTACCAGCAATATGGTCGTTGCCCAGATTTAGCAGTACTAATGCCAGAAGAGAGACTTAAAGTTAGAATAACATCATTCTGCCAATATTAAATACTACACTTACTCATCTCAAGCTTTTGTCTGATGTAACATCCACTGCTTAGTGGCCCTTTCTGAGCACTCATCTACGATCAGTCATCCTGACTTCTGGGGTGGGATGGGAAGTTCTGGGATTCATCAAACAGACGAGTGCTCCCTCGGAGCACTTTCCATGGAAAGTGTTTGCAGAATCTCTTTGCTCTTGAATCGCCCAGTTTAGCATCACCGGGATGTTGCTCAAGGCCAAGGTGACACAGAACTAATTATGTGTTGGGGAGGTCTAGCACTGAATCCATTCTGAAAAGGGAAAGGAGAGTAGCAGCTCCAGTAGCAGCTCCTAGGGCAGCTGGGGGAGCTGCTGACATGCTTTGCTTGTGTGTCAAGCATGGGGCAGGAAGAGATGTGGTCAGAGCTGCTGTTGTCCCATACTGCTCATCGGCACAGAGATCAGCCCAGAAGTGGGCCCAGATAACACAGTTTTTGAGTCCTTGGAAAGCAGGACTGGTTTCATATCAGGCACTGAAATAAAGACTGGAATATCAATGCACTTCAGAGCATTACCCACCCTGTATGTGGGTAACAACCCCTGCACCCTGCTGTAACACCAGTGTCCTGTTATCAAGAACAGAACCCGAAGGGGGGAAGGGAACCTTTCCCTTGAAACCATGCCCAGCACCTCACTATCCTGAAAGGCCAGCAGCAGGCTATCAGCTCTGCTAAGTGCTACCATGCACCTTACGAAGCATTTCCACTGCTCATCAGTGCATTAATGGGACTGTGCAAGACTTAAACATCCCAGGGTCTGAGTAATCAATGCATGAGCAGCAGCTCAGAGAACAGAACGAAGAAACCACAAACCCAAATGGCAAAACAGAGTATTTGGCACCTTCACCTATGGATTGTGACCAAGTCCTCAGGGAAAGGCAGGTAGCAGGGCTTGGTGCATTACGAAGTAAAGGGGAGCAGAACAAGGGCTCAGCAGGGAAAGAACAGAATGATCAACACAAGGCAGAGCCATGAGTCATTTTAGGCTGCTGCAAGGTGTAAAGACCCAAATCAGGAGCAGGACCACAGCATGCTTCAGGCACACAAAAGAGACTAAGGCAGCCTCGAGGGGTTGCAATTGGAAATCATGAGGGGGAGAGCGGCTGGATGCTGATCTTCCTAAAACAGGGGTTATTTTTTTTGTTAATGGCTGATCCTATCTTCCCTTTTGTCTGTGAATCTCTAATCCGTGTATAGATTTCTAGTAAGCACTTGCTCAGGTAGCTCCTAAGTTCCCAGAGCCAGGAATAACTACAGCGTGCATCGATGGCTGTTTCCAGTGTGTTTTGCCATCCCAGGGCAGGATCTCCACGGGGGTAACAGGGCAGGATCCACGTAGCATTGCTTCTGGCACACCTGGGCACACCTGGGCACACCCACACCGCTCAGTGCCAAGCACGGGGCAGGTGTTTGCGGTCAGCCCCATGCAGAGGGCTGTGAGCGGAGCTTCACATCATTTGTGGTAGCCTGCAGGCTGGACCTCTTTGCATAAAAATAGCTTCGCTTTTTTTTTTTTTTTTTTCTTTTCGTTATTTGACTAACCCCTTCTCCCCACCCGCCCTGTTTCATCCTATTTCTCACGTTTACAACAGCTCAAGGCATATGTCTCTAAAGATCCCCTTTGTTTTAGTTCTCCATCAGATGCGGTTTCAATGTGTGCTTTTACAACCAAGCGACTCCATACAGGAACCCAGAAAAGGGGAGGTATGGAGAAATGGAGGTGGCAAACTGGGATAACTTCACGTTTGTAGTGTGTTGCTCTGTAAAATCAGACTACAGAATGGTTATAAAAGGCACATGCAACAAAGTCATGTGATGAATGTCCAGATGAGTCTTCTGAGCACTTAGAGCTGAAAAGCACGTTTTTATTACAACAACACTCCAGATTCATATCAACTGAGCAAATAGGTTAGCAAAAGTAATATAGGTCAAACAATGAGAGCACTCTGATCTCAGCCCAGCGTGCTGCCTGTGCCTTCCTTCTCTAACTTAGTTACTATTCCCTTGAAATAAGGATGCTGGTATTGCTCACATCCCTTTCACTTGCTGTAAGCATCGCTGTGCCATGCCTCCTCACCAGCTCTTCCTACTTTCCACTCCTTCTCTGCACCTTTCTAATTTCCCGTAGAAATATGGTAACGGGAGGGGTGGGGGAGGGTGGAGAAAAAGAAGAAATGATTCAGTCCTGACGAATTTCAGTTACACGGTGGTAAAAAATACTGTTCTGAAAGCATCGCCCTGAAAGCCCAAATGGAAAGTCTCGATTCGCGTGTGGCTATTTTTTTTTTCCCTTGAAGCGAGACACGCGTTTCCGCACACGATGACCACACAACACCCGCATGGCATCATCCGCTCCTCCCCGGACCCCGGGCGAAGAACCCCATCCTCGCCTCTCCATCCCCATTCCCGCTCTCCCATCCCCATCTCCGCTCCCCATCCCCATCGCGGGGCTTTTCTCACGCTGCGGCTCCTCCCGCACCCATCCCCGTCGCCTCGGGGCCCCCCGAGCGGTGCAGAGCTGTGGGAAAGGGGATCTCATCGGGGGTCCCGCCGCTCCCAAAGCCCACGCTGTCCCCGGTTCGGCTGTGCAACCAGAACCCTCCCGGTATCACGGAGCAGCCAACAGCTCGCGGTACCCACCCCGTGCTCCTCCATCCTTCCTACAGCCCTCCATCCCTCCCGTGTCCCTGCGATCGCGATCCTGATCCCGGTCCCGGTTCCCCCCGCCCGGTACCTGCCGCCACTGCCGCCGCTGCCCTTTCGTCGCCGCCCCGCGCTCCGCTGCCCGCATCGAGGGCGCGAGCATTGAGCCCTGATGGACGTGAGCTTCCTCCAATCGGAGGCGGAGGTTGGAGAATGTGCGGCCAATGGTGGGAGGGACGCGGAGGGCAAAGTGAAAGTGGGAGAGAGGGTCGGGGGGAGAGGGGAGAGATGGTTGGGGGCAGTGGGGGGAGAGGGAGAACGAGAATGGGGGGGGGGGGAAGGGGAAAGGAGGAAGGATGGGAAGGAAAGAGGGAGCAAAAGAGACCGTCGACGAAAGGAAGATGGAAAAGGAAGGAAAAGGATGGAAGAGAGACCCTGGCTAGGGAGAAGGCAGGTGCAGAGAGAGCAGGTGCTTCATAGGAAAAATGAACTATTGTCCTGTTGCTGGAGGGCACTGCGGCCTTCCTGCCTCCAGGGTGTGCTGGGGGAGCTGTGGGGAATGGCCAAGGGAGACCTCAGGGGAAGCTGTGCTGCCAGGGGATGCAGCTGTGATGACAGAGCAGAGCAGAACCCTAACCCTGTCCTCCTGCTGCAGCAACAAGCCTACCTCGTGTAAAAGGAGGAAAAAATGGAATGGGAACTGATGCATGAATATTGTTTTGGGACACAAACACAGCTATCGCAGTGTTATCTTTATTGGTGCAGTATAGTGCCAAATGTTGTTACTTGGGCAGGCGTGGTAGGGTTAATGATTGCAGGGGAAGCTCTGCTCGAGAGCCCAATCTGCTGGGAGAGCCAAAGCTGTGCTGAGACACTGGGCAAACCCATTTTCCTGGGCCTGTTCCTGCTCTGCTGTCACAGAGCTCGATGTTACAGGCACAGAGCAGACCCACACGGGAGCTCCCCATGCACTCCAGAACACAAATCCTCAGGGCAGGAAGGATCTCAGCAATCACAGCAGATACACATGGGAGGCAGCTCCTGTGCAGCTTTCACAGCCATCTCTGTGTTCATTATCAGGGTCATTCCATATCACCTGGGAATTTGGCCTGTTTCTTCATGTTAAAGATAAATAATTCAGGCACTGTGTGTTTAGCTCTCCAAAGCACAATCAGTTCTCCATCATCCAGAATGCACAGGATGGGCTGGGTAATGGAAATTTTCATCTGGTGCTGCACAAAGCAAGGAGAGCAAGGGAAAGGCAAGACCAGAAGGTAAGGGCTGCCTCCCATCACCCTCTGAGGCAGCAGCTCTGCATGGTGCTGGAAGCTGCTGCCTTTACACCTTTCTCTCACTGTGCTCAGTGGATTGCAGGTGCTGGGGCTTCTGGCAGGTTTTGCTTTCACTGAATGGGCTACACTGGGAGCTGCTGAATAAGCTTTTAATGCAACATTAAAGGTAGGAGAACTGCTGCTTGTGATGTGCTGTGGTCAGGAAAAACAGGAAGTGTTTGCTCCATGGCCACACTCTGATGGTGGTTTATTAAACGTGAATAGTTTCGTAACTATTGCACTGAAATTACAGCACTGCTTTGGCTGGTGCTGTACATCACTGACGAACCTGGCCCTGCTGCAAACCGTTAATATTTTAATTAAACAGGATGGAAAGGACAGCAGATGTGCGAAGGTGAAGTGGTGCGTCAAAAGCACCAGAGCTGGAGAACCTCCCCCCCCACCCCCAGCTTCCTGCTCTGCCCCATCACCAAGCTGTGCTTGGCTGATGTTGTGTCCCTGTTCTTCCGCCTCTGCTGGGGCTGTCCTCAAAGGTGCAGAGGAAATACTTGTTTCAGTTCCAGGCTGTGTCTTTCATACAGCAGCTCCATACGTTTTACCTTTCAGGTGATTGAGATGTAAAGCTATGGATTTGCATGAGCTAATTGTGGCTTCGATAATGTGTCTGAGGAACAAGGTCTGGCAAAGGGCAGTGGTAACCTCAAAGAAATCTGTGTCCTACAGAAATCTGTGGGAGATGCCCAGTAGTGGCATAGCAAGCCAATCTACCAGCCCTGCTGATCCTCTCACCTCCAGGTGGTAATTGCATTTGTGTTATCATTAACTAACACCGTCGTCATTGTATCCTTACTACTATATGGCTTACTATTCCTTGAGTTTGGGAAGCTCTGATCATTTTAGTTCCTTGAAAACCCTGACTTTGTGGGTCACGCTAACACCTGCAGATATCCATGCAATGTCAGTGTGAGCTGCCTGCTCACTCAGCACTTCACACCAGGATGGATTTATGCTGCCTCGTACCTCTGCGGGAGGTGTTGAGACACACACTCCTGGGTTGCTCTCCTTGATCAATCTACTTAAATCATTAAAACTCTGGGCTTAATGAATGCAAATGCAGTGCTGCAGGAGGAAATTTGGTTCATCAGGCACTCTGAGCTGGAATTGCTCTACTGACTTAAATTGTTGGGAGATGATTCTTCAGGTTCATTCCCATGAATGAGGTGGGAGTTGGGATGATCACGACAATCTTTGGCCTAAATCTGTGCAGACATAAAACTTATTAATGCCGATCAAATGAAACCATCCTCATATTTCAGAGACCCACAAAATTGACTGGGGAAGATGGAGAATTGTGGAACATTCATCAGGGAAAGTCCGGTTCTGGGAACAGGTTCATTTTTAATAAAGTTAAGTGTGCATGCATTTACAAGATTGAGTTAACGCAGCCATGAACAGTTTATTTAAAGATGTACTGCCTAACACAGATTTCTGGTGCCTTAATGATCACTTCCTAATATTGCTGTTATAAATACTTCCATGATTCACATCTCCTGTTGCAGAACAGGCAGTGAATCTCCAGGAAGGAAGTACAGAACTGGATTTTTTTTTTTTTTTTTTTTCCTGCAAGATACTCCTTGGAGTTCTATTATAACTCTAATTTGTGCCAGAAAGTCATTCACAGGAAACATATAAAAAATAGACAATAAGGATGGCTTTATTTTTCAAGTGCTGGCAGTGGAAAATGCACCTCTGAAAACCTCCCCTGGGATGTTTCCTGGTCTTTGTGTTGCTGTACTTCTGTGAGACGCTGCTTGTGTCACACCACAGAGCAGCAGCTTCCATCAGTCTCCGTCCCGTGGGGCTTTGCCAGCTGTGTTTATCCTTGTGAGAGTAAGGGATCCTCTAAATGAAAGGATCAGGTAGGAGGTTGGAAGCAACCTCTTCCCAGCTCCTTATTAATAGCGGCAACCGTTGCCAGAGGGCATTGTGGAGCCTGAAAGCATAACCGTGTTCAAAGAGGGATTAGACAAATTCCTGAATGGCATTTGCCTGGGCGGCTGTTAAACCTGATAATCTCAATGCAAACCTCCCGTTGGGGATGGCCCTGAGCCACGGTTTGCCAGGGACAGGAGAACACCGAGGATGGAGTGAGTGCTGTGCAGCATGTTGTGCCCTCACCGCGTTGTGCCACAGCCTCTGCTGGCCTTGCCAGCCCTGCAGTTCTGGTTGCAGCTCTGCACTGCCAGGAAATGGCAGCAGGAGCCCTGCTGCTGAGCACACATGAAGTGTGACGTGTTAACAGCAAGAGAGGGAAAGCTGTGACTTCTCCTTCAGCTGTTTCTTGAAATATTTCTGGAGGAGATGAGCTTCCTCTTGCCAGGTCGCTTCCATCAGGTGATGCACAGACACTGCTGCCTTGTTCACCTCGAATGGAAAGAAAGAGAAGTGATTTCTTGCACTCCTATTGAGTTTTATTTGAATGAAAGGTGATATTCATTACTGAAGAATCATGGGAAAATCCAAGCTGCATCATTGAAAGAGAAAAATCCCTGAATCTCACTGCAGAAGCTATCCCATCGATACCTGACAATTAACCACACTGATTGAGCACTGAGAATTCAGAAGGAATTGTGGCTTTGAGATGACAAGGACAGTGTTGTTCCAACTGCAGCCCAGAGCAGAGTGACCCCGTGCACGCATGTTTTGGTCAGGGAGGAGTGGTACGGAGAAAGGAAGGAGAAAAGAAGGAGAAAACAAGGAAAAGGAAAGGAAGATGGGAGGAGAAAGGAAGGAGAAAGGAAAGATGCCCTGTTAGAGTCATCAGCAGCTCACAGCTCTCCCTTCTTGGTGCCGTAGGTGTAACTCCTGAGCTGGTTGGGGATGTCCTACAGAAATGTAAATATTAATTAAGAGCAAGAATTACAATCCAGATGACCACATGGGTCAATCCGAGCTCCAAGCTTTGTAAGCATAACTAGCCTGCTATATTTTTATTTTGGGGGGATACAAATCCTGGTTTCTGCAGGTGTGCTGAGGCTCACTGCACCTTACCTGCTCCAGATGCTGGATCTGGAGCTCTGGTCCAAATGAGGATCCCACTGCAGCAGCATGGAGCTGCAGGAATGTCCCAACAAGGCAAGGGTCCATCTGGTCCTGCTTTTCCATGGCTCCATTCACTGGGGGAAAAAATTATGGAGAATAATTAAGGAAAAACATATAAAATGATAGCCAATATTTCATGGTTGCATGACAGCTCAGAATTCATTGCTGTGTTGCAGAGTACTGCAGTGCAAACAAGAACATAGAAAAGTCAACTGCACCGCACGCTTTGCTTCCTACCCACCTGCTGGGCTTTTGGCACTGTGTCTGATGGGAATATTTGCTCTCCATGTGGTGACAACATGAATGCCACCATGCCAAGGAAGAGCCCATTGAGCCCCACAGGTTAGGAGTGGGGCTGCAGCATCTCGCATCCCATCCCAGCCTTTGTGAGGTTCGGGCTCTGGTTGGAAGTGGTGTGCCGTGGTCAGCACAGTGTGTACAGCCAGGAAAGGTCTTCTCATCAGAGCAACGCCCTTCCTCTTTGTTCATTTATTTTTAAAATGAGATTGCCCCACTGAACCACCCATTGACCCTGCTTCTCTCCAGGTGGGAGACCAGAAAAAGGTTATTTTCAGTCACTAAAGGTTTTACATTTAAAAAAAAAATAAAGTCTGATGAAAAAAGCATTCTACCTCAGGCGTGAACTTTTAATGACTTCATTTCATAATCTTTTCAAAGAAAGATTCCTGTTGAACTAACCGAGACTTTCAGCTCTTTTTGTTGCTGGCTTAAAGAGTTGGCACTGAATGCTGCTCAGTGCTATTTGCTCTGCTCAATTCCCCCTGCAGGTTTTGCTAAACGTTACAGTGTGACACAGTACAGACTCTTATTGACAGTGATATCATCTGCACGTAAGATCCAGGAGTCATCAGCCTCACATGTATGTGAAGAATATATTCCAGCGTGATATGCAGCATGCTTGGTTGGCTGCACTGGAAAGATTTCCAGATAGCTATCGATTTTCCCATCCTGTAATTAGTTCAGAGATTACCAGCATAGAAAATATTGCTCTAGAAATTGATTTCTGTAGTTGTTCATTGCACCAAAACTACAGTATCGCTGCGAAACACGTCACCATGTTTTCTGCAAAGACTTTGAACTTGGGAGAAATACTGCCACAGTAAACAGCAAGGAGAAATCACATGGCTGATGATTTTGCCATCTCAGATGAAGCGAAATCCTGACAGTCATCTGATTTTGAAAGTTCATCCTTATAGATCTTGCAAGATCAAGGTTCAAAGGAGAGACTGGCTCTTATCTTCTAACTGAGAGCACCTGTGAGGCTAAGTGGATCAGGATCCAAGCAAGCATCAGCTGGTGGTACAGTTCTACCATGCAGGGACCCTGTTGTGCAGGGAGAGGTGCTCACCATGGAGCATTTGTCATTAACCTGTGCCCTGTTCTCCCCGTCACCCTTTGCCCAGTGCCCCTCTGGAGAGGTCCCAGATCCACGAAGCATCCCACATCCTCCATGCATCCCAACACAGGCAGCACTTGACTGGGAGCTGTGTGCACCCCTGGGGAATGGAAACCCTTCTGCCCCTTTTCCCAGTCCACGGAACTACCCTTAGTCACCATCACGATGCAGATGCTGCAATGCTAACAGCCAGCTACCAAAGCTCTCAGGCTGCAATCTGCAGCAACACGTTTCCTGGCACTTTGCTCATCTGCTTCCCCACCCTGGCCTCAGTTCTGGTGCTTTGCAAGTTTGGAGTTTGCACCCTTTTTGCTGCTGCTGGAGTTGTTTATGAGTGTAGTAAATGCCAAACATGCCAGTGCCTTGCCCTGGACTATACTCTACTTATCACAGGTAGCTGAGAACTTGTAGAATGCCCCATCAACCATAGCTCTGAACATGCCCCAAAACTTTTTCTCTCCTCTCTCAACCCTGCAACTGAGCCCCACGCACCAGGAAGGCAGGCACAATACACCCAGGAGCGTCTCTAACTTGGCAGCAGAAGCCATCCTTGCACGTGCCATTTCCTCCTTATAATTAAAGAGGAACTTAATCAGCTCAACATCTCATCCCTGAAGAATGAGATGCTCGTTTGCATTTGGCGTGCTGTCAGAGGGCAGCAAGCTGCAGCACCTCCTGTAGTCAGCAGAGGAAGACGTGGATCCCAGCAGTGTCTTTGTCCCACAGGTCCCTTGTACCCACCACAAGGGTGCACCCCACCATCAGGCTCTTCACAGCTTATCTCCCAGTTAGCTCCTTTTCTAGTTTTAATTCCCTTCCAAGGTGGTAAAGGGATGGCAATGCTGGAGCACAGAAAAGCAGAACAGAGTCACGGCAGTGACCCTGTGTGCGTGGGCTTTCATTTTCTCATTTGCTCACCCAAAACTTCGTGAATGAGGGGCATGGGAAGAAAGAGACTGCTGCCCAAGGGCAGAAGCAAACACAAATCTCCATCCCTTCGAGACATTCCATCGTACATCCATCCCCATCCCTGTGTCCCTGCACTGCCCCTACTTGGCAGCCAGAAGCTGCCCCACTGAGCATGCCCTGGCTCTTCCAGAGCTGGATTTTCTACCACTGTATTGCTTCTAGGCAATATTTTTTCATCTGTAATTACAGCAAATGAAAGAGGTCTCCTCCCTTCTTGGGAAAGCTGGTCCTTCTCAGCATGATGCCTGCGTGGATCATGACTCCATGCTGAGCAATACAGTGGTGTTACACACATGGGATGGGATGACTCGCTTATGGAAAACAAGAAATTACACCCACTGAAACCCAACTTCCTCTTCCAAAGAGGTTGTTATCTCTTTTTAGCTGGGTAATAGCAGCTGGGAAACCCCTACAAAGACAACGAGGGCACAGTTACGGAAGGGTGTCAGGATTATTTCATTCAAGGGCACAAGTGTCCCCAGCATTAAACAAATCAGTTGAGTCACTTCTTTACAAAGATTGCGAATTAAGGAGGTTGGGCAGACAGCAAAACCCCCCAAAGTTGCAGTATTTACCTATTTTGTCACAGTCAGAAAAACTGGCTGTGATAAGTTTTCTTCCAGAATCCATGAAATCCCAAAAGGAAGAAGTCATGCTCAGTCTTAAAAACCCCAAACCACTTAATAACAAAAAATAGGCAAATTGGGCAATTTTTGGTTTGGTTGAGAAAGTGTTTCTACTGCTGTACAATTCCCAAACACACTCAGTTCCGGTAGAAGCTCAGGCAATGCCTCAGGAGATGGGAAGTGCTGCAGTGAAAGTAAATTTAGCAAAGCATGAATGCCACAGGGCATCCTCTGCGTGCAGCTGCCGGTGTCAGATGGGGCCACAAATTCCCCTCCTGCAAGTGCAGCTGTTGCATCAGCACATTTTTAATCGTTGCAGAAAGAAGCGTTACTGCCGTGAGCATTATGATGCAATAGTCCTGTAAGAGAAAGGTATTGGAGAAAAGGAGGAGAAAACGGGGTGTGATTCTTTTTCTCCCAAAGTAATTTTGGGGGTAGGGGAATCAACTGATTCCCTGGGATGTGGATAGCCATGAAGTGTTTCACCCCAAGAATACATCTTCAGTTGCACCAGGGGAGCTCAGTTGGATATTAGGAAAAATATATTCTCTGAAAGAGCAGTGATGCAGTGGCACAGCTGCCCAGGGAGTGGTGGAGTCATTGTCCCTGGAGGTGTTCAAGCACTGTGGAGATGTGGCACTGAGGGATGTGGGCAGTGGGCATAGTGGGGTGGGCTGGGGTTGGACTTGGGAATCTTGGAGCTCTATTCCAACCAAAATGACCCTATCATTCCATGATCTAACCTTTGTGTACCTGATTCCTCCTTGGATGAGGGCAGAGGAGTTGACACTGAGGGAATCCCCAAGCAAGAATTGATGCTCCACAGCCATGCACTTTTGGAGTTAGCCCGTAACACGGCTCAACATGCATTTTTGGGGTTATCCACACCATTTCCAAGAGCAGAGAATGTGCAGGATGTGCCCTCACACACGAGAACTGACTTGAGTGCATTCCTCATTCTTCGTCTCCCCCCTGTATGCCTGTCAGGATAAAGACGGGCAGATTGTTAGATCAGTCTCACTCTCCCATCTAGTGGAGAAACAAGGAAAGGTCGTCCCGTTAAAATAAATAAATAAAAATGCAGGTTTCAGTTGCTTTTTGCAGGAAGGGGTGTGGGGGGGGTGGGTTCGTGGTTCTGTTCTCACTGTAGGTTCTGTGAATCTTTAGGATTGTCACAGACCTGATGCAGAGGAAAAAGCGTCAAAATGTAAAGGGACCTCTGGGTCATTCCCTGGGTTTGGCAGGGTGTAGGGGTTCCTTGCTCTGGGGATAGGGCACAAAGTAGTGCCCTGCACATCTCTGTATGTGTCCCCACAGGACGCTGGTAGCTTGAGATGGAGGCATGCACATCTCCAGCAGAACAGTGCTCTCACTGAGCAGGTGCCAAAAAAAGCCGCGCAGAAGGGCTGCGTTTTCACACAAGCAACTTCTGACCTTCAAATAACCCTCACTGCTGCTCAGACCCTGTGCACTGAATAGTCTGCACGGACCGCACGGGAAACCGCAGGCATCCTCTGCATCCTCCCCTCACGTCCCTGCGTGGTCGGGGCTGCAGAGCCCCAGTTCCCAGTAGCAGGAGAACCTTCTGCTCCCTGAGATGGCTGTGGGAGTGGGAGCTGCTCAGAGCTGTGAGGCTGTGCTTTCTTTCAGCCAGAGCTGGGAGGGAAGACCTGCACCCATCCCATTAAAATTTCACATGGTCACTGCAATTCAGGTGCAAGATATCCCATTCTTTCTACAAAGAACGGATGGAAAACCAGCCTAGTCCATGGGCAGCAAGCAGTGCCATGGGACTGCTGTCCCAAGGACAGGACAGGTATGGGGCTCGGGTGCTAGCCCTAATATGGGATGCTCCCATTGCATTCTGATCTAGCTGAGACCTGAAAACCTGACCGGAACTGATGCACACACACTGGAGATTTATGTTCTCATGTCAGATCGAAGATTCGTGGCATTTCCTGGAAGGTTACATGATGTTTCATTTTCAGCAAATAAGGTCAAAAGCACAAGGAGAAAAAAAATAAGCAATCTCTCTAGATCAGCTGCTTGCAAACTCCCGCAGTGCAAGCCTGTGTGTTGCCGTTTGTACAAAACTGCTTTCCTGGAGCAGCGTGCTGCTGAACCCACACAGCCTGCAGCAGGAAACAGCCTCAGCTGGAACAGAGCCCTGGGATGGGTGTGCTGCTCACCCACATGTTCAGATTGAAAAAGAAGAAATGCTGGGAGGGAAGAAATTGGGCAGTCATTGGCGTGCAGCATGGTCCCCCAGATACATCCCTCCTTCTGCAGCAATGTCACATCTAGGGGATCCAGGTGGGATGTCCTGGGATTGCATTTCATCCTGCAAATCCTCCCAGCGGGACAGCCCCTGCTCCTACCCTTGAAATCATGTTTGCAGCTAAGCACATAAAATAAGGTTAATGAAAAGACACTCTGGAAACACGAAAGCACAGTCAGTGCTACTGCTGTGATGCTTCATTTGAGATGCAGGGAGATAAAGTTCTGCCTCCCACCAGAGTTGTCACCGGGGAAAATTATTTCTTCCTTCTCTAAACGACAAGGCATCATTTCTTCTTTTCAGTTCACTGCCACCTTGGTGTCACGGTTTGATTTTTCAGGAAAACGTAGTCATTACCTGACAGTGGTGGTTGCCTCCATCCACTCACCGACCCCCAAAACAAAGCTATAAAAATAGATTCACCTACAAACGAAGAGCAAATAAAGATGGCTCCCAGCACGTGAATAGCTGATGAGAGCCACTTAGCAGTCTTGGCGGATTCATCAACTTCAGCACACGATCGTTGATTGTGTGTCTGCAGCTCCTTTGTTCTTCTTTGCTCATTATACTCAGGTCAAACGGAATGCACACAAACCCGTGGCAGAAATGATAAGAGCCAATGGAGTTAGCCATAACCATGACCCATCCCAACTGGAAAATTACCGGTTAGGATTTTTTACAGCCCATCAAACGGAGCCATTCCATCCTGCAGTGAGAGGTAGGTCACTGCTAATTACGGGGTGAAATCCAGTTCTGCACATTGCCCTGTGCCTCTCATTAGCAGCCCGGGTTGGAAGACCCTTGCAAAAGTAGGGCAGGGTTTCAGGGTGTGCTTCTCCAGTGCAGACCGGTCCTATCTTACAAGTACCCATCTCAAGCAGCTGAGGACTCTGCTGCAGTCTGAGTTAAAGTGGTGTAAGGGCTGCTCTTTTCCCTGTCTGATCCAGCTCAGGCACTGCAATTCTTCCGGGCCCTTCACTCCCCACTCTTCCTGCCACTGACCCAGTAAACCAGATAGAACAGAGCATCCTTCTCTCTTCACTTCTGGGTCAGAGGAAAATGCTGTTATTAGGCTACCTCTACTTTATGGTCTTTTAATTATTTCCACCTCTGTGATTAGACTAATTAGCTAACTGGTTTGTAATGGCTGCATGGTAACTCTCAATACGTTTTCATTAATCACAGCATCAGTGAATCTTATTAAGAGTCTGGGTTGTTTTTTTTTTTTTTTTTTTTGCATTATGATTTGAAATTATTCAAAGCAAAAGTAATCTGAAGGGGGAAAAGAAGTCAATAGAAACAGACACAGTGTTCATCAGCATCTTGGCAGAGAGACTCTCTGGTATATTTAGAAATACTGTGATTTACAAGAGCCCACCAGCCATTTACTTAGCGTCTAGAAGACACGGTGAGTTTGAAGTTTCCAATCACAGCAGTTTAAGGCACCTTCTCACCCTCTTTGATTCAAGACATCTGAGTGACACACTCAAATGGGATCAAAAATAAAAGGACTGACAGCACATCTCCTTCATCCCAAGAGCTGCACCCAGCAACGCCTCAGCATCTCTTCATCACATGGAGAAGTGTGGGACAAAGCAGGAAAGAGATCTAAGAGGAGGTTAAGTTTTTGCTGCTGGAAAAACATTACTCTGACAGCTCCCAAGGCTTTGCTATAAATCTTTATCCACCAAGGCTATTTGATGTGCTAAAAGACTTCTTAAAATAATCAAAATTAAGAACAAGGCAGCCCACACTGGGTAGTTTAAGTATGTGCACAGGGGAACATTCATCACTGTGGTTATGACAGAAGATAATAATAATAATAATGAGATTTAACACGTACTTAACAGGAGAAACCCAAAAGCCTGTACAAACACCAATCAATTAGCTCTGCCAACCAGCTGTGTGCTGGACAGGATGACGGGGGAGAAGATAATTGCCCAGAAAGCTGCAGATTGCCAGCAGAGAAGGCAAAACTGTATTGCTGCTCACTGTCCTGCAGCTGCAGTCGGAGTGCTGTCAGACATTGCTACTGCTGCCTACACCAACACTGTGTGAAATCCTTCAAGGATACGTGTATGGGAGGGCAGAGCTTTGTCCTGACATCCTGAAGACTTTGCAAGGTGTCATAGACATAAACCAGGAAGGAACCAAAGTGGACTTTATACATCAGTCCTGTTTTAGCTTCTGAGAGCTGAGAATTGGTCATACTCTTCACAGATGGAGGTGCTATAGATCCCTATTAGTGGTCGTTCTTCTTCCTTTTCAACCATCCTCCATCTGATCCTGGTCAGGCTGGATATCAGGAGAAATTTCTACTCAGAAGGAGAAGTCATGCATCGGCACAGCTGCCCAGGGAGATGGTGGGGTCACCATCCCTGGAGGTGTTCAAGAAAAGGGTAAATGTGGCACAGAGGGACATTAGTGGTCATGGTGAGATGGATTGGGGTTGGATGTGATGGCATTAGACGTCTTTTCTAACCTTAATGATTCTGCGAAAACAGTCTCCAGTTCCATAGCATCCTGCAGCCTGCCCTGGGAACAGTGATCCCTGCAGCTGACATGAGCCAGAGATAGCAGCACCTTAATGCTCTCCCCCAGGCAGAAAGAGCTCTGCACTGCACTTGCTTTTTTGTGACTGTCAGCTGCAGCTTGGGCAGAGTCAGCAGCCAGGTATCAGGGATGCTCATGTGCCTCCCATCTATCCCATGCCTGGTTGTGGCATTTAAAGAGGGTGAGCACACAGCAGCAAACGCGGTGCTGCAGTGCTGTATAATTTTAGTGGCCGCTAAGTAATACTCGTAACTTTTTTAACACGAGGAACAAGAGTTAACAGTGCCATTCATGGAGGGTGTTGCAATTAATTGGGGCCCTAAATGACCCAAGGCATTTTTCCCCAACCTTCTGGCACCGTGGGATGGACGGGAGCTGCATGCTGTGCTCACTGCTGGCTCCTGCTTGCAGCAGGGAGTGGAGCAGCATTCTGCATTTCCTGAGTACAAGAGGCTGAGGAGTCCCCATGACAAGCAAACCATTAAAAAGAAAAAGGAACAATAATGCCAAGCAAAATATCGCTTCAGGGAAAAATTCTGGCTTGCTTTTAGCACAGATGTTGATATTGCATGCTCAGAAATGGCTCTGAAAAGTGGCAACACTTCTGCAGCGTGCTATGAGATGGTGTACAGAGGCAACGAGCTGTGCTTCTAGGGGAGGAATCGGAGCATTCGAAAATTAAAAGAAATAAAAAGGAAAAGCCTTCTGAAAGACAAATTATGAGGAGAGCTTTCACACACTACAGCCCGCTAAAGTCAGTCTGTGGAGCACTGTCCCACACTTCTCTGTTCCAGCAGCAATGGCTCTGACAGGAGGATGCAAACAACATATGCGTGCTCCTTGGCTCCAGGCAAGGTTCTGCCAGAACTCCCAAGGGCAAGCCTTTACCCATGGAGAGCAGACACCCATCCCTTGAATGCCTGTGAATGCAGTGAGGCCCCATCCAGTGTCCTGTGTGCCTCCACAATACATAAAGAGGTGTTTTTCATATGATAGGTGTCCTCATTTTCAGCCCTGGAGTGCTCAGGAGGAGGGCATCCCATTGCCTTTGGGATGAGGGAGATGCAGGTCGTGCAGGGGTACAGTTTTTGGGCATCCAATGGCAGCATGTAGCAATGCTTGTGCATCGCGCAGAGGTGATTGCTTTGCACTTTGCATATTCCCTCTGTGCACTGCGCTGGGATTTTTCATTGCATCCATAATTCATATCCTGCTGCAGCAGTTCTATGGAGGCAGCGCAGGATTTCAGCTCCAGCATTAAGCAGGGAAGGAGATGCTCTCATCACCAGACAGCAAACCGGGAAGCTGGGGTGCAGAGAGCACCTCCGCTTTGCACCAACTGTCCTGCAGGCAGGGATCCAAGCAGGCAGTGAGATGAGAGTGCCAGGGCTGACTGCAGGATGGGTAGCAGCACAGGGCTGCCTGCTTGTCCAGCCCAGCCCTGTTTTACACATGCATGGCATCATGCAATGCCGGATGCCTGTGCATCACTGGTTTTTGTGGCAATATTGCTTTCCTGCCTGAAGGGTCACATCCTTTGCTCACAAAGCCACCCACAATCCCTCCTGGGCTGTGAGACTTTTTCCTGCATCCCCACTGTAACACATGCACTGAAAAACCCTGTTTGTCAGAAACCAAAGTGTGTTGGGAGATTAAAATGTAAATGTTGTGTTCGCCTTTTCAGAGGGGGGCTGCTGTTTTATTTGTGACGGTGCAGGAAATAGGTTTTTGATAACTGCAGAACTTCTCCCCAGCCACTGCTGCAAACAGCCAAAGCCTCAATAAATAACTCCTACAGTTGAACACCAACGTGCTGGTGGTTTGGAGAAGCATCGGGAATCATAGAATGGCTTGGGTTGGAAGGGACCCCAAGGATCAAGCTCCAACCCCCTGCCACAGGCAGGGCCACAAACATCCAAATCTGACACTGGCAGACTTGTGATTGAGGTTTACTGCTCTTCCTTGGGCTGGGAGGAGTGCTGCAGAAGGGCCCTTTAGCAGTGCTGACTATAACCACCATATATTCTGTTTTTACCATTTATTGGCTTGGGAATGTTGGGAAAGGTCTCTGCAGGTGGATGTTGTGCTGTGTAAGGGTCACTCATGAGGATCAGAATGAGGCACTGAAAGAGAGTCTGGAAAGAGTTCTCAGGGTTTTGGCATCCCTAGTGAGCACACATTTAGATGTGTGAACCTTGGGATAAGGAGCTCTTGGATCATGGCTCTCACTTTAAAGCTACAGCCAGCATCAATATTCATGGCTTTAATGCCAGAAAGGATGCAGGGCTAAATGAACCTGGCTTCTCTCGTACATGGAATAGCCTGAACACGACTGCTGCGCTCAAGAGCGACCAGTGAGTCAAAAATCTCTCCCAGCATTAATCTGGCAAATGATTTCAAACAACAGAGACGGATATGAGGAAGAACAGACCCCACGCTAACAGAGCCCGAACTGTAAACTTGGCTACTCACTTTGTATCCCTTATGTAAACTCGGAAGAGTAACGTATTTATAGCCTCTTGACGTAAGTATCCCCGGTGAAATATGGGATGCAATAAATATTCTGCCATCTCAGGAAGCCTTTAGGACCAAACAGTACCGAGATGCTGCAAAGACAAACCCTATGCAGCTAACGAGTGTTGGGGAGCTGCCAGCCAGCTGAAAACATCACAAGTGAGAGAAAGCATGGAAACAGCCTTGCTGGTAACGCGGAGAGAGTTTTATTGACACAATCACAATGCAAGGTCACTGAATAATGCCTTCTAGCTCTTCA
Organism: Chrysolophus pictus; assembly: GCA_037305975.1. Taxonomy (NCBI): domain Eukaryota; kingdom Metazoa; phylum Chordata; class Aves; order Galliformes; family Phasianidae; genus Chrysolophus; species Chrysolophus pictus. Next base: position 5,868,248 of record CM074595.1, read on the forward strand.
CAGCACCTTAAAACATCCCTTCCAACCATCAGGTTGGAGTTTGGTCAGCTTTATCCCAAAGTTTTGTTGTTTGTCAGTAATTTCCTTCCACTCTTTTTACTTTTTTATTTTTTCCTTTACAATGTAAAGGTGAGCTCTGGGCCCCTCTCCCTGTCCCGTGCTGCCAGCACTGCTTTTTACAGAATTACAAATTACACAGCACTTCCACATTAAAACAAAATGAGTTCATCACCGTTTTTAAATAAGGATGTCATTTGTAAATGCTTTATTCATAATTAATGGAATTATTGCTGGGTGCAGCCACATTCCTCATCCGTGTACTATAAGATCTGCTGTAAAGTGCATTAGTAAAAAGCTTTATAGATAGGGGTATGACAAGCTGACTGCAAAGTATGGGATGGGATGCAGTGTAGCATTGTTGTAACAATCTTTATGCAAGATTTTAAGCTATCAGTCAGCTGGGGGCTGATAGATAGTGTAAATGTTAATAATTAATAATAGGATAATGTTGATAACTAATTAATAGTAAATGATGAGTATGGATTTTTTTAGTTAGTATTATGCTAATATGCATTATTCACTGAATCATAAAATCATGTTAGAGATGAGAAAGTCTCGCTAGCTGTCTCCAGCTGTGTCACTCATGAGTGAATGCTGCTCTTTCTATGCATTTTCCAAATGGCAATTTTCCTCCAGCTTTCTGGCTCAAATCACTTGGCTAAGAGGTATTTAGAAAAAAAACACAACCTCAGAGTTCTGCATGTCTGTGCACCAGAGTAATGTGTAGTCATGGCCTTTGGGACGCGCATACGACAAACCTACCTGCCCTAAGAGTGACCTGCTGCCTCTACAAGGAAATCATTCACAATGAAGGAATCGGCTCTGCAGATTTCTTGCAATCCTATGTGGCATCCTCCTGCAATTTAAAGCCATTAGGCACGCTTACCTTACACTGAGGGTAAGGGAAGGTCCTTAAGCTGGGGAGAAACACAGGGGTTGTGTGAAGGTGGTGATGCAGCAGAAAGTTTAGCAGAGAGCTTTAAGGATGGCTCAACACCATTTTCCTTTTTTTTTTTTTTTTTCAGATGGCATTATCTCTTTTTCTATGTGCTAGGCAGGGTCAAAGCCAGCATGACAGCATGCTGGCTGCTCAGGGGATGGGAAATGCCAAGAGCAGCATCAACACTGGGATTTAGAGCCCAGTGCAGTTCAATGGCCCCGGGAGGCTCCCAGCAGGGATATCCCCAACTCCAGCCCCGTCATGGCCTGTTCGTCCTAAGTTCAGGTGGGTTTCCATAGTGCTGAATCCATTGCCTGGCTCATATCTGTCCTCACTGGACCAAATGGGTAATGATCCATCTCCAGTTCTGAAGACTGAGATGCTGGATATCTCCTACCTGGTGCTTAGCTGATTTGTAGATAACCACAGCCTAAGGCATAAAGTATATCGAGCACTCTGGGGTTCTCATGTCCCTGATGAGGAGGGATGGACTTGTACTTTCTTACAAAATGCTGGTTCTTTAAACCATGCCCATACCCACCCAGGTTCACAGCCTCTGACAATGCATGAACATGTCTGAAGGACAAGTGCAAGAGCAAACTTTGGCAAACTAACCAGCGATAGGTGATGCTGATGTTCTCTTGTTGAAGGAATTAATACAGAGAGCATTCGTTAGAAAAATGGGAGTCCTATGAGCTGATCCAGCTTGTCCTTCCTATCCCTCTTCCTTTCCCTGCCTCTCAGATCAGGTGTTTGGCTTTTCAGAACTTTCACTCCAGCCAAATCTGCAAGCACATTTTTGGGTGAATGTCACCAGGATCCACTTCCTCTTGGCCCACAGACAGTCTGTCTCTTATCTCACTTACATTAGTATCAATTATTTACAGCAGTAATGTTAAATCATGAAAACGAGGTTGCAGTAAAGCTGTGCCTTGGCTAATACCTCATGCTGCCTGCAGCTTTTGGAACCCATGTGTTGTTTGCATTTAACCTTCCAGAGATGTGATCCTGGATATATTCTACATCTCATGGCTGCAGGCTAGAGCAGGGGCAAGGGACTCACATCCTCTATGGCATTTTTCTCCTTCCTTCTACTGGTGTCATAGCACTTCTCAGAGCCTGTCATTTGGGGGAAAGGAGCCCCCTCTGTGCCCACTCCCATGCTGTGAGGCACACAGTCCCTCACCAACTCCTTCAACAACTGCCTGCATAAGGGATTTTTTTTTGGATGCATGGTATTTAACCATGAATAATTAAAATCTCTGAAATAGGGTTGTTATGCAGCTTAGGACAACATAAATACAAGTGTCTGGGCTCTGCTCATTACTTTGGATCCAGGACAGCAAAAGTGCTTTACCTCTGCTGGAAAGTGCACCACTGAGTGAGGTGACGCTCAGTCTCCTGACCTTGAAACAGTGCCTACATTTAGATTTCCAGTAACTCAGTATTTTTCATCAAAATCCATGCTTGCACCAGAGGAGCTATTCTTTTCTAGTTGTGCTTCAACTGCTCACCTGGCACATTCCCATTCTGCTAGCTGCAGCTCTGGGAATTGAAAAGAAACCTGAGGAGGTAAAAAGAATGGAAGAAAAAAAAAATGAAATTTTGATGTAGATACTGTGAAGAAAGTGAGGTGACCCCTAAATCATAGAATCATGAGTCATAGCACCATTAAGATCAGAAGAGACCTCCAAGATCCCCAAGTCCAACCCCAGCCCACCCTGCCATGCCCACTGCCCACATCCCACAGTGCCACATCTCCATGTTTCAGAACACCTCCAAGGGACAGTGACCCTACCACCTCCTTGGGCAGCTGTGCCACTGCATCACTGCTCTTTCTGAGAAGTTTTTCCTAATATCCAATCTGACCCTTCCCAGGTGCAACTTATACAGCTGCCTGCAAGGTTCTGTTGAGCTGAGGCAGAGCTTGCCTTGGCTAGACCTTTCTCATTGCTCAGGGCATGCTGAGGCATCGAGCAAGCTCCGAGTTCAGCAGGTGCTCTGCTGTTACTCACCTGAGGGATCCAGGGGAGATGCAGGTGTCCCCCGCAAGGCAGGATGGAGAACAGGAAGGCTGTTTAAATTTTGAGCTCCTGTGAGTCACTTCATTAGCCCTGCCTCTGCTTGACCCTTCTGCTATTATATCAGCCCAACTGTTTATTTTGCTCATAAAGCTAAAACAAGATCGATTGCTTTGTCTCGAGGTCCTTTATGCGTCTTGGCGCCCACTGCAGCCCTGCTGTTAGCAGAAGCCTAATGCAAATTGAATCTTTGGGAAACGGGCAGTTTGGAGCTGCCCATCTTCCTCCTTTTTCCTACTTAAGTTTCATCTATTGCATTCAAAATAGAAACTTCATCTATTTATTCTAAACATAAATACGCAATTTTCTTGCTCTCTATATGTGCATGGCGTGTCTCTGTTGTAGACACATATATGCGATCAATAACCATCTCTTGCTGGGGATTTAAATATTAGTTTTCCAAATCCAGTCTAGAGCACCAGATTTATTTTTATGAAAATATACCCTTTCTTGCTTAAGGAGGGATATTAATTATAGATGCAAACCCATAAATCTTCCGGATTTAGGTGAGATATTTGCTGGATTATAAATATGAATTGGAGATGAGGGTCTTGCTCTTCCTATTATTACTATTATTATTACTTACTGGTTATTATTTTCAGTGTGATCAGTATCTTCGGGTGGGTCAAATATTGCTGGGGAATGGGGAGCTGAGCCTTCAAAGGGTGCGCGTGCTGAATTCATTAAAATGTTTTCTATTCCATCCTTGCTCTCCACTGTGCTTCACAGCCTGGTGAGTCATTAAACACCCTGTTCAGATCACTTCCCTTTCTCTCCATCCTTCTTTTGGTACCTGTTTTCATTGTGCTGCTTTTGCCAGATCATATCAAGCTCCCTAGTGTTTATTAATAATGTCCCACATGCTATTGACAATGTGCTGTTGTTTTCAAGGGTCTGTTTCAATACCAGTCTTGGACAGCAGTGAAACCAGCAGCCATCAGAGACCCCAGAGTCACCCAGGGCTTTGGCACAGGTAACAATATTCTTCTCCTCTGTTTATTATGACAAATGTGGGAACGACAGTAGTTTGCTGCATGACTGATCCCTTCCAACTCAAAACATTCCATGACTCTACGATAATTGCACATTTCTTGCTAATTCAGTGCAAAATGAGATAGGAGTAAGTTGCAGTGATTCTCCCAGGCTTCACCAAGTGCTCTAAAGCCAAGAGGCATTTCTAAATCCCAATTAACAGGAGTTAAATGGAAGATTTCACCAAGAATCTCAGGGCTTCCTGCTTCCCTGCTGATCCCTCAACCATGGGATGCAAAAGGTGAGACGCTCGCAGGCATTAGCAGCAGCAAGAGGCATGGAGCAAGGCTGGCATCAAGAGAAGTTCCTGCAGGCAGTTCTGGGGGTACAGCAATGTAGAGGGCTGCTGACCAAAGGAAAGCACATGGTGGGATCTCAAGTTGATTTAGTGTAACACCCTACCCTGAAATTAATAGGACCTTGCATGCCAGGACTGAAAAGATACAGCACTGTATAAGGTCTGCTTTTTTAAATTAGAGTCCCCTGCTTAAATAAATTAAGTGAGCTGTCAGTATATTAAATGATTTAATGCCTTCTCTAGTTTTGCAGTGGAATCCTAATGAAAATACTCTTCAATATAAAACGCTGGATAAATTAAATGGTGAAGTGTTTTAATAAATGGTCTGTTGTTATGGTGAACCACATTAAAGTAATGTTTATCTGTATGGTAATGATGTTGCCCTAGCTTTAAAACCATTTCTGCTGGTTCAGGCTTCTTCAGATAAAATATAAACACTGAGTTGTTGTCCAGTTCAAAAGCATCTGCACAGTTCCTGGACCTGAAATCAATGGCAGTTGTGTTGGCTGGCCAACACAGAGCTGGATTCAGTGGTGCTTGGAGCAGAGGACTCTTGCACACTTGCTCCATGATGTCAGCAGGGGGATGAAGCAGAGCCTCCAAGCTGCGGAGTTGAGGCCTTATACGTACTGTGGGGTGGGTTTAGGTATTAATGAACTACAGTGAAACAGTGAGTAGGCTGTGGAGGAGCTTAAAATCTTTGCTGATCTCATTACAGGTTAAGATAACAAATTATATCTCTTTTATGTCCTTAATATAAGGTAAAGGCCTGCTTTTAAAGGTAAAGACATTATGAGAAGATTAAGTCCCTTTTATATAAATTAGTTATAAAACAATTTTTATTTTCTTGCTTTTGGATATCAGTTCTTATTTGACCTCTTTCACCCATCACATTTCTTTGGAAGGAAAATTCTCCTCTCATGCTATTTTCAGAGCCTGAAAACCCAGAAATAATGTCTTAGTGCCCAAATTAATATTACATTAATAATAATAGTATTAATAAAATATACCTGTTTGTCCCCAGCTGCATTGCAAGATGTCATGGGAGCTTGCAAACCAACCTCAGGAGAAGCCAATGGGTAGTTCTGGAGATGCCCAAGAGGTGTCTGCACCAAAGGCTTTTGTGAGGAATTTCCATGAAAGGAGAAATTCCAGCAGCTCCTGAACCACAGAGCCATTCCTCTGGCAAAGCTGAGCTGTCTGTGAGAGTCACCACTGAGGTTCATCACAATCCAAAAGGAGGGAGTCGTCTCACTCAGTGCTCAGGGACGATGTCTTAAACACTCATAATTAAGGCCATTAAGAAATCAAGGAAGGAGAATCCCGTTCATGCCTTGTGGGTCTCTGAGTGTTCGTTTGAAGAGTGATCTTTGGTGGATCTGAGATATACACAAAAACAAAACGAAAATAAATCCGCTATGAATTTGAAATGGTGAAAGGTGGTGAAACTACTTGTTGGGAAGTTGTTCTGATGTTAATTCTGTCCCTTTGAGAAGTGCACTTGTCCCAGCATGAATTTCGCAGTGTCAGCTTGCAGTCACCGACTCTTTTTATCGCTCTGTCTGCTCGATTGAAGAGCTTTCCATTTCTGTCTGTCTGAGCACATCTGGATTGTCATTAAACCATCCCTTAACCTCCGCTTTGTTAAGCTAAGCACATTGGGGTCCTTGAATCTGTCACTATAAGGCATGTCTTGCAACGCTTCAGTCATTCCTGTGTGCCTCCTTGGAGCCCTCTCCCATTCATCAACATCCTTCTTCAGTTGCAGGCACCAGAAATAGCTGCAGGGTCCCAGCAGATGTTACACCAGAAGTATTCCACTCTGCTATTTGTTTGAGCTTCCAGTGTTGTGCTATAGGATCTCTCCTCCCTCCAGATGCCATGAAATCCCAGTTCCCAAGCGTGGATTTGTATGTGCGTGTGTTGAACTGGATGGTTTTTGCTTCTCTCTGGCTCAGGAGGAGACTGATCCCCAGCCCCACCACGATCCAAATCGAACTCATCAGCAAACTTTGATTGTAATTAGTTTTGATTTTCTACCATTTTGCTAAAAGTGATGAATTGAAACACAGCCACTTGTGATGAGTGTCTGCACGCAGCCGTACATTTAAACATATCAGTGGGGTTTTCATCCGTTTAGTGCGTGCCGTGTTGATTTTACATTGTTTTAGCTTCCTAATAAATGAGACAACATTAAGTCAAATGCCTTGCAGAAGTCAAACGTAACAGTGTTGATGAAATGTACTAAATCAATCAAATCTATAATCACATTCTTGAAAAATTATATCAATTTCATTTAATAAGATATATTTTCCATTAACTCATGTTGATTGTAATTAATTATTCTCCTTAAATTGTTATTAATCAAGTCCCTTATCAGCTCTTCCATTATTTCTCACAAAATCAACATTAGATAATCAGATTTATAATTACGAGCGACGTTCCTGCGCTGGCACAAAGTCAGCAGCACTCGGGTGTGCTGCACTCTTGGAGTTTGGGGCACGTGTTGGAGCTGGAGGTATTTCTCATAGTTCTATGACATTGCTAATTTACTTAGCTTTTCCCCCGAAATTAGAGGAATTAAATATTTAATGTCTGCCTTTTATGTATTTCCTTTTTATCTTCCGCTATTCTGTCTAGACAACTGCACTCAGCCTCTGATATCTAAAAACCACATCCCTGCTGCTCTCGGCTCTGCTAGCAGAGGTCTCACCTGCCGGCCTTCTGCTTGCTGTTGGTTAACACATTTTCCCTTTGTGTGAATGTAGACCTCCCCTTCCTCCCCTCCGAGTCGCTGCTTTAACCAGAATAACCTTCTCTCTCTGAGCTCTGAGATTTCACTAGATGCCCTAAAAGCCAGAGTGCTTTTAAACAACGAGTTGCCAAATATCACACACATTTTCTGTTCAAAATGCTCCAAGTGACCTGGCTTACACTGTTGAAAAGAAAAAGTGTCTGCTACCGGCTCAGGCTTTGTTCTGTCTAAGCCCTGCACACGAGATGGAAATGGCATCCCCTCTATGTTGGCTGTAAGTGGTTTTTAGAGCTGCGATCAGCCCTTCAGCTGTCAAGATCATCCTGCAGAGAACCCTCCTGATTTTGGTTAACAACGACATTTATAAATTCCCAAAATTGGCAACACAAGCCCTCCAACTCATCATTCCAGTTCAGGTTTTCCAGGACAATGTATAGGAATTTTTCTTAAATATTTCTGGTTTCTGGTGAGATTTGAGCAGTGTCATCCATTCGCTCTGACTTGTACTTGAGGTCACTTTCTCTTGAGCTCCTGGTGACTTGATGGCAGCAATGTCACTTCTGGTATTGATTGTCCCTCCTACACCTTCTTTGCTCACTCAGTTGGTGGTTTTTTTTTTTCAGATAGGTTCCAGATATTGATTTTAATATTCCAGGCACGTGGATTTTCTCCCCAAGTTTAAGTCATGCTCTCCAGATAGAATTTGTACTCATAAATTAGTCGTTCCCACTCTTTTTTATGGCTCAGCCCTCCTGCGCTGCTGTACAGGCAATTAAAGTTCTTCTCCTCACATCCTTTCGTGTGTTCATTAGCTCTCTCCTCATCATTTTCTTCCTTGAGCCAGAGACAGGGACGGGTGTGGAATGAATTCTGTTTCTTCATTGCTTTCCAGTGTCTGTTTCTCCAACCCAGTCCAAGCATCCCTCCCAACAGAAAAGCTACAGCCCAAAGAGCCCTCAGGAAAACGCAACAGAAGGGAAAACCTCTGCTGATCACAGCACTGACAAGTTTTGGTGGTGATGAGCTGATGGTTGGACTGGATGATCTTAGTGACCTCTTCCAAATTCCACGATTCTATGATTTTGGGGTCATGATGGATGTAGAATGATTCAAAACCCCATTGTGCAACAGTATTTGATCTCCCAAATTCTTCTGGCAGCCAATTCCCCAGCTCTGTCCTACTGCAACCGCTCCCCAGGCACCCAGAGCCAGAAGGAAAAACCATTTGGATTGTGCTCTCTTGCTTTCAAGGCCATGGAGGATTTTCTGGGATTTTGCAAACCCCAGGGATTTGAGGGCAAAGCCAACAGAGAGGCAGACCTGTGTTTAGGGCACCTGCACAAGCTAGCCTGCAGGCTTACAGCTTCACTGTGGTTTGAGGTTTGAAGGTTTCCTTTCACCTGCTCATCTCCTGCTTTTGTGAACAACAACAACAGAACACACAAAAATATCCCTCAGAAAATCCAGCCATCCTTGCTCTTGCAGGTCCTGAACTGTTTGCCTCCGAGGGCGGAACGGAGACTTTGGATGGTTTTGAGAACTCTCCTGTCTGGGTGATTTTATTTATATCTGATGCATTTTAATGCAGAATGGGCAGAGAAGAGCTGCTTCAGAGCAAAGTCAAAGCAAATCAGTTCTGCAGGTCTGGCCCTCGCTGGGCTCAGTGGTGGGATGTGCCCATCACCCCCTCTTCAAAATAACCCCCCGCGCCTCCTTTCATCCAACAAAACATTTAGGTGCATATCTGCAAGTGAAGAAGTACAAGAGAAGGAAGCATAAGGCTGTAAAATAAACACGCTACAAAATGCCTCCAGGTTGCTCTAAATTATGCATCCTTCCTGTTAGGAGATGTTCAAGGTTGTCTTTTCCTGTGAACAGCGCTCCTCCTGGGTCCTCACCTTCATTTGCTGGGATGCCTCTGCTCTGGGCTTGCACTTACATCTCCTTCCCTTTCGCTGCCTTTACAACCATTTCTTTGCCACCTTTTATAATTCAGAACACGACATATGAATTCCCATCTCAGCTCAGCACTCAGATGATGGGAAAGGGATAAACGGTCCCTGGTAGCAGCTCAGTGCATGGTGAGCATCACTGCAGCCCCGTGCAGTGCTTTTTCCCTGTGCACATGCAGGACAGATGGGCACAGAAGTGGAGCAATGCTCACAGCCCCGGTTCCTGGTGCAGAGCTAGAAGCATCACTGGGGCAAACCGTGGCCAAAAACTCATGGACTCTTCTGGGAAACAGCCCAACCCTCTCATTTCTGAAATGTGATTGGCACACGTCTCGCTTTTGCGTTCTGTTTCTAAAGGATAGCTGCTATTCTTTTTATTAAAACCTCTAAATTTCATTAGTTTGCACTTACCAAAATAAACCTGGCATCACTAGTGAGTTCTCCCGCGGCTGTGCCATCGATCTGATGCAGCCCCACGTCACACCTGGCACGGTGACAGCCGTGTCCCTCCGTGCTGAACACAGGCACCCGCTCTGCCTGGGGGCTGAGAAGCATTTTCATGGAGTTCTGTGATGAGGAACTTTGCTTCCAAGGTTTCAAGGGGGAGAAAAAAAAGAAAAAAAGGAAAAAAAAGGAGAGGTTGATTGTAAATTTAATTCCTGTATCTTAGTCATTTCTGGGCCATGGGTCATTAGGCACACATTAGTGCTGCTGGGCATTTTTCACAGGGGCTGCAGCAGCAGAAAGAAGCTGGATTTTGCAAAGCCAGGGGTGAGAGATAGATCTGTGTGCATAGGAAAGCTCAGTACCACGTTCAGCCCCGCAGTGCCGGGAAGTTCCCCCAAATACTCCCAGTGTCCATCTGTCCACAGGCGTGACAAACAGCCAGGGGGAAGCAGGCTCCTTTAATGGTCTCCAGCATTTTATTTATAGCCCCTTCGAATAAGTGCAGCTGATACTTAAGATCGGCGGATTTAATGACAGCGAGCTGGCGAAAGGCCAGGGCTGGAAATAGCGCCGCTAAAAGTCTTCTCCGCTATAAAATTTGTTTAATGCAAGAAATCATCCCGTGCAGGTTTTTTGGCTGGCATTTTTATAATTATGGGTGAAATCGCCATTTCGCCCCTACGATCTGCCAGCTCTTTCTGAGATGGGGCTGGCGGTGCTGCCTTGGAGATGGATTGTTGTGCTGGAAGAGGCGCTGAAGCTTTGTCACTCCGCATCATCCCGCACATCCTCAGGGACTCCCCACGTGTGCCCACTCCCAGCACCTTTCCCTTTCCTCCAGGTGTCATCTCCCCAAGGTTTGACCAAGAACCCATCACACTAAGTGGTAAGGCAGCATGGCTGGGAGCTGGAACCTTTGGGATCATGCACTGAAGCCACCACACTTGGTTGGTGTTTGATAACTTCACCACTTTTCACCAAGGAGTCCTCAGGTGAGCACCTGCTGTGGGGTTGTAAAGGTGGGGAGATGTCTTTTCTTCCAACACACAGCCCACCTGGCTCACAAAGGGCTTTTCTGGGTGTTGTACAGGATGGCTTTCTCTAAGGGAGCAGTGCCATAAAAAAAAAAAAAAAAAATCTCTTTGGGATAATAAAAGGCAAACAAAATGCTGGAAAAACAATGAAGGGTTGGAAATCCTTCTAGGTTTTGCAGTTAAATTTACCGATGCACTCAGGAGCTCTCTATGAACGTCCCAGGGAATCCAAAAGAGATGGGATTATCCTGAACATCTTGATGGGATATTTTTCCTTGCTGTTTGCACCATGTGATAATGTCCTCTGGACCTCCTGCCCTGCAGAGATTTTGGTCCAGCTCTCTCCTGTACAGAGATGAACCACGGGTGAGCCCCAGCCAGCTCTGTGATTTAGATCACAGAACCATTGCCTGGTTGTGAGCTGGGCTGATATTTATGGACATGCTCTGAATCAGAGGTAAAATGCTGCATCTTTCATGGAAGCTGTGAGAGGTAATTAGTATCTGTCCTGTGGGATGGGGCTTAATGTTGAGGCACTTCAGGAGTGCCCTCAGTGTTCAAAGACCGAGCACCTTGCTGAACTGGGATCTGAATTCACAGGATGCATTAAATTATAATTTAAGGATGAAAAAAGACAGAGAAAGGATGATAATTGGGCGGATTGTGCCCTTGCAAGACACCACATCCCTATTTCCGAGTAATAACTGTGTGTAAGAGAGGCACTGTGCTGGCTGCAGGTGTCTTCAGACCTTGAAGGATTTTGGAACAAAAATCCAGGAGGGCTGACCCCCATGGGACTGAGACTTACAGCTTGAGATCCTTAATTTCAGGTCACGGCTTCTTCTGCTCCTCTTGGCGAATATCATAAATACTGACGCTTTGCCCCACAAAATTGTGTGCACAGAAATTGAGGACTATTTGAGGGCATGAAATAACCTGAGTTTTTCTGGCCCAGACGACTAATTGCACAGTATTCACCCAGTTCTGGTAGAGTGTCCATTTTGCTGGACTAAACCCCATCATATAATAACCTCTTAGCCTACTGGGCTCACCTCCAGAGCTCAAAGCTCTTTGGTTTCCTTGCCTCTCTTCTACAACTCATTTAATTTATTTCCAAAAAATACTGAAATAAAAGGATTTTTAAACCAGAATAGGACAGAACTTTTTTTTTGTAGTGCACAGTTTGCTGGGTATGGCTGGAGAACCTGAACTATTGTCAAGAATGCCACTCAAATTACAATATAATTGTCTGGAAAGAAAAAAAAAATTCTGGCAGCTAATTCTGATTGCAGTGCACATTTCTGTGCCTGTGACAAATGATTTCTAAAGTTAGCCTCAAGGACACCGAGCTTCCAAGAGGTCACCCATCCACACTGTTTATTTTACTTGCCATCCTAAAATAAGTTTTAAAAAGTGAAATTAACAGAGAGGGAAAAGAAGGAAGAAAATCGTAGATGGTGGAGAGAAGATTGAAGTGTTTTGTTTTAAAAGGAGCAATGCTCGGAGCCATAAAGTATGAAATACAGGGGGGGAAGCAGATTTGGGGCTAACCTACAATATCGCATTAGGCTTTAAAGCCGTTCCAACAGACTAAGCATTTGAGAAAGAATTGGAGCTGCTTGTGATAAGTTGCTCCTCTTATCGGCAAACTGTCATCTGTCTTGAGAGAGAACATTTTGTCCACCCTACCAAAACAAGTCAGAAAAATTGGATAAAAACAAAAATATAAATCAGAATGGGAACTGGGAGCCGAACTGAAATGATGGCAATTTCCTGGCAAGGCTCGCTGGATGGCTAAATGTCAGACGTGACAGCAGGAATTATCCCTGCGATGTGGGGTCAGGAGTGATGTGTGCGGGTGGTGGGCAGAGCACGGCCACTGCAGGGCATCGCCTTGGGTCGGGGGGGTTGTGCATGGGGTGCCACAGGGATCTCAGGGGATGCAAAATACACAGGAGGCACAGGCACAGTGTGGTCACAACCCCTTGGAATCTCAGCTGAGCGGTGAGTTGGGCTGGCCACAACTGCCCGAGCGTTGATTGGCAGTGCTGGCACTGCCCAGAGCTTGGGGTGTGTGACAAAATGAGAAGGGCAGCAGCAGGGCCCTGGGACATCACCATGGGGATGGTGGGATCCAAACCTGCTAGCCCTGCCCCACAGATGTGTCTGAGTGCTTTTCTTCTTCACTGAATGCCGTGCTCCCCCAGCAGCAGCCAGGCTGATATCACCGGAGGCAAGACCTGAATCAGGCGTGGAGAAATCAGCTATTTAAATGCACCGGAGTTGCTGCGCTCCCATTAAACCCCAAGAAACCCAATTGCAGTTTGGAGATGGAGGCACAGCGAGAGGAGGTGAGGGACACACTTCTGCACAGTCACCTAATGGGAAAAGACAGAGTCTGGGCAGAAGTGAGTGATAAAGGCATGGCAATGTAAAAGGCTTGCACAGCTCAGTGCTGCAGCAGCACCTACGAGAGCAAGCAGAGGAAGAGATGCTGTCTCTGACAAGGGAGCAGCTGAAGAACTGCTCTCCTGTACTTTCGATTTGAAAAGTATATATATTTTTAATTATTAATGTCGCATCAGTTTGATACACATGACACTGAGGCAGCAGAAATGCTCCATTGTTTTGCAGGGGGCTTATGGCTGCTTGTGCAAATCAACATGAACGAGCAATATCTGAGCCTTTACTTCAGCCCAGCTCAGAGCAAAGTGTCCCAGCACACAGGGTTGCCTTGCCAGGTGCTGACAGCCCTCCTGCATACACACAGCGAGTGCCTTGCTCAGAAATACTGGAGGAGGGAGAATGGAATGAGGGTCAGCAATTTGCTCCCTTTTGGAAATATCCCAACAGCAAGAATATCAAAGCTGCCCTTTAAGCAGAAGCTGATGAAAAGCTGCTACAAATTAATCTCTTAACATTTTAATTTAATGCACATTTTGTTCCAAGAACAGGGGTGACCCAGGCAAGGGTTAATCCAAGCTGTACACCTAGCACATCCACACCAGATTTGCAGCAATGTGGGTATATTCGTGCATTTCTATTGCACATACAGGTATTTCTTTATCAGAGGCATGTGGGCTGGGCAGCAGACAGGCTCTCCTTTCACCACGGTGGGGTGTGGGATGCCACACAAATTCCATCAGGGAGACCTGCAGCCTGTCAGCACTGCAGCATCGCAGGGAGCCCCATGGGAGCAGGGACACTTTCCAGCATCACTCAGAGCTGCTCCATTGGCTTCATTATTTTTATTCCTTTTTTCATGTTGTAGTGCCCTAACGTCGTTTTTGGTGGGAAAGAGCTGAACGACAGGTTCTGACCAGCCCCTCTCTGCCATCAGTCTCATAGCACAACTGAACTGCTTTAGTTGCACTTAGTCATGCTGTTTGTTTGTTTCCATGTTGTTATCAGACAATAAATCCAAAGCAATCACTGTCCAAATTTTTAAAGTTTTCCCGAAGGGAATGTTAATTACCTTTCCCTCCCAGCACCGCCGACCTCTGCCACATACAAATCCCACTTTTATTGTGAGAAATGCAGCCACTTGCTCCAATTATTCAGCCTACACTCTTGAGGTGAGCAAAAAAAGAGTATTCAATAGGTACGTCTGAAAAGGGCTGGCTTCAATCAGTATGGCTGTGACCCAAGGCATGAAGTACCTCTCACACACAGCCTATGTGTAAAGAAGGTTTGTGGGAGTGGGGCATCATTGCAGACCAATCCCAGAGGCCTCAGTTTGAGTGAAATCTCCAAGGGATTACTTTCATTGCCGACGATTTGCTTGGAGAAAACAGTGCCATGACCTGGATCAGAGGCAGCCTCGGAGCCCATTGAGGGCTGCAGGAGGGATGGTGAAGAGGCACCCTCAGTTTCCAAAGAGGAAATGTAGTCTGGGACAGGAGGAGGGTGGAGGAGAGAAGGATTCCTCCTCTTGCTCTCCAATTCCTGCAGGGCCCAGGGGTCCTCTTGGTGGGGCATGACACAGGGAATCTCTCAGGGAAGGAGTGCCTTCAGGTGATGTTCCTCTCAGCAACTGCCCTCCTTGTGCTTCACATCGCTCCATCCCTACCTGGCTCTCTCCGTGGGCTGCCATGCTCCCTCCATATTTAAATGCCACCCCACCTCTATTCCCCAACCATCTCCTTGGTTCAGTCCCCTCAAGCACAGAGCCCTGTCAGGGTGCCAGCAGGTGCAGGTTGGTGGATGGATTGGTGATGGGCTGGAGGGTGGATACCAGGAATGCCTTCCAGGAGCATCTCCACACATCTTGCCATCTATTTGTTATCTATGGCAGAAGCTGAACACTGATCCTACTGTTGCAGCCAGGTCATAGAATCAAAGAATCACAGAACATCCTGAGTCAGAAGGGACCCACGACGATCACTGAGTCCAGCTCCATCACGTCTGTACAGAATGCAATAGATGACTAAAACAAAAAAGCAAGGCATGGATAGAAGAAAGAGCAACATCGTGTTCTCCTCCATTCAGCCAATAATTCCGGCTACACAAAGTGTTTAATGTTTGGTGATGCCATATATTGGTTTGTCCATAAGATGATCTCAAAGCCACTGTGTGCTCTGAGTTTTGATGGGAAATCCGTGGTGCCAGGTGAGGGTGGGCTTCCCAAAGCTCCATAGGGTGTGCAGGAGGGATACAGTCCCTGACAGCATGATAACGGTTAAGGGAGAGATTTCAGGAAGCAGAACAGAATAGCAGTGAGTGAACTTTGCAGATAAATTATAGCTAAAGAGGAATGAAACATTATAGTTTCAATTACTGCTGTGCCCAGCCACGCAGGTAGTAATTCAAACAAGAAACAATTGGCGGATTGTCACCCTCAAATCAGACACATACCATTTAATTCCATTTACTGAGGGTTCACTGACTGTATTTTGAATCAAATACAGCCATTAATGTGCAAAGATCTGAAAAATGCATGTGTCCCCTTTACAAATGTGACAATGAGACACTAATTCCTGTAAAACCCTTTTTTCTTCAGGTTGGACTGTTCCTATTGCCTTTAGTTATGCAGATATTACTTATTAAGAGTTTTAATATGTCAGGCTGGTTCTTTTGAAATGGCTTGTGCCTTTTTGTTCAGAGCGTACGGAAAGCGCAGCTAAATCCATTCTTACATTCCATCATCTAAACTTAGCAAATTGATTCGAATGCAGAAAAAAAGCTACTTTCATTAAAACAATTAAATCCTTACTATTATTGCTGTATCTGGCTATTATAGCACAAATATAAATCATCGGTTACAGGAGCTAAAAGCTTTCAACTGGAATTGCTCTATGTCTGCCCCATGCCATGGGCAGGGAGGAAGGATGACGTGCACCAGGCTTCTTTACGGGTGATGCTGCTGCCTAAATAAAAAAAGTCAAGTCCATAAAGTGAATATTATTGTGTTGCCTTGTTTCTCCCCAGCAGTGAAGCAATGCATGCCAATGGGCAGAGCAAGTGGGAGGAACAGCAGCTGGTTTGGTTTTCCCTCACACTCTGTGAACCGGGGGATGTTTTGAAAGGGGCACAAAGGTTTTGGGGGCAATTGAGTGCTTTTGTTTTCCTTTCCTAAACGAACCATGGATCTGCACTGTCACAGACTCTCCGTGGGGTCACAAAGTGTGTTGCAGAATAAAAACGGAGCTTTCCGTGATACTGCACTTGCCCTTCAGAGCCGCTTGAATTGCATCAAAGGGCAAATTGTTTAAATATAATTTTCCTGATTACTGAATAGGTCAACCGAACAGGATATGAAATGCAAAGGCTTTTCTCATCTTGCTCTTTGCATCATCCTAGGGCACACCTCGCTACAGGTGCTGCCTGTTGGCTCAAGGACACTTCCAGGCAGCAGAATATCAAAGGAGCAGGGATGGACAGCCCAGTGCATCCTGCACATTTTAAATTGCTTAAAAAGACTCTTTTGCAAAGAGAGTGTGAGGCAGGGACTGAAGTCAGTGCTCAGCATGTGGATTAGACAAACAGAGCGGTCATTAGCGCTGATTGTCATTGTCACACAAGCACAGACTGTTAATTCAGCCCAGGAGTCATTAGAAGCAAGCCTCAGTGGGGAGAAGGGTTGGTGTAGATACTAGGTGGCTTTGAAGAAGATCCCTGAGATCCTACACTGCTCTGGTTGTAAATTCCAAATGGAAAGTCCCAGGAATTTGCTAGGAAAAGGATAAGTCACTCATTATTCTAATTTGTGGAAAACTGTTTGAATCCAGCCTTGCTTTTTTCTCACCCATTCCCAAGCTGAATTCATCACCTTTTCAAGAAGCCACCCTCTCCCAGGACAATGTTCCCTCTTCCAGCAGGCTTTTGCCCTGGCTTTTCTCCTGGGTCCAATTGGGAAGATTCCATCTTTGCCCCAATGCTTTTGCCAGTGGGTGCCACCATCCAGAGAGACATTCAGCCCCAAGAAGCCCCAAGTAAAGAGCACCCACTGCCTCACCCAGCTGCAGCGTTGCAGTCCCACAGCTGCAGAGCTGTGCTGCATGGGTGTCCCTTTACTGGAGTTCCTCCCACAACGTGCTTGTAATTTATTTGTATTTCCAGCAGCGATAATTGAGTTATCAATTTTGTGCTCTTTTGGGCCAGAAGCGAAGAGATCAGAGAGCTGTTTTATACACCTAATTATAGATTATTTCCCATAGCTATAAAACCACAGAGGGACAGATCCAGAGAACATCCTTTTCATCTCCACTGACTACTCCCTTTGCTCTCTCAGACTTCGATCAGAACGGCCTCCAGACAAAACAGTTGTCAAAAGCAAGGTCTCCTTATCGCATCACAGGACAAAACCTCTCCGCATCCCAGCAGAGACTGTGCATAGTTGCTTAAAGATCAAATTCAACTTATACTTAAGCAATCTGCTTAAGCCTTTAGCACCTCATTGAGTCGTGCTGAGATTTATTCTGTTTCTGCACACTTTGGCTATAATCTGGTTCATGACAATGGCCTGGGGGTCTGCTGAGGATGTAAAAAATTGATTTTCTTTGCCACGTGCAGGCTTTGTGGGCTTGCATTTGGCATGGTCCCTCATGCCCCTGCTAGTTCCTATACTCAGGCTGCTCCCTCCTCCCCAGGCAGCTCCAAGCATCCTGCAGCATCCGCAGATCCCGCAGAGCTGCAGTGCAGAGCAGGGGTTGAGGTCTGACATACCCTAATTTTCTATTTATGGAAAGAAATGGGAATTGTCTGTGTGTCGGTATTAAGTTTCTGGTGGTGACACGCAGAGGCCATCCAAGATGTATGACCTAGCAAATGTATTGTAATGCACACATCACATTCGTTCTCTGGGTAAATAGATATTGTCTGGGGTACATTACATCTGTGCCTTCATGTTTAATTTAATGTAAGTGAACTGCCTTAATTTCTCCAAATTGTAGTAATAAACATAACGTTAACAGTGATACTGCTAATAATTTATTTTGCAAGTGATTAATCAACAACAAACTCTTTTAATTACCTGTTCTGAAATGTCAAACTCTAAATTAATTATATGTTATTACATGAATTCATGTATATGTATACACAACTATGAATTCCAAGGGTAATTAAAATGAATAAACTGACAGATTTGGTAAAATTGTGCAGCTGAGAGAAGTTTGCTCTCTGCTGCATTTCTGCCTCTTTGCATTTCAGCCTCTGCACAAAGGGAATTAGATTCCAAGGCTCTAAGCAAGTCATCTGTGCTTCTGCAAAAAATATTACCCACAGAAAGTAGCAAACCCCATGGGACCTATGCTGAGAGCTGCAAGGAGGAGAGGAAAGCAGCTGTGCTGCTCTGCTGGGGGGAATTCAGGGCATGGGGCTCATTTGGGTGTTCCCTGTGCAGGGGGTGAAACCAAGCAGTGCAGTGTGTGGTGTACATTTGTTGTCCTCAATAATTGGCAACAATTTTTGGAAGGAGATTGGGGGTGAAATTAACGGATTTGGGGCACAACCAAAGAGTTCTCCATTTTGTGTTCATGTTGCAACTCTCACTGCAGGCACAACGCAAGGCTCCTTGCAACACTCTGCTCACCCCTAGGTGAGACTGGGAAGGCCACTTCTTTGCACTGGCACTCCAGACATCACGGCCAAGAGCCCCCAGCAATGTGGGGCTGTATGCCAGTGGGTCACGGAAGGATGGAGACCACCAGTTTGGAGGATCAGGGAATGAAGCCTTTAATTCAGGGGTGGACACTGTGGCAGTCCCAATGGCTTGCAGCATGGGCTGGAAGAACAGGATGATTAATGAGAGCGATGGCACGAAGGAGCCAGGAACTAAGTAATGAGACCTTTATTTGATACATAATACAGCCGGGGCCCTCTATAAAGAGAATACCAGGAGTAGGGCTAAGTTTCACAGTTCTGGGAATGTATCAGGAAGGGGGAAAGCTTTGCTGACTTTGCAGCCAAACGCCTGGGCCATCTGCAAGTGTTGTTCACAGCGAGCTTGGGACATGTTAATTTGTTCATATATCTTCAGATGGTGGCAAGATGCCCTGACTTTTGATTTAGTGTGCTGAGTGGGTCTATGTGATGTTGTGGGTTTAAAATGAGGTGTCCAGAGCCTGATTCAGTCACAGGATCACTGAATTCCAGCTGGGAGATGAAGAAGTCGTTATACACATACAACAAGAACTTCCAGCCAAAAATTACTTATGGTTTCAATTGAAGGAGAAGAAGTTGCTGATTGTTTAGGTATGGATGTCAGAAACGCAGCAGTTAACAGCAGAGATGAATGAGAGATTGTGAGGTGATAACTTAGATAAATTGGTATCTCATCCATATTAAGGAGACAGCTCATCCTCTGGTGCTGCTGGATGACATGAAGAGTGGAGTGTATATGGATACTAAAAAACATTGGTCTTAAAGTTAAATCCCCAAGAACCATCAGAAATAAGTCTCAGAAGCCAAAGTGAGATCTGATGCGTGCTGCAAAAATATGCAGTCTGTCAGGGAACGCTGCTCCCTCCATATAACTTCCACCGTTTGTGGGACAATTATAGAGAAAATGATACTGTGATCTGTAAAGCAGTTCCTGCAGTGGTTTTATTCACTAACTCGATGCCACGCATAATCATTGCCAGTAACATCTCCAGAGGTGTGTGCATAATAGAGAGACATCAAGTCAATGAGTCAAAACATCAGAAAATAAAATTCAGATGAACATCACTTGTGGAAATTCTATCATCTGTCATTTAGCTGTTTGAAGACCTCCACATTGAAATAATGCACCGAAACCAGAAGTTACCCCAGGCAGCAGTTCTTAGGACCTGCATGGGCTCAGTGTTCTCTGCAGGTTGAGTTGAGTGCCAAACAAGTTCTCTCGTGATCTTCAAACTCAAGCACCCAAAAAACACTGTAGAGGGGAAGGCAAGGTGCAGGGAGGGTCTGTCCTACCGTGTCCCCACCTCAGTGCCTGCCCAGCATCACCCAAACAGCTGCTACTGGGAGCAGAGTTGCTCCTAGATCACCCATAGGCTATTTGCAGCTCTTGCTGATGCCCTTTCAATACCCAATCCCGAAATTCTTCATGCGAGGAAGCTTGCAGGATGACAGATTGCACCTTAAAACCAAGAGGTAATAGCTCTTAGGTCCAGATCTGTTCTTGGAACTAAATTCACTGCAGAAGAAGTGTTTCTGCACAACTGCATAATGCCTCAAAGTGGCATTTTACAATCTTTAAATTCCAACACCGATGAAGAATTCTGCTTTAAACTACTGCAGCAGCCCAGCCCCCCTTTATTTATGAGTAATAGGCTTTTCATTTAGATTTAACTACAGATTCGAGTGGTTTCCATGTGCCAAGGCTCAGAGTCACACCAGTGTCACCTGAGATGGTCGTGCTGTTTCCACAGTCACTCAGGATCCCCAGTAAATGTTCTCATATATTTATATGTGTATTTTATATATATATATATATATGTATTTCATTTTTAAAAAGACAAAGCTTTTATTCCAGGCCTGAATTTCCTTTAAACCACATGAAACCAAAATTCTAAAGGGTGACCCCAAATTGCCAGTTTGACTGTAATTTCCCCCAGGTTTTGGGTTGTAGGTACAGAGAGAACTGTGGCTTTGCTTCCCCCTTTCTGCTCATCGTCCCATGCAGTGCTGATGTGCCAGGAAATGTGGATGGGATCAGGGAGGTTGGTGAGTTTGCCACATAAGTAGTGACTGGGAGTGCCTGAAGTTTCATTTTTCAATGAAAAGCTGCAGTGAAACGAGTATTTTGCTACTCATCTCGTTATTATTCATCAGTGCTTCCAAGCTCCTCTCTGCCCTTTGCTTCTTGGGAAAGGCACGGTGCTTAAATGGGCTGAAAGGTGGATTTTGTGGAAAGCCCAACCCACATCTTTGATCTCAGGGGTTTTGTAAAGCATTCGTTTTGTAGAGAGGGAAAATCTCTGCCCTCCCCACTCCCTCGCCTCCCTCTCTTTCCCCTCCACCTAAGTTACCTCGTCTGGATCCGAAGGAATGCTTGCCATCCTTTGAAGAGGTAGTCTCCTCCGAAAAATCAATAGTCAACATTGTCTTTAAATAGTCTGACATTTACCTTTACAGCAGTTTTCATTTCTTTCCCGGATTGCTCAGACGTTTGTATTACCCACACTACATTCCTGATTTCTCGTCCGGGAGCTTTGCATGGACGCAGCCCCAGAGCTGCAGGGCGGCCACCAGCAAGGAACTGCAGCACGATAATTAACAGAATAGGAGCTCACTAATAGAAGCATCTTTAACTAATTTATGGAAGACATCAGGTGAGAATAATTACAAGCAGAAGGGTATTGTAAATCCCTGAAGAAAATACACTTGGAATGCAGTTTTCCCAACAAGCAAATCTGAATGCTAGCCCAAAGGTCAGAAATAAAAAGGCTGAGAGCTTCAGCTCCCCGAGTAGGCACCTCTCCGATCCCTTCTTGTCAAGAAATCGTCTGGGGGTTCATTTAGAAAGCTGCTTGTTCAGGGCAGGGCCATTTGCAATCTGGGAAAGTTAAGCAAATTAGCAGAATTATTAGGTAAGAGGCAATTCTCCACAGCCTGCAAGGCAACCGCTTGTTAAATGAGCTCACACCAGAGAGTTGCACTGATCGAGCGGTGTTTGCAGAGACGGGGCTGCGCAGGCATTTGCTCTGAAATAATACTGCTGTGTTCCCCTGGAAAAATTAAAAATTGGGAATTTGTACAGGCTGAGCTGGAAGATGCCTTTGTCTTCCATGTGCATTCCTGCTTCTCGGCTCCTTCTGCTATAATAAATAGCATAATCCTAACGAATGAGGGAAGGAGATAAGCCCAACACCTTTAACCCAGTTACTGCTAAAAATAGGGAGCAGTGTGGTGCCACGAGGCCCCAAAGCAGGTGGCTCTGCACCCGCTGTCCCCTGGGGCTCATAGGGACAGCTGTGTGCTGCAGCCCCGCTGCTCTGTGCAGTGTTGGGAGTGGGATCCAACTCAGGTCCTGCAAGGAGCCCACCCAAGGGTGGCTCACACTGCTCACTTGTTTTTATAAGTTCTTTGCCTATTGATTTGATATTTTTATACCTTGTACAGTGCACTTAGCGCAGGACAAAAAAAAAAAAGGATTAACCAAGTAAATGTGCTTTATTAGCGGACCTCTGATGGAGAATGATGTCGGTTTTCCATTTAAAAGATGCATCGGATTCATCCACTCATGAATCAATTAGTTCATGCTTGAGGACCTCCTAACATGCCACATAAAAAATTTCCAATGTCAAATTGCACGCTGAGTATAACAACCAAAGGTTTCAAATGAAGAAAGTGTATGGCTGGGAAAGCTCTGGCTCTTCCACCACTGCTGGGATGGAAGTGCTCTGCCCGACTCTTAGTTAACACATTCTTTCTGTTCCTTGGTTTCTTAAAATCTTCCTTTTTTAAAGTTTTTATTGACAGCTTTATACTCCTCCCCCTGCTATACAATGCAGATGGGCACGTACTGTAAGCCTTTCCAATGGTAGCTTTGGGGTCAGGCTGATTAGATTTGGGAAGTGTCAGCCGTTGAATGCTGTCCTGCTTCTGTCTGAGACTAACAACTCTCCCTGCTCAAAGGGTTGGCCCTCTTTCCGTCCTTCCTGAGGGCTCAGTGGTCCATATTCCACACCATGAAAAGACACCTATACTTTCCTGGTGATTCACATTTCTGCTTAAATAAGAACCAACAGGCTCCATCCCACCCTGCAGCCCCCAGAACTATGTGGAAGGTCACAATGTTTATTTTTGGTGTTGTCCAATTAAAGACAACGACCTAGAGCAGATGAGATGCCAGGGCATGCATTCATATCACAAGCATAATGCAAGAACAGATAGCCACTAAAGTGGGAATTCTTTCTCACCCGGTTAGATGCATAAGGAAATAAACCACGTGGGGCATTGACAAGATTTTTTTTGTTGTAATTCCACCCGTTAAAACCCCTAAATGAAAGGATTTTTCCCTTTGAGAGAAAAAGGAAGGGCTGTGCACACCCAGCCTGGTTTGTCACTACAACTCGATGGTAGCAATGCATGAGCACTGAGCTGCTGGGATGGCTGCGTGCATGCTGGCTGCCCATACTACATATAGAGCAGAGGGCACTGCTTAAACCTCAGTCAAATAAGTAACCATGGACAAGGAAGTAAAAACAGACTCGTTTTTTTCTTGTTGTTGCAAAGAACTCAGGCCATGCAAGCACCAAGGCTGTGCAAAGAGGAGCAGCTATGTACAACAGCATCCTTCTTCTCTCTCTTGGATGAACAGCAGATGACATCACCCAGCCCTTTCTGCTTTTGGAAACCATGTGCAGCACAACTTGCTGCTTATATTTAATCCAAACTGATGTCCTACGGCTGTCATATGCATGATTATGGCAGTCATTTTTAATTAGTGATTATGTCAATAGTATTGACATTTTCATCACTTTTGGGGGAAATAGAGACTATTTTCCAGCAGGTGAAGTCCCCTCTTTGCAGTTCTCGTCCCCTCCAGCTGCACTCACTGGATAAATGAGCCGTGCATCTTATTAAAAAGAACGCGAGAGCATTAAGTCTATTCTCTGCTTAAGTACATTACAGCAACTTAGGCAACACAAAACTCAAGAAAGGCAGAAAAGCAAATTCCATCTGTCCTATGGCACGATTTACAATCTTGTTCTGAGTGCAATATTTATTATACGCTTAACAGAAGCTCTGGCAGGATGGGGGAAATGCTGGAGGCCCCGCGACGAGGAGGAGGCGTTCAATAGCTTGCTGGGAAGTGGACTCGGACACGAACGGATCAACCAGCCATTACACTCCGTGATAAACACCCTGCAGGAGCCATTATTCACCCAGGAAGAAAGAGGAAGGCAGATCATTACATTTATTGGTCACAGTTTTTAAAGAGTCAATAAAGACCCACTAGAAAAGACACAGTTAGGAGCAGGAATATATATATATATATTTTTTTTTTTTTTTCATGTATCTTGAAAATACCTTCAGTTCAGTTTGCTTTCTGCCTACACGTCAGGGTGAATCTTCCTCCTAGGTGATGGTCCCAGTGTAGATGGTGCTCACATTGTACAGTTTTTAATGTCTTTAACTGTCTTTAGCTTTGTACCCTGATAGCCCCTCCAGGCTATATGTCAATGCCATCTGGGAGTAAAAGAAGAGACTTCTGCTCAAGTGCCGCTGTAATGTAGATCTTTTGACTAAAATTGCACTTCCTTCACTTGACAAACTGTCAGCACAGAACAATTATCTGCCTGTTGGTTTGCTTGCCTTTTCTTTTTTCTCCTCTCAGGAAAAAAACAAAAAAAACAAAAACAAACAAAAAAACAAAAACAAACAAAAAAACAAACATACAAAGGAAAAGGACCTGCATAGTATAACTCTGTGGGCAAAATCCAGCTAATCTGATTGCTGCACCCAGCAATGCGTTGGTGGACCATCAAAGGTAAAAGTGGGTCTAATGCTAAAGGAGAGGGACAATTTCTAGCCCCTTCTTGGGGGGGATTTCCAGAGAGGATATTGCTAAATAGGAGATCAGGGAAGAAGAGGCAAGGTTCACCTCTGCTTGTCTTGAGGGAGAAACCAAAACAGGCTGGAAGAGTCCAAAGCTTGTGTCCTGCTCAGCAAGCTGAAGGAACCATTTGATTTTTCTCTCCTGGTACGAAAGGATGGGGATGATGTTTAGGGAAGAGAGCCAACCTGATTTTTTGTTAGCCAGCTTGGTGTTAATGGGACCATGCAGTTCAGTTGGAGAACACCCACAAAGTGTGTGTAGAGCCCTAAGAAGTGTAATCTACATTAGTGGGTAAATTTGTGCACTTTTTTTTTACTGTTTTATTTTCCTTCTTTCCCTCTGTACCACCTCTTTTGCCACCTTCTCTGCCTCACTTGACAGGTGAATGCTTTCAGATCTTTGGGACAGATAATGTGTCTGTTTTTATCCCTTTAAAAAGTCCTGTACAAACACTATGGATATTAGAGTGCAGGTGTATTTAGTCTGGTGTGTTTAGCAGATTTAGATTATGAATTACTGCTCAAAATAACGTTTGCATTTGCTGACAAAGGTCTTTATTACAGAAGAGGTCAAGAAAAAAAGATTATTCCTGCTAATTATCCACTGCTATTTAATATTTGCACAAAAGGTTTGCAGGACAGAGTCCTCAGCATTGCTTTGTTTGAGAAGCTAATAGGGTTTCTAGGAAACCAGCAGGGTCTGGAGGGCCATCAGATCAGCCTCTTAGCAGCTATGAAGGACAATTAGGCTTGATGGAGTTACAGGGTGGTTGGCTCTAGGATGGCAGTCCCTGAGCCAGGCCCTGATTCTGGGGCATTCAGTCAGTGGCAAAACTTCCACTCAGAGCTGTGCTTTATGAGAAACCACTTGGAGAGGATCCAGTTTTCAGACCCTGGGTAGGTCCATGTCCTGGTTGAAATGGAAGCTCCATTTGCTCCTAAGCAGAGCTTCAGAAGGGATTTGAGAGTGAACAGGTTTGACAGACAAACTGTTGGGAGGAATATTTGCAATTATTTTTTGGCCCTGGTCTTAGGTTTGTCCCTAGATATTAGCAGTCCTTGGAAAGTTCCCCCAAAGTCTAACAGCTGCCTTTGGCTTGGCCTCCACATTTCTTTGATTAGTCCACACTAGCCTGTATCATTCTAGAAATTCCTTGTTAAGTGGATTGAATTTTCTATTCATTAAGATATAATTAAGCAATAAATATACCTGCAGAAATTTCCAAACATAGGTGTCTGAAGATGAGATCCATATCTAAGCTCCTAAACACATGGCCCGACTTTAAAATCCCCACCTCTCTCTCCTTGCTTCAAGAGAACTAGAAGCCTCCTACTATTTACTACCAAAACGCAGACCAAGGTGATGTTGTGGCACACAGGTTTGTAGAGTGACCAGGGTAGTGTAACATCACTGCACAACAACTGCATCAGATGATAAAATACCATGTACTCCCATATAACATGTTGTATGGACACTGTGAGAACCACTGTACCCACATATATCCAGAACTCTTCTGGAAGGATTTTTGGGACTACAAATGCTTTCAGTATTGCCTGCAGAGGAACATGTGCCTCGGATCTGTGTAGATGCCGACAGCCAAAGCCTGGGAGACCCATTAAGAGAAATCAGCCTGAGCTGCTGCAGCAGGTGAGCCCTTGTCCACCCATGGTTCCTCAGGAGAAAACCTTTTCAATTGCATTCCATTGTTTTTGTTCCAGTTGTGATGCCTTCAGCTTCCCCATTCGACATTTTTAGTAATTTAATTAACATTCCGCAGGAAGAATTTTAATAAAGGTGTTGTTTACACCGGATGCAGCCTTGGGGAGTGAGGGAAAATAACCCAGACTGCAGGAGTGGGGAGCATGCTATTTTGGAAACCCAACCCACAGCCTGCTGGAAGCATCTGGTTCTACTCAAGCTGTCCCAATATCACCCACAGCCCAAACTGACAGTTTGTGCTGGAGATTCCTTTTCCCTAGTGCTTTCATCCCCATCCTTCCTTGCTTATGAATCTTGGGTTTGGCAGCAAGAGGTTTAAGGTAGCATTTGCACAGTGATTCTGCATTCACACTCATTCCTGTCTTCGCTGATGCTTTCACTTGATGCAAAATTAGGGGATGGGATTGGATAATGCCCAGAAACCAGAACTGTTGATTGCAAAGCAAACAATTGGCAGGGAAAAGAGTGTGCAAAAATGTGTGCCTACAGCTTGCAGCTGCAGAGGTGGTGACCACTAGCTATTTTGCAAAGTGCTGTGGCTGTAAAGCCACGAGCATCCTTCCTTCGCATGGATTTCACTCTGCTCCATGATGTTGCAGGGGTTTATGGGAGCTCATCACTTTCCTTTGTTTACAGGCTAAAACATCTGCAATTTCATGTTGCAAGGGCTTGGGCATCTTCTATTAGACCAGGATAGAGCCCTTTTGGATGCACTAGTGGGTATTTGTAGAGATGTTGTGTTTGTGAAAAAAAAGTTAAACGTAATTCTTTCTTTTATGTATTTCCAGGAGGGTGTGAAGGAGAATATCCTTCTCCAAGAGCTCATGCACTTCTTCCAGCTTTTGCATTTTTCAGAACAAACACAGCAAATATACCTGATCAGTTCTGATGCGACTGCTTCTCCTCCCCGACATGTTTACACTAAGAGATTGATGAACCACAGAAAAAGAAAATAACAGAACAAACAACTTATCTTCCCAGAAGCTCCCTAGAAACTTATCTGTCATCACTGCCCAGGATGCAGCAAGAAGGGATTTCAGCACAGAAGGTATTCTCACTGTATTCTGTTCACTTTCAGGGAACTTTTGACATCCAAGCATTCTTTTCAGTGTGAGAAATGATCGCTGCTTCCCACAGGGGAGAGCTGAAGACCTGAGCCCTCAGCCCTGCATGTGCTCCTCAACCCCAACCTGTTCTCGGGAAAAAATACCAGGTATTTGCCTGATCTAATGGAATACATGGAAAAAAAGAAAAACAAACAAACATAAAGCACTATTAGGATATCAGTAGGACTTCAGCATAGATGCTCTGGCACTGTTAAGATGCAGAAAAATGAGCTACAGATGAAAGCATGGGTTTCCTTTTAGCTGAGGAGGGATGCTCCTGCAGTTCCTCATGTCTTTGTCTTCAAAACACCCAATGACATAAAAATTAGATGCACCTGAAATCTAGCAAATAGCTCCATCTCTTAAAGCATGTGAACACTCCTGACACTAATAAGAACTTTTAATCCATACCTGAGGGACCAGGGACCTGGAGTCAGTCGACCCAGTTTCCTACACACGAAAAGAGAGAAATGTCTGTCTCCTCTAATGCCAGGGGTTATCCTGGGCCAGGTATCTTTAAGAAGTAAAGATATGGACAATCTCATATCAGACTTTTGCATCCAAATGGCTCATTATACCAGCAGTAATAGCTTGTGATAGTCCTATAGATTTACAGTACTTAGGAAGAGATGATGCCCAACTTCCTTTCCCACCAATCATTTTGACATGGGGAAAACCAGTGATTTTCTTTAAGTCCATTAGCATAATATTTGTGTTTATAAGGACGAGACCAGCAGACACTTCACAGGTCTTTAGGAGCATAAGCCCAACACATTCAAATAGAGACCTTATTTGGCTCAAAGCTATTATCTCTCAAATCACCCAACATTGCTGGCCAGTTTGGGGCAGCTGGGAAGCAGCAGGTGCTCCCACTCCATTCCCTGCCTTGGCAGCCTCAGAATTCCCATTTTGGGAGCAGCTCAGCGCATGGAACAAAACACAAAGAGGGAACTTCAGATCAAAATGTTTATTCTTCATTGCAGCAGATGAAACACAAGCACGAGGTTCCCGGGGGGGGCGTGAGCAATCACACGTAAAACGTACAGCATTTGCACTTGAAATACACAGACCTGAATCACAGCCGGGATCAATACAGGAGGACGATAGAGATTATCAATCTTGAGTGGTCTCCGTTACACAGAATTGACTGGCAGCCACATAATGGCTCGGGCTCAGCCCACCAGTTTAGAGCCCGGGTGACAGATCTGCAGACGCCAGCCATCAGCATCCCTTCTTGGCCACTCTCACGCGCCCATTTCTTCTGCTGTCCGGGTCAACCTCCAACGTCTGAGAGATCAATGCACAGCTACAGCTGGTTGAAGGGGACCAAATCCATTGAACAGTTGATTTGGTTCCATTTTACCAGCTTTAGCAAAGCATTTGGCCTCACACTCTGCAAAGCAAAGAGGGGAACTCCTCAGGGTCTTTTTCTTCACAGTCGCCAGGACCTCTTCTGAACTTGCTGCCTGACGTTGTGCGGGTTCACATGGCTTCGCTTTCAGGCATTCAGGATTTATTTAAGCTTCTTAGCAGCTCTGGCTGAAGAGCGAGTCTGAATTAAAGAGGCAGTTTTAAAAGCAGTGGAACAGTCTGTCGCACTCAATGCCTGCCTGTAGCGTTTTTAAACCCAGGATTTGGTTCTGTTTTGAAGGTGCATTGCTACCACAGTGTGACTGAGTACTGTCCTAATCCAGGTCATTTAATTGCCATCTCCTGCCTTCTTCCTTTCAGATCTATTGTCTGCTATCCCCATCCGTGCCCTGCATTTTGGTGACTCAAGTTTTCTCATCTACCTTTAAAACCAGTGCTTTCCATGGCTTTCAGATCTGTTGAAGACAAGCAAGGATTGTATTTACCACCATCGGGAGAGCGCTGAATGGAAGAGAAAGCAGAACAGTCCCTCATTCTCCCAGCCCCATCCTCTGCAAGGGCTCAGCCTGCAGCTCTCAGAGAGCCCCGTGCTGTGAGCACCCACTGCTCCCAATAACTCAGTAAATCAGATTTTTAATCGCAGCAGCAGGAGCCAATAAAGCCAGACCTTTCCTTCTTAACCCAGCGCCACGTGCAGATATTGCACATCGCCATGTGCGTAACCTATTTAAAGAATTTATATGCATCAGGATGCAAAGGTGACTTTTTCCCCCTCTCCCTCACAGCCCACCGCACACACCGCAGGATGACACCGAGTAAAAAGCACCTGTGCTGTAAGGCACTGCATGCAGAGATATTGCAGGTGGGCCAGCATCGCTGCTCCCTAAGAAATCTAGGCTTTGTATTGTAACAGTAAGTAGTGCAGATCACTTAACTGCCCAGCCCCAGTACTGTAAGCTGCCTATAAATAAATGCAGAGAGCAGAAGAGAGAGAGAACATCTTTTTTAAAAGAGCTCTACAATTAATTTAATCGAGTTATCTCTAGGTACCTTTTCAAGAGACAATCAAGCCAAGGAGCTAAATGGAAACTTAGACAGTGAGGACCAAGAAGTATTAAACTCATTCTTTGGTGAGTTATAGGAGGGAGGGAAGTAATTATTTACCAGAGATCAGGAGGAGGTGGAAGTGCCAGAGGTGACCGATGCTGCACCAAGACTGCAAGCTGAACCCTGACGGGCACATGGATTTTAGGAGAGAGAGCACTGAACTGCCTGAACATCAGCATGGCGTGCTTCAGGTGCCCTTGTTCTGTCCCCATCCCATTGGTTTTGTCAGCAAGGGTGTTAAAACAAGCATCTTCTGCTGGAGCTGAGTGCTGTTCTGCTCCCCTTGCTTTGCTTCAGGGGGTGCCCCACAGCACATCTAAAATCAATGCCAGCACGCACTGACATTCCATAACGTTTTGTTTGAATTCTCTGCAGTGAGTTATGAGTGAGGTTTTCCTTTTTAGAAAATTAGGTTTTCTCTTCTAGATGCCATTAATCACGACTAACGATGGCTCTGGCGGTGAGGCTTTCCCAGAACTGAGAAAGAGCATCCCCACACCTCCGCTGCAGGGCTGCAGCACATAGGGCTCACAGCTCCACACACCTGGGCCCGGCCAGCAGTGCAGCAAGAGGAGCTACAGAGGCTTTGCTGGATGTGTGCAAAGGTGTGAGCTGTGCTGAAACCCAGCCAGGCCGGGCTTTGGTGTCACTTACACTTCCTACTGCCCTCCCAGGTTCAAGCACAGGGCAATTC
The DNA here is from genome assembly GCA_037305975.1 of Chrysolophus pictus. Classification (NCBI taxonomy): domain Eukaryota; kingdom Metazoa; phylum Chordata; class Aves; order Galliformes; family Phasianidae; genus Chrysolophus; species Chrysolophus pictus. The sequence goes on from CM074595.1 coordinate 5,898,831, forward strand.
TGCACCACCAAATGTAGGTTTGCTGTCTGAAGGTCATCCTCATCCAGTTGTTTCCTCCCAGCAGTGCTTGGAATTGGGTCTCACTGGGAAGGTCCTTTCTGGTTGCTCTGCCCTTAGGACTCTGCCCATGGGACCAACACCGCCCCAGCCAGGAATGGTCACACAGTAGAACAGCATTGGGGAGATATAGGAACACATCTCTGAAGCAAATCCATGGCAAAATAGCAAAATAAAACAGTGCATCTCATTCCCCTCTCTGCCGATCGCTGTGTAGCACCTCGGTTTTACTTTTGGTCCAAATGTCAGCTTTGCTGTTTGTGATTATGAATCTGAGAGCAGGCAGATCCCTGTTATCAAAGCACTGTCATGGCAATTGGGCCAAAAATGGGCAACATAGGAGAACCTGGCACAGTGAAGACCTTTGTGCTTTAGCTTCAACATTCTAATAAAGACGTTTTATGTAGACAGCGCAGAATAGCCGAAGAATTTATCAACGTTTGTCGATATTCCTAATGAAGCAGAAGATTCAACATGCAATAGAATTAGCCTACAAGGAACCCTTGCGTAGGGCCCATCCTTCTGAGTCCAGAAATCTCCTGCTTATTCCAGTCCAATACCCTTTTGAGAAATGAACATCTCTTGAAATCATTATCATTATAAGCTAAAAGGCCAAATGAGACAAAGTACTGTTGCTCTTCATCTGAATAAACAAATCATTTTTAGATCAAATGCATTAACAATTTATCATGCTAAAATCCAATCAAAAGGAAAAAACAACAATACAGAACATTGATTTCCTACAGCTTTATCTTAATGAAGTGCACATTCCCTTTGTAATTAGCTTTGGAAGGTTTTTTTCCCCTTTCCTCAAGTTAATGTGTTATTTGATTTCCATCCAAATGTCACTAAATCTGAGGAATTTTTCCCAAAATGAAGCGGCTTTTGATAATACAGGAAAATGTCTGCTCTCTCATTTGGCTATTTTTCCCCCAAACAGCCATACTTGTACTGCAGATGATTCAACTTTATTGCATGGTGTCTTTGCAAGGATGTTTAAATCAATGCCACAGTTGCTGTATTCTGCACAATGTGCCATTTGTAAGCCAGAAAATACAGCCTCGCTGCTTTTATCCTTTTTCTTACAGACATAAAATATTAATTTAATTTATATTATTACAGGGGAAAAAGTGGACTGTGTTTTATTAACATTTCTAAAATTATAGGTATTCAACCCAAAAAATATGCTTCAGCCAAGGCTGGGAAGTCTTCCGCTTGAATTTTATTTGACTTAATTAAAAAGCACTCAGTTCCTATGGGCACTAAAGGAGCTGCTGACAGTGCAGTAGCCACTCAGTCTTTCAAAACTATTACCTGAACTTAATAAAGTGTCTATTTAGTTTATACACCTCCATGATCCCACCTGTCTCCCACCAACTCGATGCGGATCCTGCTAGTGGCTGGTGAAGGCAACAGGCACCCCGGGCAGAACAATTCCCATCTCCTATTGCCTGCCCTATCTACCTTTAATCATAGGATCATAGAATGGCTTGAGTTGGAAGAGACACTGAAAGACCATCTGGTCCAACCCCCTGCAATGAGCAGGGACACCTACATCTCCATCATTGCTCAGAGGCCCCTCCAGCCTGACGTTGGGTGTTTCCAGTGATGGGGCACCACCACCTCTCTGGGCAAAGAGTGCCAGATCTTCACCACCCTCAGCATAAAAAACTTCTTTGTTATTCGCCAATATCCGAAGCATTCAAATCTCCACCATGCTGGTGATGATTAATGCTAAGAAAGCTTTTCCCGGCTGCCTCTCTGCTCCTCCACTAAATATCTCATTTAAATCTTTTCTTCTTTAAATGATGTTGAACAGAGGACTGTTGCTTTCATCCTGCTTCACTGAGTATCTGCTGAAACGCAATGGCTAATTTGATAGTCCGGTTTTATTTGGATGTACTGTTGAGACAGAGAGCAAGATCTATAACAGAGAACATAACCCCAAACCCGACCAATTACAAGCTTATTCCTTAGTTGTACAGGAGACCACAAGTGACCTTATCATAATCTTAGCTCTCAATATGAACATCTCTGTCTTCATCCAGATTTCACCCTGAAGCTGAAGGTCCTGCTTCATACACATCCTAAGGACTGCGGAGCACCCACTGCAGCAGGGAGTCCAACCCTGGGACTGGGCTGCCTGCTGAGAGCTGCAGCTCCTGGAACCAGCAGCAGAAATAGTTTGGAGTTTGGATTTTTAAATTCACATACTCAAAGAGAACAAAGCTGTTCCCTAATACACTTTGTGCATTTTATGGACCGAACAATTAAAGAGGTTTTAAAACATCTGCTGACTGCATAATTCCATACAGGGGAGTGTACTCAGCATTTTTAAACAACAACGGGTACGAGATACCACTTAACACTACAAAACACCATCAGTCCCGTTAAAATCAATAGAAAATTAGATGCTATGAAAATGCAATATGTGTCCAATTAGTTATAATTGGAGCAAATGGTGATGCAGATAAACTCCTGGAGTAAGATGCATTTGTCCGGCCCGCTCCCTGCCTGCTTTCAGCACAGCACGGTATTGGCAGGGGTAGGCTCTGCTGTACCCCATAGCATGAAGGATGAACCCTCTAATACACGTATGTTAACCGTTATCTAATTATGGAGCTGCTCTGAGCCTGCAGGACTGCTTCTGTGCCCCACCGCGCGTGGTGAAAAATGATCCTCTGTCACACGGAAACCTCCCTGTTGTACTTGACAAATTATGCCAGCAAACCTGTTTAAGAACTAAAAAATCCTTGGACACGGTGACAGGCCAAGAAATATGTTGTTTGGGGACAGATATTTATTTATTTATCTGGCAGAGGTTAAGAACCGCCGCTCGGTTCGCTTCTTCCCTGCCTGTCTCTGTTCTGGCAGCTCAAAACCCGTCTCACCAATTGTTTTGCAGGTTTCTTTCAACTCATAAAAACTCTGTTGCAAGGCAAAACAGGAACTAGGTTATGCGATGCCAGCGCTTTATTTTTAACATCTCTCCTGCAACACGTTGGCCTCCTCTCGGTTTAATCTTACAACTAAAGGAAAAAGAGCGACGGTTCTGCACATCCCCAACCGAGCATCGCCTCCGGCCGCACTGCCAACCCTCCGTGCCCTTGCAGGGTATGGAAATGTGAAACTACTCACGTCGCTCTTGGTACAACCAGTATTAACTTTGGGGGCTATTTTTTTCATATATTTTCATATATATTTATATATATATATATTTATAGATAAATAAAGTATTGATTACTTTACACAAACAATTAGCTCAGAGATAAGAAACTGTAACTACCCGCAGGGCTCTTATTTAATTCCCGTTTCCTGTTAATATAATTATTCTAATCAGCAGTAAGGACTGATGGGTGCAAAGAAAAGCTCCTGTTTGCCCGGCCCTGAAATCTCCTTGTGTTATTGCTGCTGTTACTTACACTGGAAAGGGAACTGTCTCTTGAGGAAGGGAAAAAAATGGAGGTGGCAGTTTTTATTTGTTAAGCTGACTCAGCTGGACAGTGGAACAAGAAATGTTCAGATCCAATCCATAACTTTTGTGGCCGCTCAAAGGACGTATTCTTCCTCGACACTGATAAAAGTTTAATATGGAGTTGCCCAGGTTTTTAATAAACTTGTCAACAAAAGAGCAAGGCAAATTGATGGGGACCTTCCCAGGAATAAATTCCACTTCAAATAGGCCAAATGAGCGTGGAGGACAGAGAGGGGAAGGCACACGGGCAGCTTCTGCTGTTCTTTGCAAAAATGGCACTATGGATTTTAGCGGGTACGTATGTGTGTGCGTCTTATTATCTCTGAGACAAGGCTTTAGGACAAAGCTTAAATTAAAGAACACAACCTGGTGTGGCTCAGAGTCCTGACACGGCAAGGAAGGGAAGGGACAAAGCCTCTGCATTGATTTAGCGGCGAAGCCATTCCCCACTAAGGAATTGCCATCTCACCCTGTGAGTCGTTCCGCATCTCCCGGTGCACCAAAGGCTCCAGGCAGCCCCTACCCAGCCTGTGGTCACTTTGGGACCAACCCCAACACATTCTGCAACAACCTTTACTCACGTGCCGAGCATCACCAGTGTCCACCCATGCATCCCCTGCCCATCAGCAGACCTTCTCCACTCTGACCTGTGGTGCCAACAGCTTTTTATACCACATCCCCCACTACACACATCACATTTCAGCTATTACCTGCATGTTCTTCTCCACTCAATCAAAATAATCCCATTCACTACTCAATTTTTTCACTTCCATACATCATGAGCTGCCTCCAGGCACCACACTGCCCCTTCCCATGGCACTGACTGCAAGCATGGCAGGAGGGGCACATACTGCATGCTCCACAAGCTTGGGATGGAAATCTCTGCATGAGATGCATTATTTTCTATTAGCCTCCATCAAGCTGGTGCCTTAAATTATTAAGCTTTGTTGTGGTGTTGTTTTCTTTTCTTTTTTTTTTTTTAATTTGTTGACCTGAAGTAAACACAAGTATTAAATCAGATTCCAATAATCTCACTGACAGTAAATTAACTCATTGTGTCCTAGAAAGGGACGCAACCGCATCTCAGCCACTCTGAGCAATGCTTTGCCTCCCCTTCACCATCCCTGCAGATTCCACATGCACACCACGGGGTAAAAAGCAGAAGGCCAGATCCTGCCTCCAACCTTGGGCCACATCCCAGATTGGAAGCTCTGCCTGGGTGCCGCGATGAACTTTATTTCTGATCATTCTTAGGTCACTGGATTCCTGCTCCTGAAGCTTTACCCGACTCCCCAAATGCCAGGGTTGACGTGCCTATGTAAGGGCTTTGCAGGGACGGTTCCTGCCCTCACAGCTGCTTGGGGACTTCTGCGGCTGGTGGTCACGAGCCCCTGGCTGCCCAGATGCCACCTAATCCGGCCCAGCAGAGGGGCAGCTGAGAATGAGCACTATTTATACCAGCTGCTGCCGGCCCCACTGGGCTGCTTGTGGCTTTTTTAGCTAGCAGCTCCCATCCCAGCACAGGCCATATCTGGGCATGGCAGGCACCTACAAACAGAGTGCTGTGCTTCGAGAAAAGAGGAAAGAGAAAAAGGGGGAAAAAAGGAAAAGCTGCATCTGTTTGAGGTGTCAGGCACCCTGCTTCCATCAGAGCATCCTGAGCACCACCAGTAACTGCTCCAACTGCTAAAAGCTTCACTATAAACTTGCCTCTTATTCAAAGTGCGTCTGTCCTCTAACAACCTTCCACTTGCGCACATAGCTATTGGCCTCTGTTCCTTCATACAGACCTCTGTGCAAGAAATGCAAGCTCAAAGCAAGGGTGCATGCTGACACTGCTTACACAGTCTGAGCAGAACCTCCTTTGGAGCATTACAGGGTGTCAGAGGAGAGGCAGCCAGCTTGGAGCTCTACCTGTTGAAGAGACTGCACAAGACTTTGTGCATTTTGGCCGTTATGCGCTCAGAATGAGCTTGTCCTCGGGTAATTGCACCAAGACCTTCTCCAGTCCTATCCCTGCAATAGCTTCAGCATTTCTACATGAGCAGCCCCCCTCCCTCTGGGGGAAAGAAAGGCAGGGAAGCAGCGTGTCTGCCTGCAGCCCAGCGAGCAGGCGGTACAATGAGCTGCACTCGCCATGACCCTGCATCCCAACAGGGAAGCATCTTGCTGCATGATGGCTTCGGGTCAAGAGCAACTTCAGCAGAAAGCGCTAAACTGAGCATCTTCACTGGGAGGGAATAGCTGAAATCAGCGCACGGCTTTCAGGGGAGGGATGTGAGCTCCGGAGTGAGGATATTTCTCTTGCAAGGAACACACCACCCCCTCGCCCACAGCCACTGTGAAGTGCAAGATGTGGTGAAACTCTTTAAAAATAGATATATTCCCAAGCAATACATGCCGCTCGCATCTGGCAGGGCAAACCTAGCATGGAAGCTCTTGCTTACAGACTAAAAAGCCTCAGAGCAGCTCAAGGCACCTGAAACCTTGGCTCTCTCCTCGTTTCTTCAGAGCCCGCTCTTGTTCTTGGCCTAACCCAGTCCTGAGAAGCACAAGGGAAGCCCTGCCCAGCTAGGCTGGTGTCAAAGGCAGGGAAAGATACTGCAGTGCAGTGCTGATCTCTTCTGCAATCGGACGTGCAGACTAGCCCGAATGCTGAGTCAGCACAATTTCTTTTTTGATTGGTTGATCCGAGTAACATACTTTCAATGTATGCTAAAGGGGCAGCAATTAATATGTTTTCCCCTGTTCTCCACCTTTCCAAACCTCCTCAAATCAAACATACAAATCTCACCCCCAAAGTCACTCTCTGGTCCTAAATATTCTGAGGCTCTTTCATTTTTAATTTAGGGCATTAAAAAAAAAAAAATTTGCAATCTAAGCGATGCTCACTTTGATCGACTTGTGCTGCAGCAGCTAAAATATCTGTCCTGCAGGTCAATCTAATCATGCTTAATAGCAGTTTATTCTTCAACGCAACATTTTTCACATTGGGTCGACAGTTTTAAATGAGATTGCTGATGCACCCCTTTACTAATGCTTTCACCAGGGCCAGCACATCCCTTGAAATACTCGTGCAATAAAATGAATGCTTTATTGCTCTTGATGAATGTACTATTAAACTTGAATTGCAAATATAGCCCCCCCTTTTTATTTTATTTTTTTTAAAAGAGTGCTGGGATTTATTGGACCACCTGTCTTCCAGTATTAAGTAATAGCAGCAAAAGTAATAATAGCTCATCAACACAAACACATGAAATTAAAAAAAAAAAAAAAAAATCCAGGGGAAAAACTCGCGGCACAAATTCATTCCTGTGCTCCCATGCGCGTGTGCAAAATTCCCGTTCTATACCTGCCTGTAGTTCCGTTTATGTGCGGAAAATTCATCTCAAGAACGGCTGGGTTTTGTGAGGCATAGAATAGGAAAATGTAACTAATTTGGTCCACTGGATTTATGGCTTTTACAGTCCTCAGAGCTCCCGTTTTTGCCGGTGGGACCGCTCGGTGCGCGCTTTGCTGGACGGATGGGCGCAGCCAAGCACTGCGCCTCGCTTCAGCACGGAACCTGCGGCTCCGCTCTATGGAGAGCGAAGGAGAAGAGGCTTACTTCAAGCTGAGAAATAGAGAGGACTTAGTGTGGAGGAATGGTCAGTTTTAATCCAAAGAAGAGGAAAAGCGAGAAGGAGCTGAAGCAAAGAGTAAGAATGGCGCGAACTGGTGGATGATGCTAATGGCCAAAGGGCTGCCATGGTTTTGGGATCTATACACAGCATTCCTATTTAATTTTTGGCATTGCCCCACTGCACCAGAGACAGGGTAGGGTCTCAGGACGTGTCCTGCACCCGCACACCTTCACCATGTGGCTCCCGCATGGTGAGACAGAGCTGACTTACTGTTTTGAAAATATTTACGTAAAAATAAATCTGAGCACTTAGTGACTTCTTAAAGTTAGCAATTCCGTGTGATTAACAAGCATATTAATTCAGAGAGGTGGGGAAGGAGATCAAAATTGCATTACAGATGCAGGTAGCTGCTGTAAATCAGACCGCAGGAACCTTCGCTAGAGATGTGCATGGTGGTGTGGAAGGCTCAGTAACACCCACAATGAGAATGCAGAGAAAGGGAAGAAAACAAGAAAAAGAAAGAGCAAGACAATGACAAAATGAAAGAAAAAAGGAGAAGAAAAAGAAATAAAGAAAAGAAAAAGAGAAAAATGTAAGAGCAAAGTTGAAAGCAAGAAAGCAACCTAGAAATAAAGAGAAAATGAGAAGCATGCAAGTAAGCAGAAGACGAGGAAAGAAGGAAGGGGAGAAAAGCAGACAGGAAAAGGGAAGGGAGAAGAGATGGTAAAAAAGGTTGTTTGGAAAAGGAGGGAAATTATTATTGTGGCCAGAATGGTGAGAATCATCCTCATTTTTCACCCAGCAACTCAAGCTCCCAGCAGTGATGTACAAGCGAGAGATACTGCAGCCCCATTTGGCCATGGGAACTCTGCTGCTCGGTCTCTATTTGTTTCCCAGCACCTCACCCTTTGTATTTAATTGTGGCCCCAAATTGGGGCAGGACACCATCAATGGCTGGGATTCATCCTTGTCCAGGGGACAATGCCTCTTCCCAAAGCACCTGGCAAAGCAGAGGTCCCTCCTCTCCCAGGCAGAGGTTGAGCACTCCATGTGTACCCACCACTTGTATCATTCTTTTTTATTTGTTTTTTTTTTTTTAAGAAAAGAAAGATTTATAAAACCTATGGAATACTGTACATAGGAAATCTCCTTAAGATCCCAGCCCACCTTTCCTAAACTGCAATTGAGAAGTACCTGCTCTCCATTAAACCCCGTTTGGTGTACATGTAACAAGTGGCAGCAGTGCTTGCCATGAATCACACCAAACTGAGGCTCAGCAAAGGCCTTCAGAGCACTCTTGCCAAGCACAGAGATCTGCTGAAACCACAGAGAATTTGCTCCAGAGCAGAACATTGCTGTGCCCTTGGCTGCATGGCGGGGTGCTGGGGATAAGTTTGGGAGCAGGTAGGTGGGATGGAGAAATGCGATGCCAAATGGCAGGCATCTACCTGCCTAGATTTGTGCATTTTATAAGGTTGAGGAAAATGGGGGCTGAAAGCTTCACCTGCCCCTCCCCAGACAGAAAGTTCTGCTTTTTCACATGGAATGTTAAACCCATCTGTATCACCGCGTCTCATTCTTGTGGGATGCTGGGAGAATAACCAGGTGTTTTATGATGAGAAAGGTTATAAAGGTAAACCAAAACGTCAGGAAAGCTTCCCAAATTCAAGGAGCTAATTTTCTTATTTCCCTCTAATAACCAGCACACACTGGGGACGCTTGCTGCCTCTAGCTGTGACCTGGGCACCCAATGGCCGTGTCCGAGGGCTGGCACACACACAGTGAACATCACTTTCTCTCCAGCATTAAGCACAAAAAGTTTTAACACAGGAAACATCCCCAAAGCCCTTTGCATATTCATGTGAAGCCAAAATACTGCACTTCCAAGTCACAACTCCTTCCCTTCTTCTCCCTGCCTCCAACTACTTTCCTTTTCCCTAGGATTAAGGACCAGCCTCATTTTAAGGAAAAAAGGCCAAGGGGGAAGCAGCAATCTGTAGGGACCGGTCTGCATCCCCACTGAAAACCAGGAGTGGACAGCCAGCTTTCCTCTGGCATTGCCTTTCAAAGCCCATGCCGCAGTCAGCATATTGAATATTTAATGTCCTGATGAGCATTTCCACCTGCTGACACAGGCAAAGTGACAGAACAATACACGCACTGGAACAAGATCATCAATTGACTCCCCAGCCAGTCTGCCATGTCAGGCATCTCAAAAAAAAAAAAAAAAAAAAAAGACAAAAATCTGTCTGTCTTTCTCCCCCCTTCACACGGGGTCACACACTGCTCCTCCGAGAAGAGTTCCCACCTGAAATACATACTTCTTTACATTCCATAGATTGCCAGGTTCATATGGGCATATAAAGAAGTATGTCTCTCAAGCAGGTAGGTTCAATATGCGCATTTATATGTACACGGGAGGAAATAGGGCTGGTGTGCCATTTACTTCCCGGGAGTGAGTTACAGCACAGTTTGAGGCAGCCCATGTGCAAAACACACACACACACACACCCTCACTCCCCTTACTGGCCATCCCGGCTCTGCCCCTGCAGGTTGCTGGGGTTTGGGGCTGGGAAGAAGTAGTGGGCAATGCCCAGAGTACCTGCAGCACTTTGTCATGGAATGGCACATAGGAAAAGCCACACTCCCAGCCCACCTTCAAAGAGCATGCTTTCATTGAAATTGTAAACTTTCAGCGATTAAAAAGGCTTTAGTAGAAGGAATTTGATTTCTGTGTAAATATATATAGAGACAAATATGCGTATATATGTGCATATACAGGTTTAGACAAAGCCATGTGGGTAGAGGTTAAGTAGATATCAATTCCCAATTGCCTCCATCCTGCAATTTAGAAACAAGAAGCCAATTTGCTTTTAGAAAGTCAAAATCCAGCATAGCACTGATTTACAAAGCAACACCAGCAAGAAGTGTTCCATCTGGCAGAGCAAGAGAACTCACCAGCTACAGACATGCCATCGCTTCCAGCACTAAGTAGAGATTAAGGCATAGGAAGAAGAAAGCATCTTACCTAGAGAATCCAGTGATTTTTCCTCTGCTGGTCACCGTGAGTGTGACACTACCTTGCAGCAAACAATCCCCAATATACCTTGGGAGGAAGGCGGGGGAGTTCGGGGTATTTAAAAAAATATATATAAAAAACAATTTGCTTTTCACAAGTCATCCAGCGGAGCCCCACACCTGGGATAGACACCTGCAGCGATGCAAACTAAAAAGCAGCCCCAGCTCTGTGCTGGTGGCTTAGGCCAAAAAAGTCTTTCGGAGTTCTCCCCGTGGGGCTCATCCTCACACGCAGCCATCAGTTCCCGCTGCCTCTGCCCTCCGCCAGCCGCCACGCTGAGCTTTAAAGCTCTGGAACAATGTGGCTGGGTTGAATGCAGGGCGGCATTCCGGAGGTCACGGCGGGCGCTGCCGCTCGCTCAGCACAGCGGGTGTGCGCTCACCTGCGCCCCTCGCCCCGCCGCCGCTCGATTGCAATTTGCAGGCGAAATGCACAACGCCTGCCTCGACGCTAATGAATTTGGCCGTTTCTCACCAGTTTCTAATGAAGCCTTTAAAGAGGGTTTAAGTAAACTTAGCAAGTGGCAAAGTAAGCACTTTGGAATACTTAATTGTATCGATGTTTCTTTTTTTGTTGTTTTTTTTTTTTCCCCCCCGCTGCTTTGTGAAATATCGCTGGGAGAGTGGGAGTAAATATTTCCCTGCGCTGATTGACTTCCACACTATCAGGCTGCAAAGCCCCGCAGAGCTGGGGTGCAAACCCATGGGCTCGCCCCAGCCCTTCGGTGCCATGCACCACGCAGCAGAACGGGCGCGAGCCCCATGCTGGCTCGGCACTGTGCCCTTCCTCACTGCCACAGGGCTTCTGGCCCCACTAAATGCCATTATTTGTATCATTTTGAGGTAAATTTCCACTGTCGGTTTGGAGTAAGGGGAAGAGAGATGGAGCTGTGGCACCATAGTCATGCGTGACTGCAGTGAAATTAAAGTGAAGGGAAAGGTGAGGAGCGCGAGGGAAAGTCTTGGTGCTCAGATTCTAAAAAGAATTCCTCAAAAGCTCACAAAGAACTGAGTTCAGTTGGGTTTCACACAACCAAGGCACTTGGCCATGTTGGAGTCCCCTTAGATAAACACCAACAGGCCATGCAGCGGAACAGGACAGCTACTTGACATCTTGGACCATCGCACATTTCAACTCATTCCCAATTTGCTTTTGAAATCGCCCTTCCATGGACTGTCCTGAACTGTCCCAAACTTCTGCGGATGAGCAGGAGAACGGGATGCCAGTCACTACAGGAAGCTAAAAGATGGCACATAAAATCCTTACAAATGTTGGAGATTATGGAACAACAGCGGCAGCCAGGTTTATCTGTTGGTTGCTCCCAGAAAGGTGGTGGATCTAGGTTTCAATCTGCCTGTGAGTTGTAGGGTTGGCCCTGCTGGTGGAGGAGCAGACATGCGGCGTGGCGGTGATTTAATGGTGACGCCAGAGGCACTTTGTGGTCCACATCCTGCAGTGAGCACCAGGAGTAATGGTGGTGGGTGAGCATTGCCCAGCATCCTCCACCCACCTCGCTCACTCAGAGCAGAAAAAGCTGCACAGTAAAATTGTGGTTGCTGTGGGGGGAAAAATGCATGGGAATGCGGATAATGCAGAGTGCAAGGAGCAAATAAAAGGGAAGGATGGAGATGGAGGGATGGAGGGGGTGTGAAGGATGGAAGCATGGTGCTGTACACCTGCTCCCTCTGTCCCATTCTGGGGGAGCTCCTTGAGTCCTGGTGGCAAAGTCAGGCTGCGGCTGTGCAGCACAAAACTTCAGGGACTTGGAGGCAGCCTGGTTTGGGGCTGGGCACAGCAAAGGGAACCCAGCAGGACGGAGCTGCAGTGAATGGATCAGGCTCAGTCCTTTGGGGCGGCAGCATGGCCACCCGCACCAGGGAACCAGCAATTAAACTGCCAGCCAGATCACAGGGCTCTGCCTCCACAATTACACACGGCTGCTGAGTGCACACTCTCTCCAGCACAGACATATGCAAATAGCCATACTCCAAGCACAGACTGAAGGTGCATTGTATTGGGATCATGTGCTACACCTGTTTATATATAGCATTTAATATCTCTGTATAAAGCCATGTAAAATATACATATGCATGCTATAAAATATATCCCGATTTGTGTGCATGCATGTATATAACACAGTACCCCTCGCACAATACCAATGCATATACATTTATGTGATCAGGTATCACCACTATCATATAAAATATAATGACCACAGCTAACTCTCAGCTGCAAAAGCAATAATAGCCGATTGATGGATGAAGTGTAACCTGAATTCAAACCCCTTGCAGGGAAAACCTAACTTCTCCTTGCATCTCCTTTCTGATTGCCCACAAGCCATGCGTCCGCAATTAACGCTCAGTTTTCGGCATTGGAACAGTTAATCACCGCAGCACTGAGATCACTGCAAGTTAGGCTAAGTTTAACCACATTTCACCCTTTTGCTCTGTCTGATATTAGCTCAGAGCCACTAGTTTGGTGCAAATAAATAAATGAAGCCCCAATCCCCCTAGGTGTCATTAGCCAGCCTGGCTCTGAATTAGGCATTTAAAGGCCAGTTTAACCTTGCAGAACGGCTGCATGTCAAAGTTCTAACATTTCAGTTCGGATTATTATAGTGCACTGCTTGCTCTGCAGTTTGTTGCTTTTTTTTTTTTTTCCCCTTTAAATGCAGAGTATGTCACAGCAGAACAACAACAACAACAAAAAAAAAGAATAAAGGTGGGGGGAAGGTCTCCCAACTCATCCATGGATTAGAGGCAGCCGGCACATCCCCACACAGACACACACACACGCAGCACACACACATTTGCCGGATGCAAAAGCAGACATTTAAGTCCCCGGTAAGTTGGATGGGCACTCAGTCCTGCATCGGTCAGAAAAGTGTTTAAAAACGAGCTGAGCTGGTGCAGTTAGAGGGAAGAAAGGGAGCAGAAGAGAGGAAGGAAAAAAAGAGACATACCAGTTAGGAGCTTCTGTTGCAGCAGAGGACTCACCAGAGCACTAGCTGAAAGCTGAATCAGCTTTCGAGAGTTAGGGATGCATAGAGGAGGGTCATGGAATCACAAGGTAATAATGCGCTTCATGCTGCAGCCGTCAGCCTTCTCCTTATAGCCAATCTCTAATGCAGGAAGGGAAAAAGAGAGCAGGCCCAGTGATGGTATTAGTCCTCACTTGGAGGAAAAAAAAAAAAAAAAATTAAAAAAAAAATCATCAGGCAAACCTTCCCCCCCACCCTTACCTCACCCCCTCCGCCCAGCACCACTACAACTCCATCCCCGCTGCTGCATCGCGGCTGGGCGGTGGGGGGAGGAAGGCGGCAGGCAGCGCGGTACAGCGGAGGCTGAGCAGCGGAGGCTGAGCGGGGGGAGAGAGGCTCCGGGGAGCGCCGGCGGCGGCAGGCGAGGCGGGGGTTAAGGAGAAGGGACCCAACCCGCCCGGATTGCAGCACACCTGGGTGCGAAATGGGGCTGTCCCCTCTCTAGATCCCCTCCTTCTCAAGGGTCAGCCCTGGCTTGGGGTCAGCCACCGGGAGGGGTACGCACACACGCACCCGGGGGGGAGACCGAGGGGGGCAAGCTCTGGTCAGGAAGTGGGTCCACCTTTCCAGTGCTTATATACCCAGCGAAGCATCCGAAACATGCACCGCCGGGCGAGCGGCCCCTGCTCGTGCTCTTCCCTCCCTGACCATATTTAGTCAACCATGGCAAAAAATAGCCTGTCAGCTGGAGGCTGCTGAGCAGTATTTGGAGTTCAGTCGCTCCTCTCAGCCCATTGACTACTGGTCCTGCAGGGTCCTGACTCTGCCTTTTTTTACCCTCCGCTATTTTTAGCGAGGCCAAATGAAGAGGGAGCTCATCTTACTCCTCTGCTGGGCTGAGGGCTCACGGGGGCCCTGGCTATGTTTGGTAAGCACCAGCACTGGGAGACACAGAGCGGAGACCTTGTCCGTGCTGGAAGACCTTTGTCTCCCTCCTCTATTTATCTTTTTCCTCTCTTTTGACTTCTTTCTTTTGTATTTTTTCCTGCACTGTCAAAAAGTAGCCAGAAGAGAAGGTGGGGAAGAAGGTCAAGGGATCCTAATTTTCACCTTCAAGAGAGAAACACTGCACACTGGGACTGAGTCCTTCACTGTGTTGTTCCAGGCACCCCATCGTCCAGCCACATCTCCCGTCCAGTGCCTCCAAGGGAGCCAGGGCCCAGTGAAGTATTGACCTCCTACCCTTAGCAGGGAGGGCTGGAAAGCTCCACCACAGGCCAGAGAAACCCTCCTGCCATAGCATGTTGATGGGGGACACCAACATGGAGACACCTCTTGGGCCTTTTGGCTATGAGAGCCTCCAAATCTTCCCCAGCAAGGGGCAATTCTAGAAGTCCCTGATTCCTGAGTTTGGAAGGCGATCATAATAGATACTTCCATGTAGAGCATCCACATGGGACTGTCAGGCAACATTTAACTGAGGTTGAACTTGTTGGGAGATGGTAGCGTGTCATCTAGGGGTGGGAAGTACCTGAAGGAACCACTTCATAGTGCCACGAGCTGTGAAAGGCTCTTAAGAGATTCCAAGGCACCCTAAGGCATGTCAGGATATTCTTAGAGTCACTTTCTCTTGACCTGATGCCAGAGCTCCCCTGTTCTGAGGACAGCATCAGACAGTTGGTAAACTGTTCTCCATCCCCTGTGGCTTGTCCTCTTTGTCACAGCTCTTCTGAACCCAAATTGGAAACTGAAGTTTGGGATTTCCCCATCCCCACCAGTTCTGAGCAGAGGCAGCTCTGTGTCATCACCATCTGGACACCCAAGACTGGGTGTATGGCACAAAACCACAGATCACACAAATGCTGGCATTCCAGAAGTGCCAGAGCCACCTCTGTGGTGACCACCCCATACAGCAGGTTCAGCCCATTGTCCTGCAAAACAGATGGAAATTTCCTGCAGTGGCACAAACCACATCCACTGTTTTTTAATCCTCTTCCATCATCACTGGGGTACCCAAGCTGCTTCTCTCAGGGACCAACGAGGACTTTTCATGTTGTTCCATCTCATGGCCTTTCCATAACAGAAGTCACAAAAGCCACCCTACAGTCATCCAGAAAATCCTTTACTTAAAACACCAGAGT
This sequence comes from Chrysolophus pictus, assembly GCA_037305975.1. Lineage (NCBI taxonomy): Eukaryota > Metazoa > Chordata > Aves > Galliformes > Phasianidae > Chrysolophus > Chrysolophus pictus. The sequence continues at coordinate 5,914,186 of CM074595.1, forward strand.
TGCTCATTGCCTGCTCCCCACTTCGGAGCATCCTAGGCTCACAAGAACCCACATGTGAAAAACAAGAGGTTCTCACACTATTTTCAGCCCTATCTGAAAACAGAAAACAGTGGAGGCTTGTGGGGCTGCCTGTGCTTTCCTGCACCAGCCAGGACCCCACGCCGGCAGCAGGGAGCTGCTAACACCGCTCGCTGTCGCAGGCGCAATCATGCCCTGCTTTGGGCTGAGTGAGTTGTTATCACATCCCTGACAGGTTCCCCAGGGCTGAGAATCTATCCCGACACCGAGATATGTTGGGAACAGGAGCAAACTATAAATGGCGATGAACCGAAAACTGATCTCCTAGATGTGAATTAAGGGATTGTTTAAAACACCATGTTCGTGCCGACTCTGCTTTTTGCACACAGATTTCTTCCCTGCACTAATTGATTTGCACCACACTCAGCCTGAGCTTGCAGGGACAAAAATATCCATGTTCCTCTCCAAAATGCATGGCATTTTGGATTGCTCCACGCGCAGATACAGATGGGAGTTTGGTGTGTAGAGGGTGCCAGGAGAGATGGGTCTTCAGTGTGCAACCACCACAGCAAGCCAGACTTTTAATATGTGCATATATTTGCATACACACATACATATTTACACAGATATGTGTGTGTAGTAACAATGTATGCGTGCGTGTATGCAATAATTCTGCATTAAAGCTCCCGTAACCAATGAAACCTGTGGAAGATGCACTGCAGAATAGAAAACTAAACCAGTTCAAAATGTTATGTGAGAGATTGCAACACTACAAACAAAATGCAAGATGTTACTTTAAAAGAAGCAGGCTTGGGCTTTTGAATTTATGTAACCTAAACTGATTTTGTCTCTTTGAAATTGTTGTTGCGTGTTGGGAATCTCAAAGAGGCGAGGAGCAAAGCTGCAGACATTTCCTTTGGAGTCCAAGATTACAAGCCCCTTTACTTCTCCTTGCAGCTCCAAAGCTGTTAATGGTTTGCTTCATTTTATTAACAGCAGACACGAAAAAAATCCTCCTTGGAGCATGTGTGAGGTGACAAGTTGGATAATAACAGCTCCTTTGGAGGCTTTTATAGTACATTAGGCAAACATAGTGGATGTTTATAGACTTTAAAAAATGCTGATTATATAAAAATGCATTTATAGCTTTCAAAAATACCAAGCTATACCAAGAAATATAAATATTTCTAATAATTAAAAAAAAAAAACCCTAAAATTGACGATTATTGACCCAATTGGACCATTTTGTTTGGCATTGATTTCTGATTTTCTATAAGCCCAAATCTTCTCTTGATCCAAAAGACTGGGCAGTGTCCTGTGATCAAATCAGGTTACTTCAGTGTCCACATCCTGCAGAAGCCACCTAGGGTTTGGTCTTCTTCAACTGACCCGAAGTGATTATTTTTTATTGGTACAGAAGCTCTGTCCATTGGCTTTGTCCTGTTCCAGGCTGATAAGGTTGCTGGGGTTGTGCCTTCTCTCTTTCTGTCTCTTTTTCTTATTTTGACCCAAAATTCTATCACTGGGTGCAGTGTGCAATTCCGTTACTAGGTGGAATTAGCTTAGATAATAGAAGTTGTCTCAACATAGGTAAATTCTTATTAAAAGTTCATTCAGGTTTTGACAAACTGGCACATCTATACATCAGTGGTATTTTTTTAAATACTGGTGTGGTGAGTTACATGACACAGAAAAAATGGTGTCTGTGTATTTTCAAATAGTGGTGAAAAGTGGAGCCAAGAATTGGACTCGATGGTCATAGCAGCATAGAATCACAGAATCATAGACCCGTTTGAGCTGGAAGGGATCTTTAAAAGCCAATTGGCCCAGCTCCCCTGCAATGGACAGAGATACCTGCAGCTCCATCAGGTGCTCAGAACCTCTCAAGCCTGACGTTGGTGGTCTCCAGGGTCGGGGCACCAACCTCACCACTGGGAAATGATTCTTATGAGTCCCTTCCATCTTGGGATATTCTATGATTCTATGATTTATAAAAGCAAATCTTTTTCTTGATTTTGCCCTTTATTAGTGACTGAGAAACACCAAATCCAGGCCTTGGGGCTGACTGCAAAGTCCCCACAAAACATACCCTGAGCTGTGTGCCCATGGTCTGCACGTGCAGCTCCTTCAGGTGGTGCTGGGTCCGGCTGAGACTCACCAAGAGTGCTCTGTCAGCACAAGTTAAATCACATGGCTGCAGCACCTGCTGTATACTTTGACCTGAAAGAAGGCTGTTCATTTCACTTTCAACTTCCTTAAGGTAACTGTGTTCATTTGGGCAAGTTAAGCTTTTTTTTTTTCTTTTCAATAAAAAATACTCATGTGTGCATGTATACTGGAACCCATCTCTCCATTTACTGGGCTCCAAGTTTCACATCACTGGAGAATATCCCAGCCACACTGCAGTGGTATCCCCATAATGATGCTCAAAACCACCTTTCTCCTGATTTCTCCAACCTTTCCCAATACACATGGATATAACAAGGTTGTACGATACACAATTTTGGTAGATTCGTAACGCAAACGTATTTTTTTCCCCAGTCTTTTTTATTCATTTCGCATTTCTGGCAAGATAAAGAAAACAAAATTGTTCTCGAAACTGACAATAATCAGAAGGGTTGTTTGTGGACAATCCATTGGTTAACACCCTTTCCTCCAGCAGCCTGAATGGGAGACAGCAGCACGTTGCTCTCCTTGTTTTCCATTGGGAAACTGAGGCAGGAGAAGGGGCTGCTGTGCTGTGTCCTCTGGGGAGCTCAGAACCTTTGGGGCTTATCAGCACTGCACTGTTGGCAGACAAAGCAGTGACATTCCAGATAACTCAGCCAATTACCAAACGGCCAACTTGGGCTCGTTCACATGGCACGGGCTTTTTGTTCAGCCACATTATAAGGGCTGCTTTGGGTTTTTCCAGCACTTTTCAGAAGTTGTGAGATGCAGCTGTCCGATGCTATCATAACGATGAAATATGAGTGCTTCACTCGCTGCCTGGGTGGTTTCCAGCATCTCTGTATGCACATCTACGCAAAACCAGCGTGTAGTTTCTGCAGTTTGTGTGCGTAATGGAATGCTCTTTGCTTTGGAAGATATTTCTCTGAAGACACTAACCGCCTCACCTCCCAACACAAATGTTTTCCAATTATTAGAGGTTTTTCCCTGCATTGTTGGAGCAGTATTAACAATGGGCAGAAATGCAGCAGAACAAAAGATTTTCATAGCAGTCTATCTGTTTAAGTATTTATAAAGCACCAATCTCTCAGGTGCCTTGCTCTTACTGTGGTTTTAAAAGATTATTATGCTATCATACCATAAAGGAAAGAACAAAGGGCTGCTCATAAATTTAAGTGAAAAACGTGTTTTCCAATCTGTGTGATCTTTCTGAAACCTGGGATCTTCTTTTGTGTCAGGGACATTTATGTCTTCTCCAATGTCCTTCCAACAATGAGCATTCCAGCAATGGAGATCGCATTATATACTGTGGTTTTCTTTGTGGCAGAACAAAATTAAATGAGTACATAAATTACTCTGCTCCTGGAATAAAGAAACAGGCGAAAGAACATTTTTTAAAGTTGCTTTTTTTTTTTCCTGATAGGATGAGTTAGATTTCCTGAAACCATGTGCAAATTAAAAAGTTCACAGTTCAGGCTTATTGTGAGAGCTAAATCTCAGGCTCATTTGGCGAGGCGGTGTGTTTAGGAAGACACATTTGGATTTGTATGAGGACTTGTAATTGGTTTTCCACATCTTCCTCGAGCAACAAAGTCTCCTGCTCCCTCCCAGCTCAACATTGTTGGTGCTTAACAGCAAAAAGGATGCTCGCGGCGTGGTGCGCTGCAGAAATATCTCCCAGAGTTAATGGAGCACTGCAGCGTTCCTCTGCAAGGACCTGCTGCCTCCAATAAATCCCTCCCAAAGTGCAGTTCTGCCCTTTGCACCCTGAATGCAGCCTGCTGCAGGGTGCTGCCTCCTGCTGCATTTCAAGGAGCAAGAGGAGCATCCCTGGGGAGTGATGGCTGCAGAAGGGAAACCAGTGGGGGGATAAGAAGTACCATTTATTTAGCAGTTGTTTGAAGGAAGAATTGGAGATGTTCACTTCCTCGGGACTCCCATTTACCAACACCTCACTGCTTATTTCTCCCCCTGCCTTTCTCTCCCCTCTCTGTGCTATCTCCCCATTAGACCATGCTGTGTGGCTTTAGGTTCTCTGAAGCAGACAGGAGTCTCTGGGCTTGAGGGTCACCCCCACCTTTATCTAATCCCTGAGGATTAGATAAAATTTCTGAGTTTCTGACAGTGTTGGAGCCAAGGAAATCCTGCAGAGCTGTGTCAAGAGTGTTAAAAACCAGCAGCCCAATGCAGGCATAAATCTCACCTGCAGCCCCCATCCCACTTCTCAATGCTGTGTTGGGTCAATACCAGATCCCTTCCTTTTGTAGCCCCTCTTTTCTTTTGGGGTCTGTTTTCCTCTCTCAGACTGCATTGCACGGGGCTTGTGCTGCCAGGTGGCCAACAGCCTCATGCCAAACCTCTCACTCTCTTTTGCCACAATGGAAATAAAGCAATGTCACTTCCAGGTTTGATGCTGATGGTGCAGAGATCAGCTGTGCTTGTCCCCTCAGCCCCTCTGCAGAATTCCTAAGCAGCCTGGAATTAACGATTCTCCTGCACGTAACTCACTAATACATATGATTAGCAATTAAGAAAAACATTATTATCTGTCACATGAGATTGCAGAACTATTCATTGCAAGCCTGTGTATGGAAGAGGTAGGAAAGGGTCCAGGTTGGCTACAAAAATATCAGTAAGACAATGTCAGGGAGGTTATCATAGGCAAAAGCATAATGATGGGAGAGGAAGCCAACAAGATGATCCATGAAAGATGATTACGAGCAGTCAGCAGAGTGTACATCATCTTGCATTTACAGGAGAAGATAACTTACCATGAGATATTGGTAAAAGTTCTTCTGAAAGACTCAGGAGTCCTTTGATAAGCCAAGAAGAAAAAAAAAAAGTTAAAGCAACGGGTAAAAATAATTTTCAAAACACGCTCCATACACATCCAGCTGATCAGTTCAAAAAAATTCTATTCGTCTTCATCTACAACTTCTGCAAAACCTTCCACCCTGCTCTGAAATGTCTGAAGATCGTTTAATGCAGCCCTGTGTCTGCAGGCAATGTGGACTGGTTTTTTTGGCTTTTTTTTTTTTTTTTTTCTGAAGACACTGAGGTTTCCTGCAGCGAGATTCTGATCTCACTGCTGCTATCCCCATGCAGTAAGGTCTGTGCTTCGAGCAGAAGTCGCTCTGTGCGTGGGAATCCTCAGAGGGCCGGTCTCACAGTGTGCTGCACACAGCAGCTCCTGCTTTCTCGCCCCCCAGGACTGGTCCCAGTGCCCTGTTGGTGGCTGTGGCTGCATGTTTGCTGCTGCTGCAGCTTCCCTTTGGGCCTCCCCTGCCAGACCTTCAACAGCAATTAGGCACCAACCCATGCAGACAGAGAGCTGCTTGGCAACAGTTCCAAAAAGGCAAGCAGTGAATTAGCCGCTTACTTACAGCAAAATACTTCTGAAATTTGACAGAACTTCCTTCTTCATCTGAAGACACCCAAATACCTTTGTGCTTTGCAAACCTGCTCCTTCCAGGCACGCAGCTGCCTCCAGCTCAGCACCATGAACCTGAGCTAGTTGCAACCAAGCCAGTTCTGGAAGAGCTTTTTCAGAGAAGCTGCAGCAAAGGCTGCTCTCCTTGAAGGACACAAGTTCATAGAATCATAGAATGATAGGACCATTGAATCATTAAGGTTGGAAAAGATCGCTAAGATCATCAAATTTAACCTTCAACCCATCCCACCATGTCCACTAACATTGTCCCTCTGTGTCACATTTACCTTTTTCCTGAACACCTCCTGGGACTGTGACCCCACCACCTCCCTGGGCAGCAGTCAGTGCCTGACTACTCTTTCTGAGAAGAAATTTTTCCTAATTTTCAACCTGAGTTGGCTATGTTTGACCTAAAAGCATAATCTCATCAGGAACCCTGCAGGAAATACAGGCTCTGACATTGTGAAACCAGCAGTCATTGGAGCCAAACCCAAGCAGGCTGCTCCTTGCTGGAGCACAGCCCTCATGAGCTCGTAGCTCACCCCAGTACTGACAGACTTCTGCCCGTTCCTTTCGGTCATGCTTCTCTATTTATTTAACATTAGTCAATTTATTCAAGTGTAAGTTAAGAGCCGGTGAATTATAATAAATATTTATTGAAATTTAACAAATCTGTAGGACCAGTATGTATATTAATCCTCATTATAAGTGCTGTCAGTTGCCACTAAACCTACAGTAGCTGTCTTCCAAATTTATTATATTAAATACATATTTGATATGACTAATTTACAGCATTAGCAGAATACGTTTATGTCACATCCCATATTCCTGCCCCTTTGCAGGCTCCTTATGGAGAATCTCTCAGAAACCAGCCAACGTACCCAAACCTGGCCATGCAATGAACCTGGTGAGAAGTCCAAGGACCATGCTGTAAAGCAGGAGACCTGCTAGGGGCGAACACCATATCTGTATGAGACACTGATCAAGCTAAAGGTCACCTTGGGAGTTGAAGTGAGGAGCAGACATTGCAGCCTTCTCCCCCATTGGGTCACTGGGGTCTGTGTTTGTCTTTAACCTGCCTTACTGCAGCAGAAGAAACAACCTGCTTCTCCTCCAATGAGCATGGCTGAATTTGGCTTTCAGAATCAAAATTACTGAGAAGCTCATAGATCAGGAATTCTTAATCTCTTTTTCTTTAATAACCATGTAAAGAAATCTGAGGTTCCTGATCCAAAACCCACCATGCTCAATGAAAACTCCTTTTGATGCCACCTACACAGACCTGGATTTTCTAATGAATCACAGAATCATAGAATGGCCTGGGTTGAAAAGGACCACAATGATCATCTAGTTTCAACCCCTGCTATGTGCAGGGTTGCCAGCCACTAGACCAGGCTGCCCAGAGCCACATCCAGCCTGGTCTTGAATGCCTCCAGGGATGGGGCATTTACAGCCTACTTGGGCAACCTGTTCCAGTCCAGCTAACTAGGAGTACCTGTGCATTTTTGCACACATTTGTCTTGAAGCTGCATTTTTTTCAAGAGTGCTCTGGATCACTTCTTGATTTTTGTGCCTGAATCGAGCATGCCCCAAAGTGAGTGTGCAATGAGGTGTGTGCCCATTTGAAGGCAGAGGTGAGGTGTGTTGTGCTGCAGTAACAGCATAGTAACTCCATTAGAAATAACGGTAATTATATTGTGGCTCATCTTAATGCTACCACATTATATCCTAATGACTATTCAGTTAATTCATTTTTATTGGCTATGTCTAGGAATGGAGATTTGGAGCATGCTGCTAATGTATTGGAATTTAAGAGTGCACACTCAGCCACGGGGTGTTTGTATCCAGCTGCATGTTCTGCTCCTGCCTATAGCAAAGAGATTGTGGAATCAAAAGGGAATTTGGGAAGGAATAGGAAATGCAGCCCTACAACAGAGCAAGTGGGAAATGCTCCCGCTGCACGGAGTTCCCTGGAAAACTCAAGCACGTGTCATCAGACAGAGGAAAAGAAGAGTAGCAGAGCACTCACGGCCTGTTTTGAGAGCACGGTGGCTGTGAGACGTGCTGGCAGCACGCACCAGGACAGGCTGCTGGAGCTGCCCGTGTCACAGCCCCGTGTGCCTCCTGGGTTAACCTTTGCGTTAATGAGAGATAAACAAGCAGGCTCTTGGCTGCAGCTGGAGCCTTCCCTCCCGCTCTTTTGTTTACAAGGAAAGGGCTCTTTTTGTCTGTTGTCTTTGTGGCTCATTATGACCATAATTTATTTGGGGACAGTGTTTTGCAAGGTGCAAATTATCTCTCTCCGGGGAAGACCTGGGTTTGGAGCAGAGGCTCTGCCATCTCCGTCTGGAGCTCTCCAGCCATCCAGACTGATCACCGCAGGTATTTTTAGAAGGTCATTCCGAAGCAGTAATTTCATCTAGTGATTTTATCTTCTGCCTTTTAGCAAATATTGTTATTTTTCCCCTGCTGTTTCAGATGGTGACAGGTTTTAATGTCAACATCAAATTACCCCATATTTCTCAGCCCAGTTCCTGAGCCAGGACCTCTGCTGACACATGGAGTCACACTGGTTGTCATTCTCAGCAGAGGGACCAAGACCGCGTGAGCCTTGGAGGATAAATTTCATTCTTCCCTTTAGAGCTAATCCCTCGAGACCATTTTTTCAGGCAGAGGGAATTTCCACTCTGCAGGACAAACAGTGTCACTTGCAGAAAATATATGCTAATGCCAGGGAGCATCATGCCAGAATCTCTCTGCGTGTGCATCAGCCTCAGCAGCAGTGACAGCACAGCTCCAGCAACAGGCTGCTCAGCCAGCCAGGCTTGGAAGACAGGAAGGGAGAAATCACTGTGTTTCTGTAGACCCCAACTAAATAAAGAATGCTGTTCTTTTTCTGGCAGTCTGGATCCTTTGTTTTCATTTGTATTTGATTGCAGGCATGAAACTTACAAGAGCAGGGTGTCATTTTCCTCTTTAAAAAATAAAAAATAGACATTTGAGTTTCAAATAACCGTCCTGTTTTATATCAACTATTTTAAGATAAGTCAGACCTGTGGCCCGAAAACCCTTGACAGTGTGCTTTTGATATATTCCATTAGCCAACCAGGGGCTTGATGCAAGCTGACATCCGTCTTTTAAAAGAGCAAACTGGATTGCGACAGCTGGTAATCTCATTTTGCTGAAGGACTTCCACCACTTTACTCTAGCTCGAGGCTGAGACCTCCAGCAGGAAGCAGGGACACCAGCAGGCTGGCGAGGAGCCCTCGCACCACTGTCAAGTGGTTTTCTGCAACTAATGGGACACGTACCTTGGTCCCAGAGCCTTTTTCCAGTCCTTGGAGCATTATTAGTAAATAATTTTGTCCCACGTGTCCTAAAGATATTAGTTGTATGTGTACTGTTCTGCAAAATAGCTGATTCGTTCTGGTTTGGCACACAGCATCTCATTCAGGAGAGAAGATAATTGTTTGGCTCAACAGCTGATCCATTTTCTACCCAACGATGGTTTTCCTTTTTGAAAACTGATGATAGATCAGTTACAGTGAGGATCACCAGGTGCAGTGTGTTTGCCACCTATTATGCTTATTTCGGTGTGGGAGGAATGCATTAGGCTTCCTAGCATTCAATGGAGATATTTCTGACGTGAAACTGCGCTGTATTAATGAGACTACCCATCAAAATGGATGGGCCAAATTAAAATAGAACAAATTGTAGGCTACTACTAAAAAGTCGCACTGGAACCTCCAGCCCACATTATCTGCTTACTCAATTCAAACAGAGCCCTTTTTTGGCTCTGACATGTTTACATTCTTATTAGAAAATATATTAAACAGTATTTAATTATATTCGTGTAAAAGGTTGTACAACTTTTTTGCAAGACGTCACCCAAAACAACTGAGCCTTGAGCTCAGGGCTTTCAGATGCTGCTGTAATGGAAACACTGATACTATCTCTGCAAGATAGGTCTGGGCATGGGAGCAAAGCCTTTCCTCTTTTCCAATAGAATCGCAGCAACTTAAGAATCTATTCACTTCCCTTCGTTACATTTCAAGTTTTACACTGTATTTTAGTAACTCTGTTATATTGCACAGACAAAAAGGATTTTCAGCTCCTACCATAATTAAAGAAAATCTTTGCAAAGGATAACATCAACTCGGCAGCATTCACGATCTTGCTTCCACTGCTCCAAACTCCCCTGCCCCTTGTATAGCAAACTGAAACAAAGCCACTCTCCAGGCTGCTGCTCTCAGGAGGATTCATCGCCCCCAACTTCAGTTTCTGAAGATGAACGCTAAGTCAATCATTCAGAATCTCACTGTAGGATAATTCGTCCCATGCAACTTAGCCACCTGTGTTAAGCCTATTAATTTCCTCTGCACCAGCTCTGGATGCAAACTGGGCAGGAGTCCAGCAACACGTCTCCAGCAAAGGAAGAGCTATCACTTTGATGTATCCCAAGAATATCCCATGGGAGCACGGTGTTTTTGGAGCTCCCATTAGCATGCCTGGCTGATATCCAGAATTTCTCCTGGAATTTCAAGCTGCAAACAGCTTGTTAGAGCAGAGCCACTCCTGTCTGCAGCCACCATTACCTGGTCAGGGCATCCTCTGCAGATGGGAAGGAAACTTTTGCAGCATTATATTTCATAGCTTTAAATAGTCCGTGGAGCTCTCCTTTAAGATTTGATTTCTTTCTCTCCCTTAGACAAGTTAGCCATGGACAAAATAACCTACAGTTAAAGTTAGTCCGTCGAAAACCGTGAATATTATATTGTTCTTTGTGCAAGAAAGAAATTAAAGAAATGGATTTGGCCTTGATTTATTCATTTGAACTTCTCTGCTTAAGCTGCACTTTTCTATTGCCTCTGTGCCTCTGCCTTCGTTATGTTATTAAAAGAAAAGTAATTTATGATTGCCAGTCTTGCAGTCTCTAATTATTTCTGGCTGTGCATCACAATTATTAACTTGAGTATTCACCCTTTTTCTAACAGGATAAAAGATGCTGAACTGCTTTTGAGTGCATTCACTCTCGCCATCCCCACTGTCTGGTCAATAATGGCGCTTTCCCATCTGTACGTGTTGTTTATTCCCAAACCATTGGGTCTACAGTGAAGATGAGCCGCAGCCAGCTTACATGAAGCTTGGTTTTTAGCATCTGGGTGTACTAAAGCACCTTACTCAGAACATAATCTTATTCAAGACCGTGCAATAAAGTACCACTCAACATGAAGTAGAATATCAACGTATCACTGCTGTTCTCCTTTTTTTTTCTCCCCTGGATTACACTGGTTTTCCATTTACTTCTGGCAGCTAATGAAGACATCTTTTCCCAGCCCAACAGCTCTCTGCAACTTGCTTTGTGAGAAATGGAACTGCACTTTTTCAGCAATTTTGATCAACTGAGAAAATACTGTCCTGTTTTTATGGAGGTCAGCAAAGTCATTATATTCAGGACACTTCTATAGAAAGACCCAAGGAATGGACGATGAATGGGAAAATCTGAATTCTGAAATGAGTTCAGATACCCCAGAGATGTGTTACAGATGGATAAGAACTTCTCAAGCAGAAATGCCCTGGCTATGTGTGGTGCTTGAGGGAAGCAGAAAAATTAAAAAAAAAAAAAAAAAAAAAAGGCTTTGGGTTCTACCTTTTGCAACAGAAACCCCAAAGCTGCTAAGGAACCCTTTTTGTATCAGTGAGTACGACTTTCCCAGCCCCTGCAGCCCCTTTTATACTTGCAGGGGAAAAAAAAAAAAAAAAAAAAGCCTGGAACGTGCTCTGCCGTGTTCCAAATTTCATCTGTATCAATCATTTCTCCATGTACTAGCACAAAAATATGCTACCTGGCCCAAATACAGCAATCAAAGTGCTGTATGCCAAACAGTGCCTCTCGGTGAGGGAAGCCAGGCTGGCCTGCTTTTTGGGTACAGCCTTCCACTTTTCTGCAAAAAGACCATTAGCCTTAGTAAAGCACACTTCTTCTTTATCATCTTCAAGATAGCCTTTATGGGAGGTGTAACTGCATGCAAAGGAAGGAGTGGGGGGAAACCTTTAAGCATTTTGCATTTATTGTTATATGTAGTTTTATTGCAGAGTCAGTAAAATCCCCTCTGATTATGTCATTGCTGAGGCAATCAGGTGCCAAAAGTATTTTATTTTTTTTTATTTCATCAGAGCAATGATCATTTTCTGCCCGAACAGTAAGACCCAGTTATTGTTTCTTCCCTTATGTTTTCATTAATTAGAAGGAAGTGGAGAGGTAACAAATGACTCCCTGGATGCTGAAGTGTACATTTTTCACTGTCAGGTTATAAGAGGCAATGGGCAAAGACAATATATCCTGTCAGATGTGAGAGTACTTATTGTCAGCACGGTTTGTAAAAATAGAAAGTGAGGTAGCTTTTCTGGATGGAGTTGAATCTGTCTATGGACAGAGTTTAATCTGACTAATTATAACTAAAGGCTTTGGCAAACAGCATCATGTAGCAGCAAGAACACCGGGTGGTGCCTTTTTTTTTCGCTCGTCAAGTCCATGTGAATGTTAATGTGTGTAAGTGTAAAATCGACTTCTATTAAATCTTCTAAATTGCCGTGCACTTCTTCACCCGCAATGCCTCACTTCTTCGTAACGGCACCACGGAGTTACTGGTAAAAGTATTAAAACTCTTTGAAACAGTCATATGTCTTCTGGTTTACAGGAACTGCTTCAAGTGAACAAAAAGAGGGATGATTTCCGCAGAGCACTTCTCTCTTGCAGCAGAGCAGAGAGGAGGAGGCAGCTTCAGCTGCAGCCCAGGGTCTGGCTGGGCTCCATGCTCTGCCCAAGCACGGCTGCAAGGAAACATCCCCTCCCCCTGGGGAAAGATGCAGTCTCCCACCAGAGAGGGCTCAAGGAGCAAACCCTGGGACACGCTGTGCTGAGAATTTTGGGGAACGCAAAGAGCTGTATCTGCCTCTGCTTTGGCACGATGCTGAGGGCCGGCAAACTGCCAGTGGATGGGAAGAGACAGGGAAACCAAGATGGTTGCTGGCATGCAAATGATCAGTTGAGTTCTAATGTTTTTTTCTGCGCAAATCTTATCTTAATTGCATCAGGTTGTGTGAGATTCCCAGTTGCAGAGAGCTCTGTAGTTGGATGACCTCTGCAGCTGTGGCCATTCCCACCTTCCTTAGCCCAACTATTTTGTGCTTCTCCAAGCACTGTGGTCAAGAAGGATCCTCTCTGAGACTCCCCCAGTGCTCAACCCTTGGCAGCACAGCCCACCATTACATTCTTTTCTCCTCTAAGCCCAGAGTAGCACAGGCATCCAGCAACCTGGGAAGCTGAGCATCAGCCATGCAAAGCGCCATGCCAGAAACCCGGCCCTGGGCCAGGGGAGAGGATATAAGGGAGAAAATCTGCCATGCACACCATTGTTTGGTGCACACCTGCTAAGATGCACTTAGTGACGAGTAACAGTGATGAATAAAATTATAGGATGGGATGGGATGGGATGGGATGGGATGGGATGGGATGGGATGGGATGGGATGGGATGGGATGGGATGGGATGGTATGGGATAGGATGGGATGGGATGGGACGGGATGGGATAGAACATATTATATATAGCTATGTATCACTCTGTATTTTGCAGGTTAACAGCTTTAAAAATACATCTCCCAGATGTCCATTTCTAAGTCACCCTTTTTCCTCTTCTAGGAACTGCAGCAATTAATTCCACTCTGGATGTTCCAAGGAAAGGATGATGTTTAAGCAACTGAAAAAAGTCACTTCATTTTATTCTGGTGATTCACTTTACTTATCTGAGATAGATCTGAGGCCCTTTCTTAGTTTCCTAATTGTTAGATATTTAATCACTTAGAAGCAATGGTAGCCTGATATGCAGGAAACAGCAGGTGAATTACAACTGAGATCCAAACTGGTTTTATTTGACATTTTTGCACTGGTTTCTGTCAGGTTAGAAATTAACCCAGCCAAAATCTGGCCCAGCTCCCTTGGAAGTGTCTGTCCATAAAAACTACAGTAATATTTTCAGTGTCATGCAGTGGGAATTTCACAATTTCACATCGCAGGACAGCTGTGATGACTACTGAGAGAGTTTGCAGACACGCAGCCTTGACTGCATTGCTGACGCTTGGATGGCTCTTGGAGATGTGTGCATTTCCAAAGGAAGAATAATAAAAGGAAGAAAGAAAGGTAAGACAAACAGACAGACAGACTCTAATGGGATGGAAGCTCCTGTTTCCCCTGGAGCAGCTCCTTGGTAAGATTGGGATGCTCAGAAACGCCTCCCTATTCCCAATACTGCAGTAAAGCTGAGGGGGACCTCTCCTTGTGGTCATATCATAAAACACGCCTATGAAAGGGAGAAGGAAAAATAGAGAATGGAATAAAACGAAGAAGTGGCATTGTGTGAAATTCAAACTTTTTGCACACCTGAGAAATAGTCCTCAGAGCCACCTTTGCACCTCATATGATGGATTCTGAAAGGGAAGAGGAGGACCAAGCAATCCATGGGCCATAGCAGCCCAAGGACACAGCCCTGCTGCCTCCCACACATGCTGCTGGCAGCTGCCACTCACTGCCAAGAAGGCATTTTGCAGTGAAAACAATATGAGGTTTCTTGCAGTATTCTGTTTTGATCCCGCCCTCCCCCCATTTCTCAGTGGATGCTGAACATCATGGACAACAAAGGCATTTTTCCAGTGCCTGCTCAGCACTGCAGCTCCCACAGCTAGAACTGCCTGCAGTAATAATAGGTGATTGTTCCCCAAACCCAAAATCGCCTTCGTTTGGGTCATTCTTTTAATTGACTTCATTAATAAAGGAAAAGCCCTGTTTAAACATAAATTCATCTTTCTGGCAGAATATAAGTAGATGCAATAAAGAAAACAACACACACTATTTTTAACTCAAAACTTTAATACTAAATTGCATTAACTAATAACATAAAAACACCAACCATCTGGCTTTTTGGTGGGAGGACTCTAATTCCATTAGGACTTTAATAAATGTACTGCACTGTAGAGACATTTTACTTTGATAGCCTGGGCAAAAATGAGTAGCGTTTACAAGATTAGTATAGGCAGTGGCCCGGAATCTGTCCCTTGGAACAGCTCTGCCTGGAGCGAAGGGGACATCACTGAAGGACAGAGATGATGCAAGAAGTTACAGTGTGTGTTTGGGGCTTGCCCTCGCCTCTCTGCGTGATGTCGGCATGTGGGTCTGATGCTGCCTAGGGACGGGAAAGCATCTGCTGGCTATTGCACATCTGCTGGCTATTGCTGCTGTGATTCAAGTGGAGAGTCCAGAGCTCCAGGAGTTGGCAGAATCATAGAATCACGGAATCACTGAGGTTGGAAAAGAAAGCTATGATCCTCAAGTCCAACCCCAGCCCACCCTACTATGCCCTATGACCACGTCCCTCAGTGCCACAGCTCCATGGCTTTGGAGCACTCCAGGGACGATGACCCCACCACTCTCTGTGCCACTGCATCACCGCTCTTTCAGAGAAGAAATTGTTTCTAATATCCAACCTGACCCTGACACAACTTGATGCTCCCATTCTGAGCAGGTCCCACAGCCTTGGCTGAGGTAGTGCATGCTATCTGTCTATCTGTCTGTCTGTCTATCTATCCAAGCCACTGTGCCTGCATTAGCCACTACTCTTTCCCTCTTTAGGAAAAGTAAACCCATTCCAAGCACTGTGCCATTAACTGGCTCCAGCCATGCAAACAGCATGTTGATTGCACAGAGGGTGAATCCTGGAACACACTCACTCACTAGCAGGCAGGATGAGGGAGCTGGGTAACCCCTGGCAGCATCCCCTCCCCTGGCACATCGGATGGACAAAATATGCTGTGGGCTCTGGCAAAAGCAACCCAACCAACATGGCTGCAGCTGACCCAGGAGCCTGGGACCAGGATGCTGGGGTTGGGTCAGAGCGTGGCCATGTATTTCAGCCCATCTTCTCACTGTTTGGATGCTGTTAAAGTGAATTATCTTGCATATGCTGTGAGATGTAAGGGCAGCTCTGTGTCATTCTGTAGGGCTGATAATTAACCCTGACTAATGCAACAGATTTGTTTTTGGCATGCCAAGCTTCCCTGGATGAGTAATAAATGGAAATCAGTGAGGGGAAACCTAGTGGCTTTATTTTACTCTGAGAATTAACACATAATACAGAATTAAATGTTTTCTACATCAGGAGTATTTTCCTGCAATGCACCCATAGGCAGATCCCCTCTTGTCGAGAGCCATGTAGTCTGGGTCATCCCAATGGCAAAGAACATGCATACACCTTATTATTGCCATTTTGGACACAGTTTATTAATGGCAGGCATGCTCAGGTTATTTTGAATGATAAGCATTCCAAATCAGCCTTAACACCAGGTGACCTTCATGGCCACTTCATCATAGTAATTACTGGAGCTTCTTTAAAAGGCAGCCTCGACCCAAAAATATTTGTGAGTGAAAGCATAATTCCATGTAGGTATCTTTGGAACACGAAGTCAATTTGCAAGGAGCTGCAGTGTCAGAAGCAGCTTTTAAAAAGTTGGAGGTCTTCCAGATTTTAATTTACATGATCATTAATACTGACTTACTCCAAATATATCAATCAGTTTAAAAAACACTGTAACTCATTCCCAGTTCAGGAAACACTTAACCAGGTGAACACTTAAGCGCTTGCATAGTTCCAGGCTTGTGGAAAACCATGCACCCAAATCATGGTGGGCATTGCTCTGCCCCATGCACACACCCTGCAACCCTCAAATATGTCCCCAGGGCCACCACAAGCATTTCTGACAGCAGAAGCACTTCAGAGCGCATGAGGCTTCTTCTGCCAAATGCTCCTTATTGTCAGCTGAAATAACTCTTCCCCCTCCTGCCAGCGTTTGCACAGCACGGTGTTGCTGTCAGCAGGGAAACCCCACAATCCCTCTAACCTGACGAAGGATGAACCTGTTTTCTCAAGTGGTGGAGACTAAAGGAAAGCTATAATAAAGCCATCCAGAAAATGACAGGTTACAGAGCTGTGTGATTTGGAAAGGGTTTCCATTAAACTGCCTCCTCGTGTAGTAGCAGCAAGAGGGATGCTGATGGGGATCCCCTGCACCCCGCCAGGACCCAGCTGGCCTTACAGGATGCTGCTGCGGGGCTTCTGTCCTCTCCCTCCCAGGACTCCTGGCTGTGCTTGTGCCATTTGATGTAATACATTGTAGGATGAATGTCCTTTGGGTTTTCTACTTAAATTCACAATACAAAAGGGGAGTTGACTTGAACTGCACAGCTGAATTGTTAGAAAATGAATACTTTGGGGGAAAAGAAAAGAAGAAAAGAATTATGTTTTTGATCTCTCAGCTTGCGCTAGTGTTTTTTTTTTTTTCTTTAAGAATCTCTTGTGTTTCTCCTCTCTGCGTTTTTCTGGCAGTGCTGATATATGAAATAAAAAATAAATAACTATTCTTAAGCCTTCAACCCCAATCATTCCAAGCCTCTTGCCAGTTATACTACTTTGAGCTTCCGCTGGCTATCAATGGTCAGTGTGCTTAGTAGAAGGTCTGGGCACTGCCCTGTCCCAGTATGGAGATGTGCTGTCACCTGTTTGATCTTTCTCTGGTCATCTTCCAGTGGGGGATATTTGTATCCAGAGATGAGCCCTCATAAGATGCATTCAACATTTTGGAGGGTTTCACAGGCATATGCTCTGTCATTATTGTGTGGCACAATGCTTTGGTTTCTACATCCAAGAGGTGGACATGAAATTCTCAGTGCAAGAGCCTGAACTCTTTGCACAGCAATCCTGTTTCTTTAGCTTTCCCATTGTTCTTCTGCAACTCTTCCAACAGCTACACCTCTGTCATTTCATGGTTAGTGCCGCCTGACAGATGAGTGCATGGAACTGTACAAATGGGACTTTTCTGTGCAGGTCTTTGTTTTTTAACCTTGCTGCTAAAAAGTTGCTTGAGTCTACTACAGAGAATCATGGAATCATGCAATCATAAAGGTCAGAAAAAACCACTAAGACCATCTAGCCCAACCATCAAACCATCATCACCATGCCCATCACCTTGTTATACTGAATTATCACCTCGGTAGAATAAGAAAACCCCATCAGCACAAGAAGAGCCATCTCAGTAGCTGATCCTCACTGCTGTAGCTGCATCTGGCTCAGCTGGAAGCTTCACCTTGGCCATAGACTTCCATTGGTTGCAGTATCACTCACCTGGATGTTAAAGTTTGTCTTTTATCACAGTGCTCTGCTTTCTGACCCAGGCATGTCCTTCTTCTGAGAATGCTGCAAAGTGGTTTCACTCAGGAGGAACAGCCTGAGCTTCTACATCCCCTTTCTTACCAGCATGTTCATGGATGGGGTTGGCTCTTGTAAAATCAGACACAACTCACAGAAGATCCCATTCTTCATTTGATCTACCATTGGAGGCTTGGGAACCCACTGTGATCATCAGCCCAAAAGAGAGGGCACAGGAGCTCAGGGGCTGGACGGAACAAAAGCAGGCAAGCTGAGGGACACTGAAGAAGATATGGGGCTCTTGGGAGAGGATGGTTTTGTTCTAACTCTGATCCCCTCCACGCGGAGTCTTCCCACTAACAGCCCCTATTCCTGTGCCTGCAGACCAACCACCTGTGCAGGATGCATTTCACTTTGCAAAGCCCACAGGAAACTCAGCACAGGCTGCGTACAATGGTGCTGAGAAGCCATTCCAAATCACTGTGATTTATACGCTTGAGAAGACCACTGTGCCCTGGTTCAGCTAGCATCAGGGTAGTAAATTAATTCTGCAAAGGTCCTGTCCAAACTTACATTGATTCTGATTTTGTTGAAAATCATCCATTAGCCAAGAATTACTACCAGTGTTAGTGGAAATGGTGTTGTGTCATTAATTGGAATTAATGGATGGGTAGTTTTTATAGGAGATTTG
Organism: Chrysolophus pictus; assembly: GCA_037305975.1. Classification (NCBI taxonomy): domain Eukaryota; kingdom Metazoa; phylum Chordata; class Aves; order Galliformes; family Phasianidae; genus Chrysolophus; species Chrysolophus pictus. The sequence continues at coordinate 5,932,747 of CM074595.1, forward strand.
AATGAAAGCAATATTCCTTTCAAAAAACATTTTATTAGAAATCTGCTTGCCAGCTGTAAAATGCAGCACCACAACAAGACCTTCCGCAGTGCTTTATCCATGGCTTGATGTGTTTTTAATTAAGGAAAATCAAAACACTTCAAGGTGTTTTTATTTTAAAAAATAGCTGTGGAACAGATAGCTCTTTATTTACTACACAGTGGGGAACTCAGACCAGGAGAGGCTGGGACGGGTCATAGGAACAGTGCCCTCTTTATTTACTGCGCTCCGAATATTTTCTCTCTTTTTTCTCTTTTTTTTTTTTTTTGTGTGTGTGTGTGAATTTGAAAGGACCGCTGGTTAGTTTTGCTGCCCTTTGAGGACTGAAAAAGAGGGTATCTGTTTTGTGCCTTTTCTAAGGACTGATGATGACCCCAGGGGATTAATATTGGAACCGCTGGAGTATTCCTAGTCCTGGTTCCAGCCCAGCTGTGGGTGACCCATTTTCTGTCCTTTCCAAGGGGGATAAAATCTCCAAAGACGCAATCTGATGATGCTCCACAGAAGTCAGAGGAGCTCCCATGGTGCACAGAGACCTTCTGTCCTGCCCTGCTCATCTCACAGGGCTGTGAGACATTGTTTAATGTGCTTCCACCATGGTAGCAGCGTACCAGGGCAGGGTCAGACTGGTGTTCTCCCTTTATGTTGGAGGACACAGGCATAGAAGAGGCTAAAGGTTTTGCTCCAGACCACAGAACAGGAAGTCGCCAAGCTTACTGCAAAAAATTCACCTTCCCACCAAAAGAATACACGAAAAATCCCTATAGCACTCCCTTCACCTTCAAGGCAAACCCAGAATTATAATTTTTTAACTGTTTCAGTGCTGTCACAGCTGCTGGCTGTCTGCCCTTGCCTCTCTTTCCATCTGGGGCTCATCGATCTGTTCGCATTTCCCATGAAAATCCCCTGCTGGCACAGCGTCAGCATCCTGCACCTGATGCTGACAGCAGCTCACAGGCGTGCTTTGCACAACCTGTATGTGAGCGTGTTTCTTGTGTCTTCCTTTCAAACGTGGGGGCAGGTATCTTTGAAATACATAAGGGTGAAAGGAGCACAAGCCACGATGTGAGGCCAGTTCTTTTCAAACCATGTATGTATAAATGGGAAAGTTGCACGTTAGAACAGTGAAAGGCAGAGGTTTGTTCCTCACTGAGAGGAAGGACCAGCACATCCTCACGCTGTCACAAACCCTTTGCAGTCACATTCAAGGACAACCTGCACAGTTGAAAATGATCTTGACTTGAAAGTGATCCTCCTTCCATTTCCCTTCCCGCAGAGCTCTGGCTTTGGCATCCAAATGGGGTTGGTTTGCTGGTTTTCCCCTAACCCTTGCACGCACGTCCATTTTACATAGCAAATAACAGCATTGCCCTTCACCAGAAGAAATCTCCTGCAGGAAATAGGATTGGGGTCAGCTCATGCAAGCACGGCACTGTGCAGGTGTTCCACGTCCTTGGGCAATGGGCAACAACAGTGCTGGGACCTCCCTATTGCTGCCTACACTCCCTGTATGGGATCTGGGTGGGTTTCAGAGAGCTCAACAGGAATGAAATGGGACTGTATGATCAGAATCCTAATTAAGGGCAAAATATTGGAAATATGCCATATTAGAAGTGCTATTACGATTAATAGTGACAATACTGCTCCTGGGAAATAGGCAAATTTACACAGTAGCTATACATAAAATTTACTTTAGCATATTCCCCTCTCTACCTTGTTTGCACACTGTGATAACAAATTGCTTGTATACTGTATGATGGTATTCTTCTGAAGACCTAAATATTTGAGCCAATGATTCATTGTGCAGTGATAGAAAGGCATACAGAGGTCTCGGAGTGGTGGAGAAAAGTAAATGATGTGTTGTGATATATTTAGAAAGTGATAATGTGGAAAAAAATCAACTGTGTGTGACCAGGAAGGCAAACACAGCAAGGGAAATCTCAGTTTGGGGTTTCCCCATCAAGAAAGAAGTGTTACAGCGTGTAGGACACAGAGCATGGTCAGCAACACAATCAGTAGGGAAGGGCAGTCGGTGAAGTCTTTGAGCTCTGTCTCTTCATCTAGCAATGAAAAACGTTTCTCAGTGGCAGTAATGATAGAAGTATTGGCTGTTGCTGTTGCTTGGTAGAGCTCTTTGTGCCATTTGAGTGGATCATTGCTCTGCCAGGCAAGTCATCCAACAGAGCTCTTGCAAACGTCTGGATGCATGTATAGATAAATGTACATACTTTATCTATATACACACATCTGTACGCCTATACAACCTATTTTATGCATGTCTTCCTCCTTCTCACTTTGCTCCCATCCGTCTGTCTATACCCTTACATTCCCACAGAGAGGAAGGAGATGTAAAGAAATGACAGCTGGCCAGGCATTAGTATGGGATAGCCGTTGAGCTGTCTTCTTTAGTGGGTAATTAAAAACTGCCCTGTACTCTATGCGCTCATTTGCATGCACCCAGTGAGCTGAAGGGCAGCAGGGAGCCCAGCCGCATCCAGCCCTGAGATGTACCAAGAAGGATGCTCAGCCCCACAGCCCACAGTGGGCTGCTTGAAAGGATGAAAGACACTGCACTCCAGCTCTGGCCCACTGCTGGGGCATCATCCCCAGATCCTTCCTGAAGCCCTTGGCAGCTCCATGGGCACAATGCTGCAATCATGCACTGAGCACCTGTCCATGTGTAAATCGATTTTCCCTCTCTCTTAGGTGATTAGAAGATATCCCCTTGCCAAAACAAAGCCAAAAAAGCATCACGATGTTCACTCTCATTGGGAATGCAGTAGAAGTCCCAGTTGTCAGAGCCCCCTGAAGCCTACAAAGGTCTTACCTTTGCATCAAGTATAGATTGCCCCAAAGGTTTTCTAACCAACAATTCGCTACACCAGCACAGTGCTATAACTGATCATTCTCAAGACACCCACCTTCTTATTTAATAAAGCCTTTCAAGCCTTTTTGTATTTTATTCATAGGAGCTGTAAAAAATCCAAGGACCCAGTATAAAGAATCATTTCTCCTCTTCTGCATAGCACTATAAATTTACACTGCATTTGCAAACGAAGAGCGCATATCTTCAGGCAAGCCAGAGCTCCAAAGTGGGAACAAGAATGGCTTTCAAAAGGCCATCTGTCCCAACTATAGAGGCTGTGTCAAGAGCTGAAATTTATAACCATGAACCCTGAAAATCAGGAGAAATTAGATAGAGAGCTCAGTTTCATTATTAGAACCAGTCTGGCTTTTTTTTTTCTAAACACCTTTTATTGGTTTGCAAGTATAGAGCTGTTTATGCATTCTTCCATCTAGTGAGTACATATACAGCAAAAGGAAATGGGGTAGAAATGCATATATGGGGCAGATGGCTACACCAGCAGGGTGAAACCCATCATCTTGCACGCCATGCACAGCCATGACACAGGTGCAGCTGGAGCAGCCATGCTCTCCCTGCTGTAAATACACCAGGGTATTCAGCACACTGCCTACCCTTCTCTCCTGTCCCAGGGCTGGGCTGCCCTTCTTCTCCACCCGCAGCTCCCCTGGAGCTGTGAAATCCCACTGCTCCTAGCTCTCCCCTTGAGCTCATTCAAGTAAGCTTCAGAATGGCACAAATCCAATGCTATCAAATATTATCCCAGCGTTGGGCTTTTCTTTCAAAGGACAGAGAGGAAAGGGTACCTGGTGTGGTATTTATGAGCTTGTCAAGCTCACTGCTCTCACCAGCATGGGCTCTCAGGTTTCCTTCTTTGCTGGAGAGGGAGACAGAGTGAGTGCTAGGGAAAAGCAACAGCCTCTGTGGCATCCCAGCCAACATTTGCAAGGTGTCTTCCTTCTGTAACAGGTGCAGGGACGTCACACAGAACCATCCTGGGCTGCCAGCCTGGCCCCAGCATGGGCAGGGCTTGTAGGAGAACAGGGGAAGGTGACGAACAGGAGCTCAGGGCTGTTACCAGGGAGTGCCTTGCACCACAAAATGCTTCTATTCCCCCAGATAGCTCATGTCATCCCAAGAATCGCCCATATCCTACAGATGCCTGCTCCTGTCATATGGAAACTGGATCCCTGGGGAGCTGCAGACAGATGCATGCATCTCTGCCTACCCAGCCCTGGCACCCACCCAGCTTTCAGCCAGGCAGCATGGATCTGAATTCAGACCTTGGTGACTTCCCTTTCCTGCTTTTCTGGAGGACAAGAGCACTAGGAAACTCCCATATTTGCTTTCTTTTTGAATGTGGCATGCCACATGCACTGAAGAAAATGTATGCAGAGTGCTTCACTCTCCAGTGGGAAGTTGGTATAGTTTGTACTGCACCTGGATTCATAGCCCAGTGAGTTATGCATGCCCTCAGTATAATTCGACACCCAAAAATCTACCAGAAGTGGGGAAAAATACTCTTTGCAGCTTCTCATCTCCATGATCATAGTCTGACATGTTGATCCTCTGCCGGAAAATGATTGAAGCAAATTAAAAGTGATTTAAAATTCTAGGCCAGATCCTGCAGAGCTGTACATCGGCACAAGTCCTTTGACTTTCACAGCTGCTTCAAGATGACCGTAATTACAGCTGTGTTAGGATGCCCCTTGCCACATCAGAAGGAGGGCTATCGACAGCAAACAAAGACCTGAAAAGCCCTGATAAGAATGAACTGCAAGTCTGGTTCTCCAATGTGATTCCCCACAATCCATGATTTATGAGCCCAAACGAGCTGACTCATCCTCAGGAAGCATTGGCCAAGGTGGCTTTCCTTGAAGAGCTGTGCCAGGAGGGTGCCAATATCACACGTGTCTCTAAGCAATATCTGACCTGCCATTGATCTTTCAGTGCCGCAGAAGTCCTCTGAAAGATTGCCTTTTGGCTCCAGAAGAGCAGCATCATTTGCTTTCAGGGTGGTTGTCCTGTTTGCTTCCCACAGAGGAAAAGCAGCCACAGCGTTAGGGCCACTGCCAGGAGATGTTATAGCCCACCAACTCCCTTCTCCAGCCCTTCTGACCCACCAGCTGCTGTCCATGCCCTCAGAGACGGAACAGGGCTTTGAGAAGTCCTGTTGGACATCACTGCTCTGACACGGGGAGGGAGCTCACGGTTTCTCCTCCCATTTTACTGGTAACATTGAGTTTCCTCTGCCCGAGATAGCGCTTCTGAGAAGATCAAATTAACAGTTCTCTAGTTTGAGTGAGAAGGAGGATGGCAAGAGTGTTGTGATGAGTGGTGACCTTGGGCACTGAAGCTTTCCTCCCTTCTCCTCCTGAAGCACCTGAAATGCTTGGCTTTGGGTTACCCCTGAAGGTTTTTCTTTTTACCTCTACTTTTAAGAAAAAGAGCAGTCAAGTGTTAGCTCCCACAGGCTAGGAAAATAATAGCTTGTCATTTGACAGAGGTTTATGAGCTGAGATTAGTGACCCTTTCTATATTGTACATGTGCTTAGGGGGAAAGTCAGGACTTCATGCGATGGCAGCAGAAAGACTCGCATTCATTTCAATGGAGCCAGCACTGCACTGGTAGAAAGAAAAAGCAAAACAAATAAAAGAGACTCTAATCACTTATTCAGCATGTGGCTGAGAAGAGAGTCTCTTGGAAACACAGAAAGCAAAATTCCAAGATTTATTAATGCTATCATGCTTTCCCTAAAAAAAATAATCAATGTACCCAAAGTCTCTGAATCAATATTTGTCCTTCTCGAAGAGGATACGGTAAAGAATTATTCCTGAAAGCACTCATTTCTGAGATTTTGCCTTGTTGCATAACGTTTCAGTCAAACGCACAACATCTCTGACAGTGGTGATAAATAAGTGCAAAGCCTACGCTGGTCTGTCCCATGGAGGAAGTAAAATAGATATCCTATACACTTCACAGCCTCAAGTAGATTTGACCTCATGATCTCTTAAACATATGGCAAAGACTTTATCCACTAGATTTAGGTTAACAGCTTTGGGAATTTGCAGGTGTTAAATTAACCACAAGAGAGGGTTTCATAAGTGCAGCAGAAACGCGCTGAGCATGATAAGGAATAATAATTAAAAATTGAATTAAAGGACTGTAGAGTTTAAGGAAAATTATGTGTCACTGCGTGGCACAGAACTCAGATCCCAGTGACTCTCTAAGCAATACAGTCATCTTCTCACAGTAGGATTTGCTGCATTTCAGGCAAATGCAGCACTTTTACTCCTGCTTTGCTTCTCAGAGTCCCTGTGCAGAGCAGGGCACACATCCTGATTCCTCTTTGCTATTTACTTGTTGGCCTATTGATCAGGTTTCTAGGCTTCCTACATGTATAAGTAAGCAGCTTCTGCTTCAGCCAAAGCACAAATCCTGAAGTACATGAACCCCCAATCCAAATCATTACTCATTTCTTTCTCTCACCCACACAGCCTTCTGTTTTCCCAGGTGTACCACATCTTACAAGCACACTGACTGTGAGAGACCAGAAATGTATACAAATTTGGCCAAGATCTCAGCTTACAGGTGGTGCTCAGTGCTATCAGCTGAGCCTTACAGATGTCATTAGTTCCATTTGAAGGGTACTGAGTGAGGTTCGGCAGAGGTTTTCTTGCTCTTAGCTTCTTGCTTGGTTCCTCTAAGGCCACCAGAGTGGGCACTGACAGGGAGTTGAAGCCAGGGGCCTGGGTGTCAAGGATGGAGTGAAAGATGGACATCAAGGATTCTTGCTGTTGAGAAATATGAGGCACATGTGCAATCAGAACTGTAGGTTAGTCCAACATTTCTCCTCTTGTGGGATGGAATCATCTCCCAGGAGTGATTACGGAGATTGTCCTTTGAGATGATCAAAACTACACTAGAAAGCTGGAAAATGAACTGGTGAGAATGGTGCTTTGAGCTGCCAGGTTGGTCTCTGTGCTTCACGTGGCCACAGCACACAACACTCTGTCCCTGACAGTCACTCAGCAGTATTATTGGAAGTTGCCTACTTATTGAAGCAATAATTACTATATAATTTGCAGCTGTGAAACCTCATAATAAGCCTTTCCCTTGCAGAGGGTAAAAAATAACCTGGTATTTTGTTTGCCCTGTCAACACATAGAACTTTCCTTACAGTCTAATTACACGGTCAGTATTTATGTGACTCTCTGGCTGGTGGTGTCCTGTAAACAACAAAGACATACAAATTCTTCTGGTGGGGTTCCAAGAGTTGCATAAAAATTTCAGGGGCTTGAAAGCCTCTTTGGCATGTGCAATACTGCACCCACAAAACCCTGTGTCACATATCTACGCCTGCATTGCACACAGAATCCATTCATGGCCTCTGCCATGGAAAGCTGATGGTCCACCTTGTTTGTCCTACCACTGATGGAGACCAGAGTGACTTCCTCGTGATTCCTCAAGAAATTTGCTCAGTTGGGATAAGTTGTTGAGCTTTTAAGAGCCTAGCCCAGTGTTCTGGCTCCAAATCCAAACTTTTTCTCTACCAGATCGTTCCTTTTGGCAGCTCCTCTCTCCCTGCTTTGGAAATCTGCTTCACTGCACACCCTGGCAATGTGCAGCAGGTGGCAAGGGGAATGCTGAGAAAATGTGAGAGTTTTCTTGCTTTGTTTATTTGTATGACCTTAGAGATGATGTCCATACGTAATGCTGAATGATGGAGAGAAGCTGACAGGGCAGTAAGTTCTGGCTACTGCAGACCAAAAACCAAACTTCATAAAAATATCAATTGTAAAATTACTCAAATCCATTAGCTTAATTAGCACCGTTAATCAAGACAAAACATTTGATACGTCATGTACTTTCGCAAGAGAGAAATGAGCCCTGGATGAAGCCAGCGAGTTGCCCTGGGTTTGGATCTACCTGGGGGTGAGCACTGTGCTCTGAGCAGGGCTCCAGCTTTGCTGGAGGGGGGTTGGCACCAGACTTGGCCACACCTGGCCAGGGCACAATACCATCAGATCCATCTGCAGTGGTGTCAAACTGCCTGATGGGATGCACTCCTGTGATGTCGTCCCCTGGTCTTGATCAGGCAAGGTTAGCAAGGATATGAGAAGAACATTAATAATTATTACAATTACAACAATAAACGCTGAGACTGTGCTAGCAGTGCTCTACATTGTTTCAGCTGAGGAAGAGAGAGGTTCATTGAGCTCTTGCTTTTGTTTCCTGGGGGAATCTCTGGGGAGGGCAATATTTCTCCATCTGTAACCCTTCCAAGGAGAAACACTAGAGAGATCTTAATAGCACGCTACAGCACAACTGCAGGCAACGCAGTCCCAGCATCTCGTCTGTCTGGGAGGGTATTTGAGGCTCTCATCTTTCTTTTTCTCTCTAGATTGACATTTTTGTGGTCAGTCAGGTCTCCAGTGTGCAGTTCGGGGAATCTGTGATTACTGCCTGACTTTCTTCCCTCTGCCTCAGGACTCAGTTGTTACTCACTCCCTCTCCCCGCGCTGTGGCACATAATTGAATCTTCTCTTAGCCTCCTTGTAACAAGACCCAGCTACAAAGGCTAAATGCTTTATTCCTGAGAAAAGCCTGAGAGATAAGATTCACCAGCTGTGGCAGCACGGCGCAGATCTCAGTAGGAGAAATAAATGTCCCTTCACTCCACGACTGTCTTTCCAGCACTTTATCTGCAATGGGTCCAAATGCAGTCCTCAGCTATTTGTATCTCTAAATATAATAAAAGAGAAGTCAGCAGTTTCTGAGGGATACACTTCCATAAAAAACAGTTTGCTGGTATTTTCTGCATTAAACATATTATTCAAGGGCTTTTCTCCTCTCTAATATCCAGTTTCTGCTGGGTATTCATGTGGCTGAAGCTTCCTTCAACATACAAGACACTCAGACTACCAGTGAACTGCAAAAATTTATTCCAGCGAAAAGGCAGGAATTGGATTTATTAATCTAATTTGAGGTATATCCTGGATGGTAATTAGCTGCATAGCAATGGGGAAAGGAAGAACTGATGAGAATGTTGCTGGCTAGTTGGTTGATTGCCTTTTTATTTTCCTGACCAGTAGGTTGCATGATGACAATATGATGGTTCGGCTGGGCACGGCTGGAACCAGAAAGGAGAGCCAGACTGGTGCTGAATAATTCTGTTTCAGCCTTGTAGGCAAAAGACCCATGCACAGTCCTCCCAAAAAGAGGTTTTCTGACTACCCTTTTCTTCCTCCCCAAGCACAAAGTGATCATACTTCTCTTCCATGCTTGCACCTGCACTGGTGGTTTGATGGTAGGTGAGATGGGAGAGGAGAATGCTTGGGGCTGAGTGCTGCTTTGGGTGCATACAGGAGATGTGCATGCACCTCTGCAAAGGTCGTCCCATTGCTGGCAGGGCTGAGCCTGGATCTGCAAACAATTTCTGGGCAAATAGCAGACATCAGCACCCAGAGAGATGGATCCGTTCTGGCCTGTGGTTTGCACATTTATGTAAACACTGCGACGACAAAGTAATCAAAAATGGATATACTTGGTTGTAAACCTTAATTAAGTATTAATTAAATTTTATTAACCCACTAGTAAAACTGACTGTACTGAGCAATGAATAAAAGGGCTGCAGTCAAAGCCGTTAGTGTATCACTCATTTTTATATGGAGAGAAGGCTCATCATTTGCTGGAGATGGCCAATATGTAAGTGTTCCTCCTTGCTAAATCAGTCTGGCCATTTTCCTACCTGCCACTGATAAGGAAGTATTTACAAATTTATTCCTAAATTCAGAGTATACTTCAGTCCTTAATTTACTGTCGTAATTATATCACTGGCTCAATTAGTCCCCAATAAAAATGTTACACCATTGTATCACAGAAATATAGTACCTTTGAAGTAAATGGATTCACTTGCAGAGTAAGAAATCTTCTTTTTATTGTGTTTTCTCCTCTGCTACTTATGGCCACCCTTGTCTTAAGCTGCCCCTTTTATTCCGCTTCTTGCAAGATGCTCATGTAGAGTGAAATACTCCTCTCTAGCCTTGGGGCTGCATTGGAAGCTCGGTGGTAACTTTATCTCTTTACAGCTTCACCAGCCTCATTTGCATGGCGATTTACATGCATGCTTCTGCTCTCTGCTCTCTGCCTCACAAAAGCTGCGGGGTCTGAGGGTTTTTTCCTCGCTTTCCTGCTTGGCTTCATTCCTCCTTGCTGTTGATGGGGCCACGTTATTAGCTTTAAGGAAATACGATTTTATCTTTTCTCCTATTGATTTTCCCTGACTGCATTCAACAAACACAGGCACTGCCCCTTGCTCTCCCTGCCTTCCCCAAACCATCTGGCTGGGACTGGCACAACAGTATATTTCCCAGGGCCTTGGAAGAGAAATCCCTGCAGGAGTGCAGATTCACACACTCGCATGGTGCTTGGATCAGGGGACCAAACAATCATAGGATCGCTAGGTTGGGAAAGATCACTAAGGTCATTATGGCCAACCATCTTCTCATCCCCACCGTGCCCACCAGATCACGTCCTTCAGCATCACGTTGCAGAGCTGCAATGGACATGAAGTCCTTGTTTTGGAGACTTCATCCTCTGAGAGTCAGAGCAGGAATAATGGTCAAATTGGACAAGTGAAGTATCAGAGGGATGAGGTAATAGCACAGCAAGGAGATTTTGGCAGGAAATCTATGAGCTGGCTAGACAGCACAGGACAGAGATCCATCTAAGAAATGGGAACACGTTGCCGGGAGCAGGATTCTTGTGGACACAGAACTCTTTGAGACATCATTTGGCATCGCTGCCCATCCTCGCCTCTGCAAGCCTCTGGAGGCCTCTGGCTTTGATTTTCAGACTCAGGAACTAAAGAACCTCCCAGCCCTTCATCCAGAAAGTTGTCCAATGCATTTTAATTACCACTGCTCCTGGCTTCGTCTGGATAGGCGACACCAAGCCCATCCCAGATCAGAACCAGGCTGGAAGTACAACTGAAAAACAAGAAATATGTGAGTGTCCTCCAAACACAGTGCTCTGAGCTGGTGACCTTGAAGGGATTTGTCCCAGGGCAGCCACTACCCTGAGATTTGCTACTTTCAACTTCCAGCAGAAGGGAGATTTTCCAGTCAGCCCACTACAGGATGATATTCACCTGGAGAACTGCCTGATCCTCTGTGCAAGTGCCATCCTTGTGAAGTTCACTAAAAATGGTCCAGACCACACAGGATTGCCTGCTGCTGGTGAAGCACTAATGAGGGAAAAGCCCCGACTGTGAGTTCACGGCATGCAGAAATAACAGTTCCTTTGCTGCATTGATAAAAATCAACATATTTGATATTAACCATCGAAACACAGAATATTTTAAACACAGGGAATACCCTCCACCTTCTTTTCATATCTTTAAGGTAGAGGAGATTATTACAGCCTATCATCCTCCCTCACTTCACCAAAATATATGAAAAAACAAAGTCAAATAAAGTGAAAACCCTCAGCAGATACTCTGCTCTTAGCTTTGACTTTATTTCAGCTGACAGTCCGTGCCCAGGCCCATGGCTGCTCTTTGTGTGCAACCTGTATTTATCCAGGTGGCTTTGTGCCTATTAAAAAAGGGAATGTAGCAGAATTAATGTATCTTTTACAGCAGGAGAACTGAATTTATTGGTCTCACCACGGAAATTAATTTAGCACACCCAGCTCTCCCTCTCTGGACAATAAAGACACGAAACGAAGCTGCCACACAGAGTTTTGACAAAATTCACAGTCATATGTTTAAAAAAAAAAAAAAAAAAAAAAAAGGCCATGGGTAATTTACCACCAGAACTGAATCAGCCATTTATGACACTGATGCACCAGTGGTGCCAAGAGGGGAAACAGAAATGTCTCCTCTGGGCGTGTAACGGGTCGAGGGATGGGAGATGCTGTGCTGGGTTTCTGCAGGGTGGGATGCAGCCCACCCCACACCCCATCCCACTGATCTCCTCCACTGCAGGAACATAACTTCTCCCTTTTGATGCTCCTCCGCACTAGCAGCAAGGCAGACTCCTGGGATGATCCACGGATGTCACCCATCCACCTATGGCTTGTTTCATGGATTACATGTCCCCAAATCCAAGCGTGATTTGGAGTAACCCCCCTGCTCCTCTGTAAGGACAACAAAAAATGCCGAGTTAGCCTTCTCCCTTCTGCACCACAGGCTGCTCAGAGCATCATCCAGAGACCTCACGCCTACCTGGGTGAGTAAATAGAAATGGCAGGAAGGCAAACAAACAAACAAACAAGCTCCCAAACATATTTATCTTAATTTTCTTCTGCTTGGAAAATAAATCTGGGTAATGAAGAGGCAGCCAAAGATGGATGTCTCAGTCCTGCCCTTGGATCCTTTTTTCCTGAGATGGGCATTTAATTGGGCTCTTTCGAGCAGCCCAGCAATCCCAAACGAGCAAATCCCATGGGAATGCTGGCACTCGATGCTGCCAGAGCAAGCATTGATAGTGATGCAAAATGTGATTTTTTTTCTCTCTCATTCCTTGAAGGAGAAAAGGAAAAAAAAAAAAAAAAAAAAGAAAGAAAAAAGAAATGCTTGCTTTGCAAAAATGAACAGTAGCCAGGCACCAAGACTTGTGCAAGGCAGCATTCTTCAGCTTCACAGCATCCTTGGGCTTCCTGCAACTGCTGGCATGTGAACAGCATGCCAGTGAGTGTGTGAAGCCAAAAGATGCTGCAGATATTGGTCTAAGAGCAGCAGAAACCACATCTCAGAGGAAGCAGGCACTGCTCTCCTCTCATCTGGTCTCACACCAGGAAGAATTAAGTCGGCACATCCTCCAGAATGATCTATAATTTACATGTCAGTGCCCACGGATCTGTTTGCACCATTGTTTTAATGTTTCCTAACTATAACAAATCAAATATCTCCCGTAAAAAATAATAATAATAAACACCTCTTTTTTTTTTTTTTTTTTTTTTTTTTTTCTTTTTTGTATTGGGGTTGATTGGGCAGAGGGTGGTGAAAGATTTATCTTGGCAGTAAAACTGGAAAAGGGCTATAAACCTGAGCGGAGTGCCTCTGCGCCTGGGTCCGAGGGAGGCTAATTGTTTGTTTGTTCTTCGTGTTTATGGTTTATCTGCGGCTCAGCTGACAGGAAACCTAAACCTGGAGGAAAAAAACACATCAATCGCCATTATCCGCCTTTTGGGCAAGCACTGAGAATAAAGCAGGCAAGGGGTAGCTCATGGACCCAGCCCATGGTGATGCCACCCAGAGCTGCATTGCAACTGCAGAGAAAGGAGGGAGGAAATAAAAGGAATCCATCCCCACCTCATCTTCCTCCTGAGCCCATTGCTTCTCAGCCATTCAGAAGCAGGATGATGTGTTTTTTTCCTGCAGCGCTGCCTTCCAAGTAGAGGAGATTGATCTTAAAGCAATGTGTGAGTGCCGTGAGCCTGGAGATCCCCTTGGGTTTTCACTCCCATGGTTTTTTTTTACCTGAAAGGTGCTTGGGTGGTGGAGTGAGATGCGTAGGTCAGTATTTTTAGAGCACTATAGTGCAATCAGAGCAGCACCAATTTCTGTCCTAGGTGCATCCCAGATCATCTCTCCTGTCCTCCCTGCCCATCAATGAGCTGTCATACATCTGTCAGGAGGTTTTGCACTGTAAGCCCAGCTGGATGAAACTAAACCAAGCAACAAACAAGGGTTTCTCTGCTCCATGGGACAGGCATCCTGTGGAAAGCACCGGGATGTTCCTGCAGTGCTCCCAGACTGGGGGTGGGAGCAGGAAGAATCGAAGTTCTGGGGATGGGAGGATAAACTGGGGGAATGGCAGAAAAGCCTGACGCAAACGAACACAGCTGTGCCACCTGAGTGGCTTTATACCCCTGTCAGTGTCACTCAGTGCTAAAGAACATCAGTCCTGCAGTGCTCTGCAGAGCCCCGTGCCTCTTTCAGGGCTGTGAAGGTGCCTGACACCCATCCATTGGTCTGCTGCCCTCATTCCAGTCTGCTCCTGGGACATTCTGTCAGTGAGGGTGAATATTTTTGCCATGCCATAAACACTCCTTTAGAACCAGCTCCTTGCCTCAGTTTCCTGCTGCTTTCTTTCCTTTCCACACAGCAGAAAAGTGAATGCTCTGAGCGGGGCTGGTTCCTGGAGTGGGGATGTACCCCACATGCTGGAGACCTGCAGCCACTGTAATAATAATAATTATTGATTTTCCAGTTTACTTTATGTTTCGCAGGGTGTTTTGCTGGAAATGATATAAATAGCTGTCTCCATCCCTATCCCAGGGCGAGATACAGCAATGTATTTTTTCACAGTCCAAGGAAATAAAATGCAAAGTTCATTTTGGGCTGATTTAAAAGTTACATTAAGGCCACGTGTTGGATGAAGCAGGGTCAACATGCTTGTTGCTGGATCACTGCAGTGCACAGTGACCACACAGTGAGACATTTATCTTTGCTCATGGCTCCAAAATCTCTGCCCTGTATTCAGGTTTATAGCAACTTCATACCCACTGCATGTGTCCTGGAGCAGAAGCCACCCAAATAATGCAACTCTTCAAATGTTGTGCAGCCATAAAGAGAGATCTTTGGGGAGAGCAGTTTCCACTAGAAATGCATTTACTGTACCTGGGCTAAATATAGCAGGCGTGGAGCACGGTCTCTCACCCCTGCCAGCAGCAGCAGAGATCATTCATTTGTAATTTGTTGTACCCTCACTCCAGCAGGAATTACTTTAGCCAAATGGGATTTAATAAATGATCCATTCATAAGCCCTGCCCCACTCTGCTGGGGGCTTGGAGGAGCAGGGCTGAGGGTGATAAGGACAGGGAGGCTGTAAAACTTCGTCCTTATCTTACAGATAGACGACCCGATCTTGCTCTTATTTGTGCTGGTGTAAAGCAAAAATCATTCCATTGGTGCTGCTGGTGTAAAATGCAAGCATGTGAATAGAAGCACGCTTGGGCGCTCAGTGAGTGCTTGCTACTTCTAAATCCATTCATTTCACAAAGGCTTTCCCTCACTGCTGGAATTGCAGATCCAGCCTGCAGGGCTCAGAGAGAAGGGGTGTGAAAGTGGAGCCACGTGCACATCTTTTCTGCATCTTTTGCATCTCCACCTGCATTGTATTGCTATGGGTCTCCTAGGGGCCAAACCCAGACAAGCAAGCACACACAGCCCTGGCATCCTGCACCGGATCCCTGTGCACCATATGTGTGCTGTGTGCCAAGGACCAGTGAGGGGCTGGGTGTGCAGCTGCATCTCCCCCTGCATCTCCTGCTTGCCTGCTTTGTGCCTGCTTGGGGACTTTTCCCCCCCGCTGACAAGAGGAAAATGGGTCCAATACGCAAAGGAAAATAAAATGATGTCCTTAACTCAATGCAGGCAATTCTAATTATTAGTCATTGTTGTTATGTTAATTCTTATTACCGTTGCACAAAAGGATTGTAAATAGATAACATCACCTTTTGTTCTGCTCTGTGTAGTGTTTTTCCTCCCGCATTCTGTTGATGGCACCAATTAAGCAACCGCAAGACAAATATTCAAGAATCAGATTGCGGGTGGTAATTTTCTTGACAATGAACACGGCAGAGGCGAGCACACAGCCTGCTGCTCTGCAGGTACCGCGGCTCCGCAGTGCTGACAGCAGTAAAAACTTGTCTGTGACAGCAAACTAAGCATGTATGACCCGGAAGACATAGAGAGCAGATAAGGGCAGTAACACAGACTCCATTTAGTGCTATTAAAATGGTTAAGTAGACTCACGATTGGAGATGCCAGGTTGAAATTTGAGACACTCTGAAAGTGAGGAGTGGGAGGTGGATGGTCCACAGGCAGCTTACAGCATGGGTTCTGCAGCATAGCTTGTTCTGCTGGCCTGGCCCAGGAGTTGTGGCTTCTGGGAAGGATATCACATGCTGAGAAACAAGGGGTGGTTGCAAAGCTGTGCTTCTGAGAGCATGAAACAGAGCAAGAGGCAACTCCAGCATCACTTACTGGAACCCTGCATGTCATTGTCTTAAGGGACAGGGCTTTTTCTTAAGAAAAAAATACTCGGACATTGAGATATTCAGAGGTTTACTCATATCCACCCATGTCCTGCGATCCCATTGCTCAGGGGTTGATGTGCAGGAATTTGGATCAGGACACCCAGTTCAGAGAATCATGGAACATCCCACACTCGAAGAGACCAGTAAGGATCACTGGGGTTGGGATGTGGACCCGTGCCCAAGCACAGCACGACAGTGCTGCAAACCCACTTGGATGTGGTGCTTAAGAGCACAAACACCTCTTGTTTTATTACCATCTATGTGACAAATTGATTTATGGGAGATAGCAACAGAAAGAGCCTGACACAGAAAAAATATTTTTTTTAATCAAGGAATGATCACCATAAAGAATGCACTATATCAGTCAAATATAGCCAGCTGAAAATATCCTATATGGGAGCATTAAGAAGATGTAAACTCTCAGATCTATTATAAACAACTTTTTAAGGTAGCTGAGGCTTGGAAGATTTTTGACATGGGAAAGGATGAGGAGTATCATAATTCCATATGTGTCCAGGCAGTGTGGACTTCTTAATGAAATTTCCTGGGTTTGTGGGAGCTTTTGATATATGCTTGTTTCAGCTGTCAGTAGCAGAACGGGCCTTGAAATATTTACAGCTGCTCATTTCTTGCCCATCTCTTTCTGCCTCCCTCATGCTCCATAACAACGAGTTCCCGACCTGCCAGCCTCCCTCTCCCCATGGAGCACATCCATGAGAATCCCACAACACACCGTCCAGCCCCGCTGCCCCTGGGCTCCCAGCCACTCCTCACCACCCTCCATGGATGCACCAAAACTTAGCCGTGCCATTAGGACTTTAACAGAAAGAGCCAATAAACAAAGGGATGAGGTTTCCCAAAGGTGGATTTGGATAGTTTCCTTCAATGCAGAGCCATGCCCGCTATCCATCACCTCCATCCCATCACCAATGCATGGATCATTTGTTTCTTGTCCTTGAGACACCTCTGGCAGCCGTTCCTCATGCTGTTCCCCTGTTCCCAGCTGGTTGTTCCCCCATCACTCTGTACAATAGCAAACATACAGCGTCTACAACTCCGCTCCCTGTCTTTCATCTCCTACTCTATCTCTTGAAGGTGTGTTCTTCTTTTAAGTTTCCATGGCTGCATGCATGCAGGCACTGAAGAAGGTCTGTAGAGCAAAGCCAGGCTGCTTTATGTCCAGAGGTTTGCTCAGTTAAAACAGGAAAAAGTCTTCATATCTTGAACGTCAGCCCATGCAGCACAGGAGTGAACGAAGCCATCAGCTATCAGCAATGAGCAATGAGATCAGGAAAGAAGAGCAGCAAACTCAACCTCCTGCCTGGGCACTTGGGTATCGGGTTTTTTTTTAGCTTTTCACTCCTCATAATTTGCAGGAGTTTGCATCCAAAACAAAACAGAAATATCCTTTGTAATTCATGGGAACAATTTACGTGCACAAATGATATGGAAAGGCTGCTGGTCTTCCACTTACAAGACTTTTTTTTCTTTTTGGTCCATTCCTTGTTTTGTATTGGGGAAAAAAAAAAAAAAGGGAGTAATAAATATGCAAGAGAAGTGAGAAAGAAAACTGCTTTACTTTTATTTTTTTTTTCTCTCTTTTCCAAAGTTTTTTCAGAGTTTTGGTCCTGTGCCTTCCTGCTGGTACACTTTCCCTGTGCCCTGTTGTGTGAGTGCAGGAACAGCCCTGAAGGAGGGAAGAGGCGATGCCCTCCAGACGTTAGCTGGCAAAGGCAGCAGCTGTTTGGGGGACAAACAGTGATGAATTGGCTCCAGCCTTTTGCCAAAGCATTAGCTAAGCAGTGGCTGTGTGTGCAGCTCAGCCCTGGCACCGGCGTGAGGTGCTTCCTCCCTGCGTCAGTTGCATTTGTGCCCCTCTGCATCCTAAATGCAATGGAGCCCAAGGTGCCCTTTGCTGGCTGCTCTCTTACAGATGGTGGCATTGGCTTTAAGTGGAAGGGAAAAAGAAAGCGGCACCAGAGCTGGCTGTGCTGCTTGCCTCCAGCTTTGGACCTTTTTCTGCAGTGTCTGTACGTCCTTCGCTCTCTGCAACCTGCACTCAGCCCTGCATTGCAGCACCAGGACTCCCCTTGTTGGCTCTCTCCCGAGCTCAGCGCACAACCCAGGGAGAAGAGCAGGAGATGAGGACCCACTGAGCCCTGCGTCCCACCACAGCATTCCCACTGCTCACCCTAGCCCAGCTCTGAAGCCTACCAAAGAGACTGGGGAGACCCTCTGCACTGCAGCAACCTCCCGGGGCAAAGCAACTCATATGGACTGAAAGAGTCAGTGCTTTGGGATGGATCGGCTGTGCTCTGTGCTGCAAAGACAGACAGACATGCATCTGGCAGAGTCACACCAGCAATGCAATCCAAAGCAGACATGATTAAAACTGACATGTCAGACTGGGGCTTTTTCTTTCTGATGTCCTTCTTCCAGGCACACCCCCCAAATGGGAAAGAGATGCTCTCAGCCAAGCCTTTGGCACAGCCTTTCGGGTGTTGCTCAAAGCAGAAAATGGTGGGTGCCAATTTTTTTACTGCAGTGTAAATTAAAATGCCTGGACTAAGATGATAGACACATCGCGCAGCGATCGGCGCAGCCTCCTGCCTGTTAAGACATATTAGAATAAAGAGCAAATGATTCCCAAGAGCAGGATCTGCTCAAGATTAAAATAAAAAATAAAATAAAATTAAAATACAATGGGGGGAAATCAGCAGCTTGTGCCAGGGTCTCTCAAATCTTTCTGAAAGCTCAGAGGGGCTGAAGGAGCCCGGCAGCTCTTGGGCATGAATCCTGCCCATGCAGACACGCTGCAGATATTTGTCTCTCCAAGTGTGATTATACTCCACAAAGTGACTTGCCAATCTTGCCCTTGTGGGATTCTGGGCTCATGGGCTCCAGTTCAGATTCCAGGTTAAGAAAAAAGGGAAAAAATGAAAGAAAGAAAGAAAGAAAGAAAGAAAGAAAGAAAGAAAGAAAGAAAGAAAGAAAGAAAGAAAGAAAGAAAGAAAGAAAGAAAGAAAGAAAGAAAGAAAGAAAGAAAGAAAGAAAGAAAGAAAGAAAGAAAGAAAGAAAGAAAGAAAGAAAGAAAGAAAGAAAGAAAGAAAGAAAGAAAGAAAGAAAGAAAGAAAGAAAGAAAGAAAGAAAGAAAGAAAGAAAGAAAGAAAGAGAGAAAGAGAGAAAGAGAGAAAGAGAGAAAGAGAGAAAGAGAGAGAGAAAGAGAAAGAGAGAGAAAGAAAGAGAGAAAGAAAGAGAGAGAGAGAAAGAAAGAGAAAAAGAAAGGAAGGAAGGAAGGAAGGAAGGAAGGAAGGAAGGAAGGAAGGAAGGAAGGAAGGAAGGAAGGAAGGAAGGAAGGAAGGAAGGAAGGAAGGAAGGAAGGAAGGAAGGAAGGAAGGAAGGAAGGAAGGAAGAAAGAAAGAGAGAGAGAAAGAAAGAGAGAAAGAGAGAAAGAGAGAGAGAAAGAAAGAAAGAGAAAGAAAGAGAGAGAGAGAAAGAAAGAGAAAAAGAAAGGAAAGAAGGAAGGAACGAAGGAACGAAGGAAGGAAGGAAGGAAGGAAGGAAGGAAGGAAGGAAGGAAGGAAGGAAGGAAGGAAGGAAGGAAGGAAGGAAGGAAGGAAGGAAGGAAGGAAGGAAGGAAGGAAGGAAACAGAAAAGGTTTTTCTTTTCTTTCTGAATGTTGGGTTGTTTTTTTTTTTTTCTCTGTTTGCTTGCTTTCTCAGCAAGCTCAGCTGCAGAGGGGCCGCATCACGTCTCAGCAATGGGACATGGTGCTGTGAGAGGAGCAGCTCCCATCCCTGCTGTGCTGCACTAACAGGAGCAAAGCACAGTAAGGGAAGCATTTATCCCTGAAGTCAGCAGATCTGAGCATGAGCAGCATCCCTGTGGGGTGAAAAGCTGGTGCTTGTTGCAGGCACATCTGACATGTATCTACACTTGTAAGATGTACACATAGTGTATTTACATGTACACTACGTAAGAGCATCAGTGCATCATGGAGTAGTGGTGCTGCTTGCCTCATCCTTTGGTTTCACAGTTAGACTGCTTAGGACTGGTGCTCGGCCTCCCCCAGCCAGAGGGAATCCCACAGACTCAGGTCAAGTTCTGGAGCCCTTCTTGGTCCCGCAGACCCCATGGAGCTGAGCAGCCCTGCACCAGCAACCCCAAGCAGCAGCACAGCATCCCCTAAGCGTTCCTTCTGCTCCATGAACTGCACTGTTGGAATCAAAGTCCTTGCAATGTGCATGCAGGCACAATTCAGGATCCTGCAGAAGAGTTTAGCAGGAGCATTTTTCAGCGACAAAGCTGCATCCACTTGTGTATCTTCTTATGCATGCAGCATGCTCGTTGCTCACAATGTAAATGCTTTTAGCTCACACCTGACTCCCTCCTCCTTGCTCTGGGTACATCCTCAGGCACACATCTCTCACAGGGGTCAGCATCCTGGTCCAGGAGCATTCCTGCCACTATTTCCTCCGGTTGTGTGTCAATGGTGCTCACTATTGAGCTTGCAGCCTCACACTCCCAATGAACTGTAAAACCAATTTAAAAACGACATTTCAGGAATTAATGCAATGCCCACTGCAATCGCACGTTGTTGGGCTGCTGAGGAGGCATATTCCAGCCCAGAATTTGTTACCTGGCCAGACTATTCATCACTGTGCAAGAAGCAAAAACTTCCTCTGCTGGTAGCCCCTCTGTGCAAGGACACATTAGAAACACTGACAGCCAAAGGGCAGCTCCTGTCATCCTCTGCCAGGCTGTGTTTTCCACCCTGCTCCCAGTTCCTTGGCATTGGTACCACACTGCACTCCAAATTAGTAGGTGTTAGGTTTTCTTTTAGCAGTAACTGCAATGCTCAGCCCTAAGGTCCCACTTATTTCTCACAGCAGGAGATCTCAAAGGCATGCAAATAATGTGGCTGTTGTACTGGGAAACTGAGGCAGGAGCAGCCTGCTGGGTACTGCAGGGCTGGAGATGCAGTGGTGGCCAGGAGCGATGCTTCACAGAGCTGGGTGTCAGGAGCAATCAGGTGCATAACGAGGCAGGCAGGCAGCCAGCCAGTGGGGATGGCAGTGAGGTGCTTCTCGGTGCCTAGGAATATCCGGACATTTCAGCAGGCAGCCAGCTGCAGCCGTAAGCTCTTGCAAAAGCCTGAATGGTTTCACACTGCTGCTGTGGGCTGTGCAAATGTCTGATCTGGCTGTGGACATGGGCAGTCAGTGCAGGGCAGAAGGGCTGGATGCACTGTGTATCCAACAGATGAGCAACGTCCATCACCCTGCACTTCCCTGGGGTCCCAAAGCCCAGAGGGCTATCACTGTGCCTCCTCCACTCCTCCAGCACTGCCTTTGGTGGAGTTTGATAGTTTTGAGGAAGGAAGCACAACCACTCCATATCTGCTCCAATGTGCTCTTACAACTCTAATATCCAGTGTCCCTCTGAGCTCCAGTTCTCCTTCACACGTTCCCTGAGCTCATCGGCTTTATTAGCACTGCGGCCAGCACTTTTGCCACAAGCTCTCCAGAGACCACAGCTGCAGTTTGGTTTGGATAACAAATACTCACAGCTTAGGGGAGCAAATAGCTCAGGAAAGTGATACATGGGGATGTTGAATGAATACTCAGGTGCTTCCCATTTCCCTTCTGCTCCCATATTCCAGCACCAAGCCTGCACTCTCACTCAGGCTTTGCAAAGGCTCTCCCAGCCTTCTGCCTGCACCGTGAACCCCGCAGGCAGAGCTTGGCCCCTCTCCATAGCATCCCCATGCCTTAGGGCACACTGCTTGCACCGTCGAGCTGGGAAGCCAATAATTTGGTAATTTACTATTAAAAGTGATATTTTTAGGTGACTCCCCTAATAGAGAATTTATTCCAATGCTGCTTGGCAAAAGGCAAAAGTCACGCCTCCCAGTATATGGTTTATTTTACACATTTGTGGAAAGCAGGCAGAGAAAATGAATGGTTTCAGTAACTGTGGAATAATCCATAAGGCAGACTGCATCTCCTCATCTTCTTTCACAAGGCTTTATTCATCTCAGGATTTCTATATGATACAGTGATGAATGAAATACCGGGGAACAGTACAAAGTGCCTTTATTTATGGAGAATAGTAAAAGAGCATCCCATTTCTTAGCATGCAATTTCAGTAACAGCAGATTTTTGAGATTAAAAAGAGATTTCCCTTAGATCATTCCAATTTATCCCTAACATTTTTTAAAAATCTAGTGCAGAAGTGGTGTTGGCTTGGCCTCCTCTGTGTCACGTCTTTCAAACATCCACCCCTTGGCAAAGGCAAGGAGCTGAAGACCACGAACTCAGACTGGATTCCTTAGCCTCCATCTCCATAGAGCTTTCCTCATAAGCCTTCCTTATCCATAAAGAAATATCCCACTATCAGATGAGATATGTCTTTTCACAGAGACGTAGAATCAGAATCACTGACATTGGAAAAGAGCTCTGAGATCCCCAAATCCAACCCCAGCCCACCCTGCTGTGCCCACTGCCCACGTCTCTCAGTGCCACATCTCCACGATTCCTGAGCAGCTCCAGGGATGTTGACGTCACCACCTCCCTGGACAGCTGTGCCACTGCATCACTGCTCTTTCAGAGAATACATTTTCCTTAATACCCAAGCTGACCTTCCCTTGATGCAATATGAGGCCATTCCCTCTCATTCTATTGCAGTTACGTGGGGGCAGAGGTCAACCCCCTCCTCACTCCAACCTCCTTTCAGAAGCTGTAGGGAGCAATGAGGTCTCCCCTGAACCTCCTCTTCTCCAGGATCGTCCCATTTCCCTCAGCCTCTCTCCTGTGCTCCAGGCCCGTTGCAGTTCCACTGCCCTTCTTTGGACACACTCCAGAAGTTCAGTGTCTTTCTTAGAGTGAGGAACTAAACTGAACTAGGAACTGTCCTTATCGCAGCTTTGATTTGGATAGGCTTGGTTCCTTGATCTCTGCAAATGGCTGCCACAGCTTCAAAGATAATTTGGCCCCTGGCTCCAATCTTGATGCACTCCTGGCACAATGCTAAACACGTGTCTTGATATGTTGCTAAATCAGGGCCCCTTTTGGCAGGGTTTTATTTAGAAAATGCCTCACGCTTGCTAAGCTCAGGATGAAAACTTTTTTGTTTGAAATGGTTTGTTTGCTAGTAAATTCACGGTATGGCTGAGATAGCACATTTGTGTTGTTAGGCACAAAGATAATGGAGTATTAAAATGCTGACAAGAGCGCAGAGAGGAAAATGATTTGGTCACCTCTTAGCGATGCAGCAGCAGCTGGAGTGAGCCCTGCATCTGTGGTGCTTCCAGGCAATTACCGCGTCCTCCCAGCACGTCTGACAAATGCTGCTGGGCTCCCGCTTGGAATTTTCAGATGCAGAAGTTGCCATGAGAGAGTGTTTTCCCTCCTCTGGCATCTCTTCCAGTTCTCCTCTGATCAGTCCAGAGTACTTCTGCAGGGAAACATCCCAGTACTTTCATGCCGTTAAATCCCAATGGGGCGCGTGGTGCCTGGGGCTGGGAAGCGTGATGGGCATCACCCCCCGCTGCGTTCAGGTGCTTTCAACTTTTACTCATTAAATCCATGCACAACTTTAATAACGTCTTTAATTCAAGAGTTTGGCATGTTTGGAGTGAGGTCTGGTTTGCTGTGGTTTTGCTGGTGTTGCCCTTGGCTGTGGACGCAGCTGAAATCCCATTACTGGAGGTGAGCAGGGTCCTGCTGGACCAGCATCGCCTCTCCTCTGCCACCTCCACCCCTTGCAAAAACAAACACGGGCTCCCTAAGTGCAATTAGCATCTGAGGAATGCTGAGAGAGGGAGATTAATCATTCATAAACTAAACAAATACTGTTCTGATCCCATTAGCCAACAGACAGCGTCTCCTGTTAATTTACTTCTGTTTGAGGTGTATCTATTAACCCCTTTTAATCAGCTATTATTCCAGTTAAACTCTTAGCTAGGATGGGGACCAGATGAAGGTACCTTCTGACACGAGATCAAATTAAGATTATGGACAACTTGTCAGGAATAAAGAGCCCTGCATTTGTAATTGACTAATAACCCAATTAAAAAAATGTGTTCTGCATGTGGGGAGGATCCTGTGAACACTCCATTCCCTTCACCTGGGTCTCACTGCTGAATTTTGTCAGCCTAAACTCAACCAGACATGTGTCATCATCGGCTGCCTTAATGTGCTCACCCCGTGACACGCCGAGCTTTCCTCTGCATCTCCTTTTGTACCTATGACTGAGTCAGAAATCTAATTTTTTTTTAATGTCAGGGAGGCACATAAAGTTAATAGACTTACCAGTTTGCAGCCCTCCACTTACAGTCAATTACCAGCGGTGGATGTGCAATGCCCTGCTGCTGCGGGACAGGCTTGTCTTGTCTCCCCTTTTCGGGAGCTCGCTGTCTAGGGAAAATTTAATATTTTAGCCTCCTGGTAGCGGTGTATTAGATCTCTGGGTTTCTGAGGTCACCTGCAGCAGGCAGCTCTGTGCAGCCCACCTCCCCATATGCTGGGAGGAGATGTGTGCCCTGAAGGCGGTGAGCAGTAGTTGTTTGGCCTGGATGCAAGAGGCTGAAGGGAAAGCTGCCTGTGTGTGCAGGCGTTGCACCCCCAGCACCCAAAGACTTCAGCTGGTGCATGGATAGCTACTGCCACAGCAGTAGCTGCATGTTTGGCAGCCATGGGTGGTTTTGCCCCAAAGGAGATAGATGCTAAAGCTGAGCCCACTGGCAGAGTGCAGCCATCCAGGCAGGGAGCTATGGTGGAAACGAGCATTTTGTTCATTAAAATAAAAATTAAAAAATATAGCAAAACAGAACAGCACAAACAGGTTTGGTTTTCCTCTGATTTAGACCAGAATTACAAGGAAAGCTTGCAACTGAAACTTGAAAACTCTGATGCATATCACATGCACAGTAAGGATTGCTACCATGACAGTTCCATGCAATCATCCAAGTACAGGAAAAGCAGGACAGTCCTGCTGCCACACGCACAACCACACCACTACAGTTGCACACACAACCGTAGGAGTGCATGCACAACCACAGCGCTACAGCAGCTCCCATCCAGGGCAGTGCAATTAGCACAAGGTGAACAACTCTTCTTTTCTCTCTTTTGCTTCTGGCTCTCGATGGCTGATGAGGCTTGTGAGACAAGAGCCCTCCTTTCTTGCTTCGGTGCATAAATATAACATCTTTGGGGATTCGCTTTGGTTAATTTAGGAGCTGCTTGAACTTTGCTTAAAGGCGCCTGCGTGTTGCTACCCCTTGGAGTCACCCAATGTATTTGTCAGAGCTGAACCCGCAGTTCATTAGAGGTACAGCGTCAGCTAATTACTCCCAGAAAATGTGGTATAATTTTATGAATTATGCATAAAATATTAACTAATTGTGACGTTCCCAGATATATACATAGACGGCAGGGCAAATGCTTCCCCACTGGAGGGCTATATATAAGCAAAACACGCTGCCTGTTTCCAGCAGAGAGGTAGAGGTGAAGCTCTCCCCACTGTTGCCAATGGATCCATGGGTGCATCCTTCTCTCAACCTGTGTGCAGAGAAAGCAGAGGGGCTAAGGAAGGGCAAAAGCTCACTGTGCCCCCATGGGAGGGGCCCCTGTGAGGCTCTGCAAGCACTGGGGAGGCCCCAGCAGAGATACTGCAGCCCACGCTCGATCCATGGCCATTCTTTCCAAAGATGCAGATCAGCAACAGCGGTCTTCCTCCCCTGACAGATATTCATTTCAGAATTCTCCAGTGCGCTTTGGAGACATAAAAATCAATAGAACAGGGGGGAACAATAAAGTTTCATTGTTCAGTAACGAGGTAGACGGCATCTATCACAAAGTTCCAAAGTGCTGCTCACTGCAGGATTCTTCTCTGCTGTCTCCTCTTGGCGGGAGATAAAGAGTCTCTGGCTCTGGACCTCAGATAAATATGAGATTCTGGAAGATAAAGCTCCTTCCATGGCCAGGCTCTGCTGTTTCTTCATCCTGCATAAGAAGACTATGCACTGCAAGCATCCTAAGGATTTCAACTAAATATCTCAAGATGTTTGCTGAGTCCCAGATCTTGATCTCCAAAAGCTCCCAGGTTCTGTGTATGAACTCACACCACAGGGATGTCCCCATTGCAGTCCCAACCCCTGTGCACACCTGGTGTCAAGGGACTGATGTGGTGGGACTGGTGGCTCTCTGCAGAGAAAGGACCATGGAGGAGCCGCCTCAAGCCCTTTGGCTCCAAAGATAGTCATGTGAGATATTAAATTGCTAAAAAAAAAGAGAGAAATGGGATATGGGAAAAAAGGCAAAGCTTGAAGAGCAGCTATAGAGGAACGAGCCACTGTGCTGCATTCAGGGACGTGCCAGGGGCATGGTGTATTGCAGGGGTGCACAGTGCAGGCTTTGGGTTCCCATCTGCCTTCACATCCTCACCAGAGAGATCATCCAGAAAAGCATTTCTTGTCTGTATTCACAGCAGCTTTTAAAAAACAGGATATGCTTCATTTACCATTATTTTAACTTATTGGTAAAGCACTTGCTTTTTTCCTTTTTTTTTTTTTTTTTTTTATGCTGAGTGAGTGGAAACGAGCTGTTGGCTGAGGGGAATTATTTCTGCTTTATCCAGAAAAACTCCAAAACTTGAGACAAGGCACATGCTGCATTTCCAGGGGAACACAGGCTTGTCCCTTCCTGCTGCCCAGCTCCCCTGTACTGGCACACAAGCAGGAAAAAATATGCAGTCACCTTTGCTGCATATGCTGGCAGGGTTATTGTCAACTTATTATTTTTTGACTCAAAGCCAAAACTGAAGGGCATTTGCATCTTGCAATTTTGCTGTTTGCTTGTCTTGCTTATGTTGCTTGAAATGACCTACAAAGAGTCAACAGCAGGCAGCCAGGAGAATGGGGAACAGGGAAGAGATGGAGCTGGAAAGTTTGTAACTCACCCTAAAACATCCCGTATTATTTTGTCGTTGAAAAGGGAGCCATTAAAAAGCACAGGAACGTTTAATCTGTAGGTTTTTTTTCCAAATTTGCAGGGCTTTGTGTCGTAAGAGGACACAAATGGGATTTGGATTTCTCCTTGGGAAAAAAAAAATACTCTACCGTTAAAATAAATACAGCACCCAGCTGCTAGACCTATACATGGAGATGGCTCTCATTAACATCCAGCAGTCGGTGCAGAGGAAGGAGCCACCTTGCTTGCCTTTCCTTTGTTTTACCTTATGCTGTATCTTAACAACATCATTTTGCATCTTAAAGTGTGAGGATACTTTCCTGGAGGGCAGCAGAATTTACATAGACGTGCTAATGAACCTGCGCCAACATAATTTACTGTAACTGGCACAGAATGATATAACAAAAGGTGAGGATTTGGTTGAAATACTGCCTCACAAGAAAAAAAAAAGAAAAAGTAAAAGTCCTGAGAATAATGTCTTCTTGCAGACAGTTTTGTATTATTACTCCGTACATCTGACAGGGCTGGAGGATACTTTTTCTCATAGGTGTCAAGGTCTCAGCATTGACAGAAGGAGTGGTGCAGTCTGTGGTGCAATGCCTGGTGCATTACGCTCCTCCTGCTTCGGAAATGGTTAATTTCAAAGATAAGAGTTGCTGTACAGCAATCAAATGGAAGCTAATGCACATCTACGATTGCTGGCAGCCGTATCCTGAGCTGCTCACATCACAGTGAAAACAGAAATAAAAGAAAGCTGAATTTTCAATACAAGAAGAAAATTCCCTCTGTCCACAAACCTCTGTGCTCTGATGGCAATAAAACTCTGCACATCTCTGTCCTGGCCCAGACTCTTCCTGGATGATAACAGGCATCAGAGCCTGTTATCTGAGAAAGAGATAAAAAGAGGGAAGGAAAGAAGGAAGGAAGGAAGGAAGGAAGGAAGGAAGGAAGGAAGGAAGGAAGGAAGGAAGGAAGGAAGGAAGGAAGGAAGGAAGGAAGGAAGGAAGGAAGGAAGGAAGGAAGGAAGGAAGGAAGGAAGGAAGGAAGGAAGGAAGGAAGGAAGGAAGGAAGGAAGGGAAAGAGAAAGAGGAGAAGGAGAAAGAGAGAAAGAGAGAAAGAAAGAGAGAGAAAGAGAGAAAGAGAGAGAAGAGAGAGAGAGAGAGAAAGAAAGAAAGAAAGAAAGAAAGAAAGAAAGAAAGAAAGAAAGAAAGAAAGAAAGAAAGAAAGAAAGAAAGAAAGAAAGAAAGAAAGAAAGAAAGAAAGAAAGAAAGAAAGAAAGAAAGAAAGAAAAAAGAAAAAAGAAAGAAAGAGAAAAAGAAGGAAGGAAGGAAGGAAGGAAGGAAGGAAGGAAGGAAGGAAGGAAGGAAGGAAGGAAGGAAGGAAGGAAGGAAGGAAGGAAGGAAGGAAGGAAGGAAGGAAGGAAGGAAGGAAGGAAGGGGAAAAGAAGAGCTGGCTTTGCAAGAAACGAGTCAGATTTGCATGACTCTTTCCTGGAAATAATTGTATCCAAAGCCCTGGAGGCGTTTGCCTGCATGCAGGCAGCAGGGCTTGATGGAGTAGGAGAGCAATAGGGACAGGCAACCTGCAAATAGCACGTGTGCAGGACAGCTTGAGACCCAGCCCTGACTTGCTGCAAAATTTGGATGCAAGGGGCCAGCAACACGGATGCAGAACTCCTGTAACTTCATTTCCTTCATTGGCTATAGATGCTCATGTGAAAGTAAAAGCAGAATTCAGCAGTGCTGTGAGCACCCAGAGGTCAGTTAGCAGCAAACCTCTCCTTGAAATGACTCAGCCCACCCCGCACTCACTTCTGAGCTGCCCCTCGCACCACGACTGCCACAAAATGCAGTGAGATCTGTGACCTACACCTCAAGGTCGCAGCCATAAACTTGGCAGGCACGTTTTTTCTTCGTCTTCTTTTAAAGACACTTCTAGGTGCAGTTATTCTTACACTGCAGCTGGCTTTTCGGCTTCATCTGGAGGGTATTTCAGGCTGGCTCTGGTGCACGGCATTACCCTGGGTTTCACCACTTCAAAGCAGGCCCCATCCTCTGTCCCAGGTATGAAAAGAAATGAGAGCAGCTCAGTGGGAGGCTGATGAACGAGGCTCTCACGCGTAACTACCTGCAGGTAAAATAAAACAGCAACAAAAAAATGTTCCTGTGCTTATAATTACCGAACACCACACTCAGAGAACTGCTTGGGTCACCCCAGCTCTACACTGAGGCTCTGCAGGAGACACAGACAAAGTGTTCTTAGTTCCCTTTTTCTGCGAAGGACTCTCTGTATCCTCCACTTCGTGATTATTTATTCCTGAGGTGAGTAATTATCAACTGTAGGGAAAGCTGCTGCAGTGTGAGGTGCTGCAAACCCGCGGCTGGGAGGAGGGCTGCTCTGCCACACTGCGTGCATGCACGTGCCCTGCCAATGTCAACCAATGCCACCACAGCTGAAGTTCTTCTAAAGGCAGGAGAGCCCCCAAAGGGGACAGGAATGAGGCAGAACAGGAGCACGGTGTGCTTTTCTGTTTTAAATCCAACGGAAGGCTGAAATCATTGCTGTGCTCTATGGGGCAAGGAAAGTCCTTTGGGATGCTGAAGGTCCGTCACACCACGGGCACAGACACAGCTGCTGACAGCATGCTTACATACGGCTCAGTTTCACACGCTGTGAATGCCCCTTCCAAAAATAGCAAAGCAGAGGCACAACACGGGGTGCCCCATCCACCCACAGCCATGCAAAAGCTGCTGGGCACGGGGAGGGCACAGCACTATGGCAGCCCCCGGCCACCCCACGCTGACTCAGCGGCTTCAGTACGACCCATTCCCAGAGGGGAAATTGACTGCCGAGGAGATCCTACCAACGTGACAGCCCACGAGTGGCTCAACTTCATTTCAGTTATTTCAAGGCAATTCTGTGAGGGCAGAGAGGAGAGCAGTGGGAGCACGGCCGCCAGCCGGCTCTTAAAGAGCACAGTCACATTTTCCTGGTGTTTGGGGTTTTTTCTCTTTTTTTTCCTTCTTCTTCAAGAAAAAAAAATAAAAATAATTCTGTGGATGAAAAACCTCTCATTTTGTTTTGACTTCCTGGGTTTTTTTTTGTTTATTCTTTTTTCTTTTTTAACACGTGCACGGATGCGGAGCGGGGCAGCGGCTGAGCCAAAGCCAAAGGCTCTGGGTTGCTACAGCAGAGCTCCCCAGTGACACCACCAATGCTGTTAACTATTGCACTGTCGGCTGCCAAGCGCATTACCTGAATGACTGCTTGGGCTGTGGGGGAAGCAGATGATGTGCTGTTTGCCAGATATTTTCGTAAGTAAGAGATAAGAGAGGCTGGAGGACAGCGAATCAATGTCTTTTTTTAGATCTATGGTACTTGAGGCATCTGTCAATGCTGGAGAGTAAATATTTACTTTCCAACATAAAGTCCATATAATCACTTTTCTATCAGTCACTTACTGCTTCTGAGTGTTTCTTACTACATTGTTGATATTTGCATTAGCTACTTACTTTGGCCATAAGATTCATACAGTTGTCAGCTACACTCAGACTTCAGCTGAAAATCCCAGGGTCCTGCACCACAGCTGTTGCAATCGCTAATGAAAATGGAAAAGAGAAAGTGGAGATATTTCCCACAGCAAATAGCAAGCAGAGATAAGGATAGAGCTATGGCATGAAGGTTACAATAATAGGCTCTCTCGTGCTCATTAAATTAAGGGTCCCTTTGGATCCACAGTGTGGAGGTATGGGCAAGACAGGAAGCTAGGCACAGCGAGGAAAAAAGTGGAATTTGGAGAAGAGAGGTATTATTGACCCCATTTTATTGATGAGGGAACTGAGGCACAGATGGAGAAGATGACCTTGTTCAAGGTCAAATTAAAAATTTTCCCATGGGGTCGGGAGCTGAACATAGATCTGGAAACTGCAGGCAGAGGAAAATGCCTTGGGACAATTTTTTTGCTCTTTGCACACTTAAAACAAGTGGGAAATCACAGGTGCAAGTGTGCTCATGGACACGTGGAACTCTGGTGCAGCTGGGGAGAGGGGAGCATGGCACGGCTGAGGGCTGGGAAGGGATGCTGTTACAGTCGTGTGGCACTGCAAGAAGATACCAAGCTGAAGGAACATGGCTCAGTGGGGTTGGGTTGACTGCTGGACCAGATGATCTTAGTAGTCTTTTCATGATTCCATGAAGGTTTCAGAAATGACCCAAAAGGAGACCTCAAACAGCAGGGCCAGGCACTCAGCAGAGGTGAGCCCATCACTGGCAATGGATATGATTAATTTTCAGACATGTGGGACAAAGAAAAAGCAAAACAAGCAAACAAGCAAGCACGGTTTATGGCTTAAAAAGACCCCAACAACAATCTTTGCTGGGCCATTAATCTCAGCCTGCATCTCTCCCATCTGCACTCCTGCATACGCCGTGCCATGGGCCAAATTCTGGCAGTTATTCCTGCTCACTCTCACCTTGCTGTACAAGCCCTAATTCAAATTGATGGAGCTCTTCACACAAAAAGCTGCTTCTCAGCGTGCGGGTGGCAGGACATGCCCAGCAGCTCTCCATTCTGTGCCCACCCGCCGCCTTGCCCTCTTCTCTTTCCTCTTCTTTCCCGCAGTGAGTGGTCAGCGTTCTCACCATCCCAGCGTGTTGACATGCCTGAAATTTCTCTGCTTCATTGCCCGTGCTCTTGGAAGCATTTTGCTGCTCTCTCACCTCTCTGTGAGAGAGACACATTCATCTGTCAGCTTATCGGAGGAATTTCCAACAATCCGTGGCAATGCTACAAGTCTCAATCTTGCTTTAAGTACCCAAAGCCAATTAGCAAACAGAGATGTTTCCCACTCACGTAGCACACCGGTGACCTAACGGCTGCTTTTGCCCACTTATTATTGCTATTATTACTATTATTGCTATTATTACTGTTTATGGCAATTATTGCTATACATATATGCATGCACATCATTTTATGTATTTATTCATTCGTTTTCGCAGGACTGACAGCGGATGCAGAAGCACACAGCAGCACGCAGGCCAAGCAGGCCCCACCATAGGAACCCCTCGGAGCTTTCCCTGCTCCCGATGCGCTCCGGGCGCCCATCGCGGTGCGGCGGGGCCAGAGACCGCACCGGGGCTGCTGCTTTCCGCGAGTGCCCTCTCCTGGAAGCTCCTCCCGAGCTCCTCCAGGTACAGAGCTGCTATATTTCAGCTCGTAACTAGTGCCCGCAATCCTCCCGGAGAGGCTGTTTCCAGCCGCAGCCTGAAGTGTATTTTGGGGCATCGTGCACCCTCGCGGCACGCTGTGCTTCTCCCAAATGCTATTTCGGCGCCGCTGCAGCCGTTCATCTTTCTGGCTTTCTGTGAGCTGGGTCACGGCTTGACCCTGCTGGTACTCAGCCTGTGTTCACGTGCTGAAGGTATCACTGGGGAATGACATTGTTGGGGTGATGCTGGGGTGACACTGGGATGATGTTTGGGGTATTTACCTTCCTGGGTGTTTTTTTTTCTGAGGTGGATCCATGCGTTTCCCAAAGTTTGGATTAAAAGACTGAAAGCTGTCCCAGCAGAGCTGGCTTTGAGTATTGCTGGGGAACAGCACTCAGCCCAGCTTGGAGACAGAGCTGGCTCCATGCAGGTGGGCAGCACCTGATGTGCCTGAACACACTGATGCATACTTCTGCACCCCTTCCCTGCAGGCACCTCTCCTTTCCCCACCAGTCAACCTCCTCCAGCCCAATGAATTCTTCTAAAAAAAATGGCTTTTATTTGAAACTGGGGCACAAGCAGCTTTCCCCAGAAGCAATAGTTTTTCTTACAACCAATAAAGCACCCAGCGAGCCGATGGCTGGTTGGAAGGCAAAGGTCATTCTCGCCACGAGATCCCAGCATGATGAACCAGTTAAGAGGAACTCAGGCCAATTTATTTCTTGATAGATAACGATAGGAGTTTTCACCAGGGATCTGTAATTTTCTATTGATGAAAATCTGCCGTTTCTGATTTGCGGAGTTATCTGTCTTTCTAAACTTCAGGGCTCTTGCCAAATTCGCAGGCAGCCCTGTGAAAGCTCCGTGTCCCACAAGAGCCATGTATTTTAATATGAAGTAGTTTTCTTTGCCCTGGATCCAGGAGTGGTTCTCCTTGCTGACAACCCATAAAAGACCTAATGACCCATCTGAGGGACGTTAAGGGCCCGCTGGCCATTGGAGACGGTGCGTTTGTTTGTTTTCAGCCTCCTGCTAGGGATTGTAATTTCTGGAAAGGATCTTTGGTGTCGAGTTGGGTCTTCAGGGCCTTTTAGCATGGAGTAATTAAAAATCACACTGAAGGGTGACTTAGGCTTTAATGTTTAAAGCCTGATGTGTCAGGTGCTGGGCAGTCAAGCCTTGCTCAGCAGCCTGGGCTGGCTGCTGGTTTCACCCTCCCAACCCTCTGCCCACAGCTCCTGGCCCCATTTTTAAATCCAAGGATAAATTCCAGCACCTAAACCCCACTGCACTGAGATGATTCTCAAGGACAAAGTTTGGTGGGAATCTGTGGATAAATCAGTACCTCTACAAGCTTCAGTGGGTCCTCTCCAACTCAACCTGCCCTCCAAAGGGGCCTTTTCAGGCAAAACCCCATTACTGCTTCCACCTGTGGAAGGGACTGCTAATTTGAAGGAATTCTTGTCTCCTAACTTACTTGGCTCATCATATAAGTTAGCACCATATAAAAGCAAACTATTTACACCCTGCTGTATTTTCATGATCTGTAGCCAATGTTTGTGTTTAGCTTGGAATTACGATCCAGCTCTGTTTGGTCCCTAGAAATGCTGGAAACACTGAGACAGAAAAGCAAAATTTTGGGGTGACACACCAAGGTCGAAGCTTTTCTGCTCACAGTATGGGAATGCAACCTTGATGATTCTATGATTGCATGGAGAGGAGAGAATCTGCATGAGAAGGCCTCCTCCTGGCTATCCCTGCACAGCCCCAAGGGATTCATCCCCCCCAGTTCTTCTCTGCTTGCCACTCAGCCACCTCTCCCCATTACCCTCTGCCCACCCAAGGGTGTCCCCATCAAGATATCCTTCCACCAGTGGCCAAAAGCAGACAAGTCATAGAATCACAGAATCATTACAATTGGAAACAAGCTGTAAGATGACCAAGTCCAATCACTGACCCATCACCACCATGCTGGTTGGGCCTTGGAAGTGCTGGGATCCCCACTGAGGTGTGCTCAGCATCCCACATCTCACACTGATCCCCCAACATCTTCCCTCACTGCTTCCAAAATATATTTCAAATCCGTTTGTTCAGGGGCTTGCGAGTTCTCCAGCCTTCAAGAGTCCTGTTATGCACTAAAGAGCTTCTCTTATTTTTTTTTTTTCTATTTTTTTTTTTACCCTTGGAGTGCCCTAATTATACAGAGCATTGATTTTACAATGCATTCATGGATTGATTGTACTGCCACGCTCCTCCCACAGGAAACAGCTTGCACACGAGCACTTTTTGATCTCTCCAAAGTATTCCCTGAGGTGAATCAATGGCTCTTGCATCTTGTCTCTTGCTTTAGTATAGGAGAAGCTGAAGATGTCTTGCTGCTGAAATGTGCATGAAGAAAAATATCTGAAAGGAGGAGAAGAGAAAGAGAATGATTCACTTCTTCCCACAGCCCATCCCCCTCAAAAAAACTGTCTCATGTACAGCAAAGTATGCTCTTGTTAACATAATGCTCCCATCCAGCACAGGGACTTCGATATAATTATCTTTAATAAACTGGCCGAGGTGAAAGTGATGATGTCTTAAGAAACAGAACGAACAGTAATATATATATCTACATAAAAGCATGAAATGACATGCTAAAATGAGGAGAAAGAGGCAATTTACGTATTTTATGGCTTTGGCACCTCTGTAACAGATATCTCGAACACAGCGCTGTTAACCAGACCAAACTTTTTTGAACAGCCCATCTCTGTTAGCCTGAATTGATGGCACCGGCTCCGCTTTCTAGCGATGCGATGTGAAGGGGGTAATGGATTAGAGCCAGATTCAGGCTGAAGGCTCCAATCTGTGTATCTTAATGACCACATGCAGCAGCAGCCCCAGCACTGATCCTGCCCCCCCCTTCCCCCGATGCCTAGGAGAGCCCTCGGAACCCCCATCCCTTCCTGCATCCAGTGCAGATTTAGGTCAGATTCAGCACAAAGCCATGACCTTGACAAAATCTTCCCCAAATACAGATTAATTCCAAGTGAGACCCTCGCCAGACATAAAAGGGGCGATTCCTTCTGCCAAATGCTGCACACAAAGGGTTTGATTTCCTCTTCGGTTAATTCTGGCGAGTGCACTTCTGTCCATTAGATTGCTCAGTATTCATTTCGATCCGTGCAGGGTTCATTTCTGAGTTCTCTGCTGAGAGCCTTGCTGATTGCCGCGTTAATTACCAGCCCTGTGCTGCCTTGTTAGCACGTGCCAGCACAGTGCCAACTTCCAATGATGGGACTCCTCTGCTTCCTGCTCCCCCCAGCCCCAGCACTGCTACCAAAGCCCAGCAGAAGTTTGATGCTTCCCTTTACTCAGCACTTCCCAGAGGAAAAGCCAAAGAAAGAGAAGCAGAAGGGAAGGCAAATCCTTCAGTTCTGCAGCTCAACAGCACGCAGTCTGAAATGGTAGTGGGGAGGGAGGGGGGCAAATTGCAGTTTTCAACCTGGGTGTCCCCAAGCTTATTGCTCTCTGTCCTCTTCTTTGTTGCGTGCTGCTGCTGAACTCTGCATTGCAGCACAACGTTGGGTTTCTCTCTCCGTTTTCAGGCGTGCAAACACCCACCCATAGAGCGCTGCTGTGCAGGTGTGTGGGCGCATGCAGAATGCAGTTGTTTGTGAGAGATATATGCACATGAAATACAAAAGTAGGTTATTTCTTACCTGGTGAGCCCAAGCCTCCGATTGCTGGCTCGTATGAAATATTTAGATCATGCACGAGAGATAACTCAGAAGATATAATGTCAATGTACGAAGGGAAGCTAGCCTTTATTATCACAGGTGTAAATTTTCACACCTCTGTTATCAATTTTGTAATTATAACCGGATTTCCTGGTAAAGTAATTTACTACTCGCTACTATATAGGATGAAGAAAATGATCATTTATCCACCTGCAACTCAATTAAATATTCATCGTCCCCAAAAAAAGGAAGAGAGAAGGCTTAAATCACTTCCAGAGTGTTCTCTAGGTTTTATTTTATGTAAAGAGGAAGAAGTTTGCCTTCTGAACAGCAGAGATTTGAGGACAAAAAAGAAAAAGACAATGGGACCTTGGTAGCTCATGCAGATGGATCCTATGGAAGGAGCCAAATTAGCGACTGTGAAAAGCCTCCAAGTCCCAGTCAGCGCTAATTACTGAGGAGCTGAGCTCTCAGCACCTTTCTCCTTCTCTCCCATTTGGCTGTCCCCTGCCTCTGCTCTGTCAAAGCCTCTGTCATTAAACCTGTAATGTCCCGTGGCTCCAAACACGCTTCGGCTGTTGGCTAATTCGCAGCGCGACTTTTATTCCAAAGGCTTCTCCAACAGCCTGATTATATAATAACAGCTTGCTCATTGCCCCGAATATAAATAGTTGAAGTATCCCTCGAGAATGGACACAGCTGGTGGAACTACCCATATTAGCACCGCATTAATATTTATGGCAGCGCTGTGTAAGTATGCAAAATATTGGCAGCCCTCCATGCAAAAGTGTACACATCTGTCATGGACGGCTCCGCAGCACACGCAGGTGAGGGGGTGGGATGTGACGTCTCAGAGCTCTGTCCCACGTTGTTTGGTCACCACTGGGACCCTGTGAATAGCAGGGAGGGATGGAGGACGCTGCCCCGCCAGTGCCCCGCTGTGATTTATTGGGGTTTGTTTTGGCTTATGCAGTGAGATATTAAAGAATGTGATGAGAAGTGGCTAATTGTACATATAACCTTTAAGATGTCTCGGACAGGATTCCAGTCTTCACCTCGGGTTATAAAGAGAAAGTAATGGGGCCATAAAAACACATTTAAGTATGCCTTTAAAGTTTAAGGGGAGTTTAATTGCGGGTGCTGCGGTGCCTGGGAGCAGAGCCCGGGGGGCTTCTCCCTGGGAGAGGAACAACGAGGCCTCTGCCAGCCCCGTGGGGGTTGGTTTGTGCTAATAAATGTCCTGGCTGCAGGTCAGGTGGCAAATGAAAGTGGTATTTAATGGCACAGATCCTCACCTGGTGTAAAGCAGCATCGTCCAGTGCACTGTTCAAACCTGGATCCTGCTGACCTGCATGCATCTCTATGGGAAATGTCGCAGCTCAGCTCGTTGCACAAGTGAGGAGTAGAGCAGACATGAGCCAAGCCGCTTGTCTTTTTTTTTTTTTTTTTTTACTTTATTTTACTTTATTTTTTTTTATTTCATTTTATTTTACATTACTTTCTAGAGAATCAGCTTTTATTGAGGAAAATCATGGAATCACAGAACATCCCGAGTTAAAAGCCATATGGATCACTGAATCCAACCCTTCGCTCCACCCAAAAGGACCACCCAAAAATCAGAGTCTATGTCTGAGAGCAGTGTCCATTTGCTTGGGGCTGTTCCCGTTGTTCTGGGCAGCTATTCCCTGCCCTCCACCCTCTGGTGCAGAACCTTTTCCAGCTATCCAACCTGAAGAAGTAGAGCCCTAGAAAGCAAAAACGAACAAACAGTATTTCTAACAACCCTT
This sequence comes from Chrysolophus pictus, assembly GCA_037305975.1. Classification (NCBI taxonomy): domain Eukaryota; kingdom Metazoa; phylum Chordata; class Aves; order Galliformes; family Phasianidae; genus Chrysolophus; species Chrysolophus pictus. The sequence continues at coordinate 5,970,384 of CM074595.1, forward strand.
TGTCCATGAACACCTTTGGGCTTCAGTCCAAAGCTCACAGCTTGCACTTGCAGCTCAGGAACCTCCAAGCTGACAACTGGCTGAGGACTGACAATTCCAAATGACACAGAAATAGGGAGCTGGGGGTGTTCAGCTTGCAGAAGACTCTAGGGTGACCTCATTGCATGATCTTATTGCACCCCTCCAGTACTTAAATTGAGCTTATAAACAGGAGGGGACAAGGAGAAATGGCTTTAAACTAAAAGAAGGGAGATTTTGACTGGATGTGAAGAGGAAATTCTTTGCTCAGAGTGAGACTTTGGCATTGCTGCCAGAGCTGTGGGTGCCCTATCCCTGGAGATATCTGAGAGGGCCCTGAGCAAAATCAAATTGATGGGGAGCAACCAGCCTATGGCAGGGATGGGGCTGCGGGGCTGGGAGTTCCAACCCAACCAGTCTATGGTTCTATGACTCTGATTCTATAACTCCATAATTGTATGACTCTATGACATGCAGACTTAATAGCAAAGCTAGTGGAACTGCAGGATGACACCACTGAAGAAATGACCCCTGTGTGGTAGCAGTGTAGTATTTCAGTTGTGACCCCAAAATGGTGTCCCATGGGCTGCTCCAAGCTCAGCTCCACAGTTCTGCTGTTGCACAGGCACTGCTGGCTCTCACCCCACAGCAGGAAGCACCCGAGTGTCGGACATTTGCAGCTTACAGAAGAATCAGTTTGGAACACGCAGCAAACGAGGGCCGACCCGCAGGCAGCTCTGCTCAGGGCTGGCAGCCAGCGTGGTCTGCGCAGCGTCAGGGGACGCAATGTGAGACAGCTTCTTTCCTTCCCAATCAATCCGTCAATCCCGCATTCCCCTCGGAGCCAACGTTGACAGAGCAATAAATAATCGGCTGGCAGCAGCACGGGCAGGGAAGGACTCCTCCGCCTCCTGCCAGGGGTCAGAGCCTGAGCTGCGGGGATTGGGGGAGCGTTTGGGGAGCATCTCGAGCAGGTTGGCTCCGCACACGCTCTGCAAGGATGGCTCAGGGCTGGGAGCGATGCAGGAGCCCAAGTGTTGGCACTGGGCACCCAGGGACTGCAGATGAGGGGGTCAGCGAGGGGTGACCCCACCCCCCTCCGCCCTCCCAAGCACTCCAGGTGAGATTAATTGATAAAACATTATCGCTGTATCAATGCCTTTTTAGCAAAGATGAAGTACGTTTCGAAGCTAATTTAGGCCAGCAGACAAATGGCTTAAAGAAGAGCTACTGTACTGAAAAATGTTCGTGTCATTTTTTCCCCAAATCATAGTTTCAATGCACACAGCCTCAGCCTGACATTCTGAATTATGGCTTTTATTAAACATTAGTAATAGAGTGCACTTAAATCATGGTTTCCCTGTAAAAGAGAGATGTGTTCAACTCAGATCTGCACATTTTAATGCCATATTTCTTCCTTTTACTCTCCCCGCAAGATAAATTTACTTACTCCACAAAAATGTTTTGCTGAAAAGAATAATTCATCCTTCAGTGTCCATCTAATGTACCTTGTGAGTAATGTGAAACGATGCAAAAATTACAATGCACCGGCCATGTCTGGAATGCTTAGATGCCTCCGAGTTAGAGGTTATGCACACACGGTATTGAAATTAGATTTAACAACTATCATCTTTTACTATGTTGCTTTGATGATTTTTTTTTTCTTTTATAGCTTTGATCAGATGCCTCCTGAATACATTGCTGCTTGCAAACCTCAGGATCTGCTGCTCAGCCAACAGCCAGGTTGCCAATATCTCTGTGTTGTGTTTTTTTCTTTTTTTTAAGTGAGAATATTTGCAGCCACAATTTGCTCGAGCAGGCAAAATTCACATCTTTTGATTTGTGTCCTGCAGGCCTAAAATCTGCTTTCCCCTCCCCGTGGTGTGACTCTCTGCATGGTTTCAAGGAGCTGTGAGCAGGGGGTGGGAGTGCCTGGGAAAGGAGGGTGAGCTGATGGTTCTGTGTCACATCAGAGGGGTCCGTGGAGGAGCTGAAAGGTGGGATGGTGACACCACGTTGGTATCAGCTATGGGAACAGCATCCATTTTTGCTCTGCTGAGCCCTCAGAGGTGCTTGCAAAGTTGCTACCCTGACACCCTCATCATGTGCCATGCGGGCCAAGGGCTCCTGTCGCAGCACAATGCACAGCAGCTCACTCTTACCCAAATTCCCAGTCCAGACCCTCCAGGTGCACACACACGCACGAGCAGAGCCAGCCTTGCAACGTGACCTTTATTTAAAGGACGCAACCACAGCGTTGAATCAATGTGCTCTGCATCGGAGCTGCATTGCAGTGTCAGCACTGGGACGCATCCAGCTGCAGCTCTTCCCCCAGTCCCCCGCCACCCCCTGACCCATAGGGACCACTGCTTGCAGAGCGGGTGGGCTTGACATGACCAAGCACACATAGGGCTGGTGGATTTGCTGAAGGCACCAACGCTGTGAACTCAGCATGGAGTTTAAAACTGAGAAAAGATGCGTTTAGTAAGCACTGCCAATTTTTTCTGCTTTGTGTATCGGTAGCGTGGTGCAGACATTAACTAATTGGTCCCCCAAGGCTCCTACAGCATCGGCAGGGAAAGCAGCAGCCTTTCCTTGCCAGCCCCTGGTCCCAGGGGGGCCAAAAGCCCCATCCCTGCAGAGCTCCCAGGGACCCCCGCCCTCCCCACAGGGCTGGAACTCACACAGAGCACCACAGGGATATTTATCACTTACAGGGTTTCCTTTGCATTGGTACCTGGGAGTCCCAGCAGGGCAATGATCCCATTATAGAAAGCCTGTAGGAAAACCACTCTTGCAGATTGTTTGTAAAAGTGCTATAAAAGTGTGACTAAGGGAAGCAGCGACGCATACAGCACACAGCAGTTTAGCGACGTGAAATTTCTAATGGCATCTTGGTAGCAATTCCAAGGCTCTCAGAAAAGGCCTTTCTGAGCTCACAGCTCTGCAGAAAGAGTCCCCAAAGAGCACATAACAGGCTCCCCAGCTTGACCTGCTGGCTTGTTATTAGGCCTGAAGTGATTGCTGTGCTATCGCCCGGGGGCTGAGAGCAGGAAAAGCACTGGGTCACGGGTGTTGGCATCCATTGCTCCGTGGCTTTGGCTGACTTCACTACAGTCCCTTCCAGTGAACTTCAGTTCCATTCAAATGTCCTCTCAAAGAGTATAAATGTTCCAAAATGAGGTAGAAAAACCTTCAGCACATTAGCTAATAGCACATCAGAGGAAGTGCCTGGCTGCGACGGTAACCTCAGCAGGCATCTTTACATGGGAGGACGTAAACTGTCTCTGAATTATTTATTGAACCAAAGACATCAAATTGGACAATTAACCTTGAGAACTTAATTTAAGCACCATAAAAGAAACATCTCCTGGAAAAAAAAAGAAAAAAAAAGTGTCCTTAATAAGTCAGGAGAACTGGAGCAGGTTCTGCCGTGGTCAAGATCTGGGAACTCGTGCATGTTTGTCCCTGCAGAGATATCAGTGCTGGAGGTGATTTGACAGCCAGGAGAGCAGGGCAGAGCATCCCCAGAGCCCTCTGCATGCTCAAAAGTGCTGCATCTTCACTCCCACTGCAGAGGGAGCATGGGCAGCCTTAAACCTGCTGTGGTTTCTGAGTGCCTCAGTTTCCCCAGGGAGATCACAGAATCATGAAGGTTGGAAATGACCTCTAAGATCCCCAAGTCCAACCCCAGCCCATCCCACCATGCCCACTGACCATGCCCCTCAGTGCCACATCTCCATGGTTCTGGAACACCTCCATGGATGGCGACCCCACCACCTCTCTGGGCAGCCGTGCCACTGCATCACTGCTCTGAGAAGAAGCTCCTCATGTTTCAGTCTGGAAGCACAAGGCAGCTTCTCCCCTCGCTTCCCTCCGCTGTGGATGAGCTGCTGCTTAGTGCAGTGCCACGCTGTGCTCTTCCAACACCACTAAGTGATGGAAGCTGCAGACGGCTTCAGCAATTTATTCTGTTTAATTTCCTCCACAAAGGTGTTTTATCCTCACTAATAAAACGAGTGGAACTTGATCATTTCTAAAATATTGTCCCTTCTAAATCTTTATGGCTCAAAGTGGACTGAGATCATTAGAAGTTACTTTATGTGCAGCTCAATCAGCTCCAAAGGGCTATCTCAGTCACTCTGTGCTTGCTGAGAGCAGATCCCATTTCCCAGAGGCAAAAGGACAATACTTAATCACTTCCTCGCTTGTTAGGTGTTTTAACAAGTTGTATTAAGCTTCATCAGTTGGAGCTTTCATATCAGATTAAAAATGATAGTTCACTTCTCCGTTATTACAGGACATCATTTGTTTTCTTTTATTTTGCTGGGCACTTCCATGCCACTGTAATTTCACATGAAAATATATGACTGATGTCACCCAGAAGTAATTAGGTTTTAAAAGCCTTGATTGCAATAGACACGAGCGTTACGGCTTTATGGTGCCAGTGCACGGCCATACATTTTATAGCTGTTGATTCTGCAAGTATTTCATAGATCTGTCAATAGGAATAAGTTAGCTGATGTTGACTGGAACTATTAATCAGAAGGAAAGAGAATACGTACTCTTATTTCTGTGCTCAGACCAAATAACTCTCAACTCTCCATTTGTGTTAAAAGTCATGGTGAGAACTATGGAAACTTGTGGTGTGGTGACCAGAGGGAAACAGAGAAATATAGGGAGAGGAGCCCAGTCCTGCCTAAGGGGAGATCTGATAGACAGCCCATCACTGGGCTGGGAGTTGGCTTTTAAAAAGCATTTCTTCCATCCCTTTCTTTTAACATCATCTTACTGCCAAGGCACTCCCTAACACCAGTGCATGCTCACAGCCTGATGCCATCGCTGCCTCCTGGTTTCTCCAAAAGCCAAATTCTGCACCAAAACCAGTGTGTGAAAGCACAGCGATACTGCAGGCTGGAAGAAAGCTCAGTCCTAAGTGCTTGGGGAAAAGTAATTTGGCTGAACCTAAGAGTGCTCTGTGCATCCTGCTGCTCTGTGTTAGGATCATGGTGGGACCCAAGGACGTGATGCTGGGCAGTTGCTGCTAGTCACCACTTTGGGGCCAGAAGGAGAGCTTTTTGCCCAACAAGCTGGCCCTGGGAAATGGATGTGCTGGGTCCCATCCCAGTACATCAGATCCTCATTTCTCCTGGTTACAACAACCTTTTAATCAAATCCTGGGCGAGTGTCCCAGGTAGTGAGAGTGGACTCTGCCCTGCCAAGAACACAAAGTCCCTTCCAGGGCTGGGGGACTTCTCCCATCCAGTTAAATCCAAAACACACTGGGCTGCTACAGCCAGGGGGAGGGGGGAGGACACACAACTTTGAGCATTCATTCCCAAGGTGAAATTTTACCCACCAGGCAGAAGTCTGCAGTTCCAGGTACCAGCTTCTGTTCATTACAGAAAGTAGCAGACAGCTGTCTGCTCGTCATTTAGTGGAAAGGGACATTTCCTGCACCACTGCCTTCGTGAAGGGAGTTCTGACGTCCCGGTAATTTGTAATAATTTGGTGGTCCCATGGGTTTCATCATGCAGAGAAGGTATCCCCTGGCTTTTCCAACAGAAGTGCTGTGTCTGTCTTTTATCTTCTGATAGCCCCTGGAGAATCTTTTGCTTGATCCTTGATTAAAATCAGGGCTGCCTTATACTTTCCTTTTTCTTTCTTTCTTTTGTTTTTTTCCCCCAGAAGAAAATTCTAGACGGCAAACACAGGAAGAAAAAAAAGCTGGAATTGCCAGCAGATAAGTACAATTTCACTTGACCCCTGAGCTCTATCAGTCATTCTTAACAATGGGATGTATTCTTATCTCAGCACACCACTTAACACCCATTAATGCTGTGGGGAGTTAGGCCAGCTCTTTAAGATACCCACATAAGGATTTATTTAAAACACTGAGATGAGGGGGATGACTACAGCTGCAGCCTGAAGAGCAGAACTGTTCTGGTCTGCACAGCTTTAACTCATTGGATTAAGGATCTGTAATAACAAAAATCACTCAGTGCAGATTTGCAGCTGGCTTCAGATGGCAAACTCCTCCAGTGCCCACTGGTACCAGACCAATTGCTGGGGGGGATCAGCATTGCTGCATTAAGGCAAAGAAGTGGTGGTTTCAGCTCCTTGCTAAGCACTTGTTCTCCCAGAGCCATTAGCTGATGGGTACCTTGGTTTGCATGAGATTTAATTTGATGTCACTTCGAAGTTCCCATGTTCAGAAGGCTTCAGAGGAAGGCTCCGGAATAGTTGAGAAACATCCACAAATTTTTCAGCCATTTATGAGTTTGTTTTGTCACTACTGGGCAGAATTTCAGAACTTCAGTGCAAGTTTGAAATGTTGACTTTAAGATAGAAACAACACTTCTACCAAATGGAGCAGTCTTCCCATAACTTTGGCTACAATTCCCACCACCATTTGGGCAGACTGTGCTGGGGGGAAGGGTGACATTGGTTGTGAAGCTACAGTGCCCCTTAGGAAGTATTCCTGGACTGACATCAGAAGTTACTCATCCTTTAGCATTAGGGGAATGGCTGAAGAATTGGCTGTACCACTGGGAGGGAAAAATAAGCAGTGAGAATAAAAAGAATCATTTTCCTTACTGATTCTAAAGGAGTAGGAGAGGCTGAGAATTGCAGAAATGAGCTCATCTCTGCTCTGCCTGCATCTGTCCTCAGTGACTGTCACAGCCACTGAGCCCAGCCAAAATTTTGGCATAACTGGTTTCCAGTCCCTCTCTGAACACTGACTCCCTTTATATTTCCAACCAGCCTTAAGTTTCTTGTGGATTTGGATTGAATGAAATGTCTGACTGCAGCAAAGTATATTTTCTTTCTGAAACACTTTTAGGGCTGGTAGGGATAAAATAACCTACAGAATGAAACATGCTGAGGGTGTTGTGCAAACATTTAGGCAAAAAGCAGCTGGAAAATCTCTAATGAATAGCTGTGTATAATGCTAACATAACTCACTGCAGAGCAGCCAGAAGGGTTGAATCCACCTCTGCTCCTAACAGTGCAACAACCAGGGATGCTCCGTGTGCGTGGACAACAGAAGGGATGCGACCGAGCCTTGAGGTGTCCATCAAACTTCCCCTGCCTGCCAACTCTGAAACAAGAAGGTTGATGCTCATCACTGTTTTCTGTGATTCAGCTTCTCCTGCTCTGATTTGAGGACAGGTTGTTCACGGAGGGATTCAGGTGAGAGGAAAAACTGATCACCCTCAGCTGATGTCATCACTGCGAGGTACACCCAGGCACTCCCATCCCTCTCCGCAGGGGAGAGCTTAATAGAATCCCACATACGCTTTAAAGAATCCCATTTTCTCCTTTACATTAAGATAATGGTGCACTGATACTGTATTACAAAGCAATTCCCTTGGCTGGATCCATGGCACAATCATAAATATCAAGTGAGTTTGCAATGATTTATGCTATCATGGTGATTTTGCATCTTGTTTATTACCTTTCAGAGATCACTTTGCTGTGGTTTTTAAGGTGGCACAGAAATTACCGGGTGAACTGTATCTTCTAAATCAACACAGCTTTTTTCTGCCTGCTAATAAAGCTCTCTTACGCTTTGCATTGAGCAGGTACTACTTAATGCTTAATTACTGTTGAGGGCTGTGGACTAAGCATCGGAGAGTCAACAGTGTTCATAAAACTCTTGGAGTCAAAATAAATCGGAAGGTGCAATAAGGTGGGTGTGAAGGGATGGAACACGGTGTAGTGGGCATGGGTGATGGGCTGACATTTGGATTTGATGATCTTAGTGGTTTTTTCCAACCTTCATGATTCTATGGCTCTATGACTGTGTGCAGCACACGCACCTCGAGGGGAATGGGGGCTCACGTTGGGGTTTTAGGTGTGCTGGGGGTGAGCATCCTGCAGCCTGGGTGTAGGGCAGGGGTACAGCTTAGGTGCTGTAGACCCAACAGTTGCTTTTGGCCAGCAGAGCTGCTGCCAGCCCCAGCAGCCTTTTGCATATCGTGCTTTGCAGCGATGCTTAACCAAGGCTGAATTACAGCAGAAGCTTTGAAGGTGATTTACCAAAACATGCTGAACTCACAGAAATCCAGCAGTGGCAATAAATACTCAGTGTAATCTTAAAAGCAGGATGCTTAAACATGACCAATACTCAACAAAGAGCGTGCTCTAACTCTTGTCTGATGCCTGCGTTACCTCCACTTCTGAGCAGGTTTATTCTCCTTCCCCGGAGGATTTGCATATAAAATAGATCATTTTGGTGTTACTTCATAATACATTCTTATAATTGATACATTGTGTAAATAAAATGAAACATTAATAAAGATGCCTGGCATCTACGTCTGGCTTTAATTTTAATATTTACAGGGAGGAGGAAAAGAAAGAAAGAAAAAAACAAACCTCTTGGAATTGATGCTAACAAATTTCCCAAACAAGGCACTAAGGTAATGTTAGTGCTCCAGGAGAAGGTGGCCACATGGCCGATAAATCGTCCTCCTTGAGCCAACTCGTTATTGTCTATAACGCTCATAAAACACTGCTCACAGAAGACCCTTGCTGATGAAATAAACCATCAATCTCCGCTGCATTACTATTCATTTTCCATGTGTGCTGAGAGCAAATGTCATTCAAGGCATTACAGTTCTCTCAAACTATATTAAAATACATAGTCTGATGTTATATCTTTTCGAGCCTTTCTGTTCATAAATTGTCGCTGCTGATTGGAACATAAAACATATTTTATAACGCCATAAAGCCCCAGAAGATACAAGATCACTCATGTTTGTCTTTATGGCTCAATGTGTAGGACTTCGAGAAGCAAAAGCATTGTGTATTTCATAACACAAATGGCCAGGGCCCTGCAGAGAGGAAGTCTCAGACATTTCCATAAAGCATGATCACCGTATTCCTTGATGGCTGAAACATCGCTGTGCACAGAACCCTGAACCCTTAACTTACAGACTGTAAACGGGTGAGTTTTCCTAATAAATCAGCTTTGTTTAGGAGCAGTGTTACCCTATCCAGTGCTTGGCTGTAAAAGTTATCTCCAGGTGTCAGTGTAATGATGACTTTTTTCCCTCCTCCGTTTTTCTTTTCTTCCTGATGGGGTTAAGAAAATTTCCTTATCCTAGGGATAAGTGCCCTGAGAAATAGGTGAGATGTTTTGACACATTAAGAAATCAGATCAGTGGCTTCGTGTCTTCATCAGACCTAACGTTTCTGGGTCCTCTTTGGCGTGCCATGTCTGTCACCCACCAACACACTGAGCTGCTTCCAAGGAACGTTCTGTCATCAGGTCAACGATCTCGGTCCCCCTCTGCCCTTATCTACACCAATGCTTCAATGCAGAAATGCTTTTCTACACATCTCACCATGCTGAGATGCTCCAGTACTGCCCTGTGCTGTCAGGGTCACAAATCAATCAGTGCTGCACTTTCCATTAACCAAAGGCCCTGGGGTTGGACCACTTGGCTGTTGGCCACCTAGGATTTCCCTTCAGGCCCCTCATATTTCAAACAGTTACATCTCACCTGCATTTTCCTATGCCCTCCCTGTGCCAGTGAGACTTCCCACACACATTTGTATGGGATCTACTCCTGCTGCTGTTCAGGTACAATGTCATTGTCATTCAGGGCCACCAGCATCTGACGTGATGCGGTGCTCCTAATGACAGCACTTAGTATTCACAGGGGCACTGCATATGCTTCCCACAGACTTTCTGCTCGTGTTTAGCTTTAATTATTGGACATTTAGACTAATATGTTACTGGAAGTAGCTCCTGCTATATTTAGCATGGTGATTTTATATTTTGTTCTTCCCTGGCTTTCAGATGAAGGCAAAAGCCAGTAAAATTGGAAATCTATAAGGTTGCTAGCTTGGCTAACCACCATAGGAACCTGAAATCTGCTCCAGTGCCCCCTGAAGCCCAAGAGAACTCTGAAGGAACAAGGGCACTGTGTCATAGGGGAAGGTGTCCACCCCAGAGCATGCAAGGGATTGCATTCAGGATGGGAAAAACAGAAAGACAACAAAAGCAGGGATGGAGGCCTAAGGTGGATGACTTTGTCCAATAGATTGATAAACCAAAGCTCCTAACGTCTCCACAGAGACACTGAGATGAGAGCAGGGATACAAACTGCTCCTGCTATTGGAAAAGCCTCTTCAGGTCCCCAAAATCTATCTTCACCTCAAATGCAGCATATCCATGTGATGCTTTAGCTGGGCCACATTTCCCCGAGCATCCTCAGTGCCTGTGACCCAGCAAGCTCCGGCAAATGCCTTTATCCCGAGTGCTGCCTGGCTAATGCCTCAGTATTTGTGTGGTTTCCTCTCTGCAGAAAGCCTTGCAGTATTTCCATCCATTTAAAGGTCTATAAGAGGTCTCATCAAAGCCAGGTATAGTTTATATTGCAGATGGTTGCTGACATGATATAATCCACGCTAACAGGAAGGCTGTTAAAGGTCAGAGTCTCACTTCACTTCTATTAGCTTTGATGTTGGGGAGATGCTGAATTCTCTCTGCGTCTTTTTATTTTAGAGGGAGAAAAGACACTATTTACTGTCAGGCTCTTCATCAACATAATTGGTGGCTTCTCTGGAATCGCCCCTTTGCTCTAAGAAGTGCTGTAAATCAGCTGTAGGAAGCCTGGTCTTTGAAAAATCCTCAAGCGGAAGAGGAGCAGGAGCCACAGCCTGCAGGATCACATCCATGTCTGTGCCAGATGTGTGCAGCAGGCAGGCACAGCTGAAGCCTTTCTCATTCTGCAACCCTGTGCTGGCAAAGCTAGAGGTGACAGGAACCGCAGCTTTCAGACACAAGCACGCCAGCACCCTGGCTGCACTGGGGAGAGCCCTAAAAGATGCTGGAGCTCCAGTTCCAGGTGGGTTCTTTGACTCCAATTGTTTCTTTCTTCCATAGCAGAGGAGCTTTTCCCAGCATCTGTGTGCCAGGTTGCACACAAAGCAGCCACCAGATACCTTGTGCTGCTCCACAGCCTCGAGATGCCCAGGGAGTGGGGATCAGCCCAGCCTGGCTGGGTGATGCACACTGGTGAATATTGCTGGGAGCAGCCCAAGGAAAGTGAAGCACGGGGTGTCAGGGTTTGCATTCTCAATGCCCACACTGGGATGCATCTTGCCCATCTCTCCATCATCACTGCATCCCATGCAGCAGAATGGGAGAGGCAGCACAAAGCCCTTTCTGCTCCCCTCAGCCTGACATATCCCTTAGACCTTGGCCAAGCCACCTACCCACAGGGCTCCGTCACGCCATCGCTGGACCTGGGCTCTTTGATCTCAGCAATATTGAAGCTTTGCCTGAAGATGGCACTAAAGAATGGCTGGGATGAGCGGGCGGCAAGCCCCAGCACGGCTATACTTGCGGTGCGATTAATACAGCATCTCACAGCCAATAATCACGGCTCATATTGCCCATAAAATGCGTGGCTGCTCACATGATGGCTGGGGATGGCTGGGGAGGGGACAGCAGAGGTCACTGTGTGCCTGGCACATGCTCCTGGGGGAGGGCTGGCCCTCCTGTCCAGCAAAACTGGAGTTCACCGGGGTGAAACTGACCCTATGCTTTCCATGCTTGTGTGTTTCATCCCTGTTTTGGTGAAACTCCAGAAGTAGTTTTATTCTGTGCATGTAAATGTCAGTGCATGACTTACAGGACTTGGTGAAAGCACTGAACCGGCCATAAACATTGCTGTGTTGGGACAGCTCTGTAGGATAGCTATTCCTCCCCTCTTCTTCTCCTCTATCCCATTTTGCAACTACATTTAAAAAAAAAAAAACCCACAACACAAACAACAACAACAAAAAACACAACAGAAAGAAGCATTCAAACTGTCCAGGCTCTGCACACACATTGTGTCTCCCACCCTCAGCACAGACCCACAAACCACAGCTCATGACAGCAAATGGCAAATCACACCTCCATATCACCCTGAAGCCCAAAAAGGCAAAATCCCAGAGCAACCATGCTCACATTCCTAAAGCCACCCGGACAGAAGCATCTTAAAAGCCCTTTTCTGTGGGTCTGCAGTGGGCTCCATGGGCAGTGCAGGCAGAATTCCCAATCCCAGCCCACTGGGTGCAGGCAGAGGCAGAATGCCCAGGCACAGGTGAGAGGAACTTGATGTTATCACATGCTATCGGGACAGGAATCCACACCTCAGTGCCATGCTGCAGCCTGAGCCTTTGTTTCCAGCCTAGGGGAGATAAAGGGTTGGTGAAGGTTTAAGGCTGGGAGGATTCTGGTTTGAATCTGCACTGGGAGGAGATGTCTTGAGCCCCAACATCCCTGTAATGCAGTGAAGGGGTTGAGAAGAATAAGGAGATACAATATCTGCCCATAGACATATAGGGAGCCTTTCCCCTTCCTCTCACTGCTGCATGGCACATGTGCCATGCCTTCCTCTCCAAACAACTCTGGACTTCTTCCTGTGCCAGAACATCCCCTGAAGAAGAGGGTGAAATTGCTCCAGAGCTTTTTACACAAAATAAAACTGAAAACCATGCATGGAGCACAGCGTCAGTGAATTCAGCCCCCGACTGATAGAGAAGGGTTCTGTCCTCTTTGACTGTAGCTTTACAGCTCTCTGCCCTTCTTTATGGGGCCTTCTGTGGGAACCAGGTGTTTCTGATGCACTGTAAGAAAAAAGGCAGTTTTACAACAAGAGTAATTGACCGTGATGGGGCTTAGCATAGCATCAAGCCCATTCACAGGTTCTGTCCAGTAGAAAGAGAATGTGAGGTTTAGCAGAGTGCTTCCCACAGAGGGTAAGATATGAAAGGAGAGGATCAGCTGCAATGCCAGAGATCCACGCAGCAGCACAGGGATTGTGCTGGGAGCTGAGCAGAGTTCAGTGCTCCCAGCAGAGTTCAAGGTCCCCCCGGCAGGATCAGGATCGGACGATGTTGTCCCACAAACCACACATGGCCACAAACCACTCATAGCCCGACCTGTGCTTGGTGTGGTGCCTCAATCTCCCTGTCTGACCCACAGCCGAGTTATAAAGTTCACAACAAGCCTCTCTGGAGTTCAGCCCCGTGGCTTTCCAGAGCCATTTCTATAAGAGTTGTGACCATCACAACGCACGCTGGGGCTGAATTCCAGCCTTTCCTTAAATCATGTCATCTTCCTGAGCATCCTTCACCCGCTTCCTAACATCTCCCATCCGTCTTGGCCGCTGGGAACCCTTTGGATCTCCCTTTTGTTTACAATGAGTAATGGGCAGGAGTTAACAGAGGTTCCAGAGGGAAAGGTCAGCGCAGTTCACGCGGCATTAGGAAGACGCTCTCAGACCCTCTTTGATGTGTAAGGGATTGCAGCGGTCAATAAGGCAGCCCCGGAGCAGCAGCATCAGCCCGGAGCCTCTCCGAGCTCCTTGGAGGTGGCCCCGTTCGTGCAAGCAGAGGGTTTATGGGCGGTGAGGCTGTGAGTCACCGGCCCCGTAACTGGCGGTGCCATGCACGGCCCCGGGCGGCCGCAGCCTCCTGGTGCCTGTAATTGCTGACTGTTTGCTTCTGCCACGTCCATGGCAATACAGTAAAAGTTTACAAAGGGCTAGAGCTTAATTGTGAGCTTGTGAAAACACCGGGCTCCCCCTTCTCTGCGGTTCAAAGTCTGAAGTGTGCCCTGCCGATTTACGCATTTATTTATTTTACTGCCACGCCGTGGATGGGAGCCATTTCACAGAGGTCATCATTCCAAGAAAACGGGGTGAAAGCCCCTAAGCCAGCGGGCGTGGATGGGACTTTTGCTTTTGAACCTTCAGATGCGTTGGGTTGGTGCAGCCTGCTTGGGAATGGACGACTCACAGGGCAGCTCCATTGCTGCGGCTGCGTGGCAGGGCTGAGAGCTGCTTCTGGACCCAGATTTTAAAAGCTATTTCCATCTCCCCGAGATAGAAAGTCTGCAGCCTGCAATCACAATATGGAATTTTTTTTTTCTCTGACATCCTTCCTGCGTAAACTTTAGGGTGAATCAAACTAAAAGAGGAGAGATTTAAATTGGATATAAGAAAGAAGTTTTTTATGATGTGGGTTGTCCAGAGAGGTGATGAGTTCCCCCCGTTCCTGGTGACACTCAGGGTCAGGCAGATGGGGCCTTGAGCACTGATGAAGCTGTGGTGTCCTTGCAGGGAGATGGACCAGACGACCTTTAAGGGTCCCTTCCTACTCGAACAAGTCTATGATTCTTTGATTCTATGAATTTGTGAATACTTGGTGAATTCTATGAACTTCAGAATAATGCCGTGTGTGGATGTTCCTTTCATACTCCCGATGACTTTTTTCTCAGGTGCTTCTTTAAAAGTGTTACAGAGAGGTTGCATGGGTTCACCCAGCAGGAGCAGACCTGGCCCCTTTCATTGAAACTCCGGTGCTACAATTAAGACTTTGCCCCCAGCATATGCACCAGGATCGCAGTGGAAAACCCCCTACCACTTCCTCTTCCTCCCTCTCTCTGCATGCTCCTGCCTTTCCCTCCATGCTCACCTTTCATCTGCTCCCCCGTCCACACACCAAAACTCAGCCGCAATCTTGAGCCTCAGGTGCCTTCACTGCCCTGGGTTCATAGAGTCATGGCATCAGTAAGGTTGGAAACGATCTTTAAGATCATTAAGTCCAACAGTTGATTCATCACCACCACGTCCACTAAACCACATCTCTGAGTTCCTTCTCTACACCTCACTCTTCTCCCACCCACCATGTTGAGGTCCATCTCTGTTTTCTCTAACTCCTAGCTCAGCTCTTGCCTCTAACAGCAGGATGCATTTAGGAGATGGTTTTTACCAAATAAGCCATCCAAATGAATTTGCTCAATACTGTATGTGTCTCCTGCTGGCTCCCCAGCAGGTTTGCAGACTATGGTAGGAGGAGAGAAATCGAAAGGAACCAGATGCTCCAGGGATTGATTATTCTTGCACAATCCTAAGGATAAATAAAGTGCTTGTAAGGTTTTTAAAACAAATTGAGATGCTGGAATCCCATTTATGAAAAGCAGAAGAGAAAAGTGGATGGGTTCAGGCATCTCAGCTGCAGGGAAATGGTATCAAGCTGGATTTCCATGGAGAAGAATGTCTGGTGGGTGCCCACCGCCCTTGGGCTGCAACATACCAATAAGTGCCTCCAACAGATTGTTTTAGGGACTGATCCAAGGCAGAAGCAAACAGAAGCTCTTGCATTTCCTACAGAGTCCCATCCAAAGGACAGCTTCCATATGCCCAGTGCTCAACTGGGCAGAAACACCATCAACAGAGGCTTCCCCTGGAGCCAGCACACAAGCCCAGCCTCTCCCCAGAGTGCACTGCCCGACCCAAGGACGTGGGGCTGCTGGAGGAGATAAGCACTGGAAAGGTTCATGAGCCAGCGAGGCTGGTGTGTATGTGGTCATAAGACTAATCTAGTAGCAAAAATACAGTAGGGTGACAAGGTAAATATTTCAAGTAGTGTTTACATTAACTTTAAATTCCCTTTTCAGATCTCCATTGTTGGTTTTTTTTTTCTCTTGTACTCAAAATAATTGTTGCCTTTCAGAGAGTTTTCAGTCCTTATCTCAATTCAAAATGTTAAACTCCTTGAGTCAACTGATTCTAATATTTTCGAGTGTTGTTTCAGTGATTTATCAGAGCAATAAGGGGCTGCAATGAGGTGTTATTTGTAAAAGTTTGTTTGAAGCACTTAAAGGAAAAAGGCATTTCTGAAAACATGAATGAGATTATTTGTTGAAAAAAATGCATGCATGGTAAAGGAGCTGGAGTGAAAGAGTGTCATTTTTCTGAAGGAGTTTGACATTAAAAAGCTCTGAAATGAATAACCTTACTGCCCCAAAATAGTATTCCTGCAAATCTTCCCATGCTATTAACAAGCGTTATCCTTTCTATTATATATATTAAGTTGTACTAAATGTGTTCATGCCCTCAGCACCTTCATTTATATGAACCCTTTTATTGTGCTGTCACTTAATGATGTATTTTCAATTAAAAATTGAAATATTTTATGTGCTCACATTAAAAATACATATTTAAATAATCTGTGTCTGATCTCAATGAGAAGACTCTCCGCATTCACTCATGTCTCTCCTCCTGCCTTCTTTGTGCATGTTTATAATGCCTTCATGCTTCCTCATCCTCCTCCGCAGAAGTTCCTTTTCCCTGTTGTATTTCTGCAGGTATAACTGCCAGGAAGGAGATATTGCTGTTATTTGTTTACAGTGTGCCTATCATGTTTACAGCCCAGGACCAGAGGTTCTCCTGTGGCGCAGCTCAGAGATGAGGGCTAATTTTTAGCGCAAAACTCCAATATGGTTTTATAAAAGAGATATTTCTGATGTGCAATATTTGCCTTTCATACCCATGACAGCTCTTATGACATTGCCTCAAGTCATGCAGCAAGTGTTGGTTTTATTTTTCCTTTCCTCTGCTCCAGGAGCCATTGTGCAGTTCCCTCATAGGACATTGCAGAATGGTCCTATTTTCCAAAACACTGTGATGCACAACGAGAAACGCCTTCCCTTATGAGAAGCAGTGCTTGTCCTGCCAGATTGAGGCACAGCTCCACACCTGATCGAGGACAGGCCAAGGCTCTGCTAATGCCTAGGATGCTTCTGCTCCATGGCTGTGCATCCTGCAGGCGTTTACCCCTGTGCACCTTGCAGCCCGCGCCTATTTATGTGCTGAAGGCTTAACAAAATGAAGTGTTGGATCACACGATTAACACAGCTTCTAGGGGGATTTCTGGCTCCTTGTCCAGCTGGGATAAGCTGCACTTTTAGAACCTGCTGCTATAATGTCATGGAGCAATGCAGAACACCCCAACCCTGTGCTGAGCGCCACTGCTCCCAGTGTCTGTATTTTTCTTTACCCGAGCTGATCCAATCTGGGAATAAAAACAGAGGGAAACAGATGGCCCATTGTGAGTGCTGCTCCTGCCCTGTGCTCCAGCACAGGCTCCAGAGAGCCCGGCACAGGGGCCAGCTATTGCTGCTGATTTTCCATGTGTTAAATGCATGCGCTAAGAGGAAGCCAGAGCAGGACAGCACCTCAGCAACCTCTGCATCAGGTGGTTTTCCTGATAGCCCTGATGAAATTTTGAGAAAAAAATGATCCCTGGGACTCGCAGAGCTAGGTGTCTTTTTGTTGGTTGTGTTAACTGCCAAATGATGCTCTGAGAGTATGAAAATTCTGAGCATGATGCATTATTCAGCATGGTGCATCACTGGGAATACTATCTGGCATCCCCAGGTTATACGTACCACTGAAAAAGAAAATTTTCACCCTTCCAAAAATGAAGAGATTTCTATCCTCTATCTATAATTTTTATTGTTTTGTCCAACTCCACCTCTACCAAAACCAAGGCAGAGAAGTTTCTGTTTCAGCACAGTGGGGTGTGGGGTGGCTCCCAAGAGCACCAGGCTCATGCAGCTGGCAAGGCTTTGCCCTGCTCCCATTCCCCAGGCTTTCCGCCTGCCTTAGAAGTGAAAGCAGAAGGCTGACCCCAAGCATGATGAATTCCTGCTGAGCTTTTTCCCATTAACTTCAGTAAGGGCTTAAGCCGGTGGTTTTCAGAAGCTGGGTGGCTGGTGGGGATTTTTGATGGAGGCAGGGGAGAGAAGACAGGGTGTTAACATGTTCTTCTGATTAATTATAGTGTTCTCAAGAGTAAGTGAATAATAGTACTGGTCAGAGCCAGGCATCACACGGGTCTCAGCCTTGCAGGGTAAATGGTGTCTGAATTGTGAGTAATGCTGACCTGGGAGAGGCCAGATAAGATACAGATTTTTCACATCCAGCACTGGACAGAATCTCACCTATTGATAACTAAATGCACCAAAATATAGCAACGTTCAGCACAGCAATTCCCCTCACCCTCTGGAACAGCACTCAGCCATGCCAGGCAGCAGAAGGGCACAGTTTAGGCTCCAGCGACTGAGAAGCATTGGTGCTGACTGAAAATCAGAAAGCAGAGGGAACGATGGCATTGCCTCTATACCACTGTCATTGGTGGCTCTACCATGTGCCATGTCAGCACCTTTTGCCTACAGCTGCCACATTTACCAATTTCAAAGCCATCTCAATGTCCTCTGTTGTAGCTGCCCTGAACTACTAGAAATTCTTTTTTCCCCCCCTCAAAAGATAACAATCTGCCTAAAGTCATCTATGCTTGTTCTTTAGCATCTTGAAAACACAGACGTACCGTCTTGTTATGAAGGTCCTCAGCGGGAATGTAATAAAGTGAATAATTTGCCTTTCTCACTTTTATTCTGATGCATTCAAAGCTTTTAATTTTACTCCTAAATGGATCCATTTTTTTTCTATTATTGTCCTCATCGGATGCTTCTCAATGGAAAATGTTCACAATTTCCTGTTAATGAGCACTGTTCTGCAGAAGGGTTGACTTTTTGACACTGGTTTAAAAAAAAATCTTCTGAATATTTCAACTTTCCTTCAGAATATGAATGCCATCCTCCAGCCAAGTGTGGCAATGAGGGGTAATTTTGTTCTTATTCCAGGTTTTCTCACCTATTAATGAAAAATTAAACTTATAATGGCATACTCTTGAATCTCCAGTATCTTTTGCAAGATTAAAAGATGGAAACATCGGTTTGTCCCTTCTGATGGCAACAGCAGATATGATGGAAAATGTGTTGTGTTTAACTACCCTCTGCATTAATGTGTTAAGATTGATTCAAACTTATTTGGTCTGATTTTATAAGAGGTTGATGTTTGTCCTAAGTAGTAACCTGATGGATCTGGAGAGGCCCCTGTTCATTCCAAGGGGGTTGGACCAGGTGGTCTTTAAGGGTCCCTTCCAACTCAAATGATTCAGATTCTGTAATCTTATTCCAACCTTAAATATCTCAGTAAATCCCTTCCTCTCACAAGATGCCACAGTGGGACGTTTCTTATGAAAACACCAAACTGACCCAAAAGATCCTGCAGTCACAGAGCTGAGCTCTGCAGATGCTGTGGTGCTGCTGAGCGTTGCATCCCCATCCATCCTGCATCCAGCTGCCCGAGAGCTGAGAGTTACAGCAGCTTCCCTGCTGCATTAACAGCTTTCACTGTTTGGTGTTGGATGAATGGGGCAGGTCACATCTCTCCGTTTTGTTTGAGACTTTGCAAAGTCAGGAAGGCTGTGTCTATTTAACATTAAATATTATCTCCAGCAAACATGGCTTAGAAGATACTTTCAAAAATGCAGAGACTTTCCAGCACAGGACAGCAGCGATACGTGGACCCACATCAAATGCTTCTTTTATGAATCACGAAGTAGATGCTGCCTTGCTTATGAGCATGTGTAAATTGGGAGTCGTGACTTAAAGCAGCATTTGACCTCCTCGAATTCCCCGCTGCATGCATCCTGGCATGCCTCATTGAAGATGCCCGTGTTCTGTGCTTTTCCTTGTCACTGAGAGATATGGCGTAGAGACGGAACGATCATATTGGCCTCTAAAGGAAAATATTTAACCCAGAGATGTCAATGGAATATAGAAATGATGGTTAAAATCCCAGAAGCCTGCCTTGTTTTTGTCTTTCTCCTTTCATCTAGCACTTTGGGTCGTGCCATCACTTATATGCTTCAGCCCAAACAGGCAATTGCTGAGTTAAGAACCTGGAGTTCAAAGTGAACCATAAACCTTAGTCTATAAGATAAATCATACAAATTACTTTACAGAAATAAATAGAACATTTGGGAGAGAGGTTATCTTCTTGCCTTCAGTTTACATCTCTAATGACTGTAAGTTCACAAATGCATTCTGTCAAGAATATAAACATTGCTTTTATTATACCAAAGACAGATATTTATGATGAACTTTTACAGTACAACCAGCTAGCTTAGAGGAAAACCCTGGAATTTGGGCAAGAATGCAGAAACTCTGTAAAGATTATTATTAAATCTGTGGACACTTTTTAAAGTGCAGTGAATGCTATTGGGAAACCTCACCACTGGGGTTTGACTACACAAATTGGTGTTGGAAACTGGTGGATGGGACTGAGCTTTGCTGAATTTTTCTTGTACGAGTGCTGCCATGCAGAAATAGTGTTTCCACACAAACACAGTTATGTGGGGTCTTTTTAAAACTCAGCTTTCCTGCAGTTCTTGATGAAGATATCATTTTCATCGTGCACAGGGCTGAAGTCCTCACTTCCCTGCTCCTTCTTCCCTTTTTCTGAGGCATGTTATAATTGGAAGAGGAGAAATTGATTTGGATAATAAAAAGGCTTTTGTTGAAACTGGATGGTAGTGAGGTCAGTGAGATACAGCAAGCCCAAAAAGTGCTTGATCCCAGGATCCCAGCATGGAAATGAGTCCCAGTTCCTTCCTGACAGGTTGGATATCAGGAAAAGGCTCTGGCCCAGAGGGTGATGGGCATGGAGCAGCTGGCCAGGGCAGTGGGCACAGCCCAGAGCTGCTGGAGTTCGAGGAGATCACTCTCAGATATTGGGTTTGGGTAATCCTGTGTGGAGCCAGGGGTTGGACTCCATGACCACTGTGGATCCCTTCCAATGCGGGATATGCTGTGATTCTGTCATTTTTTATTGGAACTGCTCTGCCCAGACAGTGCCTTAGTACATGATGGTCACCAAAGAAACAAATCCTTTTGCCATTGCTCTTTGCAAGGTTCCATGGTGGAGCAGGGGTAGGGTCTGGATGGCTGAGGCTCCCTGCAGTCTGGGCTGGATGGGTCAGAAGGTGCTCCTGGTGCCTTGGGAAGCAGTGACACTGAGAGCTTGCACTGCTGGATGGAATCAGGATGCTGCTGGTAAAAGGAATGATGCATCGGGGTCTGAAAGGATAAGGAGAAAACACTGCTGGGCCTCAGAGGCAGCTCTAGAATCAGAGAGGCAGGGTTTGGGCTCTGCTCCATCTCCTCCCATCATTCCTCCTTCCAACACGAGTCTCTCTGAGCCAAAGCTAAGGTCAGTTAGCAAAGCAAATGTGGGCATGTTTCCATTCTCGGTGCTTGGGCTCCTTTACATACACCCATGGGTATTTCTCATCGAGATCTGCACCTCTCAGGAGCCCTCTTCTCTCCCTGTGGTTTGGAGCAGGCTCTCACCAAAAGCATTCTGCAGTGTGTATCGCTGGGCGACATGTGTTCCATGATTGCAACAGTCATGAATGAGGTATGAGAAATTGGACATGATATTGCATTTCCTGTTCATGCATCTGTTGGATAAGCTGTTTGGAGTCCGCTGCATCAGCCGGGGATTGTTTCTTTCCTACATCATGGCAGTGTCTGTTGGTCGGGCCATGATACGTCTGGTGATGGAATGAGGCAGAAAAAAAAGGGGGCACATTGAAGGCAGAAGCATTTAAGCAGTTCTGTGAGCATATGTGTGACACATTCATGGGCCGGTTTGGCAGAAGCAGGGATGCAAAACCCGTGTCCCCAGCCATGCTGAGCAAATCAAAGGGTGGAATTGAGAAGGAATTCCACAGTGCGTGCAAATCTTGCCCAAATGTTGCTCTTGTGTTGCTTCCCTTTCTGGCAGTGGGGAAATCTGCCATACAGCCCCGATCACCACGGGGCCACGTCCCCAGTGAGCCCCCAGGCTCCCAGCATGGGCTGTGCACTGGGTTTGGTGAAAGCATCCTCCATACAAACACAAGCAAACTCATCATGGGTCGGGAGGGCTGAGGGCTTCTCACCCTGATGCAGAATTGGCACAGGTGGTTCTTGGGGCAAGGAATGAGCAGGTATGCAAAAGTTCACTCCTTCCTGGATGGAGGAATGGTGCTGAACTGCCTCCCAGTGATGCAGCAGAGGTGTTGTGATAAACTGATGGTATCTGCAGCTCAAGTGGAAATGAGTTTCTGGAGAAAGTCCAGTGATTTTCTGCTCCATTTGACATCTCCCACACAGACTACATCCCTTCTTACAAAGAGAAGCAATATTTTCCTTCTCTTCCCTTTTTCTTTTTTTTTTCTAAGAGAGACTCAGGAAATGGGGTAGGAAATAATGGAATGAAACAAAAGAATCAATAAAAATAATTTTTGTCTTGAATGGAGAGGAAATTCAGAGAAGAAAAAAAAAGTGATTTAATGTGAAAACTGCATGGGAAAAAAAAAAAAAAACAACCCATTTCATTTCATCAGAGGCATTTTGCAGAACCTGTGACTTCCAGCAGCCTGGCTCCTGTGCCACCTGCTCAGAACCTGGATGTGCAGGCACAGCGGGGTTCAGCCTTCATCTCCATCCCCAAGATCACCCTTTGTGGACAACTTTCCTGGAAAGCTTATTAACCTTATTAATACTATTAATATAACCTATATTAATACTGGGCTTGGATTAATGTGTCAGTGCCCTGACCACTCCACTGGAAGCATCAATAAGCTGCATCTCTCACCCATGGGTCAGGAATCCCAGCTCTACAGGCACATCCCAGGCACTTCCTTGCAGCCCCTTCTTTCTATTGCTCAAAAGCCATCCTCTGAAGGGCCCTTTCCAGAGTGGTGCATTCATTATGGATTGCACTAAAATTAGTGCATCTTAATATGAGCTTTGCCATAATCATGTAAGAATGAGGTACCCACATTAACACAATGAAAGCTTCTTGAAGCCATTTACCATGCACAGGTACACCAGGATTAGACCAGACATAATAAACAGCGATTAGGCATGAAATTGAACCAAGGGAACTGTTTTAAGACAATGGTTTATACATGAAGTAGTACCCAAAAATATCTCCCAAGCACGTTACCTGAATGATAAACGAAAACAGAGCCTCAAGTAATAATAACAATGTAAAACAATTTGTGAAGCCTTTTCTAAGCAGCACCCTGGTTAGATTCCAAAGAAAATACATGCAAAAAATATTCAAAATCCCATGCGGTACATTGACTTTGGCCAGCTCCCAGCTCCTGGGTATAAAGCTTTCTCCCAGTGTTTTGCAAGTAAAACAAGGTCTTTGAATGAGGGCCTGAACCTGCAGGCTGCTGAGCACTTCCTCACTGATACCAGTGTCTGTGGGACGTGGTTTAGTGGGCATGGTGGGGAGGGGCTGACAGCTGGACCTGATGACCTTGGCGGTCTTTTCCAACCTTAATGATCCTATGATTTTTTTATCCATGGTGAGCAGGACAGACTTGTGCTGAGCTCTTACACAGGCCAACAAATATTTATCCGATAACGAAACCCATCGTAGCAAACGCACACAAAAATGTAACTTTCAGCATCCAGCCCTGTGTTGTGCAATGCCTTTATGTTGCTTTATTTTTTTTTTAACAGAAAGTAGCAGACCTTCAGACACTTCAGCCCCTGCTGGAAACTGCTCTGGCACTGGACCCGCTCTCCACAAGGCTGGTGGGAGCTGCTGGAAGCACTGCTTTGCCTCTGAGCACAGAGCAGGATTGGGCTCTGAGCCCTTAATCCCTGCTGTAAGGAGTGGAGCGCTGCACACAAGATGTAGCAACAAAACAGATTTAGTTCAAGGTTAGTCTCAAGAACCCTTATCTGATCACTGACAGTAATTTATCACGCAGAACCCATCATTAGTGTCAAGCTGTTTTATTACCCACTAACTTAACACTGTTTTACCAAGAGTCAAGTGTGATGTCACTCATGTTAAAGTAATTTACAGCTAATAGATATGAGGTAGGAGTCGATGCTGAGTTCCTTTCATACTCAGAGTGAGCTACTTTCATTTTGCCCAGTAAGCAAATGAGAGCAGAAGGGTGATAACAGCGGGGAACCATTCACATGCCTTTGTGCCCATGCACAAACAGGGGATCTTGAGAGTTCACCCAGCATCTTCATACAAAAGAACTCAGCTGAAGACATGAGTTCTGATATCACAGAGTTTAAAGGGCTGGTAAGATTTAAGACACAGTAGCAAATTTGGTTTTGCAGGACTGGAAATGTGTGATGCTTTGGTCACGTGGACGTTCGGCACATGAGCAGAAAGGAATCCCTGATGGAGTCCAACCACGTGCCACAAAACCTGACATAGAATCACAGAATCACGAAGGTTGGAAAAGACCTCTATGATCCCCAAATCCAACCCTGTCCCACCATGCCCACTGACCACATCCCTCAGTGCCACACCTACCCTTTTCTTGAAAAATTCTAACATTCTGAATTCTGAGGGGAAAGGGGACATTTGGGATGACTTGTTGCTCCCTTTCCAGCAGGCTCAGCCTTCAGGGTGCGAGTTGCCTCCATCTGAACATGGAGAGGAGTTACATCCACCTCGATAACAACGCTTGTTCCAAGAAGTGGTGATGGTATGAACATTGTTTTCCTTCTCTGCTTTCCAGCCAACGCTGCTCAGTCCCGAGGTCAGCCCCAGTGCAGGCTGTGTTTATAAGAGAGTGCATTTCCCATTTCCAAGCACTTGCCGTCTCCTCTAATGAATCCTTCTGCTGACGTCTCCAGGATCCATATTCTTAGCCTGTGGGACTTTCAGAGATAATCCTGACTAATGTGTATATATTCAGAGAGGTTTATTGTGGAGAACTGTACAGTTGGGATAAGGGAAAGGGCATCCTATATCAGTTCACCTCTCCAATTTTATATCCATTAAAGAGCATTTTAAATCACTGCATCTGCTATTATTTCTCCCGGAAGTTCCCAAACCTTTGGTTATTTGCATGAAGATTTCAAATGGTCCAGGAGCTGTGACCCTGAAGACATTGTAAAAAAAAAAACAGCCAGAAAAGGTCTCTTAGGATTAAATTTTAACTGTTGTTGGGGTCTCAGGTAAATATCTTGCTCTGAAAACACACCTGGACTGTAAATCATTGCAGCATCACTTTTGTCAGCCCTGTCAATAACTGTCCTGGTCTGCAAATTCTGTTTGATCAAACAGCCCTTGGAAACACACGCATTCAGTGGTGACCTCAGCTTCAACCCACGGTGCCCATTGTATGCAGATCAGCTACAACCCTGGAGGGAGGACCCAATTTTGGCTGTGGAAAAGGCCCAGCTGACCAGCTGTGGGGCTGGAGGTTTGGAAACACTGGGCAATGGCTAAACTCTGTCTAGAGCTTGGCCTGAGTGCAGGCAGATGAGATACACACACTCATCATTTTCTTTCTGTCTACGGGGAACCAAATAAAGTCTTGCCAGGACTTCTGCTTCTGCATATCTCAGCTTGCTTCAAGTCATTCCAGTGGCTCCTCGTAACACATGGCTTTGCTCAATGTGTTTCTGTGCAATCTCAGGAGTGAGCAGGAGATTGCAAGTGACCCAGTGCCAAGTACTCCCCCGTGCACTACTATGAACACAGGACCAACAGGGTTTCCACTGTGTGGGGAGAAAGCAGTTGGGCAGCAGCAGCTATGGCCCAGATTCTGCCTTGACTTTATATTTGCAAGTCTAGAGAGGTAGGAAAAACCTCTATCTTCCTTCTCACCAACTCCAGAGCACTAAAACACGGAAGCAGTCGTCCAGATACTGCAAGAGGTGCTTTGCTTCTGCTCTGTCTGTAATGGTCACCTCTCCCTCTCCACACCACCTTCCCAACTAATTGGAGCCATGTTTCCTTGCCAAAGTGGATGAAAAATGCAGGCAGCGAGGGCTGAGAGGTTGCTCAGAGGGTGAAAAATGAGGGTAGGGGAGGTCAGGGATGCAGCCAGAGAGGCAGAGAGAAGTGGCAAGGGGATTTGAGGGAGGTGGAGGAAAAGGGTTGCTGGCCAAAACCACAGCAGGTCAAATGTGGTAGAGAAGTTGTGAAAAAAAAGAGCAGCCTGCAAACTTGGTGAGTGAAGGCAGAAAAAACACTGGATGTGGGGGTATTAAAATTAAGCATGGCAAAGCAGTGCAGCAAACATTAAGTTTAGTTCTACTAGATAGGAAAGGCTGAACCATTCATTCGTCACACCCTTTCAGTGCCTTGCTTATGAGAAGTCATTGTGCCATTTCTTCCTCAAGGAAGATTATTTTGAAGCACATAAAATAGAGGAAGAGAAAGGTGCAAAAAGAAAATTAGCCCCAAATGCAAACAGTGCTCCAAATTCGTCTTCATTAACTTCAGTGGAAGATTTCTACAGACATGAATTCAGATCTGCAATTATAAGTGCACATCTGTTCTATGCCAATGTTTTGAGTCAACAACTTCACACCAAAACTGCAGTGGGAAAAATAAATGCTTCTACTTACAGATACAAAATTTAGTGGACAATGAGAGTTAATATTGCAGTTGACTTTGGATTGCAAAGCAACATAAAAATCATAAGCAAAATAAGGAGGAAGCATGCTTTAGGACCAAGGTGCCTTCTGGTCCTTAGAATCCAATTTGTACAAAGGTAAAACACTGGGGATCTGGAGTCAGAGTGGTTCTAAAAGCCCAAGTGGTTTCTTGCACTGAGGTGTAGTTTCCTCCTGGCCTGAAGCTGTGTGCAGAAGCAGACCCACTACCAGCTTCCAAAGCCTTCCCTGTGTCCGTGTGAGCAAACTAGCTGTGAGCAAAAGATCAGAGATGATCTCCAGATGCTGAAGAGGACCACAGAACCCGTGAAGATGGCAACACCAGCATAGCCCTGCTGCTGGGAGACTCTCTGAGGCTATGTCTACTCTGGCAGCTGTGGAAGAGATGTCTCCAAAAAAGAGCCATGCTCAGGAGCCATAGTCTATCCAAAAGCTGTAAATCAAATACTGGGGTCAGTGAGTGCTCTCTTGTTTTCCAAATATGACTTTTAATTTAATACTGAAAAGGTATTCAACCGATAGGGCTATCGGGGCAGAATCTAACTGGTGAGCAAAGCACTATGTCACACAGCTCCTTGGTCTCCACTTTTCTCCTCCATAGATGAAAATACATTCTACTTCTACAGAGTCCAAAGTTCCCAAATTCAGTAGTGCCTCCTAAAAATCATGGCACTCCCAAACAATAATGAATCTGGATTTCAGTTTTCTTTTTAATCCTTGAGATCTCCCTTTTGTCCCATCTCCTTGGCACCCCACAAAGCCAGTCACTTTGCTTATGAGAACACTGGTACTCACATTAAAGTCTGAAGTTTTAGGAAAAAAACAGCTGGCATCACAGGACTTGAGGTGCAAATGTGAGCTCGTATGCCAGAGTGTCCCACTGGGAGACACCACTCATCTATGGGAACACTCTAAAAAGATCTCCTGTAGGCTTGAGCACCAGCATCCTATTTCCCAACATTTAGCAGTCACGTAGCAGTCCCAATCTCCCTGCACAGCACAGGAAGACCCATTGCAGTCTCTCCCAACCACTCCACACCAACCAGGTTACATCACGACTTTGGTCGCCGAAGCTCCTCGCTCCCTTCCCTCCCCCACCCCAGGAACAATGGCTAACTGTTCTTTTTCCATCTATAAATTTGTCTGAGTTAACAGTTCCCAAGATCTGGCAGCAAGCTGGAGCTGGGAGTGAGCTGAGAGATAGGAGAGTGACAGTCTGAAATGAAACACAGAGCTGCTGGGCCTGCAGCCGTCAGACAGGAGCCTGGCTCCCTCCCTTAAAGATTAGCGAGACTCCTTCGCCGGAGCCCTCCGCATTCCCCAAAATCCTAGCAACAAAGTGCTGTCTCTCAGCCGCCAATGAATCATGTGAATTTAACCTTTCACCTGGCCACAGGGAGGTTAATATACCAAAATAGCCCTTTTTTTGTTTTGGTTTTTTTGTTTTGTTTTTTTCTTCCCTTTTTTTTTTCTTTTCCCCATTTAGTGCCTGGGAAGTGGGGAGCAAACCCCACATGGCTGGGTAGGCTCTGGAGGTGGTTTCGTGTTGGAAGTTTTGCTCACTGCTCCTCTGCTAGTTGCCATCACCGGTTTATTCAGAGAAACTCTTTCCATTTTCACAGTATGAAAAATATTATGCAGTATGGATCCAGGTTGGTTGGATCCTCACCTCTACCATGGTGCTGAGCCCCTGCTGGGAACTAGGCTGAATGTCCTTGTGCCATGGGGCTGGGGTAAAGTGGAAGCTCACAGAGAACCCTGCCTCTGATAACCCCGGGATGCTCCATTTGCCCATCTGCAAACAAGGAGGTGGTGTGAGCCCTCCTGGGCTGCTCCCAGCAGTGGGTTTTGCAGCCCCAGCCCATACCACTGCCCTCATCTGCTATGGGATTCCAACACTTTGTGTTAAATTTTCCATAAAGGAAAACACATTTTAAACAATTGAGGCCAAAATCACACAAGCAAAGGCCACAAGCTCATGCCTAAGTACCCCTCCTTAGGGGGCACAAATTGTTGTCTGTTTGGTTTGCTTTAAGTACCAAAGGAAGTGGGGTGATTTCTGTGACTGCTGTTGACTCGAGAGTGGCCGGAGGAACAGCTGAGACTGCAGCATCCCCGTGTTCAGGGCTGTTAGAGGGCAGCAGACAACACCAGCTCTATGGGACTGCTTTTATTTTTCACGCCAGTTAAATTCTTATAGGCTAAGGAACAAAACGAAATTGAAGCTGAAAGTAAGAGGGGGAAAGATTCAAAATACTTTCCCCCTCCACTAATGTCCTGCTTCCTGAGAGCCACTGCCACATGCATATAACAGGAGATAAATACTTTTTTACAGAGCCTACTGTTTGTTTAAACCCTTTGAGCTTCAGCCCTCTGGCACCCTTCACTCCTACAGGCACAAACCCCCTGTCCCTGCTTGCCTGGGCTGGAGCAGCTCACCCTTTGCCCACAGCCCCTCACTGGCCTTGGAGACAAGATAGGAAGGAGCTCAGGATACAGTGGGCAGGAGGGATGTGGAGCAGGGGATGGGACCACAGATGCTGATCCAGGGGATCATAGACCCTATCAGTCCCTTCCCATAGGTCCCTCCTTTCCTTAGCTCACCTGAGCCGGGAGAAGCAGCCTCTGGGGAGTTCATCCTCCCCCTGGAGCCATTCGTTTGGCAGATGGGTGTGGAACCAGAACCAGCTCAGTGCTGCCCGTGTGGGCTGCGGGGGCCAAACACTCGATGGGTTCCCATTCGCAGCAGGGCAGAGGGCCGCGAGCCGCCTCTGAGCCCCGGGGGAGGATGCTGCGGCCCGGGAGAGGCGGGGGGAGGAGGGGAGCGTATTTAATTAATTGCCACCCTCCCGATGGAACGAGAGGGACTCGGGATTCCCCGCTCAGGGTGCGCCTTGCCTCTCGCCTGCCAGGAGCAGCAGGACTGGGTACGTTCCTACCCTCCCCTCTCCACTTTCCATTTCTTTTTTTTCCCTTTTTTCTTCTTTTGTTGTTGGAGGGGGCTAAGGGCCTCCCTCGGGACCTCGCAGCGCGCTCCCGTGCGTCCGCCCCCGCGTAGGGCTCACAAATCAGCCGGAGCGGGATTAGGGCCGAGGGGCCGGGGCGCCGGGCAGTCTGTCCCGGGCCGGGGGAGCCTCACCTGGAGGGGTCAGGCCTCCCCCGGGAGCAGTACCGAGCAGCACCGGCCGTCCTCGGACCCAGCCTGGACGGGAGGCACCGTCTCTGCCTCTTGCAGAACATTGGTCCGGAAAAGCAGGGACGGGTCCGACCCAGCCTAACGGGCCGCGGTGGCAGAGATCTGTCCTAGGGATGAGCTCCGGGTGGGGATGGAGGAGAGGGGTTTGGTCTCTCCCAGGAGTCCGAGGAACACTTGCCCCGGTTTTTGTGTCTGGGTTTCTTGTGAACGTCTAAACCTCTTTAGGATCTGGGGGATATGCAGAGAGCTCCGGCACTTCATGCTCGGCTCTGCGCCCACGTCGGGTCTCTCTCGAGTCCCACACAGCGCTGGCACCGTGTCCTGCCCGGCATTTGGGGAGTGGGGGGGCGAGGGGGTACCTCGGCGGGGCAGGGAGCGTCAGGGGGACCCTGCCTGTTCCTCATCCCACGTTCCGACCGAGTGAGGGCTGCGGACGGCACACCGCTACCGACACGGCCGCGATGTCCCCTCCATCCCAGCTGACCTAAAGCATTGTCCGCGGCCGGTCCGAAGGAGGACCTAGCGCTCCCGGGCTGATCCGGGCACTGAGAGCAACTCGAATTTGTCCAAAACCATCCAAATAGCAAAGAAAGGCAGGCGCACTCCGAGAGCCGGATGCGGCCCCCTACCCGTGGTCACCCCCGAACTCACCGTCCCCCCATCTTCACTATCGGCTGCGGGACTCACACCCAGGCTGCAGCCACGCGTGGACGGGGCCGTACGGGTGGCAGCACCCCGGGTTTTGCCCAGCTCGTTCCGCAACACGCAGCCGGTCCAACCGCGGAAAGTTGCGGTAAACTGCCGGAGTTCGTGCTGGAAAGCCCCTTTGCGGGATCACCTGCCCGCAGCCCTGCGCGTCCCCGCGGTTCTGTCCGGGGCGGCTGCGGGAGGAGCCACCTCGGAACCCATCGTCCCGGTTGGCAGCACCGCAGCGCAGAGCTGATGCCACGGCGGGGAAAAATTGGGTTGAAAAAGTGCTAAATCGGAGGGAGCTGAACACACGCACAGGCAACGCGTCTGCGGGCAGGTTTTCGTGAGGCTAGCGAAAATGACCCCGGATTTCAGCATAGCCTCGTTTCTTTCAGTGCTCTTACTTTTAGTTGAACACCACAAGCGATCGGAATGGGCGGTTCGCACGCTTTTTTTATTATTATTACTATTACTTATTTTTGATCTTTTCAAGACTAAATCACCATTAAATGGCGCTTTGTAATTTCAACGCCCGGGAACTCACGCGTTCGCGGGCAACGGCCGAGCCCGACGGCTTCACCGGCTCCCAACCACAGAACCGAAACGAACGGAGCTCCGGCGGTGCTTGAGCCGCGGCCGCCGCGGGTTTGGAGCAGTTTTAACGCGCGAGACGTTTCTTCCCGTTGTTATTTTCTTTCCCTAGCGCACTTTTTTAATATACGTATAACAATTATTTTGTTTCGAGGGACGGTAGTAAACGGCCGCTTTCTCCTGAACGTAGCAAGGAAATAAATACAGATCCCCAGCCAGTTGCCTCGCATTATTCGGAGGGAAATAGCTGGCATTCCTGCCCCGGTTTATTTTGGAGCCGAAATTTCCCACCCTTCCCGCAGCGGTGGTCCCCGCGGAGCCGGGCCGGACTCCCCCGACCGCTCGGAGCTCGGCTGCCGGGGGGGCTCGGGGCCGGATCCCGACAGCCGCTCCCGAAAGCAAATCCTAAGAATGACGAAATTATTTGTTTCCTCCGAAGGAAGGGACCGTGCCGGCGGCCCGTGGGGACCGGTCCCGTTGCCCTGACTCGGAGAAGAGTTAAGAGTTAAATCGACCAAATTACCGGGTCAGGCGGACGCGGGGATGTAAGTGCTCCTTCCCCTCCTGCCGCCCCTTCCTGGGGAAGAACAGACGGGGAAAATTGGAGAAAAGGCTTCTGCTGTTTCCCGGCCCGCTGCGGGTCCCCGCTGCGCGGTCAGCTGCAAGGGAGGAGGCCGCACTCCCCCGGGGAACAGCAGAGCCCCGGGAATGGTGCAGCGCGGAGGGAATGGGGACAGCAGGGCCCCGACGGGGCGGTGAGGGGCCGGAGCCGCCCTGAGACCTGGACACGACTGCGAGCATCGCCCCGGCGTCGGGACCACGCGCCGCTGGGGATATGCACGGAGAGGTGGGGGCCCTGCTGGTGAGACTCCCGTCCCCAGTATTCTGGGTTTTGTCGCAAACGAGTGCGGGAACTCTCGCTCGGAGCAGAAAAGCGCTTCGCCACGTCTTCTGCAACCCGACAGCCCAGTCGAAAGGTCTCGGTGTGTTCTCCGCTGGTTCCTGCGAGAAACCAGGATCCGGGGGGGGGACATCGCCTCCCGCTGGGACAGCGGAGAAACCCAGAAAAAATAAAGCCGGGAGCCACCCCCAGCCCGGAGGCGGGCGCACACCTCCATCCCTACGGCTGGAGGTGGGAGGGGGGTCAACAGGAAAGGGGGGACGCGGGTCGTCCTCGGGGCCGCATTCTGCCCCCGTCCTCCCGGCGCCCAGGGCCCCGCTCCAGGGGAGAGCCGAAGGGCGCGTCCCCCCCGCCGGGAGCGGAGCCGGCGGGACGTATCCCAACCCCCCCCCTGCCGGGAGGAGCCCAATCCTCGCCGGGACCGGGGCTACCCCGGCGGCCGTCACGTGGGCCGGGCCGCACCGGGGCCCCCGCCGTAAAGAGCCGGAGCCGCCGCCGCCGTCGCCACTTCCCCGCCGGGCGCAGCCGGGGACGCACCCACGGGAGACGGCGGCGAAGGAAGGGAGGGAGGAACGGGGGAGGGAGCGCCGGCCCCGCACGGCCTGGGCACAGTGGTGGTAGTTTTCATTTTTGTTTGGTATTGTTTTTTGTTGTTTTTTTTTTTCCTATAAACTTTATTCTATTTTATTATTATTCTGATTTTTCTGGGATTTCCCTGCATGGTCTGAGCGCAGCTTCATGCCCACCCGGCCATGCCCGGCTCCGCTCTCGGCCCGCTGCCATGTGAGTACCGATACGGGATGAGGCAGCCGGGGGTGGGATGCTCTTTTGGGGGGTGAGATACCCCTGTAACTGCGAGGGCTCCATCAGCACGGGGAGGCCGCGGTAGCGTTACTTCTCTTTTCAACAAGAAAACGGCAGCGTTGGCCGCTGGGGGACATCGGGGCCGCCCCTGGACCGGAGTCGCTGCCCGGCACCGCCGGGACCCCAAGGCTCCCGGTCCCAGCGTCCCGGGGACCCCGGCACAGTCCGCATCTCCTTTCCACCAGCCCTTTCATCAGGCCCCGGTGCCTGCTGCAGGCCCGGCGCTCAAAAAAAGACGGGAAAGGAAATACTTCTGTCTTTTTTTTTTTTTTTTTTTTTTTGAAAAAAAAAAATCTGTTTTTTTCGGATCCTTGGAAATGCCCGAGCAGCTGGGACAGGGCCGGGTGGGACGGAGCCACGGGCGCTGCTGTTCGTTCAGTGGATTTCTTTGCTCGACCCTGTGGGATGGAGCGGACCAGAGGAAAGCTTAAAGGAGAGAGAAATCTCTGCATATACATAAAGCTAAAGCTCCTGCTTTAAGGAAAGCGGCGCTTTCACGAGGGGAAGCAAGAAGGGCCCCGGACCGGGGTTCGCGGGGTCTCCCGCAGACGGGGCTGGAAGCGGGAGGTGGGCCGGGGGCCGGGAGAGGTGCGGGGTGCTCCGGCCTCGCTCAGCCGCGACTCTCGGCTCTGCCCCTCAGGTGCCTCTGATTGAGCGCTTCGGCAACGTCGGGGCGCAACCGGCCGGGCCCTGAGCAGCCGCCGCCGCCGAGGACGGAACATGTATCAGGGCCTGGCCCTCGCCCCCAACCATGGCCAGTCGGCTTATTCCCACGACTCCGGCAATTTCCTGCACTCGTCGGCCGGCTCGCCCGTCTACGTGCCCACCACCCGGGTGCCCTCCGTGCTGCAGACGCTCCCCTACCTGCAAAGCTGCGAGCCGCACCAAAGCCACCTCGGCAACCCTCCGGGCTGGGCTCAGAGCAGCGGCGAAACCACCGCCTTCAACGCCGGCAGCCCGCACCCGCCGTCGGGTTTCTCGTACCCCCACAGCCCCCCGGGCAGCAGCCCCCCGGGGCGCGACGGTGCCTACCAGGGGCCCCTGCTGCTGGGCGGCGGGGGCCGGGAGCAGTACGGCAACGCTTTGGTGCGCTCGGTTAACGGGTCCTACTCCAGCCCCTACCCTGCCTACGTGACCCCCGAGCTACCGCCTTCGTGGACGGCCGGACACTTTGAGAGCAGCGTGCTGCACAGCCTGCAGACGAGGCAGGCGGCCCTGCCCGGCCGCAGGTCAACCTTCGGTAGGTCGCCCTCACCGCCGCCTTTGGGCGTTGAGATTCTCTCGGTTCGAATCGGAGCGTCTCCGTACGCGGTGTTTTGGTGGGGATGAACCGCGCCGTGGGTTTTGTTTCCCGTCGGGAAGATTTTACTCAGGGATGGAAGGATTGGTTGGGTAGAGGGAACGTGGGGCTGACCCTAAACGGAGCGTTCTGTGTGTTTGTGTTACACGGAGGGCAAAGAACGCGTTTCAAAGGAGAGGACAGAAGAGCAGAGGCTGTCCAGCACCCCTCACCCCCCTGCGAATATCTCCTCTCCACAATATCGACTTTGTGCCTGTACTTCAATACTTACCCTTGTGTTTAAATTAGCGGGGCAGATTTATAGCTCCCACCCTTTTAAGTAATTTATTGTGGTAAATGAGTTTATATTCGGACAGACTCTCGGTCTCCTCATTCGCCTTCACCCAAACAGGTCCGCAGCTGCAGCGCCCCGCGGCCTTTGGAGAGGTTCATGCATTGACCCGTGAGCCCCGCACTGTTCCCCCGCACGCACACCGCAGGCTCCCTTTAAAGCAGGACCCAAACAGACGCAATTTTCGGGTCCCGCTGTAGCAATGCTCCCCGGGGTTGTTCCCGCATCCTCGTCCGGCGGCGGCTCGCAAAGCCCTTTCAAAGCCACTTCAAGACCTCAGCCGCGTTATCATCTTGACTGCGGTGATCCAAATTATCTTATCTTTGCCCCAAGAACAAAGCGAAGCTGGGACGCAGCCCCCTCCCCGCTGGCGTTACCTCCCACCCGGGGATGCTCGGGAGCGCTTCGCTTCCAGGATTTTCTCTTTGTCTCGGAAAATCCGTTGCGTTGTGCGGGGTCGGATCGCCCCGCTCCTACCGAGGGAGGAAATGTCTCCTGCACTTCGAGTTTGCTGCTTCAGGACCCGGAGAAAAGACCGCCGTCCTTTGTGCCGTTTATTTTTGCTCTTGAATAGTGTAAACTGCTCTTAAGTAGCGTAAACTATACTTTTTTTTTTTTTTTTTCAGTTAATGAATTATGGCTTGCTTTTTAAATTATTTTTTTGACTTTTTTTTTATTACCTCTTTTTTATTTTTTTATTTCCTTCCTTCCCTCCACACGCACACTTTTTTTTTTTATTTTTATTTTTTGCTTTGCCTTTTTTTTTTTTTCTTGCAGTCGGATCTTTTTTAAGGCGATTGAAAATGAAGAGGAAGGGAGAGAGAAAAAAAAAGTATTTTTCTTTGGAAGAAAACAACGTTCAGGACGAAGGAAATTGTTTCTAAAAGAGAGAGGGGGAAAAAGAAAAAAAGAGGAGAAAGTGGGAAAATCCTGCTCTCAAATCGGAGGCTCGCTCCGTTCTGCTGCGGGCTGTGGGCAAAGCGCAGTGCTGGAGCCGGGCGGCTCCGGGGGCCATCGGGAGAGGAGAAATGTTTGGAGGAGCCCCAATGAGGGGATATTTGGGGCCGGGAGGGCCGTTTGTGGCTGCTGGGCATTGCATGGGGCCAGTGGTGCTGAACCTCCATGCAGACCCCGCACAGTATGGAGCCCCCAGTGAGCACCGCGCAGTGATGGAAGTCAGCAAAAGCGCTCCGTTTAACCCTGGGTTCATCATTACCGTGGTGATAATTAGGAATATTTTTACAGCCCAAGGAGGGATAACACCACGGATGGACTCTGTTCCCATCCTGGAGGCGTCCACAGCCCTTTTGGGACTTTTGGGGTGCGGGTAGATGAAAATCCCCAATACTTTGCCTTTTAGCAAAATATTGAAAGATAAAGTTGTGGGGGGGAGAATAAAGGATTTTTTTTTCCCATGCTCTGCAGGATGGAGGCAAGCTCCTGGTTATCCCTTGCATAGCAGCAGTGGGGCATGGGGGAATCAGGGCCCTGCAGTGCCCCGTACACGGGTGGCATGTTGCGATGGGGCCGGCTCCTGACCTCAGCTCTCTCTTCCAGAGTATTTGGAGGAGTTCCCCGGGGATGGTCGGGAGTGTGTGAACTGTGGGGCCATGTCCACACCGCTTTGGAGGAAGGATGGCACCGGGCACTACCTGTGCAACGCCTGTGGGCTCTACCATAAAATGAACGGCATCAACCGGCCGCTCAAACCCCAGAAGAGGCTGGTAAGAAGGGGACACTGCTGGGCTGCCTGGGGGTGGCTGGAGGGAAGGCTTTGGGGACTGCTGCTGGTGCATGTGTTGTTGGGATCTCTGTGTTAGGGCCTGCTGGATTCTCAGTCTTGTGAATAAATGCTGTTGATGTCAGCCAGAGCGGTTCAGAAGAAGCGAAGTTGCAGAATCGCTGCTCCCAAAAGCTTGGAGCTCAGCACCAAGAAGGGGGAGCGGGATGGGTCCCTGCAGTATAGGAACGTATGGGGCTCTATAGGCTGCTCCCGACTCTGTTCCCAGCGTAGGCTTGTTGCTTTTTTCCAGATTGTGGCTGGATTTCCAATTGTGATTGTGTGCTGGTTCTTCATAAGGACGTGCAGGCAGAGCAGTTGGAAAAGGCAGGGCTGATCCCGGGCAGGTTGTGATGGCAGCGGGATGGGGAACAGTTTCCACACCTGGAACCTCCTAAGGGAGAGTTTGGGGTTTGGTAGCTCCTTGTTTCTCAGCAGCATAAAGCATTAATTCCCCACATCATGGTGTTGGGCTTCCTCCAATTGGGATCCCATGGTGAGGGAGGAAAGAAGCCTCCTTTTTTTTGTATGCAGACGCTTTGGGATGTTTAAATTTGGTGGTAACAGTTTTGGTTTCAGAGCTTGTCATCAGAAGCAGTCATTACAAACAGGATGTTTGTCTGAGCCGTGCTGGGGAACAGCTGGGAGTTTCTTTTGCTGTTGCTCGGGTGTATTCCCGCAGTTATTCTGTGTGTTGCAAAACAAATTGTTAGCAGTAACCCAACAGTGACAAGTTTCTGTGCAAGGAAACGATAAGAAACAAATCTGGGATTGCATAAAATGCTTCATTCCGCTTTTGATCGTGGAAATGTGATTCTGTTTGCAAAACGAAACGAGCAGAGGCTCCGTGGAAGATCACTCTGTAATGACAACTCACCCAAACCAGTGTGTTTCTGTGATACATTTTATGTCATTCGATAAGATTTGCCCATCTCACCAAAATGTAGTTACGTTACATATACACCCCAGCAGCAGGCTCCAGTCTCTGCTGAGCTGCGAATCTCAGAGTAACGCTGCTGATTTCCTTGGAGCAAACACAATCTGTGGATTGAAAGTCGAACTCAAACCCTGTGTTTCAGAGCCTGCCATCGAAACACAACACTGGCTGAATTTCCAGGGCTCTTTGAGCAGCTTTTCCACCCAGGCACTGGGACAGGTCTCGCCATTACCCAATATTTTGTCCATTGCTGTTGGCACAAGGCAATCAGTAGCACTCGTGAGGCATTTTTTTCAGTAACATTAACATAACATTTCAGCAAAGTTTTCTGATTTAAGATTGTTTCGCAGGGACGAGACGGGAACTATCACAGCATTTCCAACCATTTTGTTATGCTGGCTATCAATGCAGTGATAAAGCCCGAGTGAAAGAGCTGATACTCTTATCCAGGGGAAACATTTCAGTGAGGCTGAAATACCTGATGGCGTTTTATTGCATGGAAAAGGAAAGAGGCCATGATTTTGACTTCCCATTCTGACTCGGGAATGACAGATTTCAAAACCGTGGCTGCTCCGCCAGTTTGCAGTGCCATTTTGCAACAAGGCAGAGGACAGGAGGACCCACTGATGATGGACAAGAGGGTCCTGGGCGTGCTTTGCAAAGCCACCACCCCAGCTGCTCCCTGCTTTCCGGGCTTGGGGTATTTCTTCCCAAATGATTTCACTGCCAGTGCTGTCCCTGCAGCACCCATGGAGGACGGCTGCCTGCGGTGAAACACACTGCTGGAGGAGCAATGAGGAACAACAAAATACAGGCACACAGAGGAAAAAGGGTTTCTTTTGCCCTTTACGTTACGACCTTTGTTCTGTAAGCAGGCGCTGTGCCGCGGTTATTCCGACTTGTGTTTTCACAAAGCAAGGCCCCAGCGAGCACAGCGTGGCACATAGAGCACCGTGCAGATGGTGCCTGCAGCTCATGCAGTCATCCGGTCATTTGCAGTCCGGTTTTTTCTTTTTTTCTGTGATGATGGCAGCAGGGACAGCTGCTTTTCTTCGGCCTGTATCTGGACACACAGCGTGGTGGCTTTCAGCAGGAAGGATATTTCTTACAGGAGAAGGGAAGCAGCACTTTATTTTAGGTAGGATATTTCTAGCCAAAGTTTCTTGATACATTTCACAAGATGATACCTTAGAGCCAGCCCTAAAAGCCAGACCACATGCACCACACCGGAGCAGCTGCTGGTGCTGGGTGCCTCTGCTCATGAGCATTTCCCAGAGCAGGCGCATGGTAGGAGCAGAGCTGCATGGGGCAGCACTGGCGACAGATCCAGATCCCTGGATCACCATCCTGACTTAGAATCATAGAATCATTAAGGATAGAAAAGATCATTAAGATCATCGAGTCCAACCGTCAACCCGTGACCACCATGCCCACTGACCATGTCCCTCAGTGACTTGGAGTCTTAGCTAGTTCCATGTATCAGAACAGAGTGCTGCAAACACTTTCACATTGCCATCAGCTGCCCTCTGTCATGCCGTACTTCTGAAAAGCAAGCAAAGCAAAGTCTCTTATATCTTTGGGCCTCCCTTTGGAGGGACCTGCCCTTCTGGATCTGAATTTTTCAGGCTGTCCAAGCTGCACTTGCACACAGTTAATGTGATAGGCACCAGCTCATGGTTTCTCGAGCTTATCAGCAGCACTTGGCTGTCAAGCCGGGTCCGTGAAGAGTTTTTGTTTGAGTGTATGGTGCATTTGTATAAATAAACACTGGAGCACAATGTTGAAGTCAACAACTTCCTAGACAAGGTCAGAGTGGTACAAAGGCAGTGGGGTGGAGGCAGGCAGCAATGTGCTTTCTTTTAGGGGAACTGCTGGGAACCAGCAATAATGTATTGTACCGTCGTCCTTCAGTGAGCAAAAGCAGCCTTGACTGTCTTTTTTCTTGCTACATGGGCAATCTGTGGGGTAGGGACAGATTCTCACAGGGTTTCTGGGTTTTCTATTGTAACGTGTGGCCGTGGAGGATGGTGTCTGCTGTGCAGGAGATGCAAACACAGGCAGGCACTGATGCCTCAGCAGATAGCCCAACACCGTGTGACACCAGGACAGTGTGTTCCTCCCTCCCAGGGGCCTGCCCAGAAATTTCGGGGCTTTCCAAAGCACTTTGCATTGGCCTTTGTCCATCCACAGGTGATGATAGATCTCAGCAGCCCATGCCAGGCTCCAAATTCCCCCTCACTCCTGTGGCAGGAGCTGCACCTCAGGGCCTTGTCCTTATGGGAGCAGTGTGGGGTGCTGAGCACCTTTGGGTGGCCGCCTGTGCAGGGGGCCCTCCTGCTTGCAGAGGTGAATGGCATAGCCTTGGTGGCTCTAAGGCTTTAAGAAAGCTCTAAAACAGGTCAGGATCATGCTGTGACACCATGCTCCATATTACGGACAAGAATAGCTGTTGAGACCTCCTCTGTGCCCAGCTTGTCAGCTCACACCTCAGCGTATTATTTTTTCCCAGTTATTTCTTGAAAGGCAAACCATTTTCTGAGCAATACCATTATTTGCAAATAGTTGCTGAGAACACTTTGCAACCACTGATTCAAAGCGTGTGCCCGTCACTGGTGTCTCTTGAAACTCAATGCTGATCTCTCTTTGACTGCTAACCTTGTAAAAACATTTCATTTTTATTCCTGCTCACCCCACCTTATTTGTTATATTGATTACTTATGATTTCAGGGTATAATGGAAAAATAAACAAACAGGGAATTCTTTATTGCCTGCATCGCCTATCGTGTGCCTTTGAGAGGAATCAGAGTAATTCTTCTCAGGGCTGAATAATGTATTCACACACCTGAATGCAGAGAGGCCGTGATGTTACTGAGATCACTGGGATACTTACTGTTATTAAAATAGTTCCTGTGTGAGGTGCTAAGAGACGTTGAAATGAAACACCTATTAAGCTGACACGTCTGTATATAGAGACCTGTGGATTTTCCAGTGGCTTGGAGTATGGTTGTTAGAAATGATTTTGCTGCTTCTGCCAGAATGTTTCCCTTCTTCGTTTGGAAATATTAACGTTGCAGAGCCAGCAATCACAGCACTCACAAAATATGTAATTAGTTAATGTTTGCGTGGTGTTTCTGCAGCCTGTGAGGGAACAGATTATCTGTGAGACGTGCAGAAAATAACTCTGCTGGTCCACTCATGGGCCAGTTCAGCTCAGCTCTGCTCAGCTCAGCCAATTGATTCCAGTTGTCTTAAACAAGAGATTAATTGGGGTGTTGCTAACTTTAGTGGTAGTTGTGAGTGCAGAGAAACAGAAGTGGAGTTCACTTAAAGCAACAGCAGTTTTTGGCTGTTTGTGCACTGAAAGTCTGGTAGGTATCTTCCTTCTGTCTCCGTCTGAGATACATGCGCTGTGCTCTGGATCCTGATCACTCCCAGCACTCGTTGGAGGTTTGTGAAATGGAATGGGAGGAGATCTGCCAGGATTATTGAGCTTAAGCAAAAAGCGCTTGCAAATTAGAGTGATCTCATTTGAATGCAATTTCTTTCATCTGAATTTTGCTATCTTCACATTGCGTGTTCCGTGTTTTCCAGGAAATCATTGTAGACGGAGATTTTTTGTGTGAAAGGAAACTTCCCCAGTTTGCCTTTTCTATGTGTGCATTCATGCGTTTGTTTGCTTGCTTTCAAGTCTTCATCGAGACGTGCTGGCCTATGTTGCACTAACTGCCACACAACCAACACCACTCTCTGGAGAAGGAACGCCGAAGGGGAGCCCGTCTGCAACGCCTGCGGCTTGTACATGAAGCTCCATGGGGTGAGGGCAGGGGTGTGCTGGGTTATGGGATCCCTCCTGGTGGGTCTGGGACACCGGTCTGCAGGGAGCAGCCCTAGAGCAGAGCCTGAAGAGCCATAGCTCAGTGCTATGAGACCTCTACTGAGGTTACCCAGAATGAGGTGAAGGGGTAAATGGGAGGTACTTGGGAGGTACACTGATAATACTCATTTGCAGAGGATGGAAACTATTGGCACCATGTCTGTCAGCCAAGAGAAGTCTTCGTTCCTCCATACAGATCTCTTCAAGCTTCTGCCATGGAGGTTCAAGTCTCTTTATCCCATGACTGCTCCCTCTGGGTCGTGTAGGCCCCGGCCATCAGTTTAATTTAGTAGTGCCCTCTCATAAGGGTCACCAATAAATCAGGAAAAGGAAAATAGGAAATAAAGGAAAAAATAAATTGTGGGAAAGCCTTAGCTGTTAGCCTTATACATCTTCCAGCCAAGGCCTGTTGCAGAGAAAAATAGCACTTAGTGAAGGACAAGGACTTTAGGTGCACTGCATGAACTGCAGTGTGTAAATAGGAAAGCAATGCGTGTGTGGGAAGGAGCTAAGTAAAACACAATATTAATCATTCCAAACCTTATGAATGTCAAGGTACCAAGACCTCTGGCCATGAAAAAGGAAAGCATCCAGACAAGGAAAAGGAAGCCAAAAAACATTACCAAAGGCAAAACCTCAACAGGTACAGTGCTGCTCCCACCCATCCCAGGGGTTTGGGGCACAGTTCATCTCAACAGGAAGTTATGCAAAGTAGAAAATCATACTGTGATTTTTCTCCCTGATGATTGCTTTTGCTTTAGGATCTTCATTTAGGCATAGTCCTCAAGTGAGGGGAGGATGTGGGGTGGAAAACCTTGTTGGTATCATGATCCTGGAGGGATTCCTGCTCTGTGGGCACCAGGTTCCAGCCCTACAGTATTGTGTTCAAGCAGATCTGAGCTACAATGGGCAACAGGAAAAAATTGGGGCTGGGGGTGGTGTGTTTGGGAGTCCAGGACAAGGGATTAGGTCACATTCAGCATCTGCCCCTCTGGGCCATACAAAGAGTGGCAGTGCTGGGCTGTGATTGGGTTCTCCTTCCTTCTTCACAAGCATAGAATCATAAAATGGCTTAGGTTGGAGGAGACCTTAAAGGTCATCTAGTTCCAACCCTTAAGCATTGTGCTAGCCAAATACAAAGCATTGCCCTGATGGTGGAGAAGGGGAGCAGTAGCATTGTGCCATGCAGTGCAATGCTAGCTATAGAAATACAAATCTCCTTAGGAATAAATCTGTGCCTATCATTGTGCCTTCATTGCTCTGTGCTCCTTTTCCTGCAGGGTCCACCACTTCGGCCACGAACTCCCCTTCCTCCATTACGAACTCAGACAGCACGGTCACTTTAAAGTCGGAGCCCAGCACAACCTCGCAGTACCCCGGGCAGGGCATTGTGTCGGTGTCCCAGGTAAGACACAGGAGCTGTGCCCCACGCGCTTCCTTATGGCTGACCTGGGAGTCCTGATAAGGCCAAGCAATTTGCTCATTGCATTGAGAGGCTACCCAGTGAGCAGGTGGGATCAACCCTGGGTGGAAAGCTCCATAGCTCCCAAGAAAAGACCCTTTGGCCATATGTTATCTGTGCTTCAGACCCCAAGGATTTGTTTGGTGGGAGAGGTGTTTCACCTTTCTGGAGGAAAAAATGGCTCTAAGTTAACCTGCAGATGGGCATTTGGTGCCCTGTCCTGTCTTGGTGCAGGGTCTGAGCCCCCTCAAGCTGGACATGCATGCAGGTGAGATTCTTTTTGTCCAAAACAGATAAATCAGATCTGTGTTACACTCTTGAAAAATAGACATGTGCCCAGAGATGTCTAAAGCATACATGTTGTCAATAAATAAGTGCAGACAGGTGCTGGGATGCTTTCTCCATGCTTGCTGGCCTGGGAATGTACACTGGGCACCTTTAATTGTCATCATGGATAACATACTGTGCCCATCATCTATCAGAGCCCTGCCACGACATTAGGATAAGCACGATAACGACCTGCTGGCTAACTACACCTTTCCCTTCCCTCTTGGGACAGGCGCAGAGCCAGTCAGATGAGGCACTGGCTGGCGGCGAGTTCAAATTTGAGCCGGAGGACTACCCGTTCTCTCCCAGCAGCATGGCCCCGCAGCCAGGGCTGAGCGTGCCGCTGCGGCAGGACTCGTGGTGTGCCCTGGCGCTCGCATAGAACCCCTCGTGCCTTCAGCCTGGCTCATCATGGGACGGGCTTCTCTTGGAGGATGTGGGAGGAAGACGCCGGCTGGATGGGGTGGCCAGAAAGCTCCTCCCCATCCGAGGAGACCCAGGGTGGTGTCCCTGAGGCTGCCTTTTTTTCCCCCCGGAAAGCCGTCCTCCTTTGAGATGCAACCAGCAAATAAACGCATCCCAGAATCTATGTTTATTCGCAGTGATTTCTCCCTCCTATGACTCCTCTGTGTGCAATTTATTCCACTTTCCAATAAAGACTGTAATAACGTGGCACCGAATAACTTAATTTTATTAAAATGTAAACTGTGTGGCTTCCCTTCTGTTTTATTGGCCACAATAGGGAGAAGAAAAAAGAAAAAGAAAAAAAGAAAAGCAATGGTTGTTTTAAACATTTACTGTTTTATATTAAAAACGAACATCTCTATGGAGTGTTAGCTTCTGAAGCATTCAGTGTACCAACACCGAGCTGATGAGTCAGACATGAAATAAACACACCACTCATCCTTTCCCAGCTCCAAACAAGGATTTTTTTAATTATTATTTTAGGCAAACCACATGACAAGAATGGTTAAAACCACCCAAATAATAAAAGAGTTCCAAAATGCTGTTTTTCTTTTGTATTTCCTCATGATTTTCAATATTATCAACTCCAAGAGTTAGAAAATCGGAAATGAGTCTTCCAGAAGTTCAGAGAAAAGTTTGAGAAGTGGAAAAACAGAGGCTGTGCTGGAGGTACCTTTTTTTTGCAGCAGCTTTGGGCGTGTTTCAGGTGAAGAACTTTCAGCTTTCAGCCCTGTGGGTCAGAGGTTCCTTTTCAGCCTTTTTTTTTTTAAGGAAAGCCAAGCAGGAATTAATTTCCTGGGGTTGTGCTGCAGCAGATGATGGCCAGCGATACAAAACCTACTCTGTGTTTCCATAAGTTGGCACCAGTGTGTGCCTGCCGGGAACACTGGGATCACTTCACTCCTCTGGGTTTCTTTATGAGCGGTTGTTTGGGATTACATCAGAGCAGCCATGGGCTCAGAGTGGGTTTTGGGGCTGGAATCCAAGTGGGGCAATGAAAGGATACAGGGCTTGGAGCTGCACCAAGGAGGTGGGCAACGGGGAGAGGTGCTTTGCTGGGGATGCTGGGGTGAGGATGGGACTGTACTGCATGGAGATGGGTGGGAAATGAAGGGGGGTGAGGTCATGAAGTTATGTCTAAGGCCTTCTTTATTTGTTATTGCTAAATAAAACCCCCAGCTTGCCTGGACAGCTATTTATGGCCAGGAAACTGTCAAGTAATAGCTCCTTAATATAGAAGTTGACCTGTCTAGGGCTTCCTGGAGCAACTCTTCCTCTTGTCAGGAGAGATGGATCGCTTGACTTTTATTATAAACAACAGCTAAAGATGATCAGGGAGAGTGAAATCTGGCATCAAGTCGTGACTCATCTGGGATGGAAGAGAGCAGATGCTCTGGGCACTGAGGAGATCGATCCCTCTGACACCTCCATAGTTCAGCACTGAGCCCACAGCCAGTCCCTCAATGTGAGGGCATGGGGGGGATTTCAGCCCATTCTTTTAGTGAAGCCCATTGATGAAAGCTATCTTTGGAGGTTTTCTTCTTGCACCTCCAGAGTTTCATTAGTATCTTCGTAGAGTCATAGAACCATTAAAGTTGGAAAAGACCACTAAGATCCCCAAGTGCAACCCCAGCCCACTCCACCATGCCCTCTGACCGTGTTCCTCAGTGCCACATCTCCATGGTTCTTGAACACCTCCAGAGACCAGAGCTCCAAACACTTCCCTGGGTTCACTGCTACCTTTCCTACCTCTGCAGTGAGAGCTCTGGGCATATTTCACTCTGAATGTAGCCCTCAGGGTTTTCAATGCAGAACTGAATCTCTACAAGGTGAGCAGTGTGACAGTGGTCCCAAATCCAGCTCAAACGGTACCCACGGGAGTTGGGAAGATAGTGACATCCTTCACTGCAGGGGAATTGGAACAGATGACCTTTAGTGGTCCCTTCCAACTCAATCAATGCTACAGTTCTATGTCCCAGGCTCAAGGGAATGTAGGCTCCCAGCTTGACATGCTGGGACACAGGAAGGAGGAGCTCCGGGTGCAGCATGAGCAATGCT
The DNA here is from genome assembly GCA_037305975.1 of Chrysolophus pictus. Lineage (NCBI taxonomy): Eukaryota > Metazoa > Chordata > Aves > Galliformes > Phasianidae > Chrysolophus > Chrysolophus pictus. Next base: position 6,015,318 of record CM074595.1, read on the forward strand.
CCTGGGCACCCTCCCAAATCCCACATTCGCCAGCAGCACAATGCAAGCTGCAACAGAATGATTTCTGCGGGCGAAGGCAAGGGGTCCTCAGTTTCTCATCTGCGTGACCCTGAGGGGCAGAGTTATTTTAAAGGCAAACAAGAAGACCCAAACAATGCCAAGATGTTGACACCAGTGGCTCCAGCGGTTTTATTTATTGCCTGTTGGTAACCGTTAGCGGGCCGTTGGGATACTCTGGGGCCTGGTGGCTGACAAAACGGGGCAGGGTGACAAGAAGTGAAACAATTGGGATGTATGTAATTTTTCCTTCCTGCACTCACTGGACGGCATCACCCATGAGGCTGGTTTCATGTTTCTCCACGGTCTCTTCCAGCCTTTTGCTCCCATCCCTCAGGCAGGAGCAGATTTCTGCCCCTAACAGAAAGTCAGCGCTGCCTGCACAGCCCTGTGGGACAGAAAGAACAAAAAACATATGGGAAACTTGGGGTCTTCTCCAAGTGTGCCCAGACCTGCTCCCACTACCCTGCTCAGCCTCTGTAGGAGTTTGAACATCCAGGATGGCAATGGAGCAGACTGGCCCCCAAACCAAGGGCTGAGAGAACAGGACCCTGCGGCTGAGCTGGTGGTGTTGGGATACCCGTAGGACCCCCCAGCAAGGAAGCTGCCCTCGTGTCCCCACCAGGCTGCCACCACCACGTGCTGTGACCCACCTCATCCCTGCCCACAAAGCTCCAAACGAGGTTGATTAGCAGATTACTCTGGAGATTGATTTTTATTTCTCCTTCACGAACCTTTCTCCCTCCTGCTGGTGCTCACTCATTCGCAGGCACGTGTGTATTTGCTCTCAACAGGTTTGGTGGCTTGTGGACAATAATTATCTTTACTGTTGTTGTACAGCTGCCTCGGAGCTATCAATTGCCTTTGTTCAAAGGTCACCTGCCCAGATGATTTTACAACCTGACTACAATGATCTGTTCCATTTTGCACTTTATACCAATGCCACAGTGATTTTTACCAAGTCAGCAAGTGAGTAATGAAGCACTTGAGCCTATGAACACTCCATTCCTGTTTATGATCATATTAATAGCACAATAAAATCAGCACTCACCCAAGCAGTTGCTTTCAAGAAAAAAAAAATATTCTTTTTTATTTCTGCATGAAAAACTGAAAGTTGTGGTTTAATTTCTGAGGAGAACCCCAAAGCTGTGGACTCTCTGATAAAGTATCACTTCTGTGTTGAAGAGAAAGATCATTTTTTTTTCAACATTGGGCAAAGAAGTTTTCAGCACAACTTGTGTGGTTCTGTCTGAATAACAAACACTGCTCAGCTGCGGGGAGGTGAGCTCTGGCTGCTCCTTTGCACAACCTGAGGGACACACCTGTGCCCAGGTGCAGCTGTGCACCCATCCATGGTTAGGCTGATTGGCACCAGCTGAGGTGTGAGCCCATCGAGGTTGTAAGGATGGAGGCACACCTTTTCCCTTTGTGCTGTTGATGTTTGGCTGCTGTATGGTGAGCTGCGTGCCTCCAAGAGTGTTTTCCTGGGAAGAGGGTGGAGATAGGGCTGTGAGCCAGGTACAGCAGTGCCTATTGGTGTTGAAAGGTGGTTTGGTGTCCTGTGGGTGTTCTTTGAGTGCTCTGGGAGCTCTCTGTGGTCCAGGGTGATGAATTACTGATACTTCTCAGTCTTTCTCCCTGTTTTTCTCCTGTTCTTTTTATTGCAGAGTTGGTGGTGTATAACTCAGGAAAACAGCCTGTGTTGCTCTCCTGGTCCATGTGCTGCAGCAATTAACTATCTGTGCTTCTTGCTTCTGCTGCAGTTAACTCAGCTGAATATTCAATCTCACTATTGTATGCATGCAAGAAGCAATCAAACAGCACTGCTCCTTTCATCCCCTCAGGTGGCCCTTCTCAGAGAGGGCTTTGTGGCTGGGGGTGCCAGGAGGTGGTGTCCCCAAAAACCTCTCTTTTTCAGCATTAATTTACATTGAATAACCCAAAAGCCACTTAATGAGGAACAGTAATATCTTCAAAGTGCTTCCAGGAAGCTCCTCCAGGGGAAGCTTGGTGAGAAGCAGCACGTACCAGAAAGGCTTTTGTTGCAGGGAACATAACCCTATAGCCTGATGTCCCCATAGGCTGCTGTTTTCTCCAAAACCCCAGCTTTCCAGTAGTAAAATTTCTACCCAACAGTACCACCAGAGGTAATGTGCCATGGAAATGAACTGTGTTGAGAGGAAAGGAAGGGACCAGTGGTCAACTGTTTTTATGGTCAAAACTGACCAAAAAACCAAGTAGCTTAACCCCCAGTGCCCTAATTGTGTTGGGACTATAGGCATTAACCAGCCATTTTCCTGCTGCTGCAGGCTGTCTTCACTATTACTGGGAAATGCATTGGTATTGGAATTTAAAGAAACTTTTACAGTGAACAGTTCCACTGCAGCATTAAATGTGGCTGAGAGTAGACTGTGACTACTTTGATAGTGTCAAGGCTTGAGCTGCCTTCAGGGCCATCTCCTTTGGCTGGCATGAGGTACTGGTGTTGAATCTCTGTCCCACCCCCATCTCTTACCTTGTTATCAGGACGCTGTTTGCATTTCCTGGTAACCCAGATCCCCATTCCACCTCTGCTTGCATTTCCCTTAATGTGGGGCTGCCTAGAGTCTGAATGAGAGAGAAAGAGAGGTGGGCACAGATGGATGCAGTATGGGGCCCTAATGCTGCTATTACTTCAGGTGTTGGTATTATCCTTCCCATCTGTTCACTCTTTGCTTGTAATAAAGGAGAATAGCTCTGGCTTGTGGAATGAATGGAAATGATGGGCATTTAGCTGCAGGAGCCTACAGTTAACATCTGGCTGCAGTGCTCAGGCTCCTCTTAGTGCTATGGCCCCTGTGAGCAGGGCAGGGAATAGTGCTGGGGGAAACCATCCCTCTGTGCTTGAGCAGGACTAAGGGGAGCGGCAAGGTGAAGCTGGCCGTGTTAATCATTTACTTTGAGGGCGATGGAGGCTAGAGTAGAAGTTCTGTGTATATAAAGATCTGCAGGCATAAATGTGAAGTGGGGAAGCTGCTGCTCAAAGGGCACAGTGAAGTGGCCTTTTGGGGAGGCAGTTTACTCAGATTCACCGTTGTTTGCTCTGTGGGAGTGCTCTGTCACCACTGTGAGATGGTGTGGATTGAGGCTGCAGGGTGACTGCCACTTCTGAGCCTGACCTTGACAGCTTTGACCCAATTAATGATCAACATTAAGCAGGAGTGGAAAGTTAATGAGAGTGATGGCTAATAGTGGATGTTTGGGGACAATGATAGTGTTTCTGAGCCCCTTTCTGTAGAAAGTGACCAGGAAGGTTATGAGCTTGCTTTTGTGTGTTTAAAAATACTGTGTCCTCAGTAACACACATACATCATATGATATCTGTATTGTTATATAAATACATCTAATAAGGCTGGAGCTTCAGGTCCATGTGGGATTCACTTGGTATTTATGTGTAGCTGAACATGTTGGCATTGCCTTCCACTGTTACAAGGGAAAAATACAGGCTGTCACTCCTCCATCAGCAAGTCGATGTCAGACAACAACAACTGACATTTCACTGCTTTCATATGGGGTTACTGGTGTTCCAAAGCTGAGGCTTTCTGCAGGAGCAAATCCTTCCTCTGTACTAAGATGCAGAATCCCATGATAAAAAGAAAAGAAGAAACTGCTCTTGGATCTATTTCTTTTGGTGCATCCCAGAGCTGGCTCCAAATCCAGCCTTATGTCCACATGACAGGTTTGGTGAGCAAGCCTCACGTGCCAGCTTTGCTCTGTGCTCTACATTCAGAGAAGAGGTACCTGTGGTGTTAAAGACAGCCCTGCAGCATAGAAAAGTCATGTAGTATATTGGAGAAGACTGAGGTCCCAGGAAAGCTGCTCCCAGATTCTCCATCCCTGCAGAAACTTGGTCTCATCAGTATTCCTGTGGTGGCTTTTACTCCACTGCTCCACGCCCAGGAGTGATTGACATTGTCTTGAGCTTTGCTTTTAAATCATGTGGCTATGTCTCATATTAAAACACGATTAGAAAGGATTTAGTAACTTGAAATATTAATAATGGAAAACTCATTTCCAAGCAGCAAGTTTTAATAGCAGCATGCTGCCTTGGATGGGCTCTGCTCTGAGGCTACTGACTTTGACATTGCTCTTGCCCTTATCTTTACATACAGATGTAGCTCTCATCTCTGGCTCATTTTCTTTCTGGGCACCCTTTTTTTTTTTTTTTTTTGGAGTTGGTGTCACTCCAGCAGGGTGAATGGCCATGAGCTCAGGGAGAGAAGAGCCACTTCTGTTCCATCACCTTGAGGTCCTGTGGTTGGGAAAACACAAGCAGCACTTGGGTGCTAATGGAGGGAGTGCTTGGCATGCCTTGCCTCCTTCCATGGAGGCTCTACTGCATCTGTAACATAAAGGTGAAAGCATTGCATTGCTGGTTTTGGACATGGCACCCTGGACAGACTGGAGGCATCCCTAACTGCTTTGAGATGTCCTCAGCACCTCCAGGTTTTGGAAGGTTTCCGTGCTTGCCTGGAGTGTTCTATCTTGATTTTTCTTTTTGAACTAAGTACTTGATCTAAAACGAAGAGACCTCCTGGTTTTTCCCTTTCTGGCTTGCTTTTCCTTTCTGGCTTGGTTTGTGCCTCACCAATCATTTGTGGTGTCAATAGGGTTTGTAACATAACCACAAAATCAGTTACATCTGGAGTGCGCGAGCAAGGTCACTGGGGACAGAGTTCCTTTTTTAAAGGCAGTCTGAATAAATGGCAATAGAGCTCTGCTGCATTTGCAGGAGGCAAAAGCCAAAACCATAATAGCATCTGTGTTTTCCAATTAAAATAGCTGTCGTCTACTCTTGTGTTGAAATTCAGTTTTGATTTTTCAGAGGAAAACAAGCTGGGGATTGGCCCATAATTTGTGGACAATTGGTTTGGAATCTGCTTATCTCTTCATCAGAAACCAAGTCTAAACACAACCAGAATCTGACTTGAGGTTTATAAGCTTTTCAGCAGAGTATTTGAATGCTTCTGGATTTCCCACTGTATCCCATAGTTGATTCATTAATTACTTTTTTAATGAAAAAGCCATTCCTGATAGTTCCATAGTGCTGCTCAATCAGGAAACCTGGGGACTTCCTTGGGAGGTTTCTTGGAAGACTGACATGACTTTATTAACCACTGATGCCTATTTTTGAGGTGCACAATGGACTGTAGAAAACACCGTGAACATTTAGGTTATTTTTCTATGCTGGGTCAGGCTGCCTAAATGTGTTAATTCATTAAGCATGCTGCGTTCCTGCTAATTGCCAGCTTGGGTTTAGGCTTCGGGCAGTTCTGAGCGTGTCCTCGAAGCGGAGCCTTATCTCAAAGCTTCCTGAGTCTGTGGAATTGAATGAAAGTCTCACCAGGAAAAGTGGTTTGTTTTGCTTTTGGTTTGTTTTGTAAGAAAGCAGAGAGTTTCCCTTCCCAGCCAGGTCTGAGTGACCACAGAAGCTCACATGTTTCAGTGCTTCAATCTTTCAGGCTCTCCAGACTCCTGAAGTGCTAAATTTAAAAATAAATAGAAATAAAAAGAATCCAGCCAGATGCTTTCAGTCCTCTACTGAGATCAGGTGTTAATTCAGATGCAATTTGGATAGAAGCTGTGAATGCACAGCTTTTTTTCCAGTTCACGTTTTTCCCTTCCCCAGGGGAATTCTGTCCAAAATGAGGCACGATATCAGAAATAATAATATTTTTAAAATATATTTTTTAATATAATAATAATTTTTTAAAATAATGATTTTTAAAAATCAACTATCTGGGCAGATCTGGCAGTGGAATGGTTTCATCACACACAGCTGTAAGATAGTTTGGCTATTTGGTATACCTGGAGCCAGGTTCAAAATCCCATTTGGGGATTTCTTGCAGAGGAAAAGGTCAAATGATTATTTTGGGATGAAGTCATCAGCATTGCAGCTGGAAGCTTCTCCTGTGTTAGGGTTTCATTGTCACATACATAGTGCTGCTGAGTATAAATGCAGAACGACCCAGAAATCCAAAGAAAAGAAGGCTATCTGGCAAGTCTGTGCTATCAAATTGGTAAAACGTTTAATCTCTGGCTTTCAGGCTTGGTTCCCTGACCCTGTAGTGATTTGGATGCTTTTTGGCATACTCCTGATGTGGATGGTCATCTGTCATGTGTGTGTTTTGTTGGTGATGGAGCTGAGCTGCAGTAAGGCAATGCAACGTGCCAAATGTCGAATGAGAGGTCAGTGGCAGTAATGGCCCCCGTTCTTGGTCTTTGGATTTTGTCATGGAGGTAAAGCTTGGCTTGTGTTTCAGAACTGCAACTGGCTGGTGGGGTTGGAAAAGACATTAAGGATCATTGAGTGCAACTGCAAGGGACATCAGCATGGGGTAGTCCTGCTGATGGAAACCAACCTGCAAACCTGCCCTGCCCCTTCTGTGTTCCCAAAGCAATGGGAACATCACTTGCTACATAAGGGCCTGAAGGGTATTGATACCAGGATGGTGATGTCCAAACTAAGACCTCGTTTACATATACATCTGCCTCCATGGGATATTTCTTACTGTACATGAAACTATTCCCTAACGAATGGGAATCCAATCCTCTGTACAATAGTCTTTCTCTCTAAGAGAAGTAATCTAATGAAGGTCCTCCATCTCAGTACAGGATTTAGTTGGGGAGGAAAATAAACTAAATTTGGAGAACAATTAGTAACAATGTTGCCTTAATTTAACAACAGCTTTTATTAGATTGCACTTGTCCAGTGAGATTAATGGACATTTTCCTTTGAAACTCTGGGAGTCTTTCCTAGACACTGGGAATAAGTAGGCTCCTTCAAATGTTCTGCTTCCTACAGGATTTACTGGTGAAAGATTTAATACAATTCAGCACAAACATTTTAACCTTTCCATCTAAAACGCTGAATTCAACCGTTTCCTGAATGTGTATAATTTAAAGGCTTGTGTTTTCCTGTGTCATGCTCTCTGAAGCATTTTATGTCGCCTTGCTCCTATTGACTCTTTTAAGAAAACACTGCATAAGTATACAGTCACTTTCAGATAACTCAGATGTTTACTTTATGAATGAAGGAGGAAATTGAATACTCAAATAAAGTTATGCATCTAAGTGCCAGAAGCTAACTGCCCTCTTAAATTTGCTTGTCTTCTTGAAAGAGCCTTTAAATACAATTTATGGTGCAAAGAGCTTTTCCGCACTCAGTGCTGAGGAGGATCTCCACTGACACAGTTATAAATGGATGCTCTCAGCAGGAATCTCCCATACAGGGATGCTTATAGGGTAGGGACTAATGCTCCTTCAGGAGCACGTGTGCATCCTATTGATCTGGTGTGGGGCTCATGCCAGGATGCCTGCGGAGTTTGGCTACAGCTCTCCTGCAGGCGCATGGCTTGTTCATAAGCTCATCACTTGGCACAAGATTCTCCAGGTCCACATCCAAGCACAACCTTTCGACAGGTATTGCTTTATTTATGGAAAGAAGAAAGATTGCAGAGTCCCTTCGGGTCTGTCACATTGCAAGGACTTGGTTGCAAGGTGAGGAAATATGGCTTACTTTCAACAAGACTCAATGAAGGCTTCTGTCCTTCAGCTTCATGTTCAGATACCAAAACTCACTCCTGCCTGGAGGAGAGCGGCTATGAAAAGCCTACTGCTGCTTTCTGATGTCTGTGTCCAGAAGCAGGGACTTGGGCCAGGTTCTATGTTAGCCAATGACCTTTGAGCCAAGGACAGTGGCTATCTGCAGCCTGGGTGGGGGATGGAGGCATTACCCATGAAGGAGTTACTTGAGTTTATGCCAAGTCCACTGATTTGTTCCACTTTGCTGGGTTCCCATAAATTCTTATTAGCCTTGGAATATTTGATTTTTTTTTTCTTGGAAATCCAGCTCCTGGCTTTATGCTATTCTGTCTGAACTTGTGCTTCAAAAAGGAATTGGTTGTCTCCATGGCTAAAAGTTGCTGGACATGCATGATCCAAACATGAGATGGAGCCCCAGGTGACTGCAGTACTGGCTGAGAGTGTCTTGGATAAAGGCTATGGGTTTGGAGGTTTGAATCCAACTGTGAATCCAGATGTATTAAAGCAAAAGCAGGGTGAGCTCAGAGGTGTGCTTGCAGGGAGATTTACTGGACTTCCTGCTCCTTGTTCTGCACCCAAAGAGGGGAGCAGTGAGAGTGCCCTGTTCTCCCAGAGGCACTGCTTTGTGCTGTGTGGAAGCTGGACTTGGCAGAATAAACTGCAAATAATGGTTATTACAGGAGATATGGAAGTACTGAACTAAAACTGTGAGGTCCCTGAAAACTCAAGCAGGTGTGAGAGCAGAAACCCAGATGTGTGTGTGTCCTTGGGCAGAAGAGAGGGATGGATGGATGGGAGGAGAGGTGGCCTTCCTGTTATAAGGAAGATTTTAGGGTGTTGAGGAGCCCCAGAGAGCCTCTTCCAAGCACTTTGCATGAGAGAGAGAGGACTGAGAAGGAGTCCTGGACTCCTCCTGAAATCCCAAATACCTGTGTTGGAGCAGAGGTGTGCTTGGGCCACACAGCAGGTGAAGGCAGCCCTGTGAGCCAGGCAGAGGTCACCCCCAAGGTCCCATCTGTCCCCCGGCACCGCCAGTGGGATCCCTATCACACGCTAATATTGGATTATGATCGTGAGCCTCCACAATGTCACACTGATAACAACAAGGTTTTTCCCCGGTACGAGCCTGTTTCATTTTGACACGTAGGTATGTCAAGTGAAGGGAATATTTTCCCTTCTGCATCAGTCTCTGACTTCACTGAGGTCAGTCACAGGAGCGTGTGTGCAAATGTCAAGGCTGGCAAGGATTGTGGGTGAGGGCAGAGGGCCTTAGAGAGGCTGTGGGGAAGGGAAGGTGCCCCACTGTGGTCCTCAATGGGAACAGGATGCTGTGGATCAGATAGTCAGCTTTGCCTTCACATTGAGATGTGCTGGCAGACCTGCCTGGCTCTGCATTTTAGAAGTTACTGCGAGGGCAGCTAAAGCCTAAAGAGTTTCCAACTTTCCCAGCCTTAGCTACACAATGCTCCTGGACCAGTCTAGAAGAACAACCTCCCTCTATGTTCTCAGGTTCCTCTGACACGATGAAGAGCTTGATGTTAGAGGATGTCATGTCTCCATTTACTGTGTCCATCAATGGCCAATGTGGGGTTCCAAAGGCTGAACTGAACCAAGAGGTCGTAGTGAAAGCAGCTCACTTAGCTGGATGGATGAGAAGGCTCTTTCACAATTCTGTACAAGAACTTCCATCAGAAATTGATGTTGTCTGACCAGGAGTATCCTAGGGACTGGGACTCTGCTTCCACTTGAATGTGACCTGTGTGCATCCAAATCAATCTCCTCTGAGGAAGGGGAGGTAGCAGTCATCTGAAGGAGAAAATACAGTGATAAGAAAAAAGTAGCTTTGTGTTGAGACCTCTGCTATCTGGATCCCATGCAAACATTACAATTACCTTCTTGCTTCCTCTGAACCCGAGGGTCCCTAGGGGAGAAGACAGAGGGACCTTGAAGTGCAGCAGCATCCCTTGGGCTGAGCTCTAATTCATGTACTGAAATGCACAAATGCATCATAACTTGTTGCCTGGTCACTTCCTGCTGAAAAACCCTTTCCAAGCCTCTGCAAGATCCATATATATATATATATATCCAAGTCAATACTGCCCACTGAAATGTCAGTGGACAATAGCAACTAAAAATAGGCAAAACCAGGAATTTGTCTATAATATTTTTAAACTGGGAGGATGGCGAAGCTATATATGTAACCTCAGAATTTGTAAGGGTTGGGAGGAAAAAAAAGGGCTTAGTTTTTTCGATGAGGAGAACAAAGTGCTGTCACTTAGTAATGTATGGACTTCATGCAGGCATCGTTCCAGCGCCCTCTTTGAGTGCTGCACATTCTCTTGGGGCTTTGTGCTCCTGGGGCCATTGTGTAATAGGAGCAAATGCTGTATTATAATGGCATTAACTGCAAGTGGGGCTTTAGTATCTTCTCCAGTTTGTTGTTTCACTGAGAAGTGGATGGTGTGGAGGATAAAGCTGTGATCAATGACATGTAGGAAATATCTTGGGCACCAGCTGCTGCTTGGCTTTCCGGTCCGCGGCATCACGCGGGTCCTGCCTTTGCCTTCAGCCCTCCAGCTTGTGCTGGGCTGGCCTGTAAGCCTCTCCTCAGGCTGCTCCTTGGAGGTCGAAGGAGACTTGAGGCTGCTGCTCCCTCTGCTGACTCTGCCGAGAGCGCTGTGCTCGGCCCTGCACCGGACGGGAGCGGTGCCCGGCAGGACGAGGGCAGCAGCCTCGGTACCGGCACTGCTGCTTCCATCGCTGATCCAAAGAGCGGTTTGCATTGCAGCAGTAGGTGGATAAATAGCAAATTTGAGGTTGAGCGTTTTTTTTTTCTTTATGCATTTCTGTGACAAAGTATGGTTTTTATCGAATAATATAATTATTTTTAAAAAATTCAGTTGGGATCCATTCTTGAAAAATGCGAACTTTGCCTTCAAATTTAACAGGAACGTGCTGCAGTCTGCAACTACAGCCCTCTCCTTTTTCTCCTGTAGATCTCCTTAATCCTTTAGCAACTATGTGCATTTTCCAAAGAGGTTTTGTGTGTATCCCAGGGGAGCAAAATCACAATGGGAAAGAAGTTCTCCTTATAAACTGTGACCAACTGCAGTCTCCATCCAGCCCTGCTGGTAACGCCCTGTGGATATTTGCTTCTCAGAGATTAGAGGAACAAAGCGAGAAGAGAGCAGCGTTCCATTATGGTAGAGCATATAATATTGTGATTATTAATCATACCCCTCCAAATAATTAATCATTTTGTGTGTTATTCGAAGACAAACAGGGCCTTTAGTTCATTATCGCTTATACATACACAGAACTGGAGTCACATCGGTGCTGTCAGACGTGGTTAATCCCTGCCTGGGTTTTGTACATGTCTGGGTATCTGAATCATGTACATGGCAAATGATCTACTAATATGTTTGCTCCACCAGTTTGTTCATATAGAGCCAAATATATGAAAGCATTCAAGCTCCGGAAAGGGCAGATATGGTCCTAATGGAGTTGACAAAGGCATCTAATGTTAAGGGTTGTGGAAAAAAAAGGGCTTGCTGATGAAATTCTGCTTTATTATTTGGCACGGAGGGACATGGTTAGTGGGCATGGTGGGGGTGGGTTGGTGATTGGGTCTGGTGATCTTATTGGTCTTTTCTAGACTTAATGATTCCATGATTTATGTTTTATCCTGCTTGATTATTTGAACTGGAAAGCTGGAAAGCAATCAGGAAAACTCTGAGCTCTATAAAAATAGATTCTGGAGGTAAAAACATTAATTTAAACTAAAGCAGAAGGAAGGAGTGATTGCTGAGGTTGAGTGTCTCGTGGTAGCCAAGAATGGGAGGCAGGTGATGAGCTGCAGCTCAGCTGGTTCACAGATACAGCAGCCACCTGGCTGCCCAGGTACCATCTCATGTTGTCATCCTGCCTGTGTGCCCCACCAGCACAACTGTCCTCATTCTTCCTCCCAGCACAGCACTTTGTGGGGCTGAAAACCTGGGCCATGAATTTTAAGACATCCTTACAAGAGCAGAGTCTGTTTTCAGGCTCAGCACTTGGAAGACTTTGCGTGAAGACCGTAACATTTTGATTACAAGTGATATAAAATGCCGTTTGCTTTATTTCCTAATTAATGACAGTACATAAGGCAACAGTAAACTCAATTGCTTCCAACAGCTTTTTATATTCACTCGGAGGCATTTTCAGAAATATGACTCGTGTACCCAGCAAAATCTTTCCTTGACCAGATGTAGAAGGAAAGCACTTTTATTGGCTCCATGATAATATCGCTAAAGAGGAAACAAGCTATAAAAATAAAAATTAAAAAAAAAAAAGACAGAATTTGAGAGTTGCTAAACTGAAAGATAGAGAAACAAATACAGGGGAGATAAGAAGGCTTTTTACTGATAGTGTGTCCTGTGTAAATAATGCAGACACTGAAAAAGTCCCTCTGCAACGAGACTCATTAGAAACACGTACGCTGGCCCTAAGCAATTACTTTGATTGTTCCCCAGCTGCTCCTCACAACAAATGTCCACAGACCCACCAAGGTTGCAGCCATATTGCTGGCTGTGTGTCCTTGCAGATATATGGCCGTACTGAAATCAGATAAGTGCAAGTTTGTTGCTTTACAGACCAGCTTTGGGAGAAGTGCTAGCCTGGGCAATAGGTTAAACAAGTACCTACAAACAGGTTGAAAATGAAGCGTCCACTTCCATTGGGAATGAGTATGACCCAAGTATATATTGACGCACATCTGCTTAGCGTGTAGATGTCATCTTGGATTTGAGTTGGCGAAGTGTGGGTGCTCTTGAATTGTAATGAGATCTGTGTAGGCCATGCCTTTCTGGCCTTCAAAGCTCTTCATAAAAAGGTATAATTAAAAAACAAAACCACACCAGAAGAAACAAACATGGGAGACTACAGCCTTTGGCACCATGGTAGAAGTGTAGTGTAATAACAGTAAGCTAAAAGCCAATCGGAGCAAAAAATACATATGATGAGGACATAACTGACTTTGTATTGGTAATGTGCATTGGTAATGTGAAGGTAAAGAGGTGAGTAAATGATACCAGGCAAGCAGAAAGACTAAAGCTAACTTAGAGTGATAAAATTTCATGGTAGAATGGAGAAAGATGAGCAGTGGGAATTAAGATTGAACAAGGCGGTCAAACAGATCTGTATGTAAATACTTCTGAGTTACAGCAACACCCCTTTCCTTTCTCCTGGCATCTCAAGATTCCTTTTTTTTTTCTACACGTTTTCCAGAGAGATTGGACAAAGTCACCCAAAGCCCTCCTCTGGGAGAAGCAGGGCAGTTGTTGCTTCTGAAGGCAACGTGGTGACTATACTGCTGTGGAAATTAAAAGAGAGACATCTCTGGCAAGGCTGGAAAAAAGGATTCCCAGAGAAGGCGTTAAAAAATATATTGAGAAAATGGAAGGGAAAGCAAAGAGTCTGCTAACGTTTTCTCAAATCCCCTTTCTTTGCAACAGCATAATCCTCACAAATGAATCGGAGCATGTATTTGCTCAAAAGAGTTAATCTTTATTAACAGCCCCAGAATGCCCTTCAGCTCATGTACAACCTGGTTCAAAGGTTTTCAAGAAAAACAACATACCATAAACCAAAGGGCAGCACTAATTGGAAGCAATGTAATGTCTTTGAAAACAGTAATAGCCTCCTGTGGGTTAATAAGCGGAAATTAAATTTCATGTATGTTAGCATAACCCATCACAAAGCACCAGGTGAAGCAAGGGGCACAGGCAGTAAGGATGGGGTTTGGAGTGCACACAGTCACTATCTTACAGTAACCCCCGTTCCTTGGACAAAGTTAGGATTTCCAAAGGATTTGTCTTCAGTGTGGTTGAAGGAAATGTTTTGCACAGTGTGGCCCCCATTTCTGCTTTGGTGGTGAGATGAGAGTGGAAAATCTTTGAAGAGGAGGAATATGAGTTTGGCAGCCCTTAAAAGCAATCTTGGTGTCACTCTACCTTTTCCTGGCACGTGGAACCCAAGCAGCGGCACAGCATTGCTGTGACTTTGACTTGTGCCTGCAGTTTGATGTTGTCCAATTCCAGTGCTGGGAGCTCACTGGTGATCTTCAGGGCTTGCCTTCTGTGCTGGGTATACAAGTGAAAGACTAGTCCCACAAATGGATAGTTTTAATGTTAAAATGTCATGAAATAGAGTAGATAGAAATGCATGCTGGGAATGAGTTGGCTAATGATGGCATTGCCTGAAATGGAGACGGCTAATATTTGGACTGTAGGGTGTGTGTCTCTTACAAGGAAATGGCTTAATCTAGAAAAGGAGGCAGAAATACAAGGTCAGATCCTCACTCCTCTGCCCTCGTTTCCTCTTCTGGCTGTGCTGGCTGCTCAGAATCTGCTGAGGAATCAAGAACTGAGTGTCTTTGAGGCTGGTGTCTGAGATGTCTCCCAGTGGGAAATGTTACAGTGCAAACCCAACCCAAGGCACTGACGGCTGCCAGGGTGGGCTGTGGGCAGGGATGCTGGAGAACCTCTCGTCAGTGATGTCTTGTGGGTAGCGTGGTTTCTCTGCCCAATGTAATGATCACCAGCTGATCAAACTCACCGCAGGCTGATCGGTGTTTGGTTGGAGGAACGACCTCTGACCGTCTGCATGACTGGGAGTTTGGTCTTGAATATGTGGCCTCAGATATTTATTGTGTCTTCAATAGCACTCCCTCTACCTGGAGGTTCCTTCATAATAGGGCCGAGAAACATGCTGTTATTTGCCTTATTTCCAGCTGTTGGTGGTTAAGACAAAGGATGGGAAAATCTGAAAGCCAACATATGCTTGGGCAAGAGAAAAGCACCTCATGCACAGCATGGGTGGTGGAAGGATGGGGATGAGCCTGGAGGAGGAACGACTCTTTGTGGCCACAAACCATGAGAAAGCCCTTCCCCAGCTCTCCTCACAGCAAGCTGCTGGTTCTCGGGTTCTATTTTATTTCTGCCTGTCCCTGTGTTTGTGAGACTTCTTGTCTGTAGGCCTCTCCCCCCATGAAGCCATCAATCACCAGTGCTGACAGAGGTTCCTGCTGCCCGAAGCGGCCAGGAAGACTTGTTGGAGCCAGAACCCCAGGGGTCAAGTCCAGGTTGTCGTGTCTGAGTGAAGGCTGCTCAGGATATGCGCGGCCTAACGTTGTGTTTGGAAGGCAGCAAAGGACCGAGAGGGAGGAGGAGGAAGGATAGGATGTAATCTTTCATCCTGCAAGTGAGCTTTCAGAATGGGAATATTTCTTTTTGAAACAAATGCTGCTGGGGGTATGGCTCCAGGCAGCTGGAGGAAGGGAGTCCCCAGCCCAGGAAAAGTGTTGCCACCAACTCTCTCCTGAGAATCTGCTCGTTATGCTGGCTATGGGAGAAATGCTGGGTACGTCACCCTGAGCTCAGTGGTGCTTCTCACATGGAAGAAGAAACAGGAGAAGATCTAAAGGCCCTGTGACTACTAGGGTCAGTGATGGCCGTGCGCATGGCCAAATGGTGCAGGCTGAAAGCCCTCCTTCATGTGCCAATCCTGCCCTCTAAATGTCATGTCTGCCCAAGGAAGCTGGTTATGTGCACTGGGAGCATTGCTTCAGTGCTGAGCCCCCAGCACACAGCTGTTCCCATGAGCTATCCATGAAGAGTTGATCTCAGTGATCTAGATGGGTCCTTCCAGCTCAGGATATTCTATGATTCCATCCAGCAGGGACAGCAACATTCCACAGCCCACTTCAGCACTCCTGCTTTATATCAAACCCTATAAAGTGATCTTTCTCACCAAACACAGCAAGACAACGGTCCCATGGCTGGGCACCCACTGAGCATCCCTCAACTCTCAACTAGGTGCTGAGATGCCATCGGGAGCAGTGATGAGGGACATTCTAGTCTCACCCCATCAGAAGGATGCTCTGCCTCGGCCACACGTGGATCTCACCCAGCAGCCATGGCAGAGCCCGAGCCAACTCTCAGAGCAGTGAGCACTCGGTCACACTTGCATTGTTTCAACACATTTACATAATTAGTTTATCAAGAAATGTGTTTGGCCTCGTCTGATACTCAGGAAATGCTGTCTGTCATTTGCAGGCATCCTGCGGGGCCCCGGGGAGCTGACAGACCCTGGCTCCTTCCTATCTCTCTTTAACTCCATTTGCTGGGATCATTTCCCATTATTTTCTTTCCATGTAGCACTCCCTCTCCATTTTGGGATTAAAGTAATAGATAACAATATTATGCCTAAAAGAAGGCTGTGACGGGTAGGGGAACAACACGAGTAAGGGCTGGGAAGAGTATCTGGAAAAACGTTAAATGAATAAAGTGCAGGAACTTGAAATGTTTTTACACCCTTTCAGCCAGATTCTCTGCAGATTGGATCCACTTCGTAGAAGTGCCGATAAATGAAAAATTACTAATTATGAATAAAAAGTTCCTGCCACCAGAAGTTTCTATTTGCTGGAGAAGTTCCTCTCTAACAAAGCAAGTTTGAATGAGGATGGGCCTGTTCCCACATCTCTGATGAGGACAGACTGCTTACAGGGGTCAGGGCTCAAGTCAGGCAGCCTGAGGCTCGGCTTTCTTCGTGCCTAGGACTCAATGAGCTGGGGGCAACCCTGTAATGCTCATACAGCAGCCAGTCCACTGCCTGGCATTGCTGCCATGAGAGCAACGGCTTCTCCTGGGCAAGGCAAGGTAATGTGGGGCATAGGGTGACTTCAACCCCAGATCTCAACTAGGTGGGCTTGCTGCAGATGTGCTTATTTTGAAATTGAAAGATTCAAGATGGGGTTTAATCCCTGCGAGCTGCAGAAATATGTAGTATTATGACATTTTCACTCTCATTAGTCACCCACCTTTCAGTAAAAATAGCTCAACTGGGGGAAAAACCTCATTCTGTTTAATGCCTGGACTAGTAACGCAGGGGACATTTTCAGAGTCCTGTCAACCATTCCATAATCAATAATGTTTCAATCTCCCTACAAGGCAAAACGGGAGAGCTCTGCACAGACCTACATCTTCAGCACGCCTTCTCCAGAACTCTTGTGAGTACTTCTCATGATCCCGAATGAGTTTCCTTATCTTCAGCACTACTGTTTGGAGCTCAGGTGTGTGGCTGAATCACTTCAACTGAACAAACTGTGTTTGCTGAACAGCAGCGAATATTTGGGTGTGCTGTCAGCCCAACACCAGTGCTCAGTGTCTGATTTCTGTGATAGCAGTGCAGAACATTCAGGTAAGTAGAAACATTTAAGGAAGTATATGTGATCTATTAGAGCCATCAGCAAAGAGGGTAAAGCTGAGTTCAAGTAGGTCTGACTGGTGTTTTAGGATTACAGAATCTTTTGAGTTGGAAGGGACCATTAAAGGCCATCTGTTCCACCTCCCCTACAATGAACAGGGACATCTACAGCTCAATGTGCTTGGAGCACCATCTAGCCTCAATGATGTTGAAGGATGTTGCCGAAGGATGTTGCCATCGTCATACATCTGCCCATCATGAGTGGGCTGAAGTAAAAAACATGTTCTGGAGTTGCTCTTAAAATGTTGGTTATGCTGATGGAAAGGCTGTGTAGGAACTTTGTGTGCCGTGACAGCTCTGCCTTCAATACGTTGAACACCCCATGCTCATCAGGAACCTGTCATTTTGCTACCCTACTTCCATCAGTAACGTAGAACTGTGACCTGTCCCCTCTGACCTCAACCAGCCACAGGACTCTGAGGCTCATCCAGCTGGAAAATGCTGTCTTTCCCTTTGCTGAAGATTGATATCATTCCATTTTTCCCTGCTGGGACTAGAGCTCCCGTTATCACAGGGGAGGTAACATGGGATGGGGCGAGGGCAGGCAGTGCTGAGTGAGCTTTGCCATGTATCCCACTGGCTCTGCCAAAGTGCTCAGGGCTTCCCTCCAAATACTTCCACTGCAGGAGAAATGTGTCTTCTGCTGCCAAGGGTCTGGGAATGCCACTTAACTTGGAGAAAGCATGCACTGCAGCATGACAGCCACTTCACCAGTCAGTACAGGAACGCTTTATGAAAGCAAAACAGTACGTGCTCCATGCCAGAACTGTCCTCACTAGCAATGGAACACATCAGATGTCTGGTGGGTCCAGGGAGCCTTTCTCAGTAAGAACATGAGGAAATGGGAGCCATGAGTTACACAGTAGAGTCTTCTATAGTTTAAGGCATGTTGGCTAAATATAGGTCACGTTCCTGTAGCTTTTCTTACGGTAAATGCTGTACGAGCTATATCCAAATCTACTTTCTTTCCTCCTAGACCCAAAGATGCCTGACCCACTCATATCCTGGATCCTTTCATTTGTCTTTCAGCAAATGAATAAAGATGGGTGCTTTTTTTCCCCTCTTATGTCACTTAAAATGACACCATTCTTTTGACCTAGTATCATAGAATCATCGAATCATTGAATCATCGAATGGCCTGGGTTGAAAAGGACCTCAAAAATCATCCGGTTTCAACCTCCCTGCTATGTGCAGGGTCACAAAGCACTAGACCAGGCTGCCCAGAGCCACATCCAGCCTGGACTCTGCAGTCCTGAAGATCTCCATGATGTGCATGTGTTGGTGACTTACTGACTGCTCCTGGTCCCCTGTCCTACAGCAATGGCCTCAGCTCTGCTCTGGAACGGTTGGTAACATCTCTTGTACTTTTTGCATTACCATGGGCTGGGAGAATATAGATGTACAGCCACATCTTGAGCTGTATTTGAAGGAGTCCCTTCTGTTACTGAAGGTCCGTGCCTGTGTGTGTGGTGTTCTCAAGGATCCCTGCCTGCCAGACGTCACACAAATGGGGCGTGAGTCGCTTGCCAGCAGTAGCTCTTCATATTGTGCAATACTGGATGCTGAATGAATGAATGAATGAATGCTGAATGAATAATCCTTCCCCTCAGAAAGGGTTCTAAGCTTTGTTAGGTGACACAGGAGTTAAGAACAGAGGAACCTTGTCCTCAAGCTGACCCCAAGGCTGTGAGTAAATGCTTAATTAAGTATGTAGCTAAGTGAAAGAAGTGGCAGCATGGATGTGACACATATATGACTCAGAAATGCAAAGTTCTTACTTATCCCTTCCTATATTCTCTCCAAATGGCTTAGAGGCAGCACCTGGGTAGCAGTACTTGCTAGAGTACTCAGAAACATAGAAAGATATATCAAGCTCAATGCCAGCTCTGCTAAGCAAGTACATGAAGGACAGTTAATTAAAACACTTTGGAGAACCTCATAATCCATTCTGGGACAAAGCCCGTCTCTGCTACCACTGCTGTGACAGAGGAGCTGTTGTTGCTAACTGTATTCCAACTTTCCTGAGGCTGTCATACTGCCAAATGCTGCCATGATCTGAGTCTTTGTTCGTAGATAAAGATGTGAACTCCCAGCTCTTGTCATAGATAACAGCACAAAGCATTGCAATGACAAAGCAAAGACGTAAAGCTCAGTTTCAAACATGCAGCCATTTATTACTGTCCTCAGTACAGCTGCTGAGCAGCATTGAGGGTTGTTTGTAAGTGGAAAAGCTGAGCTGTGAGGATTTGTCCGTATGTCCCCTGGTTTCTGGTGGCATTTTACCCCTCTGCATTGCTGGATATTGCCTCTGTTTCTACCATCACCCACAGAGGGGCTGCTGAGGGTTGGGCTTGGGTTAACAGGAATATCATGCTCCAAAGCCTGCTGGAATTGGTGGGAAGATCACAGTGCTTTTTTTGCTTGGGTTTTCGTTAGGAAATGAGCCTTGGAGTTCTTCATGCATTTCAAAAACACAGCAGTTCTCTGCCACAACCCCATAGGATCCTTATGGTCGCAGGTCACTGTGAGCAGTGCATGCATGTCACCAGCTGACAAAGAGCCAGCCTCCGAGCTGCTGCTCTGAAAGTCAAAAGTTGAGGCCTTATTTTCTTGTCAGAGAGGTCTGACCCATCTCTCAGTCAAAACCTGTAATGCTGGTTCACTTGCTTCACCAAAGCAAAATTCTCCAAAACCTATTACCTGCTTTTACAAAAACAAAAATCTTGCTCTGAAGTAAGTTCTTCAGTGAAGACACATCCAGCCTTCCATTTACAATGGCAATGAGGATAATAGAAAATTTTCTTTAGAGCTCTGCACAGCAATAACTACCACCTCTGAAGGTGGTATCACGTCCTTAAGTGAATCTGTACCAATTCTGTCAGGTTTGGTATAAGGAACAATTTCTTCTTAGAAAGAGCAGTGATGCAGTGGCACAGCTGCCCAGGGAGATGGTGGGGTCACCATTCCTGGAGGTGTTCATGAATCATGGAGACATGGCACAGAAGGACAATGTCAGAGGACACAGTGGGGTGGGCTGGGGTTGAGCTTGGGGATCTCAAAGTTCTTCTCCTGCCCTGAGGACTCTGCAATTGTACGTTCTGATTTGGGAGCCCTTTTGAGTTACGGATGGTGGGTCCTTATTGCTAGAAAAGTTCTTTGTACCTGCGTGCCTACGAGGAAGCACCCACCAACAGCTTCTCCTCCTGCCACATTGTGAGCGACCTTCCTGCCGGCATGGAGGTTGGCACACCGCGCTCTGCAGCAGCCTCGGTGCGGGAGGTTGGTGGGGCCGCACCGGGCTCCCATTGTTCCCCGCCCGTGAGACAAAGGGTTAAGTAAATGTTTGGAGAAGATAAGGTGCCCTGTTGACAAGCAGCAGGCTCCAGCGGTCTCGGCAGGATCTCTCGCGGCGGTGATAAATGGGGAAGTTTTCAAAGTGGAATCAGCAGACGCCACGGAGAGGGCGGTTTCTGATGCCGTGATTGGCAGCGAGGAAGGAATCTGAAGGTGTTTAATGATCCCACACTCTGCTGCAGTTTTTTTAAAGGCTCTGTGTCTAGCCAGGGGAAAATCCTCTATCAGTCACAGAGGCTTGCACGCCCGGGTCTTTTTTGTTGTTGCTGGGATTTTTTTCCACTAAAACATGGGAAACACTGAATGGGATCCTGATAAAGCTCCTCTGGGATTCTTCATCCTCTCACATTGGCTTTGTCCCTTTTAATTTTCTCTTTGAAGTGCCTTGCATATGTTAGGTGAACTGTTTTCTTTGGATAGCTTTAGGAGGAGCTGCGTTTGGGGGGAAATAGCATGCTAAACTAACAAGGTTTTTTTTCTACGTAGATGTATTATTCTAATTACCACCATCTTCTTATAGCAAATATACAACCAAATGACACCAAAGGGTAAAGCCCTTGGAAGGAGTTGAACCCCTGGCATGACATTATTGTGCATGCAGGAGGCCAGCAAAGAGTTTTCTCCTCCTTTAAATAGACCCCATAAGCTGTTCATTGAGCCAAACTCCAGTGACTTCTTTTTCCCAGAACACTGCCATATTTTCTGTCCTAATCTCTGGCCAAAAGCTGCCCAGGGTACGAGGAAGAGCTGAAGTGGGAAATAGGGAACATTAGTTGGGTCAAGAATGGAGCTTTGCTGTGTGTTGTATCCCTTTGCTCTCAGGACCAGGTACTGGATGATACCTGGTCTGATTCACACCACAAGGAGAGGGCAGGATGGGCAAGTTGCTGGATAAGGGGCATCCAGGCACAAGGCATGGGCCAGTCCTTGGGGCCACACTCATCCTGGAAGATCTGAAATGGATGGATGGATGGATGGACGGATGGACGGACGGACGGACGGACAAATTCAGTCTGGGGAAAGAAACCTGTCCAGTGGTGCTGCTGTCAGGTTGGAGGAAGCGGCTCTGATGAGCAAAGATGAAAGGGGCAGGGTATAGTCCAGACAAGGGACAAATGAGTTGGGACATGAAAAGCGGTGGAAATATCTGAAGAATGTAAACACCAAGGTGGAAGAGGAATTATTTAGCAGGTTATGAGCTCAACACTGGGTGCGAGGTGATGGGACAACAAGGAAAACTTGCACTTGTTAACAGGAAAGCCATGCTGACTGCTAGGGTTGAAACTCAAAAGGAAATAAATGGCTTCAGTTGAGCAGTTCTAGAAAGAGTCTTGTGGGCAACCAGCCCTCTTTGCAGAAAGTCTGCAAAACTGCCCCTGTGATGCTGCTCACATTTGGGTGTTATGCCTACAACCATGAGCCGAGTGGGTCATGGCAAGAACAAACAGCATTTAGTGGTTGTAAGAGGGAATGTGCAATGCCCAAAGGAATTTTGATTGAGATTTTATAACTTCAAGAAATCTTTTGCAGATAAATCAGGAGGAGGTTTAATAAACATTTTGAGAGATTAGTATTGAAACAAATCCCAGTTAAGTCTCAGTGGAGATGCTGGTAATGGAAGCCCACTGCAGCAAAAGGACGTCAGGGGTATTACAGGCACTAAACAGAAGGCTTTCCAAAAATATAAACAATCTGGGGAGGGGGCAGATTGGGAAACCTGTAAAAATAAGCAGAACCACATTAAAAGGCTAAACAGAGAAGCAAAATCAAATATTGAAATACTGAGAGAGCTTCCAGCTACAGTATTGGTCAGCTCTGTTCTGAGGTTACCCCCAGGGGTGTGCAGGGACGTGGGGACATGGGGACATCACTCATGCCACCACAGAATCCCAGCAAGGAGTGACAGCGCACAGCCAAAGCAATCAGCGTCCTCCTCCAGAGATTAGGCATGAGATAAGGGGGAAAATATCCCTTTAATGAGTATCCTAAATGCATCAGACACTAAGCAGATGCCTTCCACCAAAGAAGACATCTTCCTAATTTCTGAAGTAATAAAAGAAGCTGCAGCTTGAAGACTAAAGCCCTCGAGATCTGCAGAAGAGGGATCCAAGAATAGCCAAAAGATCTGGCAGAGAGGATGTGCAGGTAATTTCATGGGGCAAAACCTGGACCAGAAACAACTCACTGTAAATAAGCTACAAAAACAGGAGAGAACTGCAGTGATCTCATCCATCGGGACAAAAATCTATCCCATTTTCATTATGGAAATCACACATCAGTCAGTATTGTTCTTAAGATCAGAAGAGGATGATGCTGAGATCTTTCATTTGCAAAATGTTGCGTGCGAAAGGAGCATGTCTCCAGCTCCAGGTCGCGTCTTCTCTGGGGCACCTTTGGATGAAGCCACGGTGGTGTAAGGAGTCAGGAACTGATGCTCATGGCTCAAACAGTTTCCATGGGTGATGCTGATAGGCTGATGGTTGCACGAGATGATCTTAGTGATTTTTCCAACCTAATATTTGCACGATTCTACATCCATCCAGACAGAGCCTCAAAAGCAATGCATGATGTCCTGTCCTTGGGTGATGTGATCCCTGCTGAGGGGAAACTGAGGCACAGCAGAAGATTACTGCAGAGCTGAAGCCTTGAGGAGGTTGTGCCTCTGCCCTGCTTTCCTCCGGCCGATGCTCCCCACCAATGGCACAGTGACAACCCCCATAGGTGCTCATCAAGGGACTATTTTTAATCACCAATCCACCAGCTTTTTGCAGTGTCCCATTCACACTTGCTCTGTGAAAAAGGATGTTAGAGCAGATTAACAGCTGGTTCCTGCCTGCTCCGACAGCTCTGACAATGCGTCCCTCCTTCTCAAGGTGACAGGAACATGCAGCTGCCTAATGGGTACAGAAGTGTCTATTCTTTCCCAGTGACATTTATTGTGAAATATCTGAGTGGGACTGAGAGACATGCAAGGCTTTCCCTCCCTTATCAGGCGACCCTGGTCAGTGTCCTGCTGTCAAGGACTGAAGTAATTTATGTCAGAGCCGCGAGTGTTTACTTATCTGCCCCAGCGCCCGCCTGGGTTCGAAGCAGCCAGACTGGCTCCGTGGGGCTCACCAGCCTCTTCCTGCCACTGGGAAAATCCCGGTGGGAGCAGCAGCAGAAAATGTTCCTGAGGTGCAGAGGGGAAAGATGTGATGCTGGCACAAGGGGTAGAGCTGGAATCCCGCAGCACAAGGGACACAACCCAGCCCCAGCAGCAGCACATGGCGTCTGTGCAGATGGCACTGGGAAAAGTGTGAATTTAGAGAGGGTTTTGCAGAGCAAAGCAAAGCAGTGCCTTCTCTATATGTTTTCCCTTGGCATCACAGCTGACAGCCTGCAGAAGGTATGAGTTCCAAAACCTTTCAGTTCTACCAAGCATCACTGTGATCCCAGCCATCCTCCCCACACAGCCATCACTCCCCCTCCCAACCATGGGGACTACTGTCACCCATTGGGCATCGCTGCCTCCAGCCATGGGACCACTTCCATCCTTTTGGGCATCACAGCCTTCAGGCAGGACGGAGAGGAGCCAGGACCAGATTGCTCTGCTCCCAGGGGTTCCTTCTTGTCCTCCCAACATACAGAGGGATTTTGAATGGCCGCAGCTTCCTCACCAGTGCTCACCAGCTCTTGCTATTGGGAAATCTTTAGCTGGTTGGGACATCACCAACAATAGATTAAAGGAGACAGACCATCTTTTGTTAAATGAGCTGTTACTGTAAGTTTGCTCCTTCTTATCTTTTTTTCCAATCCAGGGCACTCATCAGAAAAAGAAAGTGTTCCAGTGATGTTCTACTGCTGCTGACTTATGCTGTGTGCTGGCCATTCCCCCCAAGCATGATGCTGGATGATGCTAGGTGGATGGAGGAGCCCAGGAAGCAGCAAACAGCTTCACAAAGCACCTTTGCATTTGCAAAATTGCATTTGCAGCTAGTGGAGGGGGAGCCTGATGGCTGCTCATCTGTTTTTTTTTCCCAAATGCTGGGAGAATTTCTGAAGCACAGACTGATCAACCAAAGTGTGACGCCTCATATTTCTCCATCACAACCCCAAGCACGGCAGACAGCAACACATAGCCCCAGTGCTCAGCCCTCTGCTCTCTGACAGAGGTTCCTACGCAAAAGTACAAAAGCTTTGCTTGAAAAAATAAGATATTTATTATGCCTTTGATGTTCCATAAGAACGGTTGTGGCTTCTGCTTAGTCTCCAACATCCGATTGACAATTGTTTATTAGTTTTAAAATAGCTGAAATTCATGTCAAACATTCCGCATGTTAGAAAAATGTTTATGAAGTGTTATCATCGTTTATTTAACTGCGAATGTTTAGGAAACCAGCATAAAATATAATGGACCACACAGGGCTCCGAGCAGTCTGACGGTGGCAGCCTTGTTTCAAGAGCACCGCCATCCCCAGCATCATGCAGGGTTCGGTTCGTAGAGTGTTCTCCAGGTACTCTGACAGGGGTTTGTGAGACAAGGGACCAGGATTTGGGATTGTTTCATTTTGTTTTAAGGACGTTCCTTCTAAAAAGTTCACTAGAGCAGTGCTCACCATTGCTGCTTGTGGACAATTGGGACCAGGGAGGGAAGGATCGCTTCTTGGCTGATGTGCAACCTGAGTGCCCTGGGAGATCATTCAGGTGTAAGGCATTAATATTCATTCATCATGAATATTTACCCTACGCACGCATAATGTACTCTGCATTAATATTTATAGTGTCCAAGACACTGTGTATTTGTCTTAAAATTTTGGAGGGAAAAAAAAATGTCTTTGTGATGGCAACAGGTTTGGATGAAGCTTTAATCCTTGTTTCTCCAGAGCTGTAATTTCAAGCCGAAGGGCACGTTGGCAGCCAGCTGTTTGGTGAAACTCCTTGTGTGATCCTTTGCACTCAGCTGGAGCTGGAGGACAACAATCTATCTGCAAGGGCAAGATGCACACCTTGACCCATCAAGCAGCTCCCATCCTTTTAGGATCATAGAATATCCTGTGTTGGATGGGATTCATAAGGGCCATAAGGGCCATTGAGTCCATCTCCTTCAGATCACACCACTCTGCACAGATTACTGCAAGCAGAAGAAGCAGTGCTTTGTCTCAGCTGAACACAAATATACGGTAAAACAGTCCCTATGGGTGATCACCACCAGCAGCTGCTTGACATCTATGGATGCACATGGAAGATTTTGGAATTCAGCACCAACAGCTCCTGTTCTGGGGAGTTTTCCCTTGATACCTGCAGTGTTAGCAGCAGGGTAGGGGAAGGAAATACCAGGTTATCCTTCCCAGCAAATGACAGAAAAGTGGAACAGTAGGAAAGAATGTTTCAGTCATTGGGTTAAAATGCTTTTTTCCACTCAATGACAGAAATGATCTCATGTGTTTCATTATTATTCTTGTGCCCAGGTCTTTATTCTGTGCCTGGAAGCCACCAGCTCTGTGGAGATGCACTGACATTTTGAGCTCTTCCTGGGACGTTCCTCAGAAGCTTCCCTCCAGACACAAGCCATAGGCTTACCCAACAGAGGTAACACGAGGTGATCCATAGCAGCAAAGCTGCAGTGAGCTCTCTCCTAGCGAGGATCCCACAGAGTTTGGTTCTGCTGGAGACAGCCTCCTGCTGGATGTGATTCCGTGCAGGATGTTGCAATAGTTGCTCCAAGCCTGGAACCAGAGAGGACCAACCCACACTCCAACTTAACCCCCAGATTAATTGCTTTTTTCTCTAACCCATGGCTGACAGCAAAGCATTGCTTCATTGATTTTATTTTTGTCTGTTGGCACACACGTGGGTTTGTTTTCAGCAGCTTTGCTTTCCTGTTGTTCTACAAGGAGACATTGGGTCGTGTCCGTAGCTCTGACCTCTGGGGCCTGATTCAGTTCCCACTAAAACAAGTCTCCCACTGGTGTCTGTGGGGGCACTGCGTGGTGCAAGGGTCCTCACGGGGCAGAGCCACAGCTGGCTGCACCACTGTGCCCAGCACTGCACTTCCGTGCTCCTTCTATTCCCATCACCTTCAGCTGAATGCTTTTCTCCCTCCAATCATAAAATTTCCTCTTTTAATATTTTAAACTTATTTCTCATAAAACCCCCAACTATGAAAATTTCTTTTAAAGAAATACACCATTAATGTATCTTTATGACGTGCAGATGATGCTCACAACATGGGCTATGACTTTTTTATGTTCCTTACTTGTTCTTGAGACATTTTATTTTGACATCATATCCTTATATGCTAAATTAAAACAAATTTTTATTATCTACTATATGCCAGCAGACAATGGTCTTCAGCTGTTGTACAGCTCCTCGTGTCCATCCTGGGGCACCTTCCTGTCTTCCTGCCCACTCCCTCCCTCCACCTCTCCAAAAACCCATGGAGCGAGTTATCCCCACTGACAGCAATTTACAGTCCCCATTAACGGTCATATAAATTCCAGTGGATCAAGGGAGCTTCGAGTCTATGATATTCAGACACAGCTAATAGCTCTGGGATAATTGCCATCTCGTGTTTCTCTGCTCCGAGCCCGACTGTTTATATCTCAGGACAAGCAAGCAGTAAAACAAGTTTCCACGTTCCTCCAGTCACCCAAGGAGCCACTGGCTCCAATAGCAGGCAGAGGGCTGGAGGTGGCAGTCATTTCCTATAGTTAATGCTCACTGCTTCTGCACAGCTCCCCGCTCCCAGAGGGAAGTGGGGTCAGCCCTGAGCCCTTCTGCACGCAGATGTATGGGGAAAAAGCAGCCAGCTTGGTGTTATCGTTGTTAGAAATGTGGCTTCAGCTCGTGCTGTAGAAGGGTGGCACTGGTCTGTTAAATAATGTGTGATCTGTAATTTTAGGTTTTGGAATCGGAGGTTTGGAAGCTTGATTAATAGGAGTATTTAGTGGAAATCCTTGTTGGCTTTGAAGGCTTGGTTAATAGGAATATTTACTGTGAAAGCTGTGCTGATAAATAGACATTAAATTTAATGGTGGAAGGAGCAATTGGCATGCTGTGGGCAACAGGAAGAGCCATCCCCTTCTTGCCCAGGCCCCTGGCAGGGGCTGTTCATTGTCCCATGATGCAGGACTGCAGACAGCATCACCCCTAGGGCTGTGCTGGCAGTCTGCAGGCAATTTGGGAGATGCCATGGATAGCCATGGTTAGGTTCTACAGCGAGGAAACATTCACCAGGTGTGATCTAAATCTCTTCATGAAAACAGCCCAGGTGTGGGGAAATGTCAGGTTGTCACATGCACTTTCTCTTTGCGGTGATGCCAGCCAAAGATTCTTCAATCATAGAATCAGTAAGGTTGGAAAAGAGCTCTAAGATCATCAAATCCAACCTCAGCCCACCCCACCATGTCCAGTGACCGTGTCCCTTAGTGCCACATCTCCACAGCTGGAACAGCTCCAGGGATGGTGACTCCACCACCTCCCTGGGCAGCTGTGGCACTGCATCCATAATGCTCAATCTGCAAAATGGCACCATCACGTCTCATCCTAACACTGTTACCTGGGAGCAGAGGCCAACCCCCACCTCATTCCAACCTCCTTGCAGGGAGTTGTAGGGAGTGATAATGTCTCCCCTGAGCCTTTATCCTCATTTTCTTTAAGTGATACAAAACTCAACATCTCTGTGACTTAAAACCTGCATGTCTGTGTTATTTTGCTAGGAATTCCAAGGGGGAAGGACCTTACCTTATTGGAAAGTAAGGTGAGGGTGAGGGCTCCCATGTCCTGATTGCCCCATGGTGCTGGGGCAGTGGGGACAGCGCTGCTCCTCCTGCTGCATCCCCCCCCCCCATTCTGCTGTGATTCACTGATCCCTAATGCCTTCACTCACACTCTTGTTTGCACACTTGAAAGCCAAGAAAACCTTTCTTTTTTGATAGGAAATTAAGAGTAATCCTCTTCATTATGCACATTTCCAATAAATTACTGGTGAGTTCACGCCTTTCATGTCAGCAAGGTCTGTCAGAGGTGTTTGCTCACAATTGATTGACCCCACCCCAACCTGGGGGGATCTGATCACGGCACATTACGCCTGACAGGGTTATCAGATGACCTTCTGAAAAATTGCAAAGGACTTTCCATCTTTTGCAAGACAGGCAGATAAAGACTAGGGGGCTGCTGTGGTGCAAGAGCTGAAAAATGCAGCAGGGATGCGGCTCTGCAGGCAGCCCCAGCTCTTTGCATCATGCTGGCAGCCACTACCCTATAAATCTGTGGGGCTGGCAGGAGCTGCTGGCTCTCTGCAGTGAGATGCCAAGCATCACTCCAGAAGAACTTCATTTGTACAGAGCCCTCTGGAACATGGAGCCAGCCAGCCAGGCATTCCCCAAAATCTGAGCACCTCGCTGTTTTGTTGGAGGAGCAAAGGGCTGTTGGGGGAACCCAATTAAAAACACCACTGTGTAAATGCCAGGGCAGTGCCAATGGGATCCTGACTCTGCTGCCTGCATTTGCACCTCGCTCTTATGGGTCAGAGCATATTTCAGTGGGGCACGTGCCAAACCCAATGGTGGTGGGTGGGAGTTCTACCCAACATTCCCTGCTGGCGCTGGCTGTTTGCTGATTTGCTTTGCAGCTTTCATTCTCCCAGAATGAAATAAAAAAATGGGGGGTTTCTGTTACATATCCAGAAACTGTCAGCAAGGCTGAAGTTCTCTTTACGAGAATTTTTGATGCTTACTGAGAACTGGGACTCTGGGAGTAGTGTGGTGGACCAGGAAGCATTTACAGAATCTATTCACCATCTCCAAACTCTGCAGCAGGGTTTCCTCTTTCCACCAGCTCTGCAAAAACATGCACTGGCATTAACCTTAAAAACTTCAGGAATGAAAACAGAAAGGAGGATATGCAGGATTTGCTGGTGGGCTGCGTTCTGCTGAGAGAAGCTCAGCCACAGTGAAGTGACATTACTACTCTTACTTTTCCACTTCTTATTTTTTTTTTTTACCATTCGAATCAGCACGATGTTGTTGGAATGTGCAGATTGGCACTTCCCAGCAAGTAATCTGGTTTCACCACAGTGATGTTGGTGAAGATGCGATGCCACCAGCACCGCTGGGAGAAGATCACCAATACATCCCCATCCCCATCTCCATCCCCATCCCCATCTCCATCCACATCCCCATCTCCATCCACATCCCCATCCTCATCCCCATCTCCATCCCCATCTCCATCCACATCCCCACCCCCATCCCCATCTCCATTTCTATCCCCATCCCCATCCCCATCCCCATCTCCATCTCCTTCACTATCTCCATCCCCAACACCATCACCATACCCATCACCACTGCCATCCCAACACATATCCCTGGCCACCACTGGCACAAAAGGGAGAAGCAGCAAAGCCGTGGATGCAGAATGAATTCAGGTTTTAACTTTTTTGATTTTGCAGTAAACCTAAGTTCAGTAAATTGATTTTTGTAGTAATAAAAGCTGAACACTCATAACCCCCAAGCGATAAACTTTTTACTGCTATTTAGAATTTATATTTTATTTCCAGTCTTTTCCTTGGATGTGCCCTGAGGGAGAGCAGTTTATGTGCAGCTCTAGAAATGAACTGAGTGCAAATATTTTTATTTTCCGCTAAGCATCAAAATTTTGATGCATTCTCATGAGACCAAATGCACTTCTTAAAAGCACAGGGCAGCCAGCAGAGCAACTTGGCTGCTCGCTTATTTATTTATTTATTTATTTATTTATTTATTTATTTATTTATTTATTTATTTTTCTGAAGGAAAAGCACAGTTGGTATGAAGTCTGGGCACTGGGTGTGGGACGAATAGACTGAATACCAAAAGCACCAAATTCTGATCTTGGCCAGTTCTTTTATTGAAGGTTAGGTAGAATTAATTATTCTATGATCTAATTTATTATGATTGTTATTTTTCTTGAGTTTATGATTCCCTGTAATGCAGAGGGGCAGAGGAGAACCTTTTGAAGTTCCTCAAGTAGAGTTGTTCATGTTCCTCTTGTTCAACGTTTGCTTGAAGGAAGGGTGGGGAAGTCCCAGCATGCTGAAGCTTAAATGACAGCACAGTGATGGATGAGAAGACCACTGCAGGTGCATTTTCGAGATTTTTGAAATGTCTGAACTGTAAGTCTTCTCTCCTTACAAGTCCTGGGCAGCCAGATTCACCTGGCTTTTTATGCAAAGGGATAAAAGAAGCAATACATATAAATGGTATTAATGCTCCCTAAAACATCCTGGAAATATTCCTTCTGTAAAATCTGTTTGACAAGTATAGATGACATCTCATAAGGTGACCCAGATGATTCAGCACTTGGCTACACATAAGTAATGTGGCCATCCCCATCTCTGCAGCAGTAACCTCTTTACACCATGTATTGTCATCCAGGAGATGTACAGGCTTTCTGCACATAGAAAAGAAGGCTGGAGGAGCTGAGTGCTGTATTTCAGCTTTCTTTACTGCTGCAGTATCACAGAAAACTTGGTGGGGTAACAGCAGCTGGAGCTGGAAACCCCCAGCATCCCTGCCTGAGAGTCAATGGAGGCTCAGTACAATGGGCTGCTGAGTAAATACTGAGAATGGGGAAATATTTGAGCATCGGCCTCTCCATACTCTTCTCTTGCTTGCACCCTCAGACATGTCCTGTTTAAGCTCTGTTTCCATTTTTATTTTATATTAATCATAGAATCATTAAGGTTGGAAAAAAACATAAAGGTCATCAAGTCAACCCATCTTCACTGTGCTCACTACCCATGTTCTTCAGCCACCCAAGGGCCACTTCTGTCCTGCACCAGCACAACATGGGTAGGATAAGCCCCAGAGAAATTTCCTATCGTTTGGCACCAGCTCTGAAATCGTCCCAACAATGAAGCCATACAATGAGCCATGCTTAATGAATCAGAATGTTAATTATCACTCACATCAATTCAACAGCCCTGCCTGGATGATGGCTGCCCCCCTCAACTACTGTGAATTCCTCCCCCTCATCATCATCACATCTTCTGGCTCTCTCCTTCATTAGTTTTTATCTGATGATTGAATACCACCATTAGCCAAAAATTATCAGTGCTAGCGTGCATGCACAGCACACTGCAAGGGAGCATTGTAAAACACGAGGTAATTCGTGCTACAAAGCTGTCACAAACTAAAGAAATATCTCCCTTGTTTCCTCTGAGACTGAATGAATGAAGCCTCAGCACCGCTGCTGTACAACATTCAGCTCCTGTGGAAAGAAAAGCATAAAAGCCAGGCACAATGGAAGAAAAAGCAGATTCTTTGTGATTAACATAGGCAATTTGACTGGAAAAATTATAGAATATCCCAAGTTGGAGGATACCCAAAAGGATCATCAATTCCAGCTCCTGGCTCCACACAGGACACACAAAAATCAGACCATCTGTCTGGGAAGAGGAGCATCACCTCATGGAACTGACATCTTGGAGAATGGTTTCTTCTTGCATTTTCAGATGAGTTGCAGTGAGTTGGTGCTTTATAAGATACGTTATGAGCAGGTTCCCACAGTGGAGCCATGTCCAGCCCTGCCAGGCAGGAGGGGAAGATGCTTTCAGTTCCTTTGCTTTTTCTTCATGACATCCCCCCTTGAATGCATCTTAAGGCATCTCTTTGCTCTGTAACCCAGCTAGAATGACCCATTAATTTCTAATTAATTAAACTTTGTGGTGTCCCTCAGCACTCTTAATTTTTTTTTTTTTTTTGGTAAGAGTATCCACTGTCACTCTGTGATGGGCATCTCCATCAAGCCAGAGAATCCCATATGGAAATAACCTAAGGATGAACAGAGCCCCGTCCCCAAAATCTGTGCCCAAAAGCAGATCACTCTGAGCCTTGTTTTGCACACAAAAATGGTAGGGGTGGTATTCTAACGTGTTTTCTTCTCAGGAGCTGGTGGTCCCA
This sequence comes from Chrysolophus pictus, assembly GCA_037305975.1. NCBI lineage: Eukaryota > Metazoa > Chordata > Aves > Galliformes > Phasianidae > Chrysolophus > Chrysolophus pictus. The sequence continues at coordinate 6,047,537 of CM074595.1, forward strand.
ACAAGCATGGTTAGTCGCTCTGGACATGTGCCCCAAGGCAACTCTGCCTGCCCATCACTTCTCACTCAACATGTTTCTAACAGTTTGAATTTGGAGCACCTGGCATCAGTCACCATGGGGAGAAGTGTTTGACACTGCAGCCTCTGGGTGGGCTCAGACATGGTCATTAGGAAAGATTACAGAAATGATGACGCCATTTATTTACTGTTGGTGAATGGCATTGGCCAAACCAGAGCACTGATCTGTCACCCTACAATGCTGGGTTCCTGCTGAGCACCAGTGGGCAAGTGCAGAACTAGGATTCCAATGGACTTTTGGAGAAGAATTGGGCTTCTCGGGCTGCCCATGGAGCTGCTGCACCCATTGCATTGCTTTGGCTGCTCAGCCCAGATGCTAAGCAGAAAGGAATATGTTCAGTGTCCCAGCCACTGACAGCTCGACATATACACAGCCTAGATAGCTTGCAAACTAGATAAAGGAGTGACAACATCTCCTTGAGAGAAAACACAGGATTTCTCCCTCTGCGATGCTTCATCTCTGCTGTCTCCTGATTTCGATCTCCTGGGGCACACCACTCACAGCTGCCTTCCCGCTGCCCTGGGGCTTGCAGAGCCTCTTGGAGCAGTGTGGAGCTGCCCTCCTACACACTATTTGCTTATCATGGTTCCCGATGGACAGTGTGCTTTGTGGGGTGGGAGAAGACTTTGGTCCCTGCTGTCATTGCTGGAGTTGTTGGTTAGCAGTGTCCCAGGCTGCCCCTTCCCCCTTTCTCTAAGCAGCTTATTACACTGCACAGCTCAAAGAGGTTGCAAATGCCTTTTCTCTGGCTTAGAGAGAAGGAGAGAAGAAAATGCTTCTGGATCTAAACCAACTATTCAGATTCTTGCTTTCTGGCATCCAAAGAAATCCCAAGGGTTTGTTTTGCAAAGGAGAAAGTGCTGGACATTGAAAAGAGGTTACCTGTAACATATAGAGGTTAAATAACAGAGTAAGGTGAACACAAGGTTTAGGGCGCCTTAAGAATAATGTTAATTATTTAAGACTGAGAGCACTGAAGGATAGATCAGACAAGAGTTGGGATGGATTTGCACTGCACCTGTGCTGCCATCAATTCCCACTCCCAGGCCGTTAGCGCTGCCATGTGGCAATTAGGGCAGCTGGAAACCTCTGGCCTTCTTCAAAATGTTTTTCAGTGGCCACAAACTGGGGTCTGTGCAGCCCCTCAGGACAACCCTGCCTGTGCCCAGCTGCTGAAGGCATGAAGAGGTTGGTGGATGGGCACCAAATCCTGCACCAATTGCCAAGACCAATCAATGCGGTTTGAGGGTTACATGTGGGCATCCTCAGTCCTAAAACAGCTGATTGGGGTTGATGCTCACAAGGCTTAAGGTTTCCAAAGGTGCTGATGTGATACTTTGTCTCAGTGTGCCATTAGCCCATCAAGCAGTGTGCCGCCTTCCTGATGAGGCATCAAACAGAGAGCAGGAAAATTAATTGGAAAATGCATCACCAGTCTCCCCATGAAGCCAAACCAGGTACCTACCGTGAGGCTGTTGGCTTCCTGCAATCTTCCCATGGAAAATGTCTTCATCTCCTGCTGCAGTTGGGCAGTATCTCCAGGGGTGCATGGCGGGAGCTGCTTGTGTTTGGCTGGAGCACTGGGAAGGATTTCAGTTCAAGATTTTGCTCTGATTTGCACCAGTGCCCACATCCTAGCGGAGCAGCGCTGCCACAAGCAAACAGAGCCCGCAGCAGGGAGAAGATCATTGAGAAAGGAAAGGGCTCTGCTGTAGGCAGCTCTAGGTTAATAAGTGAACTATTCATCTGATAGGGACTCGGGAGAAGTTTGCAGGTATTCGGCCCCGCTACAATTCAGCAATACCACTTCTCTTTATCTCTCACCCAAGTAACACAAACATTTATGGAATTACGTTTTAAGGCTTTTAAAGGTGTATTTAGAACGTGTTTTCTTTGAAGCGTTATCTTTGCAAGCTCTCATGCACTGATAAAAGGCCGTGTTTGGCTGCCTCTCGAGGAGCGTTCGTAAGCTGTTGGCTCAGGGAGTTTTCTCCTCGGGGGCTGCAGGACAGCAGTAGTGGCAGTGCTATGGGTGATAGCATCAGGGACAGAGCAGAAAACAGATGGGAAATAAAGCCCTCGGTCTCATGAAAGTTGCCATCTCCTCCCTGGGAGAAGGGAAGGAGCACAGCAAAGTGAATGACCTCACTGCAGGATGGTTCCACTTAGCATCCCCAGCCCTCCTCCCGGCCCTGCCCAGAGATGAAGACGTCGTCCCACAGCTCATCACTCACGGCAGCGCATACCCGCGCCTCGTCCCGCAGTCGGGGATTTGACCCGGAGCTCCTCGAAATCAATGGAAAGGCTCCAGTGGATTTCTACGGAGCTTGGAGCTGAGCGAATGTTGGCAAACTCCACCAAAGCTAATGGGAACTTTGCTGGCAGTGCAGGCTGACGGGTCAGGCGGAGGGAGAAAATTAATTCGTCAAGAGGAAGATTCATCTTCCAAGTTTCCAAGGAGTTTTCAAGGAGTTTCTTAAAGGAGAACTCACCACCACGCTTTCCTGCGAGGAGAGCAGCTCCAGATTGGCAGTGATGCTATTGCAAATATCTCCGGGGGGGGGGTGTGAAGTCTCCCCCCACTCCCTTTGCTTTGTTTCTGTCCTTCTTCAGCTCAGCTCCTAACCTCCACCCTCGCCTGGAGCCAAAATCTCCATGCTGGAGCCTAGCCCCTCTGGCCTCCCCTGTGCTGTTGCTTTCATTCATTTTCTTCTCCCAAAATCGCCAGGCACAACTTGTCTGAACGTATGCCGAACCTGATAAGCCTTTGGCAGCCTCAAGAATAGATTGCTTTCATAAAAATGAAAACCATTTCGTGAGAAGTGGGGGTGGGAGTGGGAAGGGGGAAGCAAAAGCAAATGCGAAAATAATGTGCAGGCGAGGGCCCATGCAATCACCTGGCAGGAAGAGGCATTCACAAATCAAAGCATAAATCACAGCACTGCGAGCAGCCGGGCCAGGCAGGCGGTGAAGCCCCGCACCTCCAGGCTCTGTTTGCACACTCAGTTCTGCACGGAGCACGGAGCGGGCACATCTTTCACCAGCGTGCAGAAGGGAACTTGTTGAAAGACTCACAAAGGAGAAAGGATCCCCAGGACTAGGATTCAGAAGTGTGTGGGTGAAGCAGGGGAGATTTGGGGGATTCAGAAAGTCGGAGTTTTGCCCCAGCCATTGGTGCAGCTCAGCAGAAATATTAGCCCAAAGGAATCACATTCCCAGTACAAGTTTTGCACTTGGAGAGCAAAACTTCACAGAGGTCCCTGAAAATAGAGGAGATGCTTGTGAGGAAGGGACATAAATCACTGCTTTGTACAGCTCGAGACATTGCACAACGGCACACGCTGCAGTTCTACCATGCCAAGCTGTGCAGATTAGCAATGGGGCCTGAAGGCAAATCTGACATGTCCAAAGATGTTGGCCCTAGTAGGAGAGCACAATGCTGTTAGCACCAGCTTAGCAATTTGTATGTGTGAGCACAGTGCTTGCTTAGCTGAGTCCTTTTCTTCACCTTCTGGGTTCTGCGGCTACAGGAAATATCCAGTTTCTCTCTTTGCACTCTTTGGTGGCAGGCACAGGGTTGGCACCCCCCTGGCTCCTGGTTTCTCATTATGGAGAAGAGAAGATGGAAACAATGAGAAAAAAAAAAGCATGATGCTTCCAGGCTCCATCTGTTGGGTGTCCACATGGAAGAGGAGAGCAGTGGAACATCTCTCTTCGCAAGGGTCTGTGCCACAGCTTTCTAGTCTTTAAAAAAGATAGCACCGATGGATTAATTACATGGGAATAAATGGCATAGCTGTGTTTTATGGGTAAAGTGTTGAAATCTACCAAACACTAAAGAGCTGTCATCCCTCCCCAGCTCCAGAGAGCAGGAGCCATTCTAATGACAAGTTTTGTTAACGAAGCAGTCGTGAAAAATATTTACTACCAGAGTTCCTTCAATTGACATTTGCATCTTCCGTAATTTGCCAAACTCTCTGTGCAGCTGGAGCTGTTTTCATGGGACTATAATTTACAGGAAGGATTTTTCCTCACTTCTCAGTGTCTGCTTAAAAAAAAAAAACAAAAAACAAAAAACAACCAAAAGCATTTTTGGTTCTTAGATTCACACTTAATTTTTTATTTTGTTTTGGCGGAGGAGGGAGAGACAAAGGGAAATGGGTATCATAGGAGACAGAGCAGAAATGGAGGAGTATGAGATAGGAGGACTGCTCAGTGCAGTGAGTCATGGCCGCTCGCAGGAGAGCCAAGAAGTGTCAGAGCACAGCGGGGTCCTCCCCGGTTCAGCCAAGCAGGAGCCAGCTGAGAATGGAGGCACTTCCCCTCTTCCCAGGGAAGAAAATAACGATGGATTTGGGGCAGGATGAGCATTTGAATCCAAGAGGAAATGGTTAAAACCATCAGATGTCATCGGTCTCCTCCTTGGTGGTGAGAGTCAGGCACAGGGACCATGATGCCAATGTGCCCTGCAAACCATCCACAGAATGGCCAGGGTTGGAAGGGACCTCAAGGATCATGAATCTTCAACCCCCCTGCCACATGCAGGGCCACCATTGTTTTTTGGGTTTTTTTTAGAGCACCAAATATTCATGTGTTGAGCTATTGGGAAAATTTGAGGAACAGTGACAGCAACAGGTGAATGTAGGTGGGATCATGAAAACTTACAATGTGTTTCCTGACTCAACACATTGTGCCAAAACTGGGCACGGACAGATGAATTTCCATCATCATTTTGTGCTTCATTGAGAACAGCTGCCACCCACTTTCCCACTGTCTTTGTACTCCCCTGCACGTTTGCAGCAGCTTGGAAGGCAAACACTGCTCTCCCCGCATGTTTGCAACCCAGATGTTGCAGGTTCAAGGAGGTGAAAGAAAACTGAGCCAACATGGGAAGGACTCATCTGCTTCTCCTTCCAACCCAGAGAAAAGCCACAGCTAAAGGGCAAAGCAGCACCGGTGCGAGGAGGTTGGAGGCACGGGTGCAGCCCTCCAGCCCAGGAAAGAGAAGGAAAGGAGGATTTCTAGCAGGAAATTTGCCCTTCTGTTTCAGTTTGGAAAATATATATAGCCATTGTGAGAGGCAAAGAATAAAAATGGATTGGCAGCTGCTGGATGCAGCCCCTCTGAAGGAAGGACCCCCAGCTGAAGGAAGTCCACCTGGCTCTGGTTTGTAGGGCCACAAGTGAGCTCCATCATCTTGAATGGATTATTCCCATCTCTCAAATTGGCATCTCCAACTGCATGTTGGGATGCTAATAGTGCCCACTGCACTGCAAAGAGCCAGGAGATCTGCACCCCTCGTTTGTCAGCTGTCTCTCCTCACTTCAAGTCTCTGTGGCCACACCTCAGGCACTTGGGTTGTTAGATCCACACCAGGAAAGAGAGCACCAGTCTCCCCACATGGGACACCCCCTGTAGAAATGGCCTTTCCCAGGCCTGGCAAGCTCACTGCTGGTGTGAGGTTTTCGGGTCTGTGGAGAGATGCCCTTTGCTGTGAGTCTGAATGTTTTACTGTTCCAAAAGGGGAAAGTTCATCCCTCTCCCCGTTAGGCATTGTGCTCTGGGTTGCTTACTGTGACAGGGACCTCACAAGCTTTTGAAAACAGTGAGAGGACTCGGAGAAGCAAAGTTACACTTTCCAGGAGCAGAAGACAAAAGGAAAACTGGCATAAAACCAGAATTTACTCCATCTGTGTCATTGCCGTAACTGGAGCAGCTGCCCTTCTCCCATCCAGCCTGGTTTTGTATCTCTAAGTAACGGAAATAAGAGGTGGGTGATGAGACCCGGGGAGCCTCCTGCTGCTGCAGACGTGCAGGACCGGGTAACATTCGTGCCTCGAGAGCCCAAACTCCGCACGCCGCTCCGCGGGGCTCCGCGCACAGCTCTCGGCCGCAGCGGCCGCTTTGCAAAGCCGGCAGCAGCCCCTGGCGGAGGCTGCGTGCTACGCGTGCCCCGGAGGCTGCACTGAAGGGAAGGGGACGTTGCAATAGTCTGAAGCAGAAAACCAGCTCGCTTTGCTTTGTTGCTGTCTTTTTGTCGCAAGGAAAATCTGCCAAACCCAGGCGCAGGGAGTTAGGCTCATTCTCATTCGAAGTCCCGAGCAAAGGGGATGTTTGTCTTTTGGCCACTGATGGAACAAGTCAGAGTCCTGAGTGGTAAATGGGAAGATTTTCACTGCGGGTGAATATATCCTGCACGTGTCTCTCTTCATATGGTGTGGACAGCTGCATTCACCACACTGGATGCACCAGGAGAGTTGTGCAGGTGAAGCAGGCATTTCCACCAGGGTTCTCATCCCCCTGGTTTCCAGTTCCAGTCATCTATCTCAGTCCTGATCTGCTGTCTCCAGGTTGCATGAGTGCTTTCATGTTACTTCTCTTAGAAGACTTCTGGGTTTTTCCTAGAAAAAGTGCATGACTTTTTTTTTCTTAACTTCTCACTTCTAAAGAAATTTAATTCCTGTCCAGAGTTTGCACTTTCCAGCTGGAAAGCGCAGCAATCTTTGGTGTAATCACGATTTCTCCAAGCAGTCTGCGTGATCTCCAATAGACATCTACAAGACAAGGAGGGTACTATTTCAAAACACATCACCTTCTGCTTCTCAGAAGTGCCTTCTCACCCATCAGCACAGCCCATCCACCGTGGCACCAGCCCCTCTTGCTCCCCTTCCCAAAGATGGAGATGGTGCTGACAGTGCAGCTGCTGAGCCACTGGAGCAGGCACACATTGGTACCCCCAAGGCCAGTGCCACTTGTCCCACTGCCACTGCATGCTGCTGTTTGTCTGTCTGCCCCAGCATGCATCCCTTGTCCATGTGCTTGTCATTAATTCCATCACCACAAACATCATCCTGAGGTATTGCGCTGCATCAAGAAATCAACCTCTAAGTGCTAATCCTTAATAGAGCAAACAGCCCAAAAGGGAAGAGAGGAGAAGAAAGGAGGCAAACAATTCCTTTTGCCCATTGGCTTGTGCAAAGCACCCCCACAGCCCCACACTATGTCCCTCCTGCAGAGGAACGAGTCAGGAATTCCATGCACAAGCTGCCACCACCAAACTGTCCCTACAGGTCGGCCAAGGACCGCGGCTTGCTGAGCAGCTGCTTGTTTACCTGTCACCCATTTCCATGGCGTGGGAGTGCAGCCACATTCCTGCGAGCCCTGACTGCTCCCCGCCTCTCCGACCCATCCGCGTGCCACCAGGAAAGTGCAGAGCTGATGTTTGACAAGAAACGCTGCCAAGGATGCTCAGCACCACACTGAGCTTGCTGAACCAGCCAGCTCAGCAACAGGGTGTAAACCATGGTGGGAATGGGCTGCGGGTGGATGGATGTGACCTTACACCATCGTGGGGTCTGACCTGTTTTTGAGGCTGAGCTCTGGGGGTGCACAGAGGGCTGTCCCAATGGGAAACTCAGCCAAGAGGCTCAGCTCGGTGCATCCAGTCCCCCTCCCTACCCAAATGCAAATACATCTCTTGTGTTCTGCTCATTTGTGGCTTCAGCAGAGAGGGAGAAGGCTGCTCCTGCCCAGCTGTGGTGGGAAGCACATGGCAGCCAGCATTTTTCTGGGGGATGCTGTACTTCAAAGGCTCAGGGACGTGTCTCCATTGCCTGGGGCTGCACCGGCCCACGGCTGGGTGGAAGCTGCTGTGTCAGCAGCTGGAGTGGGGAGATGAGCCATGCTGAGCAAGGGATGCCAACTGGGGTCAGCCCCACAGCCCCCACCCTACCTTTGTTCCCCAGAGTATCCCCCACTGCACAGTGCCCCAGGAACCCACCCAGGACCACAGCATTTCTCTCACCTCTCACCTGCAAGCACCCATATGTGTTGTTTGGAGAACACTGCCTCCCATTTGCCAAGTGTTTGGGTTTGCTGCGTGGCCCACTTGCATGCATGCCCTGTGCTGTGCATGGCACACCATCCCAAGCCCAAATGCAGCCCCTTGACTGAGCTGCACCACCGAGAAGTGCCCCTTTGTAGAAGCAGCATCCCCTTGAATGGACCTAACAAATGCATCAGAGTTTAACAGGGTGCTGATGTCACTTCATATTTTTTCTTTTTTTTCTTTTTTTTTTTTTGTTTGTTTTTTGCTCTTCCCCTCTGAAGGAGCCACACTTTATGTAAAAAGAAAAAATTCCCACCTTAATGGCGGCTGAATTATTTAAATGGGTCTGTTTGCTAATGTGATTGACTTCAACCAACAGCACAAGTTGATCTGTAATTATGGGAAAACAATCAAATCTCTATCTGGGTTCAAACCATACTGGTCCTGCCACTTTTTTCTATTACAGCAGAACCTGTTCAGCAGCTTCAGCCGTGCTGTGCCTCCTTTCTGCTGCTGGGGCAAAGAAACGCAAACCAGTAGAGCAGGTCAGACTGCAAAGAAAAATTATGGCTTATTGTCTGTGCAAGTTCACCCACACTGAGCACTTCTGTCTGCCGTGTCCCAGATGACTGCGCTCAGATCGCAGCTTAACTGAGCCTGAGGAGCCCAAGGAGAAACGCAGACCCCCATGTGAGTATTGTACCCACGCTGATTTTTATCTGTCCCTTAGCACCTGGCACAGGGAGCTGGGAGGGAGCTGGGGAACGGCCCCAAAACCGCACATCAGTGCTTTGGGGAGTGCTGTCACTCAATACCGGCAGCCCATGGGCAGTGTCTCAGGTTTGCTTGCTCTGCTGTCACCTCTCTGAGCTCATGGAGGCTATCGGGGTTTTTCCAGCAGCCAGGGAGCTGCAGGCGTGTTGCAAAGCACCTCTGCTTCTTTGGGGAGCAGGGAACCGGGCTGCTGGGGACTTTTCCTCTAACAAAACCTCTGCTCTGGCGTTGTCCATCCTAACAGGAAAGGCAATGAGGTGTCACTGGGATTGGAAATGCAAAGAAATGGCATTCAGCTGTCGCTCAGGCTGAGTGTGATAGCTGCACAAGGATCAGAGAAGGCTGTGGGCGTTGGGGTGTGTATGTCGGGAGTCCGGTCACGTTTACATCTAAAGAGCAGGGACTGGAGGCAGGGAGCATCAAAGCTTTCAGTGAGCAAATAGCCAGGGCTGAGGCAGAGCCCTGTCCTCAGTCGCACCGGGATGTGCTGTGGGAGCACGAGGCAATCAGCAGTGCCCATCCCAGGCAGGTGGCACTGATGCCCCGGTGTCAGCACCTGGCTCTTGCAGCTTCACCCCCAGTTCTGTACAGCATCTCATGCACTCAGAAGTAAATAGCTCCCAATATCAGATTCACTTCCTATCCCTATTTTCTTACCCTAAATCAATGGTATTGCTGGGAATATTTCTATTTCTATTTCTATTTCTATTGCTGGGAATACAGAGCAGCCTCCAGGCTTTTGTGCCCTCTCTGCTCTTCCCTACCTTACATTCAGGCTGAGGGAAGGGATGAGGATACCGGGAGGGGGAGGGGGAGCAAGGTGCTGTGTCCATTGCCTGCTCCTCATCCCCTCTGCTGCATTGGTCCTGTGATGGGGAATGCCCTGGGGGTAATGCTTTCTTAAGGTACTGAAAGCACATATCCTTCTGAGTGCTTTGGTGGGGGACATCAGTTCACGGTATTGCTTCAAAACTCAGCCTGGGCAAATGTGTCACCAAGTGTTTGGGAAAAGCAGAGATGCCTTAACCCATAAAAATGCCTGGCTGAGGCTGTTCCTGCTTCTAGTTGGCACTGTGTGGGGCTGAGTGGTGAGTAGGGTCCTGGCCATAATGCCAGAGCTGTGCTACGAGTCAGAGATTTGTGCCATTGTTGCCTTGGAAGAACCATGTGGGATATGAAGGGGAATCCAAAACACAATTTCTTCCAAGGCTGTGAGTCTGGTTCATGTAGAGCAGACCCCTACAAATGGCCTCTTGCAGCCCTCCTTGTCCCAGGTCAGGCAGCCAATCCCCCAGCAGAACATCCTCACCAGTACGAGTTTCTGAAGCATTCCCACTAGAGAATCTCCATTTGGGCATCTCCAACTGCAGGGGGTCCTGGAGCATCCCCATAGGGCTTCTGCCTTGGGGAAATCCCATCAGCAGGGGCTCCTTGGGCAAGATATTGGGGCATCCCTATTCTCAGGGGTCCCAGAGCCAGACCCAGAACATGAGGCCCCACAAGCTCCTTGGGGCAGAAGCCCCTCAGCTCCACCAACACCTGTTTGCAGGTGTTTTCCTTTTATAAATGGCATTGAGGAGAAAAGTGGATTCAGTTAAGAACTTCATTACCCACGTCATGTCCAGCAGAGAGAAATTTATGCTTTTCATATGCACTGAACTGACTCGGGATGCTCGTGCACACTGTGCCACAGCAGGTGCAGAGGTGCCAGTTTATGTGAGTGTGGTTAGGATGGACTTTCATGCCCAAGGTGCTCCGGGTGCCATGCACAACATCCATTCATCTATCCCCAGCCCTCCCCAGGGCTGCTCCCACCTGCTGTGCCCAGATGGGGGCTTTGGGCAGGGAGAGGCTGTGAAAGCATTGGATGTTTGGGTACTTTGGGTGCACCTCTGCTTCCGACAGAGCCTTGAGCTATTCCCTAAGCCTCACCACTTCTCAATTAAAACACCTGAAAAACGCAATAATGCTTTATTACCCGCTTCCCAGAGCATTTTGAGGTGTTAATTAAGCGATGTTTATAGAAGCAGTGGTTATCCCGAGATGCACAGGCAGATAAGGGACTCTTTTAAACCACCTTTTGAATCCTTGCTCAGGCTCCCCGAGCTGCCCTTGCCCCTGCCCAAATCCCACCATGCTCCAGGCAACACCATGGCACAGCTGCAGGGCCTGAGCACGTGTCCAGGTGGGGGATTTGGGGAAATAATAATATAACAGGGGAAAATCCCCAGCGCTCTGGTTATTGCCACAGGTGTTAGAGAAAGAAGAAGCATCCCCCAATGAGCCAAGGGCCCTACAGATTTTCCATGACTGATGAGGCAGTTTTTGTTAGTATAAATTAATTTATTGGTAAAATTAGTCTGGAACAAAGAGGGTGGCCAAGAAAAAATAGTCTGGCTAATGAAGGCAGTGCTGCCCAGCAGACACACAGCAAAAAGTGTATTGCATAAACCCAGGCTGAAGCTGAACCTCTCCAGTACTGCTGATGAGGAAATACCTGATTGTAAATCCATTAAGCTGAGCTGATCTGATATTGTTAGAACTTCAGAGTCTTGAATTTATTTATTTTTGAATGACTTAAGCTCATTTAGCCAAAGAGCTGCTTCATTCTTTCGAAACAGGCAGTGCTGCTCAAGCCCATCACTTCCCAAACCCCATAGAAGGGGATGGGAAATCATTCCCCCAGCCATGGGTATGGAGAGCAAGCATCAGCCTTGGCTCCCTTTCCAAAGCAGCCAGATATGAGGGCTGGCCCCAGCACTGGGCTCTGCAAACAGAGGGCTCCCATGGCTCTGAGATATGCATGGCCCCATGTCACCAGCACACCAAGGAGCTGCTCCTGACCCCGCAGCATCCAGCACCATGTTGTGTAAATTATGGTGACAAAATTCTGAGAAGGGTTCAGGGCTGTAAGTGAAAACCCTGTCACAAGGATTCTGTGGTCTAATCTTCAGTGATAAATTTATCTCAATAAATGCTCCCAAGTGGGTCGGAGGAATGAGGAGATGTGGATTCTCACCTGAGCTGGTCCATGTAGAGTAAGAAGGGGGAAAATTGAACTCCTCAATAGCTTGGGGGGTCTGTGGGGCTGATCTGCATGGCAGGAGGCCAAATCCTGGGTACAGAGGAGAGGGGGAGAATGCTCATACGGTGTCTCATAGTAACTGTGGTTGCACACAGACCAGAGACCAAAACTCTTCTCCAGATTTGCTGCAACGGCAGTCCTATTTGCAGGCCCCTTTTGCAGACAGGGATGGATGCTGGCATCTCAAAAAAAAGCAGCAAAAATCTCTGTAGCTTTTTTCATCCAAAGCCTCAAGATCAAATCCCCAGGCAGGCACATCCACTGCTGACTCAAGAGCACTGAGAAAAAGACCAGGACAGAGTCCCAGCCCTGCTGCAGCTGCATGAGGGGAGCAGGGCTGCTGCCTACACCCCAGCCAAAATTACAGCCCGGATCCTGACCCACCAGGCTCTGCCCACAGCACTGACTCACAGAAGCTGCCTGCTGCCTGCACTGTTGGTGGGGCTCGGAGCCAGCTCCCCCTACATCCCAGCCCAGGTATCTCCTTCCTAGCACATCCCAGCCTCAGCCCTGAGTGCCATAGATGAGGATGGTGACAGTGAGACAGGGCAGTGTGAGTAGGGGCTGATCCAGCACAGGAAGGCCAGAATGGAGCCCACAGCATGACATATGCTCAGCTCCAGGTGCAAAGCCATCCCATCCTTCAGCACTTCAAAGCTTTCCCACCAGCACCCTACCAGGCAGCGGTGAATCTCCCCATCTCCCCCTCACCTCAAATTCAGGACTCAGCAACACCAAGAGGCTGCCAGCTGCACAGATGGTGTTCTCGTTAACATCTTTTCATCGGGGTTTTGTCGGAGATGAGCTGGGTATTATTTCACCTGGCTCATTGTTAAGCGGTGGCTTTTGAGGTTGAGCAGAAGAGATCAGCTCCCAATCCCATTTCACGGTGGCTGATCCCGAGCAGCCTGTTGGCTGTGCGAGCTGCAACAAGCTGTGTGTGCTCAGGAGACATCACCCACTGCTGGCACAAGCTGCTTTCTGCCCACAGAAAGGGCAGCGATGGTTTTTCCTTACATTTTTATGCTCAAAAGGCAAAGGGAACTGCTCAGATGTTCATGTTCTAAGAGTGTGGTTTTGCAGCTGAGTTTCTGATCTGTGTTTTGGTCTCTGTCACGCTGAGCTGAGCGCAGTGAGAGCACACAAGCCCAGCCTGCTGCTTGTGCTCACTGGCGCGTGCCTAATTTCTTTTTAAAATCAGACCCTTTAGGGGAAAGTTTCTCCTTCCAGCTCTGCATGCCCACATCTTGCATATGCAGGCAATCAGGCACACCTCTGCTCTGCATGCAGATAAAGGCACACAGGTGCCGGCAGGGATGGGGAGTGTGCAGCAGCTGCAGAACTCTTCCCATGCTGCCGTGGGGTTTCTGGGTTCTCCCTGTTGTGTGGGGTTTGCTGGCCCAGGGCACACAAATCACACACCCAAAGCAGGTGGGGGACCCTCTGCAATGCCCCACAGTGGCATATGCATATGTGCTATTCAACAGCACTGCCTGGCCCAGGAGAGACCACAGCTATTTGAGGGACCTGCTGTCATGTCCCGATACTGCCCAAGGTTTTGGCTAAGCATTCCCATTTTGGAAGGAGAGAGTTTAGATCAATGTCAGCATTCCTGCTGGCAACATCAGAGCTCGTGATCATTGGGGTTAGGGCAGATTTTACAACCAGCCACTTGACTTCCAGACTGATGGCTACCTGGTGCCTTTGGGGTTGGACTGAATGATCTCCAGAGGTCCCTTCCAACCCCTACAATTCTGCCACTCACAGCTTACTGAACTGAGGGTACCATGGCTTACTAACACTGACCCTAACCCCACAGCATCAATGGGAAACCAAGGCAGGGGCAGGGGGGGCAGAGACCTGAGCCCTCCCCATGGTTCTGAGGGGCCACAGATCTCACTCAGCCTTCACCTCTCCAAGCATCTGGAAAACAGGGCTAATGGTTCTGGTTTTGGTGTTTCCCCAGGTGCGAGGAGGCAGCAGGGCAGCCAGGGCGATGGCAGCTGGGCAGCCGAGCGGTGCGTACCAGGCAAGCATTTATAGAGCCATCAGGCTCCAGCCCTACAGCTACAAAGACTTTTCTCATCACCTGTTCCCAGCAGCATGGGACACGAGCCCTGCCCCCCACATAGAGCCCCACAGTCCCCAAATGTAGAGGAAAAGCCTGATTTTCAACTGTTGTGGTGTTCCCACTGTCCAAGCCATCACTATTCTGATTTGTGCTCCCAGCTCTGGGCTGGTTCAGGGTGCACAGCTCTGAAAACCCCAGTAAACACACTGCTCTTGTTGCATGTGTGGGTGAGCAAATTATTTTACTTCCTATATTTGGGAATGTATTTCTTTGTTCTCTTTCTAAGACTTAGCAAAACACCATATCATAAAATCCATTAGAACCATTAAGGTTGGAAAAGACCACTAAGATCATCTAGTCCAGCCAAATATCCACAAGATAAATTTTTTATTGGACATTTTTTTCTGTTCTAGGCTAACATCCGAATAATTTGAAACAAAAGAACATCCTTGCACGTAACCTAGGAGCACAGCACAGCCCTGAACATGACCACAGAGAGCTTTGCAGAATTCTTGAACAAGCTCAAGGAAATCCATGAAAAAGAAGTTCAAGGTAAGGAGACATGAGAAGTCTTCTTAACAGCTGGCCAAAATCCATTCCTTCTTGGTGCTGCCTTGATCTGTTTGGTTTCAAATAACCCTCTGATGGTGTGTTTCCTCCATCTTATTGGGATATAGCTTGGATACTGAGGGAAAGAGGAAATGGGAAAGACACAGTGGTCTACAAGGAAGAAGCAACAAGAATTCAATGCCACGTTATGGAAAACCTTAGATAGTTTATTCCTCTTGGGAATTTCCCAGTCATACATCATTAAAGTAAGAATCGTTCAGTTAAGGAAGCAAATGCCAAATCCAATTGCTTTCCTATTAAAACAATTCCCAATGTCAGCTTTATGAACAGAGCAACAGTGCTTTTGGAAGATTCTGGCTTATGAATTCATTTTTGTCTTTGTGATTTCAGACCACGGGAGAGTTAGAGGAAACTGTTGAGCAATCTAAACCACATGTTTACATCTATTTTGCATAAAATGAATTTGACAAAACGTAACATCTGCAGATCCATCAATGAAAGTGTTCTTGTTGAGCTGTAAATATTCTCTGAGACGCTTTGCAGCCCCCAGAGCTATAAAATACTGCCCACCTGGGAAACGCCTGCTGTAGCTAAAAGAACCAGAAACAAAACTGTAACAGACTTTCGGGGGAGGAGGGGGAATGCAAATTCATTAAACAGTGGAAATGCAAAACGTGCTCCCATTCTGTACAGCTTTGCCAGTTATGTCAAACTGCAGTGTCATTTTGTGCGGGCGGTGTGTTGGTCTTTCTCAGGTATGTGGTTTGCAAAGCGGAGAAGTTCCTTTCAGGCTGAAGGCAGGTGATTGCTTTTTGTTCCTGAGGTG
Organism: Chrysolophus pictus; assembly: GCA_037305975.1. NCBI lineage: Eukaryota > Metazoa > Chordata > Aves > Galliformes > Phasianidae > Chrysolophus > Chrysolophus pictus. Next base: position 6,062,769 of record CM074595.1, read on the forward strand.
CTGTGGGATTTGCAATTAGCACCCAGCTCTCCATCTCTCCATTTCTTTTCCTTGTTCCAGGTCTGCAAACAAAGCTAACGGAGCTGACAACGGAGAAGTGCCGGTGAGCAGTGCCTGCAGTGTTGATGTCCCAGCAGGTGGAGGGCATGGGTTTTACGACCTCCAGGCACTTCTGTGCATCACAGAGGTGCCCACAAGCCCTAAGCAGGTGTTTCCCTGTTTTAGAGAGCATCTTTCACCTATTTGGCGGTGCCAAATTTAAGCGTTTTAATCCCAGCAGTGCAGGCAGCACAGTGGGCTCAGAGCAGAAAGCCTTCCCACAGACTAGGCACTGAGGATGAAGCCATACATATTGGGAGAAGCTCAGTAACTCTCTTTTCCTGACTCTTTTCTTGCATTAGCGATGCCCAGAGAATTGAAGAGTTGTTTGCTAAAAACCACCAACTAAGGGAACAACAAAAGGTCCTCAAAGAAAATGTAAAAGTGCTGGAAAACAGGTAGGATTTCATGGTCAGCTATTTGGTGTCACTCACATCTCCGGGTAACGGTGAGGAGTGCACTATACTGCACAAGCACGGTGCCCATTTCCCCATACGGATGCATGGTAACAAGCTCCCAACCATGGGTTTTCATCCAGGCTGCGAGCAGGTCTCTGTGACAGATGCATGGTCACCCAGGAGCTGGCAAAAAAGAAGCAGAATGAATATGAAAATTCCCATTTCCAGAGTCTCCAGCACATCTTCATTCTCAGTAGGTACCGAGGTTTGCTGTAAGCTCAGCTTTGACTTGCTGGGGCTGTTCTGATACCTGCACAGAGCCACTCAATGGCTGAACACACAGGAGGAGTTTGGTGGTGGGGACGAGGGAGGGAGAGAGTGATGGAGGTGCTGAGGAATCGTGTCTGACAACTGCACATGAAGCACTGGAGCTGGGGTTTCAGACCTCTGTATCTCCAGAAAAAGGAGAGATAAGAGGTCAAGCACCATCCTGCTCCATGCAGCACCCAAAGCTGTGGCTCTCCTGGTATCTCTTTGTAGCCAACGAGATGAGCCGCCTGAAGGAGGAGAACAAAACTCTCAAGGAAGAACTGAAGAGGCTCCAGAGCCCAGAGTAAGTGCTCTCTGAATGTCATTCATGGCACAGGGTGCTGGTGTGGCTTCCCTACCACTGAGCAGGGCTATGTCTGGACCTTTGTCCACAGGGATCATTTAGCATCTGATTCCCATGGGTTCCTGTAGACAGTAAGACAGTAAAATACCTATAAAGGTCCAAGTCCTCATTGAGCTTTGCTCATTCCCCTCTTCACATGCACCCAATAGCTGAGTCTTTGGGAACATGGGGATCCAGTGATAACAAGGGAAAGATCTGCTCCAGCAGGTTAATGCTGAAAGCCAAGGAACCTGCCAGGCAGGCTGAAACATACAAATCAGCTCATTCCTCAAGGGCTTAAAGTCCAGAGGAATTAGCACCAAGGGATTAGTTTAGAAATGTGTTTTCTTTGGAGCTCAGAAGCACCGCCCGCTTAAAGAGAAACTCACTTCTATCCTCTGATGCTCTCCAAGGTCTGAGCAGTTTGGGAGCTGCTGATCCTGTTGGGTTTGCTAAGCATCAAGCTCTGCCCTTCCCTGGGCTGCCGCATTGGAAGGTTCCAACCAAACACCCATGTCTTGGCATCAAGGTCTGGTCAGGACTTGACTGGTGACAAAAGTGTGGGGCTCAGACTCAAAGCAGCTCCCTCAAAGGACACACCATCTCAAAATGCTGACAGTGGGAGCTCTGAATCCAGCCCTACTCCAACAGGGATGTACAGATCACAGAGCTTTTGCAACTGCTGCAGTGGGATTTTGCCTTACTCGACTTCGTGGCTCCCCATGACATTACCCATGGGCAGGTGGGGAAATCAGACCTTGAGCTGTCGTGCTGGCTCTGTCTCATGCTGCAGACTGCAACCAAGCCAGTTGATAACCTGAAAGGGAGGGAGGTGATGCTGAAGATCCGGTCTATCCACATGATATATAAATATGTATATTTACACATCAGGTTCTGTAACTCAAAGCTGCTGGTACAGTGGCTCTCAAACTGGTGATTCCCTTCTCCTGCCCCTTCCCATCCCTCTGTGTCTTTTTGCTTTCTGCAGGGACAGGATCAAGTACCCAGGAGCCATCTCCAGGGAGCACAGCTCCACACCCAGCTCCCCATTGCCATTACTGTCCCCCACTAGCAGGAACACCAGCGCCGAGAGAGTGGCTCTTGGAGCAGCAGAGGACTCCCAGCATGGTGTGCCGGGGCTCGAGCTGGGGGAAGGTGGGTGCTGTGGTCCAACCACCCCTCTGGGGTCCTGGAGATGAGACAGAGTGGCTGAATCATAGGGCAGAACTACTCAAGGAATGGGCCTGGAAAGCATAGAGCAAGCTGCTGGCAGCTCAGATGGATGCTCTCACAGAATAGGGACAAATATGCTGTTCTGCTTTGTGCAAACACTAGCTGGGGGTGTTTGGGTGCTCTCGCTCTAAGACAGGTTCTGTGCAGGCATGCAGCCACCACCATTTGGTGCAGAGACCATATGTTCGCCTATGTGCCAGTTATGCATGCAATGGAAAGTCCATTCATTCACATACTTGCTAGAACCAGAAGGAAATTTCAGCTCAGTGTGACCATCCCAGAGGCTGGTTTTGTCTTTTTTTTGCAGAGAAGACCACAGGACAGAGAAGCTCTCCTAGCAGCAGGGTTTCCCCAAGCACTGTCCTCCAAGAAGCCAGCCTGGCAGAAATGGTGAGTTGACAGAGGGAGCCCAGGGCTGCTCCCCATGTGCATTGGGTGAGGAGGGGTTGAAACAGATGGAGAATGAGTAGGAAATACTTAAGAGGGTAAAATAACTACCTAGAATTGGGCAGAATGCTGTTGCCAGGGATAAGGAGGAAAACTCCCCAGTGATAGGTGCATGCTTTGCAGGAATTACCACTATCTGCTAGCAAATCCTTTAGATTTTGCCATAGGCTTCTGTTCCCTCTTGTAGGAGAGTACATCTTCAGTTTGCCCTTCGTGACAACACACCTAGCACCCTTGAGTCCCCTCCCCGACACAGTGGTTCCTCTCTTGCTGAGAAAATCTTTCTCATGGGGAGATCATATCAACTCATGGATTGGTGCAGCTTATCCTAAGTGATAATCAGGAACAAGAGGCTGCAGCACTGTAAACACTGGAAAAGCCTGGAGAGCATGTGAATGGTGGAGGTTTTGGATATACAGAATACAAATGCAGCACAGCAGACCTGCCCAAAAGCATCACAAATATCTCTCCATCTGCAGCAGAATGAACAGTGGTGTTTGCAGAGGGATTCACATTCACTGGTTGCCATTTTGTGTATAGATACAAGCCAGCCATGCCTTTGAAGCACAAAGCATGTATCTGCTGAGGGATGCTGAGTGATATGATGATACTGGGCACTGGGAAATGAGGCTGCAGGATCTGGAGCCCTGCTCTCGCCATGGGAACCCAAGCCCACATACACACCCACACAGCCGCTTCTGTTTTGGCACAGCCTTCACTTAGCTGAACTCTGCAGAAAACCTGAAGGAGTGGGTGAAGTGAGGTTTTGGTGAGGCTGCAGGCAGGCTGCAAGGATAATTAATGTGGGGATCACAGGAAGGATTGGTGACATCTCTGTTAAGCAGGGAGAAGTCAAGTCAGAACACGTGGTGAACCCTCTGCAGCAGATGGGATTGCGATGTCCTGGTTTCATTGCTGGGTCTCTGCTGGAAATGTACCCCCAAAGAAATACCAGCAGCATGGAATGAAGCCCAGAGCCCTAAGCAATGGTTGGGGAATTTGCAGGGTCTTATCTTGGTTAAGCCGCTGACATGAGACAAGGGATGTGGGCTCCTTGGCCACAGATCGGTGCAGCCAGAAATTAAAGAATATTGAGGAAAACACAAAGGGAAGCTTTCCTGGGAAAGCCAAAACAATTAAGATTCAGCCACTGATTGGAATTATATCAGATCACTTCTTACCACCTCTGAGGTGGGAGCTGTTGTAAAAGCCAGTGGGGAGTCATTGGTACGGAACAGGCAGGAGCAGTTTCTGTTAACACGGGTGAGGATTGGGTCTGCACCCAGCACAGCTCCTGGAGCCACGTACTGCTCTCAGAGCCCCAGCACACATCCCAGTGCCTGACCCAAGTTTTCCTTGCAGGCATCCCAGAGGATTGCCAACCAGCTGCACGGCACCATCGCCCTGGTGAGGCACAGCCTGGAGAAAAGTCCCTCAAGGGCTGCAGTTTCCCCACCGGCCAGGAAGACCCCACTGCCACCGGAGCAGGAACGCAGCCCCAGCCTGGAGACGTGAGTCCTCTGCTTGTGCCCCTTGCAGGAGCAGGACCCCATTAGATAGCTCCTAAATCCCTATTTGTTCACCTTCTTGTCCACTCTTCTCACTATGCCCACAGCCTCGGGGAACAGGGGAGGGTCTCCCATTTGAGAAAAATGACTGGAATCCAACTCAACCAGTCCGGTCCCGTGTTACTTCACCTTCAGATAGACCCAGGTGCCTGTCCTCATCCTGCAGAGTAAGGACCTGGCTGAGCAGGAGGCAGCAGTCCGTGCTGCTCCTTATCTATTCTAATGGACTTTTATGCAAGGCTCAGCAATTCCCAGGGCTTCTCCTCCCCACTGATTTTGGAAGCACAAGAGGCTGTTTGGCTGCAGACTGCCAGCTGCCCACAGTGGGAGGGACCTGCCACGCATTCCCAGGAACTGCTCACACACAGGGAGCTTGCCAAGTGATGAGCAACATCAGGGACTCGGTCTGCATGGGCAGGTTCACGCACAGTGCTGTCTCCTTGGCACTGCCGAGAGATCTGCTCAGGAGTGGGGCTGGGGATTGCTCCTCTGTCATCAGGTCCCCCAAGCCACTGGGAGAGTCTGGGGACAGCCATGCTGGGAGGCAGGGGGCCTCTGGATGCACGGCCTGGCTTGGCCGGTGGCTTGGAGGACAGGAGGTACTGGCTGTAATTTGCTCCAGGAGTAATCCAGGTTGAATACTAGAAACATTTTCTTCTCCAAAAGAGTGGTGAGGCACAGGCTGCCCAGGAAGTGTTCAGGAACCATGGAGATGTGGCACTGATGGATTTGTTTCAGAGGGATGGTGGGGTAGATTGGGGTTGGACTTGGGGATCTTAGAGCCTTTTCCAACCTTAAGGACTCTGTGATTCTATGATTCTCAGCAGCAGTAAGTGGTCACCACATCCCCACCACCACCTGCAGGAGCTGAAAATTCATGAAGGTTCCCCCCACAATGTGATTTCTTTCCCATTTCTTTTAGTTACTTAACAACAACCAAGCCAATCTCCCCCAAGATTGCTCCATCCTATGAAAGCCTAAAGCTGACTGCCCGCAAAGAGCAGCTCTGCCTCCTCAACAAGCATCTCGCCCTGCACCAGCTGGGGCTGGCAAGTAGTTGTGCTCCATCAGATGGGGACAGCAGCTTCCACAGCCGTTTGCTCAGGGCCACAGATGGTGGTGGCAGGACAAGGCCACGTGATGACTGGGATGACAGAGCTGCCCTGCTGAAGCTCCCTGCAGCTGTGGTGTACGTGAGGGACCAGCACCTGGAGGGCAAGCTGCACCTCCTCAAGCACCGTGAGCGGCTGCAACATCTGGAGCAGCAGCAAAGCCATCGGGTCAGGGTGGATGGGGAGCCCAAAGCTGTGCCCAAGGAGCGACCACTGTCTCCATGCCTGAGCATTGCAGTGGGATGCAAGGAGGAGAGGATGGAGGATGCTGCAGATGGGAAGGTGGAGAGGGTGCTCTGGTTGAGCCGGGATGGCTCTGAGCACCGAGGAAAGGTGGAAGCATTGAGGGACTATGGTATGGATGCCCCACTGGACCTGTCAGACACTGGGCGTGGGAGGGGAATGGGGTGGATCAAGCACCAAGAGGCCACCAGGAGTCCACGTCCAAGCCCAGGGGACAGCCCCATGCACAGCCCCTGCAGACGACATGGGATGGAGCGGGACAGCTCACAGCCACGCAGCCGCTGGCATGATGCTGCCCAGACACAGATCACAGGGCAGCCTGGTGCCATCAAGGAGGAGGAGGAGGATGAGGAGGAAGAGGAGGCAGCTATGGTGAGTACAGCTCCGGTTGGCATCATACCAACCCCTTCTCTCCTGTTGGAATTCTGGTGCTCAGTGCCAGTGTCATTACAATCACAATTAATGTCCCATGCCGAAATGGCCTGGAAACAGGCAATTTTGTCACGTTTTGGCAATGGTTTTCCACTCAGCTCAGAGGAAATATGTGCACCAGCACCTGCACCCCATTCCCACTGGTTTGGGTAGAGATGATGCTCATCCCAGCACTTGTCACAGTCACTGAGATGGGACTGGGGATGGCCCTTTTCTCCCACATTCGAAGGCAGTGGTTCTATTTATGGTACTTATGGGATTTCTGCACTCACTGCCCCTTACAGCTCGCTCACTCCCAGGTGCATCCTATAAACAAGTCACCACCAAGCAACACAGAGACTCCTCCAGAGCACAGGGTGAGACTGGTAGCCAGTACACAGAAGGAAGAACCAGGTAAAGAGCCCCGGGCAAGCCTGACATCTGAGAAGGCAAATGCCAAAGGTGCGTTTTGGTGTGTGTGTGTGAAGGCAACCTGCAGTGGTAAACAACCTTTGCAAACACCTGCAGTGCCTGCTGACCACAACAGGTGCTCCCCATCCTTCCAAATTGCTCTTGAGCACAGGGGGAGGGATGCTGTTACCTCCATTCTTCCTTTTTCCCCACCCCAACCTCTATAAAGCCTTTTTCCATCCCTCAACTGAGCTGTGCCCTCTGGCTGTGGTACTCCCTCTTGCTGATGGCTGTGGGGCAGGGCTGGGTTTACTGGTAGGGGGGAAGTAGCAGCTATGGGGAGCACAGTGGGCTTGAACACGTCCGTGTGGAGCTGCTCCTTACCAGCCCTACTGGCTTGGCTAGAATGTTGAGTTCACCTGGATTAGTTGGTCTGGGTGTGTCGGAGTGGTTTGGGAACACTGGGAGCGGGATTTTGCACAGTGGAGAAAAAAAAAAAAGGGGGGGGGGGGAGGGAGGGGGGGAAGGAAGCCCTGTGTGATTTAGATGTTAAGGAGATATCATCATAGCAGAAGAATTTCAGCTGATTACATTCTGGGTGTGGGAAAACACAGAACTTTCTTCAGTTCTCACCTGAAGGCTGACACAAAGCCCAGGAAGAAGCACACAAATGCTTCCTGTGCTTTCTAGTGGACCTTAACCCCTGGAAGGACAGCATGAGGATGGGGTTGGCTTCTAGGGACACTAAGAGTGCTGGGCAGGGATGAGGGCACAGCTCCAACCCTGCTGGTATAAGGAGTGTGCAGATGGATCTATGCTGGGTTCTGGCCCCTGTGCAGGGGCTTGGTGTGTGCATATACATGCCAGGAGTTGTGTGGTCTTGGGGCTGTGTGCAGCAAAACCCCTTTTGCTGAGCAGGGAAGAGGCTCCCCCACATTTCCTGCTGCCAAAGTTGCCATCCATGACAGGGTGCAACTTTATTTTAGGAAGAGAGGTAATGGCTGTAAGTCGCACCAGGGGAGGTCCAGATTGGATGTTAGGAACAGTTTCTTCTTCAAAAGAATGGTGATGTAGTGACACAGCTGCCCAGGGAGGTGGTGGGGTCACCAGCCCTGGGGGTGTTCAGGAACTGTGGAGATGTGGCACTGAGGGACGTGGGCACAGTGGGATTGGCTGGGGTTGGGCTTGGGGATCTCAGAGCTCTTTTCCAATCTCAATGATTTTGTGATTCTATGAATGCAGACACCTCATAATGAAGGCTCTCTCTGGTCCTGTGGCTCTGTATCATATTCATGTGCTTGTTGTCCCCCGTGCCAACCAAAAACACTTAATTTCGTGTTTCCTTAGATGATGATGATGATGAGTCCACAAAGCAGGAATCCGATGAGGCGGATACAACAGACAGCGAGGTTGGTTGGCTTTTGTTTCTTGGGTCAAACAGTGCCTTTGGACCAGGAATTCCTGTTCTGGAAGCACCGGGAGGCGCAGGACGGGTTGTCCCTGCCCAACTCCCTCAAGGAGGTGACAGCTCTTCCTGCATCAGGTGCCAAGATCCATTTCCACATGTTACCCAACTGATTGCTGAAGGGTAGATATGTCACTCTTTGTAGATAGGTTTCTGAACACCAACCCTTGTTACAACTCTGTGGTGATGGTCACACAGGTCCCTGGCAATTCAGCCAGGCTGTCAGTGCACTGGCAATTGGATAGTTTGTAGGTTGATGGCTCTTCTCATTGTGCAGGTGGCTTCTCCCTATGAACATGATGTCCTGCAAGAAGCCCAGTCAGAAGGGAAATATTTTTGCACCAAAGACAGAGCTCATGCACTGCAGAAGAAGAGGAGAAGAGGACAGGATTCCTGGACAAAAGGTGGGAAAGGAGTTTCTCATTCTGTTTCCCCAGGGGCTCCTTCAGTGCAGCACCTGAGGGTTCTAGGCATTTTCCTATTTGTGGGTATTCTTCTGCAAATGAACCCCCCCATGCACACAGATGTTTGCCTATCGTGACACAGTAGAATCTTATGGTTCTCTGCAATAAGGCATGCTGGACCATGCTTTTGGCAACAATATCCTCAGTCAGAGCAGAGCTGTTAATGGAAATGAATGATCTTTAAGGTTCCTTCCAACTCAAGCCATGCTTGTTGGTCAGAGAGCACCCTGAGCACCTAAGCTAACAGCTCCACATCCCTGTTTGCTCACCACTTGGGAGGAGCTGGCTGGGGATAGCCAAATTCCCAGCAGCAAGCTGTTGACATTCAGATCAAGGTTTCTGCCAGCTCTGTTGACTTTCCACTGTGGCCTCAGAGCTTTTCCCTGGCTGACAAAGGAATGTGTTGGGCCCATACTTCCTACAGGTGAATGAGCAGAGAGCTGTTCCTGATAAAGATGAGGATAAGCCAGTGTGGCCATCAAGCCTTACATATGGCCCTGTCACACTCTTTTGCTGAGCTTTACTTTCCCCCTGTGCAGTTCCTGTTTTGGGATTAGACCACATTGGCCTTGTATGTGCAAATCCATTACTCTGCAGCGAACTCCTGAGCTCATCTTGCTGTTAACAGGCTCCAAGAAGGCAATGAGAGGAAGAAAGAAAGTCAAAGTGGAGCAGTCCTCACTGGGGATGACAGAGGAAGCAGAGAGCTGCTTGGCTTCCCACCATGACCCCTCTGAGGAGAGCTAACTGGGTGGTGCAGAGACACATGGACACTGCAACTGAAGGAGAAGAGCTCAGATCCATTCCATCAACACCAGGAGAGCAACTGCTGTCCACAAGGACCCATAAGAACTACTTCAGGAGCAGAGAACCCTCAAACCCTCCCTGGGTGCTCCTGGGAGAGGGTCAAGCATGGACCTTCACCTTGGTGCCAGGAAAAGGGACCATGCTCTTCCTTGGGATTTGGTGCTGGGAGGAGGGACCCCAACCTCACTCCCTGTGGTCCAGAACCCAGTGACCACCTGAGCACTGCAGGTCCCTTTGTCCCTATGCATCAATTCAATCCTGACCTGGGTTTCATACAGGTGTGGATCTTGTTTGAGCTGCAAAGCCCATGGATTTCCTTTCGAGCACATGGGCCAAGCAGGTGGGACACATTCCCAGAGAGGGAAGGGACAAGAGCGTGAGAAAGGACAGCATGCCTGGGGTGTCCAGTGTTCCCAGCAGAGCCAGGTGTGCCCCACAGCACAGCCCCAGTCCAGCAGCTCGTGCTGCCCATAGTGGTACTGCAGAGAGCTTGTTTTCTTATGGATAAACTGTTCTCATGCAATTTTTCTGAATCATGGCCTTCAGCAGCAAGTGATGGAGTGCTGCTGCCTGGGATGGGGCATGAAGAGCAGGAGTGAGCAGAGCTGCACTGGGACAGGGCTGCTCCTCGCACGCATGCAGCAAACAGAGCTGGAACAAAAGTGCCAGAGACAGCATGTGCCCTGCATGGTTCCTCCCCACAGCCACTTTCTCTGCCTGGCACTGCTCTTATTTTATTGAGGCTTTGTTTGTCCCATTCACACGGGGGGAAGCGTGGCAAGCCAAACCCCCAGCTGGATGCAAAGCTGGCACAGGCATCTTCTCCACATTGTGTTTCCATCTTCTTAGAGCAAGCCAGGTAAAATAAAAATAAATGATAAAAAAAAAAAGTATGCGTATATATATTAATAGAGACAATAATGATAACAATAATAATAAAGCAAAAAGACTCACTGCAGCCAAGCAGGGAGGGAGCAGAGCTCAGCCCCTGGGCCCGGCGCTGAGAGCAGGCAGCCGCGGGCGCGCAGTGCCGCCTGCTGGGCAGAGCCGCTCCGCGCTGCGCCCCGCAACGCCTCCCCTGGGCTGCTGGGGTAAAGGGATGGGATATAAACCTGAAAAAGGTTCCTCTGTAAGAAGACAGCCTTAGACCAGGACAGCTGAAGGAGAGAGGGAACTTTTATGCAACTATAAAATAATCTCCTCCCTATGATGATAAGCAGAAGTGCTGCCAAGAGAAACAAATTCACCAATTTTTTTTTTTATTTCTTTCCAGTGTATTGCACAGAATTCACCTTCTCTTATTGGACCTTTATTTTTTGTGTGTGTGTGTGTTGCCTCTTGCTTTTTCCAGCAGGCATTTTCAGCTAGTGCCCCCATACCTCCATGCAATAGGTATTCCAGCAGTTTGGAGGTGACATATATTTCATAGTTAGGACAATCCCATCACTATAAAAACAAACAAACCATGTTGTGTGGTTTTTTTTCTGAATCAAAGCACACGTAGCGAGTTGCTGGGGGGAAATCATACTTCACACACCACAATCCATCCAGCCCTGTAATGCTGCCCTCACCAGCCCCTGCATGCTGACATCCACCACCATTCTGCAGGACCATGGGTAACTGCTGTAGTCTGTCAGTGCCTGTAGTTCTGCTGCCAGTCTCTTGCTCATGTGATTCTTGACAGATAAATGCAAGTATTGGTTTGGTGACGTCCAGGCAGGCTGAGGCTTGAGCTTGTTCTGCCATAAGGAAGGAACCTCTGAGCACAGCACTGCCTTGTGCAATGACCCAAAATCCACCCACGATGAATGTGTGAGTTATGTCCCTTGGAGCAAAAAAGCAGAAGAGAGGCTGTCTCAAAACCAGCTCGGTCCTTCCGGAGGGCTGGCAGCCTATGTTGGTTTTGTTTGAACAAATCGTAAATCTGTTGCCATCCATGTGCATGCAGGTGGCATGCCTGTACCCATGAGCTGCTTTCCCAGATGTCCAGACTGGGAATACAGTTTGGTTGCAATTCACGCATTGGCTGTGCCTGAAATTGTGCAAATCTGAAAGAGCAACAGGGTAAGTGTTGCTGTTCCCTTTTACCCATCAGAAACAGAATGGCTGGCTGCCTTGCTGCCTATCACGCAAAACATTTCCGACTGTAGACCACTCCAAGCTTTTTGCTAGCTGATCCTTAAGCATTTGTAGATGCTGAATCATTCTCCCAGCGCTGCTGGCTGCTCTCAGCCCGCAGACCTGGGGGATGCACAGCAGCCCCTTGTCCTCAATGCATCAGCCTTCCACTGACTCAGCAGCAAAGTGACATTTCCAGCTACCGGTTTGTAAAGTGCCGTAAGAAATATGTTTGCGCAAGCCTCGATGTGAATATAAATCTCCACCTCGGGGGAAAAAAAAAATGCCACCACACAAAGGTCCCTCTGTTGCACTGTAACTGAGCTGCTGCTGTGCAGGGAGGCAGCAACAGAGCTGGGAGTGAACAGGGCCATGCTGGGATGCAGGAACTAAAAGCACCAAAAATAGAGAACTGCACACCAGATTTTCCTCCTTCCCTTAAAGCATTCAGCAGTGTCATTCCCTCTACAGCAGGAGGTATTTTGAAGATATCCTAAGGCAGTTTCTTTTTCATGAGGCTGTCTGCCACCTTCTCTGTAGTGAAATCCCTTTAAATGGGATCTGCTCAGTGATGCCCATTTATAGTGCTGGCTTTGGGAACACAACTTCACCCCTCCGCTCACCGCAGGAACACTCATTCCAGGCATTGCTGCTCTCTTGCTTAAGTCCCCTTTGGGGGATATGAGTGGGATAGACATTTGGGTGAGTGCTTCCCAAGGTCAGATGCACTCTGCAGGCGTGGTGCAGGCAGCCACAACCCCACAGCTTGCTGATGTAGGACAGCTGCAGTGTTGGGACAAAGCTTAAGGGCAGGACTTAAACCAAACTCATTCACATGGGAATGGTGTAGGGAATGTACACCCTGCAAAAACTTCTGAGGCGTAATCTATAGGAGGGGCTGGAGGAGCTCAGGAAAAGTGTAGTCCCAAATGTGGTAGCTGGAATGGATGTGGTGATTGTGATGGTGATCTCTTTGTCTGGCCATGATGGTGGTTGGAGAGGATTTCATGAGGATGAGGGGTTCATGGCACAAGGAACTTGGGCTGGAGCCTGCTCAGGAGAGGGGATGAGAATCACAGAACCACAGCATCACTGAGGTTGGAAAGGAGCTCTAAGATCCCCCAAGACAAACCCCAGCCCACCCCACCACACCCACTGCCCACATCCCTCAGAGCCACGTCTCCATGGCTCTGGAACACCTCCAGAGACAGTGACCCCACCACCCCCCTGGGAAGCTGTGCCACTGCATCACCACTCTTTTGGAGAAAAAATTGTTTCCTAACAGCCAACCTGACCCTCCCATGGCACAACATAAGGCCATCACCTCTCATCCTATCACTGCTAGCTGGGAGCACAGTCTGACCCCCCACCTCAGCCCAACCTCCTTGCAGGGAGTTCTCCTGCCTGATGGCTCCTGGGCTTGGGGTCCATATGGGGGCTGTCATAGTGCAGGGCCTGACATTGATGGGTGCAGGATGTGCTGCTGTAACCATGAGAGTATTTTAGCAACTGCCTGTGAGATTAGTGCTGTTTTCAAACCATGTCCCAATGTTTGGGCTTTGGGACTAAAGCAGCGTTTTTCATTGTTTCCCTTTCATTCCATAGATGGCTGTCAGAAGAGAGCACCTGAGCAACATGAGACTGCAGAAGGGTTACACTGTGCTCAGGATGGAAAATGTACAAAGATTCCTTGTGCTTCATCTTCGTACGAGCAGCTGCTCCAACTGGAAGGCTGCTCCTCTGGCTCCCAGCCTAAATATATTCCTGACCTGCTTATCTTTGCTTGAGCTCAGGCCATGATTTTGCAAAAACATAACACCCAGCCCACGGATGTACTTTAAATGCTGTCTCATATCAGATGCTCGGGCCAAATCCTGCAGTTCTTTCATGTAGGAAAAAAAGCTCTTACTGTCTTTGGTACCTCTGTTGCCCACATAGTATTGGAATAAGGGCCAGAACAGGCCTTATTCCAGTAACTCCTGGCTAAGCAGCCATGTATCCACGTTGCTCAGGGCATCCAGTAAGGTCCATCTGTTAGTCCAGGAGCAAAGTGAAGTGAGTTATGTATTGGAAATTCAAAACAGTGCTTTACATCCAAGAAATGATGCTGCTAGTAATGCAGAACCACCTGCTTTCACCCGGGGCTTGGCAGAAGTTAAGATTCCTGTGTGTTCCAGCTTGGAACTTGGAGCTGTGCAGACACATAGAGACAATCCTGGCCCCCTTCCAAAATAGGATCCCTGTGTTTGTAGCATGCTCAGCCAAAGCAGAGCTTTCCCAGCTGCAGCAATTCCCCATGGCAGGGAGAAGTGAAGAGCAGAGATCCCCCTGCCCTGCACCCAGCCCCTGCCTTGTGAGAGTGATGCAGTAAGGCCAGCCATCTCTTTTAGCAGCAGATCCATGAAATACAGCACTGTGCCCATTGCAGCCACACACTGTGAGCCCATCAGATGCAGATGAAAGCTCCCAGAACCGCAATACTCAGACCTCTGATTTCAGTTTTGAAGGCAGCAGCCCAACAAGCGATGGAGGCCACCTCCTCTGCTTCACCCCGTGCTGACTACATGGGGGCAATTTGTGTCCTACGGCTGCTTTTGCAAGGAAAGATGAAGAAAAAAAAATTGCCTTTTTTTAATGCATGTATTTGAAACTTGAGTTCTAGAGAACTGTTTGCAGGAAGCCTAGTGAGATTTACGGGCCCATTTATCCCTTGGCTCATTTGATTAGCCTGCCAGCAGGAAGGATTTTAGTTCCTCTTTATCCCAAATTATTTTTTCACAGCTGTGATATGAGATGGTTCTGTCAAATAACTTTGGCTCAAAAATCTGACCTATATGGAATATCATAAGGTACTGAGGATGTTCTCAGGACTTTGAGGGGAGATTTTACACTGCACTCTCTTATTATAACAGTCTTTAAATGAGAGCCTACAAGAAAAAAAATTGTATCTCCCATCTTATTGCTGATATTATTAAATGCTATAGATAATATGGTAGAAATGTTAATGTACCATTTGTAACTGTAAGCCAAAGTAATCTCATCACACAGTCCTTAGCACCTGTTTGCATCTTATAGGACAGTTTCAGCATCAAATTTGCTACGTAGGGCACACACATCAGTTCATGTCATTGGCCATCATTTGGGTTGCGGGTGTTTTGCTCCCAGCAAAACCCCCAGAGCACATCTGGGCAGCGCTGCATGATGTCAGCAGCACACACTGACATCCTCCAGGGTTGGCACATGGAGCACAGCCCTTAGGAGTGAGTGCTCGGAGCATCGCCTGGGCCAGTGGGTGTGCTTGTATTGTACAGCATAACCACGAGACTGGGAGCAATGTGCCGTGCCGAGCCATTCCATGGAGATAGCAGTTTGTACAGCTGTGCCATCCTTGTTTGCAGGAAGGCCAAAACTGTGGCAATGTGACACTGAGAGCAGAGATAGAGAAGTTTTTATAAGTTTTTTTTTTTTTTTTTAAAAAGCGATTCGATGGGTGGTTGTGGGAATGTGGGTGTGGAAGGGACGGAGCCAAGAGAGGAAGGGGTTGCCCGAATCGCAGCCCCGGGGGGGGCAAGGCCGTGCGTAGGGCAGCCCCCGACCAGCGGAGCCCTACGGCGGCGGCGGCACGGCGGCGCTAGGACCCCGCGGCGCGCTGCCTGCCGGCGGGATGGGCGTGGCCAAGCCCCGAGCCAATCAGCTCAGCGTTTCGTCCAGTTTTATTTGCATCCCGCCGGCACGCAGCCAATGAGCGAGCGAGCCGCCGGCGGCGCCGCTCTCCGAGCCGCCCCGCCCGGGCTGCCGAGGCGCTCGCGGCTCATTCGGAGAATGGCCGCGGCCGCTGCGTGCGGCTCCCCGGCCCCGCGGCCGCCCCGCGAGCAGCCGGCGCCGCCTCCGCGGAAGCGGGGGGACTCCCGGCGGCGGCAGGCCGCGCTCTTCTTCCTCAACAACATCTCCCTGGACGGCCGCCCGCCTTCCTGCCCGGAGGCTGAGAAACCGCCTCCTCCACCCGCGGGCCCGGGAGAAGCGGAGGAAGCTGTTGAACCGGCCGGAGCCCCCTCGCGTCTGCTGTCCCCACCGCGGGCGCCCAACGGGCCCCCTCCCGCTCTGCTGCTGCCGCCGCCGCCCGCCGCATCCCCCGCGGGGCTGAAAGGGGACGCGGAGCCGCCCCGCGGGGGCATCGCGCTGCTGCTGGGCGGCCCCCTCTGCCCGCCCGCCCCTCCCGGACCCCCCGCGTTGCTGGGCGCCGTCAAACCGGGGGCCGCGGGGCTGCTGAGCCCCACGCAGAGCACCGGCTTAGCGTTGGAGGTGCAGCGGCAGAGGTGAGTGAGGAGAGGGTTTCCCGGCTCCTCCCCGCCCCGCGGAGCCCGGCCCCGATGGGGCGTGGGAAGCCGAGGAGGGAGCGGAGCTTTCCCAGGGCCCTCACCCTGCCCGGTGCCCCCGGGGGGTGGGGAACGAGCGTGGGAAAGCGGTGGCCCCGGGGGAGGAGGGGGGCGTGGGACGCGGGGCCGGGGGAGCACCTGCAGGGGGCGGGCGGGGCAGCCGCGGGGCCGCTCCGATCGAGGGATGCTGTCCTCATCCCTACGGGAGCGCCTCGCTCAGCGCCGGGGTGCGGAGTTCCCCGGGTGGCTCCTCTCAGCCCCGCTGTGCCGGCGTTCTGCCCGGTGGAAGGCAGCTGGTCCGGCTGGGATCTCGGGGATTTGAGCTCTAAAAGAGCTCCTTTTAGGCCGTTTCTTGCATAAAGAGCTTTGTGAAGTGAGCTGACCCTCAGAGCCTGCCGATAAGGAGGACAAAACCGAAGGCACCAATTCTCTGTGGTCCATAGAGCTGCTGTCGGGGCTCTGTCAGGGGCTGATGTCCGTGCTCCGGAGCTGGGAGCTGCGGTGCAGTTAGCGGTGCTGCCTTTGGGTGCACAGCCGGGTGTGCAGCCGTGTTCGTGGAAGGATGAGCAAAGCCAGAGAGCAGCAGCCCTGTGAGTAGGGTTGTGGGGTCCTCCTCTAGGGCTTTAGGGTGCTGAGCTGTTCTTCTCTTGAATTCTCTTTGGTTTAATGGACGATAATTTTGTGCTTAGCATCAGGAGCTTGAGAAGTAGAGAGATTTCTGTGACATTATTTGTTCCTTCTCTTTTCCGTGCCGAGTCAATCAGATGCTAAGGAAATACTCTTTAGTACGTATTCCTTGGGTCTGCTCTTGTTTGTTGTCCTTCCTGCCTCTCTTGGTATCTCATCTCAAACTGTTGTGCTCCACCAGTGGCTCCAATCAATCCAGCTGAAAAGAAAGACATTAAATTAAGAAATGAAGGTAGAGAGAAGTGTGCAGAGATAACCAGAGGAATGAAAGGGCTTCTGTGTGAGCAGTGACAAAACAGGCCAATATTTCAGCTTGGAGAAGAGGTGGCTGCAAGAGCATAGGGCATTGCATTCATCATTTGTCTGCTTGTGTCTCCGATCTGTGTTATGCACTATAACTTGCCTATGGAACATGGTGGAGAGTTCCTGAGATGCTCTATGGTAGTCAGGTCCTTTAGGATGGAAACTTCCAGCAAGAGCTGGGTGTGTGCTGGCAGCACGCCTTGGAGGCATGGTTTCATCTGAATGCTTTGCTTTATAGTGCTGCTTCAGAAACTGAATGACTTAACCTCCCACTTTTGTTTCCCTTCAGGTATCTTCTGTTAATGGCATCTTAAATTACAGTGCTGTGTGTGTACTGCTTCCTTACCCGCCTTGTTCTCCCCCTTCTCCCTTTCCACCTTACTCTGTTCTTTTGTTCTGTCAAAGAACAAGTGGAACAAGGGGCATCAGAAATGACTGAGTTAATTTAAATCATTTCAAAGTGGGAGTCTGAGCAGCTGTGGTAACAGCAGTGCTTTGGACCAACTCTGCTCGGAAGCGTTGATTGGATGCTGTATTGCTGACATAGGTGTGATCAAATCAGTTCCCTGTGTACAATAGAAGTGCTCGATCAGGTTTTCCTGCTGGTGATGGCTAATGCAGTGTTTTGTCCTGCTGTCAGCTCCGCAGCTGCTTTCATTTTGAGAAACATTTATTAAAAAGAAGAAAAGCACAAATCCTGTGCTAATACACATTTTTTTAGAGGTGAATGAAACATAATGCTTAAAAGCTTTAGCTGTAATTTCTAAGCCTTCTGTACAATAGCCTGGGCAGGCATGGTGCTGTTAAGGAAGCAGCAGTACTGATTGCTGAGCTGCGACCTCTGAGCTGTGGGCTGCTGTGCTGCTCAGGGTTGAACATGAACACCTCCTGTGCCTGGGCTGTATTTAAAGCTCAGCTGAGATGTTTTGGCCACACTCTGCTCCCCAGCAGCATTGCTTCAGCAGACTTCTCCCACTCTCTGCCCACAGGTGAATGCATGTGGCCAATAGCAAATGCCTGACAACTCATAGCTGCCTCTGTTATTGATTGCCTGTCGTTCCCAGCCAGGTACATCCATCAGTCAGCAGCAAGATGTGTGCCTGGAAGCTGTAACTCTTGACTCTGAAGTCTACAGGATCTCAGCGTGCTGCTTAAAGCATAGTTTGTTTGGTTTGCCGCCTGGAGTACTTCCCTCTATTCTCTTCCTTCTGTCCCCCCCAACTGGTGCCTCCCTTTTGAGCCAGAGCACTTGGGTTTTGCAAAGCCCACTCTGAACAGAGCCATACACTGGATTCTGTGTGCACGTGAGGATGAATACTGAGGTCTGAGGTTCTCAATGCTTCTTGCTTAGCTTTGCTGAGTACAGAAGTCTGCTGCAGTTTAATCACAAGACAGTGCTTTTGCTTTGGATTTGGGTATGGTTTCCAGGCCTTTGTTTCAGGAAAAAGAGAGGAAACATTACTTTCACAAATTCTGTATTGTGATGTGCGTGCAAGCCATGAAATTTGAGTTTTTCAACGAGGTATTGTTGATAAGGCAGGTGGGTGGTAATAGCAGGACTGCAGCTGGGCTCTTTGGATACAGAGCTATTAAATTCTTAACCTTTGGTTTATAGATACTACGTGTACAATTTACTGTTTCAGCCTGTGAAGATGATGTTATGTGAAGAGCTCTTTGCTTATCTTGGAAGTGCAAGGGAAGGGAAAGTGTTTCACAAGGCAGTGCCCAGGTTTGTAGGAAGCACTGAGATTGTAACACAGGAAGCTTCTGCAGGAGCTTGAGCACCTTGGCTGGAAGCAGCTGCCTTCTGGGAGCACTGCCCTTGGGTTGTTTGTTGGGTTTTTCCTTTAACTTGGGAGTTTTATTGTGCCAAAGGCTCTTATTTTAGCAAGGCACATGATGAGATGCATCATCTCTCAGGGAAGTACTTGAATATTTCCATAATGTATAATGTCCTCAATGACACCTCTTGCATTTCACGTGTTTGTTTTGGTCAGCATTTTGGTCATCTTAGCAAATAGAGCACGAAGCACAAGGGGGGACCACACTGGTTCCAGCTAGAGACACCCACAGGATGTGGCAGAGCCCTGGGGAGCAGCGTCCTGGCCAACACCTCCTGCTGGCTTTGGGAGCAGCAGCCCCAGAGGGTTGTCCAGAGGTGTAAGTGTGCTTTAGGAGAAGTGGGCTCTGGGCACTGCAGCCTTACATCTGCCTGCCTGCGGTGGGGCTTTGTTGCAACAGACTGCTTTTGTAATCTTGCTGGAAGGCATTGTTTTCTCCTTGGATTGTGGAAGCACCCTTAGCACCAGAGCAATGTGATATGGGCACTGCTTCCGATTAGCATTAGGTCTTAATCTTATGTGGTTGTGAACCAGCAATGAGGCAGCAGCTACTATGACAAAGATCTACAGTCACTTATTTCCTTTTTAGTACTTAAAATCTCACAGGCTGAGTAAGCTCCCTATTTTCTCTGCCTCTACTTCCAGTCCTGCTGCAGTTTCTTGTCTCCTCCTTGTTTGCCCCACATGCTGCATGCTCCATTCCTTGCACGGGGCTTTGCTGCTCTGCGAGGAGTGCGGGGTTTGCTTGTGGGTTTGGGACCAGCAGGAAAGCCCTGCAGCCCTTCAGTTTTGCAAACAAACTTTGAATAAGAACACAAAGGTCAAAGATTTGGGGCCTCCTCTCTAACCCTGAGGTATGCCACATAGCCCCACTCCATGCTTTGGTGTGTACTTTGTGTACTCAAAGTCATATACTACACCAAGTATGTGGTGATAGCAGTGGTTTGAATGTGATTTACTATCAATATGGTTTAACTTCTATGTCTGTAATTACTGCAGAGGAGTTGCTGCCAGTGAGCTGTGCTCAATCTGCTTTGGAGGAGCAGCAAACACTTAAGTCACTGACAGCAGTGAGGCATGGGGTGTGGGAATAGGGATTCTCACACGCTACAATGCAAGCTTGGAGGCAGCAAGTGTCTTCCAGGCTGCCTACGTAGTAACAGTTGAGAAAAATGAAGCTTAAAGATGGGATCGGATTCCTGTAATCCTCTGGCAGTGCTGTTACCCAGCCACAGCTGCACAGTTCATTGCGGGTTGTTGGCTCACCTGCAAGAAAGGGAAAGCCACACTGTGATTGTGCATGGTGCGTCCTGACAAAGCAGATCTGACAGGTGTGTCTCCCTGTTGCAAGCAAGGTTTGGGATCTATGGGCTCCTTGAGCAGATCACCTTTGGCAGTTGTCAGTAAGCCTGCACAAACCAGTAACTGATTTTTGTCATCGTTACGTCAATAACTCAGTCTCTTGACAGCTGTGATTACACTGAGGTATGTGGAACACCTTACAGGGGACAGCCATACAAGTAACTTTGGAGTGAGAAATAAGAAACCAAATTCTATTAGCCCTAATTTTACACTGTAATTAAAAATTCTTGACCTCCTCTGTTCTGTTCATCTATTAGCAGTGTGCGTTGTGAAGGAGCAGCAGAGGATCTGAGCCCACCTGCTGGTTTTAGCCAAGTGCCCATGGGTGTGTGTGTGCACCATCGCATCCTGCCTCCTGGAGAAGGGCTAGGGATGCAGCTTATGGTGTTATGGGATGAAAGGACCCAGATATTATTGAGGAAAAAATGTAGGCTGGGTGTGGGTCATCCTTCTTCCTATTCTTATGCCTTTCTTTTTTCTTTTTCTTTGATCATCTGGTTTGCTTCCTCTCTCTCATGGTCTCCTGGGTGTCTGCATGTGGCCTAGCCTGCGGGTGGGCTGGGAGACCCTGCCCTGAGCCCCCTGAAAGACCACTGCTCTCCAGCCAGAGGCCATGGCTTGCACAGCTTTTTCCTTTCAGTTTGCAGGACACTGAGGGATTACCAGTGCTATACATAGAGTGCTCTGAGCTGTGTCCTGTCCTGCTGGGAACACTTAAGAGCTGGGTTAACCTCTGGCCCAGGATCCAAGTGCTGTTACTCTTTGTTACTTCCCTGCTGATACAAATGTGAGACTGGAAGCACTGAGAAGTGAGGCTCTTTGACTGGGAAATCTATCAGAAGGGTAATTGGGGCTGGCTGCTGCCTCCCAGGGTGGGAGTGGAAATGAAACTGAGCACACGTGGTTGGGTTTTATCTGTTCTGAAGGTGTCTGGTTGGTGCCTGGTCAGCTCAGAGCAGTGCTGTTGGATTCTGTGTGCACACAGATAACGAGGCCAGGCTTAACCCAGGGTTCCTCATCTTGACCCTTATCTCTGGGCACATGCTCTGTGTGGTGCAGTCCTGGGTGGGTCCTTCTTTATTGGCTCTTAAAACAGTGAGAAAGCACCAAAGGGAGGCCTTGATGAGGGCTGGA
Source organism: Chrysolophus pictus (assembly GCA_037305975.1). Lineage (NCBI taxonomy): Eukaryota > Metazoa > Chordata > Aves > Galliformes > Phasianidae > Chrysolophus > Chrysolophus pictus. The sequence continues at coordinate 6,083,900 of CM074595.1, forward strand.
TGGACAGACAGACACAAACCAACCCTCTGTACCTTGTCCAGGAGCGAGCTATGTTAGCTCTCAGGTGGTTTGAACTTCCCTTGGAGTCCTGCTGACATTACAGCCTCCTACATAGAACTTACCAAAGTTTTAATATTGGCTGCTTTGATTTCTAATTGCCAGGTAGATTGTCAGTGAGCTGTGTAGGCTAACCGAGTTCTGGATTTGGCTTTCTGCTGTTGTATTGAGGTCACACTTGGCAGCGGGTGCTCTGTGTAAATGACTTGAAGTCTTTTGAACTCAGCAGATCAGACACGAACAAGGGGTGTTATCCTGGGTGACTCTGCTTAGCACAGGGTGCGTGGCTCTGCTGTTCTTCACTGGGCAGGAGCAGGGCTGCTGCATAACCCTGTGCTTCCTGTAGATGTGAACTGTGTGAGAAGAGCACTGAAACTAAGACAGGTTGCAAGCTAAGTGCAGGCAACTCAAAAAAAGCCTTAGTTTGCAGCATACTGCACTGTGTAATAAAATGCTGCTGTTAGCACCACTCCAACAAGGCTTTGGTGCTGCAAAATGTTTGTTTGAGCACACAGTGCGCAGTGTGCTCTGGACCAGTGAGAACTCTAAGATTGGAGGAGAGCATCTTGCTTTGCCTGGCACATTGAATTTCTCCGCGGTGACAGCTTCACATGAGGACAGAAAATCTCAGCTGAAGTGCAGCTAAAAATGAAGTTTCCTGTTGGCACAGCAGGGATGAGTCATTGTGGCTCTGAGCAAAGGGACAGGATCCTTTCACTGCAGCAGCACTCGATGAGATGTGCTCTCACAGCGCCATGGGATCAGGTGCTTTGTGCTCTCATCTCTGTTGTCATTGGCTTTGGGTTTGCTTTTCCTGGTTGGAATTTTGGGTGGTCCTGTGTAGAGCCAGGAGTTGATCTCAGTGGTCCTTGGGGTCCTTCCAGCTCAGGATCTGTGGTTGCATGACAGCAGTGGAGTCACTGAGAGCTATGTTCCTGCCATAACATTTGAGATAGAAAACATTTTCATGAAATATGTAGGTCTGTTGTTTTTTTTTAAATTACAGGATAAATGCCAAAGTAGACTAAAGCACATGTATGTGAAAGCATTGAACTTCACAGGAAAGCTTTCACTGGCAAGCAAAAATATTTTAAAACTGAAGCCTGGATGAAAGGGGTTTGGATGCCTATATCCATTTATAAGGAGGGACCAGATCATGTTCACATCCAGAATGCCATTGGGCCTCTTGTGTAGCAACAAAGCTGTGTGTTTGGGTTACTTATCCAACTTTGCTGTAAAAACTCATCCATAGCTGTTAGCAATTAAGAAATCCCATGTTATCTGCCCTCCTTGCCCATGGCTTCTCACACTTACCTAAGGTGCCGTGCTTTTGGTCTGGGGCTGTATGTTAACTTTAAAGCTTTAGGCCTTGGTTAACTCAGCATCCTACATGTATGTCCCGTAAGCTTTTCCCAAGCTGACTTCCACGGTGATTTTTTTTGTCTGTCAGTTGAGTTGTGGTGTCTCTTTGTCACTGGCACCAGAATACACGTGGTTTGTGCTAAAAGCACAGCACAATGCATGCTTAAAGTGGAAAACATAGAGTTTGACAGTTGTGGTGTTGGTTGTGGTATTTTGGTGGTGTTGGTTGAATCCGAGGACCTTGTTCCTATAGAAATTGCAGCCAGTTTCTTTGTAGAACTCTGTCAATGAACTGAACTATCATACTAACTCACAAGGTTCCTACTCTCTTCGTATCTTCCATCGTGGGATTTCAGATGGGCCTTGAATACTCTTTGCTTCCTCTAACAGCCCTTCCTGCTGTTCTCCTTGAGAGCTCTGTCCGTGTTACTGAGCTCCAATCCCAGACTCATGGTCTGTTACTGCAGCAGCACTGTGTTCTGGGGCAGGAGTGGAGCTACAGATGTTCTGTCATCATACAGATGTGTGTTGATGTGCTTTGGTAGGCTGATGTAAAATGCCTTAGTATGTTTAGGGAACTTTTTGTAATATTTCTGATAAGATTTCAAATGTGTTTCTGGAAGCTTTTTAGGTGTTTAGCTTAGAGGTAGGTGTTCTTTTGTGTTGAGTGGTCTTGTTAACAAAGCCAATATAAATATGTACCCAAAGACTTCAAAGTTCCTAGCAGGGGAAGCAAGTTCTTGGCCTTTTTAGGAATGTGGAACTCGTTGGAAGAGCGCTTACCTACAAAACAAATCCAAGAAAAGCTGCCATTTGTCCTAAGAGCTCGTACATCTGTTGCAGTTCATAAACTCAGAGGCCATGAACTAATATTATTCACTCTTCGTGGTGTTGTACGTTTTACAGAAGGCGTTTTATCTCCCAGCGCTGCTCTCTAGACTTTTTAGAAGACATAGTGGAATATGCCAGTGTACAAAGGTACTTTTTTCAAAAGCAGCATTAACCTTGACTCGTTGCATGCAGTCCTCTCCTCCCTCCACCCTCTTCCACGCCAGTATATGAGGTCCTGCATGCTAGTGCTGCCATCTGATCATAAATCTGGCACGGTTTTTCCTTTTTTTGTTGTTTTTCAGAGCACTTAAGTGTTTGGGTTTTGTCTTATAATTGCAGAACCAAGCATATATCTGGGTCTCCGAGGCACAAGAACTTGAAGAAGATGCACTTCATCAAGAACATGAGGCAGTATGACACGAAGAACAGCAGGTAACACCTGGAACTCAGCTGTACCCTCGTACTTGTGTGAAATGGGATGTGCCCATAAACAAGCTCTAGTTCCATGTGGTTAACTGGTTAACATCAGTGGGAATAATGCACTGTCACAGGGTCTTCCTAATTTTAAACACATTTCATGTCAAAGGCAGTGGGTATTTTTATCTACTACATCTGTTGATGATTCTGCCACTCCATGAGGAGAAAGGGAGGAGGTTAAATCATTCTGCCCTAATGCCATCCTCCTTTCTAGCACAAAGAAGAGTCCCATGTTTGTGTTTCATAGAAAGCTGCTTTGTAACTTCTGGATCATAATTCTTATCCTGATCTTTTCCTATCTGTTTGCAGGATTGTATTAATCTGTGCTAAACGAACGCTGTGTGTGGCTTTTTCTATCCTACCTTATGGGGAGAGTTTACGTATCAGGTGAGTTGCTTTTAACTGTGCTATTGTTTATGAAAGGTCTTAAATGAGTACATCTGCTATAGATCTGCAGCTTTCTTTACTAGGAAGCCTTCAATCATGAGGCTTGAGATGCTCTTATATTTTTTTCACCTCTCTGAAGCAGTGAATGTCACTGTCCACAGTCTATGCCAAATAGAAGCAGTTTAGCCTGATTGATACTGCTTTTAACAGCCGTACTCCATTTTTTGTGTGGAACTGTAGATATGGTCAAATAGGAGAAACAGGTCCTGCTAATTAGATTTCCACACAGCTTTGCTCAGTTTCTCGTGAACTGTTGATTCTGTGAAGGTCTGACCTACAAGTGCACTATAGAAAATCATTTTATTTTAATCCACTTCTGCCAAAACAATTGTGTTGTCACTTCTGTCCTGTACGTAACATAGGGCAGAAGGAAACGGATGTTTAGTGGTGGGAATTGTATTGTATTCAAATACACTTGCTGTAAAAATAGATGATGGGAAAACATTTTTCCATTTAATGGAAAAGCAGCAAGGTTGCTGGTGTTATTTTAGGGCACTTGTGAGCTCAGTGTTATTCTGCTTGTGTGGAAGCTGGCAGTGCAGTTTTTTAACTGAAAGCTGCCTTTGTGCTGGAATATAGGTGACAATACTGCATGCTGCCATCACTGAAGCAGAGTTCTGGTAGCAGCTCTAATTCCTAGTGTGAGCTTGTGTGCTCAGTGGGTGGAAAATGGCAACGGAAAGGCCAGCTCCTGATCCTGGAAAACTAGTCATATAAATCATGCTTGCTGCTAAGTGTTTGAGCATTTCTGTCTTACCAATGGTTTGTCTTAGGCAGAAGGACTGCACTTAAAAATAACCCCTTTTTTGATGGGCACATTGCTGCAGATTTGACTTCTAGAATGAGATGAAGTGCGATTCTTGATTTAATGAACATCTCCATGTTTGGAAAAAAGTAGTGAAAAATTAGCACTTACTTGGAGATGAGGTTGGTGGACAGTCCAGTTCATGCATTGTAGAGCTCTGACCCTGTGATGCTGGTAGAGGCACAGGACAGGCCCTGGTATTCACCTTAAAGGCAGCTGAGTTCATGCTGTGTTTTCCAACAGTGCATTTTCTTGTCTGCATTTAGTGATCTGAAGATGGATGGACAGAAGCAGCGACATCCTTCTGGGGGTGTTTCAGTCTCCACTGAGATGGTCCTTGGAATGGAAGGAGTAGAGCTGGGGGCGGATGGCAAGGTAAGGAAATCCTTTTTTCTCCTGATCTGTAATGCTGATGCCTGGTGTGGGATGATGGGTGGGTCAGCTGGCTGCTTTCACCTCTGACTGTTTGATCTGGGGGCAAATCAATTGATTTATGCAGCACTTCTATGAACTGAGAACTGTAACTTATCAGAGCAGTGGAAGTCTGCTTAGATCCTTAAAGTTTTGAATGTTTGGCTTGTGATAATGCTTCCGTGGAGGCTGTCAGTCTCTGGTCATTTCTGCCTCTGTTTCTGGAGAATTGTCTTCACTGGAATCTCAGATAATATGTTAATTTTTTTAATACGATTTTTTTAAAGGATGAAATGCATACCTCTTCAGTTATATTTGTATATTGCCAGAATTTTATTGATGTGATTCTCCCCTTTTCCTACATCCTCAACAACTCTTTCATACTGAAGAACACAAAAGCAAAGTATTCCCACATACAGGCTTTTCCTCCCATTCCCCAATTTCAAAGTCCTCACTCTCACTGGGGATCTCTGAGTTGTAGAATCCTATATGTCTGGAAATAAGCTTTCGGTATCTTTTTTTTTTCCCCATAACTACTACAACTTTCTTTTCTCAAAGGTTGTGTCCTATGCAAAATTCCTGTACCCAACCAATGCCCTGGTTGTTCGCAAGGCTGACAGCCATAGTGCTGTCCCTTCCTGCAGAGCTGGTGCTTCACGGAGTCTTCCTGGGTCGAGATATAAACCTGTGACTGCAAAAATGATACCAGCAGGAACAGAGATCGGTAAGGATGGCTGCCAGCGTGCTCACCACTTCTGCACAGAGCAGAAAGGTGGGAAAGGACTATGTTTGTCTGAAACAATTGCAATTGGTGAAGTGTTTGGAAGGAGACTGCTTAGAGCTGAGCAGAGAACGTTTGTTAGTGAAGTATAAAAGACGAGCCTTAGGACTGAGAGACTTGTATGCATTCCTTGCATCCTCTGTATATCTGGCGTAGCTGATGCAATTCAAGGACTGCAAAGCATTTCCTTGGAAATGTGAAGCTTAATATTGCTCAGCAAGAAACATCTGGTGTGCATGGGTACAGATGGCTTTCCTTGCCTTCTAGCAGTGTAACAATGCACAAATCAAAGGTTTGTGTTAAACTGTGTAGAAGGGCAAACCTGACAATGCTATCATCTGTTAGATTTGAGCAACAAACCACGTTTGTGCAGTTCTCTGTGCATGCTTGTGGAAGACAAACTGTTAGTTTGCACCGTCTAAAATAAATTGGGCATATGTTGGAGACAGCTTGTTTGCTTTGTATATCTAATACCTGACACATACAGAATGCAAATGGGTGACCCTAGCTGCAGCTTGCCTGCCTTGGGGTCTGCCAAGACTTCTAGTGTTTACTGTTTGAACGCTTTATTAAAAAGGAAACAGGAAATCTGAAGTTCTGTGGCTTGATGTTGGGCTTTCCTCATTCTTTCAGGAAACGAAGCTGGGGAAGTGGCAGAGTATGATCCTAATCTTCTGGATGATCCTCAGTGGCCCTGTGGAAAACATAAACGGGTTCTCATCTTTGCCTCTTACATGGTGAGTGGTTGTATACCTGAGCAAAGTGAGTGCCTGAGAGATCCTCCTATAAACAACTTCCCCTGGGGAGAAAAAGTCCTTGAGGAAGCAGTTGTGGCTTTTTAAGAGCTGACTGGGAGATGCACAAGTGGTTGAGTTTGTATGCTGAGCTTGTCAAGGACCAACTTGTCATATCTCCATGTTGGCATTTATTTATGGTAACTGTTTGTTCACTAAGATTTTTTTTCTGTGGCTAAAACTCAACCTGGGCTATTACCTAGACATTAGAGAATTTTATAAAACTTGTTTTTGCCTTTGTACTAAAGTGTCCTTGACAGATCTCTTCAGCTGTCAGTGCTGTTCACAGGACAAATAATAAATTTTTCTTTCTGTGTTACAGACAACAGTCATTGAATACGTGAAACCCTCGGACCTTAAAAAGGATATGAATGAAACATTCAGAGAGAAGTTTCCTCATATCAAGTTGACATTGAGCAAAATTAGGAGGTAAGGAACAAGCAGTGAATAATGAGAACATCATCTACACAGTGCAAGGCTGCTTTTATCTGTCACTTGTATGGAACAAATACTAGATCTATTTATAGTATATATGATTAAATGCTAATCTCTTGTTGCTGGTTGAGCTGGCTGTAGGATGACAGGAATGCTTAGGTTGCTGGGGAAGAGTAACAGTTGGTTTTCATCATTTGATTGCCTAGATGAGTTTTGTTTCATCAACACTAATAGCCAATTAACAATGAAGTAGCATCAGCTTTGAAACAAATACTTGCAACTTCATTGTTTGGTTTTCATGCAGTCTTGCTCTTACCCAGCTTGTCTCTCTGGCTGTTTTCACCTTTCAACTACAAGATTTGCTGATGAATGTAGTCTCAACAGTATTCTAGAATTAAAAAAAAGTCTGTTCTGGGAACACTTGGTAAAGAAAAGTATTTTTTGAAGGCAGGACTGTGCACACAGAATTCCTCACCATCCAGGAAATGTCTGACTGTTCACCAATGAGATGTACTGTTACGCCTTCTGAGAGCTGTAATCCTGCTGGTATTACACCAGAGTTAATGCAATTAGGGCCTTCTGAAATAGCCAGCTTAGAACATGATACTGCTGAATCACTAGCACTGCAGTTCCCAGCTGAGGACAAGGTTGCTCATTCAAAGTCTGGCAGTGCCCTGCATGCTCCTCTTTGTAGTTGTTTCAAGCAGGGATTTTTGCAGAGAGCTTTGTAGCATGGTGATAGCAGTGAGAGGGAGCCTCCAGCATAATGTTCACCTTCATACAGAAGTGAAGGGCCATCTGCTGAGGGAGGGTATGAAGCAGTTTTCCCTCCCCCTCAGACTTAATTCTTCTCTGAGATGTGTGGGAGACAGGCCTCTCTCTGCACAGCATTGATGTGATGGTGTGTAGGTCAGGGCAGTTGGGTCTTATGAATCGTGAACCTGTTTGGGATCTCAGAGGGATCCATACAGCAACAGCCTGTGCTTCAGTGAAGGAGCTGAACTCAGTGTTCACGGTCAGATAAGGAACTGTGCTTCCACAGTCAGCCAGGTTAAATCAGTTCATGGATCAGCTCCAGCTTGCTGCCAACTGGGCTGCTCCAGTCTGGGGTAATACCAGTCCTGGTTTTCCAAATAGGAGTCTTGAATGTGTGCTCTTCTGAGTTTCCACAGTGAAACTCAGACGGTAGGTGTGTACACACTGAAGTGTACCTACAGTATTTTCTAAAAGCTGTTGTGTCTCAGAGGGTGTTTTTTCTTTTTTCCTCCCTGTTCTTAGTTTGAAGAGAGAGATGCGGAATCTGAGTGAAGAATGCAATCTGGAGCCAGTTACTGTGTCCATGGCTTATGTGTACTTTGAGAAGCTTGTTCTCCAAGGCAAACTCAACAAACAGAACCGTAAACTGTGTGCTGGTGCTTGTGTTCTGCTTGCAGCCAAGATCAGCAGTGATCTCAGGAAACACGAAGTTAAACATCTTATAGATGTAAGTATTATGAGGCATGTTTTGGGTGTGGTCAAAACCTTCCTTTTTCGTAGAACAAAGCAAAGATAAAAAGAAACAAGATTTTCAGCGGTGCGTGCTGCATTCAAGACTATCTCTTTCAGTGAGCTTCAAGCTTCATCCAGGGCTCTTCCGTTTGGATGCTTTTTCTAATTTATGAAAAGCTCCTGACTGATGCAGTAAAAGTCCTACTGATCTTACAGTGAGGTTTTTTTTTGTGTTTAGTGGTTGCCTGGAAAACAGTAACTGTTGTGTGGGTGTGACAGCTGTGCTGATCTACATGTTTGATCTGTGGCAATACTTCTCTCTCGTCTTGCATCACTTATTCCTCTTTTATGCTGACTTAATCTGAAAGTGCATCGATCAATTCTGGATAACTGATTCTGTTTCTCTCCCTCTGCTTTTTTTTTTTATTTGTTACTATCATAGAAACTAGAAGAGAGATTCAGATTCAACAGAAGAGATCTTATTGGTTTTGAATTCACTGTCCTTGTAGCTTTGGAACTGGCTCTCTATCTTCCGGAAAACCAAGTGTTACCTCACTACAGACGGCTCACACAACAGTCTTAACCAAAGCTACACTCCAGCTGGGGATAGCATCTCTGAGCTCTGCTGCTGACGTTGCCATTGGCCTTTGTGCCCTGGGAGCATCCTGCCAGCTCTAGCTCTCAAGTCTGCAGTGTGTTTTCAAACTGTTGAGGCTTGCGTTATGGACACGCATGTGAAGTCTGGGAAATGGTACGAGAAGAGTTGCTGAACTTCATTTTGTTTTGGACACTTAAAGCACAAACATTCACCAGTCAGCTGTCATGGCTGCTGATTATTCCTTATTTATCTTTTCAGTTTTACTAAAACTGTTCTTCCCTATGAAGAATCCTATGGTATTGTTTTTTTTAAGCTTTTATTTTATTCCTTGAAACTAAAGGAAGCATCACTTCCATTCCAGTGCACCATAAAGTCCAGATGTTTCCAAGAGTCTTCTTGCATTTTTACATTAATGGAACACATACTTTATTTTTTTTAAAGATGTGCCTAAAACTGGCTGGTCTGGTACCAGTACTTTTTAAGTTAGTTATGTTATTTCATAGAGAATCCTGAATTTATATAGCCATTTATTCTTTACCTGCATTGGCCTTGTGTATAAGGAAAACAATTCCAGTATATCTGCACTAGTGATACCCAGGGCATCTGTCCTATACTATCTATAACTAGACTGAAGTTCCTGTTTCAATTTAACTATAATATCTTAAGAACATACACTTTATTTAAAAATTGTTTTGAAGTCTGACATGAAACGCCACCTGTTGAACAAGGTAGCTGCAGCAAGGTGATTACCAGCCCAGTTCACTCTTAAATGAAAGATGAGTGCTTTTGACCAAGAGCAACTTGGTCTAAAATATATAATTTCTTATATTGATTTGTTTCTGTGTCCTGTAGTCTGAACTAAGCACCTTTTTCAGTAGGACTGTATTATATATGGTCTTACATAGCAAGTACTTAAGTCAGTAATGCTATTTCTGTCAAACCAAGCCAATGACACAAAGCATGCTTGATATTGAAAATGCTACTTTTTTTTTTTTTACTCCGTTCTTCCAAGCATTGCATCACTGTGACGGTCCTCATAATACTAGCATTTGTTGCACATCTGAACAGCTACTTACCAGCTGGTGCCAGGCAGCACCCCACTGCTACACAGAGGTTAATCAGTTCTTTGACCATTGACTATTCCCTCATTTGTTCTTGAAATATCCAGGTTGGAAATGAGCTCTGATTACATGTGGAACCTTTTGTGATATTGGCTCTTGGTTTTATTTTCTGAAGCAATATTATGATACAGGTAGCTGTGTCCATTTGCAAGAAGTAAAACTGATGCTTGGCTGTTAAGACTGAGAAACTTGTTTGTTTGACTTCTAAATGGAAATGCTAAACCTTGTATTGAGGTATGGGTACCTGCTATCTAATATGTAAAGTAATGTAAATTTCTGTTCCTTGTATTAGATGTTGTAGGCAAAAACAAAGCTGAATCTTTGTTCTTCAGCCACATTTTGCCTGAAGCTAATATTGCTTCATTAGAGTTGCAGCAAACTGTATTGGAGCTCCTTCCTCTTTATGTAGGGCTCAAATTGTATTTTTCATATGTAATAACTCAATTGACTATTGACTCCTTTGTAACTGTGTTCAGCTGTACGTAGCTTCAAGTTATTTGTGTAAATTTAATATGCTTCTGGCTTCTCTTTAACACAGAAGGACTTTCCAAACTCTGTAAGTGAGATGGTAGGTAATGAGTTAGTCTTACCAATTATTTAACAGAAGGGTTTTAAAATTTCCTACTGGTTCAACTTTCTAGTGAATATAACTGTCCTTGCATGCAATTAATAACAAAGTGCTAAACATATATAGTGAGCCTTGGAATTAGTGAACAGATGTGAGCACAACTGATGTGGTCCACTGCTCCCTGTGTTCACTGAGTAAGGAAGAAAAACTGAAATTGAGCAAAGAAATTTTTCAGGTGGTATGTCCAGAAATTCATAAACCACTTTGCTTAGTGAGAATGAAGTTGGAGAATGTGTCTGGGGATTTCTTAGCGTATGAAGGGTTTTCTTTAACAATTAACTTTCTCACCATATAAGGGAAAAAAAGCATTTATTTTTGGAACAGTTCAGTCTGTATTCAGTGGAAGTTTCTCTAGTTGCAGTGGATGTTTGGGCTGGAGTTCCTCTTGCAAAATGGGAACTATTGTTTACCATCATAAATGGGTAAGGTTTTGGTTATATTTTGGTGTGGTTTGTTTTTTTGTTTTTTCTTAGGAGTGACAGAATGCTGTTTAAAAGTAACTCTAAACATTGGCTGAGGCCCATGCAGTGGTGTTGAGCCTGGAGGCCTTGTGGGGTGCAGGCAAATGTGACAGCTCAGTGAGGCAGTGATGTTAGAAAGGATCACAAGCAGTGCTTTGGGCCAACAGCAGCCAGATGCAGCTTGTAAATGAGTACCTCTTTGTGTTGTCTCTGCAGGATCAGTCCAGGAGCGATACAGTAGCTGTGTACATGTGTTTATTTCTCTGTTTCCAGTGCGTAGCTTCCAGCCCCCTTCAGTTCTTCCTTTGTGGCAATGTTTATCGTTTCACCTAAAGGCTGCCACCATGTGGCGAAGGACCATTACTGCATTAGCTATTAATAAAGCGGGACTCAAACCCGAATCAGCTTCATCTGTGCCCGGAGCACTCCTAGCGGGGCAGGTGTGGCTGAATGCTGTCTACCTGAGTGCGGTGCTGCTCTCGCGGTTCTCGACAAGAGGCTGTACGTCCTCGTGTATGGAAGGAAAAGAAAAAGGAAAAAAAAAAAAAAGCTGTGTTATGGTTTTTTTGTCTTACTATGTTATTTAAGAATCTGGCTTAGACCGTTCCATGTACTTTTATTTTTTTTTTCTCCCCATCGACTTTGTGCGTTGAAGATGCTGTGAAATAAAAACTGTTTTGATACGTGTTTTGTAAGCAAACGTCGCGTTTCGGAATGGTGCTTGTGCTGCCGGGGGCGGGCTGGGGAGGGCTGACAGCGCGGTCCGCGCCGCTTCTGAGGGAGCACAGCGCCACCTGTGGCGTCATCACGCTACGCCGGAAGTCCTCCCCCCGCCCGCGCTCTCATTTCCGCTTCCGGCGAACAGCCTTTCCTTTCCGCCGCGGTGCGTGTGTGAGGTATGGCGGCAGCGCGCGGCTGCTCCGAGGGCAGCGCTTGGTGTGGGGCGGGGACCGGCGCAAAGGGGCTGCGAGAGCCGGGGAGTTCCTGGGGGCTGGAAGGCGGGAGGGAGGGTGACCGTAGCTCCGTTCGCAGCGTGCTGTAAGGCGGGGTGGGAGGAGCTGTAGGGCCCGGGCCTCGTGGGCAGGGCGCTGAGCTCTGCCTCGCTCATTCCAGATCTCAGCGCTCCGTGCCCGGCCCGACCCGCACACGATGCAGAACGACGCCGGCGAGTTCGTGGACCTCTACGTGCCTCGGAAATGGTGAGCGGTGCTGTGGTGGTTCCCGGGCAAAGAAAGGGAGCAGAGCTGACGCTTGGCCTGTTATGTTTGGTGCGGAGGGAGTTTGGGGGGGGGGAGGTGAATCTTATTTCTGTATTTCTACTTATCTACTATAAGCTTTTTTTTTTTTTTTTTTTACAGCAAAGTCTGTATTTGAAGAGAATGCTCTATCTTGGATTGCATAGCAGCCGCCCTTACGGTGGCTGTGGCAGATCTTTAGGGCTGCTTTCAAAGGAAACGTGTTTGAAGTGCAGTAGCATTTCTGCACTGTAGACTGTTGCAGAAAATGTGTTAGATGATTGTTATCTTGGGAGTGCATTGTAAAGACAACGTTGAGTGTGTACAAAATGGACAGTGAGAAGGTTTTTTTTTACATCTCATAAGATGCACATAAATAGTTTATTTTTGGGTGATTTTTTTTTTAATTAGATGTTTTTGAAGCCAGTAATTTCTGAGCAGACTGAACAACATGAGGTTTTTTTGATAGCTTTTATGGCTTCTAGTGAATGAAGGTATAGAAAATACATTTTTTTAAGGATTTAAATGACTTAATGGTTTTTGCACGTTAGAAAAGTCAAATTTAGTACAACATTTTGAAGATCTGTGCTTGTGGCTGTACTGTATAGAAATAAACTGAGCATGCCAAACTGTAGGGATCGTTGGCAGCTGAGAATGACTAAAGTGAAAGTCTTCGTTAAATGTTCTTAAAACTGAATTCTGATTTTTTGTGCACTGCAGTGTCTGAGCCTCATATTGTCACTGTGAACTTGTGCAGCTATTGTCTTCATGTAAGTCTAGCTTTGACAATCTATTTAAGTATACCTCGTTATTTACTCCCTAGCTCTGCCAGCAACCGAATAATTGGTGCTAAGGACCATGCTTCCATTCAGATAAATATTTCTGAGGTAAGTTTCTCAACAGAAGGGTTTGATAAGAGAACAGTGCCTTTCAGTTTTGATAGAAGTTAGTAAATACAAACACTTGTTGTAAACTTCAGTAATTGTACAAGTGTAGAGCTAGAGAGCTTTTGTACTTACTAGGACACTACTGTGTCACTCCTGGTTATTTTTCAACCTTTTGGTTGAAAGTGAGCTATTTCTGACCATTTAACTGTGTGACTAAATAAAACATCCAACTTCAGATATTTAGAGTTAAAATTCGGGGATGTCTTTTCCATTTTGAAAGAAATGGAAAGAAGTTCTTAATTGTGGAAGATTGGTATCCTTTTCAGTTTTAGCTGTCCAAGAAAGCACGTTTCTTCAGCCTTTTCTGGTGCATCCTGTTCTTCAGTTTCATATTCTTGTTGAATTAGAGCATGGAGTATTAAAAGAATTGAGAAGTTTTGTTTATTTCTTCTTGAGTGAGAGATCACAAGGCTACATTCCAATGTAAATCAAGAGATCCTGCTGTTTAAAATCCATCTGACTTAAAACATTTTTTAAATTATTTTTGTTTATGATTTCTTGTAACCGTTAGGCAAATACATCCTTTGTTCATTCTGTCCTTCAGTGATCCCTTGTTGCTTGCTTTCCAAAGATCAGAGATTAGCAGAACTTGGAAACTAACCCACATTATTACAGTGTTCACTACGCTGTTTAATCTCATTATTTATATTGTTCAGTCTTATTTTTCCCGTTAAATTTCTCAGTTATCAGACAAAATGAGACCATTCATGTCCTTCAACTTGGTCGTTTCTCTTTCTTTGTAACAACATTGTACCCTTCAGAATCACAGAATGGCCCGGGTTGGAAGAGACCTCAAGGATCATGAATCTCCAACCCCTTGCCAAATGCAGCACCACCAACCTCCCCATTTAATACCAGACCAGGCTGCCCAGGGCCCCATCCAACCTGGCCTTGAACACCTCGAGGGTTGGGGCATCCACAGCCTCTCTGGGCAGCTTGACTTAATTAATTACCTTGACTTAATTAAAATAAACTTGAAAAAAAACTAAAGAGGCAGTAATGTTTCTGCTGCATTTTATAATGCTGTGTGATCCATTAGATGTTATAGTTACATTATGTAGTAAACAATACGTTTGCTTTGAATAAATACCTAGTAGATTCTAATGGAAGTGTTTGCCTTGGGGTTTTGCAGAAAAACAAATAATATTTGTTAGAGAACTTTTGGCAAGTATGATGTAAAACTGTAAAACTTGGTAAGAATTCTGTAAGAATCCCTGTGGAGTAATTTGCTTGTAATTACAGGTCGACAAAGTAACAGGCAGAGTCAATGGGCAGTTCAAAACATATGCCATCTGTGGAGCAATTCGTAGGATGGTGGGTATTTTCTTGAAACAATATGATTGTGGTCCTGTTTATATTGCTCAGTGATTTTTTAGGTTTGTTTGCCCTGGAAAATGAAGTGTGCTTTCAGCACATTCTGGAAGAAGAGCTTTTGTTGGTATAATAAAGACAGAGCGAAGACATGAACTAATTGACTTTAAGAATCAATTTCTTACGTTTTTCCCTTAATTCTTTGATTTGGAGAATGATTTATGCTTGTATTTTTTAAAAATCACTAGAAGATGCAAATGAATTTTTTTCTTCCAAGAATACACTGAGCAACTGATACCTGGCTTTGTTTATCATTATTAGATATGACACTGTCTTAAATTTGTTAAACAAGCATTTTGTGAAGCTTCCTAGAGTTCATCAGCAGTTCATTTGCTCAGAAATATGTCTTGTTAATGCAAGTGTGTATTTTATCAAGTTTTGTTTCTTATTCTGAAGAATGAAAATTTAACAGCTTGTTTTAAAAACAGTAATCTGTGGCAATAAAATGCAAGGATCTGTTTTGGAAAAAAAAATAAACAACCCTGTGCATTTCACTGCCATCAGTAAGTGCTGCTCTTTTTAGTCTGTGTCAGCAATCATTCACTTACCTAAGAATTATTGTTTTTCTTATAGGGGGAATCAGATGACTCCATTCTGCGTCTGGCAAAAAATGATGGAATTGTTTCCAAGTACGTATGTTTATCTTTCCATAATAACATTTGCAGAGGTAATGTTCAGTCCAAATCCAAATTTCAGGATGGAAATGTATACACTGTATTTTTAGGATGCTTGCACAGCTGATCTGAAATACTTACTGGAGCTGTTGAGGTGTAACAGCTTGTAACATCTTTGTTTTATTTTCTTCTAGGAACTTCTAATGACTGAAACTGATATGGATACATTGGATGTAAAATAAACAGTTCTAACCTATATTGTGCTGTGTCTTTTGTGCAAGTAGTGAACACCTGTGGTTTCATTATGGTTTGTCATAAAAGTACTTAGAAATGTGTATCAATGAAGGGTGCATTATACAGATTCTAACTTTGAATTCTTAGGATAAATCAGATTGTGCAGCAGCGCCAGATTTAAATCAAGAATTTCCATTTCACTCTTTGTCCACTATAATCTTTCTATTTATAACAAGCTTTGCAGTTGTAGCTCATCTCTTTTCATTTCTAGTGGAACAGTTTGCAATGGAACAATCTAATCCTGCTTGCTGATTTTTCACTGGCCAAACCAAAGGCTTTGTTTTGGTTATGCTATCAAGGTTTATTTTTTTTCCTGCTGATAAAAGGCTCACAATATTTTTTCTGTTCTTTGACACATTCTGTAAGTGAATTACAAATACTGAAGCTCATGGAAAACTTAAAAAAATAATAATAATACTTTGTTGTGCGCTTGCAGCCTGATTGCAGCATGAGAGAGACTCAGACTTTTAACCCCTTAAGTATGACCTTGATGCTGAGAAGTGAGGAAGTGATTTATGGAGAAATAACTCTTAGTATCTGGCAATATTTTGATAGCTGGCTTAATAGTCTTTCAGTGGCTAGATAAACTTTCTGCTTGCTGGTGTGTTATTTCTTAGTTATCTTACTGGCAGAATTCAAGGAGTCTGCAAGCAGCATCAATTAATATCAGCTGACTTTGCATTTCTTATCTGCCCGTTCCTTCTCTCTGGCCATTTTCCATCATTTCATGCTTTTGATGTAACATGCAAAGAAATGTTTATGATTTAATTTGAAAAAGTTGATTTATGATTTTGCCTGCTGTGCTTCAGGTATTTATTTTTAATCAGAACTGTTTCTGGACTGCTGAATAAACTTACGAAGCGGTCATTGGGAAAGAAAGTACTGTGTGTTGCAAGAGAGAAATATTGTATCCTGATTATACTATGTTAATTCCTCTAGGACAGTTTGCAATTGTCTTTGCTCTGTCAAATTGAGAGTTTTCTCAAGAGATACATTTTGTGTTGTTTTCCTGCTCATGCTATAAATTGTCTCCATGTAGAACTGGTGTGGGAAACATCAACCTCAGACTTCTCTTGAGAATGTGAAATAGTGGCACTACCAAGCCAAGGAGGATCATTTATCTCAAGCTTTGTATCTTTCCCCTTATCTGTGTTTTGTCCTCTTGACACTTCAAGCTCCAACATACATCTTTGGAAGATTGTGTCTGTTGAAGCTAGGTGCAGTAGATCAGTCCATGTTAAAGTGTAGTTGCAGAGTAAAGTAGACCTTTGTTTCAGAAGCAAATTCCACAGAGAGGACTAAAATCAACTGTTAGCTTTTGTCAGAATAGCCATAAGGTAAAACACCTTTGCTTGTATGTTCTGCATTCCCACTGATGACCCTTGAATTTACTCTTCCACTGTGACAGAACCTTTGAACTCCTGCATTTCAACCAAGCAGGAGTTCATTTGAAAAGACTGAAAAAAAGGCTTTGTGTTGAATTCATGTTCACTTTTTGAATGCCACTCTTTATTCTGGAGTTATTTTCTGCCATCAGTGTCAGCCATGAGAGAGACCTCAAAAAAAAAAAAAAAAAAAAAAAAAGCTTTTAGTTGTAATTCTGCTGTGTTTCCAGCAGATAAATCTCTGAAAGCGCTTTCTGGAAACACAAATTACAGTATCCCAAAGGGAGAAATTTTGGCTTGGCTGATGTCCAATTCTCATTACTTCTTTTGTACGCAGTAGAAGGAGATAAGTTCTAATTGGATTTCATGTTTCTGACGTATCTTAAATTAGCTGCTTCTGCCTCGGCATTAGGGAAGAACTCTAAATAAACCAGCATCTGTTTACTGCTGATAAATGCCTAGTTTACCAAAGAGTAAATATTGTTGACTTCCATCTAATCCTCTGGGACTTTGCTCATCCGTGTGGATTTCAGTGGAATTCCCCCATTAAGAGAAAGTGAACTGACAGCTTAAAAGTTCAAAATGAAGTTGAGGTCATTTGGGTGTCTCTAAATGATAAAAGTCCATTAGAACATAAACATACCAAATGAAATTTGTACCAATTATTAATTATGTATTCAAGAATTATACTTTCTCTGCTATTTATACTGTCTTGCTTTTTTTTTTTTTAATTCTGAAATACGAAGAGCAACAAACATCACTTTCTCATTAATTTCTTGTAAAATAAACTGATGAAATGCTATGATGCCGTATCCTAAATGTAGTTCATTTGGGAGGGGATTAATGCTGTCCTAAATGCTTTGTGAAATTCCCACTGCCATCAGTGGTAGTGCATCCAGCATGAGGTGTTGAGAACCCTGCAGGACACTAACAAGGAAAGGTATGTGGCTTTTTAAAATCGATTTTGAGTTACATTTTCTGGAATTGTGGTGTAAAATGTTCTTTGTTTTCATGTGACAGGAATAGTTCAGATCTTCTAGAGCCAAGAAAGGGAATGAACTGTACTTGTGCTATACAAGATGGACAGAGTTGCCCTTACATGGTTACACTGCACCAAGTCATGAAATTCTTTTCTGTTACTTACAAGGACTTGGCAGTGGCATCCTAGACATCTGATTTAGCTGGGGCTATTTCGGTGTATTTGGCCAAAATGTTGCTGCTCAGACAGTCTGTCTGTTCCTTAGAACACCTTGCTTTTGGTTGGGAGCTTGTAGATGTCTCATACTGATCTGGTTTCTTCAAAGCCTTGACATTCTTTTCATGAGCTGCATGGTGGTGAAAAGCTGCTTTAGACAGTCTCAGCTGTGTGTTCTGATAGAGGTCTGGGGTTAGGAGGCCGCTGTATCTTCTGTTGCTGGGAGCATAGAATTAGATGCTTTGATGGTATCAGCTTTGCCTGCAAGGTGCCAAGCAGGCAAAGCACTGCCAAGGCTGGGAGGAGACACCAGTCAAAATAGCTCCCTGGCATCCTTTGTGCTTTACTCTAAAAAGGAGCACTGTGACTCGGAGGAGTACAAAGGGTCAAGTTGTCTTTTGCCTTCGTGTGTGTCCATTACCACTGCTCTGTGCTGGCTGCTTTCATCTCTCCAGGAGCACAGGCTGCTCAGGAGCCTTCCCTGCAGGAAGGAAGCTGGGATAGCTTTGGGAGTGTTGTGGTTTGTTTTCCTGAAACAAGCAGAGGCTCGAAGCTGCGGTGATGTGAAGCTGCTGAAAGCCAGGCTAAAGCTAAGCTGTTCACCAGATTTGGCAGCATTTTTGGTTTTCATTCATGTTTTGAGGATGACTCTTCCCACCCCGTCTTGTCCACTTGCTGTCACTCTTGGTGACAGACAGAGACAAAACACTTTCCTGGTGCAAGCACTGAATAGGTTAAGGATGCTTTTGTTTTGGATTAATTCACTGATGATGGTTTGTGTTTAAGCATTCTGGGGGAACAGCTTCCCTACGTGTACGTAGGAATAATTAGCCATGGAAGAAACACAGAAAACTAATGAGGTGTTTTTTTCCTGCTGGGAAATACGCTCTTGTCTAATATCAGACAGGAGGAGTTCCTCTTGGCTAAATCCTCATTCAGGCTCTTGAAATCAGCATCCCAGTGTTGGTTCTGTTGGTGGCCGCCTCAAACATGGAGAAGTCTCCAGGCAGTCTGACCAAAATCTGCACATTCAGGGAGCAGGAGCCTTTGCAGATAGCAGCATCCCTGCCTGCAGTGACACTGCCCAGCACTCACTTCTGATCTTAGCTATGAAATGGTTGGTATTAGATCTGCTTTCATTTTAAGGCCACAGATGTGAGGTTTCTTTCTCAAACTGTTATTTGTCACAGGCATCTCCACGGGTTTTCCATTTCAAGCCTATCTGAAACTGGTTGGGCAGCCAGCTGGAATTGCTGCTGACTCTGCTGTAAGTCTTAATTCCCTCCAAAAGAAATATTTGGCATATTTATATATACATAAAACAGCTTTCCACGGTCATGTAAAAATGTCAAGCTGTCACTCCATCAGATATCTTGTGGCTACCGTCTGTCCTAATACTCAACTCTCACTGATTCTGGTGCCTTTAAATGTATATGTATATATGCTGCTGGTTTCTGCTGAGCAGAGAGTTGACTCTGGTGTAAATCACAAACATTCAGAAAAATTGGAGCTCTGTTCTCAAGGCTCAGGAGATCATCACAGAATCATTTGGTTTGTGCTTCTGACAGTGATGTTGGGTTAAGTATAACCTTTCCTCTGCTACGCCCCATACTACGGTTCACCCATCTCTGAAATAAATGTAATGAATGAAGCAGACGACTTCAAATTGATTTGCAGAATGATCAGAAGATGTGATGTGAGTGGCAGTGTTGATTAAATAATTGCTGTGCAAGGTGTATATACTTTAAAGACAATCTGTAGTAGACTCAGTAGAACCAGACATGTCTTAACCACTGCGTGATGCTATCCTCTGTTCAGCAGGAAAGTGTCACACAACTTGTGAGTAACCAGATATCTTTTGTTCTCCTCTTGTATCCTGAGCCGTTTACAAGGGTGAGATGGGCTGAGGGTTTTTCTTCCCGTAGGGCATGGGTGGGGAGGAGGAGGGTCATATCAAAGCTGACTGCTGGGAAGGGCCCCTCTGATTTACGATGCTCTGCAGCTTGAGATAACGCCTCTGGGACTTTGGGATTCCAAAATGCAAATAGTGCTCCTGGAGAGTCTGCTCCCAGTCACCCAGATCACTTGGATCTAGGAGCTGTGAATGACACCAGGTCTGAGCACCGTACAACACATTGCTGCTCTGCGATGCACAACTGTGTCAGCCCAGATGCTACTGCTGCTCAGCTTACAGACCTCTGAGACCAATGGAGCCTTTAAAAGTTCACGAGATGCCATCAGACCTCGATTTCCACCTTTTTGAACGTGCGCGATGACAAAGCTACACCAGAATCCCTCCAGAGGTGCTCAGAGCTGGGAACAGCAAACCGAGAGAAATTCCAGCAAAGGGGCGGTGACTGATGCTGCAGATAGCAGTTATCAGAGGAGCTCATAAATCCACCCAACCTAAACACAGTGTCAGGCAGCAGCCCTTCTGCATTGGATGTCGCCTCCGGGGATGTACAGCTGCTTGTTCTGATCAACAGTTTCCATTCTGTCTTTCAGGTTCCCAGAAGACACTGTTTCCTGGGAAATGTCTTTGTGGTGCTGGTTCTGAGTGCCTGCGTGGCCTCAGGGAGGAGCAGAGCTTGACATTGTTTTGATGCACAGCCCCACACTGCCGTTAGGCTGCCATGGGGTGGCTGGGAAATGTGCAAATGGGTGAAACAATGTATATTGGTGAAACCAGCTTGCTGGTATTACAGAGCTTGTTTAATCATGGAGTCATTGAATGGCTGGGGATGAGAGGGACCTCAAAGATGATCTAGTTCCAATCCCCTGAAAAATCTGCATTAAGAAACTGCCAGCTTCTCCCCTGGGACTTGTAATTAGTCACTTACTAGCCCCATGCTCTTCAACACAACAACTTTCTAGTGACATCACTGCAGCTGCAGTCATCCCCCTCTTCTGCAGATGGAAATGACTTGAGGTGAGATGAAGATCAGGGAAGCCACAAGCCTGGAGCTGATGCCACCAGAGAGATGTGCTGAGTGTCAGGAGTGGGTCTGCTATCTGCCATGCCCAGGCTGCTCTGCAGGTAAGGGATGAGGCGGGGCAGCGTAGCAGCACTGGGCACAGTGGGGCCGGATTGGCTGGTGAGCGGCTGCTGAGGATGAGAGGTGTGCTGTGGTTGTGGCTTGGGGGAAACCTCAAAGGTGCATTGAAATCTGGAGGTGTGAACCATGTGGCTGGAGCCCTTTTGATGAATCACAGAATGGCCAGGATTGGAAGGGACCTCAAGGATCATGAATCTCCAACCCCCTGCCACATGCAGGGCCACCAACCTCCACATTTAATGCTAGACCAGGCTGCCCAGGGCCCCATCCAACCTGGCCTTGAACACCTCCAGGGACAGGGCAGCCACAGCCTCTCCGGGCAGCTGTTCCAGCACCTCACCACTCTCTCTGTAAAGAATTCCCCCTGACGTCCAACCTAAATCTCCCCTCCCTCAACTTAAAACCATTTTCCCTCATCCTGCAATTATCAACTTTTTCAAAGAGTTGATTCCCCTCCCCTCTGTAGGCTCCCTTTAGGTATTGAAATGCTGCAATGAGGTCACCCTGCAGCCTTCTTTTCTCCAGGCTGAACAAGCCCAGCTCCCTCAGCCTGTCCTAATAGGGGAGGTGCTCCAGTCCCCTGATCATCTTTGTGGCCCTCTTCTGGACCCTCTCCAACAGCTCCCTGTCTTTTTTGTACTGCAGGCTCCATGCTTGGACGCAGTACTCCAGATGGGGCCTCAGAAGAGTAGAGTAGAGGGGAACAATCACCTCCCTGTCCCTGCTGGCCACCCCTCTTCTGATGGAGCCCAGGATACCATTTGCCTTCCGAGCCACAAGGGCACACTGCTGGCTCATATTAAGTTTCTCATCTATCAAGACCCCCAGGTCCTTCTGCACAGGGCTGCTCTCAAGGACCGCTCCTCCCAGTCTGTATGGATGCCTGGGATTCCTCCGGCCCAAGTGCAAAACTCTGCACTTTGCCGTGTTGAACTTCATCAGGTTCACCGGGGCCCACCTTTCCAGCCTCTCGAGGTCCCTCTGAACGGCATCCCTTCCTTCAACCGTGTCGACCGCACCACTCAACTTGGTGTCATCAACTTGCTGAGGGTACACTCAATTCCGCCATCGATGTCATTGATAAAGAT
This sequence comes from Chrysolophus pictus, assembly GCA_037305975.1. Lineage (NCBI taxonomy): Eukaryota > Metazoa > Chordata > Aves > Galliformes > Phasianidae > Chrysolophus > Chrysolophus pictus. The sequence goes on from CM074595.1 coordinate 6,105,781, forward strand.
GTTAAAGAGGACCAGTCCCAAGACAGACCCCTGGGAGACACCGCTCGTTACTGGCCTCCACCTGGACACAGAGCCATTGATGACCACCCTCTGTCTGCGGCCTTTCAACCAGTTTCTTATCCATCGAGTGGTCCACCCATCAAATCCACATCCCTTCAGTTTGGAGATAAGGATGTGGTGGGAGGCCGTGTCAAAGGCCTTGCTCAAGTCCAGGTAAATGACATTGGTCGCCTTTCCCTTGTTCACCGGTGCTGGTGGGCAACGAAGTCCAAGGCACAAGGCAGTTCCCCATACTGAACTTCATAAGGGCTGGCTCCCTTATGGAATGACTGTCCCATTCCTGTTGGAGTGGGAAGCAACTGTTCTGGTTGGCTTTAGTTGAACATCTGGATTAATGGTAGGGAAATTCCTGGGGTTGGCATTGGAGCCGGGAAGGAAAATGAGTTTTTCTGGAGTCCTTTAATCAGTTTCTTCATTAGTTGTCAGAAATGCCGGCATTATTTAATCGTCTGTTAAATCCCAATCACATGAGCACTTTCCCTGAGTGCAATGTCCTGTGATAATTGCCTGGTGCTCGTGTCAGAGCCGTGTTCTGATCTCCAGCCCACGCTAGGCTGAGTGCCCTGTGACTGCTGCTGATCTCTGGACAGGGAGGAGAGGAATGGAATGTGTTTTCAGTGTAAATTGATTTTAAAAGACCTTTGACGCCAAATTTGGACGAAGACACCATCATCTTTTTGTTGCTTTGAGGCCTCTGTAAATGTAGCTATTTTCTTTCCATGTTCTTTAGCGAACACTACAGGGTCTGTACTTTTTCAGAGGAATCACAAAATCATTAGTTTGGAAAGGCCTCGAAGATCATCAAGTCCAACCCATCCCTACCGCGTTCACCAAACCATGTCTAATTTAAAGCTATGGCAAATCATACAAAGAAATAAAAGTAGAAATCATTGCATTCAAGTGCCGTTTCCCTCCACAGTCCCAAATCATCCGACGTTGCCCAATATCAGTGCCTGAGTGCCAGTACCAAAGGAATGTTTTATAATATCTCTTTTTCTCCTTTGCCCTCTCTCAGCTCCCTTTAGATCCAAAATGATTTGTACTTCCTTCTGACCCCAAAGGCAGTCAAAAACAAATGTATTGACATGAAAGCGAGTACCTTAATCAGCAAAATTCGTGTTCTGTTGTGTTTTGTTGGGTTTTTTTTTTTTTTTAATAATAATTACAGGAGCCCGAAGGGAGAGAGAGAGACTGAGAAAAGAAGAGCAAATAAAGAGAAAGGCGATGTATGTTCTGGCGGGGAGCCAGAGGCCCTCTGGGCCAGGTTTGGATAAATCAGGGCTTAATTCGTGGTGTGAGAAACCACTAGAGTGAGTCTGCAGCAAACAAAGGGCGATTCAAAAAGGGACACGGTCAGGGGTGGGTGGGACGGGGCAGCCTGCCAGGCCTGCCTGCTCCTGGGCCCTCAGCATGTCCTGCAATGCCCGATGAGCTGCTCCAGACTTCCTTTTCTCCTGGCATTTTTTTAAAGTGCATTTATTCTCACAAAGCTGGGGAGGGAAAAAAACCAAACACCTTGAGATATACCCCGTGGTCCAGAAAACAAAAGGCAGATGGGAAACAGCAGAGTTCGTTAAATTGATGAAAATTAAATTGAGATTCTGAAGCGAGATTTGAGAGGGAGGGGAGATTTTTTTCCTTTAATATTTGGGCTGGGCTCTGTGAAACGCTTTCCTGGACCATGAGCAGTTGTTTACATCTGAAAGGCAGTGCTGTGTCAGCAGCCCTGGGCTCCGTGCTCAGAGCCAGCCCATGTCCATGGCGTCCCCCCAGAAGCACCAGTGCTCAGCTCTGCCCTCCTCCAGACCCCAAAATGCTCTTCTCTGTGCGTTAGAGATGGCATCCACTGTGGTAACAAATCTGCCAGGGAATTTTCTCCACCATGGGAATCTTGCCTGATTCTTAGGAGAGCTTCACTCCGTTCTTTCCCTTGAGATTCTTCCAAAGAGCACAAACCCAGACCTGTGGTATTTCCATCACAGCCCACAGTATGGGTGGCACCAACAAATTGTGCCCACGTCCCATTGCGTTCTCCAGTTCTTCCCAGTGAGTGGGGCAGAGGGAATTGCTGCAAATCTAAAGCCGCTTGATTAATTCAGCACTGTACTTAATGGCTACCAATTAAACCCTTGGCTGATGGAATATCCTCTTTTAATTGCTCAGAACTGTGCGGTATGTTCAGTTGTTAGCACTCAAAGAGGCCTGTACTGCACTTTGAGAAACTAAAAGCAAAATCTGCAATATGTACAGTGCACACAACTTCTGGGTCCCTCTCAAGCAGGCTGCTGGGGACACAGCACTGCTCCCCTGGAGATTATCCCTATGTTTTCCCATCACGTTATCTGACTGGTGAGGCTGGCTGTGGAATTCTGCCTACACACATTTCTTCTTGCTGTTGGAGGTCCCAAGACGACAGCAGGTCGGCCCACACAGGGCAGCCTGTGGTCATTTACCAGTCCAGGCCAACACTGGTTGATTTCTAGTATTTTATTTTGGAAAATGCAATGATAGGAGCGTAGGGAATTGATCTTTTGGGTTTCCGCATTCACTTTTGGGTCTTGGGTTTTTCCATGAGCTGAACCAAAGAAAGTGTAAGCTGTGTCTATGGAACAGATTGGGCTTTGTTTTTGTCCCAACAGAGGCCAGAAAGCTTCTTGAGTTGCTGCCACTCAAGCAGGCTGAATCCATTGGAGTCTCCAGGAGCAGACATAGAGACACTAAGACATTGTGATGCAGTTGGTAGAGTTTGCATCAAGTCCCATCACAAAAGAAGAGAGGCAATAAATGCAGGGAGAAGTGAGGAACAAAATTATTTAATTTCATGGAGATTTGGGTTGGTTGTTAGGTGGAAATTTGTTATTTACATGGCGGTGAGGCCCCAGCACTGCTGGAGCTGTGGGTGCCCCATCCCTGGAGGTCCCCCGAGGCCACGGATGGCCTCTGAGTGGCCCGATCTGGTGTGGGATTGCAATTGATGATCTTTAAGGTCCCTTTCAACCCAACCCACTTCTATAATTCTATGATTCCATGTGCTTGTCCCTCCATGTTTCTATGATCCCATTATTCTGAGTTTCTGTGGTTCTATGAAACGTATCAGCAGATGCTAATGACTGGGAGAAGGCTGCCAGCCATCCTGGCACTGCACATAGCTGTCCCTCACTTGGAAGGGAGACACAGCCGCTGGGTTCTCAGCCACGTGCCACCACCCTCAGCCTGCCTGCGCCCAGGCAGAGCACTGGGACCCCATCTTGGTGCATAGAGGTGGGCAGGTGAAAGCTTTCTGCTGCATTACACAGGGTTGGTGTGACTAATGGAAGGGAAAGAAGTAATGTTTGACCCTCGTTAGTGTCACAAATGGAAACGATGCCCACCCCCTGTCTGAATAGTCCTTTACACTTGCAGGGCTCTGACAAAGAGGGCTGTGTTCTGTGCGTGTATGATTAACTAAATCCTGTGTTTGATGTAGCGGGCTGAACGGCAGCTGAGGACGCTGTTTGCAGAGAGCAAGGAGATGCAATGGTAGTGGCAGCAGCTGTGCCTCTCCAGCAGTGAGATTTGGGTGGAGAGAGGCTGGGTGCTGCTCCCACCTTGTTTGTGGCCGTGGTACTCACAGTGCATACCTGAAATCTGAAAAAATCCCTTTGTTTGGCCTCGCTGGGGCTTCCCACGTGGAAAAAGTGTTTGTGTGGACAGGAGCGTGCAGCGCTGAGAACACAGAGTGCTTCCTGCTGCATGCATCGCCCACTGGGGCAGCGGGGAAGGAAACGCCGTTTGTCTGTGTGAGGAGAACTGCTTGGTTAATTGAGGCTCGGGAAGCCCCGCAGGGATCTCTTATCTCCTCCTTCCCTGCCCCCAGTGTTTCCCGCTGTTCAGACATGGACTTGCTCACAGCACGTTTTTCCCCACTGTTCCTACTTGCCTCTCTTGAACCAAGACCACATCTATAAAAACCCAACGAGGGTCAGCTCCTTGCAGACAGGGAGATACAGATAAATCCCCAAGATTTTTCATGCTTATTCGTTTCAGCATCACCTGTCCCTGCTGCTCATCGTCTAACAGTTTTTTATTACTCTTAATTGCCTTTCTTTGTTAAAAATAAAAGTAAAAAAATCTGGCAGCTCAATTTGACTGCAAATGCTTTTGAAGATTGACAGGAACAACACTGAAATTGTTGCATTCCAGCACGAGCATGCCTTTCACATCAGCAATTGGGACAAAAATGATATATCGTGTTTGTGTTCCAGGTTTAATTTCACCTACAGCATCTGTACATGATATGGTAGCAGTCTTTAGGATGAATGATGCCAAAACTAGACAGAGCCTGTGCTCTTAATTGTAGGGAGCATTTGCTGTGCTGATGACAGACAGTGACTGCCTGTGTATGTTCACCCCATTCACTTCTTCCTACTTTTTTGCTGCAGCGTTTGGTATGGAGGTAGATAACAATATACTTTTTGCACCATTTGTGGCTGTTTTTGTGGAGGTTTTTGTCTGCTTGGTTTTTTTGCAAAACGAAGCATTGCCACATTTGGTTTTTTATGAACACCTTTGCTTCTGGATATCCATTGGTAATCCTAAGAAAAGCCTTCCTGACAGCTCTGACCGATTGTCCCCATTCATAAAAGTGTGTCTCAAAATCCACTTCTTACCCCCAGCGCCAGGCAGGCAGCTTCATTGTTAAAAAGATCAATTATTCCATTGTAATACTGATGTCTAATTCTTGTTAGGCCAGAGCCCCCCAGTAATGGAAGATGCTGGGATGCTGATGTTGCACTCTGCTGTTTCGTGGCCAATCTGCTTAAAGGTCTGTGAAATAATCACTGCCTCATTCTTTATCTCTGTCAATGAATCAGTGCCCCCTCCCCCAGTCCCAGCTCACTGAGTTGTAAATCAGAAATGAAAGTGGAACATCTTTTGTTTTGCTGTCACAACTTTTATCTCCTGCTGCAGTCACAAGCTAGAACTGGAGTTGGTCTGGGACTGTTTACAGCACGAGGGTTTCAATAGCAGGCACTCACTGCAGACTCCAGGAGCAGTCCCCAGACGTGGACAATTTAAACTCTTTGCTACTGTGTCATGTACTAAGACCAACTTTTTCCCATGGATCTGTATCAGACAGACATGATCTAACTGCGCTGTGTTTCGAGCCAGATTTCTGAAAGAGCTGGCTGCTTGTTTTTACATCGTTAGGAGTTTTTTCATGACAAGTCATTTGGGTTTTCAAGCACCTTTGGGTTTTACTGAACCTACATTAAAAGGTGTGATTACACCCCGACATATGTTTTAAATTACACCATTTGGGCTGTCGGGAGTCTAATGTAAAACAGATTTAAGTAGCTTGAGTTACAGCAAAGATCCCCACAAGATTGAGCTTGGCCAGCTGAATGCTTGCTAAGGGATGACTCATTTAATCTTTGTCAGCATGGTAGATGATGCATGTTAAACCACACGAGCGGACGCATCTAACAGTGAAGCTTTGTGCTGTGGGAGCTCACAGGCTCTGTGCAGTTGCCTGGTTTTGTGTGTGAGCGATGGCAGCAGCAGCCTGAGCTGTGGGGAGCTGTGATGGGCTGAAGTTTGTTGTGTCCCTTGCTGGAAGCACTGAGTGAGAGGTCTGGAGAGTCAGCGTGGCCTGGGGAAAGTGATTCAACAAAGACACGGGGGCCCAAGGAAATGCCTTGATTAGCTGAGATTTGTGAGCCAGGGATGGACACGTCACTTGAAAGTGCTAAAACTGGGGATGGGATCTGGCCCTTCCTGGATGCTGTGGAGAGCTGCAGGCTGTGCTTTCCCATGTTCTTGTTCTGTATGTTCCTGGTGTCCACGTGCTTGTATCCACATTATTGGTGTCCATGTGCTTTTGTCCATGTCCCTGGTGTCTGTGTACTTGATGTCCATGCTACGACACCTCTGCACTCATTAGCTTCACATGTTTAGGCTCTTCCTTTGGGTTCTTTGCCTGGCCTACCTTCTTTTAGTGAAAAGAACACTGCAGCCTTGGTCATCTTTACATCTTCAGTTTAAAAGATATTTTCTCTATGCATACTTGGAATTTTCTGCAGATCTCGTACTGAGCAGGTGAGCTTGGGGCAGGAAATGTGAGAGCCACTGGTGCTGTGCAGAACACATGGCAACAGCAGTGCCCTGCAGAATCCAGCTCTGACAGAGCTGCAGCAGGGGCAGCAGGGGGGTCTCTGGCTTTGCTCCAGAGCTGCTGAATGTAACTGAAGTTTCCTGATGTTCTGTCTGTGGCAGAGTGGGACTTTCCAACTGCAAAGGGCCTCTCAAGGGTTATGTATTAGCAGTGAGCCTCCTCTTCTCCGAACTGAATCATCCCACTTTCCACAGACCTGTGCTCCAGACCCTTCACAGCTCTGTTGCCCTTCTCTGAACACATTCTGGGATCTCCATGTCTTTCTTGCAGTCAGAGGCCCAGAGGAGGGGATCTTGAGGGATCTCAAAGAAGAGGTCTCCTGGTACCTTTTATCTTTGAAATAATTAGGGAAAAAATGAGCTGAAGGGGCCAGGAATGGCAGCCAGGCAGGGGTTGACTTCAGAGGAGAAAAATGCCAGTGAACTTCAGCACTCCTTGGGGCAGGGGAGCTGCCAACCACAGTGGGGCATGTCATCCATCAGCTGTCACTGGGGCTGAGAGCACTGCAGGGGCACAGGCACACCTGTAACCTTTGCCTCGTGGAGCTGCCTGCGCTGTCCCTGGGGTTTGCTTTGCACTGTAAATGCAGCAGCAGGCTGCAGGGCAGCAGGAGGGGCTGCAGGTTCAGATAGGAGCTTATAGCTGTGGGGGGAGAGGGGAGCGTGGAGTATGCATGGCCCACCTCTGCACATGGGGTCCCGCATTACCCAAATGCATGAATGCTTTATTGGATGCTTCCCCAGGGGAGGGGTCCCTGGGCCTGGATTTGGTGATGCAATATCACTGATACCCACATGGTGTGCCCAGCACCCCCAGCCCTGATCTGCTGCATGCAGGCTGCTCCTGTGGCTGCAGGTTGTGTGCCAGGTTTTGCTTCCAAGGAAGTGTAGAAAGGGTGAGCTTCAAATGAGGGTAAAGGCCTCCCACCCCCACTCTCCTTGGTTATTGTATAATTTGTGCAGTACTTCTGAGGCACTCTGCAAACCAGCACTTGAGAACCCTCTCCTCAAGGCCTGGAGTATGACCTTACAAGCATTAAATCCCCAACTCTCCCAACCTGGAATCCTTTCCAGCTCTGAAATGTCTCCCAAGGTCCCTTTTCCTTCCCTTCATCTTTCTTCTAACATCCAACTTCCTCCACCAGAGCAGGCTCTGTTCTTCCTGATATTTAAGAAGGTGCCGTTATACACCAATGAAGAAATTTCCTTTTTTAGTTGCTGGATATTTACAAACATTTTAATGCTTTTTTAAGGCCCTACTTCTTTAATGTCTTTTTTTTTTCCTTCTGACACTCTGTCTCTGAGGGAATTGGAAGTGAGGAAATACCACTTGTAACTTCAAAAACAGAGCTTAAAGTATTTCTGATAGCAGGACTGTAATGTTTGCTGAGGATCAAAGGAACTTTCCCAAACTTCACTGTTTACCCTTAAGAGCTGGCAGCTGCATCCTAAATAACCAACCCATAACGAACCAGCCAATAACCAACCAACCCATAACCAAGTAGACAATAATCAATCAACCAACAACCAACCAACCCATAACCCACAACCCACAACCAATAATCAACCAGCCCATAACCAACCAAGCCTTCTCCAAGAGAACAGGCAGTGCTGGCCAAGCTGGCCTCATTTCAGCAGTGTGAGTAGGAGCTCGTTTTTTCTCTGGTCCCTTTGGGCAGCCCAGTACTTGTAGCCAAGATTCAGCCCCAGGGGATGGTTTGAACTTCAGGATGGATTTAGGTCAGTGCTCTGATTTTCCTAAATTCTGCCTGCCAGAAGTTTGCAGGCCACTGGGCCCTTTCGTCAGCAATGTGGGAGAAAAGATGCAATTCCTGATGCTAATCACAAAAAAAGTTGGATTTAAAGTGGGTGTAAAAATGATGCAATGCTCTGGGCATGTGCTTGCTGTTGGAGACTGCTGTGTATTGAAGAAGTGCTGCTCCCACATGTGCACCCAGATGTGTGTGTCCCACACTGAGCACTTCTGCCACTGTGGAAATGGTTAAAGCAGTGCTGCTCTTCTTGCTTAGATAAACAGTCCTGTGTGGAGAGCTTGGTTATAATCCCCTTCTGATCTCTGGTTCTAAAAGTGATATATGGAATGTAAACACCATAAAGATTAGAAATCACACCAAAAAAAAAAAGTATTGGGAAGAATTGTGGAGTTGTTCTGCATTCTTGAGGAATGCTGCAGGAATTCCTTTCCTGGTGCTGCTTCCCAGTTCACCTCCTTCAGACAGCTGAGGGTTTGCAGAGGGATTTTAAAGAAATCTGGCATGGACTGGGAGTGACCCCAAGTAAACAACGTGGCTGTTTGCCTCCATTTCTGAAGCTGTAAGGCAAAGTAACAGGATGCAACTACTTGTCAAGGAATTTGGGGATTTGCCTACTGCTGGGCTCTCAGGAAGGAGCGTGTCAGCTGTGTGCCACTGTCACATGGGGAACAGCCCTCTGTCACTGTATATTTTAGAATATTCATGCAGGATCCTTCTCTGACCCTCTGCAGGCAGGGCAGCACTGCTGAGCAAAGCTGATCGTGTTGGGTGTTGGTGTAACCAGTCTGGTTTTCAGAAGCTTGCTGTTTACCTTAAAATCTAATGATGTTAAGGTGTACAAATTTCTGCTGTGAGTGTGGTGGGTTCAGTGGGCATGGTGGGGTTGGATTCATTGGGCATGGTGGGGGTGGAATGGGGCTGGACTTAGTGATCTTAAAGGTCTTTTGAAATCTCACCGATTCTGTGAAGTATCTCCCAAAAAGCCCTTGGTCCTGGAGTTCACCTTGTGAAATACCTGAAGTTAAAAGGTGTGAAGGCAGCTCTCTCCCAAAAAAATCTGAATATATGGAGCTGAGCTGTGACAGCTGCAGCCTTTGAAGAGCCCAGCTCTTTGCACGTGGGGGATTTCCCATATTTGGGATAGGCTCCTACCAACCGGTGATAGTGATGTGGTTTGGAGGAGGGGGGATGCATTCACATTCTGCTGAGTCTTCCACTCTGTGAGTTATGGTATTTTGGGTCTTGAGCTCTATCTGTAGCAGGATGCTTGGGGATCCATGGCAGACGGGAGGAGGTCTGTGATGGATTGGCTGTTTTCAGCAGCACTGAAACAGAGGAACTGAGCCTGCGGGCAGCTCCTGCTCACTGGGTGCAATGCATGGAGCTGGGCAACCCTCCAGCAGCAATTTTCAGAGCTTGGGAGTACCTGTAGAAATTCTGAACCCTGTGCAGAGCCTTGTCTGAGTGAGGGTTTGAGGGGAAACATGAGGTGGTTTCACTGCAGTTTCTGCACCTCCTAGAGCCCTTGGGCTGCATGCAGAGCTGCTGTCAGGCTAAGCAGGATGCTCAGGTGGACTCTCATTGAGTAGGAGGTGTTTGCAGTGCATTGCCAAGGCTGTTTGGCTTCTATTATATGAGCTGTGTCAGAGACCACCCAGAGCTCTTCCTGAGAACAGGCTGCGCTCCCAAATTGCTGCCAGGGGATCCCATTGCCATCCCATACTTGCAGAGGTTCAAATTGCCTGTGCTGTGTGCTATTCTGTGGGTTTGTCTCTTTGGGCATCCTCTGTCTCCTGCTTTCACACCCCACTCCTTCCCTGCCTTGTCTGTACTTGTACTGTGTTACAGCTGGGAGCTGTGGCTGGCTTGTTGTTCTTCCAAGACCACATAGGAAACTCATGAGAATAAAAAAGGACTCAGAGCAGTTCCCGTTGAAAACTTCAAATATTTTTTGGTTTTTCTCTTTTTGCTGCTGATTTATCTTCTTATTTATGAGATGAGCTGTGCTACTCACACTGCAAATCTGGGTTTGGCTGGAGGCTGCTTCAGATGAACATTTGGGATTTTGCCTTAGCAAGACCTGTAAATCCAGCTGAAACAGCACAGCACGTGTGTGCTCCAGGAACAAAAACCTCCACCATTGTGCATCAAGCTGCCTTCTCTGCTCTAAAATGGATGGATCCATTTCAGTTCTGGCACAGTTCCATTCCAATTGGTTTTCCATCATTACTGCTTACATCAGGAGCTGCTGCCTTAAATCAACATGAGCTGGATGCCCCTCTCTCAACAATTCCTAATGCTCACCTGTTCTATCAGCCCTGTACAGAAATAGCTGTGCTCCTGATGACTGACCTGGGTAGCCTCATGGGGAGAGTATTCCTTAAATGGCTTAAGATAGCTTAAAAAAAAATAAACTGTAAAAAAATGTATTTACATTTCTTTTATACCTGGGTCAGCTCCCTGTGCTGGTTCACAGCCCAGTCCCACAAATGGTGGTGTTGGCACGGCTAGAGGGGGAAGGAGAGCAGCAGAGATTAGGGGATGCTGGTGCCAAGGACAACATGTGTGTGGGGAGCTGCTCTGCTCTGATTTCCCCAGCCCCAAACATGGCCAGCACTATAAAAGAGAATCTTTCTCTTCCTCTCCAACACACAGTGAGCGCCTGCAATAATGCAGATCTGATAAACACCCCAAAGCACTTCATCAGGACTTGTCCAGAGAAAGTGTAGGTACCCTTATTAGCATGCAAATCACATTCTCCCTCTATTACACTGTCTCTGCATCCCTCCAGAGCAGCTCAGTGGCAGCAGGCACAAACTAATTAAGTTGCTTTATTCATACCTCATGCAGAAGTGTGGAGCTCAAGGCAGGAATGCCAGTGGGCACAAAACCATCCCTCTGTTTCCAGCTCTTGGGATGCCTTATTAGGGAAGGGATAAATCCCTCACACCAAGCTAGGGGCATCAGGTTCCATCAGCATGAATCTCATTAGGGGTTCCAAGAGCTTTCATCCTGGGAGTCCTTTACATTCAGAGCTGTGGTTCAGCCTGCAGTGGGTTCCTTTCATCAGTGATTCCTCACCTGAAGCTCTCTAATAATGCAGCTCCTTTAAATGAAATCCTGAACACCCAGCCTGACTGAACAGCAGCATACCCTCAAGTTAATGACTTTAATTGCTGCAAAATTACCAGATAGCACATCTGTAATTTTAATCTCCTAATCCACAAAGCACTTTTTCCCTTCGGTGTTTTTAAAGAAGGTAAAACAGCCTTTGGTTTCCGTGCCAGTTTTTCTGGGATCTTTGGAGAGAACGCTCCCATAAAAGCCCTGCTGTGGTTCTGAGGTTCCTTTTTTCCTTACTGAAAATATCATCCTATTTGGAATGATATTTGGGAGCAGGAAAAGGATCCATCGTGATCCATCCCAGCAAATCAACCAGATTAGAAAGGTTTCTTTGCCCACCTGGATGGCTGCACAAAGGTTATGCGCAATTCAAACCTTAAAGCACTGAGGAAATTGCAGATTATTGCAAGCCTCAATTTTCCTATTTGCTCTTTTTTCCTACTGGGGGGAATTATTTTTAAGTGCAAAACAGCAAGGTGTTCCTATCCAGCTACCGGAGGAATAATCTGCATGGAAAAAGCTCAGAGGCTTTCCCAAATAGGAAGCAATTTAGATTTCAGATTAATGCCTGTGACAATAGAAATATGCGCAGTCTTTTCCTGAGATGGAGCCCCAAGCATGGCTCGCTCTTATCTGCGGAGCACACGGGTGTGAAAACTCAATCATGCTGCACAACCAAAAGGCAGAAATCCCACACGTGGCATTGCACACCCAGATGTGCTGTGCTTCTGAAGGTGAGGATTGCTGGGACTGATGGTGGCTGAAGAGAGGGCGGCACTATGTTTTCATGCATCTCCTCTAAACTGACTCTTAGAAGGTGGTTCACATGAGGCTGATCCCTGCAGAGGACACAGCTGTGGCTCATGCCCCACTTGGAGATGAAAGCCCTTGGGCAGATGCAGAGAACTAAACCATCTCAGAGCTGCAGCAGAGCCCACTGGTTGCTCTGTAGGAGCTACAGGTGTGAGCTGAGCTCTCCTTAGCCTCACACTTCTGATGCTTAGGCAGCTTCTCCCTTTCCCCCTTTACTGAAGAAGGAACAGCAAGTGCCCCTTGCACCCCAACATTCTCCCTCCCACTCATGGGATTGGATCACTCATCCTCCTGACAGCAAAGTGCCATTACAGAGGGTTGGGGCACTGAATCCTCCATTCTGGCAGTGAAAGGAGCTCTGCAACAGGAAAACTATGAGCTATGTAGACATCTGGGATGGAGGGAGTCTGTGCAAGAGGTGAGCCCACGCCTGGAGTGCCAACAGTGCTCTGCTGCCGGTGCAGCAAAAGGATCACTGAGGTGTTCCCTGCTGTCATTGCCCTATGTGTGAGATGGTCCCAGCCTTCAGGGGACTGCAGGACTGCAGCCTGGGGCTGTCTATCTTTGCAGGTTCCTACTCAAGCAAAAGGCAAACTCTGCATAAGCCTTCAGGTTTGCATGGCTAATTCACATTGCACCCGGCAGAAGGGCACTGATGGGGAGTCTGGGCAGCAATGGGAGGAGATGGCTCATTCAGGGCAGGTGGGCTCTCTGCAGTGCCTTTCCTTTGTCTCACTTTTCTCTGATACCAGTGGTTTTGGTTGCTGAAAACTTAAAATGTTGCTGAGGACTGTGCAATGCTCCTCAGTTCACATTGCATGAGGGCCCTCTGCATTCCTCACCTGTTCTGCTCACTGATAAGGTTAGCAGGGGAAGGAACGTGCTGCCAAACTCATTTTAACAGATGAGGGCCATTTGGACCCAGCTGTTGAGCTGATGGCTTTTCTGACTTAGGAAATGCAGAGTGGGAAGCATTAGTGCAAGGAACAAGATGAAAGAGAAGAGATTGCAAAGTGCAGCCCTGCAAATTTCTTCTGCACTCGGTCAAGCTACAAAACAATCAGATTAAGCCGTAAGTGTATAAATGGAGTTGGAGTATGTTTGCTCTGCTGACTCGGTGGTGCATTCAGGGCACTCTGAGCGCTGTAACTGTAGCCCTGGAGGTATTAGTCACGCTGGGAGGGCTTCAGTGAATGTAAGAGGGCTTCATCTGGGCAGTTACCAAGGCAACTCTCACTAATATTTCATCACAATGCTTTCACCCTCTCCAAGTCCCACGGATTAGGAGTGGGAATCTCGGAGAGAAGAGTTTATTGTCAATATTGTGCTTGGACTGAGTGTATCCCTCCCCCTCCTTTCCCCCCCCTCCCTCAAAAAACGCAAGCATTCTCCATAGGCACAATGAGCAGCTGGAGCTGAGCTCTGCCATTCAGCACTGCCTTACGCCCTAGGGAAGGTCTTGTGTAGTAACCAATCTCCTTCTTTCCAGCTCTGAAATAAGTGGAGGTGCAGCGTGAGCCCATCTCCATCTGCACTGAGATGACACTCAGACCCCACAGTGTTATACCAAACTCATCACACTGGTGCCACTCGCTGGGATGGCCATTCCAATTCTTGGGGTCAGGGAAAGACGTTATTTCCCACGTTCAAAAACTGCTTTGTAAGGAATGAGGGCAGAAATCCTTCATTTTTAAATTTATTTATTTACTTACTTATTTTCAGACTTTGCATCTAACCTCTTTAGCAGCTGGCACTGTTTATAAGACCCACTGCTCTCATTTCATCTGGGAAAACACATGCAGCACAATTAGAAAAGCTGCTGGGGAGGAGCAAATAGCAGAGCCTTATAGCCAGAATGTGATTTCGCTGCTTCCTTCAGTTCCTTCACGTGGGGTGAGCTTGGTGCTTGTAATGCTGCTTTCATTAACCACTTATTATTTCTCATTAAAGAAATGGAACTTAATAGGAAAATGACAATACTGTGATCCAGTATGGCAGATAAAGTCTCTTCATCAAGTCTGTGTACTCAAACTTGATACTGGTAGGGCTTTAAGGCATAATTCAGGTCTCCCCAGGTGCAGGTATGTTTGCATGAGCACTGTGTTCCCTGCAGTAAGCTACTTTGGGAGCACTAATGGAGTCAAGGCATCCCCTGGGCTGAGCACACCTGCAGCTTTCAGGCTGGATGGATGCAGAGCTCAAGGCAGAGGCAGTACAACAGTCACTGCTGTCTTGCTTTGCAGATCCAGATTAGTTCTTCCTTCTGCAATGTTAGCTGCTGACTTTGGGACCTGTTGTTTTCAGAGTTATTTGTGACACCAGCAGCTCTCTTGAAGGGAAATGTAGTGGATAGCACTCAAGCAATCCTTATAGCTGTAAATCACTCCTCCCTTTCCAGTGAAAAATGTGTGTATGTGCATCAGCAGTGCTAACAGTTCTTCCTGAAATCCCTGCAGATCCTCACCCTTAGGAATAACCTGTAGGAAAACCTACAGTTTGCAGAATGGGGTGTGATGCAGTGTTTCTGAGGGGCAGTGAGGCACAGCCGTGGTCTCATGGCTGCAGAATATGTACACACAGCTATGGGGTATGGGAACAAACCCAGGAGGATGAACCTCCAAGCATTCCAAGAAGCTGGACTGACACAGTAGGACAAATCCTATTCCCTGAGTCAGGCTGGAGCCAGGCTCCAGTTAGCAGTGCTGGATGTGTCCCACCCCTGGGCGTGCTCTCTGCTTGCACCTTGCTGCCCTCTCACAACGCATGAGTGCACACATCAGCACTGCCCTCGTTTCCATCCTGAGCGCATTTGCTCATCCCCCGCTCCCTCCGTGGCTGCTCTGTGACACAGCTCCATGTCCTGCAAGGATCTGCTCATGCTGCTGGCTGAGCTGCTGACACCACGGGGTCCCCCACAGCCCTTGGGCTGCAAGGAAAGCTATGGTGTACATCTGAGCATGATGTGGCCCTGAGGCCTTGGGCAGCCTGGTCTAGTATTAAATGTAGAGGTTGGTGGCCCTGCATGTGGTAGGGGGGTTGGGGATTCGTGATCCTTGAGGTCCCTTCCAACCCCGTCCATTCTGTGATTCTGTGGCCATTAACATAAAAGCAGCTGTGTTCTCGTTTGATCTGTGCAAAGAAAAACATGTTGCTGATGGTGACTGAGCCTAAAGCATGGGGACAGCACATGTGTGTTCAGTGCTCTCCGGAGCAACACGGAGCTCAGGCTGCTAAAGAAAAAGTGTTTGGGTCTCTGCCAGCTAGACAGGCAGCATGAATGGAACACCTGTTCTGGCTTTGGAGGGTTTGAAACCATCTGATGGCAGGGAAGGTACAGGCTGACCTGAACGTCAACGTGGGTTGAATTCTCTGGTGTAGAGTAACACGTCCTGCTGGGCCATGGACGTGTGATCTCTTGTGGAAGTGTCCCTGCAGACAGAAGGCAGATGTGCTGTTGGTATCTAAAAAGTGCTGCCTGGGCACAGCAAAACCAGCAGCCGTGGGCCAGAGCAGACTATTCCAAATCTGAATAGGTGTGACGCTGTGAAGGAAGTACAGACAAGATACATCAAAGTGATTCTACAAAGGGAAAGATATAACAACCCCAGATGTGTCCTAATCCTATTCTTGCTAATGCTTACTTGGAGCTGGTAGGGTTTGGGATTTTGCATTATGCCTGATGTAGTTTAGTTCCTTTAGTCTCCTTTCCTGGAGCTGCTCCGTGCTGCTGCACCCCATCACTCTGCTTTGGTCCGAACCATTTTTAACTTTATGTCTTTTAAAACACTGCAAAAACTGAAAGCAGAGCTGTGCTTGAAGCTGACTGCTGAGCACTGGAAGCGGCGGCTATAGCGGTGTGACCAACCCTCCCCTCTGTGCACTCCAAGGAACAAAGCTGAGCAAGTGAAGCAGACCCTGGGCAAACCCCTCATGCTTTCCAGAGAGCTCTTCAGTCGTTTGCAAACAGTTCCCTGTCCTCATGTGCAGGAGGGTTCAGTGCTGTGATTGAGCCGTCAGTGCGAAGCGCAAACAGGGAGATGTACTCTGAGTCTCCGTGCTGTTTGCAGAGCTGTCTGTGTGTGCATGGGATCTGTGTAAGCACACACACTCCTGTCTAGGAGACAGGAGACCTAAAACCTGCTTGTGGTTTTGTTTTGCTTTGTATTATTTTGCAGTTCTCTCAGGTACAGCCTGCAAAGCGTGTACAAAGCTGGAGATGGAGGCTGCTGCTTGTTCCTGCAGCTTGTGCTGGTACCATTCCAGCTCAGGTGGGATCAATTCTGAGCACCCAGGAGCTGCTCTCGTGTCCTGCCCCGTGTCAGGAAGTGTACATGGAAATGGTGATCTCAGGGCAATGCTCTTAGGTCAGCACAGAGGAAACACATTCCTTCACACTGCTTGCAGCAGAGCAGCAGAAAAGTAATTAAATCTTCCTTAAGATAACGAGTCCCTGACCCCACATAATGCATGGTACAGAAACCATATGCTCTGCTGTTTCTCTAGGCTCAGACACTGACAGCTCTGAATGCAGAGGTACCTTGCATACCACAAGTAAGGCACAGCTCCTCTTCCATTGGACATACATCGTTCTTCCCAGAGCGAAGAGCATCTTATTTCATTTCTCTATGTAATAAGCAATATAAAGTCAGGTAATTTCTTGGTATTACTGCTGAATTACTCAGCAGGCTTCCACTTTGTGGCATGCTTCTTCGCATTTCTGCCACAGTTTAAGAGGGGATGTGGGTATGGGAAATGTTTTGCTTGTAATTTACTGAATCTTTGCTCAGGCTTAAGTGTTGGGTTCCCTAACTGAGGTAACATTCAGGAGAAAGAGCCTGCTGTGTTTCCAGTGGGGGCTTCTGGCAAGTTCCTCGTGGTTCTGCAAACTGTAGGGAGGCAAAAGCAACAACTTCAGCAGAGCCTGGATGCTGCAGCAGCTGCGACAGTATGCTCGGTATCTGAGCAGCATCACCAGAAGCTGAATTGTTCCCTTTCTGCCTACATTTGATGGTAGTGGGCTGGATTGGAATGGAAAAGTCTTTTGTGCTTCAGCATCTCCAGTCTGAGTGCGTGCCTGTGGGCAGCAGCTCTGTGGAGCACAGCACAGGAGCATTGATGCCATCCCTGCAGCCCCAGTGTGCTCTCAACCCAGCAGCTGCCCAGGGCTGTGGGGCGGCCTTTGATTCTGCTCCTGTGGCTGAATCCGTGCCACGAAGCCCACGTGCTCGCAGTGATCTCACTCTGGATGGATGGTTCACTTTCCTTAATTGCATTTTGGAAGGGTGATTAATTACATGCCACAGCGTTACCACTAGAGGGATTACGGATATTAGAGCGGTCCCAGTTTTGCTTTGAAACTCTCTTGTGGGGGTGGGAGAAAATGATTTCCCTAATCTGTGCCCTGCTTTCCTGGTTAACTCTTCTGGTGTTTTCACAGATGCCACAGGGTATAAGCAGCTAATTAATATGGTGTTTGATAAAGTTGAAGGAGGTTTAACTCCAGCTCACTGAAGTGCTGGTTTCCTGTTCATAACCATGTTGGTTAACGATTACTGCGCTCAGAGGCGGCTGTTCCACTCTCCTCAGAGCAAGCTGTCCATTGTAACATGCACTTTAAAGGGCAGAGACCGCCCATACTTTCTAAAAGAATTTATTTTCAAGGGTACTGTTTAGCTCTTCAATTGTGTATTCATCTGCTGCGTATTAAGATCTTGCATAAAGTGGGTAAATGGGAAAAATCTCCCAAGATACAGACAGCAGGAAGGGGTTAAAGGAGCCTGGATGCCAGTGGGGAGCCTTCCTGCCCCAATGGTTTTGGCAGCTGTGCTCAGTGCCTCACACCATGCTGTGTGCACCGGTATAACACCGGGGCCACCACGTGCCATGGTGGCACAGCTGGCACAGCTGGATGCGGGCTGCAGCCCTGCATCTCCTGCACTGATGCTGGCATTTGGGTTCCTGCAATCTGACATTATATCACTGCGTGTTCATCCACGAGCTGCCCTCCCCCAGCAGTACAGGAGGTGCTGGCAGTGCTCCTGTACTTACGAGCCATGGGGACACGAGGGATATTGGGAGCAGAGTGATGGGGAAGGGCGGGTCAGTGGTGCTCCTTTCCCCTTAGCTAAGAAGGCAGAGCTAGTCCCCAAGGAGCTGCCTGCCTCTGGGGCACAGAAGGGCGATTTTTCACTATCCACATTAAACAAACAGCAAACCTTGAGGAAAGTGAATGGGACTTGAGGGCCTAAAAGGCCCTAACGTTCTGTTAATTAGTAATAGAGCTTTTCCCGGAGATAAACCAATCCATTGGTTAATGGAGTTTATTAATGCACTACAACACCGGCGAGCAGGAGGAGGGCAGCGCAGCCCCGCGGCTACAATAGACACATTGTTTCCGCGAAGATCCTGTCCCTTTCATTCTTTTTTTTTTTCTTTCTTTTTTTTTTCTTAGGGGAAAAAGAAAAAAAAAATAGGGGGAAAAAAAAATCCCTTCACCCCATTTAGCCTCTCCTCCCCACACCTCGCGGCGGTTCGCAGGGCGAGGCCGGCTTCGGGTTTGGGGAGGGGACGGACGGACGGACGGGACCCGGGCCCCCGGAGGCGGTGCGGGGCGGGCGCGGGCGGCCCCTCCCCGCCGCTGGGGCTGAAGTAGCGCGGGCGCGGCGGCGCGGACAGCAGTGTGGGACAGGAGCGGGGACAGACGCCGCTGCTTTCCCCCCCCGCTGCGAGGGCGGCTCGGGAAAGATGGCGAGGGCTGCGGAGCGGGGGCTGCGTCTCCTGGTGCTGCTGCTGGGACTCGGAGCGGGGCTGCCCGCCGCCGCTCGCCCGCCCGCCTCCTTCCCCGGCGACGTGAACGGGCACAGCCTCCACCCGCCCTACTTCAACCTGGCCGAAGGCACCCGCATCTCCGCCTCCGCCACCTGCGGCGAGGAAGCAACGGGGGCGGCCGGCAGCCGCCGTGCCGTGGAGGATCTGTACTGCAAGCTGGTGGGGGGGCCGCTGGCGGGGGGGGACCCCAACCAGACCATCCAGGTAGGGGCCGAGGCTGGGGATGGTCGGGGGGGCTGAGGGCGGGGTCCCCCAGGTATCTTCTCCGGGTCGGTTCTGTGCTCCGTGTCCCCAGAGCCGTCCACGTGCTCCCCGCTGCCGGGCTCGCTGCGGGCTGCGCACGTGAAGCGAGGCTCGCCGAGTTCCCATGGCGTTATTTATAGGGGACTCGAAGCTTCGCGTTGGTGCGATGCCGGGCGAGGATCCCCGGCCCCTCTGCCTGCACGGGAATCGCTGGGGCGCGGTTGGGGGCGGTTTGCCTCGTGGGTCCGAGCTCTGTTCCTTGGGGTCGGTGTGGGATTGCGATGAGCAGAAGGTGAAGAAGGAGCGTTTATCAGGTGACTGATCTCAGGGATCCCATTTTAAGCAGAGCAGAGGGAGCTCGCAGCCAGGAATGGGGAGGGCAAAAGGTGCTGTACAGCTCTGGTCTTCTTCTAAAGAAAGTAGAACTGTAACCAGATGTAGAACACGAGTAGGGGCTCCAGACCTGCTGCTGCCTCTGCCCTTGGAAAAGCTGCTAAGTTCCCACGTGCAGCGTAACCACCAGCCCTGCTGCGTGTTGCTGTGAGGCTCCCGGTGCCCGGCACCTGTTGCAGTGCAGGAGCACAATGTGATGGTGATGAAGAGCAAAGATCTGCCGGCTCCTTAAGCAGAGCCTTTCTTGGCCCTTTTGTTAGGGCTGCCTTTGTTGTGGGATGAGCTTTTGAAGCATTTTTCTCATTCTGGCTGCGTTCTCCTGAGTCAGTGCTCTGCTAAGAATTTTTCTGCTGTTGTATTTACAACGTGGGATTTTGTCCCTTTTGTCATATAAATTGTTGAAGTTGTTACTGGAAGGCAAACGCTGGCATAGTCTCCTCTGATCCTTGCTGCTTTTTAAAGTCATCTGTTTCATTCTGCTGCACTGTAAAATAGTGCAGCTTGAGCCCTGTTGGGAGACAAAAGGGACCTAAGTGAAATAGTTGTGCCTATACATCATGCACGTGAGTTTTCATACTGGAAGGCAGTAAGGAAAAGTAAAGAATAACTGCTTCTAAGTGCAGTTAAAAGAAAAAAAAAAGTGAATAACGTGCCAAGGAAAACTAGGAGGATAAGATAAAGCTGGTAGATGTGAGCCTGCATTTATTGCTTCGCTGCTGTCCACCTGTGCTGCAACCACCTTAGCTGCCCAGCGTGGCACTGGGGATGGATGCTGATGCTGGGATACAGTACGTGGGTTGCTCCACCCAGGGGCTGCAGCTCCTCTTGAGCACAGTCCATCCCTTGGTACCCTGGGGGTCACATCCTCCTGCTTTCTGCCACCCAATGGGGCTCCTTGGCGACAGATCTGTGCCACCCACCTCTTCTGTCCCCAACACAGCTCTGCATGAGTCCCTTTGATCCAATGCTGCTCCCCTGGCTGGGGCTCTGGTTGGGCTGAGTGCTTTAGAAAAATCCCTTTGTGGCAGCTTTCTGTGACTGCAGGCAGACCTAGCTGGGAGGGGAGGAAGCAGGCGGCTGAAGCAGAGGTCAGAGCTCCTCATTCAACCCCCTTAGGGAGCTCAGTACTCCTTGGTGACCAAAGCAATGGAAGTGTGGGAGGGAAGTGTTCTATTTAGGCAGGCTGAGGTGACAGTAATGAGCTCTGTGTGCATATCCTTGGTGCTTGCTTGTCCCATCAATCCCTTCCCTTACTCACCTGCCTGCTTTGCTGTCTGGGCATGGTGTGGTTGTGATGAAAATGGACTCTCCATCAAGAAGAATGCCTCTTGGGGACACCCCAAGGATCTGCCTGCTACTGTGGAGAAGGGGCATTTGCTTGAGTGAGGAGCCAGTGTAGCATTAATGCAACCATCAGTTCAGTCCATCCTGTGTTCTGCTTGTTGTCATTTGACACTGTAATAGACTTCCAGGAAAGAGTTTTCATTGACTTGAAAGTCTAATATTCTAAGCATGTCGATAATCATTACACTTTCTAAAGTAATGCTGCCCTAAAGACAGCACTTGCAGTGTTTTTGGCACAGCTTGTGGGAAGGCTCTCAACTTTTTCAAGGAGTTGCCTTTGCTTTATTCAGGGCTCTTTGGCAGAAGACAGCAGCTCTAGCTGCAGGAGGCTTTTCAGACTGGGAGGATGTGATGTAGAGCACTGCTGAGGTGTGCTGAGAGGAACTGCATGGAGCTTTGCTTCCCTCATCCCCCTCACTGATCAGCATTGGCAGTCCCACCTTAATGCAGAGTGCCTTTGACTCATCTATTGAAGATGAGACAAAGGGGAGATGTTATAGGTCTGTTATGCACATGGAGCTTTGCTGAGGGTGCCCTGTAAGCTGCCTGTTCCAGGGCAGAGACCGTTTTGCTGCTTCAGCAAATCAGGTTTATGGATGGTGGCTTGGTTTCAGATTAATACAGTAATAAGGGCAATTATTAGCATTAATTGAGGCAATTACATACCTTAAAACTTAAAAACCTTGCTCATTTAAATCAGTACTTCTACCTTCCTTTGCAACTCATCTTCTTTCAAACCCTGCTGCTGCAAAGCACTCCTTTGCCTCTTAGGTCATACCACGGAGCTGCACCTGCCTGAGCAACACAGTGCTTACGGGAGGTCCTATCCAGGTGTTACAACAGCTGAGGTCTGGATCTCCTCAGTAGCAACCAGCTCAGTACTTGGGTGGCTCCTGGTGGCAGTGCTCCTGGCCATGCTGTGCTTACCCATGGGCAGTGGCTGTCTAGCCCCATCTTCCTGCATTCCGTGCACAGCAGAGGGAGATGGTTCAGCCCAGGAGTCTCTGCAGGTTGGAGGGCTGGCTGCTGTGGAGCCTCTGAGAGTCTCTTCTGTGCTTGTGTGCGAAGGCACTGGAGCTTTTTGGTCTAACTGCAGCTGGGTAATTGCCCATGAAAGAGACAGCAGATGAGACAGCACCTGCTCAGCTGTGTGAGCTGTGTTGCTTGTCTGTAAGGATAGCCTTGGGAGCAGCTTGTGAACATTCACTTTTTATCTGGAATAGCACCTTCTGCTTCCCATTTCCTGCTCCATGTCTCTGCCCCAGCAGCCCTGTGATCACATCCCCGTGGTTTTGGTGTGAGGCTGGGGCAGGGCAGGGCTGTACACCAGTACAAAGCTCTCCTGGGGGCAAGCATGCCTGTAGAGCACCAGGCAGCCTTTGTGTGTAAGGGAAATAGCTCCTATTGATGTGAGGGGAATGGGATCAGGCTTTGCAGGGCTCTGGAAGCTGCCCTTTATTCAGATGTTCCTCCTTATCTCTCTCCAGCTACAGTTTGCTTTGATAGTGGAGTGTTTATGCCCTCTGAGCTGCCTTGCAGCCTCCTGGCATTGCTGGAGCTCTTTCCCTCACGTACCTTGGTGATGTCCGTGCCCCTACTGCTCCAGGAGCCTGCTGTCTCCCCTGAGCCTGCAGTTCACAATTGCTTTTTAATTAAAATCCTCTGCTGATGTCAGACCCTCTCATCTCCCCATAGAGACCTGCATGCTGTGCAGGAGCGTGAGCTGCTTTAAAGTACAAATAGCTAGGAATGATTCACATGAGGATTAGGTCTGGTTCTAACAAAATAACTAATGAGCAAGTGGTGCAGCAGAGGGGCCAGTGATGCTTTTATCAGCAAACCTGGCTCAGCTGCTGACACGTTACCCACAGGCAGCTAACCCTGCAGGCTGCCCAGCATGGGGAGGGATAACATCAGCATTACAAATGCATAACAGCTGATCCTAATTTTTAGTCCCCTCTTTGCTAAACTTGAATTGGCTGTCACCTGTCCATGTGAACTTTGGGTTCAAAATGGCTTTCACAT
Organism: Chrysolophus pictus; assembly: GCA_037305975.1. Taxonomy (NCBI): domain Eukaryota; kingdom Metazoa; phylum Chordata; class Aves; order Galliformes; family Phasianidae; genus Chrysolophus; species Chrysolophus pictus. The sequence continues at coordinate 6,128,538 of CM074595.1, forward strand.
CTGTGGCAGGAATTTAAAGTATGAAAACACTTTATTTTTTTGTTATTTATCCTCATTTTGTAACCTTGCCTTGCTTCTCCCCCCCCACCTTACCGTGCAATAGAAATTTCCACACAACCTGTTGCACCGGTTCCCCTTAAAGGTTTGTGCTTCACAGTGGGTCAGTTTTATCTGGTCTGCATTCCCTCCTCCTTCCCTGCGTCCTGCAGCAGAGCTCTCCTCTGTACATCATGGCCACCTGGGTGCTTCCATCTGCCCCATTCTTTGCCCTAGCACTTCCCCATTTGCTATTTTCATGTTTCCAGAGGAATTAATTAAAAGGCATGTTTATTTGACACAATTTGCATTGCATAATTGCCCGCAAATAACATGGCTGTGGGGAAGAATGCGGGGAATTCTCCATTTCTTTTGCAGTGTAATTCCTGCAGAGGTTGGGGCAGCTGGAGGATCACAGCCCCATGGCTCTGCCTTGCCTCAGCCCTTGCAGAGGTGCGAATGGAGCAGGCAGGAAGGAGCCTGCCTGCCTTGAGAACGTGTACTGGGTGTAATATTAAAGCAGGCAGCAGCTGGGAGAGGCAGCTTGCGTGCCTGGGAATAGCTGCACCTTTTAAAGGAAGACTGCCTGCAACAGTTCCCTTCTGGGCTGTCTGTGGCAGCAATTCAAGCGACAGAAGTGATGCTCCGTGAACCAACTCCCTGATGTGCAGGGCTTCTTGCAGGGTTCCTTAAGAGTGAGTCAAATTCAGCTGCCTGTTCAAGGGGGAAGAAAGAGTTGCCCTGAGCAGCTCAGGGCTTTGTTTGATGCAGCTCAGCAGGGGCTGCTCAGGTTGTGGAGCTGCTTTTTCTGGCAGTGTGTCCAGGAGGCTGACAGCTACCACACTGCCAAAGCAAGACAAGAGGCTCTGTGAGTGCAGTGGCAGCCAGGTCCCTGGCTGGGTGACAGCAGGGGCTGTCCCATCCCGGCCTTGCACTGTAGCATCACCAACGTGAGGGTCTTGGCTGCCACACTATTAAGCTTTAAAATGGAGCTGAAAGGACTATACTTGTGAAATGAATAGGTTGACAAGCAGCAGATTGCAGGGAGCTGGGCAGAAGAACTGGCAGCCTAGGTTCACAGCAGTGACTGAATGGTGTGGGTTGGGATCTCTGGGTATTGCCAAGGCTGTGAGTGGCAGTTCAGCAGAGCAGCCCCTGTGGCACTGGAGCTCAGAATGGCAATGCACAATGTTTATGTGAAATGCAGAAAGGGTGCTTAATAGGGCAGTCAGACCTTTACATTGAGTTATTGTGGGTTTTCAGAGCTTTCTTATGTTCATTTTTCAGTCCCTGCTCTAAATTGGTGCATACCAAAAGTTTATATATTGATTCACACTGTATTCTGAACTGTTCTGGTACCTTCCTGCTTTGTGCCATGCTTTCCTGGCCACGGTTAAATGTTTGTTTTATATTTTGTCCTTTCCCTCAGGGCCAGTACTGTGACATCTGCTCCTCAGCAAACAGCAACAAGGCACATCCCATAACTAATGCCATCGATGGGACGGAGCGCTGGTGGCAGAGTCCCCCACTCTCCCGTGGGCTGGAATTCAACCAGGTCAACGTCACTCTGGACCTTGGACAGGTAACCCAAGTCCTTCTCAGTCATGTTGTAGGTTGTGCTTTGCTGGCAAGGACCTGTCCTCCTATTCTTCTCAGGTTCATCAGTGGATGAGTGGAAGCTGGAAGGGTGAGATGAAACCTTATCTAATCCAGGGCAGGAGGCTTTGTTGAAACTGTAAAGTTATTTGAAAACAGTAAGTCCATGCTGAAAATCTTTCCCTAAAAGACAAAGAATGACAGTGGATGCTTGGTCTCTAATTCTGGCAAGTCAAAGGGAATTAACATTGTAATGGCGATGGCTGCCAGCCCACAGCCCTTCTCTGCTGCTCCCATTCAGTCACAGAAGCATTCCTCTGGAAATGGGTTATTCTGTCAGACCTTCCTTGTCATAGGAAAGATGTCAGCATCTGATGCTGCAGGAACTGGAGGGGTCACAGAACCAGGGGCATCAAGGGCTGAGGGCTGCTTGCTGCTATGTGGCATTACTCCAGAGAGGATGTGGGTGCAGGGGACACCCCTTTCTCTTCCCCAAGCATCTCTGTGGGGATTGTCCTGTGGGGACTGAGGGAGACAGCAGTAGGGAAGAGGGGAGGAGGGGGCTGTGTCATATACAGACCTGTGCTTTGAATAACAACCCTTGCTTCAAATCTGGCTCTCACAGGATCACCCTAAAATCAGGAGTTGAACGCAATGATCCTTATGTGTCCTTTCCAACTTGGGACATTCTGTATTAAATGGACCTAACAGTTGTGCTGCTGTTTGGGATGGTTCAGCTCAGGGATGGGTAATGTGGCTGCTGTGATTGCTCAGGGGCTAAGTGCCCCTTAGTATAGGAACTTGCACTGATTGTGGTAATTTCAAGTCTTGTCAGGCACTGAAGCTTTGCACTGACCTTGGAGGTAGCTTTCACCCACTTGAATGGAGTGAAAGCTCATTTGTCATCATTCTCTGTCAGAGGTCTGGCTCCAGCTCTGCAGCTGTCTGGAGCTGAGCTATACATGGCACCACCAAATGTCCCCTGGTGCCTGGGGCACTGTGTGTCACACAAGAGCTGGGTGGGCACAGCTTTCCTGGGCAGCACACAGCATGCCAATCCTCTTAGCCAATGTAGGTGGCTTTGGCAGCATCTCAGGTGGCTTCCAGCAGGCAGGGAGTGCTGAAGGTGTGCTTGCAGTCTCTGCATGATGTACCCTGGGATGGAGTTGCATGATTACTCCTATGAGGTTGGTAGCACAGCTTGCATCTGGTGGGGAGTTCCTCTGGGGCTACAGCTCACTGAGTGACCTTCTGCCTTTGCAAAATCAGCACTTGTTGCAGCAGGAGTATGAACCTAAAGGATCCGTGTTTCTCTTAATGTATGCCCATGTTGCACATAATTGCTGTAATAGCCTGTTTGTACTCCTGGGGAGAATCAGTTCTTTGCTTTTCCCTCCTCTGTTTTGGTGGGTCAGGCAACAGAAACAAAATACTACTAAATCACTAATTTCCTCTTCTTGAAGTTGAGACTGATGAAAAGAGAGGAAAAGAGGAATTCCTGGGACCCAGCAAGGTCTGCAGGGTGAGTGCTGGAGCAGACTGCCTGGCAGCCAGGTTTGCAAATTCCTCAGATACCTGTGAAACAGTGCAGGTAACACCCTCACAGGCATGTCTGAGTGCAGGGCTTTTTTTTTTTTTTTTGGCTGGCAAACAAGTCCTCCCCTTGCTCCATATAACCCTCTGGGGAGCTCTTGGAGCAATTAAGATTTAATTTAAGGAACTGACGGCTATGGAAACTTTTTTGTCCCTTTGGGGAATTGCTGGTGCCCATAGCATAGGGCTTCAATGGAGCATGGTGGGAGACGATAGTGTCAGCCCCCTCCCTTCTCTGTGTCCCTGCTCTTTGTCCCTCCTGTGCCATAAGTGCTTAATTACCGGTTGGAATCGAGTTTCTGCAGCATTTGGCAAGGCTGTGGCAAATAGGAGAGGGAGTGTTAATTAAGCAGCCTGTTGGGCTCTGCTTTTGCTGGCTGGGAGTTTGTTCTCCTCACGGGGATGTTAAAATCAGATCGGAGCTCCTGCCACAACAAGGGGAGGTTGTGTCTGGCTCTCTGCTGAGGGGCTGGGGTCTGATTTGCTTCTGCTGGTGCTGAGTCTGTGTGCTGTTGTGGGGAAGGGTGATTTATCTTCATAGGGTGAAAAAGCTGAGAGAGAAGTCAGTGATGGTTCCTACATCAGGCCTGGCTCTGGGAATCAGAAATAACACAAACTGCTCCAAGGAGCAAAGTGAAATGGGTTTTAGGAGCTACTGGGGGTAGAAGCTTGAATAGGGAATACTTGTTTTATTTTTTTGCTTTTAATCGTGAGCTCATGCTTAATGCTTTAATACGGTTAGGATGAGTGGTCGGGTGACTGCACGGGTTTGTATGCAGCCAAATTCAGCACTGCAGCACCATGGTGGAGCGCGGTTCTGGTTTCACAGGCTGGAACAATTGGAGGATGCCATGCTCAGGGAGAACACCATTGTACATTGTGGTACTGCTGTGCTCACAGAGGGACGAGAGACCATGACTCACGGTCACTGTGGAAATCGTCCCCTGTGATCCTGCAGTGGGTGGAGGGGAGGAAAGGGTGTGATGGAAATTTTTTTTTTCTTCCCCCCAAGTAGGTCGCTTGAGTCAGAGCTGACAGAAATCAGGAGGCTCACAGAGCCATGAATGGCTGGCGTCCTGCCAGGGCTGACATCTTCCTTGCGTGAAGGTGAACCCAGGCCAGCCCTTCCCTGAGATGTTTATGGATAACTGGTGCTTTATGGTAAACTCCGGGGAGAGGAATGCTTGCGGTCGTGCAAGAGCAGGAGCTTCGTGCCAGTGCTTGCTGGAGGTTAATTACTGCCGTGAGACAGTGATGGGATTGCATCCCCCACCCCCAGAGCCTGGTGACACTGGGGAACAGCAGAGCCTCAGACTGAAGCTTTGCAGGGAGTTTTGATTTACACGCCTCAAGCTATTTAACGCTTGTTGTAGTCAGGAATGAGATTTATGTCTGAAAGCCTCGATGTCAGGGGTAAGCTTCTGGCAGGGCCCTGCTTGCCAGTAAGGAGTGTCTGAAATGAAGGAAGGAAATGGCCGGGAGTCTCCTAATGAATATTAAGTTCTGGACTGGGTGAAAATGTCAACTGGCCTAATGCTGGAGGAACACTGCTGAATGAGAGCACAGCACCTGGCGTGTCACAGTGCTATAAGCTCTTCTCTTTAGTTTCTGTCTTCCTGTTGCTATTCCATTCAGATGAAAATAAAGGGGGGCTGCTCCAGGCTGCCTCTGGGATGGCAACTGGAGGAAAGGGCTGAGCTCTCCTACCTGTCCCCAGCAAAAGCTTTCAGCACAGAGATGAATCTGATGTTTATTATCTGGCTTAGTTAATTCAGAACTTCTTGATGAGTAAACTTGTTAAATCTCAGGAGAGAGCTCATGGTTATTATAGCATGGAGCCTTCCCTAAGCCTGGGGTGGGATGGGATGATGACCATCGGAGAAGGTTTTTCAGCTTAAAAACCTCTCTGTTCTCTCATCTTCTTCCATTTGCACCCTTGTTTCAGTTGCTGTGAGATTTTTTTATTGCAGCTGGGTGATATCACTGATGCCTGTTGCCCTCCATGGTATCCTGTTCCTTCTTGCAGAGGGAAACTTAAAATGAATCTGTCCCTTTCCTTCCCCTTAGTGGGGATGTCTTCTGCATTCCTGTTGTCTGCACACACCTCTAGCAAATGCACAGCTTCCTTCTGTCCCAGGAACATGCACTGCCATAACTGCCTAGCATGTATTTCTCAAAGTGTTGCAAAAATGGGGCAATATTTGAGGATTTTTGTATGTAGTTCTCACTTAAAAAAAATCAGCAACAATTAACTGTAAGGACTCCTAGTTCATCATTGTGTTGGGGCAGTGCTGTGGGAAAGAGGTAGGAGGACTTAGCAGCATTTATGGTGGGGTTTTGCACCTTAAGTAAGGGGCTGGGGCGTAAAATCTCAAACAAAGGCCTTTTTTTCTCCAAATAGTTCTTTGTGTCTTGGAGCAAAAGCAGTATTAAAAATAAAGCATGTTAAGCAGGCTGAGCAGAAATCCTTCTTGCTTCCAACAGCTGAAGCAACAGTCTCTTCTCCTGTGCAGAGTCCTCTGCAGTTGCCTGATCTCCAAAAGGAGGTTGAGATCTCTATTCACTTACGGGCTTCCAAACTGCAGCTCCCCACCTGGAAGAGCTTGTGGCCTCCCTTTACTTAAGAGCCTGCTGAGCACTACTGTTTCCACATGAGCATCAAGTGGAAGTGGGGCACGTGTTGGTGCTGCTTCCCTGGGGAAAGCTGGGAAGGTGTGAGTGTGAGAGCAGTGCTGGGGCTGGCACTGAGCCCGCCTGCGTTGTTCTTCTCCCACTGTATTTCCTCCTTTATTGTTTGAAATACTTGCTTGTGAAGGCTGTTTTTCCAAAGTTGTAGTTCCCCTGACCCAGACCCAGCAGCTTAGTTCCCCTGACCCAGACCCAGCAACTTCCCCCCCTGCCCCGGGAGGGAGATTTTTGCCTTTTCTCAGCCCTTCCTGTGCTTTCTGCCAGCTCCCACAGGATTCCTGGCTCCAGTGGCTGTGTGAGAGCCGTTCAGGTGAGCAGGGAGTGCCTGGCTGTTAGCCACGCAGGGGTCTGTGCTCCAGCAGCAAGAGCAAACCCATCCTCGCCCCATCCATCACCCTTGCCAAGTCAGATGCCAAGTTCCCATTTCCAGGATCCAGAGCAGCCAAGACTGAGATCAGTTCTTTTCTTCTTTGTTACTGCTGTTGCTGTAGGGGAACAGATGTGCAGAATATCACTTTGAGGTAAATCATGGGTGGTAGAGTTAGAATTCTGTGTTACGTTTACTTCTGTTGTGAAGCAGTACTGCTTAAAATAACTTCTCCACATCTGAGTAGTTGGTATTTCACTTGGACTATTTAACTTCCCCAAAAACTGCTGTGCCTGGCACATCTGCCATGCTGCTGGCACTGAGAACAGGGCTGCTGGTTGTGCAGGAGGCTCTGAGCACATCACTCAGGATTGTGGCACCTTTTGTGCTCTACAAGGAGGCTATTTCTGCCTGTCCTTTTTACATCTTGCACAAACGACCCTTGGTACTTCTACTGCTTAATCTACCCGAGGCTCTGCCCAGACCTGAACTGGCTATGGGGAACTCACGTGTTAAAATCCAGCCTCAGCCTACCCCCTTAGAACAGCTCCAGGTAGCAATTGATGAAAAGATAATTACTGTTTCTAAAGAAAAGAAACTCATGCAAGACTTCCAGTGTAATTTCTTCCCAGGTATTTTTGCTTATTTTTAATTTCTTTGTGATGAGAAGCAAGGTGGCTCGTGCTCCCCTCCTGGCTGGGCTGCCTGTTCCTGCCCTGCTCCCTGGGATTCCTCAAAGATTAGGAGAAAGCCTCCAGGCGAGCTGGGGAGAGGTCAGGCAAGCTGTGAGCTGGCATATGGGAGGCTTTGCTTTGTAATGAATAGCTGGAAGGCAAGCTTTGTAATTTCTTGCTGTTCTCCTGGAAAGTGCCTGCTTGGCTGGCCTAGTAAACAAGCGTGTGCCTTGGGTCGGGTGTGAGTGTGTTCTGGGATTGGCTTTGTCTGCCCTGTTTGTGATTGCACCCGGCAAGTTAAAACCAACCAGAGCCATCTAGGTCAGCCTCTGATTACTGGAGAGCTGTGTTTTTCTGCTTCAGAGCTGATTTGTAAAGGTCAGGGTACACGTTGGAAGCAGAGCTTCACTGCTTTGACATGGAGTACAATGATGTCCAAGCATGTGGCTTTGTGCTTTCTGTAATTTTGCTTGTCCTATCTCCAAAAACACGAACAATGCATCTATCTCTGCCACTGTGTGCAGCCTGTCACCAACCTGGAACCTACAAAGCTTCAGACTGATGGGTACGAAGCCATTTGCTGAATATGCTCTTGGGCCTGTGTTGTGCCTGAGGCCGATGGATGCAGCCCAGGCCTGGGCTGGGAGATGCACTCATCCTGTGGCATCACACACTTGATACCACTTGATCCAGTTGTTCCTGCCCTCCATAGCTCAATCACAGTCCTGATTTCACTCAGACCCCACTGGGCCAGTGTGGAAGTCACTAAGTATGCATCTGCCCAGCCAACTCCTGCTCTTCCAAACCTATTTTGTTTACCTCACCCCACACTTCTCTTTCTATCCTTCACCACGCCTGGCTCAGCCCTGCTTTCATCTCTGCCTCATCCTTTTATTACAGTCATAAACGTGGGCCTTCAGGCTATGCCCAGCCTTGATCCTTTGTTTCCTGTTTTCTGGATTCAGTACTCCTCAAATTCCAGACCTCTCTTCCCTTGTGTGGTGCCAAGCAGTGCAATAAATAGTGCATTGTTGATGGATGACAAAAGGGAGACCAGCAGGAAGGCACAAGGTGAGAGGCAGTGCCTGGCTGATGGGACAGGAGAGTCTTTCTGAAGGCTTCTGAGTGGCCTGAGGACAAGTAGTAGCTAATGAGGGAGTTGTGGTCTAATCACAGAGAGCTGATAATTGAGTATGTGCTTCTTGAGGAATGCTGAGGGGATGGATGGAGAGAAGAGGTAGGAAGAGGGATGTGTGATATGGGGAGATCCAGAGAGGAGGACGGGACCTGGCACATGGGTGACTGCACAAGGCAAGGGGGGTTTGGTGGCTTGCAGCTCCCTTGGATGAAATCACCAGAGGCTTACACAAGGCCAGCAGGAATTACTTTGTTTTGAGCTCCGTAGAAGGGATTGCCAAGTGTAACTATAAAAAGGCTTTTGTTAACATGAGGTCACTGGTAATGGAAGGTGGGTCTGCATGATGCCAGCTTCTGTTGTGCGGCACAGGAAGCTAGGAAGCTTCCTCTCAGAGATCTGGTCTTGCTCCACGAAGCCTGAAAGGCAGCCATCCATAGACAGGGAAAGCAGTGAGGGATGTCAGTCATTTAGGGACTCTGCATCCCCTTCTCTGTCCTCTTGGAGACTCAGAGGTGTGAGGATGGTAATTTGATTGTCCTGTCCTTCCCTCCATTGAATAGAGAGTGGAAGAGATGTTTGGCTTGGTGGGATCGTGGTTGTGGGAAAGGTGAGTGGCTCCTGGATGTGGCAGGAAGCCTTGTGCCTCTTGTTCCAGCTGTGTCTACCTCAAGAAACTGTGGCTGTGCCAGCTGGGTTAAATTAGTCAAGCTCTGGTCGCAGAGATGCATTTGTCTGTGTTAAATAGTGTACAGTTAGAATAGTTTGTGAGAATAAGGTGCCTTTATCCTGGAAGAGTTGCATACAAAAGAGTGATGCTTTTACATTGTGCCTGCGTATGCTGAGAACAATATCTCTGATGGAGCAGATTTACTGGCAGAGCTTTTATGTAGAACTCAGCTTTACTTGGTGTCCTCTGTCCTCTGAGGATAAATTTTGCATCTTCTGCTTGGCATGCTGAGTATTTTTAGCAATTGTCACTGCATAGGTCAGGCAAACAAGCAAACAGCCAAACCCTGAGGGCTGCCACATTTTTCACACATGTTTTTAGCAGCTTTCTCTTGTTTCTTTCTTTTCCTGCTTGGATAAAGAGCACTGCTGAGCTCTCATACACGCAAATGCTCAACTGAGCTCTATTTATGGATTCCTCTGAGTTTTCATCACTGTGGATTGAAGCGTGCCCTGTGACGAAAAAACAGTTAGCATGATGCTGCAGGCATCTCTTGGATCCAGTTAAACGCATATGATGCCGAGCCCTGATAGGAAGGAAAAAGAATGGCTTTCTGGTATTTGAACATAGTTGTACGTCTGTGTTTATGGTTTGCAACTGCAAACAAACCTGTACCACTGTCTTCATTGTGGCTTTGCTGTTGTTGTCCTGCCTGTTTGCTAAAGCTGCTGCTTAATCCTTTTTCAGTCTGTTGCGAAGTCTGCATCCACCCAGACACAGTGGGCATGAAGATTGTGGCTGAACTCCAGGATAGGGTTTTTTTGTTCTTTATTTAACAGTAATTGCTTTCTGCCTTGATATTAACTTACCTCAAGTTTCAGTAAATGATGCTGCAGATATAAGGAGGTTCTTGGGGTGTGTGTGAGCACAAAACCCACATTCTGATGAGCTTCGTATGTCCAAACAGCAGCAAGAACCGCTGTGCAAATGCTGTAGCTGCAGATCTCTGCTGGTGTTAGTGGCATTGGGAATGTTAATCCTGCTGTGGCCCTGGTATGTGCTGCTGTTGGGTCAGCTAACCTGGCTCTGAATGGCAGTGTCATGGTGAGGAAACTTGCTGACAAATGCTCACATAGTGCATGGCTCTAATGCAGATTTTTAAAAGAATAAGCTTGCTTGCACGTGTCAGGTTTGACATTGTTGAAATCTGCTAACAATTGAAGCTTTAAACACAGTGCTGCCGGGGCTTGCAGGAACCGTGCAGAGGAATTACAAAAAATACAGCCACTGATATTGCTGAAATGTCTGGAAGCTTGATTTAGTCTAGGCTTGGTGCGAGCTAATCTATGGTGCAAGGAGTCAGTTTCTCTGAGATTTTATTAGCAAATCCCCATGGCCCAACCTGGGAGCCAGAGCTCTGGGGTGTAATCCCTGCCAGGATTCCTATTCTGGAGGGAGGATGAAAGAACTGCTGAGGCAACGTGATTTGTGTTGGCAAGGCTGTGTGTGCTTGGAGGGACCCTGTGGAGCCAGGTTTTCTGTCTTTGCAGGACCTAAAGCTGCTGTGCTGGTGGCACTGAAAGGGGCCATCCAAAGCCACTGCCCTGGAAATGGGCAGAAAGGAAATTGCTGTTGTGTCCTCATAGGGCTGGGGTCAGAAATAGGCAGAAGTGAGATGTCAGAGCTGGAGCATCCGTATCCTCCTCCAAATCCAGCAGAGGAAAGATTTAGGTATACCACTCTTAGCTGCCAGCAAGTTGGAACTCTTCTGAAGTTTGTGTGAGCCTTCAGCATTTGGCCATTTAAAACAGAATCCTTTCGGTGTCTTTGGCATGCTGAGACTTCTCACTTGGTGCCAATTTTTAGCTTATCCATCATTTTCCCTTCCCCTCCTTACCCTTCCCAAGTGCACAGTTTTGTGACAGGATATCCACTTCATTCAAGAGAGTGGGGGAAATATTTGCTTGTAGTGTGGCCAGTTGCCAAGGCTGCTTTGTTCTCCCAGTTGCTGAAAGGACAGCCCAAGGAAACATGCAGAGCTGGAGCTGGCATGCGACTTGGAGTGGATTTCCTGCAGCTCTGGAAGTAAGAAGTGTGACACTGGAATTTTTTTTTTTTTTTTTTTTTTGATCCCATAAATGCAAGGAAAGAGAAGACCTGGGTGGGCTGCAGACAGGCTGGGTCTGAAATCCTCTCTGATGTGAAATTGCTGTGTCATAGCTACACAAGTTGTGCCTTGCCAAGGTTAACTCGGGCTTTTTTTTTCTTATTTATTGCTGAGCTTGTGGCAGAATTTTCAGCTGTGTGGTTAGGAAGATGGTTATTTACTCCTGAACCATTTGCCCCACTGCAGCTGGGTGGCATCCAAGCCCTGCTGTGAGTGCAGAAAGCCACTTTTGTAACAAATTCAGACCTGCAGTGGTGATGCCAAGAAAAGCAGTAAACTGCAGGGGCTGAGTTTTGACTCCTCGGTGTGGTCCAAGTGCTGATGTCCAGGGCTCTGAGTGTGCAGCAATGGGTTGTACAGGGAGGGTGAGAGCTCTCACATGGTGAAACAGGTGCCTGGCTATTGGGGCAGGCTAGAATCATGAACAGGTCCCAGAGACAAGTATTCTTTTGTCTGGCTTCTCCATTTTGGTTGTGCTCATAAGAATGCTAATACTGTCTTGAGCAGTGAATCTGCATTGGTATTATTTACTGTAACTTAAACAGCATATAGAAGACTCAGTCAGGAACATGTTTGCTCCGGATGGTGGGAATGTCCTCTTGAAAATGTGCTGTGCTTTGGTAAGTGTTAATAGAGGGTTTTTTTTTTTTCCACCCTCCCCCCTTCCAGGTTTCTGAAGGCCAAAGTCTTGAAACAACTTAGAAAGGCTGCTAAAACTGTGCTGATAAGATAGGCAGCAAATGTGCTTGAGAGCCTAACATAGGGGCTGAAACATTTAAACTGTTTGCTTTTCCCTTAACAGTGTGAAAAATGAGTATGTCTCATTGAGGAAACTGGGGAATTGTGGACTTGGGGTAAGGGCTGCACCAGAGGGTTGTCCCTGCTTTATGTTGTCACTGGGGCTGGCAGCTGGTGTGCTTGGTTTGGGTGTACTGGGTAGGAGACTAGAGCTGGTTTGGGCTCTGTGACCCCAGTTGTGATGGGCCCATTTACAGCAGGCTCTGTCCAGTCATTTGAAGCATGGTGCAGACAGGGCTGCCTGGACATCACAAGCATCTGCACAGCACCTTTCTATGGAATGTGCTGGCTGGATGTGTGCCATCAGTCTGGGGTACCATGAGAATAGCCATGCCACTGCTTAAAGTTTTTAACCTGCCAGGCGAAGGATGTAGTTGTGTGATGTTCCCACCCTGGATATGTGCTGCTCACGTGCCCATTTGCAGCCTTCATTTGCTGGTGGTCTTTCTTTCAGCAGTGTGTGCTTACACACCCAGGCCTTTTATCTCTGCTAAATCATAGCTTTCTTAAGCCCTTGTGTTTTCTCTAGTGCTCCCTTATCTCTGTTCCTTTCCAGGGCTGGGCAGTGGGAGCAGGGAAGCAGGAGGGGCTGAGCAAGCTGTAAATGTGTTTGCACTGCAGTGATGCTACATTGCTTACCAGAAAAGGCAAGGCTGAGTGTGGTAGAGCACCCATAGGGCTTGTGAGTTTTTCTGGCCTGCTGGGCAGCTGAAGTTCTGCAAGTCAATTCTTGGTTTCAGGATTTGAGGAAGTGGGGTTTGGAGCAGGTCCCTGCTGCACAAAGCTGATGTGAATGGAGCTGAAAATTGGCTTGAAGGATGCTGTCAAGTGACTGTATGGCTTTATCCCTGCTGCCATGTCCTTCTGGCCAACCATCAGAATAAGGATGCTGTGAAGCTTGGGAAAGGCACTTTGGTATTCACAGGCATACTGGGACTGGTAAGCATCTGCACTTGTGGTCCTTTTGATAGGGTGGGGCTCTGCTGGCCATTCAGTTGGTGGCTCCAAGCACTGTCTGTAAGTGGATGCACCTGCTGTCATGAAGTCATGGTTTCTGATTAGAAGTGTTGTGGTTGTTGCTTTTGTTTTCTTTCCCTTTCCTACTGTAGGCATTCAGCAGAAGCTTTTTGCAGTGTCTGGTTACCTGGCAGCCCCCTGTTATGGATCTGCTCTGTGCATGTGGCTGTGCATATGGTGTTGCCCTCTGGTGGTTGAACCTGCAGGGGTGGCAAAAACATTGGGTTTTACTGCTGCTCCTTGCAAGGCTATATTTCCTGAGTGCTGGAGTGAGGGAGCTCAGAGGCTGAGCTTTGCTTCCAAAGAGGGCATATTTGCTGTAGAGAAACATCACCATCCACAGACAGCAGCTCCACAGCTCACTACACCTTTGCCTTATTTTACAGCCAGAATGGAAGGTCTGGGGCACGGTGCATCTTTGCACACTATTGTGGAGGAAACCTGTGCAAAAACCAGTGGTTGTTTGGATGCAATATGACACCTGCTGTGATGCAGGCAGCAGTGTGGATGTGCACGTCCTTTGAATAACATGCAGATAGTTGTCTAGCAGTGTTGGTTTTGCTCAGTTTATAAGGCATCTGACCTTTCTTTTGCTGAGCCTTTCAACAAGCCAATTTACAGCCTTGGAAGAGACCACCCAGTGTCTGCTTTCATGGGCAGCCGGGGGGGAAGGGAGCGAGCTCTTCAAAGAGCAGAGGAGGTGAAATCTCTACCACGGCCCATATATTGATTTCATGAACTGTCAGGCTCGGACTCAGATGCCAGCCTGCTTTGCTCTGATCTTAGCAGAATGTCACCCCATCCCTCAGCAGCAGAGGCTCGCAGCGATCACGTTTCCACGGGCAGATCCGATTTCTGGAGGCTGCCAGGCGGTGCTCCCTGGGAGCAGTGCTGGGAGAAATGCAGGAGCTGCACCTGGCAGCCACACCATTGGGTACCACTGCCCACTGCATGGCTTTGGCTTGTAGCTACCCTGCTTGCATGGATAGTTTGCCTCTCTCCTTTGAAGATGATGACTCCTTGAAAGCAGGAGATCAGGACTCGTGTCTGGGATAAGTTGAAAGATGTTGTTTACAAGTGTTTATCCTGGAAAATATTTATAAATCTCCCCCTGGGAGCAGAACTTTGCAGCGCAGCCCCTTGGCCTGTCAATACAGCTATGTAATGCCTGTGAGCCAAACCCTCTTGGGGCAGCGTGCATCCTGCTGCGTGCTGCCACTCGTCCCCATAGCCGCTTATTGTCCCCACAGTGCTTATATTCCTGTTACATGCAGTGAATGTTAAATTACATTCCCTGCTTTTAGGAGAACTGCAAGCATTCAGCAGAGAATGGAAGTTAAATGGCTGTTGTCTGCAGCTGCTGTAGAAATGTTTTGGGATATTCACACCAGGTCATTAAAAGCTTCTTGTTAATCTCATAGAAGCATGACATGTTACAACAGTGCTACTGCTGCTTCCAAAATAACAGCCTGTCTCCTTCACTCCAGCTGTATGGCTCAGAGGAGCGGTGTGGATGCTGTTGCTTTCTGTAGCAGTGCTGGGTATTCCCATCCCCACCTACATCTGGGTGCTGCCCATTCCCATCCAGACAGAACTGGGGCAGGGAGGCTCTGTGGCTGGCTACTGGAGACATGCTGATTCTGTAACCTGCGTTTATGCTGTGCCCACGAGTGCTGCTTGAATTGTCATTTTTCTTGTGTTGAAAGTATGGTAAATCCCCTACTCCAGTGATGCTATTCTCCAGGCAGAGAGTGGGGTTAGAGGCTTGGGTTTCTGTTCTGGTGGGACAGATCTGCTTCCGCTTACAACATCACCAGGAAGGAAGAAATGTGAGATTGCTGCTGGGATGTTGCCTGTGATACCAGCTTTGGGGTTTATTTTACCTACATCCTAATGTCTGCATCTCGCGTCAGCAGTGAAACCTGGTGCTCAGTGTTCCTATCCTATGTGGCCCGGCGTCCCTGGGGCTGGGACAGGACGTGGGCACATTCACAGTGTAGCTGCCCTGGGGTCAGGTTGCTGAAAAGGAGAGGGGAACAGGTGCACTGCTGGGCACACAGCCTACATGGCACAGTGTATAGGAACTGCCAGGATCTGAATCTGGGTCATAAGCAGGTCCCCAAGCACACCGCTGCTGTGAGTATTGGGGCTGGGGGAGGTTGGGCTGTGCCTCTTCCTCTGGTGCTGGGTACTGTCTGAGCAGAAGCACTAACAAGAGTAACGTTCCTTCTAGTTGGCCTCTTTCTATGCTGATACATTTCTGTGCAGGATAGCTGGAGAGGCATTGAAAGCATCAGACCTCAGCTAAGCAAAACTGTTGCATTTGTACTGGACTTGTCAGCAGCCGGAGGTGCTGTCTGCAGTGAAGGTACGTGCAGGGCAGCCCTGGGGTGGGGTAGAGGAAAGCAAAGCTCTGCACTGAGTGAGGTGAAGTGTCTGCAGGTGGCTGAGCTGCAGGAATGGAGTGACTGCACGCGTCCACAGCGTGCTTCATCTTAATGCGTTGTTTATTTGATGTCCTGTTTGTTCTGGCACAGCCTGGTTGCCTGCTGAGATAGATAACTGAATGCTGGAAAACAGCATGAGTTAATTCTGTTTCCAAAAAAAAAAATAAAAGCTTTCCATTTGCTTGTCTCTGAGTGGCTGGTAAGTTGCAGGCGAGGATCCAGTAAGGAAAGGGAGGCTTTTCACCCATCCCCAAGGCAGGGGAAATGGCACAGTTCATTTTGGAAGTGCCTCTGGGGTCCTGGGTAGATAGGAGGCCTGAACAAAGGCTTTAAACTCAAGTTGCCTCACAGCTACAGGAGATGGGGAGCTGTAGGATGGTGGCACAGGGGAAAGCTTTGCCCTGATTGTGCCCTCCCTCTTCCCTTTAGGTCTGGGCCCCCAGAGGAGTGCCTGGGGGCTGCTGAAAGCACAGCATGCGGCTGTGCTGGGGACGGTCAGCAGCCTGCCCCAGAGGGACTGCTGCTATCCCACCACATAGCGAGCCACCGATTTCCTGTTATTAGTTAAAATAACACAGCACATATTTTAAAAACAACAACCCCGCGTTAGTCCTCCCTCTGAAAGAATTCGAACCTGTCATGAAATTTAGAAGAGGAACATTTTCCCATGCAGCCCGGCAGAAGCAGAACGGTTCTGCCCTGGTCAGCTGCTCACGCTTCTGGGAAAAGCAGGCATTGCATCTGGAAGCAGAGCTGCTCTGGGAGCACAACAAGGAGCAGGACCTGCTGCAGCCTCCAGCAGAGCTGCCTCCAGCAGAGCCCTGTTTGGGCGGCCTGGCAGCAGCTTCAAGATGTTGTGCTTTGGAAATGATCAGCTCCAGGCCTCAGGGTGCACTTAAGGAGTAGAGAGCAATAGGGGGACAACGTGTTTGGGAATTGGCGTTAGCATCAGGCAATTGGTGAGATGTGGGGTAGGAATTAAAGAGTTCTTTGATACTTCAGTGGCGGACAGAAATAGTGCTGAAAATGCCTGGGGGAGTTGCTGGACTTCATTAAGTGCAAGCAGCCTCTTTTCACCCTACTGGAGCTGAGCTGCTGGGGGCAGTCAGAAAACATGCAGTTGGTATCGTGCTGATGATGTGATCTTATCAACTCGAGCCTCTGAATTGTGCCCGGGTTTAACTGACACTTTCTCTGGGTCGATCTGGGAGGGTTTCTATTCCCCAGCAAACAAGTTTTCCAGATGCTTACTTTAAAGGAAAAAAAAAAAAAAATAGTTAGGGATTTTCTTTGGCTACCTCTCCAGCTTCCAGCTGTTAAATACTGGAAATGTGTTCCTCGTTATATCCAAGAGAAATGCTTTTTTCTTCTGATTGGGGTGGCAGTAAATATTCAAAACATAATGTGCTGCAGACAAGTGAGTTAGCAGTGTTTTTTCCGCTCAGCGGTGAGCAGCGGGTTGGGAGCAGACACAGAGCAATGAACGGGGCTGGGAGTTGCTGAGCTCTTGTCGCAGTGCATCAGCTGTCCTTGGGCTGCACGCTGCCTGTGTTTGGCTATAGGTTTGATAATCAATTATCTGGTTCTTTGCATTAATAAAAAAATACCCAAGGCAGAACTCATAGGCAATCCTTGATAGGATTTCCTTCGCCTTAACCTCTGTGAATTGCTGCTTTTGGGATATGCCTCATGTTGCTGCCTACATGGCACATCCAGCCCATGGCACTGCTCTCCTCGTCTGACCCTGCAGTGAGCTCCATGCAGCACGGCTATTTTGGATGAGGAGGAGGGGTGTAAATTTCAGCTTTGTTGGAGTATTGCCTCTTCTTCATAGTATGGACACTCCAGCTTGTGTGCTTCCAGTGATGTTGGCCTGGCCAGTGCAACCAGAGCACTCCCATTAACTCCCATGGGAGGAGGGTCCCGTGATGCAGTCATACAAGTTTTCCTCCTAATCATAGGTAGTTGAGTCCCCAGAGTTCAGTGCATTGTTTCCCTCTATGGTCGAGGTGCCAGTTGCTGTCCAGGGACTGTGATGGTATGAGAACACCAGATGCAGAAAAGTCATCAGTGCTTAAGTCGGCTCAGCTGAAAGTGATGTTGTAATTGGGATGTGAATGAGCTCTCAGAGCAGAACAGGGCAACACCTGATGTGTTGCTATGGATGATACTTTGATGTAAGAGGAAAAATTACTGGAAGTCTTGATCCAAACTAACTGAAATTCAAATGAATGTGAATCAGAATAAGTCCCAACTGGGAGATGAGGTCATTGAAACAGAAGGGCAGAGCTGCAAAATGCCACTGGAATATTTTTCAGTCAGGAAAGGATGAAACAACCCAATACGGTGGGAAGATGGCCCCTGAGCTGAGGTTTCTCCCAGCTCTCTTTTAAGACATCTCTGTCCTTCTTGTCTCCCATTTTTCTTTAGCATAGCCCAAAGCTAATGGCTGTGAGAGGACATCTCAGATGTCAGGATCTTCATTCCCAATATGGAAAATACTTTAAAATATCCATTTTGTCCACAAGGATTGTAGCATATGTTTCCCTTTAAAATAATACTTAGTAAGAATATTTTTAAAAGCTGAAGTAGCAATAAAAGCAGGAGGGCATAAGCCAAACATTAAGAAAAAACCCTTGAGGATAGAATGAGTTGGTGAGCAATTGAGTCTTGAACTCTGTGGGAATTGGATTAAATCTGTGAAGCCTTCCCAGCTCTCTCTACATCATCTGAAGCCCTGAAAACAACACAAGACTTGAATAGCTCCAGTGACCTCAAAGCTGTTTTGTTAGAGACATGAACACTTTGCTCTCAGACAGGCTTCAGAAACCCCGAAGGAGGGGATTGCTAATCGGTGGTTGTTCTTCATTAACATCAGGCTTTGAGGAATGGGGCTCCTGAGTTTGCTTCCACGAGCAGTGGTGGAGGACAGCTGCTTCCTTTCCAGGGGCTCTGCGGAGGAGATGCGAGCGCATGCACAAAGGTCCTGACAGTGGAGGTCTGGCTTGAAACAAAGCAGTCAATTTCCTTTCACCACAGACAAGCCTTATCTGAGGAGATTACGTTTGTCTCGAATGGAGCCTCTGGTGTCATAACTGTGCTCTTCCTGGGCGGATGGAGGCTTGGGCAAAAATCCCATGCGGGAGCCTGGGCTCTGATTGTGGCTGTGACTCACGAGCCTGGGCTGATGTGGGGAGAGCTGAGACAGGGAGCTTGGGGCTTATTTTATTATGCATCTTATCCAGTTTTATTTCTTTTTTTATTATTATTTTCAAGCCAGCAGAGGAGAGGAGCTGTGGGCCTGTTCTCCCACTGCAGGGCTCAATGGGGCAGCACGGTCCTTTGGAGGGCTCTAGCCCCGTTCAGAGCCACCACTCTGTCATGAATGGATGCTGTCCTTAGAAACAGTCTTCTCCAGGGAATGGTCTCCTTGGACAGAGGGAGGAGGTTGTTTTCTTTAGCTCATGGGGAAACATTTTTACAAGGTATCTTCAAAAATATAACTCAACAAATCAACTGTTCTCAGTTGTTGCCCAAAAAGGGTTGCAGCACAGGCTGCAGATAGGCTGCTTAATTAGTTCACCGTACCCAAAAGCAGATTGCTTTTTATCATCCTGGTGCAATGTAGCTGAGATACTGACCTTTCTCTTCTCCCTCTGTGAATCTTCTGTGAATCCTCCTGTGTTGCCTAGTGAGGTCAGTGGAGGCCTACAGGTCCCCTGTTCTGGTTCATGCTGAGTTCACACTTTGCCAAGAGGCACTGAAGGCACTGGAGGAATTCTGCAGTTATCCTGTCCCTGTTGGTCAGGGGAGACTGCTGCTCCTTTTCCATGCATCCAGAATCCCATCTCTGCAAGTGTTCTGCTGAGTAGCCAGATTGCCAAAGAGTTTGGATTGGAGTCTGTGTGTGTGTATAAATATAAATATGTATATTTAGCTCATTTGTGCTCCTCTGTGATGTGAAATGTTCTTGAGGCTGGGGCAGGAAAAGAGCTGATGATAAGGGAATAAAAGGCTGTGGAGTAAATTCTGCAGGCAGAGATAATGCAGTGAACACCAGAAGTTCAAGGAAACTCAGATTGCCCTGCACAGCCAACTTGGCTTGTGACATACCTGAACCAGCTTTAGGTTAATTTGCCCCTTGTTGTTAGAGATGAGTTTGTGTTCAAAGCTGTGTGACATCATCTGTGTTATTTCACTTCAGTGGTCCGTACCATTTCCATACAGGAATTGTGCAAAAATAAAAGGCAGTGGTGTACAGCATTGCTCTTTGGTTACGGAGCAGAAGAATTGAAGTAGTATGAAAGGTCAAACCAGACTTCTGAGCAAGGAGCTGTTTGCTCTTTGGAGAAAGTTGAGGAATTTTGGCCCAGCGCAAGCTGAAATTCCTGCTTGGTTGTGTGGGAGCCTTTGGCTCGGGGGGAAGCAGCTCCACTTGCAGATCTGTTGAGGCTTCGCTTTGAATTTATTTGCAAGGACACATTTTGCATCGTAGAGGCCATATCACGAATGCCCTGAACTGGCTGCAGTTTGCAAGAGCAGAAATAAAAAGAATCATGCAGAAGCAACTCAGTGCTGTCCCACAGCTCCAGCAAGGTTGCCCAGGGAGCCAGGGGGATGCAGCCCTGCTGGATGGAGGCTCAGGGCTCTGCCCTGCTGGGTAGGGGACCTGGGCTTCCTCACAGCTGTGCCTGTGCTTCTGGAGCTGGAATGTGCCATGTTTAATGACTTCTAGCACGGTTGCTGCCAAAGTCATGGTTTCCTTCTATATGTTTTAAAAGCAAAACAATCCGTGACTGTGGACGCTTTATTCTCAGCATCCTGGCATGCATGCAGCTGGGTGAACAGTTAACTGAATTAACCAAGAGCTGTTAAATTAAAGTTAGAGGAGATGAGAGAGACTGGGAGCAGTGCTGAGCTCTGACTGATAAATCTGAAGCCTTCTCTTGGTTATGATGTATTTAGTGGGTAGAGGGATGAACAAGGTCTTTAATGGGATTTTCTTTTCCTTGTGCTTGAGATTGTAGTTTCTATCCTGTTATTCTGTATGTTGATAACCAGGAGGTACCAGGCACGGCCATGGTTGTTAAAGGAAAACAGTTCTTGTCTTGAAGCCCATTTTTTCCTCTTTGTTAGGACTGGATGCTCTGAGAGGTCTTTGCATGCTGTGTGTACAGCCCCTAGGATAGTATGGCAATAGATGGGGGCCGGACTGGGCTCTCCTCCAAGCAATGCAGAGAAGTCAGTCACTAGAGGAGAAAAGAGGGACATGGTTTTTGTTAAAATTAGACCTCCCTCCCCCAAAGCCCTTTGAAAAATGCAAGAAAAATGCCTGTTTTGTCTCAGTATATATCCCACAACTGCTTATGCAAAGACTGCTTCTGTCAGTTGTGTTGGGGATGGTTGAATTGTCCCATAGCTCAGGAAGGCTGTTGTAGGATTACTGTCGTGATCTCATCTTGAACAAGCCATTGACAGCTCCTCTAATGCAAAAAGTGATGGATTGGGTGTTGTAGACATGTTGGGGCAAAATACTGTGCCATTCTCCCCTTAATTACATGTGTATCATCTGATGGTCAAGTCTTCCTTCCTACGTTAAGCAGTTGATGTTCTTGGTGCAAGATTGTTCCCTGAGCACAGGTGACATTTGGGAGCTCATCTGTGGAGATGAGGGCACTGCAGAGCAAACACATGAAGTGGGTTTGCTGTATTTATTTGCAGGACAGTGCTGTGCTGGGGTTATTGGGAGGCACTGAGTCCTTCGCGTTGGGCATGGAGACTCACCATGTCCTTCCAGGTCAGGGATATGCTCCCCATCAGAATTTGCTGCAGCAAGGTGAGACATTGAAAGAGATTTTGTTCCTGAAGTCCATCTGGCATTAAAAGCTGAGATGTGGGACACAAAATTGCATCTGTCCGTGGGGTTCTACAGCGTCTCTCTTTGCTTTGATTATAAATTGGTTTTGGCTTCCTGCTGTTGCCATCAGACAACCAGCCGTCTCTTTTTCTTCTATTAATAACCATTTTGAAGTAATAGCTCTAAAAAAAAACCCTTTCCTGTGGAGATCTCATCTTCTAGTCAGTTGTTTTCATTCATTTAATGCTTTGTGTTATGCAAAGTAAATGCCCTGAATGGAGGAGGTAACTTTACGTGCACAATACTCTTTTGGAAACATGCTGAAATTCATAAAGAAAACTTCAAAGAATAACATCATAAAGAGAGAAAATAGCTCTGCAGTGTTAGCAGAGGAAAAAATAATGCTCTCCCTGCATGAGAGCTGACAGCTCCCTGAAGGTGCTGCTCTCAAATAACTGCTATCATATCGCATCCCTCAACTCATGCTGCTGCTTAGCAGCTTCAGAGTCAGGATGCAAGCTCTCTAGTTAGTGCTAGCAAGCAGGAACTACCTGAGTTTTCTAGTCATGGAAAAGCACTTTTTTTTTCCCACATGTTTTTTGATGAGTTTGCTAGCATAGTTTTCTTTTTGCTGAAGCCAGTGGCAAACTTGTGTTATTCCAAGGGGGCAGAATTAAGGCAACGCACAAAGAGCCTTTGAAAAAATCAGCCCTGGGAACAATGTGGTGTTTTTTCTCAAAGCCATTCCTGTGTAGGTGGCTGGCTTGGTTCAGCTGTCTGCATTTGGGTGACTTCCAGTTACATTCCTCTGCAGCACTGGGGCACCTGCTCCTTGCCCACCTCTCTGCACTGAGCTACTTGCACATCAGGCAGTGCTGCACAAGCACACTGTTTTGCAGCTGGCCACTGTCTGCTCATCTGCTGCTGTGCTGCCAAAGCCCAGAAACCAGTGTTTTCCTGTTTTCCCAATCACAGTCATTATTTCCTTCTCAAGTCATGCCATACTTTACTGGGAAGAACACAACCCTCTGGAAGACCCCAGTGCAAATTGCCACTAATCCTGTCAGCAGCTAATTACAATGCAGATACTTTCCCAGAACATCTGATTCTAAAAAATAACCCATTCCCAGAAGCTTCCTAGAAGCATTTAGCAAAGACAATTAACGCCTCAAGGTAAGCACCCTGAGAACCTGAAATGCTGCATATAGTTACTGTCTTATCTCTGAATGATTAGGAAGGTTTAAGAGCATCTTTGCTGCTGTGCTGGGCTCGCACTGGTGTTTGCAAAGGGATTAAAGCAGCAGGGAGGGTTTCAGCCCCTGTGCTTGGAGCAACCACTCCTCTCCACACCCCATGGGCTGGTGGCTCTCCCCTTGTTCAAGGTGCCCAAGGACATCTGCTCACTTAGCCCTTCTCCAGTGTTTGTGAGTTCAAGTTTGGGCTAAAAGGCAAATATTTGTCTTGTCTCTAAGGAGTTACTTTACACTTTTCCCCCCATTGTAAAGGTTGTTTCAGCTGAGTGCTGCTATCTCCTAATGCACAGTGAAAACCAAGTGTGGGCAGAGCACTTATCTGTGAGTGAAGCCTCATCTTGAGGAATTCCAGCCATCTCCTTCTGCCCTGAGTGCACTGTGCTCCACTGTGATGTCTCTGGTTCCCTACGCTCACCATGAGCACATCTGGCTTCACTAAGGGATGCTCAGGTGGTTTCTGGGCGAGCACGGATGGGACATCTGTGAGCTGATGCATCAGTATTCCTGAAAAACTGCAGGTGTAACAGCATAGCACGTGCTGTTTGCAGCTCTAGGGTATGGCTGGGATTATCCGCCAATCCCTGCATCCCACAAGAGCTCCTCCAAGCTCCATCCTTTGCATCAGGCAGCTGAAACACTGCACATTAGGCTCCTGTCCTGCTAGAATTTGTTTCCAACCTCAGCCATACAACTTTCAGTTCAGCACGATGCAGGCTGCCGAACTGTGGCACTGCTTTGTCCTGGCTCATGCCAGGTGCTGCCAATTGGGTCCCCAGAGGGCTTTTGGCAGGAGGCTGTGTGGTGCTGGCCAGGGAGGGGCAGAGTGCATGGGAGGATGCTGCAGAAAAAAAGCAGTGCTGTGTGTGAAATTAGCCAACAAGCCAAATCCTTCTCAGAAGTGGCGTCTGAAGAAAAAATCCTTTGTGAAAAGTGCTCTATCAGCTGTTCACCTAAGCCAAGCCACTTAGAAAGGGAACAGGCACTGTTTAGAAAACAGCATCATAAAACATAGGGTTGCTGTTAGCAGTGACAGCGAGCGAGTTTCATGTTGGCTGGTGTTTGCTGGTCTGCAGTTCCCGGGAGAGCGTTTTCTGTGGTCTCTCAATAAAACTCAAAGGTTTTAAGTGAGGAACTTGTAAATGGGTTGGTGCAGAGCTCTGTCCCTTTCTTCTCCCTAGCAGTGTTCAGATACCCACAACTTTGTATCAGGGCTTCTGCATGTTATTAAATATGAGTGAGATAATAAGCTGTGCCTGCTTGGAGGGGAAGCATCTTTTTGCTGTCTGGAAGGGCTGAAATTGCTCTTGCCTGATTAGAAGGTAGGCACATACCTACCAGCAGCTGGATGGGAGATAGTTCAATGAAGAGTTCTGAAGTCAGGATGAGGAAGAAATAATGCTGCTGTAGGATAGCTGCAGCTTGGTGTGGTCAGCCAGGCAGTCAATGAGTAAATCTGCTGCTTCAATGAGCATAAATGAGTACAGGCAAAAGATCCTAATGACCTAGAGAAATTCAAAGGTAAGTTAAAAGCTCTTTGGCTTTCTAGGGTTTCTTCACCTTCCATGTACTTGTTTGCTGATGGCTAATAAGCTATAGTTTCTGCTGCTGCAAGAAACGGCAGACACAGTGCTGGCCTTGCCAGGTGTCCCCGTGCTCCTGAAGGCATGGAATCAGAGGGGTTTGGAGGCAGTGGAAGCACTGATTGCTTCTGAAAGCACCCTAAAAAAAAATCCCATAAGAGCACCCCACTTCTGTAGTCACGCTGCTGTGATGCATCTCTGAATTGCTCCGGCTTTTCTCTGCTTCAGTTTGTGTTCTGGGGATGTCTGGAGCTGCTGCCCAGTGCTCCATGGGACCCTGTGTGCACCAGCCGAGAGGGACTTGGTGGCATGCAGTGCACACACCTGCTCCATCCGATACTTCCAGGAAATCCCAGGCAGAGACACAGCAGTAATGCTATCCACACGCGTGCTCTGCAGGGATACTTTGCAGCAGTTAGGAAGAGATGGATTGTTTTGCTTTTACGTGGTGCTATTTTAATAAGTCAACGCCAGAGGTAGTAAATCTGTCCTGCGGAAAGAGAGCGAGCCATATAAACGCAGCGGCCGGTACAGCCTGCTCCTTCCTTCTTGTCAGAGCACCAAAAATGGGTCTCTCTTGCTGTTTGTCAGCATGTAGCTGCCAGGTTTGCAGCAATGGGGAGGTTTGCTTTACTTATTAAATGTTGCTGCATCGTGTTGTGGCACCTTGGAGGGACATTAGTGAGACCTTGCCAAAGAAACTTGGGATGTGTCTGCTTCTAGTTTGCTGCCTTGGATCAGCATCATATTTCCATGGCATTTTGGTGCTCATTAAAGCTGCCCAATGTCCAAACACGCAAAGAGACAGGGTGGGATGAGGAAATGGAGGAAAAGCCCTCACCTCCATCATCCCCTGCTACCTCTGTCCCTCCTGGCAGTGGAACAGCTTCAGGTGATTGTTAGTAAGGAAATATGCTCCAGAATCACCGGCACCATGGAGATGTGTTATTTTCAGTGAAAGTTAGTTGCTAATTAAAGTGCTCATTTGAATTTTCTGGCTGAAGTCTGGCTTCATGTAGTGAAGGGAGTTAAACTGGTGTACTTTGAGAGAGGATGAGAACAAGGGACCTGCTTGCCTGCAGACAGGTGTGTGTCAGCAGTGGTATCCCACCTCCCTCCTCCATGGAGAAGGCAAAAAAAAATTGCCCAAGAGTCTGGGAGCATGGAGGTTTTTATTCATCTGACCGATTATAGGGCTAAATAAAGGCTTTGGAAGAAAACCAACCATTTTTCTTGTAATATTGGTTGGGCAGAACTGTACTGGAACATGGAATGAAAAGTCTGGCTTTTTTGCCAGCTCTATTTTTAGAGCCGCTGCTCCATCTTTGCGAGTTTTCTCAGCATATGTACTTGAAGCAGGCAATCTGCCTTTATTTTTTCCGCCAGGCTGTCATCCTCTGCAAGATAAGGACGTGGGATGGGGAGGCAAGGGACTTACCAGATTTTAGTAGAAATCCCTCTGAATACCAGGATGTGTGTCCCATTCCAGGATGAGATTCTGTGCGGTCACAGGCTCCTGAATGCTTTCTGTTCTCTAGTCAGAAATGGTCCTAACTCTTCAGTGCTGGAAAGAAACATGAGTGCAATCTTGGCCGGCTTCTTTGTGTCCTCAAACCGTGGAATGAAAACCAGCCTAACACTGCAGTGTTAACGGCAATTTGGGGTATGGGATGGAGGAGCAGTGTTTGGTTTTGTGAGTGGAAGCAGGATAAGGATCACAGAATCACAGAATTGTAGGGGTTGGAAGGGACCTCCAGAGATCATCGAGTCCAACCCCCCTGCCAAAGCAGGTTCCCTACACCAGGATACCTGACTTGAGATCTGATGGCTGTGCCAGCCAGGAGCCAGAGGTTCCTGTTGTTGGTGTTACCCCTCTCACACCAAGCTGTGAGCAGTTCATTGGCTCTCCCAGTGCCTGAGACCACAGCACCTGCAGGCACACTGGAGCTGCAGCCAAGTCCATCCAGTGAAAGGCTCTGCCGGAATCCAGCAGGAGCGTTCATTTACTCCCCGTAGAATAAAGCTGGAGGAGGATTTTAGTGGAGGGATGGTGAACTGTGCTGGTTGGTGCTCAGCCCTGCTCCTGTGCCAAGAGGCAGATGTGGAGCTGTGAGAACTGGTCCAGCAGAGAAAGCAGCAGCCTGAGCCGAATCCTCTTGGGCTTCTCTAATGAAGAACAGCTCCAATGGGAGGGTGAGTGGGCAGAAAAAGCTGCTCCTCCAAAAAAGTCTCATACACCTTGACAATATGAAAGCAACATTGAGGTCTGTTTATCTTCATTTTTCAGCAAGTTAAAAGGGATGTCTCATTCCTTTTTCTTGGGGTCATCAGGCTTTTGGCAGCCATGAACTGTGCTGGGTAACCACTTTGATTTCTTCGTTCTGGGTCACACCAGTCTTTGCCAGTCCCTGAAAGTAGCAAGGGATCAGTGGATTTAAATGCCTTCTCCTCACCTCTTTTTTTCCCCTTGAAAAATCTCCGATGTTCAGTCAGGGCTATTTTGGAGGCTCACTGTTATTAGTACTGGCCCTCTGTCTTGGTGATGTGTGCAGGCTCCTGTGCCTGGTCACAGGGGTGGGCACAGAGCTGGCCTTTTCTGTCCCTTGCAGAGGTGCCCTTTGGGTACCTACTAATCTCAGGGGGGTTCACACTCATACACTACCAGCTTTGTTTGAGGAGGGACTACTGAGCTGTAAATCTCTGCTTTTCAGGCACTTAAACTCCCTTTTGGGTTGGTTTTGATGTCAGGAATTTTCTCTGATAAGAGAACTTTATTTGCCTTTAAATATCACTTTGTGACAGGATGATGGAGTGGAGATTCTTGGAGCGAGCCTGTGTCAGCCGGGGAAGGGAAATTCTGCTGGGGCTTTTGTTTTTCTCTAGCACTGACATTTTAGCTCTTTAAAGAGTACATTTATTTTATTCTTGGCAAGGGTGTGTGTGCACACATCGGCATCCAGACAGATGGGCGCAGCCTGGGGTTAGAGCTGTGCTGAAACCAAGTGGGTCTCCTGCTCTCCTGTGGCTTTGTGGCTGTGGCACCTGGGAGAGAGGAGCTGTGCTGGGCCTTTTTCATAGTCAGCTTCAAAACATGGGCTGTGTGCATGAAGCAGGGCTGCAAGAGCCTATAAATAAAGAAATCTGTGGCATGATGTGCATGGTGCACAAAGGATGATGCTGGGCTTCTGGCGTGTGTTAAAAGTTCAGTGCCAGTTGTTACACCAAGAACAGCCTGAAAGCCTCCAGAGCAGCTTTGCAGCACTTAGCATCTTTTTGTGACCACGATACAAAGCTTGGTGGGGACCAGGCCTTTGCCTTGCCAAGCCAGGATGTGCTCCCCTCTCAGAGCATTGAGTTTGTAGAGCTGAGGCTAAGCCTGAGGAGCCGCCCAGCCTCTGAGCAGGGCCTGTAGCCACAGAGTCTGTGCTTTGTTTGCATTCAGACCTGTGGGAGCTGAGCTCTGCAATCTGCCTCACTCCAGCAGCCGGCCCATATCTCAGTCCATTTAGATAGGGAGGATTTTGCTCCACAGGCTGCTTGCAAGCAGCAGGCTCTGCAGAGCAGCAGCTCCTTCCCTCGGCTCAGACCCCTATCAGCAATTCTCGGTGTTTTCCCAAAGCTTCCTGAAAGTGGCGTTTCATCTAACTCCATATTCCTCTCTTTCAGCTCTTCCACGTGGCATATGTCCTGATCAAATTTGCAAATTCCCCTCGTCCTGACCTCTGGGTGCTGGAACGATCTACTGACTTTGGCCTCACCTATGAGCCCTGGCAGTACTTTGCTTGTGAGTATGGCTGTGAGCTGAAGCTCAGCTGGGGGAAGTCATTGTGCTCCTCAGGGCAGGAGAACTATTTTGTTCTTTGGAGCTGCATGTATTTATTAAAGTACTGTCATCAGTGCCCACCTGCCTGTGGATGCCAAAGCTGGCAGCAACATCAGTGGCTGGGCATTACTGGTCTCTCCTCTTTGCTGTCCCCTCTCTGTCTGCCCTTTACCATATCCAGACTGACATGTTTCAGCTCCACCAGAAACAAACCAGCAGCTCACAGGCAGGTGGTTGCTGTAACACGAAGTCTGGAGGCACAAAGCAGTCCCCTTCCCCTCACCAGAGATGGGGGACAGCCCAGGCGGGGGGAAAACTGCTGTCCTACTGCTGTGCAGGGTGGGAAGAGAGGATGCCAAAACCCAGTCTGTGAAATTCCTTCCTTCCAATTCTGATTAAAACCTTCAGAAACAGCTGGTTCTCTGACTTTTTTGTCCCAGGGGGTCTATAAGGCAACCAGATTCTGCTACTGCTCCCCTGCTCCCCTCCCCAAACCAGCAGAACTAAGTGGGAGAAGTTAAGATGTACAACCAGCATTTAAAACCTGGCATGGAAGGACCTGGAAGTGCTCAGAGGCTGCCCCCCAGGACTTGTATTTCTGACTTCTCTGTCAGCATGTGCTTCAGCTTTGCTGGAGTTTTCCCATGCAGGAAAGAGCTGCAGGCATTTTATGCACTGCGCTGCCTTATGGCAGCTCCTTTCCAGTATGGAAGTTTTCTCCTCTGCAGTGTGCTAATGGGGACTGCTGTCAAGTTGCCTGCTTTGCTTTTTTCTTCTGTATTGTGAATTCTCTTTTGGTCCTCCCCTGGGGCTTGCTGTAGTTATGTAGTGCACGATCTGGAGCAGAGCAGGGAGCTCTTGTCCTGCATGCTCTTTCCTGCTTGTAGAGGCACCACTGCAGCATCTGGAGCTTTCCCCTCCTACAGCATTGAGCCCTGCCTAAGCCAACCTCCCTTGGGAAGAGACATGCAGTGACAGCTTGGTGGAAAACTCCTGTGGAAATAAGGAGGTGACTGGTCTGATCTGTACCAGGTTCACTAGCACAGCAAGTCCTTTGCAGGGGTCTGTTTTTGGTTTGGAGAATTCTGTAGGTAGTCTAAGAAAAACACTGTTCTGTTAACTGGGATGGTTATGAACAGTTACAGAAATGTAAGCACTCCCAATAGCCGCCTGTGAGCCATGCCTGAGTGCCACCAGCTCTGAGCTGCCTTGAGCCGTGCTCCTGGTGGAAGGCGTTCAGCTCCCTGGCCATCCTGCCCCTGCCAGCTGGGAGCTTAGGCTGAGGTCTGCCTGGGGAGGGAAGGAATGACTGTCATCGGAAGTGTTTGCCAGAGCAGCTGATGGGACCGTGGCAATGCAAATCCTCCGTGTCAGGGAAACACTGTGCCTTCCATGGCCACCAAAGGAGAAATCGGGAGGGATTTATGGGAGTGTTTGTCTGCTTGAAGGGTTCCCTGTGGAGCATTACAAATGGGGACAGGTCAAGAAATGTGCCCATTCTGGCACAGCCCTCCCTGCCCTAGCTCTGCATGCTGTGTGGGATCAGCACGTTTCATCTCTCAGTGCTGGGCAGTGCCCTCATAGAAGGGAAGGCTCTGACCTCACCTCCACTCGGGATGGACTTCCCCAGTCTGCTGTTTCCTCAAAGCACTGCTGCTTTGGGGGCCAGACACCAGCACTGAACCATCCCCACGTTGTCTTCCTGTAGGTATGGCTCAGCTCCTGTGTGGCCAAAGCATCCCAGTGAACAAAGCTGCAATGCTGGGGATGAGATCAAGGCAGAAGAGCCTTTGCTCCAGATTTTTCTGAAGATGCTTATTACTTTTAGAGTGCCACCTTGCTTTCTTAGCAGTGAAGCACATGTGTTGAAGCAATGAGAGTTGATACAAAGCAATCTTAACCTAGTAAATGCTTAATAAAGAGTATATACCCATCTCTCTTGTTGGCCAGCATGGAGAAATCAGTACAAGGCTCTGAATTGTTCCTTTTGTCTTACTGCTTTCATCTCTGGTTGATAAACAGCTTCAAAGAGGGACTGCATTGAGAAGTTTGGACTGCAGACCGTGGATCGCATCACCAAGGATGACCACGCCATCTGCACTACTGAGTACTCCCGAATTGTGCCCTTAGAAAATGGGGAGGTGAGCCATCGCATTTTTCATCCTTTGGGGCCCCCAGGATTTCTGTGGCTGGAAATAATAATAAAAAATAAAAAAATAAAAATAATAATAATAAAAAAAGCTGATTAGCTTTTCTCCTTAATGTAAGAAATGTAAGTCATGCGGGAGATTTTTGAGGAGAACAGCAAAGAGGAGGAGAAAATAGAAAGGGCTCAATTATAAAAACTTTCAAACTGGGGAGAGCTGCAGTTAAAATCCATTCTCCTATGTAAGAGCAGGTAATAAGCAGGAACAGAAAAATGAGGGCAGGTGCTTGCACTGAACAGAGAGTTTAGAAATGCTCAGTCCTCCACGGGGAGGGCAGCAGGCCCTGTATGAGCAATGGCATGAGGGACAGAGCCATGTTATGTTCCGTGCTGGAAGTTTGCTTAGGGAACAGACTTCTGGGACTGATTTTTTGGCCACTGTTTCAATGTTTAAGAGGGCAACAGACTTCTAGTTGTGTTATTTTTTCAGTGACTGAAGGTGCTCTCGTTAAATGGTTCCCTCTTGACTTTTGGATGCTGCTTAAACTGCTCAGTTTTGAAACAAATAAGGCTGGCAGGGAATTGATTCAGTTGTCCTGAAAGAGAGTAAAGACTGGGTTCAGATGAGGGAGATATGATTTTCCTCCCTGTTAGAGGAAGATGCTGATTTGTCTCCTCTCCTCGCATTCACAGATTGTTGTCTCTCTGGTGAATGGGCGCCCAGGAGCCATGAACTTCTCCTACTCTCCTCTCCTACGGAATTTCACAAAGGCCACCAACATCAGACTGCGCTTCCTGCAGACAAACACTCTGCTTGGGCACCTGATGGGCAAAGCTTTGAGGGATCCTACAGTGACCAGGAGGGTAAGGCAGGCCTCAATAGCTCCTAATGAGCTGGAAGTGTTGGAGGGCTAACGCATTGCTGTAGTGAATAAAGTCCTGATGAATCTTGAGTCGGGCAATCATGGAGCTTATTTGTAATGATACTAATGGACAACTTCTCTTGTGCTCACCAGTATTACTACAGCATCAAAGATATCAGCATTGGAGGGCGCTGTGTCTGCCATGGCCATGCAGATGTCTGCGATGCTAAAGACCCCAGTGACCCTTACAGGTATGTTTTTCAAAATACCAGCTCTGTATAAAAGCATTTGAATTGTTGGGCTAAGAATGGAACATACCAGATGAGTTGAGTCCTATCCTGAGCTCCTAATTGTGCCAATACTGTTGCTCTTGGCTCTGCCCTGGGAACAAACTAGAAACTAGTTCAGCCAAAACAGCAAAACTGAAACCTGTTTTGTCAGGCTATCTTTCAAACAGATCAGCTCCCTGGTGTGGTTTCCCTGTACGCAACTCTGCCTTCCTCACAAGGATAGAGTGCTGCAATGGGAAGGTGAGCACACAAAGTTGGTGCTGTTATTGAACCCATGTTCTTCAAAGCCCAGGTCTGATTTCTGAACTTGTTCTGAGGATTTTCTTGCTCCTCGTGTGGCTTCTTAAAAAGTGGGGCAATGCTCCATAAATGGATGGCCTCCCAGGAAACCAGAGACTGCTGTCCAGTTCTTCTCATAAGAACCATAGATGGGTTATGTATGTAACTAAAACAAATACTCTTTGCAAAAGAACAAGAGCGTGCAGAACAGCTTTATATTTTGGCTTATGGGATTCTTCCCATCGCCTCAGCAATTTGAAATACCAAAGAGCTACTTCAGACCATGAAAGTGTTGCTTCTTAGCCATCTGTTTGCATCCTGAATGTTGTCTTTATGAAAGGGATGGGTAGATTCAGCTGGACGAGAGAAGCTTGTATTACTTTCTCATAAGGATCACGTAGAGCTTTTGGATCTTCTAAAATAAAGTTCTGGTGAATCCCAGCCAAGATTAAAAGCTACTAAGTGTTAAAACAAAGATGTATTGAAAGAACAAGTCTGTCAGCGTATTTAACTCCTTGACAAAGGAAATTTCATAAATATTTGAGTGCACTGTTCTTGTTTTTCTTTTAGACTTTGGTGTAGGCAGCTGCACTGTGTGCTCATGTACCAGCAAAAGGACTTTGTGGTGCAAAGTGATTTTTTTCGCCTAGAAATGCCCTGATGTTGATGCCTTCCAGGAAGGGAGGAGAAATTTGTTGAGAGCCTTTTCAGTGCCACTTGTGCTGATGACTGTGCCTCCCAGAATCCATCTCCTCCACTTCCATTTGGATGCATTTGGCATCTTCACTCTTGACCCCAAACTGTGCTGTAAAGTTGCAGCACATGTTTGTAAGCAGCTGTTGCATTTCACCCAGAACAGATTGCATTTGCCTAGAGGAGAAAACATTTCCTCGGGTGCTTTGTACGGTCAGCATATAACATCTGTAAGGCCTTTTGGGAGACATCAGGGCAAAGATGCTGGTTAAACAGAAAAACTTCTTGTGATGTTACTGCGACCTGTTAGCAAGACCAGAAGCACAGAGCCGTCAGTGGAAATGTGTGACAGCTGCCATAACCCTGCATGATGAGGCATCGCAGAGGCAGCTGGGGCTCGGGACACACCGTCCCTTTATGTTACTGACTTCAGCTGTCAGGACTGCGTCACCCCTCCAGAACTCAGTGCAACCTGTCTGAGCAGGAGGTGCCACGTGTCCCCCCACATGCATGCTGCCCCTTCAGACACTGACGTGACAGTAAGAGGGCAAGGAAATGCAGAGGGAGACAAGGAATGTGAGTTGGCCCAGCACTGTTAAAAACCCCAGTTATGTCTCAGTCTGTCTGGGAGGTCTCTGCCTCTCATTTTAACTTTATGCTTCAGCATATGCCTGGTTTTTGTGTTGCCCAGAGAAGCAGGATGAGCACTTTGGTGGAGGTGAGGTGAGTTAGAAATCTTGGCAAAGATTTTGGGACATGATGGAGCACGTTCGTGAGCTGACTTCCTGGCCATAAATGATAATGTTTATCCAGCTTCTCTGAAGTGCCAAATTACGGAGGCTGTGCTTCCAGATGTTTCGTGTTGGCAGCGCGTCTGGTACCAGTGTGTGTGTGTGCATGTGTGTGCAAGTACCAATGCTGTGGGCACAGCTACAGACTCCTCTTAAGTCCTTTGTGCTTTTCACAGCTCTCTCTGTTTGCACGGAGCTCAAATGAGCTGAATTTAGCAGAGCGAAGTCAAGTTCTCTTGGGTTGAAGGTGAACACCCACAGGATTGGGCGCAAACCTTTCTGCTGGCAAACTCTGTGAGCAGTGAGATAAGCATCAGCAAGGACTTGGCACCTTGCAGAGAGCCCAGGCGGGAGTTGTACGTTAGCATACAGCTGCTTTGGGAATGCTTTCCCCTTATGGATCTTGAAGCTGCAAAAATACTGGAAAGAGCAATTTCCCATTTTGAAAGGAAAGCGGAGGGTATGCTGGGACCTTTGTGCAGCCTGCAGGTCCCTTTGCAGGTGGCAGGTACAACCAGAAGCAGTAAGAGAAAGAGGCATTTTTTCCTCATTGCACTATTCTGATGTCCTGGCCAAGTCCAGATCCTGCAGCACTCGTGCCACTCTCAGCTGTGACACAGTTACTAGAAAACTGTTTACGCTGTCTGCTGTTGAGCATCAATCCCAGTGGAAGGCTGTGGTTTTATATTTATGGCAGGATGGCCAGGAAATACGTGTGCTATGTGAATGCAGCCGCTCCCTCTTCTTCCTTGTATATATTCCATCAATGAAACATGTAAATATTGTAGCTCATGAACATTTGTCCATAATTCATTAGCAGCATGGACTCAGCACAAGGTGCAGTAAAGCTGCCGTGATAGATGAGCTCTCTGAGAGGTCATTGCTAACTCTGAACAGAAGAGACTAAATAAATGGTTCCTCTGCATCTGAAGTGTGCGTAGTCACTGAGGGCCATCTTTGTGCATTCTGGGAACTGAACCAATGCTTTTCAAACATCTCAGATGTTAAAGAGCTGGGGTGTGTGGCTGGAGCCATGTCTTCCAGCCAGGGAGATTAGTGCTGTTTAGCAGGTTTATAAGTTCCCTGACTCAGTGACTGTCTTTTTTAACACGTATGTATTGTGGGCTTATTTGTCATCTCCTGCTGCTGCCATGGGGGGGAAAAAAAAACCAAAAAACAGCAAAACGTAAGAAAATGTTTCATTGGAGGTGCTGGCTGTGGTCAGCCCAGTTGAGGGGTGTGCGAGGGGTTTGTTACAGAGGCATGGCTAAGGTTGGTCTTCCAGTGAGGCTCCTTGCGAAACAAGGGAAGAAGAAAGTGAATGCTTTGGAGCTCATTTCTACCACGTAGGCTCCCCAGAGTCTTGGTTTGCAGCCTGGGCTCTCCTGGCTGCAGCCCAGTGTATGAATATGGGTAAGGATGGGGCATCATGAGACTGCAGCTGCACGTTTCATGGCATCTGCATGGGGAGGTCTGCCTGTGGGGCTGGGAGCAGAGCCAGGACCTCCTGCCTCAGCCTCTCAGGCTGAAGCAAATGTGCTGGAGCGTGGGCACAGCCCACATTTCCCAAACTTTCTTGTCATTCCGTATTTCATTAAAATGAATGCATTTGTCCTGTGCCTCTGTCTAGCTCACCATACACACACTTGCAGGTCTCAGTTCTTAAAAATACACAGTGGAAAACAACTCACTGCAGCCATCGGGAAGTATGTCTGCACCTCTGCGTTTCACCCAGAATGACTGCTCTGTTTGTGTCTAACATTTAAAAAAAATACTTTTATTTTTAAATGCTGCTTTTGAATTGGAGGAGGGAGAGATGGGAGTGGCAGGCAAGCCTGGAGGGGAAATGAGTAATTGCACAGATAAAAGCTGGAACATGCTGTATTATCCATAAGTCTAATACAACAGAAAGCATTTGTCTTGGATGGGGATTGCCTTCTGCTAAGTGGAAGTTTTGTGGATGATGTCACTGATGTTAATGAATCACCGCTGTGGTCGAGCAGGATGAGATCCATCGCTGTGCTGCTGCAGTTTCTCACCGGGCACCAGGAGAGCCACTGTTTGCCCTGCACAGCCCTAAACACACTGCCCAGAGAGCAGGAGGGGCAGCTCACAGCAAACGTGCTAAAAGCCCCAATTCACATTTCATGGGGGCCTTCCTCTCTTGCAAGCACAGGTACACCTGGAGGAGCAGACGGGCTGCACATGGCCCTGTGTCCCTCTGCAGCTCAGGGCTGTCATTTATCCCTTTCCCACCAGCCCTGCATAGTGGCACAGACATCTCTCTGTCCCTGCACTGTGCAGCTCCCTCATGTGCTGGTTTGCTTTAGCTCAGGTTCCTCCTGCTACTCCTCCAGCTGCCTCATGTTTGTCTATAGAGCAGATTCAGCAGTGGCACGCTGATTTGTTCTGTTCCTCATCTACTACGTAAAAGTGAAGCAGTAAGGGAGGAGGAGAAGAAAGGGAGTTGGTAACACTGGAAGAGAAGTGGTGTTTGCTCAGGTGAAAAGAAGAAAAAAAAAAAAAGAAAATGAGTTAAAATGTTTTAGAAGCCTTTATTTCCAGAACGTTTGGAGAACAAACCCCATGCCTTGTTCCTCTCCCCTGCAGGCTGCAGTGTGACTGCCAGCACAACACCTGCGGCGGGTCCTGTGACCGCTGCTGCCCTGGCTTCAACCAGTTCCCGTGGAAACCTGCCACTGCCGACAGTGCCAACGAATGCCAGCGTAAGTCAGGCTTGGGTTTGGCCTCCTTCTTGCCAGCTGTTTCACTGAGCACAGGCTGACCACACTTGAAATTGCAGTGCAATGAAGTCTTTCACCCGAGCGGCGTGCTGAGTGGTGTGCAGTGCTGGGTGACGTGCAGCTCATTGGCACAGCTGCAGCACAGCTTACACGGTGGTTAATTTTGTTTAGTCCAGGCTCGCCCTCAGATCTGTACAGGGCTATGATTCTAATCACGTTTCGGTTCCTCCTGCGTGTCCAAGGGTTCACACAGGCGAGTCCCATTGCTCAATTCTGTCTCCAAGATGAATTGCACTTGGGTCTGTTTACATACAGGACATCTTTATTTGTCTGGAGAAACCTTTGGTAAATGCCGACGCTGGAATTTGTGCTGCTGTGGGAGTGCAGAGCACAGAGCATAGCTGCACTGCACCATCTCATAGAAAGGCAGGGCAGCAGGGCAGGGCTGGGTCCTACTGCTGTACGGGCAGCACCCCCACCATGTGCTGGAGCTCACAGGTGGGATAAAAGAAGCAAAAATGTTGCCCTCTAAACCAGACTACTGGAGGCCCCAAAGCTGGGTAATTTCTCTTTCTCGTCTCTACATGCCTGCACATACTTTTGTCCTGGTTTTGTGCCTGCTATCTTTTTTTTTCAGCTTTAAACACAGCCTTGTGGCAGAGCTGTTTCTTCTGTGCTTTCGGGCTCCAAAGCTTCCCCCAGATGCATTCAGGCTACCTTCCTCATTGAAACATAACCCATTTGATATCAAACCCACCAGGAGGAGTTAGTATCTTGAGATCCAGGACCCACATAGGCTGGTGACTTAACTAAAGCCTGTGTTTTCAGCTTGCAATTGCAATGGCCATGCCTACGACTGCTATTACGACCCAGAGGTGGATCGTCACAAAGCCAGCAAAAGTCGTGAGGACAAGTATGAAGGAGGAGGTGTTTGCATTGACTGTCAGGTAGGACAGTGCTGGAAAAGGCTGCTGCAGATCCTTGTGATTGTTTCTGCAGTCACACCTGGAGTTCAGCTTCACTGGAAGCTCTGTGCCCCTGCCCTCTGTTATCATAATTAGGGTCTCTCCCTGGAAATTTGGTCTGTTTGCCATAGGTGAAAGGAGTATAATCTGGTAATAAGAAGAGCACACCTGAGCAGTAACATTTTAGCTGTACCATCTTGCTGGAGAAAGCTCATCACTCCCATTCTCTTAGCCCGAAGCTGTCAGGACGCTTTACCAACTGAAGCAAGTAGAATGGGCTTGAGATCAGATAGGAATCTGGAACTCGAGCTGGAGTTATGCAAGGACACAGAGTTTACACAGGAAACGCTTTGCTTTCAAATCAGTATATGGAATTTTGATCAGATTTAGGTCTTCTGTGTGCTCCCAAGTCGCTCCCTCTGGACCCTGTTAGGAAATCTGACAGATGAGCGTGAACCCTTTCCTGCAAGCAGAGGAACTGATGCCCCTCTCACCCTCTGTCTTTCAGCATCACACCACTGGCGTGAACTGTGAGAGATGTATCCCAGGATACTACCGCTCTCCTGACCACCCAATCGATTCTCCATATGTTTGCTATCGTGAGTGTGATTTCCTTTGCAGTTTAGACACCTTCCTGTGCTTGGTGGGAGATGGGATGGGTGTCTATGATCACCAGGCAGCAGTGGGTTATGTCTGTCCCGATGAGGAGCCCAGCTTGGTCTGGTGGCTGTCACTGGTGGCGTTCTACCCTGCATCCTTCTCCTGAGCCTTCCAGTGCCACTGCTGCCTCTCCAGGGGACCTGGGGACTCCTGCAACAGCAGGCCAGGGTTGTGCTGCTTTCCATGGGACTGCACAGTGTGACAGGGACAGTGGCAGCAATTCCTCTGAGTCAGACTCATTCTGAAGAGGCAAAATCACACTTCTTATTTTTGGAGAGAATTTGCAGAATTTGTGGAACCTGTTCTGGAAACTGTGTTGTAGCAGTGCCCCTCTTGTGCTTGTGATGACCACTGCTGTCCCCTGTGTAGGCTGCAACTGCAAGTCTGACTTCACTGATGGCACTTGTGAGGACCTCACCGGCCGCTGTTACTGCAAACCCAATTACACCGGGGAGCACTGCGATGCCTGCGCTGAGGGGTACCTGGACTTCCCCCACTGCTACCGTAAGTACAGCGAGCAAATCCAGGACCTCTTAGACTCAACATGTGTAGGAACGGTCAGGGCTGCTCTCTCTCTTTATCCCATGCTACATTGGCACTCCTGTCCCAGAAGTGGTTCCCACAGATGTGAATGGGCCTGGGCTTGGTGTGGGTTTAGACGGAACCAAAGGGTCAGTGGGAACTTCCCACTTGTCTAACGTTTCATTTCCCACTTTCTGTGCAAGAGGGAAAAAGACATCATTCAGGAGCTTGGGTTAGGAGTGGCTGTAATTGATTTTTGTTGTGGTGTGATGACCTGTGTAATGTCTCCTTCTCACAGCTGTTCCAGCCTTTGCTTATAACGATACTGGAGAACAAGTGCTCCCCGCAGGACAGATAATAAGTAAGCGCTGCAATTTTTCTTGTCTTTGGCAATCATCCTGCTATTATCATGCCCTCTAAAGCAGGATCAGGTCTTCAGCTTACAGAGCTGTAGGTTGTAAGAGACAAGCCTGACACACAGTGGTTCTGAGAAAGGAGGCAGCTGAGGGCTAAGGGAAAGTGAGCTTTATGATCCCATTATTGTAGATAGGGAAACTCAGAGCATGACTGTGTGTTTTCTTCTGAGGTTCAAACCACGAAGGAATATCCTTTCTGACCTCCCTATAAGCAATACCCTAAGATCATGGAGGGGCTGTGGCTGAGGTGGAATTCAAGCTATATTCTCCCTGATCTCAGCCTTTGGGTTTTGATACAGACCTGTCCTGCCATGCATGCTGTGCGCTCTCTGTAGGCTGGAAGGCACAGTGGGTCTGTGCTGACAGCTCCTCTGCACAAAGCCATGGGCAGCACTGCTGCAAGTGTCTGGGAAGCGTGTGCAGACAGCTGCTTACTCCACGTTGCTTTCTCTGTTGTTTGCAATTCTCAGCCATGCCCCAATCCACTTCCCTCCTCTCTGACAATCACCCCTCTTGACTGATCTCTTCCTTTGCCCTTTTTCTTCTCTTTTCCCACTGTGTCCTCCCCTGTCTCATGCTCCCCACTGTGCTGCAGATAACCTTTTCCTTCCTTCTGATACTCTAAGCTCTGTATCTTCCAGGCAGGTTTTTCTTTCCTGAGCTGGAATTTCTCACTTCCCTTCTCATTTTCCTGCTTCCCCCTCCCTCTGCTTGCTGAACAAGTTTTGCTGTTCCCTCCCTCAGCCCATCACCCATGCTGTTGCTGAGTTGGATGAGGGCCCTAACAGGGAGAAGGACTTGGATTCAGCAGGGAAAGAGCCAAAGCTCCACTTGGTAGCTGAAATCCGTGGTAATTTGTGCACAGCTCTTTGGCAGTACTGCACCAAATCAGCCCTGAGTGAACTGTGCAGCGTTTATCTGCTCTGTACATTGCCCTGCTGCCAGACCAGCACCTTGCACATGGTGTGATGCTGAGATTTCCCAGCCATCCTGTGACCCCACAAGCCAGCCGTGCTGTTCACCTAAGCAGGCTTTGGTTAAAACATTTCCATCTGATGCGAAGGTTATTAGGGGAAAACCTTCTGAGCTGTTGTCTTTCATTGCATTCCCTTCTCTATCCTTATGGACCTCTGCCAAGCAACAGAGATCTCATCTTTTGTCCTCTTCATGTTGCCTGTTGTGTGTCCCTCCTGCAGACTGTGACTGCTATGCCGGTGGGACAGAAGGCAATGCCTGCCGCAAGGACCCTCGCGTGGGGATGTGCGTGTGCAAACCCAACTTCCAGGGGACACACTGTGACCAGTGCACTCCAGGCCACTATGGACCCCTCTGCCAGCGTGAGTGACTCAGGGTTAGCAGCCCCACGCCTTCCCCTGCTCACCTCCCTGCTTCTTCCCATCCTCCATTCACTCTGCAGAAAGGAATTCTCCAGCCTCACTTCCAAGTGACAAATTCCCAGGACTTTTGCTGGTATTTTCCACCCAGCCGTGACCCTCTAGTGTCCTCCCAGCCCTGGGGGGCTGTTGAGAAATTCCATATGGATATGAGCTCTGGGCTGGGCATATTTGCTGTCAGCTCTGTCCCCTGTGGTTTCTCCAGTTTCCAGCCCAAAGGAAGCAACAGTTTGGTTCCTTTTTCTTGGGAGGGGAAAACACTAAGAAACTGTTTATTAACTATTGCCCTTTTTGCTTTCCAGCCTGCCAGTGCTCTGGCCCGGGTCAGTATGATGGCACCTGTGACAGTGAGACAGGACAGTGCCTGTGTCGAACAGGATTTGAAGGGCAGTTGTGTGATCAGTGCGCTCCTGGCTACTTCAACTACCCCCTGTGCCAGTGTGAGTATCTGTGCTTCTCAGAGCTGGGTGCGTTCCATGAATGGACCAGTGTGCAGCAGATCCTCTAAGACAATCTCTGCCTTGCTTACAGATGCTTTACTGGAGAAAAGATGCCCAAAGATGAGCACAAGACAAGGGTGACACAGTGGTAGTCAGTGTGAGAACAGCAGTGTGCCTTTGCCAGCTGTAGGGTAGATATTATAGCAAAGCCAGTGTCTTCTGGTAGGATTTTGGAGGAAAACTAGAAAGTGGTTGTGTGGGCATTTTGGAGGACGTGGAAAAATGGGCAGAGATCAACAGTTTGAATGCTTATGTGGCCGTTCGAGAGCCTTAGAAAAAGCCACGTTGTGCCACAAGCATTGATCCTGGAAATCAGAAGATATTTTCCCTCTGTTGCAGTGTGTGGCTGCAGTGCTGTTGGGACGCTGCCAGGAGGCTGCGACTCCTCCGGGAGATGCTTCTGCAGGGCTGAGTTCACAGGGCCACGGTGTGAGCAGTGCAGCTCTGGGCACCATTCCTACCCCCACTGCTATGGTAAGGACGGCAGCAGCAAAGGGATGGGAATGGCTTCGTGACAGGGTGCTGTGACTCCCCAAAACATCTGTCAGGGGAGCTGTTTGCTCCAACTGAAGGAGAACAAGCTGGGGCTGTGCTGGCAAGGCAGCTGAGGACCACATCTGGTGGTTTACTTGTGAAGATGTGCAGCTGAATGCGGAACAGAGAAGCCCACCCAGCTCCCTGCTCAAAGTGCATCAGCTATAAAAATTGCTTGAGAGTGCCTCAAGTTTGGGTTATTCACATGGGACATTTTAATGAGCATTAACACTCAGTTCCTGCTGGTCTGTCACGTTCCCCAGAGCATGCCTTTCTTTGAAGAATGTTGATGCTTCTCAAAATCACCCATGTGATTTACAGTAATAATTTGGCGGGCTTGTTCTGGAGTTTATGGATCATGCTAAAGCCTGGAGGAAAAGCAGTTGTTATTAGTTACACTTCCTCATCACAACCCAGCTGTGATCGAATATCCCAGCTTACACCTCCTTGTCTCTTTTTAGTCCATGGGTCTCCAACCTTTTGGCTTGCCTGGGCTGCACTGGGTGCAGAGTAATTGCATGTGACCATATATAAAACATATAACATAGTTAATGTATATAAGTAGCAATTTTTTAAAATAAAATATATATTTCTAATTAAAACATGAAAAAAGAGAGCAACACAAGCATTAAAGTGATGGATTGGACGCATGCTTTTGTGCATTAACTTGCTAAAGGAGCATTGAGTAGACTGTAAAAAAAAAAATTACCATCTGTTAGGGGCATTTTCCTGGTATGGCTGTGACTCTAGGTGAAGGTATTCCCCATCTCTGCAGAATTAAGAAATGAACTCATTTTTTATATAAATAACTAATCCCTGTGGGACTGACTGACAATTCAGACCAGCAGTGCTTGGCCATGGTTCAGGTGTTTCATCAGAGTCCTGCTCTTCCAGCTTGCTCCTGCGATTCCCGGGGTGCTGTGGACAACAACTGCAGCCCAGCTGGCCAGTGCCGATGCCATGTGAATTTTGCAGGGCACACCTGCAACCAGTGTGCCCTGGGCTTCTACGGGTACCCCAGCTGCACACGTGAGTAACCACCCTTGTGAGAGGATCTTAGGGGAGGAAAGGGAATAGCTGCTGTTACTGGCTTAGTAATGGTTTCCCTTTCTGTAATGCAGCTCCAAGGATTATATATGAATATAACTGGCTCTTGCAGCAGGAATCAATTCTCTTGTGCACAGCTCACCTGGCTGTCTCATCTGATAGGCATGCTATGTAATGAGGAAACATCTCTAAAGAATGTTTCCCCAGAGGCTGTGCAGTTTTGTCTCTCCAAGCTCGTTGTCACTAACAGCAGGAGCTCAGGTCTGTCTGGTTGGTTGGAAGTAAAATTCAGTCTGGATACAGAATACCTCTGGAATTCCTGGATACCTCTGAAACAGACCTACAGATAATGGATAGGTTCAGACTCCCTGTCTGACAGATCAGAATTTGTGGTTTCATGTCAGCCCCGAATTCAAGGAAAGAGCTTTCCAGTGACTTCCCTGGGCACTGCATCACCCTGCTGGTGCCAGGGCTGAGTTCTGGTTACTCTGAATGGCCCTCTCCAGCTCTTGGCAGTGTCCCCGTCTCCCTCCTGTTGGCAGGCCTGACTGGAAGCCAGATGTATTCTTATGTCTCCCAGCAAGAATGATGGGCTCCTTGCTCATTAAAAAATAATCTGTGATACCATTTCCCTGAAGCTACGAAAGAGCATCGTCACCCTCTTGCACCATACTAAATGTAGATGCCTGAGCTGCAGCCAGCTGGCAGAGCACTCCTTGCAACTGCTGATGCCGGCAATATGCCTTTGAAGAGGCTGAAGGCATGGCTGAAGTGGTCTCATAGGAATTCAGTAGTCTTTTTTTTTTTCCTCTCCTAAAGCAGTATCCAGATTGCAGGGGAGTAGAGGAATCATGGCAGGGAAAGAAGAGGAAAACCTGGCTTTTAAAAAATCTGTTGTTTAATTAACAGTGCTTTGCTGAACCTACATCCCCCTTGGCATCAGAGCAGAGAATTGAGAAGTGCTGGCTGTGCAAGGAGGGCAGGGGCAGCTCCCCAGCAGCTTGCTGACCTTTCATGTGATATGGCAGCAGGATTGCTGTGTGGTTTACAAGGAGGCACGTTGGGCAGGAAGCACAGAGCCATCATTCTGCCCTTGCCCCCAGCAGAGCCATGGCTAGAGCCATCCTCTGCTGCAGACCTGCTGCCCACATGCATCATGGCTGAGTATTGCTCTTGGGGCCTGGGTGCAAATGAGCTTTTGCAGATCTGTCGTTGCTTGCTGATCTTTTTGGAATGAGATCACACATTCCCCTTTTCTTTAACCAAAACTTCTCCCCCCACCACTGAAAAACACATAGATGTACGTGAATGGCTCTGATAAAAAATGTGAAAACATTGTTTTTCTTAACAATGTTGGTTTTTTTTTTTTTAAACTAGATGAAAGAATGAGTGCATTTGTTATTTATAACCTGTTTTTGACTACTTCAGTGATGGTGAAGGTCAGGCAGACAAAAGAGGTTGCTGGAGGGAGGCCTTGAATGCAGGAGTCTCTGTGTCCTGCAAGCCCAGCAGTTCCTCTCCCCTCTTTTGCAGCCTGCCAGTGCTCCAGGGAGGGCTCTCTGCACAGCACGTGTGACCAGGAGACAGGGCAGTGCAGCTGCCGGCCCAAAGTGACGGGGCTGCGCTGTGACAG
The DNA here is from genome assembly GCA_037305975.1 of Chrysolophus pictus. Classification (NCBI taxonomy): domain Eukaryota; kingdom Metazoa; phylum Chordata; class Aves; order Galliformes; family Phasianidae; genus Chrysolophus; species Chrysolophus pictus. Next base: position 6,171,716 of record CM074595.1, read on the forward strand.
CTGCGTGCCAGGCGCCTATGGATTTCCACACTGTGAAGGTAGTAGCTCCTTTCTCCTCCTGGGGCAGGGACCCTGGGGTCCTGGACGTGGTGTGGTGCTGGTAAATGGGATGTCATTCCCTAACGGCTATGTCAGTGAAGAAATGACTGCTTTGAGGAGCAATCAGGATGTGAGTTCTCTCTTTATAAATCCTTCCTTGTGCCTCTCTTTTCTAGTGGGCTCCTGTAACCCAGCTGGATTAGTGACTTCAGATCCCTCGCTGGCCCCAGTGAGTATCATCAGATGAACCTGCCCAACCTCTGCAGGCCATTTTATTTATTTATTTATTTATTTTGCATGATCCCTCTTTTCCTCACTTGGGCCAAATCATTCCTAAAGCACAGTTCTAGAAGCAGCCATTGCTCACTCTAGGGTAGCAGACACTATGTTCAGCCACTGTTATGTAAATTCTCACCTGCTCTTTTCTCCTCCGTTTCTCCAGGGCTCCTGTGCATGTCGGGCATATGTTGAAGGCCCAGCTTGTGACAGATGCAAGCCCTTGTACTGGAACCTGACTCCAGATAACCCTTATGGCTGCACAAGTAAGGAAGTGGCAAATGCACAACCCCAGAAAATCCTTTCCACGCTGTAATGGTACAAGATTCAAACCCAAGTCAGTGGGGACCACCACTGTTGGATGGAAGTGATATCTTTCCTTCCTTCCTTCTTACCATGAGATATGTCAATGCTGGAAGTATCTGGGACACCTCTTGGAGAAGGGAAAGGCTAGAGCCTGGACCATTTTGCTTGGGGTGGAACAGAGAGCTTGTGCAATGAGCTGTGCCATTCTTGGCCTTCCCTAACTTGCACACTTAAACTTTCATGGCCCAATGTGAAGAAAAGTCAAATGTCTTTGACAGTTGTATCTGCAATGATAACTGTCCAAAATGAAAAGTGAGCCCTTGTGCAATGCTACCCTCTACTTGACCAGCTCCAGGTCCTATTATCCCAGGCAGCGTCCTCTGGTATGGTGGGTAATGATCACCCATCAAGCTTTTTCTCAGGTGCTGAATGCTCTTCTGACTTTCTTGTTCATCTCCCCCTCTCCAGGCTGCAAGTGTGAGACCAAGGGCACTATCAGTGGAATTGCAGAGTGTCAGCAGGTGGGTTTGTTCTTCTCTGCCTCCAGGCATATCTGAAACTCTGCTGTCTTGAGTGTGTTTCAGCTCTCTCTCCCAGCAGCTGCTAGAGACTCCCATCCTGACGCTGAACTCTCAAAGGTCACACCACAATCTGTGCTTGCATGACAACGTAGGATTAAGACCTGTCATAAATTAGGCACCTAAATATTTCTGGATCTGGCCCAGGATGCCTGGATTTTTGTTTGCCTGGATTTTTGTTTGCCTTAATTTTTGGGCAGTTGCACTTATCTGGCCCTTATCTGGCCCACCCACACGCAGGAAGCATGAAACTCACAATGTTCCTCCAGCACCTCTGACTAGAACCCACATAGCTGAGTAATGGCTCAGCCATGAGGAGCAATGAGAGGGAATCAGCTCCCATCCCTGCTCTCTCCTAGGGCAATGGGCAGTGTTTCTGCAAACCGAACACCTGTGGCCAGTTCTGCTCAGCGTGCAAAGATGGCTACTTCAGTATGGAGAACGCAAATTACTTTGGCTGCCAAGGTGAGTTCCCTTCTGACATGTCAGGTGAAGGAGGGGGGCACACGGGCTGGCCCTGGAGCAAGCGTCTGCATACCTCAACTGATTGGTAGCCTGGGAGTGAAGGAGCAGATGTCTCACCTCTTTCTTTTCAGCATACTGTGACCTAGAACATGTGCTGGATCTTACTGGGTATCTGGAGACCCAAATTCATGCTTTTACCACTGGTGGACAAAGGTCCTTAAGGCTGAGGGATGGGAGCCTGGTGGTCGTGTCCTCGCAGCTGTCCCTTCCTCCTGTTGGGAGCAGGTGGACATGGACACGTGGGGTTGGCTGCTCTCCATCATGACCATGGGAAGAGGGGAAGGAGGAGATCCGGCCGCCGTTGGCTGGCCCACCCCGTCCCGGAAGGGTTGGGAAGAGGGAACAAGGCCGCTGCGATGCGGTGCCTGGCTGTGAGGGCTTGCAGACCTTGTTCCTACCGCAGCCGTTGGATATCTGCAAATAGCTCAGCGCTGAGGTGGAAGAGGAGCTGATCCAAGCGGGGCCGGGGCCAATATGAAAACGGATACAATGGAATAAAAATAGTGGCCCCGGCCTCCCCACCCGCTGGGGTGCGCCTTTGATTAGGGACCAGGAGCTCGTTAGCGTGGCGGGAATGTAAACAGGCACTTCCTGCCCACAGGCTGCCGCTGCGATGTCGGTGGGTCGCTGGGGCCGTCCTGCGAGGAGCGGAGCGGAGCCTGCCGCTGCCGGCAGAACACGCGTGGGCCCACCTGCACTCAGTAAGCTGCACCTCGGGACCCTGCCTCATGCCCATCCCTTGGGGCTGCTGTGTTCTGCATGGGGACCTGATGGCAGCCACGTGTTGGCTGAGGTGTCCTCCTGCCTGCAGCGAAGGCGTGAAGCATCTGAAACTAGCAACTCAAAAGGCGAAAGGGGCTGGGGGGTGAGCTGGGTGAGCCCAGAGCCTTTCCCTCCGGATAAAAGTAACGGTGCTCCTTCTCTTCCCCAGACCCGTGCGGGATCATTATTTCCCTGACCTTCACCACCTGAAATTTGAGCTGGAGGAAGGGACCACGCCGGCCGGCCGGGCTGTGCGCTTTGGCTACAACCCGCTGGAGTTCGAGGGCTTCAGCTGGCGAGGATATGCACAGATGTCCTCCATCCAGGTACGCTGGGTGGCTCTGTCCCAGCCCAGCTCCCCTTGGGGAGGATGCAGCCAGCAGAAAGCTGATGTGTTTTCGGCACACATCTGTTACCCCAAGCGCCTCTCAGAGCCACGTGACAGCCAGCATAAACAGCACAGTGTATATATAGCCTGTTTGTGGAGATATTTCCTGTAGTTCTGGGGATGGCGTAGACTGATGAGGGGAAAGATCCTAAACTGGGAGTCCCCTGACATCCTAATCCGTTTAGACAGAGGTGGTCGCTTGGTGATTGCTTACAGAGATGTCTATAAACACTGTCTTGGGGTTTCCTTGTGGCTATTTCCTCTGACTCTGCTTTTTCTTGCAACGTTCCGCATAACCTTCTCACCCTATTCCAAAAATAAAGCAGATTCTTTGCTGCAATATTCAGCTTAGACCTCAGCTTTGGCTCTTGCTGATAGATGGTTTGCCATAAGTATGATTTACACTAACCTGGAATTGTCTGAGCCTCAGAGATTAAGCTGTTTCATCTCTTGACTCTCTTATTTCTCATTGGATTCTTCTTCTGCATGGCACCTGCTGAAGTTTCACCTGTGTGTGTGTTTGGGATGGGGTGCAGGGCAGTCGTTCTCCTACAGTCTTGTCCCATTTAAGGTTCCTTATTCTGGTGTGTGTACTTCCAGTTTTCTTTGCTTTTTTTTCACACTTAAGTGAAATAACAGAGAGGCCAGAAGTGTTGACTCTTTTCCATTGAATTTGTACTTAGGAGCTAGGCAGCAAGCTATTTTAGGTTCCCTTGAGAAAACTCCAGCCTTAAAGTTTAAGAATGATGCTCATGCTCAAGCTCTTGGCTTTGTTTTGCATCCAATGTTGGCACCGAGATAGAAATAGGCCTTGATAGAAGGGCAAGCTCATGGCTTTCTGCTGGCAGTTCTGTCCTCTAGTTTGCATTCTACAAGGTCTTTCCAGTTTGCTCTCCTGTAGGTGTATATCTGCAGCTCCCAGGAACACAGCCCTCCTTAGGAGTCTCCCCAGGCATGCCTCCTGCTTTCCACCATAAGCAGAGGGATATTCAAGCAGGTGCTCAGATCTCTTTAAAATGAGTAGGACCTAAAGCATCTGTTTAAATTAGGACTTCCCAAGCAGTATCCAGATAGGCAGAGGACTGATGCACACTCAGTGGCACATTTCCTTGGTGGTTCTTAGCCTTGCAGTTCTTAGCCTTGCAGCAGGGGATGAGGAATGAACTCCATTTGCAGTCTTCTCTGTAGGCGTCTTATCAGAGATGTGGAAGCGCAGGAGCAGTGGCTTCAGCATTTGCTACCTGCTAGCTGGTTATGTCACAAAGCCCAAAAACATTATGTGGATAAGAAAAGCAAGGATTTCTGAAAACCTCTCCTCTGACTTGGCATGAGTACCAGGCTAGCTGAACAACCCTGCTGTGCCAGAGGACCTTCCAGATGTGGTCAGAGGCTTCCCACTCCTTTCCACTGTCAGCTTGCGTGCTCTGCAGGCAGCCCTGGAGGGGATGTCGTCGTGAGGTGCCCGTGCTGGGGCTGTAGGGCCAGGGTGCTTGTCTTCTCCTTGCGCTGTGGCATGTCGCTTTGGGAGCAGTGAGCCAAGCGGCTGCGCTTGGGCTGGTGGCTGTCAGCGGTGGAGGTAATTGAAGGTGTGCTCTGCTTCTCTCCCCTTTCTCTCTCCCACCAGCCCAAGGTAGTGGTGACTCTCAATGTGACCTCCCCCGACCTCTTCCGCCTCGTCTTCCGCTACGTCAGCCGGGGGTCCGCCAGTGTTGAAGGGAGGGTCTCGGTCGTTGAGGAAGGAAAGTTTAATATTTGTGGCAACTGTAAGTGCATTTTTCACTTCTAGACTAACTCAGAGCATCCCACGCTGCGACACTGCTCCTCTGCCCCTTCTCCTGTCTGAGGTGTGACTGTCCCAGGTGTGCCCATCCTGAGCGTGCCCATCCCAGGCGGCTGGCCAGTGCTGTGCCATGGGATGGTGGGGAGGGGGAAGAGAGGCAGGCAGGCAGGCAGGTAGGCAGGTGGGTGAGGCTCCCCTGCAGAGCAGGTGAGCGGCCAGGAGCTGGCCTCCCAGTGACGTGTGCCCCATGTGCTTTTTTGCTTTTTGCAGAATAAAATCAGAGTCACTGTAAACGTGAAGGAGGCAGAGCTCTATCTGTTCCATGTCATCCTGAGGTATATTAATTCAGGAGGGGCCACTGTATATGGCAAAATTACAGCTTATCAGCCACGAAGGAGAGGTAAGGATCCCAGACTGCTCTGCTCCCCTGCACCATCGCCACCTCCTCCCCATTCCAGGCAACTTTCTTCATCATCCTTTCCAGAAGACGCTTCCATATGGCTTTACCTGTTAGATCTGCCCTTCCAACTCAAAGGCTGATTTGAGCCTATAGCCTCCTTTATTTAACACAGCATTAGAAAGCTGGTCTCCAGTTGTGAGGCTACTCATTGAGGACTATTATCAGTCAGATTGTTGTTGCATAAGGCTGTTGTACAACTAGATACAGTCTCTCCAGCAAGGGGCAGAGACACCCCAGAGCCCCAGGCAGAACTGAGCTGAGTTTCCACAAAACCAGAATCTGGCAGGTGCTGGCAGTGGAATCCAAAATTTGGCAGCTGGACATAGTCTTGGCAGCAACTCTAATGTGTGCAAGCTTGTCCTTGCTTTGTGCATCTCCTAAAACAGGCTGCTGGCATCACAGGCTTTGGAAGTGACTTGAAATTGCATGTTATACAGGCAGTGCACTCCAATGATTAGCTTCTTACCAAGACACAAGCTGCTGAAGAGGAAGAAGAGCCACTAAAAGGTGGCTGAACAAGCCTAGAGACCTGGGCATCAGTTATTTTGGGAATCAGTGTGAGCAGAATTGTGTGGGTACAGACCTGAAGCCATGCAAGTACCTTAGGGCACAGCTGGCTGATTGATTTTGCCTCTCGTCAACTGTACAGCCACATTATCCTGCTGTACTTGTACAGTATGAGGTTGCTGACATCAGCAAATTAATTTATCTGTATGTGAAGTTCTGTCCTCTTTCTTGAGTTGACATAGAAGATGTTTTGCCTTTGATCTGATATGCAAGTTTGAAATGCCAAGATATTATTTTTCTTTTTTTCTTTTTTTTTGGAGGGGAAAAATAGCTGGTAATTTTAAGGCCAGCCATATTACACAGCAGAAAGCCAACAGAAGCATGAAAGAAACTCATGCTTGAGGATCCCACTGAAGGTCAGGAAGTATTTGAACTTTCCTGTCCAGCAGCAGAGCTTATTTGCCCCATGATGTGCTTTTCTCCTTGCTCAGAAGCAGCGTTTGGTTTTTTTAGTGTTGAAGGGCAAACTGACGGACTGCTACACCAGCAAAGGGATCCAGGAGAGCAGCTTCCTTCATAGACCAAATTGGCCTGAGAAATGCTGGGCCACCTTCTGCCTCGGTGGAATGGGCAAGTGGTAAAAGACAAGCAGCCTGAAAAGAAGACAAAAGGTCATATTTGACCATTTAGTCTCTCTCTGCTTGAAGAAGATGAGCAGGATGTGGCTTGTGAAAAGGGAAGCCTTTTCCAAGCATATGGTCTACTGGCCAGTTCTTCCCACTCCGCCTCCACAACCCATCTGAGTTTGAGTTGTGTAATCTCTCAGAGGAGTCCTCTCAAAGTTCAGCTCGTCAAGAAATCTGCCCCGTGACCTATTCAGGGAAGTCTCTTCATTCCTCACATCCTCACCTTTGCTTCCCATCTGTGAAAGTGAGAGTTTGACCCCAGCTGAAGGCAGGCTGTTGCAGATCTAGCACACACGAGAAGAGGCTGATTCATCCCAGCAGCAGCAAAAGCCCTTGCTTTAGCTTCTGACCCTCTGCAATTTGCCTTGATGTCCATGCATCATACCAAGACAGTCAGCGTGTGGCATTCTCCACTTTTTCATGTCATCTGCTCCCATGCAGCCATACTCAGTGAACCCCTCTTAACCATGTGCTTAAAAACCCTCCTGAAGCTGCTGGGCAGGCAGTCTGCTTCTAGGTGCTCTGCTGTTTTTCATTCGAAATTAATGAATAGAATGGTTACAGAAATGTGTCAGCTGAGCCAAGGAGCTATTCAGCTGCACTCCTGTCAGTTAAAATTGTTATCTAAATCTCAGTCTATGGCAGACAAGAAGGACAGGAGCACAGATTGGGAGTCTGAGAGTTTGTGAGAAGACGGTTAACTTGCCTGTGGACTTGGGATCAGAATATCCCTAAGGAAAAATGTATCTGGGCAATTCTTTTTATCTGTCTCAGAATAAATTCTTCACAAATGAGTTCCTTCTCTAGCAGGAAGAATGCTCTTTGGCATGGAATACTCTGCGCTTTGCAGTCCAGGTATGCAGAGCACACTGTGAGAGCTGTGGATTAGTGTTAAGGATTACAGTGATTTTAATATTTTTTTCCTGTTAAGCTACTGAGTAGATTCAGAGCAGATGTCTCTGTTATGGGTCAATGTGGGATTGCGGTGCATCTTACAGCAGCACTAAGAGAGCAGCAGCCCAGGGCTCCCTGCTGCACTACAGAGCTGCTCTCTTGAGTGCAGCCTCTAATTTGCAGCCCCAGACTTTCTATCCCCTCCCCAGTGCCTTCACAGCCTCTTGTCCCTCCCGCTCCAGGTACAGAGCAGAGCAAGCAGATTGTCTTTGCTCCCAGCACGGAGCCAGCCTTTGTCACTGTCCCCCAGAACAGCTTTGGGGAGCCCTTCGTACTCAACCCCAACACCTGGTCTCTGATTGTCGAAGCAGAGGGTGTGCTGCTGGTAAGGACCAGCCCCTGTGTTTCATCTACCACGAGGAGCTTCAGCAGCTCTACGGAGACAAGTGTCCTACATGGAACTAACTCTCCTTTTTCTCTGCTTAGGACTATCTGGTCTTGCTACCCAGCTCATACTATGAAGCTCCAATACTGCAGCTGAAGGTCACGGATCCATGTACATACCAGCCAGCCCCAGAACAAGCCACCCAGAAGTAAGAATCTCTGTATTTTTGTGCCGTGTGGGACTCAGCTCTTCTTGGCCTGGTGTTAAGAAAAATGTACAACGTACATCTGATGAGGGTCTGGATACAGTAAAACCATTTTGTGGATTGCTTGCCATGGTTGATAAAGTCTGCTGAGCCTGCACTGGCTTAGAAGTCCAATGCACAGGTCACCTCAACCATGACACAATCAATCTGTGTTCTTACAGGCCCTGGAGATCTAACACAGTAAGACTATAGCCCTTTCCTATGCTAGGACATTCCCAGTGTCGTATATGTTAGTCAGTAGTGCTGGAAAAAGGCTACAAGTTAGTGCTTGCTGGTCTATTTAAAATGAATGGGCAGAGTCTGGTCAGTGCTTAAAGCATCTCATTGCATCTGCTTGTGCTGCCCAGGACCCTCTGTCCATGCTGGTAGGGAGGCTGGATGGGTTCTGGACATCACCCATCCTCTCCACTGTAGCAGCACTCCCCAGTGTAAAGCATGCTGCAAGGGGAGAAGTTTTTTGTTCTGACTGTTCTTGCTGGTCCTGTAACACAAGGTCTTGCACCACATTACCAGAGATGCTTCTTTGGGCAGGGCATGCATTTCCTTGGCTCTTACAACTGTTATGTAACAAAAGCTCTTCAAATTCTTATGCTTTTAGTTGCCTCTTGTATAAGTACCTGTCTCTGGATGGCTTCCCTGCTGTGGCAGGGGTGGGTGCGGTGTGCAGGCTGGACAACAGGTTACCCAGAGGCTGTCCTACGGAACAGCTCACCCCTTCCCATCCCTGGATGGCAATGTGCAGCGGCAATGATGTGAGTAGCACTTCTGCTTCATGCCTTGCATCGTGGCAGTCATTTCTGCACTGTCTGGTGCTTTGCATACATCTGGGCAGGTTATCAAAAGGATGTGGCACCCATGTGCACCTCATTTGCTCCATCAGTGTTGGGGCTGTGTGCTTGCATGCCCTGTTGCTCAAGACAAAAAGCAGTGTCTTGCATGCAAACAGCTTACAAAGACTTGCATGGTACGTGGTAAGGGCTGTCACATCATCCTCTTAGTCCCCTACAGCCCTGGCTTGTACCCCTAGAGTGTTCTCTGAGAGCCTACAGCATGCAGGTAACAGAGGTGAAGACACTCTGCAGACAGCTGAACATGGGCACAAACCTCAAAGTTTAAAGTTGGAACAAATCACCCCAAGCAAACAAGTAGCATGTGCTTCTGAGTATGGCTTGTTCTGCCCTGATTCATTCAGCAGCAACTGTGTGCAGAGGGACAAGGGGAGATTGATTTGAGGACTAGAGCTGTGAACACCTTTTAATTCATGATCACTTGGAATGCCACAAATGAGTGCCATTGTGTGTCTTTTCCCGTGAGGGGTGCAAACAGCAGTGGGGTGCAAACTCCAGTGTTTGCTGCAGAGGGTTTGTAACACAGGCATCACATGTACTCCCTATGGGAGGTGGGACAGGACCCCCTCCTCCAGCTGTGTCTCTGTTCTCCAGGTGGAAGTCCAGCTGTCGCTGCCTATTGCCCAACCTGGAAAATATGTGTTGGTGGTGGAGTATGCCAACCCCAATGCTTTGCATCCGGTGGGTGTTGCCATCAGCTCACCGCAGTTAGCCATGCAGCAGGCCACGTTCACCTTCTACCCATGTGCCTACAGGTATGGTGAGCTCTGAGAGAGTAAGTCCAGTCCTCCTGTGATCTGGCTAGGGCAGACTTCCTTGGTTGATCTTTTTCTGCCTTATGGCATAAGCAAAGTAATGCTGCAGTGTTGTATATCTAAGCTGCACGTGTCCAAACTCATTCTAACTGCATATGGATTTTACTGACTGGCTGTCCCTGGGAACTGCATGGCATCCCTGCCACATTATTGTGCCTGTAATACCTCTGTCAAGTGGCCTATTGCTCCTATTTGTAACTGGGTACATTGATAGGGGCCCTGGTTTTGGGAATGGCCTACAAGCAGATTTATTGAAGGTCAAACCATGCCCCTTACTATAGAAGTGTCTGACTTCAGGCTGCAAACCGTGCAATGGGCAACAAATGTCTGAGGTGTCCTTGGGAAACCTGCCAGAAAAGGCACATCAAAAGATTTACAGGGACTTTGTCTAAATGCCTCCAGGACATATAGCTGGCAAGACAAGAAATGTGTCATGACCCTGCTCAAGGCTGGGCTCAAAATCTATTTTTGTCTCACAGTTTCCTTTGTCGAGGTGTTGCTGTGGATTCCCAGAGCAGATTGGCAACTTTTGAACTTACCTCAGAGGCCACGATTCGGTTCATCGCTGACCTGGCTGACTTCTTCCTGGTGAGGCTCCCTGTGAGGGTTGCTGTTCACAGGTTGCAAGAAGGAGAGGTGGGAGCAGTACCTGACTGGCAGAAGGGCTTTTTGGCTCTGGTTGGGCTGGATGCTAGATCTCCATCTATGTCATGTGCAGTCCAAGGTGGAGAGAGTGTACAGCAGCATGTTTTGAAATAGATCACAGGACTTGGATTTGGGAGAAGATGCTGACAGGAAGCTGCTCTTTGCAGGAGCTGTGCAGCAACATCTTCCCACTTTACCTGGAGACATTCATGGTTGCTTAGATGGAGATAGAAGTGGAGCTCCTAAGCACCTTAGGGCTTGTACCAGGGAAGAAGGGGCAGGATATAGGAGTGGCCTGCTATGTGTTAGCTAGTGTCTGATGAGGGGATGTTTGGTGCTCTGATGGTGGACTCAGAAGTCACTGTAGGCTCCCAGAGGCTGTTGTGTAACTGGGTGTCTCCTTTCCATGCATGGCAGCACAAAGTGTACCTTGTTCCTGCTGAGCAGTTCACCATGGAGTTCGTTGAGCCGAAGGTGCATTGCATCAGTGTCCATGGCATGTTCTCATCCAATAGGTAAGAGAGTCTGAAAACCCTCAGGATTTTAGTGAATGTGGCTGTAACTCAGAAGAATTGCTTGCCACGTTTCCCTCAGCTTTGCAGCCTCTTATGTTTTTGACCTAGCTAAAAGAAATCAGTGGCATAGGAGGCTGAGGTGAAGCACCTTGTCCTCATCCACCAAGCAGGCGGTGCTGGAACAAGGGCTGGAAGCCAGGCGGCTGAACCTGTCCCTGGGCTCCACACTGCCTCCTGTGGCAGATACTGAGCTGTCACCATGAATAAGCTTGCTTTCTTGTACTTGCTTGCATGAAGCAAGAGGTACTTGCTGTATTCTTGACATATATGTATAATATGTGCACAGGAATTAGCCTTTGCAAGGTTTTTGTCCTTACTGCAAGCCTGTGTCAAAGAGCTGCAGGTCCCAGTAAGAAGCTCTCCCTGATCAGTCATGCTTCATCATCTGCCATGCATTACAGGTTGTGCTTTTCCTGCCAGGATCCCCAAAGCCTCTCTCTTTACATCCCACTGTCTCCTTTTGCAGCAGCTCCTGCATTCCCTCAAGATTCCTAAAGCTTTCCCAGTCGGTTGTTTTGGAGGGGGCACAGGCTCTTCCTCTTGCCCCTGATGTCCCCCTGGCTCAGGCTGTCCATGTTGCTCCAGCTGGAGTCCCACTGGAGCCTGCACCTCGGCCTCCCACAGCAATGGACTCCACCACAGAGCTCATCCTCCTGCAGCCATCACAGGTAGCAGCATCAACGTAGGGTGGGCTGGATTTTTCCTTCTTTCTTCTGTAGCTTTACCAATTTAGCAGCTAGTAGTTTTGGAATTTATCCAGGACTTTAACCTTGTCCCTGAAGCTGTAATTTCCATGGGCTCCTCTGTCTTACCTCCATTCTACCCTACTTGGTTCTCTGGGCTCCCAGGAGCAGCTTTGCAGGTGGTATCATTAAGGGGGAAGAGTGGAGAGCTGGGAGGTGGATTCACCAAAAGTCTGACTGATATGAGACAGTTGAGTAATTGGGGCAGAAATCACAGATGTGTTTTTTTGACTCCTGTGTTTGGGGCCAGGCTGCTGTTGTGTTTAACAGCCGGATTCAGAACTTGGGGCGCTACGCTTTTGTTCTGCACTACTACCAACCCAACCATCCCACCTTCCCCGTGGAAGTGTTGATCAGCGGTGGGCGCATCTGGCAAGGTGAGATGGGCAAGGCGCCAAGAAAAGCTGCTAGTGGGCAGAAGCCCTCAAAGAGGGGTTCCAGAAATTTTTTCATGCCAAAAGCTAGTGGTGGGTTCTCCAAGGATTGCAAATGTGAAGAAAGACTGACTTATCTCTTTGGGTGTGATGGGGAGTCAAAGGGAAATGTGGGGCCAATAGATTTTTTTTTTTTTCAGGTCAGGCCAATGCTACTTTCTGCCCACATGGCTATGGGTGCCGGAGCCTGGTAGTTGCTGAGGACCAGATTGTCCTTGATGTTACTGACAATGATCTGATGGTGGTTGTTCGAGTGCCAGAGGGCAAACAGCTGTGGCTGGTGAGCATTTCTCTGGGCATCTCCTGGGGCATGCTGGACCAGGCTCCAGCCACATGGCTCCAGCAGTGCTGGTCTTTGGGGTCCTTGGGGATTTCTGTGTCTGTGTCACCATAAGAACATTTCCCATCATCACTCAGTTCTGAACCAGCTTAGAAAGGTGCAGTCTTCAGCATTAGAGTTCTAGAACTGAGGGCAGGATCCACAGAAGCAGGATCTGTATATGACTGTTATCCTTCGCTGTGTGGTTTTGACACCAAAGCAAGGCAGAAACTTTGGGCAGCAGGGCTGCACTGACCAAAATCTGGGTAAATAGCTGAAAGGCAGAACAGGAACGTCTTCATGTCTGGGAGTTTAAGATGACATCAGGTGCCTGCTCTATGTTGAAGCACAGCCAGTGCTCCCCTTTCAGGGTATTCTGTTCATTTGAGTCACTCCTCATGTGGAGCATTAGAGCAGAGGGAGCCTTATGAATAGATCACACCAGAGAGTTGGCCCCCGCTCTTTCCAGTACTCGGGCACCTTTGTGTGTTATATTATGTCCCATGAGGAGTGAGCTGATGAGAAATTAAAGGTGTAATTGGACCTTCAAGTGAGCTCCTTTTGTATTGCATCCATCAGCTCAGCTAAAGAGCCTGGCTCACCCATCTTGTCCTCTGCAGGATTACATCCTTGTGGTGCCAGAGGACAGCTACAGCTCTCAGTACCTGCAGGAGGAACCCCTGGACAAGTCCTATGACTTCATCAGCAGCTGCGGCATTAACAGCTTCTATATCAAGTGAGGCACTTGGCTTTGGATGGCTGCTGTGTTGTATGGGGGCTGCACGCTCCTCAGGGAGCAAAAACATGTTTCCTTTGCAGGGATCGTGGGGAGGTCTCTGTTTATTACTTTCCTTATGTAGTGACCAAACCTGAGGGTGTTTGGGGATGCTCTCCATCCCACCAATTTAGCACATGTTGATAGAAGAAATCCTGCTGGATTTTGGGGGTGGTGGGGAGGCTGCATGATGATTCCTCCTGTCTTCCTCTGCAGTCCCAGCACATCGTCGAGGTTTTGCCGTGACTCCGCCATCTCGCTGTCCCTCTTCTACAACAACGGGGCACAGCCCTGCCAGTGCCACGAGGCTGGGGCGCGGGGCAGCCAGTGCGAGCCCTTTGGTGGACAGTGTCCCTGCAAGTCCAATGTCATCGGGAGAGAGTGTTCCCGCTGTGCCACCGGCTATTGGGGCTTCCCCAACTGCAGGCGTAAGTTGTGCTGTCTCCTGCCCCACTTTGTGCAGCACTGACTGCTTGGCCTCTTTTGGGGCAAAGACAGAATTGGAAACAGTTGCATTTTCTAGCCTTAAAACAGCTTCAGGAAAGCAGCCCAGCTCTCTGCAGAGCTGCTGAGCTCTGCCTTCATTGCCCTGTGCCTTCCTTGGGCTGCGTGGCTCTTGCTTTTCCGAACACAACTCCTTTTTGTTTCTTGCAGCCTGTGACTGTGGGACACGTCTCTGCGATGAGGTGACGGGGCAGTGCATCTGCCCTCCTCACACCCTGAAGCCAGAATGTGTTGTCTGTGAGCCCCAGACCTTCGGTTGCCATCCCCTCATCGGCTGTGAGGACTGCAATTGCTCTCAGCCTGGAGTGCAGGAGCTGACAGAGCTTGGCTGCGACGTGGACAGCGGGCAGTGCAAGTGAGGAAGCCCTATCCCTGTGCAGGGCACAGCTGGCAGTATCTCTGGTTGCTGCTGGGGTGATCAGAAACACTGGAAGGGTGCAGGGAGGAAACGTGCAGGATAGGGAAATCTTTGTCAGCACCATGTACCTCCCAGCACGGATGAAACTTTGCAAATGCAGCAGCATAAAGCATAGGTTTCTAATGCTGCATCTTTTGCATCCCACCCAGGTGCAAGCCCAATATAATTGGGCGACGGTGTGACCTCTGTGCCCCTGGCTACTACCACTACCCCAGCTGTCGGCGGTGTGACTGCCATCCTGATGGCACTGAAGCGAGCGTGTGTGACCCGGTGACGGGGCAGTGTCACTGCAAGGTCAGTTCTCCAGTTCCTTCATGCATTTGTGCTTGGCTCAAGTGTCCTTGCTCTGGCTGTACAGCTGGTTTAGCCTTGGGGCTGTGGGTGTTTGATTCCTGCTGGGTTGTGCGATTCAGAACACCCTGACAGCCTTCTCCCCATCTTTCCTGGCTGCCAGGGCTCATTCACCAGGCTGTCTGTTGTCAGAGAATGATGCAGGTGAAGCTGTCAACCCACTTACTCCTGCCCTTCTCTGAGCGGAGTAACTCAAACTGCTGCTCAGCTGCCTTCTCCTACTGCTTTGCAGGGCTTACAAGCTTAGTTCAAGTGAATTCAATGTTTGCTGGGTGGTGTGCTAGCAAACCTGTTTGGGAACTGCATAATTGTCTTTCAGTGTCACAGTGATGAACCTCATTGGGCTTGATCACTCCTAGACTCATCTCTGCCCTCTGCTAAGACCCAGCAAGGAGCCTCTGACACTACTGAGCTTTGCATATCTTCCAGGAAAATGTGGAGGGCTCGAGGTGTGACCAGTGCCGCCTGGGGACGTTTTCTTTGGATGCCAGCAACCCCAAGGGGTGCACCAAGTGTTTCTGCTTTGGTGCCACCAATCGCTGCCGCAGTGCTGTGAAGTACCGAGCTGAGGTGAGGGACCAGCAGAGCAGCTGTGCTGCTGTCTTGGGTCTTCATTGTACACTTGTCTTGCTGGAAGAGAAGGTGTGAGGAGTGTTATTCTTGTCCTGCTATGCCCATCTCCCATTTTCAGCCCCTTTTCCGGTCTCTGAGTCTCATAGGGTGGAAAGTCATAGATGGCATTTGGAGATCATGTCAGGCAAGGGTGGTGCTCGGTTTTCCAGTGGCTTCATCAGGATGTGTGTGAGGTTGTGACCCTGTTGGCATCTTTTCAGCCACACTGAGAATTGCTCTTCTAAGCGTCAGCATCCAAATGCCTTCCATAGCTCCTCCAGGGCACAAGGGGAGAAACATGTATACTTGATCTTCCCTTACAGTTCATCGACATGAATGGCTGGCTCTTGATGAGCAGTGATCGCCAGGAGGTGCCAACAACCCTGAGCCTGCGGGAGCAGCTCCTCCATGCTGATCTCAGAAACCTCTTGGATGCCTATCAGGAGCTCTACTGGGTTGCACCTAGCTCCTACCTTGGGGACCGGGTAAGAGCACAGTGGCAGCTGGACCGGCAGTCCCGCACATCCCTGACCCCACTCTCTGGTTGAGCATGGACAGCTCTGACTCAGTTGCAGGTAGCAGCTGATGCAACTTGTCTCTTCCTTAGGTGTCCTCCTATGGTGGCCACCTGCGATACGAGCTTCACTCTGACCCACGGAGGGGTGATGTCTTCATTCCCATGGAGTCCCGTCCGGATGTGATCCTGAAGGTGCAGACCGAGCAATTCACTTGTACCTCCTGCTAACGTGTGCAGGATGAGGTGATGACCAATCCCTTCCTTGCTTTTCTCAGGGAAATCAGATGAGCATCATGTTTCTGGAAGGCTCCTACCCTTCCCCGGGGGAGGTACATGAAGGCCAGCTGCAGCTGGTAGAGGTGAGTTAGCACGCTGTATGTGCTCAGATGCTACTTAAAGGAAACGACTAGCTTGTAGGCAGAAGTGTGCATTGCTTTGAGCTCAGTATTTTTTGGACGGTCCTGTGTGGAGCCAGGAGTTGGATTTGATGATCTCTATGGGTCCCTTCCCACTTGGGAAATTCTGTGATTTCTGATGGTGTATTTTACAGCAGAACTGGCTGTGAAAATCTAAGAAACTACTTTACTTGTGCAAAAGGAGCTGAAGGTTGGACTGGATGCCATAAAATAAGAGTTTGTTCTTCTTCAGTAAAGTCAGATCTTTTCCCTCTAGAGTAACTTCAGACACACAGAGACACACAACCCTGTATCGAGAGAGGAGCTCATGATGGTGCTGGCAAACCTGGAGCAGCTGCAGATCCGGGCACTCTTCTCTCAGCTCTCCTCCTCTGTGTCTCTGCGTCGTGTGGTCCTGGAGATTGCAACGGATGCAGCTACAGGTGTCCCTGCCAGCAACGTGGAGTTGTGCTTTTGCCCAGCTAACTACCTGGGTGACTCCTGCCAGGTAAGAGCAGGAGGAGCTTGCACTATTCTAGGCAGAGAGCAGTTGAACAGCTGCAGACCCCTCATGCATGTGACAGTCTGTGGGGTTTGGATCACTGTGCAGAGCAGTGGTGCTGCACAGTCTGCGTCCAGGCCAACCCCTGAAGGTTTTAGCTTTGATCACAGATCAGGCTGTGCCTGAGGAAGGAACAGCATCTCCTAAATTCCCCCACACTGACCTGCTCACAGCTTCCCTCCTGCCAAAGCACAGCACACCTGGGGGATGCGTGCAGGCTGCATCTGGCCTCTTGGAAGGGACATACTAGGAAAATTTGTTAAAGACCTAAATCAGGTTTGTGCAGTACCTTGGAGGAGATCCTCTGCCTGGCCAATTATCTCTTACTGATGAGGAATAGAAAATCTTTGTTGTTGCTTTTAATCTCTTCTCCTTCAATACAGCCCAGTGGGAATTCTGTCATGGAAATTGGTCTATTTGCTTTGCCTGGATGTTTCAGGCTGTTTTTCACATCTCCTTCTGCTCTCTCCTCAGGAATGCGCTCCAGGTTACTACAGGGACACCAAGGGGTTATTTTTGGGGAAATGCATTCCATGTAATTGCAATGGCCACTCAGACCAGTGCCTGCCAGGATCTGGGATATGCCTTGTAAGTAAACAGTGAGACAGCATGGCGTTTTGGAGCTGGAAAACTGGAGTTTGGAATCTCTAGTGTGGGATTTAGAAAGTTCTTCTCATGCAAACTGTGCCAGTGGGACCATGCTTGAATTAGAGCTTTAGCCTCATGTGCCATTTTGGGGGTGTTCCCCACTCATGGTCAGGTGGAAGATAGTTCTGGGAAAGAAGAGGGACTGCAGTATCCAGATACCTGGATTGGTGGGGGTATTTCCTGCTGGCGGTGCTGAGCCCGCAGCATGACTTGTCCTTGCAGAACTGCCAGCACAACACAGAGGGAGATCACTGTGAGCAGTGCAAGAATGGCTATGTGGGCAGCCACAATGCTGACGGGAGCCTGCAGTGTGTCGGATGTCCGTGTCCTCTTTCCGTTGCTTCCAACAAGTGAGCAGCCTTGAATGGGGTTGTCCCCACGTCAGGGCAGGTTTGGCCCTGGGGATGTCCTAGTGCCAGCCTTGTCCCTGGATCCACACCTGCTCCCTAGCAGACCACACCATGGGGCCAGTGCCTTGGCACCACCTCAGGTGATAGCTGCACTTTCCCATTCACCCCTTTTTGTTTCAGTTTTGCCATTGGTTGTGTGCACAAGGGCTCCAGCACACAGTGCCTCTGCAAGCCTGGCTACGCTGGACCCAACTGTGAGCGGTAAGGAGGATGGCACCTCTGTTTCTTGGGCTGTGGCCCCATGCTAGTCCCATGCAGCCACTGCTGCGGCAGAGGAGATGTCCTAGTAGAGACTGCCTCAGAAATAGCTGGCTTTGCCTTGAGTGAGCTTTGCTCAAGCAGGATGTCTTTCAGTCCCTTTCAGATGCACATACTCCATTGCTGTCTCCACTGCTGATATATTTTTTTAGTGTGGTTGCATTTGCTTAGCTGTGCTTTGCCTTGACTTGCAGTCTATGATAAAGGCATCTTTCTGGAGTATCATAGTGCCAAACACAAAGTGCTTTGAAATCCCAGAGTGTTGCATCAATTACAATCCTCTTGGATGCCCTCACTGCTGGAATTGCTCAAGACTCAGGGGTGGTGCAGGCTCTGGGATCCCCCAGTGCCCTGGCTGTGTTTTAACTTGCTGTGTTTCTCCAGGTGTGCCCCAGGATACTACGGCAATCCCCTGGTGATTGGCAGCTCTTGCCAGCCCTGCGACTGCAGTGGGAACACAGATTCCAACATGCTGTTCAGCAGCTGTGACTCCCTAACAGGCACCTGCACGGGCTGCATGCATCACACAGCCGGTGCGCGGTGCGAGGTCTGCGCCCCTGGCTTCTATGGGGATGCAGTGGCAGCCAAGAACTGCACACGTGAGTGGGACCAGCAGCAAGCATGGGGGGGAGAAGGACAGGCTGACCAGACACATGTCAAGAGTTTTAGCAAGGTTGTACAGCGTTCATTGGGCTGTGCATTGCACGAGTGAGTCACACACTCAGTTGCATGCATGCCAGGACAGGCAGCCTCTGAAGATGATAATAGGAAAGAAAGCATCTCCGAAAACCTGCCCTCCGGCATCACAACTCCAGAGCTTCTGATCCAGCCTTGTTTGCAAGCTGGCAAGCCACAGCTGGGTTGGAACAGCCTTGCTCCAAGCAGCTCCTGCAGCAGCAGTGCTGGCACTTTCTGGGAGCGTGGGTGTGCACAGCCCGCTGCCAGCACTGCTCCT
Source organism: Chrysolophus pictus (assembly GCA_037305975.1). Lineage (NCBI taxonomy): Eukaryota > Metazoa > Chordata > Aves > Galliformes > Phasianidae > Chrysolophus > Chrysolophus pictus. Next base: position 6,190,351 of record CM074595.1, read on the forward strand.
GTCTGTCTGAGGAACAGCCAAACTGCAGCTAACCAAAGGGGAACTGCCCTGGGCAACCATAATGGAAATAAGCTGCCAGCAGGAGCAAATCCAAGCAGAGAAAAGTTGTGTATATGCTGTGATTGTGATAAGACAGAAGAAATGAGATTCCTTGTCAGGAGTAAGGAGGTCTGGCATGACTGATGGGTCTTTTCAATTCAACCTAAAACCGTGTGTTTTCCCTGGCAGAGTGCAGCTGTTCACCCTGTGGGACTGATTCATGCCATCCACAAACCGGGCAGTGCTTCTGCAAGGCTGGAGTGACGGGGCAGCACTGCGACCACTGCGAGGTGAGGCTGCCTGTGTACCATGATGGTGCCTTTGCTTGTCATGGGTGCTCAGCTGCATCCTTAGCAGTGATGCAGTACCCTATGGGAAGCTGCAGCAAACCTCATTTCCCTGCATGTATCCAGCATAATAAGGGCAGGTTTGCCCTAAACAGTGCCCACACTGACCCACTTTTCCCTAGGAGGGGTACTACGGCTTCGAGGGATGCTCTGGCTGCCGGAGATGTGACTGTGATGTTGGTGCCATGGGGAGCAGCTGCCATGCACAGACAGGCCAATGCCACTGCCTGCCTGGCGTCAGCGGATTGCACTGCCAGCAGTGTGCCCCAGGCTACTGGGACTTCAGCGAGAGGGGCTGCAGAAGTGAGTCCTGCTTCCCAGCTGTCGGGTCCCTCACGTGTAGGAGCGGGACGTGGTCTTGGTGGCACATGTGTTTGTCAAATTGCTCGAGAAGGAAAACAACCAACTGTTGTTTGGAGTGCGTGCCGGTTTGCACGGAGAAACCCCCAGCAGTGCATGCATGTAAATGGGCAGAGATGCAATTGCACAGCTGGAGGAAAGCCACCTATTCCCCTTCCTTTGGTGTGGCAAGAGCACAAAGTGATGACATGGCTGTTTCCTTGTTATTGAACTTGGCAGGGTGTGAGTGCAGAGGGGGCTCTTGTGACCCACGCACTGGGGAGTGCACCTGCTCCAATGGGCTGACGGGGAAGCAGTGCGACGTCTGCATGCACAACTATGAGATCCCCGTGGCAAATGGCCCAGACAGCATGAGGTGTGAAGGTGTGTATCCTGCAGTCGTGGGGAAGGAGGTGAGGGAAGCTCTGGCAAAGAACTCTGCTGACTGTGCCATTCTCTGGGCAGTGTGTGACAGCTGCGTCCTGCTCCTGCTGGAGGATCTGCAGAGCATTGAGATGTCCTTCCCCTCCATCCGGAGCCAGCTGGTCAACCTCAGCGCCAGCTCCATCGCCTGGGCTCGCCTCCATAGTCTCAATAGCACTATGGCGACTGTTGCTGTGCGTGGCAGGTCTGGTGCTGCTTTTTGCCTGTTCGTCCTGGCCTGCTAGCTTGATTTCAGCTCTTTTCTTTTCCAGAACCAACTGCGTGAGTACCACAGAGCCATGAACAAGGTCAGGCAAAGGGCTGATGAGCTGGAGGATGAGAACACGGACCTCACGCAGGATTTGAATGCTCTGCAGCACAGGGTAGGATATTTCTTCATCTTCCCATTGCCAGAGCAAGAGTTCTCCTTTTATCTAAATTGAGGGCTTTGAAGGCCTCACCCACTGGGCTGTGGGTGCAGGGGTGTCTTACATGGCCGAGCTTTATGAGCTGCATTGCTCCCTTGGAGGGCTGTTAAACATGTCATGACATCAAATGCCAGACATCCAGATGCCTGGAAAAATGTCTGTATGTACATATATCCATGTTTTCAACAGCCCAACTGCAGAAGGGTCGCGTAAAACATGAACTTATGCTTCAGCTAATAGTTCTTTGTGTTTCAGATGATGATGACTCATAGAAAAGCAAGCCATTTAGAGCAGCATACAAGGGAGACTTACCAGAGAGGACAACAACTTCTGCTAACTATTCAAAGTATTCAGAAAAGCACTGGAGGTGAGTGAAGAGTCTCTGCTTTGTGGGTTTTTCCTGCTGGGAATGCCACGTTTTCACTTTGCAGACAGCACAGAGCACTGCATCGCTTAGAAAGGGCCTTGGAAAAGTAAAGGGGAAATAAAATTGTGGTGGAGATCCACACAGACTTGTGACTGTATAGGTAGATGAGGGGATATTGAACCTCAGAGGAGGTTTCAGTTGGATATTAGGAAACATTTCTTCTTCAGAAGAGCAGTGATGCAGTGGCACAGCTGCCCAGGGAGGTTGGGGGGTCACCATCCCTGGAGGTGTTTCAGAGCCATGGAGATGTGGCACTGAGGGATGTGGGCAGTGGGCACAGTGGAAGGGTCTGGGATTGAACTTAGAGACCTTAGAGGTCTTTTCCAACCTCAGTGATTCTGTGAGTGTGAATCCCAGCTGTTAGGCTGAAAATTGTGTTTGTAAAAATACATCAACGTGGCACAAATATTATTAAAAAGCATAAAACTGGTCTTTCAGGAGAGATTTAGTAAAACAGAGAGGGGCTCGCATCAGGGAGAAGAGGCAAAGCCACAGGCAAGTGCTTGGGATGTAACATGCATTCCTGGTAAGGGTCCAGGGAACAGAAATGTGGCATTGCCCTCAAGTGATGTCTCAGGCTGGGTGTCCAAGCACTGCACAGAGGCTGCCTGCGTTTTGGTGAGAGTAAGGGATGGAAGATCTCAGTTGCAAAGGGTCTGGGGTGAGGATGCTGATGAGACCTGTGTTTCCTTGCAGACCTGGTGCGGCAGATGGCCACGTTTGGGGCAGCAAACACCAGCACCACCTCCACTGAGGAGTTTCGGCAGAAGATGGCAGAGGTGGAGAGGATGCTGAGGGAGATGAAGGAGCGGAGCCTGGGTGGCCAGGAGGAGCTGGCAAGGCATGAGCACGAAGAAGCTCAGAAGTGTGAGTGTGGGTTAGCAGCACCTGTGCTGGCCCTGCTTGGTGTGATTATTGGCAGTCTGAATAAGTCACCCTGTGTTTCTTCATATTAATTGTCCCATGACAGGACACTATTATTCAGAATAATAGGGCTTCAGATAAGAGTTCTTCATATAGAGCCTTTCAGGCTGGGCATCTTTCTGAAAGAGATCCCATCCTTCTCACTAGGGGTTTGTAGATAATATTGTATGAGATCCTGTTTTATCTAGACTGAAAGAGGAAGGGATACCTGGGAAGTGAGACCAGAATTAGGCATTTCCACAGCCAAGCACAGAAAGATGAACACCAGTTCTCATCTCTTCCACCCCCAGTGTTGCACCGGGTGAAGAGCGAGCTTCAAGCCCACTGGGAGTCCAACCAGGCACTGATGAGCAGCATCCAGGATTGGCTGGCACAGCACAGCTCCCAGCTGATGGATCTCCGTGATGCCCTCAATGAGGCTGTCAACAAAACCAGGCAGACAGAAGACTTGAACAGTTTGAACCGCAACAACCTGGAGGAGAGTCAGGTAGACATGCACCAGATGAGCCCATACTGCCATGCAGTGAGGGGGAACCTGCCCTGGCCCTACTGGCTCCTGACTCCATGTCTTTGTGTCTAGCAAAAGAGCCGTGAACTCCAAAAGCAGTATGGACTGGTGCAGGAGACCCTGAGGATGGCTGAGAATGCCCTGGCCAAGGTCTCCAACTTCCTACAGAAGATGGAGAGTGCAAAGGAGGTGTGTGATGGAATTGCTTTGACATGGGCAGAGCACAGTGGGGCAACCATTGGGGGTGACACATGTCCTTGCAGGCATATGAGAAGCTGGCAGCCCTTCTGGATGGGGCAAAGCTGCCTCTGACAGAGCGGGTGAAGAAGTTCTCTCCAGCCAGCAGTAAAATCCCCATTGTGGAGCAGGCTGAGGAGCACGCCCGGCTCCTGGATGAGCTGGCAAGGAACCTGTCCAGGTGAGGCTTCTGCCCAGCTCCCTGGTTCTGTCATCCTGCTGGGGTTAGGGATGGGATACTACAGCCCCAGCACTGCAGCAGATTTGCAGCAGGGTGTTTTCTCCAAGGGTTGAGGAGCCTGAGGAGCCCAAGGCGTTTGTCCTTGGGGACAGGAGCCCAGCATGAGTGGTCTCTGTGGCCCTGATGGCTTTGTCTTCCAACACAGCATTATCCAGGGCACAAACCAAGATGGCTTTATCCAGAGGGCGATTGATGCCTCCAACGTCTATGCCAGCATCATTGAAGCAGTGGGAAAAGCTGAGCGAGCTGCCCATGACGCCGATGAGGCTGCTGGCAAGGCTTTGATGGTATGTGCTGTGCAAATGAGAGAAAGCAAAATTCCATCTGCAGCTGTGCAGCTTTTCACACCCACACACAGTGGTCTGCTGCCCCTTCCCTTTGAGTCTGCAGCATTTTGTGCTGGAGAACAGAGCAACTGGTGAGGCCAAGGCTGGGCTTGGAAGCTTCAGGTCACCCCATCACACCCCTGCAGCCTGCTCCACTGCAGTTGTCCAAATGAGTATCTTTGCATGTGCTCTCTGGGCCAGGGACTTGAATTCCTCTTCCAGGCCCTGAGGCAGCACAGCAGATGTTTGTTTTACAGAATGTCATGTCAGAAAATCTCGGGGCCATCTCTAAAGAGCTGAAAAGGAACAGCAGCAACCTTGAGGAGGGTGTGAGGAGAGAGCAGACAAAACTCAATGGAGGTGAGAGGGGCTCCATCACAGGGTGGTGGCTTTGGGCTGGACAGAGACCCAACATGCAGAATACATGTTGTTTTTGGTTTTTTAATTGCAGCTATTAAAGGCACTCTGCAAACAGCAAAGGAGAAGCTGGCTGACCTCCGCAGGAAGAAGGAGCAGCTCTTGAGACAGCTGCAGTCTGTGCAGGATACGCTGGGCAGGGACCAAGGTTTGTTCTGGGTGCTCCCTGCCCCCATCCTCACATCCAGCTTGTGACCCAAGGCTGCTTCCTCCCCTCTCCTGACCATTTCGGGGATTTTCCTCCTATCTTTCCAGAGGACACCAAGGAGACAATTCAGAATGCCAAAGCAGCTGCCACAGAGGCCAACGAGACAGCTGCAAGAGTGGAAGAGACCCTGAGCACCATGAAGAAGAATCTGGATGAGTGGAAAGACAAGTATGGAGGCCTTCGAAATGAAGACCTGAACCAGGCAGTCCAAGATGCCAGGAAATCTGGTGAGAGCTGATTCTGCTCAGCCTCCAGGGCTGAGAACAGTGCTTTCAGAAGCTGTGCTTTGCAGCACCAAGGCAGGAGTGCAGGGAAGTGAGAGAGCCAACTCTGGGTGCTTCAAATCCTGCCCCTTTATTTTAAATCTCAGTCTGCAGTATGTATATCACCCATGGCTTTATTGCAGGAGGTTGCACGTACTTGAGCATTTTCAAAACCCCATATCAAGGCTGCTGTGCGTAGGGAGACAGTTGTGTGATTCAGCTTCCACTGCTTTTGACTTGCATGTCTCAGACCTGCCTGAGCTTCACATCTCCCTCACTAATGCTTAAAACAACTGTTTCTCTCTCACGCCAGTGTCCAGCCTGGAAAGCACCATCCCACTGCTGCTGGGGAAGCTGAGCAGTCTGGAGAACAGGAGGAATAAGAATGCCACTGTGTCAGAGAACATTGTGCGCATCCGGCAGCTCATCACGCAGGCGAGGAATGCTGCCAGCAAGGTGGGCTTGTGGGTACCAGGGTGTGGGGTGAATGGGGGCTTACTTGGGGGTGCTTTGTGAATGGGAGAAGTATCTAGAATAGCTCTGGGGCTACCAAGCAGGGTTGCTTTCTCATGGGAAAACTCCCAGAAGTGGAGTTGGGAAGAGCTGTTGGGCACGTGAGGTGGCAGCAGTGGGTTTCAGCTCTTTAGAGTTGGATTTCTTTCCCTCCAGGTGAAAGTCCCCATGAAGTTCAATGGCAGCTCAGGAGTGCAGGTCCGGATGCCAAGCAACCTGCAGGATTTGGCAGCCTACACATCCCTCAAATTCTACATCCAAAACCCTGAGCCCAGGAGCCAGGATGGGGCAGAGGAGGGGAGGTTCATTCTGTACCTGGGCAGCCGTGAGGTGAGTTGGGACAGGAGGAAAGCTGTAGGTAGCTGCTCCCCAGCTCTGCTGCACCAGGGAGAGCATTGCTGGGTGCTCTTGCCCATTCTAATGTCAGTGTCTGGCCCTGTCTCTCCCCTACGTTCAGGCCACTGGAGACTACCTGGGTATTGTACTGAAGGACCGCAAAGTGCAGTGGGTCTACAAACTGGGCAACGAGGAGCCAGCATCCCTGACCATTGATGAGGAGATTGGAGAGCAGTTTGCTGCCATCAACATCAATAGGTTGGAGATGGGTGTGATAGATTCTGAGGCAGCTTGCTGGGAGCCTGTCCCTGCACTGCATGTGGGTAGTGCTGTGTCCAAAAGATCAGCACTGAAACACCTCAAAAAATTGTCAGGGAAATGGTCTCACCACATCATGGAAAGTCTGGGGGCTGCCTTTGGGTTGAGAGATGATGTTCTTCGGCAGAGCTATGTGGGGAAGCCCTGTACTCAGGGAGAGCAAGGTTGGCTCCTCTTTGGGCATCTCCACTTGACTTGATCATCCCTCCCTGCTACAGGATCCTGCAGTACGGGCAGATGTCAGTGATAGTGGAAAGGCAGACAGTGCATGAGACCAAAGGAGACAGCGTGGCCAAGGGGGAGCAGGGGCTGCTCAACCTCGACCCACACAACGTGGTCTTCTACGTGGGCGGCTACCCACCCAACTTCATGGTGAGACAGGTTTCCTAGGAGGTATCAGCAATATCTTTGAAGCATTGGCAGGAGAGCCCATGATGTTTTCATGACAAAACCAAAATCAAACTGTTTGGTTACGTTTCCAGCCCCCTCCCACTCTGCGTTATCCCAACTACCGTGGATGCCTGGAGCTGGACACGCTGAATGAGGAGGTGGTGAGTCTGTACAACTTCCAGCACACCTTCCAGTTGGATACCACTGCTGAGAAGCCCTGTGCAAGGTAAGGCTGTGCAGTCAGGCAGGGCAGCACCTGTCCCACAGGCTCACCCTAACCCTTGGCTGCCCCATTTGGGGGGCAGTTGACTTTGGAATGATACCTTGTGTCTCTTCTTGTGTGTTTCAGGTCCAAGTCCACAGGAGATCCCTGGCTGACCGATGGTTCCTACTTTGATGGTACTGGTTATGCAGAGATCAAGTTTGAGAGTCAGTTTGGCACAACCAAGCGCTTTGAGCAGGAGATCCGGATTGTCTCCTACAATGGCATCCTCTTCTTTCTGGAGAATCAGGCAGGTGTCACTCTTCTGGGGAGCCTTTACCCTTCAGTCAGTGTGATGGGGGTAGTCAGCCCTACCTGCAGGTGTTCTCCGTTCAGGGTTGTGGGGAGAAGATGGCTTTGGAGATGATAGTGCTGTTTAAAGCAGTACATCTGCACTATTGTTAAAAGCCACCAGAGGGCTGTGTCACTAGTCTGGTGCCAGAAGGACTGTCCTGAACTCCAATACCCATGCACAGAGCTTTGAGCTGGACCAAGGTTCACTCAGTGCTGCCAGGAACATTTCCATTGGCCCCAGCACAGGGTTGCTGCTCACACATGGATCCCTCGTTGCTGTCACAGTGACAGGTTGAGGCATCCGCTGCAGGATCTGCTTCTGCCGGTGCTGAGCCCTGATGCTGAGCATCCAACCTGCCTCCCACAGGGACAGTTCCTGTGCCTGGCTATCCGGGATGGGAAGCTGGTGCTTTACTATGACTTCAACACAGGCCTGGAGATGGCAAAGCCCAGCAGCAACTCTTCCTCCATCAGCAGCGCCACAAACAAAGCGGTAAGGGGGGAGTGGGTGTCCACGTGTGGGTTGGCTCTTCATCCAGAGGTGCCAGCTGGGAGTCTGGAACCTTGTTTTGGGGTAAGGTTTAAAGCCTGCAGGCTCTGGGCTTCCTTTTTGAGTGTACTTTACTTGGAGACATGAATTGGACATTTCATGCTCTGCTCTCGTATGGATCCAGCTGCTCATTTTTCTTCTCTGTCTGCAGATCCAGATCTTCCTCCTCAAAATGAATAACAAGAAGCGCATCCTGGTGCGTCTGGAGCGCCTCACCATCTTCATGGTGGAGCAGGAGAACTCCTTGGAGAATGCTGTCTCCTACTACCTGGGCGGTGTGCCTCCAGCAGTGCTGCCCCCCAGGTGGGTCTGGCCCACCAGTGAGGGTGGCAATCTACATCTTCATCTCCAGACTTTGAGGGTGGGCTTGACCCTTCCTCAACCACATCCAGGACTGCTCAAACTCGGGGGGAGGCTTCCTCTTGCTGCCCATCACCGTGGGCTTGAGGATGGGACATCTCCAGGGTGGGGTGAGGTGCTGGTGGGTGTTGCTGACCCTCCTTAGCCAAGCTTGGTGCTTTGAAGCAGCTTTCTGCATGAGACACTGCAGCCACACCTGGTCATTGCGTGTCCTTCCCAAGTGCTCTGTCTGGGGGCTGCAGGGCTGGATCCTCAGTGAGGTTGTCCTGTTAACGCTGCCTGTTCCTCCTGCAGCCTGAAGGCACTCTTCCCCACGGGTGGGCCCATCCGGGGCTGCATGAAGGGCTTGAAGGCTCTCGGCAAATACGTTGACTTGAAACGCATGAACACTGTTGGTGTGAGCTACGGATGTACCTCAGACCTTCTGGTAAGTGCAGTGCTTCAGCAGCTGGGGATGAGGTCCAGCAGGGAAAGCAGCATGGGACCCTAGGACAAATTCAATCTCCTTTTCATGCAGAAATATAAACCCCACAGTTCCTCAGTGCTGGGGGCCATGGTGAGGTGCCCCCATGGTTGGCCATAGAACTGGCCAGACCAAGTGAGATTCTGGATGCCTACAACAGTGGAGCTGGCTCTCACCTTCCTTCCATGGTGCCTCTTACAGGTGGCTCGCTCCATCAGTGTCCATGGCTATGGTTACCTGACCCTGGCCCTGAAGGATGTGCCTGTGCTGCGTGACTTCTACAGTGGTTTCAGCTTCCAGACGAGCCAACGTGAGGGGCTGCTGTACTACCACAGTACACAGGTGGGCACCCGCAGTCCCCTCCAGTTGTCCCCGTAGTGGGACAACCATCAGTTTGTGCAGGAGAATCAAGTGAGGCTCCTGCTTGGGAAAGAGAGGGATTTTATTGAAATGTGAGCAGGGATAAAAGGTAAATCCAGTGAAATTTGGATAATGTGGGTAAATGGGCCCTACCTTGGGGCTTGATTACCCAGCAATGGTACGATGCTTTCTGCAGGAGGGGACATGCCAGGTGTCCCTCCAGAGGGGCCAGCTGGCCTTGAATCTGCTGGAAACCAAAATCACCACTGAAAATACCTATGCGGATGACAGGACCCACTACGTGGCCTTCTACAGTGATGCCCAGGGGTATGTGTCTTGGTGATGCACAGGTGCTGAGGGGCCAGCAGCCCTGGGGCCCTGCTCATCCTGCACCACTCCTACCCCATAGGGTGCGGCTCTACGTGGACGACGAGCTGCAGGACACTGCAGCTGGGGCCAGGGCCAGTTGGAGGCAACGGAGGCAGCAGGATGACCGGGCACTCTTCCAGCTTGGAGGCTCACCAGAGCCCAGTGCCCTCAGCAACCTCACTGGCTGCATCGGGAACGTCTTTGTCAAGCGGTGAGCATCACTGTGCTGCGTCCCGGAGAGCAGGACTCGGCCCCATCCTGCCTTTCGCCTGGCTTGGTTATGGGAACCTCTTCCCCCTGTGTGTAGGAGGTCAGAGCCGCAGATGGTGGTGGACCTGCAGCAGAACATGGAAAGCATCAACGTCACCATGAGCTGTCCTTGGGGCGAGCGGCCGCAGCAACTCAGAGTTGCTCTAAAGAAGGACAGGAGGAAACCCAAGGTATCCCTGCTGACAGAACTCCCATCTTCTCCAGCCACCACCACAGCCCCTCAGTCGGGGACCCTCCCTTCACTCTGTTCCTCTGTGCACCCCATGTAGGTGTCCAGCAGGCCCAGCTCCAAGGACCGCCGCCACGACCAGGCTGGGCTCTGCCGGCCGCAGCCCCGCGCAGCCAGGGACACCTTCCGCTTTGGGGGATCCCCGAGCAGCCGCTGGGAGTTTGAGGAGATCCCGGCCTTCTTCAGCCAGAGGTGAGGCTCACTCTGTGCCCAAGCCATGTGGGCTCAGCCATAGAAACCATCGCTTGCCCCTTGCAGTGATGGGAGGGCAGGGGCAAGGGGCTCCTGTCATCCCTGTCCCCGCAGGTTCCATTTCTCCCTGGAGGTGAGGCTGAACTCCTCTAACGGGCTGCTCTTCTACGTGGCGGGCAAGCGAAGCACCTTCATGGCTCTTCTTGTCTCCAACGGGCGCTTCATCTTCCTGATGGCCATCGGTGGGCGGCGGCTGCGCATTCGCAGCAAAGAAAAGTACCATGACCAGCGGTGGCACACGGTGAGCAGAGCACTGGGGCTCAGCAAGGCCTCGCAGAGCCTCTTTGCTTTTCCTTCTGGCTTCTCCCACTACACAAAGTCCATGGCCCTGGCATCCATCTTTGGTCCTTGCAGGTCTTCTTCAGCAGAGACCAGAGCCGAGTCCAGCTGGTCATCGATGGGCTGCGAGCCCAGAGTGCTACAGTGGCCACCGCAAAGCTCTTTGTAGCCCGGACCCCCTTGTACATAGGGGGTGTCCCAGGTGGAAGAGCCAAGGCTCACATGCTGGTAAGGGCTTGTGGGGGTCCCCTGGCATCACCCCATCTCTACTGGCTCTTGGTCCCACAGCACTGCCCATGCCCCTCTATGCTCACTCCCAGAGCCTATCTCTGCAGGGCACATCGGTTTCCAGCTTTGACGGCTGCCTGAGGAACCCACAGCTGGATGGGAAGCCCCTGGGTACCCCCTCACACACCTTTGGGGTGACGCCGTGTTATGAGGGTGCTCTGGAGCATGGGATTTTCTTCGCTGCAGACGGCGGGTCCGTCACCCTAGGTACCCCACAGCAGCCCGGGCTGGTTCCCATGGTCCTGGGACTGGAAAGGATGTGTCTGGTGGGAGGTCTCTTGTCCCCTTCTCACCAGTGGCACTGCATTTCCAGCTGATGCACTGGCAATTGAGCAGGACTTGGAGGTGACACTGGACGTCCATCCCCACAGTGCCTCTGGGGTCATCTTCCACATCGGGACAAGGAGGAGCCCCCATCTCGTGCTGTACATGGAGGAGACAAAGGTAGTGGGAGGGATGGCTTTCCCATAGCCCCAGTAGAGGCCATCTCTTGCACATCGTGTTCAGCTCACTGAGTTCTGATGGGTTTGTCTCTGCTAGGTCACCATGAGAGCCAACACTGGGGCTGACGAATTCTCCACGTCGGTGACGTGCCCATCTCTCTGTGATGGGCAGTGGCACTCCATCACAGGTGAGGGGACAGCACTTTGTCCCTGGGTATATTGCTCAGCCCACATTTACTGGGGGCAGTCCAGTGCCCTTCCTCAGATACTTAAACCCCAGCTCCCACCTGTTTGCATTTAATTTGGGAGATTGCAGCTGCCATTAAGTCATTTACTAATTGGAGTCCTCACCTGATCTTGTTAGTGCTGTCAGACCTGGCAAGCTGGATGGATGGGGTGGTTGCCAGGTCATGGAGCCACTAGCAAGGCTAGGGCTGCCCTGTGCTGCTGCTGGACTTCTGCAAACAGCACTGTCTGACTCTTGATTTCTTTCTAAGCTGTCAAAAGGAAAAACATAATCCAGGTTGAAGTGGACACAGAAAGAAACTATGCAGTGGGACCCAGCCAGCCTCCTGCACCCAGTGCAAGGGCAACGTTCTACCTAGGAGGGCTGCCAGGTGAGTTGAGAAAGATGCACTCCAGCTCAAAACACCCCAAAGCAAGACCTATTATTGCTGTTGCAAGTAAGATGTGCTTAATCCCTTACTCTGTTATTAGTCCAACGCTTGGTTTTATTTGTTTCTTTTGCAGAAGCAGACGAGGCCAGTACAGTGTCAGCACTACCTCTCCTCCCTCATTATGTGGGCTGCATAAGGAATCTGCTGGTTAACCAGAGCTATGTGAACCTGCTGCAAACAAGGACTGTCAGGGGCTCAGTTAGCCTGAAGGGTTGCCCTGTGCTGTAAGTTCACCTCGGTGTACAGCCTGACACTGGGAAACTGCACTGCTCCCTGGATCCCAGCCATCAGCTGTGAGCTCTGGTCAGCCAGTCCATCTCCAGTGCCTGCAGCACAAGTCTGTAGCACAAGGCTGGGGCCAACATCAGGGAGGGACTACAAATCCATGGGGAAGGAGAGCAGGGGAGGAAGGTGGAGAGGAGGGAGCACTTCGGGGGCATCTTTTCACAAATATAACCAAAAAGTTGGAGCAGGGTATGGAAACAAGTCTGCCTCCTTTCCCAGTGGTCAAGCATCTGCAGCAGGCCTCATGCTGGCACACAGCTTGTGTTATGGACTGGAGCATACAGCAGCTGTGCATCACGTCCCAAATCCTGTTCCCTTTACCCCACGCTTATAATGCAGGTTTAGTTCACTGAACACTTGAGGCTATTAATGACAGTCACAGACTGCCTTCTGCTAAAGGCGATAGGCAGTTTGTTTTATGCAGTTAGGACAAACTGGATTAATTCCATCACTTTTGGGTTTTTATAAGCAAGGATGCATTTAACCCTTCCCCCTAAGGTCAGTCTCTGTTCACCTGCTACTGCTGTGCAAGTACAGAGCTCTACAAGGGGACCTTGGACAAAATTCTGCTTGCAGAATTAGCATCTGCCAATCAGATTAATTTATAAGATTTTTAAAAAGGAATAAAGTATGCTGGAAGAACTGCTGAGGGAAAGCAGAAGGTCATCACAGATGCCACTCTGTAGTTGCATTCAGCATAGATAGATACACTGATAGAAGTCCTGTTGTACGAAGCAAGAAACTGTTGCTTGAAAGGGAAGAAATAAAGGTTACCTCTGTCCAGATTTGCTGTGTCACTGTAGTCACCTGCCCTGCCCCCAGCTGCCTTCTGTCCAGCCTAGCTCACCCCTGCTAACAGTGCAGTCTTCACTTGAAAAAAAAAAAAAAAAAAACACATTTTGCTCCCAAAACACCTAGTTCACTTGTGCACTTACACATCATATATATATTTGTGTGTGTATATATATATCTAGCCACGTGGGGACGAAATCTTGCTTCCGAAATGGACTTATAACTTATATATTGTTTTTTTATGAGGGGTAAATATTGTAAAGTGGGTTTTTAACATGTCCATTTTCAATGTAATTATGACCTGTTTTTAAGTGGTAGTATTAAAGATGGTCTTTGTAAATCACTGGTACATACTTTGGAGTCAAATAAAGTTTTATGTTATTCTCTTTCATGTTATGCTCTTTCCTGGTGAAGAGCAAATCTCAATCCTCTGGCCTTTTATCACAATGAAAACTGAAGGATGGAGTTAGCCTGCTAACAAAAGCATCAAAACCCAACTGCACTGAACGTAAAGAGCAAGTACTGCTTAGGTTTATGTTGAATAGACTGAGAAAAAAACAGTATGGCAGATAAAGAAAATTCCTTTATTTGTAGATTTATATAAGCATAATATGAAGTTAGTAATCCTACTGCAGTTGCTTAAGTTAGTATCTAGGATATCTGTAAGGAAGAGCAAATAATTTAATCTAAACTCATATCTTCCTCTTCATCTTTCTTGTCTTTAGAGTCTCCTTCCTTTTGGTCTGACTTCACACTGTTCTGCATTGCTTTGGCAAATGCTTCTACATCTAAAAGTTAAAGAAATTAGTTATTTGCAATAGAAATTTTGCAATTTCTGGGACAGACTTCGTTGTCTGCATGAGGCTATGTCATCAGTTGGAAAGAAAACAGTTGTTTCAGTAAGAACCTATTAGCAAAGAAGAAAATCTCAAATCTTATTCACTAGATAGCATTTGGATATGTGCAGTTTCACCTTGTGCATAGACAGCCTCAACAATTAGCTGGTTTAATAATGGAACAGATTCTAAATGTCCATCAGGGATAACTGCTACCTTCTCCCTCTGCCAAGTAAGGCCCAAGCAGTGCACTCCCTTCAGCTGAATGGCTGATGACTAACACAGTAAAAAGCATTCTAAACAAGGTGCCCAACACCTCCAATCATTTGTAACTCCTTCAAGAAATCAACCACAAGGCTGCTCAGCACATCTCTGCAGAACCTCCAATTCCCTAAATGCAATCCTGACACCAGTACTGTGTCTGCAGGGTGGCTCCTGAGCCATTTGCCTTTTCATTTTAAAAAGAGCAGCACAAGAGTCACCTTTCGGCAGGTACCCACAAACTAATCATTGCCTTCTACATTCAATGGCTATGTGCAGTGCCAAGAAAAACAAAACAACAAACCAACAAAAAGACCAAAAGAACAACCACAGCAACAACTCAAACAGCAAATCCCACCAGTTCATCATGTTCCCAACAGCACTGGTACATACCTCCTTTATTTGCTGCATCTATGGCCTCTGCAGGTAAGCCAAACTGACTCATTAGCGGGCCAAGCTGTCCTGAAGCTAAGGCAGCACTGAACATGCTCAATGCCTGTGAATTGGAGTCAAGAGTGTCAAAAAAAAAACCAGTGTGCACTGGGTTTCTCCAGCACCACGTGGCTACAGTGCAATAACAACATGAGGGCAGCAGTTTGGGGATGCTTTCACACCCTGTTACAGCATGCTGACCACATGGCCTACCTGGAAGCAGCCTCTATCCCTTAAAGAACACAGATAGTGCTGCACTTGGCCAGGCTCAGACATGCCTCTACACCACAGGCACTGTGTTTTGTAATGAGGAAGTGTTTGCTCTTAATCAGCTACATGCCAGTAAGCATGAGGCAATAAGCTGTGCTAGACTAAGCAACACTAGTGTCACATCCTGCAACTAAAAACATTCTTCTTAGCCAGTGGGATTTTGCATATTGGGAAATTTCAGTCAGTATTAGTTGAAGTTGGCCCAACAGATTTAATCTGACAAAGTATGTCCAAATGGACGGCCTGGAATTAAGTATTTTTATATTCTGGGTTTTATAGAATTAAAAAGGAATGTAGTGCTATAAACATTAGCATCTCTTCCCTTCTCTGTGTTCACTTTAGTAACTCAGCTTTAAAGAGACTGCTTACAGTCCATTCTTTGACAGGCAGTAATGAATTTGCTGCTACTCTGCTGCCAATTGCCAGAAAGTGTTTTAAATAATGAGAAAGGTAAAGTCCAAATCCAAAAGTGAAAGTAAAACAACCTTTCTGGTCTGCCCTTGGCTGACCACAGGAAGGAAGGACTAGTGCTCCATGAAATCATGTCCCTCCTTTCCACTTCTAAGGATCAACTTCCTAGTCTGAGCAGGGGAGGGAAGCTGAGAAAACGGGGCAACGTGAATCATGACACGTGGGGAAGGAGAGCAGCACTTTATGATAGTGGGTAACTACCTGCTGGAACTGAGGAGATGTCAGGGTGTTCTGAATCTCTTCTGCAGTTTGCGGCAGAGACTCCCCTGAGGGAAGGTAAGGCATTAACCGCTCCTGAACTTCAGCGTTGGCCAGAATGGGAGCCATTATCTCGGGAGTCAGAACAGTTGCCAGGTCAACTAGGAAAATGAATAAATGGATGGCTGTTAGACTATGCACAATTACCCACATTTTGTCATGTAAATGAAGTGTTCTAGTCAGCGGAGTACTGAATCATATTTAGCACACTGCTGGCTTCCTTTCTCTCCTTCTCGGTTTTGCAGCAAGAGTAAGATTCTCAAGGCAGCCAAGAAAAACAGCACTTAAGTGGAAATAAATAAATAAATATAATTTTAAGACACCTTTCAAATTGGAAGGCAAGACAGGACAGTAAGACAACTCCAAAGGACTCTCCTAGATCCAACTGCTGTCTGGTCAGAATACTGTTACCTTGCTGTCCTCCTGCTCCAGATGGCACGTTCATAGTAGCTAAAATATTCTGGAGGTCACTCAGTTGGATGGGCTGGGTTGGGCTCGTGGCTGAGCTGGTTCCATTACCCGAACTTGGCACAGGGCTCGGGCTGGTCACAGATGCAGCTGCAGGAACGGCCGGGGCAGGCGTTACACGGGTAGAAGAGGTTGTGGAAGATGGTGTCACAGCAGCTGACTGGCTGCGAGAGCTGGAAAGACATTGAGGGAATTAATTCAAAACCAAAAGCTTTGCCTCTTCTTTCTGAGAAGTTTCTTTACAAGCCCTTACAAAACAAAGGGCTAATAACCTCCTCTTAAGAGAAGTACCAAGCAGTCTTAATTCCCATTAAATTTTCTGTACAGTAGGCCATTATTCCTCCCATCTGTGTGGCAATTCCACACTAGAAAAATATAGCAGACTTGGATCAAATGGGTGTCTTACCTGGATGATGAACTGCTGGTCGGGGGTCCCCCGCTTCCAAGTAGGCTGGCCAAGCCAGGACCCGTCAGTGCACCCAGCCCACCTTCCATAAACATAAAAGAACAACAGGTTTAGAAATGCATTCTTTTTCAGGTTTCCTGCACCTCCCTGGTCGAGAGAGGTCACTCTTGTACCTGAAAGGTTTTATTTGCTAAAATAAAGGAGGAGGGGGTCAGAAGAGCCCAGACCAACCCTCCCCGCCCCTCTATGTAAATATACAGCTCTCATTGTCTGACTGCACATCCCTATTACATAACTGTCTGAGAAGATAGTTGCACATTTTGGAAATACTCAATTTCCAGATGTACACAAGGATGAAATTACTTTGGTTCATGCTGTACACACATGATCAGTGTAACAGAGCTCCTTCCCTTCATCTGCTAGTTTCCGAAACTCCAACTCTTCTCTAAAACCTAAAGCCAAGGTCCTCAGCAGAAGGGTGCAGGGGCAGACTCTGAATCACACCCGTACATCTGCATTTATTGCAGCTTCACATCTAATGCAGAGATGTAGCAGTAGCAAGTGAGTCTTTAAGCATGTCACAGACAGAGCAAAGACCAAGACCAACCCCGCACAGAACCAAAGCACCACAGGGAGAACAGTGATCAAGAAACAGAGCAGGAAACCAACACCTGGCCTTCCAGCAAACTGAAACAAACAAAAGAAATCGGATCAGAGCCTCCTTCATCCCCATTGCTATTTCTTGGCCACCAAAGAATTACTGCAGCATGGAGAACACCAGCTAAAAAGAACTGGGGAAAGGTTTGGCTCCTAGGTCTGCTGGAGCTGGCAGTGACTGATTGTCCCCCTATGACTCCTTTGAGCCACATTTGCCAGATGCTCCATTTACCACACACTTCCTACTCAATAGTTTCTTTACTACATTTGATTAAACACATTTTCCAACCCAAGCATCTATATTTATCATCCACCTTTTGGGAACTAATCTGCAGAGAACAAAAGTGCACCATTAACAAACACAATTAACAAACTGTAGAACACTGGAGTCAGAGCAAGCACCAGCCATCTGCCCAGTACTCTCCTTTCTATAGAACCCATTCGTGCAGTAAGGAATCATGCCTGTAATACTGCTCATCCATCACACAGAGCTTTCACAGCAGCAGGATGAAGCTAACCAGGCTGCATCGTGTGCTACTCTATTCAGTTTGTCCTGGCTAGGAAAAGTTTACCCAGGAGCTGCAATAAAAGCAAAGACCTGAGAGAGATGCAAACCAGATGTAAAAGAATCAGATGCTACGTGGGGAAGAGATCCACAAGGATTCATCACAACCCACTTGCTGGGGCAAGCAATTGAGCTTTTTGGCTTTACATATCAAGCCATCTTATAGCTAGATGTAAAGGCAAAGAAAGAAGAGCTGTTGAAAAATGTGCTCAGAGTAAGAGGAAGCAAGTTTCAGGAGTTCTGAGAAGCTTCAAGAAGGAAGCAGGAAGGTCTTTACCAAACACATGTTAAGAAGCTGGAATCTTCCATCTGCACATCCCAACATCAAATTTGCACATTAAACTTACAGAGACACTACTGCTAGATCAACGAAAATGGACTTTAGTCACTGCCACCTGCTAAGCATTCCTTTGCCTAATTCCACACCAGGGTCTGACTTCTCAGTAAATGCTATACTGGCCTTGGAGCACAGACAGCATTAAGAATAGACTGCTGCAGTGATTCCAACACAGCTCACACTCCCTTTAGAAAAAGCAGGGCAGTACTTCAAGCTCTCCCCAGTGTTGCCCAGAAGAGGAAGCCCTCACCTGAGCTTTCTTCTACTGATTACAGGTTTCTGAAGGGCAGGTACACTCCAACCTTCCTCTTGAATTCCACTGTGCACACAAATAGTCACTGGATCAGAAATAGCATGAAAGAATCCACAGCTTGACAGCTGGGACATCCAGCTGGGAATCCCTGGTTTCCTGCTCCAGTGAATATTTAGGAGGAAGAGGAGGGGACTTATTAGGGAAAAAAAAAAAAAAAAAAGGCAGATATTCCTTGCAGCCTGTGCTGTAAGATGAATGCCATGTAGAACCTGGTACTCACTTCCTGCCTTTTTTTTTTTTTTTTTTTTTTTTTGGCCCCATAACTCATCTCTGAGGCAGAGCCTTGCTTTCTCACGTGAAAGAAGTGCTATTCAAATCAATAGCACTACTTGGAAATATTGTCAGGTAAGATTTAACCTGGCAGGAGAAAATACCACTTTGGCATAAAGATATTAAAGCATTTTACCAAGTCCTCCTAAGCCCGTTGGTCCGATCAGCTGCATGAGCTGGTTATGGCTCATGTTTCCAAGAAGGCTTTGCAAGCCACCCTCACCTAAAAACAAAAACATTCTGAAACACAACATATTCACATAGGTTTTTTTTCACAGCACTCCAGCTCAAACAGCAGGAGATTAATTGGCATCACATTCTGTATGGAAAAAACAGTTGCAAGTGCTTACTGATTCACGATGCTCATAAAAGATAAATGCAACTTGGCTTCATAAAAGGTAAGACTCCAGAGAATCTACTGAAAATATAATTCATCTGGCAGTCTTAGCTTTCAGTCTGCAGCTATTAGTACAGCACAGTTTATCTTGCTAAAGGCATGTTTACACTTTTCTGGTATTAACACTGTCCCCAACTCACCCTCCAAAGTCATCAGGAATTTCTCCCTAGGGAACTACAAGTGCTCATTCTAACAAAAGGCCTCTCACGTGAAGGAGCAGAGAATGGACTGTACCTCCTAATGCTGAGAGCTCATGGCCTCCGCTCGCATTTCCACCCAAAGCACCAGGCATTGGGGGGTTGTTGAGATACTCATTCACTTTACGGCAATGTTCTTCATCCTTGTCTGTCTTCGGCTCCTGCAAGAAAGTTCTTCTTGGTACAAGGAGAACTGCAAGTCATTTATTCCAACACTTTTCTTATTTGCTCCCCACAAACCTGCATCCAGAAGAAGAGTCGTTTTGATCCTGCCTTGAACTTCAATACATACACACGCCCAGTAGTACACTGAGGAACCCTTTTGAACTCACAATCATCAGGAAAAATAATCAAATCCTGCAAAACATGGCAGTAGGAACAGATATTTCAGGAAACACGTGAACATTACTGTTAGCCTCCCAAAGACCTCTGACCCCCTCCCAACCATCTGTTCCAAAGGTGATTTAGAAGGGTAAGTCTGTCGAGTCATTGTAGTATTCACATTCTAAACCATCTCAGCGCTCTTGAGCAGGGCAGGAAACGTGACCAAGGTGACAGAGTGCCTCAACACCTCAGCACCGAAACACAAAGCCATACTCACATCTTCAACATTGCCCGAGGTCCTGTCCTTCCAGCAGAAATGGATGAGGGAATCATCGGTCTGCTGGATGTAAACGAGGCCTTTCCTCTTGTCCGGGGTCACAGTGCTGCCCTTCAGGGACATCTTTCCTGCCCGGAATTCTACCAGGTATTTACTCGAAGAGCCACGGGAGCCTGGCACCAGGCTTGGAAAGAGCGCGCCTGAAGACATCCTGGGGACAGAAGGATGGGCTGACACGATGAGAAAGCTCTCATGTGCGCTGTTCTCAGTGTGACATCACACAACGAGGCCCTCAACTCCACAGCTGAGGGCACTGCGTTAAAACTAAACACACAGCAGGGCGAAAGCAGGATGCTGCGTGCGGCCCCGTTCTCTACACGGAGCGCAGCTGCCGAACGAACTACATGGAATGAGATCACCTCCCTGCAGTTTCCCTCCTGGGCTGACACCACGGCTCGGAAAGGCCGCGCTGGGCCGAGCAGCCCTCACCCGGCCGGGCCTGCCCCGCGCCCTGAGCCCGGCCCGGCCGCCTTCCCAACGGCAGACCGCCATCCGCAGCCGGTCCCGTGAGGCCGCCGGTTGCGGCTCCCCTCTGGGCCCGCCCCGCCTCTCGGGCCGCCCAGCTGCCCCCGCAAAGCACAGCAGCCCCGCACGGAACCGTGTGCCAGACCCGACCCGGACCCCGTCCTCCCCCCGCCGGTACCTGCCGCCTCGCCGCCCGCAGGCCCTGCGCCGCTCCCGCTTCCTGCCCCGGAAGTCCGCCCGCTGCGGGGCGGGGCGAGCGCCCCCTCTGCCCTCCGCGATTGGACGACGCTGTTGTCATTCAGCGGCAGAACCCGCCCCCTCGCCCTGCTGTGTCATCACGGCGGAAAGATGGCGGCGCCCCCATCCCCCCCGTCAAGCAGAGGTCGCGACCCCCTCTCTTCTTCAAAACGAGCTTTATTCGGATTTACAGCTTTACAGTGTAACATTGACGTCCGCAGACCTGTACAGACTTCTCTAAAAAGCCAAAGACGGTTGTTAATAGAGACGGGCATCGACAGTTATTAAATATTACAAAAATAAATGCATTTCACTCAGCGCTTTCGCAGGGCCGGCCCTCATCCAACAGCCGGGCCTTCCCCCCTTCTCCCCTCCCTCCGACCCGCTCAGGTGCACGACAGGAGCAGAGATGGCGCAGGGCAGAGCCACGCTGAACCCTTTGGTGACCATTTTGGGGACAGCTGTGGAGATGCCGGAGCACTTCAGCCAAACCATTTCCACCGCTTGGTTTCAATTCACTGAGAAACGATTTTTAGTCATTACACAGCTGCAAATGCAGCCATTTAGGTTTTTTTTGTTTGTTTTAATCTGATCAATTCGGGGCATATTCCTGTCCTCGCCAATCAGGTACCAGCCATCCCACAAGCAGCACCGAGGCAGCTGCTCCCAGCACTCAGGCACCGCCACACGAAGCGCCCAGTGCCCACACAGTGCGCTCCCACAGAGCTCCCAGCAGCCACTCCATCCCTGCAAAAGGCATCACTTTCACCTTACGGCCCCCCCCTCCTCCCCCCCGGCACTCAGAGCTCAGATTTAAATCACTTTTTGCACAACATTGTGGTGACCGTAAGTGACCTGGCCATCTCCACCCGTGTCCTCACACAGCTGCCCTTACCTCCCTGTACACAAACCTCTCTCACCACCTAGAGGCCCAAAGGGAATTAAGCATTTATTATAATTTTCTTTCTAGATGGTTTCTCTACAGTATTAACATATACTAACACAGTTATCTTATATACAGTGCTTAATCAAGTTATAAAAGTGACATTCTTTTAAAAGGTGCAAAGTTAATGTTTTGACATGTAAACTACTGAGGCGAGATCTGCATTTAAAATATATTTTTTCCACTTTCAGAGCGATCACAATGTGCTGTCGGGCATCCCGTGGCTCGCCAGGCAGAGACTTTTCAGCAGCAATGAGAAAATATTTTGTAAATGTTTTCAGTGAAGAATAATAAATTAAAAGAACAGAGTCGTAACCCATTCGAGATTTCCCTAAAAACATTATACTAAAGAGAGGGGAGAATGGGCTAAAGATGTAACTAACTCTTATTTTAGAAAACATGCCAATTTTTAAATTACATGAAATTCCTAAACTGAAGTTTCAAACAAACATGGTATAATTCTGTTTTTGCATAATGAAAAGGGTGTTTAAATTAAAATTCTAATTCAAGAGAAGAGAGATGCTAACCTGTCCATTCCGTCTTAAAAACTGAGTATTTACCAATTACTCTGCATTTTTTCCATTCTATTCATATGCTTTTAAAGAGCACTTGACTCCAACCTTAAATGTAATGTGTAATTTAGCTTAAGCAAGTTTTAATCTCCTGTGAGATGTTAAACTGGCTTAGCCTGTGAATCTTTTCAATCCTCATCCAACAAGATGGTTCCACAGCAGAAAATATGCAAGGAGCATTCCAGTGCCTGGAACAGTAATTCAAGTTGATTTTTACAAAAAGACTCAGAAGTATTTTTATGCTATCCCATACTGATCAGCAAGGTCTTTTTAAAAGTCAAGCATCTGAGTGTTTATTAGAAACAAAATATAAATTTGTTCTCTGAGCCATATTACCACATTTAGTTTGTGTGTAAAGAACATCAGCAAAGTATGATTTCTGGCAACAGAATAACGTTGCCATGAGCACATTTCAGGTTAGGCCTTTTTACTGCCTTGAATTTTTACCATTTGTCTCAGTTTTCCAATGAAGAAAACAACTAAATCCCCCAAATTAAAGTTAGTCCAATCATGTGATGCATAATTTGATACAAAAACGTTTCTCCATGAGTATGTTAACCTTTTGCTTTTTAATCTTATCACTGGGATAGAAGCACAATCTGCTCTTCAGATGAAACTATGAATGTGTTTAGGCCTCAGTTGGATCAATTCTTCCACAAATTCCTCAAGGTGCCACGCTGGTTAGCACCAGTGATCTCTGAATCACTCTAAGCCTAAATGCAATGTAGCCATTTTCCTTTTTTGCCTAGTTACTCAAAAGTTTTCATTTAAAAAAAAAAAAAACAACCTTAGGGATTAGTTTTAATTACTAGACCTAATTTTTCAAGACTCCCTTCCCTCTCTCCTCACCAGAAGTGTATCACTTTGAAAGAAAATTAATATATCAGTTCAGTAATTGCTCTGTATTTGAATTATTTCCATTATATGGCTTTGACGTTTCCATATGGAACAAAAAAATTCCACTTTTATGACATCACATGCTCACAGAAAACATGTAATAGGTAACTATGCCACAGCTTGAAATTGATTCTGCTCTTTTACAACATACAAAACAGACGTGACCTAATAATGAAAAACATGCAAACAAAAACATCCCAGAAATATGAGATCTGTGTGGATATACATACCAAGTGCTTCCAAATAAAAGTTTAGTCTAGAAGCATATTTAGTGCCAAAGCTGCCAGAAGTAGTGCAAAAGATCTAAGCCTCCAAGTGGTAGCAAGCAATATATTTTACATTGTAACCACCTCTGCATTCCTGCAATTGCTCCTGAAGTTTCTCCTACTTTAAGAGCAGCATCTGACTTCAGAAAAAGCACGCATCGTTTAATGCACCTTGCTCTTAACATATGTTTTATGTAATTTTATCACAGGTATATAGTTTAATGCTCACAGTGACCAGAAATTGTGAAGACTTTGTAACAGACGACTACAGTTTGAGAAGCTAAAGTTGTTTTTTTGTTTCTCAATGTCTTTGAATTATTGAATCATATTGAAGAGAGAGGGGCCAGGAGCTCCAGTCCCCACATAGTGCTACATACTGTATGAAAGTTTCACATGCATCTCTTCATGGGAAATAGCCACAGTACTAGATTTTATCATGTTCGTACCTTATGAACTTTTCATCCCTGCTCCAAGTTCTGAAAACTTAGATTCCTCACTACTCTAAGATGGTATTATCTCTATTTTCTTAAAGTTACATAGTTTTCAAGGATGTTATGAGCTCTACCAGATACAGCATACCTTCCTGACAAAAACTAGGAAAAAAACGGAGATCCAAAAGTCCCTTTAAAAATTAGTGAAAATATGATGATTTCAGATGTAGCTTTATGAAAAGAATCCAACAGTGTTTAAATATTTGGCAATCCAACATTAGTGATCATTAAATCCTTGATTGTTGACTGATAGATGTTTTGTTAGGATTTACTTAGAAAAGCTGAATTTTGTTATTCACAAAACCAGACTAACTGGCTTACAATGAAATCTAGTAACTAGATGTCCAGATGAGATGAGCTATTGGTTCCATTATTTCAATATATGTCCGGACAGTCTGAGAAATTTCTATCAAAATAGCCACCTGAGTACAGCCAATCTGAAGTCCCAGTGTATGGGTTAGTGCCTTGATGAAACCACCTGGAGAAAAAAAAAAGAATCAGATAGTTAGGAGGGTGAACAAAAAACCCAGAATTTAGGTTGGACGTCAAGGGGAAATTCTTTACAGAGAGAGTGGTGAGGCACTGGAACAGACTGCCCAGAGAGGTTGTGGATGCCCCATCCCTGGAGGTGTTCAAGGCCAGATTGGATGGGGCCCTGGGCAGCCTGGTCTAGCATTAGGTGGGATGATTGGTGGCCCTGCATGTGGCAGGGGGGGTTGGAGATTCATGATCCTTGAGGTCCCTTCCAACCCTGGCCATTCTGTGATTCTGTGAACTTTGCTTCTTTCCCAAGAACATTACTGAAAGACACTGATATTTCTTACTGGAGGGGGAGAGCATCTGCCAGTATTTTGAGCATGAAAAACAAGGCATTAAGCTTCCTGCACAGTGGTCACTGTCTTACCATTCATTCTTTTTTGCATGAAGTCAGGAAGGAGTACAAAATAGATTTTCAAATTGCAGTCTTATTCCAAATAAAAATAGCACAGATACTTTTGATCATATATTGATAATATACAATTATTTTTTTTACTTTACAAGAGTTTTTAAAAGCAGTTTCTGAAGTAACCATCCAAGTTGTCTTAGAAGTTTGAAAGTAAAAGGCCTCAAAGGGCCACAACATGCTACTCAACTGCCAAAAGTTAGACAGGAATTGGTTATGGGAGGAGGTGGGACTTAATGTTTTATTCAGTCCACAAAAAAGATGAGTTCTGAGAGCTTAAAACAAAATCAAAAGAACAGCATTACCAGTTATTTATGACAGGTTCCAGCATTTATTATAAAATAATTTATCTAGCACAAAATTATCAGCAATTTGGTTTTCCAGCTACATTTGACCAGCAAATTACTACAAAATAATACAAATTGTGCTGTCATGCAGGAAATCAAACGCACGTTGTCTTCACTAAAAGCATTTCAGGCAGTAAAACTGCAGCATTCAAAGCATTACATAAATGCCCAGCTTCCTGCTCCTTACCTTGTCTGCCACTCCACCTCGTCTTTCGCACGCTCCTTGCGAGCAGCTCTTTGTTTCTCCTCTAGTCTCTCTTTTTCTTTACTAGCCACATCTAGCAAATATTTCAATGAGAATAGTTATTTAGCAAAATGGAAATAAAAATGCAGAAAACAGGGAAAAGACCGCAAAGAAATAAAACATAGTTCATTCGAATGAGAGAAAGTGTTTGCTGGACACAATCTACTCAACAATGACAACTGCAGGTGACAAAACTAAAATTGTCACATCAGAAATGTTGTGACTACAAATAGAGTACATGGTAAAATTACAGAGTATTATTCAACCAGACAGTGGAAAAGAATTTAGATTGAGTATAACTGTGTTTTTTTCCCCCCACTATCTGATAAACACCAGAACAAGAGAAGATGTTTGCTGGGGGATGCTGGCAGACATGCAATGTCCTCCAACACAGGATAGCAGTCTTGAGATCCACCTGGGACACACCTGCTCTCCCAGGCTACTCAAGGAGAAAACAGCCATTATACTGTACAAAAGCATGATCATGATGAAATGATGTTAACATTGCTTTGAGAATAAGAAACTGAAGATATCATTCCGATAGCAAACAACCCCCATTCAGTTATCCCTCTCAGATTTTACTAATGTGAAAACATTTTCTTCAAACACGTACCCATGTTTCCATTTTCCATGTTTCTGATATCCGGACGTAGCCGACAGTCAGTGGGAGCTAATATTGCTTCCATGCCCTTCTCTAGCTCATTGAGACTCACAGCAAAACTGGTGAAATTGTACATCTTAAAGGCAAATTGTAGACAATACATACGTTATTTTGGCAAAGCAGCAATAGGTTTCCTATACTGAATGGATACAGCAAAGTTTCTAAGAGAAATTACTGAGTCAAACCCTATTCCATTGGCCACCTTGAAAGCAAGACAGGTTCATTCCAAACTGACTTTTTTTTTTTTTTTTTAAAAGGGGAAGGAGGAGCAGTATGGAGATCACAACAGTCTTTGCTTCAGAAAATAGAAACGTATTTCTTATATATCTGATATTAAACACCATTTTTCTTTATAAAGAAAAAAGTAAACACATCTAAAACTAAGAAAACAAGTCATTTGTCCCAGGAAAGTATGCATGTTTTCATTCATTAATTTCAGAGAACATTAACTTAGGTTAATATCCAGATGCCCAGTTACTGCATTTTTGGAAGGGTTAGCAGGGTTAGAAGTGGGGAACACACATCCATATTTCAGCCACTCCTCGCACAAAGATCTCACAGGTCACACAATGAAGCAGCTGCACTCAGATCACACATTCTACCAACTCTGCTGTTTTCAGCATAGGATTGAAGCAACTTGCTGCAGTTTAATTTTGCTGCTGCTGCAGCAAGAACTGCCAGAACCTGCCAAGAAGCACACTGAGGACAGACACTTTCAAAAGGGCTTCCCTTAAACATTACTCATGTTACCTGGGATGAGTCACTAGTGACAGGAACAAACACATTGATTGAAACAGTTACCTGTGATGAGTTGGGTGGCCTACAATTTATTCTCCAAAGCAATTTACTGCCTGGTATAAACTGCACGGTGTCTTGAACTTCTGGCATATCGTCAGCCTCATCGTTTTCCGATTTTATAACATCCTCACTCTGAAACAAAGATAGCACCATTACTTCCTCAGGTTCAAATGAGTCAAGACTGCAGTTTAAACTAGTTTCTGTAATGGCAGAAGAAAGATAAATAGCACATGCTCGCCTTTCGGATACCGACTGCTTTGTCACTTGCAAAAGTACCTTGTTTATTTAATTAATGAGGAATTAATTAGTGTATGAGTTCATCAATTTTATTTCAACTAAAACATGCCACCTTTTCACGTTAAAAGTCAAGCTCCACATCAGTTTATATACATTAATACACATGCTGTCTAAGTTGCAATAAGAATTCAACAACTACTCTAACAAGAAACTAATATTTCCCATTCCCAGAGAAGGCTCTGGGCAGCATTCCCATTCTCAATGCTATGGTATTGTTAGCAGTGGCAATCTCATAGAGCTGTGCTATAATTTCCGAATTCTACTTGAGGGTGGAAAACAGGATGAAGATTTTTATTTAATCACCTCACTATTTTTATTCCACCATTCATAGACCTCAGTCACTTTTGTTCTGGCTATCTATTTTAGGAAGAAAATACAATCTTGGTTCTGCAAGCAGTTGGAGGAAAGAAAGAGGCTGCACACAGCACAAACACAGCAGAAAACAACATCTTCCTCATACAGCTGAAAGGCACAGCACATACATATCAAACATTATCTCTACACAGGATCAGGCCAAACAACACCAGCTATAGTGTTTGATCCACTTGAAGTGCACAGACCACAGATCCCTTGACTGCTTTCCTTGACTATCTGAAGACCTGCTTTCTGCATGCTTGGTCCCTATTATCAGCCTGAACCACAGGAGGATCTGTCTCAGAACACAGCTGCATTGTGAAAGTTCAGAGGATTTCAACATGAGGAATCACCTGAAAGCACAACCATCAGAATGGAAGAGGCAATGTCATTCTACTGTTAGAATGTCACAGTTCTCCTCTCCTATTTTCCTTCTGCCTCCTTTGATGTGCCTCATTTGTTCTCTTCAAAACAGTTCCTCCTCTAAATATAAATTCCACGGGAAGGAAGGAAGGAAGGAGTTGACTTTAAGGTGAACAAAATCTTATTATTTAAAAATAAGTCAAAATACAAGCCTGCACCATGACAGAATCCAGAGGCAAAAAACAAGGCCTACTGTTGCTCTGGATTCCTGTCATGCGAGTACTTAAAAGAAAGACTGAGTCTCCCAGGCAGAAGCTAATCACTTTTAACTTTAACTCATCATTTTCATTTTGTACAAGCAACCAGAGTCCACAAAACTTCTGTTGATACTGCAAAACACAACAGTCCTCTGCATCGTACAACATTTTGCATTTTCCATTTAACCCTGAGGCTTTGGCAGTGTCTGATCCAGACACATGATGAAAAAATCCACAAACTTCCAGACCCTTCTGCTTTAAAGGCTGTCTGCACCAGAAATTCGAAAAGGCTGCATCACCCAAAAAGGCATAAATGACTTAAACATGGTACTTAGGGAATTTTCTTTTTAAATGCCTACATTCAGATATTTTCACGTCTAGAAGCAGCAGTATAGCCACATTCTTTGTTGAAGAAAAAGCTTGGGAGCTGATATATGACGACAACTCTGACAAGTCTCTAGCAATCACAATTTCTGTAAGTTCTCAAATACCAGCAGCTCTCATTAAAGCCAACATCATTTCAAAGCACAACGCCTTCTCATGAAGCTGCATCCCTCAGACCCCTACCAAAAGATGAACAATTATAACCCTCCACGTACCAGCACCTGACCATTTCTGAAAAGAAAATGATTTCCTCTCATTTTATGTATTTTGATATTTTTACTCCCTATGGGATCCTAAATCTTACCGGCTTCAATTTCTTTTGCTCACCACCTCTCTTCTCATTCTTTTTGTAAGTCTCATACGTAGTGGGATCAGTGCACCACAAGCATTCTGTCCACTTGCCATAGATGACGCACAGCTTCTTTCTGCTGTAGAGAGAGCAAAGGAGAGTTAGCTTTTGCTTCCCATAAGGCCTTCTAAGCCAAGTCATACAGATCCTAGTCTGCATTAAGTACACAGCTTCCTACCTTGCTGTCTTTTGTTTCTTTGCAGATTTCTCAGAATCCAGATACTAGATTAATGCAAAGAAAATGATTCACCTTCAACTAGTCTTTTTGGTATTCAGTCCTGCAGAACACATTCTCATGACTTAGTCACATACCTTTTGCTATTGTTGAAATGAGTGTGGGCGCAGCGAAGCCAGCAGCTTACATACAGACCCCAAGAGTCACATAACAGCCTTGGGCTTGATTAAATACTTTCAATAACTTTATTCTCATTATTTTAAGCTGAAGACTGGAATTGCAACTGTGAAACAGTGAAATCAATTTCAACTACTCTGTGCTTTCCCTGAATACCTTTATTCCAAGTGGCCAGAGTGGAGAGTTTCCTTATACTGCTGGAAATCCTCATCCCAACTAAGGAATTTAATACCGACACTGAGAATGCAAATGGTTATAAACTGCATTGCTAATAACTCTGCACTCACATCAGTCATGGTCACCGCATCAGCACTAAAGCAAAATCACAGTGCACAGAAACAGAGAGGCCAACAGACACAGCACTTACTTTTTGTCCTGGATGTATCCCTCTACTCTGTGAAGCTCTTTTCCAAACAGCCCACACGGTTTAAAATTAAGGACACATTTATCTCCAGTACTGCAGAGGAAATTTCAAGTACACACTTCAGGAAGCGAGCTCCTAAACACATTAATAAGATCACTTCCTCCTACCCCCCCTTACCTGCACTTTATTTTAGCTTTTTACATGTAAGTAATGAGAGGTAATTATTGATATCATAATTTTCCTTTAACTATGGTTTATTATCTGAGTGAGTTATCACAGTGAGGTATGTGGCCAAGTTTCTATATTAAGCACAAAGCACACAGAGACCATCTTGGGTTGCAGGTGTGAATTTAAGAGACAATTGTAGATTTGATGAGATGGAAGTTCCAGCATAGCAGCCGGTTGGAATACAACTTCAATCTATTCACAAAAAAAACCACAGGTGCTGTATTACAGGTGCTGCATTCCTCTGTAATAAAGAAGTTTTCCCAAAAAATCTCCTATTTTACAGAAGATTATTCTCTCCTTTATTTTATGTGAAGTAAAAAGCATTTTTATAGGCAGTTGGCAGAGCAATTGACATGCTCTATGTTCACGTTATACTATTATTCTACAGTCATTTATCTGTGCTGTACTCTTAATTGAATACTTTTTCTATTATCAAAATTAAAAGAGCCAAATGAAAATCAAGCTGATGGAGGCCTCCAGCAATTATGCCATTTAATGGTTCTGGAGTTATATTTAATTTCTGTTCTCTGTCAATAAGGCTGAGTTTGAATAGGTAACTCACAAATGTAAAACCTTTGTATCCCATAAGCCATCTATCTATTCATTTGCCTTTTCATTTACATTATTATGATACTAAGCTCAGCTCAATGAATAGTTTGCATTTGTCAGAAAATGGGGAAAAAAACACTTTGGGCCTACAAATACTGAAGGAAAGTATCTGCTTTGTAACACAAGTGAAAAGGGCCATGTACCAGGCCCCATCATTACCTGTGATTCACGATTTCTACCGTTCCATATTGTTCTAGCCACAGTTTACCAATAATTACATTATGTACACAACAGGTTGGATTTGTCCATGTGTAAGCTTCACTATGTCTGTAAAGAAAACAGAAAAATAAATCCGTTTCTTGAGCTTGCAGTGGAATGTAAGCCTGTTGTAACTCTATTTGCAGCAGGGCAAAATATTTACTGCTCCCATGAACAGCCAGCAGCTAACTTCAAAACAGAAAAGAAACAGACTTTTCTTTGTAAGCCAATGACATGCTGCATGTAAACATGAGTGCAAGTTAACAATGCGATATGCCCTTTCCTTTTCTTCTTATTAAAGAGTTGAATTAGCAAGTTTTACAGTTGCTGTGCTTTTGAATACAAATTCCAGCTCAATAATGTGAGCTTTTAAAGTTGTCTGTGATAGAAAATAGCGCTCAGATGAGAACTGGACTGACAAAGCCTAACACTGCCTTCTACTCAGCTACCGCAGCAGCACTGCACACTTCTTCCTAAAGAACTTTCTCGTAAACCTGTATCATAACCCAGAGAGTTTGGTTAGGTTTTCTTATAACTCACAGCGGTCCCCTGAGCTTTCCAGCAAAAGTTAGCCCCCATCAGATTAGCAATCAATCTGGTTAGCAATCAGTCCATGTTAGAAAAGCATGCAAACTCTATTTTAATACAAAAAAAAAAAAAAAAAAAAAAAGCAGAAATACGCAGCATCCTCTGTAACAAATGCCTTGGGCTTCTAGTTCCATTAAGTATGGAGCAAACAAACATACTTAGTATTTCCAACTGTCAGAGAAAAAAAACAGATCAACAAAGTCTGACAATTTTCCACAGCAAACTATGTTCAAGTGTAGTTCAGAATAATGACTACTCTTCAAGTGGGGAAAAAAAAAATCACCTCCCCAGCCTCAGAATATGTTTTTATTCATGAACTTATTGACAGCAAAATCCATGGAGCATAAAATATAACAAGACATTCATGAAGATGAATTGAGACATTTATTTGTGCTGGAAAAGTGGGGAAGAATCGTGCTTTCTAACACAGAAAACACAGTCAGAGTCAACATAAACACAGCACTTAAGGCTGATTGATGATGTTGTTCCCTAAACTTAAGTTTGGCCCAGAATAACTCTCAGACTTCTCAAACCAACAGACTGGTATGAATCACAACATTAAGGAGCTCAAAATCTGAGCTCAGCTTCTGCTGCTAACTTGATGCAAATATTTAAACCGAATGCTTTAGTCATTTACACTGCAATTTAAATCTGTACCATGATTTGATTAAGCAGAACAAGAATCCTAGTTCTACATAAAGGCTCTCTCTTCACCAACACACATTTTTTGTCAAATCTGCATTCTACACTATTGTTTATAGTCATTTCTATATCCAGAGAAGATTTCCTCTATTTACATCAACATTTATACCCAAGACCAAGTTTTGGAAGATCAGATGCCAGCAGCTTGACAAACAAACCGTACTTTCAAAAGAAACTACAGGAAGAGTCAATGCTTGATATGGCACTCAAGTTGCCTCTTTATTAAGACCAAATGTCTGCTTTCTTTCTACATGAATGCCTATCTTCAAAAGATACTTTAAAGCAACCTCAAAGTTAGGCCTGAGGAAAGCTTTTGGAAAAGCATCTTTAAGTGTTCAACTGCAGAATGCCTGGCACAAACCAGCTTATGGACAGCCACATAATTTGAGATGTAACTGATTAGGAGTAATATGGAAAGGCATCGATGATTTCACTGGAAGCTGACAGAAATCCTGACAAGTTTCTTGCATTCTGCCATCACATAAAGCAGTTATTCTGAAGCAGCAGCTCTTTTCACACAAACATGGAAGGATAAAAGGCATTTGCTTCTCATACTCACTTTAGAAGCTCCAAAGTAATTGTCCCCCGTGGCTCCGCTTCTATACTCTTTCCCCAGAATTTTAATTTGGGGTAGATTGATCCGTGAAAAATAAAGTCCTTATTGAGGCCTTCAGAATAAAATGCACTAATAGGTGGGTGGTGGCTGACTTGCTCAGATATAAACCTAAATCCTAAATCCTCCCTATCAACACAAGGAAGAGCATTAAACACTTAATCAACTTACAGGAAAAAAAAAAACAACTTGATAGTTCAATTTTTTTTTGAAGGATTTTTAAATTACTCTGAAGGTGATACTTTCCCTTTTCTAGTCCCATGACACATTTGAAATTAGTAAAATGAAAGCAATAATCTTCTGAATACTTTTTAAACACCTGCTTAACCCAGAAACAATCTCCATTGAAATACCCAAGTGACTTTCTACCTAGAAAAGCACCTGAGGAATTTGACTGGAATAACTCTAGAAAACTGCAATTCCTTGGGCAGCAGTAGAAGGTCTGACTAGAAAATTTTCTACGTAACTTATGTATCTCTCATTTCAGCAAGCTGAAAGCCTCTCAAACTAACTATCTATCTGATAAGTTATCTATCTATCTATAACACACTTTAAAATTAGTTAATAGTCTCTGTTCAGGTGTCTTCAGACCATTTTTTCTCTGAACAATTCTAAGAATATCCTGCATAAATGCAGAAATAAGACTGCTTCTATAAAAACCTCTCAAACATTTTGTATTAGTTTGGGAAAAATAATTTTAGCTGAACTCAAAAACGTACTAAACATATTTTAGTAGTTTTTTATTTACTTTGGTGAATAAACAACCAAGCTAGTGTGACTGCCTGCTCACACAAACAGCCTCAGATCCCAATTCTATTATTACCTTGTTAATTCATAGGTTTCTCCTAACAGGGGGTTAAATGGTTTGCCAGTTCTCTCCCACTGAGAAGCTACAGCAGAAACTGCAAAAGCAGCTACAGCCTGTAATGAAATAAGGATGCACTGTTATATTAACAGTTCATTAAAACTATGAGTTAATTTTTTTTTCCTTAGTACAATATTTTATTATTCTTCCAAAAAGAAAGCTCTATATGTTGCTTAAGGCCAAAATATTGTCAAGCCATGGGATATAATATAGAAGTAGGGAAATAAAAGCAGTTAATAAGCATATCATTCCAAAAGGAGTCATTTTCTGTAGCAAATTTTGCCAGGTTATACTCTGTTCCATGCTCCTCTCTTACCTCTAGAAATCACGGAGCCACTCAACAATTCAAATTAATGCTTGTGATCTATTTTGGAAAGTTCAGGAGCCTTTGTGTCACCAGGACACAAAACAACTTTATTTTAAGGTGATTTAAAGCCGAGATCTCATCTTTACAACACATAAATACCAAAGAGTCACAGCTGAAACAGTCCTGAACAGGCTGAGAGCCTTGGGAAGGGTCAGTTGTTGCACTCGCCTGCTGAAGACTTCTGTGCAAAGTATCAAGTAGGAAAGCATCACACGTAACTCATGCCAACCACTATATAACAAGAAATTGCTCTAGACAGACAAACATGGGTATTCTTACAACAGCACCAGATAAAGAAATGCACTCAAAAGAAAGGCTGTATTAATATGAAAGATTCTTGAAAGAGAGAAACCACTTCTGAACTAACAAGAAGCTGATAGCTGGGACTTGCCTGCATTCTTTCCAAGGGGTCTGCATGACTACAAGCCTTATTAATGAGGTATATGTGTTCCATATATTCTGTTATCCGTTGAAGGAAACTCAATGGCTCGTTGAAGACAATGGGCATTGTAATCTTAGACAACTCCTAGGTAACAAAAGGACAAGTTAATTTCTTAGAACACTATGTTATCAACTGACAAAACTAAGCATTCTGAAAGTAAGCTGTGGGTTAGTTGAGTTGTCAAGTGTCTTTTCAAGAACACTACAGAACTTAAACTGCTAGAGCTGAAAGGGGGTAGAAGCACTGCAGAACTCTACTGGGGATCAGAAAGAATGAAGAGAACTTTAAAAGTTGATCCAACTAACCCAGTAAATTCAAGAAAAATGTTACCTTCTACTTGTATGTTCTACATAAAAGAGGTTAAAATTTCTGCAAATAGTGGAAATGATGCACCAACCAGCTCATTACAGGTATTCAGTTACCACACATTTCTTTGAAAACCTCACATATCTGTATGCATAAAATCTAACTATTCAACTGCAGGAATCACAAATTCTTTTTTAGGAGCCACAGTTATATAACAAATACTATCTGAATTGCTCTAACATATTTTAGTGGCTTTATTAAAACAATCTGTTATTTGCATCAGTATGTTTCTCATTTCCCATGTGGATACAAGACACACAAAGCTCATACAGATTTCCAGCTCCCCAGGTCTTTTACTATTTGCCATCAAATCTAGATGTTTAATAAAACAGCTGCACTAATACTGAGCACTTCCATCTTTTACATGCTTACAATTTAGTGGAGCAAAAAATGCCATCAGACAGTTAACACAACAGTTTCTTTCCACTGTCACAGGCAGTAAGGAAAAGTCACTCCTGGCTAACCTGATTTGGTCAGGCAAATCGTTCTGATAGAATGTCATTCATCCTAACCAAAGGAGTTTTGATGGTACATTTCTCTCTCCTAGATGACATAAGCTAAGCTGGCAAAGCAACTCACTGACTTGTCTGTTGCGTTCATTAAGTACTGTGCTGGCAGATCTAGAGTAGATATGAGTATCTAAAACCAACAACAAAAAAAACAATAACAAAGGAGAGAATGTTGTGTTAATCAAAGCATAATTAATTATATTGTTAATGACTTCAGCATAGCTAGGACAGCGTTAAAAATGCCAACTCACATGCTCCAACAGCTAAAGTGAGTAAGGCAACAGAGCTGCAGTTTAAGATTATGTTCCTTGCAGGAAAAATGCAAAATGCAGCAGGTATATTCTGTATGCAAGTTTTAAGCAATACAATTAATGAGTCAAAGTCAGAAAACTTAATATCAGCATATTTAATCTAGGCTAACTTACCAGTCCAATGCATTTTTTTAATATGCTCCACACACTAAAATCACTTCTAGAAAACATTGGGGCAGGTAATGATGTTCTGTAATTGAAAAAAAAAAAAAAAAAAACCAGCAACAAGTCTGTCACTATAAGTTCCTTAAACAAAAATATATTTTGATTTACAGGTACCAAAGTACTTAATAAAGGAAACGAAGCATTAATTTCCACTTGACAATGGAAGCAGACAAGTGAAATGTGTGTTCAGTTTCAGAGAAATAACCTCTTCCTTGGTGAGAACAGTAATACCCCCAAAAAATCATGAGCCAGCACAGACATTTCTTATTTTCTACATAGTGCTGTGCATTTACCTGTGTCTCTTAATTCCATTTTCTTGAATCTCTGTCTCTCCATTATGCTTTCCGGTCCTATTGCTTTGGTGTGGATCTAAATCAAGCATTTCTGCAACTTTATGATTTGCTTCTGAAAACTCTCCTGAAGAATTGTCAGAATCAAAGCCTGTATGGAAAAAACACACAAAGCAAAAACTTTCTTAGGGACCTTATTATGCCACAGAGCACCACTCAAATTTTACAGCTCTCACAGCATAAGTACACTTACACAGGGTTATTTTATTCTAAAAGACATCAGAGGGAAGAACTTTTATCAAGTGACCAAATTCCCAAGAGTATTTAGAGCTAAGTGTTGCATTAGAATCAGGCATTCTCATGTTCTTCCATGCTGTCGAATATAAAACCAATTTAGAATCTTACAAGCTCTTCAATAGCTCCTAATCAGCTCCACTGCCTCTTCATTAGAGCTGTGATGTGATTACAATAATTTTGTTTAGCTACATAGTTTTCCTTAAAGACCTTAGAAAAAATTAACTTAGCCTACTCACACTATCAGATACAGAACAGGAAAAAAAAAAAAGCCCATTTCACAACCTAGTGGCAAACATCCGTACTACTCCAGCAACAGAAATATAGGATATCTAACTTTTTTGCCATCCATGTGTGCAAACTTCACACATAAGAACCCAAACACATCAGAACAAAGTCTTCAACTGCTGAACCTGCAGTGCTGAAGCACTCAAAGCATACAGGCATCACTCCAGACAAAAACAACGTGGTAAGATGACAGCGTTAGGTCATACCTACTCCTCCCTTGATCTCCCTTTAAAACTACTGAAAGCCTACACTGTAAGAAAGCCTGCATGCAATTCAACCTCATCCTTTAAGAGATTAACATGAGATTAGATAAGGACAACATCACCAAAAACGGAGCAGAACAGACTTTCCTTTTGGTTCTGCAGTCAGCAGAGCCCTTAGAGGAAAGTTTTGCAAAGATTTCAATACATGTAAGGACAAACAGAAGCCTAGAAATAGTTTGAACATTCCATAGAAGTGTTAGAAAAACAAAACACTGGTGAGGGATAGGTCTAGAAAGGAGAAAAATGCCAAAATATTTTGAGGGAGATGTTTTTTAGACTTGGAGATTAACGAAGGATTTTTTTAATTATTATTATTTTTCCATTTATGTTTGTATTCCTTTCATTCCAGTTATCACAATCTAGGCAAGCACCTTTCTGTGCTTACAGTCACTATCACAACTAGGTGCAGCCAATTCTGAAGTCCAGCTGTGGTCCCAGGTGTTACAAAGCATGTAAATACCCTAAGGAGTAAAGAAATTAGTTTTGAGCAAGATTATTTCAGTTTTAGAGTAAGTAAAACAATGATCTTCTGGCACTAACTTTGTTAAAAATGCAGATGTAAAGGGTGATGTTTCATATTAATCCCTCTCCTACATTTTGATGTTACAAGCATGTAATTATAGAGCAATAATGACACTTCAGCAGGTCTTAGTGCTTAACTGGAAAATACGATAGTTATACGTAAACAGGTAATGGCAATGAGGATTAATCTGAAACACCTGCCTTCAAAGAAAAGCAACACCTGTCTATCTTCAGTCAACCCACAACAGAAGAATAGTTGTCATTTTCAAAGGGCACTTCTTATCACATATTAGCTTTTTAAGGAGCCCTTTTTGGTACAAGGAGATGGAGAAAGCAAATACCTTAGAGTATAAGGAAATAGCTTTGACTAATGAAGTGGGGAAAAACATATGGGCTTGCAGGCAAACGTGCCCTCAGCCAGAAAGCTGATCAGGCCCACACAGCATATGGAACATCATCACATTTAATGAGCATTTTAATCAGTTAAAGCATCAGGCTTTCCACTATGCTTTCAATCTTCTGTAACAGCTGGCTTGTCTGCTACAAGCCCAAACAGAAGTTTTAAAAGCTGCTTCTCAATGAAATTCTAAATATTACAGTTCTGAGGAGAACAGATGATGTTCTTCACAGAGGAAATACTGACTTGGAATATTTACTGAAGAGCTCTGTTACAGTTTTTTCTAAGTTCCAAGTCTTTCAAGCTGCCATTAAAGCCCTGAACTTGCAAAACTGAGTATCTGAGCTTCAATACAGGCCAGTTTTTGTACTGAAATAAAGCTTGAAAAACGAACTGAATCAAACTAACTTAATCAGAAGTCCCAGCTTCTATGTGTCAAGGGTAAAAACCAAGCTTTTAAAGTCTTCAGTTATCAGTCTCAGATAGACTGGTTACCAATGCTAATCCATTTCAAGAACTTAAAGAAAAATTACTTGCCAGCAGCTCTAGTTTTGACAGTCCTCTTCTTCCCCATCCTGCAGATGAAACAAGTCCACTAAGCCATGTTACACATCCAGCTACGAGGGAGCAGAGTGGCACAGCTCTGAGTACACCGTAGACACAAGACTGCCCTTTCATACAGTCAGCAGCTTCCTCAAATACTAATTAAGGTTTGTCACTCAGGACAGAAAGAGAATGAAAATAGCAGAGC
Source organism: Chrysolophus pictus (assembly GCA_037305975.1). Classification (NCBI taxonomy): domain Eukaryota; kingdom Metazoa; phylum Chordata; class Aves; order Galliformes; family Phasianidae; genus Chrysolophus; species Chrysolophus pictus. Next base: position 6,228,359 of record CM074595.1, read on the forward strand.
GGTGAGAACCTTCATACCCAAAAAGGTTCCTTCAGAGTTGGGATAAAAATGCTGCAAGTGTGCACAGTGAGTGAAATAAGAGGTCACTTTTCCTCAGCCAGAAGTTACTGTTTCTCCACTTTCCCAAACAAGTCAGTCTCACACTACATGGCCCTATCATGCTGCTTCCAACAGGAGGCAGGCTGGGCTTTCACAACAGCAGTACTTCAATACCGGGGCACAAACTGCTGATTCAATCCGAACAAGATGAAAATACATACATCTGGCAGCAGGTACCTCACTTGCTCCTCCCCAGAAGGAAGCAAGAGTTTCCAGCGAACAAGAGCCAAGCAGCAGGAACAGAAGGGCAACCTGCTCTCAAACTCACTGCACCAGATTAACCTCACAGACACTGAACAAGCTTCCATGGAACTGCAGGTTAATATGTAAGAAAGTAAAACAAAAGCTACTCAAGCTTGTCAAAAATAAATTATTACCCTGTGACTAACTTGCTGTAGTAAGCATTTTGCTGTTCTGTGCCAATCCTCCCACAAACCACTTTGGCAAAAAGGTATCTGACAGAATTAATGAAAGGTAAGGTCTGACACAACAAAAGTCAACAGCACAGCCTTTAACAAATTCAAAATGAAATTAATGATCCCAAGGTGATGCAGGCCACAGCTAAGTGATCAAAGCCATGTGCTGACATAAGATTTTGAAGAATCTGAATTCATCAATGAATTTACCAGCATTCCTGATCCGATCTCAGAGAAGTCTTCCTCCTGCATTTGAGAAAAATCAAATGCTGCACTGCCAAGAAATGACAGACATTACACACAACATCTCTGAGATGCTCACAGTAATACTCAGTCCTGAAGTAAGGATGTCATGTCCACATGTCCAACTAATCAGCAATGACAATCACCTCTGAACACAGAGCAACTTCACTCTGGAAACTCTTCACCAGCCAAACTGACTCATCAGTTATACAGCACAGCCCATCCTGGACATTTACAGGTGTATTCATCATCAAACATCGTTGGGTCAAACCACCTGCCAGGAGGATGACTCCCAACCACACAGCATGCAATGCCATCACATGAACGTGACTTCTGGATGTGATGGGGACAGTGTCAGAAGCAGGAAACTTCTCAACCTAAGAGATTAATTCCATCACAACAAAACCCAGGGGTCCACAAGGCAAATCTCTACTTGAGAAATGGGTGTTATCAAGTAATAACTACAGAAATGTTGAGGCCTTCTCAAGGAGTGAACTCACATTTTATAAGGGAGAACACATTACATAGGCTAAGATTGCTGCAGAATTCTATAGCACAATTTCCCGTGGAGTTTCACTGCCCTGCTAAGCCTGGTTTGCTATTTGTAGGGCAGAAACAACAGCATCCAAATTACTAAAATCAGGGAAGCTGTGGGAACACACTGCAAGTTCCACCAAGGAATGCAGAGTCCAGGACAACTGGGGAAGCAAGTGGAAAAGAGCATGGGGTACACAGTGTTTTCATTTCAGCAGGGAAATGAGACACAGCTGGAGAATGAGCTTGTTCCTGGTAGCCACATCCCAGTCACAGACCTAAGGGAAAACCAGCACGCGTCTCAAGTTGGCTTCTGCCCATCTGCTGCTCTGACTTAAGGAATGGAGAGTATGCTCAGAAAAAAACAAGCTGAGGAGTCTGCCAAGGGCATTTTGCTTTTTTAATCAAAATTTGGAACCCCGAATCCTGAAGTTCTTACTGTGGAATGCAAAAGCTTACTGTGACTCAGAAAGGACCTCAATTCTGAGCTTAATCTCCTGGGGATACTGAGTGAACACCTGGCTGCTACGGCACCAGCAGAAGAATGCAGACAGACCTATTAACAGTTGTTCTTAGCATCACATTTATGTATGACCTGAAGAAGTCACAGATACAAAGAACTAAGTCTAGACTTTACTAGGCGTGTGCAAGTAATCCAACAAGTGGACAGTAAGGTCTAAAGCATCTAGCTGGAACAAGAAATGGAACATCTGTCTTTATAGGCAGTCTCAAGGGACAAAGACTCCGAAACAAACTTATCCAAACTTAGCACTCCAGTTAAGCCAAACACCCGTGGGGCATGCTGCAGGGCAATATATGTAAAGAAAAAAAGTTCAACCACATTTTGTTTCTGGAGCGTCTGCTGCAGACAAAACACTGTCCATCAGAAGAGGGCTGTGCTAAGAGCACATTGAGACATCTCATCTTTTGCTTGGAAGCTTCTCTCCTCCCATCACATACCTCCTTATGGAAGAGTAAGTTTAGAACAGGACAAGAAGTACTTTCAGATGGACATACAGCATCCCATCTGCGAGCAGAGCAAGAGACTACAAGGCACAAGCACATCTGATGCACAATAACTTTGAAGCCATTACTTCCTTGAGCATTTGTAGGGTAAATCAATCTTTTGGGGTTCAAGAAAGAAAAACCTAACTATTCAAACAAAGGAGGCTCAAACTCTGTGAGCTGCGTAGTTCTCCAGTCAGAAACAAAGGAACGCGCAACACTGAAGCTGTAAGAGAGACCTCATACTTAGATTTGCATTTCTGTTCACCTTTTCAAATGGGAGAATTCTTGGCTCATTCACAACAGTAGTACTAAGCTCCTGGAACTGTCAGATTACCAAGGATGAACCCAAACAATTCACTGCATTTTCAAGATTTTTATTTATTTTTTACAGTAAAGACTTCGATTTACAAAGGAATTTGGAGTACCAGTGCCTATCAGTTCTAACCAGCATGGACATAAAACAGATTTCCTTCTCCCTGACACAGCTGTGACAAGTCCTATACAGTCTGCTGTCAGTCACACTGTTTCAAACAGCTCTGTTTGTTCCTCACAACAATCTCCAACCAACCATGTCTAAGTCCATCTCACCTACCTGCATCTACCACACTACTTCCATTCTTTGGCTTTCATGATTGCCATCATTCTCCTTCATGCCCCTGATTTCACATCAAATACTCTACACTCACCATTGCCAGTATTTCTCATTTCACCTCGAATTTCTAAGGAGATATTTATGTGGAAAACTCTTAACTACTTTGGGATTTTTGAAATGACTTTTTATTTCGCTTTTGTTTTTTTTTTTTTTTAATTAAAATACTTAAAGTATTTCATTTCATCACTAAGACCACGTAAGGATCTTACAAGTAATCATTCATCTTTATTACCAGAGAGAAAAGCACTATTTGATGCACTGCTCCAGAGCCATGCAATTCCTGTTTGCTCTTCTAGAAACAGCACTGGATTGCCAAGCCTTTCAGCTCCCCATCCTGAAAGCATGCTTTTCCAGCAATTTGTACAGATGTAGAGAAATATTTCTCCATTTCAATTCTTTGGAATAAGTTTTCCATTAAAATAAATAGAATAACAGTGAAAATAACCTACAGAAGATATTTTCACCTTTCAAAGAGCCTTAAAAGCATTACTTCTCAAGCTGCTATAAAATTACCTGCATCTCACGGAAAAATGAAAGTAAGACTCTGGCCCTAACAAACTACTACAGTGGTAAAATAATAGCCAGCACTGAGCTTTAAAGAATAAAAATAATATTAAATAAATACGTATTTCCAAGGTTGAGCCCAAACCTTTCTTCTTTTCAGAACACGGTACTACAAGTTTCACAAGCACTTTTCATTCTTTATTCCTTAGCAGTAATGCGTTTCTTGTACCTTAACAGACACAATGCAGTTTAGAGCTTCTTTTTTCCCCTCCTCCTTTTTAGCACCGTGCCCCCCACTCACCCGTAACGGCATCATAGAACTCTTCTTCACTATTCATCCTTCAGCGTGAGATCTCCGTACAGCCAGCTCAGCTTCCTCTAATGCATCATTCAACTTGATTTACAGCTTAAGTGTCTGTACGCTTTTGAAGTCTTCTTTTGCAAATACCCAGCTGCTTTAGATGATCTGTTTGACAAGACAGGGAAGAAGAATTAGCAAGTCCCATACTTCTGGCAAGCACAAACACATGCACTTGACAAATACTCATTTTCCTATTTCTTCCCATGACAAAAGAAAGCCTTGGATTCTTGCATTCATGAAACAGTCACTGTGACTCTGAAGTCCTTCTGAAGATCAGTGCTACCTACTACAAGAACAACCAACATACTATGCCACACTTGTTCTCTCTATATAAAAACATTATGTGCACTATTATAAAATACACTCTACTTATTGCAAGTTACATTTCAGACAAAGACAGCAAGAAGGAGAAGGAAAAAAAAGACAGCCAGCAAAACAGAAATCTCTTCTCAGCTGAAGGATAAACCTTACTGCAATCTTAAACAAGAAAGCTGGGAACGAGTAATAGAACTTTACCTCATTGTTGCATAAAAATGTAGGGCCTTGCTGCACATTGTGCACTCAGCAACTATTAGGTAAGTTCTGTCAGGCTACTGCTATGAACGTCTGAACACACAACAGGAGGTTGTGCTCTCTAGATAGAAGATGTAAAGAACCAAAACTTTTTCTCACTAAAGCCAAACACACCACAAATCACTTACAGATTCATGAAGCATTCCAGCTCTGCTTTATGGACAGACTGCATTAGATTTATTCCAGATGGTTGGCAGTGATGTAACATAAACATTTTACTTCACCCATCTTTAGTCAAAGCAAAACAATCAGAAAATTTCGATTCCACCCTTGCGAACGCTCACCAGGTACCAGTGCTGAGCCAGGCACACAGCAATGCTCCAGCTCCCCCAAAACAACCTCAATGTGTCAGCCTCAATTTTTTTCTGATCCTTGAAGATCCCACTGCTTTTGTGAGAGTGGCTTTTCCAGAGTAATTATAACTTGCACAGTTCCATTCCAATTAAGGGAAACAAAGCCAGAAGCACACTCTATTCCTAGTAGAGGAGCTTGCCATGTTTAGAGCCAGTTCCCTCTCTCCTCACTGCAAGACACCAAATTGCATGATGCCCCCTGAACTTCAACTCTTTTCACCTCAGTGCTCAGCACAAAGCTATGTGAACGCCTCACACGCTGTCCTTCCAACTCTCTGTTCAGAAGGAGGAGCTGAAATGGCCTATTTTACAGCTCCTTGCAGTCAATGAACACAGTGTTTAAGCATCACACCTCTCAATGCCAGGTTCCTGACTGTCACCTTTTCCTTAGGAATAACCTATTTTGCCCAACACTACAAGATTTTAGATCAATCTCTGTATCATTAACATCTCAGCTTCCACATGATCTTCAGCAGCTCTTCCTTTACGAGGCCTCACCTCCACAAGGATAGAACTTCACACAGCTGCTTCTTTTGTCTGTTGCTACACTCCTGTTGCAATTGCTTTCAGCTGAACAGTTTCCTTCCCTCTTCCTCGTGCTCCAGTCACAGACCTTTAAGCAAGAAAGCTGAAAAAGGCTTATCAGCAACAGATTTCTGACTCAGGTTAGTCAAACTGCCTCGATCTACCAAGGAAGGATGCAAGAGGTCAAAATACTGACACACTGCAGACAGGGATGAATGAAGATTTCCAGTGCAAGGCTACCAGTAAGTGTTCTGCTTGCAGAAGGGAAAGGAGCAGCAGCTTTGCTTCAAAAAGATGCAGTGCAGGCTGCTGGCAGAGAACCAGAGAAAGGCAGAAACCCTTTAGTAACTGGTTCAAAAGCAGCAGCTAGCCCAGATTTCAGGGTGAACTAAACAGGATGCTATGCTTCTTCTCTAAACAGCAGCAGAATTAATTATATTGCTCTAAATGTCTACTTCTAACACAAAACGTACTGCCACAGCTCACAGCAGACAGGCAGGGGAAGCTGTGCTCCAGCACAGGTCTGGCTGTTACCTGGCCCAGCAGAAGGCAGGCACTGACTGCAGGAGATGCTCACATTGAAGCTGCAGTCAGAGACCCTGTGAGCTTTCCAGCCCCACCAATGAAGCATCTCTTCTAGGTCTCCAGCTCTATCATATCTCTGATGAAAACCTGTTCTTGAGGACGTAACTGTGTACACTTTTCAGCTTGGGAGGGAGGAGAAGAGGGAAAGCACTACTTTTCTTAGGATTCAACTGCCTACAAGTGCTGCTACCCTTCTAGAAAACCAGCAGCCAATATTTCCAGAAAGAGATGTGCATGTGCCCAGCATGCAGTTGTCTTATGACAAACACTAAAATTCCTGAATCTTCTCCATGCATTCCCTCATGTCCCATCTCCCAGCCTTTGCTTTTCATCCAAGCTCTGTAGCAGGACTACCCTACCACTGCATACAGCTCACGCAGTAGGATTCTGTTCCAAAGCAGTTCTACCCATTCTACCCACCTGCAACATACATAAGCCAGCTGCCAACCCACCTCTGTTTAATTATCACACCAAGAGCACACTCCCCCTATCCAAACACATCCTGGCAGGAATGCCAGCATGCCACAGTCCTCTAGAGGAGGCACTAAGGAATAAGAACCCTGACTTATTGATAATAAGGGCACTGACTACAAAGCCAATGAAGCTTTTCTATGAAAACAATGACCAAATGTAAGTGTGGTGACTGCAGGGAAAGACCTGACTGAACCAGAAGCCCACATTACACTCTGTCCTTGTGATATGCACCTCACACCACACCCCAAGCTGATCCTTATTTGAGAATGTGGGTTTGGTCATACACTGCAAGGTACACACAAGTACTGCAGCTGTCACCTAAAGAACAAAATGCTCATGGAAGTCACTTAAAGTAATAGTCACAAGTTGTTTTAAGGTGTTAGGAGAATTTCAGAAAGGATAAAGCAATGTATTTTGCACCAGAGTCACACTAGGAATAACTTAGTGCTCACATTGCTTCTTTTAAATTCAGTTCTTTAACTTAGCAGAGATTAACATGAATTTGCACACACATGAACACAGGATGGTACCAGCATTTAGCTCTCGTGAGTCAAAAAGCAAGGATTGCTAAAAACAACAGCAGAAAGTTACTCTCAACCCAGCTGAAGTGCCAGCAGACAAAAACATCCTGCTTGCTTCATGTTCAGCATTTGTAATCTGTATTTCATCCACACTGCTCATTTCCACTCCAGAACTGCAGTTAGCAGCTTCCATCCAAACTGCAGCAGAGCTGTACAAGGAAAGGTGCCTCACTCCCACGCAAGGAGACCCATCAAGGCTTAGGTCTGCTTCCAATCCCAGCAAATCTTTCATAAAGCATAAACATCATGTTCACCTTGTTAGTACTGAAGGCAGATGAAATACAAAGCGTGTGCATATATATGAAACCAGGGCTGTGAGACCCACGGCCTGGTGAGATGCACTGCCTGCTCTCTGCCATTTGCATGCTCCAAACCTACACTCCAGGGAAAGAAAAAAAACCACCATCATCAACCAAAAACCATCAGACCCACCAATGACTGTCTCACTAAGATCTAAGATTCTGGATTCTAACCACTCGTACACAGATGAAGAGCAACAACAACAAAAAACAAACAAACAAAAAAACCCACAACAAAATACCAGGACCTGTCCAAAAATAAACCTGCAAGAGCTAAACATGCCATTACTGTGATTTTGCTGATCTCACAGAACTAGTTACTCCATACTAACTCGTTCTTCTGGGTTAGTCTTCCACAAAGTCCCTGCTGGCTGACCAGAAGTTACTCCTCCTTAAAGAAACATTTACATTGCTGTAGGAAGTTGAGTTTCCACTGCTAGAGCAGCTCATGCTGCTGGAATGCTGCTCAGCAAGCACGAGGCTGGCTGGTGCAGGGCTGCACCTGCGCTGTCCTGCTCCTCCTGGCCTGACACTGAAGTCTCACATCGTGCAGCACTCCTGGAAAGCGAATGTGTTGCTGACACCATTCTGCTTCCTTTACAAATCCTGCTTTTTCTGTCCGACAGCACACGTTTAACACTGTGAGAAGCACAGCACCGGGACACAGCCATCACCCAGCCACCCCATCCACCGCGAGAGCCAGGAGTGCTTAAGCAAAACCACATATGGAAACAGCAAGCAGTTCTGAAAACAAACCGAGGTTGGCCAGCGTGAGGCTGGGCGTTGAGAGTTCAGCCCACTGGCATTAGAGTGCCACCAAAGAATTAATGAAGCAGCACGTTCACGAGTTTTTTCACATGTCTAGCAAGGTTTTGCTGGACGTGTGCTTCTGTAGCAAATTTTAAAACAAATTAAGTTTATTAACTTGAAAGGAGAATACTTGTAAGCAATATGGGGAAAAAAGTTAAAAAGAGTGAAAAAGGAAAAATCAAGCGAGGCTTTCATCACAAAAAGCAGTGACAATTTTCTATCAAGTCTCACAATAAAAACACCACACAAATACTGCCAGAGGAGTGGAACAGAAGGGGCAAAAACCTGCGAGCTCTGAAAGGACCCTCTGTTTTCAGATGTTTGCATGTCTTTAATGGGTCAGAAGGACACAAACTCAACTTAATAGAAACCAGCTTAGTCAGAATGTAAAGTCAGCTTGATACAAAGGAAAATTAATTCCACGGCCTGTTTAACCCACCTAACAACATATGTAAATAAAAAGCAGCATTTCCTGGGCTCGGGATGCAGCTTCTGTCCAGAAATGGGTTCCTAAGGAGCCACTGGCAGATCAAATACACACAGCCATCATACCGACGCTACAAACAAACAAGCTCACAACCCTCCTAAAACATGACTGGTGAAGTAAGAGCCGAGCCCACCTCTTCTCAAGTTGCCAGCTGAAATGAAACATAGCTGCTGTACTTCAAGGGACAGAAATAAATAGCTTGAACCAGAAGATAAATATTCATGCGCTTTTGCTCCGTATATATCTCCCGAAAGCATCAGACTGCAGTTGTTTCATCTCTGAATGAAAGCTTCAGCAAGGATGAATCTTAATTGACTCGTGAAATTAGGTTACCGACAACAGTGGATCTAAAACATCCACAAAAAAATTGCCAAGAAGTCGTTTTAATTGGCAATTTAGATGCCTGCTGTAATTATTATGCACTTGAAATCTCTTCAAGCAGCAAACAGCTACACAGATAGCAGAATCCAGAAGTGGATTTTATTTACCAAGCTAGAATTGTTTTTTACTTCAATGTAATGCAATAGCAACTTCCACCAAGGGCTCCTGGCCTAACGAGACTCACCCAGCATCCCTGCTAAGAGGAGGGCAGCGTGCTTCTCAGCTTTGTGCAGTGCTGAGCAGAGGGGCTTGGGGTGAGGGAAAGCCTGGCCTGCCGCCACTGCACAGCTTCTTTGCAGACTGTGGGCCTTAATGCAGCTGGGAGCTATTAAATACCCCGAGGACAGATGTGTACCTGCGCCAGCTCTGCTGGGATGGAGCTCATTTTGTTCATAGCAGCCGTTATTGTGCTATGGTTTGGATCTGCTACTGGAATCTCCCTGCTGTGAGCATCTGCAGTTAGAGAAGAGGCTGGGAAGGAACACTGCTAACCCAAATTAATTCCATGCTCAGCTTTAATAAAGAATCCATGTTGCTATCTGCTGGGCGACGTTAACCCTTTTAGATAACAAGAAGGTTGCACAGCACTCAGAACTACGTTCAAGACAAAATAAAGCAGTATGTATACAGTTATTTGTACCTCTAACTATAAATAACATATTTCTTTTACTATTAAGCATCTCTCAATAGCTTTATTGATGTTCTGCAAAGCCGAGCAAGCACATGCACATGGGGAAGAAGCTCTGCTCTAATAAATCTAGCAAATAAGCACACTGCTGGGCTGACTGTAACGTAGGGATTGGTGAGCTAAGCTCTCAGTAGCCTTAACACATGCAAGTTTTTTAATTGGGAGTTACTAAAAGGATGCTGGTTCTCACTTGGTTGCACTGGCACACTGCAGGGAGCAGAGCCCCTGCCACCTCACGGCCAGAGCACACACACATCCCAGGATTCACATGCTTGCCTTCGTTACACTTTCATACTATAATTAGTTCTGACCTATCACGAGTACCAAAGCACAATGTGGTGTACTAACAGATTTTGGAAGCCCTAAAAACCAACTTAAGAGGATGCCAGTGAGCATGTAATGAAGTTACCAGTCCACGAGTATGCAACGCCTCAAAGCTTCACAACATCCCAACAGCCCTTATCTAAAGCTGACAGCAGAGCAGAGAAACTGCACTGGGAAGGGAACTCCACAGCTCCAAGCTCACACTAAATCTGATGTTAAGCATGGATGTACACATCCAGCAGTTTGGGACCATAAGACCAAGAGGGCTGAGATTCAAAGGTTCAGATGAGTTCTGCAGCTGCAGGAATAATTTGTCTCCTGTGCACACTCCTGTCAGATTTATTGATAATTACAGGAAGAAAACACTTTCCAGCCCCCTGCGTTTTCTGAATGGAGGGCAGCTGTAATTCACTGAAAATCTGTCTGATTCAATTATGTGCATAATAAGATGTACTGACAGAATCTGAAGGATCTGTCTAGACAAGCAAATGAATTTCCAATTGTAACTGTATATATTAAAAAAAGCGAATTTAAGTAAGCTTAGTCTATTCTTATATCTTATTGATCCTGAAAATTAAGACATCTTTGTGCACTGAGTCAACAATATGCTTGAGAAGAGTATAACCGAAAGCCACGCAAGTCACATTTGACACATTCTAATTGCTTACTCCTTCCATGCATGGAGGCTTTAAGACTGCAAAGTAAATAATTACATCATCATTCACTCTTTCACATAGTGCATTATTAGGAAATAGAGGTTTCAGATCAAGTATTCTTAATTGCAGATTACATAGTGGTCTATTCCATGAACTAAAAAACATAAATGAATCCGTATCACACGTAACCTCTATTTTTTGCAACAGGAAGCATATGAACATCGCCTTATCTTTCAAAGCAGCAGATAAACATTGCCCAACTTTCTCATGGGTCTCACTTCCCCATTTATTCAGCTAGATGTAGCAGTTGGATTCAAATTCACACTGAGCGCTCCGTATTTAACACGCATTCTCTGTGGGCTTGATTTTCTTCCCCAAAAAAACATCTTGGATATTTCACAGAAAACAGACTAACCAGGAAGCATTTAAGAACATCATGTCCTTGACAAGGACAGGCAGTTCTTTTCAGGTGTCTTTGTGACTCAAGCGACAGTATTTGATGCTGAGTGAAGGACCACAAAAAGCCAACTTGTAAATGGGAGCCTTGGTTGGTTACCATGCAGCCTGATGCAACATTGCACTGTCCAAGAACATGTTATTTCAAATACTAAAGATAATTAATTATCTGCTTAAAAATAAAAATAAAAAAATCAGCATACTTGCATGCGAATCTCACTTTTAAACAAAAAAACTGCCTGGTTGGCACTGCAAACAGTTATTTAAAAATACAGTCTTATCAAAGCAGAAAAGCCTGCTCGTCTGTTTTCCAGCCAACACGAAAATAACAGAAAGCTAAGCTTTCCACCTTTGTTCTAGGTCAGCATGTGTGAAGTTCACACAGTAGAATTCACAAGAAGAAAGACTCAAAGCATTAACAGTTTCAATCATAAGATCTGTAAGCTTAAGCAGGAGCGTATCATAGAAATCCCTAACAGTTTTAAAGCTGATTTAAAGAAAACACCCAACAGTGAAAATTACCCTCCATGAGCAGCTACCAAAGCAAAACACTTACATAGATGTTAGCAAACAACTACTTGTACCTCACCCAATGCCTTTAACCCATTTAAGTCTTCAACTACTTTCAGGCATAGTTAAGCTATTTAAACATCATTTTCTCTCTTGAAATTTTGTCTCCTGTTTGTGATATCACACTGGCATGGCCAAAGAGTTCGTTTTGGAAAAAACAGCATATTTATTCCTGGACAGCAGATGTCTCAGTGCTTCCTTCTGAGCACTCCCTGACGTTACCAGTTCACTAAGAGGTACAGTTGGTTCAGGAAAGCAAAAATCAAGAACTGCTTCCAGTCTCATCCCAGACTGCCTTCAACTTTCTGTCACGTGGTTATCTGCACGCCTTGACAAGTATTTTAAGAAAAGCTGTGTTTACAGTAACTGAAACCCAGGGGATTACTGAGGGATAAATCTCTGCTCAGAACGTCTTGCTTCCGCGCTAGTTTAGCCAGTTCTCCTGCTTCTAACCCACGGTGCAGGGCTGTAGGTTTGGAAGTTACGCAAGTGACTGCTTCCAGAAATTGCCCTTAGGTTTTAGGAGTTCTAAAGCGTACTGATGTAGTTTGTAGGACCAAATGTCTGTGGTTGTACACTACTATCAACATGAGTGCAGAGCTACTGAGTTTTTGAAGGATAAGTTGGAATTGAATGCAAACAACTCAAAAAAAGACTATGAGAGAAACAGCGTGGTGCTGCTAACTCACACTGCAGATCCTGTCTCTTTCTTTTTGAAAGTTTACGTGAAGGCCACGTATTTTAACTGAGAAAATTCATGGTAAATGAAGATTTCTGCTTGCACTGAACGTGCAAACGTAAGAGGTGGGAAACTAAGACTGTGGCCAACAAAAGCCAGAGGGCGATTTCAAACACAGGTTTGAAGCAAAGCAGAGCAGAGCTGCTTCAGAAAGGAGCCCCGAGTCCAAACACACAGATGGCACAACACCACTCACACCCAAATCAAATCAACGGCAACATAACGTATACCTTTGTCACCATGCAGAAGTTCTGGTGGCATGTTATTTAAAGGGAGGCCTTTTCTCCGTCTGTTTTGCTCATCTTGCTCTTTCGCCTCCCTCTCAGGAGCTCTGTAAGAGAAACACGGAGCTGGGATCTGCAGCACACAACTCCAGCAAAGCTCCCGCTGCGGCGTACGGCCCCTGGGGCTCCAGCAGCGCACGGAGGCCGAGCCGGGCGCTGGGAACGGAGCCGCAGTGCCGCGCGCTGCCCGGATCCCAAAGCCGCGGACAAAGCGGCGTGCAGCGCTCCCCGCGCAGGAGCTGAGGCCGGCCGGGCGCTGCCCTTCAGCCAGCTTTGCTTAACGCAGAAATAACGAAGGCGCCGTCACCGCTCCCGCCGGCTGCGCGGCCCGCGGCTTCGTGACGGGGCTCCGCGCTCCGACACCCGCGGCCTCCGCTCCCCGCGGACAGGACAGCCCCGGGCCGGGCTGACAGCCCCGCGCAGCCCTGCAGGGCAGCAGGCATGGCCCGAGGGCGGCCCGCCCCGCGGCACGGAGGTGCGGGGCGGCAGAGGGGAGCCGGGCCCGGGGCGGGCCGCCGGCATTACCTAGCACCGCGCTCCCGCGACGGCCCCAGCGCAGCACCCCCCACTCCGTACCGCTGACACCCAGGCGGAAGTGCGGCCCTCGAAGCGGCGGAGTGACGAAGCGCTCCGCCAATCGCGACGCGAGGCCGCGCCCCGCCGGAAGCGAGCAGACGAATCGGCGGCCTCTCCCTCCAGCAAGGAGGCGGGGAGAATGCTAATCAGGCGCCGAGCTCCGCGGCCCCGGGCAGCACCGCAGCGCTGGGGAGACGGCTGGCCAATGGCAGGTGAGGGGGCGGGGATATGTAGATGAGGATGGCTCCCATGAGGCCCCGCGGCGCTGAGCCGCCTCCTAGGGCGCGTTCCAGACGGACAGAGACACCTGTGGTGATCGCGCGCCGTGGTGCTGCGGCGGATTCGGCTGTGTGTGATGTGTCGGACACTTCTGTTATCGGCCTTCTCGAGAGCAAATTTTGATCACCATAACCTATAAAGCAACTTCTCCTTTTTAACAAATGAAGAAGAGGCGCTTGGCTTTGCGTTGGGTTTTGTTATGGGGTTTTTTTTGCCTTGGGTTGTTGTATGTTTTGTCGTAAGTGTTGTATGAGTGTGTGCAGTTTCAGTTTAGCAGGCACAAATAAACTTCTGCTTATGTTTCCAGTCATACACAGCATTAGGGCACTGCTCGTGCCTGCTGGGTGCAGTGTGCATTTCTGTTAATGACACCATGGTGCTGCTCTTATTTGCCTTCCAGTTCCCGAGTCTGCAAGGTGCTTTGTCTTTGTGTGCTCTTGAGTCTCCTCTGGGATCAAAGAGACTCAAAACTCTTTTCTTCCCAGCTGGTGTCATTCCAAATCCTTTAATAACATCTTCCTAATTGGCCCAGAGAGGTGTTGTAGTTTGGATTTCCAGGTCCATTCAGCAATCTGTCAGCCTTTGGGCTCAGCGTTCGGTACGTAACAATCCCTACTGCATTGAAGCAGGGGCACGCGGGGGTAAGCATGAACTGAAATCACCTCCTGACCGAGCTGGCCATGCTCACGGGCGAGCAGCTGATCGGGAAGAGCCTCCAAAACCAGCATGGAAGGAGAAACCCGCCAAGGGATGATTAAAGAGCACTGATTTCCTTGTAGCTTTTCCGATCTTAATTAAATGTACATTCTAAGCTTACCACAAAAAAGTCCCTCTCCCAGGCACTTTGTGGGCTTTGGAGTTAGGTGCCCATGCCTAGCAAAAACACAACTAATGGCACGTTTCTTCTGTTGTTAAATATTGAGGGGTTGTCTCCAGCAGTCTAGAATCACTGATAGTAATAGTAACAGGAGGGGGCAAGACTCCAGATCCTTACTGGTTTTTCCTCCAGTGGAGAGAGAGTAATTACCTTATAAAGGAGATGGATGGCACGGAACATTTTGCCTTGTTGCCAAAAGTTTTGCAATGTTAGAATTAATTAAAATGCGGTTTTTCGGTGGAAAGTATTGAGCAACTGCTTCGTACAACAGTGTAGCTGTCAGCTCCACCTGCAATCAAACCAACTGTTCACCTATGATGGAGCAACACAATCCTCTTAAAAACCGGTCCAAGAAAATCTCATCGCTGCAGCAGGGTTACAAATCAGGAATTGCAACAGAATAAGGGAAGGCAGAATGGAAAAACTAAACGCATTGATGGTGTGATGTAGAGATAATCCCACTCCAGTGGGAACGCTGTCTTTCAGCAGTGGCATGTGAGCAGACACAAACACCTCTCCTCTCCTCCTTCCAAGGGAGCCAGTCTGCAAAGGCATCACCTCAGTGATGTGTGTGGGCAAGTGCTCACGTCTGCACCATGCCTGGCTCTGTGCAGTCGTGTTAATTGTGACTGTTTGGGCAATAACATGGCACACCTGTGTCACACTGTGCTGGAGGCTGTGCAGGCATGGAAGAAATGTTCTGCTGCCCACAGCTTGCAGCTGGAGGCGCTGCCACGTCCTGAAGGACAGAGGGCTGCAGCGGGCACGAGTGGGGCAGACACGACTTTGCTGAGTGTGGAACATCCAAATGTTCCCCAATCTGAAGAATAAAGGTTTCCTCGTACAGCTTGTTCCCATCTGGCAAGACAGGTATTATAAATCCTCTTCACTGCAATACTGTATTTCATGCTGCTGGCACTGAAAAAAGGAAGGTGTTGTGACAAACATAGCATCACGTTCATTTGTTTCATGTAGAAAAGACATAAAAAAGGCAGACATTGGTAATACTGGTAAGGTTTAGTGAAAGACACGGTAATGCTGAAACCACATGAATTTTAACCAGAATCTCCAAGAAAAGCAATTCAAGAGAAAAAGGAACACATCAGTAATGAGGGACGTGGCAAAAGCTGAATAAGTAGAAATAGCCGGTCTAGTATAAAGCTGAATAAGCATTTTCTCTGTGATGGCAGGGGAAGGAAAGGCATGGCAACCTGCATCCTTCGCTCCAGAGGTAACATCACTGGGAGCTGCACATTCAGCTGAGGGCAGCACGGGATCAGAGCCACTTCTCATCACTGTGAACTGCAGCTTGGAAAATCCGCACAGTCTGAGTTATGAAAGCTCAAAGGCCAAGTGCTGAGTGCACAGGGGCTTTCTGCAGCCAGAAGTTTGCTAAGATATATGCTTTCTCACAATGTCTCGGGATTACCCTGTCAAATCCTGAACTCCTCTCATTCCACAGACAGCTTTTGGCACTGGAAACTTCCACTTCCAGGGCTGAGCAGAGCCAAGCAGGGGCTGTGCTTGGAATTAAAGCAGTTGTGCACAACCAGGTCAGCTCCACATCCCGGCTCACCTTCTGGGGATGAAGCTCCATGCTTTTTTGGCACCGCCCCAGAAGGGAACATGGGGACAGATCACTTTGACTCCCAGCTTTACTCACCCCCACGTTGGTACAGCCTTTGGGAAGCACCACAGCAACCCCTGCAGTGCTGGCCTTTGGGAAACCCACCCCGAAATGCTCCTGCTCTTTCTGTTACAGCAGCAAATCCGGGGCAGCTCCACTTTCCCAGAGCCCGTGTGCCATCGTGCTGCCTCCAGCTTATCTGCCAGCTATCAGTGGTGCTTTATGTCCTAATAGAGGTTTATTTGTCAAACTTGTCCACAAGAGTGTCTTATTTCGATTTAATTACAGTGCCTGGTTTTAGCTACATGCTCAGCAGCATGGCCAGCCATCGCTGCACTCTCCGCACTGAATTTCTATTATTGATGGATGGCAGCGCTTGCATCAGAGATTAATTCAACAGTATGATGCTTTCTTTCTGGAAATTTAAGTCAATGGAAGCTAATTATTCCTATTGATGCAATACCAGAATTGACGTTTGAGTAAGATCCAACCTGACTGAGTGCTGCCGTGGTAATTTCTCTCTATCTCCAGGATCTCATCCGTCACAAGCGGCCGATGGAGAGGTGTGCACACAGCAGGGCAAAGGGATGCAGCCCACAGCTAAAGGGGTTCTTTCCTGGCGGCACCAGCAAACAGAAAGAAAATGTGTATATTGGAGAATTCAAGCTTTTCTATTGACAGAGCCATAGGCCGTTCCAAATCAGTTCAGTGTGTAATTTTGTTTATTTTTGTAAGATCACCACTGTTGGTCCAGCAAATAACCTGGATATGTTCAGCCTGGGGAAGAGAAGACCCAGGGGAGATCTGGTTCATGTTTATAAATATCTAAAGGGAGGTGGGAGGCAAATGGATGAGGCCAGGCTCTTCTTGGTGGTGTGTAGCAGTAGGACAAAGAGTACTGTCCTGAACTTGAACATAGGAAGTCCCATGCAGATGTGCAGAACATCTTTACAGTAACGGTGATGGAGCACTGGAACAGGTTGCCCATGGAGGTGGTGGAGTCTCCTTCTATGGGGATATTCATGACCCACATGGACACCGACCTGTTGTAGGGTTCCTGCTTTAGCAGGGGGTTGGACTCAAGGGCTTCTTGAGATCCTTCCAACCCCTGCAATTCTGTCTGTGTGATTACTTGCTGGGACCGTTTGTGTATTGAATGGAATAAAGTCCTGCTCACTGGTCCCTAGGCAACTACTAGAACAAAATACTAACCACTAATTCACACACATCCATCAAAATAAGATCCACATTCATGTTATCCTTCAGTATCTTTTGTGCTTGAAAATCAGCACCATAACTTTCCAGAAACAAATGATATTAATCTGCAGATTTGTTTAAAAAAGACAAGTGTTAAAAGGGTTTTGTTGTGAAATTCCACAAAAGCAAGCAGTAAAATAGGTGGAATTTGAGAATGAGCCACAAAGAAAAGCAGCTGCTGTCCCCGATGGAGTTGGAAAGCTGTGCTGCAGATTGAGCTGTGTGGTAGCAGTGATCACGACGGGTCGGCACAGTGCCTCCCCCATCAGCTCCCATGTCAGCCACTGCTGGCTGCCTGCTTTTAGCCCAGAGCAGGAACTGGGAGCAGAAGGAAAAGAAAAACCTTCATTGATATTCACAATGATGTCTTACATGTTCAGCATTGTTTTTGTCTGAGGGAGCTCTTTCAGAAAATGTGAGAAAACAAGTTATTAGGTGGAAGAATGGTCATCAGAAGTGAAGAAAGGGTTCTGCTGGGAAGAAAGGGACTGTACTGCTCTGTGTATTAAAGTACCACGAATCCTTTTGATTATCATTTTGATTACTGTGTGCATATATTTGGTAAGACAGATTCAGATTGGGAACTGTGGAAAAAAACAAATTCAGGACCTTAACTAAGCTAAACACCAGATTAGAAGCCTCTAATGATCAAGGCACATGAGTTGAATTTGCAGTTGACAAGTAATTGTTCCCTTGCATTGCCGGCATCAGAATGGTAGCATCCCTCCTTGTCCCCATTGCCTTGCAGCAACGTCCTGAACCCAGCGCCAGACCCGGTCCAATCCCAGGGCTGTGCTGTCAGTGGGGACCTTCAGCTGGGGACCCGGCATCTGCTGGGCTCTGCAGAAGCAACACCAAAGGCCTGCTTGTTGGTTCCCAAGCACAGAGCACGAACCCCATTTTCCAGCCATCCGGCCCCAGTGCGGAGCAGGCAGGAAGGAGCCTCGCCAGCTGGCTGCTAGCTGAGGGCTCCAGCAGGGAGAAGCCCGGACAAGGAGTCCTGCACGCTGCCAGCATCACTGCCCAGGGCCCATTTCACATTTGGAATGGTTCCCGGCCACCAGCTCCACTCGGGGCAAGAGCCGGCTGCAGGCAGGAGGAGAGGCTGCCCACCTCTGCCAGCTCTCCTCAGCCCGGGCACTCTGTTTGCAGAGCACGCTGACAGTTTTCAGTCCCTGCCATTTGGAATAAGATCTTGCAGGTACTGTCGCCTCATATGCACAAAGGGAAGGTTTTGACTCAAAGCACAGCATTAATACTGGCATGAGTCAAACCCAAGAAGTTTCACAGGACACTTCTCATTGACTGAGATGTGATTTGTTATCAGGCTTACGCAGTGCATTAAAACAGCATTACAAAAAAAAGAACAAAAAACCCCAACCACTGAGCCCCCAGGCAAGCAAATGCCCCAGTAACTCTGCAATGCTGGTGGGGGCTTCTGGTGCTCCCCGCAGCCCCTGGGTGCAGAGTTGGGCTCTGCCCACGGTGCCTTCAAGCAAGTCTTCACATGGACCAGAAATAGCCCTGCTCCAGGAGACCAGGAGCTGAAGTAATGCAGGGACAGAGGGAGAAGGAAGGAAATGGATCCATTAGCCTCTCATTTCCTCAGTGTTTTGGTTGTCATGAACGCAGACCATCCATTCCAGAAGTGCAGAGCAAAGATCAGGGAGAATTTCAAGCAACAAACAGATGGACCTCAAAGGAAACCCCAACTCCTGCCTGCAAACTAAAGGCTGCAGCAAGGCTTGCCATCACCTACTGCCATCTCTGCCTTCTCCAGCTGGTCTACAATCAGCTGCAACATGCATTGCTTTCCCAAAGCAGGGGAGATCACCAAGAGGACCAGAAGCATTGGAGAGCAAAGCTCTGTGCTCCCAGCCCTTCCTGTCCTCCCCTGCCCACGTCTCCTGTGTAGAAGGAGCCTGGGTTGGCTCTGTGTGTCCTCTCTGCACAGCCCCATCCTTGTCCCATGTGTCAGAGCAGCATCCCAGCCCTTCCTGCTGGGCCCTGTACTCAGTTCCAGCCTCATCCCACAACCACTTTGGGTCTGGGGCTCTCCAGCAGTTGCAGCCCAACCCATGCCAGCATTGCTTCACTCATCAGCTCAGCGCAGCAGCCTTAGTGGAGAGAAGTCCCCACGGATAAACCTTTGCTGCTTCACTCTAGATGGCTCCATAAGCAAGAAAGCCATTCTGAAGAACATGAGCAAGTGTTCAGCTGTGCCATACATGGGCTACCTGATGAAGCTCTGTCCAATTGTAGAGGATTAGGAAAGGGACAGTCCCAGGCAGACGGATGCTGTGACATTGGGTTTCCTGGATTGGAAGATGCTGAGGTGACAAAATGCAGTAGGTAGAAATGAGACAAATAGCAGCACCCTGTTTTTCAGTGAGAAAAACAAATTGTGTGCTCACAACTGCAGCCGTGGACAGCACATGGTCTCACTGCTTCAGGTGAATAGGACTAGAAGAGCTTTTTCCTACCTTTTGTATGCGCAGCTGCTATTTAATGTAAATGAACTTACCAGAAATTGAATAACTCCCACACAAGTAATTTTACACCCATCCAGCATTTAAATTCTGAATGCAATAATTTGCAGCAAGGCTAGAATTCCCAAAGCAAGTGGTCTATTTTTAAACCTTTCAAGCTCCATTTTTTTTTTTTTATGAGGTGTAGAAATTTACTTCCTTCTGCTGTTTCAGAGTTAATTTGCATTGAAAGTTTCAGGGATGTGTTTCAGTCTGTTGGGGCCCACCTGGTCTAACAGCAGTAGAACAGAGCTGCTTTTCTGCTGCCCATCATGTGCGAGGAGGAGCCCGCAGCCTGCCCAGGGCCCTGCTGCTGGTGCCTGGCTCACCACTGCCTGATAGGGTTGCTCTGAGAGCATGGGGAAATGCAGAAACACCTTGTTTCCCTGATGCCATCTTCCAGCTGGGATGCGATGCAGCTCCAAGCTGTGTGCCTGGCTCAATAAGGAGCTGTGCAAACTCTCGCTGAGTTGTTCCAGTGTCAGTCAGCTTTACCAACAGCAGTTGTACAGGGCTGCAGAGAGATGCTCGTGGCTCTCCTTTGTAAATAGTGTTTAAATTCATGGCTTATTTTCTTCTCTGTTTTTCGATGGCTTTTCATATGGCTGGGACTCTATGTTTTACTTGTCAGTATTTTTCTGTGTGTGATAACTCAGGAGGCACAAACACAACGCAGACCTCTGCTATCTGCTTGTGTGTTGCAGAAAATAAATGAGACCAAGAAAAGGGTCTGAGACACCACAAAACCCAGAAGACCTTTTTCTGGTCCCTGCAAGGGGTCTGTGTCATCCAGAGCATGGAACAGCTCTGGAACGGGCAGCTGGAGGATGGATCACTTTCCTTTGCATAAAGCCCGTTGTCTCGGAAGAGGCAGCAGCAGGGCTGGTGGTAATCGGCCGCTGAGATGCAATGCCCTTCCCAAATCAGGATTGCCAAGAAGTACCTTCTACACAAATCTTGATTTGGAATTTCAGTGGAGTGAGAAATCTGAGCCTTGGCCCTATCACTAGATGAATCACTTTGTCATCACTTCTGAATCAAATGCTTCCAAAGCAGGAGTGCTGGTACTGCAGTGCCCAGCGCTGTGCTGGCCAGCCCCAAACACAGCTGTGGCAAAAGCTGAGCATAGGTCCTGAGCACCTGAATATCATGTATGGAGTGCGCACAAAAACAGAAGAGAGGTCTGTGTGGGAGCCCAGGCTGCACAGTATGCTCCAAAAGGCTCTGGTGGAGGAGACAGACCCAAACTTCTTTCCCTCTGCAGTGAGATGCACTGCCTTCCCTCATGCTGTTGGGCTTTGCCTCCGCTTGGGAAAGAAAGAAAGAAAAAAAAAATGTTTGTGGCAAATGGAGATGCAATTATTTTAAAACGTTGCCTTTTCTGAGATGTAGCAGCAACAAAAATTATACACAGATCAAAGAGAAAGGAGGCTGTGTTCAGGGACAACTCAAAAATAATATGGGGCAGTTGCTGAGCAACTTTCCAGTGCAAAGTCTTGCTTTTTTCTGGTTCCTTCCCCATCTGTACAAGAGGGATGGTGTCTAGTATTAGTCAAAGGAAAGTCTGTGTGATTGCCTGAGTACAATTAGATCTAAGGTCTTTGCAAACAGCTCCCGTCAATCAACCCCGAGCCATTGATCTTACATCTCAAGCACTTATTGAAAAATAAATTATGCTTTTTTGATCTAATCAACTATTAAGGATTCTTTTCTTCCTTTTAGAGGCTGGGTAAATAAAATTCTTCCATCAGAACTTGCTTAATAATTATTCTGGACACATAGTGGACCGAATCCTGAGAGCAAAGCACAGCTATGACTCAGAAACCAAAGGCTGATTTCTTTTTCCTCCGGCCCTCTTTTTTGTTGGAGTATCTATTCTTCCAACAGGCGTTCACACAATTTGGTGCACAATGCTAAATGCAGTCCCGTAATCAGGGCATTGTTTGTTATCTGCACGTGTGCTGTGGGGATCTGCATGCTCCAAAGTGGTGCCCAAGGATTTCACCTTCCTCTCCTGCTGCAATTTGTCCCTCTCCCGCTTTTGTGCCACATCCGTTACAGATGCAAAAATGCTTTTGTGCTTTGAGGAAGGACAGCAAGTTTCCATCCATGGAGATCCTCCGGCATCAGGAGTGCAGTAACATTGGCTGCTGTCAGGGCTCTGGAGGCAGCTGCCATGATAAATACAGGGCTGATGAGCCAATGTGAGCAGAGGCACTGGTCAGGTGGTTGCCATCCATCTGGGGTCCCTGAGCAGGAGATGTTTAGATCCCTGATAGCCATAAAAATGGGATGCTTCCCTTCGTTTTGTCATGGAAGTGAATAAACTTGACACTCCAAAAAGAGGATTTAGCAGGCCTGCCTTGGGGCTGGTGCAGGTGAGATGGGCAGGGAAGATGGTCTGTGCGTTCAGCTCTCTGCCAAAGCACATCTGGAGCACAGCACTGTGACCCTGCAGCTCCTATGTCACACCTGGGGGGACACGGGACACAGAGCCCACAGCTCCATTGCTGTGCCCAACCTCTAAACATGAGAAACCCTGCTTTGCACTGGGATGGGATGGAGAAGCAGTGCTGGGGAAGGGTCCCTGTGAGCACACCCAGAGCAGTGTCACCCACCAGGTCAAAGACTGCCCAGCACCTCCTCCAAATGGCCAAACCTGTGGCAGAACTTATGCTTGACCCACACCAGCACTGACACAGCACAGCTTGCCCTGATATTTTTCAGCATTTTTCAAAAATGCCCCTTTAAAAGCAGCAGAGCAGGCACAGCTCTGCCTCTTGGATGCTGGCATGCTGCCATCCTTTAATTAAGTCTGCTGCTCTGTCTGACATTGGCGGCAGCGCTTCAGGTCGGCGGCAGGCAGGCTGTGGGAAGCACACAGTGATCAGGAGGCTGCAGGGCTCTTGTGGCATGGCTGAGGTGTTCAAGCTAACATGCCAGAGTAATCGTGTCAGTATTACCGCTCTCATTGATCAGATTAATGGAGAGCACAGACCCAGTCAGGGCATGGCTGCAGGGAAGAGGTTGGTTGGGAGCAGAGAGCAATCGTTTGAAACCCAAATCCTCACTTGATGGCACAAGCCATGGGGAAACTGCTGCCATGAGGCTCTCTGACATCCCCTGGTACCAAAGAGCAAGATGAACCATTTCTAGTACAGGTTTCCAGCAGCCACTGGCAGTACCTGTGGTCAGCTGCATCCTGCAGATAGGCTAAAACTTGAATTGGGTACTTTGGAAAATCAGTCTGTCATTTCAAAGTGCTTTGGGATCTTGACCAGGAAGTGAGACTGCCTCCATCAAGTGATGAGCAGAAAGAAGAGAACAACACCTGCTTGGGGCTGCCCTTCTGCCAGTGCAGACCGTGGTGGGCAGCAGTGATTTGGATTCTGCCTCTCAATTTTCATCAGCTGTACTCTGCTGCCCCAGAGAAGCTACTCTCTGCCTCACCCCCACAGGGCACTCTGATTTGGTCTGCTCTGCTTGCAGATAGTGCCATATACAGAACAGCATTGCAATTAAACATTTTCTCTGCTCTATGCTAATGAGAAACAGAAAGAGCTAACCGAATGCACAATGGCAGATAATTACAGCCGAGCAATTACTGACACAATCCTCCCTCCTTGTCTTCATGTTGCTTTTTCCACTGCTTAGCGCTTGCCATGAGCCTGACATGGTGAGCAGAGCTGTGACCATGGTGAGCAAGGCCATGGAGAGGCCCTTGGATGCACGGCCCTAAAGGAGCCCCACATAAGGACATTTGTATACACTCAAGCTCAGACAGAATCACTTCAAAACAATGCCATCATATTCTCAAATGCTGAGTGTCACATGAAATGTTACCCACAGTGCCCTCCTCTCACTCCCAACCCACTTGCATACAAGCAGGGTCTGCAAAGCCCCTCTCTGGGCACTGCAAACAGCACTGGCTGTGTGTGATGCATTGTTAACTAGTGGAATTATGAACTCAATTTCAGAAAAATCTGCTTGGAACTGACCCCATGGCCTCTGCACACCGTTATTAACAAAATGATGGTGATTGGAGTTGGACAGTTCATCTCGTACCTGAGCAAACACAATTTATCGCTGTGCTCTGCATCCCCTCCCTTTTTCCATCTCACACTATGCTGTTAGACCATGCAGAAAGACAGCACAAAACAAAAAAAAAGGAGAAGACAGCATGTGATATTATGGGTGAAACTTCCCTGCAAACTGCTGAACTCACAGAACAGGTGCTCCTCCCTGAGCTGCAGGTCTGCAGCACTTTCCAAGTTTTGTTGTTCTTCTCTGTTTACCAAGCACCAAGGAATCCTTCACTTGCTGAGCAGTAAGACAGCCTGCATTAGCTAACAGTACCTGCAAAAATGGCACATCACAGACTTTGGTCTGTTTGACAGTAATTTTCAAGCTCTCCAGTGTCTCTTGTGTCCTGTGAAAGAAAGGAAAGAAAAGCAAGAGAGCCAAGTAGGGAATTATCTCTCACTTCTCGCTTCCTGCTGGTAGGCAATGTTTCACAGCCTCAGCTCACTGAGACGTAGGGAAGTTACAAAGCTAACAGGGTTTCTGTGGCTGTAGGCCTTGGGATAACGAAGTATGGAGTTCTCAAGCAGTCATAAAGGAGAGCTGACTCCAAATATCCCTAAATTCTGGCTTGTATAGCATGCAGGAAAGTAACTGACTGATTGTCATCCGTTGGAAGCACAGGCATCAGCTCAGTGACCTATGCTTTACTGCCCAGGCTGAGACAGAGAATGACGAGGACAGAAGTGCTCCTGATGGAAGACCTGGCTCCCACACAGTGCAGCTTCGTACCTCTCGTGTGATTCACTCCCTTAGTTTACACTGGAGGTACCTAACTTTATTTCTCATCCTTGGCTTCTCCCAGTTTACGGCATCCTACTTGCAGAGCAGCTTCACCCTGCATTGGGGGGGGTCAGCACTGCAGACCTGATTTCTTATTGAGGACAGGAAGATGGTCAGTCTTTCAGTTTTGCTTTTTTCCCGTGTTCCAGCATGTTCTGAACTCAGTGAGATCTCAGTGACTATTGTGTTCAGCAGCAGCTTTGTCACATTGGAGCTCCCCAAGATGGCTGAACTGAGTGGTTTCACAAGAAGAAGAGCATCATAACTGCAAAGGAAAATGAGAATCCTGTTATGGACTGCAGCAGCAAGTCCGTCTTTGCAGAGGAATGGATGTAGTATAGCAGGCCAGAAACCTTGGCATGCACCAGGCTGGCTGGTGTAGCAGCTCTTGTTGCTGAAAAACCATTCATTGCAAGCTAACCCAGTAAATGGAACTGCTTCAGGTTACAGCTCCTCTCACTACCCAGGGGAGCTCTAGTTTCTTTGTCCTCTACTATTTCTCTGTACCAGTCTGACTCCAAATTACGGTTTTGTCTGGAAGCCAAAGCAGCCCAGGAATGTGTATTTGTTCCTGGAAGAGGGAGGACAGGTAAAAACATCCTGAGCATTGTTGTTACTTCTCCTGCAGAGAGCTGATGCTTCCTAAATGCTTTGCTTTCCTCCTATCACTATAACCCTTTTAATCCCCCCTCACCATGCTTTTATACTCAGATGCCTGACATATTCCCTATTAGTCTCTGCTGATTTATAGCAGACATCAAAAGAAAGCCTGAAAAGATGAGGAATCAGAGACCAGTGAAGCATAGTTCAGGATCTGGGAGGAAACAGGCAGGCAGATGAGGCAGCTTCTGGCAATCTTCTGACCTGTTCAAGCACAGAAAAGGAGGGCAGAGGAGCCAAGGGTGACCATGACTCACAGGGGTGGGTCAAGGAATCCAGCAGAGCTGATGAGGGCTCAAAGGACAGATGGACGTGTTCTCCTCTAGCCTGAAGGGCATCTTCCTTTGAAGGAAAAGTGCTTTGATAACTGACTGCAATGCTGCTGGACTTTACAGTGCAATGCCTTTCACAGATTGCCCTTGAAAAGATGCTTCAAGTTCCTGCAGACCTGCTAGGAACAATATCAGCAGCATCTCCAGTGACTTCTGCCTGCTCCTCATCCTCAAGAGATGGGTGTGTGGGCTGAGACCTTCTGATGAAAGTGTCAGTCACCACCCAGGACTGTATGTTGACATTTCAGACAGTGGATGTGAATGCAGCCTCAGTCCAGCCAAGCCAATTCTGTCTGCATCTTCACTTGCACCTTGCTGGCATCTCCTTCCGGTCCTCCTGGGCAGCAGAGTGGAGGTTTTGATGTGATAGAACACAGAATGGCTTAGGTTGGAGACCTTAAAGCTCATACAGTTCCAGACCCCTGCGATGGGCTGGCTGCACCCCCAGCTCACACTGCCCCATCCCAACAGGCCTTGAACACCTCAGCCTGTCCTCTCCTAAGAAATCCACATACTTCAGATGAAGTCTTTGTCTACCATGGAGGTTTCTGGTGACAAGCCAGCTTTATATTTCTGGAAAGCAGAAGAAAGGGAGCTACCCTTTCCTTCCTGTTGCATACAATGAACCAGTATGGTTATATCTTCATAAGAGAGAATTGGGCCTACATTGAGTGGCAGCAATGAATTAAACCGAATTAAACTTTGATACATATGAGAGATATGTTAGTTACTATATAAAGTGTTATAATTAATTGGTCCAGGAACTCTCTTAAATATTACATAAGGTTACCAATGAGTTTCCTGCCTGTGGGCCCCCACAGACCAGCAGGGAGCTGACATTTGCAGATCTTCTCCCTCAAGAATCTCATGGCAGCTCTGAAGAAAACCATGGGCGCCATAAGTGGGCTTGCACTCACTCCTCTAATTGCTGAGCGCCATTAAGTTTTATAAAATTTGATTAAGCATTAAGAAGCGCATTGCTCTGCAGCTTGCACCAAAGCCCAGAGAAGCCCAGATCGTTTCTCTACAGCTGCTCCATCT